>CM060401.1:106795559-109295559 GCA_030545235.1 Helianthus tuberosus | reverse complement strand
TAATATTAAATAATTCTCCCAAGTTAAATAAAATGTTTATGCCATGTGCATCCAAACCAATTTTCAATCATTTTCCAAAATGAGTCAGTTGAATGTATTTACTAGTGTAAACTGACGTATTTTCCCAAAAAGATTAAATGCAGGTACTAAGCGAAATTGACTGGGATTTCTCCTTAGCATCATTAGAAGTCTCGCAAGCTTAAGATGCCCGAAGTCTGTTGAACCATTAATACTATTTTATTTTCGATCCGACTGTGGATAAACTTCCGGATATTGTGACATTGATATACAATATTTAATTCGGTTGTATCATATTTTTAAATTTGCTTCCGCTGTGCATATTACATATTGTGTTGTTTGACTATTATGTTGCCAACCACGTCACGATACTCCCCCACCGGTGACACGTGGAAATCAGTGTGTGACAAATTACAAGGTGCGAATTGGTTTTCAAAAATTGACCTTAGATCGGGGTATCACCAACTAAAGGTCAAGGAAGAAGATGTGCCAAAGACGGCTTTCCGCACAAGATACGGACATTATGAATTCCTCGTGATGTCATTTGGGCTAACAAATGCACCCGCGGCTTTCATGGGCCTCATGAACCGGGTTTGCAAGCCAATGTTGGATAAGTCGGTCATCGTGTTTATCGATGATATTTTGGTGTATCCCACGCACAATCTCGAGTTGGCTGTGGTGGTATTTGCATTAAAAATATGGAGGCACTACTTGTATGGGGTAAAGTGCACCATATTCACCGACCACAAGAGCTTGAAATACTTCTTCGATCAGAAGGAGTTAAATATGCGACAAAGGCGGTGGTTGGAAACAGTGAAAGACTATGATTGTGAAATACATTATCACCCCGGGAAGGCTAATGTGGTGGCGGATGCTCTGAGCAGAAAAGTGGACTATGTCCCAATAGGAGTAAGATCGATGCAACTCGTGGTGACCTCGGGTATACTTGAACGTATTCGAGAGGCGCAATTAGAAGCAATGAAAGAAGAGAATTGGAAGAAAGAAAGAATAATCGGTCAGTTGAAAGATTTGTCGGATGGGAAGAACGGGTTGAAGACTCGATTCGGAAGGATATGGGTCCCACATACTTGTGGAGTGAAGGCGCTTCTACTTAATGAAGCTCATAAATCCCGTTATTCAATTCATCCGGGTGCGACCAAGATGTACAATGATTTGAAACAAAATTATTGATGGCCCGGAATGAAGAGGGATGTGGCGAAGTATGTGGAAAAATGCTTGACATGTTTACAAGTCAAGGCGGAGCACCAGAAACCATATGGCAAACTCCAACCGTTAGAAATTCCGGTTTGGAAATGGGAACATATTACAATGGACCTATTAACCAAGTTGCCTAAGACGAATCGTGGTTTCGATGCCATTTGGGTAGTGGTGGATAGATTGAGAAAAAGTGCTCACTTCATTCTGATTCGTGAGACTTATACGTCAGAAAAGATGTCAGAGGTTTACACTAATGAAATAATAGCACGTCATGGAGTGCCAGTATCCATCGTGTCTGATAGGGATACCCGGTTTACTTCAAATTTCTGGCGAGATTTCCAAGAGCAAATGGGAACCAAATTATTCATTAGCACTGCATACCATCCTCAAACAGATGGACATAGTGAAAGAACGATACAAACATTGGGGGATATGCTACGGGCATGTATAATCGACTTTGGAGGAAGTTGGGATGTTCACCTACCGTTAGTCGAGTTTTCGTATAATAACAGCTACCAATCTAGTATTAAGATGGCACCGTACGAAATGCTTTATGGTAGGAAATGTCGAACCCCGGTATGTTGGGGTGAAGTGGGTCCACGTGAACTCGCTCATCAAGATATAGTACGAGCCACGAATGAAAAGATCGATATAGTTCGGGCACATTTGAAAGCGGCTCAAGACAGACAAAAGGCGTATGCTGATAAAAGGAAAAGGCCAATCGAATTCCAGGTTGGCGACATGGTCATGCTAAAAGTTTCCCCTTGGAAGGGAGTTATTAGATTCAGAAAAAGGGGGAAGCTAAGCCCGAGGTTTATTGGGCCATTTAAAATTATCGGAAGAGTTGGCAAGGTAGCTTACCACCTTGAGCTACCGGAGGAACTAAGTGGGATCCATGGCACGTTCCATGTGTCACAATTAAGAAAGTGCCTTGCAGACGAAACGACCTATATCCATTACGATGATATCGAAGTGGATAATAGTCTGAATTATGCGGTGAGACCGGTGGAGATTTTAGACCGAAAGGTCAAACATTTACGAAATAAACAAATTGACCAAGTCAAAGTCAGATGGGAGCATAGGAAAGGTTCGGACACTACGTGGGAGTCCGAAGAGGAGATGCGACGTCTTCATCCTACATTATTTGGTACGTACTTTGGTTTCGGGGACGAAACCCTTTTTAAGGGGGGGTGGACTTGTAACACCCCGAAAAATGTAGAACTTTATATTAAGAGTTATAAAGTATGAATAAACAAGAATTTACTAACTAGGAATTATAACCTAGTTAGTTAATAGTCTAGAAATAACTTATAGTAGGTTAAAAAGCAACCAAATTTCATGTTGATCAAAGTGGAGGGGTTTAAGTTGTTAAAACTGAAACTTGATTTATATTAAACAAATAAAAACAAACCAAACACCCCATTTTGGGTGTCTGGTCGATCAAGAAGAAGCAGGGGGCGACACCCCATCTTCAAAACCCTAAAACTTCATTAAATCTGCAAATTGAAGGCACAATCCAAGTTGAAATCGAAATTAGGGCTTAAAATCGTGATCCTCATCACAAGAGGATTATAAGGTATGTAAAATTTGATGAAATCTCTCAACTTGAAATCCTCATGATTTTGGAAAATCTGAAATTTGATGTTGCATGTGTGTTATTTGGTTAGATTAGGGATGATATAGTGTCTAGAAGTGAAACCTAGACAACTACATGTGAAATCATGTCCAAATTCAGGAAATTCCATGAACACCTTGAAGGTGCGTTGTGGGTTTTACAAGATGAAGATGAACATTAGGGTTTAGAATGATTATTCTAGTGTAATTCGATCATAGAAAGTGATTTCAGAAAAGTATGATGCTTAAATACTATATGAAGGATTTATTGATGTTAAGTTAGCTAATTAACAAGCTACGAACTTGAATATGAAAGATATAAAAAAATCTGCCCTTATAGTGTTTGTAGAAATGCCTCAAAGAAGGCTTGAAACTGAATTGTTAAACTAAAAACGCATAATTATGATGTGTGACAAAATGTGCGTTAAGTATGTGAAACAAAGAGTTCTAAACATATGGTGATTGAACTCTATAGGAAAGGAAGCCGGGACATCTAGCGGGCAAACCGGTGTGGACGCACGTTTGATGGGCTTGCTTTGAAGGTATGTAACTTGACCCGTTACATCAAGTAGATTTTGATGATTATATTATGCGTAATTGAATTGTTGAATAAGGGTTGTATTGAATTAAAACGGTGATGTCGCTATTTTGAATAATAGGTCAAATTTGGTTGGAACTCGTTGGTAGTCGTCACAAAGGAGGATTCCTTAGACGAGCCAAACGGGTCGAATAATCAAATAAAGCATGGATCTTGCTTGTTATTATGATTGATTTGTTTATTGTTATCGATCAAATATTGACATATTAAAAAAAACGAGTATGTAATATGTAGGTGTGATAGAATAAGAATTTGAGAAAAAGTGTTTGGGCAAAAACAAACAAAAAGGCTAAAACATATATGTACAGGGACTACCGTAAGTTACGGTGTCACCGTAACTTACGGTAGGTGTCTGGATGTTTACGGTGGAGGTCTACTGATTTACGGTGGACCATAGTTGTAATTCGACTACCGTAACTTACGGTGGAACCCTAAGTTACGGTATAGCCTGAATTTTTTTTTTGTTTTAAATGTTGTAATTGTAGATATTCAACTTCACTTCGGTCAAGTATCATTTCTAAGCATTCTAATACAAATGTTTTATGTAAACATTTCAGTTTTAGGTATTCAAGGATTACGGATGACGATCAAGCAAACTTTTGAAGAACCGAACACATACTTTTGAAGCTTCCGCATAAATTAACTCGGTTAAAACAATGTTTATGATGTAATTGTTTGCTAAACAACTTTTGAAATCCTCAAACTTAGTCGTTAGTTGACCAAGGTTTTCGCTACGTGTGAACTTCTGTAATGAATGTTTAGGTTTCTTAAATAATATTTTATTTGAAATGTTATAATCTATTATTAAAATCAAGTAAATTAGATGGGTGTTACAACTGACTATTGCGCCAAGGAAGGGATAAAGATGATCTGGACAGTTTCCGAAACTCCTCAGCAGAATGGTGTAGCTGAGAGAATGAATGGAACTCTAAATGAGAGGGCTAGAAGCTTGAGGCTAAATACCGGGATGCCCAAGACATTCTTGGCCAATGCAGTTAGCACTGCAGCCTACTTGATCAACCGTTCACCAACCAGTCCCTTAGATTTCAAGCTGCCTGAAGAAATGTGGCAAGGAAAGGAGGTAAGTCTCGAACACTTACGAGTCTTTGGTTGTAGTGCTTACGATTTGTTAGAAGCTGGTGACAGGGATAAGTTAGACTCAAAATCCAAGAAGTGCACATTCATTGGTTATGGGTCAGAACAAATGGGTTACAGGCTTTGGGATAATGAAGGCAGAAAAGTAATCAGAAGCAAGAATGTCGTCTTCAATGAAAACGAATTGTATAAAGACAGAAACACCAAAGGACCAGAAGTTCAAAAAGACTATGATGAATTTGAAAGTGGTGAAACAAGAAAAGAAGCTTCAGTCTACATTCCAGAAAATGGGAATGAGTCAATCGACAGTGGGAGCTCAGGGAATGATTCTAGTAATAATTCTGCAGAAGAAGAAGAAGAAGAGGTCGCTCCTCAAATTCCAGAATCCCCAGAAACTCCTCAGTTTCAACCAAGAAGATCCTCCAGAGTCTTTAGACCACCAGACAGATATTTACCATCCGTCAATTACATTCTTTTGACAGAAAATGGTGAACCCCAGTGTTACTCAGAAGCCATGGGGTTGAAAGATTCATTGCAGTGGGAGTTAGCAATGAAAGATGAGATGAAGTCGCTTGAGAAGAACAAGACCTGACACTTAACAAAGCTTCCAGCTGAGAAGAAGGCTCTTCAGAACAAGTGAGTTTTCAGGGTCAAGGATGAACATGATGGTACCAAACGGTACAAAGCAAGATTAGTGGTCAAGATCAGCAGAAAGAGGGAATTTATTTCAATGAAATATTTTCTCCATTGGTGAAAATGACTACCATCAGACTTGTTATCAGTATTTGTAACACACGTTCTTATAAATCAAGGTTTAACGTATCTTTTACAAAAACAATCATGTAATTAAAAATACATGTATATCGGAAATACGGGTTTATTACAATCTTTTACAATTTAAAAGTTTAGAACATAATGTAATTAAGTTCGTCATTTAAAAGTAACAACAAAACGTCGTGCGGAAGCTTATTTCTTGATCGTGTTCGATTCTTCATTGAGCTTGATCATCCTCCGGTGCTAGAATTTTACCTACAACTCATAAAAACATGAGTTAGATTATTCATACGTAGCTTAAAAACGCATTTCAATGGGTTAGCAATGCATAAACGGTTAAATAACATTTTTTTGCGAATCTGGCACCCACTCGCGTCGTGCCACGGCCTGGGGTCTTCCCCGTCGCGCGATGCCACGACTTGTTTTCAACAGACTGTTGCAGCTGGTGCTGCATAATTCTTAGCATGACTCGATTTCACGGAAACGAGCATAACTCTCTCGTTTTTTATCCGTTTCACCCGATTCTTTTTCCTACGCGTCCGTAATTTAATTCTCCATCTTATGGAGTTAAAATCCAACATCCTACATAATAAATTTTGAGACTTCTAAGCCTTCGAATCATTGCCTTTTTACCAAATTTTAACCCGTTTATGCATTTTATCAAACAAACATATTTGTTTGATCCTTAATTCACATGCACCTCTTCAAATTAATGTTATGTACCATGTTAGGTTCTAATCACAGGTTTCTTACACAAATTAAACCTGTTTTCGCTCGTATGCTTATTTTGACCCGTTAAGGGTGTTTAAGTATATTTTAAACATGATTCTCTTTCATTCGTACCTAGCTTTATATTTCCACATTCCTTACCAAGTAATCTTCCACCACAACTGTATTTGTGTTGTATTAAGTGTGGAAATTCCTAAACTCCGAGTTTTACCCTTCGAATCATTATTTTACGGCAAAGACTATTATAGAGTCAAATGACTAAGGATTCACATCATTTGCTTTTGTATACTCATTCTAAGTGTTTAATTATGCATAGTACTCTTTTCCGAACAACCTTTATGGGTCGTTCGCTCGATTTAGCTTACAAGGGCATTTTGGTCCATTTAGTCCTTTCATTAACATAAAGGACTTTTAAAAGCATTTTCGACCCAAAAGCCCTGTTTTAAACTATGCATTTGATTCAAAAGGTCATTATGTTTTCAAAACACAACGATCATCATATGAATCATTTGGTTTGCTTATTAAGGTAACCAAATGTCTATATGACTGCATTTAACTATCAAGGAGCCTCTAGTTCTTATTGAGTGGTTAATCTATATTATACATACCTGGCTCAGATCAATATATATATTGACCCGTTTCGATACCTTGCCTTAGTAACCACTAAGTAATAGCGATGTAAGTATCCATTTGATATTTATTCCTGAAATCATACAACTCGACAAACCATTAGTCGGTATTGTCAAAGGGTGATATTTTCACCCTTTTGACCCGTTTGTTTTAATTGACCGATTATATTGGCGAGATGAAGCTTATTGCCATCTCGCCTACACGACTTGCTCCAGTTTACATCGTGCGGTCATTTTAATTATAATTCACTTCTTAACGCTTTTTGGCCTATCAAGGCTTTCGAAATAAAGTATCTTTCAAAACCAACAATTATTGTCAACGAGTGACCAAATTACAATTTTACCCTTATTGGTTATTATGATTTACCTTATATGGTAACCCTTAAAAGTACATGTTTCATTCGTCATAATATGATCGAATTACCGATTTAACGCATTTTTAGCCATCACTATGGTTTCTTATCATATTTGATTATCTTGTTCCGTATGACTACACGCCGGAACACCATATCTCAATTAGGTATTTGTCTTATTCGTAATCAATACAACAAAGAATATTCCAACATATGTGACTAGTGTAAGCTATACTTACCTTGCATCCGAATTACACTTTTCCTTCATTCTTGATTCGTTTGACCCGCTTCCTTCCCCAAACTTTCACCTAGCTTGCCAAGCGTCAAACTATCATTGTAATTGTAAGATGGTTAGGTTAGTCATAATCATTTACGACTATTCCATCCTACGCTTCATATATCGAATTTATCATTCGATCATATACTTGGTCGTTTTGACTTTTTAAAGTCAACCGACTTATCAACTTATTCAATGCACATTTGGTTTATTGAATTTCGCTTAGGCATTTCATCCGAACTCTTAAGGAAATCAAATTTTACACACTAACTACTGGGTAACATGATTTCAAGCATCTATATCATGATCTTAACATCAATTCTTTTATATCATACAAAACCCATTTCGTGAGAAGTATGATCTTGTACTCAAATTCATGGTTTAATCAAACACCGTCTATTCGTTATCATGCATGTTGATTCTAAGCATAGTTATATCATCAATTTCATCATAACATTAAAACCCACTTATCTAAGTGTGTCAATTCATCAAATCCTTCAATTCATAGCATGTTATGCATGATTTTCACTTAGGGTTTTGTTACTAAACATGTATACATCCCTAATTCAGTCCTAATTTCTACGATTCATACCAAAATCGCGTATAGTGATGTTCATCCAATTTTTACAACTTCGTGTAACAACAAAATTTTACATACCTTTTGATCCCCTCGACTTGGTGATCATTTGTATGTATTCGTCCTTTGATTCGAGCCCGATTTGGCCTTCAATTTGATTGATTTTGTGTATACTATGGTTTTATGTGGAGAACCCTTTTTCTCCTATGGAAATCTCGACCAGAACACACACTATAGTGTGTGTTGTGGTGTTTTATTTTTAATAAATTAAAAACCATTTGAGTTCTTTGTCAACTTTGGTCCCTCCACTTATTCAAGTTTTATAAAGGATGTTTTAACCAAGTTTTCTTATTATTTTAAAACATTTAACTAATTAGGTTGATATTCCTAGTTACTTAGTGGGTCCCGGGAGTTATAACCCGTTTTATTTTAAGTCCCGGTAACTCGGGCTCTTATAAACTCAATTCCTTAAAACTTTGATTCGCTTGTATTTAATATTAGGATTTCTTATTTAAATCCAAATATTTACCGGGTT
This sequence comes from Helianthus tuberosus, assembly GCA_030545235.1. NCBI lineage: Eukaryota > Viridiplantae > Streptophyta > Magnoliopsida > Asterales > Asteraceae > Helianthus > Helianthus tuberosus. The sequence goes on along the minus strand of CM060401.1, from coordinate 109,287,142 downwards.
ATTTTTACTACTAACGGTACTTTACCCATATTTTAGTATTAACGGAGTTTGATTACCAAACCCGTTTTTGGGGTGTTACAAGTCTACCCCCCTTAAAGAGGTTTCTTCCTCGAAATCTTTTTCTTGCATGATTTATCGAGTTTAACTCCATGCATTTGATCTCGGTAATCAATTGAGCATTGCTCATATTTTAACCAATTGTTAGTATTACCAGAAAAGTATGATAATATCTTTTTGGTTACTAATCAACTACGTATCTCATATGACATAATGCAACTTGAAATAACGCAATGTCGTTACTTCCACTAGTTTAATTAACTTAGCAATATTCATCGCTCGTCTCTAATGTGATTATACTTCACATTACATTTCTTGACCGTGATCATGTCACGCCATGCCAAATTTTATATCAACTTTTTATTTTCAAAAATCACTTTTCGAATATATCGTCTTGCACCTATCAATGTCAAGACTTATATCTTTCATGCTTACTATTTATACGTCTATCAGAATTCATATTTGTAAAAACGTTATTTCTTACCAAAACCGAAGTTTTAGTTTAGCATCTTCTCTTTAACTTTTGTCAATTATCCATACCGGGATATTGACAGTCTAAAATTTATTCTTTTACAGTCTTTATTTTATGCGAGGATTTTCAATTTATTCCTTCACCTTGTCTAATTAACCCGTAGGTTTTATCACTTAGCCTATGGGTTATTTTATTAGACCTTCACCTCTTTAAGGCGAGGTCCTTATAATCTATTTCTTTCTAGTCATGACTCGTGGGTCGTTTTATTCTCGTGGACCTTTCCATTGTTTATAACCCCAAAGGTTAGGTTGATCCCGTAGATCATTCCTTACTCATGTCATTCTTAAAATACATGTTTGGTGTCAAGGTATCCTGTTTTTTTGTTTAAATTCATTTATTTTCGCCTTGGTATTTTCTTTGACCTTGACCGTAGTCTAAGGCTGCATTCGTTTCCTTTCGGACAAATTTTCCGACTTTATGACTTCTCACGTCATTTATGCGTCGGTTTATCTTATGCTCATCATTATCCAGTTTACATACATTCGTATTTGATTATGTCCCATTACCGGGATCATTATTCTTTTGCTTTTAACGCTACCATTATCTCGCTTGCGTTTACTCATGCCGTCCGGCATGATATTATTTTCGACCCGTTCAACTTTAAAATAGTTGAACATAATTTATTCAAAATTTCTATTTACATTATCTTGTCGTCTTTTGGTTATGACTCAAAACCCGAGTCTTTTAACCTTCCATCCGAGTTCCCGTTTCTCGATCTACGCATGTGTTTAATTCTTTCCCATCAACCGGGTGTTTTACCAAAGTCGTTATTATTGCAACCCTCCCGGTATGCATTAAGACCTCGCTTCATTTTTATATTCTGACTTTGTCCTCAAGTTTGTAGTTTTACAAAAACGGCCCATTAAGAACGCATATTTGCATTTTCCGGGTTCGAGTGTGAGTACACCCCCTCCCAGTGCGTACTTTAATTGTTTTACATGTTTGCATTCTCCGGGTTTGAGTGTAAGTACACCCCCTCCCAGTGCGTACTTTAATCGTTTTACATGTTTGCATTCTCCGGGTTCTAGTGTAAGTACACCCCCTCCCAGTACGTACTTTAATCGTTTTACATATTTGCATTCTCCGGGTTCGATGTGTAAGTACACCCCCTCCCAGTGCGTACTTTAATCGTTTTACATGTTTCTTTGTCCCTTCACTCGGGCTCATTATCCTAATGTAATACGCTTCTGTCACCCGACTGTGCGTTTACATTATTATCAAGTATTTTTCTCATTTGATTCAGTTGGGTACTTTTTAATTTGTCCCACTCACCCCGTCCTTACTACATCGGATGTAAACATGTCCATCATAAAAAATTCATCGTGCCATGTGCTCACCACTTACTTGGCCAGAGTAAGCGATCAATACCTGGTATACATGACCTTTTTATAATTTTCACATTATGCCCTATGTAAGTAATGCCTCTATTTGTTTCTCTTGGAAACAATATCCCGGATAGGTTTTCTATTCGGGTTTTTCCAAGTTTTCAATCTACATATGCAACTTTCAATCTCTACGTATTTGTTGCATATTACTATTTATGCAATTAAATTTAAACGTGCACCTGGTAAATGTTTGCCCTAACGGGCTTTCCTTTCCATTACTTATTTGTGATCGTTACGCGATTTAGGTCCTTGATGAGTATGCTCTTCTTGTCACACCTCGGACTGTTCCATCATCATATCCACAATTCGTTCAACTCTCGTCATCTTCAGACGCGAGCGTCCTTCAATTAAAACATTCACAAAAGTTAGTAATGTCAACTTCAATAATCGCCGGTATTATAATACAAGGCTTTTTCTACTATACGCATTAACGCGCGTATTTTCATTAACTATATCAATCATTTTAATTGGGGTAACGTGTATCACACGATAGCCCTATGTGTTGTTTATAACACTTTTGCATGCTAAACTATTAACATACATGTACTTACCGGATTTGCGATCAAGCCTCGAACCGAACACTTTATTCTTTTAACCTTGAGCTCTGATTACCAACTTGTAACACCCGTTCTTATAAATCAAGGTTTAACGTATCTTTTACGAAAACAATCATGTAATTAGAAATACATGTATATCGGAAATACGGATTTATTAAAACCTTTTACAATTTAAAAGTTTAGAACATAATGTAATTAAGTTCATCATTTAAAAGTAACAACGAAATGTCGTGCGAAAGCTTATTTCTTGATCGTGTTCGATTCTTCATTGAGCTTGATCGTCCTCCGGTGCTAGAATTTTACCTACAACTCATAAAAACATGAGTTAGATTATTCACACCTAGCTTAAAAACGCATTTCAATGGGTTAGCAATGCATAATCGGTTAAATAACAAATTTTTGCGAATCTGGCACCCACTCGCGTCGCGCCACGGTCTGGGGTCTTCCCCGTCGCGCGACGCCACGGCTTGTTTTCAACAGACTGTTGCAGCTGGTGCTGCATAATTCCCAGCATGACTCGATTTCACGGAAACGAGCATAACTCTCTCGTTTTTGATCCGTTTCACCCGATTCTTTTTCCTACGCGTCCGTAATTTAATTCTCCATCTTATGGAGTTAAAATCCAACATCCTACATAATAAATTTTGAGACTTCTAAGCCTTCGACTCATTGTATTTTTACCGAATTTTAACATGTTTATGCATTTTATCAAACAAACATATTTGTTTGATCCTTAATTCACATGCACCTCTTCAAATTAATGTTATCTACCATGTTAGGTTCTAATCACAGGTTTCTTACACAAATTAAACCCGTTTTTGCTCGTATGCTTATTTTGACCCGTTAAGGGTGTTTAAGTATATTTTAAACATGATTCGTTTTCATTCGTACCTAGCTTTATATTTTCACATTCCTTACCAAGTAATCTTCCACCACAACTGTATTTGTGTTGTATTAAGTGTGGAAATTCCTAAACTCCGAGTTTTACCCTTCGAATCATTATTTTACGGCAAAGACTATTATAGAGTCAAATGACTAAGGATTCACATCTTTCGCTTTTGTATACTCATTCTAAGTGTTTAATTATGCATACTACTCTTTTCCGAACCACCTTTATGGGTCGTTCGCTCGATTTAGCTTACAAGGGCATTTTGGTCCATTTAGTCCTTTCATTAACATAAAGGACTTTTAAAAGCATTTTCGACCCAAAAGCCCTGTTTTAAACTATGCATTTGATTCAAAAGGTCATTATATTTTCAAAACACAACGATCATCATATGAATCATTTGGTTTGCTTATTAAGGTAACCAAATGTCTATATGACTGCATTTAACTATCAAGGAGCCTCTAGTTCTTATTGAGTGGTTAATCTATATTATACATACCTGGCTCGGATCAATATATATATTGACCCGTTTCGATACCTTGCCTTAGTAACCGCTAAGTAATAGCGATGTAAGTATCCATTTGATATTTATTCCTGAAATCATACAACTCGACAAACCATTAGTCGATATTGTCAAAGGGTGATATTTTCACCCTTTTGACCCGTTTGTTTTAATTGACCGATTATATTGGCGAGATGAAGCTTATTGCCATCTCGCCTACACGACTTGCTCCAGTTTACATCGTGCGGTCATTTTAATTATAATTCACTTCTTAAAGCTTTTTGGCCTATCAAGGCTTTCGAAATAAAGTATCTTTCAAAACCAACAATTATTGTCAATGAGTGACCAAATTACAATTTTACCCTTATTGGTTATTATGATTTACCTTATACGGTAACCCTTAAAAGTACATGTTTCATTCGTCATAATATGATCGAATTACCGATTTAACTCATTTTTAGCCATCACTATGGTTTCTTATCATATTTGATTATCTTGTTCCGTACGACTACACGCCTGAACACCATATCTCAATTAGGTATTTGTCTTATTCGTAATCAATACGACAAAGAATATTCCAACATATGTGACTAGTGTAAGCTATACTTACCTTGCATCCGAATTACGCTTTTCCTTCATTCTTGATTCGTTTGACCCGCTTCCTTCCCCAAACTTTCACCTAGCTTGCCAAGCGTCAAACTATCATTGTAATTGTAAGATGGTTAGGTTAGTCATAATCATTTACGACTATTCCATCCTACGCTTCATATATCGAATTTATCATTCGATCATATACTTGGTCGTTTTGACCTTTTAAAGTCAATCAACTTATCAACTTATTCAATGCACATTTGGTTTATTGAATTTCGCTTAGACATTTCATCCGAACTCTTAACGAAATCAAATTTTACACACTAACTACTAGGTAACATGATTTCAAGCATCTATATCACGATCTTAACATCAATTCTTTTATATCATACAAAACCCATTTCGTGAGAAGTATGATCTTGTACTCAAATTCATGGTTTAATCAAACACCTTCTATTCGTTATCATGCATGTTGATTCTAAGCATAGTTATATCATCAATTAAAACCCACTTATCTAAGTGTGTCAATTCATCAAATCCTTCAATTCATAGCATGTTATGCATGATTTTCACTTAGGGTTTTGTTACTAAACATGTATACATCCCTAATTCAGTCCTAATTTCTACGATTTATACCAAAATCGCGTATAGTGATGTTCATCCAATTTTTACAACTTCATGTAACAACAAAATTTTACATACCTTTTGATCCCCTCGACTTGGTGATCATTTGTATGTATTCGTGCCTTTGATTCGAGCCCGATTTGGCCTTCAATTTGATTGATTTTGTGCATACTAGGGTTCAATGTGGAGAACCCTTTTTCTCCTGTGGAAATCTCGACCAGAACACACACTATAGTGTGTGTTATGGTGTTTTATTTTTAATAAATTAAAAACCATTTGAGTTCTTTGTCAACTTTGGTCCCTCCACTTATTCAAGTTTTATAAAGGGTGTTTTAACCCGTTTTATTTTAAGTCCCGGTAACTCGGGCTCTTATAAACTCAATTCCTTAAAACTTTGATTCGCTTGTATTTTATATTAGGATTTCTTATTTAAATCCAAATATTTACCGGGTTATTTTTACTACTAACGGTACTTTACCCATCTTTTAGTATTAACGGAGTTTGATTACCAAACCCATTTTCGGGGTGTTACAGTATTGTAGTAGCAGAAGGTTTGCATCTAGAGCAGCTAGATGTCAAGACAGCTTTTCTACATGGTGACCTAGAAGAAGATATCTACATGACACAACTAGAAGGTTTTCAGGTTAAAGGCAAAGAAAACTTGGTGTGTAAGTTGAAGAAGAGTTTATATGGTCTGAAACAAGAGATGTGAAGAGTCAGATACAAAAGATGTGACAATGACCATTGGGAAGAGTCGGATACAAGAGATGTGACAATGACCATTGTTGTTACATCAAGAGGTTTAAGGGTTCTTATATCATTCTACTACTATATGTGGATGATATGTTGATTGCAGGTTCAGACATGACAGAGATCAAGAAGCTGAAGAAGCGGATGTCTGAAGAGTTTGAGATGAAAGACTTGGGAGCTGCAAAGCAAATACTCGGGATGAGTATTTTCAGAAACAAAGAAGATGGTTCTTTGACACTCTCTCAAGAGAAATACATTGAGAAAGTGTTAGAAAGATTCAACCTTAAAGATGCCAAGATTCGAAGCACACCTTTGGGACGTCACTTTAAGCATTCTAAAGTTCAGTCACCCAGATCAGATGAAGACAAAGCAGAAATGACTAAAGTTCTGTATGCATCGGCAGTTGGTAGCCTCATGTATGCAATGGTATGCACGAGACCAGATATAGCTCATGCAGTGGGAGTTGTTAGTCGGTTTATGTCCAATCCAGGGAGAGAACATTGGGAAGCAGTTAAATGGCTGCTAAGATTTTTGAAGGGGACTTCAAAAGTGGCATTACAGTTTAAGGGGAAAGAGGTTATTCTGAAGGGTTTTGCAGATGCTGACCTTGGTAGTTGTAAAGAATCTTACAAAAGCACCACCGGATATGTCTTTACAGTGGGAGGCACTGCAGTAAGCTGGATGTCCAGATTGTAGAAAAGTGTTGCCCTTTCAACCACAGAAGAAGAGTATATGGCAGTTGCTGAAGCAAGCAAAGAGCTTATATGGTTGAATAATTTTCTCAAAGATCTCGGCAAGGAACAAGTTGATTGTGCACTGTTTTGTGACAATCAAAGTGCAATTCATCTTGCAAAGAATCCTATCTTCCATTCGAAGACAAAGCACATACAGCTGAGATATCACTTCATCAGAGAGCAAGTTAGTGAAGACACTCTGAAGTTGAAGAAGATCAAAGGAAGCGAAAATCCATCTGATATGTTGACTAAGGTTGTCACCTTAGAGAAGTTGAAGCTTTGCATAGCTTCAACTGGCCTTCAGGATAATTGAAGAGAAGGCCGGGTAACTAGGAATGTGTTAAGATCAAAGTTTTTACAGAGATACTGATGCACAGTTGAAACACAGGTGAAGATTATTCCGTGTCTTCAAGTGGGAGATTGTTGAGTGTGAAGCCAAGCCACTTGACAACTTGTTCAACCTGAGGTCAGCAAAGCTGATCAAGTTGACAAGAGAATAAAAGTCTTGGTGATTCAGATTTCACGGATCATGTTTTGGGTCATTCTTCTATTTCCTCAACCTTATATGTATGAGATTGTTATGTATCTGTAAAATTGTACCAAGCTTAATAACGAATACTCCTACTTACCGAGAGTGGATGTAGGTCTGAACCGGACCAAACCACTATAAATATTTGTGTTCTAAATAGAGTGTGTGTGAGTTCTATGTTGTGATTGTGTTCTTGTTTGACCCGTTCGATCCCCAACAGAGAATACACATCTAAAAGGAGAATTAGAATGAGTTTTAGAACAAATTTCATCTAAGAACTATGAAAGTGCGGCAAAAGGCTTCTTATAAGAGAAAAAAATGGAGAAGAAACCTGACGACGGGCCAGTGGGGAAACCCACTTCACCCGCTTTGGGCCTTTTTCTCTAGAAGCCCAGTTACTTAAAAGCCCACCAGACAGAATAACCTTGTTCACCAAGGTTTCTCCTTCGTTGGCAATGAGCGGGAAACAGCTAAGAAAAGCAGTACTCATTAAATGCTTGATAAGAAGCGGCTCCGGTCTGAATCACTGTACTTATCCGGCAGAGCATTAATGGAGAGGGATATCCTACCGTTGGGGGTCAGACACGTGTCTGACCTTCCCAAGAACCTCCAAAAACCGTCGGATCACGTAGGGGAAAACCCTTGACAAGATAAGGGCTTGCTATTATATAAGAGGGGAGAAGAAAGAGCTAAGGCAGGTATGATCTCCGACACTCTCTCATTGACTACCCCCTCATTAACTCTCCTCTCGTTAAAACTCCGACCAACATTCCCCACATTTACTACACATACTCATTAATTAGATTCACACCAAAGAAGGAACCTTCCGGTGAATATTCTCATCGGAAGGAACTCCTTTCATTTCCCGGCAAGTTTACTTACTCTCACGCCGGAGCTTGGTCACGGATCCCCCTCCCGGGGTCCCCCGTGGCGAGGCTAACGGTTTACTCTTTTGTAGCAAACAAGGATAAAAGCCCTTGACGTCACCGAAGATCTAGCTAACGTCAGCCGGAGGTTGGGTATTCGACATTGGCGCCATCCGTGGGACATCAGCTTGCCCGGTGTTCCCACACCAACACTCGACGTCCAAAGAGCAGCTTATCCTGTCAGGAACAACATGGCAACTCCACATAACTCGCGTGTCACTCAGACGGCACAAAACGATTTGGATAAGGTCACCGTAGAGGATATTACTCATGAAGAAGGTAACAAGAACCAGGTAGAAAATCCAGGAGAAACGGAACATATCACTCCTGATTTCGTGGCCATGCACAGGGAAAAGTTAACTAAGTATCTTGAAGATTTAAAGAGACAGGAAAAACTCGACAACCTCAGGGCCAGGCTCTCTTTTGACACACCCTCCAACCAGGAAGGAACGAACCTTCAAAATAAGAACAACAACGGTGACCAGCTGGAAACGTTTATGTCTGCCCTGAGGCAGATGTCCTCTGAAGAAAGGGAGGATCTGATCACAGGCCAGAAATCCAAGGAGAGAGAAAAAGAGAAAGACAACTTTGGTGACGGTGGCTTGGACCAACCATACTTGCCACGAGACTTAGCCGAGGTCTCAAAGTTCACAAGGAGAATCTCAGAAGCACCTATGCCTCCCAAGACAAAGCTACCCCCAGGCTTTGATCGATATGATGGAACGAGAGACCCAGAAGATCACCTGCACGCCTTCCGAGGAGCGAGGCAGCTAGGAAGGTGGCCCATGCCAGTATGGTGCCACATGTTTGTGCAAACCCTAACGGAAGGAGCCCGGCTTTGGTTTGATAGTCTCCCCCCGGGGAGTATAGACAGCTATGAAGAACTGAGTGAGAAGTTCCTCAGGAACTTTGGCCAGCAGAGGAAGGTGGTCAAAAATTCAAACGAAATCCTTCACATCAGACAAAGGGATAACGAGCGAATAGACCAATACATGGAGAGGTTTGTTAAAGAAAGTATGAACATCAAGGACGTCTGGGAGGTCATGAAGATTAGTGGTTTCATAAATGGGCTGAAACATGCACAGCTGTGTGAAAAGCTGGGGGAGGAGTTTCCATCCTCCTTTGAAAATCTTATGGACAGAGTCCGGGCCTTTGTCCGGGGAAAAGATACAGTCAGCAAAGCGAAGGAGACGGACGCCACACCTCGAAGGATTGCCCCGGCTGCAAGGCCCCCTGATAAAGGTACACCCTATTCCCGGATACCTGCCTTTGATAGAATGTTGCATGACAGGGTGAGGCCCTCATACTCCCCCTATAGACCCCGGGGGAGAGGTCCCCCTCCTTACTCCGATAGCTTCACCCCTCTCATTAAGACTCTAAGTGAGATACTAGCCACAGAGAGGGTAAAGAATTCTTTCCCAAGGCCACCCCCCATAAAACCGGGACCAAAGGCACAACCAAACGAATACTGTGAATTCCACAAAGGTTTCGGGCACAAAACCGATGACTGTATGTACCTCAAAAGGGAAATAGAGGATGCGGTGAAACGAGGAGATTGGCCCATTTGGTCAAGGAAATCAAGGAGGGGGGAGGGGATCGCAAGGGAAGAGATGCAAGGGAGCCAGGGAGGGCAGATGTTGATATGATTAGAAGGAGAAATGAGTTCGATGCCACCCGAAGTGTAAAGGCCAGAATCCTAGGCTCCCCGAACTGCATGAAAGCTCCCATCCTTATGCCATACTTAGAAGAAAGTGAGGTGCAACGACTCCCGCTGAATATCTCAGCTGTAATAGCTGGACACAAGGTGTCTAGAATACATGTGGATGGAGGGTCAGGCGTTGAGGTAATATACGAACACTGCTTTCTTAGGTTCGACAGGGATATAAGAGATAGGTTGGAGGAAGATTCTATCCCATTGGTAGGGTTCAACAACAGTGTGTCACATCCCCTGGGAAAGATCAGGCTCCCATTCACAGTTGGTGTAGGGGATCGGGTCCGAACGATAAATCTGACCTTCACAGTAGTCAGGGCACCCTCTAAGTACAATGCAATCCTGGGGAGACCCGGAATTGGAGATCTGCAGGCACAAGCATCCACCCCCACGGGGCTTTGGTATTTCAAACACCAAAAGGTCTTGCATGGGTTAAGTCTGCCTACGAAGTAGTTTCTTCCGTATCCAAAGGGGAAGAACCAGGGAAATCCCAGGGAAAGAAGGTGGAAGAATGGGTCCTCTGTGATAGGTTCCCAGAACAGAAAGTTAAGGTAGGAAGTCACTTGAGTGACAAATGCAAGAGTGCCCTGAAGGAGTTGCTCCTCCATAACATAGATGTGTTTGCATTTCAACATGGAGACATGACGGGAATCCCTAGGAGTCTAACAGAGCACCGGCTTAACACCTTTACATGGGCGAAGCCAGTGAAACAAAATAAGCGGAGTATGGGACCTAATAAAAGAAGGGTTGCTTGTGAAGAAACTCGAAAGCTGCTCAGAGCGGGGATAGTCAAAGAAGTTAAATACCCACCCTGGGTTGCCAACCCAGTCATGGTTCAGAAAAAAGACGGGGGATGGAGGATGTGCATCGATTTCCAAGACCTAAACAAAGCATGTCCCAAGGACTGTTATCCTCTCCCGGAAATAGACACCCAGGTGGACTCTCTGTCCCAATACCCCCTGAAATGCTTCCTAGATGCCTACAAGGGATACCACCAAATCCAGATGTCAATAGAAGACGAGGAGAAAACCGCTTTTATCACAGACGAGGGGACGTTTTGCTATACCAAGATGCCCTTCGGCCTCAAGAACGCAGGGGCAACATATCAGAGGTTCATGAACGCCTTGTTTAGGGAGCAGCGAGGGAAGAACCTAGAGGTGTACGTTGACGACATTGTCGTCAAGAGCTTGACAGAGACAGCCATGATAGATGACATAGTCGAGACTCTCAACACCATGCAGGATGTGAACATGAAGCTGAACCCCGGGAAATGTTGTTTCGGGGTAGAGGAAGGGAATTTCTTGGGAGTAGTGGTAACCAAAGGAGGAATCAAAGCAAACCCGGAAAAGACCCAGGTCGTGGCCGAAATGCGGTCTCCCAGGTCCCTAAAAGATATCCAGCAGCTGAACGGGAGGCTGATAGCATTAAACCGCTTTTTATCAAAGGTGGCTGACAAGACCCTTCCCTTCATGAAAGTATTGAAAGACTGCCTCCAGACCAACAAATTCAACTGGACCACTGAAGCCGAAGCTGCTTTTCAGGAAATGAAAGCCTACATCTGCAAGCTCCCGATATTGGCCACCCCGGTGCCTGGGGACCCATTGCTCCTTTACCTATCCGCCTCTAAAACGACCATAAGTGCGGTCATGATGGTGGAGCGGGAGGGGAAACAGATCCCCATATATTTCATTAGCAGAACACATAAGGGGCCTGAGGAACGGTACATGCCTCTAGAGAAACTCGCGTTGGCTCTGGTCTTTGCATCCAGAAGGCTCAGGAGGTATTTCCAAGGGCATAAGGTCACCTTAGTGACCGATCAACCCCTTCAGAAAGTGCTTAGGAAACCGGAGCTGTCAGGAAGATTGGCTAAATGGGCCGTAGAGTTAGGAGAGCACTCTCTGGAGTTTAAGCCCAGAACGGCAATAAAGGGGCAGATATTGGCCGATTTCCTAGCAGAAGTCCCTGAAGATGAGGAGAGGGAGCTATTGAAATGGGAGGCCTTGGAGGAGGAAGAGAGGAAAAGGGAAGACGAGGCTGTGTGGAAGTTATTCACCGATGGAGCATCTAGTGAAGAAGGGAACGGGGTAGGTATCACACTGATAAGCCCCGAGGGGGTCGAGCTGACATATGCCGTAAGGCTGGATTTCGAGAACACCAACAATACCGCAGAATATGAGGCCCTCCTAGCAGGGATGAGGCTGGCATAAAAAATGAAAGCAAAACACGTAGAGGCCAGCACTGATTCACAGCTGGTAGTAAAACAGTACCAAGGAGAATATGAAGCTAAGGATAGCACCATGGCTCGATATGTGGAGAAAGTTAAGGAGACGGCTAAGGCATTCAAAACTTTCAAACTGGAGTACATCCCTCGTGGAAGGAACAGGAAATCTGATGCACTTAGCAAATTAGCCTCGGTAGCATTCGACCATCTCGTAAAAGAAGTCAAAATGGAGGTCCTGACATCCTCCTCCCTTAACACAGCAGAGGTTGCCACAGTCGAAGGTCCTCAAGAAACATGGATGACCCCAATCATCAGATTCCTCCGGGATGGAATTCTACCCGAGGGGGAATGGGCGGCCCGAAAGATAAGGGTCAGGGCCCTACAGTATGAACTGATCGAAGGGGAGCTATACCGAAGGTCATATCTGGGCCCGTCCCTGAAGTGCGTTGATATGGAAGAAGCCGAATATGTGGTTAGGGAGATGCATGAGGGGATTTGCGGAATGCACTCGGGACCAAGAACAATAGTGAGAAAGGCAATGAATACAGGGTTTTACTGGCCACGGATGTACGAAACGGCGTCTGAGGAAATCAAGAAGTGTGACAACTGCCAAGTGCATGCACCGATGACCCACCAACACAAACACCCCATGGTACCAGTTTCGACGTCGTGGCCATTCCAGAAATGGGCCATCGACATAATTGGGCCTTTCCCGGAGGGTCCGGGAGGGGTCAAATACGTGGTGGTAGCCATTGACTATTTCACTAAATGGATTGAAGCGAAGCCCTTGGTAAAGATTACTGGAGACCAGATGAGAAGGTTCGTGCTGGATAACATCATATGCAGATATGGGGTTCCGAAGGAGTTGGTGAGTGACAACGGGGTCCAGTTTACTGGAAGACCCTTCAAACCATGGTGCGAGCAGATGCGGATCCAGCAAGTGTTTACTTCCGTTACCCTTACCCAGAGTAACGGGTTAGTGGAGAGAGCCAACCAAAGCGTCATTAAAGGAATGAAGGGTAGGCTTGGGAGGAAACAGAAAGGCTGGCTGGAAGAACTTCCATTCGTGTTGTGGGCATACAGAACCACCCCCAAAAGTTGCAACGGGGAAACCCCGTTCAGCCTTACCTATGGGACGGAGGCTGTCATCCCTGCTGAGATCGGATCCCCAACTGCCCGAATGAAGCTTCGGGATGAGGAGAACGAGCAGGATCTCAGGATGAACCTAAACTTGTTGGAGGAAAGAAGGGAAATAGCAGCAGTTAAGGAGGCCCAATACAAAAAGCTCCTGGAAAGTTATTACAACGCCAGGATGAAGAAACTCAACATCGTCCCAGGGGATCTGGTTCTTAGAGCCAACGAGGCTAGTCTGCAAAAAAACACCGGGAAGCTAGGCCCCAACTGGGAAGGACCCTACAGAGTCACGTGGGCGAATGGCAAAGGGACCTGCAAGTTGGAAACGCTGGAAGGCAAGGAGGTTCCCAGGACCTGGAACCTCATGCAGCTCAGGAAGTATTACATGTAAGGGGTGTACCCCCAAGGAAAACGGCCAAGGGCCACTTTTGTAATAGGTAACTATATGTACGGGGACTTTCCCCCAAGAAAGTGAACCTTTTGTAAACAATCTATGACGGGAAGTATAAACCCCCAAAGATTAAATGAAAGACGGACGAAAACGTCCCATTTTAAGAAAACAATGGACAAACGCACCTAGGCAGACGTGCCTAGGAACACCATTAAATCTAAACTAGAGCAAACAAACACACGTGTACAAGGCATTCAAAGCATGCCAAAAGCCCGGCCGTGGGGCTAATAAGGGTCTAGCTAACCTAAAACGGACAAAGCAAGTTAAAAACATAACACCGCATTATAAACTTGTCCACCGATTGGCCTCGAACAGACAATCACAGTTTAACGAAACAAACAACAAAAAGAAAAAAACAAATAATGCAAATACACCCGTATATACAAAACTACGAAGGGGAATATGCTTTATTTAATGCAAAATACATATACAAAGAAAAGCCCTAATAACTTGGGCAAGAATTAGCAATGTACAAGATTGCAAACACGGCAAGGTGAAACGAAAACATAGCTCCTCGCTAAAACAGCCTGAAAATCCCCAGGAAATCACCAAGCTGGCCTCCGGTAAGAACCCATGCAAAGCAAAACAGGCAAGACAAGAAACAGGCAACAAAGCAAAGAGGCTATACATAACCATAAGCCATACGATTAAAGGTCGAAGTGGTCCCCAACACAAAGGACCACCCAAGATAGTCAAGCAAAACACACAAGTATCCTAAAGTAAGTTAAAGTTATTACAACCATATCGAAGTGTATCAAATGTTTGGAATTCATTGGGGATTACCCCCGGAAAGAGACGGTGGAGACGAAGGACCGGCAGAGGAGAACAGGGTTTTTAATTCATCAATAGAGATCAGGGGGTGCTCCAGGATTTTGGCAAGGATGGCCGGGGTTTTACGCCCAAACTCCTCGTTCAGTTTGGACAACCTCTTTTTTGCCTTAGAATTATAAAGAGGAGTCTCTTTTCTGCCCAAGCCTTGGGCAGAATAGGCATAGCCATCCTTTAATCCCGCCTGATAGCCAACATCCCTATAAGCCCTGTAGACCTCCTCCAAGCCACTTTTAAAGTCCTCCGATTGAGCGACAGCAGCGAGAAAAGCCCCAAAACCTTCAGTAATCAACCAATGCTTCTCCCCCGCTAATCGTTGGTTATCATCGGAAGTTATCCCATAGTCTGCATACATGGTATTGAGCTGCTCCTGGGAAACGGAGCCAACTTCCTTCAAATGCTTCAGCTCAGCAGCAAGCTCCTCCTTCTCCCCAACCAACGATGCCATCTCCCGCTCCCAAGCCCGTTCCTTCCTCTCAAGCATAGCTCCAGCTCCCTAGACAAAGGATCAGTGAGTATGTATGTATAAAAAAGGGGGGGTAAGAAGACTATGCACATTCTCCTCCTGCAATCTCCTCTCAGCATCAACCACTCGGCCCCTAAGCCCAGCAACAACCGACTGGGAAGCTTTAAGCTCAGCCTTGAGTCCTTCGTTCGCCTTCCTCAAATCATCAACCCTTTGCAGCATCCCAGCACCCCTGGAAAAGCTTTCACACAGAGACATACTGTATTGATCTTCAAAGAGATCATCCCTCAGGGCAGAGTTTACAAATTTATATGAAGGAGGGACAGCATGGTTCAGAAAGTCCCTAGCAGCTTCAGGAGTCCCTATCACGGAAGAACTAGTTACCTTCCATTTAGGGACATAAGTAGAGGGGAGGGCATCGGCAAACAAAGGGGCAAGAGGGGATCGATAAACAGGGCCTTCGAGGATAGTGGGGTTGCTAGTCCCAGAAGCATGTGAGGGAGAAAGCTCGAAAGCTGAGGAAAAGCGAGCCACCCCCACCTCAGAGGCCTTGTCCCGGATACGGGAAGGAGAGGGACCAGTTGGAATTTCTATAGGTTCCCGAGAACTCCCCTAAGAAGTAAGAAAAGGAAAAATCAGGAACGACACAGAAAGACAAAGAAAAAACAGGAGAAAAGAAAGCTTACCAACAAAGGAGCACTCACTAAGCTTGAGGACTTCAAGTGTTTAGACAGGGAACCTTTGACCCCGGCAGGAGGAAGGTCAGAAGCAGCTCTAGAGGAAGGGGGAAGCTTCTGACCACTGGCACCCCGAAGCCTCTGACGGATGTTACGGGGTGCAGGAACCGGTTAGGGACTAGCAAATCTCCTCTTACGAACTAACTGTATCTCCACGTCTTCGTCGTCACTTTGACCAGAGGGATGAACAGGAGGAAAGTCGGGAGAACTCTCCTCCTCACCAGAAGGATTCTCCTCGTCACCACCCAGGGCAGCAGAACCTCCTGCCTGGACGGATCCCCCTGTAACCTGCGCTTCCGCGTTCAACCTAGGATCAACCTCATTATCAACCACATATTTTACATCCTTGGAGTCACCCTGGAGAAGCCTCCACAAAGTTATCTCTGCACAAAAAGAAGACACTAAAGATGACTATAGGATCCCCAAAGACATAAAAAAAAGAATGGCTATAAGAAACAAACCAAGAACAAAGAGATACCTTTCTTGCCGAAAAAAGCTCTCGGACGGACTGGATAAGAGGGACTCAGCCCCCCCATAGCAAGCATCCCTTCGGAGAAAGTGAACGCCCTCGTTGGGTGGTCACACATCCTTTTCCACTGAATGGTCTCGGCTGTAGAAAGGGTAGGAATAGTGTCTTCGATAGCAGCGTCAAGATCCTTTGGCAAAGGGGACTCCGGCAGCATAGCGGCTGAAACGAAGATGAATCTACACTTCCAGTCCTTTGGATAAGTAGAGGTGGGCATAAAACTGTAACAAGGCCTCGAAACATTGTTCTGTCGTTTCGCGAAGGTAAACCAATCCCCGTCGGAGATAAGCCGGTAAAACATGCAAAACAGAGGAACAGAGGGCTCCCCTGAGATAGCTGCACATGATAGTTCAAAATGAACCACCCTCATGAACCCTAAAGGGTGAATCTGTGAGAAGTGGACACCAAAATGACGGAGCAGAGAAATCTTGAAAGCAGAAAGGGGGTATCGGACCCCACAGGAAGAAAAGGCAAGGGTGTAAATGGGTATCTTGTCCGGCGTACATTCTGCCGACTCACTAGGACCGGGAAAGGAAGGAGAAAATCGATCCGGGATGTTGTATGCCTCAACAAAGGATTTCAAGTCCTTCGCCGTCAGTACAGACCTTATCGAGGACCGGCCACCACGACTCATGGTTAGAAGAAACTGTGATTCAGGGAGATAGTTACAAGGAAGAAAAGGGAGTTAGAGAATTCGAATGAGAAATTGGAAAGGCCAGATAGGGTATTTAAAGAGATATCGCTGACATGCAAGTAACCGTCACATCAGCGGTCTCTTCAAAATTCAAAAATGGGCACGTGCTACTAGGGGATTAACTCCCGCTACAGTCATTCGGCGATGTCATGATTAATGGGAACGGCAGGCAGTAACTGACCCGGAGTGGGCCCACCAAAAGAGAAACCACCCCTCTTAAGCGGTTGTGACTCAGCCCCGGATCATGAGCCTCGGGTCTCAGAACCAGGGACTAAAGATGACTTGACGACGGGCCAGTGGGGAAACCCACTTCACCCGCTTTGGGCCTTTTTCTCTAGAAGCCCAGTTACTTAAAAGCCCACCAGACAGAATAACCTTGTTCACCAAGGTTTCTCCTTCGTTGGCAATGAGCGGGAAACAGCTAAGAAAAGCAGTACTCATTAAATGCTTGATAAGAAGCGGCTCCGGACTGAATCACTGTACTTATCCGGCAGAGCATTAATGGAGAGGGATATCCTACCGTTGGGGGTCAGACACGTGTCTGACCTTCCCAAGAACCTCCAAAAACCGTTGGATCACGTAGGGGAAAACCCTTGACAAGATAAGGGCTTACTATTATATAAGAGGGGAGAAGAAAGAGCTAAGGCAGGTATGATCTCCGGCACTCTCTCATTGACTACCCCCTCATTAACTCTCCTCTCGTTAAAACTCCGACCAACATTCCCCACATTTACTACACATACTCATTAATTAGATTCACACCAAAGAAGGAACCTTCCGGTGAATATTCTCATCGGAAGGAACTCCTTTCATTTCCTGGCAAGTTTACTTACTCTCACGCCGGAGCTTGGTCACGGATCCCCCTCCCGGGGTCCCCCGTGGCGAGGCTAACGGTTTACTCTTTTGTAGCAAACAAGGATAAAAGCCCTTGACGTCACCGAAGATCCAGCTAATGTCAGCCGGAGGTTGGGTATTCGACAAAACCCTTGAAAATTATGGTGAGTTATAAGAATTCAAGTTGCATTTGTAACCCACAATTTGATACCGTGGGAGGTTACATAAGTTCAAAAATAGAGACATGGGGTGGGCAGGTTAAGATGTCATGATTATTATTTAGGTTGTCACATTACTAGTTCATGTGTTATGTTTAACATGTCTTAAGTCATTCATAAAAGCATATAATTATATAAATGATCATTTTATATTTGTAATGGTGTCCGCACCCCTGACATGGTTACATGACACTAGTGGTACCTATAACATATGTCCTAAGACTGAAGGGAGTGGGGCGTCCTCAAAAGAGGGCATCTTATGACACGTGGCGTTTGGGGGCGGCTTGGGGCGTCCTCAAAAAAGGGGGTGTGGTGTTCATGGCAACTCAAGATGCCCCTCCAAGACTTATGATTGGTTGTTTGAAAAAGGAAGGTTTTTGATTGGTTGATGAAAAAGGAAAAGATTGAGTTTGGGCGACTTGTGGGAGACGCCATGGCTTGGGACGCCCTTGGGAACGCCATGGGGGGCGGTGTTCATGGCTTCTTGGGGCTTCTTGAGTAGGGGTGGACGCCCCAAGAAGCCATGAACACCGCCCCCCATGGCGTCCCCAAGGGCGTCCCAAGCCATGGCGTCTCCCACAAGTCGCCCAAACTCAATCTTTTCCTTTTTCATCAACCAATCAAAAACCTTCCTTTTTCAAACAACCAATCATAAGTCTTGGAGGGGCATCTTGAGTTGCCATGAACACCACGCCCCCTTTTTTGAGGACGCCCCAAGCCGCCCCCCCAAACGCCACGTGTCGCAAGACGCCCTCTTTTGAGGACGCCCCACTCCCTTCAGTCTAAGAATGTTTATTACCGTGTGGATAATTTTGATGAAAATCATGTTCGGGAAAAGCGATCTAGATTGGTTGGTTTTACGATTTGTGCAAGTTTTTCTACAAAGTTACGAATTTTTCTATGTGATAGACATCTAAATAAAGGTCAGAAGGTTTTCAGGTATGTTGTCATTACGTAAGCAAACGTATGTTGGATAAATACTTTCACTCCCAATTCCCAAATTAACTATTATACTCGTTAATACGAATATACAGTAGTAGATGTATGTTCCACACAAAAGAATGCATATTAACTTTGAATATGTGCACATATTCTTTTATTGATGAATCATTATAATATACCATACTTGTGTATAAATCATATTTTTATATATAAGTTCTTATTTAAGGTTTTGGTGTTGGTTCAGTTATGTAAAACATGAAAACATACCTTTGATTGCATCAGATAGGCCAGCAGTAGTGTTTGACATGATTGTCAGCTTGATCTGGTTCCTCCTTATGGTGCAATCTGATGATGGGGATGAGAGAACCGATAAAGGGTAATCGGTTATAGGAGAGGAGGTCGATGATGATGTTATGCTTATGGGTTTTGTGTCTAATTGTCTAACCCCTCAACCTCTACATAAGACTCCTTTATATAAGCACCCAGGAGGAAACCCTAATTAGTTAATAAGGGTAATATGGTCCATCAACAATTACCAACTAATTATTTAATAGGATTGTTATATATTTTGATCTATATACTGTAAATGATTATAATGGCTACTAGATTAAATATTAATACATAATATATTTAATCTTACATTCTCCCACTTAGCCGAGTAATCATTTACTATGAGTATTCGATAAGCCTGATCAGGAGTTAACACTCATTTTAGCCTTAAACAAGTACTATAGCAGAGAAATACAGCCGTTGAATCATTATGCGACTCAGGACCCCCATTAATCATACTATAGCCTTAATTTAAAACCTAATCGTTATGATCAAAATACGCATAAGCCCTTTGTTTGATTTGTAACTATATTTGTCTATATGCCGTTATGCTAGCTTGACATATTCTTAGAGACATACAAAATCAAACTGATGAGGAAAATTAACTAATACTTAGTCATTCATAGTACGATATGCAATTGCGCACGGCCATCAATTAATACCCGTCTATGAGCTCTCTTAATAAGACTTATGGGTAATAGCCCTTCAGTTATAGGATCCTTAAGCATATCATGAATGTATTCGATACAAAACTTAGTTTCCTCAATTCGTTCATAAACGAATAATTAATTGCGTATCGAAAATTAATGCAGCACCTCTTGAACTGTTACTGTTCAAGGAGTCATGGTAGCTGACTTTATCACACTAAGTCTTCAAAACATTATATGGAGTCATTAAACTTATGAGTCCACTGATAAACTTCCAACAACATTTAGTGACTATATTATGTCGTTATAACTTAGGTTGTTAATATCAGTACATTATGACTCCTCCATGAAATAGGTTTTGTCTGCTGACATAAAGATATACCCGAAATTACATTTTGTCATCTTTGAATATCTCAAAGCTAAAGTAATAAACCGGTTTGAGTTCTCACTTCTTCTTCAAATCATAGCCTCTCGTTTCTTTAAAGATATTGTAATACTCCATTAGATGCTTCACATTAATCTAGACATATCTAGTGTGTTGCAATTTGAGTAATATCTAAACGAGTATAGACTTAAACTTACATAAGGCTTCTAATTAATGAAGCGTAAATAAACAATCTCATTTATCCTATTATCCTCTAAAAGAGAGCAGTATTGTTTGTTACATATGTAAGGACCCATTTAATGTTAAACTAACGGAACGGAACTAATATCCCATTGGGTCTATCTCAGTATGTTATGATATCAATCACGTAAGAGATATCTCTGAGATCTATTATATCAAAGTTTGTGTTAACAATGCTTTAACTTATGTAACATATACTTGTCAAAAGAATATCATCTATATAAACAAGTTTATCTTAGTTGCTCCCACTCATCTTGAGGTAGGTACATTAATCCACTTGATTCTTGATGAAAATAATTACGTTAGCTTTTCATCACATTATGATGTTTGCATTAACCCATACATGGATATTATTGGCTTACAAATAAAGTGTTCTTTAACCTTCAGTTTGAAACTTTAGGTTGTTATCTAATGAACATGTAAATGTGTCAGCCATTTGTTATGGAAAAATGTTTATAATGTTCATCTAATGTAGCTTTAAACTATTATAAGCTACTAGAACAGTGATGATCCTCAAAGAAATCTTTTATAAGAAAGGTAAGAAAGACTCTTTGATAATTCATCTCTTTCTGAGTGTAACCTTTGTCAATCAATCAAGCTTCTTCGTGTCTTAACGCTTATATTAGGATTTGGTTTAGTTATGAACACTCTTAGGTAATTCAATCAAATCCCAAACGTTATACGAACACATAAAATCAGTTTTACTAGAAAACTGTTTTATTCCATTTAGAAGATTAATTGACGCTAATGGCTTAATTTGAAGAGATAGGATCAGCAAACATTTCCAAAATCCATTTCAACTTCAATTAGGGAGGTTATGTAATCATCAAAGTTAGTAGGCTTTTAAACCTAGATGACCTCCTGAGTTGATTCTTGGGTTCATTAGAAGTTTCAGTTTTATGGATTAGCTCTTGGTTAGGTTGCTATCATTTTCATTCTAAGTTTGTAAGAGTTGGTGCAGTATGGTGTACAAGAGGTGTAATCGGAGTTAAATTCGGAGTGAAATTTAATGACACTCTTCCCCCTGCCTCTTGTATTCCTTGCAAATCATAATAAGGACTTTGACTGCTCCCACTGACCTTAGAAATCTTTAGGAACTCAGCATGCTTAGGGTCAATATGTAACGACCAACAAATTCTAATAGAGAAACGAGTTAATGACGTTAGTTGTTGTAGTTTCTCTTGTTGAGGATTATGTTAGTTTAGGTAAGAAATCTAAGTGTGCCCACAAGTAAGCAACAATGAAACTTTTGTAAGAGTAGCATTAGATTTAAGGAGATAAGTTATGATAGAACAGTGTCATAATGGAGCAGTGTCTTGTACAAGAGGTGTAAATTGAAGTAATATAAAGTTTTCACTCCCCCACCTCTTGCAACTATTGCAAGTTATTATTAAGGCACTTAATGCTCCCACTGATCTTTGATATCTCTAAAATGCTACAAGAGAAGTTTCAATGAGCTAGGTGATGTGGGAACCTATCATATATACGTTAAACTTTATTTGATTTCTTTAATGTCCAGATATCATAAGAAACTTTAGGGACATATCTAATAGAAATCTTATTAAGTATATATATATGAATAGATTTCTTCTAAGACCGTGAGCCATATGCGACAAAATTTAGATACAAGTTGATAGTCTTTTAAATGATAAATGAATTATGTCTGAATATTCCATTTGGAATAAGTTCCACGAATGTCAATGAATGACTTATGATGGACCCATACTTATTCCTTAAGCCAAGTCATATTTAGGGCTATAACGTCATGATTTAAAATCACTTAGAATGAGATTAAATGAAAAAATCATCCTTATTAACCATGTCATGATTTCTCATGAACTTTGGTTATAATGGACGAAATTTATAAGTCTCATTTTCCTTTTGTCGAATTCTCATTTGCATGATGACAAAAGTTGTGAAAGCGTAAGGTATCATCTAGTTCCATCTTAGTAATGTTTCAATCCAGATATTTAGAACAAATAAAATGAGAGTTTAAGATAAGTGTGACTTTATGTTGGTTATGCAAACCTCACAACCTTCATGACATAGCCTAAGTAATGATACTGTATTCTGGTTAATCTTCAGAATATGTAAGGTATCGAAAGGCTTTGTTAGAAGACTGCTTATTATGGTTCTTATAACCTTAACATTTAATTTTGTCACTAACTCTCATGTTAGTTATTTGTCGAGTTCTGGTAAGGAAACGTATGGAACTAGAGTCAACTAATCATGTGTTAATTGGAATATTAAAAAATTATCAGACTTAAATATCATTAGTAAGTGACTATCTAATTAACTTATCCAACTGTTCTTTGGAATAATGGATAGTCTCGTTGCTTATGTCTAGTCTAATGACATAATCATGCAGTGAGATTTTCCCTTGAAGAACCTTAGAGTTGGGATTTTGTACTTGCATTTTGTCTATGGACCTTAGAACAATCATCTTTTAAAGTATTAGTGGTTCTAAGGTGAGTAACAACTTATTTTCCAGCTTCAAACCCTTATTTCTTTGTACATATGTTGCTTATCAACACACTCGTTATACTTTGGTACTTTTGAGTGTTATAGTTGATTTATAATGCATCAAATTGTACAAGTGAAAATCTTAGTATGTAATGTACTGGAAAAATGTACTTATTTCCATGCGTAAGCCCTTAACTTTATGGGTCATGGTATTGTACATTATTATGTATTCACATATACCACTTAGCTTTATAATTTATAATTTTAAATGAAGACATGCATCTTAGGAGTTCTATTGATTATTCCACAATTATAGATTAGTCTTAGGAAAGACTTAATCTGGAATAACCTTTTAGTGACAGCACTTATTCTTGATTATCATAAGAGACATCATGTTCGATTTATCCTAATCATCATGCTCTACTTTTCTTCTGTAGTGCTTTATCAGAAGAGAGCAATAGGATTATCGTACCTTAAGAGATAATCAAGAATTTAATTTAAGAGCTAATTCTAATAGAAACTTTAAGCAAAACATATTAGATTTAGGAATTAGAGTGGATGAGATATAGACTTATAGAAGAAAAATTATAGTGAGAAAAGTTATGGGTACTTAAAATAAGGCAGACAAAATGATCATAAAAATTAATTAAGGATCATTAATATAAGGATCATTGTGTGAAGAGGTTGTGATATGTCTATTACTAACATCAAAATAATAGACTTAGCTAAAATTCTACTTAAACAAAGACAAAACAGCTTTGGCCAGAAGTGTAATCATTTAAGCATATGTGCAAAGTGGTTGTAACAAATCAGCTTTGGCCAGAAATTGAGACAATCACTTTAGTTATGCACTCGTTAAGTATGCCATCTATGAATGAATTAAATCAGCTTTGGCCAGAAATTAAGACATTCATGCTTATGATGCATACTTAACATAGCTTTCGTAATACTTGAACGATAAGTAGATGCATCAAGTCAGCTTTGGCCAGAAATGATACATCAAAAACTCATTCAAGTTAAGCTATTTTGGTTTTGTAAAACATTATTTGATCCTTATTAATTAACTAAATATTTACAAAACCAGTTATTTAATAGCAAACCACCCGTTAGCGCGGATCGAACTCCGCGGTGAGTTCGCTGGGATTGCGGGGAACAGCGAAAAAAATTTAGTTCACATTAACTGCTCAGTAAAGTAACAAGATTTCGAATAAGTCTTGAAATTTTATGAACACTCATGATTTCGGATGATCAGACAGTTATTAATCCGTAATGGACAAACAGATGTTCATCCGGAATGATCAATTAGTTGTTGATCCGTGATGATCCGTAAAGATCATCCGAAATGTGTTCCTCAAGCTATAAAATCCTTAATTTAAGCAGTTACTAATTGATAAGGTTCAAATCCGAAATCTTAGGGATCATGGGATTAAGTTTCCTGTTTAAAAGTTAGTTATTTTTATCTGTTTATTTCGAAAAAAAAATGTATCCATTAATAAAATAACAGATTTCGAAAATTCTAATTAGATAAAAAATAAATCAAACAGGAACAAACACCCAATAATCCTAAATCATTCCAAAACTAAGGGAAATTTCGAACTTTCTGATGAACAAGTGACGAAAATAAACATTCAAACATTCATCCGAAATGCATCGATAATGATCTGAAATCATCCGTAATGATCAGAGATGATCCGTAATGATGTAGATCCAGATCCGAAATCATCCGTAATAACCAGTGATGATCCGTGATGATGAAACTTAGATCCGAAATCGTCCGTAATGATCAGTGATGCTCCGTAATGATGAAACTCCACATCCGAAATGATCCGTAATGATGAAACCTCAGATCCGAAATCATCTTTGATTGATCCGTAATGATCCGAAATGGATGATTCTAATCCGGAATGGCATCTCGGGTAAAAAGGTTTGAAGACGTTCATCCGTGATGCATCCGTAATGGATCCGTAATGATCCGGAATGGCATTTCGGATAAAATTATTTGAAGATATTCATCCGTGATGCATCCGTAATGGATCCGTAATGATCCGAAATGGCATCTCGGATGACAGAAAACGGATTTTTAATGGTTTTCAATTCTGTTTATTTAGTTTTATTCCAGATTTACGGATATAAAACAGAACCGACTAATCAACATATGCTCTGATACCACATGTTGGTTCAGTTCTGTTTTGAACATAATGTAAAACATGAAAACATACCTTTGATTGTATCAGATAGGCCAGCAGTAGTGTTTGACATGATTGTCAGCTTGATCTGGTTCCTCCTTAGGGTGCAATCTGATGATGGGGATGAGAGAACCGATAAAGGGTAATCGGTTATAGGAGAGGAGGTCGATAATGATGTTATGCTTATGGGTTTTGTGTCTAATTGTCTAACCTCTCAACCTCTACATAAGACTCCTTTATATAAGCACCCAGGAGGAAACCCTAATTAGTTAATAAGGGTAATATGGTCCATCAACAATTACCAACTAATTATTTAATAGGATTGTTATATATTTTGATCTATATAATGTAAATGATTATAATGGCTACTAGATTAAATATTAATACATAATATATTTAATCTTACATTTGGTACTCTTTTCATTCTACTTTCTAATGATTGCTCAAAAAAAAATGTTTAATATGCATCAAATTATATAAGACATTTTATAGCCCTACTATTAGATTATTAAGAATGTATTTATGTTTTTATCAGATTGTGATCTTGAACGATCTATTGAATACTCCTAAAAGAGGACCATGATTACCATTTAGGGAGATGACACATTCGACAAACTAACACACAAGGCCATGCCATCTATTACACTCAATGATTGGACGATGACTTCATCTTCCATCATCCGATAAACACAATTCATCGAAGATTTCAATGGAATATGGTGGGCATAAACCATAAAATACTCCTCTTATATCCATGGGACTGGCATGGAAATGGTACATTTTGTCATATTGCATGCCTATACTATTTTGAGTGTGCGCATAAACTTTGGGGTGTAGTACTATGTGATTTGTGGATCGTTGTAGGTTTATATAGGTTTGAGTTTTTAATCTTAAACAACATTATCTTTTGTATATTTGTTTTCTATAAATTTTGTCATCGTATAGATGGTTGTGTTAAACGAATGTTATAGTATCGAGCACAACAAGTTACTACTCCACATGGGAAATTCTACCAACATATTTTGACCATTTGTATGTTGGTGGAGACTTGTACAATGTTCTTTGTGTTGAAAACAAAGTGAAACCTTACCATGCGTGGTGGGATGTTTATGTTAATTATACTGAGATTTCATATAATACTGAGTTCATAATTATGTTTTAGTTAATTATACTGAGATTCTTTAATAAAAATCATTGATTTTTTTTTGTGTAGTCGCATATCCGCTCATCCAAACCACCTAATTTCCTAGTAATAGAGAACGTCTTAAGAAAGAAGAAACATTTCGGAAAGGCTAAAAGAAATACCTATGTAACTCCAACTATTGATTGATCAAAGGCTTGCCTCATCAGCAGAAAGGTAAATGAGGGTATGCTAGTGTACTTGTTTGTATGTTTTAGAAGAACTAAGTTTTGATGAAACAATTAGGTAGAACTAAGAATTGAACAAGTTGCAAAGAATTGCAAAGTATTTATCGGTTATAATATCTATACTCTGTGCTATACACAAACTAATAGGGTCGTACAAAGTTTCTACAAATTAATTACTTATAAAATTATTTGTTTCAGGTGCCATATTTCAGTTGATAAATAAACAAACAAACATACATACATTAAGGTTAACATAGAGTATTTATCACACAACTTAACTATAAAAAAAGGGAACAATGGATTTCAATAATCCTAACTATTGCCCGTTTTTCGGCAATGGTCCCAACTTTAAAAATTCCTACTAGCGGCCCATCTTTTCACATATTGGCCTTGAATGAACCCTGACTAACAAAACTCTAACACCGTTAGTCTTCGGTCGCCGGAAAAACGTTTTTGGTAAGAAAAAGGTTCCTAAAGGTCCGATTTATGGTTACAAACATGTATGAAAACGAAAACTTTGAGTTTTCCAGATAAAAAGTTGAGTTTTCCGACCAAAAAGAAGTTTTCCAGCGAAAAAAGAGTTTTTCTGACGACCTTAATAATTGGGGTTTTTTACTAGAAAAGGTTCCCAATGGTGCGTAATAAGGTTTCAAAGAGGTTTGAGACGAAAAGGTTGAGTTTTCCGGCCAAAAAGAAATTTTCTGGCCAAAAACGTTTTTCCGGTGAGCGGAGACTAACGGCGTTAGGGTTATGTTAGTCAGGGTCCATTAAAGGCCAATGTGTGAGAAGATGGGACCGCCAGTAGGAATTTTAAAGTTGGGACCGTTGGCGGCCAATATACAATAGTCAGGATTATTAAAATCTATTATTCCTAAAAAAAGGATAATATCTAACATTAACATTTACATAATTCGTTGACTTGAGGAGAGAGAAAAGACAGTAAATGGGGAGGTAAACGAGGAAGGGAACATAGACTCACCTATGTCTGTGGGAGTCCAACAGACACAGAATAATGCAGCTGCAACATAACCGGAGATTGGTTGGGCCCAAGACACACCAATAAACAAACATTGTGGGCTAAATGAAGATAGTCATATTGGGCCGACCATGTATGCCCATTTTAAAAGAAAAAGGCCAAGTCTAGCGAAAAACTGCCTAGTGAGTTTAAAGCCCAATAAAACAATATTAAAAAGGAAAATCCCAGACTTGAATATAGAATTATCGGATGAATCTAGAATACGTTCCAAAAGGAGAGCTGTGATTAAGAGGAGAAGCAAAAGGAGAAATAGAGAGACAGTAAGAGAGACAGAAGGAGAAATTAACAGTTTTGAACAAACAGGAACTGGGATTGAAGATGAGTACGAATTAGATTGGGAGGAGGAATTAAGACTGGAGGAAAACACGGAAGAAACATTCCGAGCAACTCAAGAACGAGAAACAATCGATGATGTAGCCGAGATTCAAAGAGAAATTAACGAGACAGTCAAAGTGGGGCAGGGAGTAGGGGTAGACTTAACACAAAAAGAGGCGATGATCAAAGAGGCCATAGCCGAAGAACAGGTGGAAGTTGGTCAAACATGAATTTTGGATCCCTAAATTTAAAGGGAGCCCGGGGAGCAGGTAAGGGTGTAAAAGTCAGAGAGTTGATAACAAAATTCAATTTGTCTTTTGTGGCATTACAGGAAACACAATTTAGGGATATTCCGGGCAACATAGTCAAGAGATTTTGGACTAGTACAGATTTTGAGTACTCGAAGGTGGATGCGGAAGGTAGATCGGGGGGCTTACTTTCAATCTGGGATAAAGGTATATTAAAAAAAAACTTTTGAAATTAAAAATCAAAACTTTTTATTAACAAAAGGAAAAATAACGGGCTACGAAGAGGAGATAGTCATTGTGAATGTTTATGGACCAACAATTCAAACAAACAAGAGAAGACTTTGGGACGAACTCTTAGCTGCGAGAAGGAGCATTCAAGGGCAGTGGGTATTACTTGGGGATTTCAATGAAGTGCGTGTACCAGAGGATCGATATAATTCACACTTTGACATAAATGGTGCAATGTGTTTCAATAATTTCATAAGCATTGGTGGATTTCAAGAATACAACATGAGTGGTAAGAAATTTACGTTTATGTCAGGTTCGGTATGAATCTTAGTAAGATAGATAGAGTAATGGTGTGTGATGAATTTATGTCTAAGTGGCCCAATGCCACATTATTGGCCCTCGACGGAGACATATCGGACCACATCCCACTTATACTTATCACGGTAAATAATACTTTTGGTCCGATTCCATTCAGAATTTTCAACAGTTGGTTTGGGAAATTGGGCTTTGACGATGAAGTAAAGAAAGGAATCGAAAAAACATGTGAATCAACATTTAAAGATGAAATTATGGCAACCAAAATGAAAGCTATTAGAGAAGAGCTTAAACAATGGCGTAAGAACAAGAAGGAGGAAGAGGAGAAAGAGCTAACGGAGGCATAAAGTAAATTACTATTAATTGATGATTTAGCGGAAAATAGGAGGCTTACGGAGGAAGAGATTCGCCAATGGAAAGATTGTAAGACAGTTGTTAGAGAATGGCATCAAACACAGCTACTCGATTTACAACAAAAAGCAAGGGTGAGATGGATCGAACTACTCGATGAAAATACTAGTTATTTTCATTCAGTGGTCAACTGCCACATATCAAGAAATAAGGTCAGCGGATTATGGATTGGAGGGCAGTGGATTTCAGAGCCAATGGAGATAAAAAACCAATTCCAGAAAGCTTTCAAAGAAAAGTTTAATGAACCGGTAGTGTCGTGACCAAGAATCGGAGCAGACGGATTCTCAAAACTTAGCCAAAGTCAAGCCGAAGGGTTAGTGGCATTTCGTACAGCAGTCTGGGATTGTGGCATTTCAAAAGCAAAGGAGCGGGATGGTATCACGTTTAAACTTATCAAGACATTTTGGGATGAACTTAAAGGAGTGATAATGGACGTAATGACACAGTTTCACACACATGGCTCTCTACATCATACATGTAGTGCATCTTTTATTGCCCTCATCCCAAAGGTACGTGATCCGATGACATTATCCGATTTTAGACCTATTTCATTAATAGGTGTAGTTAACAAAATAATTTCCAAGGTACTAGCAAACAGAATTAAAGGTGTCATTAAAAGTGTCATATAATCAGCTTTTGTCTCAGATAGAAATATTGTGGATGGACCATTGGTCATAAATGAATTAGTTGGGTGGGCGAAAAAGACAAAGAAAAGCATTTTCGTGTTTAAAGCTGACATTGAAAAGGCGTACAATACACTTAATTGGAAGTTTTTAATAATTGTACTAACACATATGGGATTTCCACCGAAGTGGAGGAATTGGGTCATGGGGATACTCTTTGCAGGAAGAGGTTCGGTTCTAGTA
The DNA here is from genome assembly GCA_030545235.1 of Helianthus tuberosus. Classification (NCBI taxonomy): domain Eukaryota; kingdom Viridiplantae; phylum Streptophyta; class Magnoliopsida; order Asterales; family Asteraceae; genus Helianthus; species Helianthus tuberosus. The sequence continues at coordinate 109,257,269 of CM060401.1, read as the reverse complement.
AACGGATCACCAACCGGGGAATTCCAATATAAAAGAGGCTTACGTCAAGGAGACCCATTATCACCCTTCTTGTTCATTGTGGCAATGGAGGCGTTACATAATATGATGAAAAAGGCGAGGAACGCAGAACTGTTTTCAGGGGTTAAATTACCAGGTAACGGCCCACTTATATCACATATGTTATTTGCAGACGATTCAATTTTCGTTGGTGAGTGGAACGAAGAGAATGTTATGAACCTTAAGAGAATATTAAGAATCTTCTACCTTATTTCGGGGTTGAAAGTTAATCCGAGGAAGAGCCAGTTATTTGGTGTGTGCCGTACAGAAACAGAAGTAAATGACATGGCCTCAATTTTCAAATCTAGAGCAGGTAAATTCCCATTTATCTACTTAGGTTTGAAAGTAGGGGCAAACATGAACAGGATAGTAAACTGGAAAGAAGTGATAGACACTTTCAATAGAAGATTAACAAGTTGGAAAGCAAAAAACCTATCTTTCGCGGGAAGGGTAATTCTAATAAAGACGGTCTTGGGTAGCCTACCAAATTATTATTTGTCATTGTACAAATGTCCGAAAGCCGTGATAAAAGTTCTTGAAGGGATTAGAAGGAAGTTCTTATTGGGGGGGGGGGGGGGGGTTGCAATGTTAACAAAAAAATTAGATGGGTAAGATGGGAAAGAGTAGTGGCATCAAAAGATTTTGGGGGTCTTGGAATCGGTAATATCAGAGATTTAAACCTAGCTTTATTATTAAAGTGGTGGTGGCGTCTAAAGATGGAACCAAACCAAATATGGGTCAAAGTTATAAAAGCTATACATTGCAATAAGAGAAAGATTATGGCAGTACGAGTGAAAAAAACATCAACAGGGGTGTGGAAAATATAGGCGAAATTGATGGGGAATTCGCAAAAAAGAACATCAATGTAACTATGTACTTGAAAAGTAAAGTGGGAGTGGGGGATAAAACAATGTTCTGGGAAGATACCTGGCTTGTAGACGAGCCGCTGAAGACACGATTTCAAGAATTGTATCAGTTGGCTGCGGATAAAAGTGTGCTAGTGGTGGATAACTACAAACTAAATGAAGGGGGCCGCATATGGGATTGGGCATGGTCTAGAGTACCGGAAACAGATGGAGAACGAATGCAGATGGAGAGCCTGAACGAACTATTAGTACAGCATCCGGTCTCTTACAACACTGATATGTGGTATTGGAAAGATAGTGAGGATGCAGACTTTACGGTGAAACTGGTAAGGCAATCATTAGCAAGACAATTGGACCTAAATTCACAGGGCGAAGAATTTGTTTGGAATAAATGGGCATCAGGTAAGAGCAACATGTTTTTGTGGCGAGCAATAGATGAAAAGATACCAACGGCAACAACACTAAGGGATCGAGGATTAACGTTAGCAGATTACAACTTTAGCTTGTGTGGGGCAGCGGAGGAATCGGCAAACCATGTTTTATTATTATGCAGTTTCGCGAAGCAAGTTTGGAAATCTATTCTGGAGTGGATCAACTGCCGAACAATTTGTGCAGAAGTTTCTCTAAAGCAACTTATAAAGGATGTAATGGATCTGCAGAGGAGCCGAAACAAGAGGAAGGCGATACACGCAATAGTTTTGCAAACGGTGTGGTGTCTGTGGAAAACCAGGAATGAGAAAGTTTTTAGAGGCAAACCGGGCGTCATCCAAAGAATAATGGAGGAAATCAAGGAAGAATCTTACCAATATTTGAAGCAAAGATCAAAGTTCAAATCAATTCAAAGGAAACAATGGTGGGATTTTAATTTTATTATGTAAGACCTATAATGTAATTTCTTTGATGTAACTGTAACTTTTGGCTTCCAATTTCTGGCTGGGAGCTATGTTTTTGATTGAATGAATAAAGACCCGTTTGCTATTAAAAAAAAAACAAAATTCGTTGACTAAGTACTTGTTGTGGGGGTGTGCTCTTTCTCTAACTATTAAGTTGACCTACAACTTTGATCGCGTCGATAACCTTGATAAACTATTATTACTCAAGGCCCGTTGAAAAATATGCTTAAAAGTGATTAGTTGACTGAAAGATCATGGACCTTATATACGAGAAACCATCACTTGATTGGGCTGGGCTAGGCTGGCTAAAGTTGTTATCATGGGTGGGCTTTTTTAGGCCGCGAACCAGTCAGATATAGCATTACCGGCCGGTTGAACAGTTTGCTTAAAAATGATTAGTTTATTGATGAGTCATGGACTTTATATGATGAGAAACGACCATTTAATTGGGCTGGGTTAAAAATGTTACCAAGTGGAGTGGCCTAGTGGGGTTTTTGTATGGAGTTGTAAAGTGGTATTGTTTAAATAAAAAGAATATACATTTTATTGTTAAAAAAATAATTAATTATAGCATCGAGTTGTAAAGTGTTAGGTTGTCTCAAATTAAAAGAATATGCTTTTTATTGTTTAAAAATCAATTAATTATATCATCGAGTTGTAAAGTGGTAGGCTGTCTCAAATTATATTTTTTTTTTACCTTTTATACACTAAAAGTTAATTAATTATTATCATAATAATTTAAAGTATATTTTCACAAAATATACAATTCGACCATGACAATAAAACAAATGTGTATGTATATATACTCTGACATTGTTACACTCGTACCGTTTTTTCATAACAAAACAATATAAACTTTAAGGTTGGATAACATTATAAGACTAGACTATGGGGTAACAATGAGTAACAAATTATTGGAATATATCGTATCCCTTTAGAACCAGTACCTTCCTAAGAGAAGAGTTTCGTGAACCATACTTAAACTTTGGACAAGCCTTGATTTTTCATATAAACATAAACAATGTTTAATAAATTAAAAAAAAAAAATACGGTTCTACTGAACCAACCAACCAACCAACCAGACACATATAGCATCAAAATCAGGTTTTGCGCTATAGAAATCATCGTGTTTACTGACATTGATTTAATTCTATATGATTCGTGTACAATCATAGTTTTATCTCTCGAGTAGTTTTATCTCTAGTCTTACAGACTACGAACAAAAAGATTACTATATATTCCATAAGGATAACTTTTTAACTACTTATAAGAAACTAAATGATAAATATTTTGAAAAACAAAAAATACCATAGGTGTATTTACTTTATAAGGGTTAGAGTTATCATTACTTTAAAATAGAGTTAAATGCCGTTTTAGTCCATGTTGTTTGGGTCATTTTGTTAGTTTAGTCCAAAGGTTTGAAATATTGCCATTTTAGTCCAAATAGTTTCAAATATTGCTATTTAAGTCTACTGGGTTAACTCCGTCCATTTTTATGTTAGCTAGAAGGGTAATTCGATCATTTTATATGGTTGAATTCCCTTATAGTTAACAGAATTACGTTTAAAATGACCGAAATGCCCTTCTAGTTAACAAAATAAAGGGATGACGTTAACCTAGTGGACTAAAATGACAACGTTTAAAACTATTTGAACTAAAATGGCAACGTTTCAAACCTTTAGACTAAACTGACAAAATGTCCAAACCACATACTAAAATGACATTTAATTCCTTTAAAGTTTAAAATATGGGACGATGCTCTTTAGACACTAATGATCCAATCCAATCCAAAAGGGGTACTAGTGGACACCAAACCAAACTAAAAGGCCAAAAACACAAACTAATAACAGAAATAACTGCCTGTTTACCGTCTCACCATCCCTCCAAATCTCTAAACCACCCCCCTCTCCTCCACTCCACTCCACACCACCATGGCGCAACCCACAACAACCATGAAAATCAAAACGACGCCGTCACCACGCCTCCCTCAATCCACCACCCCCACCCCCACCTCACTCTACCACCCCATCCCCCCACCCAGCCCCAGCCCTGACCTCCGCCCCTTCTTCTCCCGCCTCACCACCTCCCTCCGCAACTCCTTCGCCCAACGCCGCCCGTGGTTCGAGATCATCGACCGCTCCACCTTCCGCCGCCCCGACACCTTCTCCGAAGCCACAACCCGTGTCCGAAAGAACCTTTCCTACTTCCGTGTCAACTACACAGCCATCATCATCATCCTCACCATCCTCTCCCTCCTCTCCCACCCTTTTCCCCTCATCTTCTTCGTCTCCTTATCCGCCGCCTGGCTCTACCTCTACCTCTTCCGCCCGCCTGATCAACCCGCCCTCCTCTTTGATCACACCTTCTCTGACCGTGAAATCCTTGGGATTTTGATCATTCTCACCATTCTCACCGTGTTTTTGACCGGTTTAGGGGCCTTGTTGGTCTCCTCTATTGTTTTCGGATTGGGGATTACTTGTGTTCATGGCGCGTTTCGGGTGCCACAAGAGGTGTTTGTGGATAATCAGGATCAGATGGATGCTGGGATCCTTTCGTTTCTTATTGGGACCGCTACTTCCGCTGCGGTTGCCACCGCTCCCACGATTCCTCGCGTTTGATTCATGGTTATCCAGGTGATATTATGAAAAAAGGTTTATATACATATACATGTGTGTGTGTATATATTTCCGTTGGTGTGATTTGGTCACTTCATTTGTGTTTTGTTGCAATACTTTCGGTAACACTGATCTGAAGGAGCGATGCTAGAGCGAATTCGAACTGTGCCAACGACAATGTGATTGGGCTTGAATAATATGAGTCGAGCTGGCTCGACTAAAACTTAATTAGCTCGTATTTGGCTCGCCTCCAGCTAGAGGAGATGGTTAGTTTTGTTGATTTGGTAATTTTGTATGTTTATTCTTCTAAGAGATTCAAATAACAATAGTAAAAGATTTATATTATTCAATATGACAACTTGCCAAGTTACATCAAAACAGAAGGTAGACGGGCAACAAGTTGCGCCGCCACCCCTTTCTGAATTGCAAACCCTAAATTACTGGTATGAACAAAATGAGTTAATTTATATAACCCAACTGATGGGTTACATAAGCCAAATCGACTCAAATTCAGCTCGAATGTTTATATAATGCAACGAGCTCGAAACAAATCAACTCTCAAGTTTTTAATGATTTAAACTATGCAAGTCATCGAACGATCTATAGGACGGCACTAAGAAGTAGTGCATCACATAGATTTAATGGGGTGTGGCTTTCCCAAGCATAATGTGAAATGTATCTTAGTGTAATGTTTCAACAAAAAACAAGCCAAGTACAATTTGTAGATTGGCTTTTTAATTGGATAATTAAGTATGGAACACATGTACATATCGTATTAGATCACATCAAATGAAACGTTCGTAGAGATTCTTTAACCGATTTGGAAGAGAGATAGGCGGGTAGGGTGTGGCGAAAAGAGAGATGATGAGAACTCCATCTCCACGGGTAGCACGGGGGGGGGGGGGGGGGGGGGGGGGAGGGCATCTATGTTTGATGACATTAACTCATATTTGTAAGACACAAAACTAATCAAGCATTGTTATTCTATAGCTAATGGAGTATGTATGTATCAAGCTTCGTATTTGGGCTTAGGTCTATATGAGATCAAACCCATGTACTCCCTCTCTTCTACTCTAGCAACTCCCCTCTCTCTATACTCTCTTTATATATGTAGTTACAATCATATATTATACACATATGTCGGTGATACATGATGACATATAGGACTAACTTGACAGTCAGAGGGTGGTTCCTGAGGCTACAGACTCGGAACCTATTCTAACGAGTTTGTACTATATTACAACTTCATCTCAAGCTCGGGAAAATAAAAAAATGCTAGATCTAGTTCAAATGAGGTGGGTGTGGGGTGTCTCGCACCAAAAAAAATTGTGACACCTTGCCGTTAAAAAAAATGCTAGATCTAGTCCAAACAAATCCAATATGACAATCCGCCTTGACATGGATGTAACAATAATAGTAAACACGTGTCTTTATAATTAAAATATGTACGGATATGACATATATATAAAAAACACACTTCACTTGGCCATAAATATAACAAAATTCGTGTTTTATGCATATGCTTGTTATGTTTTTACTACTTAAAGTTGGGAGGAAAAGATAATCAATCAATGGTATACTTCGACAAAAATATTAGGGTTAATCAAACAAAATATTAGGGTTAATCAAACATGAAAACGACTTGTTTAACTATTGTATGTCTATAACTTTTTTTATATGTTTTATTACTAAGAGCATTCGCATCCAATCCATCAAATTATACATACATTCCACTAAAAAACAACTCCTATATCAATATATTTTCACTAAAAACAAATACTTTTTCTCTCTCCTTTCAATTAAATAATATTATCATTACATTTTTCTCTAACTTCCACTCACAACCACTTTCAAAATATATTAAAAAATTATAACGGGTGAACAGTGTCCCCCCAAATATACAGATGAACAGTAATATTTTCTCTCTCCTCTACTCACAACCACTTTTTATACCCTTTATAATATAAAACCCCTCCTCACATAATTTGATGGTTAGGATGTGAATGCTCTAATAAGGAGAAATGATAGAGCTAGGATTTTAATTTTAATTAAAAAAAGTTAGATAGTATATTTATTATTAAACAAGTTTAATCATGTCCATAAATAGGTAAGTAATCATGAGCCCAAACAAGTAAGATGATGTATAAGTGACCAAAATGATTTTTTTGTAGAATTTTGTAATATTTAAATTTACCGTTCAGTAATTATTATTTGAAACGGGATCAGGAGAAAAGTCTAAAAGTGTGAGAACGATGAGAACGCATTCTGGCCAAACACGTGTCTCGGGACATGATCAGGGTCCAAGGGTTTTTTTTGTCTTTTCAATCTTCTTTTATTTTCCCAATGCGCTATAACATTTTCTGGTGTCTAAGATTTTTTTGGCGTTAATTGTATTTATTAAACCTTTTGGCGTTGAATTAATTGTTTTTGTGTCACATAGATAATTTTTTGGCGTTATAGCGTTTTCTTGTCAATTTTTTGGCGTTTTGTATAATAATTCACCACGAGTCATTAATATTTTCATAAGATTACAATAAGACCAAATGTTTTTTTTTGCGTTTAATACATTTGACAAGGTGCTTTGCCAACACTCGTTCTCACAGTTTTCATACTACTAGCGTTTTGGTGTTTGTAGTTTTTGGCGTTTATATAATAATGTATTTTATTTGTAGAGAATTAGATAACAAAACAACATATAACTTGATAACAAAACAATATAAAATGAAAATAAAAAAAATTAAAAATGGTAATCTAATTTCTCTTCCGAATCTTCACTGTCATCAGCCTCTTTCTTCTTGAAATTGTTTTGGCGTTTTGAAACTTTTTCAGACGAAGCTGCTTAGTGGCATCCTGTGTTTTGGTGTGATATTCTTGTTTGGTGGCATGTCATTAAAGATCAACTCTTGCTTGATGCTATTTATAATAATGGAGTCCAAAATAGCATTTTACTCTTGTGTTGATCCCTTTCTTCCATGCATATAGACATCAAGAACAAAGCTCACATGATGACATATCACTGTCATCAGTCTATTTTTCTTGAATATTTGTTCATTTCATTCAGCAAAATATTATTGAGATAACCCTCTCAGAAGAAGAATCCATTCAGTGAAAGCTTTGCCATCTGTGGTTATTTTAACTAACATTTTTTGGCGTTTTAAAGTGAGTGGTTTCTAGAGGATATGGAGGATATGGCGTTTGTTTTTCTGGGTGTGATCAATTCATTGTGTATAGACCCCTCTCTTATAGGAGTTTTTTGGCGCGTAGTTTAGGCGGAACTTTTTTATTGTAACAAATAATAGTAATAAAGTAAACGTCTTTTCAGTTACTGTTTTTGTATTTACTATTTTGATCAGCTTTATCAGTTTTATAGGTGATAGACGTCCCATCTTCTAAGTTTGGCGTTTTTTTTAAATAACGTTATGCAGACCAAGATGACAAAATACGATAACGGAGAAAATAAAATATTAAGCAGGAAAAATATTTTTTGTTATTTCTGGCGTTTTGTAAGCAATAACCTTTTTTGTATTTTTTTGGTGTTTTGCAAATAAATAGAGAAATATATCATTTAATTATCTTAAAAAAGAAGATAACACAGAAGAAAAAAAAAAGAAAAAAAAAATAAAACCATTCGTCAGAAAGTACTTTATCCGAAAAGTATCCATTACTTGCGTCATCTTCTTCCTCGGAGTCTTCATCTGGATCTTCATCCATGTCATCACCTTCATCTTCATCGGTTTCCTGTTTCCTGAAGATTCTGAAGCCTCCACTTGAACATGTTTTGCATAAACTCCAATTTTGAGTCCATTTCTATGTTCACACAAGTGGCGTTATGCAATTCTTCCATGAAACCAAGCCCCTGTGTTGTCATGATGTTTTCAAGCCAGTAGACTTCCTGCTCTCCGCTGTCGTACATAACGGTCACCATGTCTGTTTCATCATCAAAACGCCATGATGTCATGACAGGGTCTGGCTTTACATCTTCTTTGATTGGTCCAAATTTCCTTGTTAATGCTTTCATAAGCATATGTGTTTCATGGCATTCGTTGTCCAGAGGGATGCCAAGGGATATGATACCCCTCTGTACCTTTTCTTCCATCTTCAAAATTGCCTTGATTGTCCCCCTCCTTCTGTTGTCAAAACGCAGGACGAATCGCCTGATTGCCAGAGTGTATCTCCACGAAACGATTGTTGGCATTTTTGGCGTTTTGGTTAAATTGGCGTTTTCGGTTAAACATGTTTTTGTAGAAATAGATAGATTGAAGTGATTATGAAAACGATTTTTCTACGTCGTTTATATAATGATGTTTTTGGCGCGTAATTTAGGAGGGAATTTCTTCTAATAAATGTTAATAACTGAAATTCAGTTACTGTGTTGTTTCCTTTTCCTGTAATATCCAACGCATTTTATCACTAATTTTTGGCGTTTTGTTTTTAATGGCGTTTTATTTTTTTTAAATTGAGTGTTATCATTTGATGGCGTTTTGAATTTGAGCGGTAAAAGACCTTTTTACCCTTAATGAAGCGCGTCCCACATAATAAAATTGATGTTATTTACGAAAACGCCACCGCGCAATCTAGTCCATGGATTGTTTTGATCTGACGATCCATAAGCGTTCTCACCGTTCTCACACTTTCCACCGTTTTCTCTAAATCCTGTCCCATTATTATTTTCTTTAACGACTTTTTAATAACTATAATTACTATATATTACTAATCGAATTGAAATGAATAGTGATTTTAATATTATAATAATATATAGTTTTTTTAATACTTTTATTATTTTAATATTATAATAACAGTTATTCTCTTTATTTTTTAACTTTAATTCTTTTTTTAATATCAGGGGTTAGCATAAGCTTGGTGTCAACCTGCATCAAACCAGTACCGGTATCAAAAATACCGGTACGGTCCTGTTCGGTATCAGTACATAAAGGTAAAAACCGGCACTAATACAGAAAACGCCAAAAGCTGGTGCCGAATTGACATTGGAAATCTTTTGGTTCGGGAAATTCAGTGCTGCTACCCGGTGCCATTTGCTCATCCCTGATCACGGTTACCGTACGAACAATGGTATCGTACAACCTTTTTTGTTGATTTTCTTCAACTTTTAATTTTTTCTTTTTTTAGTTTCAGGGGTAGGGATGAGCTCGGTGCCAACCGATACAGAATTGGTACTGATACCGAAAATACCGCTTATGGTATCGGTTATGAAGGTAAAAAACGGTAGTGAACCGGTACCAGGAACGCCAAAAGTCAGTACCGAATTGGTACTTAAGATCTTTCAGTTCAGCAAATTTGGTACTGGTACCCAGAACAATTTCCTCATCTCTGACCACGAGTTTCATACGAACCATATTGTTACCATACAACTTTTTTGGTTGATTTTCTTTCGGTTATCTTTTAGTGTTTGTTTCTACATTTTCTTTTTATTCTTGTTGGTACCGGTACCTAGAACAATTTGCTCATCTCTGATGTGGTCTCATACGAACAACATCGTACTTTTTTGGTTGATTTTCTTTCGGTTATCTTTTAGTGTTTTTTTCTACATTTTCTTTTTATTCTTGTCAGCAGTTTCGTTCACAACACGCTCGTAGTGATTTCAAAACACATGTAAACACAGACTAAATAACAAAAGAAATTCGCCGCAACGCGGTGAACTTCTTTAAACCTAGTTGTCTTTTATTTATCGTCACACTATTTTTCTTAAATATTCATATTATTAACAATGACAAAGTTTATGTCAAAAAGCTACTTTATGCAGAGCAAGTGCATGAGACCATGCGTAGTGGTTTGATGAATAATGCCCCTACCCTTGGGCGTTTTCTGCCATGTGACAGTCCAGTCAGCATGGGGGCATTATTGGGCGTTTTTACAAAAGTGGCGTAGTGGAATAATGCCCAATAACGCCCCATCCAATCATTACACAATTATTAATTTTTTAAATTTAAAACTTAAAATACTTCATTAAATTAAAAAAAAATACAATACTAGAAATAAAAAAAATAAAAACCAACATAACTTAGAAAAACGGAAATAGAAAAAGAAATAAACTTAAAAAAAGATGATGATCTAAAGTCCGTATTTTTCCCGAAGTTTTTGGCGGTGCATTTGCGCAACGATCAACGTGTCACCTTGGAGGTGGTCGATCGGTTTTGACAAAAACTCTATGTCCTTTTCCGTTTGCCTCGCCGCTTGCATCTCGTTAATTTTTTTTGTTTTCGGCGACTCGTTCTTTCATAGTCTCCCAACGCTTGTGGCCGAGGTCTCGAATGTTTTGGAGACGACGGTTCATCTCCTTGAAATCTTCCTTCAACTCGAGATCGGAAGACGACTCCACCGGTTTTTTCCGGGTTCGCTTATCCTTTCTTCTACCGGTCGGTCGGGTCAGCCCTTCAACTTCCTCGTCATCGTCCACAACAACATTTAAATCCACGTTACGGGCATCCGATGTTGGTGTTTCAGGGTCAACGGAGGATGACGTTTTCGACCGTTTAGCTTTACGTCTACTACTAGACGTCATGGTCGGTACGCCAGCCCACTTTGGACTTTTTCTTAGCAGGTGTCACACCCCAAAAACGTCGCAGCGGAATATAAAACGTAGTGGTGACGGAAGTTGGTGCCCATTTCTATCTTGATGATCGATGCATTAAATTGTTGGACATAATAACTTAATTAAAACATAAGTTTTAAACATAAAGTTTCAAAATGTTACACAACCACCACATAGTTAAGTTGTTTTGATCCTCACGGATCTTATTACATTCGTCCCAGAAAGTTTTTAAAAGTTAGTCCAACATATTATGTGACAAAACATGCATCAACAACCACAAGATACACCATGATTCTTGAAGCCGAACTCAAGTACCTGAAGAACACGTTAAAATCAAGTGTCAACACAAAGGAAGGTGAGTTCACATATTCAAATTTAAAGTAATTTGATCCCAAGGAAACACTTTCCAATTATGTGTTTATTATAAAAACATCCATATAATTTACGAAAGTCAATTTATTTCCTTAACAAAAATCCATGGGTCAGCCGTCGCAAGCGTTTCCCAGAAACCTTCGAAAGAGAGCATCTTCCCAAGTTTACATATTAAATTTATAGCATCAAATGTTTGGACTCGTAAGTTAGCTAGACATTACGAATTATATATCTACAATGTAGGGATAATCAAAGCTAGACAACAAACATAATATCAATTGGCCATTTGACTTGACACGGAGCAACCGGTCTCGACGGGGTTGTCAACCCGATAAATCTACCAACAATTCCTCGCGTGCAATACTTAAATGATTAAACGACATCACTTGCACATGGCCCATATCGAGGCCATCTATGACGCCTTCCTCACGTACAATATATATGAGTTAATTGCCATTTTCGCCCCTGAGGTTTGGGCACATTTGCCATTTTAGTCCAAAATGACACTTTGGTACCATTTTGCCCCCCACGTTTGTAACTTTTTGCCATTTTCGTCCAAATGGCTCAAAAAGTTACTTTATTTTTGGACGAAAATGGCAAAAAGTTACAAACGTGGGGGGCAAAATGGTACCAAAGTGTCATTATTTGGACGAAAATGGCAAAAAGTTACAAACGTGGGGGGCAAAATGGTACCAAAGTGTCATTTTGGACTAAAATGGCAAATGTGCCCAAACCTCAGGGGCGAAAATGGCAATTTACTCTATATATATATATATATAAATATATATATATATATATATATATCCTACTAATATGAAAAATTTAATATAAAATGTTATACGGATTTACTGAAATCCCTTGGACCAAATAAATTCGTCCCAACTACACGGTCGTTTTCTATGAAACACCGTACAATCCCCGTTTCATCCCCGAAACATATATTCAACCAAAACCGTTTCATCCCCGAAACATATATTCAACAAAACCGTTTCATCCCCGAAACATGTATTCAACAAAACCGTTTCATCCCCGAAACATATATTTTCACAAAACCGTTTCATCCCCGAAACATATATTTTCACAATCCATATATCTTCAACGAAAATATATAATTTATATAAAAAAGGTATGTTTTATTCCAAAAACATTATTAAACCCTTTTTGGCGTGTTCTTCCCCCAAAACATATACAAAACAGTAAAAATAGGGGGTTTAGTGACACTCACCTTTGGGTGCGTATTTTTAAACAGCGCAAATCCCACAGATTGATTTCTACACGTCCTATTATACGTAGGAACGATTTATAAATCAATATATCACAAAAATCCTAAGTTTCTCCGTTTCTTAGAATTTTCACATAACTTTGAGATTTTCTCGAAAAGTTATCGTTTTTTATTATGTTGGCACGTTAATATATATACGAGTCCATATATATATATATATATATATATATATTATGATTTTGAGACTTGAACGATTTTATTGGTGACCGTTATCATGTAAATCCGTTAACACACCCGTTTATACGTAATATATCTACGATTTGCGTGTCGTAATATATATACATAAACGTACACATAAATCATTATCGAAACACGCGTAATCTCGTTAACTTATTCATTTTGTCATTTTTAAGGCATGCATACATAAAATAACTTATATGTATCAAATTTCATGCTCGACAAACAAGTTAAACATTAAACACGATTTTACCGATTCTAAACGCACAAGTGTACATGCATAGTCTAAATTCTCCACTATCATGTCAACGCTTAACATATTATCACATTCACATATTTAAATCACATAACACATTTTAACACATAAGGTTCACTCAAAATAACCCATACTAGTGTTCATTAAAAAACGCGTATTTTAGTGATTCGGTAACGTTTTCGGGCGTCGGAAGTCACGTATGACCAACCAAACACCAAGTAAACTTAAAATTAGTTAAAATAATTATTTTTAAACTAAAAATATCAGTTTACTTACTGATCTAAATCAGTTTCATAAAAATCGTTCGAAAGGCCGATTTTTGACCGTTTTACTGCATAGTTTTGCGTTAAACGTTACTATAACCATCCCAATTTGGAATGACTTGATATTTTAACACAATACATGTTATTTACTGATTCAAATAGTGATTATAATCAGATTAGTGCAGTTTTTTTTTGTAAGTCACATAAATCATGCGATTTCACGTATTTTACAACTTCTAATGCACCATGTACAACATGCAAGACTAGTAAACTGTATGACAAAGTTTTATGTCATTAAACACTTCAAAATAATCATATTTTAGTGTTTATATACTTATCAAAATTGATTTTTATCAAATCATGCTCAAATGATCATTTCATGCTTTCATATCATCATGTATGTTCACAAATGTGCATCTAATGCACTCATACAACATCATCATCATCATTTATGATTTATCATACTCAAGAACATATTAATATCATGTTCTTACAAAACACAACATATAATCATCATGATCATCCAATCAATCATACATAAATGCAAATATCCTTCACATTTAAGAATATATGACAACTTTTACATGCATGCGTACATATATACATACATATACACGAAATACATATACACATATGAACTTCCAAAAGTTCACTTTTTATCATGTCACTTTCAAATCTTGAATCACCTTTAGAACATTCCTTTAAGACACATATTGATTCTTACATGCATCCTACTTTTCAAGTAATCATGTAACTCAAGAATCTTTCAATAAAAATAAAAAATACAATCACTTACACACACCCACACACTCACGGCCACACATACATACATAGATACACCCATTTTTATTTTATTCAAAAACCCATTTGTGTTTGATTTCAAGTTTGTGATTAAACTCAAGAACAAGAGAAACTTCCATCATCATCGAGATCATCAAGAATCAAAGACAAGGTTTTTAAAATAAATTTTTTACCTTCAAGTTCTTGAATGATTTTTAGTAAAGATTTGATGATATGAGACTTGATTGTTGCTTTAAACACCTTGAAATCACTACTAAACCACCAAATGAACTTGAAAACACTTTGAAATGGATATGAATCTTCAAGATTAAGTTTGAAAATGAAAATGGATGAGGTATAGAGGGTGTTCGGCCAAGAATTTTAGAGAGAGAGTGTGGAGGTGATTTTGAAAAGGTTGTATGGATTATGGTGAGCTTATAGAAGCCTTTACAAGATTAATCATCACTTGATGTTTCCGATGTTAACAAATGTAAGAGAGAGAGTGTTCTATGCTTTTCCCTAGCCCCCACCTTTCCCACAACATGCAACCATCTCACATATTAACATATACACACATATATGTATGTAAATTAATGTATAAACTAGTATTTTACTAGATACCGGGTATTTTATCTACCGTTTTAACCAAGTTTAGTGCGTTTTAAATTATTTTTATCATTCTATAAAAATAATCACACTAAATTATTACCGAAATAATTACCAGTTGCCTTGAATGGCTGCGTTAACAGTATTTTGTCAAATACGCGCAGTATCACGTAGTACGCGCTCAAACTCGAAAATAGAGTTTCTTAGCGTTTTAATTTATTTTTCCTCACGGACATGATTAAAATTACCATTCTAATCATAACAGGCTATTTTTAGGATTTTAACACTAATCGGGTGGTCACCGACATTCGTTTCGCATTTTAATCGTTACGCGAGAAGCGTCTATTTTATCGTTGCCAACATAATTTTTTACCAATGTTTGGATTCACCAACACATTACATATCACATTTAAATATCACAATCAGTCAAATACAGCCTGTTTATCTATTCACTACACATGTTACAATTGTACGGTACGGCCTGAAAAGTCGGGTGTCACATTCTCCCCCTGTTTAGGGAATTTCGTCCCCGAAATTCTACTCTACAGGTTTCGTTTTCGCACTCGGTGGGAAGAGATGAGGATATTTCTATTGCATTTGGTCATGTTGTTCCCAAGTGAACTCGGGTCCTCGCTTTGAATCCCTGCGGACCTTGACCAACTTAATCCTACTCCTCCAGAGTTTCTGAATTTTCCAATTCAAAACCTCCACTGGTTCCTCGATAAATCTCAGTTTATCATCTACTCGAACCTCAACCTCACCTGGGGGTATAATCAGTGTCTCATCAGACAGACACTTTTTCAAATTGGAGACATGAAACACGTCATGAACCCCACTCAATTCATGCGGCAGCTTAAGCCTGTACGCGACTGATCCAACTCGAGATGCGATTTCGAAAGAACCTATATAACGCGGGCTCAGCTTTCCCCCTTTTCCAAACCTAACAACGCCCTTACAAGGCGATACCTTCAACATAACCCTATCACCGACCTGAAACTCCAACGACTTCCTCCGGTTATCCGCATAACTCTGCTGTCGATCTGCGACAGCTTTCAACCTCCCCTTAATCTGAAAAACCTTGTCCGTGGTTTCTTGGATAAGCTCGGGTCCGGTGAAATGCTTTTCGCCGACTTTAGCCCAACAAAGCGGCGATCGACACTTCCTTCCATACAAGGCTTCAAACGGAGCGGCCTTGATACTAGCGTGGTGTAACACCCCGTGTTTTCGCGAGTGAAAGTCAAAGTCAAGGTCAAAGTCAACGACCGATTTCGCGCGACTTGACTCGTAGAAATGTTCTTATTTTAATTATATTATGTGGAGTAAGTGTCGTACATTGCAATAATCGACTCGTGTTAATCGTATTTCAATCGACCTACGACTGTGAATCATAGGAAGTAACAATGCGAAAAAGTTAATCAAGTTATGCTAATCAAATCGACATCGAATCAAACTCGAACTGTGTATTTTACTTGTTAATTATACGTGTGTGTGTGCCTTACGTGTTACCTGTGCATGTTTATTTTATGTTATGTTGTGATAATCAAGCGAACTCAACCGAACTCGAAGTCTAACTCGAATGTAAACGAACCCGAACCCGAATTCCGAGTCGAACCCATAAGAAGTAGTTGGGACTGAAAGTAATTTGACTAGGAAACCCTATCGAATCGCTCGCAAATCGAAACCGAAACGACATCGCACCGAACACCCCAAAGCAGGCGGCATCCGCACGGATGGCCCATCCGCACGGATTGCCAATCCGCACAAATGACCAGTCCGCGCGGATAGCCTACCCGGGTGCGTGCCATTCGCACGGCCTACCCCTTTCCCTTTTTGGCATCCTATAAATACACTGGTCACTCTCCAACTTTTCCACTTTTGGCAAGTGACATCCGAACCACACGCATCCTTCACTTTTCCTCAGATTTCTCTCAATCCAGGTAAGATCTTGCACTAATTCTTGTACATCTTTGATCACTACACATTTCCATCTTTCAAATCTTCACTTTTAACCATGAAATCATCCGGATTTGAGGTATTCTCGGGTGACGTCATCATGGAGTTCCTATGAACTTCAAGCTTGACCTCATTCCGCCAAGGATAACTCAGATCTAAACTTTTCTAAGGATAAAAGAGTGAAAGAAATAAACCTAAGTTCTCTCCTTCTTTTACCCTTAAAATCGGCACGAATCTGATCGGTTCTAGTCTCTACTCGATAATAGTGATGCACTAGTTCCAGATCTGGAATCCTGCCCACAGACAACTGATTTCGGGGTCAACCGGAATGACCGTTCTGAGTCGCCGACAGGCCGAGTTAGGGTGGTTCCTGACCGGTCTAGTCACGCGGGTGAGAATACAATTCCAAGTGGTTGCCACGTAATCAGAACGTCTCGATAAACGACAACAGAAACCAAGAGTAGACGAACGGGACAATCAGACCAGAGACTGTCCGCACGAACAAGCTGTCCGCACGGATAAGATGTGCGCACGGATCACCACCCGCACGCACAGGTCATCCGGACGGATTGCCACCCGGACGAGCTACCCTTGGGACCCACTTTCCAAACAAAGTTTGAGTATCGACGAATGAACAATCCGGACAGACGACCTCTGAAAGGATTACTCTTTGGATCATGAGATACTAAGGCCTTCAACTAAAATTCAAACAATGTTCATTCGCACGGCCAAGTCGTACGCACGGACAGACTATCCGGACGGATGGTTCCTGTCCGCACGCACAGACTACCCGCACGGATCATCACTGTCCGCACGGACTGTCGTCCGCGCGACCGGCTTGGAAGGTAGAAACACTTATGTGTTTTCTAAATGCTACAACGAAAACTCCAAAGCACAAGCCATCATACACAAACACATCTTAGGAAGAAACAATCCACTTGAACGTTTATCCACACAAACAACCTGACCGTACGGATAAGTCATCCGCACGCACAACTAATCCGCACGGGTTACCACCCGCACGGACAGTCGTACGCACGGATAGCATATCCGGATGGATCACCATCCGCACGCATCACCGTCCGCACGGATAGGTCATGCGCACGGATGACTTCCTCTCACGGATTGCTGATCCGCACGATCAGCCATCCTAACCACTCTCACTTTGTATTGTTTTACGCGCCACTTATCGTTACGTTATCGAATCTATTCAGGCTAACCGTACTCGCTGTAAAGCGCTCCCTTCAATCCATAATCGCTGTGAGTATACTCGAACCCTTTTTGCTTTTAGCACTTTTGGGTGTTACATACGTTACAACTATTCAAACTACAACTATCACACTACTCAAGCTATTTTAACGCTAAACCATTAATGCATGTTATACGTGGCTTATGAATGCTTGTTTGTTATGTTTACACATGGAATACTGTCTACCTGCCTTAGCAACGATAGTACTATAGTTTGGACTCAGCACCCGTTCACACGTGGGTTGTTAAGGATCTTTTACTTGCATGGATTACGGTGGTAATCATGTATTGCGAACTGCCTCGGGCAGTCAACCCGCAGTCATTGGTATCGATGGATCTATGTCGATAACTAACGTGCTTCATTTCACTATGTGTACGTGCTGGTTATGCGTAAACGAATTCGAACTCTATATGCTATTATCAAACTTGTATGCTCACCTTTACATTTTATGTATTGACTTTATTTTAACGTATGTGACAGGTGCCTAGGTTGTTTATATACTTCTCGGGCTGTGATGAACTTGAAGCTAGGAGCTGGAGTCCTAGAAACCAACGAATAAATTGTTATGTTTAAATCTGAGTTGTCGGAACAGAATATATGTTTTGATGTTGTCTGTAATAACTTGCTTGACTATTTAAGATACGGTATGGGACGTATTGCTTTAATTAAATGGTAATGATAGTTGTTATGGAAACTTCTGGACAATCTGTTTCGCTCAGTGCCGCGCCCCGATGATTCCGCCATCGGTTGGGGTGTGACAGATTGGTATCAGAGCCATAACTATAGGGAATTAGGCAAGACTCGACCTAGTCCGGGTCGAAGTCTTAGAGACCTAGTCTATAGTTAAGAACCAACAGACCAACTCACGCGTATGCGTAAACTCGTCACTATCACTCACTCTTTTCTATCACTGCACTCGAAAATTTTCAAGTTGTGAACAGGCAATGAGGCTGAGAATAGGTGTGAAGACCGCAAACTCTCGACTAAAGCTGCCTAATCAACTTACGATTTAGCTACAAACGAGGAGAATCATACCAAATCAGGAGTGAAATCCATATTTTGATGAATAACCTCCTCAATTTTTATCAAAAACGAGGACGGAAGTTGCAAGATAGGGGTGAAACCCTAACCTTGACGACTCGTCCTGCTTTTATACAAAATTCCCACCAAAGTTTCGATGGACTCCAACGGTCTAAAGACACAATATAACCAATGGGAATTGCGCCAACGCCCAAGAATCGAGGCAAAGGCATAGTCCTGGAGGTAATTGTGCAGGATCCTTGCGAATAGTCGAGCCACTTTGGTCAGTCGAAGTCTATTAGCCACAGACAATCCACCTTCGATTTATCGATCTTTATGAAATTTTATGCATTTTCTGTTATTTGTTAACGTTTTGAGGTACTATTGGTTTCGACCCAACACTATTGCTTCTGCTAAAACACAAAACCCACACAACTCATCGCTAGCGAATCAACAATAGAGGCAGTCAGAATGCTTTGTATGCTCGTAGGTACTTTTAGTGATTAAGTTATACATGATTCTTGCTGTTATGCTTACGTATTTAGGAATGTTGTGATTATGTGCTCTATGTGTTTATGTGATTTTGTGCGATTCTGTGAATTTGTGACTATATATGCGTTTACATGGTACGTGTTACTGAGCTTTAGTAGTAATAAACGTGTGAGGTGAGACTCGAATACATGTGTTGAGTTCCGTGGCGATGTCTATTGCAGACAATGTCGTCAGGATCCCGCCATACGACTCTCTCTCGTCGAGAAAGGAGGGACAAACATCTTGCTTCGATAATTGCAAAAAGTGTGGCAAAAGCCGTGAGTGACGTGTATGAGAACGCCAGCAAATCATCCGAGGAGTCGAGGACTGAAGGTCCTAAAGCTGTCGCGAGACCTTTCAGTTTCAAGCAATTCAAATCGTGTGGGCCGAAGGAATTCACAGGCGAAGGAGGTCCTACTGCACTATTCCACTGGTTTGACTCTATCGAGGTTACTCTGCGACAAAGTGGTTGCCCTGATGACCTTCGAACTCTGAACGCTACCGGCGTCTTCCAGTCCCGTGCTCTAGACTGGTGGACAGCCGAGAGGAACAAGCGAGGGAATGATGCAGCCTACGGTCTGTCGTGGGACGAGCTCAAAGAAGTCATGCTAGAGGAATTCTGCCCTCCTCACGAGCGTCAAAAGCTTGAAGATGAATTTTGGCACATACATCAGAAGGATGGAGACAATGCTGGCCTCACTGCTCGCTTCAAACAGCTCAGCATTATATGTCCCAACCAGGTCAAGACTCCTGATATGACCATTAAGAAGTACATCCGAGCTTTGCCCGACTGCGTTGCTGATTTCGTGCAAGCGGCTAAGACTATCACGATCGAGGAAACCTATCTGTTGGCCGCTGAAATCAACGACAAAAGGGTCAAGGCTGGGGTGTGGGATAAGACCTCCAAGCATCTGCATCAAGCCACCACTGCTGCACCAACTGCTGAAGCCACCTCGTCAAGCAATAAGAGAAAGAACAAGAGAAAGAACAGCTCCACCAACAAGAACTGTGCGATTACTGCTGCACCGATCCAAGCTGTACCTGCCCAACAGCGTCAAGTAGCGGCGCCTGTGGCCAATGCACCGCCTGCAAAGCGTGCATATACTGGGCCACATCCACTCTGCCCTACTTGCACCTATCATCACCCGACTGCTATTCAATGCCGCTTCTGTGCTCATTGCAACGTCTACGGCCACTTTACTGCCAACTGCCGTATTCGTCAAGCTCCTGCCAATCAAGCTCTACTCGCTGCCCCACAGGGTCAACAAGCTCCTCCGGCACCCGCAGTCAAAGCCAGAGCATGCTTCACGTGTGGCGACCCAAATCATTTCGCCAACATGTGCCCGAACAGGGTAGTGAAACAAGAACCGCAACAGCAGCCGCCACAGCAGCAGCAACAACAGCAACATCAACAACAGGCAGCACGCGCCAGAACTTTCAATCTCAATGTGCGTCAAGCCCAGGCCGACAACAACGTGGTCAATGGTACGTTCCTTGTGAATGGTATTTATGCTTCATGTTTGTTTGATACGGGAGCCGATAATTGCTTTGTGTCACTCGAATTTGAGAAACTCCTTAGTCGTAAACGTTCCCGACTCTCCTCTGCATTCGATGTTGAAGTCGCTACCGGAAGAACCGTTGCTGTAAACTCTGTTATTCGTGATTGCACTCTCGAGCTCAACAATCACATCTTCTCAATCGATCTCATTCCAATGCAACTAGGAAGCTTTGATGTCATAGTAGGCATGGACTTCCTTCGCGAAAACCATGCCGAAGTTGTATGCTTCGATAAGATGATTCGTTTTTCGCTCGCAAACGGTGATTCGCTGTGTGTTTATGGTGATACTACTTCGAAGGGTCTCAAACTTATGTCATGCCTCCAAGCTAGCAAGTATCTCCGCAAGGAATACAGGGCTTTCTTGGCTTACATTGTAGCAGCGGAGAAGGAAAAGAAAGAGAAGAAGGAAGTGAAAGACGTTCCTAGGGTTCGAGAATTTCCTCAAGTTTTTCCAGAGGACCTTCCCGGACTACCTCCCAAGCGCGATATTGATTTTCGCATTGATCTTATTCCTGGAGCCAATCCTATCACTAGAGCTCCTTATCGACTCGCGCCGTCCGAAATGCGCGAACTCTCAACCCAACTCCAGGAATTACTTGAAAAGGCTTTATTCGCCCGAGCACCTCTCCTTGGGGCGCACCGGCCCTTTTCGTCAAAAAGAAGGACGGGTCGTTCCGGATGTGCATCGACTACCGGGAATTGAATAAGTTGACTATCAAGAACCGCTACCCTCTGCCACGAATCGACGATTTGTTTGACCAACAACAAGGCGCTACGTGTTTCTCGAAGATTGATCTACGTTCAGGATACTATCAGCTACGAATACAAGAGGAGGATATACCCAAAACCGCGTTTCGTACTCGTTATGGCCATTACGAATTCGTTGTCATGCCTTTTGGCCTAACAAACGCACCAGCAGTTTTCATGGATCTGATGAATCGAGTGTGTAAACCATATCTCGACCGTTTCGTCATCGTGTTCATCGACGATGTCTTGATCTATTCCAAAACGAGAGCCGAACACGCGCAACATCTACGTCTGGTTCTCGAGTTACTCCAGGGGAACCAACTCTACGCCAAATTCTCCAAATGCGAGTTTTGGTTGGGGGAGGTTCAGTTTCTGGGTCACATCGTAAATAGTCAAGGCATTCACGTCGATCCTGCGAAGATTGAAGCTGTTAAGAGCTGGATTACGCCTAAGAACCCGTCTGAAGTCCGCTCCTTTCTTGGACTAGCGGGCTATTATCGACGATTTATTGAAGGATTCTCGAAGATTGTTGTACCACTTACCTCTCTCACTCACAAGGACCAGCCTTTTTTCTAGGGAACCAAACAAGAGTCTGCCTTTCGAACCCTCAAACACATGCTTTGCAATGCTCCTGTTCTCACGCTACCCGACGGAAACGATAATTTCATTGTCTACTGTGATGCTTCCAACCTTGGTCTCGGTTGTGTCCTTATGCAACGAGACAAGGTCATAGCCTACGCATCTCGTCAGCTCAAAGTCCACGAGAAGAACTATACAACCCACGATCTCGAGCTAGGCGCAGTTGTTTTTGCATTAAAGATTTGGCGACACTACCTATACGGTATAAGGTGTACGATCTTCACCGATCATAAGAGCCTACAACACATCTTTAATCAGAGGGAACTAAATATGCGTCAACGCCGATGGGTAGAACTTCTCAACGATTACGACTGTGAGATTCGTTATCACCCAGGCAAGGCAAATGTTGTTGCCGACGCACTTAGCAGACGGAGCTATCTGCTTAGCACTCGAAATGTTCAAGCTCAGCACAACCTCGAAGCTCTCATTCGCGATGCCCAGCATGCATGTTTCAACGAACGCTCTTTGAAGAAAGAGAGAATCTACCACGATGGAGCCCAACTGGTAAGCAAATCAAATGGGATATTCCACTTCCTAGACAAGATTTGGATTCCCAAGCGAACCAACCTGCGACAGATTATCATGGATGAAGCCCACAAATCTCGATACTCTATTCATCCCGGAGCTGACAAAATGTACCATGATCTTCGCTACAGGTACTGGTGGCCGGGTATGAAACGGGATATCGCTCTCTACGTCGGAAAATGCCTAACCTGTGCTAGGATCAAGGCTGAACATCAAAGACCCTCTGGCTTGCTCGAACAACCACCAATTCCCATGTGGAAGTGGGAGAGCATAGCTATGGATTTCGTAACCAAACTTCCAACCACGTCATCAGGTCACGACAGCATTTGGGTTGTTATTGACCGTTTGACTAAATCAGCTCACTTTCTACCAATACGGGAAGACTACAAGGTAGAACGATTAGCCCGAATCTACACCGACGAGATCATTTGTCGACATGGGACGCCTCGTGACATCATCTCTGATCGTGATGCTCGGTTCACTTCACGATTGTGGGAAACGTTTCAAACGGCACTCGGTACAACGCTTAATCTAAGTACTGCGTTCCACCCACAAACCGACGGTCAGACTGAAAGAACGATTCGTACACTTGAAGACATGCTCCGTTCATGTGTTCTAGATTTCGGTGGTAATTGGGATAGACACCTTCCGTTAGTCGAATTCTCGTATAACAACAGCTACCAGGCTAGCATCCAGATGGCACCTTTCGAGGCCTTATACGGAAGAAGATGTCGATCGCCTATTGTGTGGCACGAGATCGGTCACTCGCAACTAACCGGTCCGGAGCTGCTACAAGAAACGACAGACAAAATTTTCCAAATTCGGGACAACCTAGCGAAAGCTCGGGATCTACAGAAAGTTTACGCCGATAAAAAGCGCAAGCCCCGTGAATATGGCGTTGGTGACTACGTACTCCTAAAGGTATCACCTTGGAAGGGTGTAGTCCGATTCGGCAAAAAGGGGAAACTCGCGCCTCGATATGTTGGACCTTTTAAGATTCTGGAAAGGATCGGAAAAGTCGCCTACAGACTCGAATTACTGGAGGAACTTAGCAATGTCCATCCGACTTTCCACGTGTCAAACCTCCGAATGTGCATCGCCGACCACGATCTACACGTTCCCCTAGATGATCTACAAGTGAACGAAACATTACACTTCGTGGAAAAGCCTGTCGAGATCATGGATCGCCAAACCAAAGAACTCAGGCGCTCACGCATTCCTATTGTGAAGGTCCAATGGGAAGGTAAACGAGGCGCAGAGTTCACTTGGGAACTCGAAAGCGACATGAAGGCAAAGTATCCACAGCTGTTTAACGAATGAGTAATGTCCGATTTAGAAAGGCAAGGTGGCATACTTGTAAATAAGGGCTAGAGAGAGAAAGTAGGGAGAAAAAGGCAAAACGTGATTCTCGGCTTTGTACACGTTATCATAATCAATAGAATCGCGGTTATTGTATGCGTTTAATTTAGCAAATTTTCAAAGAAAACGTGATAGATAAGAAAGATGAAGAAATTGCTCAAATCTGAGCAATCGATCTCCTGCTCAGATACCACTTGTAGAATCAGTTTTGACTCCGTTACGATTACGTTTAGTCAAGCACGTTCGCGGGTTCCGTACGTCGAACGTGTTGTTACGCAATTGAATCGGAGATAGATCCGGACCTACAATATTCAAATTTCTCACAAACGGCTTCGAATAGAAATCTAAAATTTTATAGGCTTTTAGATTAGTTATTTTCGCACATCATATCCGAAAATCAGTTTTGACTCCGTTACGATTACGTTTAGTCAAGCACGTTCGCGGGTTCCGTACGTCGAACGTGTTGTTACGCAATTGAATCGGAGATAGATCCGGACCTACAATATTCAAATTTCTCACAAACGGCTTCGAATAGAAATCTAAAATTTTATAGGCTTTTAGATTAGTTATTTTCGCACATCATATCCGAAAATCAGCAATTTTAACCGTAAAATCTCGATTAATTTGACGATTTGCAATGGTCCGAACGAAGGACTCTCACATGTGATTCAACGGTTAGTTACGGCTTCCAGCTTAATTTCGGGACGAAATTCCCTAAACAAAGGGAGGCTGTAACACCCCGTGTTTTCGCGAGTGAAAGTCAAAGTCAAGGTCAAAGTCAACGACCGATTTCGCGCGACTTGACTCGTAGAA
The DNA here is from genome assembly GCA_030545235.1 of Helianthus tuberosus. Classification (NCBI taxonomy): domain Eukaryota; kingdom Viridiplantae; phylum Streptophyta; class Magnoliopsida; order Asterales; family Asteraceae; genus Helianthus; species Helianthus tuberosus. Next base: position 109,232,158 of record CM060401.1, on the reverse strand, counting down.
ATGTTTTTATTTTAATTATATTATGTGGAGTAAGTGTCGTACATTGCAATAATCGACTCGTGTTAATCGTATTTCAATCGACCTACGACTGTGAATCATAGGAAGTAACAATGCGATAAAGTTAATCAAGCTATGCTAATCAAATCGACATCGAATCAAACTCGAACTGTGTATTTTACTTGTTAATTATACGTGTGTGTGTGCCTTACGTGTTACCTGTGCATGTTTATTTTATGTTATGTTGTGATAATCAAGCGAACTCAACCGAACTCGAAGTCTAATTCGAATGTAAACGAACCCGAACCCGAATTCCGAGTCGAACCCATAAGAAGTAGTTGGGACTGAAAGTAATTTGACTAGGAAACCCTATCGAATCGCTCGCAAATCGAAACCGAAACGACATCGCACCGAACACCCCAAAGCAAGCGACATCCGCACGGATGGCCCATCCGCACGGATGGCCCATCCGCACGGATTGCCAATCCGCACGGATGACCAGTCCGCGCGGATAGCCTACCCGGGTGCGTGCCATGCGCACGGCTTACCCCTTTCCCTTTTTGGCATCCTATAAATACACTGGTCACTCTCCAAGTTTTCCACTTTTGGCAAGTGACGTCCAAACCACACGCATCCTTCACTTTTCCTCAGATTTCTCTCAATCCAGGTAAGATCTTGCACTAATTCTTGTACATCTTTGATCACTACACAATTCTACACATTTGCATCTTTCAAATCTTCACTTTTAACCATGAAATCATCCGGATTTGAGGTATTCTCGGGTGACGTCATCATGGAGTTCCTATGAACTTCAAGCTTGACCTCATTCCGCCAAGGATAACTCAGATCTAAACGATTTCTACAAGATTTCACAATAACTTCACCTAGATCTAAACTTTTCTAAGGATAAAAGAGTGAAAGAAATAAACCTAAGTTCTCTCCTTCTTTTACCCTTAAAATCGGCACGAATCTGATCGGTTCTAGTCTCTACTCGATAATAGTGATGCACTAGTTCCAGATCTGGAATCCTGCCCACAGACAACTGATTTCGGGGTCAACCGGAATGACCGTTCTGAGTCGCCGACAGGCCGAGTTAGGGTGGTTCCTGACCGGTCTAGTCACGCGGGTGAGAATACAATTCCAAGTGGTTGCCACGTAATCAGAACGTCTCGATAAACGACAACAGAAACCAAGAGTAGACGAACGGGACAATCAGACCAGAGACTGTCCGCACGAACAAGCTGTCCGCACGGATAAGATGTGCGCACGGATCACCACCCACACGCACAGGTCATCCGGACGGATTGCCACCCGGACGAGCTACCCTTGGGACCCACTTTCCAAACAAGGTTTGAGTATCGACGAATGAACAATCCGGACAGACGACCTCTGAAAGGATTACTCTTTGGATCATGAGATACTAAGGCCTTCAACTAAAATTCAAACAATGTTCATCCGCACGGCCAAGTCGTACGCACGGACATACTATCCGGACGGATGGTTCCTGTCCGCACGCACAGACTACCCGCACAGATCATCACTGTCCGCACGGACTACCGTACACACGGACTGTCGTCCGCGCAACCGGCTTGGAAGGTAGAAACACTTATGTGTTTTCTAAATGTTACAACGAAAACTCCAAAGCACAAGCCAACATACACAAACACATCTTAGGAAGAAACAATCCACTTGAACGTTTATCCACACAAACAACCTGACCGTACGGATAAGTCATCCGCACGCACAACTAATCCGCACGGGTTACCACCCGCACGGACAGTCGCACGCACGGATAGCATATCCAGATGGATCACCATCCGCACGCATCACCGTCCGCACGGATAGGTCATGCGCACGGATGACTTCCTCTCACGGATTGCTGATCCGCACGATCTGCCATCCTAACCACTCTCACTTTGTACTGTTTTACGCGCCACTTATCGTTACGTTATCGAATCTATTTAGGCTAACCGTACTCGCTGTAAAGCGCTCCTTTCAATCCATAATCGTTGTGAGTATACTCGAACCCTTTTTGCTTTTAGCACTTTTGGGTGTTACATACGTTACAACTATTCAAACTACAACTATCACACTACTCAAGCTATTTTAACGCTAAACCTTTAATGCATGTTATACGTGGCTTATGAATGCTTGTTTGTTATGTTTACACATGGAATGCTATCTACCTGCCTTAGCAACGATAGTACTATAGTTTGGACTCAGCACTCGTTCACACGGGGGTTGTTAAGGATCTTTTACTTGCATGGATTACGGTGGTAATCATGTATTGCGAACTGCCTCGGGCAGTCAACCCGCAGTCATTGGTATCGATGGATCTATGTCAATAACTAACGTGCTTCATTTCACTATGTGTACGTGCTGGTTATGCGTAAACGAATTCGAACTCTATATGCTATTATCAAACTTGTATGCTCACCTTTACATTTTATGTATTAACTTTATTTTAACGTATGTGACAGGTGCCTAGGTTGTTTATATACTTCTCGGGCTGTGATGAACTTGAAGCTAGGAACTGGAGTCCTAGAAACCAATGAATAAATTGTTATGTTTAAATCTGAGTTGTCGGAACAGAATATATGTTTTGATGTTGTCTGTAATAACTTGCTTGACTATTTAAGATACGGTATGGGACATATTGCTTTAATTAAATGGTAATGATAGTTGTTATGGAAACTTCTGGACAATCTGTTTCGCTCAGTGTCGCGCCCTGATGATTCCGCCATCGGTTGGGGTGTGACACGTGGTAACTATTGTTGTAGGAAAACTCTGCCAACGTCAAGTGAGTATCCCAAGTTCCATCGAAATCAATCGCAGACGCTCTCAACATATCCTCTAACGTCTGAATGGTTCTCACACTCTGACCATCCATTTTAGGATGATACGCAGTATTCATGTCCAAACGAGAACCCAATAACTCTTGAAGAGATCGCCAAAACCTAGAGTCAAACCGACTGTCTCTATCCGAGATGATTGACACCGGTACTCCATGACGGGCTACAATCTCGTTAAGGTACAACTGTGATATCTTCTCTGTATTTTCTGTTTCCTTAAGTGCCAAGAAATGAGCAGACTTTGTTAATCGATCAACAATTACCCATATGGTATCATGTCCACGTGACGTACGGGGTAACTTGGTGATAAAGTCCATCGTAAGAAGTTCCCATTTCCACTTAGGAATCTCTGGTTGCTGCAGAAGCCCAGACGGCTTCTGATGTTCATCTTTAACCTTAGAGCACGTCAGACATTTACCTACATAGACCGCAATATCTCTCTTCATATTCGGCCACCAATACAACTCCTTGATATCCTGATACATCTTGGTAGGACCTGGGTGAATGGAATATATGGATTTATGAGCTTCGTTCATAACCAGTTCACATAGGTTACCTCTAAACGGAACCCAAACCCAGTTCATAAAGTACAACACTTCATCCGCTTTTGGTATCAGTTCGCATTCTAAACCTCTCAAACCTTCTCTTCTCAGGTTTTCATCCTTCAAAGCTTCCCGTTGCGCATTACGAATTCGATCGGTCAAACTCGTCTGTATGGTCAAGCCCAAAGCACGCACACGTAGAGGCTTCTCCCGCTCTTTCCTGCTGAGCGCATCCGCAACAACATTTTCTTTACCGGGTTGATAACGAATATCACACTCGTAATCATTGAGTAACTCTACCCAACGTCGTTGTCGCATGTTGAGCTCCTTCTGATCAAAGATATGCTGGAGGCTCTTATGGTCTGTGTATATCGTACACTTCGTACCATACAAATAATGTCTCCAAATCTTCAAGGCAAACACAACAGCTCCTAGCTCCAAATCATGCATCGTGTAGTTCTTCTCGTGCACTTTTAATTGTCTGGATGCATAGGCTATTGATGCGTGCGAAGTGTTACTTATTTTAGGTATATATTTTAAGCCCTTTTTAACACTTATTTTAGCCAAGTTTTAAATTTATAAAACACGATATTTCACTAACACTAAACACACATATGGGCAAGTGCACCCATCGTTGAGTGTAGTATAGCGTTGGTAAGATACCGAGGTCGTCCAAGGACACAAGAGCTTTTAGTACCGGTTTATCCTCAACGTCTAACCAAAATAAAAGTTTAGAAAAATGTTTTAAACTACGAAAATTAAAAACTAACTAAAATGCTGAAAATAAAAATAAAAGAAAAAAAACAGATAGACAAGATGAATCACTTGGTTCCGACTCGTATCTAGTATAACCTTTGATTATTTCCGCACTTTTGCACATAATTAAGAGATTATCTTAGTTATTGTAGTAGGCCCCTCTTTTGAAGGTGACGTTACCCTCACCCCAGTAGTTTGAGTCAGCAGGGATACAATCCTAAAAGGGTGGATTATTGGAAGATAATGAATTAAGTTATTAATGCAGTATTGTGGTAGGCCCCGCTTTTGGCGGTGACGTTACCCTCGGCTAAGTAGTCTGAGTCAGCAGGGATACAGTCCTAAATAGTCGGGTTATAGTATTAATAGTAGTTAACTTATGAGGGGATCAAAGAGTTTGGACCCCCGCCATCCAATACCGTGAAGTATTGAAGGAGGTCCTACTAAATTTGACCCAGGTCCATTGCAGGACCTCTAAACGCTGAACAATGGCAAGACCTTTACCAAACCGTTCCCTTAACCCCCGACCAGGTAGCCAACATATCTCCATATAGACCGTGGAGATATGAATGGTGAAAATCCTTTATTTTATATAGACAGTAAAATAATGCCAAGACACCACGAACAAACGATAAGGAAAGATCACCTTCAACATAAGTAACTAGTTATTAAAGTCATTAATACAAAACCAAATAAAAATTGAAAAAGATTAGAAATAAAAAGTATTATACTAGACACTTTGTCTTCACCAAGTGATGTAAGAGACTTAGGCAAACATGGCCTTGATTGTCAAGAACTCTTACGATCAATCTTGGATCCCGAGATGACTCACACACTCTACGATGGACAATGGATGATGGTGGTGGATGATGGTGTTGTGATGGTGGTGGGTGGTGGATGAAGTGTGAGAGAGGTGGTGTGCCAAGGGATGAGATGAAATGAATCCAATCCCTCCTATTTATAGGCTGAACAGAGAGCTGGACACGGCCCCGTGTCCGCTGGGCACGGCCCCGTGTCTGTCTGACAATCTCTCTCCTCATTAATTGTAATTCGCAATTACAATAAATGCGCCTGCTGTACTTTCGACACGCCCCCGTGTCCGCTGAGCACGGCCCGTGGTGGGCAATAGAAGCTTCTATAGGTTTGTCTTTTCTGCTGCTTCTTGGGCACGGCCCCGTGCTGGCTGAGCACGGGGCGTGTTCAGTCTTCTGATTTCTCTATTTTGCTTTGGAAGGTGCCGTTGAGGGGTCGGGCAGTCCACAAATATTCCTTTTCTTGTATTTATGTTGGATTTAGCTGTCTTTTTGCTTCTTTTGCGTTTTTGAGCTCATTTAATCCTGAAAATACAAAAGGAAGACAAAAACACTCTTTTTCCAATATTAGTACTTAAAAAGGGTTAGTTTTATGCCTCATTTGATGTAATTTATATGTTGCATTTTACATACATCAAATACCCCCACACTTGAACTTTTGCTTGTCCTCAAGCAAAACTCTTTAATATGTGGCTTACACTCCCAAATGGAATAGGTAGAAGAGAAGGTTTTGGGCTTGTCGTAGAGTGTCGGGATATCCAAGATCTTTTTGGGTTGTATTTTTATTTATTTACAATTCTATTCGTAATGATTTATTTAGAACTTTTCATAGGAGAAATTACTTATTTGGGCATAACATGCCTTTTTAAAATTCCATTTATATACAAGTTCACATACCTCACGGGAGAAGTCACTCACACTCGGCCGAAGGTGTATTTTTAGTGAATCACTCGAGAGCGGCATGGAACTTATTCCTACCATAGGCTTGCCAAGCAATCAATCCTCCTCCTTTTTAACTTTTATACCTTTGTAAATATCAAGAGGACTTTGTGGGTTAAGGGTTAGGCTTGGGTTAAAGGTAGGTGGTTGGGTTAGTGGTTAGTAGAAAAAAGGGCTAAAAGCGTAACAAGTGTCGGTTTTCGTATTTTTGCAACTTTTTATTTTGATGAAGCTTTTATTCAAACTAAGTTATTTTTGATTAACTTGCTTGTTTATTTTCTTTTTGCTTCATCATTATCACAAATTTTTTTTTTTACGAAGAACCGAACTTGTTACTAAAATAAAGGGTTAAAAATGAAAAAGGTTTTGGTGGGTAAAAGGGTTTTTTGTTTGGGTGATGAAACGAAAAGGTTTAGGCTCAAAGGGGCTAACTAGGGGGATTTTTTTTGGGTAGGTGGTAAAAGAAAAAAGAAAAATAATGGTGTAGAAATAAAAAGGGTTAGTCCTAATGCCTCCATCATTTACTTACTCGGGTTTAAGTTGATAAGGACCGGGAATGTATCGTCATGGCAAGTTCTAGAGTCGTAAGAACCAAGCGGCTATTCACACAAGAAACGAAAAATGAGCATTTAGTCTAATGATATGTAATTGTGTGCTCAATAAAGGCTCAAAACTCACTTTTGTGGGAATGGGTTTTTATGTGATCAAGTATATATAATCAAATTTTAAATAAGTTTGTCATGCCTTTTCATAATTTTCTTATGTTGGTTCTTTTTATCACTACGCTATCGGTTGTAAATTTGTGAAAATATAACTTTTTTGAGAACTTGAATTTCCCGAGTTAAACCTAGACAAGTAAAAAAATGAAATTTTTGAAAAAAATTTGGGGTGATTAGCGGTTCCAATAGAGTTTTGTGTAAGGCTTGTATTTAGGAGTTGCAAAGTTCAAGGTTTTAGCACCTCCCCCCCCCCCCCCACACTTAAATTACACATTGTCCTCAATGTGTCCCAAAAATAAATTTTTAGGTTGATTAGATGTGTAAAATAGTGTTTAAAAAGCAAAAATTTGTGTTACTGGGCGTTGAACACGGCCCCGTGTTGTCCGGGCACGGCCCCGTGTTCAAGTGCCAGTAACAGAATTAAAACAAGAGAAACAGAAGCCTGGACACGGGGGCGTGTTGGGTGAACACGGCCCGTGTCCAGTTACTTGAACTGGGCGTTTTCTGCAGGGTGCTTAGCACGGGGCCGTGTTGGTTGGGCACGGCCCGTGTTGAACCTTCTGAAATGGAGAGAATTGTCGGGTTGTCTTGTTCTTGTGCATGGGTTCATTTTTCTCATTCCCCTTTTCATCCTTTACCACCATGAGTGTGTTTTATTCATTACAAACCATCCAAACCTTAAAACCATCATTTCATTTCATCATAGAGAGAACTTACATAATCCTAAATTAAACTAGATAGAATAAGGAAATAATAACCCATGGAGTCCTAGCCTTTACTTTATTTTAATTAGCAAAATTTCCAAGAAGCAATTAATCTTGGTTAACCAAGGCCTTTTTGAACTCCATCTTCCGCGTGCGGTTCTCCTCAAATGTCGGCGAGCCATTCTTCCACCTCCCTTGGAAGGAGAAAGGAAGGTTCATTGGCATTAGTTTGAGGAGTTTCAACTTCCACCGGGATCTCTTGTAGGTGTTCCACAGGAGGTTCTGCTGGCAAGTCTTCCCACCCGGTAGGGTTGTTGATTCCGAGTGCTAGGTTCCAATCCTGCTGTGGAAGGACTGGTTCCATCGGAGGTGCTACAAGAATATTTAACCTCTGGTGCAAGAGGTTAATTTCTTGGAAGCTGCTTTCAAGTCCCATCGTAAGATCGTTAATACGGTCAATTAGGACCTCCTCTACTGAAGTCATTTCATCGAGAGCCTCCCTTAATGCTACCACATAGTGCACAAGTGTAGCTTCAATAGAGGGTCTTCTTCCTCTTCGGCTGTTTGACGAATGCACAGAAGATGTTTCGCTGTTTTCACTCGACATTCTACGAAAAATAAACTGAAAGAGTTTATTTAATGAAACAGTTATCGGACACGGCCCCGTGCTCAATGAGCACGGCCCCGTGTTCATCTTTCTGCAGAATTTCGGAATAAGGAAACTTGGATTTCTAAGTTATTTTCTAAGCTTGTGGGGTCGTTTTAGTTGCTAATAACTTAAAACAAGGTTACAACATGTTTTTACCAAGATTCCTTGAACAAAACTCATAATTCCCTACCACAAAGTTGGAAAAATTTCAAACTTTCAATGGTAGTTCTTGGAGAAAGATAAAGAAGAAGGAAATGGCTAAAAGAGGAAAGGACAAGATGGGTTGTTGGAACCTTCTTTTAGACTTACCTAGGATAGTTTGAGAGAAGATTCCTGCAAATCTCTGCCCCAAGTTGGTCCAAATGTGCAGGATTCTTGGTTGCATTTATAGAAAATGACAGCATCCTGGACACGGCCCCGTGTCTAGTGGACACGGCCCCGTGTTCGGGTGGAATTCTGACACAGTTTGTCCGCATTCTGATGTACTGATCAGAATGGAATCTTTTGATGGACACGGGGGCGTGTTGGCTAGACACGACCCCGTGTCGAGGGACTGTTTTATGAATTTGTCTAGTTTTTTAAGGAACTTGTTAGTATCGGGTGGCTCCTGACTGGTTGGAACAACCCCAAAGTGCCTAAGATACCTTAATTGTCCTAGACTAAGGCGAGAGCGCAAGAGGTTGTCGGTGAGGGTAATTCCTATTTTCATTCTAGGTGGACAAGTCCAACCCTTTTCCGGGCTCTTGTTAAAGAAGGTGTATGCCGAATCGCTCAGGTCTATGTATGCACCGAACGAAGTCGATGGAGAGTCCTTCACGGCACAATCGGCACAGGGACGACTATCGTCCAAGTCTTTGCTAGGTACTAAGGCATTTTCGGAAGCAACAAGGTTGTTGGAATGCGGTTCCAACAATTCTTCATGGTTATCGTCTTGGGGTGGATCAATAAAATCCTTCCTAAGCTCTTCTAACCAATTCTGAACTAGCTTTTCTAGTTGAAATAACTCATCAAGGAGCATTTCTCCTAGAATATCTGGCTGGGCGCATTCGAGAGAGAAATAGTGCTTATTTTTACTTTCGCCCCTCTTAAGGTTGTAAGAAGTCGGTGGGTCCATGTAGTGGGGCCTATAATTTAGAAAGTAGCATTTTAATTCTTCATGTTTGCCACCACACAATTGACACCACGTACCATAAGAGTGCCGAAAGTAAAAACAATTACTATCACTCATGTTTATGTCAGAAATTACCAACCGCCGGGATCTAACGGTTCTGTTTTCAGTAACTGAATCTTGGGCACGGGGGCGTGTTGGGTGAGCACGGCCCCGTGTTCAGCTTACTGTCTGACGTAAAACAGGATTGCCAGTTCCAATGATTGAGCACGGGGGCGTGTTCAGCGGCCACGGCCCGTGCTGAGCTCTGCAGAAGCTGAAAAACTAAGAAAAATCCTAAAAAATTAAAAAGAAAAATAAAAAATGATTAGGCCGTTGATTCCTAACTTTCTTAAAATCCTTGTGTCCCCGGCAACGGCGCCAAAAACTTGATGCGTGCGAAGTGTTACTTATTTTAGTTATATATTTTAAGCCCTTTTTAACACTTATTTTAGCCAAGTTTTAAATTTATAAAACACGATATTTCACTAACACTAAACACACATATGGGCAAGTGCACCCATCGTTGAGTGTAGTATAGCGTTGGTAAGATACCGAGGTCGTCCAAGGACACAAGAGCTTTTAGTACCGGTTTATCCTCAACGTCTAACCAAAATAAAAGTTTAGAAAAATGTTTTAAACTAAGAAAATTAAAAACTAACTAAAATACTGAAAATAAAAATAAAAGAAAAAAAAAACAGATCGACAAGATGAATCACTTGGTTCCGACTCGTATCTAGTATAACCTTTGATTATTTCCGCACTTTTGCACATAATTAAGAGATTATCTTAGTTATTGTAGTAGGCCCCTCTTTTGAAGGTGACGTTACCCTCACCCCAGTAGTTTGAGTCAGCAGGGATACAATCCTAAAAGGGTGGATTATTGGAAGATAATGAATTAAGTTATTAATGCAGTATTGTGGTAGGCCCCGCTTTTGGCGGTGACGTTACCCTCGGCTAAGTAGTCTGAGTCAGCAGGGATACAGTCCTAAATAGCCGGGTTATAGTATTAATAGTAGTTAACTTATGAGGGGATCAAAGAGTTTGGATCCCCGCCATCTAATACCGTGAAGTATTGAAGGAGGTCCTACTAAATTTGACCCAGGTCCATTGCAGGACCTCTAAACGCTGAACAATGGCAAGACCTTTACCAAACCGTTCCCTTAACCCCCGACCAGGTAGCCAACATATCTCCATATAGACCGTGGAGATATGAATGGTGAAAATCCTTTATTTTATATAGACAATAAAATAATGCCAAGACACCACGGAAAAACGATAAGGAAAGATCACCTTCAACATAAGTAACTAGTTATTAAAGTCATTAATACAAAACCAAATAAAAATTGCAAAAGATTAGAAATAAAAAGTATTATACTAGACACTTTGTCTTCACCAAGTGATGTAAGAGACTTAGGCAAACATGGCCTTGATTGTCAAGAACTCTTACGATCAATCTTGGATCCCGAGACGACTCACACACTCTACGATGGACAATGGATGATGGTGGTGGATGATGGTGTTGTGATGGTGGTGGGTGGTGGATGAAGTGTGAGAGAGGTGGTGTGCCAAGGGATGAGATGAAATGAATCCAAGCCCTCCTATTTATAGGCTGAACAGAGAGCTGGACACGGCCCCGTGTCCGCTGGGCACGGCCCCGTGTCTGTCTGACAATCTCTCTCCTCATTAATTGTAATTCGCAATTACAATAAATGCGCCTGCTGTACTTTCGACACGCCCCCGTGTCCGCTGAGCACGGCCCGTGGTGAGCAATAGAAGCTTCTATAGGTTTGTCTTTTCTGCTGCTTCTTGGGCACGGCCCCGTGCTGGCTGAGCACGGGGCGTGTTCAGTCTTCTGATTTCTCTATTTTGCTTTGGAAGGTGCCGTTGAGGGGTCGGGCAGTCCACAAATATTCCTTTTCTTGTATTTATGTTGGATTTAGCTGTCTTTTTGCTTCTTTTGCGTTTTTGAGCTCATTTAATCCTGAAAATACAAAAGGAAGACAAAAACACTCTTTTTCCAATATTAGTACTTAAAAAGGGTTAGTTTTATGCCTCATTTGATGTAATTTATATGTTGCATTTTACATACATCAGCTGTCACTTTGTCCCTCTGCATAAGCACGCATCCAAGGCCCAAACGTGACGCATCACAATATACAATGAAATCATTACTTCCCTCAGGAAGGGAAAGAATAGGTGCACTACACAACCTTTCCTTCAACGTCCGAAAAGCTTCCTCCTGCTTTTCCTTCCAATCAAACTTCCTTTCCTTCTGGGTCGATGGCGTCAAAGGCTGCGCTAACCTGGAGAAATTCTCAATGAATCTCTGGTAGTACCCAGCAAGTCCTAAGAATTGTCGCACCTCCGACGGAGTCTTTGGCGCTTCCCAATTCTTGATCGCCCCTATCTTTGACGGATCCACGTGTATACCTTTCTCATTTATGACATGTCCGAGAAAATGAACTTCCCGAATCCAGAATTCACATTTAGAGAACTTGGCATACAACTTCTCTTCCTTCAGCAACTCCAATATCAACTTCAAATGATACTCATGATCTTCTTTGGTTCACGAATAGATAAGTATAACGTCGATGAATACTATCACGAATTTATCCAAATAGGGTTTGCATACCCTGTTCATGAGATCCATGAACACAGCTGGCGCATTAGTTAAGCCAAAAGGCATGACTAGAAACTCGTAATAGCCATATCGTGTTCGAAAAGCAGTCTTCGGAATATCTTCGTCAGCGACCTTCAACTGATGATATCCTGAACGCAGGTTAATCTTCGAGTAGTAACTAGACCCCTGTAGCTGATCAAACAAATCATCAATCCTCGGTAAAGGGTACCGATTCTTGATAGTCAACTTGTTCAGCTCTCTATAGTCAATACACATCCTGAAGGATCCATCCTTCTTCTTCAAAAACAAAACAGGTGCACCCCAAGTCGAAAAACTTGGTCGAATGAAACCTTTGTCTAGTAGCTCTTGAAGCTGATTCGATAATTCTTTCATCTTTGACGTCGCTAATCTATAAGGAGATTTTGTAATTGATGCAACACCGGGTACCAGATCAATTCGGAATTCGATCTGTCTCGCAGGAGGCAATCCAGGTAAGTCTTCAGGAAAAACTTCTGGATAATCGCGAACAATAGGAATCTCTTCGATCTTCCTACCTTCGGCCTTCGTATCCACCACGTTAACTAAGAACGCAAGATAACCTTTTCGCAATAACTTGAGCATCTTCATAACACTGACGAATCTCGGCACTCGACTCGATCGGTCTCCGTGAACAACTATTGCTTCACCACCATCAGGATGAGGTATTCTCACTTGCTTCTCTGAGCAAATAATCTCAGCTTTGTTCTTGGATAGCCAATCCATCCCCACGACAACATCAAAACTCCCCAGCTCCACTGGTAACAAGTCGTTACTAAAACTATGATCATCTAACTGAATACTACAACCACAAATGACCTCGCTAGTCTCTATCAGTTTACCATTTGCTAGTTCTATCGAGTATTTCTTACTTAGCTTACTTGTTGGGGAACACAAAAATGGTTCAAAGTTTTTTTTCGAAACAAAACTCAAGTCAGCTCTAGTATCAAAGAGTCCGAACGCAGAATAGTTATTGATAAAAAACATACCGGTAACAACAACAGGATCGTCACGTGCCTTTCCGGCGTTTAGCTCGAACGCTCTACCCCTGGCATTCTGACCCTTTGCTTTAGGACAATCCCTCCTGAAATGTCCCTGTTCACCGCACTGGAAGCATCCCTCTAGCTTCGCTCCCTCCGAAGTAGTTTTAGCATAGCACTCGCGGGTAACATGCCCAGTTCGACCACATATGGCACACTTTTTCTGCTCATCCTCGTGAGTCTTCCTCTCAGAACCACTCCTGCCATCCTTGGCATTATCCTTTCTAGAACTGGCAACATACGCCTTCCCCAAACTGCGTTTCCTGTCACGCTTCTCATCGGTTTCCTTCCTCAAGCCCTCGGACATGCATTTCTTTGAATCTCCCGACTTAGACTCAGAACGCCTCGACCGTTTAGATTTCGCATCTGCTTTGGCCTTGCTCGATGACTTCCCTGTTTCCTCTGTCTTATCAAGACCACCTTTGTGAGCAGCGTTGTCCGCTAACGACGTTTCCAATGAAGTAGCCTCTAAGTAGGTAGTGGGTTTCCCTGATGTGACCATGCTGTGAATCCGTGGCGACAGCCCCCAGATATACCTCTCTACCTTTACATATTCAAGAGTAACCATTCGTGGAACTAACCTCGCCAAATCGTTAAAACAAGAAGTGTAAGCTCTTACGTTCAGACCTTCCATGGTTAGGTTCCAGAAGTCGGTCTCGATTTTCTGTATCTCACTACGCGGGCAGTATTCCTTTAGGAGCATCTCTTTAAGTTCGTTCCAGGTTAGACCATAGGCAGCGTCTTCACCCAAAATTTGAACTTGCGAGTTCCACCAGGATAGTGTTTCATCAAGAAAAGAACAAGAAGCATACCTCACCAGTTGATCAGCAGCACAACCACTGATTGCCATGACGGAAAACATATTTTCAGTCCATCTGGTGATATCTAAGGGTCCTTCGGCACCGGTAAATGATCGTGGGTTACAGCCCTGGAATGTTTTATAAGTACATCAGTGCACTGTTCATAAGGTTAATGAAAATCAGGAATACGTTCCGATTATATCATAACACATGAACTACTAAAACTTTCCGATCATTATTTTACCTGGAGGATTTCCAATCTGTGCCCCACCAAAACCATGCCCATGAGCACCACGTCCACGTCCCTGGCCATCATTTTGGTTAGCATTATGCTGTTCCATGGCAGTATTAACGTGTTGGGCTATGAGTTGTGCCAACTCTTCTGGTGTGGTAGGTAGTCCAGTACCCTGTCTTGCTTTTGGCGACATTTTGTCGTTTCTATTATTACAACAATAATAATCACATAAGATGGTAACCAAAAATAATTCAATCATTAAATGGTAGTGGACCAAACATTGCGCATGTATAATATCCACATATTAATGAGAACAATTTTTAAACCAAAAGTAAATCATCTGATATTACCATAGAAATTAACAAACTTGTTCTAGTACATATTGACTACCCTTGGCATGTCTACGTCGACACTCATAACAAGTTCACACAAAATTTCCACATAATATCCCAAAAATAAAACTGGCATGCAGGCCCCAAACAAAAAGTATCAACAAGTGTCTAACAAAACAACCAACAAAACAAACAAACAACAACTACAAGCATCAACGCTTCAAACCTAGGAAATCTAACATCCTCCTGACAAGCTCCTCCAGATCCACTATCCTCCAGTGCATCTGGTCCATCACACTGTTATCTAAATCCTTCAACTCATCGTACCAATCCATCTGCCCCTCGAGGTCCTTCATCTTACCCTTGGCTGAATCCAGGTCTCCGCGCAGAATGGCAAACTGTCGATCGCAGTGGCAACATCGGTCTACCCAAACCCCTTTCTGCTTCTTGGAAGCAGATGCCGTCTCAGCGTGTGACATATATGCGATCTCCCCAGCAGGCCTAATCCTCTTCCTACGACGATAATAGACTAAAAGAGGTGTAGTAGGAGCACGTGCCTCAATGACAGGTAAAGATGACTCAGATGAAACAGGTGGAGGGATCTCAGCGACAGGCTCGATCACAGCAGCAGGTGGGACGACTGATGGCTCCAACGGTCGAGCCGTGACAATAGTGGCGTCCACCACTGGTGCGATAATGAGAGATCCTCCGATAATAGGGACACCTCTAATCACGCCATCAATAACTGGTACTGTGCCAGATGATTGTCCCATCTCATGAATCGAGAGAGGAACATCATCGTCATCATCAATCCACCCGTTGCTAGCGAAAGCATATCGGGGGTCTACCTAGCTAGCAAAAGCAGCAGGGTCGACGTGGAAAAATGAAGCAAACTCGGCAATACCAACAATCTGTGGAGTCATGATAGGTATCTATGGTAGAATGGATCTGTGTGAAGTCTCGAAATCTAGCTCGCTACCTGAGTCGTGGATCTCGATGACCTCGTGCGACATCTGTGACCCATATATAACCGTACAAGTAAGTGTGTGATCAAAATGAATAGTAACACATAAGGTCAAATAAACAGAAAATCACATATGTACATAAACACGCAATGGTTCTCATACATGATAAAATTTTCCATGTTTATTTAAAAATTTTGGCTTCGAGAATTTTGGACTTAAATCTCAAAATTCTTCGGTTGAAGTCTACAGTTTTCCCCGAAAACATCTAGTTCGCTAACAACCATTGGCTCTGATACCAACTTCTGTCACACCCCAAAAACGTCGCCGCGGAATATAAAACGTAGTGGTGACGGAAGTTGGTACCCATTTCTATCTTGATGATCGATGCATTAAATTGTTGGACATAATAACTTAATTAAAACATAAGTTTCAAAACGTTACACAACCACGACATAGTTAAGTTGTTTTGATCCTCACGGATCTTATTACATTCGTCCCATAAAGTTTTAAAAGTTAGTCCAACATATTATGTGACAAAACATGCATCAACAACCACAAGATATGCTATGATTCCCGAAGCCGAACTCAAGTACCTGAAGAACACGTTAAAATCAAGTGTCAACACAAAGGAAGGTGAGTTCACATATTCAAATTTAAAGTAATTTGATCCCAAGGAAATGCTTTCTAATTATGTGTTTATTATAAAAACATCCATATAATTTACGAAAGTCAATTTATTTCCTTAAAAAAAATCCATGGGTCAGCCGTCACAAGCGTTTCCCAGAAACCTTCGAAACAGAGCATCTTCCCAAGTTTATATATTAAATTTATTGCATCAAATGTTCGGACTCGTAAGTTAGCTAGACATTACGAACTATATATTTACAATGTAGGGATAATCAAAGCTAGACAATAAACAGAATATCAATTCGTCGTTTGACTTGACACGGAGCGACCGGTCATGACGGGGTTGTCAACCCGATAGTTCTACCAACAATTCCTCACGTGCAATACTTAAATGATTAAACGACATCACTTGCGCATGACCCATATCGAGGCCATCTATGACGCCTGCCTCACGTACAATATATATATCCTTCTAATATGACAAATTTAATATAAAATGTTGTACGAATTTATTGAAATCCCTTGGACCAAATAAATTCGTCCCAACTACACGGTCGTTTTCTCTGAAACACCGTACAATCCCCGTTTCATCCCCGAAACATGTATTCATCCAAAACCGTTTCATCCCCGAAACATGTATTCAACAAAAGTGTTTCATCCCCGAAACATATATTTTCACAAAACCGTTTCATCCCCGAAACATATATTTTCACAATCCATATATCTTCAACGAAAATATATAATTTATATAAAAAAGGTATGTTTTATTCCAAAAACATTATTAAACCCTTTTTGGCGTGTTCTTCCACTAAAACATATACAAAACAGTAAAAAGAGGGGGTTTAGTGACACTCACCTTTGGGTGCGTATTTTTAAACAGCGCAATCCCACAGATTGATTTCTACACGTCCTATTATACGTAGGAACGATTTATAAATCAATATATCACAAAAATCCTAAGTTTCTCCGTTTCTTAGAATTTTCACATAACTTTGAGATTTTCTCGAAAAGTTATCGTTTTTTATTATGTTGGCACGTTAATATATATACGAGTCCATATATATATATATATATATTTATGATTTTAAGACTTGAACGATTTTATTGGTGACCGTTATCATGTAAATCCGTTAACACACCCGTTTATACGTAATATATCTACGATTTGCGTGTCGTAATATATATACATAAACGTACACATAAATCATTATCGAAACACGCGTAATCTCGTTAACTTATTCATTTTGTCATTTTTAAGGCATGCATACATAAAATAACTTATATGTATCAAATTTCATGCTCGACAAACAAGTTAAACATTAAACACGATTTTACCGATCCTAAACGCACAAGTGTACATGCATAGTCTAAATTCTCCATATCATGTCAACACTTAACATATTATCACATTCACATGTTTAAATCACATAACACATTTTAACACATAAGGTTCAATCAAAATAACCCATACTAGTGTTCATCAAAAAACGCGTATTTTAGTGATTCGGTAACGTTTTCGGGCGTCGGAAGTCACGTATGACCAACCAAACACCAAGTAAACTTAAAATTAGTTAAAATACTTATTTTTAAACTAAAAATATCAGTTTACTTACTGATCTAAATCAGTTTCATAAAAATCGTTCGAAAAGCCAATTTTTGACCGTTTTACCGCATAGTTTTGCGTTAAACGTTACGATAACCATCCCAATTTGGAATGACTTGATATTTTAACACAATACATGTTATTTACTGATTAAAATAGTGATTATAATCAGATTAGTGCAGTTTTTTTTGTAAGTCACATAAATCATGCGATTTCACGTATTTACAACATCTAATGCACCATGTACAACATGCAAGACTAGTAAACTTTATGACAAAGTTTTATATCATTAAACACTTCAAAATAATCATATTTTAGTGTTTATATTCTGATCAAAATTGCTTTTTATCAAATCATGCTCAAATGATCATTTCATGCTTTCATATCATCATGTATGTTCACATAAGTGCATCTAATGCACTCATACAACATCATCATCATCATCATTTATGATTTAATCATACTCAAGAACATATTAATATCATGTTCTTACAAAACACAACATATAATCATCATGATCATCCAATCATTCATACATAAATGCAAATATCCTTCACATTTAAGAATATATGACAACTTTTTCATGCATGCATACATATATACATACATATACACGAAATACATATACACATATGAACTTACAAAAGTTCACTTTTTATCACGTCACTTTAAAATCTTGAATCACCTTTAGAACATTCCTTTATGACACATATTGATTCTTACATGCATCCTACTTTTCAAGTAATCATGTAACTCAAGAATATTTCAATAAAAATCAAAATACAATCACTTACACACACTGATGTATGTAAAATGCAACATATAAATTACATCAAATGAGGCATAAAACTAACCCTTTTTAAGTACTAATATTGGAAAAAGAGTGTTTTTGTCTTCCTTTTGTATTTTCAGGATTAAATGAGCTCAAAAACGCAAAAGAAGCAAAAAGACAGCTAAATCCAACATAAATACAAGAAAAGGAATATTAGTGGACTGCCCGACCCCTCAACGGCACCTTCCAAAGCAAAATAGAGAAATCAGAAGACTGAACACGCCCCGTGCTCAGCCAGCACGGGGCCGTGCCCAAGAAGCAGCAGAAAAGACAAACCTATAGAAGCTTCTATTGCCCACCACGGGCCGTGCTCAGCGGACACGGGGGCGTGTCGAAAGTACAGCAGGCGCATTTATTGTAATTGCGAATTACAATTAATGAGGAGAGAGATTGTCAGACAGACACGGGGCCGTGCCCAGCGGACACGGGGCCGTGTCCAGCTCTCAGTTCAGCCTATAAATAGGAGGGCTTGGATTCATTTCATCTCATCCCTTGGCACACCACCTCTCTCACACTTCATCCACCACCCACCACCATCACAACACCATCATCCACCACCATCATCCATTGTCCATCGTAGAGTGTGTGAGTCGTCTCGGGATCCAAGATTGATCGTAAGAGTTCTTGACAATCAAGGCCATGTTTGCCTAAGTCTCTTACATCACTTGGTGAAGACAAAGTGTCTAGTATAATACTTTTTATTTCTAATCTTTTGCAATTTTTATTTGGTTTTGTATTAATGACTTTAATAACTAGTTACTTATGTTGAAGGTGATCTTTCCTTATCGCTTGTCCGTGGTGTCTTGGCATTATTTTACTGTCTATATAAAATAAAGGATTTTCACCATTCATATCTCCACGGTCTATATGGAGATATGTTGGCTACCTGGTCGGGGGTTAAGGGAACGGTTTGGTAAAGGTCTTGCCATTGTTCAGCGTTTAGAGGTCCTGCAATGGACCTGGGTCAAATTTAGTAGGACCTCCTTCAATACTTCACGGTATTGGATGGCGGGGGTCCAAACTCTTTGATCCCCTCATAAGTTAACTACTATTAATACTATAACCCGGCTATTTAGGACTGTATCCCTGCTGACTCAGACTACTTAGCTGAGGGTAACGTCACCGCCAAAAGCGGGGCCTACCACAATACTGCATTAATAACTTAATTCATTATCTTCCAATAATCCACCCTTTTAGGATTGTATCCCTGCTGACTCAAACTACTGGGGTGAGGGTAACGTCACCTTCAAAAGAGGGGCTGTGACAACCCGAACCCTTGATCTTGATCGTTGAGAGACGAGCATTTTATTAATGCTCATATTCACTATTATTATTATTATCATTAATATTTTTGGTCGTTATTAAATAACGATAACGAGCGAAGAGAGACTTATTTATTTAGTTATTAATTTAATTACCGTTATAATATTAAGCGTTAAGATAAGCGGGCCGGTCAGTTAAGCAAGACACCCGACATTTTACAGATCCATACGCACGGGCTCATGCCCAACCCAAAACCCTTGCATCTAAACCCTACCCTATATATTCAACTTAAACCCCCATCCCTTCATTGAGAACCCTAATAACATATACACACATAATCAGCCGCTTTCCCTTAAACCTCCTCCCTCACATTCCGGTCACCAGATTTCCGGCGACATTACCGGCCGGCTCCGGTCGTACTTCCGGCTTGCTGACGTGACCACACTTCCCTCTTTCTTCTACACCTTCACACCCACCCATCCATACATCACGACCCTCTATCGCGCACATACATCACAGAGAGAGAGGGAGAGAGTCTGCTCAGAAGGAGAAGAGGGCGGAGTCGGTGACGGCGACGGCGACGCCGCCGAGACGGCGGCGGTGGTGTTCTTGTGTCCAACAAAATCCCGGTAAACCTCCATTCTCATCATTTTTCCGAAACATGATAATGTTAGTGATATTGCTGTTGCTGTGATGTTCTCGGTCCAGCAAAATCACCTCGATGTAGTCGCGTACAAGGTGCTCTGTTCGGGAACAACAGGCTCGGGCTAGATTCAGGAGGTGCTCTGTTCGGCTCGAGTCTGGTTCGGGTCAGCCGTGGTTCGATTCAGCTCGAGAGAAGTCCGGGTCACACTCACAACCATCTGTTCAAACCCCTTTGGTCAGTTTGCTTTTATTTTGTGTCTTAATCTTGGTTGGCTGCTTGGTTTGCTTATGTGCACAAAGGATCCCAAAAATGGCTGAAACCATTGAAATGATTGTTACTGTTTAATTGCTTAAAAATATGAAAGTGGTGTGATTTGAACTAGGATTTTTATAATTGTTGGCTCTAGTCATTACTTGATGTTCAGATGTATGATGCTCTTCCTTATTGTGATAATATGCAAAATGTTGAGATAGTAGTCTTGTGCATTATGGCTGTTTGGTGAAATCCGAATCATGCTAAAGTTTTTGGGTATGGTGCAAACACAATTTAGGATAAGGAGTATTGACTATTTATATGATAAATGCAAACTGTAGATAGATTAGTGATGATACGATGTGGTTATGTGGATTGATGAAACAGTAATGGATATTGTTATGTTTTGATAAAATAGTAGAAAACCCTACTGATGAACTGTTTGAATGATATGAAAATATTTGAAATATGTTGGTTTGATTTGAATTGATTAGAATGGAATAATGAAAACATGTTAGGGAATTTTGATTGGACAGTACAAAAGCTGGCAAATGTTCTAGAAAGATCCCAGTGTTGTGAGTCGAGACCAGTGGATCCATCAGTGGTTCCGACCCAGCAGCTGTTTCATTTGGGATTGCGACTCGAGACCGCCACATGATGAGTCGAAATCCCTCGGTTGCGACATCGGTTGCGAGTCGCAAACACCTGGTTGCGACTCGAGACCAAAACAGCATGAACCGAGACCGTGTTTGCGAGTCCGGTTGCGACTCGAGACCAGAACCTGCATCAGTTGCGACTCGAGACCTCTACGGTTGCGACTCAAATGTTCACAACTCCAGACCTGCTGATTTCGACTTAGAGTCCAGCGGTTGCGACTCGAGACCTCATAGTCTCGAGTCGAGACTATCCAGTTTCGACTGGACTACTCTGCTTAGTTGTAGGGCCGCACAAACTGATGTTATGGACTATATACGAATGTTGTTGTTTGACTGTTGATGTCTAATTAATGTTGATTAATTGTTCATGCGTAGAATAGGCCCAATAACATACTTGCTGGTATGATATGTGTTACTGTACATTATGCAAAGTATGTGTATTATATGAAATGAGGATTTACGTGCTACGTGTTAGATACGTGTAGTTTATACGTGACGTTACTTGCACACGAACCTAATAAATATGTATAACCATAATAGGGTATGGTTGACCAACCTAACACGAGTAAATTAACTACCGAGCAAAGCAAAGGTGAGTTCACTACTTTTTACTTAAAGCATGCGTTCCCGGTGGATTGGGAAACGGGACAAAACACTTTTCCTGGTTTGGGATTGCTTACTATCTCCTTGTGCGGGATACGGTATTTCTATCTCCTTGTGTGGGATACGGGTAACAACGCTATCCCCTTATGAGGGATACAAACTTACTTTTCTTCCCTTGTTACTGGGAACTTTTGGTTAATTACTGTTTATACTGGATGCAACAAGCAACACTAAACAAAACTCTATCACTCAAGTCCTCACTTCTTAATACCGATTAGTCGCCGGGGCCAGGCGAACGGGTTATTAGTTGATAGCGCTATTTAGGTCTCACCAACCTCACACCGTGCCAAGGTATGGGATCGGTCGTGAACTAATGTACTCTGGCAACCGTCAATGATGATAGAACATTGACAAACGGGGCACTCTACGGAAACGTACGGATGAATAGTATTCGGTATTGTAAAAACAGTTTAGTCGCTTACTTATGGGGTAGCTCCCCATCGTATGTATAAACGGGTAAATTAACTGGTTAAAACAAGTTTTGGGAATTAAAAACTGGAAAACTACAAACACGTGAACTCGCCAACGTTATGTTGACACTCTACTGCATGCTTTGCAGGTTGCTCGATACAGCTCTGGACGGACGTTGCAACCGGATGGAGTGCGTGGTTCGTAAGTTTCGTATGAACAACTTGCGGGTTTATATTATGATATGTATTCTTTTCCCTTCCGCTGTGAACTTAAACTATGTTTTGAAAAATTTAAATTAGGTCACTAATTATGCTAATGTTCATAACAATAACGAATCCGTTCAAAATAATTAGTGGCTAAGATCCTGGTCGGTCACGCCTCCAAGCGGTGGTACTCCGCATGTGGATTTTGGGGGTGTGACAGGGGCCTACTACAATAACTAAGATAATCTCTTAATTATGTGCAAAAGTGCGGAAATAATCAAAGGTTATACTAGATACGAGTCGGAACCAAGTGATTCATCTTGTCTATCTGTTTTTTTTCTTTTATTTTTATTTTCAGCATTTTAGTTAGTTTTTAATTTTCTTAGTTTAAAACATTTTTCTAAACTTTTATTTTGGTTAGACGTTGAGGATAAACCGGTACTAAAAGCTCTTGTGTCCTTGGACGACCTCGGTATCTTACCAACGCTATACTACACTCAACGATGGGTGCACTTGCCCATATGTGTGTTTAGTGTTAGTGAAATATCGTGTTTTATAAATTTAAAACTTGGCTAAAATAAGTGTTAAAAAGGGCTTAAAATATATACCTAAAATAAGTAACACTTCGCACGCATCACACACTCACACACTCACGGCCACACATACATACATAGATACACCCATTTTTATTTTATTCAAAAACCCATTTGTATTTGATTTCAAGTTTGTGATTAAACTCAAGAACAAGAGAAACTTCCATCATCATCGAGATCATCAAGAATAAAAGACAAGGTTTTTAAAATAAATTTTATACCTTCAAGTTCTTGAATGATTTTTAGTAAAGATTTGATGATATGAGACTTGATTGTTGCTTGAAATACCTTGAAATCACTACTAAACCACCAAATGGACTTGAAAACACCTTGAAATGGATATGAATCTTCAAGATTAAGTTTGAAAATGAAAATGTATGAGGTATAGAGGGTGTTCGGCCAAGAATTTTAGAGAGAGAGAATGGAGGTGATTTTGAAAAGGTTGTATGGTTTATGGTGAGCTTATGGAAGCCTTTACAAGATTAATCATCACTTGATGTTTCCAATGTTAACAAGTGTAAGAGAGAGAGTTTTCTATGCTTTCCCCTAGCCGCCACCTTGCCCTCAACATGCAACCATCTCACATGTTAACATATACATACATATATGTATGTAAATTAATGTATAAACTGATATTTTACTGGATACCGGGTATCTTATCTAGCGTTTTAACCCCGTTTTAGTGCGTTTTAAATTATTTTTATCATTCTATAAAAATAGTCACACTAAATTATTACTGAAATAATTACCAGTTGCCTTGACTGGCTGCGCTGACAGTATTTTGTCAAATACGCGCAGTATCCCGCGTTACGCGCCCAAACTCGAAAAATAGAGTTTCTTAGCATGTTAATTTATTTTTCTTCACAGACATGATTAAAATTACCATTCTAATCATAACAGACTATTTTTAGGATTTTAACACTGATCGGGTGGTCACCGACGTTCGTTTCGCAGTTTAATCGTTACGCGATAAGCGTCTATTTTATCGTTGCCAACATAATTTTTACCAATGTTGGGATTCACCAACACATTACATATCACATATAAATATCACAATCAGTCAAATACAGCCTGCTTATCTATTTACTACACGTGTTAAAATTGTACGGTATGGCCTGAAAAGCCGGGTGTCACAGTAGGTCCCACCATTTATAGTACGTGAAAACGCCTTTCGTTTTCTCGAACTCTTCCATAGCCTTCGTTAAAACACCGACGTCACCTTCTCCACTTGGCCGATTATCGTAGTTTTGTTGATAAACTTCTTGGAAGGCGTGACACTTGTTGTTGATATCGGTCCATTTGCTAGAGATGGAATCCTTGTCACGATGTTCACCCTTTCCCCACATGCTATAAAAAAGCTCACGAATCATATTCCAAAATTCTGGACCGGGTTTGAAAGTTTGCTACAAAAAGTAAAAAAAATAAGTTGTACGGTAAAAAACGACGAGTAGAAAAAATATAAGTAAAAAAAATAACACTTACCCACATCGGGGTCTTCCGAAACATTGACCCACGACCGAACCAACGTGTATTCCTCGTCCTTCTTCCAAATAACGTAAGTATGCTTACGACGAGGTTGGTTCGGTTCCTTCTTTTTATGCGACCTTTTACCACGTTTCGATGTTTCTCGCTCTGGTTCGGGTTGCGTCTCCGGCACGATATCCACCTCGGGTTCGGGTTGTTGTTGGGATGGTTGCGAGGCGTCGGATTGGGCAAAGCCGTAAGTGTGTGGCATGTAAAGAGTAGAGTCACTCAAGTAAGCCGCGTACGTTAACATGTTCGGGTCCATGTCTTGAAGGTTAAAGTTTTGTTGCGGTTGGGTGGTATTCGGGTTCCCGGGTCTTGACGGAACACCAAAAGGGGGTCGGAGTGGATTCATGGTTAATAAGTTTATAAAATGTGAAAGAAGTAGAGAGAAAGTTTGATTGAGAGTGGGGTTTTTTATATAAAGTTGGATGTCAAGTGGGGTTTTTACACAATTAAATGGGAATAAAAAAGATAAAACATTAAGGAATGTTACCGTTTGTAACGGTAAACTCTCGACCCAATGCACAAATTTGGCGTGTTTTAAAGCACGCTGCTCAACTTTTTTCGAAAAAAAAAACGCTTAATAACGCCGAGGGGGTGGAGTTGGGGCGAGATTGGGCGTGTTTGGTGAAGGATTTTGAAAAATAAACGCCCATTACGGGTGGTCTGAGTAAAGAAATGTTTATTCATGACCAAGACTCTCTATAAATAGAGATGTCACCACCGAAGGTTAAATGAGTTAAGCCAAGCATTCAATATATACAACAAAAACTTCATTACCCTTCATTACAGAATTCTTTGAACATTCATTTGTAATAGTCAATAACCTCATAATCACCTTGTAAACGTTGTTTTTCCAAAGTGATATAAACTTGAAAATTCTGTAAGTTGTGTTTCTTGAAAGTTTGATTTCTAGTTCCGCACAATATTTCCATACTTGTTGAAATCTATTGCCATAATTAGTCAAAGAGTATTATTATTTGGGATAAAAAAAATTACAACTTTTCTTTATAAACAACACCATTTTTCACTTCTCTTCTCAATCCAGACTTCTATCAACCAAATCCTTTCTTCCAAAAATCTAATCCTATCTTCTAAAAAATGGTGGATGATATACCGCTATTCATTCCATTAGATATTAGTGAAGACGATGATTCTTCCTCAAGCGATAGTAGTTTATTTTTTTTTCCAAAATCTTATTGAGGAAGCCGCCGCACTAGAAGACACAAGTACTTCTAGAAAAAAGAACGTTGTCCGTTGAGATCGAGAGAAAGGCCACGAAACCCTTATGGCAGATTATTTTGTCGAGGATCCCAAATTCAATGAAGAAGTTTTTCGTCATAGGTTTCGTATGTCGAAAAGGTTGTTTTTAAAAATTGTGAGTGACATGCAAGTGAATAACTCGTGGTTTCAAGAGGGTGTGGATAGGAGAATGAAGAAGAGTTTTACACCGTTGCAAAAAGTTACATGGACAATTAAACAACTTGTAACTGGTAACCCTTTAGACGAGAACGACAAGTATTTAAATATGGCCAAAAGGACTTCCCGTGAGTGTCTAGAATACTTTTGCGAAACGGTATGTAATTTATGTGCTTCTGAGTTACGTAGACCAACAAGTCACCACGTGGCGCTTTTGTACCAAGCTCATGAAGAGAAACATCACCTTCCTGGGATGTTAGGTAGTCTTGATTGTGCACCTTTTGTTTGGAGAATGTGTCCAATAGAGTTGCGGGGCCAATATATGAGGGGGATCACAGGTACCTGACAATTATGCTCGAAGCGGTGGCCTCTCAAGATTTGTGGATTTAGTATGCTTTTTTGTGGTCCACCAGGTTCACAAAACGACATCAACGTGCTCCAACAATCTCTGTTATTTCTTACTCAACGAAATGGAAGTGCACCAAATGCCCATTTTATGTGAACAACCACTTGTACAAGCATGGGTACTACCTTACCAATGGAATCTACCCTACTTGGTCTGTGTTTGTGAAATCATTTCCGTATCTTCACATTGTGAAAAAAAAGAAGAAGTTCAAGAGGCAACACGAGACAACAAAAAAGATGTGAATGGGCTTTTGGTGTTTTAAAGTCAAAATGGGGTATACTTAATCGAACAATGCGTGCTATGAGTGTAAAAAAGATTAGGTATGTCGTATATGTGTGCATTATTATACATAAAATGGTTCTAAAAGACAATAGAAATGCGATTGCACCGATACATATTTAGGATCCTCCAGTCGAGCCTGTTTTCGATGATACTGTTTATAACGAGCTCAGTGATAGAGATACGCATTGGAGACTAAAATATGATCTCGTGGAGCATCTTAGAGAACAAGATTTACCTTATCTTTTGGCGAATTCCGACGACGAATAGTTAAATTAGTTTTAATTTTAAAATGTCTTTTTATATTTTAATGTCATTTTATTTATTTTATTTTAACGTGTTATCTTATTTTTATATTAATGTAATTTTATTTATTTTAATTAAATGTAAGAGTTAATTACATAGTTAGTCCCTGTGGTTTGCCCAAAGTAACATACTTAGGCACTAATAGTTTAAAATCACATTCTAGTGTATTAACTTTTCATTTTGTAACATTTGGAGGTATTAATGTTATTTGTAGGTTTAAAATCACATTCTGTTAGTACCTAAGTATGCTATTTTATGCAAACCGCAAGGACTAACTATGTTAATACCCTAGAAGTTAATACCTCAAAACGTTACAAAATGAAAAGTTAATACCCTAGAATGTGATTTTAAACTATTAGTACCTAAGTATGTTATTTTGTGCAAACCACAAGGACTAACTATGTAATTAACTCTAAATGTAATGTCTTCTTTTAATTAAATTAATTTTATTTTGTTTAAAATATGTTTTATTTATTAATGCATAATTTATAGAAATACAAAAAAAAAAAAAAAAACAGAAATGGACTTCTCATGTGTTTCAGCATCCCTAGTGTTTGAGTGTAACATATGAAGTAGAGAAGAGAGTTGACATGACATGTGTTGATTGGCTAGGTGAAGAGTTTACCACTTCCCTGTTTGAGCACCCCTTCCACCCTAAGTTACGTATGTTAGAATAAGACATAATTATACATTTGATATTAGGCAATAATATAATATTAACTTTATATTTCATTTTATTAACGGAGTATTATAATGCTGATATTTTTATACACTAATGTTCATATAATGGTATCTGTTTTATAGTTTTTATACAAAAAAAACATTTTTTAATTAAAAGAGTAAACTGCCATTTTGGTCCCTGTGGTTTGGGCACTTTTGTCATTTTAGTCCAAATCTCAAACTTTTTACATCTGGGTCCCTATGGTTTGCATTTTGTTGCCATTTTGGTCCAAAATCCAAAAACCCTTTTTTTTACTGTTGAAAACTGATTATTTTGTCCTTTAGTGCAGGGACATTTTGGTCATTTTGCTTTTCATTTAACATTTTCTTAATTCAAAATCAAATCATCATCATTTTCATCGATTATTCATCTTCAACAGTTCATCATCATCTTCTCAAACACCACATAACAACACCTAACTTCATCCCAAATCAAATAACCCTTTATCATTATACAAAATCAAATGGCTTCTTTTTAACCTAAAACCTAACAACAAACACCCACAACTTCAATTCCTGTTACAGATCGAATGCCACCACCGCCGCCGACGTTACAGATCGACTTGTACATATACAATCCGCAGTTCATCTTAATCATCGACAACTTCAGCTCTCTCTCTCTCTCTCTTCTCTGAACTACCACCACACCACCACTACCACCACCATCCCACTGTGGTGACAAAACAACCCAAAAAAACAACCCGGAGACTTTCTCTCTTCCGATCACTCTCTCTCTCTCTATCTCTCTGTCAAATGGCAGATCTAGATGAAATATGCAATAACCCCAAATCAAGAGTTAACTGCCATTTTCGTCCCTGTGTTTTGGTCACTTTGGCCATTTCAGTCCATTTCTCAAAAATGCGCCATTTTCGTCCCCCACGTTCTGGAAAGGTGCCATTTCAGTCCAAAAATCATAACCCAGTTAAGTCAGTTAGTAAATAAGGACTGATTGTGTAAATTTGTAACACCACCACCACTAGCCCTGCCACCACCACCACTCCGCTGCCACCACCACCGCCACTCCGCTGCCACCGCCACCACCACCACTCCGCTGCCACCGCCACCACAGCCACTCCGCTGCCACCGCCACCACTCCGCTGCCACCACCACCGCCACCGCCACCACCACCGCCACCGCCACCACCACCACTCCGCTGCCACCACCACCACTCCGCTGCCACTGCCACCACCAATTTTGTTGATGATAATGTTGTTGCTGATAATGTTGTTGCTGCTGTTACTGTTGCTTCCTTCAAATATTAATAGAGGCGATGATGATGAATTTGTCGTCGTCTGAGTGGATCGAACAAAGCTTGAAACAGACCGTATCTTGGCGGGGTAATATCCGGAGGCTTCTATTTGAAGCAAACGTGATGTTTGCCGCCGCCACCGCACATTCTCGTTCATCGTTCATCACCGCACCATCACATTCTCGTTCATCGTTCATCACCGCTCCACCACAGCCCTGCCACCACCACTCTCACAGATGTCACCGCACCATCACATTCTAGATGAAGTTTGGCCAATGATAGTTCTTGATCTTTCTCTGTATTCACCTGCTGAACTAAATTGCCGATGCATCTGAATGGTGAGCTGGAACCCCTTGGTCTGACAGAGCTTTTTTCTGTCTTGTCTGTTAAAGGTGCTTCAGATACAGGCTTTGATGAATCCATCTGCATCACACGTACCATTGCTTCCAAAGACTTGTACTGTTTAAACGAATTAGATTAGCTAATATGTAAATAAACAATACTATAAGAAATGTATTCTTTACATTGCTTGATCTGCAAGACAATTGCAGCAAACTTGTTAGATGAGTTAAGAAACGAATCACACAAATGAAAAGCTGTGAGTTTTCAGTAATTTGATGAAAGCTTCATGAGCCATAACCAATTGCTTCTTCAACAATAATAGTGCGTTTTCTGGCTCATGGCTACTTGAAGTTTCTTCGACTAACATGT
Source organism: Helianthus tuberosus (assembly GCA_030545235.1). Taxonomy (NCBI): domain Eukaryota; kingdom Viridiplantae; phylum Streptophyta; class Magnoliopsida; order Asterales; family Asteraceae; genus Helianthus; species Helianthus tuberosus. Next base: position 109,202,647 of record CM060401.1, on the reverse strand, counting down.
TTTCCAGCACATCTTCATCATCAGAAAGAATCGAGCTGGAAGTAGAAACGTCAGTTGCAGATCCATCCAAGTCTTCAAATATGGATCGGTCATGAATAGAACTTAAATAAACCATCATGTTTTCAAGTTTGTTTCTTATTGCAATAAGTTCAGCTATTATTTGAAACTCATCTTTGGACTTTTCATCATGTTCTGTATTATACTGTATTTCAGTCAAAGCCATTGTCACCGGAGTAGAGAGGTAAAGGTGATGGTGGTGGTGATTGCAGAGCATAGAGAGAGAAAGAGTAGAGAGAGAGTGGTGGTGGTGGTGATGGCAGTGGTGGTGGTGGCAGCGGAGTGGTGGTGGTGGCAGGGTTGTGGTGGCGGTGGCGGTGGTGGTGGCAGCGGAGTGGTGGTGGTGGTGGTGGTGGCAGCGGAGTGGTGGTGGTGGCGGTGGCGGTGGTGGTGGCAGCGGAGTGGTGGCGGTGGTGGCGGTGGTGGCGGTGGTGGCAGCGGAGTGGTGGTGGTGGCGGTGGCAGCGGAGTGGCGATGGTGGCGGTGGTGGCAGCGGAGTGGTGGTGGTGGCAGGGCTAGTGGTGGTGGTGTTACAAATTTACACAATCAGTCCTTTATGTTACAAATTTACACAATCAGTCCTTATTTACTAACTGACTTAACTGGGTTATGATTTTTGGACTGAAATGGCACATTTCCAGAACGTGGGGGACGAAAATGGCGCATTTTTAAGAAATGGACTGAAATGGCCAAAGTGACCAAAACACAGGGACGAAAATGGCAGTTAACTCCCAAATCAATATATGTTGCTAAAAATGACGGTTTGGTTGATTTTGGGGAACAGTTTTGAAAGTCTAGGGCTTTTTTGTAGAGTTGATCAAGAGGACAGATGAATGGAGGAACCAATTGCAATTTCATGGGTCTGATTTCGAACGAGAACGAGAATAGGGGTTCATGTGTGTACTCTTCTTGATAAAATTGTTAATCCGAACAAGGGTTTATGTGGCGGCGGTGGTGTAGAGAGAGAGAGAGAGAGAAAGAGAAAGAAAGAGAGGTTGGTGATGGTGGCGGTGGTGAGAAGGGGGAGGAGGTGGCGGTGGTGGTGGTGCATGTGGCGGCAGAGTGGTGGTGGTGGCGGCGGGCTGCAGATCCGGTGGTGGGGGTGGTGATGGTGTGGTGGTGGTAGATCAGAGAGAGCAGAGTCTCTGTATGTGTGTGTGTGTATATATATATATATATATATATATATATATAATTGAGTTATAATAATTTCAAAATGACTAAAATAGCCCTGAGGGTAAAGACAAAATATCATGGTCATTAGTGGGGAATCTGACCAAAATTGAAATTTGGACAAAAATGGCAATAAAATGCAAACCACAGGGACCTAAATGTAAAAAGTTTGAGATTTAGACTAAAATGGCAAAACTGGCCAAACCACAGGGACCAAAATGGCAATTTACTCTAATTAAAAACCTCGTATCTTTGATCTCAGTCAATCAAATGAACAACCTTAGTTACTTATGTTATGAACTTTATGCGCAGTAGCCATACTGAATTTCACACTATCTCGCATAAATTGTTAAATATATAGGTAACGAATACTATGTAGGGAATGTATATGACATGTTACCGAAGTGTGTATGTAATGAAAAGAATGTGGCATCATCGCAACGTAGAATTTTTATATATAACAAACAAGTCATACTTTGTGCATAAAAAATGACATACAAGTTTTAATAAAGACAAGGTTAGTAACATTTAGCGGTAAGGAAGTTGAAGTCCCACCTAAACATATGTAGTTATTAAAAGATTAAAAGAAAATTTGATTGTGAGTCATAATTAGGGTCAAAGTTTTGGACAAAAAGATACCTCGTATCAAAGAAAAGCCTATCAAGAGTCAATGCACTCAAGCCTAGATGCTCATTGCATCAAATCCCAAAAAGGTTTGATGGGTATTATTGTCATTTCGTTACATCAACCTCATTTGATGCGTGTTATTCTTTCGAACTCATTTTCCCCAACAAATGGCAAATTTAAATATATATATATATTTTAAATATTGAATCATTATATTAATTAAATTGTAATACTTTGTAAAAAGGATGGTTGTGTATTCCTACGTAGTATGGAGCACATGTTTTTACAAAAAAATAAAAAAATAATAATAATAAAAAAATAAAAAAAATTTCTCGAATTATATTAGGTAATAGATCTGTTTTCGTATCAAATCAGGCCAACTAGGTAAAAGTATTTATATAAGTTTTACATTATATATTAATGTATGTATTAATATATTTCTAGAAAAAGTTAGGTTGATGTCTTTTTCTTTATTTTATAGCGTTTTAAAATGACATGAAAGCAAGATTTTCTTCTAGATTTTGTGGGCATGAATAGAAATATCAAATATAATAAATACTTCACATAATGACTACTAACTTCTTAAAATGGTTCAGGTGGATAGTTTATGTTTCGGATAATGGTTTTCTTTGAACGATCAATAAAATTATGATCATTCGGGTTAATCCATTGACAAAAGGTGACCCACCCCCTGTGAACTCAGATGACGATGATGACCCAATTCACCCACCATCTGAAGATCTACTATGATTAATAATTAAACCCTGGCTCACTCAAAGTAATTTTGTTGTAGACTAGACTCGAACCCATGACCTCTTATAGATTGATAATCAAGTTTCAATATTGTTTCAACAAAGTCCCTGATATTTTTTAACTATAAAATCATAAAAGTTTCATTGTTTTAAAATCTTTTTGTAAATGTTATTTTTTTCTTCATTATTGTTTCATTGTTTTGAAATCTTTTTATAAATGTCATTTTTACATAAAAATTAAGTTTTTTTTAACAAACAAATGAAGACTATTGTTCATAACCATTTTGTGATTATTTTATTCTGAAACGACTTAAATTGAACATTTAAAAACTTGGTTACTATTTATCCAAACGTTTTGTACTAATACCTCATACTTTAAGTTAAATTTAGAAAGAAAAAAAAACAATCACTAACTAGGAAGTTTTGTACTAATACCTCATACTTTAAGTTAAATTTAGAAAGAAAAAAAAACAATCACTAACTAGGAATCAAGATTCATATATGTTCTATCTCTGACACTTAACTTTTTTCAAAACAAAAAGGTAACATTTATAAAAAATAAAAATAAAAAAAGCCACGAAAATAAAACAATAATGGAACTTTGAGTGGTTTTTATAATAAAAAATTTGAATTATAAAAAAAAGAAAAAAAATTGATTACTATTAATTCGGTTTAATAGAAGTTGGTTTCACTGTTAAAAATTAGTATAAATTTACAAAATTTCTAATTTAACAACAAATGCAAAAATATAATTCCGGGAACAAGATTAATGTAAACTATTTTCGGTGCCAAATTAAGTCAAGTCTTTATAACAGTTGATGAGTCAAAGTTGAAGTACAATTATATAAATGTAATTTATAACGAAATTAAATTAATTATCAAATTAAATTAAATTAATGACGATGAAAAGTTAGCCGTTGGGGGAGCTGCGTCGCCGTCGGTGGCCGTTGATAACTATTATTATTATTAATAGATTTAAAATAAAAGAAAAATAATGAAAAAACTAGCCGTTAGACTCGGTGGCACGTGAGAGAGGAGGAGCCTCTGAATGTATAATAGACACACACATCTGACATTTTCTCTCTCACCCAAAAAACGCCACTTTCTTTGTTTTCCCTTTCCTTTTTTTAAAAATAAAATCTGTTTATTAAATGCAATAACCAATAAAATTCATCTTTTTAACTCGAATATTGGTAAAAAAAATAGCATATAATTTATGTATTTGGATTTCAGTTAAAACTAAATAGCCGTATTAATTTATGATTTTAACTCGAATATTGGTAAAAAAAAAAATAGCATATAATTTATGTATTTGGATTTCAGTTAAAAATAAATAGCCGTATTAATTTTTATACTTTTAAAGTTTATATAAAACGAGTTTTAATATTTTCAGTAATAAACAGTGGCGGATCTAGAATATCCGCATAAGGGCAACGTTTAAAAAAAGGGTAACGAAATCGAAAAAACGCCAATTTTTTTACAAAATTTACACTATCGTTGGAGCGTTAAGGGGCAACGGGGGTTACCCCTTGTAACGCTATAGGTCCGCCCCTGGTAATAAAATACATGAATTATTTCACGTATATAATTTATGTTCACATATAGTGAGAAACATATTAAAATTTATGAACATGATCTCATTTATCTTCTTACTGCTTACGTACGAAAATTTTACCTAGTATCTAATTTTCAGATATCTATTTTACTCTTCACCTTTATAGTTTGTGCATATAATCAGAAATGTAGTCAAATTTACAAACATGACCAAGTTTATCTTTTCATTAGTTTACATGTAAAAAATTTTATTGAGCATCTGCTTTTCACATAACTCCTTTATATTTTCAAGTATACGAATTGTTTTTTTTTAAAGCATGCCGAATGTGTTTATTGTAGTATATATGAGGAAATCATGGTTGAATCCACATCAGAGTATTCGATACTCGTTTATACTCGTTTTATAAGTAATATACAACAAATAACCTAATTCATCACATATTCGAAAAATAACAACACGATAAATCACATTGAAATTTGAATACACTAAATTTGTTCTCGTGTTTTACCATTATAAGTTGATATGTTTGGCAAAAATAGTTGGTGACTGGTGGTTGGAAGGTGGTAGCTGGTAGCTAGTAGCTGTAGCTTTTTAGATATATTTGGTGTTTGGCATAGTAGCTCGAGCTTTTAATAAAATGACCAAAATGGACATAACTAAAAATTTAAAAAGCTTGTGCATTAAAAAGTTTATTATCTTTAGAGTTTAAAATCGTTATTTTTCCCTAAAAGCTTGTAGCTCATTCTAAACGCTACTAGTATGTGCGTTCAAGCAAAAACTTCAAGCTCCTAACCTAAAAGTTTCAAGATCCTTCAACTAAACAAGGCTTTTTATTAAGTATGAGTTTTTTCTTAAAAGCTTAAAGGTAGAAGCTTCTAAAAGCTCCTAACCAAACATACCCTAAATCTAAACAAAGAATACTTTCTATGATTCTCTTGTTTTTCAAGTTTGACAAAATCGGCCTTTTTTTTCTTAAGTATTTTTTTTTTCAAAAAATAAATTTTAATCCTATTGTGTGTAAACAAATTTCTTTACCAATGACCCACCAACCTCTATGATTTGGTTTTTTCTCAAAATAATATTGTAAATTTAGATGAAATTAATAAACTGAATTATTATTATTATTATTAACATATTTATCATCGTCAGTCAGGGAGCGTAACCATCACGTGCACCCTCTGCAAACTTCATCTCTATCACTACAAAACCTTCTTTCACCGCTATTTCATCTCACTGTTTCATCTTCACTTCATCTTCTTCTTCAATGGAGTCCAAACACACCCCTAAAAAGACTCCAAATATCACCATAATCCTCCACCTCATCCTCATTACCACACTCACCCACATAACACCCATTCAAACCCAATCATGGGACGGCATCATCGTAACCGAAGCCGACTTCCAAGCCCTCCAATCCTTCAAACAATCCTTGATCGACCCAAACGGCTTCCTCAAATCCTGGAATGACAGCGGCTACGGCGCCTGTTCCGGTGGCTGGCAAGGCATCAAATGCGCCCAGGGGCAAGTCATCGTAATTCAGCTACCTTTCCGAGGGCTTGGTGGTCAAATCACAACCAAAATTGGCCAATTTCAAGCCCTTAGAAAACTCAGCCTCCATAATAATATTATCACAGGCTCAATCCCTAAAGAATTGGGGCTTTTACCTAACTTAAGAGGCCTTCAGTTGTTTAATAATAAGTTTACTGGCTCAATTCCTGCTTCTTTGGGGTTGTGTCCTTTGATTCAGAGTATTGATTTGAGTAATAATTTGTTGACTGGTGGGATTCCTGAAAGTCTTGCTAATTGTTCTAAGCTTTTTAGGGTCAATTTGACTTTTAATCAGTTGACTGGTGGGATTCCTGTGAGGATTGTGAAGTCAAATTCGATTAAGTTTCTTGCTCTAGGGTATAATAATTTTTCTGGGTCGGTTCCGGATTCTTGGGGGAGTGGGGGAATTGGGGTCAAACCGGTTTTTCAATCGTTGACTTTTGACCACAATTTGTTGACTGGGGGACTACCGGTTTCTTTGGGGAAGTTGACTGATGTTGAAGAGATTTCTTTTGGTCATAATCGGTTTAGTGGGAGCATACCGGTTGAGTTTGGTGGGCTTTTGAAGTTAAGAAGTATTGATTTGTCTTATAATAATATTAGTGGAAGTATTCCCACAAGTTTTGAAAATTTGACTTTGGTGAAGTCAATGAATTTGGCTCATAATCATCTCACTGGAGAGATTCCAAGTTTCTTAGGTGAAAGATTGAATCTTTCTGATTTTAATGTGTCTTATAACAATCTTTCGGGTTCGGTTCCAAGTCGACTTTCTTCGAAGTTCGATTCGAGTGCGTTTGTTGGGAATCTTGATCTTTGCGGATACAGTCCTTCGACCGCGTGTCCTACGTCTCCACCGCCTTCTACCGCCCCTTTTCAACCAACGATCCACCACCGAGGGAACGGCAACAAGCTAAGCACCAAAGGGATCATACTCATTGCAGCCGGTGCGGTGATAGCATTATTGCTTCTAATTTGCTGCATACTCTTATGTTGCTTGTTGAAGAAAAGGGGGGGAGGGGGTAGGCCGAAAGACGCTGAACGCGGTGGAGGTGAAGGTGGGGCCGCTGCGGCCGCTGCAGCTGGGAAAGGGGAGGCGCCACCGCAGGCCGAGGCAGCGGGAGAGGCAGGAGGGAAACTTGTACACTTTGAAGGTACAATGGGGTTCACAGCTGATGATCTTTTGTGTGCAACAGCAGAGATAATGGGGAAGAGTACTTATGGGACAGTTTATAAGGCAACATTGGAAGATGGTGATCAAGTGGCAGTTAAAAGATTGAGGGAAAAGATAACTAAAAATCAAAGGGAATTTGAAGTTGAAGTGAATTTGCTTGGGAAAATTAGGCATCCAAATCTATTGGCAATGAGGGCTTATTATTTAGGGCCAAAAGGAGAGAAACTTCTTGTTTTTGATTACATGCCCAAAGGAAGCCTTGCTACTTTTCTTCATGGTAAGCTTACATTCTTCAATTGTTATTGGACAGTTTTTTTTTTAATTAAAAAAAAAGTGTAGCTTTAAAATTAAATAATCTTGAATGCGCGAAAACAATCATAACTTGTGATTGAGCTCGGGTATTTGAAAACAATCATAACCTTTAATTGAAGTCGGATCTTAATTCTTAATGTCATACTTTTTTGTCACACTTGTACAGTTCAAACTATTGAGAGTAGGGATGAGCATACGGTAATTGATACCGGTATCGAACCATCCCGAATTTCCCATATCGATTTTTTTTTCTGTACTGAATCAGTACTCATTTTTTGGCGTTTTCGATACTGATACTTTTGGTACCGGTATTTTGCCTTAAATACCGGTACCGTATCGAACATTTTCGGTACCGGTACCCATATTTGACGAAATTTGGTATCCGTATTTTCGGTAACGGGAAATTTGGTACCGGTACCCATATTTGACGAAATTTGGTATCCGTATCCGAGTTTACTCCTATGTGAGAGTGACAAAGATTTGGATTTTAAAAAAAGTTTAGTGCTTTTGTCACGTACTTGTTAATGTTTTTTTTTCAAACTTTTGAAAATGCCGGTTTTCAAGATAAATAACCTCTAAATGCAAAAAAAAAAAAAAAGTAATTAAAAAATAGAAATAAAATCATGTTTCCTTTTGTCTATAAGAAATAGTGGTTTTGTAACTTTTTATGTGCAAACTGCAATGTGACCACTTTGTTTGGAAAATATTATAATTTTCAAGAAAGAACAACTTCCAATTTAATAAGTATTTTTGTAATTTTTTGTGTTTATCATTTTACTTGAATTATCTTTTTCAAACTCGTTTATTTTTTAATTGAAAAAGCTACTTTTCAAGAATGAACAACTTCTCAAATGCAAAAAGAACCATCTATAAGAAAATGCTATATTTTTAGAGTTTTCGTCATGTTAATTTAACCTTTTGTTGCAAACTATTTTCGGTTTAGTTATGAAAATGCCAAAGAATCAAAAATATAAAATGCTACTTTTATTAGGGTTTTTGTCATATTAATTTAACTTTTTGTTGCAAGTTGACAATTTAGTCATGAAAATGCCAAAAGATCAGTTTAAAATTGTTTTTCTTGCATTCTACAACATAAAATCATATTTACTGTTAAACTTCAATGCAGCTCGAGGACCCGAAACACCGGTCGATTGGCCAACACGAATGCAAATAGCGAAAGGAATGGCTAGAGGTTTGCTTAGCCTCCACACCCATCACAACATAATCCATGGAAACCTAACATCGAGCAACGTGTTGCTCGATGAAAACATTAACCCAAAAATTGCGGATTTCGGCCTGTCACGGCTCATGACGACTGCTGCAAACTCAAATGTGATTGCAACAGCTGGGGCCCTCGGGTACAGGGCCCCTGAGCTTTCCAAGCTCAAGAAAGCCAACACGAAAACCGATGTCTACAGTTTGGGTGTGATCATATTAGAGCTACTAACCGGTAAATCACCGGGAGAGGCGATGAACGGTGTGGATTTACCGCAATGGGTCGCTTCTATAGTGAAAGAAGAGTGGACTAATGAGGTTTTTGATCTTGAACTGATGAAAGATGCTTCTGTAATTGGTGATGAGTTGTTGAACACGTTGAAACTAGCTTTGCATTGTGTTGATCCGTCACCATCGGCTCGGCCTGAGGTCCAGTTGGTTCTTCAGCAGTTGGAGGAGATTAGACCGGAGACCGCTGCGAGTTCGGGTGATGATGGTGGTGTTGGACCTTCAACAAGTGAGTGAATGTGGAGGTGTAGGAGGAGGAGATTATTATTATGATTCTTTTATTCTTGAATTAAGCTCTGGTGGTATTTGTAAATATAAGTTTGCATTTAATTTGTTTTAGGAACTTTTGTGTGGAATTCTTGATTCATTTTGTTCAATGAAGTGGAAATTTTGATGCTCAGATCACTCAAATTTACTAATCCTTTAGTGTGCTTTTCATCAATAAATTGAATAGTATATAAGATCTACAAAAAATAAAATTTATAAAGTAAATTATGGTTCAATACGATTTAAAGCAACCCAGTATGATGTGTGTTGGTATGAAAACATTGGAGAGAAGAAATAAAAAGAAGGAAACCTAAGTTATATAAAATTTAATGTTTTTTAGTTGGAGAGAAAAGGCATGAAAACAACTAGTTTTCCTATAAAGCCTTTATTATGTGATGATATTTAGTAATGGTAGATGTTGCTACAAAAGATGTTAGGTGGGGCTTCAAACCTCAGTGATGATATTGAAATGATTGAATGTTATATTCATTTTGATGTCTACATACGTTTCTTTAATTTGATTACGAACTCAGACTTGCGAACAATTTTTATCCATAACCAGCTTGTTCTAATACCCATTCATTAGAGCTTAAAAAGTTCAAAGATTTTCATCTATACCATGTAAGATTATAGATTTTCACTAGCTTAAGAACCCGCGACCTTCGCGGGTTGGTAAAAGAAATTTCTTCTTATCACCGTTGACATAAATATTATGATGTTATACACGTTAAAAGACAAACGAATATATTAGAGTACAACGACAAATTGAAATACATGAATATGTAACGATCACTATTTGTCGAAAATCTCCTTATAAACCACATTAGTTGTTTTATCTGTAGGTTTGCCATTGTTGTCAGGTATTAGTAGTTTGACTCCATCTCGTATTTTTACACTTGATTAAGCAACATACAATTGACCATGAGAGAAGACGGGTTGTTTCAAGTACCCGTGTGTTACACAGATGGTCTCAAAGTAAATTATATTATTTAACAATGTCAACACATATCAATATCTTTTGGATAGGGATAAGCGCAAAAGAAACTAAATAAACAACAATACTTTTAAAAGTTAACCATAGTTAGCGATGAGAATGGCAAAGATGTTAACATATAACTAAAACTATGTAAATGCAAACATACGCCCTTCATACCGAATTACACAAGATTATCACCATTTTCTTGGTTCCAAACTACCCAAGTCCTCCAAGAACTCATTTCCTCTATACATGTTAATACTTGTCCTGTCCCTGAAAATATCAAGTTAAATTATTAAAAAAAATTATTAATAATTTGTTTCTCCCATTTACCATACCAGTTGTCTTTATCAAATAATACTCATTTGAATTTTGTATCTTTCTTTATCAAATGGTCTAAATGGGTATATAAAATTTTAAAAAATAAAAAAATATAAACTTTTTTATGTTTTATTTTAAACTCACATACCAAATGGATGAACTGAACTAACCAGACCTAACTCGGAACCAGCAGTTTTAGACAAAAGAACTTTGGATCAACCCAGCTGAACCATCTTGACCTGCACATCAAACGGTTAAAACAAAAAAAAGCAGTTGAAAAAAATAAATAGTTAAAAAGAAAACGGGTCGAAAATCAGATGAAGTGTATTTTTAGTACATAAAAGCGGCTCTCTTTTTTCTTAAAAGCGACTTTTTTTTCTTAAAAGCGACTCTTTTTCAAACCTTTTGGATCCTGATGCGGAAAAACAAACCATTGGATGAAAGTTGCAAAAGCGGCCAAACCTCAGGGACGAAAATGGCATTTTACCCTTTTCTATATTATAACTAAATCTCATACCCAGTATAGTTAAATGTGTTATTTCCATGAACCAATGTTATAAAAACCATTGTAATCAGGTTGACCATATGTAATAAAAGTGTCAACCAAAAATTGTCTTTCTAACCTGCTTTGTTTGTACTTAGTTTTATGGCCGTCGTAACCAGCACATTGCTCATCTGCACCAGAACCGACTAACAAAATTCTGGATTCAGACTTGTACTTAATACTCTGGCATGCTGAATGGTTATTACTATCCGTCCCAATCTCTTCACTCACCCGCCCATCACCGCCAGCTGCCAACCACAAGGCGATTCCAATATTAAGGTCCTGCAAAATCAATGATTAGTAGTAGTAAATATGGAAGAAGTAGCAAATAACTATCCGCGTTGCGGCGAACTCTATTGTAACAATTAGACATTATAGTTGTGGCATGTAACCTTAGATGTTAACATTAATCTATGTACAAAAGAAGCCTACAACATTTGAAGTACAAACGTACAAACTTTGGTTTTAAAATGTGTGATGCGCTCCAATGCGTTTTGTACAAAAATATGATGAATACCAACCAAAGTATTTCATCTACCATATGGTGCTATAAAATAATATACCCAATGAGACTACTGATGAAGAAGACAGACACGTACCACCGGCTTTCCTAGCATCAGATAGAACATTATAAATCTGCCAAATCCAACCCAAATTAGTGAATCCATACATGAAAATATAGACTTGTTTGGATTTTTTTTAACTTCAAATTTAACCATCATTTACTTCATTACTTGCACTTATCTGAAATTATGTATATAAAAGTGCCTAAACAAAAGTTGAACCAAGAAGTTTTGTTCATGCATATAATATAAAGTATAAATTCAATAAACTACACAATAGTTGAATATCACAAATATCAAGCATTCTAAAAACTATATATAATTGAAGTCAAGATCCAGTGGATAAAAGATTACTTGGTATGAACTGATGACTGATATTGTGAACAAACATTAATGTTTAACTATGAAAATAAAAACTATATAAACTAACTGACAAAAGAAGTTACCTCAATGAGCCAGTTAATCAGTACAGCTCACATATTCTCGTCGATATCGAATTATTGGCTCATATAGTCTGCAAAGAAACAAAATTAAAGTAACTCAGTTTGGTGAGAGTCAACTTTCATTGTTTAGCAAAATGACAGATTTATAAACGTATTGACTCGTTATGACTCTTATTTTTCATAATGGGCCATGCTTGGAGTTGGCTACAAATAAAATGAAACATATAAATTTAAAAAAATATATATAATAAAATATAGCTTCCAAAGAGACTGTGATGAGAAAAAACACTCTTTATAAGTACAGGTAAACAATATATTCAACAGCAAATTAAGCTAATATAACCTTCAACAGCAAGCATAAATCAACAATAACTGTCACTAACTACCGATACAACCGTCGGGGCATGAAAAAAAACTAACCGAAAGGTGACCGATGACGGTTAAATCTTTGCAAGGAGGAGTTTCATCATCAACAGGAGCAAAGTTACCTAACAGCCAGTGATGAGGCTGCGATGAATCATGCATCAAGTTCACCAGTAGCTTCTCTAACCAATCAACTGCTTTAGAACCGAAGCCTTTTCTCGGCTTAGAGTTTACGGCCACCACTCCTCCGCCTATCTCCGCCTCCATGGTTCCCATATGTATCACAGATAAAGAAGAAGTGTGTGGAAATGAAATGAAATGAAATGATATTGAAGTGGTTGCTTTATTTTGTATTAAATTTTGGAATTTTGCAACAGAGGATATTTCGTTCATTTTATAAAACTTAATTGAAAGTCTAAAAATGAAACATGCCTTGGTCCACAAGCAAAAAACCAAGTGTGCTTCAGTAGTTGGAAAATAATTTCTCCTTTTCAAATTATCACATCATTTGCATCTATTGTTGTCAATTCCCGTTCATCACATACATACCAAAATACAAAAAAAAAAAGAAAAAAAGTGTGTAGTTTGAGGGGAAAAATCAACAACATAATCTTCAATAGTAAGCATAAATGAACAATAACTCAAACCGACAACGAAAAAACTAACATGTAGGTAGGGATTAGCATTTGGTATCAAATCCCGACCCCGTCCCGATACCGTCCCGATCCCGATCCCGAAAATACTATACCGAATTTTTTTGGTACCGGAAACGGTATCCACTTTTTGGCATTTTCAGGATCGGTACCGGTTCGGTACGGTAACGGTAAAATACCGAATTTTATATTCAAATACCGATACCGTGCCGATACCAAACCGATACCGTATCGACATATTTCGGTATCGGTATCGGTACCCACTTTTGGCGAAATTCGGGATCGGGACGGTAACGGGATTCGGGATTTGCTTATCCCCTACCTGTAGGTGTCCAATTACGAAATTCAAGCACACATCAAACATTCAGATTTGAATAAACTACAAACACGTGATTAAGCATAATAAAACATCAACTACACAATACCATAACTAATATATCTTCATAGCTTTAAACTATATAAACATATGATAATATAAGATGTATTACTACAATTCAAGTACGATTCAACATCATCTACTAATAATAACAATTAAAATAATCTTCAACAGCAAAGATAAATCAACGATTACTCAAACCGACTACCGATATAACCGTCGGAGCATGAAAAAACCTAACCGATAGTGTCCTATTACGAAATTAAAACACGAATCAACATTAAGATACAAATACATCACAAATACATGATTAAGCATAGTAATACATCAACGATACAGTTGTGTAACTAACCGTAACAAACATATCTTAATAACTTAAACTGAACACCTACATGAGACGAATTACCGAAATTCAATTACAGTTAAACATCATATTCAACAGCAATTTAAGCTAATATAACCTTCATGGGTGAAAACCGGTTATTTCAAGTACAAACCAACCGTCGATAATTTCTGTCTACCAAGTGACTGGCTTCTTTTTTGTTTGACCAAACCCATTTATAAGTAGATTAGTAGAAAAATAGTGTTTTCAAAAATAGTGAGAAATGCCACTGAATCTACTCGATGATTAAGTTACCTCACAAAAACCTAAGAAATGTTGAGCATGACAACCCTGCATTGCTCAAGCTACAACATCCCTCCATACCCTATCTAGTGGTGATCTTGAGGTCTGCACCAGCAATATATAAAATCAAATATGTTTGCACTAATCCCCAATAATCACGTATAAAATTTAAAGCTTTATCAACAATAAACATACCTAATAAAATTATTTTTGGATTAAATCATCAACGATCGGGATAAAAGTACCTGGATGAGAGTTCGTCTCTTTGATTTAGGGTTTTATGCAGGGAAACAGAGAGTACTATTAGCTGCATCAGTTGATGTATAACTAATAAAACCAAATCCTCAAAACCTTCTGGAATCTCGATCAGTAATAACATTGGCTGCAATGACTACAAAATTCATAACCAACAGTTAGTTCATACCCTTTAAATTGTAAAATAAACTTTCCATGGATTGGATAGAAGACACAAGATTACCGATTATTAAGAAACAATCGACAAAATTACCTTACATAGTGTTGATCAAAAGAAGAATCGCCAAATCGTTAGCCAAAGACGAATGGATTGAAAGCAAAAACCCTAAATATGAATAATAAAGTGATTAAACATACATTAAAGCTTAAAGATTAGAAGAAAACATACCTTTTGCTGGTTGCTTTAGACTGAGATCTAGGTTGTAATGGAACTGAGAGAGATACAGCGATGGAAGCAGAGATGTATGAAATTGAAATTAGGGTTTATGGATTGATTGAAGAGAGAGGACGTATTCTGAGAGCGTGTTTGAGAAGCCGCGTGAATCAAGGAAAATAAGAGAAAGACTTTGGCGCCCAGAGGTGAATTCTCTTGATTAAGAGGATGTCCACATCATCAAGATGATTGGCTAAGAATATGCCATGTGGCTAAGATGTATTTTTTTAGTATAATAGATAGATTTATATAATATGGATCAAAATATATTAAAACCTATAATATAATTAGTTGGTAATTGTTGATGGCCCCAATTACCCTTATTAACTAATTGGGTTTCTCATTGGGTGTATATCAGGAGATTACTAGAGAGGGATTAGGGTTACACATTCATAACATCACACATAATTTCGCCCCTCCACTCTCTCTGTTACTACGAGTTCTTCAACCCTAAAGAACTCGGTACTACCATCATTAAGGGGGAACCAGATCATCTTGACAAGTATGTCGAACTCCATGGCTGCGTCTCTGACTGGATTCTCTGCTGGCATGTTTGCTGTATCAGGTATTATTTACATGTTTTCCCTTATGTTTAAATAGAACTGATCAACATGTGGTATTAGAGCATATGTTGCTCAATCAGTTCTGGTTGTTTCCATGAATCTGGAATTAAAATCTGGAAAACAAACTTTTTGAAAACCTGATAAAATTCAAGAACAATAAATTCGACTAAACTTACTATTCATAGATTTTATGTTCTAAACGGATGTTTAATCACATCATATCTTACAATAATTTTCGAAATCTGTTTTAGCATCTTAAATTTCAGATTTCGGTTCCAGAATTTCATTTTAATAAAATTAGGGTTCTTCATGTTCTTAGTGAAATTCAAATATATTCCCTTATTTAATGAATTCAGGATTAAAAGGTGTTTTCCTGTTTTGATTAATTTTTATCCCTTAAGATTTTGAAAAATCTGTTAATATTATTAGATATTATTCGATATCATTGGATAAATATAAAATATCTTTTAAACAGGAAACATGATTATACCAGAATCCCTTAATTTTCGAATTTCACTCTTATCACAACTAATAGCTATTGATCAGTAGATTTCGAGCCTTGGAGAACAAGTTTTCGAGATCCATAAGAGATTTTGAGATTACATAGAACTCGAAATCTCATACTAACTTGAAATCTTATTATTTTCGACTCGAAATCTCATAACTACTCGAAATCTCATTAAAACTCGAGAACAACGGAGATCTCGAAATCTCATAAAGAACTCGAAATCCATGGGGAACTCGAAATCTCATAACTACTCGAAAAGTCAAGTGTGTTAATCAGTTCTTTTAATATCTAATGGAAAAAAAACACTTTAGGGATCTTGATATACCTAACAATCCAGTAGTGGTTAGAGACGAAGAAGAAGCCATCTTGATCGGTTCCCGTTTAGGGTGAGCAGTTAGGATGGAGAGGGATGATGATAATAGATTATAGTGAAGGGGGCCGTAAACTTTATGGTGTGTCTTTAGGGTTCCCCAATAACCTGTATTTATATGCTTCACCCAAGGGGAAACCCTAATTAACTAGTACGGGCCTTTACGTCCATCAAATAAAGCCCAGTTAATTTTATAGGGATATTAAGGTAAATTGATCTGGCTATTAGATAAATGATCAATAAGGGCACCATAAATTATTTAATAAATAATTTACGCTAAAAGTCTCCCACTTGGCCGAGTGATCATTTATTATGAGTATTAAATAAGCCTGATCAGGAGTTAATACTCATTTTAGTTTTAAACCAAAATTGCAGTAGAAAAATACAGTCGTTGAGTCAGTTATTCAACTCAGGACCCCCATTAATCATACTACAATCCCAAATTTAAACCTAAACAAAGTAAGGATCAATTTACAGGTAAGCCCTTAAACGATGATTTGTATAATAATAGTCTTTACGTCATTAGGCTAGCGAAACGTAGTTAGAGACAAACAAATCAAATGAGGAAATTTTTATCATTAAAACGTAAGTAAGTACAATATGCATTTAAATAAGGTCTTTGCAAAAGCCCATCTTCAAAACATGTTCTTCGAATACTTTAGGTGGGAGACCTTTAGTCATCGGATCCGCAAGCATATTTTTCGTACTTATATGTTCAATACAAAGCTTATTTTCCTCAACACGTTCACGAACGAACAAATACTTTGTATCAAGATATAATCCAGCTCCGGTCGAACTGTTACTGTTCGAGAAGTTAATGGCAGCTGAGTTATCACAGTACAGCTTCAATGGTCTAGATATGGAATTAACAACTTTGAGTCCAGTAATCAGATTCTTTAGCAACATTCCATGACAAGTAGCGTTATATACAACAATGTATTCTGCCATCATAGTGGATGTTGAAGTTAGCTGTTGTTTATGACTCCTCCATGAAATAGGTCCGCCGGCTAACATAAAGATATACCCTGAAGTGAATTTCTTGTCATCTTTGCATTTAGCAAAGTCAGAATCAGAGTAGCCAACCACTTCCAAAACGTCACTTCTTCTATAAGTCAGTTTATAGTCTTTCGTCCCCTGAAGATATCGAAGTACTTTCTTCGTTGATTTCCAGTGATCAAGGCCAGGATTAGACAGATAATAGCCTAGCATCCCTGTAACATAATCGATATCTGGATGAGTGCAGACTTGAGCATACATGAGGCTCCCAACTACTGAGGCATAAGGTATCATTCTCATTTGCGCCTTTTCATCCTTAGTTTTCGGATATTGAAAAGAACCGAAAACATCTCCTTTAACTACTGGAGCTACAGAGGGCGAGCTGTGTTGCATGTTATATCGACTAAGGACACGATCAATGTAAGCCTTTTGTGATAAGCCCAAAATTCCATTTATTCTATCTCGGTGTATTTCAATGCCAATAACATAAGAAGCCTCTCCTAGATCTTTCATGTCAAAGTTATGCGAGAGTAAGCGCTTCGATTCATGCAACATATCTAAGTTATTACTTGCCAATAGAATATCATCTACGTAAAGGAAAAATGTAGCAAATTTGCTCCTACTCATCTTGAGGTAGGTGCATTGATCCACTTGGTTCTTCATAAAGCCTTGCGTCTTCATGACTTCATCAAACTTAAGATACCATTGACGTGATGCTTGCTTCAAACCGTTTATGGATTTCTTCAGCTTGCAGACAAGATGTTCTTGACCTTCAGGTTTGAACCCTTCAGTTTGCTTCATGAACACGTCCTCATACAAGTCTCCATTGAGAAAAGCAGTCTTGACATCCATTTGATGCAACTCTAAATCAAAATGAGCTACAAGGGCCAAGACGATCCTTAAGGAATCTTTTCGAGAGACAGGTGAAAAGGTCTCTTAATAATCGATTCCCTCTTTCTGAGTGTAGCCCTTTGCAACCAATCTTGCTTTATATCGTTCAACGGTTCCATCCGGATTTAGTTTTGTTTTGAAGACCCATTTACATCCTACGGGTTTAACACCGTCGGGTAATTCAACCAAATCCCAAACGTCATTTTTCTTCATGGAGTCAAGCTCGTCAATCATAGCTTTGTTCCATTCAGAAGACTGATCACTACTAATGGCTTCACTGTAAGAGGTAGGATCGGTAAACTTTCCATCATCTGATACGGCTTCAGCTAGGTGGGTTTCATAATCATCAAAATTAGTAGGCCTTCTCACCCTAGATGACCTCCTAGGTTGATTCTCAACTTTGACATTTGAGGGTCCTTCATTCTCAGGTACATGCGGAGCGACATTTAATTCTGAATGAGTTAGAGGTGGTGTAGTGACATGCGATTCAACATCGAGTACAAGAGGAGTAGTAATAGGAGGTAATGAAATGGACGAGTGTCTCCCCCCCCCCCCCCCCCCCCCCGCGTCTTGTATTTCTTGTAAATCATTGTAAGGATTTTCACTGCTCCCACTGACCTTAAAGTCCTCAAGAAGCGCGGTACGCTTGGTTTCTACAATACGAGTAACATGGGAGGGACAATAGAATCTATAACCCTTTGACTGATCCGTTTATCCAATAAAGAAACAACTTGTTGTTTTCATATCCAGTTTCTTTAAGAAATGGTTATAAAGTTTAGCTTCAGCAAGGCAACCTCATACTTTCATATATGAGTTAAATGCTTGGTTGGTCCCTATGGTTTTCAAAAATTGCAGACTTGGTCCCAGTGGTTTACTAATTACACGCGTGGTCCCCAAACTTGTCAAAAATGCACTTGGTTGGTCCCCAGCCCTAACATCAGTTAAATTTATCAGTTAAGTCCATGTCAAATTACCAAACTACCCTTATTTATTAACTCTCTTTATAATTTTTGTTTAGTTTTAGTTTTGACTTGGTTAAACCCATCATCATCTTCATCAGTAGGACTAGACCAAGTCATCTTCATCACCATCATCTTCATCATCACCATCATCTTCATCACCATCATCATCTTCATCTTCATCTTCATCTTCATCTTCATCTTCATCTTCATCTTCATCTTCATCTTCATCTTCATCTTCATCTTCATCTTCATCACAAACCCACACCCCAGTTCTTCAAGAACAAATTTCAAATAAAACCCAGATCCTTATCAAGAACCTTCATCATAACACCATCTACATATCCCCATCATCTCTAGCCATCATCAACAATAAAACCACTTCTCACTTTCACTCCATCTTCAAACAACAAACAGAAAATCAAGAAAATGATAATAGTAATAATAATAATTTTGTCGACAGTAGGTTCCCTTGTTTAGCATATTATCAAACACTATTTAGAGACCCACTGTCACAACTCTCCACATCACTGCTGTGGTTGTTGATAACCACCGTAACCGCCGCCATTGACCACCGTAACCGCCGCCGTTCACCACCATAGAACACCACCACAACCGTCAGCCAACACTGCCAGATCCGCCGCCCTTAATCACCTCTGTTACCGACCGTCTTCACCACTAAACGAACCGAACCCCAGCGTGATTTTTCCGTCATCACAACACCAATAAACCTCCACCGTTGACCGTTCCCATCATTGTCTCCGGCGAACGGATACACCTGCACATCTTCATCTCCACTCGTTCTTTTCGCTCTTATCTCTTACGCAATACCCGCTCTCTTTCCTTCAATTTCTCCATGAGTATCGAGGATCATCAAATCACTGTTGGTGACCTTTGATTGCAGTCTTCTGCGCTGCTCATTCTTTTTCTTCAGTAAGTGTTGATGGTTTGTGTTGTTAGAAAAGAGTAGAAGTTTGATTTTTTTGTTTGTTTCTGAGATTGTAAAGATCTGGAAAGAGTTTGGGGAAAATTATTGGGGAAGCTTGGTTGAAGAAGATAAGTTTAAGAAGTGAACAAGGAGTGACGGCTGATACAACTTTTAGGGTTTTATATAAATAAGGGTAGTTTGGTAATTTGACATGGACTTAACTGAGAAACTTAACTGATGTTAGGGCTGGGGACCAACCGAGTGCATTTTTGACAAGTTTGAGGACCACACGTGTAATTAGTAAACCACTAGGACCAAGTCTGCAATTTTTGAAAACCACAGGGACCAACCAAGCATTTAACTCTTCATATATCTAAGACTCGGTTTCCTTCCTGTCCAAAGTTCATAAGGAGTTTTAGGGACAGACTTCGAAGGAACTCTATTGAGTATATGAACAACTGCTTTTAAGGCCTCGGTCCAGAGGAATAAGGGCAAACCTGAGTTGGCTAACATACCGCGTACCATGTCCATTAGGGTTCTATTTCTTCTCTCAGCAACACCGTTCTGCTGAGGAGTACCAGGCATAGTATATTGGTTCATGATCCCTTGGCCCTTATAAAACTCATAAAATGGACCAGGAGCCTGACCCACGTCAGTATGTCGACCATAATATTCACCTCCTCTATCTGATCTAACAACTTTTATTTGACGATCTAATTGTTTTTCAACTTCAGCTTTATAGTATTTAAAAGTTGTGAGAGATTCAGATTTTTCTTTAATGAGATACAAGTGCATATAACGTGAATAATCATCAATAAACGTGATAAATGAAGTGTGTCCAGTTATGCCAGCGATGTTATAAGGGCCGCTAATATCAGTATGAATGAGTTCTAATAAATTAGAGCTCCTAGTGGCACCTTTCTTATTCGATGATGTCATTTTACCTTTAAGGCATTTGACACATGTTCCAAAATCATTGAAATCGAGAGGTGGGAAGACCTCATCCTTCACGAGTCGAGTTAAGCATTCTCGTGAAATGTGGCCTAAACGTTGATGCCACAACATGGATGAAGTTTCGAAGTCTCCTTTGCGTTTTCTCTTTGTTAAGTTCTCATTAATATTGTATGATAACAAAGACTTGGAAAAATCATCATCTAATTCTAATCGATAGAGACCACCATCCAAGAAGCCACAACCAAATATTTGAAAATTAAAAATGATAGTAAGTTTGCCATGACCATGAGAAATAAGAAAATCGTCTACGTCTAACTTTGGTCCTAATACAAGATTCCGAGTAATCTCAGGAATATATAAGGTATCATAAAGTCTAATAGTTAAACCAATTTTCATAACTAAATCTAATGTTCCCACGCCCTCGACTACTAGCGGCTTTCCATTTCCCAGCTTAAGCGTTCTTTGGTTTCTTCCCAGCTTCCAGATTGTATGGAATCCCTGTAAGGAATTGGTTACATGAACCATAGAACCAGAATCAAACAACCAAGTATTAGATGGAACATTTAAATTAAAGGACTCAAGTATCACGAAAAGATTATCACCTTTCTTGGCTAGCCACTCCTTAAAGTCCGGGCAGTCCTTCTGCTTATGTCCTACCTTACAACAGAACTTGCAGTGAATCTTCCCTTTGGAATCATTAGAGCCAGAAGCACTTGCACCTGCATCCCGCTTTTGGACCTTTACATTAGGCTTCTTATTGTAGTTCCCCTTCCTTTTCTTCGAGTCAGTAGTCATCAGGTAAGCAACATCGGCTTTCTCTAGTTTTAGACGTTCTTCTTCTTGCAGGCACATAACAATCAACTCGTTCATCTTCCATTGGTCCTTCTGAAGGTTATAGTTGACTTTGAATGCTTCATAAGATGCGGGCAGAGACGTTATGATAAAATGCGCCAGAAAGCCATCACTAATCTCCATGCTTAATCCCTTGAGCTTTTGGGCCATGTCATTCATTTTCCAGATGTGCTCACGAATACCACTAATCCCATCATACTTTCTAGTCACCAATTCAGAATGAGGGTGCTGGCTTGCGCCTTAGACGTCCCTTGGAATTGAGCCTCCACATTAGTCAGATATTCCTTAGCTGTAGCAGCGTCAGGAATGGCTCCCCTGATAGCAGGACTTATCAAAATTTTCATGAAGATAAGAGACAAGCGATTAGCTCTCTCCCACTTTTGATGGAGTAGTTTTTCAGCTTCAGTACTCTTATCAGTAAGAGCAGGGGGAGCGTTTTCAGTTAGCGCTCAGTCAAACTCCATGAGTGCGAGAGTAAGGTTAAGAGAATCCTTCCACGAAGCATAGTTCGCACCAGTCAAAGTATCAATAGCCATAACAGGGGCTGATAGTGGATTAAAATGAGAAGAATAAGATACATTGCAAAAGAAGAAGTTAGAGTGAATTATGGGTAACCTAAAACTAAGCAAGCGGAAATTAAGACCATTATACTAAGGAAGCTGTGATAACTTATACACACCAATTTTAAATAAGGTTCTACTTGAATGACGGTTTTCGCTTTGGCACAAGTCGAAGTTTGCGAGACATGAGTGTAACACATCACCTTTGGGCAGAAAATGAAACACTCATGCATCTTAGGCAGAAGTCATGTGTATGTCATATGAACAAATGTAATAAGGTAAGTGTTACACTATGTTTGTTCATATAATAAGGATATACACCTAAGTGACTATGTTTAAATTCACTAAATAACGCCACAAGTAAACACATCACCTTTGGGCAGAAGTGAGAACTTGAAAAAAATGTTATTTTAGTTAAGCAAATTTTAAATCAATCAAGAGAATTAGTTGAATGATTATTTAAAAGTTATGTTTATAAAACATAATAGAGTAAGGTTTTATAAAACAAAAGTTAGACTTAAGGTACATCGCGTAGCGATTGTATTTTAACGTGCGATTTAATTCTTCAACATACGATATGAAAAATAAATACAACAGGCGAAAATTATACATGCGATTTCAATAATAATAACATGCATATTAACATAATAACATGCGAATTTCAAAAGTTTAGTAACATGAGAATTCGTAAATAATTGTGACATCCAATTAATAAACCCTAATGGACATGCGATTTAACTGGGAACAAATTATTTGTTTTCTTGGAAAAAAATAACATATGAATTCCAAAGAAAAAAAAGACTATATCTGTAACATGCAAATTCGAATTTGTGACAATTAATACTAATAACAAAAAGCTATAACAAATAATGTATCAATATTTATATAACAAATTTATTTTAATAATAATTTGGTTATGGACTACTTTAAGTTTGTTATATTTTTAATTTTAATTGATAACTCTATCTAAATTGTATACAAATTTTTTATACTTATTAAAGAGCTTTTTTATTAAACTAAATGTTTTTTTAATAATTCTTTAAAGTTTTTCACTTCAATATCCTTTTGGTACTGCCCAACATGATATTGGACACTAATGCGTTCGAAAGTTTCTATTTTTATATACGTTTCGGTATATAATTTGTAACAACCGGTATTTCGCTTTCAGTTTCTATTTTAAGATATGCATTTTAATCACGTTAAAAAATCCAACCCTGCAACGCAGGGGATCAACTCTAGTTCTTATTATTATATTAAAAAAAATCATTTAATCAATTATGGCTTTAGATTTAAAAAAAAAACAACTGACAATAAAGCATGCGAATTCTTTAATTATTCTTGAACATCAGTGGCAACTTGGAATAACATGTGATAACTATGCATATATCTAATCCTCATATATTTCAGAACTTTGGAAACATGACTAATGCTTATGTAGCAAAAAAGAAAGATAAAGTGGGAAATACTTTTGGTTTTATTAGGTTTGCTGGTGTAAGAGATGTGCATGCGTTAGGAGAAAACCTGGGTTCAGTTAAAATTGATAAGGTCAGGGTTTCGGTTAACTTGGCAAAATTCGAAAAAGGAAACAACGTGGGGAGTAACAATCAGATGAATTGGCGAAGAGATAATGGCGGGATGAGGAACGATCAGAAGAAGCAGGTTGACACAAAAGCAAAAGCGAAAGCACCACAAGCTGTACCGGAGAAGATGAGATACAATGGCGGTCATTACAATCATGCTCATCAAACCAATGCATGGTTTCCAAAAAAAAAACACCCGAACAACCACAGGAGAATGTAACAAAAACAAGCAAGGAACCAACTATTGCTACTGGGATACGGGAGATAAAAGTTCCTGAAGATACATTGGAAATTAAGTTACAGGAGAGTGAAATTTCAAGAAAATGGAAATGAAGGTCTATTATTGGTGATGTCAAAAATCCTAATGACCTGAAGGATATACAATCATTATTAGAAATGGATGGTATTTCTGGAGTCTCTACCGAATATGTGGGTGGATTACGGGTATTACTCATATTCAAAACGGCACTAGATGCGGAGAATTTTGTTAAGTTAAAAAAAGGAAAGTGGTCTACATGGCTCTCGTCATTGTATCGATGGGAAAGGCAGAATTTGTCTTTTCAAAGGCTCGCATGGATTACAATCAGAGGTGGTCCATTGCAGTTCTGGGGTTCAGATATTTTTAACCAGATTGGTAACTTATTTGGGAAGGTCATAATTCCCTTGAAAGCTTCCGAAGAAGATGAGGATTTATCTGTTAATGTGGTGGGGGTCTTGTCCGAAAAGGGCAGTCGTATCAATAGCATGTTAACACTAAGATGGGGAGGAGAGCCACTTATGATTTGGATATCGGAAACGGAAACAATTCGAAAGGAGTGGGAGGAAGAAGGCCAGAAAAATGAATGGTCACCGGAATGGGGAAATGGTAGTCCAAAGATTGTGCATGTGGAAGATGGAACATCCTCCTCAGGTAATGAGACATCTAACAGTTTTGATGAGGTTCTAGAAAATAGGAAAAAAACAATTAATGATGAGGTAACAAAATCAGCGGATGATATAGGTTCCAAGGATGACTTTTGTAATGATGGGGACATGCCAAACCTAAATACTGACAAACCATCTTTTGAACCACATGTTGAATCGCCTATCACTGATCCATGCTATACCCCACCACCTCCCCCTACACGCTATGTTGGGTCCAATATGGAGCCCAATTCTGGTTTGGGCCTACAAAACTTATTTAATGAGGAGGATTTTGTGGAGGATACTCCACCACATATTGGGCCTGATGTAGATAATAACGATTTTATGGAAAACAACTCATCAGACCCATTTAATATAATGGATCTATTAAACCAAATGGCCTAACATAAGAAAGACATTGATCTGAACAATGTTCCATGCTCTTCTCATCAAAGCAACAACGTGGGTAGGTGTGAGAATCAGGCTCCCTTACCTCACCAGAAGACAGGTCAGAAGAAAAAAAAACATAATTTCCCTTCATTAAAGATGAAGGACACTTTGTGGAACGGTAGAAACACTGAATCATCGAGGAACAGGAGTAAGTCTATGAACAGTTCTGGTGAATCATCGAGTGGAGGAGAACAGTAGACTGGATGCACTAATGAAGAAGAAGGTAACACTGACATCATCAATCGAAAGATCTCATAAGAGGTGGCTGCAACTATTAGGGTTGGGGAAAATGTGGGATTTCGGGTTTCGGGATATGAAGAAAGGGTCAAGAACCAGATCGTTGTAGCACAGGCGACAAACAATGCCCAATGAATTTCTTAACAACAAACATCAGGGGGCAGGTGATTCCTGCAAAGCAGAGCACGTCAGGAAACTCAAAAGGAATAATAAACTTGGTTTTATAGTCAAGAAACACAGATGTCGAACTCCTCGAATTTACAGGTTAGTAACTTCTGGGATAACACTCTCTTTGACTTTGATTCAATTGATGCAAGTGGTAGATCTGGGGGATTACTAAGTATTTGGGACCCTAGCCTGTTTGTTAAAAAATCGACAGTAAAGAATAGATATTTTTTAGCTGTAATGGGGGAACTTTGCAATGGTGGTGGTGAGATGTCAATCGTTAATATATATGCACCCCATGATCAAAATCAGAAAAAGCAGCTTTGGGATGACTTACTTGTCCTTATGGGTTCCTTCTCGGGTTCTTGGATATTTCTGGGCGATTTTAACTGCGTAAGAGAACCCACGGAAAGAAAAAATTCAAGATTTAATAAACAAGAGGCAAAGGATTTCAAGTTCTTTATAAATGAAGCGGGCTTAGTAGAATATGCTATGTTGGGTTGGGTTGTGCTTTCACGTATGTGACGGATGATGGATTAAAGTTTAGCAAGATTAATCGAGTATTGGTTTGTCAGTCATTTCTTTCTGCTTGGCCTTCAGCGAAACTAAGGGGATTGTCGAGATATAAATCAGATCACAGACCTTTATTGTTGCTATGATCAGATGTGTTCTTTGGTAAACCTCCCTTCAGGTTCTTCAACTCCTGGTTAAAGGAGGAGGGTTTAGCAGAAGTTGTAAAAAAAGCGTACGAGAGTGTAACGTGTTCGGATCTTCCAGACAAACTGTTAGCAATAAAACTGAAAGCCGTCAAAGCTGCCTTAAAACCATGGTGTGAGAAAATAAAAAATAGGGACATGAGAATGTTAAGTGAGCTTCAAAAAAGGGTGGATGAGATGGATCTAAAGGCTGAATCGGTTGCATTAACTGAAAAGGAAGTGAATGAAAGAGACTTGTGGCTGAAAACGATAAATGAATTGGAAGACAACAAGATGGAAGATCTTAAGCAAAGGGCGAAGGTTAAATGGGCGGTAGACGGTGATGAAAATTCAGCTTTCTTTCATGGGGTAATTAATGGACATCGGAAGAATAACAGAATCAATGGGCTGAATTTCGATGGAGTGTGGATATCGCAACCGGAATAACTTAAAAATAACATAAAAGCGTATTTTGAATCTGTTTTTACTGAACAAGAGTCTATCAGACCGAAATTCATAAATAATGGATTCAAAGTACTACCTTTATCTCAGTCCGCGATGCTGGTGAGGAGATTCTCAAAGGAAGAAATTAAGGATGCGGTTTGG
This sequence comes from Helianthus tuberosus, assembly GCA_030545235.1. Taxonomy (NCBI): domain Eukaryota; kingdom Viridiplantae; phylum Streptophyta; class Magnoliopsida; order Asterales; family Asteraceae; genus Helianthus; species Helianthus tuberosus. The sequence continues at coordinate 109,175,913 of CM060401.1, read as the reverse complement.
AATTGTGGGGGTGATAAAACACCGGGTCCGGATGGCTTTACATTCAGATTCATCAAAGATTTTTGGGACCTATTTGAAAAAGATTTCGGTTTGGCTCTTGATTACTTCTATGTACATGGTAAACTAAATCGAGGATGCAATTCGAGCTTCATTTCTCTAATACCTAAAACGTGCAATCCTCAAATCATTAATAACTTTAGGCCAATCAATTTGATCGGTTATATTTCAAAAGTGGTAACCAAGATCTTAGCTAGCAGATTAAAGAATGTCATGGATTTTTTGGTTAGTGACGTGCAAACGGCCTATATAGAAGGGCGGAGTATTTTTAAAGGCCCTTTAATTATTAATGAAATCATTTCGTGGGCGAAAAGTAGTAAACGGAAGCTTATGCTTTTCAAAGTAGACTTTGAAAAAGCGTTCGACTTGATAAGCTGGGAATTCTTAGATTCGGTTCTAACTCAAATGGGTTTTCTGGCTCTTTGGAGGAAATGGGTTATGGGATTATTAAAGACTGCCAGAACATCGATTTTAGTAAACGGTTCACCAACTTTGGAATTTGAAATTCAAAGGGGAGTCAGACAAGGAGATCCGTTATCCCCACTTTTATTTATTTTGGCAATGGAAGCACTACATTTAGCTACCGAAAGTGCAGTTGATGTGGGTATTTTCAGAGGCATTAAAACACCTGGAGCGGGTCCGATTATTTCACATCTTCTGTACGCAGACGACGCATTATTTGTTGGTGAATGGTCAGAAGATAATTTCCACAACCTTGCTAGACTTTTAAGATGCTTCCATTTATCCTCGGGGTTAAAAGTAAACTTCTCAAAAAGCAAAGTTTTTGGGGTGGGGGTTGGAAATGGTGACATCTCGGAAATGGCTTCGGTACTTGGGTGTGAAAAAGGCTCGTTACCGTTCATCTATTTAGGTCTACCGGTAGGCTCCAACATGGGTTTGGTGAAAAACTGGAAACCCGTCATTGATCGCTTTAAAAGCAAACTCTCATTATGGAAGGCTCGGACGCTATCATTTGGAGGCAGGACGACACTTGTGAAAGCAGTTCTAGGTAACCTACCAACTTATTACTTTTCGTTATTTAATGCACCAATACATGTGATTAAATATTTAGAGAAGTTAAGGCGGAAATTCCTTTGGGGGGGGGGGGGGGTTTGCATTAACAAGAACAATATGAGTTGGGTACCATGGTTTAAAGTAGTGGCACCGAAGCAACATGGGGGTTTGGGTATAGGTAGCTTGAAATCGATGAACAAGGTCATGATGGTAAAGTGGATCGTGAAATTTAAAAATGAAATATCACATCTTTGGACGAAAGTTATTATGGCAATACATGGGAAGAAACGTACTTACCAATCTATTCCTATGAAGAATTCAATTTGTGGTGTGTGGAAAAACATTGTACAGCTGGGAAAGGGATCAAATCTCAATCTATCCGAGTTCGGAAGGAGGCTGGAAGTGAAAATAGGGTGTGGGGACAAGATATTTTTTTGGTTAGATAAGTGGGCAGCCGAGGTTCCATTGAAGGATCGTTTTCCTAGCTTGTTTTCACTACAAACGGATAAACTTAGACTGGTTCAACACACATACAATATCATTAATGGCCACATCTCTTGGGAATGGGGAGGCGATACACCGGTTCATCAAACAGAGGTTGCAAAACAGTGGGATGATTGCAGAAAGTTGTTACAGAATGTTGAAATAAATAACAAATTAGATAGGTGGCTATGGAAACAAGAAGATGAACGAGAAGAATTCAGCGTATGTAATCTACGATCAGAACTAGACGGGATGAGAATGATACCAGAAACACAGGCTCGTTCTCAAGTGGCTTTGCTGGATACCAAAGAAAATAAACTGCTTTCTTTAGAGAGCGGTGCTGGATCGAATTCCTACGAGAGACGCGTCAGTAATCAGGAATATACAATTACCTTCGGTATTATGTGCGTTATGTAACCTATGCAATGAATTGGTTGATCATCTATTGATTTCCTATCAGTATGCTCAGCTGGTTTGGACGACATATTTCGTTATGGGTCAAAATTCCTATTCCGAGATATATGCTCAGCTTGGTGGGATTAATGGAACACATTCAATCACATTGTTCATTACACGATAAAAAGAAGGCGGTTTATATGATTATTGCGGCGACATGTTGGACATTATGGCGTGTTAGAAACAACGCAATTTTCAACGGCAAAACAACGAATGTTTCAAGGGCAGTTAGGGACATCAAGGCACTCTTGTTTTTATGGGTAAAATCAAGGGCTGGAAAAAAGGAGCTAAGTTGGAAAGAATGGGGAGAGTTTAGTTGTTTCAAATGAATCTGATGTAATACACTAATGTACTGTTTTTTGGTTTTTTGCTTTCTTGTTGCTGTACCTGAACTATGGCCTTAGCACCTTGCTAAGGTTCTGTGTTCTTTTTCATTTTAATATAACCGCCTTTAATCAAAAAAAAAAAGCTAATGGATTAAATATGCATATTAAAATAACATATGAAATCCAAAGTTGAATTCCCAAAAATTTGTCGCATATGAATTTCAAAACAGTAGTTACATTCAAGAAAAAGACAAAAAGCATTACGAACTCACATGAAACATCCGTATGCGAAATTCTTCTTCTTATTATTATATATATAATTTTTCAATTCCAGATCATGAGGGAATTAAAGAACTGAGTAATATCACTCTGATGCCACATGTTAATCAGTTCTTCTAATATCTAATGAAAAAAAACATTTTAGGGATCTTGATATATTTGACAATCCAGTAGTGGTTAGAGACGAAGAAGAAGCCATCTTGATCGGTTCCCGTTTAGGGTGAGCAGTTAGGATGGAAAGGGATGATGATAATAGATTATAGTGAAGGGGGCCGTAAACTTTATGGTGTGTCTTTAGGGTTCCCCAATAACCTGTATTTATATGCTTCACCCAAGGGGAAACCCTAATTAACTAGTACGGGCCTTTACGTCCATCAAATAAAGCCCAGTTAATTTTATAGGGATATTAAGGTAAACTGATCTGGTTATTAGATAAATGATCAATAAGGGCACCATAAATTATTTAATAAATAATTTACGCTAACAAAGTGAACTCGAGATTCCACAACAAAGTCGAAATCTCAAAAAACTCGAAAACTCGCAATCAGGTTGTTGCGACTGAGATTCTGACTGGTGATATTTGACTCGCAATCAGGTTGTTGCGACTGAGATTCCGACTGGTGATATTTGACTTGCAATCAGGTTGTTGCCAATGTTTTCAGGATCGGACTGGAGGTCGACCCGGTCGCCTTACGACCGGTTCGACCGGATTTAAGACCCGGATAACGTCATAGATTATATAAAAATATATATAAAATGTAGAAAAAATAGATAAAATTCCAAATAGTTAAGGAACTAAAAACACAACCATTAGTCATCCAAAAACATACAAAAGTACCAAATCCAAGAACATAAAAAAGTTCAAAACCAACAACAAATGAAAGTACCAATCCAACAACATACGAATCTACCAATCATCTAGCGAATTCGCATCATCATCATCAAAACCGTCATCACCAACATTAGTATCATCATCAACTTGAACCACATTATATTCTTCGTTGAATTCTTGGCCTAAAATTTAAAAAATGACAAATCTAAGTATATAGTTTTTGAAGTAAAAAATTATGCATCATCAATATCATTTAGTAATCAATTTATCAAAAAGAAAATACTAACATTCGGATGGTTGTGTTTGTGAATCAAGGTCAATTGGAAGCTCCTGATCGAGCATATTTTCTAAATCATCATAGTTAAGCTCGAATTCCTTCTCGTCTTCCACCACCCAAAATTCATTTTTATCAATGCTTTGGTAATCATCCGGGTCATATGGCCTTTTGCTCTCATTTAGCCTAACAAGTTTAAATGTAAAATCTTTTATTCAAAATCAGAAACTAATAATAAGTAAAGTTTGTGCTTGTATTATACCTATTTTGTAGACGTAAGTTGTAATGCACATATACGAGATCATTTAGCCTTTGATTCTCTAAGCGGTTCCTTCTTTTGGTGTGAACTCTCAAAAACACTCCAATTCGGTTCACATCCGGAAGAGGATGCGGTTTGACTTAAAATTCTTATGGCAAATTTTTGCAACGCCGGTACATCTCCACCAAACGCTTTCCACCACTCATCTAATCATACAATTAACATAAAAATATAATTTTGTTATAATATATAAAACTAATATCGTAAATAGAAATTAAGTAGACTAACCGGGACGCTCAAGCTCTACGGAAGATATAGCAATAGATCGACCAAAAGTACCTATTTTATCCCGAAATTTTGCCAAGTGTGAAATAGTTATTTGCACACTTTCATCTAAACTCGATAACTTCTCAATCTTATCAAGCACCCCTACCCATGCCTTTTCCTTTTCTTCACGATTATCTTTTTCATATTGAAATACCAGATTGAGCCAATAAGCTGCTGCATGAAGACTTTTGCGTAACATCTTAACCCAACGAGCATCAATAATATCAACATACCTCTTTTAGTTACGTCTTTTCCTTTTAAACAACTCTTTCATTCCTTTCCTTATCCTAAGCATACCTTCATAAACGTAACCTAATGAAGGCTTTTCATCAGAATCACAGATTGTAACAACCCGCACGTTCGTGCGTTGTTACTACTCGTTACACTCGTTACGCCTAGCACCAGAGATTCGGATCATAATGTAGCTATTTCGCAGTATTTTCGCATACATTATCACTATAACTCATCACATCACACACTAACGCTCATGATGATGTTGAGTGAGGACCTATTCTACCCTCCTCGATAGCCGTGATGCGTCGCAGAGAATGCATATTCGAAACAAAACCCGGTTATTGTATCGCAACTTCGAAATATGGATATTTATACGACCCTATGTGACTAATTATAATAAATATATGAATATGGGTATGAAAATGTGTAACCAAACTATCGCGACGCTTAACGAGCAAAACAAAACATCAAAACGCCATTCGTCGGAGACCACCGATCGAGTGATCACTTGATCGGGTGGCCATCCGATCGAGTTGCCACCCGATCGGACAGCCACCCGATCGAACAGCCATCCGATCCATGGCACTCCCTCACCTTTCTCCTCTTCACCTATAAATAAGCACTTGTCACATCACTTGAACAGTGATGTGACAGCTCTCACTCGACCAGCACGCTTTTGGGGCTTTTTCTCTCGATTCCTCGCGATTCTTGTAAGTTTTCAACTCTAATCTTGTACTTCTTTGATCTACACACACTTCTTCATCTTTTTCACCCTTGAATCTTAACTTTTAACCATGAAATTAATGGATTTGAGGTATTCTAGGATGATGTCATCATGGAATTCTTATGAACTTCAAACGTTTGCCTCACTCCACCAAGAATAACTCAGATCTGAAGGATTTCCACATGATTTCACTACGATTTCGCATAGATCTAAACACCTTCAATGATAAAAGGATTGAAAGAAACTTTTCAACTTTCTTTAAACTCTTTTACACTCAATGCACTCAAAACCAATGGAATCAGAGCCCGTTCTGATCTTCTACTCATTCTAAGTGAAGTGTTGGTTCCAGATCTGATTCTGTCTAAAGAGACAACCGATTTCGGGTTAAGCATGAACAACCGTTACGGACAGTTAACTGATCGGATCAGGGTGATTCCTGTTCAATCGGATGACTTGGTTCATGATGGAGTTTCTGTTGTTTAGCAAGTTATCACATCGTCTCGATCAAAACCACAAAAAACTTCCAAAACGAACAAGTGTCAAGACGATCTAGGCCACCGGGACGGATTGCCGTCCGATCGGATTGCCACCCGACCGGACAGCCGTTAGATCGACTTGCACTTGGTTCCTCACTTAAACTATCATTTCAACCTTTTAAAGTCTTGAACGTCGAACGGATTGCCGTCCGATCGGATTGCCACCCGATCGAACGACCATCCGACCACGTGATGTTTGGGACTTCGACACTTAAACAATTTTCAGCATGTTCAATACATAGTCAGTTCCAAACGGATTACCACCCGATCGGATTGCAATCCGATCGAGTGACAAACTACTGTGAACTTGTTCTCACTAAGTGTCCTATTAATCGGATCGTCACCCGATCAAGCCGCCATTCGATCGATCGACCTGAAGGGTAGAGATACTTCTTTGTTTTCAAAATGCTACAACGAAAACTTCAAAAGTCAAACCATCATACACAAACACATCTTCACCAAACGCGGTGACAATCCAATCGAATGGCCATCCGATCGGATGACCATCCGAACAGATTGCCACCTGATCGATTGGCCATCCGATCGGATTGCCATCCAATCGGATTACCATTTGACGCTTGGTTCACTCGCCACCGTTTAACGCACTGTTCGACGCTTACGCTATCAATCTGTAAGCAGGCTGATCTCAAATGTGCTCCCTTCAATCCAACCAAGTTGTGTTTACTAGCTGAAAACCGACTGTGAGTATACTCGAACCCCTTTTTATCGCATTTTGGGTGTAACATACATTCCTATTAAATCAAATTTATCAAAACGAATTATTCAATCAAACTATTTACCACTTGCGAATAACTGTTATGCATATTTACACGTGATGCTAGTTACATATGTGTTAGGACTTTTACTCGCGAGGTCCCGCCTTAACTAGTATAGTACTATAGCACCCGACGGGGTCTAGTTAGGATGAATAGCAATCACAATCGCAGCTCGAGTGACTTAGCTGGTAGTATCTGTCTTATATGCATGTATGTTGAGGTATATCGTTTATGTATTTGGTGATTCGCAGCAGTTTTAACTATTTTACGCTACTCTATCAAAACTTGTATACTCGCCAATACTTTTGTATTGACGTTGTTTTAACGTATGTTGCAGGTTTAGTCGCAATCTACATCAAATCAAGCTAGGAAGTCTAGAAACACACCTAAAATCTAGGTTGTCGGATTTGTATTGTTTGAGAGAACATGAAAATTCATGGCAGCTTATGTGATTATACTTGTTTATTAATATGGGATAATGAACCCATTAAATACTGTCGCAATTTAGTTGTTATGGATTCTCTTGAGCAATCTGATTCGCCTAGTGCCGCGCCCCGATGATTCCGCCATCGGTTGGGGTGTGACACAGATACGCAAAAGTCTCAAGATAGGACTCATCACCTGAACCGTTATAAAACAATATCCCAAAACTTCTCATCTAAGATAGTTTGTTCACATCGCTAGCTTTAGTCACTTTCAATATCTTCTTGAAATCAATAGAGGTTACTAAAGCTTGCAAATCATGCTTATGATCATGTAAACTCTTCAATGCAATGAATGATGTGTGGTGTGTGTCAGGTGTATTATATTTTTCTTTATATTTTAAGCCCTTTTTAACACGTTAGTCAAGTTTTAAATTTATAAAACACGATATTCTACTAACACTAAACACACACACATGGGCAAGTGCACCCATCGTGAGCGTAGTATCGCGTTGGTAAGATACCGAGGTCGTCCAAGGACACAAGAGCTTTTAATACCGGTTTATCCTCAAGGTCTAATCAAATCAAGAGTTTTAGAAAAAGGTTTTAAACATAAAAATAAAAACTAAAAATGTTGAAAACAAAAATAAAATAAAACATATAGACAAGATGAATCACTTGGATCCGACTTGCCTTTAGTGTAACCTTTGATGATTTCCGCACTTTTGCACTTTTTAAGAGATTATCTTAGTTATAGTAGTAGGCCCTTCTTTTGAAGGTGACGTTACCCTCAACCCAGTAGTTTGAGTCAGCAAGGATACAATCCTAAAGGGTTGGAATATTGGAAGATAATTAATTAAGTTATTAATGCGTAATGTGGTGGGGCCCTCTTTTGAAGGTGACGTTACCCTCGGCTAAGTGGTTTGGGTCAGCAGAGACACAATCCCATGTAGCCGGGTTAGTGTATTGATAGTAGTTTACATATGAGGGGATCAAGCCATTCGCACCCCCGCCATCCAATACCAGTGGGTATTGAAGGAGGTCCTAGTAAGCTTGACCCATGTCCTTGCAGGATCTATACACTGAACAAGGCAAGAACCTTACCAAACCATTCCCTTAACCCCCGACCAGGTAGCCAACATATCTCTATATTGATCGTAGAGATATGGATGGTGTAAATCTTTTATTTTATATAGACAGTAAAATAACGCCAAGACACCACGGACAAATGATAAGGAAGTTTCACCTTCAAGATAAGAAACTAGTTATTAAAGTCATTAATACAAAACCAAATAAAAAGTGCGAAAAGATTAAAAAATCAAAAGTATTACGCTAAAAGCTTGTCTTCACCAAGTGATGTAAGAGACTTAGGCAAACATGGCCTTTGATTGTCAAGAACTCTTACTATCAATCTTGGATCCCAAGACTACTACACACACTCTACTTGGATGATGGATGATGGTGGTGGATGTGGGTGTTGTGATGGTGGTGGAGTGTGGGTGAAGTGGTAGAGAGGTGGTTTGCCAAGGGATGCCTTTGAAGTGAGCCAAGCACCCCTATTTATAGCCTACATAGAAGCCCGGACACGGCCCTGTGTCCGTCCTCTTTCTGTTTCTTCATTAATTGCAATTGTCTTTATTAGGCTCCACACGCCCCCGTGTTCACTGGGCACGGCCCCGTGTGCAGAAGCGAATCTGTACTATCAAGATTTGCAAGATTTTGCGAATCTTAGCGTTGACCACGACCTGTGTTGAGCTGGGCACGCCCCCATGCTGGAAATAGAAGCTTCTATGAGTTTGTCTTTTCTGCAAGTGTCTGACCACGCCCCCGTGTCCGTTGGCACGGGGCCGTGGTCAGCCTTCTGTTCCTTTGTTTTTACTTAGGAAGATGCTGTCGAGGGGTCGGGCATGCCACGTTTATTCCTTTTCTTGTATTTAAGTTAGATTTAGCTGCATATTTATTCCTTTTGTTCAATTACACTCATTTAGTCCTGAAAATACAAAAGGAAGACAAAAGCACTCTGTTTCCAACATTAGTACTAAAAAAGGGTTAGTTTTATGCCACATTTGAAGTAATTTATATGTTGCATTTTACACACATCAAATACCCACACACTTGAATCTTTGCTTGTCCTCAAGCAAAACTCTTTATTATGTGGCTTACTCGCCCAAATGGAATGTGTAGAAGAGAAGTTTTGGGCTTGTCTTGAGTGTCGGGAATCCAAGATCTTTATTGGGTTTTATTTCTATGCTATTTACAATCATATTCGTTATGATTTATTTAGAACGTTTCATAAGAAAAATTACTTATTTGGGCATAACATACTTCTTTAAAATTTTATTTATATACAAGTTCACATACCTCACGAGAGATCACTCAACACTCAGCCGCATATGTATTTTTGTGAAACACTCGAGACCGGCATGGAACTTACTCCTACCATAAGCTTGCCAAGCAATCGATCCTCCTTCTTTTCAACTATAAACCATTGTAAATATCAAGAGGACTTGGGAAAGGGTTAGGCTTGGGTTTAAGGTAGGTGGTTTTGGGTTAGTGGTTAGTAAAAAGGGCGAGAAGCGTAAAAAGCGTCGGTTGTCGTAAAACTTTTTATTTTTGTGACTTTTATTCAAACAAAGCATTTTCAAACCAAGTTTCTTTGAGGAACTTGTTTGTTTATTGCTATACTACAAATTTTTTTATAAGGAATCGTCATAAGACAGCTGAGATTTTTACTAAAATAAAAGGGTTTAAAAGAAAAAGGTTTTGGTGGGTAAAGGGTGTTTGTTTTGTGGGTTTAGAAATGAAAATGTTTAGGCTCAAAGGGGTTAACTAGGGGGATTTTGGGTAGGTTAAAAGAAAAAGAAAAATAATGGTGTTGAAAAGAAAAAGGGTTAGTCCTAATGCCTCCATCATTTACTTTAAGTTGGTAAGGACCGGGAATGTATTGTCGTGGCAAGTTCTAGAGTTGTAAGAAACCAAGCGGCTATTCACACAAGAAATGAAAAATGAGCATTTAGTTTAAAGATGTGTATTTGTATGCTCAATAAAGGCTCAAAACTCACTTTTTGTGGGAATGGGTTTATAATGTGATCAAGTATATATAATCAAATTTTAACTAGATTTGTCATGCCGTTTCATAATTATCTTATGTTGGTTCTTTTTATCACGACGCTATTGGTTGTAAATTTGTAAAAATATAACCTTTTTAGAACTTTTTTATTCCCAAATTAAACCAAGACAAGTAAAAAAAATGAAAAGTTTTTGAAAAAATTTGGGGTGAATAGCGGTTCCAATAGAGTTTTGTGTAAGGCTTGTTATTAGGATTTGCAAAATTCAAGGCTTTAGCATCCCCCCGCACTTAAATTACACATTGTCCTCAATGTGTCCCAAAAATAAGTTTTTAGGTTGATTGAATGCGTAAAAGGGTGTTAAAAACAAGGTTTTGCTGTTACTTGGCAGCTAGACACGGCCCCGTGTTCAGATTGCCAGTAACGAAAACTTACAGAAGGTGGGCACGGGGGCGTGTCTGGTGGACACGACCCCATGTTGGGCAGGTTTTTAAACAAATAGCAGCAACAAGGTGGTGGACACGGGGGCGTGTTGGCTGGGCACGGCCCCATGTTGACAATCTGCAGTCTGCAAAAACAAGTTTTGGCTTTCGGTTCTAGTTTCCAGGCTTATGTAGCACTAACACTTAGTGCTTCCAAGCCTCGTAGGTACCTGTTTTACTTAAAAATACCACACCAAATAAAATAACAAACATCCTACCTTACCAAAAGTTCAACCACCCACAACACAAACTAAAAAGAAAAATGCAGGAAATTAAAAGTGTTAACGGAAAAGTAAATTGTTCAACAATGGCACGCAGGCCATGAAATTGTTTGTGAGAGATAAGGGGTTAACCTGTGTGACAACTGTGTTCTGTAATCAATGTACGATGTAAAACAATGATGATTATTAATGAAACAATGTGCTTTGGTGTTATTATATGTGTTTTGGTGTTATTATATGTGTAATTGTCTTTAGTGATTTTACAATTTATTCGATTCCAATTTCAAGCTCTAAATCGCTTTCTGGAAGTTTATACGCAAACAGGTGCTTAAACGCAGTCAGTATAACACGACAAACACTCCGGAATAGTGACATAGGCTTAACATACCATAAATAACCTCCACATAACTTAGAAATAAGTTTTGAATGGTTTGGTGTGTCGAAATCAACTTTGTTCGATCGCAGGGACTATTTGTGTCAAACTGCGAAACTATGCCGATTTGTATAATACCGAACATTCTGGAACTTGATCATAAGTTAAACATACCCTAAATAACCTTTACATAGCTTATAAATAGGCTTTGAGGGGTTCGGTATGTTAAAATAAACTTTATGCTCATTCAGGGACTAAAAGCGTCAAAAAGTGCATAAGTTTGCATTTTCGCTCATAACTTACGTTCTGAATACATCCGGACATCCAAAAAAATTTTATTTAAGCATTAAAATATTTTATTTTAGTGTTTGGCATGATAAAATTCCATTCGTCGCTTAATTTGGATCGTTTTTGCGTTCGTTACGACTTCCGTCGTAATTAAGCGAATAACGCAACCGTACGACCAAACGAACCGACATCCGAGATGTTTTTGAGCATATTTTAAGTTCCCTATACTTTAACTTTATTTTAGAGCCTTGAAATGGGGTTAACGGGGCTTAAAAGTGCCAAAAAAATCAAGTTTTACAAGTGCAGGGACCATTTTTGAAATTTCTGGCAGATTCAATGAACCTAGTCCATTTTGAAGTGTTGATGGTTTTCACCTATGGTTTTGCAAAATCATGGGCTGGTATTCAATGAACATAGTCCATATTAGGGGCTCCCATGGTTTTAGAAAACCATGGGCACACATGTAAGGTTCAGATCAAAGCTCAGTTTTCGAGGAACGATCTTAACGGTTCTAGAAATCCTATATATACCCCATCCATTTCACTTCAAAACCCACAATTTGAAATCTGATTTATGCTCTCTAAGTGGAAGTATATGCTTCCTACCTGAGAGAAAAATCGGAATCAAATCTTGCGGGGATCTTCTCTAAGTGTTCTTTCGTTCTTTTCATTCGTTTTAGCGTTAAAGTCAAACTGCGTTTGACTTTCTGCATTGACCAGTTAATGGGCAATGTGAATTTTGTTTGAACTTCATAACGTGAGTGTAATCACGATGGTTATAGCCCCTAGTGACTATACCTACTGATTACCACGTTATCTAGGCTCAGTGACGAGTCGAAGTTTTGGCCAAAATGCGCATTTACGCGTATTTTGTAACCAAACTACTTTAGGATATCAAAACCGTTTGTTTTGATATCAAAACCTGTTTTCTAACTTAGTTAAGCATGTTTTAACATGCTTAGCTCGTCACTTTTAGTTTAGTGCTTATATAGGGTCGTAAAGGTAAGCGATCTAATCAATCGCTTATACTTTCGAACCCGACCCGTTTGGTCGATCATTAGGATTCGACCAAACACATTAGGTGACCATAGTAGCATAGGTAATAACCTTCCGAGGTTATACCTTATGGTCACCTAGTTTAGATGGTTGTATGATAAGTAGTTTATATGCCTTAGGTAAATGACCAAAATGCCGTTTCCATGCATAATTGGTAATTAAGCATATGTAACCTAAACTTTTGTCACATAACTGATTATACAACATGATTAAACTTGTATAGGCATATAATACTTGTCATAGGACTAGTTAGACGTCTCGAACGCGTGTTTACGCGCACGACGCGTTAAAGTAGCATAAGCTACCTTAATGGGTCGCGATGGGTCGAAAGCACTTAGGTTAGGTTCCGATTTAGGATGTAGGCTTTGTTAAACCATATCACATGAGTTCCAACACTCATTTGGGTTGCAAGACCTCATTATGTCCGATCTTCTGATTTAGGCGTCTATTGTTTGACTAGTGGTTCGATTACTAGGTGCTGCTTGATTTCTCTGGTTTACTCGAGTTTGTTGAAGTACTATTGATTGAGGATACCTTGCACTACATGTGAGTACATAGTTCCCCTATTTTACTGTTTTCAAATGTTTTGGGGTGATTCATATGTACATAATGTTTTCAAGGTGTTAACGATAATTTCAAAAACGATTAAAACGATTTATACTAAACTAATAACGATTTCGATAATGTGAACGAACTTGTTGGTTGTAGTTACATAACGAATGACATTCATTAATTTTGGCCGAACCGACCAGTATTAGGTTATGGTACCATAGGATCTGACAAATCCCGTTATTTCACTATACCCATGGTTATGTGTGGGTGTTGTGGGTAACGAATGAATCTGTAATTATTAACTTATCCTTTGGGGGTTTGTTAATACGAGAAGCGAGGAACGAGGTAGTCGAGTCATGAAGGTTTGAATGTTATTAGCGAGACGACTATGTATAAGTTTTCACAATTAAAACGAGGATGATTTAAACGATTTAAACGAGTAAACGATTTGGAAACAATTTGGAAACGATTTGGGTAAACGATTGGTTTTTGGCTAGTATTTAGATAACGGGACGGGTGTAATGTGGTGAAAACATGGTAGATACGCCGCTGGTACTTCTTACATATAAGTGTTTTCAACATATTACCTACCGTGGCGTTATTTAGTTCACTTGGGTAAACGATATTGAAACGATGTCACTCAACGATGTTTTCGAGATAATATACGAGTTTTGTTAACGAGTTTTTACGAGATGTTTTACAAAATGGTTTTTTCTAAAACAAAAGTGTTTTTGGGTTAAGAATCATGGCTACGAGATTTTATAAACGATAACCTATTTGGTTTGAGTTGGTTAATTATGTTGCAATACGCTTTTCAAAACGAGGTTTGTATTTTGACTCTTGAAGTCTAATAAAGTATTGCAACATGTAAACGAAGCCACGATTCCGATACTCTTATAAAACCTATGTACTCGCCAGCATTTCTTTGCTGACTTTGTTTTTACATATGTTTCAGGTGTTGTTGCTTGATTGACGTTCTAGGATGCATGCGTCACATAGGATCTGGAAGAGGCCTTAGTGACATAAAACGATGATAGTTGATATAAAACTTGTTTGTTGTGTTAAAACAATGTTAATGCTTAATATTATCAATAAAACGAAACACTTTTTGTATCCATGCTTATGAAACGATAATTCTGTTACAACACTCCCCGACATTTCCGCCACGCTTTGTTGTTTTACGTGGTCGGGGTGTGACAGAAGAGTTGGTATCAGAGCCAATGGTTATAGGGAATTAGGTTATTAGTAATGCTTTGACCTAGACTATAACTTTAGGACCCTAACACAAGTTTACTTGTGTTTAGATTTTAAAACAAAACCGTCACCTATCCTTAGGTGATAACCACAATAAGAACGCTAAGTTCGAATCCGATTTGAAAACTAATCATCGATTCTAGGATGATTGATTACTAGGTTTCGAACCCTCTGTTGTAAGGTTTTGAACCCTCTGTTGTAAGGTTTTGAACCCTACCAGTTTAACTCATTTTTAGCTTAGTGCCTTCTGAGTTTTCAAAATCTCGTCAAAGTTTGGGTCTAAATAATGTGAACATGTGCAAACTGGAAGAGTGAGTGCATGTACTCTGAGTTTTCTGTCTAAGGCTAGAGTGTTCGTACAAATCCACATAATCGGACCAGTCACTCTTACCTGGGAACTCTTGGGGTGAGTGTTCACTTATAGGCGAGCATGTCTTCGTGATACATTTTTTTTGACCTATTTACTTTGATTAGTCACTGCGTGTCGTTTGTTTGTTCGAGGTAACGAACAAATGATCGCCTTCCTTGTGTTTTGTCGATGTTTTCAATACCTCTTTGTTTTTCCAATTGTCGATCCCACTCGTGGGCGAGCGTACAATCTGAATGCAAACGAGGCTCGAGCTGACAACCTCATTGTCAGAGGTACCTTTGTTGTCAATGGTACGTTTCTTGTTAACAATCAACCTGCATCTATTCTTTTTTATTCTGGTGCCGATAGAAGTTTTGTTTCATTGTCATTTGAGCCCTTGCTTGCGATACCTAGAACTAAACTGAGGAAACCCTAATCTGTTGAAGTTGCCACTGGTAAACCTCTTGTTCTTGATTCTATTATTCGTAATTTTCAGTTGAACCTTGATAACCATCTTTTTCCTATTGACCTCACACTGATGCAACTTGGGAGTTTCGATATTATCATTGGAATGGACTGGTTAACCAAACACCACGCTGAGGTGGTTTGTTTCGATAAGATTGTTCGTATTCCTCTTCTGTCTGGCGATGTTCTGGAAGTTCGTGGAGAGAAACCACCAGATGGTTTGAAGCTTATGTCGTGTATGGAAGCCCAAAGTTATTTGCGAAAAGGATATGTTGCTTTTCTGGCACATGTTACCGAGGAGAAAGACAAGAGCAAGAGTATACAGGATATCCCGATTGTGCGGGATTATCCAGAGGTGTTTCCTGATGAACTGCCTGGTTTGCCTCCAGTTCGTCAAGTCGAGTTTCATATTGACCTTATACCCAATGCCAACCCGATTGCAAAAGCACCTTATCGTCTTGCACCGTCGGAGATGCAAGAGTTATCGAAACAGCTTCACGAGTTATCTGATAAAGGATTCATCCGACCGAGCTTTTCACCTTGGGGAGCTCCTGTCCTCTTCGTGAAAAAGAAAGACGGATCTATTCGAATGTGTATCGATTATCGTGAGCTTAATAAGCTCACCCTCAAGAATCGATATCCCCTACCTCGAATTGATGATCTCTTCGACCAGCTGCAGGGTGCTTCATGCTTTTCCAAGATCGACCTGCGTTCTGGGTATCATCAACTTCGTGTTCTCGAAGAAGATATTCCCAAAACTGCTTTCCGCACAAGATATGGGCATTACGAGTTCACAGTCATGCCTTTTGGTTTGACGAATGCTCCAGCTATCTTTATGGACTTAATGAATAGGGTCTACAAACCTTATTTGGACAAGTTCATTATTGTGTTCATCGACGATATTCTCATTTATTCAAAATCTTGAGCCGAGCACGAGCAACACCTTCGCTTAACATTGGAACTCCTGAAGAAGGAACAACTTTTTGCTAAATTCTCCAAGTGTGAATTCTGGCTTAAAGAAGTTCAATTCTTGGGTCATATAGTCAATGAGCAGGGTATTCATGTGGATCCATCCAAGATTGCTGCTATTAAGGACTGGAATACACTGAAGACGCCTACAGAGGATCGATCTTTTCTAGGTCTTGCTGGTTATTATCATCGATTCATTTCAAATTTCTCGAAGATTGCGGTTCCACTCACTGCTTTGACTCAGAAAAATAAGCCTTTTGAGTGGGGACCCAAGCAAGAAGAAGCGTTCCAAATGCTGAAGAAGAAGTTATGTAATGCTCCTGTTCTATCTCTGCCCGAGGGAAGCGATGATTTCGTTGTCTATTGCGATGCGTCCAACTTAGGCCTTGGTTGCGTCCTTATGCAACAAGGTAAAGTTATTGCATATACATCTTGGCAACTGAAAGTTCACAAGAAGAACTACATGACTCACGATCTTGAGTTAGGAGCTGTGGTTTTCGCGCTTAAAATCTGGAGACACTACCTCTATGGAACGAAGTGTGTGGTTTTCACAGACCACAAAAGTCTCCAGCACATTCTTAATCAGAAAGAGCTGAACATGAGGCAACGATGTTGGGTTGAACTCTTAAACGATTATTACTGCGAGATTCGCTACCACCCTGGTAAGGCGAATGTTGTAGCCGATGCGCTTAGTCGAAAGGAGCGAGTCAAGCTTCATTATGTCCGAACACTATCTGATCTTCAAACTCGTGTCCTTCAAGCTCAGCAATTTTGTGTTTCACAAAATTTGATAGGTAATGAATTACCACGTCAACTTGAGCTTAAGCTCGAAGCGAAAGACGATGGTTTGCTCTAATTTAAGGATCGATTGTGGATTCCGAAACGAGACGATCTTCGCACTTTAGCGATGGACGAATCACATAAGTCTCGATATTCTGTCCATCCTGGTGCTGATAAAATGTACAAGGATCTTCGTACTAAGATCTGGTGGCCTGGTATGAAGAAAGATGTTGCCTTGTATGTGTCAAAATGCCTAACTTGTCTCAAAGTCAAGGCAGAACATCAACGACCTTCTGGTTTGCTTGTACAACCAGAGATACCAGTTTGGAAATGGGAAAACATTGTCATGGATCTCATTACTAAGTTACCGCGTACGTCTAAAGGTCACGATGCTATTTGGGTTGTAGTTGATCGTTTGACAAAATCTGCTCACTTCTTACCAATCCGTGAGGATTTCTCTGCTGAGAAGCTTGCCAAGATCTATGTAGTCGAGATTGTATCACGACATGGTGTTCCTTTAGATATCATTTCCGATCGTGATGCTCGATTTTCATCTTATTTTTGGAAGGCCATGCAATCTGCTTTGAGAACCCAACTGAATCTAAGCACTGCTTATCATCCCCAAATAGATGGCCAATCTGAGAGAACGATTCAAACCTTGGAGGATATGCTTAGAGCATGCGTGATGGACTTTGGTGGTAATTGGGATTCTCATCTGCCACTGATCGAGTTCTCTTACAACAATAGCTATCATGCTAGCATTAAAATGGCACCATTCGAAGCTCTCTACGGTCGAAAATGTCGTTCACCTGTCTGTTGGAACGAGACCGGTGAAGCTCAGCTTACTGGACCTGAGCTCGTTCTGGAAACAACAGACAAAATCAAGAGAATCTGTGACAATCTTGTGACAGCGCAAAACCGTCAAAAGAGATATGCGGATCTGCGACGCAAGCCCTTAGAATTTCAAATCGGAGACCGTGTCCTACTCAAGGTGTCACCTTGGAAGGGAGTGGTGAGATTTGGAAAGAAAGGAAAACTTGCACCTCGATATGTGGGACCATTTAAGATTGTGGAAAGAATTGGAAAGGTTGCCTATCGTCTAGAGCTACCTCCAGAACTTGGAAATATTCACCCGACTTTTCACGTGTCCAATCTGCGAAAGTGTTTAGCTGACGCTGATCTACACATTCCTCTCGACTAGATCCAAATCGATGAAACAATGCACTTTGTCGAGAAACCCGTGGAGATCGTGAATCGTGCTTTCAAACAGTTGAAGAACAAACGGATTCGATTGGGCAAAGTTCGCTGGGAATCCAAACGTGTCCCAGAGTTTACTTGGGAACGTGAGGACCAGATGAAAACGAAATATCCGCATTTGTTTTCACAAGCTTCCTCTAGTTAAAATTTCGGGACGAAATTTCCTGAAGTAGGGGAGACTGTGACAACTGTGTTCTGTAATCGATGTACGATGTAAAACAATGATGATTATTAATAAAACAATGTGCTTTGGTGTTATTATATGTGTTTTGGTGTTATTATATGTGTAATTGTGTTTAGTAATTTTACAATTTGATTCGATTCCAATTTCAAGCTCTAAATCGCTTTCTGGAAGTTTATACGCAAATTGGTGCTTAAACGCAGTCAGTATAACGCGACAAACACTCCGGAATACTGACATAGGCTTAACATACCATAAATAACCTCCACATAACTTAGAAATAAGTTTTGAATGGTTTGGTGTGTTGAAATCAACTTTGTTCGATCGTAGGGACTATTTGTGTCAAACTGCAAAACTATGCCGATTTGTATAATAACGAACATTCCGGAACTTGGTCATTAGTTAAACATACCCTAAATAACCTTTACATAGCTTAGAAATAGGCTTTGAGGGGTTCGGTATGCTAAAATAAACTTTATGCTCATTCAGGGACTAAAAGCATCAAAAAGTGCATAAGTTTGCATTTTCGCGCATAACTTACGTTCTGAATACATCCGAACATCCAAAAAAATTTATGTAAGCATTAAAATATTTTATTTTAGTGTTTGGCATGATAAAATTCCATTCGTCGCTTAATTTGGATCGTTTTTGCGTTCGTTACGACTTCCGTCGTAATTAAGAGAATAACGCAACCGTACGACCAAACGAACCGACATCCGAGATGTTTTTGAGCATATTTTAAGTTCCCTATACTTTAACTTTATTTTAGAGCCTTGAAATGGGGTTAACGGGGCTTAAAAGTGCCAAAAAAATCAAGTTTTACAAGTGCAGGGACCATTTTTGAAATTTCTGGCAGATTCAATGAACCTAGTCCATTTTGAAGTGTTGATGGTTTTCACCCATGGTTTTGCAAAACCATGGGCTGGTATTCAATGAACATAGTCCATATTAGGGGCTCCCATGGTTTTAGAAAACCATGGGCACACATGTAAGGTCCAAATCAAAGCTCAGTTTTCGAGGAACGATCTTAACGGTTGTATAAATCCTATATATACCCCATCCATTTCACTTCAAAACCCACAATTTGAAATCTTATTTATGCTCTCTAAGTGGAAGTATCTGCTTCCTAACTGAGAGAAAAATCAGAATCAAATCTTGCGGGGACCTTCTCTAAGTGTTCTTTCGTTCTTTTCATTCGTTTTAGCGTTAAAGTCAAACTGCGTTTGACTTTCTGCATTGACCAGTTTATGGTCAATGTGAAGTTCATTTGAACTTCATAACGTGAGTGTAATCACGATGGTTATAGCCCCTAGTTACTATACCTACTGATTACCACGTTATCTAGGCTCAGTGACGAGTCGAAGTTTCGGCCAAAATGCGCATTTACGCGTATTTTGAAACCAAACTACTTTAGGATATCAAAACCTGTTTTCTAAATTAGTTAAGCATGTTTTAACATGCTTAGCTTGTCACTTTTAGTTTAGTGCTTATATAGGGTCGTAAAGGTAAGCGATCTAATCAATCGCTTATACTTTCGAACCCGACCCGTTTGGTCGATCATTAGGATCCGACCAAACACATTAGGTGACCATAGTAGCATAGGGAATAACCTTCCGAGGTTATACCTTATGGTCACCTAGTTTAGATGGTTGTATGATAAGTAGTTTATATGCCTTAGGTAAATGACCAAAATGCCCTTTTCATGCATAATTGGTAATTAAGCATATGTAACCTAAACTTTTGTCACATAAATGATTATAAAACATGATTAAACTTGTATAGGCATATAATACTTGTCATAGGACTAGTTAGACGTCTCGAACGCGCGTTTGCGCGCACGACGCGTTAAAGTAGCATAAGCTACCTTAATGCGTCGCGATGGGTCGAAAGCACGTAGGTTAGGTTCCGATTTAGGATGTAGGCTTTGTTAAAACATATCACATGAGTTCCAACACTCATTTGGGTTGCAAGACCTCATTCTGTCTGATCTTCCGATTTAGGCGTCTATTGTTTGACTAGTGGTTCGATTACTAGGTGCTGCTTGATTTCTCTGGTTTACTCGAGTTTGTTGAAGTACTATTGATTGAGGATACCTTGCACTACATGTGAGTACATAGTTCCCCTATTTTACTGTTTTCAAATGTTTTGGGGTGATTCATATGTACATAATGTTTTCAAGGTGTTAACGATAATTTCAAAAACGATTAAAACGATTTATACTAAACTAATAACGATTTCGATAATGTGAACGAACTTGTTGGTTGTAGTTACATAACGAATGACATTCATTAATTTTGGCCGAACCGACCAGTATTAGGTTATGGTACCATAGGATCTGACAAATCCCGTTATTTCACTATACCCATGGTTATGTGTGGGTGTTGTGGGTAACGACTGAATCTGTAATTTTTAACTTATCCTTTGGGGGTTTGTTAATACGAGAAGCGAGGAACGAGGTAGTCGAGTCACGAAGGTTTGAATGTTATTAGCGAGACGACTATGTATAATGTTGGGATTGAACCCTATCAGAGGAACAGATAATGTAAAGCCAAAACTGGATCAATGCAGTGGATCCAGAATAAGCAGACGTTTACAGTTGGTTCATGCAAATCTCTCCCCTTGAAAGTGGTTTCATATCTGCTGACCTCCTATCTGCTGATCATACTAAGTGCTGACCTACAACTGCTGCTTTATATCTACTGACCAAAGTCAAAGACTGATGGAAGACCAAAGCTCTATTGACTCTATCTACTGCCTTGGGTCAAGTACTGCTGATCCGGACAAGCACTGCTGGGTTCACAGCAGTGGAAGGATGCAGCAGCAGTTTAAGTGTCTTTTATGTAATGTAATGTAATAGCAGTAGTTTAGTACATCAGTGTTTATAGATCAGTAGTTAGAGTTTGTTAGGAGGTTAGATGTCACTTTCATGGTGACGTCAGCTAAGATGCTCAGTGGTTTGCAAGTGCTTATAAATAGTTCAGTACTTTGTACTGTTCTATTAGCTCTTTTGATCAATCGTCTTCTTTGCACGAACAAACTACTGAGCTCTGGCTGAGGGGGAGTTTGCATTCTTACATCAATCATTGTAATCGTTGTTGAAACAAATTCAATCATTCGGTTCTTTGTGAAAAGATGTTTGATAAAAGTATTACTCTCGTTTGATTGTATGCAAAGTTTGCTTTCATCTTATTTCCGCTGCACAACTCTTTCATTTCCATCTTAATTACAAACGTAAAATACAATCAAAAAGAAACTCAGATCCAACAATTGGTATCAGAGCTTGGACAGTCAAATTTGATTTAACAATCATTTTGACGTAAATAGTTCAGCTCATAATAGTTGATACTGATCGTTTGTTCGTCCGTTGAAAAACAGAGCAAGGATAAATCACCATTAAAGTTGATTTCTCAGTGTCTGTAAAACAACAAGAATGACGTCACAATCTCAGGATGATAAAAACAACATCGGCTCACTTTTTAAACCACCTATGCTAAAAAGAAATGAGTACAACATCTGGCAGAGGAGGATGGGTCACATCCTCGCTCAACAAAGCACAGGTTGTTGGAGGTCTGTCACCTTTGGTCCTCATGTTCCTTCAGTGCCTAGCGCTGAAGATGCTAAAAAGTTCGTTCCAAAACCAGTTGAAAATTACACCAAAACTGATTTTCAAAAGATCGAACTAGATGCTAAAGCGTTTAGCATCATAGCATCAGCGCTGCCCAATGAAATATATGCTGGACTGTTACACTGTAACAGTGCCAAAGAATTGTGGGACGCACTTAAGGAACAGTTTGGAGGTACTGAAGAAGTCATAGAAAACAATAGGGAAATCCTGAACCAACAGTACGAAACGTTTTGTCATGTTAGAGGTGAATCACTGACTCAACAATTTGAGCGGTTTAGTTGTCTCATCAGTGAACTGAGGCTTGTTAATACCACCTTTACAAACTCAACTCAAAACAGCAGGTTCCTCAGGTCACTGCCCGAAAAATGGGACACTATAGCCTTTGTCACCAGAAATTCACCTGAGTTCAAGGATCTGACCTTGACCCAACTCCATGGTCGACTCCTGACCTACGAAAGGGAGTTGAACCAGAAAAAGGAAGTTACAAGAGTCAGGAAAAGCCGTTGATGATTATACATTCG
The DNA here is from genome assembly GCA_030545235.1 of Helianthus tuberosus. Lineage (NCBI taxonomy): Eukaryota > Viridiplantae > Streptophyta > Magnoliopsida > Asterales > Asteraceae > Helianthus > Helianthus tuberosus. The sequence continues at coordinate 109,153,474 of CM060401.1, read as the reverse complement.
GTAACACTGCTCTTTTGGGTCAAGAAGAATCTGGGAGCAGTGGTAAGGACCAGGGTTATGACCATTTCATTGACATAACTGCTGGAGCTAACTTTAACAACCCTGATCCTCACTCTGCAAGTTATGCATTCACTGCAAACGAAAACCAGATGTCAGATAATTTAAGCTTTGAACTAAATGATTTGCAACATTTTGACCCCACTGATTTAGAGGAAATGGACATCCTGCACCAACTGGCTTTGCTAAGTGTTAGAACTAGCAAGTTCTACAAAAGAACAGGGAGAAAATTCCCAGGTTTGCATGGGAATCTAAGGGTTGGGTTGGATAAATCGAAAATCAAGTGCTACAAGTGTAATAGGTTGGGACATTTTGCTAGGGAATGTAGGATTCAAAATACTGGTCCCATAATTACTCATCCTAGCCCAAATCCTAGACCTCAAAACCAAAACACTGTGCATTATGCCCAATATGCCCCAGCAGCACAAGTGAACACTGCTCACTATGCTGCTGCCCCTGTGCCAGTACATTATGTCCAAACTACTGTTCCACAAATCCAATATGTTCAAACCCCTGTTCCACAGGTACAAGTGCAACCTGTTGCACCTCAAACCACTGCTCCAGCAGCAACACAACCAGATCAACAAAGCTTTTTCACTCAAGGGTTTGTTGACTGGAGCAGTATGCTTGATGATCTTTGTGATGAAAATTTTGCACTCTATGCTTCTAATGATTCTTCACATGATGAGTTTTGTTTGATGGCACTAGAGTCAATACAGGAGGGGGTTGAAGCTGAGGAGGAACAGCAGTACTCTGAAACAGTGGAAGAGGTGATTGAAGCAGTGATTACTGCTGTGGCTGATGAAGTACTGTTGGAAGAAAGTTCAGGTACTCTGATTGAACCAATGCTAGATCCATGGTCCATAGAGGACAAAGAAGAAGAGAAAGAAGAAAAGGCTGGTGAAACGAAGGTAAGAGCTGATGATGATAAAGATCATCAATGTGATTGTGCAATGATGGCAGCTGCCAAGGTATCTCCTCAAGTTCTTGAAAAACTGTGTTCAGACAATTGCATAATTGCTTTTGCTAACATCAAAGAGGTGAATGAAAACCTTCGGGATAAAATCTTAACTGATGAGGTCAAATTTGAAAGCTCTTTAAAAGAACTTAAAAACAAATTGACTGAAAAAGAAAAAGAAATCAGCTGTTTAAAAGAAGAGCAAAGTATAACCAAAACCCAACTTCAAACTATGGTAGAAAAATACCAAGTTTGCAAAAAGGAGTTGGAGTCTGCCCAGATTACTTGTGAAAGATGGGTGGAATCCTGCAAAGGATATGAGGTTATGCTTGAAAAACAGAGAAAAAGCAATGTGAAGTTTGGGGTTGGGTATAGAAAATATGATGATGAAAACACTGCTTTTGAAAACTCTGTTCAAACCACTGATGAAGCTACTGTGCTTATCCCCACAAACAAGGATGGCCAAGAAGTGAAAATCACTGACAAACTTGGAAACAAAATCACACTTAACAGACCAATGGGCTCCTCCACTTTCAAGGAGCTTGAAGATCATCAGTTTAAACCAAAATGGTCTGATGAGTGTGATATTCTTGAAAATTTCAAGCCTATGGACTTTACATCAATTGATGGTGCTAAAGCTCCAAAAGCTAAAGTCATACCTCTCAAAGATATCCCAGCAGTGGTTAAAACCTCTGCTGCAAAGGAATCTGAAAAGAGAAAGAAGAAAGAAAAAATTGATAACTTGTTTTGTGAATTCTGTGAGAAAAGGAATCATCTAACAAAAGACTGTTTCCACTTAAAAGCTTATGATCTAAACAAAACAAGTGTCATTGTTTCAGCAGAAAGCTGCATTGTTTGTGGGAAAACAAACCACAAAACTCAAGCATGTGTGTACCTCAAAAACTTTGATGTGAAAAAGAATGAGTACATGGCTAAAACATCCTTGAGTCCACCATCATCCTCATCATCTGTCAAATTCACCAAGAAACAACCACTGTTTGTGCCAGTACAAACAGCTGTCACAAAACAGCTGAACCAAACATCTGTCAAAAGAGATGTTCAGGTTACTGATGCACCCCCTGCCAATCAGTTCAAAAAGGGCAGAGAAAAACAGTCTTACCAAAGGATTCCACACGTTTATGAGGCCTACAAAAGGCCCTCTAAACCCAAAGTGAACAGGCATCCTTTTGGTTACCAGCAGATGATAGGTCAGGACCCACAACAGTGGTTAGAAAAACACTGTCCTAAAACAGTTCAAACCCCTGACCTAACCACTGTCCATCATCTTGCATCCATTCTAGACACTGTTGAGACCCCATCCAAAGCCTTGTTGGCTTTGGAGACCTTAATGAACTAATCCTTTTACTTCATGTGCAGGGAGCTTCTGCATGCTTTGATAGTCTTTGGTATGTAGATAGTGGAGGCTCCAGGCACATGACAGGATGTAAAGCCCTCCTCAAAGACTTTAAAATCCATGGTGGGGGTGATATATCTTTTGGGAATAATAGTAAAGGGAAGGTTCCGGGGTCTGGTACAGTGCAATCTGGAAATGTAAAGTTTGAAAATGTCAATCTAATAGCCAATCTAAAATTCAACCTTCTGAGTGTGTCCCAAATGAGTGACAAGGGATTTGGGTCATTCTTCACAAAAGACTGTTGTAGGATTGTTGGACCAGAAATGGTCAAAAAGATTGAAGCAATAATTAAATCTGGTCATACTAAACTTGTTGCTCAAAGAAGTGGCAATGTTTATGTTGTTGACATGTCAAAAGAGTGTCCCAGAGCTGATGCCTGTCTGTTCTCAGCTGCCTCTAAGAAAGAGACAGAACTTTGGCACAGAAGGCTGGGACACACAAATCTTAAGACAATCACAGAAATTTCAAAAAATGGTTTGGTGAGAGGCCTACCACAAAAATTGTTTTCATGTCCTGAACATTGCATTTCCTGTTTAAAAGGAAAACAGCATAAAAGTTCTTATAAGTCCATTGAAGAGTCCAAAACAACCCAGTGTCTGCAAATGCTACACATGGATTTGTTTGGCCCAGTTCAAGTCATGAGCCTTAAAAAGAAAAGATATTGTTTGGTTATTGTTGATGACTTTTCTAGGTTCACATGGACTTTCTTCTTGCACTCAAAAGATGAAACTGCAGGCATTTTGCAAGACTTTGTAATACAGGTTGAAAAGCAATTTGACCTTCCAGTAAAAAGCTTCAGGAGTGACAATGGCACATAATTCAAAAATAGGGAGTTGGATGCCTTCTGTGTGAAGAAAGAGATTGTAAGGCAGTACAGCATCCCAAGAACACCAGAGCAGAATGGGGTAGTGGAAAGGAAGAACAGAACTCTGATTGAGGCTGCCAGAACCATGCTTGCAGATTCAGGTTTGCCTTTAACTTTCTGGGCAGAGGCAGTAAACACTGCTTGCTATGTTCAGAACAGAGTTTTAATAAACCCCAGGCACAAAAAGACTGCCTATGAAATTCTGTATAAAATTAAACCACTGATCTCATATTTCAAAGTGTTTGGCTGCCCATGCTTTATTCTGAATTTAAAAGATTCCATTTCAAAATTTGCAGCCAAAATTGATTGTGGTTATCATCTGGGATACTCAACCACTGCCAAGGCCTACAAAGTGTTTAATACACGAACCAAGGCAGTGGATGAGACTTTGAATGTTAAGTTCAATGAACTTTCATCAATGAAAATCCCAGCAAATCCTGCAGATCTGTTTGATCTTGAAAAATTTACTTTTGAAAATACTGCTGTCAAGACTAACAGTGCAGGTCCATCAGAGGATACAACACCAGACTATGGGTATGAAATCATCATCCCTCAAAGGTCTGCCACAAAGGGAAAAGCATCAGCTGTTCAAAACAGTTGTCAAAGCTCTACCACTGCTACCTCAACAATTGTTGACCAAAGTAGCCCATCAACCACTGCTTCCACATCCTCAAACACTGCTGACAAAAGTCCTCAAACAGTGGATAAAAGCCAGCAGTTGTCCACCTCATTACCTCCTATTCCACCACCTTTTGAAACCACTGCTGGATCATCAAAGTCCCCAGCAGTGGTTAGCTCAGATGATACACATTTGCAGCCTTCACCAACCAATGCCATCATACCATACCAAGGAGATTTAATCTTCTTGAGATCTCATCCACCTGATCAAATCATTGGCAACATAAATGAAGGGGTGCTCACAAGAAGCCAAACCCAAAACATTTGTCTTTTTGCTGGTTTTCTATCACTCCATCAGCCAGTCAAGTACCAAGAGGCACTGAAAGACAACAGCTGGGTAGAAGCCATGCAAGAGGAGCTCCAACAGTTTAAAAGACAACAAGTATGGGAGCTTGTACCACTGCCAGAAGAGGTTAGTCCCATTGGCACAAAGTGGGTCTTCAAGAACAAAACTGATGAAAAGGGTATTGTTGTCAAGAATAAAGCCAGGCTTGTGGTTCAAGGTTACAGACAGGAAGAGGGGATTGATTATGATGAAACATTTGCCCCTGTTGCAAGATTAGAAGCAATTAGACTGTTCCTGGCCTTTGCTGTCAACCACAATATGAAGGTGTTTCAAATGGATATCAAAAGTGCTTTCCTCTATGGTACAATTCAAGAAGAGGTGTATGTTTGTCAACCTCCAGGTTTTGAGGATCCATTTTATCCAGATCATGTCTACAGGCTAAACAAAGCCTTGTATGGCTTGAAACAAGCACCAAGAGCCTGGTATGAAACTCTTTCCAACTTCCTACTCTCAAATGGTTTCAAAAGAGGTACCATTGATAAAACACTGTTTTTAAAATGGAGAGGGAAGGATTTAATGATTGTCCAGATTTATGTGGATGACATTATTTTTGGAAGCACATGTAACTCAATGTGTGAAGAGTTTAGAGAACTCATGACAGCTGAGTTTGAAATGAGTGCAATGGGTGAGCTGCAATGCTTTCTTGGTCTCCAAGTACAGCAATTGCAAAATGGAACTTTCATTCATCAAAGCAAATATGCTAAAGAACTTCTAACCAAATTTGATATGAATGATTGTAAACCATGCAGCACACCCATGGCAACAAATAAGCTGGTCATGTCTGATGAAAAAGATGAGCTGATTGACCAAACACTTTATAGAAGCATGATTGGGTCTTTATTGTACCTAACTGCATCTAGACCAGACATCATGTTTGCAACATGTGTCTGTGCAAGAAGTCAATCAGCTCCCAGAAAATCAAATCTCATTGTTGTAAAAAGGATCTTCAGATACATAAAAGGTGCTCCCACACTTGGTATCTGGTATCCAGCTAATGGGAACATCAAGCTTTCAGGTTTCTCAGACAGTGACTTTGCTGGATGTCACACCACAAGGAAGTCCACATCAGGAGGGTGCCAGTTTCTAGGTGACTGCTTAGTTTCTTGGCAAAGCAAAAAGCAAGCAGCTGTTTCGACATCTACTGCTGAAGCTGAATACATTGCTGCTGCAAGCTGTACAGCCCAACTCCTGTGGCTTCAAAATCAGTTGCTGGATTTTGGTATCACTGCCTTAAAGACACCACTCATGTTGGACAGTCAGGCAGCAGAAAATATCATCAAAAATCCAGTTTCCCACTCAACCACCAAACATATCGACATCAGACATCACTTTGTGAGGGACTGCTATGAAAAAGGTTTGATTTCTCTGCATCATGTCCCAACTAAAGACCAGCTGGCTGATGTGCTCACAAAAGCACTTGATACAGCCACTTTTGAAAGTCTGGTCTCTAGGATTGGGATGCTGAACATAGAATAACCAACAACATCTTGTTTTTCTATGAATAAAAAGCAACAAAATGTTTTCAGAAAATCAAAACTCCATCCTTAAAAATAGTTAAAAATGAAATTTTTTTTCATTAAGTCCTTAAAAGTCTGCCACTAACCACTGATTGTTCAAAAGTCTGCTATACTTCAAAAGTCTGTCCACTGCTGAAAGTCAACCCCTGCTCTCTCATTATTTTGATAAACTCTGTTGTTCAAAAGCAGTGTCTTATCTACTGATAGGCTATCCACTGATAGTAAAAATCATCCACTGCTTTCATACCACTGCCTTCATCAGTCACTTTCAACAAAAGTATTGTCCTTCACTTTCAACAGGGGTTGTCACGTGGACAGTACATATTGGTCAGACCTTTTGTAACGGCTGCCACCTCAGCATTCACTTTCTTCCCTATAAAATCCCCCACTCACCACCAAAACAGGGTTTTACTGTCGAATTGAATTCTTAAAAATTCTCTTCTCAAAGCAGTTTTTCTTCACATTTCTTCACAAATTTCTTCGATCATTCATCCTCAAAATGACAAAATCAAAGAAATCTTCAAAACCCTCATCCAAATCTTCATCGCAAACAGCCTCTCAAAAGGCAATCTCCACTGAAATTCCACACAAACCATCTCACAATCTCCTGGGTATTCTCACAAAACCAGGAACCACAAGAGATTTCGATTCCATCATTGATCTCATGGCAAAATCAAAGTACAAAACCTTGATTACTGCCGATGCACCAATCTATTTGGCGACCCAAAGGGAGTTCTGGAAAAATGCAACCCTTGAAAAACAAGGCGACACTGCAACCACCATAAACTCTTTTATAAAGGGTAAAGCTGTCCAAATCACGCCACAATCCATTTCAGAGGTCTTTCAACTCGGTGATCAGGAAGGTAAAATTTCTTTCACTAAAAACGAGTTAAAAATTGACTTCATTGAGCGAGGGTATGAAGCCACAATGATGAAGAAAATAACCTTAGAAAAAGGTTATTTTCCTTCTGCAACCAGATTTTTATTTCATACCCTCCTACTATGTGTTTCAAATAAAACCACTTCTTTTAATGAAATCCCTTTAAAGATTCAAAATATGGGATATGCTATTCTTCAAGGAGAAAATCTTAACTATTCTCGGGAAATTTTTAAAGATTTGGTTAATAATGTTGAAACAAAATCATTCTTACTGTTTCCAAGGTTTTTAAGTTACTATTTTTCAAAGAAATTCAGTAAGGATGATTTAACTATAATAAATCAGGGTGCTCCTACTCAAATAAACAGTTTAACTACTGAAACTTTTTCAAGGATGTTAGCACCCTGCAAAACACAAGCAGAGGTACCTGAGCAGATTTTAGTAGTTACAACTGCTCCTCAGGTATCTGCTGCTGAGCCCACTGCTCAAGGTGATCAGAGCAGCAGCACAACTGCTTTGAAACCCACACCTACAATCACCAAAAAGCCAACAAAAAGAAAAACACAAAAACCCCCCAAAACCCTCAAAAAGGCATCTCTGGAGGATGAGATACCAGAGCTTCTGCCAGTGACAACACAAAAGTCACAAGAAACCACTGCTGCTTCTTCCTCACAGCAGTTGGTACAAATATCTCCACCCATAACCAAAACTCCTCCTGTTTCTTCACAAAAAGAACAGGTTGTACAAATAGGGTCTCCACATCATGATGCTCTGGAAACACTCGTTTCTATCATCCACAGTCCAATGCCCGGGACACATCCTACTTCTACACCAACCATCACATCCACATTTCCCTCACCAATAAAACCACTGTTGGATGCAATTGATTTGAACCAGGCATTATCCAGTCCTTCTCAATCACCTATTAATGAGAATATACCTCAACAACTGACTGGGTCTGATGTATCAATCTTTGCTAACCCACCAACACAACCTGAGGAGGTTACACCCCTTGAGTTACAAGTAACTCTTGGTGGTAATCCAAGTGAAGCAGCCACTACAACTGTTACACCCACTGGGTTACATTTGGACAGTGGTTACATTCATAAGACTTCCTTGGAGGCAATTCCTTTTATAGCACCTCTGTCAACCACCAGTGGATTTATTTATCCTACTGGCAACATCAAAAGGTTGTCAAGTGTTGAAGGAAGAAGACCCCAGTACCAAGAAAAAGGGGCATCAGTGGTTAATGTTTGGAGTATATTCCCTACATCTACCACTGATAAAACCACTGCTAGTGGGAAATCAGATGATCCCATTAATTTGGGTGATGGTTTAAAGTACCAGAAATTGACGGATCGTATTGCAAAGCTTGATAACTCTGTTGCAGAACTCAAAGATATGCTACAACAGGTGTTACAAGTTCAGAAGGTACAAACAACTGCTGTTCCACCTCAAGCACATGCTCCACAAAGGACACCTGCTACAAATGAGCTCTGGAATCTATTTCAATCTTTTCTCCACCAACAAGCACAATTAGCAGATCAGCAACATGAAAAACATGTCCAACAGCTGAGAAATGCAATGGAGTCAAGATTCAAGAACACTCAGGCTGACTTAAAGGCTCTCAAAACTCAGATCTTGCACACCACTGGCACTGCTCCTCCAAACATACGTTTCATTTATGACCTCCCAGAAGATAATGCCAAAAAGGGGGAGAAAATTAAGGAGTGGAAAAGGAAGGGTATAGAAGATGGTCTTTATCTTGAACCAGAGAATTCAAACATGACCAAAAAGATCCCTTTGCCAGATGGTAGCAAGAAGATTGATGTGACAACAAATGCACTAGCAGAAGCAATTGCAAGTGTAAAGAAAGATAGAGAGGCCAAAAGGAAAGCCAGGGTGGACAGAATGGATCATCCAGATCAGGGTACTTCTGGGTCAAGGGATCATGAAAATCCTGTTGAGGAAAAGAAGAAGCCTACTAGAAAAGTGAGGCAACCCAAATCCATTCCTATCAGACGTTCAAAGTCTGCTCAAAAACCACCACACAAAACAGCTGATGCATCAGGAGTTACAAAAACTACTGCTTGCCAAACAGTTGTTCCATCAACACACACCACATCAACACACACAACATCCACTGCTTTACCATCATCACCACCAAAAACAACACCTGCTGACATACAGCAGAAGACAGCAGATGTTATAACATCTGTTGTAATGACAACAGTGGTTGAAACACCAGTTGTTTCAACAGCTGTTAGTCAATCACAATCCACTGCCTATACATCTACCACCACTGTTCCATCCAAAGCATCATCAGTCCCTCCTACAAAAAGGAGAAGACTAGTTCTCAAAGATGATGACAATTCACCATCACCAACATCTTCAAAATCTTTAGCTCTTGTCACAATACCAAAACCTGTTCCTCTCTCTTCAGTTCCAATGTACAAGCCCTTACCTCCTGCAGGTGTTCAATTTCCTCTTGAACTAGCAGCTGTTAGAGATGAAATAAAATCCTTCTACTATGAGGATGACCCTGCCAAAAGGAGGTTGCCATCAATAAAAGGATATCCTTGGCCTAAAAATGTTGATGAATACTTGGAAATCAAAGCCAAGCAAGCAGAGGATATTTCAAAAAGAAACACACAAGGGAAGTCTGACAAAGAAATCTCAAGAAATTATCAATATTTGCTCACACAAGTCAGATCCCTGGAGCAATTTGCAAAAAATGTTAGTCAACAAATTTCTGAAAGAGCAGCTGAATCTCTGAAGAAAGACTACATTGAAAGCATCATGGCTCACAAAAAGTACAAAGGAGAGAGATATATGTACAAAGAGTGGACTGTTCCTGAGCTTGAAGATGAAGCTGCAAGAATTCAAGACATGATAAAAAGGAAGGTCACTCACACTCCTCCTAACTGGGCAAAATTTAGAAAGAATGTACCTGACAAACAGGAAGAGCTGAAGAGGATGAAAGAGGAATTGGTAGCAGCTGATTATGGTAACAAAAGACAAGTTGCTAGATGGAAAGAAGATATGGTCAGGGCTACTTACAAAAGGTTGGAACAATTAAGAAAGAAAGATCCCACAGTTCCTCAAAAGCCTGACTATCCTGAAGCAGCTGGTTCAAAAAGAATTTCAAAGCTGCAAATCAGGAGATCCACAGCTCCAGTTGGTGCTACCATCTACAAAAGAAGGCCACACAAACAACTGATTGCTGAAACCATCAAAGAGTTAATAGAAGGTGAAGACCTTGGAAAAGAGGGTATAAAGAAAATGATCATGGAAACTCTTGGTTTGGATCAAACTGCAAGTACTGCTCAGCCAGTCATGAATAGGCCAGCCTCTCCAAATACTTCTACAAATAAACATCTCCCAAGAAACCCACCAGGCTCAAAAATACAAAAGTGGGAAACTGACAAACAGACCTGCGTATTGACTTTGCTCAGGTCTGGTGGAGGAGTGGAGAAAATATCAAGGGAACAAGCTCTTGGCCTGAGTCTTGAAGATTTGCAGGATCTCCTTGATCTTCCACTCAGCAGGGATGATGAAGATACAGATGCCCTTGACTTTGAACTACAATTCAAAGGTCAGATAAGGGAGCTGTTGTTGAGGCAATAAAGATTTCCACAAATAATGAAGAGTTTTGGCATTATCTGTTCCAGGGGGAGATTGTTGGGATTGAACCCTATCAGAGGAACAGATAATGTAAAGCCAAAACTGGATCAATGCAGTGGATCCAGAATAAGCAGACGTTTACAGTTGGTTCATGCAAATCTCTCCCCTTGAAAGTGGTTTCATATCTGCTGACCTCCTATCTGCTGATCATACTAAGTTCTGACCTACAACTGCTGCTTTATATCTACTGACCAAAGTCAAAGACTGATGGAAGACCAAAGCTCTGTTGACTCTATCTACTGCCTTGGGTCAAGTACTGCTGATCCGGACAAGCACTGCTGGGTTCACAGCAGTGGAAGGATGCAGCAGCAGTTTAAGTGTCTTTTATGTAATGTAATGTAATAGCAGTAGTTTAGTACATCAGTGTTTATAGATCAGTAGTTAGAGTTTGTTAGGAGGTTAGATGTCACTTTCATGGTGACGTCAGCTAAGATGCTCAGTGGTTTGCAAGTGCTTATAAATAGTTCAGTACTTTGTATTGTTCTATTAGCTCTTTTGATCAATCGTCTTCTTTGCACGAACAAACTACTGAGCTCTGGCTGAGGGGGAGTTTGCATTCTTACATCAATCATTGTAATCGTTGTTGAAACAAATTCAATCATTCGGTTCTTTGTGAAAAGATGTTTGATAAAAGTATTACTCTCGTTTGATTGTATGCAAAGTTTGCTTTCATCTTATTTCCGCTGCACAACTCTTTCATTTCCATCTTAATTACAAACGTAAAATACAATCAAAAAGAAACTCAGATCCAACATATAAGCTTTCACAATTAAAACGAGGATGATTTAAACGATTTAAACGAGTAAACGATTTGGAAACAATTTGGAAACGATTTGGAAACGATGTTAAATGATTTGGGTAAACGATTGGTTTTTGGCTAGTGTTTAGATAACGGGACGGGTGTAATGTGGTGAAAACATGGTAGATACGCCGCTGGTACTTCTTATATATAAGTGTTTTCAACATATTACCTACCGTGGCGTTATTTAGTTCACTTGGGTAAACGATATTGAAACGATGTCACTCAACGATGTTTTCGAAATAATATATGAGTTTTATTAACGAGTTTTTGCGAGATGTTTTACAAAATGGTTTTTCGAAAACAAAAGTGTTTTGTGGTTAAGAATCATGGCTACGAGATTTTATAAACGATAACCCATTTGGTTTGAGTTGGTTAATTATGTTGCAATACGCTTTTCAAAACGAGGTTTGTATTTTGACTCTTGAAGTCTAATAAAGTACCGCAACATGTAAACGAAGCCACGATTCCGATACTCTTATAAAACCTATGTACTCGCCAACATTTCTTTGCTGACTTTGTTTTTACATATGTTTCAGGTGTTGTTGCTTGATTGACGTTCTAGGATGCATGCGTCACATAGGATCTGGAAGAGGCCTTAGTGACATAAAACGATGATAGTTGATATAAAACTTGTTTGTTGTGTTAAAACAATGTTAATGCTTAATATTATCAATAAAACGAAACACTTTTTGTATCCATGGTTATGAAACGATAATTCTGTTACAACACTCCCCAACGTTTCCGCCATGCTTTGTTGTTTTACGTGGTCGGGGTGTGACAACCTGTTACATCCTTAACCTTTTGGGGTAGCCCAGTTGGCCAGCCCCACCCACCCTCTCCCTAGAGGTCCCGGGTTCGAATCTTGGTGTCCGCATCCCACGGCCACGCTCTTCGCTCTCGGTTGGGTATTCACCCCCAGGCAGCTATGGGGCTAAGCTAGCTTGTGGAGTGTGATCACTCCAGCGGTTGGGAGGACCGTGGAATATCCCCCCCAGTTACATCCTTCAACCGTGTAATGCCACCACCAAGGCCTCCAGCTCAATCCATATCGTCGTCCTCGTCATCCCCTCCTTGGCCCGCCATGTACTCCCGGATATTACCGATGCATCTTGAATTTTGGAGACGTTCCTCTCTATAACTCTGATTCGGGCGTGCGTGTTGCTTGCCATATTGTAGGTGTTTCGGGTGCACATGAGGTTTTCCTGCAACAAATCATGTAAACTTTGAAAATTAGGAAAACCACCTCCCTGAGAGGAGGATTGGCCCGGATCACTATGGTGCTGATACTGGTACCGTGGAGGAGGACGGATTTGTGGAGCGTGAAGGACGAGAGCTTCTTGAGGGTTCCACACAAGCCCTTGAACCGTTTGAAATCTGATTGTTCCGCCACCCGCTTCGTTTATAATCCCCATTGAGAGGCATATGACGAGATCCACCTTCCCCGACCACAGGCCCCTATGGAAGGACCTTGGCATCCCTTGCATGAAATGCTTGAAGAGGCGGTAAACCCACCCTCCGAAGAAGATAGGGGTCGGGGGATTGGCTAGTTGGTTCAAGTGCATGTTACGTAGGAGCAGGTATGGAACATCAAGGGCTACACGGTTGTAAATGTAGTGAAGGACCAAAAGATCTCGCAAGCTTACAACACCAGTATTGTCATGTCGTTGGGAGAGGGAGTTGCTAAGGACCCTATGGATGTAGCGGTATAGAGGGTCCCGCAACTGTGTGCTCTTGGTCTGGCTTGGGTTGTAGTGTCCTTCCCCAATCCGGTGGGAGCTCACGGAGACCACCCGTGTTCTCCTCGTCTCCTGCATCCTCTTCAGCATATAACCCAATGATTGCCCCAAATTATGCAATTGAAATTGAGAGCACATTCCCAGCACAACAAAATTCCACTCCCTCATTATTAAACGGTTCAGCTCTTGCCTTGAACGCCAATGTATTGTAGAACTCCATGTTGTATTCATGGACCGAGTGGAGTCTAGAACAAAGGGCTGCCCGGAGTGGACCAGTGACGAGGTTGTTAAAGCGGTCGAGTTGTCCTACTGTTTCTAAGGTTTCAAGGCAGACTTGTCGCGGGTTTTCTTTGGGCCTTGTCTTGAGAACTTCAAACCGGGCTTAAGCAGCCCACTCATTCTGGTTGAATCTCGTAAATTTCTTGGCCATCTGAAAGAAAACACAAAACAATTAGCACGAAACAGTAAATTTTTGAAGAAAACTGAAACAACTAACTGAATACGGCCCCGTGTCCACTGGACACGCCCCATGTTCGCCGGAATTTAGCTGGACACGGCCCCGTGTTCGCTGAGCACGACCCTGTGCTCAGGCGTCTTTTTCCCAAAAATGTGATTTTTCATCCCAGTTTCGAAAACTTGAATTTTTTTGGTCCAGTAGGGGCGGTTTTCCCTGAAAATGAAACCCCAACTGCCGTTTTTCCCAAAACAAATCGTTTACCCCTTCAGTTTCATCTTTTTTTGTTCAAAAATAAGGGTTTGAGGTTTTTGTGAGAAATCGGGCAAATCTACAAACAATTCAAGTTGATTTACTTCTTATAACATGTAACTAAACTACTACTAACAGATCTAAGAAAAAATTGGAGGTTCGATCCGGTTCAAGTTGAAGAACCCTAGTTTTTCCCCAAATTTTTGATGTTAAACTACATGCAAGTGATTAATCTAACTAACTATGATGATAGAATCATACCTTGACGTTGTTAGAAGTCGGAGGAATGTGAAAATCTGCAGAAATTTCCAATGGATCCAGAGAGTTTTTGGGGAAACGGGGCGTGTTGAATGAAGAAATGAAGGAAAAAGGGGTTTTATCCCCGACATTTGTGCGCACGCGGCCCCGTGTCCGCTGGACACGGCCCCGTGGGCGGGCAAAAATATATTATTATTTTTTTTAAGTGCACGTGTGAGTGCCCTGTTTCTCGAAACTTGGTTTTAGAAACCTTACCGATTTAGAAGCCTTTCCGACGTTCGCCACTTACAAGATATGATGTTGATGATCAAACCTCCGTTCATTCTTCGGCTGCTTGCAGCGAGATTTCCTCCTCTTCTGTAATAACCCGCACATTTGTGCGTTGTTACTACTCGTTGCACTCGTTACGCCTAGCACCAGAGATTCGAATCATAATGTAGCTATATCGCATACATCGCTATTTCACAGTATTTTCGCATATTACGCATACTTTATCGCTATCACATCACATTGCACTTGCTGACAACCATGAAGATGTCAAGTGAGGACCAATTCTACCCTCCTTGATAGCCGTGATGTGTCGCAGTGCAACTCAATACTCAAGAAAACGCACTCGCAGGCACGCGTAACTCGATTATCGCAGGATTTGAGATATGGATATGTATATACGACCCTATGTGACTAATCATAATAAATATATAAATGTGGGTATGAAAATGTGTAACCAAACAATCGTGACGCTTAACGAACAAAACGAAACATCGAAACGCCATTCGCCGGAGACCACCACTCGATCGGGTGGCCATCCGATCGGATTACCACCCGATCGGACAGCCACCCGATCGGACAGCCGTCCGATCCGTTGCACTTCTTCCCCTTCACTCCACTTCACCTATAAATAGCACTTGTCACATCACTTGAACAGTGATGTGACAGCTCTCACTCGACCAGCACGCTTTTGGGGCTTTTTCTCTGATTTCTCGCAATTCCGGTAAGATCTCAACCTAAATCTTGTACATCTTTGATCTACACACGATTCTACACCTTTCTATCTTTTGAATCTTTACTTTTAACCGTGAAATCATCAAGATTCAAGGTGTTATAGGATGACGTCATCATGTGTTCTTGAGAAATTCATGTTTTGGCCTCAATCCACCAAGAACAACTTAGATCTAACCGATTTCCACATAAACAAACAAAGATCTTTCATAGATCTAAACTTATTCTCAATAAAAAGGATTGAAAGATGGTTTTCCAACTTTCTTTCAACTCTTTTACACTCAATGCCTTCAAAACCGATAGAAACGGAGCTTGTGCCGACTTACTACTCATTCTTGCGGTTGTGTTGGTTCAAGATCTGGATTCTATCCATGAGACTACCGATTTTGGGTTAATCACGGAACATCATCTCGAACAGTTAACTGGTTAGATTTGGGTGATTCCTGTCCGATCAGGAGTACCAAGTATTGACGAAGTTTCTGTTGTTTAACACGTTATCAAAACATCTCGATAAAACGACAAACTATCAGAACAACCAAGTGTAAGACGAACAGAATGACCAGGACGGAATGCCGTCTGATCGGACTGACGTCCGAACAAGTTGTCACTCGTTCGATCTACACCTTGGTCCCACATTTAACTTTTGCTTTCAAAACCTTGAAGGATGAACATTGAACGAAGGGCTGACCAATCGGGTTACCATTTGATCGGAACACCACTCGACCATGTGATGTTCTGACTTCAGCACTTAAACAATTTTCATCATGTTCAATACATAGTCAGTTCCAAACGGATTGCCACCCGATCGGATTGCAATCCGATCGAGTGACAAACTGCTGTGAACTTGTTCTCACTAAGTGTCCTACTAATCGGATCGTCACCCGATCGAGCCGCCGTTCGATCGATCGACCTGAAGGGTAGAGATACTTCTCTGTTTTCAAAATGCTACAACGAAAACTTCAAAAGGCAAACCATCATACACAAACACCTCTTCACCGAACAAAGTGACAATCCAATCGAATGGTCATCCGATCGGAATACCATCCGAACGGATTGCCACCCGATCGATTGGCTATCCGATCGGATTACCATTTGACTCTTGGTTCACTCGCCACCGTTAAACGCACTGTTCGATGCTTACGGTATCAATCTGTAACCAGGCTGATCTCAGACGCGCTCCCTTCAATCCAACCAAGTTGTGTTTACTAGCTGAACACCAACTGTGAGAATACTCGAACCCTTTTTTATCTCATTTTGGGTGTAACATACGTTCCTATTAGATCGAATTTATCAAAACAAATTATTCAATCAAACTATTTATCACTTGCGAATAACTATTATGCATATTTATACGTGATGCTAGGTAGATATGTGTTACGACTTATACTCGCGAGGTCCCGCCTTAACTAGTATAGTACTATAGCACCCGATGGGGTCTAGTTAGGATGAATAGCAATCGCAATCGCAACTCGAGTAACTTAGCTGGTAGTATCGGTCTTAAATGCATGTATGTTGAGGTATCTCGTTTATGTATTTGGTAATTCGCAGCTCTTTTACTATTTACACTACACTATCAAAACTTGTATACTCGCCAATACTTTTGTATTGACGTTGTTTTTAATGTATGTTGCAGGTTTAGTCGCGGTCTACATCAAATCAAGCTAGGAAGTCTAGAAACACACCTAAAATCTAGGTTGTCGGATTTGTATTGTTTGAGAGAACATGAAAATTCATGACAGCTTATGTGATTGTACTTGTTTATTAGTATGGGATAATGAACGCATTAAATACTGTCGCAATTTAGTTGTTATGGATTCTCTTCAGCAATCTGATTCGCCTAGTGCCGCGCCCCGATGATTCCGCCATCGGTTGGGGTGTGACATCTTCATCCTCAATAAATCCTTGATAAAGCTTTAGCCGTTGGCCATTGACTTTGAATGAGATTCCATTCCGAGATTTAATTTCAATTACACCGTGAGGAAAAATATGGGTGATAGATCCTAGACTTTAGTTTACCAGGAAATAATCGAAGTCGTGAATTAAACAATAGAACTTGATCTCCTACCCGAAATTCATTAGGTATAATGTGTTTATCATGCAAATTTTTCAATCTTTCCTTATAAATTTCGGAGTTAGAGTATGCGTGATTTCTCAATTCGTCTAATTCATTTAATTGACAAAATCGATTTTTACCGGCAATTCCTATGTCTAAGTTTACGTTTTTAATTGCCCAGTAGGCTTTGTGTGCGATTTCTACTGGAAAATGATAACTTTTTCCATAGACAATCTAATATGGGGTGGTACCTATTGTTGTTTTATAAGCAGTTCGAAAATCCCATAAAGCATCGTCTAATTTATCGGCCCATTCTTTTTTATTTAATCCTACGCTTTTTTCAAGTATTCTTTTTAAACCTCGATTAGTCACTTCGGCTTGTCCGTTTATTTGAGGGTGATATGCTGTTGAGACCCGGTGATAGACCCCATACCTTGTTAAGATTTTTTCAAGTTGATGGTTACAAAAATGGGTACCTCTATCACTAATTAATGCTTTTGGAGTTCCGAAACGAGAAAATAATCGTTTCAGGAATCTTACCACGACTCTTCCATCATTTGTTGGAAGGGCTTCGGTCTCGGCACATTTGACAAGTAATCCACTGCCACAAGTATATATTTGTTTCCTTTTGACGGTGGGAAAGGTCCCATAAAGTCGAGTCCCCACACATAAAAAATTTCACAAACAAGAATGCCATTTTGTGGCATTTCGTTTTTGGAAGAAATATTACCTGTTCGTTGGCATGCATCACATGTTTTGACAAGACTTTGGACGTCTTTGTAAATGGTTGGCCAATAGAATCCTGAATCAAATACCTTTCACGCAGTGCTAGCGACACCATGATGTCCTCCGTATGGACCTTCATGACAGCTCGAACGGAGGGTGGGGTGGTAATCGAGATAAATCGCCTATAGAATCCGGCATGTCCTAGGAAACTTCTGATAGCTCGAACGGAGGGTGGGGTGGTAATCGAGAAATAGTGTCTATTTTTGCTCGATCAACCTCCATTTCTTCGCTTGAGATTTTGTGACCAAGTACTATTCCCTCCGTTACCATGAAATGACATTTTTTTCCAATTAAGGGCGAGGTTAGTTTCCTCACATCGGGATAGCATTCGTTCAAGGTTATCGAGGCATTGGTCATATGAATCTCTAAAGATAGAAAAGTCGTCTATGAAGACTTCCATTGTCTTTTCTATCATATCGTGGAAAATGGCCACCATGCAACGTTGAAATGTTGCGGGGGCATTACATAGACCAAAGGGCATGCATCGATAAGCAAAAGTTCCATAGGGACATGTGAATGTTGTCTTTTCTTGGTCTTCGGGTGCTATCGGTATTTGAAAGTAACCTGAAAAACCATCTAAGAAACAATAAAATTTATGACCGGATAATCTTTCTAACATTTGATCAATAAAAGGTAAGGGGAAATGGTCTTTCCTTATTGCCTCATTTAATCGACGATAATCTATGCAAACTCTCCATCCTGTGACGGTTCTTGTTGGTATTAATTCATTTTTCTCATTAGTGACCACCGTCATACCTCCGTTTTTCGGAACTACTTGAACGGGACTTACCCAAGGACTATCAGAAATTGGGTAAATGAGTCCAGCGTCAAGTAATTTGATGACTTCATTTTTAACCACTTTTTGGACATTTGGATTTACTCTACGTTGTGGTTGTATTATCGATTTATAGTCATCGTTCATTAAAATTTTGTGCGTGCACATGGAAGGGCTTATTCCTTTAATATCTACAAGCTTCTAAGCGATCGCATTCTTGTGTTTTTTCAAAAGTGAGATTAGTTTATCTTTTTCTACACTAGTTAATTTAGAAGAAATAATTACCGTTAACTTACCATCTTTGTTGACAAAAGCATATTCCAAACCTTTTGGAAGTTCTTTGAGCTCAAGTGGTGGGTCTTTGGGAGACTCCTTATTTGGTTGCTCATTTTGATCAAGAACCAAAAAGGTTTGTTCTATGGAGACTTCTTCTTCAACAAAGTGGTCAATTTCTTTTCTTGTATCGGGTGGCTCATCTTCATCTTCAATTAGGGGGTCATCATTGCCGAATGGATATTTCATTGAACGCTCAAGATCGACACTTCTTTTGAATGCCCCCAATTGAATAGGTAGATTGTTTTTCTTCCGATTTTCAAACCTTCGTAGGTTTTTACAAAAGGTCGTCCCAACACTAACGGAGCGTCATCAAGGATGACGAAGTTGGTTGGGATTACCAGTTGATTGGTTTGGACTAACACATCTTCAACTATCCCTATTGATTTTACTGTTTTCCGATTAGATAGAAAAATGGGTATTTGAAATGGAGAAAAATCACTAATACTTAATTTTTCGAAAATGTAGTTTGGCATTATATTAACACAAAGATCTTTATCAATTGTAATATTACTAATAAAGGAATTTTGAAAGAAACATGGAACCGCTGTAATGTTAATTTCAAATGGATCATCTTTTATTAGCGTAGTTTGATCATTTGTTAACTTAACGCTTACCATTTCGGTAACTTTAGAGTTAGTGTTTAACTCTTTTAAAAACTTAGCATGAGTGGGTACTAAACAATGGTTTTAGAAAGAAGGTGACAAGAGATTAATTTCTTGAAAATTAGACTATTCTTGAATTTTAACGTTATCGGACTCACCTTTTTCGATATTTAACTCATGTGTCGGTTTTTCACTTACTTGTTCTTCCATTTTTACCTCTTCAACTATCTCATCTTTATTACAAGTTAATTCTTCCCTTGCGCAGGATTCCTCTTCCCTTGCGCAGGCTTCTTTTATACAGCGCTCGATAGTTTTAAGGTGTTCTATTATCTTTTCGGCTACGGGTGAGATAGTTGGTGGTTCGTCAAAGTGAGTTGAATAAGTATCATCAAAGCTTGAATTCGGAAGTTCGATCCTTGGCTCCTCATAGTACTCATATGAGGTAGATGGTTCACACCATTGTTCCTCATTGTAAGTATTTGATGGATAAGGGTCGTAACTTGGTTCTTCATAGTACTCATATGAGGTTGGTTGTTCACGCCAAGGTTCCTCATAGTAAGTATATGAAGGTTGAGGCTCATATCTTGGTTCCTCAAAGTATGAGTATGAAGGCTCATACCTTGGTTCATCAAAATATGAGTATGAGGGAGAAGGTTCATACCTTGGCTCTACAAAGGGTGTGTATGAAGTTGATGGCTCGTACCTGGGCTCCTTATAGTGGTTGTATGAAGGGGAAGGTTGAAATAAGTTACAATATTGCACCGAATGAGGATTGCCACAAATAGTACAATACTCTTCCCAATAATCATCCTCCTCATAGTGGTAGTTGTAACCTCCTGAGTATTGATCCATAAGAATCACTCAGCAAATCATAATAGAGTCTCGGGACCAGAAAACAAAAATAAAAACGGAAACAGAGGCTGGACACGGCCCCGTGTTCAGTGAGCACGGCCCCGTGTTCAGGTTCTGTATCTGGGCGTTTAAAAAAATGTAACTAGTTTTGTGCAGCACGGGGGCGTGTTCAACGAACACGACCCCATGTTCAGACTCTGTATCTGGGAGTTTTGTAAAAACTATGCAGCACGGCCCCGTGTTCAGTGAACACGGCCCCGTGTTCAGGCTACTGTAATGCAAAAACTAACTAAAAATGAAAAAAATGCGCGCAGTTTTAAAAAGGTTTTTTGAAAAACTTATTAGGCCGTCGATTTTAAGCTTTTTTAAAATCCTTGTGTCCCCAGCAATGGTGCCAAAAACTTGGTGTGTGTCGGGTGTATTATATTTTTCTTTATATTTTAAGCCCTTCTTAACACGTTAGTCAAGTTTTAAATTTATAAAACACGATATTCTACTAACACTAAACACATACATGGGCAAGTGCACCCATCGTGAGCGTAGTATAGCGTTGGTAAGATACCGAGGTCGTCCAAGGACACAAGAGCTTTTAATAACGATTTATCCTCAACGTCTAATCAAATCAAAAGTTTTAGAAAAGGTTTTCAACATAAAAATAAAAAATAAAAATGCTAAAAATAAACATAAAATAAAACAGATAGACAAGATGAATCACTTGGATCCAACTAGCCTTTAGTGTAACCTTTGATAATTTCCGCACTTTTGCACTTTTTAAGAGATTATCTTAGTTATAGTAGTAGACCCCTCTTTTGAAGGTGACGTTACCCTCAACCCAGTAGTTTGAGTTAGTAAGGATACAATCCTAAAGGGTTGGAATATTGGAAGATAATTAATTAAGTTATTAATGCGTAACGTGGTAGGCCCCTGTTTTGAAGGTGACGTTACCCTCGGCTAAGTGGTTTGAATCAGCAGGGATACAATCCCAAGTAGCCGGGTTAATGTATTAGTAGTAGTTTACATATGAGGGGATCAAGCCATTCGCACCCATGCCATCCAATACCAGTGGGTATTGAAGGAGGTCCTAATAAGCTTGACCAATGTCCTTGTAGGATCTATACACTGAACAAGGCAAGAACCTTACCAAACCATTCCCTAAACCCCCGACCAGGTAGCCAACATATCTCTATATAGACCATAGAGATATGAATGGTGTAAATCTTTTATTTTATATAGACAGTAAAATAACGCCAAGACACCACAGACAAATGATAAGGAAGTTTCACCTTCAACATAAGAAACTAGTTATTAAAGTCATTAATACAAAACAAAATAAAAAGTGTGAAAAGATTAAAAAATCAAAAGTATTACACTAAATGCTTGTCTTCACCAAGTGATGTAAGAGACTTAGGCAAACATGGCCTTTGATGTCAAGAACTCTTACTATCAATCTTGGATCCCGAGACTACTACACACACTCTAGATGGATGATGGATGATGGTGGTGGATGTGGGTGTTGTGATGGTGGTGGAGTGTGGGTGAAGTGGTAGAGAGGTGGTTTGCCAAGGGATCCCTTTGAAGTGAGCCAAGCACCCCTATTTATAGCCTGCACAAAAGCCCGGACACAGCCCCGTGTCCATTGGGCACGGCCCCGTGTCCATCATCTTTCTCTTTCTTCATTAATTGCAATTGTCTTTATTAGGCTCCACATGCCCCCGTGTTCACTGGGCATGGCCCCGTGTGCAGAAGCGAATCTGTACTATCAAGGTTTGCAAGATTTTGCGAATCTTATCGTTGACTACGGCTCGTGTTGAGCTGGGCACGCCCCCATGCTGGGAATAGAAGCTTCTATAAGTTTGTCTTTTCTGCAAGTGTCTGACCACACCCACATGTCCGCTCGGCACGGGGCCGTGGTCAGCCTTGTGTTCCTTTGTTTTTGCTTGGGAAGATGCTGTCGAGGGGTCGGGCGTGCCACGTTTATTCATTTTCTTGTATTTATGTTAGATTTAGCTGCATATTTGTTCCTTTTGTTCAATTACGCTCATTTAGTCATGAAAATACAAAAGGAAGACAAGAGCACTCTTTTTCCAACATTAGTACTAAAAAGGGTTAGTTTTATGCCACATTTGATGTAATTTATATGTTGCATTTTACACACATCAATGTGCTAAATTGGGTGGCCCCTGGATGGATAATTTCTGTCCAACCGGGTCTTTTTCTCAAGCAATTTAGAGGCCACTTGTGGTTGTAGATGAAAACTGTAATTCATGATGCAAGTTGTATCAAAGTAGACACATCTTCCATTTCTGAAACATCCTTCAAGATCAAATTGATACAGTGAGCCGCACAAGGAGACCAAGAAATCATTGGATATCTATCACATAATAATCTTCCAGCAGCTTTGTAATTTGCAACATTATCAGTGACCAAGTGAACAATATTCTTGGAACCAACACTCTTAACAATTTCACTGAACAAATTGCATACACTTTCAGTATTACTCACAATATCAGAAGCATCAACAGATTTGATGAATGAAATTCCCGTTGGACAATAAACCAAAAAATTAATTAGAGCTCTTTGTCTAATGTCTCTCTATCCCTCACTCATTATAGTGTAACCTTTTTCGGCCCATTGCTCTCTATAAGAATCAACTATAAGTTTCACAGATTGCTTAGCATGTTTCAACAAATTTACATGAACTTGATGGAAGCTACTTTACTCATTGCAATTGGAAAAATGGGAGAATTTACAACATTTATCGATATGCATGCATCAAATAGCCACATGGCTACAGCTAAATCTGTATCATGAACTCTTTCCTTACTTTGCCATACAGATTTAATTGAAGGTTGAGTACGATCATTTATACCTCTTGAGAAATACGATTGTGTGTTGTCGGATGTTGAAGAAGCTTTCCTTTTACCAAGACTTTTTGTTTTTAGCGTAATACCCGTCACAGTCTCTGAAACTGTATTTTTACCTCTTTGCGTACTCTCTTCAAACAAAATATTCATTTGACACCTTACATCCGCAGGAACCTTTAAACACCCAACTAGATTTCCTTTAATTCCAGCAAGGTGTTGTTACATTTGGTTAATACCCCCTCCACGAAATGACTTGTTGCAAAATGTACAAATGCGCATCTTTTTACCAAGTTCATCTTGAGCTTCGGTAATATATTTCCATGTGATATCCATCTTCGAGTGAACATTTGAGTGGGCGGTCGACTCGGATTGGGGATTAGTTTCCTCTTCTTCTTGTGAATCCGTACTCTACAAGATATAAAAAACATAAAAGGGATTAACATGTATATAACATCACAAAAGAATTTGTTCATTTATGTTTCAAATCTAATATAACGTATCGAATCTTATAATCAATTAATTAGCAATTTAGCATTAATAACTCATAGACAAACTTATAAAAAAACCTAACACAGATTCATAGGCAAACCATTCATCCCTAATTTGACAAATTTCATCAATTAATTAGCAACTTCATAAACAATCTTCCCCAAAATAATATGTTTCCATCCCTAATTTGACTAATTTCATCCCTAATTTGACAAAATTCATCATTTTTTAGCAATTTAGCATCATTAAATCATAGGCAAACTTAAATAAAAAAAAAACCTAACATAGTTTCATAAACAAATTACAAAGAAATCTGATACCTGAAACTAAAGATGAAGAATCCTTGAGTTGAATTGAAGATGGATGGCAGGATGGGTGTCGATGAACTGAATTTAGGGATGGGCTTTTTTTCCCAAATACCTGTACTCGTACCCGTACCGTACCCGCACCGATTTTAGGTATTTGGTACATGTATCAGTACCCAGTTTTATTGATTTTGGTATTCGGTACTTTCGGTATTGGTACGGGTACGGGTAAAAACGGGTACTGGTACCGAATTTTATGTACACCTTTAAAAGTATTTTTTGTATTATGTTTTATTTCGTATTATGATATTTATAGTACTCATATTGAGTTTACCTATATGGTACCCGTATCGTATTGGTACTCTTACCAATTTTACCTATTTGGTACTTGTACTATATTGGTACTCATGTCAATTTTACCTATTTAGTACTCGTACAAGTGCTCAAAAACTAAATAAAAACAAAATGGTACCAAAGCGGGTACCGTACCAAAAATACCCGTACCGTACCTATATATTTTGTACGGTATTTGGTACCCAGTTTTGTTCAAATTCGGTACTGGTATTTTGGGTACCGGTACGAGTATGGGTACGGGTACTATACCAATCTCATCCCTAACTGAATTGAAGATGGATGGATGGAAGGAAAGGAACTGATGATCGATGGATGCGTATACAGACTACAGAGTGAAGATGGAGGCGTATACAGACTACAGAGTTGAATTAGATTAGGTTTTCATATGATTTATTCCATTATTTAATTAAAAAAAAGCTGACCGGCCCGACCCTACGTGACGATCCGCCGGCCCGACCGCCCACCGTCGGGTTAATGTTGAAACGGACTGATGTGCTGAACCGGCCCGGTAAAGGCTCCGGATCTCGCCGGACCGGTCCGACCGGCCGACCCGGTCCGGTTTTAAAAACATTGGTTGTTGAGACTGAGATTCCGACTGGTGATATTTGACTCGCAATCAAGTTGTTGCGACTGAGATTCTGACTGGTGGTACACACAAGGAACTCGAAATCACCATAAACTCAAAAACTTACACAAGATTCTCGAAAACTAAGTTTCTATCGAAAACTAACCTGTCCGCGAAATCTAACATGTTCTCGAAATCTCATTACTTTATCAGTTGTTTTACAAAAACAAATAGCTTAACTTGAATGAGCTTCTGATTTATCACTTCTGCCCAAAGGTGATTTGATACATCTATTATTGTTCAAGTATTATAAAAGTTATGTTAATTATACATTACAAACATGAATGTCTTATTTCTGGCCAAAGCTGATTTAATTAATTCATGTCTAGCATACTTAACAAGTGCATAACCAAGGTATTGTCTCATTTCTGGCCAAAGCTGATTTGTCACAATTACTTTGCACACATACTTAAATGATTTCACTTCTGCCCAAAGGTGATTTGTCTTCGTTTAAGTAGAATTTTCAGATTAGTCTATTATTTTGATGTTAGTAATAGACATACCACAACTTCTTCAAATAACGATCCTCACATTAATGATCCTTCATTATTCTTTTGATCATATTTTGTCTGCCTAGTTTTTTAGTACCCATTACATTACTAACTGTAACTTTCTTCTATAAATCAGTATCTCATCCACTCTAATTCCTAAACCTAATATGTTGTGCTTTACTTAAAGTTTCTATAAGATTAGCTCTTAAATTAAATCCTTGATTATCTATTAAGACACGATAATCCTATTGCTCTCCTCTGATAAAAGTGCTACAGAAGAAAAGTAGAGCATGATGAATAGGATAAACCGAACATGATGTCTTTTATGATAATCAAGAACTCTCTAACAAAATGTTATCACTAAAGTTATTACAGATTAAGTTTTTCCTAAGACTAATCTATTATCTATGGAATAATCACAAGAACTCCTAAGATGCATGCTTTCATTTAAATTCTAAACTAAAAGGTTAAGTGGCATTCATGAATTCATCATAATGTACAGTACCATGACCCATAAAATAAAGGGCTTACACATGGAAATAAGTACATTTTTCCAGTACATTACATACTAAAATTTTCACTTGTACAATTTGATGTCTTAAAAATCAACTATAACACTCAAAAGTACCAAAGGAAATGGAGTGTGTTGATAAGCAACATATGTACAAAGATAGAAATGTTTAAAACTGGAAAATAGATATTATTCACCTTACAACCAATAAAACCTTAAAAGAGGATACTTCTAAGGTCCATAGTCAAAATACATGTACAAAATTCCAAATCTAAGTTTATTCAAGGGAGAATCTCACTGCATAATTATGTCTTTTGACTAGAAGCAACGAGACTATCCATGATTCAAAAGAAAAGTTGGATGAACTAAAATATGTAGTTGCCTATTAATGATCTTTAAGTCTGGTAATTTTAATATTCCAATTTACACATGATAAGTTGAGCCTAGTTCTATATGTTTCCTTACTAGAAGTCAACAAATAACTAACATGAAAGTTAGTGACAAAATTAAATGTTAAGGCTATAAGAACCATAATAAGCAGTCTTCTAACAACGCTTTTCGATACCTTACATATTCTAGAAATTAATCAGAATATAGTATTAATACTTAAGTTATGCTATGAAGGTTGTGAGGTTTGCATAACCAGTATAAAGTCACACTTACCTTAAACTCTTATATGATTTGATCTCAATATCTGGATAGAAACATTAATAAGATGAAACTAGATGATACCTTACAATTTCACAACTTTTGTTATCATGCAAATGAGCATTTGAAAAAAGGAAAATGAGACCTATAAATGTCATCCATTGTAACCGACATTCATGAGAAATCATAACATGGTTAATGAGGATGATTTTTCATCTAATCTCATTCT
Source organism: Helianthus tuberosus (assembly GCA_030545235.1). NCBI lineage: Eukaryota > Viridiplantae > Streptophyta > Magnoliopsida > Asterales > Asteraceae > Helianthus > Helianthus tuberosus. The sequence goes on along the minus strand of CM060401.1, from coordinate 109,126,657 downwards.
AAGACTGTCTCCAATGCATCAGCATGCATTTACTACATGCATTCTAGTTATCATTGCCACGTCAGCTTTTTACACATTCTTAACACATGCACTCTCTCTCCTCTTTTTAACTTCAACCCATCCTTCCCACATGCATCATCTCTCCTCTATTTTTCTTTTTTTTAAAGCTTAAAATTGATTTATTAATGAATGGGCCCACCTTCTCTCTCTTCACTTGGATGCACTTCCCTAGATACATGCACCTCATTTTGATCTTCACTCCACTACATCCTTCCCAAGTGCAGCATGCCAACTCATCAAATGCATCCCCTACACATGCGCATTGGAGCCAGTCTAAGTGATTCTAAATCATGATGTTAAAAGCCCTAAAATATAACTTGGCTAAAGGAATAAATATGGGTCCACTATAAGTTATTCATTGACATTCGTGGAACTTATTCCAAATGGAATATACAGACATAATTCATTTATCAATTAAAGACTATCAACTTGTATCTAAATTTGTTTCACATGGCCCACGGTCTTAAAAGAAATCTATTCATATATATATACTTAATAAGATCTCTATTAAATATGTCTCTAAGTTTCTTATGACATGTGGACATTAAGGAAATCAAATAAAGTCTAACATATGTATGATAGGTTCCCACGTCATGTACCTCATTGAAACTTCTCTTGTACAAGACACTGCTCCATATGTATGATCAGTGGGAGCATTAAGTGTCTTAATATAACCTGCAATAGTTGCAAGAGGTGGGGGAGTGAAAACTTCAGATTAATTCAATTTACACCTCTTGTACAAGACACTACTCCATCTCGACACTATTCCATCAAAACTTGTCTCCTTAAAATCTAATGCTACTCTTACAAAAGTTTCATTGTTGCTTAATTGTGGGCACACTTAGATTTCTTACCTAAACTAACATGATCCTCAACAAGAGAAACTACAACGACTAACGTCACTAATTTGTTTTTCTCTATTAGAATCAGTTGGTCGTTAAATATTGACCCTAAGCATGTTGAGTTCCTAAAGATTTCTAAGGTCAGTGGGAGCAGTCAAAGTCCTTATCATGACTTGCAAGGAATACATGAGGCGGGGGGAAGAGAGTCATTAAATTTTACTCCGAATTTAACTCTGATTACACCTCTTGTACACCATACTGCACCAACTCTTACAAACTTAGAATCCTGAAAATGATAGAAACCTAACCAAGAGCTAATCCATAAAACTGAAACTTCTAATAACCCAATAATCAACTCAAGAGGTCATCTAGGTTTAAAAACCTACTAACTTTGATGATTACATAACCTCCCTGACTGAAGTTGAAATGGATTTTGGAAAAGTTTACTGATCTTATCTCCTATAATTAAGCCACTAGCGTCAATCAGTCTTCTAAATGGAAAATAGTAAAACTGATCTTATGTGTTCGTATAACGTTTGGGATTTGATTGAATTACCTAAGAGTGTTCATAACTAAACCAAATCCTGATATAAACATTAAGACACGAAGAAGCATGATTGATTGTCAAAGGTTATACTCAGGAAGAGATAAATTATCAATGAATCTTTCTTACCTATCTTACAAAAGATTTCTTTTAGGATCATCACTGTTCTAGTAGCTGATAATAATTTTGAGCTACATTAGATGAACATTAAAACAACTTTCCCTAACAACTGACTGGCATATTTACATGTTTATAAAACAACCTGAAAGTTCTAAACTTAAGGTTAAAGAACAGTTTGTCTACAAGTCGATAAAATCCATGTATGGGTTAATGCAAACATCATAATGCGATGAAATCTTAACATATTTATTTTCATCAAGAACCAAGTGGATTAATGTACATACCTCAAGAAGAGTGGGAGCAACTAAAATAAACTTGTCCTTATATAGATGACATTCTTTTGACAAGTATATGTTACATAAGTCAAAGCATTATTAACACAAACTTTGATATAATAGATCTCAGAGATATCTCTTACGTGATAGATATCATAACATACCGAGATAGACCCAATGGGACATTAGTTTTGTTCCATAAGTTTAACCTTAAATGGGTCCTTACATATGTAACAAACAATACTGCTCTCCTTTAGAGGATAATAGGATAAATGAGATTATTTCCTTACGCTTCATTAATTAGAAGCCTTATGTAAGTTCAAGTCTATACTCATTTAGATATTACTCACATTGCAACACACTAGATATATCTAGATAAATGTGGAGCACGTAATACAGTATTACAATATCTTTAAAAGAAACGAGAGGCTATAATTTTAAAGAAGAAATGAGAACTCAAACTGGTTGATTACTCTAACTTTGTAATATTTAAAGATGACAAAATGTAATTTCGGGTATATCCTTATGTCAGCAGACAAAACCTATCTCATGGAGGAGTCATAATGGACTGATATCAACAACCTAAGTTATAACGACATAATATATTGCTGATCACAAAGCAATAGTCACTAAATGTTGTTGGAAATTTATTAGCAAACTCATAAGTTTATTAACTCCATATAAATTATATTGAAGACTTATTATGATAAAGTCACTACCATGTCTCCTTGAACAGTAACAGTTCGAGAGGTGTTGCATTAAATTTTCGATACGAAATTAATTATTCATTTATGAACGAATTGAGGAAACTAAATCTTTGTATTGAATACATTCATGCTATGCTTAAGGATCCTATAACTGAAGGTCTATTGCCTATAAGTCTTATTAAGAGAGCTCATAAAAGAGACCGGTTTTAATTGATGACCATGTACAACTACATATCGTACTATGAATGACTAACTATTAATTAATTTTTCTCATCAGTTTGGTTTTGTATGTCTATAACATATGTTCTACCGGTATAATGATATATAGACAAATGTAAATACAAATCAAACGTTAAAGGGCTTACTTATTTTGATCATAACTGTTAGGTTGAAATTGAGGCTGTAGTATGATTAATGGGGGTCCTGAGTCGAATGATGATTCAACAGTTGTATTTCTCTGCTACGGTTCTAGGTTTAAAGCTAAAATGAGTATTAACTTTTGATCAGACTTATCTAATGCTCACGATAAATGATTATTCGGCTAAGTGGGAGAATGTAAGATTAAATATTTTATTTATATGTATTTAATCTAGTAGCCATCATTATCATTTATATAATACGGATCAAATATGTATTAAAACCTATAATATAATTAGTTGGTAATTGTTGATGGGCCCAGTTACCCTTATTAATTAATTGGGTTTCCCCTTGGGTGTATATAAGGAGATTACTAGAGAGGGATTAGAGTTAGACACTCATAACATCACAAATAATCCCCCCCCCCCTCTCTCATTTACTACGAATTCTTCAACCTTAAAAAACTCGGTACTACCATCATTAACATACATCCTAAAGGGGAACCAAATCATCTTGACAAGTATGTCGAACTCCATGGCTGCGTATCTGACTGGATTCTCTGCTGGCCTGTTTGTTGTATCAGGTATTATTTACATGTTTTCCCTTATGTTTAAACAGAACTGATCAACATGTGGTATCAGAGCATTTGTTGCTCAATCAGTTCTGGTTGTTTCCATGAATCTGGAATTAAAATCTGGAAAACAAACTTTCTGAAAACCTGATAAAATTCAAAAACAATAAATTCGACTAAACTTACTAATCATGGATTTTATGTTCTAAACGGATGTTTAATCACATCATATCTTACAATAATTTTCGAAATCTGTTTTAGCAACTTAAATTTCAGATTTCGTTCCAGAAGTTAATTTAATTAAAATTAAGGTTCTTCATGTTCTTAGTGAAATTTGAATATATTCCCTTATTTTGGAATGAATTCAGTTTGGAATGAATTCAGGAGTAAAAGGTGTTTTCCTGTGTTTTGATTAATTTTTATCCCTTAAGATTTCAAAAAATCTGTTAATATTATTAGATTTTATTCGATATCATTGAATAAATATAAAATATCTTTTAAACAGGAAACATGATATACCAGAATCCCTTAATTTTCGAATTTCACCTTTATCACAACTAACATCTATTGATTAATAGATTTCGAGCCTGGGAGAACAAGTTTTCGAGATCCATAAGAGATTTTGAGATTACATAGAACTCGAAATCTCATACTAACTTGAAATCTTATTATTTTCGACTCGAAATCTCATAACTACTCGAAATCTCATTAAAACTCGAGAACAACGGAGATCTCGAAATCTCATAAAGAACTCGAAATCCATTGGGAACTCGAAATCTCATAACTACTCAAAAAGTCAAGTGAACTCGAGATTTCACAACAAAGTCGAAATCTCATAAAACTCGAAAACTCGCAATCAGGTTGTTGCGACTGAGATTCCGACTGGTGATATTTGACTCGTAATCAGGTTGTTGCCAACGTTTTCAGGACTGGACTGGAGGTTGACCCGGTCGCCTTACGGGGTCAAAGGTCGGACCTGTCCAACCGGTTCGACCGGATTTAAGACCCGGATTACGTCATAAATTATATAAAAATATATATAAAATATAGATAAAATTCCAAATAGTTAATGAACTAAAAACACAACTATTAGTCATCCAAAAATATACAAAAGTACCAAATCCAAGAACATAAAAAAGTTCAAAACCAACAGCAAATGAAAGTACCAATCCAATAACATAAAAATCTACCAATCATCTAGCGAATCCGAATCATGATCATCATCAAAATCGCCGTCACCAACATTCATACCATCATCAACTTGAAGTACATTATCTTCTTCGTTGAATTCTTGGCCTAAAATTTAAAAAATGACAAATCTAAGTATATAGTTTTTGAAGTAAAAAATTATGCATCATCAATATCATTTAGTAATCAATTTATCAAAAGAAAATACTAATCTTCAGATGGTTGTGTTTGTGAATCAAGGTCAATTAGGAGCTCCTCATCGAGCATATTTTCTAAATCCTCATAGCCGCCTAGCACAAAACGGGCCACACCCTTTCCCAAATTTCAAAACCCACAAATCAAAAACCCCCAATTTCAAAATCCTAAATTCCTAATTCAAATCCACCTTAATTATCATCCGAATTGGAATCCAAATCAGATTCTAGATGACGTTCCAGATGAAAAATCAAACTCACCTTAATTATCTTTGTAGATCTGGATGACGTCCCAGTCTACGACGACGAGTACCAGGTCAGATCTTATAGTTGTCGACCCAATCTCGGTCAACAAGAACAGATCCAAGTCTGAATCAAGTAGAAATCGCCGGATATTTAGCAGCAGAGATAACCGAAAATCGTCAACACTTGCCGGACAGATTTCTTAAAACCCCAAATAAAACCGTCAATATAGAAACAAATAGTGGAGTGTTTTTTTTTTCAATTTGCAAATCATTTTTTATTTCAGGGAACAATCGGTGTTTGGGTTTTTCTTAGACAAAACAGTATTAGGAAGCAAATTGCTTCTTATTTGTAGATCTTCTTGTTGTTGCTGCTTGCAACATTAAGAGAGATATTATTATATGTGATTGAAGGCTAAGTTTTGAGAATGAGAATGAAGGGGTGGGTTGTGGTGGAGTGGTGCGTCGGATGGTGGTGGTTTGGCAGGTGGTATGGGGTGGATGGCGGTAGTGTGGGGTCGAGAGAGATAGCTATGAGAAATAGAGAGAGTAGAACTTGCGAATAGTTGAATATTTCTTGAAAACCTTTGTAAGTATTTTTTTTTTTTAATAAATGGTTAGATATTTATGTTATTTACACAATTAGTCCCTGCATTGGTGAATTGATAAAAATGCCCTTATGTGTAAGGCACATGACCAGATTTAAAAGAAAAAATTAACTGGGTTTGACCCAAAGGACATAACGTGCAAGATTTGGAAACATAAAGTACAAAACTTGTCAATTATAAAGACAAAGGACACCGTCCGAAAAAGGATATAAAGATAAATGACAAAATTTGCAATTCACTCTAATAAATATGTAGAGTTAAGTTCAGATATAAAGAGCCTTATCGTACAAAACGTACGAAAGACATGAAAAACCAAAAAAAAAAAAAAAACGTGGTTGCATTTTTGTAATTATTTAGTAATATGGTAATTATCAAAATTACTCTACAAATGATCTTGTAGGGTAATTTTGATTTGGTAGAGTAATTTAAAAAAAATGATCTTTTAGGGTAATTATCAAAATTACTCTATAATTGTATCAAAATTACTCTGTAAGTTTATCAAAGAACATATAGTTCAAAATTACTCTACAAGATCATTTGTAGAGTAATTATAATATAATACTCTACAAAATTACCCTACAAGATCAAAATTACCAAACAATATCATTTATAGAGTAATTATGATATTCTACAAGATCAAAATTACCTTACAAGATCAAAATTACCCTACAATGTCATTTTACAAAATTACCTTACAAGACCATTTGTAGGATAATTTTGATAATTACTCTACGAGTAAATAATTACGAAAATGTCATCGCGTTTTTTTACATTTTCATGCATTTCATACGTTTTGTATGATAAAACTATTTGTATTTGATCTTTTGTCTAAATAATCATATGTTCAATATCTAGCTCCTGTTGCATAACATGACTATTAACTAACGGTGGTTAGATTTGCCTCCACTTGGTGGATAAAATGTAGTACGAGGAAAGTTAATAAATGTTTATTTATTTAAGTTTTTCGATCTAAATTATTACTATTATTAATTTTAAAAAATTTTAATCTAAAAATACAAACCAATTTGGAATGGACAACTTACTTGCCTCCAGGTATGCTATGTGTAGACGCACCTATAAAAGCTAAAATCATTATTTATTTATATTTTTTTTATGATAAGTCGTGTAAATGCAAATATTTATGATTAGCAGCCAACCCAAAAATGTTTTATCGAGGTCACAACGTTTTATATTAGTACATCTTGAGATTTTTTTATCTAGTTATAAAAATTATTTTGTGTTTAACATGTAGAGTGGGGTTTTCAATTTGATATGTTTTGTATAGCCTTTTTTGTAATGTAATTTTAGTTTCAACTTTTCGAAGACCTAGATCCTTGTTTGAAAGGATATACACATTTAGCTAATTATAGACTATTAATTTAACCGATCCATCTTATTGTCTTCTTCGCTAGGTAGGTCAACGGGTTGAAACCCGTCTCAATATAGTAGAATTTGAACCCTGGTTGTTATCACGAAGAAGCAACGCGGCTACCAATCCAATCATATGCAATGTATTACTTTGCTCTCACAAAAGTTATTTACAAAGCTTATCTTGCGAAACTTACTATAAATTACATATAAGAAAATTTGGATGTCTAGGTCCTCCATGTTTATAATACTTTTTAACATTATTTGGTTATTATAATATTTATTTAAATGAATTTTGGTAATTATAATATGTTCACCAAAAGACGCCACTAATTGCCACATGATACAAATAAACTATCGTTGTCACTTTGGAACATCACTAACTAATTTGTAGTTAAAACAATTCAACAAGATTCTCACCTAATTAGTTAACGACTTTTTGACAATCTGACCCGATCCCATCATACCCAAAATCCACCAATTATTTTTTACGTTTTTATTAAATAAAAACCGATATTTACTTAGGGGCTGTTTGATTACCTCTTAATGAGGCTCTTAATAGTTCAGACCTCTTACTGGTTCAACATTAATGGTTCAGACTGTTTGTTTCACGAGCAGATATCTGAATGGTTCAGACATTTGCCTCTGAATGGTTAAGATTTATACAGACTCTGAATGGTTAAGACCTCTAATCTGAATTGGTCAGACATTTGTCTCTGAACAGTTAAGCATTATACAAGCTCTTTATGGTTCATACCTCTTACTGGTTCAGCACTTAACCATTCAGATGTTGTCAAACATCTCCTTAGATTGTGAACGAAGAAGCTAACAAATAATAAATAATAAACAATACAAACACAAAATGATGTATATGAATGTTATTATTTTATGAAAAATAAAAGTAAAATCACTGCATTTTCCTTTTTAAACATACATATTATTTACTATTTTGAATAATATGGTGTTTTGGTCATTTTCTATTTTGAATAATATGGTATTTTGGATTTCTTTTACGCTATGAAGGAAAAGGATTTTTATTCATCTTTTATTGGCATCCAAATTGACGAATTACCATCAAGATTAAGAGAGATTAACAAGCGGATCAATTGAAAATTTATGACCACTTACCTTAAATAGGATACAATTAATCAATGTTCTCAAAACCGGACCGGTTGAGTACTACTAAACCACCTATATTTGGTCCGCCCAGTTATGGTACATGTTAGCGGTTAAATCGGATTTTCACATTTTTATAAATATTTTCTTCCAAAATCTTGTTTATTGGCTCATTTACTACTTTAAACTTCATATTTTGTTAAAGACATAAAGATAAAACTGTTTCGTATTTTGTTTTCTTAAATTATATATGTATATTTTCAATTTGCAAACTAATTCATGACGTCATCTGGTTCTTAAATCCGGTCCGCTGGGCAACCGATTCTATAACCATTATGTTTTTGAAGATTTGCATTTAACATAAATTCAAAACTTTAACCTGGTGGTTAAATATTTAATGAGGTATACAAATGCACCCACCATAGAATAATAAAAGAAATTTAGTGAAGTTGGTAAATGGTCAACTAGTTGCAGTTAAAAATGTAACTATGCTGAATTTGTAGCATGTAAAATATAAGATGGTAGACTTCTAAAGCAAGTAAGTACTGATTACAAGTCATTGGTGCACCAACTTGGTTTAACAAATTTGGTGATGTAATCTAAGTATACCACTACATCTTAATCCCAAAACCTACTTTGCCTACCTCCAAACAACCTCATTCTCCTTCACTCTATATAAACCAACCACAACCCATCTTAACTCTCACAAACTCATCTACAAACCGATAACCGGCATTCAAACCAATCGAACCCATGGCTCAACCAACCGGCATTGTTAGCCTCATGTTCTTGACCATCTTGTTGATCTTTTCAAGTTTAGCATGTTTCACAAATGCTAAAACTCACTACCATGGGTTTGTTGTATGTGTTCTTTACTTCTTTTTAAACACATTTTTTTTATTTCTTTCTATGGTTACTTGATACTAACTGTTTGGGCTGGATATAGGTTCAAGCAACGAAAGTGACCCGGTTGTGCAAAACCCGTAATTCTATTACGGTTAACGGGCAGTTTCCGGGTCCAACCTTGGAAGTTAATAATGGCGATAGTTTGGTGATAAAGGTCATCAACAAAGCGAAATACAATGTCACCATTCACTGGTATGACAAAATTCTTAATTAGTTCACTAATTGTTTTTTTAAATATCAGGCATGGAGTTTTTTTAATATATTACCTAATAACTTAAATTAGTTCACTAATTGTTTTTTTAAATATCAGGCATGGAGTTAGACAGATTAGGACAGCATGGGCCGACGGACCCGAGTTCATCACTCAATGCCCAATCAGACCCGGACAGAGTTATACTTATAAATTTACAATCTCGGGTCAAGAAGGAACATTATGGTGGCATGCACATAGTTCATGGCTTAGAGCAACTGTTTATGGTGCTATTGTCATTCACCCAAAACAAGGCGATACTTACCCGTTCCCTAAACCAAACCGCGATTCGGTCATCATGCTTGGTATATACATAATAAAAAAAATAGATAAAAATAAACTTAACTGTATAATTGAGTCATCTGACTGAAGTTAGTGATGTTATGATCAGGTGAATGGTGGAACGCGAACCCTATTGATGTTATTAACGAAGCCAGAAGAACCGGTGGAGCTCCAAATGTTTCTGATGCATATACCATCAACGGTCAACCTGGTGATCTTTACAACTGCTCTAGCAAAGGTTTGTTTCTACAAGATTAAAAAACATAATCTTGTTGACTTGTTAGCAGAAACTAATGATATATTGTTTTCTGAATGTAGATACTATAAAAGTTCCAATGAGTTCAGGAGAAACAAACCTCGTGCGGGTGATTAATGCAGCATTAAACCAGCAACTATTTTTCAAAATCGCCAACCATAAATTTACAGTTGTGGGAGCTGATGCTTCCTACGTGAAACCGTTCACGACCTCGGTCTTAATGCTTGGACCGGGTCAAACCACGGATGTACTCATAAAAGGTGACCAAACACCGGGTCGATACTACATGGCAGCACGTGCTTACGCAAGTGCACAAGGTGCACCCTTTGACAACACCACCACCACCGCCATTTTGGAATACACGACCGCTAAGACTAACTCTTCTAAGCCAGTTATGCCCACCCTCCCGCCTTTTAACGACACAAACACCGCCACCGCCTTCACCACCAGCTTCAGAAGCCCGGGGAAAACCTTAGTTCCGAAAACAGTTGACGAGAATCTTTTCATCACCGCTGGCCTTGGAATCAACAAATGCCCACCGAAAGCCAAGGCGAGTACCTGTCAAGCACCAAACAACACGCGCTTCACCGCCAGTATGAACAACGTGTCTTTTGTGCTGCCGTCCAACTTCTCATTGTTGCAAGCACACCACAATGGGATTCCCGGAGTTTTCACCACCGATTTTCCAGCAAAGCCTCCAGTGACGTTTGACTACACCGGTAATGTAAGCCGGTCTCTCTGGCAACCAACGCGTGGGACCAAGGTTTATAAACTGAAATACGGAGCTAAGGTGCAGGTGGTGCTACAGGGAACGAGTATTTTCACAGCTGAAAACCACCCGATTCATCTTCATGGATACGATTTCTACGTAGTTGCAGAAGGGTTCGGGAACTTTAATCCCAAAACCGACACTTCGAAATTCAACCTTGTGGACCCACCTCTAAGAAACACCGTTAGTTTACCCGTCAACGGGTGGGCAGTCATTAGATTCGTTGCGGATAATCCAGGTAAAGGGGGGAAAATGAACGTTTAACACACGTATTTACATTAAATTTTCAAAAAAATTGTTGCTTAATTATATTTTTATGTTTTCAGGTACATGGATTATGCACTGCCACTTAGACGTGCACATCGGGTGGGGTCTGGCTATGGTGTTTGTAGTCGATAACGGGGTCGGGCTTATGGAGTCGCTACAACAACCACCGAAAGATTTGCCGAGATGTTAACACTAGAACAATATATACAAACATAACAGCAATCTTTGAATGTTAATGTTGTTCTTTCCCCAATTTGTAGATGTATAAAATTTTCCCCATTCCAGTTTATAATTTCATACTCAACTTTATATAAAAAAAGGTTTTCCATTAGTTTTATTGTTTCTATAACATTATCATTTGTTCCCAATTAAATCACCCATCAAATCTATCTATCCTGTTGACAGTGATGGTTGATGAACTTAACTGATTACAATACTAGAGTTTCTTCATGAAAAGTTAGAAAACCTAACCTAACCTAACCTAACGCGATTAGTATGATGAATGTTAGGAACAGACAAATTGATGATTAAAAAGCTAGAGAATACCTGAAGAGCGTACGCTTGGAATTTGGAACATTTGCGAAGGTTTTTTGTTTTTGTTTTGCAGCAGGGAGGAGTGTGACAGTTGTACACCGTTATTCGGTGGAAGGGTGGTGGTGGTGGATGTAGTTTTCAGGTCACGCGCAGCGGCAGGCAACACACCCATGACCCTTTTTTTTTTTTTTTTTAACAGTAACTTTCATTAAACACCAGGCAGCACCTCAAACCGAGGATCGCCCAAAACTAACTAGTTTAATACCCGTCTAGCGTCGTAATGATATAATTATTTTTTTATTTACATAATAAAACATTATTTGTTTAAAAAGATCCTAAATGTATGGAATGTTTCATCAAAATCTAATATTTACACGTACAATATGCCTAAAAATCCAAAAAAGCAAGGTTTGAGGTAATTACAGTCAATTGGATGGCATTAAGCTAGTCTTTAAGTGACCATATATTGACTAATACAAGCAGTGCCATGATGGCGCAATTCACGTAGACCTGGCAAACGGGTCAGGTCGGATCGGGTCATGGGTCAAAACGGGTCAATTATAAAAAAAGGGTTGTTTTGGTTCGGGTCGAAACGGGTCCGGGTCAGAACGGGTCCAGGTCAAAACGGGTTCGGGTCAGAACGGGTTTTGTGTCAAAACGGGTTGGGTTGTTCTAGAAAAAGAAATATTAAATTATAAAATTATATTATAACCTGAGTTATTATTATTGAGCAAATTGTACAGTTATTATAGTATATAAAAAATGAAAAAAAAAATGGGACAGTTTTTTCTATCGATGCAATGCTTTAAAAGTATACTGTAACCCTCTCTCTACTTCAAGGTTCAAAGAGAGGATGGTTTCTCTCTCTACAAAAGTTCTCAAAAACCCTCTCACTCTCTAACACTCTGTTCCCGAGTCTCATTTAACAGGGGGGGGGGAGGGAAAATAGATGAAAATATGAAAAACCATGTTCCCGAGTTTCATTTAACAAGGGGAGGGGAGGGAAAAGGGGGGAAAAAGGAAGAAAATTTATCCATATATTCATCCTCCCAAATTGGAGAGATTAGGAGAGAAAATCCTATAAATTACTAAATTACCCTCCAATCCTCCAATCTAATTAAAATGTTTTATGTTTAAAGGGTATAATGGTAAAATTGTTTTCCTTCCCCTTTCATTAAACTCGAGAACACGAAAAAAATCACATCTTTTCGCTCCTTTTCTCTTTTAATTTATTTTCCTTCCCCTCCCCCTGTTAAATGAGACTCGGGAACATAGTGTAAAATCACATGGTAAGTGGTGGTGGCGGCGACTATTGAGCGGCGGCCGAAAGCTTGTGGTGGCAGGGCTACTGAGCGGCGGCCGGAAACTTGTGGTGGTGGTGGCAATTCGGCGGCGGCTGGAAGGCTTGTGGTGGTGCCGGCGATTGGGCGGCAAAGACTTGTGGTAGTGGCCGACGACCGAGCAGCGAAATGGTGGGCGGCGATTGGGTGGCGCAGACTTGGTGTGGTGGCTGGCGACTGAGCAGCGGAAGCCTGTGGTGGTGACTTGAATTTTGAGGTTTATTGAATGCGCTGGACATCGATATTGCCAGTTCTAACCCTTTCCCAACTTCAGAAACAACCCATTCTAACCCTTCCTCAATTCCCGAACAACCCATTCTAACCCGTTTTTAAATTTCCTTGTTCTAATTCTAACCCGTTGAGACCCGATCTTAATTTTACCCAGACCCGAAATGACCCAGGAGGTCACTTTAATGACCCATCATGACCCAAAATTAGGTTTACGGGTTGCCTTTGCCAGGTGTACGCAATTGTCTTAGAGGATCAGATGTTGCGTAGGGAAGGGGCCAAATGGTTAAATTTACTAAATTACAGCTCCAGAGCAAATCAAAATAACAAAAACTTAGGTTTGTGCTTGTTATAAGCTCAAGCAGAAGGAAAAAACTTCAAACTAGTTGCGTGGAACAAAAAGGGCTAATTTAACAAATACCCAATTAAAAAACTATAAATGAAAATCAAATTACAATTGCTCCTGTTTAGTAGTATAAACAAACATGATGCAGCAGCCTTGGATTGGACTCATGGGCTTGTTATAGGTTCTGGGCCGTTGCATCAGCGGGCCGATGATGACCCAAGCTGACCTCTGACCTCGTGTTTTCTGGAAGTTGGAATCGTTTATTTTTGCTTATGGATTAATATCTTTTTATTTAAGTTGTTGTTTGTTTTGATTTGTTTCCTTCCCTTAGTTGTAGGCTTGTTTTGTGGCTTAGGGAATAGTATTTATTTGGCTTTCTTTTGCATTCGTGAGACAGTTTTTTTGGAGTTTTGAATTAAAATACATTCCGATTCCGGTTTCGTTCTTGGTGTTCTTGTTGTTCCAATTTGGTTGCAAGCAGAATTGCATCAGTTGGTATCAGAGCCAAGCGAGATTGTAGATGGAGAACCGTGGAGAATGCTTTTATAGACACCCCCGTAGACCCGCCGACCGAGGCAACGAGGACTATAGGCGAGACCCACGGGACATCGAGGAGATTGCACGACTGCAGCAACGGATCCGGGATCTTGAACTGCAGCAGGGAGCTCGATTCGATGAAGAAACGGAGACTGATTCCAACATCTGGGATGATGGAACCGGTCCCCAAAACCCGTTCGGTCACGATGATCGATGGAACCCTTTTGCGCGCCAGAAAAACCAACCTGACCCGCTGCGTAATCTGGGAGTTAAAGTTGACGTTCCCGAGTTTACTGGTAGAGCACAACCTGACGAGTTTATCGACTGGCTGCACACAGTCGAACGAACTTTTGATCTCCGCGACATCCCAGAAAAATACAAGGTAAAATTAGTTGCTATCAAGCTTTGTAATTATACTTCTTTATGGTGGGAACACGTGAAAAAAAAGAGGGCTCAGGAGAAGCGGTCTAAGATCGTGACATGGGAAAAGATGAAAAAGTTACTTCGCGATAAATTTTTACCTGCTAACTATCGCCAAGAAGCCTTCCTGGAATACCATAACCTGTCCCAACGGTCGACCACCGTTGAGGAATTAATTGCTGAATTTGACAGGTTGAGAATGAGGTGTGGTGTCGATGAGGAAGAAGAGCAGGTTATTGCACGGTTCTTTGGGGCGTTACGTCCCAAGATTTCTGATGTTGTTCAATTGCAGCCCTATTGGACCTTCAATGACGTTTGTCAACTTGCATTAAAGGTCGAAAAACAGCTGAAAGGGAAGGGTAAGGCAGCAGTCACTAAACCAAACCCGATCAAACCTGAGTTTTCACGCGGTTCGACGGGAACTTCGGCTAACAACCGGTTTACACCAACCAAAACCGAGGCAACAGCCTCCTCCACCAACCCATCTGTAATGTAACACCCCGTGTTTTCATAAGTGAAAGTCAAAGTCAAGGTCAAAGTCAACGACCAATTTCGCGCAACTTGACTCGTAGAAATGTTTTTATTTTATTTATATTATGTGGAGTAAGTGTCGTACATTATAATAATCGAATCGTGTTAACCGTATTTCAATCGACTCGCGACTGCGAATTGTAGGAAGTAACAATGCGATAAAGTTAATTGACTAATACTCAAGCTATACTAATCGAATCGACATCAAATCGTAACTCAAGCTATGTATTTTACTTGTCATTTATACGTGTGTGTGTGCCTTACGTGTTACCTGTGCATGTTTATTTATGTTTTGTTGTGATAATCAAGCGAACTCAATCGAACTCGAAGTCTAACTCGAATGTAATCGAACCCGAACCCGAATTCCGAATCGAACCATGTTATATACGAAGTAGTTGGGACTGAAAGTAATTTGACTAGGAAACCCTATTGAATCGCTCGCAATCGAAACCGAAGAGTCATCGCACCCGAACACACCATTCAGTCGACATCCGGACGGATGGCCAGTCCGCACGGATTGCCAGTCTGCACGGATTGCCAGTCCGCACGGATTGCCAGTCCGCACGGATTGCCAGTCCGCACGGATAACCCATCCGGGTGACCTGCAATCTGCACGGATCACCCTTTCCCCTTTTAGCATCCTATAAATACCCGGGTCACTCTCCCAACTTTCCACTTTTGGCAAGTGACGTCCGACCAACACGCATTCTTCACCTTTTCTTCGATTTCTCTCAATCCAGGTAAGATTGCTCTAAATCTTGTACATTCTTGATCTATACACACATCTACACCTTTCTATCTTTCAAATCTCAACTTTTAACCATGAAATCATCAAGATTTGAGGTATTCTAGGGTGACGTCATCATGAAGTTCTCATGAACTTCAAGTATGACCTTATTCCACCAAGAATAACTCAGATCTGAACGATTTCCACAAGATTTCACAACAACTTCACCTAAATCTAAACTTTACCCTCAAAACGGCACGAATCAGACCAGTTCTAGTCTTCCACTCAATATTAGTGATGCACTAGTCCTAGATCTGGATTCTACCTGCAAGACACCTGATTTCGGGTCAGACCGGGATGACCGTTCTAAACCGCCGACAGGCCGAGTTAGGGTGATTCCTGGCCAGCTTGGTCATGCGGGTAAGGATGCGATTCCAAATGGTTGCCACGTAATCAGAACGTCTCGATAAAGGCGACCAAGGTAGCCGGACGGAACAACCAGGATGAGGAAGTTGTCCGCACGAGTAAGTTGTCCGCACGGACAAGCTGTCCGCACGAACAAGCTGTCCGCATGGACAGACGATCCGGACGGGTTGTCACCCGGACGAGCTACACTTGGGACCCACATTCAAAACGAGGTTTGAGTATCGACGAATGAACAATCCGGACGGACGACCTCTGAATGGATTACTCTTCGGATCATGAGATACTAAGACCTTAAACAATTTCAAACAATGTTCATCCGCACGGACAAGTTGTCCGCACGGACAGACTATCCGGACGGATTGTCTTTGTCCGCACGAACGAACTATCCGGACGGATTACCACTGTCCGCACGGATTACCATCCGGACGGATTCCACCAATTTCATCAAGTGACTCAGCCTTAGAGACGTGTCCGCACGGATTACCATCCGGACGGATTGTGGTCCACGCGACCGGCTTGAAGAGTAGAGATACTTAGATGTTTTCTAAATGCTACAACGAAAACTTCAAAGGACAAGCCATCATACACAAACACATCTCACCCATAGGAAGAAACAATCCACTCGAGTAGTTATCCACACGAACAAGTTATCCGCACGAGTGACTCGTCCGGACGAATTGCTAATCCGCACGGATTACTTGTCCGCACGGATAACAATCCGCACGAGTGACTAATCCGGATGGATTACCACTCGCACGGATTACTAATCCGCACGGATTGCCAGTCCGCACGGATAGCCAATCCGCACGGATGACCAATCCGCACGATCAGTCATCCTACCCACTCTCACTATGTACTGTTTTACGCGCCACTTATCGTTATGTTATCGAATCTATCCAGGCTAACCGTACTCGCTGAAAAGCGCTCCCTTCAATCCATAATCGCTGTGAGTATACTCGAACCCTTTTTGCTTTTAGCACTTTTGGGTGTTACATACGTTACGAATATTCAAACTACAACTATCACACTACTCAAGCTATTTTAACGCTAAACCATTTATGCATGTTATACGTGGCTTATGAATGCTTGTTTGTTATGTTTACACATGGAATGCTGTCTACCTGCCTTAGCAACGATAGTACTATAGTTTGGACTCAGCACCCGTTCACACGGGGGTTGTTAAGGATCTTTTACTTGCATGGATTACGGTGGTAATCATGTATTGCGAACTGCCTCGGGCAGTCAATCCGCAGTCATTGGTATCGATGGATCTATGTCGATAACTAACGTGCTTCATTTCACTATGTGTACGTGCTGGTTATGCGTAAACGAATTCGAACTCTATATGTTATTATCAAACTTGTATGCTCGCCTTTACATTATATGTATTGACTTTATTTTAACGTATGTGACAGGTGCTTATGTTGTTTCTGTGCTTAACTTGCTGGTGATGAAATTGAGGCTAGGGAAGGAGTCCTAGAAACCAACAAATAAATTTGCTATGTTTAAATCTGAGTTGTCGGAACAGAATACTTGTCTTGATGCTTGTCTGTAATAATTATTTAACTATTTGAGATACGGTATGGGACGTATTATTTAAATTGAATGGTAATGATAGTTGTTATGGAAACTTCTGGACAATCTGTTTCGCTCAGTGCCATGCCCCGATGATTCCGCCATCGGTTGGGGTGTGACAGATTGGTATCAGAGCCATAACTATAGGGAATTAGGCAAGACTCGACCTAGTCCGGGTCGAAGTCTTAGAGACCTAGTCTATAGTTAAGAACCAACAGACCAACTTATGCGTATCCGTTCAAGAGATCTCGCATGAGTTACTATTACTCGTTATCCTCGCTTATTCTACACCAGCACTGTACTCGAATTTTCAGCTATGAGTGGGCAATAAGACCAAGAATAGGTGTGAAAACCGCAAAACTCTCGACTAAAGTTGTTCACTCGACCCGTATTTTAACTACAAGCGAGGAAATTATACCAAACTAGGGGTGAAACCCATATTTTGATGAATAATCTCCTCTATTTTATCAAAATAGGGACATGGTTGTTAAGCCAGGAGTGAAACCCTAACCTTAACGACTTGTTCTGAGCATTTACAAAACTCTCGCCAAGGATTCGACGGACTCCAAGGATTTGAAGACACGATGGAACCAACGGGATGTGTTCCAACGCCCAGGAATCGAGGCAAGGGCATACTCCTGGAAGTCAAATGTGTACAGCAGATCCTTGTGAATAGTTGAATTACCTTGGTTAGTCGAAGTCTACTAGCCACAGACAATCTATTCTCGATTTTATGTGTTCAAGCTTTGAGTCAGAACTATTGACTCTGACGATTCGTCGATTTTATGTGAATTACGTGATTCTATGCTTATTTGTTAGCGTTTTGAGATACTACTGGTTTCGATCTAATGCCTTTTGCTTTCGCTACCCACACAACACACAACACACAACACATCATTAATAAATCGCTCGCACCATACTATATTCGAACCCTCGCCAACTTTGAATGATAGGTTTCTGTTTTCTGAATGCCTCTAGTAACTAAGGTATGTGTGTTCTTGCTATTGTGTTTTACGTGTTCAGGAATTTTGTGACTATGTGATTGTGTGCTCTACATGTCTATATGACTATGCACTGTGTGTTACGCTGTTACGTGAATGTACGTGTTACTAAGCTTCAGTAAGTAGTAGACGTGTGAGGTGAGATTCGAATATAATGTGTTGAGTTCCGTGGCGATGTCTATTGCAGACAATGTCGTCTGGATCCCGCCATGCACTCTCTCGTCAGGAAAAGAGGGACAGACGCCTTGCTTCCATCATCGCGAAAAGTGTAGCTAAGGTCGTGAGTGATGCCTACGAGAACGCCAGCAAATCATCCGAGGAATCGAGGGCTAAAGTTCCTAAAGCCGTCACAAGATCTTTCAGTTTCAAACAATTCAAGTCGTGTGGGCCGAAAGAATTCACAGGCGAAGGAGGTCCTACTGCACTATTCCACTGGTTTGACTCTATCGAGGTTACTCTGCGACAAAGTGGTTGCCCTGATGACCTTCGAACTCTGAACGCTACCGGCGTCTTCCAGTCCCGTGCTCTAGACTGGTGGACGGCCGAGAGGAACAAGTGAGGGAATGATGCAGCCTACGGTCTGTCATGGGATGAGCTCAAGGAAGTCATGCTAGAGGAATTCTGCCCTCCTCACGAACGTCAAAAGCTTGAAGATGAATTTTGGCATATACATCAGAAGGATGGAGACAATGCTGGTCTCACTGCTCGTTTCAAACAGCTCAGCATTATTTGTCCCGACCATGTCAAGACTCCTGATATGACCATCAAGAAGTATATCCGAGCTTTGCCCGACTGCGTTGCTGATTTCGTGCAAGCGGCTAAGACTACCACGATCGAGGAAACCTATCTGCTAGTCGCTGAAATCAATGACAAAAGGGTTAAGGCTGGGGTATGGGATAAGACCTCCAAGCATCTGCATCAAGCTACCGCTACTGCACCAACTGTTGAACCCACCTCATCAAGCAACAAGAGAAAGAACAAGAGAAAGAACAGCTCCACCAGCAAGAACTGTGCGATCACTGCTGCACCAGTTCAAACAATACCAACTCAGCAGCGTCAAGTAGCGGCGCCTGTGGCCAATGCACCGCCTGCGAAGCGTGCATATACTGGGCCGCACCCGCTCTGCCCTACTTACACCTACCACCACCCGACAGCTATTCAATGCCGCTTCTGTGCTCACTGCAATGTATACGGCCACTTTACCGCCAACTGCCGTATTCGTCAAGCTCCTGTCAATCAAGCTCTACTCACTGCCCCACAGGGTCAACAAGCTCCTCCGTCACCCGCAGTCAAAGCCAAAGCCTGCTTCACGTGTGGCGACCCGAATCATTTCGCCAACATGTGCCCGAACAGGGTAGTGAAACAAGAACCGCAACAGCAGCAACCACAGCAGCAACAACAGCAGCAGCAACAACAGGCCGCACGCGCCAGAACTTTCAATCTCAACGTGCGTCAAGCCCAGGCCGACAACAACGTGGTCAATGGTACGTTCCTTGTGAATGGTATTTATGCTTCATGTTTGTTTGATACTGGAGCCGATAATTGCTTTGTGTCGCTCGAATTTGAGAAACTCCTTAGTCGTAAACGTTCCCGACTCTCCTCTGCATTCGATGTTGAAGTCGCTACCGGAAGAACCATCGCTGTTAATTCTGTTATCCGTGATTGTACTCTCGAGCTCAACAATCACATCTTCCCAATCAACCTTATTCCGATGCAACTCGGAAGCTTCGACGTCATAGTAGGCATGGACTTTCTTCGAGAAAACCATGCCGAAGTTGTGTGCTTCGATAAGATGATTCGTTTTTCGCTCGCAAAGGGTGATTCATTGCGCGTTTATGGTGATACTACTTCAAAGGGTCTCAAACTTATGTCATGCCTCCAAGCTAGCAAGTATCTCCGCAAGGAATACAGGGCTTTCTTGGCTAACGTTGTAGCAGCGGCGAAGGAAAAGAAAGAGAAGAAGGAAGTGAAAGACGTACCTATGGTTCGAGAATTTCCTAATGTTTTTCTAGAGGATCTTCCCGGACTACCGCCAAGTCGTGATATTGACTTCCGTATAGACCTAATTCCAGGAGCTAATCCTATCGCCAAAGCTCCTTATCGACTCGCGCCGTCCGAAATGCGCGAACTCTCAACCCAACTCCAGGAATTGCTTGAAAAAGGCTTCATTCGCCCGAGCACCTCTCCCTGGGGCGCGCCGGTCCTCTTCGTCAAAAAGAAGGATGGGTCGTTCCGGATGTGCAGCGACTACCGGGAATTGAATAAGTTGACTATCAAGAACCGCTATCCTCTGCCTCGAATCGACGATTTGTTTGATCAGCTACAAGGTGCTACGTGTTTTTCGAAGATCGATCTACGTTCAGGTTACCATCAGCTACGTATACAAGAGGAGGATATACCCAAAACTGCGTTTCGCACTCGTTATGGCCATTACGAATTCGTTGTCATGCCTTTTGGCCTAACCAACGCACCAACGGTTTTCATGGATCTGATGAATCGCGTGTGTAAACCATATCTCGACCGTTTCGTCATCGTGTTCATCGATGATGTCTTGATCTATTCCAAATCGAGAGCCGAACACGCGCAACATCTACGTTTGGTTCTCGAGTTACTCCAGGGGAACCAACTCTACGCCAAATTCTCCAAGTACGAATTTTGGTTGGGGGAGGTTCAGTTTCTGGGTCACATTGTAAATAGTCAGGGTATTCACGTCGATCCTGCGAAGATTGAAGCTGTTAAGAGCTGGGTTACGCCTAAGAACCCGTCTGAAGTCCGCTCCTTTCTCGGGCTAGCGGGCTATTATCGACTATTTATCGAAGGATTCTCGAAGATTGTTGTACCACTTACCTCTCTCACGTATAAGGACCAGCCTTTTGTCCGGGGAACCAAACAAGAGTCTGCCTTTCGAACCCTCAAACACATGCTTTGCAATGCTCCTGTTCTCACACTACCCGACAGAAACAATGATTTCATTGTCTACTGTGACGCTTCCAACCTTGGTCTCGGGTGTGTTCTTATGCAACGAGATAAGGTCATAGCTTACGCATCTCGTCAGCTCAAAATCCACGAGAAGAACTATACAACCCATGATCTCGAGCTAGGCGCGGTTGTTTTTGCATTAAAGATTTGGCGACACTACCTGTATGGTACTAAGTATACGATCTTCACCGATCATAGGAGCCTACAACACATCTTTAATCAGAGGGAACTAAATATGCGTCAACGCCGATGGGTAGAACTTCTCAACGATTACGACTGTGAGATTCGTTATCACCCAGGCAAAGCAAATATTGTTGCCGACGCACTTAGCAGACGGAGCTATCTCCTTAGCACTCGTAATGTTCAAGCCCAGCACAACCTCGAAACTCTCATCCGCGACGCCCAACATGCGTGTTTTAACAAACGTACTTTGAAGAAGGAACGAATCTACCACGATGGAGCCCAGCTTGTGAGCAAATCGAACGGGATATTCCACTTTTTAGACCGAATTTGGATTCCCAAGCGAACCAATTTGCGACAGATTATCATGGACGAAGCCTACAAATCTCGGTACTCCATTCATCCCGGTGCCGACAAGATGTACCAAGATCTTCGTTATAAGTACTGGTGGCCGGGTATGAAACGAGATATCGCTCTCTACGTCGGAAAATGTCTAACCTGTGCTAGAATCAAGGCTGAACATCAAAGACCCTCTGGCTTGCTCGAACAACCACCAATTCCTATGTGGAAGTGGGAGAGTATAGCTATGGATTTCGTAACCAAGCTTCCAACCACGTCATCAGGTCACGACAGCATTTGGGTTGTTGTTGGCCATTTAACTAAATCAGCTCACTTTCTGCCAATACGAGAAGACTACAAGGTGGAACGATTAGCCCGAATCTACACCGACGAGATCATTTGTAGACATGGGACGCCTCGTGACATCATCTCTGATCGTGATGCTCGGTTTACTTCACGATTGTGGGAAACGTTTCAAACGGCACTCGGTACAACGCTTAATCTAAGTACTGCGTTCCACCCACAAACCGACGGTCAGACTGAAAGAACGATTCGTACTCTTGAAGACATGCTCCGTTCGTGTGTGTTGGATTTCGGTGGTAATTGGGATAAACACCTGCCGTTAGTCGAATTCTCGTATAACAACAGCTACCAGGCTAGCATCCAGATGGCACCTTTCGAGGCGTTATATGGAAGAAGATGTCGGTCGCCTATTGTGTGGCACGAGATCGGTCACTCGCAACTAACCGGTCCGGAGCAGCTACAAGAAACGACAGACAAAATTTTCCAAATTCGAGACAACCTAGCGAAAGCTCGGGATCGACAGAAAGTTTACGCCGATAAAAAGCGCAAGCCCCGTGAATTTGGCGTTGGCGACTACGTACTCCTAAAGGTATCCCCTTGGAAGGGTGTAGTCCGATTCGGCAAGAAAGGGAAACTCGCGCCTCGATATGTTGGACCTTTTAAGATTCTGGAAAGGATCGGAAAAGTCGCCTACAGACTCGAATTACCGGAGGAACTTAGCAATGTCCACCCGACTTTTCATGTGTCAAACCTCCGAAAGTGCATCGCTGACCACGATTTACATGTCTCTCTAGACGATCTACAAGTGAACGAAACATTACACTTCGTGGAAAAGCCTGTCGAAATCATGGATCGCCAAACCAAGCAGCTCAGGCGCTCGCGCATTCCTATTGTGAAGGTCCGATGGGAAGGCAAACGAGGCGCGGAGTTCACTTGGGAACTCGAAAGCGACATGAAGACAAAGTATCCACAGTTGTTTAATTAGGGAAGCGTTAAAGAGAAAATGGCTTTGTGATTCTAGTGTTTTGTATGATTCCAAGTTAATCAATAAGAATCACAGTTATAATTACTGCTCGTGTGTTCGGTCTTGTTCGTGCACGGATTCCGCATATTGCACGGTCGGTTCGCAATCGAAACGGAGTCAAAACTGGGACCTACCCAATCCACGCACGATCACGAACTCCGCACGTCGAACGTTCGTTACACAACCGTACGGTGTCAAAACCGATCCTACAATGGTCATGATCATGTACGGATTCCGCACGTTACACGAGTAAAATCGGTCTAAAACGAATACTTCTCACTAGATTCACGGCTTAGTTTCGGCTTTCAGCTTAATTTCGGGACGAAATTCCCTAAACAAGGGGAGGCTGTAACACCCCGTGTTTTCATAAGTGAAAGTCAAAGTCAAGGTCAAAGTCAACGACCGATTTCACGCAACTTGACTCTTAGAAATGTTTTTATTTTATTTATATTATGTGGAGTAAGTGTCGTACATTATAATAATCGAATCGTGTTAACCGTATTTCAATCGACTCGCGACTGCGAATTGTAGGAAGTAACAATGCGATAAAGTTAATCGACTAATACTCAAGCTATACTAATCGAATCGACATCAAATCGTAACTCAAGCTATGTATTTTACTTGTCATTTATACGTGTGTGTGTGCCTTACGTGTTACCTGTGCATGTTTATTTATGTTTTGTTGTGATAATCAAGCGAACTCAATCGAACTCGAAGGCTAACTCGAATGTAATCGAACCCGAACCCGAATTCCGAATCGAACCATGTTATATACGAAGTAGTTGGGACTGAAAGTAATTTGACTAGGAAACCCTATTGAATCGCTCGCAATCGAAACCGAAGAGTCATCGCACCCGAATGCACCATTCAGTCGACATCCGGACGGATGGTCCAACATGGTGGAATCAAGGTTTAAAGGCACTCAAGCAGATATCAAGGCTATAAAGGCTAGCATTCAAAGCGCCTCTGGCAAAGTTCCTTCTTCCATATCATTTCTTGTTAACCCCCCTTCAGATAATGCCAAAAAAGGGGGAGAATATCAAGCTGTTGGAAAAAATGAATAAAATGGGAATAGAACATGGCCTTTGTATTGAGCCTGAAAAAGAAAAAGAAAAGGAAAAACAGGTCTCAAAACCTGTTAGTCAAACAGCTGATACACCAGTAGTTACAAAAACTGCTAACAGTAGCCAAACAGCTGCCATGTCATCAACACACACACCTTCAACACACACCACTCTACCACACACCACCACAACTACTGCTTTACCACCATCATCTACAATCACACCATCACCACTGCCTCCTGTCATAAAACAGAAGACAACAGATGTTACAACATCTGTTGTAATGACAGCAGCGGTTGAAGCACCAGTTGTTTGTCAGACACTCTCCATCATTCAAACCACTGATCCACCCAAAACATCATCTGCCCCTTCTTCATTAAAAAGGAGAAGGAATCTCATATCAGATGATGATTCACCACCACCATCACCATCATCAAAAACTACCTCACCACCATCATCCCCTGCTCAAAAGCAGAAGACATCTGCTGACATATCAGTAGGTGTAATGACAACAGCAGTTGAAACACCAGTTGTTTCAAAAGTTGTTAGTCAATCATCCACCACTGCTCTCACCTTCCCTACATCACAACCAAAGCTCTTCAACAGAAAAAGAAAGCCAATCTCTGCCAATGAGGGTATACATGATCCTAATGCTGCACAACATCCACTGGAACTTGAAGCTATCAAAAATGAGATGAGGCAATTCTATACAGAAGAAGATCCTTCAAAAAGAAGATTCTCCTCACTCATAGGCTACATGCCACCAGATGATATGGATGATTACCTCAAAATCAAGGCAAGGCAAGCTAGACTAAGAGCTAAAGTTGAGAGTGAACGTGAACGTTTAAGCGAAGATGGCATTGCTAAAAGACTGGAGTTCTACTTCACAAAAGTAAAGCAGATAGAAGAGTTTGCACAAGACCTAAACAAAGAAAAGGCTGATCAAAAGAAAAAGTTAAGAAAACAATATCTAGCCTACATCATGAAAGAGAAATTCTATCCTGCTGAAGAATAACAGTTCGAAGAATGGCCAATAGTCGCTCTAAAGCATGAGGCAGAAAGGATTGAGAAAATCAAGAATGATCCGACAAAGAAGAAGAATGCTCCAAACTGGAGCAAATACAAAAAGCTCATTGCTGACCTAACTGCTGAGTATAAGAGAAAGAAAAAGGAGCTGGTGGATGCAAAAATGGACACTGCTGAAGCCATATCAAAATGGTCAAAACAGCAGACTGATGAAGCCTATGAAAGGCTAAAGAAAAGAAAGATAACTGTTTCAAGCACCTCAAAGAAGCATGAACAAAGAATGAAGCTTGAACAGCAGATAGAAAACCTCAAAACACTGTTCCGGTCTACTTTTGTGACAAACCAAGAAGAAAAAGAACAGTTGACCAGTGAAGAGGTTAAAGAAAAGGAAGCTGAGTACTTCATAGAAGCCATCAAGAAAATGGGTCTAAAAGAAGAGAGCTCAGAAAAGCTTCAAAACCTTTTTAAGAAGGTGTTAACCAAGCCTGCATCACCACATAGTTCAGCAGATATCCCAGACAGTGAGCTTGATCAACAACAAAGACAAGAGCTGATTGACAAAGAGGTTGCAGAAGATATAGCTGCAGCAAATGAAGTCATAGAAGAAGCTTTCAAAAGAATGTCTGAAGTTCAGGATACTGCTTTACAATTTTTCTCAAGGCCAATATCCCAAAGCTCATCTCTAAATAAATCTCTCCCGAGAAATCCATTGGGTTCAAAAGTACTAAAGTGGATGTCTAACCAAAAGACCCACGTATTGACTATAGTCAGATCCAATGGAGATGTGAAGTACATATCAAGGAAAGAAGCACTAGGCCTTAGTGTTCAAGATTTGCAGGATCTCCTTGAACTTACACTGTGCCGGGATGAAGATGATACAAGTTCCAAAGCATTTGAAGAAGAATTCAAAAGAAAAGCGAGGGAACTTTTGATGAGCAATAAAGATCCAGAATAATGACAGGTTTTGGCATTATCTGTTCCAGGGGGAGATTGTTGGGATTGAACCCTACCAGAGGAACAGATAATGTAAAGCCAAAACCTGATCACATCAATGGATTCACAATAAGCAGACGTTTACTCTAAGCTCTCCCCTTGACAGTGGCTATCTATCTGCTGATACACTCTAAGTACTGCTCTGAAGAACAACCGATGAACCAAACACTGATGAAACAGCTAAAGACTGCTATAAGGCAAACACTGAGCTCTATCTACTGCTGACTCTTAAGTACTGCTGAAGACTCAAGCACTGCTCATTCAAAGACTGGTCACCTTTTGAAGAAAGCACTGATGTTTCAAACAGTCAGTGCTTAGGCTACAACAGTGGAACGTGAACAATGTTTAACTTGTTTTGTATTTTATTATCAATCAGTTGTTAGACATCAGTAGTTTGTATAAGATCAGTGTTTATAGGTTGTTAGGCTGTTAGATGTCACTATCATGGTGACGTCAGCTGAGGTACATCAGTAGTTTGGTTTGCCTATAAATATGACAGTACTCTGTACTGTTATATTTGATTTGTTTTGAGAGAGTTCTTC
The DNA here is from genome assembly GCA_030545235.1 of Helianthus tuberosus. Taxonomy (NCBI): domain Eukaryota; kingdom Viridiplantae; phylum Streptophyta; class Magnoliopsida; order Asterales; family Asteraceae; genus Helianthus; species Helianthus tuberosus. The sequence continues at coordinate 109,099,620 of CM060401.1, read as the reverse complement.
TCCTCAATTCAATCCTTTCATCTTGTGCAACCAACTCTGAAGTATCAGGCTGAGGGGGAGTTTAGTCTGTAAGCTTGCATTGTAACCTTTTGCTTTTGATGTAATCTTTCGACTCTATGAAAAGCAATTGTTTATCAACCTATATTCTCCTTTGATTGTGTTTACAAAGTTTGTTATTCATTTCCGCTGCACTTAAAACTGTTCATATCTATTTGATTTGTTCAAATCTCACAAACAAACACAATCATGAGAGCCTCCGATCCTAACAATTGGTATCAGAGCTTGGACAGTCAAATTCGATCTAATAATCAATTTGACATAACAGTTCAGCTCAAAATTCATTGATACTAAGGTTGGTTGTAGTTAGTTGAAAAACAGAGTATCGAGTAAATCATGTTCAAAATGGCTATTCAAAAACTCTGTAAATCAACCAAGATGTCATATGACACACAAATTTCACACAACAAGTGATTTCATGTATAAGACGCTCATGGTTTCTAGATCTGAAACTATATCTGTTAAACTATGAGTCTATTCTTATTTTCTAAATTGATTTCAGTTGTTGATGTGCAATCTGTGATGTTTTTACTAAATACTAAAGTATGAACCTCAGATTAACAAAACCTATGTTCGTAAAAACATTGATTGTTTTGCTAAAACAAAATAGGGAAATTAAAACTTTAGTCATTCAGATCTTATGTGTTGAAAACAGGTTGAATTCCTCAAAAGGACAAAATCAACTATGTGAAAATACATTAAGAAAATCAGGAGTCAAAAATGTCCAAATCATAGGTAATGATGGGGTTGGCATAAGCATTTGCAGAAATGACCAAATCTCTCAAAACATTACTGCAAAATGATTCTGGAACAAGTATTCCTTCAATAAATACCCCTCAGTAAGTATTTCAATACTTATGATTGGGAAGGGTAAAAAGGGAAGAAGAAAATTCACAAACTCAGAAGTGTGTTTGTCTCAAAACTTTTGAATTCACAAAAACTCTTGAATTCAGAAGAAAAGAGTATAAACTTAAAACACTCAAGAGTCAAAACTTGGGGTAATAATGGTCATTAAGCAACTGTTTGTGCTCATTGGTTCAAAAGGTTCAGGTGATGTTAGTGTCTCCAGTGATTGAATTTCAAAAGGACTAGACAAATGTTCAAAAATTCATCTATGTGTCCTCATATTTGCAATCAACTGACAAAGAAAATGGTACCAAACAGTGGTCAAAATGCATTCAAAACTTTCCTACTACTATTGTCAAACCACTGACCATTTTCAATAACTTGAGAATGATATGATTATGTACTTTATTGAAATTAAACCAGATCCTTTTTGATGCTGTTCTCAGAAAATCCTTTAACCATTTTTTTGTTCAAAGGATTTTCTCGAATAACCAGGATATATTGTTCATTTTTTTTGGAATAATATTTGGAACTTTTGCTTGTTTTTGTTGGCAATAGTTTCAGTTCCTTTCAGGATGTAATACCTTATTTTTGTTGGTATTATTGTCCTCATAAATGGGTCAAAAGGAAATGGTACATATGTCAAGATCATGTCATACTCAGGTTTGCTCCTGAATTTTTATCAAAGGTTGATTGCTAACTGTGCTTGAATTACTAGGGTACTCTTGTTTTAATTAAATATTAAACGAAAATGAGTTGCCTTAGTAAAAAGTTCATATCATCTGGGGTACTAAACCACTGTTCTTCAAAATTGACATGTGGTAAAAACCTTGAAAGTAAATTCTCAAAACAGTTGTTGAAATACTTGTCCCACAAATCTGTACCATTTACCCTAACCACTGCTTTGTTTCAACGTCTGATCTCTAAATACTGTCCACTGCTGAAAGTCAACCACTGATTCTTCATTTTGCTTAGACAAGCACTGATGCTCAAAATCAGTGTCTTATCCACTGATATGCTATCCACTGATAGTAAAAATCCTCCACTGTTTTCATTTTTTTTTTACCGTTGTAACCACTGATGCTTGATACGTCAGTGGTCCTTAAAACAACTGCTCTCCATCCGTCATCCATTTCATCAGTGTTTGACACGTGGTCAGTTTTTAGCCTTCAGATCATAATAACCGCTGCCACATCAGCGATCATTTTTTTTTCCAAAATAAAACCCTGCCCTAAACCCCAAACAGGGTTTTACACTATCGAATTGAATTCCAAAATTCTCTTCTCATAGCAGTTTCCAACCCTTCTTCTCCAAAATCTTCAAAAACATTGTTCGTTCTTCTCCGCAAAAATGACAAAATCAAAGTCGAAATCAAAATCAAAACCAAAATCACCACCACCCTCCAAAGAGGTCGATCAAACGGCCGAAGAATCCAACGAAATCCCATACAAATCACCGCACAACTACGTGGGTCTCCTCACAAAACCCACAAACAACCATACTTTCGATTCCATTCTCGACACCATATCTACATCAAAGTACAAAACTTTGTTGACAGTAGACGCTCCCATATATCTGCAAACCCAGAGGGAGTTCTGGAAAAATGTTGTACTTGAAAAACAAGATGACAAGACAGTAGCCATTAACTCCTCGATACAAGGAAAAGCAATCAAAATCACACCGCAATCAATCTCAGAAGTCTTCAAACTCGATGATCTGAAAGGTAAAACTTCCTTTGACAAAAACGAGTTAAAAGCTGATTTTCTGAAAAGGGGATATGCAGAACAATCAAAGGTAGATACCTTACAAAAAGGTTATTTCCCGTCTGCACCCAGATTTTTATTTCACACACTTTTGATGTGTGTTTCAAATAAAACAACATCTTTTAACGAAATACCATTGAAGATTCAATGCCTGGGCTATGCTATTTTAAGCAATAAAGATTACAACTATTCCCAGGAGATCTTCAATGACATGGTAAAGAATGTTGATAGCAAATCATTTCTTCTTTTTCCAAGATTTCTAAGCTATTACTTTAAACAAAAATTTGAAAAAGAGGATGAAAATTTGCCCAAACAAGGTGTCCATTTTCAAATAAAATGTTTAACAATTGAAACATTTTCAAGAATGATGGCACCAATAAAGTTAAAAGCAAAGGTGCCTGAGTAGACTTTAGAAACTGCCACTGATCCTCAGGCAACGTCTGCTGAGCCCACTGCTCCAGGTGATCAAAGCAGCACAACCACTGCTTTGAAACCCACACCTGACATCACCAAAAAGACCAAAAGAAAACCATCCAGAAAACCCACCAAACCCAAAACGAAGGCAACTCTGAAGTATCAGGCTGAGGGGGAGTTTAGTCTGTAAGCTTGCATTGTAACCTTTTGCTTTTGATGTAATCTTTCGACTCTATGAAAAGCAATTGTTTATCAACCTATATTCTCCTTTGATTGTGTTTACAAAGTTTGTTATTCATTTCCGCTGCACTTAAAACTGTTCATATCTATTTGATTTGTTCAAATCTCACAAACAAACACAATCATGAGAGCCTCCGATCCTAACACATACGTTACAAATATTCAAACTACAACTATCACACTACTCAAGCTATTTTAACGCTAAACCATTTATGCATGTTATACGTGGCTTATGAATGCTTGTTTGTTATGTTTACACATGGAATGCTGTCTACCTGCCTTAGCAACGATAGTACTATAGTTTGGACTCAGCACCCGTTCACACGGGGGTTGTTAAGGATCTTTTACTTGCATGGATTACGGTGGTAATCATGTATTGCGAACTGCCTCGGGCAGTCAATCCGCAGTCATTGGTATCGATGGATCTATGTCGATAACTAACGTGCTTCATTTCACTATGTGTACGTGCTGGTTATGCGTAAACGAATTCGAACTCTATATGCTATTATCAAACTTGTATGCTCACATTTACATTATATGTATTGACTTTATTTTAACGTATGTGACAGGTGCTTAGGTTGTTTCTGTGCTTAACTTGCTGGTGATGAAATTGAGGCTAGGGAAGGAGTCCTAGAAACCAACAAATAAATTTGCTATGTTTAAATCTGAGTTGTCGGAACAGAATACTTGTCTTGATGCTTGTCTGTAATAATTATTTAACTATTTGAGATACGGTATGGGACGTATTATTTAAATTGAATGGTAATGATAGTTGTTATGGAAACTTCTGGACAATCTGTTTCGCTCAGTGCCATGCCCCGATGATTCCGCCATCGGTTGGGGTGTGACATGTAACACGTCGAGCACCTGGGTGTTTTAAGTGTGGCGGTATGGGCCACTTCGCTAGGGAATGCCCAAATACCCAGTTGGTCACCCTCACGGAAGACACTCTACCTACTTATGACACGGACGAAGACGAACTAACTGAAGGTCAAACGAAAGTTGTTTATCCAGACAAGGGGGAGGCCCTTGTTACTCAGCGAGTTCTCAATACCACACAGGCCCGTTCTGTTGATGACACACTCTGGCTTCGCAACAACATTTTTCGTACGAAATGCACCTCAAAAGGGAAAGTCTGTACTATCATTATCGACGGGGGGAGATGTGAGAACATGGTAGCTACGACAATGGTAGAGAAGTTGGGGCTGAAAACCGAACCACATCCCGAGCCTTATCAGCTGACCTGGTTAAAAAAGGTAATATGGTGAAGGTGAATCAGCGTTGTTTGGTTCTGTTTAGCATTGGGAACCGTTATTCCGATGAAATCTGGTGTGAGGTAATTCCAATGGATGCTTGTCATATTCTTCTAGGCCGACCTTGGCAATACGACAGACGGGCCCGTCATGACGGGTTCAATAACACTTATTCCTTCAAAAAGGATAGCGTAAACGTCACACTAGCTCCCCTCGACACACGAAAGACGGAGACGGAGGCACTTATACTTAACAGGTTAGTTAAACCCTAGCTGATTAAAGAACGTTTTTTTTGGCCTAAAATGAGTACTGATGTTAATCGTATTGTGGATCGGTGTCGTGTATGCCACATCGCTAAAACATATCACTCAAATGCAGGTTTGTACACTCCATTGCCCGTTCCCGAGGGTCCTTGGGAAGACGTGAGTCTCGATTTTGCTGTGGGGCTGCCCAAGACTCAAAGGCAGAAAGACTCTGTTATGGTTGTGGTTGACATGTTTTCTAAAATGGCGCATTTCGTTCCGTGCTCAAAGACGTATGATGCAAGTCAAATTGCTCGTTTATACTTTGCGGAGATTGTGAAATTACATGGGGTTCCTAAAACGTTGACTTCGGATCGGGATGTCAAATTTGTGGGGCATTTTTGGCGGACATTATGGAAGAGGTTAGGCTCACGATTGAATTTCAGTAGTGCTCATCATCCGCAAAGTGATGGCCAAACTGAGGTAACCAATCGCAGCTTGGGCAATTTATTAAGGTGCCTGGTGGGATCAAATCCGAAACAATGGGATGTTGTTCTACCACAAGCAGAGTTCGCGTATAGTCGCTCTAATCACAGGTCTACAGGTATGAGTCCGTTCTTAGTCGTTTATGGGCATAACCCGTTTACACCTTTGGATCTCGCACCACTGCCGGCAACAACGCATTTTAGTACTGGAGGGGAAGACAGGGCGAATCAAATTAAACTAATCCATCAGCAAGTTCGGGAGCAAATCATTAACAACAACATCGTTTATCAACGTAGAGCTAATATTCGCCGGAAGAAAGTTATTTTCAATGAAGGTGATCTTGTGTGGGTTCATTTGAGTATGGAGCGTTTCCCCGGGGGTCGGGCCAGTAAGTTACAACCAAGAGCTGATGGACCATTTAAAGTTTTGGAACGAATTAACGATAACGCCTACAAGATTGAGTTACCAGGTCATTATAATGTTTCAGCAACTTTTAATGTTGCTGATCTCTCCCCGTTTCTGCCAGAGCAAGATGATCCGTTCGACTCGAGGTCGAGTCTTCCCGACGAGGGGGAGAATGATGCAGCAGCCTTGGATTGGACTCATGGGCCTGTTATAGGTTCTGGGCCATTGCAGCAGCGGGCCGATGATGACCCAAGCTGACCTCTGACCTCGTGTTTTCTGGAAGCTGGAATCGTTTATTTTTGCTTATGGATTAATATCTTTTTATTTAAGTTGTTATTTGTTTTGATTTGTTTCCTTCCCTAAGTTGTAGGCTTGTTTTGTGGCTTAGGGAATAGTATTTATTTGGCTTTCTTTTGCATTCGTGAGACAGTTTTTTTGGAGTTTTGAATTAAAATACATTCCGATTCCGGTTTCGTTCTTGGTGTTCTTGTTGTTCCAATTTGGTTGCAAGCAGAATTGCATCAAAACATGAAGCACAAAATGATATAATGTATACTACCTCTGCAAACTTCTCGTCCGCATTACTATGATACTCTTCCACCAGCAGCACCAACATAAAAACGACCTACAAGAAATGTGACAATGACCACCAACAGGTTATTAAGATTAGAGAAATAAATTGGGCTATGTTATCTACAATGGGTAATAGCATAATGAAACATGACTTGTTTTTACGCATTATCCGAACCGACTATCATACTATATAAAGTTATGCAAGGAAGAGACAGTATTGGTCTATATCAACCGGAATCCAAATCTTAGGATTTATGTATGATTCTCAAATTCCAAATAATTATTTAGCAAATTGGTAAAAATGGGTTGTGTTCGATTTGACCTAGATTATGTGTATCCGGATTTTGACATGAATAAAGATATAGTTCGTGTTCCACAATCAACCCATCAACCCGTCAACCTGCAACTCGCCAAGCCACAACCTGCTAACCCTACATGATTGACGCACCTAGTAAATTTATCTGGAGTGAAACTTACAAGTGTGTTAGATTTAAAGACAGCCTGTATGGAAGTTCATTGTAAATGTTGTTGCTAAGATCCTTAGTATTAAAAGAACCAAAATTTAGAAAAGTAGGATATGTGAGTTATAAAAAGTTCATGTAACTTTAAAGCTACATTATAAATAAACTTACACTTGCTTCAAGTGTAGTCAAAACTCAAAAGCAAAGAAAGGGTCTATGTACTTACTGGGCTAGGGATCGTGTGATAGGGGACTGTATGCGGATGAAAATGCATAATTATGTAAGGCCTCAAGCAACAACATTTTTTTCTTACAAAGCCTTTTTTCCTTGATTGGCTATGTATGATCCACACCTACAACAAATAAAAACCAAATACACTAAAATATTTTAGAAACACGAATCATTATACATCTGTAAAGATCCAAGACACTGTACAGGTTGCATAATTTTGTAGACCAATATATATAATAAACTGCTCCCCAAATCTAAAATCCCCATGACACAAGAGGAACCCGGGCAGCACACGGAAACCAAGTTTCCCATGTAAATTGATCATAATATAAGCAAAAATATATGGCATTCCATAACCAACACCACCGATTCCACCTTTATAAGCTCTCAATGACACTTCTGAACCTAGGCCTATTTCCTCAATTACTTTTCTTTTCTGAACTTATCATCAGTCCAAGTCTTTGGCACATTACCTATGAGACTAGTGGGTATGGGGGACGACCAAGGCACGGCGAGGCCCAGCGCCGCCCCGGAACACCGCCCCCTTGGCCCGTCCCCGTCGTCTCCGTCTGCTCACGGACGATCTCGCCGGCCCATCCCTTTACACACATATCTATACATACATACATACATACATACATACATACATACATACATACATACATACATACATACATATATATTTAGCCCCATCCTCCACCCCCTTGGTCCATCCCCTTTAGGCCCATCCTCACTCCCGGTGACATGGCAGGTGACGTGGCGGCCCATCCTCCCCTCCCCATACCCTCCAGTCTGAATAGTCTGTATATATATTCAAAGAGTGAACACCTGAAGCCCGTACCCTGCAAAGAGCATCATAAAACTGAGTACCAAATCCAGAAAATGCCTAACAAATAAGCAAACTGTCACACCCCGATTTCCACGTGTCACCGGTGGGCCCGGTGGGGGAGTATCGTGACGTGGTTGGCAACGTAATAGTCAAACAACACAATATAATAATGCACAGCGGAAGCAAATTTAAAATAAGATACAACCGAATTTATTTATTGTAAACAAAGTCACAATTATCCGGTGTTTATCCACAGTAGGATCGAATTAAAAACATTGTTTATGGTTCAACAGACTTCGGCATCTTAAGCTTGCGAGACTTCTAATGATGCTTAGGAGAATCCCAGCCTATTTCGCCTAGTACCTGCATTTAATCTTTTTGGGAAAATACGTCAGTTTACACTGGTAAATACATTCAACTGACTCATTTTATAAAATGATTGAAAATTGGTTTGGATGCACATGGCATAAACATTTTTATTAACTTGGGAGAATTATTTAATATTATAATCTTGTGAACGAATTACATGTTACTTATGCGTTCAGTAGCCCGGAACGTATCCGGGTTAAAGATCAATAGACACACCACAATAATGAGTTATACACCGACAGGTGTACGCCTACACCCCGTGCTCAGGTCGTGGCTATCTCGTAAGATAATGCCGAGGATATCCGGGACATGGTCATTAACCCCCCAAAGGCTGTAAAGTAAACACATCTGTTTAAAACGAGCCGATCAAATTATTCAACTACCCACTAAGCGTGGAGATTTGATGCCCGATCAAGCGGTACGCTATGTACCGTAACCCAAGCCCGTATAGGGAAAATAAGTTAAAAGTATTTACCTTGATGCAAAGTATAGTCACAATAATCAAATAGCAGGTAGCTTTTACTGTTTCTCCTAATCTGGAACGAAGGTTAAATATAACCTATCAGAATCCTAGCGGGTCTTTAATTATGCTTAAGCTTAGACCAGCTAGTTTCAAAGATACGGTTCGTACGCACTATTAAGCGAAGACCGGATAGAATGTGACTCAGACCTGACAAGTTTGAAGACTTGTTTAATATGGGTTTATTATTCACATTCTGGATTTTGAGATAAAACCGATAAGGTTTGACCCGTTTCGGCTAATTTATGTAAACTTGTTACATAAACCGAGCCGAACGCGTAATATGCGCAACGGGTATCCGTAAGAGCCATATACAGGTTTCCTAAGTTAATATGCTTCAAATATGTTGTAACATCAGTAGGATGTCTTTTGTTATGCCCCGAACTAATTTAAACACAAACTATGCCCCGTAGGGTAGTTTGGTCATTTTAAAGTGTGTAAAAGAGTTTAAGCGACAACCTGAGTTACAGGTCTGATGTAATAAGCAAATATATCAAATTTTCTAAGTTACATCAGTAGGTTAAGGCATGTATGTGAAACTTATCACCTTTAACCAAACTAGGCCCCGTAGGGGTATTTTGGTAATTTCACATAAGCCAAAAAGCTCAAAACCGAGGTCTGAGTTTATCAACCTTTGCTTACTGTTAAAATATGATAATTTGCCTCTTATATCAGTAGGTATCAACCCGGGTATGTCCAATATGATTTTAAGACATACTATGCGTTAAAAACGCTAATTTAGGCGATTCAAGGCCATTACCGGGTTCGATACTTAAATCTGATATTTTTATATATCCAGAAGGCTCAAAATAATTTATTTATCATAATTAATCAGTAGCAAAAGGTTTGGAATCGTTTAGATGTGTAAAACTCATTTTATGGCCCGTAAGGGCAAAACCGACAATTACCGAATTAAGCCTACGACTATGAGTTATGCTCAGCCTAAAATTAATTAAAAATCTTTAAAAATCCTAAAATAATATATTATATCAGTGGGTAAAAGATTTGATACCAAAAAGTATGTTTAACTAGGCTATACGCTAATTACGCCATTATGTTAACATAAAGCATTAGTTTTGCGATATTGAGCCTAACTCTTAATCTACAAGTCAAACTGATGTCAAACTTTCCATGCAAGTCTATATATCAGTAACTAAGGTTTCTACACTTTTACATTTTCATAAATCATGTTTTAAGGTAATAAGGGCATAACGGTCAACGTATGAGCAATTAACGGAAATATGCATATTAATTGGATAACTAGTGAACCAAGGTGTATGATCACAGAGGGTTGTTCTAACATGTATCCTAATCCAATTTAAGCTCTGAGGCATTTCTAAAATATGCCCAAACGGGTCAGAACTGAAAGTCAACCGAAAAGTCAAACTATGTGACTTTCGGTTCCGAACCGGGTCTAAACAGGAAATAGTCGGGTTGAACATGTTGGGACATGTTCTTACACTTATTTCTAGGTTATAACAATGTTCAAACAGGTTATACATGTTCTAGATAGCTAATTATGCATAAATGACATTTTAAGCAATATGTTGACTTTTTAACTAAAGGTTTGACCCGACATTTGACCTGTTTAGGATGGTGATCAGGGGAAACCCTTTTGGGGTTTTATACCCACATAATTACCATTCTAAAACTACTTTTAATTCGAGATAAGACTGAGTCATTAGTGACTAATCTCGAAGTCAAACCGTAATTACGACGGTTTGACTTTTAGCTAATTAACTAAGCTAAACACAACCAAATAAGAACTAGTAGACTTACAATAGTCCAATGCATGACTTATGATCAGAAGGGAGAGTTCCTATGCTCCAGGATGCTCCAAAGATCAAATGCAAGTGTGAAGAATGTGGTTGCATCATGTGGCCTTATATAGTACTTGGATCCACCACAACTAAGTGACAACTAACTCTAGGACCAACCACAACCATTGAACACTTGTCCTAGTGCTCTAGGATAGTTTAGGGGCCTTTTATAACTGATAAAAACCGGTTTAATGGGTTAAAATCGCGAAAGACAGGCAACAGCCCGTTTTCCTGGAACTGGGCATGTCTAGCGCACCGTTACGCTACACTTGTAGCGGTGCGCTAGCCCGCTATAAAGGGCCGTTTGACTTTACATGGTAGCGCACCGTTACGCTACACATGTAGCGGTGCGCTACCTCTTCTCAGAGGCAGATTTCGTTGCTGTTTGTGGGTGTTTTGAACCAATAATCCACTTGCACGATTTTTAGCCATTCTTTTACATGGAGGGGCCTCTAATAAGTGTCTACTCCTGTATATTACCCTACCATGAACCTTTGTTGAAATTGAATGAACTTACAAGACCCGAAAACAATGGTTTATCATTCTTTTTCTTCTTGGGATCAAATCATGCTTTTTGCGAGTCCATTATTGTGAACCCATTTCTGAATTGTGGCATGAAAGATGTGTAGTAATATTATATCGGGTCTTGGGATTTATAATTGAGGTCGTTCAGAGGTAACAATTTAACATGACGCCACTTTAAATCCTACCGAATTATCTTTATTAAATTCGGGTTTACCACGCGTTTTGTCTTACATGACACGTGTCGTTTTATTATTGAACCCGAAATTTTCGAGGTGTTACATCCTCACCCCCTTAAAATAAATCTCGACCCGAGATTTACTGAAACAAGTAAGGGTACTTTTCCTTCATCGTGGATTCAACCTCCCACGTGAATTCGGGACCTCTACGGGCATCCCATTTGACCTTCACAAAAGGTATATGCTTCCTTCGAAGCTTCCTTACCTGTCGATCTTCAATCGACAAAGGTTTTTCAACAAATTTTAAGCTCGCGTCAATCTGCACATCTGTATGTGGCATGATATGTGATTCGTCAGCGGAACACTTCTTTAGATTGCAGATGTGGAACACGTTGTGAATTCCACTGAGCTCTTCCGGTAAGTTCAACTTATAGGCAACTGACCCGACACGTTCGATAACCTCGAAAGGTCCTATGTATCTCGGGCTTAGTTTGCCTTTCTTACCAAATCGCATCACTCCTTTCCAGGGTGACACTTTAAGCAGGACTTTGTCACCTACTTCGAAGTGAAAATCCTTACGACTTGGATCCGCGTAACTCTTCTGCCTATTCCGGGCAGCTTGGAGATTGTTACGAATCTGGACAATCTTGTCCGTCGTTTCAAACACGATCTCTGGTCCTGATAACTGGACTTCCCCGACTTCCGCCCAACAAACTGGCGATCTACACTTTCTACCGTATAATGCCTCAAAAGGCGCAGCCTTAATGCTGGTGTGGTAGCTATTGTTGTAGGAGAATTCGATCAATGGTAGGTTCTTATCCCAACTACCTCCCAAATCGATCGCACATGCACGCAGCATGTCTTCCAACGTTTGAATAGTACGCTCACTCTGACCGTCTGTCTGAGGATGGTAAGCCGTACTAAAGTTCAAACGTGTGCCCAAATATTGCTGGAAGCTCTTCCAAAAATGTGACGTGTACCTAGTATCTCGGTCAGAGATAATAGCTACAGGTATGCCGTGTAAGGCTACAATCTTATCAACGTATAACTGGGCTAACATATCGGAGCTATAAGTCTCCTTGATGGGCAAGAAATGAGCTGACTTAGTCAGTCGGTCAACTATAACCCATATCGTATCATTTCCTTTCCTCGTCTTGGGTAACTTGGTAATAAAATCCATAGTTACCATTTCCCACTTCCATGTAGGAAGTTCAGGCTGTTGTAGCAAACCTGACGGTTTCTGATGCTCGGCTTTGACTTGCGCACATGTCAAGCATTTTGCTACATGGGCGGCTACAGACTTTTTCAAGCCTATCCACCAATAATTTGCCTTCAAATCCTGGTACATCTTATCAGCTCCAGGATGTACGGAGTATTTGGAACTATGGGCTTCTTGGAGGATGACATCACGAAGTCCTCCAAAAATTGGGACCCATATTCGTCCGTTTAACCGTAAAATTCCGTCCTTGCTAAGAGTTAACTGCTCCTCAGTCACTCCTAACTTTTCATTAGGATAGTTAGCTTCCAACACAGCTTCCTTCTGTGCAACTAACACCCTTTCTATCAAACTGTTCTTTATCTCCATACGCTTGGCGTTAATTCGGATGGGTTTAACCCTTTCCTTTCTGCTCAAGGCGTCAGCGACTACATTCGCTTTGCCGGGATGATACTTGATTTCACAATCATAGTCATTCAAGGTTTCCATCCAACGGCGTTGCCTCATGTTTAATTCTTTCTGATTAAACAGATGCTGGAGGCTCTTGTGATCAGAAAAGATCACAAACTTGATTCCATAAAGATAATGCCTCCACAGTTTTAGTGCGAACACAACGGCACCCAACTCCAAGTCATGGGTGGTGTAATTCTTTTCGTGCACCTTTAACTGCCGTGATGCATAGGCAATAACCTTGCCTTTCTGCATAAGCACACACCCCATTCCAGTGTGTGATGCATCACAATAAACTACAAATTCTTCAGCGCCTTCAGGTAATGTAAGCACAGGAGCGTTGCTCAACTTTTGTCTCAAAACATCAAAGGATTCTTGCTGCTTAGGGCCCCAAACAAACTTAACCTTTTTCTTAGTTAAGGAGGTTAGGGGTGCAGCTATCCTTGAAAAATTTTCAATGAAACGCCTGTAATATCCTGCCAATCCCAGGAAGCTACGTATCTCCGTAGGCGTTTTTGGCTCTTGCCAATTCATAACAGCTTCAACTTTAGCGGGATCCACTTGGATACCACGCTCACTGACCACGTGTCCAAGAAATTGGACTTCTCGTAGCCAAAATTCACACTTAGAGAATTTGGCATAGAGCTTCTCCTGATGTAGCAGTTTGAGAATACAACGAAGGTGTTTCTCATGGTCAGCTTGATTCTTAGAATAAATAAGGATGTCATCGATGAAGACGATAACAAATTTATCTAAGTAAGGTTTGCAGACGCGATTCATGAGATCCATGAATGCGGCTGGTGCATTCGTGAGCCCAAAAGGCATCACTAGGAACTCATAGTGACCGTAACGAGTCCTAAATGCAGTCTTGTGAACGTCTTCATCCTTAACCTTCAACTGATGGTAGCCTGACCTCAGATCAATCTTTGAGAAGTAACTTGCCCCTTGAAGCTGATCGAACAAATCGTCGATCCTGGGCAATGGATATCTATTCTTGATCGTGACTTTATTGAGCTCACGATAGTCGATGCACAGACGCATCGACCCATCCTTTTTCTTGACAAACAGGATTGGCGCTCCCCAAGGAGATGAGCTAGGTCGAATGAAACCCTTAGCCAGCAATTCATCTAGCTGCGTCCGCAACTCCTTCATTTCTGTGGGTGCCAATCTGTATGGTGCTCTTGCAACTGGTGCCGCTCCTGGGATGATATCGATCCTAAACTCAACTTGTCTATCTGGTGGTAAACCAGGTAGATCTTCAGGAAACACTTCTGGGTATTCAGAAATGACAGGGATGTCTTCTAACTTCGGTTTGGGCTCATCTAAAATCACCTGTGCCATGTAAATGACACATCCCTTCTTCAAACACTTGGAAGCCTTGAGCATAGTCACGTGCTCAGGTAGTCCATACTGGGTATCTCCCCGAATGGTAAGTGATTCACCAGACGGAGTCTTTATTACCACCTGTTTCTGGTTACAGACGATTTGGGCCTGGTTATGAGATAACCAGTCCATACCCAGAACTATGTCAAAACCAGCTAATTTAAACGGAAGTAGGGACAGAGGAAAAGAATGGTTCTTAATGGATATAACACATCCATCTAACACATTAGAGACGGTTTCTATGGTACCATCTGCTAACTCTACCTCATAGTTCACTTTTAGGGTTTTGACAGGTAAATTTAACAATTTACAAAATTTATGATCTACGAAGGACTTATCTGCGCCTGAATCAAAAAGTACTCTTGCAAAAACATCATTTACAAGGAAAGTACCTGTTATGACGTTATCATCCTGCACAGCCTCCTTCGCATCCATCCTGAAGACTCTGGCATTAGTCTTCTTAGCCTCTTCAGGCTTCTTGTTGTTCTTGGGGCAGTTAGTCTTTATGTGGCCCTTCTCATTGCAACGGTAGCACGTCGCATCTTTCATCTTCTTGCAATCCAAGGTTTTGTGTTCCTTGGACTTGCACAAACCACAAGCAAAAGACCTTGACTCGTTATTCGAGTTTGATTCGAGTCTGCACTTTCCAAAGTGCTGTTTCTTGCAAGTTTTGCATGTGGGCTTCTCTCCAGAACGATGCCCATCTTTCCTCGATTCCGATCCCTTCTTGTGATCACCGCTCCCACGGTGCTTCTTGTTCGACCTACGCGAACCATCATCTTCTCGCTTCCTCTTCTCAGCATCCTTATTCCTCAGCGATCTCTGCCGGACCGCATCCAGTGTGAGGGATAAAGAAAGGTCAGTTACAGACCTGAAGGTAACTGGCCGAGAAGCTTTTACACTGGCCTTTATCTCGGGTTCTAAACCTCCAATAAAACGAGCGATCCTTTTAGGCTCCGGGGTTACTAGATAAGGTACCAACCGGGATAGTGTATTGAAGCTTGTCAGATAAGCTTGACAGTCGAGGTTCTTCATTACCAGTGATAGAAAGTCATATTCTATCTTTTCCACCTCATGTTGAGGGCAGAAATTTTCCTTGATCAAGGCGATGAATTGATCCCACGACATACTATACAACGGGATCTTTCCGGAGGCCTCCATCAGAGATCTCCACCAAGCTAACGCCTCACCCTTGAAGGACTGTGAGACAAATTTAACCACATCACCTTCAGCGCATCCGCTGATGTCCACGACCGTGTCCATTTCATCCAGCCACGTCATGCAGTCTACGGCTCCTTTCTCCCCCGTAAAATCCCTGGGTTTACAAGACACAAAGTACTTATATGTGCAACCCTTGTTACGGTGTCCCTGATGCAGTACCAACTGCTGAGATGGATTACTTTGGTGGTTGGTGGACTGGCGATCATCACCGTTTTTCTTTGGTCCATCCTTTTTGGGAGGAGGCTTGTTATGAGCCTCTGAGTGTGTCCTTGGCTTTGAATGTGATACAGAGTGGGTCCTACTCCGGGTACTACTGTATTCTTCATACTGTCTATCCAAAGCTTGAGTAATAGCGCCGTCTATGATTGCTTTTAGCTCGGCACCCGTTAATGTAATCTGGGCGTTCTCATTTGGCGCCACTGGATGGCTATTGCCTTCATTGGAGTCAGCCATTTGTATTGAA
This sequence comes from Helianthus tuberosus, assembly GCA_030545235.1. NCBI lineage: Eukaryota > Viridiplantae > Streptophyta > Magnoliopsida > Asterales > Asteraceae > Helianthus > Helianthus tuberosus. The sequence continues at coordinate 109,083,677 of CM060401.1, read as the reverse complement.
CTGTTGCAGAAAACAAGGTCAATATTTTATTTGGGATTTTATTATGGAATTACTCCTTAGGGTAACTCGTTAACCATGGTAACAGAGACCATATTTGGTTAACTTATTAATCGTATTAATTTAGGATTTCAATTAAAATTTATCCTAAACAATAACAATATATATTAGCACATAAGGCTTGGTCATATGGACAATTTAATAAACTATTATTTTAGAGAATCAAGACTTTTAAGGTTTGAACCTAGTTCATTACCCTTATTTGGCAGGGAGTCAATGCTACCACTGTCTTTTGGCTCATATGGAAATAAGCAAGGCCCATAGGCACTATTTTACCACGTATGGTTAAACATGATCATCTTAATTGATGATGTATATTCAGGATTCAGAGATCATTAAACTGGATTAGGAATCTTCTAAAGAATCCTTATTCACTTAAGAATGACATGTGATTTTCAACGAATCACTTCTGCCAGGAGTGTTAACATGTTTTAAGATGTTAACAGGGATCTGAATCTTTTAAACTGGTCTTACCATTTTGGCCCGGTCTTATATTTGACACGAGGCTAGGTTTCACACTTAAAGATTCTTAATTAAATAATTACTTAGGCAGATTAAAAGGAATGATTTTAATTTATTTATTTCATTTATAATTTATTTATGCACAATGGCAAACATGAAATTTATAAAAATAACACTCCATTAATTTATCACTATATTACATATCGCCCTAAACGGGTCTTTTACACATGAAATTTGCCCACGCAGGAGCTAAATCATACCAACATGCCCACACAGGGGTCTTACAGAAGACATGCCCACGTAGGGGTCTTACAGAAAGACACAAGTCCTCGCAGGGACTATCAAACATAAGTCCACGCAGGGACTAAACATACAACATACCCTCGTAGGGGTTTATGAAAAGATAGACCCACGTAGGGGTCAATACACACAACAAACACACATACCCACGTAGGGGCTTAACAACAAGATATGCCCACGTAGGGGCTTATACATCAGCGATGGAAGAATTCAACGATCCTTCTTGTTCTTCCCCTTGATCAGACCCATCAGTCCTTGGAAGAATGTCTGCCTTTCCCTACGATCCTCGTGAGCTTCCCGTTCAACTTGCTGCAACCTATGTAGAATTTCCTCCCGTTCTGGGGGAGAAAATCGTGGCGGCTGAGACTGCGTTCTAATGATAGGCCTGGGAGGTATTGGGTACCCCTGATTCGGGTAGCTTACCCCCCATGGATCTCCGTAGGGTCCTTGGGCATTGAGGGCGTTATAATTTGCTGCTTCCATATAAGGATCTGCCTCAGCGTATCCGTAGTTGTGGTAAGCTGGTGGTTCAAACGGGTTGTAATTACTTGGACCCGTGTACGCTGGGATTGGGTTATCAAAACCCATGTGCGGTGGCTGTTGAAAAGCCGGCTGCGAAGGCCCACCCATTTGTGGGTCCTCATAGTGCGGTGGGTAGTGACTAGCACTAGACTGTCGTGGGGAGTCGAAAGTGAAGCCCCCTGGTCCTCACCGACATGCGGGCACCGGTTCTTCTACGCCTTGGCGGTTGAGGAGGTGGCGGTTGAACTGGTGGCGGTGGAGGTGGTGGCGTAACTGCCACAAACCGATGATCCTCTGATGAATCTTGATGATGCGGCTGTGGCTGTGGCTCCTGGTGTTGTTGAGAATGCTGCTGCTGATGCTGCCCATGAGACGACGAGTGGTGTGATGGTGTATAATACCATGGGTGCTGATTAAAGAAGGCTTGGAAGCTGTCTGGACCACCATAGGGTGATCCGTGAAACGAAGATCCGTCCGATATCTCTATCGGGTGGTTCGGAGTGCCACTCGCAGGCATGACGGGGTCCGTATCCTCGTCCATATCGTCTGCGTGATCTCCTGAGAAGTGGTCCTCTGGACCCAGTGGGTTGAAACCCACGGGTTCCTGTAGGTAATCGGCCGGATTAAACTGGCCTCTAAAGATAGGTGTGGGGTCCCCATAGGAATGATGGGACAAAGACCTCTGAAGTGGTATGTATGAGGGCAGAGGGTTATTAGGCTCGTCTTCTTATTGTGGTCCATATGAATTTCGGACCGGAGGGGTAGAACTGTGCGAGACAGATCGTCTCACTGGTTCGAACAGGTTTCTCCTGTTCCGTCTTGGATTCTCGCTTTCCGTCGCAGCTGGAGCTCGTGTATTAGACGGCCCTGCTTCATGGTCGTTGGGGGCGGCTACCGGCCCCTTTCCGCGTCCTCGTGTACGCAAGAATCTTGGAGGCATCTTTGTTATTCCTGTCAATAAAGCATGAGATAACAATAACAAAAATATAAAAAATTAAAGGACAAAACAAAAACCGAAAAGGTGGAATTTTTCCTAAGTTATAAGTCTAGACTCAAAAGTTTAGATATGTGCAATTGTGTAACTGAGATTAAACACAAAAGGCTAGTGTTTAATTCACTCAGTGTTGGCTCTGATACCAACCTGTCACACCCCGATTTCCACGTGTCACCGGTGGGCCCGGTGGGGGAGTATCGTGACGTGGTTGGCAACGTAATAGTCAAACAACACAATATAATAATGCACAGCGGAAGCAAATTTAAAATAAGATACAACCGAATTTATTTATTGTAAACAAAGTCACAATTATCCGGTGTTTATCCACAGTAGGATCGAATTAAAAACATTGTTTATGGTTCAACAGACTTCGGCATCTTAAGCTTGTGAGACTTCTAATGATGCTTAGGAGAATCCCAGCCTATTTCGCCTAGTACCTGCATTTAATCTTTTTGGGAAAATACGTCAGTTTACACTGGTAAATACATTCAACTGACTCATTTTATAAAATGATTGAAAATTGGTTTGGATGCACATGGCATAAACATTTTTATTAACTTGGGAGAATTATTTAATATTATAATCTTGTGAACGAATTACATGTTACTTATGCGTTCAGTAGCCCGGAACGTATCCGGGTTAAAGATCAATAGACACACCACAATAATGAGTTATACACCGACAGGTGTACGCCTACACCCCGTGCTCAGGTCGTGGCTATCTCGTAAGATAATGCCGAGGATATCCGGGACATGGTCATTAACCCCCCAAGGGCTGTAAAGTAAACACATCTGTTTAAAACGAGCCGATCAAATTATTCAACTACCCACTAAGCGTGGAGATTTGATGCCCGATCAAGCGGTACGCTATGTACCGTAACCCAAGCCCGTATAGGGAAAATAAGTTAAAAGTATTTACCTTGATGCAAAGTATAGTCACAATAATCAAATAGCAGGTAGCTTTTACTGTTTCTCCTAATCTGGAACGAAGGTTAAATATAACCTATCAGAATCCTAGCGGGTCTTTAATTATGCTTAAGCTTAGACCAGCTAGTTTCAAAGATACGGTTCGTACGCACTATTAAGCGAAGACCGGATAGAATGTGACTCAGACCTGACAAGTTTGAAGACTTGTTTAATATGGGTTTATTATTCACATTCTGGATTTTGAGATAAAACCGATAAGGTTTGACCCGTTTCGGCTAATTTATGTAAACTTGTTACATAAACCGAGCCGAACGCGTAATATGCGCAACGGGTATCCGTAAGAGCCATATACAGGTTTCCTAAGTTAATATGCTTCAAATATGTTGTAACATCAGTAGGATGTCTTTTGTTATGCCCCGAACTAATTTAAACACAAACTATGCCCCGTAGGGTAGTTTGGTCATTTTAAAGTGTGTAAAAGAGTTTAAGCGACAACCTGAGTTACAGGTCTGATGTAATAAGCAAATATATCAAATTTGCTAAGTTACATCAGTAGGTTAAGGCATGTATGTGAAACTTATCACCTTTAACCAAACTAGGCCCCGTAGGGGTATTTTGGTAATTTCACATAAGCCAAAAAGCTCAAAACCGAGGTCTGAGTTTATCAACCTTTGCTTACTGTTAAAATATGATAATTTGCCTCTTATATCAGTAGGTATCAACCCGGGTATGTCCAATATGATTTTAAGACATACTATGCGTTAAAAACGCTAATTTAGGCGATTCAAGGCCATTACCGGGTTCGATACTTAAATCTGATATTTTTATATATCCAGAAGGCTCAAAATAATTTATTTATCATAATTAATCAGTAGCAAAAGGTTTGGAATCGTTTAGATGTGTAAAACTCATTTTATGGCCCGTAAGGGCAAAACCGACAATTACCGAATTAAGCCTACGACTATGAGTTATGCTCAGCCTAAAATTAATTAAAAATCTTTAAAAATCCTAAAATAATATATTATATCAGTGGGTAAAAGATTTGATACCAAAAAGTATGTTTAACTAGGCTATACGCTAATTACGCCATTATGTTAACATAAAGCATTAGTTTTGCGATATTGAGCCTAACTCTTAATCTACAAGTCAAACTGATGTCAAACTTTCCATGCAAGTCTATATATCAGTAACTAAGGTTTCTACACTTTTACATTTTCATAAATCATGTTTTAAGGTAATAAGGGCATAACGGTCAACGTATGAGCAATTAACGGAAATATGCATATTAATTGGATAACTAGTGAACCAAGGTGTATGATCACAGAGGGTTGTTCTAACATGTATCCTAATCCAATTTAAGCTCTGAGGCATTTCTAAAATATGCCCAAACGGGTCAGAACTGAAAGTCAACCGAAAAGTCAAACTATGTGACTTTCGGTTCCGAACCGGGTCTAAACAGGAAATAGTCGGGTTGAACATGTTGGGACATGTTCTTACACTTATTTCTAGGTTATAACAATGTTCAAACAGGTTATACATGTTCTAGATAGCTAATTATGCATAAATGACATTTTAAGCAATATGTTGACTTTTTAACTAAAGGTTTGACCCGACATTTGACCTGTTTAGGATGGTGATCAGGGGAAACCCTTTTGGGGTTTTATACCCACATAATTACCATTCTAAAACTACTTTTAATTCGAGATAAGACTGAGTCATTAGTGACTAATCTCGAAGTCAAACCGTAATTACGACGGTTTGACTTTTAGCTAATTAACTAAGCTAAACACAACCAAATAAGAACTAGTAGACTTACAATAGTCCAATGCACGACTTATGATCAGAAGGGAGAGTTCCTATGCTCCAGGATGCTCCAAAGATCAAATGCAAGTGTGAAGAATGTGGTTGCATCATGTGGCCTTATATAGTACTTGGATCCACCACAACTAAGTGACAACTAACTCTAGGACCAACCACAACCATTGAACACTTGTCCTAGTGCTCTAGGATAGTTTAGGGGCCTTTTATAACTGATAAAAACTGGTTTAATGGGTTAAAATCGCGAAAGACAGGCAACAGCCCGTTTTCCTGGAACTGGGCATGTCTAGCGCACCGTTACGCTACACGTGTAGCGGTGCGCTAGCCCGCTATAAAGGGCCGTTTGACTTTACATGGTAGCGCACCGTTACGCTACACATGTAGCGGTGCGCTACCTCTTCTCAGAGGCAGATTTCGTTGCTGTTTGTTGGTGTTTTGAACCAATAATCCACTTGCACGATTTTTAGCCATTCTTTTACATGGAGGGGCCTCTAATAAGTGTCTACTCCTGTATATTACCCTACCATGAAGCTTTGTTGAAATTGAATGAACTTACAAGACCCGAAAACAACGGTTTATCATTCTTTTTCTTCTTGGGATCAAATCATGCTTTTTGCGAGTCCATTATTGTGAACCCATTTCTGAATTGTGGCATGAAAGATGTGTAGTAATATTATATCGGGTCTTGGGATTTATAATTGAGGTCGTTCAGAGGTAACAATTTAACATGACGCCACTTTAAATCCTACCGAATTATCTTTATTAAATTCGGGTTTACCACGCGTTTTGTCTTACATGACACGTGTCGTTTTATTATTGAACCCGAAATTTTCGAGGTGTTACACAAACGTTTATAGCTTTATACCTTAAAATCTTTGTTATGTAGTTCTTCAATGGCCTTTTGAACATCATCTTTACTTCTAAATGCCACAAATGCAAAACCCTTACCTTCATTGGTCTCCATATATCTCACCAACCTTACCTGAACAATCACACAGAAAAATATATATTTAAAAAATAATAATAAAACACAATCTTCTCATTAAATAATTACCGTTAGAGCTGACCTCGACATCCCCAAAAGGTTCACAAAGTTCACTCAAATCTTCCTCAACCACATCCTTAGAAAGCCCCCCCAATGAAAGTCTCAGAACCATGTGGTGGCAAAGTAAGCAGCCCTGCATGCTTTTCTTTACCACCATCATCATCATCAGCTTTTCCCTCTTAACTACTCTTCAACATCATCATCATTCATCCATCTCCTCATAGTTGCCAACCTCTAATCCATCTGGTACTCAATGTCATTGCTATCTGCCATAGTGTTTGCTCTGTTCTACAAGCAAATTTTTTGACATAAAACTGTATTTTAGCTTGCCAAATAACCAATATCACGGACAAACACGATAAGGAACCAAACGGGGTGGATTGGAAGAAGGTTTTTTTTTTTTTTTTTTTTTTTGCAATTTAGAAAGGTGATATAAATGGCAATGATAAGGGTGAAATTGGGCATTTGTTCACACTTTTACTATAATGTAAAACGGTGTCTTGCCTACTACAATCTTTTTGAAACCCAAATATTCCTTTCATTTGCTCTCTTTGGGTAATATGTTGTTTGAACCCCAAATATTCCTTTCATTTGTTTGAAACTTAGGGCATTAGAGGAGACAAAATGGGTGGGTTGTGTTACAGGTCAAAACGGTTAGTTCTTTTTTAGTTAAGTGTTAAATATGATTACACAACCATTTGTTTAGTAATAATCTTTTAGGTGCTTAAAAGTATCCTTTGGGTGCCATTTGGTCTGTTTCCTTTTTAACCAAATTTCTTGATGTTTGCTACGCTGGATGTAAAACATACACGAGTTATATAAGTGGGTCGAAATTGCCACATATTAGAAATGGCTGTAGCTTAGCTGCTTAAGTGTTATGTTCATAACTTCAGATAAAAATTAGGTGGCTCATGATGATCTATCCATTCGTCTCTTATGTTTAACAGGTCAAAGGGGAACCAATTATATCCTACATATGTACTTGGTACCACCCTGTACCCGAACTCATATTTGGTGCAACCGAGCACACAATTGCAACTGATATGTCGTTTGTTGATTGTGTTCTTGCGGAGCTTCTTCTTGGACATGTTCTTTGTACAAGCTCTATACATTTGGCCATAATTTCTTACGATATTTGAAGTTCATGTTTATTAATGTATCCCTTTGTCTGACACGATAATGTGAAATAGATCTTCCACAAGCGGATGCTCCCAGAAGCTGTAATTCCTGTTCCAAGACTCCTCCAATGCATTGTTGTAAGCGACACTGTCTCTCATATTTTCGCATTATCAATAATATTACTACTGTTTTTATGCATTGCTGTATTGAAAATCAAATATAACTAGCATTTTTTTAAGCCAAGTAGTGGATCTCTACAACCCTTAGGTTGTGAATTTAATGCCCCATAGAGACATTAGTCTGATCGTTTTTTCTTGAATGTTTTTACATTTTTTGCTCAACTTTATCTTTTTTGATGATCACTTACAGAAAATGAGATATGAGGCAGGGCATGTTATTGGCCAGGGTTCTTTTGGAATTGTGTTTGAGATATAATTTATTTACATGCTTGAAATTGTTAACTTTTTGTAGAATCTACTTTTGACCATGAAACGGTCGATTTGAGGTATGGTTCATCTCTATCAGGTCAATGGGCTAAAAAACAATCAACTAACTCCTATTATATATAAAACATCAAATTATTATTGTAATAACATGGTTTTTGTAATCATATATTATAGATGTATTACCTATTAATTATAAAATATGAACAAAAACTTTACCATGTAACCACCCATTTTCCCACCATATTGGCTTAGCTAACTAACTTAATTTTCTTTAATTCGAGGTTTAAGAGCTTGAGTTGTGCAGGCAAAGTGTGTGGAAACAGGAGAAACCGTTGCAATTAAAAAAGTGTTGCAAGATGAAGAAGACGACATCCGTGAACTGCAAATTTTGCAGCTTCTTGATCATCCTAATGTTGTTTCACTCAAAGACTTCTTCTTTTCTACGACAGACAAGGGTGAGCTGTATCTCAATCTGATTCTTGAGTATGTTCCAGAAACAGTTTATCATGTAACAAGAAGTTACCGCAAGGCGAATCAGAGGATTGCTATGATATATGTCAAACTGTACACCTATCAGGTCTGTTTTTTTTCTGTATACAAAATACTTCCGCCTCTTCACCTTCCGTTCATTCAGCTAACGTAATAATTATGCCTATGTTTCAGATTTTAATTTTAAGAGCCTTGGCTTATCTCTTACCATAATATGAAGCTATCTTTTGTGATTTGATGTTGTAATGTGTAATTTATGCTAATCTGTTCTTCTGCAGGTGAATCCTGATTCACACCAGCTCAAACTCTGCGACTTTGGGATCGCAAAAGTTCTGGTAATTTAAAACATACATGATTTGACCAATACATATATAAATAGGTCGAAATTGCGACATATTAGAAATGGTTGTAGCTTAGCTGCTTATGTGTAGCATGTTCATATAAAATTTAGGTGGCTCATGATAATCTATCCATTACATATTAATTTTTTTATTATTAATTTTTTTTAAACTTAGATTCCACATAAAATCTTGTAAATTTTGTTGTTGCGTTGTTTTATTAATTCAAAGCATTTATTATTGTAGGTTCTTGGACATATTTGTTACCATATTTTGGCTGCTGGTTTAAATGGTTATATGGCCACTGTCACCAACCTCAAAAGTCCTTCAAACAAATGGCGTTGTGGTGCAACTCCAATAACAGTAGGGTTTCCATCCTCGGAATAACCGCCATCTTTATTATTATTATTATTATTCTGTTTCATTGTCTTTTATTTTTGTCGAATAATGTGGATTAGTGATATTCATACTTTTGACTGGACATTCTAGGCTATGATGACCGTCAAGCATTATGGTCGCGGGTCAAGGTCAGGGGCTACAACACTTGGGAAACCTTTTGTTCATCCTGCTACCGTAGATTTGAGAGGCAAAGTATACGAGTAAGTGAATTTTTTTTATTTTGTTCTATAAGGCTTTTATATTGAGGGAACAATCGAAAATATGGTTTATTAATGGTGGTGATTGGTGCAGGCTGCTTAGACAAAATGCAACAAGATTCTTGCTGGATGATGTCTACAGAAACCCCGGCCCCTTCAGTTTGACGGGCCAGGTGCCGATTCCAAAGCTGTCAAGGCATTTGTTTGGTGATTATAATTTTGTGTACTTAATGTGTATAATTTGTGGTTGGTTAGGTTGGAAACAACAATCAAACATTTTGCTCGGCATGTCAAGGAAACTATTCTTACTTGTGTCAAAAGATGGTCAAGAGCGATTCACAAGCCTTTAGTCTAAGTGGTACGAAACATGTATAATTCCTAAGTTGTATACATAATCGATATTTGTCTTTTTCTTGATGTTTTTTGTACACGACTTATAAAGAAAACTTTGTTACTATTTTATGTAATGTCACTTTATTTTGCATTACTTTTATCCATACACTTATGATTAATTTAATTTAAATTTTCCTACCCGGGTTGCCACCCGGGTGATAACCTAGTACAATATATAAATACTATTATCAAATACATATACTAAACGAAAATATTTTTTTTTACATTATGAACATACTAAAATAAATCACTAATATACAAGGGTTAATGGAAAATAAAAATATAAATTAAAAAATTCGAGTAAATGATCGGGTCAGGTAAACGGGTATGTCGTTTCGGGTAATCGGGTCGGGTATCTCCTAATCCCATACCCGACCCATACCCGCGAAAATTTCTAAAACTAATCCCATACCCGGCCCAATACCCGTTGGGTATCGGGTATACCCGTCCTATTTGTGTCGGGTTTCGGGTATACCTCTTCGGGCTCGGGTATTTTGCCATCCCTAGTACTTGCTAGTTCAGAGTCCCTTAACAAGTCAGACATCATACTGGCTCAGCACCTACTGGCGTAGAGGCTGCTAAACAACCCCTAAAATACATCGTTTTTTAGGCATCAAATGACTACACAAATCCTAATCCTCCCAAAATCTACCTTCCCTAATCCTAAATGTTCCTCCATATCTCTTTCTAAACTTGTATCCAATTTCTCGTAAAGAACCTGATCATTTTATCTCTCACAAGCCATGAGATGAAGAAGGCGGTAACAAAGAGTTATTTATCGACTTTGTTGAACTTGTTCATCAACAAATATATGATAATTAAGGGTTTGCTTCAATGACTAAACAAGATTGATTAAGTGTATATTCAATTGTTTGAAAATATAGTGCATATTCTTTAATCTGGCTATGAGAAGGATTTTGAGAACTTATAGAAATAAGGATACACAATTCTTATGTGGAGAACATGATTTTAAACCAAGGTCAAACTATCTTAATGGATGTAATGTCTAAATCAGCCATAAGCGACGAATGAATTGTCTTGGTGATTGTAATATTTACAAAGGGCGTAAGCAACAAAGATCAATGAACAAGTGGTTTGTAGCGAACATCGGATGTGTTGATGGTTGGCAATAGTATGCTTTAATTGAGAGACAGCCAAGAGGCAACAATTCTTGTACGGCCACTTGACAGACCGTGACAATTTTGGTATGGTTGTAGAGGGGTGATGGTCATGGCATAGAAGAAACTGGTTTAACTATCGGAAATGAGAGAGAGAGAGAGAGAGAGAGAGGAGTATATATTTCACATGGGGTTACATAGGGAATGACGAGTTTTGACCCGATCAACCCTTTAGTACATATATTAGTCAAATGGGTGTTTTTCGTTTTAGTTAATTACCCTATGGATCAAATAGCTTGAAGCTTGCTCGAAAAAATCTTGGATATAACTCGTTGAAAGTCGACTTGGTTGTAAACAAGCACGCCCAGCTCAATTTGTAAAGTAGCTGAGTTTTAGTTGACTTTGGCTAGGTTCATGAACAGACTTAAATTACACAAATAGTCCTTCAAAATGATATTTTGGTTATTTTACACAAATTTAACATAAGCTTGTTACATAATAAAGCTTTAGCGGAAGTTGATGAATCTAGGGGATCAAACTTGTTACAAAAGAAACCACATAATTCAAACATACAATCTATAATTAATATGTTAATAGACCAGGCTATAAGAACTATTTACGTAGTTAAAGCATCCACAATGTATGCGTTGTGGCTCGTCTGAATCCACATGGTAAAGTCCATGGATTTTGTGTACATTGTGGCTCAAGTTTGCTAGCCAACTTTCAAAGTTTGCTAGCAAACTATAACTTTAAAGTACAACTAGTTCGTTCAGTCTTTTAGACGAGAGTACTAGTGCTCATCTAGGTGATCAAAAACACAAAAATGGCATAACTGCAATTACGTAAAAGTTGATACCCTTTTCATAAAGATGTATTATTATTATTAGCTAAGCAAACAAACCCTTCGGCAGCAAGAAAGAAAGGAGGCTACTAGAAAGGAGCCGCAATCCACACCCCCCTCATCTGCCACGTGTCAAAACTCTCGGACTTCAAAAAGCCACGGATCCATCAATTCATGGAACACGTCATCCTATTACTATCCAGACATTAAAAAATAATATAATATATTATAAATATAGTTTAGAGCTGTCTAGAGAAGGCTATAAATATCTCAATCCAGTTGACTGCTATCATTTTCTTTGCGAATCTGCTTTCTGACGTTGCTCAATCCACAACAGAAAACCCAAGAAGATTCTCTACTCTACTCTACTCTCTTCTTTATTAGCTGTACGGATAAAACAACAATTTATAGATTATCATTATCATTATTATTATTATTATTCATAGACGAAATTGAAGATATTGTTGATTGCTGTCAAGTGAAGTGGCTATTGATTCCTTCTTCATGTTTATCAGTCGGTATGTTCATGCTCTAATTGTATTTCAATTTGATTAGAAATTATGTGAAATTAGTAATTCGTCTTCTTTACTTCCATCTAAGGCATTTGGTTCGCGGAATGGAATTGTTGGAATTTGTATAGGAATTAGAATTTAAAGGAATTGGAATTGGAAATTGTTCGGAATTAGAATCTCAATTCCATTTTTCTTGTGTTTCGTTATCAAATGAATTGGAATCCATCACCCGGCACCCACAACCACCAGTACGGGTCGAAACGGTTTGGGTCGAAGCAGTTCGATTTGAAACGGTACTGGTCGAAGCGGTTCGGGTCGAAGGGATTTGGATCGAAACCAGTATGGGTCGAAACGTTTCGGATCGAAACAGTACGGGTTGAAACTGTGCGGGTCAAAACGGTCATCCAATGAATTTAGTGATTTTGAATTCCATTTTCAACAAAACACACGAAGATTGGAATTTGAATTCCAATTCCATCAAATTCTGTGAACCAAACATATTAAGAGATGAAATTTAAATTCCAATTTTCTTAAATTCTATTGAATTCTTGCAAACCAAACGTCCTAACAGCATTCACATACCATCTCTAAAATTGATTTATCTCTAAATTATATAGAATAGTCTAATAAAAACACCTAATTTACTCTCACATCTCATTCTTTAAAATAGAGAGATGGTTTTCGACATAAATTATTGTGACCGTATGAAAACGATATAAAATGATAAATGTGTATCTATAGTATAAATTTTATACCATAGTTTAGAGAATGGGACGTAGAGAGGATTTTTAGCAAATAAACAATTTATATTATAAAAAAAATATGGTATTTTAGTTAAATTATATAGATTTTTTTTTGTTATATAGATATACAAGAAGAATGAGATCTGAATGCTCTAAACATTCACTTACTAAAATTTCGATTTGAGGATAACATTGTATTGAATTGAAAGTTTCTGATGAACAACTTTGGGAGCAAGAAAACTTTCCCGCCATTATTTGTTGCTATTTTTTGTATTAAATGCGTAGTTAGTAGTCCATTACTTGGGCACCAAGTAAACCGGTTTTCGGTTTATAAATGCTCTGATTGTTTCGTGTTCTGGAAGTCAAGAGATTTGTGGATGTTTGTTTTAATGAGTCTTTAAAACCCTATCTTTTTACCTTTATGATTATATATTTGCTTATTTGTTCTTTTGCTTATGTTCCATTTTGTGTAGAAATACGGAAATGAGTGTGTCGAATCCGCAATCGAACACAGTTTCATCATCAATAGATTCTTCCAGGAAGAAGAGATCACGAAGCAAGCGTGACGGATCAAAGTGCGTAGCAGAAACACTCGCCAAATGGAAGGAATACAACAGCAAAATCGATTCGTTAGACGAAAAAGCGAAACCGGTACGCAAAGTTCCCGCGAAAGGGTCAAAAAAGGGTTGTATGAAAGGTAAAGGAGGCCCTGAAAACTCGAGGTGTAACTTTAGAGGGGTTAGACAAAGGACATGGGGTAAATGGGTGGCGGAGGTTCGAGAACCGAATCGAGGGAGGCGGTTATGGCTCGGGACTTTCGGGACTGCGGTTGAAGCCGCCCTGGCTTATGATGAAGCGGCTCGGGTTATGTATGGGTCTTGTGCGCGGCTTAATTTGCCTAATTGTCGTTCGATGACCGAGTATTCGCAGATGGTGTCGAATGGTGCTTCGAGTTGCGACTCTTGTAGTCATTCAGAGGAGTTTAAACGGGTTAGGCAGGATGAAGGTGAATCGAATAGTGCACCGTTGGTTATTGTTAAACGAGAGGTTAAAGATGAACCGGTTGACGATGAAGTAGAAAACGCTTTTAAGGAAGAACCAGTTGAGATGATGAAGGATGTTGAGGTTCAAAATGACATGTTTGATATGGAAGAGCTTCTTGAAATGATGGGACAAAGAGATACCGAAAGTGGTTCGGATCAAGTCCAAGTCGGGTCACATGAGCCTTGGTTCGAAAACGAGCCATATAACCAAGACCACGAGCTCAAACTGCAACAAAATACTTGTGGGTCCACAGCTGGTTATGGGTTCGGTTCCCCGAACCCAGATCAGCCGAATGTGGACCCTGATGGGTTCCAGGAACTCAACGATACACGTTGGCTGGAATCTACTAGTCAAGATGGTTACGGGTTTGACTTTCTGATGCCGGGGCGGCCCGAAGATTGCAACTTTGTACTGGACGATTTAGAATTTGAATTTGCGGGCTGAAGATTGCAACTTTGGATCTGATGATTAAGGGTCTCAATTTGGGGCTGAATCGTACGGATGGTCCGTACATCTATTTGATAGTTGGGTGATAAAAAGATATTCCTTGTTATAGAAGTGGAGATGGTGATGATGACCTCTCGAGATGGTTGGATTAGTGGCAAGAATTGTAGGAGGTAATGTTCATCATGTTTGAAAGTATTGGAATCATAGTTGAAAAAAATAAAGCTAATAAGCGTGGTTTAAATTTTCATCATACAACATCACAAACATCGTTATAAATCTGCACCTTAGCATGTCATGTTAGATTTCAAAAGTCTTTAAAAAATATCATTTTTCAACACTATAAAATTTCACCACCATCACTATAAAGTTTCAAACCCATCTAGTTTCTATATATCAAGCTTCAGACCCCAGTAGAGCCGAACCGATAGGCTTAGCATTCTAGGTAAAGGACTAGGGCTCCCAAAAAGTAGCGATGTTCATGAGCCGAACTGAACCGATCGGACCTTTGCTCGTACCGAGTCAAATTCGAACGAGCATCTTTCGATACAATCATTTTTCGACCGAACGCCGAGCGACTACCGAGCGTTATAGAACAAAAAAGGAAAGTGACGATGAGGGTGTTAGAGCGTCGTAGAACAAAAAAGGAAAGTGACAATGAGGGTGTTAGTTTTCAAAGTAAAGTGCAATTTTCGTCCCTGGGGTTTTGTCCAATTAGAACGCTAAACTGGTTTTATCGAGATATTAACTGAGTGAGAAGATGAATCGTCGATTGATTGAAGCAGAGAATTGTTCTATTGGAAGGTAAAATCGAATGAAAAGATTGAAGCATGGCGATGGAGAAATCAAATAATGATGGCCGATTTTGGGGGGGGGGGGGGGTAGCTAGGATTAGGTACTTTTGAATCGAATGGCTGGTTAAGACCTGCGTATCGAGCGACGCTTCACATTTCAGTGTTTGACATTTTGGTTCAATTACTCAAATGGACATTGTAGTATGGGACGTTGGACTATTGGAATTCAATTCTTATTACTTAAACTAGTATTTTATCCCCGCGTTGCGGAGCGTAGGTCGTAAAACCATGCTAGGTAGTAAGCGAACAACAACCAAAACTGGGAAAATTGTAAAACAAAAATGTGAATTTATACTTTTATGTGACGTCAAACGTAGGCAAAGACAAAAATGAATTTGTGTTAAAGAAAAATTTTAAACACGGAAAAACTGGGATTTATATCGAAAAATTTTAAGTTAAAGAAAAAAAGTTTTACTTCCAAGACAAAAATGAAATATATAAATATGAGGGATTAAAAATATAATCTTTTAATAAAAGAAAAGAAAAATATTGCAAGACAACAAAAAAAAACCCTCCATAGTTCACCATTGATTCTCTATGGTGCAAAAGAGTAAAAGAGAGAAAAAATCAAATGGATGACATTTTAGTAATAAAAAAAACAACTCTCCACCACCAGTCCACCATTAGATTCTCTATGTGATGCAAAAAAGACAAAAAGAAAGTAAAAATCAAAGGGATAGTATTTTAGTAATTAAGTCATCAATAAGGGTTAGTTTTGATACCGTAGCCAAGAGCTACTTGAAATGTTATATATAGTAGTGTGTCATATTTGAATTTTATACCAAACATTATTAACCTTGACCTCTAGTCATTTTATTAAAATTATATATATGAAAATATAAATTAAGCCAACCGAGCCAAACCGAACTGAGCGGACCTTTGCTCGTGCTCGTTCGTTTACAAACCGAACCGAGGGTCTTTTTCAATCGAGCTGTATAGAACGAGTGTCGAACATCGAGCAATTTGAACAACCCTAATTACATGTGTATTTAGCCCAAATAAATAAACATAGAGGTAAAGACATAATGACCTAAACAAGTAAAGTGTCTAGACCTCGCAACTGCAACTGACGTGAATGGCAATTGGGGGAGAAATTAGGGGTAATCGATTCTCTATGATGATGCGATTTGCGATTGTGTAACCATATAAAAGCAATTTTTCGATTTGATATTCGCAATTTACGACTTGATTTTGCGATTTGCTATTGCCGATTGATATTCTTTTAGGTTCAAGTCTTACAAGGGCCCTAACTTTGTAGTTCGTTTACGGCCTCCAGAAAAGTTGGAACGGCCTGAACCCCATACCCCATCTGTTTAGCCTGACTGTTAGTTTTGCATACGTACGAGGAAATGTTAAGATAGAATATCTCCTTAGGAGAGTATTTTATGAGTTGACTGTAACCCGAAGGCTTCTTTCAATCGATCTAGTAGGTAAGAAATAAGATCTTCGTATAGTTAATGAATTAAAGCGAAACCACTAGGTTAGATCTCATCTGTGATCCCTACCTATGAGGAAATGTTAAGTTTAGGGAGAAGTTAGAAGTACTGTAAGAGTATCTCCAACGGTGAAGGTGGTCTAAAATCCAACCATCACCATTCCAACCCCTACTTTTCTCCAAAACACTAAACCATTCCAAATCTCCACATCACACCTCACCTTTTACACTAAAATAAGATAGATATAACATAAAAGCCGAGTTGTACACCTCGAATCTAAATCAAGATTACAGTTATGAGAAACTGCATAGGATTAACCGATAGAATTGTGAAAATGTCAGAAGCCGATAGAAGTATACGAGCTGCTAGACCGTTGTCTATGTCTTTTAACCAAAGACATAAATGCAATCTGCACAATCAACCAGCAGAATTAGATATCAAACTATTTTTATCTTATTTTTAAATTAATTGTAAAAAAAATTAAAAATATAGTGTAACACCTGTGCTCTGTGAGGCAAGCTGGCCCAGAATTCCAAGTTAGGTATAATCTGAAGGGGTTATATAGAAAGGTTAATAAAGACTGGACAATAATATATACACGGGGCGCTATTTACAAAGAACCGATTTTAATTAGAGAACTGTTAGAACCGTACAATACACTTGTATAACCACCTTGTATATCACGGTTAAAAACAAAACGTTCAAGTGTTTATGCAGTTACACACTTAAAAACTGCTTCTTTGATGTATACGCTCAACAAGTGCAAGTGGAAACTTACATCTATACCACGGATGTGAAGATAGAAAAAGCGATACACAGCTCCGGCTATAAGATAGCCTCCAAAGAGGCCCAAAATTCTGAACAAGCAAAAATTTAAGGCATATCAATAAGTACCGAAGATAAGAAAGTAAGCTTCTATGTTTGGTTATATAAGCCTTACACGATTACGAGGGTACCAGCCCAGCCCAGGCCACCATTGTTTGATGATACTGTTATAGCACAACCGGATGGATGCCTCAGTTGAGTAACCTATGTAATTCAAAAGATTTTTGTTCAGATTCAAAAAGTCGATATGAAAATTTCCATGATTCGTCAGGGGCGCGTTCATTACAAAACTAATTTTAAGTAGAGAACCAGGACTACATGAGAACTCGTATAAACACTTGCATATAGTGTTGTAAAGATATGGTGTAGTGCTTTAAAGATATAGTGAGCGAGAGAGAATGGGAGGCGGTTATGCAGTTACATAACCGTTTTGTGTACCACAGTTAAAGCAATAGGTACAAGTGTTCACTTAAAGTTGGTTTTGTATTGAACGGTCCTCTATGTTACTCACATAATCACAAAAACCAACTCTCTCTAGTATTGTTGGACCCTGCAAAAGGAAGATATAGAAAACATTTAACTGTTGATTAGAGACATTAAAATAAATTTACTTAAAACTGCATAAAAATTCTAACAAGCTTTTGGGTACAATTTATGAAATTGACCGAGAAGTTAATAATAATTTAGGGATGTTCACCGTCTGGTACCGCTAGTTTGACAAAATATTTGGGCCAAACTGCAAACTACGGTTTCCGAAAACGACAAATGAAAACCGACCGGTTACTTGGGTCAGCCGTATCGACTGTTTTAGCAGTTTTAACCGTTTTTTGTTTTACAAAATCACTACTTTGTATTAATTTTTTTGTAATGTTAAGTAGTTCATGAATATAATACATATACGTAATTGCATATTTGAAAAAAATATATATATGTAAATAGATAAAACAAGCTAAACGGCCGGTTCCAGGTTCTAAACCAGCCGACTTGTTTCGGTTTGGGGGGTTCAATTGGTCTCAGCAGATTATAACTTCACAAACGCCCATAATTAATAGGATTTTTATAAAACGATAATAAAAAGAGCGAATGAGCATCGTCTTACTTCAACTTGCTTTGAATCACATACAACCGAGACAGAAAGCGAACATTTCACTACGCCACTGTGCCACATTTTAACGACGAGACCCATGTGAGGACTTTTTTTATCTGCCAAATTTAGAACCACAAATAGTAACATTATGTAAAATACAAAAGAAAAGAGGATCAGAAAACATTTTTGTCGTATCGAAAGGACACTGCATTCTACCAATAAGATCTGTAGTGATGGTTGGAGTGCGCCCAATAGTAGTACATATAGGATAGCCTGTACATATTCACATAATCGTAGAAAGATAAGTACTTGAAACCGTTTCACTTATATAGGTGTAGGATTGTGTATATAAGAGTTTCGTAAAGAATATACCGAATATGTTATTCGACATAAGTGCACTGCAGCCCATGCCACACCGAGCTGATCCGCCACATTCCTGTGAAGTGTAAACACAAATCATCATGATAATCTTTAATACCTGGTATTATTATAAACTACAACACTTACCCAACAATCAAAACATTTAGGCGGGTCATGGTTGAAAATCATTGACTCGCAGAGCTGCTCCACACAAAAGAAGATAGAAGGTCAACTTTGAGTAAAACGAATAACGGAAGTCATCCCCATATGCTATAAATTAACCCGTCTAGCAAGCTTCCACTCGGTGGGTATTGTTAGTTTAGGAGTGTTCATGGTTCGGTGTAAACTACCCAAACTGGTCAATGTTTTGGTTTCTGGTTTAGAAATTTTTTTTTGTCAAGAACGGACTGGTAATATTTATTAAATTATTTTTAAATAAGTTATTTAATGGGGTTGTCAAGTTTCTTATGAAGATTTCATGACTCAAAACAATTTTGAAGTAGAAAATTACATGTTTGACATGAAAAAGTATATCTATAATATCTAGGGATAATAGATGCATGATCTAGCTTGTGAAGTTTGTTTTGCTTTTTGGTTCATATTTCATAATATTTCTGATTTTGTTAACATTTCATATGCCCAAACCGTTAAACCAGACCCAAATCAAACCATTAGTAACTGTTTGTTTAGTTTAGTTCAGTTCCAATTGTCGACAGTTTGGTTTTCCGTTTCTGTTTCCAATGATTAATAAACTGTTATTAATGGTTTGGCTCACGGTTTGGCCTAAAATTTGTGCAAACCACACCATGAACGTCGCAGTTTTAGGGGTGTGTATCGGGTTGAGACTGGACCAAACCAATCCCGAACCCGGAATATCTGGAAAATCAAACTGAAGACCGGACCGATATAGGATGGGTCAGTCTCGGTCTTTTCGGGCTGGGTTGGTCTCGGGTTGGATCAGGACCGAATATGATTTTTTTATACTAAGATGTTTTATTTGTATTTCAGAGGAGTGTCTAGACAATTTGGTGTGTCAATATAACAAGTCTTGGGTGCTAATTATGGTTTTAAACCATACTACGCACCTAATTAGCGTAAAAATCGATAATTGACGATATTTAAGATGTTTATGTGATTCTGAGATTTTGATCAGCCTTGAATGTTTAAAATATTTTATTTTTCATATCAAATCAGTAGAAAAAGGTTTGGCATGCTAATCACATGTAAATCACATTTTATTAGCCAAAAAGGGCATTTTCGTCAATTAAGGAATTTATACGAGAACTCTAAGTTATGGTCAGTATCTAATCTGACCCAACATTCCAAAAATTCCTAAAAATGATATCATAACAGTAGGTAATGAGTTTTGGGTCAAATTCTATGCTTAAACATATATTATGCACAAAAGTGTAATTTAAATAATAAAAATTTCAATTTTACGATATCGTGCATAACATTGTTTTGAGACCATAGAATCATGTCAACTTAATTTAGACATGCTTACATATCAGTACTTAACCTATTAGTATGTTCACATATGCAAACATCTCATTTTTAGATCAAAAGGGCAAAATGGGCATTTATAAGCATAATAACAAAGAAAATAACAATTATTAAAGTATTAAAATAATAAAACAATTATTATATATTAAAAAGACTGTTCATTGCCTTGTCTTTTTAATATATAGAGAATTGTTAAACTATGGTTAAATAAATTATTGCTGACATTTAAAAGTGTGACAAAAGATATAAAAAAAAGATACTAATTGGTAAAATAAAACAATAAGATGTAACCTGGTAGAGCCAACCTGAAACCAAACCACTGTCCCATTAGATGAAACCTTGTAATATCTGCTTCAATTGATTATATACATGGTTAGTGAATAGTGATGTGAGATGAAAACTTTAAAAAGTAGGTATCACTAAAAAGAATGCACCTTAACTTTTCACAAAATCTAGAATATTATAAAGCTAGATTTGCTTTAAGGCAAAGCACAGTTTTATTTAGGGCTGCTCACGATACAAAGCCCGATCCGGGCCAGTAATATATCGGGCTGGGCCGAGACCAAGTGATTGAATTTTCGTAGAGCAAAGACCCAACGGTTGGCCCCATCTGGACTTATTCTAGGTCCCTTCAACTTTTGATGAGTCAATTGGCACAAACCGAATACATCATCTATGGGTCACTAGGTCGGGTCATACATGTTCCGGTTTGGTACAACCCTAACTTTATTTGTTAGTTTATAGCGATGGAAAATAAACCTGAACTTGATGGGCAAACCCGTTACATGCCAGACGGGCAATGAGACGCGTATTCAGGTATGAGATTAGTTTTAAACAAAATTTTCGGTATGTGATGGGTATGAAACGTATATATATATATACAAGTTACCCAAACCTATCCGTTAGCATTTTCCTTTTTCTTTTATATATTCTTTGTCCTTCACATAGTTGTTAACGGCGAATAGCGACAAATAGCGATAAGTTACATATATGCTACATAGCGAATAGCGATACACTAGAAATTTTTTTTAATAATTTATACGTATATTATATCAAAATACTTGGTATATACTCTATTTTACATGTATATTTAACAAAAACCTAAAATCCAACTATTTTAATTGCTATTTATATTAAAAAAAATTAAAGGTCGTTGTCATCGCTGTCTATCGCTACAGAGAGGCTGTAGCGAGACTAGACCTATATGCTACGCTATTTGCTATAGCGAGCTTAGCGACTGCTATCGACAACTATGGTCCTTAGTTATAACTTTTTAGTTTTTACATTCATGGTTTTCTTGGGCAAATAAAGTTATACAAAAAATAAAATATTAAAAAGTTAACTTGAAAAAGCAACCGATAACATCTAACAAACTAAAGCCACGTTGGTAATCAATACCCAACGGGTGTTAGACTCGAGTCACCAATACCCATTGCCATCCCAATTTATATGCAATTAGTGGTCACATAGTTGACTTAAATTTAAGGAAGCAATGACCAAATTAAAAAGATAATTTTGCATTTTATATCATCAAATTGACCTAACAATGGCATCAATTAACAATTTGAACAAAATCCACCCTACCAGACTGACTATTTTCTTTTTTTGAACCTAATTCTTCACCATCACCATTTCGTCATCATTGTCAAAAGTTAAATAATTTAAAAAACGTACCCGTCTTCGCTGAGAACACCATGGGGAAACTGTTTGGAAGAAGCTGCCAAATTGTAGCTGTAGACCTTGTTGTTATCGGTGATACTGTATTCGCAAACCGCAGATACGGATGGAGTTACAGTGAGTTGAACAAGAAGAAGGAGAAGAAAGCGCCATAAGTACATTTGGCCGGTGTTGGGTTTTGTAGAATGGAAGTGAGGTGGTACGAAGGTCAATTACAGACAAATGCTGGATCTCATCGTTGTTGAGGCCCATTGATGAGTACGAACGAACGAGCTCTGACAGTTGTTTTGAAAATGACGCGGGTCATGTGTGTGGACTGTCGTTTCAGTCGGTGTTTTGGCTAAACGTATATTTCTATGAAATTATTTTGATTTTTACCCTCTATATCAATTTTTTTTTTCTAGAGAGATAGATCGTTAGACGAATGGGTATGGGGATCGGCACAGGGCCGCCCCCCCCCCCCCCCCCCCCCTTTAGCTCCGTCAAACACCACCCCCCTTAGGGGCGTCCCGGCACTTCCGTCGGAATTCGGACGATGGAGACGAGGCTGGTGGTGGCCCCTTTCATTGTTTCTCTCTCTCTCTCCTTGAATATATATTATTTTTTATTGAAGTGGGATAGTCCCCACACCTTTGGGTAGTCACCAAAGAGACTATCCTCCTCCCGTGATTACGTGGCGCCTATGTGGCGGGTAGTCCTTTGGAGACTATCCTCCCCTATACCCAATGGTCTTACTAGTGTGAACTTGGGATGAGATTTTTTTACCGAAATACCGGTACGGTACCGGTATGCGATCATAAATGGTACCGGTAATAGATTTTTTGAAATTTGGTATCGATAAAAAACGGTATTGGTACCTGTATTCTTCGGTAAATACCGGTATTAATACCGAATTTAATAATGCCTTTATTTATTTTGCTATTATCTTAAATCCCACTATGAAATTATATTTTCTTGAACGTTGTTTTACAAAAACTAATATCAAATTTCTTTTGTTTGGTTATTTTTAATCAATTATGATGATTTTTTAGACATGTTGGAATTTGGATGTTACAAGTCGAACTCATGGATGTTTACCTTTTGATTTTTTTTTACTACTTAATATGTTTACCTCTATAGGGGAAGGTTCATTTGAGAAGAAAATTTTATTAAGAATAAAAAGAACAAAAGGGTACAATGGTAAAACACTAAATAATTTTTCCTCATCTCATTTATTATTATGTTTGACTAATTAATTAGTCATTAAGACTATCATCCTCCACACTAAAAAAATTTGCCTACACACATCAAAAGTTATCCTACACATTTCGAAATTTATCCTACACATATTGAAATTTATCCTACACGACTCGTAATTTATCCTACACGCCTCGTATTTATCCTACACTATAAATGAATTTTCATTTTGATTTTTTGAGAAAAATATCTATATATAATCTAAAATTTAGTTACATGTTCTGTTTTAAAATCAACATTTATGATGTTTTAAATGCAGTACTTAAAATAATAATATATATATCTATATATACTTAAAAATTTAGTTATATCAACTTTTTTACAACCTTCATTATGAGCCTCTTACATACATTTGTGTCTTTCAAGTTGTAATTGCCTATTATAAATACCTTTAATTGAAATAATTGAATTAAGTTTCAGCCCCTTCATCTCCTCCTGTAAGTTGAAATATACAAATTTAATGTATTAATTTCTATTTCCTCAGACGAATTTTGTAACCTACTAATTTTGATGGGAAACTTTAATGATTATTAATTGGTATGGAAACTGATAATCCTTTTAGCCTATGTAAAATCACTCAACATTCTCACACTAATTTTTTAAAGAGAGTGAGAGAGTCACGAGAGTTGGAGAAGAGCATCCATCTCCGGCGAAGTTCCGATCACTCCACCCACCATGACCACTCTGATGCCCACTATCTCTTCTCTACACGATTGATGGCGGCGCTAGAATAAGAGTTCTTCTGCTGCTGTTGTGTGATTTTTGTTTATCACGTCAGTCCGAATTTGCATTCTTTTAGGTTCAATTACGAGTTCGGGCTTCCAATTTGGTGGTGCGTTAACAATTTGCGTTTCATAAAGTGTTAAGAGCCACATTAGCGCCTTCAGGTTTGGATTGAGTATATATACTTAATTTTTAATCCCCAAATGGTTAGAAATGTATGTGACAATAGTGACATGTTTCTTCAATTGACTAAGGGAACTTACAAGGCGCTTGGCAGACATTTTGGAAATGATTCATACTGATACATGATGATATTCTGGATGAAAGTGAGATGAGAAGAGGTAAAAAATTTATCTTTATAAAGATGGGCCATGAATTATAGTGTTTGTAATGTAGTGGAAAATTAATGACAGTTAACACGATTTGGAGGCGGTGTTTGAATTTGCACTTTGATGGTTGGAGAGAGATGGCAGTATTGGGAGATAAAAGAGACCACTTTAATGGCATGACAAAAGGATTAGTAGGCGGTGTTTGGGAAGATGACCATAAGTGTTACAATCAAAAGTTTTGGTTTTGACGTATGTGGTTAGTAGATGAAGTACCGGAAAAATCACCGAAGGTTAGATTTGATTTTTTTTTCTAAAAATTGAAACAAGTTTGTTTTTTAATGATTTCTTTTGATATTACAGCCAACACTAGCTTCTCCCGGAAGAAATGCACCTCGGGTTGGCCATTTTGGTCATCTAGCATGTATCACCAACAAAATCACCCAGTGGGAAATGTTGAGGTGTAGTAGTCATTTATGAAATAATTGGTTACTTGAATTTCATTTTTTTTATTTTTTACTTTTATGCAAATCCTTACTTATAAAAGTGTATTGTTATTAGGAAAGTAGCAAATGAAATAAGTGGCAGACTACTGTTCTACAAGAGCGCAACGTTGTTGAAAATGTGTATTAGTGGGCTTGTGAGTACCTTCTAATCATCTTATAAGAACTGTTGAAGTTTGGTTTTGATAATTCTAATGTTTAATCGGAATCCATAAATTGTATGTGTATTCGTTAATTTAATATATATTTCTATTTTTTTCAGTCAGCCAACCGCAACATTAGACGATAGAAATAGGGATGATGATGACGATGATATTTATAACACGATTATAAACTGTATTTCATGAACTCATAATATTGGTGATTTGAAGGATAAACTGTATCATACACGGGAGCGTTCTCACTTCTTTTACAGTAATATGTGCACATGCTAACGGATTTAGACCCACATGTGAGTATTAAAAGTAGAATTTTGCAAACTTTTTACCCGGTTCTCTTTTTAACTCAAATCTTTAATTGACCTAACACAACCCAAATTGACCTATTCATAAGTGTTTGGCTATTGGATATAACATTTTATTAAAACAAAGCTACAATGTAAACATAAATTAAGGGTGCTATAAATGCTCTATTCATTCTTTATCTTAGTAGACTTCAGTTGATTTTCAATGTTAGTTGGTGAATATATTTAGTAGAGATTTAGAATTTTATGATGAAAATTGATGTGTAAAAGTTCAAATTCTGTTATCTTCCTTTGATGCCATTGACAACCTTCATTATGAGCCTCTTAAATACATTTGTGTCTTTCAAGTTGTCTCCTTTATAATGATTATCAGGCTAGAGGGTATGGTGATGGTCCTCCCTTGGATGATCCGCCACGTAGGCGCCACATCATAGTCCTCCCAAGGATGGTCAATCCCACAAAACTAGAGGGTATGGGAGGATGATCCTACCCCACCACTTTTTTTATTTTATTTTTTTAATTTCTATGCCCTATGTACACGTATTGAAGCCTAATGTACAAATCAGAAACAAAGGGGTCCCACCATGTTGGATCGTCCTGGACGTCCAATTCTTGACGTTGAAGACGGGGACCGGGGGGGGGGATGGGTTGACGCCGGCGCCGGACCGAGACAGGGCGGGGGGACGGGTCCATACCGTGCAGTCTCAGTTACCAATTAACAAATATTAACTCAAGTCATTGATTGTGTGATTAATACATGTGTGATTAATACATGTCGGTTACGAAATGGAGTGTGCGACCTGTGAAGTTCTTCGAATTAGATTGGAAAATTGAAAAGATTTTCCATTTTGTCTTAATGGTGCATATTACATGCGGATGATATTCAATTGATTATAATTTTTAAATCAAATTAAAAGAATTAAACTTTTTATAAATCATGTAGTGTCCAAAGCCATATAAATGAACCATCACATTCATAATTAATAGTGTACAAGTGGTAGGTATTTCTTAATAAATTGTTCTCTTTTATAAAGTCTAACATTATATAAAAACCAATTCAAGAAACTCTAACTACAAGCTAGGATACCAAAAGTCGCTTTAAAATTAATTAAATTGCATTGTTTTATTGTGCCTCTTTGAATATCCCTGTCATTTAATATCATTCATTAGGATATGATTAATTTGTAGACAGTTGAAAGGCCTTTGGTTATGCTATAAGATTGCCGGCTTTGTTATGTTTGTAGGTTCATAGTTCCCTTTCCTCCTCTATTGCCATGGCCAGCCCCCTTAGTTTGCAAACGTCCGACGGTGGTACAAGCAGTCATATGTTCCTTAGTGAACTCCGTGAAGGGAGCACCGGACCTATCATGATAATGGTTTGTAGAAAATGGGACGTGACAAGTGTTAACGGAAGGTACATGAGCACCGACTATATTGTCACTGACATAAAGGTAGTTTTTTACCCTCTGCTATCCCACATTCTTACGCTTTTCTACTTTTGATACTGAAACAAAAATCTACGCCTTTATTTACGTAGAGAGGTGTGATGCATTGCACCGCAAGGAATAACATTGCCCACTATTTCTTTGACAAACTCAAAGAGGGCGGTGTATATTTGGTCAACGGTTTCGCCGTGCAACCTACAATTCAGTATCAGGTTCTTAAAGATAGCCCCTTTGTGATCGTAAGGTATATATCGGCTTACACTTTATTCGTGCCCTGTTTAATAAACCATTTTAATTAAAGATGTGCTATTTACCTTTCTACTTGATCTGAAATGTTATTTACATACCTGGTATATGTTTACTCTATTTTAAAATTAGGAGGCTACAACAGTCGGAAACTTGAGTTCGTAAATATAAAAGTGCATTGTTCTACATTAAAAAAATATGAATAAAAAAACTTGGTAACGCATCACTTCGAATGTGTAAAGACATATAAGGGGAGAAGTTGACTTTTGAAAAAAAATAAACTTGGTGTCGTTATAAATGGAAAGGCAACAAAAAAACTTTCAACTATAATTGATTGATTTCCATAAACAATGTAATTGTGCATATTTATTTTTGGATAACCGTCTACATAAATGTTTCGTGATTTTCCTTCCCAGGCCTGCTTATGCAGATTCGGATTCAGAAGAAACAGTTGACAGTGACCCACATAAAAGGTATACCGTCTGCACTTAGTGTTAGTAATGAAAACCCGTACTACTTTTTGATGCATATATACGTAAACATAGTATACCCTTTTTAATACTTTTCTTTTCGTTATTTCACTGCAGTCAGTTGGCTGGTGATGGGATTGGGGATGACGGTGGCATGCGTTAGCAAAAGTTTGGTCTATGTGTTATCCAATAAGATAGGAAGGCGTGCGAGAGTTTATGCGTTTTTCCTTTTTATGTTTCATGTTTTTTTTTCCTTGGAAGACATCTTTTTTCACTTCTTTTTGGCCGGCAAGTTTTGCCAAGGAAACAACTTATGGTCCATGGTTTAATAAAGTTTAAGCACGCCCCTTTGTAGGCGTATTGTCTTACATGTTATGCACCGGCCGTGTCAGACGTCTTACCACGAACAAACAATAGCTATTATGCATGCCGTGCATCGCACGGGCTTTTTCCCTAGTATATCTTAAAAATAAGTTACAAATTTAATATAGTTAGTTATTAAAGATGAAACTACCAATTAATGATGTATGTAAGTTTACCAATATACCCTTATAGTTACATTAAGTACAAATATTAAATGAAGTCTAATGGAGCATTTCTATTGGTTGAAATTTCTTCTTTTTTCTTCTTATAAAGAATTTCTTCTCATTTGAACTCTCCACTACCTCTATATATTACTCTAGTTCAATTAATAATGGATGGATGGGTTGCACATGATGTTTTTTTAGGTAAGACAATGGATTATCCCAAAGCGGTACCAATATGGTAAAGTACCGAAATACCGGTACCGATACCAGTACCGTACCGGTACCGAATCTATAAATACGGTACGGTAATCGGTATCCACATTTCCTCAATTTTGGTAACGGTATTTACGGTACCGGTACAATACCGCTATCGTACCGATCTCATCCCTAGTGTGAACAAGATAAGATATGTTTTAACGGATATCGACACGTATTTTACATTGATTGAAAAACCATAAAGACCAATATCGGTTACCTGTTGGTCGGCATCGGTTTGATTCGTGACGATATTATTACGCTACCGTGTTCGTATCAATGTTGTTTGGCATGTCGAGAAAACCATTAAAAACTAAAATTGATTTTCCGTGTTGTCGGGATTGGTTTTTAAACGTGATTTGAGGTTGCTGATTTTTTTTTTTTTTTTTTGCAATTGTTTATCGATGAAATGTAGACCGACTGAAAACGTCCATAAAAATAAGCACAAAAACATATTATATTTGACATTACTCATTTTCGAAAATATTACGTCTAGACATAAACCAATTTGTATGTAGAACAACTGAAAACATCAATAAAAATAAGCACCAAAAAGTATTATATTTGACATGACTCATTAAACGTAAAGTAACTCGAATTTATACCGTCAAATGACAACAACAACAACAACAACCATACCCAGTAAATCCCACAAATAGCAAAGCTACTTATAGGGTATGGGGAGGGTGGGATGTAGGCAGACCTTGCCTCTATCTATAGGGATCGAGAGGCTGCTTCCTGAGAGACCCTCGGCTCGAAAACGAACAACAAACCAACACACCAAGTCAAAGAATATAGAAATAAGAGGTCCCTCATACCAAGAAATTGATCCTAGTGACACAATATAATGTAAATCATGTATAATAGCATGCATACAACACCATTTGGGCATAAACACAAGAATGCAATCACCGGAAAAGTCCCTTAAAGAGTAAGAAAAACCTACCTCCTTAAAATACACCTAAGACCTTACTGCAATATCTTCTAGAGGTCCTTAACCCTAATCCTACGCCGCCACGAAGTCCTATCTTGGACCATGTCCTCAGAAAGATGCAACTCTACTAAATCATGCCTAATCTGCTCATCCCATGTTAGTTTGGGTCTGCCTCTTCCTCTCCTCCCCTCGACAGTAAGAATTTCCACTACTCTAAGGGTCTGTATGGTATGGGGTAACAGAATGGACGAAGGAATGGAATGGACGAGGTAATGGAATGGACGATGGAATGCAATGGATCATTACCATTCCATGTCTTGTTTGGTTACCATGTGTTAATGGAATGAGTTATTATTGTGTATTGTTCGGTAGGTAAGAAAAACGGAGTAATAAAATCAGCGGTGAGTGGTGGTGGTGGTCGGTGGTAGTGATTGTGGGTGGTTATAGGTGGCGGTGGTGGGTGTCGGCGGCGACGATGGGTGGTGTAACACCCCGTGTTTTCATAAGTCAAAGTCAAAGTCAAGGTCTAAGTCAACGACCGATTTCGCGCAACTTGACTCGTAGAAATTTCTTTATTCAATTCGTATTATGTGGAGTAAGTGTTGTTAATGACAATAATCGATGTGTGTTAAACGTTAATCAATCGACTTACGACTGTGAATTGTAGGAAGTAACAATGCGATAAAGTTAACTAATCAATAATCAAGCTATGCTAATTGAATCGACTTCTAATCGCAACTCGAGCTACGAATTTTACTTGTTATTATACGTGTGTGTGTGTGTGCCTTACGTGTTACCTGTGCATGTTTATTTATGTTGTGTTGTGATAATCAAGCAAGCTCAATCGAAACTCGAAATGCAATCGAACTCGAATCGTGAACAAACTATGATAAATGGTGGAAAAATAGATTATGCGAGATAAGAGTGTTTGGGACTGAAAGTAATTTGACTAGGAAACCCTATCGTATCGTACCGCTCGCGATCGAAATCGAAATATTAAAAATCGTCACGCGAAACACTCGAAAGGTGCGACCGATCGATCAGGCTCCCATCCGATCGAACAGCCAGCCGAACGGACTGCTGTCCGATCGGACAGGCTGTCCGATCGAGCTGCCTGGCCGATCGGCCAGCACTTACCCCTTTTGGAATCCTATAAATACCCCGATAATTGTCATTCTTTCCACTTTTGGAAACCTCTGACCGACCAGCACGCTTAGCTCATCTTTTCGCAGATTCCTCTCGATTCCGGTAAGTTTTCATCCTAATTCTTGTACTTTCTTGATCTATACACACTCCTACACCTTTCTATCTTTCAAATCTTAACTTCTAACCGTGAAATCCTCAAGATTCAAGTGTTCTAGGATGATGTCATCATGAGTTCTTGAAGAACTTCATGTTTCGGCCTCAATCCACCAAGAATGACTTGGATCTAGCCGATTTCCACATAAACAAACAAAGATCTTTCATAAGATCTAAACTTAGACTCGGTGAAAATGATTGGAAGATGGATTTTCCAACTTTCTTCCAACCCTTTTCACTCAATAGCTTCAAAACCTGTAGAAACGGACCCTGAGCCGGTTTACAAATCACTTCGGTGGTTGTATGGCTCAAGATCCGGATTCTACCTTCGAGGTTAACCGGTTACGGGTTAAACGTTAAACTCCGTTCCGAACAGTTCACCGGCCGGGTTTGGGTGATTCCTGCACGTGCCGGGGAAACAAGTAAGGACGAGGGTTCTATGGTTCGACTCGTTGTCAAAATACCTCGATATAACGACAAACAAACCAGAACAGCCAAGTGTTAGACGAATAGGCTGATCAGGTCAGAAAACTGACCGATCGGACTGCTGTCCGAACGGACAGCCAGCCGATCGGATAGCCAGCCGATCGGCTAACACATGGTCCCACACAATCAACTAACCTATTTTGAAGACTAGTATTGAACGAACTTCCGTTCGATCGAACTACTGTCCGATCGGATTACTCTTCAAATCATGAGATACTATGCTTCAATACTCAATCGATTTTTCAACATGTTCAATGCGCTAGAAGTGCCACCCGATCGAACAGCCGTCCGATCAGGTGACACCCTGTTGTCCGATCGAACAGCAGTTTTGTTATTCGATCGATCAACTATCTGATCCATTGCACCATACTTTACATTTTCATTTAAAGTCTTTGACTAGTTGACCTGTCCGATCGAACACCTGTCCGATCCAAAGACTAAACATTTCAATTCATTTAAATGCCTAACCGATCGGGTTACCGGCCGATCGAACAGCCGTCCGATCGACCGACCTAAAAGGTAAAGGTACTTCAATATTTTCAAATGCTACAACGAAAACTTCAAAAGTCAAACCATCATACACAAACACATACTTCTTATAGGAAGAAACAATCCACTCGAACAGCCATCCGATCGGCCTACCGACCGACCGGACAGCGGACCGAACGGTAAGCCGTCCGATCGAACTACCGTCCGATCGACCAGCTGTCTGACCCTCCTACACTTGTTTTCCGTTTTACGCTTTGCTTATCGTTATACAACCTAATCCATTCAGGCTAATCTTACTCGCTAAGCGCTCCCTTCAATCCATTAATCGCTGTGAGTATACTCGATCCCTTTTTGCTTTAAGCACTTTTGGGTGTTACATATGTTACGAATATTCAAACTACAACTATCACACTACTCAAACTATTTGAATGCTAACCGTTAGTGCATGTTATACGTGGCTTATGAATGCTTGTTTGTTATGTTTACACATGGAATGTTGTCTACCTGCCTTAGCAACGATAGTACTATAGTTTGGACTCAGCACCCGTTCACGCGGGGGTTGTTAAGGATCTTTTATTTGCATGGATTACGGCGGTAATCATGTATTGCGAACTGCCTCGGGCAGTCAACCCGCAGTCATTGGTATCGATGGATCTATGTAGATAACTAACGTGCTTCATTTCACTATGTGTACGTGCTGGTTATGCGTAAACGAATTCGAACTCTATATGTTATTATCAAACTTGTATGCTCACCTTTACATTATATGTATTGACTTTTATTTTAAAGTATGTGACAGGTGCTTAGGACACATATGTGGTAGGAATTTGAAGCTAGAATAAAGCTTTAGAGCCCAACAAATAGTTGTCTGTAGTGGTCGA
The DNA here is from genome assembly GCA_030545235.1 of Helianthus tuberosus. Classification (NCBI taxonomy): domain Eukaryota; kingdom Viridiplantae; phylum Streptophyta; class Magnoliopsida; order Asterales; family Asteraceae; genus Helianthus; species Helianthus tuberosus. The sequence goes on along the minus strand of CM060401.1, from coordinate 109,051,445 downwards.
GCTAAGGGTCTCTAGAAGCAGATAAACAATTGCTTTATTTTGAAATCTGAGTTGTCGGAACAGAATATTTGCCTAGTTTTTATCTGTAATAATTGTTGTACTGTTTAAGATACGGTATGGGACGTATTATTTTAAATTGAATGGTATTGATAATTGTTATGGAAACTTCTGGACAATCTGTTTCGCTCAGTGCCATGCCCCGATGATTCCGCCATCGGTTGGGGTGTGACAGGTGGTGGTGGTGGCGGCGAGTGGCGGTGCGGCGACGACGACGAGTGGTGGTGGTGGCAAGGTGGCCGTTGGTGGTGGGTGGCAGCAGAGGTGGCGGTTGGTGGCGGCGGTTGGTGGTGGCGGTGGTGGTGGTGTCGACGATGGTGGTGGGAGGCGGCGAGTGTCGTTGGCGGTTGGTCGCAGCTGTGGGTGATAACGGTGGCGAGTGGGTGGCGGCGGTGGCTGTCGGGTGAGGTGGTGGCGGAATGATGCAAGAGGTGGCGAAGGTGGTGGGTTATGGTGTTGTTGATGAATGATGCAAGAGGGGATGGAATGGAAAAAAAACACGGGGGGTGGAAGGAATGATTTTGAAGGAATGGAATGCATTTTGGAATGGATGATTCCATTCCATTGACCAACCAAACACCCTTTTCTTCATTCCCTCGTAATCATCCATTCCATTCCACCTCTCATTCATGCATACCAAACACTACCTAACTGGTGCCATCGTTTCCCTCCGCTTCACATGCCCAAGCCATCTCAATCTCCCCTCCTTAATCTTCTTTGATATACTAGCCACTCCTAATCTTTCCCTAAAAACCTCATTTCTTATCCGATCTAACCTCGTGTGTCCACACATCCACCTCAGCATCCTCGTCTCTGCTACCTCCATCTTGCGCGCTTGTGTCTTCTTGATAGGCCAACAGTCTGTTCCAGATAGCATAGCGGGCCTTACTGCTACCCTGTAAAATATTTGACCCGACTCATTCCCAGATAAAATTTATGTCAAAATGTACACTAAGTGAATACTTCCATAAAAATAAATATGAAAACGTATTATATTTGATATGACTCATTTTAAAAAATATGTCCTAACATAAACCAACTTGAATTCATATTGACCCGTATATAATCTAAACACGTAAAACTCAAAGCGGGGGGGGGGGGGAGGGGGGCTAAAATGGTATTTTACAAAATTTTAGAAAGTTGAGAAAGTATAATTATAAATGATTAAACTTAAAATGGGTGAATTTAAAAAAAAAACATTCATAGTAAAGCCACTGTAGCTAAGAGGTCATCTTTTTATATATAATAATATAATATATAAACTAGTTTAGAACCTTGTGTTTACACAGGTTGCATAAATTTAATTTTATATAATAAGTAATATAGTTATATTTTTAAAATACCTCGCATAGTGCACGAGTTAAATAAATATAAATATATAATGTAATCGATTATCACACACTGTCGTCAATATATGTATTTAAATGATAAATTCAATGTATTATTTACTTATTAAAATTTTAATTTGTTTTTTTATTTATTATCAGGTTAGAAGCATGTGGTAGAACCAATGAAGTATTAAATGATTATTAATAAGCGGAAAAAAATAAAAGAAATAACAAATCAATAAGAGAGATCCATGAAGTTTGTGATTTAATCCTATTAAATATTAAATAATAATAGTATTAAAAAATAATTTAACCAAATCAAATTTTAATGAGAATAAAAATTTGGGTAAATTACACTTTTCGTCCTTTATGTTTATACCGGATTGCAACGGATAGCCTTTAACTTCAATAATTACAGTCACAATCCTTTATTTGCAAAACCCGTTACAATCTACGTCCTTTAGCACTAACCGGATTAAATTTTTCAGTTAAGTTTATTCACTTAGGGGTATTATGGTCAATTCATACTTTTATTTAAATGTTTAATAAATAAAACCAAAAAATTGCATATACACGTCATCTTCCCCAATTTACTAACCCTAAAACGCTAACCACCATATCTTGCCACCACCACCTCATCCTGCCGTCGCCACCACATCCTGCCGCCACCATCATCTTCCCCGTAGAGGTTTTTCCCTAATCGTCAGTTTATAGTACAAATTCCAAACAAATAATAACACATACGAAATCAAAGTCTTTATGCACCAACGTTAGTTCCAAAATCAAACCACATGCTCTGTAAACCAAACATTGTACTTCATCAAAAACCCTAACAAAAAAAAACAGAGTCATATATGAAAATTATGCAATCAAACCTTCGTGCCGCCATCAATCGAATTGGGTGCTGATGTGCGTGAATTATATATATTTTTAAGAAGATATTCGTTCACACAAATTTTGTTTTAAAATGGTTTTCACCTAAGAACTAAACTACACACACACAAAGGGCAAGTGTACCCATCGGATGGTAATATAGCTAATCGGCAAGAACCGGATATCAATCCGTGGATGTGGTGTCTCGATACTAAACTTTTGCTACTTTAAAGCCTTTTCAATTGATGGGTTGATTTTTCTAAATTAGCATGCAAATAAATAAACTACTAAAAATTCTAACAAAGAACAATATCTAAGAAAGGTTGCCTAAACTAAGCATCCACTAATTCACATGTGACAACAAGGAGGAAGGGATTGTGATGATGCAAGCTCTAAATTTGACTAAGTCCCCAATCAAGGCTTCCTAGTCTATAATTCTTAGGAAAACTAAAAATGAATTAACATTCTAATCACCTAAAAAATATTCTTTTAAGCTCACTTGCTAAGTTGATGTTAATCTTTGATCATGAGTTATTTGTTTGTCAAAACTCCTAGCTCTACAAATTAGGGAAAACTAATATGAACAACACACTAATCACCCTAACTTGGTTTCAAGTAGTTGGCACTATCATCATGTTCTTGATATGAACCACAAGCATGGTCATGCTAGCTAACAATTTTTGCCTAAATCATCAACCTAACATGAACACAAACTATAGAATCCATATAAACATACTTTTGATCTTTCCAAATCTAGATGCAAGAATTCATACACATGCTCAAATCATCATTCAATCACATTAGCAATCACCATTCCTAGTTTCGTGCTATGAATCATACTAACAAGTTAACAAGATCCAATAATCATAATCTTTACATGAGCTTTCCAACACAACATGTAAGAACTTATGAGCAAACATTCAAGAACAAGAACTTTAAGCATGCACATGAACTCCAAGAACAAGATTAAGTGTCAAAATTGAAGATTAACAAGAACTATCATCACATCTACTTCCATGTTATCACATATTCATTAGCTTTAACAAAGTTTAGACAACACACATGTTTAGCCCATAAGGCTCATGACTACCAAATCAAGTGCAAATAAACATAAATTGTTCATAATGTAGTAAGCTAACCAAGTTAAAGACAAGATTAAAATGATGTTTGAGTAGATCTTCAAGTGATTAAGTCCTCTTCAAGGCTCCCTCTTGGCTCCAACAAGCTTCCAAGACCAGATTCTTGAGAGAAAAGTTCACCAAAATGCTCCAACTCCCCTCCAAATGAGCTAGAAACTCGTATTTATGCTGCTGGGATAATGGAACGACCATGCCACCTTTTGGCACGGTCGTGCTTGGCAAGTGTCAGAACTACTTTCTCGGCTGTTGACCATGTTTGCTTACATTTTGGGAAAATCCGCGCTCAAAAGTTCCCGAGGTGGCACGACCGTGCCCGGACATGGTGTGGTCGTGCGAGCCGATAGTGCTCGGCTATGATTGAATTGATCTCGGAAACGAACTAATCTGCTGATGATTTTGACCTGGCACGGTCGTGCCAGTGGTTGTCACGGTCGTGCGTGAGCTGCATTTCGACGATAGTGGTGCTGGATGCTAGTGCTGGCTGAGAGTGCCAATGTTGGAAGGTCTCGCACGGTCGTGCGCCTGGGTGGCACGGTCGTGCCGTATCTGTCAGTTTGCTGGAATGCATCATTTTCGCTCCATTTTGCTCCAAAAGCCTCCGTTTCAACACCGGGCCGAAGCCCGGTCCTGTATTTTCACAAACAACTCAAATGAGTACCAAAATCAATGAAAATACAAAGAGTTTTCGCATAAACGGGGTGTATTTGACGTTTAAAAGATGTATAAATTCTTATACATCAAACATCCCCACACTTGAACTTTGCTTGTCCTCAAGCAAACTGAAATTAACGAAACTCTCCTAATGGCAATCATCTCAACTAGCATTTCATAAGCACAATTAAATAACTCGGGCTATAACAATCAAGGAGTGCTCGATATATAGAAACAACCGAAAAGAGATATGTAAGATATGTTTATGAGCAATGATCCATCTTAGAAATCCCTACAAATTCACCAAGCATCCTCACAATGTTCACACACACTCGGCTAAATATAGGTGCACATACAATTCGTGGAGTATGTTTAGAACACTCGATGCCAAGACGATAACTATGTGATATCATAAGCTTGTGGAAGGATCAAATCTAATCACTCGGAAAAAATATAACATAAATCATGAGGTCTTGTTTGGGTTGTAACTTGGCTTGGGTTAAGGGTGTGGAAGTGGATTTTGAAAAGTGGCTAAAGCGGTTGTAACCCGACGGCTCGACTAACTTGAAATACAAGAAAATAGAACTATACAACTAAATAATAGCTAACCGAGAGCTAACCGACAAGTATTGCTTTTCACTCCCAAAATTGCTCTAACAAAGCCGATTGATAAGGCTTTTTCATCTATAATTCTTTGGTTTTTTTTATAACCCATGCTTTGGAGAGAACTAAATACGTCTACTTAGATAAACACTCTTGATCATGAGGGTACATAACAACTAAGAGGAAACTATACAAAAGCTACAAGTTAATCATTAACCGAACCGGGTTTCCAACCAAAAATGGGTTAAAAATATAAAAGGCTAATTTGGCTAAGTGGCTAATATTTTGTGGTTTAAAAGAAACGAACGGGAAAGGCTCAAATTGGTTTAACTAGGGGAATGATTTGGGTAGGGAGGTGAATGAAAATGGCTAAAATAAAAAGGGTTTCCTAATACCTCAATCATTTCTATGCTTGTATTCTCGCTTTGTGGCCTCGAAATGCATACCTAACACAAGTTCTAAATCGCAAAAGTTATCCGGCTCACTCAATCTTTGCTCGCAAAAACATGAGCAAAAATAATCCTAAAGCTATAAGGCTCAAAAATAACTCACGGAAACAGGCGTATTGGGTAAATATGCAAGGCAAACAAGTAGGTCAATCGCTTGATTTCTCATGCTCAATTTTATACAAAAAACATTTTACTTGACGGTTTTTCCTTACACGAGCGAGCCCCCTTTTTGCGTTAACCCAATTTATTTATCAAAAATTTTGGTGCTTATTTAGATACTTATGTTGATTTGATTTATATGCCACAAAAATTGTTAAAATAGAGTTTTGCATTATTATTATTATTATGCTTATTTATTTATTATTATTATTATTATTATTTTTATTTTTATATGACAACAACAAAGCTCAAGCGATAGACCACCTCCCCACACTTGAATTGTACATCGCCCTCGATGTACAACAAAAAATTGAATAAGCAATGGAAGGTAGGAACACGAAAACTCCCCTGAAACATAAGGCTAGAATCGGAACAAGACGAAGCAAAAAGGAGCATCCACAACGAACTACCAAGTCATCCACCAAGAAACATCTTATTGTTTATTCAACAGAATTTGAACCAACACTGCACATTTAGCAAACATGATCAAATACACAAGAATTTTACCCAACCCATTTTTACCCTTGCCTTGGTTTATTAATTTAACCCAATACTAAAGCGATAAAAACTAACACCTACGACGGAGGGGTGTACGTACAACGGAAAATGGCACACCCCTCAAACACGAAATGATAATAAAAATACGAGATGGGTAGCGGGACTAAAACCTCTCACCGGATCCCGAAGGACCGTCGTCGTCCCTGCGATCAAATCTAGATCTGCGCGAAAAATGCGGCGGCGGCTGTGTGTATGGATGGTTGATTGAGTTCGCGATGTGCTGTTGCGAACCAAACAACCAATCCATGCTGCGTCGGGTCTGCTCGTACATATCTTCCATGAAGTTACCCTGCCTGTGTTGCTCCGCGTGTATCAGATCGACATCTCGCCTCACCTCTTGCTGGTCTAATGCCAGCCCGTCCATACGCCTCCACAGATCCATCGATGATGGCTCGTAAGGATCGAAAGCGCCATAAGCGCCATGCTCATAACCTCTACCACCATACCCACCGTATACGTTCTCCCAGTTCGGGCTATCAAACTCGTGACCTAATTCCCCAAGTTGCATGTGGGGGCCCGCTCCCCCAGCGGCCCCCTCCTGTCCCTGAACCGGGATATCATGCATGTGCACGTCATGATCGCCACCATCACCACCATCATCATCATCAGCCTCATCATCTACAGGTAGTGGGTCCCAAATCCTCCCCAATTTGTCCACAAGCTTTGGGACCCCGTCTACTTTGCGAGTCAGGTGCATAGAGTTTAGTTGTTGCAGATCGAGAAGGCCATAGTCGCAAGCTTCAGTCAAATTGTTTAACGAAACCCGATAGTATTTGGCGAGTTTGGTAGCAAAGGCCCCCTCGCATATGCGCGACGTGGGTGTCGAACCAACACCCCGAAAAATCGACTGTGCAACGCTGACGGCTAAGTTGCAATTCGAGCCGGAGATGATGTAGTAAAGGTGAAAAAGGTCGTGGGTGGTGATATTTCTTGTGCTGTCACCTCGACCTCCAATGATGTGGAAGATAGCGCGCTCAATGACTCGGTGAAGCGGGTCAAGGATCCATGTTGCCTTGGCTATCCTAGGGTCCCATACCTGACCCGGCACAGTGATTTGATTCCAGAAGGCTGCCTTGTCTGCGTCCGGCTCCCAATCCTGTAAACTACCATGAAACAACTCTGAGTCTATCTCATCCTCCGTGTACAACCCTAGCACTACCGCGAATCGGCTCATCGATTGATGATGCCATTTCCTTCCCAATCGAAATTTCACACCAACATTCTTTTCATACACATCCGGGTACGGAAAGGTGAATCGGAACGATGCAAAGAACTCAATCACCAACTCTACATACTGCGGCTCTGTAATCTCGAAAAGGCGGGACCAAGGAGGTGTCATTAGATCATCAAACCGCTCGGTCTGTCCGAGCAAGTCCAAGTCAACCCTTTGTAGTCTCCTCATGGGCTCAATTAAGTGTCTTCTAGCCCATAACCTCTCCACCTTCGGAATGCAATACCCTTCCTGGCATTGTTGCTGAACCGCAAGTACGGGTGATCCATCTGCAAGATTGAGACAAGATTAATCAGCAGCCAAAACAAACAGACAAAAATTACGGGACTGGACAATATGGCACGGTCGTGCCATATGATGGCACTACCGTGCGAGACCTGCAATCAGTGATTTATGAAGATTTTCTGGGAAATTATGAAGTCTGGGTTTTTATTCCCCAGGAGCACGATCGTGCCATCCCACGGCACCATCGTGCTTGGCCGTAAGCGGCTCTGATTTTGAACCAAATTTTCGAGTCGCACGATCGTGCCGCCCATCGGCACCCTCGTGCCTGACTGATAACCGGGAACGATTTGAGCGATTTCACGATAAGCACGATCATGCTATATGTTTGCACCCTCGTGTCGTTTGAATTTTCTGGGTAACTTATGAAGATCCGACGAACTTTATGAAGATCATGACCGTGCTCATGTATAGCACCCTCGTGCTCGACTGAACCCAGGTCGGAAAAATGCTCAAATCACCCCCGAAACCTCGATTTTTTTACATTTTTGCTTAGGGGTTTTGTAAATCGGTCCATTGTGGTGCAAACCAACACAAAAAACACTAAAAACGGGCTTGAATCGGGTGATTTAGACCAAGCCCTAAAAACTTAAAGAAAACTAACTATGAAGAACATGACATCAAAACACATGAAACTAACAAGAAAAAGGATGAATTCGTACCTGGAATGATTGTTGGGATGAAAGAAATTCTTGGAGGAAGCTAGGAGATGCAAGAATCCGTGAGTGCTTTGAGTGGGTTCAAAGGAGGAAGAAGATGAAGTTATGAAGAAGAAGATGGTGGTGGTTGAGTTTTATTAAAGTGGCTCTATTATTGATCTGCAAAAGGTGTCTGGTGGTGCCAGATTTTGTTGGTAGTGCAGAATTTTCGAATTTTTTTTTTTGAGGATGTAGAAAATGGAAATATATATAGAAAAACTCCTTGAACCCGGTGCACTCACGAAGCATCTCCTACCAAGAAAAAGAACCGAACTAACATACCTGAGAGCCGGCAACAAGCTCTAACATCCCTCGCGACCAGAACGACCGCAACCTGAAAATAAATAGACAACCACACACAAAAAATAATAACAAAAATAATGACACACAAACATGCTAAGTTTATTTACGAGTCTTCAGCTAGACTCACCACCCCGAATTCATTTGTTCTTGGGATGGAGGGTAACAACCTCCTCACTCAGGTCAACGGGCCCTCTAACATAAGCCTTTAACCTATGCCCGTTGACTTTAAACAACTGGCCATCCTCATGGCCTATCTCCACGGTCCCGTAAGGAAACACTGACCGTACAGTGTAGGGACCCGACCACCGAGACTTGAGCTTGCCAGGAAACAACTTGAGACGTGAGTTGTATAACAACACACGATCACCCACTAGAAATTCCTTTTTGTCCTTCAAGCGGGCATCATGAAGCGTCTTAGTACGTTCCTTGTATAGCTTGGAGCTTTCATACGCATTGTGCCTAAGCTCCTCGATCTCGTGAATCTGCACAAACCTATTCTCACCCACAGCAGCCATGTCAAGATTAATTGTCTTCAAAGCCTAGTATGCTTTGTGCTCGAGTTCAACAGGCAAATGGCAAGACTTCCCATAGACCGATTTAAACGATGTGGTGCCTATAGGAGTCTTGTAGGCTGTCCGAAAAGCCCACAGTGCATCATCCAATTTCTCGGACCAATCCTTACGGCTAGAATTAACCGTTTTCTCCAGAATCCGCTTGATACCCCGATTAGTAACCTCGACCTGTCCGCTCGTCTGCGGATGATATGGTGTAGAGAATCGATGCTGCACACCATATCGGGACAATGCTTTCTCAAGCTGAGCATTACAGAAATGTGTCCCATGGTCGCTAATCAATGCCTTCGGGGCACCGAAGCGAGCAAACAACTTTTTTCAAAAACCTCACCACTACCCTAGCATCATTAGTGGGCAAAGCCTGTGCTTTAGCCCACTTTGAAACGTAATCAACAGCGACTAGTATGTAGCGGTTGCCAAAAGAGGTCGGAAAGGGGCCTATGAAGTCTAGCCCCCATACGTCAAAAACCTCACAAACTTGGATGTCATTTTGTGGCATCTCATGGCGTGCAAAAATGTTACTCGCCCTCTGGCAAGCATCACATGACCTCACCCAATCGTGGGCATCACAGAAAATAGTCGGCCAAAAGAATCCGGCATCAAACACTTTCCTCTCCATGTTGTTCGCTCCGTGGTGGATTCGGTATAACTGAACCAAATAAATAAATTTGAAAACGAAGGAATTGTTGTTAAAAGTGAAAAATTTCGCTAAAATATCCAAACGGATTAATTAACGGACTCACGAAGAAATTCGGTAGTCTAACAGCGATGGGTCTCGATAAGTTAACCAAACTGGTTGAAGATAACGAAATTTCGTTATTTTGAGTTTCATTATTCCGCATAAGATACGCAGATGTTATTAATCAAGAAGGTATTACCATACTTTTCAGGTAACACCAACAAAAGGTTAAAGTATGAGTAATGCTAAAAAAAGGTTAGGGGCTGTTTGGTAGCCTCTTAATAACCATTCAGATGCTATCTCTTAATGGTTTAAAACGTCTGAATGAATAAGAGGTAAACTCAAGTCTGAATGGTTAAGAGATAACATCTGAATGGTAAATCATCACATGTCACATTCTTCTACCTTCTCATTGGTAAATTTTTAATGGTTCCATTAAGAGTTAGCCTCTTAATGACCATTCAGAGGCTACCAAACAGCCCCTTACTCAGTTTAAGTGTATTAGTTATAAAACTCAATAGACTGTGTAAGAAAGGTTTCGGGGACGAAACCTCTTTAAGGGGGGTAGACTTGTAACACCCTGAAATCAGGTTTGGTGATTAAACCACGTTAATATTTATGAACGGGTAAAATACCGTTAGTGGTGAAATTAACCCGGTAAATATTAGGATTTAAATAAATAAACCTAATATTAAATTAAAAAGGGAATAAAAGCTTTAGAGGAAATAAAGTTTAGGCCCGAGTTAACGGGACTTAAAATGAAACGGGATTTAACTCCTTGAACCAATTAAGTTAACTAGGAATAATTAACCTAGTTAGTAATGAGTAATTAAGTGAAAACAAGATATAAAATAAGAATTTATGAACCTTTTTATAAAAAAGGTTAGAACTATAGGGACTAAAAGGGTTAAGTGTGGAAAGAGTTTTGATTAAAACAAAAATTAAAAACCAAAACACACACAAAGTGTGTTCTGGTCGACGTTTCCACAGAGCCAAGAAAGGGGTTCTTCTTTTGAACCCTAAATCATCAAAATTAACCAAATTCATGGGGTAAATCAAGTCTAAATGGAAAACCAAACTAAAATTAGTGATCACCAAGCCTAGGGGATCACAAGGTATGTCAAATTTCATTATTTGATTCCACCTCAGATTCTTGATGAACGTATGAAATCGAAATTCGAGCTTGCATGATTGATGTTTAGGTGAAACTAGGATGAATCCATGTCTAGGAACAAACCCTAGTTGAAAAATTGATGAATTAAGATTGAAAAATAGGAATTTGATAACCACCCATATATGTGCTAAGTGGGTTTTGATTAAATTCGTGTATGTGATGCTTTTAGGGGTTTTGATTGCTAAGAATAAGTGTTATAATGTCATAAACATGTTCAAATTGAAAGCTGAATTCAAACAGCTCCTGATCAGAATTTACAGCCGACTTGTATTGGCTGTAACCTGAACAAAACGTGACAAAAACATGTGTTTCTTGAGTCTAAAATGTAATTCCAGGAAATATCTTTAAAACCCCACTGGAATCGCATTTTTTCGACGAAAATTGAGCGTTTTATGAATTTTTCCGTATCAAAGGTTCAAGCTGCGTTTTCTGGCAGAATTTGCAGCCCATTACGAATTTCATAACTCAATTTAGGAATTTAGTTATGATCTCAAATTCTTACTGTAGAAAGTTTTAAGTGATTGAAAGAATCTCCAATTGGAATTTCGTCAATCGGATAAACGAGGAATTTTAAATGAATTTTTCCGTAAGCTGCAGTCAGAAGTGACGAATCTGATTGCAGCTTAGTAAATGAATTTTTATGAATTTTTGGTAAAGAGTTAGATCTTTAAATTTTAACACAAGGTCTAACCCTCCGAGAGGTGCGCCACATAAAAAATCATAATTTTTGAAGACTTGTAAACAGGTTAAACAAGTCACAAAAAACAGCCCATTTTTCAGTGATATGAAATGCCTGAATGAAATCGCGGTCTACTTGGTTGTGTGTAAAATTTGATTTCACTAAGAGTTCAGATGAAATATTCCTAAGTGAGTTCAATGAACCAAATGTTCATTTGAATATGTTGATAAGTCAATTGACTTTTAAAAAGTCAAACCGACCAATGATTAGATCAAATGATAATTTTGATATGGTCGAATGATAAATTCGACATAAAACCCGTAGGATGGAATAGTCGTAAACGATTATGACTAATCTAACCGTCTTATGAATTGTGATGATGATAGTTTGACTCTAGACAAGCTAGATGAAGACTTGGGAAAGAAGCGGGTCAAACGGATCGAGTATGCGGAAAAGCACAAAACCGGATGCAAGGTAAGTGAAACTTACACCTTTTAGTAGAATAAATGTTTATTCTATAAGTTGCAAATACAATAAGGATAATATTCAAGATATGGTTCCCGACGCGAAATAATACGGGTCGGAACTAATATAAATGATAAAAACCATGTTTAATGGTAAAAGAAATAAAACGGTAAATTAGCCATGGAAAGCTAATTGTAAAAATGGATTTTTTAACGGTTACTATAAGTAAGCCTAAATGAATAAAAAGAGTAAAACGGGTCAAATGGTAATGAGGATACCGTTTGACAAATATCGACTAATAAGCACTTGTCGAGTCTTATGCTTAGAGGATGAAGTGGCTTATGAATTCGCGTTGCTATGAATTAGCAAATTTTCGAGACAAGGTATTAAAACGGGTCAATGTATTGATCCGAGCCAGGTACACATAATTATGTTGTAGTTAAAAGTGCTATTTTGGTTAATAATTGGTGAGAGTCTTTTGTCGTAAAATAAGAGACTAGAATTGACCAAAAAGCCCTTAACGGGCGAACCGGGTAAACGACCGTTAGAGGTTGTTTAGAAACTTGTTTATTGATTATGAAACCCTTAGATACATATAAAAGTGTAGGCAAAAACATTGTGGGTCGAAATGCCTAAAAATGGTTCATTTGCGTAAAATGACTAGTCGAAGGGTAAAAATTGGGATTTGGAGTTCCTTACGTTAAATCCACCACAAAAATAGTTGTTGTGGAAAATAATTAGTTAACTAGTATGGAAATGCAAGATGCGAAGGGAAAATGGCGAGTTGGATGCTTAATGCACAAAAGTCATCTAAACGGGTCAAAATAAATTATGCGCGTAACTTAGGTGTTTGCCACGTACTTCACAAAAGTTATGAATCCGAGATAGAGGATTGAGTTAAACACTTTGGAATATGGTTTCTGATTAACTAGAAACAAGTTGGGAGGTCTTAAATTCAAACGGGTCAAAATGTTGATTTTGAGCAATAAGCTGAATGCTTAAAAATTTAGAATTTTATTAGTTTGAATGTCGGATTTTTACTCCATGAGATGGAGAATTAAATTACGGTCACGTAGGAAAAAGAATCACCTAAAACGGACCCGTAGATAAAAAGTTATGGCGTTTTAAAGTTGATTTTTGATAAATAAACATAGCTGGGCGAAATGCAGGTTTTAGAAGCAAACTTGCTGGAAATTGGACTTCCCAGCGGCACGCGACAGGAGACCAGAATCCGGGCGCGACACGCGACAGAACATGGGAATGCCGTCGCGACACGCGACGGCTTGATATTTTGGAAATTTGTTGCTAAACTTATTGTTGCATATTTTGACCCACAAACTGGTTCAAACATGTTTTTTTTAGATGCCAAATGACTAACTCAATTCATGTCTTATGAAATGTAGGTATATGGTACCGTAACGGAGGACGATCAAGCTCGATGGAATGAACCGAACACACATCAAATGAAGCTTCCGCAGTTGTTTTAGTTTGTTTTATCAAAAGTGGATTTATGAAAACACATTTAATTATGTTTTGGAATGTTGTAAACATATTTAATTACTTATAACGTAAAAGTTTTGTTAAGTGGCATTTTCATATAAAATGCTTACTTTAATGTTGTAGAAATGTTAAAAATTACTACGGGTGTTACACATAAAGGTAATGTCTCCAAATCTTAAGGGAAAAAATTATAGCTCCTGATTCCAAATCATGGGTTGAATAATTCTCTTCATGATTCTTAAGTTGTCTTGACGCATAGGCTATAACTTTTTGACATTGCATCAACACACATCCATAACCTAACTTAGAAGCGTCGCAATAGACTACAAAGTCTTCAGTTCCTTCTGGTAATGCTAGTATGGGTGCATGGGTTAGTCTTTGCTTAAGAATTCTAAAGGCTTCTTCTTGTTTTGGTCCCCATTCAAACTTAACAGATTTACAGGTTAGCTTAGTCAAGGGAATGGCTATTCTAGAAAAATCTCGAATAAATCTTCTATAATAACCGGCCAATCCTAAGAAACTTCTAACCTCGGTTGGTGATTCAGGGGTTTTCCATTTGGTAATTGCCTCGATCTTGGTGGGATCCACATGAATTCCTTTATGATTGACTAAATGTCCAAGAAACTGTACCTGTTCTAACCAAAACTAGCACTTTGAAAACTTTGCATAAAGCTTTTCTTTTCTTAATAAACTTAAAAGTGCGTGTAAATGCTTTGCATGTTCCTCCTTACTCTTAGAGTAAATAAGAATATCATCTATAAAAATAATTATGAATTTATCCAAATATGGCTTACATATTCGGTTCATCATGTCCATAAATGCAGCTGGGGCATTGGTTAGACCAAATGGCATGACAGTAAATTCATAACGGCCATACCTTGTTCTGAAAGCGGTCTTAGGAATGTCCTCTTCCTGTACCTTTAATTGATGATATCCCGACCGTAAATCGATTTTTGAGAAAAATCGAGCTCCTTGCAACTGATCAAACAAATCATCGATTCTCGGTAATGGATACCGATTCTTAATCGTGACCTTGTTCAATTCACGGTAATCAATGCACATAGGCATTGATCCGTCTTTCTTTTTGACGAACAGTATCGGTGCTCCCCATGGCGATGAACTTGGTTGTATGAATCCTTTCTCCAACAATTCGTCTAACTGCTTCTTCAGTTCTTGCATTTCTGCTGGTGCCAAACGGTAGGGTGCTTTGGCAATCAGTGTTGTTCCTGGTAGCAGATGGATTCTGAATTCAACTTCTCTGTCTGGCGGTAATCATGGTAGTTCTTCTGGAAATACATCTGGAAACTGGGATACTACTGGAATATCTTTCTGTTCTTTTCCTTTAGTGTTAGTGATTATAGAAATCAAATACACTAATGATCCTTTTCTTATATAACTGGCTGTTTTAATTACAGAAATGAATTTCGTGGATCTAGATGGTTTGTCTCCTTTAATTGTGATCTTTTCACCTTTGGGTGAATTTACTTGGATTGACTTTTGATCACATAAGATACTAGCTTTATTGGCTATTAACCAATCCATTCCTAATATAACATCAAATCCTGCCAGATTCATTGGGTAAAGGTTTGCCATAAACTTTTGATTTAAAAACTCTATTCTTGCTCCCTGCAAGATTTCGGAGATCTTAATGGTTTCCCCATTTGCTGTCTCTACTAGACATTCTTGTGAGAGTTTAGTTAATGGTTGATTGAGAAGTTTGCAAAATGAAGTATTAATAAAACTTTGGTTTGCACCAGGGTCAAATAATACTTTAGCAAAAACATCATTAACTAAAAACGTACTGGCAATCACGTCCGGAATCATCTTTGCTTCTTCTGCGATCAGCACAAATGCTCTAGCATTCTTAGTAGTCTTGTTGTTCGTAGCTGGAGCTAGTTTGGGACAGTTTGGCTTAATATGACCTTGTTCTCCACAGTTGTAGCATATCCTGTTGTTGGGTTTCTTCCTGCAGTCTTCTTCCCTGTGTCCAGATATTTTGCAGAAGTTACAATATATGGAGCATCTTCCAGAATGCTTCCTTTTGCAATATTTGCAATAAGGTGCAGAAGTAGAACCTACATTTTTCCCACGGTTGGAATTTCCAGAACGGAATTCCTGGGTAAGCCTTTGAGCTAGGTTCCTTCTTTGGTCTTCTTTTCGTGTACGAACTAATTCATCAGTCAAGGTATTTGCTAGTTCTACGGCTTCCTCTATGGTTTGGGGTCTAGCTGCCTTGACTACATGCCTATCTCCCCGATTAATCCCCAGATGTAACGGGAGATCAATACTGGTTCTGGTGATGCAAGGGTTGGTACTATTCTAGCATATTCGAAGAATGTAGTAGTATAACCCTTACTATCTAATCCAGCCATTCTAAGGTTTAGGAACTTATTTGCTATCTGCTCTTTTTCATTGGGAGGGCATAATTTCCTTTCTACCATATTCTTAAATTTCTCCCATTCCATATTGTAAACCCTGTCACTTCCCCTATACTGGAGGATAGTGTTCCACCATTCTAAGGCTGAGTTCTTAAATAGATTGGAAGCAAACATTATCTTATCCTCTTCCGCACACTTGCTTATTTTCAAGACTGCCTCAGTCTTTTCTATCCAGCGTAGAGTTGCAATGGGTCCTTCATTGCCCGAGAATTCTATTGGTTTGCAGGACCATAATTCTTTGTAAGAACAACCATAAGACATGGTTCTTCTTCTTTTGGGAATGGGCACTTGAAGTATTGGACCATTGTTTACGCTGTGATCTGGTTTAGTTGGTCGCTTACTGCCATTGTTACTTTTATTATCAGCTTCCTTAACGGTTTGAATAATAAATGGCTTTACATCTATAATTCCTTGTGCCACTATGTGTTGGATGGCACTATTATCCACTTGGTTTCCATTGTTATTGTTGTTCGGGTTATCGTTATTCTGGTCTTCATTGTTCTGGTTTTCCTGGTTCACTTCGTTGTCCATCTGAGTTTTAAACATTTGCCAACTATTAATATTACAAAATAATATTTAATGCAACCAATCACATAACACACATATTAACCAAAAGCGTCAAACATTGCGACTTACTCTTTATTATATATAGTATGCATCTAATACAAACTGATACTGGAATTGAAAATTACAATACTATTAGGCATCAGTAGCTATTGTCTAGATATATATATATATATATATATATATATATAACATACATACATATTATACATATTATTATTATTATTATTCTATTATTATTATTATTATTATTATTATTATTACTACCTCCACCATCACTGATATAGGTTCATCGAGAACTCCATATTACACTCGTCATACTTCCAGACGAGTCGTTCTCCAACCTGCCTCATCCTCTCGCTACTTTCTAAAATTTCCTCACCGAAAGTTCTGAGTTCTTGCACATTTTCTGCACTCATTGGGGGTGCAGGTGCTGGTATTGGGTTTGGGAACTGGGGCATGGGTTCCTAGTACGGGTATGGATTCTCTAGAATTTCTCTAATGTATTGATCATTATCATAATAAGGATCTAGAGGGTCCAAGTTTGGGTAAGCTGCTAGGTTTGGCATAGGTTCATCTTCTGGTATTGGGTAGTGTGGCTGGTAGTCCCTATGGTCGTCAAACCACGAGTCGTAGTTTGGGTCTAAGGGATTGGGTGCCGGTACTCTAGGTATCTCTGTTGGGTCAAAATCATGCATTTAGACTTGGTTTTCTGGGTTGGCTTCAATCTCCATTGGTTGAGTGGGAAACAAGGGTAATGGTTGAGGTGCTATGAGTTGCTCCAGGTTAGGGTCTGCTGCTGTAGTTGCTAAAATATGGAAATTTGCTAGACTCCTATTTAACATATCATGGGCATGAGCATCTGTCTCTCTCTTAGCGGCTGCTAAAACACGTTGTTGCTGTAACTTTTTCATTCTTTTCCTACGTTCATGCGCTCCTCTACTGAACCATCCACTCTTTTTAGAAGGAAATGACTCTTCAGACTGAGCCTTAAACACGACTATCCCATCTTCATTGTCAGCTGAATACCCTGAGAGGGTAGGCTGTGAAGAGGTGCCTTCGCTCCTAGGTGAGCTGGACAACTGACGGTAGGCGTCGGAAGTTCCTTGGTCGCTCATACTGTAAATTAACAAATAGTCAAATAACACACAACAATAAAATACAGATAAGCATGTAGTTCCGTAGAAAATTTCCTAACAATCCGAATAATATATTGGTGTCAGCAGAACACTTCTGTGGCTGAATCAGTGGCTTACCTCTGATACCACCTTCTGTCACAACCCCCGTCCCTTATTTACCCGGAAACGGGCGACCACGAGAGCAGTTTTGGTGGTATCGGTATTTATCATTTTGGCAGCGGAAATTTCATCAGGACCGTAGTTAGGAAATATTTTATCAGAATAAAATACCACACTTTCATAATATTAAACACGTGGGAAAATTCCAAGTTTTAAGTACACACATTTTCATAGGAATAAATCCTATTTTATTTAATAAAAACATCTCTTTATTTAGGTAACTTTTATAGCCACTTTTTCAAGCCTTCAGTGCTGTCCAGCTGGCTTCTATTTGGCTTTCACATTTTGTTACCTGAAATGCATTTAAAAACATTTTGTCAGTGGGAAATACTGGTGAGTGAATCTCAGTTTAATTAAAACAGGTTTTATCAATTCACAGTATTGAGAGCGATTACAATGTTTACATCTACACAATTACTCATTCAGTACTATCAATCATGACTGGTGGGTCATATTACACATTGGCTAACTCTTTGTCCAATGGTAACGTGTTCCACATTTTGTATACAAAACCCCAACATATCGGCAGTAATTGAAGAATTACAAAGACTTAATCACTACTAATTATACTTTAAAATAAATAAGGTTTTGTAAAAATAGTTTACAAAAAGGAGATTACTTACATTGCTGTCTTAGGGTTTTCCTTAAGGATTTCCTGGTGATTATCTATTAAATACACAAATGCATACGTGTTAGTATAATAACCCAATATTTACATTAGTAATACCCTCCCCGAGACGGCATTCCAACGACTACGTCGGGCAGAACCTCGACAACCGTTACGGAACCCTGGATCAATCGGACAGTGTATCTAATACATAACCGGGGTTATGATACTTACAACGGGGTAGAACTTCGTTATTTAGGGGGGTATTATGCCCGAGAATAGCTTTAACTATGTGAAAATTCGAGAGAAAGAAAAGAAATTGAGCGAGTTGGACTGAAGGCCGAAGCCCTCCATTTATAGGGCTGATTTCGCAGTCCCTCGCGGACCGCGAAGACCAAAGGGTCGTCTTACGCGGCCCGCGACATAGGGGTAGTAGGGCCAAGCTTGGCCTGGTCACCACTATAGGCTCGACGTGTGGCTGCGACGTGGCAGCACCGGGTGTCGTTGTGTGGCAAGGCTGTCGCGCCCCGCGTAGGAGGTAGCCAACGGCTACGCGGCCCGCGAGCGCCCTCATTTTCTAGTTTTTATTTAATTTTTATAATATTAAAGGTATTCGGGTCCGTTTTCGTATACGGGGTGTATTTTAGGACATATAGGGACACTTTAACTATTTTTAGGGTGTCGAAAATATTTAGGAGGGTTGTTATATCCTCCCCACCTTGTTTTAGAGCTCGTCCTTGAGATCTACTGGAATAGGTGTGGATATTTCCTTTGCATTTCTGATTCAAGCTCCCAAGTATATTTTGGTCCCCTCTTGGAGTCCCATTTAACTTTGACCAGAACTAATCTCTTGTGTTTGAGATTCTTAACCTTTCTGTCTTCAATCTGTAGAGGCTTTTCTACAAATTTAAGTTATTCATTTACCTCTATATCCTTAAGATGTACTACCAGTGATTCATCAGCTAAGCATTTCTTGAGATTGGATACATGAAATACATCATGTATTCCTGCCATTTCCTCTGGCAGTTGTAGCTGATAAGCTACAGGTCCTATTCTTCTAATAATCTCAAAAGGTCCAACATACCTGGGGCTTAGCTTTCCCTTTTGATGAATCTTACCACTCCTTTCCAAGGAGAGACTTTCAATAACACTTTGACTCCTACCTGAAATTCTAACGGCTTGCGTCTGTTATCTGCATAGCTCTTTTGTCGATCACGTGCTGCTTTCAGTCGTTCCTTGACTTGAACAATCTTGTCTGTCGTTTCTTGTACTATCTCTGGTCCAGATAATTGATTTTCTCCAATTACTGCCTAACAGACTGGGGTTCGGCACTTTCGTCCATAAAGTGCTTCGAATGGTGCATCATTGATACTGGTATGATAGCTGCTATTGTAAGAAAATTCTATCAATGGTAAGTGATCGTCCCAGTTACTTCCAAAATCAATTACACAAGCTCTAAGCATATCTTCCATTGTCTGAATTGTCCTTTCGCTTTGTCCGTCCGTTTGAGGATGATAAGCTGTGCTTAGATTCAGCTTGATTCAGCACAAAATATGCACCAACAGATTCCCCTTTGGTTGTCACTGTCGAATCGTGAATCTTCATTGAAAACCTTGAGCCGTGTTTGAATATTCTGCAACTTCAATCAGGCATCTTGAAATCTTCAATCGATTCCCCCTTGATTGATGATCCGGGTTTGCTTTTGACAATGTTATGCACAAATTCTCCATGAAATGAATTTTCAAATATTTGTTTGCACAGTTCACGACTCCTCCTCTGACTTGCTGAACTGCAATCTTCACGAATAATCACCAATTTGAAACTAATCAATGCAGTTTCTCTGTTTCGACTTTAACCACATTCGAGTTCAGTTTTTGATATAACATTTCAGCACCATCGATCTCGCATTCCGCCTGCTTGATCTGTTTATTGTACAAAAACCCAACCGACAATTGATAGAAACTTCAAACTCCCCACTGGTTAACTTCAAATTTGTGATTACCCATGAACATTTGAAATCCCGCTTTCCGTGATCAACTTTAAGTAACTTCATCCATGATAGATCTGTGTAAACTGTAATTTCCAAAATCAGCAAATCTTCAATGGATAACAAATCATCTGGTAACGTATACTGATATCCGAAACATTCGTCCACAATCAGATTCACCCTCTTGGACAATCTAGATCTCATAAGCATTCATCCACGATCAGATTCACATTCCCGGATAATTCTGAAGTCTGAACCACCCAAATACTGTTGCATCGTCGCGAATTTCAAAAATGCTGGAATTTCATCTGAAATGTTTATTCCCCATCATTTTTGCAAATTCTGACGTGTTAACACTGAATTCCCCCACAAACTGAGCAATTCAGTCTTCTGTCATCTCTGAAAAACTTGACTATACTGAGAATATGACACTTTCTGCCCGAATCATCAGTTTTCATCTATGTGGATTTTACGTTACGGCCCATAAATAGTCAGATACCCCAGATGATAACCATTCTGCACTAGTATCATGACTACCCCACTAATTTCCACAATCTGTGATCACATCATCAAATCTGTTCGCTGAAGCCCCGGACGGTGTCCCCGAACAACCCAGCTTGGTCGTTAAAAACTCGAAAAAATTTTCAATCATCAAATATTTTTTGGAGACTCACCTCTTCATTGCGATCAAAAAATGCCTTTTTTATGCATTTGTTCTGGATCAAATTTGACATTTTGCACCATGGTCGCTTCGTACGAAGCTGGATAGTCCCTCCGTACGAAGCTGGACTGCCACTTCGTACTAAACTATCTACGAATGGGCTTGCTTCGTACGAACCTGCTTGTCTTCGTACGAAGCTGCTTGGTTCTCCCTTCGTACGAAGCTGTGCGTTCGTACCAGAGAAGCTGATTCCTCAATAACACTTTCAAACACATATTTCAATCCAGAATCTTTATTTCTGCGAATTTCATGATGAAACTTCATTGGATTGTGAGAAAATAAATTCCGAATCTAATGATAACTTCAATTTCAAAGTCCATCCGTGAATTGACCTCCGATTTGATGTTTATTTGACGTTTAACGTCAAAACCTCCAAAAACTCCAAAATTTATGAGCGTAGGTGATTCAATCAACTGTTAGATCAATTGAATCGGTACAGTAGCTCTGATACCAATTGAGAGTCCAGGATCCGGCGAGTTTGACGGAGCTTTGGTCCCAAGATAACCGGTTCAGTGATAAGAAATGAGTAGAAGTAGAGAACTACACCGAACAAGTCAATTTAATCTGGTTTTTATTAATGTATAAAAGTTACATACCCGTGAAACCAGTTGGACAACATCTCCCCTCTGGGAACCAAAAGTTTGTCCAACACAAGACCCAACACCCATATATATAGGCTACATGGCTTCGTATAAAAGGTTTAGCTTCGTAAACACATGCAAGTTTGTAGAAGTGAGTGGCTACACACAAGCATGCATGTTCAGTTCAGCTTCGTACAAGGACTTCTTCAAACAAAAGTGGCTTCGTACGAAGCTATGGCTTCGCACCAAAACAATCAGCGAACAACAATAGTTTTTTCGGCCAGTTTTACAACAAATTGAACATGAAATCTTTTGAGTTTTGTTGTGAAACTTTGTAGGGTTAATCAAAAGTGTTTTTCGCACATCATTTCAAAAATTCAACGATTTTATCCGTTAAATCAGTATAGATCTGAGTTTTAAGTTGTAAAAAGTGAAGAATATGAGTATAACCGCCTGTGTTTTCTCACAGAGGTTATCAATAGGAATGCCAAGGGCAAGGATCTCCCTTTGAACTTGTTCGCCCAAGTTTAGTGTGGCGTTAATTGTTCTTACAAAGATTCTTCTTCTGGTATCAAAGATGATTATGAATAAATTGAGAACAAAACTGAATCTTTAAGAAATGACGTTTGCCATCTGTGGTTTTTGAACTTTTTGGCGTTTTAAATTGAATGGTATTTAGTAACATATGGCGTTTGTTTTTTGTGTGATCAATGGAAGGGCCTACGACGTTGTTTATATAAGATGTTTTTGGCGCGTAGTTTAGGCGCAATTTTTTTATAATAAATGTTAGTAATAAAGTTTCCGGCGTGTCAGTTACTATTTGTTCAGTTTTATCTGTTAAAGCTGTAACGCGTTTCATCATTAAGTTTGGCGTTTTGTATGAATGACGTTTTAGATAAAGATGGCGTTTCATCTGGAAGGGACTGATATTTATGGCTCGTAGTTTAAGGCGGGAGTTTTAATGGCGTTTTACTTATGAGTTTGACGTTTTGTATTAGAGCAATCAAAAGACCCTTTTACCCTTAATGAAGCGCGCCCACGTAATAAAATTGATGTTATTTATGAAAACGCCACTGCGCCAACCTAATCCATAGATTGTTTTATCTCACCGTTTTCACACTTATAAGCGTTTTCTCTAAATCATGCCCATATAGGGTAAGGTTCATGCGAGAACCACCTTTATTGCGAGAACCGCGAGAACCAATGTGAACACAACCTAAAATAGCTAAAAAAACCTAACCCCCCCCCCCAAAAAAAAACCTAAACCCCCCCACCCCAAGCTAAATGCTGAAAACTAAAACCCCAAAAAACCTAACCCCCCCCCCCCCCCAGCTAAAATGCTAAAAACTAAACCCCCAAAAAACCTAAAAAAATCTAAATTTTTTTTTTAATATTTTTTATGTTAAAATCGCTACTTTTAGTAGCAAATTTTTTTTTTGCTACTAAAAGTAGCGATTTTAGCATAAAAAATATTAAAAAATTTTTTTGTGTGTTTTTTAGCTATTTTTAGGCATTTTTTTGTTGTGTTCACATTGGTTCTCGCGGTTCTCGCAATAAGGGGTGGTTCCTAACAGATCTTTGTCATATATATATATATATATATATATATATATATATATATATTTATTTTTTAGTTTTCGGATATTGGATAATCCGATTATCCAAACTTTTTACAAACTCATATCTGAATCTTCGGATTATCCGATTTTCGGATATCCGAATTTTTGGATATTTCAGATTCGGTTTTGGATTCGAATTTTTTTGAACACCTCTAGCCATGTGTAACCAATCACGATACGCCAACGTCCCTCCACCTCTGCAAAACACTACATGTCGTGTCAGAGGGGACCAAATGGATATTCCCTGTTGGCGAACTTTGGCCCATCAACCCGTCTCCTTCTCTAACCCTTCGGCTATAAATATCAACCTTTAACCACATGTTTAAGAATTCAGTTTCTCACTCTTAACACACACTTGTTTTCTTACTTCCTCGTAAGAATATTACTTATTCTCACGTCGTAGAGTGATTACGAGAAGAACACCCCACCCCACCTCTCCTTCTTGTAACAAGCTCACGGTGCTTTGTTTTGCAGATCACTACAAGCTGTTTGATCAAAGAAGAGATCCGAAAGACTAACCCCCCTGTCGAAATATCCACCTAGATTCTATCCCCACGGATTTGAACTGGTGTTTCTTCAACATGTTTCAGTCAGAATTGGTCGTTTTAATAAAATGGCCATTTTATAGTTTGAGTTTGAATGAGTTCAGTTAAAACGTGTTTGGATAAAAAAAAAGTTCAGATAAGAAAACGGGTTGTTTAAAAAAACTTTTATTCAGATTATGGATCAGAAAAACTAACATGTAGTCCAAATCAACCCCTATTCTTGTATTAAAAGTCCAAACCGACCCATTTTTATATGTTAATTGTCTTTTATTCTATAATTATAACCCCCAAACCCTTGCTTCTTCTTCTTCTTCTTCTTCTTCTTCTTCTCCACCGCCGTTTGCTTCAATGGCGTCAACTGAATCTTCAAACCCTAACAGAGCATTAACCGACACTCGTTTCTCCGACCTCAATCCCCCGCTTTCCGCCGAAGTCCTTGACGCCTTAACTTCTTCTGGATTCGAGTTCTGCACTCCGGTTCAGGCCGCCACTATACCCTTGCTGTGCAGCTACAAGGACGTCGCCGTCGACGCCGCCACTGGTTCTGGTAAAACTCTAGCGTTTGTTGTTCCGCTCGTTGAAATACTCCGCCGCACAACTTCTGTTAAACCTCACCAGGTTATTTTATACATTCATTCACTTCATTTAAAGTTACTTAAACTTATTGATTTTGTTGGTGAAGAACTGTTAATAACTGAATGCTGATCATGAAGTTGATGTTAGTTTCTTATCGATTGTGTGTTTATATTGAAGGAATGAAGTTTCTATTCTTAGAAATTGGACAATAGGTGGATAATGGATTGTGTGTTTAATTGTTACAGGTCTTGGGGATCATCATATCTCCAACAAGAGAGTTATCATCACAAATATTCCATGTTGCACAACCGTTTATTTCATCGCTTCCCGATATTAAGCCGGTGCTCCTTGTCGGAGGATCAGAAGTTAAATCAGACATGAAGAAAATAGAAGATGAAGGAGCTAATTTGTTAATAGGTACACCCGGTAGACTACACGACATAATGGATC
Organism: Helianthus tuberosus; assembly: GCA_030545235.1. Lineage (NCBI taxonomy): Eukaryota > Viridiplantae > Streptophyta > Magnoliopsida > Asterales > Asteraceae > Helianthus > Helianthus tuberosus. The sequence continues at coordinate 109,026,659 of CM060401.1, read as the reverse complement.
GCATGGATATCTTGGATTTCCGTAACCTTGAGGTCAATGTCATAATATTTTAAGTTCCATTGGTGTTTAGAGTACTATAGTTTTCTATTAGAAAAGTCAACAACGGAATTTCGGGTTTGCAGATTTTGATTTTGGATGAAGCTGATAGACTACTGGATATGGGGTTCCAGAAGCAGATTAACTCGATAATTTCGTGCTTACCGAAGCTACGTAGAACCGGTCTTTTTTCAGCCACTCAAACTGACGCAGTTGAAGAACTAGCGAAAGCAGGATTGAGGAACCCCGTTAGGGTTGAAGTTCGTGCAGAGACTAAATCGTTAGGATGTTCTTCTTCATCAGAGCACCCGACCTCCTCAAAAACACCTTCAGGTCTACATATTGAGGCATGTATGCACCCAAAGTTTCATATTTTAGAAGTTGTTTCATATGATCATATTCATAACAAGTTATAGTTTTTGTAATGTTGTAAATTGCAGTTTATCAAATGTGAAGCGGATAAGAAGTCGTCACAGCTAGTAGACTTCTTTATTAAGAATAAATCGAAAAAGATGATAGTGTGAGTTTGTTATCATATGCTTTTTAATAAAGAAACTATTCGATAAAATATGAAGTAATTATGAAATGATTTTTGTGTGCAGCTACTTCATGACTTGTGCATGTGTGGACTATTGGGGAGTTGTACTTCCACGTCTTGCCGCTTTAAAAGGGTTGCCTTTAATTTCTCTTCATGGGAAGATGAAGCAGGTGAGACCATTAGTTGAACCAAACGAACACGAACATATAATCAAACACATTTTTTGTTCATGCTCATTTAAAACCTAAATGAACAGTTCATGAACGTAAACGAACATAAACAAACAAACTTAAATGAACATAATTTAACAAACCATAAACAACACAAATGAACATAATCGAAGAAACATAAATGAACACAAATGAACATAATTTACTAAACATAAACGAACATAAAGTAATTTTTTTATAAATTAGTGGTTAATTACAACAAATTCCATTGGAAAACCCATTATTATTACTAGAAAGCCCAATTAGTTAGATTAAACAGTTAGAAAGTTCCTTTTATTTCTGGTATTTATATAAACTTAATTACTCATGTATTTAAAATGAAACGAACATAAACAAACGAACATGAACAAATGTAAATGAACTAACATAAACGAACACAAATGAACGAACAAAATGTGTGTTCATGTTCGTTAGTTTAATCAAATGAACAAAAAAATGTTTTCATGTTTGTTCGTTTATTTAAATAAACGAACATAAAAGAACTTCCTGCCGAACAAGTTCACGAACAGTTCATGAACATTCGGTTTGTTTACAAGCCTAGAGAAGATGATGCAACGTATGAAGATTAAAAACCGGTTAATCGATAAAAGGGAAACCTTTTATAATATTTTTGTTTTTAATCTTACGCTTCGTATTAACTTTTATAGTCGGCAAGGGAGAAAGCTTTAGCGTCGTTTACATCTCTTTCGGGTGGCATTCTTCTGTGCACTGATGTTGCAGCACGTGGACTCGACATTCCAGGCGTCGATTGCATAGTGCAGGTCACACTACCAAAATCATTTCAATCAACTAATTAATTTTTCATTTGAACAAAAAGATTAAGGATTTCGGCTGTATGGCATTTTCCGATATATAATTTGTTGCGTGCAGTATGACCCGCCTCAGGATCCTAACGTGTTCATTCATAGAGTTGGCCGGACCGCTAGATTAGGACGACAAGGAAGCGCCATTGTTTTTCTTTTACCAAAGGTTTCGAGTTTAATTCTTGTTCATTCATAGAGTTGATCTGTTTGAGATTAATCATTAAACACAACCAATATTTCTTGTAGGAGGAAGTGTATGTAGAATTTTTGCGTATTAAAAGGATTCCAATAGAAGAGAGTATATGCTCCGAAGAGGCACTTGATGTGGTTCCTCATGTAAGTATCACCTCTGTATATTTTAAGAACTTTACAAAATGACCTTTTTACCCTCATTTTTTTAAAACACAATTGCTGTGTTCAGTTGCGTGCTGCTGCACAAAAGGATCGTGATGTCATGGAAAAAGGACTAAGAGCGTTTGTCTCCTACATTCGTGCTTATAAAGAGCATCACTGCAATTTCATTCTCAGGTTATATTTAATTTCTATATGCTCCATAGGCCTGTAAATGAACCGAACAAACACAAACAGAGGCATGTTCATGTTCGTTCATTTAACTTTAACCGAACACGAACATATAATCGAACACATTTTTTTTGTTCATGTTCGTTTATTGAGAAAATATGCATGTTCGTGTTCATTTAAAACCTAAACGAACATAAACAAACAAACTGAAACGAAGATAATTTAACAAACAATAAACACAAATGAACATAATTGAAGGAACATAAATGAACACAAATGAACATAATTTACTAACACATAAACGCACATAATATATTTTTTATATAAATTAGTGACTAATTACGCTAATTTCCATTGGAAACCCCATTTTTATTACTATAAAGCCCAATTGCCAATTAGTTATATTCATAGATGTAGTTAGGCAGTTTCTTTTATGTTTAATATTTTTATAAATATAACTACTTATGTCTTTAAATTGAAACGAACATTAACGAACAAGCATAAACAAATGTAAATAAACGAACACAAATGAACGAACATAAACGGATGTTCACGAACATAAATGAATGAAGAAAACACATGTTCTTGTTTGTTTGTTTAATTAAATGAACAAAAATGAACAAAAAATTTTCTTCATGTTCGTTTATTAAGTAAACGAACATAAACGAACTTCCCGCCGAACAAGTTCATGAACGTTCGGTTCGTTTACAGGCTCCATCATGTGTGTGATGCATGTACCTTTTTGGTCTGATATTGCGATTTCTATATGATCAGATGGAAAGATCTAGAGATCGGAAAATTAGGCATGGGATATGGCTTATTACAGCTACCGTCGATGTCGGAGGTAAAGCAAAACTCACTTTCGACTGACGGTTTTATCACTGTTGAAGATTTAAATCTGGCGGAGATCAAGTTCAAGTAAGTTTGTTGAGTTAATTACTTCTTTTCATGCTGTTAATTTGTATAAAAACAAATATAAGGGATATTAGCTTGGCTTAGGAGTTATAATTTACATTTTTGTTGTTTTAGGGATAAAAACAGGGAAAAACAAAGAAAGAAAAACTTGCAAGTGAAGAAAGAAGTGAAGCAGCAAGAAGCAAAGACTCACAAGGCTAAAGACAAAGCGAAGAGCACTGTTACCGTCATGAAGAAGCGAACAGCCAAGAAAAGGCGCGCTATACAATCTGCTGAGGATGATGAAGAGCTTACTAGAGAATATCGTCTTCTGAAGAAACTAAAAAAAGGCGCTATTAATGAAAGTGAATATGCAAAGTTAACTGGAACTGAGGATTTGCTTTGAGACTATGCTGGACCAGTTGTATATTTTTCTAGAGAAGATGGTTGGTCGGGTTTAATAAGTACTAGTACCAATTGCAGTAGCAGCTAGAGAGATGATGCAGTTTTGAGGCGGTAACTGTGAAGAAGCAGTCGCTAAGAAGGTCAAGATAGTATTTGTTGTTACTAAGCTTTTGTCACTAGTTTTTTTTATATTAATATTATGGATTTGGGTTAATCTATGTGAAGAGATGAGCCAAATCAGTTCTGTACTGATGCTGGTTATACCCTGTTCGGTGTTTGGTTCAAAGTTTGATCTAAAACGGGTCTTTAGATATGGATTCCTTTAAAGATCGGTTCAGTGCTGTCAATTAGAAGTGGCAAAAAAGTCTCTCATAATTCGTTGCATATTTTTACTATGTGAAGTCTTGTTCGTCGTGGGTCTCATGAACATCTACAAACACCCCCTATCTTCTGAACCTCACAAACATCAAAAACTTCACCCGATTTTATGTAGTTAAAGCAATCAGTTGTTTAGAGTTGTTGAATCTGTCTTCTTCGTTTTGGTTGTTGGACGAAGATGATCCGATGCACTTGGGTTTTGCCACACAAAATGCATCGTGCCTGGATAAACTGGTGATCTTTACGTTTTGATTATCTTTTATCGTTCAACTCTAATGGGTGGTAACTGATACGGATCCTCCATGACCGATTATATAACTCTTGCATCCATCAAAATATAACCCATCGAGAAAAATGGTACAATCACTGATTTAACGCCCCGTAGTTGTTTTGAAGATCTGGGAAGAAGTTACAGGTTCTCTATTATGTTGATCTTAATCAAAAGGTATTATTATCTTCAATTATGCCAGGTTCTCTATTATGTTGATCTTAATCAAAAGGTATTATTATCTTCAATTATGCATTTACATGTTCTTGAATTCTTGCTATATAATTCGCCACAAAAAGTAATCACTGTTGAGATCCACCATCGATGCGTTCAAAAAGGGTGTTATGAAAATGCTTAAAAGTTAAAATACAAACAGTTTCAGATCAAACATCGATATATAGACATTGACCGATGTGTTTGGTTCGTAGTTAACGCTAGAATTATAATCTGAATTCCGTTCTTAATGTCTTTGGTGAAAAATGAATCAAGATGGAAATAATATTAAATTCCCCCAAAATTTCTTCTTATAATAGAATTTAACATTACTTTCAAATTATCAAGGAATTCAACCAGTCATAAACTGGGCTTATTGTACATCATTTTGTTCAGTCATTCGAGAGCATTAGCCAAAATTTGGAATTTTTTTATGTTTATTATTTTCCTTTTATAAGTATTCATCATTTTGTTCAGTCATTCGAGAGCATTAGCCAAACAGATAGATTTCATTCAGCATAAAATAGTTCAGAGGGGTAAAGTAGTCATTGTACATAGTCATTCAGAGGTCCAACCAAACAGCACTTACTGGCTCAGCACTTACTGGTTCAGAGTCTCTTACCCATTCAGACCTCTTACTGGTTCAGCACTTACCCATTCAGAGGTTGCCAAACAGCCCCTTAGCCAGAATTTACAGTATTTACTAATCTCAAATTTTGATATTTGTTTCAATCTTTATGTTTACCTTTAGCCTTTAGGTTTATTGAACTTTTTGTGTAGATTCTTTAAATTCATGATGAAAGATTCTATTTTTAAGACATGATTCTCTCTCTCTCTTTTTACCATGAGAATCATTGTCGGAAAACTCACAGGGCCGTCAATGCCTAGCTAATCAATGGAATAAGGTGAATTACATCTTTTGCTGTACATGTGGCCTTTAAGAGGTTATACATAATAAAACCATTGAAAGCAAGATTTGAACTCATACCTCTCCTAGATGCTTACCGTGTAGTCATGTACCATACCTTGAATGAAAATTCTTTGTTTGTGATGGAATTTACTAATTTAGCGTAGCCTCATCTATTTTTAGCTGTTTCATCAAAGTTAACCAATGACAAAAACATCACTTTCAAAAAGAAACATAAGCCCGTCTAGCTCAGTTGGTAGACCGCAAGGCTCTTAACCTTGTGGTCGTGGGTTCGAGCCCCACGGTGGGCGCTTTTTTCTTTTTCAATATTAATCGTTTTTGATCTTGTACTATCAATATGCAAATTAACTGGAACCAAGGATTAGCAATTAAGAGAAATGATGCAGTTTTGAGGTACACTTATGGGAAACAGAAGAATCGGGTTTGTACTTACGCTAGTTCCTCCCTTTTTATGTAAAATGAGCCTTCAAATTTGGATTTCTTAAAAGAAAGATCAAGTGTCATCAAGGTTTAGGATTTAGGGTTAGAAATGACAAAAACAACGTTTGTATCTCATAACTCATTTTTTGATGCCTATTTTGACTTTTGGGAGGACTTGGCCTCGGCCTAGGGTCTCAACTCTCAAGAACGTCTACAAACACCCCATGAACCTCATACATAAACATCATCTGATTTGATTTAATTAAAGCAATGGGTTGTTTGAGTTGTTGAATGGCAGTATGTTTGGACAAACGTTCAATGATCACGAACATGATTAGTTTTGATCCTTTTAATTGCTCAACTTTGATGAATGATATTCATATTAAAACATCTAAATGTTCATCAAACGTGACATCTTAGAATCATATTTATCTTTGAGTTACTGATTAATTTAGTTAATCACAGGGACACTCGGGTCGAGTTATCAGGCATTCATTGATCGTGCCAATTTCACTTAGGTGGTTGATCAATATTAGGCTAGAGGGTATGGTGACATCCCATCCTTGGAGGACCATCCGCCACGTAGGCGCCACGTCAAAGTCCTCACAAGGATGTCACTAGAGGGTATGGGAGGATGATCCTACCCCACCACTTTTTTTATTTTTTTTTTAATTTCTATGCCCTATGTACAAGTATTGAAGCCTAATGTACAAGTCCCTAACACAAACAAACAAACAAACAACAAAGGGGGCCCACCATTGGAGACCGTCGCCACCGTCGGAACTTCGACGTTGAAGACGGGACGGGTTGGAGGACGAGGGGGGCGGGATGGGGCCGACGCCGGCGCCGGTGGAGGACGGCCCGTCCTTTTAGTCCATACCGTGCAGCCTTAGCTACCTCCATGTAACCAGTCGAATATTTCTATAAAACATCTTGTTAACAACTGACAAACCAACCTACCAAATCAAAGAGGTTGCTTGTTTCCTATCATTACAACCCGATTATAAGTATCTTGCATTTTTGTGTGTTTCTTTTCTTATTTTAATTTTCATTTTAAGTGACCAGTTACTTAATCAAACACACTTTTTAAATTTTATCAAACAAGACATATTACACAATATCCTAGTTATTTAAATGATAAGATTTTTTTTACATTATGTCCACTAATCAATATATGCATAATAAATAATAATACATTTTTGAGATCCTCGTAGGCAAAACGGGTAATATTGATGATACGAGGGGTCGGATGTTAGATTACTTGTGATTAGAGTCTATATCGTGTTTTTTAAATTTACCATCTACGTAACGTAGCTAATCATTGGGATGAGATACGTTACATCTTGTATTGTGCAGGTGGCTTTCAAGAGGTTATGATAAAAAATCAGGAGTAAATTGCCCGGATGCTCCCTGTGGTTGTTTCATTTTTCACCTTTACTCCTCATTTTTTTAAATTACATCTATGTTCCCCGTGGTTTGATCTATGGTTACTCGGATAGTCCCATGTTTGTCCACGGGATCTTCAAAAGTCCACTGGTGATCTTTTTGTCGTTTTTGGGCCGAGGCACGGGACGTCCTCACCTACTTCGGGGCAGATCTTCAGTTATTCACTCATAATAACTTCGTTTGTCCGTCTTGGACTGATAAAAAATCAACTAAATTAAGCCTACTTCAAATATATTTCAAGATTACCATTACAAATTAGTTTATATTAATACAAAAAAACATGTTGACGCTGACGCGTATCAACATTCCCATCAGTTTTTTTCGCCAAATTTGAGCTCCTTGACGAGAATGAGTCACCAACAAAGATAAAACTCAAACAACAATCGGAATAAACTACCTACCTTGGTAACTGTTCCGCTACGACTTCGCTTACTGCTGACTAGCGACTAGTTGCTATTTACTCGACTACAGCTACCTATCGATCAACCCCGACTTCTCGCCTTGGTACCAGTTAACGGCCTAGAACCGATTAAAATAGAAACCCCAAAATACGATTTAATCATACCTTAATCAACATCATATTATAAAGAGTTAAATGCTTGGTTGGTCCCTGTGGTTTTCAAAAATTGCAGACTTGGTCCCAGTGGTTTACTAATTACACGCGTGGTCCCAAAACTTATCAAAAATGCACTCAGTTGGTCCCCAGCCCTAACATCAGTTAAATTTCTCAGTTAAGTCAATGTTAAATGACCAAAATACCCTTGCTTATTAACTCTCTTTATAATTTTTGTTTAGTTTTACTTCCATCATCATCTTCATCAGTAGGACCAAGTCATCTTCATCACCATCATCATCTTCATCACAAACCAACACCCCATCTCTGTCTCTCGTTCTTTTCCAGCGACGGAGATCAGAAGCGAAGAGAGAGGAGAGAGACGACAAGAGAGAGAAGAGATCGGAGAAGGTGGAACGGCGTTAGAACCGTCGCTCACGGTGGCGGCTGTGGAGGCACAGGCGGTGGTGCTTTTGGTGATAAGGATGATGACGATTTCTGTTGATTAAGGTAATGAAGATGATGCAGATGATGATGGTGATGAAGATGATGACGCTGTGGTTTCTTGCCGACTCCAAATTCCCCCAATCTCGAACCCTAATTTTCAACGACATCTTCATCGTCTCCATCAGGTAACATCCTCTTTCAATCTAACTTATCTCTGCCCTAATTTACATCCGAAACCTATACGGATCTCACTGTATATATACATCCCATATTTTCATGCTCAACGTATCAATTTGATCTCGATTTGTGTAAAATATTGAACGCTTTCGTCTCTTAATGTTTCGCCTCATATTAAGGTGTATTATTATCATCGCATATGTTGATTTTGATTAGAGATTTATTATCTAGGAGAGACAGAGATGGGGTGTGGGTTTGTGATGAAGATGACTTGGTCATGAAGATGATGATGGGTTTAACCAAGTAAAAAGTAAAACTACACAAAAATTATAAAGAGAGTTAATAAGCAATGGTATTTTGGTCATTTAACATGGACTTAACTGAGAAATTTAACTGATGTTAGGGCTGGGGACCAACCGAGTGCATTTTTGACAAGTTTTAGGACCACGCGTGTAATTAGTAAACCATTGAGACCAAGTCTGCAATTTTTGAAAACCACAGAGACCAACCAAGCATTTAACTCTATTATAAATAACGAAACTGTATATTAGTTAAGAATTACAAAGACACCATGGCCCATTGTTTGTATTAATAAGTAACCCTAAATAAAGACTCAATCTTGACCCAAAACTCTAAAAATACGAGTCCATAAATAAAAAACTTCTTTAATAGATAATCCAACTAAAATGACTTAACGACCACCTACATATCTTGAACATCCCTCACATCCCAAATCGTGTATCCCCCTTTCCATGTGGTTGACCGGTTTTCGATCCTAATCCGATGGCCAATATGTAACAAAACCCAGATCATGTGATGAATTATGCATCATCAATCACCGAGTTAACGCCCCCGCAGTTGTTTTTGAAGATCAGCGAAGAAATTCAAGGGTCACTATCATGTTGATCTTAATCAAGAGGTATTATGTTCTTCAATTATGCATTTACATGTTGAATGCCCTGTCAACTGTCATGAAAAATGCTTAATTTAGTAGAGGTCCTCAGTTCGAGTCTCGCCTGGAGCAAAAATGCTCTGGGATGAGCCCAGGGTTTTACCATAGTAGGCCTTCCGGTGGTGGGTTTCCTCTGGAACGGTGGCGGGCCGGGTCGTGCGATTGTGGGTGTGGGTGGCTTTTTGCCATTGGGTTTACCTAGGTGATCGGGCTTTTATTGGATGTTAAAAAAGAGTGGATAATGTCTCAGTAAATAATTCCAGATCAAACATCAATGTAGATTTATTTAAAGTAGTTTAGTTTTACAAGTTTTATGATCTTGATTCTTTTGGTGACAAATAACTTGGATCATAGAGTGTATAATTTGTATGTTTTTGTATATATTGAGACATAACCTAACCCTAATATGCTATAAGATCATGATAGGTTTGTATCTTTGATAAACAAGATACACTAGACATAACCTATCGATGACGTTAACCTGTGCTTAACCTGAACTTACAGTCTTTATTAGTTTCAAATGTTAGTTTTCTTATATTTCTATGTTCTAATCCATGGGCGGAACGGAACAAAGTGGGATCAAGACGGACAGCTTACCTCCGATCATTAGAATATGTTGGATTTTTATGTATAAAGTATCTTTTCCTAAACAAACACATGAGTTGACTGACCCCTAACTGTATCCAACACGGAAAAGAATCTACCCGATTAAAAAGTTCTAGCTCCCCGCCACTGGTTCAATTTTTATGGGTTATTTTTCTTAATTTTTTGAACTCATCGATCATGCTGATAAAAGATTCTATCTTTTGGACACAATTCTCTTATCTGAGTAAAGTTACCTTTTTATTTTTGTTTGTGACAGATTTATGTAGCCTGATCTTTTATCCTCAGCAAAATATCCAATGATAATAAACTTCAACTCTACTTAAAAACCAAAAGCCCGTCTAGCTCAGTTGGTAGAGCGCAAGGCTCTTAACCTTGTGGTCGTGGGTTCGAGCCCCACGGTGGGCGTTTTTTTCTTTTTGTTTTTAACAAATGAGTTGTTTTATGAGTTGATCTTAATCCGATGGATAATGTTGAACAAAGTCAGATCGTGTGATGGATTATAACCATCAGTCACCGATCTAACGCCCTCGTAGTTGTTTTTGAAGATCAGTGAAGAATTCAAGGGTCACTATGATTTTGATCTTTATCAAAGGTATTATTATCTTCAATTATGCATCTACATGTTCTTGGATCCGACAATGATACAATTTATTGTTGGATGCTCTGTTAACTGTCACGAAAGTGCTTAAATTAGTGATAATGTCACAGCACATAATTCTAGATCAAACATTGATGTAGATTTATTTTAAGTGAGTTTAGTTATACAAGTTCTTTTGATCTTGTCTCTTTGGGTGACAAATAAACTGGATCCTGGAGTGTATAATTTGCATATTTCTTTGTGTATATAGAGACATAACCTATAGCTGATGTGATCTGAGATCATAAAAGGCTGTATCTTTGATGAACAACATACGCTAGACATAAACTAATGGTTACCTCATGTCATCAATATATTGTAAATTCAGGTTACCGTCATGGTTAGAATGTCATGTTAGATTCTAACCATGACGGTAACCTGAATTTACAATATACTGATGACATGAGGTGAGCACTCCGCCAGTCCCTCTTGTTCCCACTTTGTTCCGCCCATGAATTTACAATATTTCTTAGTCTCAAGTGTTAGTTTTCTTATTAATGTCTATGTTTTAATTTTAATAATCCATGGTCGGAACAAAGTGGGAACAAGAGGGACTAGCAGAGTGCTTACCTCATGTCATCACTCATCAGTATATATAAAGTAGTTTTTGTAAATAAACACATGAGTTGACCCCTAATTCTATCCAACATGGAAAAGAACGACCCGACTAAAAAGTTGTAACTCCACCACTGGTTCAATCTTTATGTTTTTTTACCTTGTGTTTTATGGATTATTTTTCTTAAATGTTTGAATTCGTCGATAACACTAATGAAAGATTCTATTTTCGGGACGCGACTCTCTTACGTGTGTGAAAGTTGTTTTTTCTATTTCTGTGACGGATTTGAGTACAGTCTGATCTATTGATTCCATTGCTCTTTTGTTTCTTAGCACCAAAGTCAATGTCCTAAATAAAGCTGTTGCAAATCAAAGTTAACCAATGACAAAAACATCACTTTCAAAAAGAAACAAAAGCCCGTCTAGCTCAGTTGGTAGAGCGCAAGGCTCTTAACCTTGTGGTCGTGGGTTCGAGCCCCACGGTGGGCGTTTGTGTTGTTTTTTGGTTACTTGGTGTGGTAGAGGTCGGTGGGTTCAAGTCTCATTGTGTTGTATGTAGTCTGTTGTTATTTGACTTGTTGCTTGCTGTAAGACTTTTATTTTTGTGATTATAGATAGGTTTGAGTCTCATGGCAAATGTTGACAAAGAAAGAGTAGTTATTTTCATGAGCTACCATATTCCTTTGCATCACGCGTCTATTACAGTTGGCTTTGTTCCGCAACTTATTCAACTAACCAATAGGATTGTGATCACACACCATTACCTCCTTGACCTCGAGGATCAAGCAAGGGAAACCTCTTAGCAATCATTGCAAACATCAACAGCTCCCTCATCCTTAAGAGAATCCTTGACCCCATGGATCAAATGCAAAAGCAAAATCCTCTTCGCAATCATTTCTACATTCTCCCATAGGTGGCGTGCAAATTTTAACAGTTCCCAATTAACCCGTCTGACCCGATTTCACCCGTCCTGAACAAACCCATACCCAAAACCCGATTTGCATCATTTAGACCTTTAAACATCCAAAACCGATTAACGCCCCCGCAATTGTTTTTGAAGATCAGCGAAGAAATTCAAGGGTCACTATCATGTTGATTTTAATCAAGAGGTATCAGGTATGTTCTTCAATTATGCATTTACATGTTCTTCATTTCTCATTTCCATTAAAAGTGATCACATGAACTATTGTTGGATCCACCATCAATACAATTTATTGTTGGATGCCCTGTTAACTGTCATGTAAATGCTTAATTAATTTAGTGGATAATGTCGGAGCAAACTGTTCCAGATCAAACATTGAGATAGATTTATTAGTTAGTTTTATAAAGTGACAAATAACTTGGTCTTGAACCATGGAGTGTGTAATTAATATGTTTCTGTGTATATATAGAGACCTAACCTGATATGTTATAAGGTTTGTATCATTCTGTATCTTTGATAAACAACACACAATAGACAAAAGCCCGTCTAGCTCAGTTGGTAGAGCGCAAGGCTCTTAACCTTGTGGTCGTGGGTTCGAGCCCCACGGTGGGCGAAATTTTTTTTTTCCTGGTCATGGTCTGTTGGGTCCAGGGTTATAAAGGATCTAAATTTTCGGCAGAGTTCAAATTTTCGGCGGTCCCCTTTCATTGTCGAACCCGGCTGTGTTTGTAAAATCAGGAATTGTAAAGCAGAGAAACTTTCTCCTAGTTTCTGGGAGTTTATTAATGTCGTTAAAATTTATGCCCATAATGATCCGATTGGCGATTGCTAGGAGAACTTTATGGACAGATCTGGTAGCAGTGATAAACTTGTATCCTGGATTGTGGTTATTCCTGGGGGATTTTAACGACGTTAGGTCCCCCGAGGAAAGGTATAATTCAGAGTTTGTTGCCCTGAATGCCTCGTTTTTTAACAATTTCATTGAGTCTACAGATCTGGTGGAGTACCAAATGGGGGGGGGGGGGGGGGGGGGGGGGGGGGAGATTCACGTACCACTCGGATAATGGTTTAAAGCTTAGTAAACTAGACCGTTTCTTGGTGTGTCGGGGTTTTATGAACAAGTGGTCGGAGGCGTCAGTGGTGGCTCTATCTAATGTTGTGTCCGACCATTGTCCCATCCTTTTATCTACTATTCCAGTGGATTTTGGGCCCATTCCATGCAGGGTTTTTAATTCTTGGCTAGAGATTCCGGGTATGTTGGATTTTATTCTAGGTAGTTGTGACACTTTTATCTTTGAGGGGCCGGCGGGATAAGGGTGGGGTGTACAAGGAAAAACTCAATGAACTTGATTCTTTGGAAATTCTAGCCGAAAATAGGAGCTTACTACCACAAGAGTTGGGAGGCAAGGATGGAGTGTAAATCTTTTTTACTAGAGGCGGATAGGCTCAAGTCTTTGGACCTCCAACAAAAATCAAGGGTTAGGTGGGCGGCAAACATGGATGAAAATACGGCTTTTTTCCATGGGGTTATTAATACAAACACAAGCAATAACCTGATTACCGGGCTCAAGATAAATGGGGATTGGATTACCTCTCCTCCGTTGATTAAGGATTTTGCTTTTAACTTTTTCTCCGATAAATTTAAGGAACCAATGGTTGTAAGGCCGTCTTTGGTTTGCCCAAATCTCAACTGAATCTCGGATGAGGAGGCGGCTTGTCTCATTCAACCGTTCTCCTTATTGGAGATTAAGAATGCCATATGGGAATGTGATGGGGATAAAGCACCGGGTCCAGACGGAATTAATTTTCGTTTTATTAAAAGATGTTGGGATGGGATTCGAAATGATTTTTCAAGCTTTTTGACGAATTCTTTGTGAATGCATCCATCACTCCGGGTTGCACATCTTCATTCTAAAAGTTAACGATCTAGAGGTTTGGGTGATTATCGACCTATTAGTCTCATTGGGTGTGTAAATAAGGTAATCTCTAAAGTGTTGGTGAATAGAATGAAGGGTGTGATCTAAAAGCTTATCTCGGAGGAACAAAGGACGTTTCTAGCTAATAGGAGCATCTTGGATGGCCCACTCATATTAAACGAAATACTGGCGTGGTTGAAGCGCACTAAAAAGAAATGCATACTTTTCAAGGTGGATATTGAGAAAGCTTACAACACGTTAAATTGGGCTTTTTTGGAATCTATATTGAGTCAAATGAACTTCCCCAGCAAGTGGAGAAGTTGGATCATGGCAATTGTTTCATCCGCCCGTGCCCCGGTTCTCATTAACGGGTCCCCTACCTTGGAGTTCGATTGTCATCGGCGCCTAAGACAAGGGGATCCGATTTCTCCGTTTTTGTTCATCATTGCTATGGAAGCGCTATTGGGGGTAATTAAAAAGGCGGGGACTCTTGATTTGTTTCGTGGGTTGTCGTGTTCCGGGGACGGCCTGTTGGTGTCCCACTTCCTCTTTGCGGACGGCGTAGTTTTTGTAGGGGAATGGTCGGATGAAAACACCAGAATTTGAATAGAATTCTTAGATGTTTCTACCTTGCCTCCGGCCTCCGTGTAAACCTCGCTAAAAGTAAGCTATTTGGGGTGGGTGTGGAGGATAGCCACGTTCAAATTATGGTGTTTTTCCTAAAATGCCGGGTTGGGTCGATGCCCTTCAAGTATTTGGAGCTTCAAGTTGGGGCGAACATGAACTTGTTAAAAAATTGGATGCCGGTTGTCGACACATTCCGCAAGCGTCTATCTATTTGGAAAGCAAACACGGTATCTTTTGTGGGCGTATTACACTAATAAGGTTGGTTATGAACTCCCCCGACATACTATTTTTCTTTATATAAGGCACCCATACAAATTATAAAAGAATCAGAAAGATTAAGGAGGGAGTTCTTATGGGGAGGTACTCCGGATCGAGCAAAAATGAAGTGGGTGGCTTGGGACGACGTAACGGTTGATTTATTCAACTTGTACAATATATAAGGTTTTTTTTAAAGATATAATTTTTTTTATTATTTAGTATACAAAAACATATCTTGAAGACTACATATGTTAACCGATTGCATTATATTTATTCAACTCGTGAAATACACGTGCTTTAATCAACCTGTGTAATCAATGAGTTTTTAAACATGTAACTTTTTATTACTTAGTATATAAAATTATATTTATTCAACCCGTGTAATACACTTAATATAATTATGGAGGGGCGTTCATTTAGAGCCATGAGCCAATGTGAGGCTAGCCCACTTGGTAAAGGTATATGTCTCTAAGAGTGGAAGTCTTATGCTTAAACCTGAACAAGGGGAAATAATTTAGAATATTGGTGTAAAAAGCAACATTAAGCGTTCAAAAAGAATTTTTTAGAGCCATGAAAACGTTAAGATTTGTGAAAACCGTATAATGTAATTGTAACTTTTACTTTAAGTATAAGGGGGAAGGGACACTACGTTAAGGTAACCTGACCTCCTCCAATCCTGCAGTGCCACGTTACTTTTACCCGCAACTACACTAAAATACCTTAGCAGGTGTCAACACTACCTTAAATAACGGGCCTACCACTTTTACACTCTTCTCTTTCTACACTCTCTATGTCTCTGTTTGTCTGTCTCTCTCATCAACACACACACAATACACAACCGATTACCCCTACAAGAGTAACCAGCCCCGGTGTAGCCTATCGGGTAGAGGCTACTTGATGGGATTTCGGCTAGTGTCCCGAGCCCCCTAATACAAAAGCTAGTCACATAGCCACCGGGGATAGAGATGACATATAACACTGCTTATAACTAGTAGAAAAGAACATTTTGGTCAAAGATAACAATCTCTCACCTTTTGTTTTCTCAAAATACAGTACAATAATCTAGCAAAAATAATACAACACAAAAAGTAAGCACAAAAGTTTAGTATAAAAAATCTAACACAAAAATGTTATACAATTGGGGAACATAAAACATTTTTTAGGATTTTTAGTTTTATATGGCAATATAGTAAATGTTGCTTGATTTTCTAATACAATTTTTTCTTTTGTGAAATGATAGTGTATAAAAAGTTGGGCGAAGAAACATAATCTGGATTGGAGCAATTGAGTGAAGTTCGAAAATTTATCTTGAATTCTTTATAAAAATGTTTAAAATGTAATAGGTGATTAAAATTTTGTGGTGGTTGGCTTAGTGGCTTACTAACCATTTTGTATTAGCAAAACTTTTGAGTGTTGAATAAAATGTCGTTTGCCGTTCAAAAAAAATAGTGTATAAAAAAGTTATAAAGTGGATAGTTCTTTGTTTGTCATTGTTTTAGTTGGGTTGCTCGCTATACATGTTTTGGATGCATTTGCTTTTATGACTTTATCATTATTTGACTCATTCATTTTTTGGCATATCCAACCCGTTTTAGTCGGTACTTTTGGCATATTCGACCTATTTTAGTCGTTTTTTTGGCATATTTGTCCCATTTTAGTCGAAATTTTTGGTATATTTGACCCGTTTTAATTTATCTATCTTTCGAACTCCAATAAGTTAAATGATTACTTAAATGGCTAATATTATAATGGCTTGGGTAACTTGGAGATGAAATACATGGACTTTTATAGGACTAACGTGTACTAAAATGTTTTATATGTGCAGGTCAAAACTGGCTGGGTTACATTGAATCAACAAAAATCAAGCAAATGAGAGCCCCTTTTTGGACCCCAACACTTTTAACAATGTAAATATAGAATGTCTTCTTACTACTTTTAGTTTAGGGAAAAAGAGAACCTTTTAAATATTTGTTATACTGAAATATATATACGACATAACTTAGAGCAATTCCTACTGAATAGTTGTTTTCGATCAATGCAAGTCACCATTTTATTTGTTTATTTTCCCTTTTTTGGTTGGTATAATAGGTGCCGATATCGTAACGATACAAAGCGATACTGACCAAATTCCCGGTGCGTAGTGCACGGAATTCGCCGGCGCAGCTTAGGTATGGGGAAAGACATGGAGAAAACTAATTTGCTGTAGCATTTTTCAGATGCTGGAGCCATCAGTGGGAGAAGAGTTGTTGAAGAACTTGTGTGACAAGGAGCTTATATCTTATCAGCCTATATTTGAAGGAGCTGGTATGTTTTTTTTCTAATTTTTTTTCTTTTTGTAGGTACATCTGATTTTTAGTCTTATATGCTTCTACTTGATTTGCATAGGCTAACTTGAAAGTTGGCAAGTTCGTGGGTTGCGCGATTTAGCCCATTTAATTATTTTTAGTGATTTATATGTGATTTTAAAAAGTTTTTGTGGTTTGATAGCTGGGATGAATGTATAAGCATGGATCATCTCATGGCCCATAACAAAGACAACCTTGAGAATCAAAAAAGCACCGGAAAAAGAACACCCTTCGGAAAAAAAACAAGGTAAGTGTCTTATATGAAGTCCAAAATTCCCAATAGCTTTGAAAAATTATTTTATTGATATTTTTTTTATCACTTTGAGCTCTTGAGTGGAGGTGAAACATGCATAATGAAGGCTCTTCAAGCTTCGGTTTAAGTGGAATAATGTGAAGTTAAATTTTCTAATGTTGTTTTGTATTGTTCCAATTTAGAAGTGTTCTGATAAGATTTTCACAAACAAGGCCGATTTGACATAGAATAATTATCTAGGCCAGGTCAACTTTGTTTTTTTAAATGTTTATTTTATTTTTATTTTTATTTGGGTTTATGTTTTGAAGAACAAGGATTTTGCTGAACGGTTGTTGACAAGAAAGTCTACTTACACTCTTGAGGGGCAATTTGTTCCAACCCGGAGAACTGTCGATCTCATAAAAGAAGACGTCTTTCTTTGGATTTCTCATCGCACGAAGTTACCAAAGCTGGACTGGGATAAGTGGGCCGAGTTTAATGTTTCGGAAATTTTTTAATAGATGTGCTTTTGTTTTCTGTTTCCTTTCCGTTTCTTTGTAGTTGTTTTGTGTTTTCAGCCCCTTGCTGGCTCTATTTATATATATAAATAGTGAGTTTCCGTTCAAAAAAAAAAACATTTTGGCAACTCGAAAGATATGCCTCTTCAAAGAGACTCTACTATCTTTAAATTGTATTTCCACTTTGTCACTAATTTATGTAACATGACAGTTAGTATTTTATTTTGTTTTTACAGAATATTAAAGTTGAAAGTAAATAATTACTCCCTCCGTCCCATTAAATGTGTCTTATTTTGAATTTTCAAAGTCTTTATTTATAAACTTTGACTTTAATTATATATTTTTGTGATATATAAAACTTGATGAAAATTAACCCGATAAAAGCACTTGTAAAACACACTCAAATCATATAACTTTCATCAAGTATTATCTAACATAAACAAAATTATTTAAGGTCAAAGTTTATAAATAAAGACTTTAAAAATTCAAAATAGGACACTTTTAATGGGACAGAGAGAGTAGTTTTTTTTTTTTTTGTTGAAGTCGCGTTTAACGCGGGCATTAACCTAGTAATAGTATATAAAAAGTTATAAACGTTTAAGAAACAAAAGATTTTAAAAAACAAGTTAACATAAGTGGTTTTTCTAAAATTACCTATATATCCAATTTTTTTTCCTACATTCCGATTTTAGGGCTGTTTGTTTACCTCTTAATAAGGCTTTTAATGGTTCAGACTTCTTACTGGTTCAACACTTAATGGTTTAGACTGTTTGTTTCGCAAGCAGATGTCTGAATGGTTCAGTCATTTGTCTTTGAATGGTTAAGCATTATATTGAGTCTGAATGGTTAAGACCTCTAATCTGAATTGGTTAGACATTTGCCTATGAATGGTTAAGCATTATACTGGCTCTTAATGGTTAAGCATTTAATGGTTCAGACCTCTAACTGGTTCGGCATTTAACCATCCAGAAGTTGCCAGACAACCACTTAATTTTATTAGCATACTTAAGCAAAATAAATTTTTATTTGATCTTAATGTACCCAAGTATATAATCCGTTGAGAAATGGTGATTTTTTTATTTGGGTAAATTACACTTTTCGTCATTTATGTTTGGAGTTAAATGCTTGGTTGGTCCTTGTGGTTTGCAAATATTGCAGACTTGGTCCAAGTGGTTTAATAATTACACACTTGGTCCCAGTGGTTATAAAATTGTAACACGGGTGAGCCCAATGGTTGCGTTTTCATAACATGAATGGTCCTTACCAGCTAACATAGTTAAATACTCCAGTTAAGTCCATGTCAAATTACCAAACTACCCTTATTTATATATAAAAAAATAGTAAATTATATATTTAGTATTTGTGGGTCCCACCCCACTTCTTCTTCAACCTCTGAAACATTCAACCTCAACCTCTGAAACAAGCACCACCACCACAGGTCACTCTCTCTCTCTTCTCAAACAAGAACCACCAACACAGGTCTCTCACTCTCTCTCTCTCTTTGAATCAGAGGTCTGGTTTTTGGGCGTATCGAATTCTCTGGTTGAATCATCCAAATTGAGGCTGCATATCATCTGATCTTCACCGTTTCGATCTCATCCATGACAGGTACCTACTTCTTTTGCGATACTTTTGTTTCGTGTTAGTTACGGTTGTTTTTCTGAGAAAATGTTTACGGCTGTCGGTTGATTTTGTTATGGCCTGCAGATCTGAAAGTGGGTTTAAGCTGTGTGAGATGGGATATATAGATAGATATATGAGTTGGTGATTTCGGTGTGGGGCGTTAAAATTGAGGGGTTGTTGATGGAGATTAGTGTAGGAGCGAATCTCGAAACTGTTTATAAACCGGAGGTTGGTAACAAGGAAAGGAGTAGCTGGTTAGGAAATGGTGAGGGGGATGAGACAAAGTTGAAGAGGAAAGAGCTGGGTGTTAGTGGCTTTGATGATCTCACAAAGAGTAAGAAGGTTAGGCATAGCATATATGATGATGATGATGATGATACTCAAGTTGACTCCCGATCGGCCTCTGGGTTTGATGAGAAGACAAATGGTGGTGGTATTGGTGCTGATGGCCATGTTGTACTTATTCCAAAACGACCACGTGGAGCAGACGGTCGGAGTAACCTCAATCTCTGAAACAAGCACCACCACCACAGGTCTCTCTCTCTCTCTCTCTTCTCATGGGGTTGGGTTGTAGTGGGTGGTGGTGATGGTGGAGATCAAAGGTTGAAGAAGAAGTGGGGTGGGACCTACAAATATTAAATATATAATTTACTTTTTTTGTTTTATATAAATAAGGGTAGTTTGGTAATTTGATATGGACTTAACTGGAGTATTTAACTATGTTAGCTGGTAAGGACCATTCATGTTATGAAAACGCAACCATTGGGCTTACCCGTGTTACAATTTTATAACCACTCGGACCAAGTGTGTAATTATTAAATGACTGGGACCAAGTCTGCAATATTTGCATACTACAGGGACCAACCAAGCATTTAACTCTTTATGTTTGTATCAGATTACAATAGATAACCTTTATCTTCAATAATTATAGTCACAGTCCTTTATTTGAAAAACTCGTTACACCGTAGGTCCTTTAGCACTAAGCGGGTTAAAATTTTGAGTCAAATCTAATCACATAAGGGTATTCTGGTCATTTCATATTTATTTAAATGGTATATAATAAATAAAACCAATAAATAACATGTAATAAATAATGATGCTTGTTTCATTCTCTCTTTCTCAAATAAAACCAGTCAACCACTGCCCAAGTCCACCACTGCCACCGCCTAAGACATGACCACCACCATCATCGGAGCTAAACCACCGCCACTCTCTCTCTCTAAACTCAGAACACCACTGCCACTCTCTCCTTCTCTCTAAACTCATAAAACCACAACCGCCTAAGTCCACCACTCTCTCTTTCTCCCTAAACTCATAACACCATTCACTAGTAATTGGGCATGCTGGATTCAGACAAGCTTACAAAATTGGATATAGTCTCATTTGGCCACCAAAACAATGATAATAACAAAATTTTTCACATTACTTTTTACAAAATATCTTTTTCCACATTAAACAACAAATAATTAACTATCTAAAAACAGAGTTTATAAGATTTTCAAACAAATCACTTAAGAGGGTTAACCATCGACAAAAAAACCACCCACTGTCACCAAACTAACAACCATCACCACCCTCTAAGGGTCGAAACATACCTACTCATCGGATCCGTTTTGGAACCGCCGCAATTGCTAGGGTTTAGACCCTTCTATTGTTATTGTTACCGTAGTTGAGACACGAATCAACAAGATCTCCGGCCGAAACAGAAGCCCACTCCTTCCGCCATCACCGCCGTTCCTTCCGCCGTCGTCCCGCTCGTCTTCACCATACCACCATAGTGGTGTGCGATGAAGAACAGATCTCCAGCCACAAAAACGAAGTCGAAACGACGAGAAGTGGTGGCGTGCGATGAAGATGGAGGTGCGGCGGAATAGGGTTGTGCGATGAAGATGGAGGTGAAAGTTGGGAGTTGTCTGAAGTTTCAGAGACAGAGTTGAAAGGGGGATGATTATTATATTTATATGTAATTTTTTTATTGTTAATTTTTTTTTATCTTTTTGTTAAATATATTTTAGATAAATAAGTGAAATTACTGACTTACCCTGATGTGCAAGGCACATGTTATAATTTAGCTTAAAATTTTAACCTAGTTAGTGCTAAAGGACTTACGGTGTAACGAGTTTTTCAAAGGCTAAATTGCACTTTTCGTCCTTTATGTTTCAGGGTTTCTGCAGACGCTGTCCTTTAAGTTTAAAAATTACACTCTATGTCCTTTATGTTTGCAACCTATAACGGGCGGTGTCCTTTCTCATAAACCCAGTTATCTTTTAATGTTAAAACCCATTGTCTCTCTCAACTTCAAACATGAGGGACCTTTTATGTAAAAAGTGAAACATTCGAAAACAAAACAAAAGCATCAGCCGCCATCTTCTACGTTTATTCGGCCGGCAATTTTGCCGGATTCTGGCAACTCAAGTTTGTCTTCTATGACATATACGATGGGCTGAACACCGCTGAACACATTTACATGCATTCAATGTTTTAGCATCCATTATTTAGAACACCATTCAAAACTCAAAATAAAAACTAATTATAGTGAAGACAAAGAGTCTTCTTCTTCATGGTTCTTTTTCACGCAACATCCATCATTTAGAATACCACAAAACACAATATAACAAAACCCAAATGAAAACACCAAAAATCAACAAACCCCACATCAAAAATCGAATCAAAACCTGCGAAAGATCGAAGCTTTCTGAACCAACAGGAGACACAATCAAAGATTCTGAACCATTAAAGAGGGGGATTAGCAGGTGTTGGAGCAACAACATACATTAAAGAACCCCAAAAATTCTTGTGCTCAAATGTAATCTTTTTAATCAAAGCTTCTTCTTCAACTTTCTGCAAAAGGGTCTGCACTTTCTAAATTCCCTAACAAATCATCAAAATCATCCCTCCGTTGACTCGGTTTAGGCGGAGATGACGTCATCGATGCAAAAACATTATCAGAATACAACGATCGTCTTTCATCGGAACGGCTTTCATCGGAGCAGATTTCATCGGAACGGCTTTCATCGGAGCGACTTTCATCGGAACGGCCACCATCACCGCCGGCGTCCGATTTCATCGGAGCGGATTTCCCTTTGTGGTTTGAATCTGAAATCTCTAGCTAAAATGCTGAAATCGTCCATTTGAGGAAGCAGATCTGAGAATAGAGGTGTGGATGTTGAATGATTGAGGCGGTTATTGTTGGTGAAGTTGAATGATGTGTGTGTATTGTAATATATAGATACAAGTTACAGATTTAGGGTTGGACGATTTCGTGAAGTCGGGTCAGCTGAGGAAGTGAATGATTGAGGCGGTTGGGTTGGGGAAGAAAGTAACTTTAAAAATTACACATATGGTCCCTGTTGTTAAGGAGTTTAACAAAGAGGGGTTTTAACATTAAAAGATAACTGGGTTTATGAGAAAGGACACCGCCCGTTATAGGTTGCAATCATAAAGGACATAGAGTGTAATTTTTAAACTTAAAGGACAGCGCCTGCAGAGACCCTGAAACATAAAGGACGAAAAGTGCAATTTAACCTTTTTCAAATAAAGGAACGTTAATTATTAAAATTAAAGATTATCCATTATAATCTGATCCAAAGATAAATGACGAAAACTGTAATTTACCTTTTTTATTTATTTACAGTTTACACGGGACATATCCACATCATGAACATCCCTCACATCCCAAATCGTGGATCCCCCTTTCCAGGTGGTTGACCGGTTTTCGAGCCTAATCCGATGGCCAATGTGTAACAAAATCCAGATCGTGTGATGAATTATGCATCATCAATCATCGATTTAACGTCCCCGCAGTTGTTTTTGAAGATCAGCGAACATGTTGGTCTTAATTAAGAGGTATTATGTTCTTCAATTATGCATTTACATGTTCTTCATTTCTCATTTCCATTAAAAGTGATCACATGAACTATTGTTGGATCCACCATCAATGCAATTTATTGTTGGATTGGATGCCCTGTTAACTGCCATGAAAATGCTTAATTAATTTAGTGGATAATGACATTGATGTAGATTTATTAGTTAGTTTTACAAAGTGATAAATAACTTGGTCTTGGACCATGGAGTGTGTAATTTATATGTTTCTGTGTATATATAGAGACCTAACCTGATATGTAGTCATAAAAGGTGTGTATCGTTCTGTATCACTGATAAACAACACAGACTAGACAAAAGCCCGTCTAGCTCAGTTGGTAGAGCGCAAGGCTCTTAACCTTGTGGTCGTGGGTTCGAGCCCCACGGTGGGCGTTTGTGTTGTTTTTTGGTTACTTGGTGTGGTAGAGGTCGGTGGGTTCAAGTCTCATTGTGTTGTATGTAGTCTGTTGTTATTTGACTTGTTGCTTGCTGTAAGACTTTTATTTTTGTGATTATAGATAGGTTTGAGTCTCATGGCAAATGTTGACAAAGAAAGAGTAGTTATTTTCATGAGCTACCATATTCCTTTGCATCACGCGTCTATTACAGTTGGCTTTGTTCCGCAACTTATTCAACTAACCAATAGGATTGTGATCACACACCATTACCTCCTTGACCTCGAGGATCAAGCAAGGGAAACCTCTTAGCAATCATTGCAAACATCAACAGCTCCCTCATCCTTAAGAGAATCCTTGACCCCATGGATCAAATGCAAAAGCAAAATCCTCTTCGCAATCATTTCTACATTCTCCCATAGGTGGCGTGCAAATTTTAACAGTTCCCAATTAACCCGTCTGACCCGATTTCACCCGTCCTGAACAAACCCATACCCAAAACCCGATTTGCATCATTTAGACCTTTAAACATCCAAATCCTGAGTAACCTGAAACCCAAATACCTATATCATCAACACCCCTATTCCCCATGAGGATCCTTTGGTAGAATAGTATTCTATTGAGCTAATCATTGAACACATATCCGATTATGTCTTTTCAAAACTGTGGTGTCTAGGATATTAGTAGACATTTTAAGAACTTCACCATTACCTAGAAACTAGAAAGCATATGGAAGATGAAGTGATGGAGGTTGACCATATATGCTGTCAAAAGATGTGGACCTAATAGCTGAATGATAACTACCAGAATTCTGCAAAATATGACCAAAAATATTACCCAATTGTTTGCTTCATGAAAGTACATACGTCACAAGTAATTTTCTAAGCATCTGTCGAACACATCTGTCTCTGACCGTGCGTTTGTGGATGATAAGAACTAGAAAGACGTCGATCCACAGTCCACCTCTTGCAACGCTAATAGATCCTACTGAAACGCCTGAAGTAACTTCTGAGGTAAATTACATCTTGTGTTGTGCGTTGTGCAGGTAGTCTTCAAGAGGCTATGATGGGAAACCAGTGGAAGTAACTTTCAAAATTGACCTCTTCCTATTGCCTACCACTGCACCATACTTTGAAGGTAATTCTTATTTGTCACGGATTTTAGTGTAGTCTGGTCTGTTTTTAGCTGTTGCATCAAAATTAACCGATGAAAAAACAATTTTAACTCTACTTAAAAAACAAAAGCCCGTCTAGCTCAGTTGGTAGAGCGCAAGGCTCTTAACCTTGTGGTCGTGGGTTCGAGCCCCACGGTGGGCGTTTTTCTCTTTTTCTTTTTCTGAACATGGTTCATCGGATCCAGGGTTATACAGGATCTAAGTTTTCGGCAGAGTTCAACATTTTTTTTATTCTTGTGATTGTTGGTTTTATTCTGTGGGCAAATTTAGTTTGATTACTCCTAAGCCTTAACCGTCATAAGCATGTTGTGTTTTGATGACCATGTTATACAATCTGCAAACACCAATGTTCGAAGTTTCTTGTATCTAAATTTTTAAAACCACTAAAACATGTGGCCAAAGCCCAAAGACTATTGCCACCAAAAGCTAGGATAACGGATGGGCAATGTCTCAAGAAAGATCAACTCCACCCTCCTGGGACCGAACCGGGCGGAACTAAACCGGACACATTGTTACGCGCCGACTGGATTTGATGGATGGTGGTTGACCTGGTTTGAGTATATATTTTTTTGGCAAATGTTTTTTTTAAAAGGTTTTGTTTTGTGTGTTTGTGTTAAATCTTTCGATATATAAAGTATATAGTCTTTGGACACTAACCATTTCTCTGAATTATTTTTGCATGTTATAGGGTTTGAACTTGGGATTTCTAATACACAAACAGTTGCAGACTCATAATTTATTTTGTGGGAGGCAAAAATTTGTAAGGGTTGTTTGTTTATCTTTATAAAATACATTTTTTTTTCACTTTTGTTTGGGCCGGATTAGGTCATATAGAAAAGAACTA
Organism: Helianthus tuberosus; assembly: GCA_030545235.1. NCBI lineage: Eukaryota > Viridiplantae > Streptophyta > Magnoliopsida > Asterales > Asteraceae > Helianthus > Helianthus tuberosus. The sequence goes on along the minus strand of CM060401.1, from coordinate 109,000,936 downwards.
AATTCTATATAATCAACAAAAGTACGTCAAACGTCATTATAAATGAGTGATTTACTTAAAGACTTACATAAAGTCAGAATTTTTGCCGGAATTCAGAGACGAAGAAGGTCGATCGGCAGACGACAGTGGGTCTGGGCACTACTCACTGTTGTTCTTTTTTCTTCTGCAATTGCCACATATATAAGTTATATTGATCATTACTGTTTAGAGTTAATTACGTTTTTCGTCCAAGTGGTTTGTTGAAAATAACCATTACAATCCATTAGTTTATAAATTGCCTAAATAGTACCAATACTTTCACTTCATGTTCGTTTATTAAGTAAACGAACTTCCCGCCGAACAAGTTCATGAACGTTCGGTTCGTTTACAGGCTCCATCATGTGTGTGACGCATGTACCTTTTTGGTCTGATATTGCGATTTCTATGTAATCAGATGGAAAGATCTAGAGATCGGAAAATTAGGCATGGGATATGGCTTATTACAGCTACCATCAATGTCGGAGGTAAGGCAAAACTCACTTTCGACTGACGGTTTCATCGCTGTTGAAGATTTAAACCTGGAGGAGATCAAGTTCAAGTAAGTTTGTTGAGTTAATTACTTCTTTCCATGCTGTTAATTTGTATAAAAACAAATACAAGGGATATTAGCTTGGCTTAGGAGTAATAATTTACATTTTTGTTGTTTTAGGGATAAAAACAGGGAAAAACAAAGGAAGAAAAACTTGCAAGTGAAGAAAGAAGTGAAGCAGCAAGAAGCAAAGACTCACAAGGCTAAAGACAAAGTGAAGAACACTGTTACCGCCGTCAATGCCTAGCTAATCAATGGGATAAGGTGAATTATATCTTTTGTTGTACGGTTGGCCTTCGAGAGGTTATACATAATAAAACCATTGAAGGCAAGATTTGAACTCATACCGCCGTGTAGTCATGTACGATACCCTGATCTATTTTTAGCTGTTTCATCAAACTTAACCAATGATAAAAAAACTTCAACTCTAGAATAGAACAAAAGCCCGTCTAGCTCAGTTGGTAGAGCGCAAGGCTCTTAACCTTGTGGTCGTGGGTTCGAGCCCCACGGTGGGCGCTTTTTTCTTTTTGTTGATTGTAGGCTTTTATGAAAAAAAAAAACTAAAAAGGTACAAAAACTTAAAAAAGGTAGTACTATATACAAAATGAACTGAAACCAAGGATTTGCTTTGAGACTATGCTTGACCAGTTCTGCATTTGTCTCCAGAAGATGGTTGGTCGGGGGGTCTCCTTTCTATGTGGAACCCTGCTCCCTGCTGTGTTTGTAAAATCAGGAGTTGTTAAGCACAGAAACTTTCTGCTAGTTTCTGGGAGTTTATGTGCTACGGGCGAGGATATTAATGTCGTTAACACTTATGCCCAAAATGATCCGATTGCTAGGAGAACTTTATGGACAGATCTGATAGCAGTGAAAAACTTGTATCCTGGATTGTGGTTATTCCTGGGGGATTTTAACGACGTTAGGTCCTCCGAGGAAAGGTTTAATTCAGAGCCTGAATGCCTCGTTTTTTTAACAATTTCACTTGAGTCTGCAGATCTGGTGGAGTACCAAATGGGGGGGGGGGGGGGGGGGGATTCACGTGCCACTCGGATAATGGTTTAAAGCTTAGTAAACTAGACCGTTTCTTGGTGCGTCGGGGTTTTATGAACAAGTGGCCGGAGGCGTCAGTGGTGGCTCTATCTAATGTTGTGTCCGACCATCGTCCCATCCTTTTATCTACTATTCCAGTGGATTTTGGGCCCATTCCATGCAAGGTTTTTAATTCTTGGGTAGAGATTCCGGGTATGGTGGATTTTATTCTGGGTAGTTGTGACACTTTTATCTTTGAGTGGCTGACGAATTTGAGGCTCGCAACAAAATTAAATTGGGTAAAAAATCGGGCGAGGGAGTGGGTGGCGAATTACAAAAGGGATAAGGATGGGGTGTACAAAGAAAAACTCAATGAACTTGATTCTTTGGAAATTCTAGCCGAAAACAGGAGCTTACTACCACAAGAGTTGGAGGCAAGCATGGAGTGTAAATCTTTTTTACTAGAGGCGGATAGGCTCAAGTCTATGGACTTGCAACAAAAATCAAGGGGCAGATGGGCGGCAAACGGGGATGAAAATACGGCTTTTTTCCATGGGCTTATTAATGCAAACACGAGCAATAACCGGATTAACGGGATCAGGATAAATGGGGATTGGATCACCTCTCCTCCGTTGATTAAGGATTTTGCTTTTAACTTTTTCTCCGATAAATTTAAGGAACCAATGGTTGTAAGGCCATCTTTGGTTTGCCCAAATCTCAACCGAATCTCGGATGAGGAGGCGGCTTGTCTCATTCTACCGTTCTCCTTATTGGAGATTAAGAATGTTGTATGGGATGGGGATAAAGCACCGGGTCCGGACGAAATGAATTTCCGTTTTATTAAAAGATGATGGGATGGGATTCAAAATGATTTTTTCAAGCTTTTTGACGAATTCTTTGTGAATGCATCCATCACTCCAGGTTGCACATCTTCATTCTTGGCCCGTATTCCAAAAGTTAACGATCCGGGAGGCTTGGGTGATTATCGACCTATTAGTCTCATTGGGTGTGTAAATAAGGTAATCTCTAAAGTGTTGGTGAATAGAATGAAGGGTGTGATCCAAAAGCTTATCTCGGAGGAACAAACGGCTTTTCTAGCTAATAGGAGCATCTTGGATGGCCCACTCATGTTAAACGAAATATTGGCGTGGTTGAAGCGTACTAAAAAGAAAGGTATGCTTTTCAAGGTGGATATTGAAAAAGCTTGCGACACGTTAAATTGGGCTTTTTTGGACTCTATATTGGGTCAAATGAACTTCCCTAGCAAATGGAGAAGTTGGATCATGGCAATTGTTTCATCCGCCTGTGCCTCGGTCCTCATTAACGGGTCCCCTGCCTTGGAGTTCGATTGTCATTGGGGCCTAAGACAAGGGGATCCGATTTCTCCGTTTTGTTCATCATTGCTATGGAAGCGCTATCGGGGATAACTAAAAAGGTGGGGGCTCTTGATTTGTTTCATGGGTTGTCGTGTCCTGGGACGGCCCGTTGGTGTCCCACTTCCTCTTTGCGGACGACGTAGTCTTTATAGGGGAATGATCAGATGAAAACGCCCGGAATTTGAATAGAATTCTTAGATGTTTCTACCTTTGCCTCCAGCCTCCGTGTAAACCTCGCTAAAAGTAAGCTATTTGGGGTGAGTGTGGAGGATAGCCACGTTCAAATTATGGCGTCTTTCCTAAAATGTCGGGTCGGGTCGATGCCCTTCAAGTATTTGGAGCTTCAAGTTGAGGCGAACATGAACTTGGTAAAAAATTGGACGCCGGTTGTTGACACATTCCGCAAGCGTCTATCTATTTGGAAAGCAAACAAGGTATCTTTTGGTGGACGTATTACACTAATAAGGTCGGTTATGAACTCCCTCCTGACATATTGTTTTTCTTTATATAAGGCACCCACACAAATTATAAAAGAATTGGAAAGATTAAGGAGGGAGTTCTTATGGGGAAGTACTCCGAATTGAGCAAAAATGAAGTGGGTGGCTTGGGACGACGTGACGGTTCCTAAGGATCTTGGGGGGCGAGGTTAGGATCACTCCGAGAAGCCAATACCGCCATGCTCGCAAAATGGTGGTGGAGGTTTAAAACGGATACAAATGGGCTGTGGAGAAATGTAATATGGGGTCTACATAATAGCTCCAGAGCTTAGAACTTCATCCCGGTTAGACTTACACAACCGGGCCCATGGAAGCAAATTATGAAGTTGGAATATGATCTATTGTTCTCCGGGATCGACATTACGGGGCTATTTCATGGGTCTCTTTTTAATGGGGAGGACATTGGTTTTTGGCACGATTGCTGGATTTTGGAGGTGCCGTTGGCAACTGCTTTCCCTGGTCTGTACTCCCTTGAACAGTCCCGCGAAGCTAGGGTGGCCGACCGAATTAAAATGGACAATGGGCTGCTGAATCTTTGGTTTCAGTGGATGAGGGAGCCTTGGGGTCAGGTGGAAACATGCGAGTTGGATAGCTTGATTGCGTTGCTGAGGGATGTTGGGTTCCAGGTGGGAAGGGACCAGTGGGTGTGGGCTGCAGATCCCTCTGGTTCCTTCTCTGTGGCCAGCTTCAGAAGAGCGATGCAGTCAAAGCTTTAGAGGGTTTCAAATATTCAATTCGGCTGGAATAATTAAGTTCCAGTCAAAGTGAACTTCATGGGTTGGAGGGTTCTTTTGGGCCGTATTCCTAATAGGGCAGCCCTTGTTAGAAGAGGGATTTCGATAACCGATATAAGCTGCCCGTTCTGCAGGGAAGCCGATGAGACCGTGGACCATTTTTTGGTTTCGTGCAGGTTCACGCAAGACACTCTGGAAGCTGTGGCGGACAGGTGTAAACTGCCGGCTTTTTACTTATTTGACAGGTTCGATCTACTTAAGTTCCCCGACTATGCTAGAGGATCCAAAGATTGGAAGAAAATGGTAAACGCCATTCTGCAAACTGTCGTTTGGTGCCTTTGGAGGACCAGAAACAAGGTTGTCTTCGAGCAAGTTCATCCGAATAAGAGAGCTGTGGTGGAGGAAATAAAGAACATGAGTTTCTTGTGGGTTCGGAGTCGGGCGAGGTACAAAAGCATGACCTGGAACCAGTGGAGCAGCTTTGAAGCAAGTGCATTAGGACTAACTTTGGTTCTGTATTGTTCTGTTATTGTTTTTTTCTGTTTCTAATATGTGTGGTGTGTTGGGTTGTGGAGGATTTGACTAGTAGGGGTGTTCCTTGTTACACTCCTTCTGCATCTAGCAATCTAGCAGGGGTGTTCTGTGCTACACTCCTTTTGCAGCTAGCAGGAGTATTCTCTGTTTATGTAGTAAAGTCAACAACCCTAATTGTAACCCATATAAATACTTCTCTTCATGTACTGTAAACTTCTTGAGCACCTAATACAAAGAAAACTAGTTGTGGAGAGTGGATGTAGATCAAGCTTGATCGAACCACTATAAATCTTGTGTTCTTGTGATTTTAGAGTGTGTGTGTGAGTGTGCAAGCTTGCTGATTATTGTTCTAGTGTTTGTGGAATCGTGTTATTGACCTAACAATTGGTATCAGAGCTCAGGCTCTCGATTGGTTCACACAAACTAGTAGCAAAAGAGGTGAAGAAGATACCTGTCGGGAGGGTTTCGATTGAAGACATCTTCTACAGAGATCGTGACTAGGGTTTGTCGACCCAGTAGTCACCGCCGCAGCCGCTCGTCTTCCCGCCGCCGCTAGCACAGCCGCCGTCGTCCGGTCCTAACTTCATTTGGGTTTGCTCCGTCGCCTAGGGTTACAAATTGGAGACCATTGTTGCTGAATATAGCATCTAGGGTTCCAAAATCGAAAGTCTAGGGTTTCGATTTTGCATTTGGGAGTGGTGATTTTGTGAAGCTCCAGGTCGCAGGTCGCAGAGAAGAAGAGAGAACCACGTTCTTTTTTCTGTTCCTTTTTTTAAGGGAATTAAGTTTCCTTTATCTGCAAACAGAACCCCCAACTTTGACAAAGTTCTTATCAGCCATCCTTACTTTGCTCAGTGCCATTTCAAAGCTTGAAACAGATAAGTGTTTGTTTCTGTTTATTGCTTCCGCTAGTATAATTATCATTTAGGAGTACAAATTCGTTTCGTTTGTAGCAGATTGATAATTGTTCGTTAAAATGGCAGAAGATAGTAAAACCAAGATTGACAAGTTTGATGGTAGTGATTATGGATTTTGGAGAATGAAAATAGAAGATTTGTTGTATCAAAAGGGTTTGCAGTTGCCTATGTTGGGACAACAACCAGATGACATGTATGATGACGAATGGAAGTTGTTGGATAGACAAGCTTTTGGTGTGGTTAGGCTTTCTTTGGCAAAGAGTGTTGCTTATAACATTGTCAATGAAACAACTACGTATGGTGTATTGAAAGCTTTGTCCAATATGTATGAAAAACCATCTGCTTCAAACAAAGTATTCCTCATCCGACAATTGGTTAACACCAAGATGAAGGAAGGCATGTCGGTTACCTCTCACATAAACGAGTTTAACTCGATTATCTCTCGTTTAGCCTCAGTTGAAATAAAGTTTGATGATGAAGTACAAGCGCTCCTCCTTTTATCATCATTGCCCGAAAGTTGGTCAGGCACAGTCACAGCTGTTAGTAGTGCATGCGGCACTACCAAACTCACCTTTGAGGGTATTCGTGACTTGATTATAAATGAAGATATCAGACGGAGAAGCAATAATGAAACTTCCAGTTCAAGTTCTTTATTTCACACAAAAAGTAGAGGAAGAAGAAACGATAGAGTAACAAATCGAGGTAGGTCAAAGTCCAGAAAAAGAGGGCAGCCAAAGAACAGAAAGGACATTGAATGTTGGAACTGCAAAGAAAAAGGTCACTTTAGAAACCAATGTACAAAACCAGCTGCAAAGAAAGAAGTAAACAATGTAGTCTCTGAAGAATCAGGAGATGCTCTCATATGTTGTGTTGAGAACTCAGTAGAATCCTGGATTATGGATTCTGGTGCTTCTTTCCATGCTCTCTCATGCCCAGATATGGTCAAGAATCTACGAACAGGTAACTTTGGTAAAGTTCGTTTAGCCGATGATCAAATGCTTGATATTACGGGTATTGGAGATGTAGACTTGAAGACCTCATTGGGAACTATATGGACATTGAAAGATGTCAGGGTTATTCCTAATTTGAGGAGAAAGTTGATTTCAGTTGGTAAATTGGACGATGAAGGGATTAATGTTCACTTTGGGGGTGGACAATGGAAAGTGATCAAAGGCAACTTAGTGATTGTCAAAGGAAAGAAGCAAGGCACTCTATACATGGCAGAGATTCATGCCGAAGGTGTTCATGCCATGACCACCAGTCCGAGTTGTCACACCCCGACCACGTAAAACAACAAAGCGTGGCGGAAACGTCGGGGAGTGTTGTAACAGAATTATCGTTTCATAACCATGGATACAAAAAGTGTTTCGTTTTATTGATAAAATTAAGCATTAACATTGTTTTAACACATAACAAACAAGTTTTATATCAACTATCATCGTTTTATGTCACTAAGGCCTCGTCCAGATCCTATGTGACGCATGCATCCTAGAACGTCAATCAAGCAACAACACCTGAAACAGATGTAAAAACAAAGTCAGCAAAGAAATGCTGGCGAGTACATAGGTTTTATAAGAGTATCGGAATCATGGCTTGTTTACATATATTGCAATACCTCGAAAACCTTGTTTTCGAAAAGTATATAATATTGCAACATGATTAACCAACTCAAATCAAGATGGTTATAGTTTATAAAATCTCGTAGCCATGATTCTTAACCCAAAAGCTTTTGGTTTTAGAAAACCATCTTGCAAAACATCTCGTATAAACTCGTTAATAAAACTCGTATATTATTTCGAAAACATCGTTGTGTGACATCGTTTCAATATCGTTTACCCAAGTGAACTAAATAACACCACGGAATGTAATATGTTGAAAACACTTATATATAAGAAGTACCAGCGGCGTATCTACCATGTTTTCACCACATTACACCCGTCCAGTTATCTAAACACTAGCCAAAAACCAATCGTTTACCCAAATCGTTTAACATCGTTTCCAAATCGTTTACTCGTTTAAATCGTTTAAATCATCCTCGTTTTAATTGTGAAAACTTATATATGGTTGTCTCGCTAATAACATTCAAACCTTCGTGACTCGACTACCTCGTTCCTCGCTTCTCGTATTAACAAACCCCCAAAGGGTAAGTTAATAATTAAAGATTCAGTCGTTACCCACAACACCCACACATAACCATGGGTATAGTGTAATAACGGGATTTGTCAGATCCTATGGTACCATAACCTATTACTGGTCGGTTCGGCCAAAATTAATGAATGTCATTCGTTATGTAACTACAACCAACAAGTTCGTTCACATTATCGAAATCGTTATTAGTTTAGTATAAATCATTCTATTCTTTTTTGAAATCATCGTTTAAACCTTGAAAACATTTTGTACATATGAATCACCCCAAAACAATTGAAAACAGTAAAATAGGGGAACTATGTACTCACATAGTTACCACAAAACATGTAAAAAGAGGGGATCTATGTACTCACATGTAGTGCAAGGTATCCTCAATCAATAGTACTTCAACAAACTCGAGTAAACCAGGGAAATCAAGCAGCACCTAGTAATTGAATCACTAGTCAAACAATAGACGCCTAAATCGGAAGATCGGACAAAATGAGGTCTTGTAAACCAAATGAGTGTTGGAACTCATGTGATATGGTTTAACAAGGCCTACATCCTAAATGAAACCTAACCTAAGTGTTTACGACCCATTACGACCCGTTTAGGTAGCTTATGCTACTTTAACGCGTTGTTTGCGTGAAACGCGTTCGGACCGCCTAACTAGTCCTATGACAAGTAAAATATGCCTTAACATGTCTAGTATTGTTGCCAAATCAGTTTAGATATCAAAAGTTATGTTACATATGCTTAAAATGAATTTTGGCGTAAAAAGGGCATTTTGGTAATTTACCTAAGGCATATAAACTACCTATTATACAACTACTTAAACGTCGTGATCATAAGGTATAACCTCGGAAGGTTATTCCCTATACAACTATGGTCACCTAATGTGTTTGGTCGGATCCTAATGATCGACCAACGGGTCGGGTTCGAAAGTATAAGCGATTGTTTAGATCGCATACCTTACGACCCTATATAAGCACTAAACTAAAAGTGACGAGCTAAGCATGTTAAAACATGCTTAACTAAGTTTGAAAACATGTTTGGTATCAAGACAAAGGGTCTTGATACCCAAAAGTAGTTTGGTTACAAAATACGCAAGAATACGCATTTTGGCCAAAACTACGACTCGTCACGGAGCCTAGATAACGTGGTAATCAGTAGGTATAGTCACTAGGGACTATAACCATCGTGATTACGCTCACGTTATGAAGTTCAAACGAACTTCGCATTGACCATAAACTGGTCAATGTAGAAAGTCAAACACAGTTTGACTTTAACGCTAAAACGCATAAAAAGGACGAAGGAATACTTACAAAGGGTCCCCGCAAGATTGATTTTCCAAGTATTCTCAGGTATGAGGTGATGAAACACCCCAACTTAGAGAAATTTCAGAAATCAAGTGGGTTTGCAAGTGAATGGGATGGGGTGTTTATAGTTTTCGGAGAGCTGATAAGATCGTTTTTCGAAAACCGAGCTTTGATTTCAACCTTACACTTGTTTACAATACCATTGCTCATCAAAATGGCCCCCTAGCATCAGGAAATGCCATGTGCATGAGAGAAATGAGTGTGTAACGGCTGGAAACAGGCTGGAAACAGCTTTCTGATGTTATGGAACATGCTTACGGACCATATGGTCCTCACCCTTACGGTCCGTAAGGACCCTGCAGACCAGCAAGTTTCAGTTTTGGCAGTTTTGGTCCCTGTGCGCGTATGGTCGTGTTTTGGCACTTATAACACCCGTCAAGCCCATTTTTAAGCTTCACAAGGATGTTAAAGCATAGGGAACATGAAACATGCTCAAAATTATCTCGGATGTCGGTTCGTTTGGCCGTACGGTCGCGTTGTTCGGTTAATTACGACGGAAGTCGTAACGGACGCAAAAACGGTCCAAATTGCGCGACGAATGGATTTTTATCAAGCCAATCACTAAAACATAATATTTTAATGATTACATGAATTTTTGGATGTCCGGATGTATTCAGAATGTAAGTTATGCGCGAAAATGCAAACTTGTTTTTTGACGCTTTTAGTCCCTGAATGACCCAAAAGTTTATTTTAGCACACCGAACCCTTCAAAGCCTATTTCTAAGCTATGTGAAGGATATTTATGATATGTTTAACTTATGTTCATGTTCCGGAATGTCTGTTATAGTATGAATCGACGTACATTCGCAGTTTGTCGAATTTAGTCCCTGTAAGAGATTAAACTTGATTTTGCCATACCAAAGCCTTCAAAACTTATTTCTAAGTTATGTAGAGGTTATTTAAGGTATGTTAAGCATATGTTGATGTTCCAGAGTGTTTGTCGCATTAAACTGATTACGTTTACGCATCAGATCGCGTATAACCTTCCAGAAAGCGATTTAAAGCTTGAAATTGGAATCGAATCACATTGTAAAATCACCAAACACAATTACACATATAATAACACCAAAGCACCTTGTTTTATTAATAATCATCATTGGTTTACATCGAACATCAATTACAGAACACAGTTGTCCCAGTCTCCCCTACTTCAGGAAATTTCGTCCCGAAATTTTAACTAGAGGAAGCTTGTGAAAACAAATGCGGATATTTCGTTTTCATCTGGTCCTCACGTTCCCAAGTAAACTCTGGGCCACGTTTGGATTCCCAGCGAACTTTGACCAATCAAATCCGTTTGTTCTTCAACTGTTTGAAAGCACGGTCCACGATCTCCACGGGTTTCTCGACAAAGTGCATTGTTTCATCGATTTAGATCTCGTCGAGAGGAATGTGTAGATCAGCGTCAGCTAAACACTTTCGCAGATTGGACACGTGAAAAGTCGGGTGAATATTTCCAAGCTCTGGAGGTAGTTCCAATCGATAGGCAACCTTTCCAACCCTTTCCACAATCTTAAATGGTCCCACATATTGAGGTGCAAGTTTTCCTTTCTTTCCAAATCTCACCACTCCCTTCCAAAGTGACACCTTGAGTAGGACACGGTCTCCGTTTTGAAATTCTAAGGGCTTGCGTCGCATATCCGCATATCTCTTTTGACAGTTTCGAGCTGTCACAAGATTATCGCGGATTTTCTTGATTTTGTCTGTTGTTTCCAGAACGAGCTCAGGTCCAGTAAGCTGAGCTTCACCGGTCTCGTTCCAACAGACAGGTGAACGACATTTTCGACTGTAGAGAGCTTCGAATGGCACCATATTAATGCTAGTATGATAACTATTGTTGTAAGAGAACTCGATCAGTGGCAGATGAGAATCCCAATTACCACCAAAGTCTATCACGCATGCTCTAAGCATATCCTCCAAAGTTTGAATCGTTCTCTCAGATTGGCCATCTGTTTGGGGATGATAAGCAGTGCTTAGATTCAGTTGGGTTCCCAAAGCAGATTGCATGGCCTTCCAAAAATGAGATGAAAATCGAGCATCACGATCAGAGATGATATCCAAGGGAACACCATGTCGTGATACAATCTCATCAACATAAATCTTTGCAAGTTTATCAGCAGATAGATCCTCGCGGATCGCAATAAAATGAGATGACTTCGTTAATTGATCGATGACAACCCAAATAGCATCATGACCTTTAGATGTATGCGGTAATTTAGTGATGAGATCCATCGCAATGTTCTCCCATTTCCAAACCAGTATCTCTGGTTGTACAAGCAAACCAGAAGGTCATTGATGTTCAGCCTTGACTTTGAGACAAGTTAAGCATTTCGATACATACAAGGCAACATCTTTCTTCATACCAGGCCACCAGAACTTAGTACGAAGATCCTTGTACATTTTATCGGCACCAGGATGGATAGAATATCGAGACTTATGTGATTCGTCCATCACTAAAGTGTGAAGATCGTTTTGTTTCGGAATCCACAAACGATCCATGAAATAGAGTAAACCATCATCCTTCGCTTCGAGTTTAAGCTCAAGCTGACGTGGTAATTCATTACCTATCAAATTTTGTGAAACACAAAATTGCTGAGCTTGAAGGACACGAGATTGAAGATCAAATAGAGTTCGAACAGAATGAAGCTTGACTCGCTCATTTCGACTAAGCGCATCAGCTACGACATTCGCCTTACCAGGATGGTACCGAATCTCGCAATCACAGTCGTTCAAGAGTTCAACCCAACGTCGTTGCCTCATGTTCAATTCCTTCTGATTAAGAATATGCTGGAGACTTTTGTGGTCTGTGAAAATCACACACTTCGTTCCATAGAGGTAGTGTCTCCAGATTTTAAGCGTGAAAACCACAGCTCCTAACTCAAGATCATGAGTCGTGTAGTTCTTCTCGTGAACTTTCAGCTGCCTAGATGCATATGCAATAACTTTACCTCGTTGCATAAGGACGCAACCAAGGCCTAAGTTGGACGCATCACAATAGACAACGAAATCATCGCTTCCCTCGGGCAGAGATAGAACAGGAGCATTACATAACTTCTGCTTCAGCGTTTGGAACGCTTCTTCTTGCTTGGGTCCCCACTCAAAAGGATTATTCTTTTGAGTCAAAGCAGTGAGTGGAACCGCAATCTTCGAGAAATTTGAAATGAATCGACGATAATAACCAGCAAGACCAAGAAAAGATCGAATCTTTGTAGGCGTCGTCGGTGTATTCCAGTCCTTAATAGCCGCAATCTTGGATGGATCCACATGAATACCCTGCTCATTGACTATATGACCCAAGAATTGAACTTCTTTAAGCCAGAATTCACACTTGGAGAATTTAGCAAAAACTTGTTCCTTCTTCAGGAGTTCCAATGTTAAGCGAAGGTGTTGCTCGTGCTCGGCTCGAGATTTTGAATAAATGAGAATATCATCGATGAACACAATAATGAACTTGTCCAAATAAGGTTTGCAGACCCTATTCATTAAGTCCATAAAGATAGCTGGAGCATTCGTCAAACCAAAAGGCATGACAGTGAACTCGTAATGCCCATATCTTGTGCGGAAAGCAGTTTTGGGAATATCTTCTTCGAGAACACGAAGTTGATGATACCCAGAACGCAGGTCGATCTTGGAAAAGCATGAAACACCCTGCAGCTGGTCGAAGAGATCATCAATTCGAGGTAGGGGATATCGATTCTTGATGGTGAGCTTATTAAGCTCACGATAATCGATACACATTCGAAAAGATCCGTCTTTCTTTTTCATGAAGAGGACAGGAGCTCCCCAAGGTAAAAAGCTCAGTCGGATGAATCCTTTATCAGATAACTCTTGAAGCTATTTCGATAACTCTTGCATCTTCGACGGTGCAAGATGATAAGGTGCTTTTACAATCGGGTTGGCATTGGGTATAAGGTCAATATGAAACTCGACTTGACGAACTGGAGGCAAACCAGGCAGTTCATCAGGAAACATCTCCGGATAATCCCGAACAATCGGAATATCCTGAATACTCTTGCTCTTGCTTTTCTCCTCGGTGACATGTGCCAGAAAAGCAACATATCCTTTTCGTAAATACCTTTGGGTTTCCAAACACGACATAAGCTTCAAACCACCAGATGGCTTCTCGCCATGAATCTCTAGAACATCGCCAGAAGACAAAGGAATACGAACAATCTTATCGAAACAAACCACCTCAGCGTGGTGTTTGGTTAACCAATCCATTCCAACGATAATATCGAAACTCCCAAGTTGCATCGATGTGAGGTCAATAGGAAAAAAGATGGTTATCAAGGTTCAACTGACAATTACGAATAATAGAATCGAGAACAAGAGGTTTACTAGTGGCAACTTCAACAGATAAGGGTTTCCTCAGTTTAGTTCTAGGTATCGCAAGCAAAGGCTCAAATGACAACGAGACAACTTCTATCGGCACCAGCATAAAAAAGAATAGATGCAGGTTGATTGTTAACAAGAAACGTACCATTGACAAGGAACGTACTATTGACAACGAGGTTGTCAACTCGAGCCTCGTTTGCATTCAGATTGAATGCTCGTCCATGAGCGGAATTCACATTCGCGTTTGCATTCGGATTTGCATTCGCGTTTACCAACCTTGGGCAGTTGTTGCGGAAATGACCCATTTCACCGCAGTTGTAACATGAACCAGGTGGGAATCTAGCAGCATTCCCCTAAACTTATGTTGGACTCTACGTAGTGACAGCAAAATTTTGGGAAGCCTTGCGCTTCCTCGACTTCCTTGATGACTCGCCCTTTTTCTTTCCCTTACCTTTACCCTTGTCTTGAACGGAATCGGCTGACTGCTTCTTCTCACCCTTGTGGGTAAGTTTACCCTTCCTGACTTGAGACTCAGTCAGGGTTGCAGCCAAATCAATCGCTTAACGCACAGCGACAAATCAAAGCAAATGGGTCAATATAGTGTATCGCCGAAGACATGCTCGCCTATAAGTGAACACTCACCCCAAGAGTTCCCAGGTAAGAGTGACTGGTCCGATTATGTGGATTTGTACGAACACTCTAGCATTTGACAGAAAACTCAGAGTACAGGCACTCACTCTTCCAGTTTGAACGTTTTCACACTATTTAGACCCAAACTTTGACGAGATTTTGAAAACTAAGAGGGATCAAAACCTTGTAACAGAGGGTTCAAAACCTAGTAATCAATCATCCTAGGACAGATGATTAGTTTTCAAAGCGGATTCGAAAATTGTGTTTCTCGTTGTGGTTATCACCTACGGATAGGTGACGATTTTGTTTTAAAAATCTAAACGAAAATAAACTTGCGTTGGGGTCCTAGAAGTTATAGTCTAGGTCAAAGCATTTCTAATAACCTAATTCCCTATAACCATTGACTCTGATACCAACTCTTCTGTCACACCCCGACCACGTAAAACAACAAAGCGTGGCGGAAATGTCGGGGAGTGTTGTAACAGAATTATCGTTTCATAACCATGGATACAAAAAGTGTTTCGTTTTATTGATAATATTAAGCATTAACATTGTTTTAACACATAACAAACAAGTTTTATATCAACTATCATCGTTTTATGTCACTAAGGCCTCGTCCAGATCCTATGTGACGCCTGCATCCTAGAACGTCAATCAAGCAACAACACCTGAAACATATGTAAAAACAAAGTCAGCAAAGAAATGCTGGTGAGTACATAGGTTTTATAAGAGTATCGGAATCATGGCTTGTTTACATATATTGCAATACCTCGAAAACCTTGTTTTGGAAAAGTATATAATATTGCAACATGATTAACCAACTCAAATCAAGATGGTTATAGTTTATAAAATCTCGTAGCCATGATTCTTAACCCAAAAGCCTTTTGTTTTAGAAAACCATCTTGTAAAACATCTCGTATAAACTCGTTAATAAAACTCGTATATTATTTCGAAAACATCGTTGTGTGACATCGTTTCAATATCGTTTACCCAAGTGAACTAAATAACGCCACATAATGTAATATGTTGAAAACACTTATATATAAGAAGTACCAGCAGCGTATCTACCATGTTTTCACCACATTACACCCGTCCCGTTATCTAAACACTAGCCAAAAACCAATCGTTTACCCAAATTGTTTAACATCGTTTCCAAATCGTTTACTCGTTTAAATCGTTTAAATCATCCTCGTTTTAATTGTGAAAACTTATATATGGTCGTCTCGCTAATAACATTCAAACCTTCGTGACTCGACTACCTCGTTCCTCGCTTCTCGTATTAACAAACCCCCAAAGGGTAAGTTAATAATTACAGATTCAGTCGTTACCCACAACACCCACACATAACCATGGGTACAGTGTAATAAAGGGATTTGTCAGATCCTATGGTACCATAACCTATTACTGGTCGGTTCGGCCAAAATTAATGAATGTCATTCGTTATGTAACTATAACCAACAAGTTCGTTCACATTATCGAAATCATTAATAGTTTAGTATAAATCGTTCTATTCGTTTTTGAAATCATCGTTTAAACCTTGAAAACATTTTGTACATATGAATCACCCTAAAACAATTGAAAACAATAAAATAGGGGAACTATGTACTCACATAGTTACCACAAAACATGTAAAAAGAGGGGATCTATGTACTCACATGTAGTGCAAGGTATCCTCAATCAATAGCACTTCAACAAACTCGAGTAAACCAGGGAAATCAAGCAGCACCTAGTAATTGAATCACTAGTCAAACAATAGACGCCTAAATCGGAAGATCGGACAGAACGAGGTCTTGTAAACCAAATGAGTGTTGGAACTCATGTGATATGGTTTAACAAGCCTACATCCTAAATGAAACCTAACCTAAGTGCTTACGGCCCATTACGACCCATTTAGGTAGCTTATGCTACTTTAACGCGTTGTTTGCGTGAAACGCGTTCGGACTGCCTAACTAGTCTTATGACAAGTAAAATATGCCTTAACATGTCTAATATTGTTGCCAAATCATTTTAGATGTCAAAAGTATGTTACATATGCTTAAAATGAATTTTGGCGTAAAATGGGCTTTTTGGTAATTTACCTAAGGCATATAAACTACCTATCATACAACTACTTAAACGTCGTGACCATAAGGTATAAACTCGGAAGGTTATTCCCTATACAACTATGGTCACCTAATGTGTTTGGTCGGATCCTAATGATCGACCAACGGGTTGGGTTCGAAAGTATAAGCGATTGTTTAGATCGCTTACCTTACGACCCTATATAAGCACTAAACTAAAAGTGACGAGCTAAGCATGTTAAAACATGCTTAACTAAGTTTGAAAATAGGTTTGGTATCAAGACAAAGGGTCTTGATACCCAAAAGTAGTTTTGTTACAAAATACGCAAGAATACGCATTTTGGCCAAAACCACGACTCGTCACGGAGCCTAGATAACGTGGTAATCAGTAGGTATAGTCACTAGGGACTATAACCATCGTGATTACGCTCACGTTATGAAGTTCAAACGAACTTCGCATTGACCATAAACTGGTCAATGCAGAAAGTCAAACACAGTTTGACTTTAACGCTAAAACGCATAAAAAGGACGATGGAATGCTTACAAAGGGTCCCCGCAAGATTGATTTTCCAAGTATTCTCAGGTATGAGGTGATGAAACACCCCAACTTAGAGAAATTTCAGAAATAAAGTGGGTTTGCAAGTGAATGGGATGGGGTATTTATAGTTTTCGGAGAGCCTTTAAGATCGTTTTTCGAAAACCGAGCTTTGATCTCAACCTTACACTTGTTTACAATACCATTGCTCATCAAAATGGCCCCCTAGCATCAGGAAATGCCATTTGCATGAGAGAAATGAGTGTGTAACAGCTGGAAACAGGCTGGAAACAGCTTTCTAATGTCTGGCACATGCTTACGGACCGTATAGTCCTCACCCTTACGGTCCGTAAGGACCCTGCAGACCAGCAAGTTTCAGTTTTGGCAGTTTTGGTCCCTGTGCGCGTATGGTCGTGTTTTGGCACTTCTAAAACCCGTCAAGCCCATTTTTAAGCTTCACAAGGATGTTAAAGCATAGAGAACATGAAACATGCTCAAAATTATCTCGTATGTCGGTTCGTTTGGCCGTACGGTCGCGTTGTTCGGTTAATTACGACGGAAGTTGTAACGGACGCAAAAACGGTCCAAATTGCGCGACGAATGGATTTTTATCAAGCCAATCACTAAAACATAATATTTTAATGATTACATGAATTTTTGGATGTCCGGATGTATTCAGAATGTAAGTTATGCGCGGAAATGCAAACTTGTGCACTTTTTGACGCTTTTAGTCCCTGAATGACCCAAAAGTTTATTTTAGCACACCGAACCCTTAAAAGCCTATTTCTAAGCTATGTAAAGGATATTTATGGTATGTTTAACTTATGGTCATGTTTCGGAATGTCTGTTATAGTGCGAATCGCCGTACTTTCGCAGTTTGTCGAATTTAGTCCCTGTAAGCGATTAAACTTGATTTTGCCATACCAAAGCCTTCAAAACTTATTTCTAAGTTATGTAGAGGTTATTTAAGGTATGTTAAGCATATTTTGATGTTCCGGAGTGTTTGTCGCTTTAAACTGATTACGTTTACGCATCAGATCGCGTATAACCTTCCAGAAAGCGATTTAAAGCTTGAAATTGGAATCGAATCACATTGTAAAATCACCAAACACAATTACGCATATAATAACACCAAAGCACATTGTTTTAGTTATAATAATCATTGTTTTACATCGAACATCGATTACAGAACACAGTTGTCACACGAGTCCATCTACTTTATGGCACAGTCGACTCGGACACATGAGCGAGAAAGGATTGAAGATGTTGGCTCAGAAAGGGAAGTTTCCAGACTTGAAGAAAGTGGAAACTGAATTCTGTGAATCTTGTGTCTTTGGTAAACAAAAGAGAGTCACTTTTGTGAAAACAGGGAGGACACCGAAAGCTCAGAAGCTGGAGCTTGTTCACTCGGATGTATATGGACCAACATCAGTTTCATCTTTAGGAGGCTCGAGATACTATGTTACCTTCATCGATGATTCAACACGCAAGGTATGGGTCTATTTTCTTAAACATAAATCTGATGTATTTGGTGCTTTTAAGATATGGAAATCTGTTGTTGAAAATGAAACTAATTTGAAGGTAAAATGCTTAAAGTCGGACAATGGTGGTGAATACATAAGCAAGCAGTTTATTGACTATTGTGCCAAGAAAGGGATAAAGATGATCAAGACGGTTCCAGGAACTCCTCAACAAAATGGTGTAGCTGAGAGAATGAACAGAACACTGAATGAAAGGGCAAGAAGCATGAGGCTAAATGCAGGGATGCCTAAAACATTCTGGGCAGATGCGGTTAACACTGCAGCCTACTTGATTAACCGTTCACCATCCGTTCCCTTGGGTTTCAAATTGCCAGAAGAAATGTGGCAAGGAAATGAAGTAAGTCTCGAACACTTAAAAGTCTTTGGTTGTAGTGCTTACGATTTGTTAGAAGATGGTGACAGGGATAAGTTAGACTCCAAGTCCAAGAAGTGCATATTCATTGGTTATGGGTCAGAAAAAATGGGTTACAGGCTTTGGGATAATGAAGGCAAAAAAGT
Source organism: Helianthus tuberosus (assembly GCA_030545235.1). NCBI lineage: Eukaryota > Viridiplantae > Streptophyta > Magnoliopsida > Asterales > Asteraceae > Helianthus > Helianthus tuberosus. The sequence continues at coordinate 108,982,179 of CM060401.1, read as the reverse complement.
AATCAGAAGCAAAAATGTCATCTTCAATGAAAACGAATTGTACAAAGACAGAAACACTAAAGGGCCAGAAGTTCAAAAAGAATATGTAGAATTCGAAAGTGGTGAGACAAGAAAAGAAGCTTCAGTCGACATTCCAGAAAATGGGGATGAGTCAAGCGACAGTGGGAGCTTAGGGGATGATTCTAGTAATGATTTGGAGGAAGAAGAAGCTACTCCTTCAACTCCAAACTCCCCAGAAACACCTCAAGTTCAACCAAGAAGGTCGTCTAGAACCACTAGACCGCCAAACAGGTACTCACCATCAGTCAACTACATACTTTTGGAAGAAAATGGTGAACCCCAGTGTTACTCTGAAGCTATGGGGTTGAAAGATTCATTGCAGTGGGAGCTTGGAATGAAAGATGAAATGAAGTCGCTTGAGAAGAACAAGACCTGGTATTTGACAAAGCTTCCATCTGGGAAGAAGGTTCTTCAGAACAAATGGGTTTTCAGGGTCAAGGATGAACATGATGGTACCAAATGGTACAAAGCAAGATTAGTAGTAAAGGGATTTCAACAGAAAGAGGGAATTGATTTCAATGAAATATTTTCTCCAGTGGTGAAGATGACTACCATCAGACTTGTTCTCAGTATTGTAGCAGCAGAAGGCTTGCATCTAGAGCAGCTAGATGTCAAGAAAACTTTTCTACATGGTGACCTAGAAGAAGACATCTACATGACACAACTAGAAGGTTTTCAGGTTAAAGGCAAAGAAAACTTGGTGTGTAAATTGAAGAAGAGTTTATATGGTCTGAAACAAGCGCCCAGACAATGGTACTTGAAGTTTGACAACTTCATGGGAAGAGTTGGTTACAAGAGATGTGACAATGACCATTGTTGTTACATCAAGAAGTTCAAGGGTTCTTATATCATTCTACTACTCTATGTGGATGATATGTTAATTGCCGGTTCAGACATGACAGAGATCAAGAAGTTAAAGAAGCAAATGTCTGAAGAATTTGAGATGAAAGACTTGGGAGCTGCAAACCAAATACTCGGGATGAGTATTTTCAGAAACAAAGAAGATGGTTCTTTGACACTATCTCAAGAGAAGTACATTGAGAAAGTGTTAGAGAGATTTAGCCTTAAAGATGCCAAGATCAGAAGCACACCTTTGGGAAGTCACTTTAAGCTTTCTAAAGTTCAGTCACCCAAATCAGATGAAGACAAAGCAGAAATGGCTAAAGTTCCGTATGCATCTGCAGTTGGTAGCCTCATGTATGCAATGGTATGCACGAGACCAGATATTGCTCATGCAGTGGGAGTTGTTAGTCGGTTTATGTCCAATCCGGGAAGAGAACATTGGGAAGCAGTTAAATGGCTGCTAAGATATTTGAAAGGAACTTCCAAAGTGGCATTGCATTTTAAGGGGAAAGATGTTATTCTGAAGGGTTTTGCGGATGCTGACCTTGGTGGGTGTAAAGAATCATTCAAAAGCACCACAGGGTATGTCTTTACAGTGGGAAGCACCGCTGTAAGTTGGATGTCTAAACTTCAGAAAAGTGTTGCTCTATCAACCACAGAAGCGGAGTATATGGCAGTTGCTGAAGCAAACAAAGAGCTTATTTGGTTGAAGAATTTTCTCAAAGAGCTTGACAAGGAACAAGTTGATTGTGCACTGTTCTGTGACAATCAAAGTGCAATACACCTTGCAAAGAACCCTGTCTTCCATTCGAAGACGAAACATATACAGTTGAGATATCACTTTATCAGAGATCAAGTCAGTGATGGCACTCTGAAGTTAAAGAAGATCAAAGGAAATGAAAATCCAGCTGATATGTTAACTAAGGTTGTCACCTTAGAGAAGTTGAAGCTTTGCATAGCTTTAACTGGCCTTCAGGTTAACTGATGAGAAGGCCGCCCACAACTAGTAAAGATGAAGAGGTTACAGAGGTACTTATGAAGATGAAGTTTTAAGGAGAGCAGTTTGAAGTCGTCAAAGCCTCCAAGTGGGAGATTGTTGGGTTGTGGAGGATTTGACTAGTAGGGGTGTTCCTTGTTACACTCCTTCTGCATCTAGCAATCTAGCAGGGGTGTTCTGTGCTACACTCCTTTTGTAGCTAGCAGGAGTATTCTCTGTTTATGTAGTAAAGTCAACAACCCTAATTGTAACCCATATAAATACTTCTCTTCATGTACTGTAAACTTCTTGAGCACCTACTACAAAGAAAACTAGTTGTGGAGAGTGGATGTAGATCAAGCTTGATCGAACCACTATAAATCTTGTGTTCTTGTGATTTTAGAGTGTGTGTGTGAGTGTGCAAGCTTGCTGATTATTGTTCTAGTGTTTGTGGAATCGTGTTCTCGACCAAAAGCTAGGAGAACGGATGGGCAATGTCTCAAGAAAAATCAACTCCACCCTCCTGGGACTGAACCGGTCGGACCTAAACCAGACACATTGTTACGCGCCGACCGGATTTGATGGATGGTGGTTGACCGGGTTTGAATATATATATATTTTTTTGCAAATGTTTTTTAAAAGGTTTTGTTTTGTGTGTTTGTGTTAAATCTTTCGATATATAAAGTATATAGTCTTTGGACACTAACCATTTCTCTGAATTATTTTTGCATGTTATAGGGTTTGAACTTGGGATTTCTAATACACAAACAGTTGCAGACTCAATTTATTTTGTGGGAGGCAAAAATTTGTAAGGGTTATTTGTTTATCATTATACAATACATTTTTTTTCTCTTTGTTTGGGCCGGATTAGGTCATATAGAAAAGAACTAAATTCTATAGAGTAAACTTCGGTTTTGCTCCCTATGGTTTGGTCACATTAACGGTTTTGGTCCAAACATTTAAAAATAGTCATTTTCCTCCAATAGTTTGCTATGCTTTTTCCATTTTGCTCCCCGCCTCTAACTCCATCTAAATTGTATGTTTTTCGATTTGGCTCCCCGCAGGGAGTAAAATGGAAAAACCATAGCAAACTATTGGAGGAAAATGACTATTTTTAAAGGTTTGGGGCAAAACCGTTAAAGTGACCAAACCACAGGGAGCAAAACGAAAGTTTACTCAATTCTATACAATCAACAAAAGTACGTGAAACGTCATTATAACTGAGTGATTTACTTAAAGACTTACATAAAGTCAAAATTTTTTCCGGAATTCAGCGACGAGGAAGGTCGATCGGTAGACGACAGTGGGCCTGGGCACTACTCGCTGTTGTTCTTTTTTCTTCTGCAATTGCCACATATATAAGTTAGAGTTAATTGCCCGGATGGTCCCTGTGGTTTTCTATTTTTTCACTTTTAGTCCCCAACTTTTCAAAATAGCATGTTTGCTCCCTATGGGTTGCTTATTTGTTACTCGGACAGTCCCTAAAGTGAATGGGAGTTAACTTATTCAGTTAAGGGTGTGTAAAGTTACAAAAATACCCTTATAATTGAAAACTAAAATAATAATGAAGAAATTAATTAAATTAGTGGTTTGTTGTTTTACGTTGTTGGGTGTTACACTTCGCGTGACGCGACGCCTTGTTTAGCCAAATCAGTTTTGTTTTAATGCTATAACTTCACAATTCAACATGTTTTCGAGTATAGAACGCGTAAGTATGCATAAGTTGCGTATCGTGAATGTGTGGATGACATTTCGAATGTATAACAAGTATCAGTTTGCAAGTAAACACATAATTAACGATTGATTGCATGTATAACACATATGTATAAAGTATGGAATTTCATTATGATCAAAGTCTCGGATTACCAGGTTGGGAATGAATACGAATACAAGTTTTTAAAAATAGAAAAACGATTACATCTTTTTAAATAAGGAAAGTACAAAAATGCGGAGTGTTACACAAACTTTCTTCCATTATTCGTCAACTTATTTTTTTATTTTTTAGGGAAGAAGTGAGTTCATAGGGCTAATCTATATTTCCAAACCACTGACCGAGTCAGCTTAATGTTTGATTATAACTTTAGTTTAATTTGTTACTTTATGTTTCTATGCTTTACTTGTTTCAAATAGCAACTACATTGCAAAAGGTTATTGACCCTTGTCACGTAAGCTGTTTAAAAAGGCTTTTTAAAAGGAAAAATTACGAAAATGTCTGTTGACCAAACCTGTTTTCAAATTTGTTATGCTCCTTGATGTGTGCAAAATGCAACATATAAATTACATCAATTGTGGCATAAAACTAACCCTTTTTAGTACTAATGTTGGAAAAAGTGTGCTTTTGTCTTCCTTTTGCATTTTCAGGATTAAATGAACTCAAATTAACAAAAGAAGCAAAAAGACATCAAAATCTAACATAAATACAAGAAAAGGAACAAGACGTGACATGCCCGACCCCACGACACCATCTTCCCAAGCAAAACAAGATAACAGAAGACTGAACACGCCCCGTGCTCAGCCAGCACGGGGGCGTGCCCAAGTGTCAGCAGAAAAGACAAAGTGGTAGAAGCTTCTATTGCCCACCACGGGGCCGTGCTCAGCGGACACGGGGTCATGGTCAACTATAAGATTCGCACAATCCAGGCAAATCTTCATAGTACAAAGATTCTTCTGCACACGGGGTCGTGCTCAGCGGACACGGGGGCGTGGTCAACTAATAAGACAAAGCTGCATTAAATGAAGAAAGAGAGAATGTGGACATGGGGCCGTGCCCACTGGACACGGGGCCGTGCCCGAGCTTCTGTTCAGCCTATAAATAGGAGTGCTTGGCTCAAGCTCAAACCATCCCTTGGCACACCACCTCTCTCACACTTCACCCACCACCACCACCATAACACCATCATCCACCACCATCATCCATTGTCCATCATAGAGTGTGTGAGTCTTCTCGGGATCCAAGATTGATCGTAAGAGTTCTTGACAATCAAGGCCATGTTTGCCTAAGTCTCTTACATCACTTGGTGAAGACAAGTGTCTAGTGTAATACTTTTTATTTCTAATCTTTTCGCACTTTTTACTTGGTTTTGTATTAATGACTTTAATAACTAGTTTCTTATGTTGAAGGTGATTCTTCCTTATCGTTTGTCCGTGGTGTCTTGGCATTATTTTACTGTCTATATAAAATAAAAGATTTTCACCATTCATATCTCCACGGTCTATATGGAGGTATGTTGGCTACCTGGTCGGGGGTTAAGGGAACGGTTTGGTAAGAGTCTTGCCATTGTTCAGCGTTTAGAGGTCCTGCAATGGACCTGGGTCAAATTTAGTAGGACCTCCTTCAATACTTAACGGTATTGGATGGCGGGGGTCCAAACTCTTTGATCCCCTCATAAGTTAACTACTATTAATACTATAACCCGGCTATTTAGGACTGTATCCCTGCTGACTCAGACTACTTAGTCGAGGGTAACGTCACCTCCAAAAGAGCGGCCTACCATAATTTGCATTAATAACTTAATTAATTATCTTTCAATAATCCGACCCTTTAGGATTGTATCCTTGCTGACTCAAACTACTGGGTTGAGGGTAACGTCACCTTCAAAAGAGGGGCCTACTACAATAACTAAGATAATCTCTTAAATAAGTGCAAAAGTGCGGAAATAATCAAAGGTTACACTATACACGAGTCGGAACCAAGTGATTCATCTTGTCTATCTGTTTTTTCTTTTATTTTTATTTTCAGCATTTTAGATAGTTTTTATTTTTCTTAGTTTAAAACATTTTTCTAAACTTTTTGATTTGATTAGACGTTGAGGATAAACCGGTACTAAAAGCTCTTGTGTCCTTGGACGACATCGGTATCTTACCAACACTATACTACGCTCACGATGGGTGCACTTGCCCATATGTGTGTCTAGTGTTAGTAAATATCGTGTTTTATAAATTTAAAACTTGACTAAAAAAAGTGTTAAAGGGGCTTAAAATATACACCTAATATATATAACACTCGACACCCATCAAGTTTTTTGGCGCCGTTGTCGGGGACACAAGGATTTTAAGAAAGTTAGGAATCAACGGCCTAGTCTTTTTTCTTATTTTTCATTTTTTTTAGGATTTTTTTCTTAATTTTTCAGCTTCTGCAGAACTCAGCACGGGCCGTGCCCGCTGAACACGCCCCGTGCCCAATCATTGGAACTGGCAATCCTGTTTTAAGTCAGACAGTAGCTGAACACGGGTCCGTGCCCACTCAACACGCCCCCGTGCCCAAGTTTCAGTTACTGAAAACATAACCGTAAGATCCCGACGGTTGGTAATTTCTGACACAAACATGAGTGATACTGATACTTTTTACTTTCGGCACTCTTATGGTACTATGTGGTGTCAATTATGTGGTGGTAACCATAAGGAATTAGAATGTTATTTTCTAAATTATAAACCCCACTATATAGACCCATCATTTCCTAGTATCCTTAAGAGGGGCGAAAGTAAAAATAAACCCTATCTCTCCCTCGAATGCTCCCAACCGGATTTTCTAGGAGAAATGCTTCTCGATGAATTATTTCAACTAGAAGATCTAATTATTGATTGGTTAAAAGAACTTAGGAAAGATTTCAATGATCTTTTCCAAGACAATAGCCAAGAAGAAGGGTTGGAACCGCATTCAAACAACTTCGTTGTTTCCGACGATACTTCTAACTCTAGTGAGGACTTGAGCGATAGTCGTCCCTGTGTCGATTGTGTCGTGAAGGACTCCCCATCAACTTCGTTTGATGCATACATAGACCTGAGCGATTCGACATACACCTTCTTTAACGAGAGCCCGTAAAAGGGTTGGACTTGTCCACCTACATATAGCATAGGAATCACCCTCACCGACAACCTCTTGCGTTCTCGTCTTAATCTAGATCAATTAAGGTATCTTAGGCACTTTGGGGTTGTTCCATCCAGTAAGGAACCGCCCGATCAGGAAAAGTTCCTTAAAAATAGACATACTTCATAAAACAGCCTTCTGACACGGGGCCGTGCCCAGGTCAACACGCCCCCGTGTCCACCGAAATATTCCCTTCTGACTTTTGTCAGAATACGGACAAAACGTTTCAGGATCTTGCCTGCACACGGGGCCGTGTCCAGCATGCTGTCGTTTTCTATAAATGCAGTGTAACATCCCTAAAATATAAATTCTTTAATCTGACGTTGCAGTTAAACGGGATAAACTAACTAGTTATAAGATCTAAACCAATTAGATAAGAGCCAAGAAATACCAAGTTAGAGTGTTAAAACAATTAAACTATAAACCTCATGAAAGTAGGAGGGTTAATTGTGCACATTGTGAAACAAGATTCATTAAAACAAAAAAAAAAATCCAACACATGTGTGGATCGACTGGAACACAGGGAGCGCGACCAGGGTTCTCCCACAAACCCTAACTTGCACAAAATTCACAAATTGAAGGCTCAAATCCATTCCAAAACGAAATCTGAGCTTAGATTGGTGATCCCCATTGCAAGGAGATCATAAGGTATGTAAATTTTGTAGAAAATTTCCATCTAAATTTCTGGATGAACTTAGAGAATTCGAATTAGATGGTTGCATGTTCGTTATATGATGAAATAGGAACATTGTAGTGTCTAGGAGTAAACCCTAGACAAGCATATGATGAAATTAGGTCTAAATCTTGTGAATTCATGATCACCATTGAAGGTGATAAGTGTGATGATGCTAAATTCGAGTAATGTGATGTTTTTAGGGTTTTTGATGGCTAAAAATAGTGCTATAATGTCATAAACATGTTTTGATTGAAAGCTGAATTCAAACAGCTTCTGATCAGAATTTACAGCCGACTTGTATTGGCTGTAACGTGGACAAAACGTGTGTTTCATGAGTCTAAAATGTAATTCCAGGAAATATCTTTAAAAACCCACTGGAATCGCATTTTTTCGACGAAAATTGAGCGTTTTATGAATTTTTCCGTATCAAAGGTTCAAGCTGCGTTTTCTGGCAGAATTTGCAGCCCATTACGAATCTCATAACTCAATTTAGGAATTGAGTTATGATCTAAAATTCTTACTGTAGAAAGTTTTAAGTGATTAAAAGAATCGCCAATTGGAATTTCGTCAATCGGATAAACGAGGAATTTTTAATGAATTTTTCCATAAGCTGCAGTCAGAAGTAACGAATCTGATTGCAGCTTAGTGGATGAATTTTTACGAATTTTTGGTAAAGAGTTAGATCTTGAAATTTTAGCCCAAGGCCTAACCCTCCGAGAGGTACGCCACATAAAAAATCATAATTTTTGAAGACTTGTAAACAGGTTAAACAGGTCACCAAAAACAGCCTATTTTCAGTGATACGAAACTTGATTGTTGATGTTATAAATTATGCCCACAATGTTCATATGTTGAAATTCTGAATCAAACGCGTAATTTCCTAGTTCGACTAATTACGTGTGATGTGGGGTAATACAAATTTTAATTATGAAGTCGATTTAGCTTATAAGCACATATCATATAATTAAGGGTAGTTAACTTTTGAAAAGTTAAACTAACCATGGACGAAGTCGAATAGTAGTTTTGACATAGAAAATACGTATGGTGGAATAGTCGTGGTTATAATGACTAATCTAACCACCTTGTGAATTATGATGATAGTTTGACTCTTGCAAGCTAGATGGAGGCTTGGGGATGAAGCGGGTCAAACGGAGCATGTACGAAAAGGAAAGCGTAATTTGGATGCGAGGTAAGTTAAACTTACACCCCCCCTTTTTAATTACTATACACTTACTAGCGAAAATTGATCGTGAATAATGTTAAGTAATTGAAATACGATGATCCGGCATGATACAATGCAAGTCGGAATGAATAAAAAGGTAGGAAATCATGAATTATGGTAAAAGGGGTAAAAAGGTAAATTAGTCATGTAATGACGAACAAATAAAAATGGTTTTGAGTAAAACGAGTTTAAGGGAAAAACCGGGATAGGTTTAAAGGGATGAAATGGTAACTAAATACCATCTCATACGGATAAATGGTCAATTAGGCTAAATGGGTCAAATGGTGTTGTTAACACCATTTGACAACTTCATTTGACAATTGCTTGTTGAGTGTTGTAATCACAGGAAACAACATAAACGTGCGTTGCTTTAACTAGAAAGATTTAAAGCAAAAAGTTATGTAAACGGGTCAATACCTTGACCCGAGCCAGGTACGCATAGTTAAGTTGCTAGATAAACATGCAAATATGGGTCAAATAATTAGCGAGAGTCCTTCGTCGTAAATGAGAGACTAAAAATGACCAAAACGCCCATGATTTATAAATCGGGCAAATGACCCTTATAGGTCGTTTAGATACTAGTATTATGATTATGCAACTCTTAGATATATGTAAGAGTTGTAAGTATAAACCTTGAGAGTCAAATGCCTAAGAACGGGTCAATTACGTAGAATGACTATCCAAAGGGTAAAATTAAGAATAACGGTCCGTTATGTTAAATCCACTACAAAATAGTTGTTGTGGAATATAAGAGGCTATTTAAAAAATGGAAATACGAAGTGTACAAAGAGAAATGCGAGTTTGATGCTTAAATGCATGAAAACTTCTAAACGGATCAAAATAAAGTAGGTGGTAAAATGTTGGCTTAAGTGTAATAAAGAAAAACGTAAACCGGGTAACGGAAGCGTAAACTATATGAATAATGGATCCGGGTAATGGATGATAGCTTAGACATGTTAAGAAACGAACCCCAAGCAATTAAAATGAGTTTGGATAGGTTTGGATACAAATTTGATGAAAAATAAACGTGCAGAGTTGACACGGGCGGGTGAACTTTTGACACGGCCGGGTGAAGGGGCTGTGAAAAATATATGTTAAGCTGACACGGCCGGGTGATCTTTTTACACGGCCGGGTGAAGGGGCTGAAAACAAAATATATAATTTCTTGTATTTAATTATTTTGTTCAAATGCCTTGATTCCTAATCTTTTAAATGAAATTGTATGATAGGTAAAGATGCTCTTTAGACCTCGGAGGATGATCAAGCCATGTCAAGAACCGAACACACCGAACAAAGCTTCCGCATTTTGTCTATTTTGTTTTAGTGACATGTAAACACTTGAAATTATGTTTTGAAAGTTTATCTAGCATGATGTAGGCTTGAATGTTATGATCAAGTATGATCTTAAAACCATGAAGTTTTTGTAAACTCGAAAAATTTTGTACTAAATGCAAGATAAATGTCATAAATCCTGTTATTTTAAGTTGGGTCTTACATGCAGCCAAGAATCCTGCACATTTGGACCATCCAGGGACAGAGATTTGAAAGGATTTTCCAACATTCCATCCTAGGTATGTTCTAAAAGAAGATTCTAACAAACATCTTGTCCTTTCCTCTTTTATCCATTACCTTCTTCTTCTTCTTTCTTGCACCAACAACTCCATTAAAGCTTGATTTCAAGCTTTATTGTGATGTTTATTGAATTTTTGTTCAAGGAATCTTGTTAAAAATAAGTTACACAACATTGTTTTAAGTTATTTCTGCTCAAAAAATCTTCATACGTTAAGAAAATAATTTAAAACCCCAAGATTCCTTTTTCTAAAAATCTGCAGAAAGTTGAACACGGGGCCGTGCTCATTGAGCACGGGGCCGTGTCCGTTGTACTGTTTCATTAAAACAAACTATTTTTGGTATGTTTTCGTAGAATGTCTAGCCAAAACAATGGAACCTCTTCTGCGTACTCAAGGAACAGTCGACGGGAAAGGAGGCCATCGATTGAAGCAACTCTCGTAAGATACGTAATGGCGCTACGTGAAGCTCTTGACGAGATGACTTCGGTGGAGGAGGTCCTCATAGACCATATAAATTATCTCTCGGTGGGGTTGGAAAACAGCTTTCAAGAAATAAACCTCTTGCACCAGAGGTTGAACATTCTTGTAACGCCTCCCATGGAACCAATCCTCCCTTAAGAGGATTGGAACCTAGCACTTGGAATCCAAAATCCTACCGGTTGGGACGACATTCCGGCGGAACCTCCTCTTGAAGAACTCCAAGAAATCCCGGTGGAAGTTGCACCCCCTCAAACCAATGCTCATGAGCCCGCTTTTCTTCTCCCTAGGGAGATCGAAGAGTGGCTCGCCGACGTATGAGGAACCCATGCCCGGAGAAAGAAGTTTGTCAAGCCACTTTTAACTGAGAAATCTATCTTTTCGGAAATTTTGCTAGTAGAATAAATAGTAGGCTAAAACTTCTTGGATCAAGATTTCTTGTGTTTCCTTGACCTAATTATCTAATATTTTAATTTTAGGACTATTATGTAATTCTCTCTATGATTAATGAATGATGGTTTTAGTTAATTTGGTGTTTGGGTGGTGTTGAAATGAATAAAACACACTTGAGATGGCAAAGGATACAAGGGAAACTTGAACCAGCACCCCATGCAGGAAAACAGGACAATCCGAGAAAATTCTTCGTTCACAGTAAGTTCGGCACGGGCCGTGTCCGCCCAACACGGCCCCGTGCTGCACAGTCTGCAGAAAAAGACCAAGTTCAGGTAACTGGACACGGGCCGTGTTCACCCAAGACGCCCCTGTGTCCAGGCTTCTGTTTCTCTTGATTCAATTTTGTTACCGGCACTTGAACACGGGGCCGTACCCGGACAACACGGGGCCGTGTTCAGCGCTCAGTAACACAAAATTTTTGCTTTTTACACCTTTTTACACATTCAATCAACCTAAAAACTTATTTTTGGGACACATTGAGGACAATGTGTAATTTAAGTGTGGGGGGATGCTAAAACCTTGAATCTTGCAAGTACTAAATACAAGCCTTACACAAAACTCTATTGGAACCGCTAATCACCCCAAATTTTTTCAAAAAATTTTCATTTTTTTTACTTGTCTAGGTTTAACTCGGGAATTTTCAAGTTCTAAAAAAGGTTATATTTTTACGAATTTACAACCGATAGCGTCGTGATAAAAAGAACCAACATAAGAAAATTATGAAAAGGCATGACAAGCTTAGTTAAAATTTGATTATATATACTCGATCACATAAAAACCCATTCCCACAAAAGTGAGTTTTGAGCCTTTATTGAGCATACAATTACATATCTTTAAACTAAATGCTCATTTTTCATTTCTTGTGTGAATAGCCGCTTGGTTCTTACGACTCTAGAACTTGCCACGACGATACATTCCCGATCCTTATCAACTTAAACCCGAGTAAGTAAATGATGGAGGCATTAGGACTAACCCTTTTTATTTCTACACCATTATTTTTCTTTTTTTACCACCTACCCAAAATCCCCCTAGTTAGCCCCTTTGAGCCTAAACCTTATCATTTCATACCCCAAAACCAAACACCCTTTTACCCACCAAAACCTTTTTCATTTTTAACCCTTTGTTTTAGTAACTAGCTCGGTTTCTCATATGCCTTTAAAAAAAAAATTGTGTTGATGATGAAGCAAAAGAAAATAAACAAACAAATTCATCAAAAATAACTTTGTTTGAATAATAGCTTCATCAAAATAAAAGTGAAAAAAATAGAAAGTCTTACGAAAACCGACGCTTGTTACGCTTTTCGCCCTTTTTCTACTAACCACTAACCCAACCACCTACCTTTAACCCAAGCCTAACCCTTCACCCACAAAGTCCTCTTGATATTTACAAAGGTATATAAGTTAAAAAGGAGGAGGTTTGATTGCTTAGCAAGCCTATGGTAGGAGTAAGTTCCATGCCGCTCTCGAGTGATCCACAAAAATACATTTTCGGCCGAGTGTTGAGTGATCCCCGTGAGGTATGTGAACTTGTATATAAATAGAATTTTAAAAAAAGGCATGTTATGCCCTAATAAGTAATTTACCTTATGAAAAGTTTTAAATAAATCATGACGAATAGGATTGTAAATAAATAAAAATAAAACTAAATAAAGAATCTTGGAAATCCCGACACTCTATGACAAGCCCAAAAACCTTCTTCTCTACCCATTCCATTTGGGAGTGTAATAGCCACATATTAAAGAGTTTTGCTTGAGGACAAGCAAAGATTCAAGTGTGGGGGTATTTGATGTGTGCAAAATGCAACATATAAATTACATCAATTGTGGCATAAAACTAACCCCTTTTTAGTACTAATGTTGGAAAAAGTGTGCTTTCGTCTTCCTTTTGCATTTTCAGGATTAAATGAGCTCAAATTAAGAAAAGAAGCAAAAAGACATCAAAATCTAACATAAATACAAGAAAAGGAACAAGACGTGACATGCCCGACCCCACGACACCATCTTCCCAAGCAAAACAAGATAACAGAAGACTGAACACGCCCCGTGCTCAGCCAGCACGAGGGCATGCCCAAGTGTCAGCAGAAAAGACAAAGTGGTAGAAGCTTCTATTGCCCACCACGGGGCCGTGCTCAGCGGACACGGGGCCGTGGTCAACTATAAGATTCGCACAATCCAGGCAAATCTTCATAGTACAAAGATTCTTCTGCACACGGGGTCGTGCTCAGCGGACACGGGGGCGTGGTCAACTAATAAGACAAAGCTGCATTAAATGAAGAAAGAGAGGATGTGGACACGGGGCCGTGCCCACTGGACACGGGGCCGTGCCCGAGCTTCTGTTCAGCCTATAAATAGGAGTGCTTGGCTCAAGCTCAAACCATCCCTTGGCACACCACCTCTCTCACACTTCACCCACCACCCACCACCACCATAACACCATCATCCACCACCATCATCCATTGTCCATCATAGAGTGTGTGAGTCGTCTCGGGATCCAAGATTGATCGTAAGAGTTCTTGACAATCAAGGCCATGTTTGCCTAAGTCTCTTACATCACTTGGTGAAGACAAGTGTCTAGTGTAATACTTTTTATTTCTAATCTTTTCGCACTTTTTACTTGGTTTTGTATTAATGACTTTAATAACTAGTTTCTTATGTTGAAGGTGATTCTTCCTTATCGTTTGTCCGTGGTGTCTTGGCATTATTTTACTGTCTATATAAAATAAAAGATTTTCACCATTCATATCTCCACGGTCTATATGGAGGTATGTTGGCTACCTGGTCGGGGGTTAAGGGAACGGTTTGGTAAGAGTCTTGTCATTGTTCAGCGTTTAGAGGTCCTGCAATGGATCTGGGTCAAATTTAGTAGGACCTCCTTCAATACTTAACGGTATTGGATGGTGGGGGTCCAAATTCTTTGATCCCCTCATAAGTTAACTACTATTAATACTATAACCCGGCTATTTAGGACTGTATCCTTGCTGACTCAGACTACTTAGTCGAGGGTAACGTCACCTCCAAAAGAGCGGCCTACCATAATTTGCATTAATAACTTAATTAATTATCTTTCAATAATCCGACCCTTTAGGATTGTATCCTTGCTGACTCAAACTACTGGGTTGAGGGTAACGTCACCTTCAAAAGAGGGGCCTACTACAATAACTAAGATAATCTCTTAAATAAGTGCAAAAGTGCGGAAATAATCAAAGGTTACACTATACACGAGTCGGAACCAAGTGATTCATCTTGTCTATCTGTTTTTTCTTTTATTTTTATTTTCAGCATTTTAGATAGTTTTTATTTTTCTTAGTTTAAAACATTTTTCTAAACTTTTTGATTTGATTAGACGTTGAGGATAAACCGGTACTAAAAGCTCTTGTGTCCTTGGACGACCTCGGTATCTTACCAACACTATACTACGCTCACGATGGGTGCACTTGCCCATATGTGTGTCTAGTGTTAGTAAATATCGTGTTTTATAAATTTAAAACTTGACTAAAATAAGTGTTAAAGGGGCTTAAAATATACACCTAATATATATAACACTCGACACCCATCACTCCTGCATCCTTGGAGGGGCACATCATGCGCGGGAAGCGTCCTCCAAGCACGGAAAGCGTCCTTGGAGCGAAACCCAATAAAAAATGGACACGTGGCCACGTGATGCGGCCTTCAAGCACGGGATGCGTCCTTCAAACACGGGATGCGTCCTTGGAGCACGGGATGAGTCGGTCAAGTTTCTAATGCGTCTCTTTCTCTCTCCCCTCTCTCTCCTCTCTCTCTTCTCTTTCTCTCTCTCCTCTTTCTTTCTCTCTCTCTTCTCTTCTCTCTCCTCTTTCTTTCATAATCGTGACAGCCCTGAATTCGAATTTATAGGTACAACCATGCAGTTAACCTTCCTCACAAGAAACCCTAACAATCGTGTTTCCATTGCTAGAGATTATGACTGGTAGAAAGAACGGCGGTTCTGAGCGGAAAGAAGATGCTGGTACAATATCCGAATGGGTAAGCATGTTGTTTTCTTTTTCTTTCAATTATTTCATAATAATTTATTTCAAATAATTTGAGTGTGAGGATTTTAAATCATTTTTAGGCATGGGAAAACTGGATGGAAGGCAGAGGTGTTGAGTTGATTGATCCTTCAATGAGAGATACCTGCAATCCTCTACAGGCAATGAAACGTGTTAATGTTAGACTTTTGTGTGTTCAAGAAATCATGGACGCAAGACTAACAATGTCAGAAGAGAGAGAAGAGAGAGAAAGAGAAGCGAGAGAGAGGAGAGAGAAAGAGACGCATTAGAAGTGAGATGCGTCTGGGCCCACATGCAAAACGCCACGTGTCCAATTTTTATTGAGTGTTTAAAGGGTCTGCATATGGACGCATCCAAGCTGGATGAGTCCCTCCAAAGACGCATGAGGGTGACAAATTTGAAAACAGGTGTGGTCAACAGATATTTTGGTAATTTTCCCTCTTTAAAATCACTTAAATAACTGTTTCCACAGTGCTAGTGGTTATTGACCACCCTTTCAACCTCTCTTATCCCCTATCAAGGTCGGCTTAACCGTTTTTGTGGCCCAAAGCGAAACAAAAATTCGGGCCCTCCAATTTTATTTTATTTCTTAGATTTATATTTACAGTTTTTACTTGGGGTAGAAATTAATAAAAAAAAACTCATATAAGAAACTAAACGGCACTTATAAATTTATAAATTAAGTGTTTTTTTGTTAAATGAAATTGTATAGCATCGGATTTGTAGCAAAAAAATAGAAAAAATAATTAAGTAAGAAATAAACCCAAAAATTAGGAAAAGTGATTAAGAATTTTTTTTTAATGAAAGTTAGGCCTTAAATGTCACACCCCAACCGATGGCGGAAACATCGGAGTGAGACGAAATAGATTGCTCGAGACATCATAACACTAATAATTGTGACAAGTATTTAAATAGTAAACTTCATTTCATTTCTAAAGAATCAATTACAATAGTTTGAAGTAAATACAACATCATGAATAACGAAATACAATACAATAAGAATACAAATTTAAGTGTGTATCTAAGCATCCTACTAGATTCCATGTATCACCAACATCATCGCTAAACCTGCAACATGTTTTAAAAGTGTAGTTCAATACAAAAAGTATTGGAGAGCATACAAGTTTGGTGCATAGTATACAAGTAAAAAAAATGATAAGGAACAATCCACATGGCAAACCTAGTTATCAAGATTAACGTATAAACTGGCATGCGATTTACAAGTCAACCCTCTGTTTACGCAAGTATGAATGAAATTTAACATGACCATGAAACACCCACTTTTCGATAATCAATAAAAAAACATAAACTTCTCGCTATTTTACAAAAAAATTGACATGACCCATTCGTAAAGAAGGCGATTTCCTGCTTTTAACAAAATTATTCAAAATACATTTCACGACACTTTCAAAGGATGCTAAATTCTAAACTTTACACATTTCACCAAAACATTAAATCCAAACTTTTTGAAAATAAAGTTTAAACTTCAAACTACTACAAACATCCTAGTTACTAGTTTAACATTTACTACACAAAATGGTATTTTGACCCATTCAAAATAAACAACTTGAACCGGAAGCGCATAAAAGTCGACATTGTGTGTGTTCGGTCTGAGCGTGCCGCAATCAAGCATGGGATTTACCTATCATTCATAACAACGAAAACATTTGTTAGTTCATAATACATAAACAATTCGAATCCTTTAATTACCTATCATTATTCGACCCGTTAACGTAACATGTTACTTTACAACTTTCATTATTTCCATCATAATACATTCCATTTGTAATTCATAATACTCGAACAAAATCCGTAACATTCATATCGTACTCTTGATCGACCCATTGGTAATTTACCATTTATTTACAAATCTTGTTTGAAACATTCTTTTCATTTAACATTCTTTCCATTAACTTTCCTTTATTCCAACATCTCAATGCATTCATACGTACATCTCATTCGACCCATTAGTAATGAGCCCATATTCAAACATCAACATCAATCGTCATACTTGTCCTAATTAACCCATTTACAATGGGTAATTCTTGTCATACACACATGACATAAACTTATCCTTTTCCTAATTTATGACATAGCAACAATTTGTCATGAACATACATACAACTCATCACTATGACTACATTACTAACTATCATCCGTAAGACATCATAAAAAGGAGTTAAGTTCATATGAACTTACCGCGATCTTGAGATGCTTGTGCCTTCGAGTGACTTGCGCCTTCTTCCTTCTTCGTGCCTATATGTCATCATCTCATATTTTAGCTTTCATAAACATTACTTTCACAATCCTTATAATATGTTATGGCGTCTACTAATCTCATACATCATTATCATAAAGAAGTTGCATCAACTTAACAAGTATTCATGTAAAAACCATAACTAAACTCACTTAGGCATTTCATCGAACACATTGTGTACGTATCACTAGTTTAGCACAATGTACAAACATCTTAAACACAATTTCCATAGTCACTCATTGATTAACATAAACATCCCATTATTTTGAAATCTACCATTCTAGTCATGAGCACATAGTTCTAAATCAATTATTCCTAACAATTTCACCAACATCAACCTAATTAGCATGTAGAACTTCACAAATTCTTAACCATCTTTTGACATGCAAAATGGGTTTTGCCCTAAACCATGCTTATATTCAAAATCTAACATCTATTGATGTTTAGACAACCATAGCAACCATTATTCATAACAATTTTGCATTACATTCACGAATTACTCTAAACCCACAAAATCAAACATCACCAAATCAAGAAATTTCACTAACTTGAGGTCAAGAACACTTAGAAAATCCGAATTCCTAGCTCATGCATTCGATTTCTCACTAATTTCACTTTCAATTGATGGAATTTAGAGATTTAGGGTTTTTGAGAGGGAAGGAGTTTCCCCTGGCTTCTCACGATCGCACCCCCAGACCCAATTTCTGGTTTCTTTTTTTTTATCATATTTTATAACATAATTACACATTTAGTCCCTCACCTTTTAGACCCTATTCACTTTAGTAATTCACATTCTAACTTAGCCATCTTTCTTTTACTAACTTTTATTTTGACACAATTCTATATATTTTCCATTTTAACTTATTAGAACATGGCCACTCATTATAATTTTATGTCATACGAGAATTTGGGGTGTTACAAGTCTACCCCCTTAAGAAAGGTTTCGTCCCCGAAACCTGAATACATACCAAATAATTCTGGGTAGTGCTTTTGCATTTCATCCTCCGCTTCCCACGTAAGATCCGATCCCTTTCGATGTTGCCATTGGACTAACACTTGTCGAACGGATTTGTTGCGGAGTTGCTTCACTTTAAAATCTTTTATTGCGACGGGCCTTTCAATATAATTTAACTTTTCATCCACTTCAATATCATCCAAAGGCACATATGCCGTCTCATCCGCGAGGCACTTCCGCAGTTGCGACACATGAAAGGTGTTATGAATTCCATCCAACGCGGGTGGTAATTCTAACTGATACGCCACCGCCCCGACCCGAGCGAGTATTTTGAATGGTCCGATGTATCGAGGACCTAGCTTTCCGCGTTTACGAAAACGAATTATCCCTTTCCATGGGGAGACTTTTAGTAACACATGATCTCCCACTTGAAACCCAATTAGTCGCCTTCGTCGATCCGCATAAGACTTTTGTCTATCTTGCGCCGCCTTTAGTCTTGATCTAACCATATCAATCTTCTCATTTGTTTCGGCTACAACATCCAGTGGCGCGAGTTCGCGTTGACCCACTTCCCCCCCCCCCCCAACAAATCGGGGTTCTACATTTCCTTCCATAGAGCATTTCGTAGGGGCCCATTTTTATGCTGTTATGATAACTATTGTTATATGAAAACTCTACCAAGGGTAGATGATCATCCCAGCTTCCCCCAAAATCCATGACACACGCCCTTAACATATCAACTAATGTTTGTATAGTTCGCTTCGATTGACCATCAGTTTGAGGATGGTAAGCGGCGCTAATATGTAACTGGGTCCCCAATTCTTCATGAAATTTTCTCCAATAACGAGATGTGAATCGGGTATCCCGGTCGGACACTATAGACACCGGAACCCCATGTCGAGATATAATCTCATTCGTATAAACTTCCGCCATCCTTTCCGAATTATAAGTTTCTCGAATGGGGTAAGAAATGTGCACTTTTGGTTAGTCGGTCAACGACTACCCAAATAGCATCGTGCCCTTTCCTTGTATTAGGAAGTTTAGTCACAAAATCCATCGTTACATGCTCCCACTTCCACACCGGTATATCCAACGGTTGTAACTTTCCATACGGCTTTTGGTGTTCGGCCTTTACTTGAGAACACGTCAAACATTTAGCAACGAACTTGATAATGTCTCTTTTCATTCCCGGCCACCAATAATTCATCCTCAAGTCTCGATACATCTTTGTAGCCCCCGGATGTACCGAGTATCGAGACTTGTGAGCTTCATTCAAAAGTAATTCCTTCACATCACATTCCCGAGGTATCCAGATTCGGTCATACCTCGTTTTCATACCATTCACATTTTCTCTTAAGTCGTGAATAAATCCCTTCGTTCTTTCCTTCTTTGAGTCTTCGGCATTCAGGGATTTAATTTGAGCTTCCCGTATTTCTTCAAGGAGTTTAGAAGTAACTACCATCTTCATCGATTGTACCTGAATCGGAGGCGGGTACTCCTTTCGACTTAGTGCGTCCGCCACTACATTAGCCTTCCCGGGATGGTAATGAATGTCACAATCGTAATCCTTAATGAGTTCCAACCATCTTCGTTGCCTCATATTAAGATCTTTCTGCTCGAAAAAATATTTGAGGCTTTTATGATCCGAGTAAATAGTACATTTCACCCCATATAGGTAGTGCCTCCATATCTTTAAGGCAAATACGACCGCCGCCAATTCTAGATCATGAGTTGGGTAATTGTTTTCATGCTGCTTGAGTTGTCTTGAAGCATAAGCAAAGACTCTACCCTTTTGCATTAACACGCAACCTAAACCTTGGTGGGAGGCGTCAGTATACACTACCAAATCATCTGTTCCATCCGGTAATGTCAACACCGGAGAATTCGAGAGCTTTTCCTTCAAAGTCTGAAACGCCTTCTCTTGTTCTTCGCCCCATATAAACTTTTCACTCTTCTTTGTTAATTTTGTCATGGGCGAGAAATCGTGGATAAATCTTCTGTAATACCCCGCCAAGCCTAGAAAGCTTTTTATCTCGCTTGGATTCTTCGGGGGTACCCAATTCATTACCGCATCTACTTTGGACGGGTCCACATGGACACCATCCGCATCGATTACATGACCCAAAAATTGTACCTCCCTAAGCCAAAAGGCACACTTTGAGAACTTTGCATATAACTTTTCCTTGCGAAGCGTTTCTAATACATCACGTAAATGGGAAGCATGCTCTGCTTCACTGCGGGGGTATATTAGAATATCGTCAATAAAAACGATTACATACTTATCAAGCATAGGTCGGCACACCCGATTCATTAAATCCATAAACGCAGCTGGTGCGTTCGTTAGCCCAAAGGACATCACTAAAAACTCGTAATGTCCGTACCTCGTTCGAAACGCAGTCTTCGGCACATCTTCTTCTCGTACACGCAGTTGGTGATACCCCGACCGCAGATCAATTTTTGAAAACCAACTTGCCCCTTGAAGCTGGTCAAATAGGTCATCAATTCTGGGCAACGGGTAACGATTCTTCACTGTTAGCTTGTTCAATTCTCGATAGTCGATGCACATTCGCATCGAACCATCTTTCTTCTTCACGAATAATACAGGCGCTCCCCATGGTGAAACACTTGGTTTAATAAAACCCTTTTCGAGTAACTCTTGAAGTTGCGTCATCAATTCTTTCATTTCGGTCGGGGCAAGCCGATAAGGAGCTTTAGCTACCGGTTTTGCATTCGGGTTAAGCTCTATCTTGAATTCTACTTCCCGCTCGGGCGAAAGCCCCGGTAGATCTTCCGGAAACACATCCGGATATTCGTTCACTACATTCACATCTTCAAGCTTTGGAACACCTCGATTGGTGTCAATCACGTAAGATAGATACGCCTTACCTCCGTTCTTCACATGTTTGACAGCTTTGATTATAGAACACAATTTCGACTTGATGACCCTATCTCCTTGAACACTTACCCGTTTCCCCCCCGATGTTACTACATTAATGACTTTCTTTTCACATTGAATTTCAGCGTGGTTTTGGGCAAGCCAATCCATTCCTACAACTACTTTAAATTCCCCCATGTACATTGGGACAAGATCTATACTAAATTTCTCATCTTCGATTAAGATCTTACAGTTTCTACAAATATCATGTAACAAATAGCTTTTACTATCAGCAACTTCCACTTCTAGGGGTACTAACATCTTTTCAAGCTTAAACGATGGATGAACTAACAATTCATTAGAAATAAACGATCTACTAGCCCCAGAATCAAATAATACATTCATAGGCATAGAATTAACCAAGAATATACCTGAGACCAAATCCGGGCTAGTCTTAGCTTCATCCGAGGTTAACTGGAACATCCTCCCACGAGCCTTGGAAGACTCATCCTTCTTTGCATCTTTCTTTGCCCCTTGTTGGAGTTTCGGACATTCCGCTTTAATGTGCCCCGTTTGGTTACAATTGTAACACGCTTTAGAGTTTTCGGGGCACCTATAATACGGATGTCCCTCTTGCCCACATTTATAGCATCCTTTCTTTCCCAACAAACATTCACCCGAATGATGCTTCCCACATGTCTTGCAAGTCGGAATCCCACTACTTGTCTTCCCTTTCCTGGTTTGATCTTGATATTTTGCCTTTTTCGATGGGTTTGTGTTGGCGGGCTTCTCCGCCACCCTTTTCTCTCCCCGCTCAACCTGCCTTCTTAACTCGATCTCCCTATCTCTTGCCCAGTTGATTAATTCATTCAACGTTGCACACTTGGAGGGATTTACGAACTCCCGATATTCAGCTTTTAACATAGCATGATAACGTATGATTTTCAACCTTTCAGTCCCCGCTATCTCCCCACAAAACTTCACCTTCTCGAGGAACTTATTCGTTATTTCATCAATCGTTTCATCCTTTTATCGAAGACGTAAGAAGTCTTCTTGAATCTTATCAAGTGCGGATTGTGGGCTATGATATTTCAGAAACGGCTCCTTGAACTCTTGCCAAGTTAACGTTTGTACTTTGTCATCCCCCAATTCCTTCGAATGTGCGTCCCACCAATCCTTCGCTTGGAGTTGTAGGAGACCCGTTGCAAACATTACTTGGTCTACCACTTCACATCTACTTCTCACAAACACCGCCTCAGTGCTTGAAATCAACCTTTGACAAGCTATCGGGTCAATTTCCCCTTTGTATGGCAAGGGGTTACATGCCATGAATTCCTTGTACGTGCACCTTCGAGTACTTTTCTTTGTTTGTAGTTCATTAATCATCTCCTTTAGTTCTTCCACCTTGGACGCTAGAGTATCGACTACGCCCAATACTTGACCTTCCACCTCTTGAGCTAGCCGAGGAATGCTAGCTTCAATCGCTTTCTCTAACTCTTCTACAATCATTGTTCTCATTTCATCTCGGCGTGCCTCGTCATCGGCATTTACATTCACCACATCAGCTATCTACACAAAACATCCATTACATTCATTAGATTTTATTTCATACTTCCCATCATCATGATTTAACATCCTTTTATCATGATACATTTCATTCACCATTCATAGTTCATGCTTTATCGTCATTGACGATTGTATCATATCATTCTTTATTTTAGACATTCATTCATCCTTTCTATCATATAACCATGCTAGTGATACGTAGCTCTCATTCTTTCTAATACGTAAAAGAAATTACTCGCGACTAAATCATACTTAAACTTTCTTTGGAAACTCAACGTTTCCGACAACCAACATCATAGTATTCTTTATCCCATATACCTTGGTATCACTTTTTTTATCCTTTTTATCCCCCATTTTATATATTTCTGGTTACAAATTCGATTGAATCGACATTTAATTGTGTTTTATTTGAATATTGTAGTTTTGGAAAGCTTGTTGGTGATTCGTTGCGGAAAACTCAAGAAAATATGAAGTTTGTGGAAATTTTGCCCAGACACAACTGTGTTGGTTATCTGAGTACAATGTCACACAGCTGTGTCAGCCTTGCCTCACACCCTGATCTCAGCAACAAGCATCAACGGTTCACACAGCTGTGTCACTTAACGACACAACTGTGTGCGGCGCCAGATCTGATATAACCTAATGTTTAGCTCCCATTTCATTTGACCCGTTCTAACCCCCAAACTGATCCGATTCATCCCACATCTTTCCACAACATCCCGTAACCATTCCATAACATTCTGTAACTAAATTATTTGCAATGCAAAAATTTCAACTTTTAAAATACTTACTTGCCTTGCGCCGCAGAACGAACACACACTTCTCACGAGCTTTCAATTTGATTTCAAGCACTTAATGCTTAAATCCCTCAAACCTAGGCTCTGATACCAACTTGAAACACCCACTTTTCGATAATCAATAAAAAACATAAACTTCTCACTATTTTACAAAAAAATTTGACATGACCCATTCGTAAAGAAGGCGATTTCCTGCTTTTAACAAAATTATTCAAAATACATTTCACGACACTTTCAAAGGATGCTAAATTTTAAACTTTACACATTTCACCAAAACATTAAATCCAAACTTTTCGAAAATAAAGTTTAAACTTCAAACTACTACAAACATCCTAGTTACTAGTTTAACATTTACTACACAAAATGGTATTTTGACCCATTCAAAATAAACAACTTGAACCGGAAGCGCATAAAAGTCGACATTGTGTGTGTTCGGTCCGAGCGTACCGCAATCAAGCATGGGATTTACCTATCATTCATAACAACGAAAACATTTGTTAGTTCATAATACGTAAACAATTCGAATCCTTTAATTACCTATTATTATTCGACCCGTTAACATAACATGTTACTTTACAACTTTCATTATTTCCATCATAATACATTCCATTTGTAATTCATAATACTCGAACAAAATCCGTAACATTCATATCGTACTCTTGATCGACCCATTGGTAATTTACCATTTATTTACAAATCTTGTTTGAAACATTCTTTTCATTTAACATTCTTTCCATTAACTTTCCTTTATTCCAACATCTCAATGCATTCATACGTACATCTCATTCGACCCATTAGTAATGAGCCCATATTCAAACATCAACATCAATCGTCATACTTGTCCTAATTAACCCATTTACAATGGGTAATTCTTGTCATACACACATGACATAAACTTATCCTTTTCCTAATTTATGACATAGCAACAATTTGTCATGAACATACATACAACTCATCACTATGACTACATTACTAACTATCATCCGTAAGACATCATAAAAAGGAGTTAAGTTCATATGAACTTACCGCGATCTTGAGATGCTTGTGCCTTCGAGTGACTTGCGCCTTCTTCCTTCTTCGTGCCTATATGTCATCATCTCATATTTTAGCTTTCATAAACATTACTTTCACAATCCTTATAATATGTTATGGCGTCTACTAATCTCATACATCATTATCATAAAGAAGTTGCATCAACTTAACAAGTATTCATGTAAAAACCATAACTAAACTCACTTAGGCATTTCATCGAACACATTGTGTGCGTATCACTAGTTTAGCACAATGTACAAACATCTTAAACACAATTTCCATAGTCACTCATTGATTAACATAAACATGCCATTATTTTGAAATCTACCATTCTAGTCATGAGCACATAGTTCTAAATCAATTATTCCTAACAATTTCACCAACATCAACCTAATTAGCATGTAGAACTTCACAAATTCTTAACCATCTTTTGACATGCAAAATGGGTTTTGCCCTAAACCATGCTTATATTCAAAATCTAACATCTATTGATGTTTAGACAACCATAGCAACCATTATTCATAACAATTTTGCATTACATTCACGAATTACTCTAAACCCACAAAATCAAACATCACCAAATCAAGAAATTTCACTTACTTGAGGTCAAGAACACTTAGAAAATCCGAATTCCTAGCTCATGCATTCGATTTCTCACTAATTTCACTTTCAATTGATGGAATTTAGAGATTTAGGGTTTTTGAGAGGGAAGGAGTTTCCCCTGGCTTCTCACGATCGCATCCCCAGACCCAATTTCTGGTTTCTTTTTTTTTATCATATTTTATAACATAATTACACATTTAGTCCCTCACCTTTTAGACCCTATTCACTTTAGTAATTCACATTCTAACTTAGCCATCTTTCTTTTACTAACTTTTATTTTGACACAATTCTATATATTTTCCATTTTAACTTATTAGAACATGGCCACTCATTATAATTTTATGTCATACGAGAATTTGGGGTGTTACAGACCACTAGTCTACGGGCGGTGCGTTACTCCTATAGCGCTATACATGTTAAATGGAGGCTCGTACGAAGCTAATGACAAGTTCATCACATAAGTATGGTCCAGAAAACACGAATCAAGCATAACAAATAGTAAGCATGTATTAGATTGTTTGTTTATACATTTGCATGAGAATATATATAGTAGTGCGTTTGTATATAAAAACATGTTACACCCAAAAGTGTGAAAACGGTAAAATGGGTCAAGTATACTCACAAAATTTGCATAAGCTTTTCGATTATCCAATTGTTGACGACCAATGAGATTAGGAGATCAAAAGTATAAGGGTTAAAGTTCAAGGTAGGTTTAGAGTCGTGATTCGGAATTTAAAACATAAGAATATATCATATGAAAGTAATCATCCTTTAACACAAAGTACTTGTTCTTGACACTATGAAACCTCAAGGGTTAATGTTTTCATGAGTAGTATACTCATTAGAATCGTAACAAGTCTTATGTCTTAGTTGATGTTATTCTAACACTTTGACGAATGAACACAAGCTCACCATCAAGGGTTCGAATGTTGAATAGTATATAAATATAAGTATTATATGTATTATTATGTCCAATATTTCAAGCATGAGGTAGAAGATTAAGATCTTCATTTAGGTACCTCTAAGTATCATGGAAATCATGTAGGAGGTAGGAAGAACAAGCTTCCATTTAGGTACCTCTAAGTGTTCACCACTACACTTGATGTAAGAACATTCAACGAGGGTCATGAACTATAAATAATACAAGAATATTAAACACTAATCTAACAGAAATCATCAATTAATGTGGGGATTTTATACAGGATAACCCAAGTTGATCCATAATCACACCTTTATCAAGCTTGAAGCTTGAACATCACTTGTGGGTTAAAAACCCTAAGCAAAACAGAATTTATATGAGGTTTAACCTCTGATCTTTTAATGTCTCAACCTTGTTTTTAAGCCTAACTAATCATTCATTTGATTATGATCTTTTAATGTCAGTTCCCAGTTCCGGCCGGTTCGTTATACGGTAAACTGCCGAAATTGATTTAAAATAACCCATTTTTAATTCCAAAAATTCGTATTTAACCTAGAATTCGAATAAAAATCTTTAAATGTTTATACAACTCAGTAAAAATCTGTAGATTATGGAAAAAAATTCTGGGAATTTATTTTGGCATTTTACTTGTCTAAATAAATTATTTATAAACCATATTTAACCACATAATTAACATTAATTACCATCAGTGATCTAAAAATTCCCAAAAAATTCCTGGACATCCCTTATCTTTCCAGAAAAAAATCCAAAATTTTTAATATTTTTCCGATTTCGTTTCGGTGTGTTTCCGGCTACCGAAAATTCGCAAAAACGCGGATTTTTAACCCAAATCAAAACTCAACCAATTGACTCCGAATTTTCCCAGAACATTCTTCATATGTTCCTAAGTTTCTCTGTAAAATTTAGTGATTTATTGAATCCGTTTGGTATTTTTTCCAGAATTCTTTTGGTAAAACAGTCAAAATTTCACCAAAAATCATAGAAAATTCCAAAAATTCTAAGTATTACAGACCAAGTTATAGCCAAAACAAAATTCTGCCTATCCTAGATTCGGTTTTCGGATGTTATACCTAGCGCAAGCTTCGATTCCAAGCCTTCCTTGTGAGTCGAGAAGTATGTGTGGGCTATATTCAGTACCTACACATCAAGTACAATCCAAATATGCTAGAACTTAGATCAATCAAGCTTTATTTCATTGTTTTTTCGGTTAATCGACTAGTTAAGCGATTTCTGTCGAATAGGTGTTGATTAGGGTATCAAACCCTAAGGATTTGTAACCATGGCTGCCATATAACACCAGGGAATCCATATGGTGTTCATATTCAGCCCAAAAACATGTTTAAACTTCCAAAAATCATGGATTAAAAAAGGTTTTCATGGCCTAAACCATGTTTAATCAAGAAACCAAGCTTAAAACCTTGTAGAATTGAGTTAATACCTTTTATTTGTGAAGGTTTCTTGTGAATTCAGCTGAGGAGAAGGGTGTTTGTGCAGAGATTTTCTTTGAAAAGGGAAGGAATAATGTGAATTTTTAAAAGAAAATAAGAAAATAATATATATATATATATATATATATATATATATATATATATATATATATATGGGGGGAGTGGTGGCGGTTTGGGTGGGCCCCCTAGGGCCACCTCGTGCTTCGTATAATGCGCTAAAAGATGATTTTTATCTTCCGTTGAGTGTTTAGGTTCGTTTGCGGGTCCCGGACGCGTTCTCGATTTGCGTGAAGTACTCCGTTTTACGCGTACTTAGTGTCAAAAGACTCGGTTTTAAAAATCGTGCATAACAGTCTTCAAATCCGAACCCAGTTACGTTTTAATCATAAAAGACCCGTATTAGGGTGGTTTAAGTGTTTTTATGCTTGATCGATCGTTCCTTGCATGTTTGATTGCCTTAAGTTATTCCTGAAACGAAAGCGTTTCCCTAACCGGGAAGCTGCTTCGTTTTGCGTGCCCGATCTCTGATTGGCTTCAAACCTTATGTCACAGTCTAAGGCACAAAACTAAGTTGTTCCTGGAACTCGAAATCTTAAATGATGATACCGATAACCTAATAATCAATGTCAAAGGTTTAAAGCGCTGTTAAACGGAACACTCCCGTTTAACACGTGTTTCAAGGCTAAGGACACCAACTTCGCACTGTTGGCCCTTATTAGTGTCATGTCAGTCATAACGTGTTCTCGGATTCATCCGAGACATAACAGATATCATTTAATCAAGCATATAAGTCACACATGTTTTTAGGGTTTTCGCGCAATTAAAGTGTTAAGTGTGCTTTACAGTTTTGGACCGTTTAGGGTGTACCTGGTTTCGTTATGGGTGTCACAAACCTCTGATTTTTGAATGTCTCAACCTTGTTTTTAAGCCCAACTAATCATTGATTTGATTATGAGCATTAGGACATAGGTTTGAGATGAGAAAACTCAAGTTTGGTTAAGTTTAACAAAGATTGAATGAAAACATAAACGAACAGTGGACTTTGGAGCCTTTTTGCCGGAGTTCCAGGGACTTGTTTACTGTGAATCACCCATGGAATCGAAGCTAAGGAAAATCCAAGTACATAGGAAAAAGAATGAGCTATAACGGACAAGAAATGAAGAAGTTATGCTCATTTTCGTGAAGCTTGAAGAATCTGCTCGAACACTGAATTGTAGCTACGTTTTAGGTGATTTGAGAGTGTTTTAGATGAGTTTGTAAAGTGTTTAGAGCTTGGATTATGTGTGGTATTTATAGGGAAGGTTTGGTTAGTTGTTAGGTGGGTATTTAATGTTAAAAATCGAGTTTAAAATCACATAAACATCAAATTCGCGCTTAAAACACGTGCTGAAACAAGCTGGATCGCGGCTGCTGATATGGGCCGTCGCGGGGAGTCTTTAAATGATTTTTGGCCGGGTTTCATTCAATAAAAAGGTCCAGCTCAGCTGGTTAGGCGCGCGTTTGGTTATGCTGATGACACGGGTTCGATCCTTGTGGTCATCAGTTTTATTTTTATTATTTTTTTTGTTTTAAAACATTGAAGTTTCAGCCAATTACACAATTAGTCCCTGAACTTCAATAGACTTATGTTTTCATATTTTAAGAGAAACTAACTTTATAAACAAACTAACTAGGTTAGTTTGTATTTTTCTAACTTTAAGATCTAACGAGATTTAACTAGATTATTATAAAAATAAACTTTTAAATAGTAAAATTAATTAATTTAATTAATTAAAATAATGAATAAATAACCATAATTATAACGAATTAAATTAAAGATAAAAGATTTTTTTTGACGTTACAACGAATTAAAAATTTTGAAAGAGACAAGCTTTTAAAACAGATTTTCAATACTTGATTTCTAAATTAAGAAAGTTATGACAACGCGGGGCGTTACATTAAATGCTGATAATTATTAAAAGATATGAATTTATAGACAACTAGGATTTGAACCCATGCCTACACACAACAAAAACAGGATTACAACCACCAGATATAATCCGACTTTATGATTATAATTATCAAAGTATATTTAATATATAGAAATTTGTATATTTTTTAAACAGACGAGGCCCTAAAAATTTGGAGGCCCAAATCCCTAGCTTTAGAATAATTGGGCTTGGGCCGGCCCTGTCCCCTATCACAAGTCCTCTCTCACCTCCTCACATACTGAAGGCAAGGGACGCATCTTTGTGGGTGGCCGTGGGTGTCACACCCCAACCGATGGCGGAAACATCGGGATGAGACGAACAAATTGCTCAAAACATCATAACACTATGTGACAATATTTAATTAAACTCAAATTTCATTGCAAGAACTAAATTGTCATACAACATGTAAAATGGAAATACAACATTGTTCAAATTCAAATCAACAAAATATAAATAGATTTAAGGTGTGTATCTAGTCCACCCTAAACTTGTTTCATCATTCATCCATACTTCAATAATCAACCTGCAACATGTATTAAAATAGAGTTTCAATGCAAAGGCAATGAGCGAGTATACAAGTTTGTTTACATAGCATAATAGAATAAAAACTCAAATCCAACATGATCCATAATATGTGATTACTAGTATGCAATTTTGGCGTACAATATGATCAAACCCCATAACACAACGCATAAAATAGCCTAATCCCAATCGTTCAGCGGGGTGGTAACTTAACAATACCCAAATAGAACAGCAGGCGAGGCGTTAATCCTATAGCGCTATAATTGTTAAGGTGGGCGAGCAAGTCAATGAGCATATAACGTTCCAAATCGTTCATATAGCATACAAGAATAGCAAGTAAGTCACATTAGTTTCATGCTTTGTTCAAAGATTGAGTATGTTTACTTCAAAATTTGTTTGCATAATTATACATGTTGCATCCCAAAGTGTAAAGGGGAAAAAGGGATCGAGTATACTCACGATGGTTGCAAGCTTTCCTACTTGGAATTCCCGCGAGCGAGTTGTTGGAGTAGATTAAGTTGGAGCACCTAGTCTTTCTACACGAGGAAACGTAGGTGTGTGAGTTTGGCGTTCAACGAAAGATTATAATTTGGAGTTTAACATAACATAAAGTAGAATAAAATATGATACGAAAAATAATCATCTTTAACTTATACTCTTATATGACACTATGTAACCACTAGGGTTATATTGTATTTCATGGGTAATATGCCCATTAGAATCATACTTGGAGTGTTAAGTCCTAGATGGTATTCTACTACTTTAACATATAAACACAAGTTTAACATTAAAGGTTCGAATGAGTGTGTGTATATACTTAGGTTAAGTATTACATATTATTAAGTCCAATATTTCATGTAGGAGGTAGAAGATTAAGATCTTCATTTAGGCACCTCGAGTTATTCATGGATGTCATGTATGGGGTAGGAAGAATAGCTTCCATTTAGGAACCCCTTGAATGTTCACCACTTCTCTTGATGTAAAAACAACCAAGGAGGGTCATGAACTAGGATTAGTATAATATAAACAATCTAACTAAGAGAAATCATCAAATCATGTGAGGATTGTATGTTTGGAACAACCCAAGTTGTTCCATAATCACTCTACATCAAGAACTAGCTCGAACATGACTTGTGGGTCAAAACACCCTAAACAAACAGAAAGTTTATGAGGTTTAATCCTCTAATTTAAGTGTCTCAACCATGTTTTTAAGCTTAACCAACCATAAGAGAGGTTGTAAGCATTAGGACATTGGTGTGAGATGTGTTAGACACAAGTTGGATGAAGTTTAAACAAGTTTGAAAGAGTATGTAACAAAACAGAAAGTTCTTGGACCATTTCAAAGCAATTCCAGGTCTGATTTCTCCAAGGAGAAGTCAAGGAATCAAACCCCATGATTATCCAAGCAAGTAGGAAGAAAAATCAAGTAATTTCGTTAAGAAATGAGCAAGTTATACTCACTTTTGTGCAAGAGTATGAATCTGTCCGAAAATGCAGATTCTTGCTAGAACTTGAGAGTGTTTAGGAGAGATTTGAGAGTGTTGAAAGTGTCCAAGTGCTTGGAGGACCTTGGGTACTTATAGGGGAGTGATTAGGGTTGTTTTGGGGGGATAATTAAGGCTAATACTCGGTTTAAACAAGGAAATCCCGCTCAAAAACGAATCTGGTCGCGATCTGAGATGTTTTCTGCAGACCTGATGCCCATGCGGGCCGCGTAAGGGGACAAGGTAAGTCCACGCGGGCCGCGCGCCCCTAATGTTCCGGATATAAAGTTTCATTATTTACAATTTGGCCCCTAGAGTTGTTTATTTGATGTTTTTAGGGTATTTAAGGACTATTCTTGCCACAAAATCATAGATTGAGGTAATTTCAAGTATGAGAAGTATAAACCAAGTATGATCAAGCGTATAAGTATCGAATCAAGTGTCGTTCACGTTCAAAATACGTTTTATGCATAAGTTTAGATTAATTACAAGTTTGGCACATAGTTTCCAAGAATAATGATTAAACGTCAATTGATTCACCAATTCGAACATACGAGTATATATAAAGTGTGTATAACATATTTGTAACAACATACGAGTTTCATTAATGATCAAAGTCTCGGTTTTTACAACGATTACAAAGAAAGAACGATTACGAGAATACAAGGTTTCCAAACATAGAAATACGAACAAAACTTTCTATAAATGGAAAGTACAAAAGAGCCGGGCGTTACAGTCTCCCCTCCTTTAGGAAATTTCGTCCCGAAATTTTGGAAGACATAGGGAAAAGATGAGGGTACTTCTTTTTCATCTCGCTCTTGAGCTCCCAAGTAAATTCAGCGCCTCGTTTACCTTCCCATCGAACCTTGACGATAGGAATTTTACTGCGCCTCAATAACTTGACTCCTTGATCCACGATTTCGACGGGTTTCTCCACAAAATGCAGAGTGTCGTTTATTTGGAGATCTTCGAGAGGGACTTGGAGTCCTTCTTCAGCGTGACACTTCTTTAGATTTGAGACATGAAACGTTGGATGAACGTTGTTGAGTTCTTGAGGTAAATCGAGTCGATAAGCCACCGCACCAATCCTTTCGAGTACCTTGAAAGGACCAACGTAGCGAGGGGCAAGCTTTCCCTTTTTACCAAAACGAACCACTCCTTTCCAAGGAGATACTTTGAGTAGAACATGATCCCCAACGTTGAGTTGCATCGGCTTGCGCCCCTTGTCGGCATAGACCTTTTGACGATTTCGGGCCTTGAGTAAGTTATCACGGATTTGGTGAATCTTATCCGTTGCTTCTTGTATGATTTCAGGGCCAGTAAAGTGTTTGTCACCAATCTCGTGCCAGCTTAAAGGAGATCGGCATTTGCGACCATACAATGCCTCGAATGGAGCCATTTTAATACTGGAGTGGTAGCTATTGTTGTACGAGAACTCGATCAAAGGTAAATGCACATCCCAACTACCACCAAAGTCGATGACACAAGAACGGAGCATGTCCTCTAGGGTTTGGATAGTACGTTCAGTCTGTCCATCCGTTTGAGGATGAAAAGCCGTACTGAGATTCAAATGAGTAGCCATAGCGGACTGAAAGGTTTGCCAGAGACGTGAAGTAAATCGACCATCGCGGTCAGAAATGATGTCGAGAGGAATACCATGATGTCGTATGACTTCATCGGTATAGATGCGAGCAAGTCGTTCAACCTTGAAGTCTTCACGAATAGGAATGAATTGAGCGGATTTGGTCAGACGATCGATGATCACCCAAATGCTATCGTGACCAGAAGATGTACGAGGGAGTTTAGTGATGAAGTCCATCGCGATGCTATCCCACTTCCAAACGGGGATTTCGGGTTGTTCGAGTAGACCCGAAGGTCGTTGATGCTCGGCTTTGACTTTTGAACACGTAAGACACTTAGAGACGTAAACGGCTATGTCTTTCTACATACCAGGCCACCAATAGGATGTACGTAGATCATGATACATCTTGTCGGCACCAGGATGAATTAAGTACTTGGATTTGTGTGCCTCGTTCATGATGAAGTCTCGAAGTTCTTCGCGATCAGGGATCCAGGCATGATTGTCGAGGTATAGGATACCATCGGCCTTGGAGATGAGGTCGTGTTCTTTAGCGCCTCGTATCTCAATATGGAAGTTACCTTCGTTAATAGAGGCGTATTGAGCTTCGCGAATGCGGCGTGGAAGATTGTTCACAAGTTGGAAACAACGAATACCCTTCATATGTGCTTTGCGACTAAGGGCGTCAGCTACTACATTCGCTTTACCTGGATGGTATTTGATTTCGCAGTCGTAGTCGTTTAACAGTTCCACCCAGCGACGTTGACACATGTTCAGTTCCTTTTGGTCGAAAATGTGTTGAAGGCTCTTGTGGTCAGTGAAAACCTCACACTTAGTACCATAAAGGTAGTGTCACCAAATTTTCAACGCAAAAACAACTGCGCCAAGTTCAAGGTCATGGGTAGTATAGTTTTTCTCATGTATCTTGAGTTGACGAGATGCATAAGACCTTGCCTCGTTGCATGAGGACGCAACCAAGGCCACGGTTCGATGCATCGCAATACACTACGAAATCATCATTTCCGTCTGGAAGAGTAAGGATAGGAGCGTTGCAAAGCAAGTCCTTGAGAGTCTGAAAGGATTCCTCTTGCTCAGGACCCCAAGTAAAAGGTTTCTCTTTTTGGGTCAATGAAGTGAGAGGAACAGCGATTTTTGAAAAATTCGAGATGAATCGACGGTAATAACCCGCCAATCCTAAGAAAGAACGGATTTTGGAAGGAGATTTAGGCGCGGTCCAATTCTTTACAGCCTCGATCTTTGCAGGGTCGACATGGATTCCTTTTTCACTAACAACGTGTCCAAGGAATTGGACTTCTTTAATCCAAAACTCGCATTTAGAGAACTTAGCGTATAAGCGTTCAACACGTAAGAGCTCGAGTATAAGGTGAAGATGACGTTCATGATTGGCTCGAGATTTAGAGTAAATGAGGATATCATCAATGAAGACGATCACGAAACGATCCAAATAGGGCTTACAAACACGATTCATTAGATCCATGAACACAGCGGGTGCGTTGGTCAAATCAAAAGGCATAACCACGAACTCGTAATGTCCATAGCGAGTGCGAAAAGCGGTTTTGGGTACGTCCTCTTCGAGGACCCAAACCTGGTGATAACCAGAACGAAGATCGATTTTGGAGAAACAAGTAGCGCCTTGAAGTTGGTCAAAGAGATCATCGATACGCGGAAGAGGGTAACGATTCTTGACAGTGAGTTTGTTGAGTTCGCGATAATCGATACACATATGGAAAGAGCCGTCTTTCTTTTTAACGAAAAGCACAGGTGCACCCCAAGGTGAGGTACTTGGATGAATGAAGCCTTTATCGAGGAGTTCTTGAAGCTGCGTAGATAATTCTTGCATCTCAGAAGGTGCAAGACGATAAGGAGCCTTGGAAACAGGAGTCGCACCAGGTACGAGGTCAATACGAAAGTCAACGGATCGAGGTGGAGGAGGACCAGGTAAATCTTCAGGAAAGACGTCAGGGAAGTCGCGCACCACTGGAACATCACTTAAACTCTTTCCCTTGCCCTTTTCTTCCACAACGTGGGCTAAAAAGGCAAAGTACTGTTTGCGTAAGTATTTGTTCGCTTGTGTGCAGGACATCAACTTCAGTCCCTTTGAAGGCCGGTCTCCATAGACGTGTAAAACATCACCAGAAGGAAGGGGTAAACGAACGTATTTCTCGTGACAAGCGATTTCAGCATGGTTCTTTTGAAGCCAATCCATGCCTATCATGACGTCGAAGCTACCCAGTTGCATGGGTATGAGATCGATAGGGAAAACGTGTTCGTTGAGAGTAAGACAACAATCACGAAGGACGGAATCGACTAAGATGGACTTGCCATTGGCGACTTCAACGGAAAACGACTTAGGTAGTTTAGAGCGCGTGCAATTTAACAATGATTCGAATTCTAAGGACACAAAGCTTTTGTCCGCACCAGTATCAAATAGTATCGAAGCATAAAGATGGTTAACAAGGAACGTACCGTTAACGACATTATTGTCGTTGCGCGCTTGATTCGCGTTCAGATTGAAACAGCGTCCACGAGGAGGTTGTAGTTGCTCTTGATTCCATAGTGGGCATTGAGGACGAAGATGATTGGCGTCTCTACATTTGAAACAAGCTCTAGCGGGTCTCGCGTTTTGAGGAGGGGGTGGAGCTTGTTGCGCTTGTTGAGCTGGTGGGGCTTGTTGTGCTTGCTGAGCTGGTGGAGTTCGTTGTTGTTGATAGCGACAAAAGGGGGTGTCATGTCCATAACGGTTACAATTGGCACAAAGAGGACACCTGGCATTGGCGGGATGGTGACGGTTACATGTGGCACACTTGGGGTGAATCCCAGTGTACGACCTTTGGGTGTTATCAGGAGCAACAGGGTTTGGGTTAACAGGTGGCACAATCGCATTGCAAACAGGGTTTGATTTCTTTCGCTTCTTCCCCCTATTGCCACTCGACTGTTGGGTGATTTGGTTGGCTGGCTTGAAAGAAGCGGGGTTTGCGGCTTGTTTATCGCGTACACGGTTGTTGTTCAGGGAAGCGGCCAAACGATAAACAGCTTCGATATTGTCGAGTTTGGCAGCCTCGATCGTGTCGCGCATAGCAGAGGGTAACCCATTGATATACTTCCGTATCTTGCGGTCGGTGGTCATAACAAGGTGAGGAACTATGAAGCTGAGTTGTTTAAAACGGGTGGTGTAGGCTAGGTTTTCATCCCCCAATTGCTTTAGTGCCCAAAATTCTTCCTCCAACTTTTGTTGCTCATGCGGAGGACAAAACTCGTCCATCATCAGGGCCTTAACTTCTTCCCACTCCAACGCATATGCCAGTTCGTTCGAACAAATGTTCCTTTCGTTCGTCCACCATTCAAGAGCTCAGGCTTGGAATACCCCAGTCGCGCTACGCGTTCTGAGCTCTTTGGGGCAATCACTATTGATGAACGTGACCTCCATGCTATCAAACCATTCGAGCATGGCGGTCACCCCATCATTGCCGGTGAATGGCTTAGGGTTGCACGCTGAAAAGTGCTTGAAATTGAACGAAACGGGCTTGCATGCTTCGACCTTAGAGTCGACGGAGGAGTTCGGAGTTTCAGAAGCTCGAATTTCGGAAATGACCTTTGGAACGATGCGCGCAAATTGATCGGCCATGAAAGCCATCATCTTCTTTGTAGCACGGGACTTTGACTTTTTAGACGAGTTGGAGTGACGAGAAGACATCTAAGATTCAAAAGAACGAATAGGTGAGACTTGATCATAATGTTTGTTTAAGAAAAGAAATCGTTTGCATAAGTTGCTTCACATAGCATAAAGTGTCACATAGCATAAAATTTTCAAATTGATTCACATAGCATAAAGAGTTTAGATGTCACATATAGCATAGTCATGAGTCCAACATAGCATAACATGGATAAATGAAAGCTTTGTAAATTTAGTTTGTTCACGAGGGATTATTATTGTTTGTGATTGCGATGACGTGCGAAATGATTAAAACGGAATTTTGAAATGAACGAACGTTCAAGTATAAAATCACATATAAATTGAGATACATAAAAGAAAGGCTCAATAAAACATAGGATTGTTTCGGGTAGAGAAACGTCGACTATTCCAAAGTGGGTCGAAAGTCCTTTCGAATTAGAGAAAACGTGCTTTGGCCTATAGGTAAGATACTCTCGTCGAGAACGATTAACGGTATCTTACCCTTCCGGTTACTACACATCTCTAATCGATTGAAACAATCAGGACTTTGGCGAGATTGAAAATCGAGGAATGGGACTTAATCGACGAGGTGCGGGTTTCACCCCTAACTTGATGATTTCGTACCCTAAATGTGGTTGGTACTTGTCGGGTCAAAATAAAATTTCGACACTTTGACAAGGGTCCACTAGAGTTGAAATGGAAATTACCATTAAGTTGTGGATTTCACTCCTAGCTTAATGGTGTAATTTCGTGCAAAAAGAAATAGTTCAAGGTAGAATGAGAGTCGTTTACCAAATTGTGGGTTTCACGCCTATTTTGGTAAAGTTGTCTCGTTTGTGTTACAAGAGTATATAAATAAACAAAAGTGTATTCATGTTAACCTTAGGAAAGGCATATAAATTTAATCAACAAGAAGTGTAGCTAGGAAGCATGCATGGTAGAGTACAAAAGTTTTAAACAACACATAAGAGGCAAAATTCCTAAAACTATAGATTAGGGCAACAGCATGGCAATTTTCCTAATTCCCTATAGTTATGGCTCTGATACCAATCTGTCACACCCCAACCGATGGCGGAAACATCGGGATGAGACGAACAAATTGCTCAAAACATCATAACACTATGTGACAATATTTAATTAAACTCAAATTTCATTGCAAGAACTAAATTGTCATACAACATGTAAAATGGAAATACAACATTGTTCAAATTCAAATCAACAAAAGATAAATAGATTTAAGGTGTGTATCTAGTCCACCCTAAACTTGTTTCATCATTCATCCATACTTCAATAATCAACTTGCAACATGTATTAAAATAGAGTTTCAATGAAAAGGCAATGAGCGAGTATACAAGTTTGTTTACATAGCATAATAGAATAAAAACTCAAATCCAACATGATCCATAATATGTGATTACTAGTATGCAATTTTGGCGTACAATATGATCAAACCCCAGAACACAACACATAAAATAGCCTAATCCCAATCGTTCAGCGGGGTGGTAACTTAACAATACCCAAATAGAACAGCAGGCGGGGCGTTAATCCTATAGCGCTATAATTGTTAAGGTGGGCGAGCAAGTCAATGAGCATATAACGTTCCAAATCGTTCATAGAGCATACAAGAATAGCAAGTAAGTCACATTAGTTTCATGCTTCGTTCAAAGATTGAGTATGTTTAGTTTAAAAGTGGTTTGCATAATTATACATGTTGCATCCCAAAGTGTAAAGGGGAAAAAGGGATCGAGTATACTCACGGTGGTTGCAAGCTTTCCTACTTGGAATTCCCGCGAGCGAGTTGTTTGAGTAGATTAAGTTGGAGCACCTAGTCCTTCTACACGAGGAAACGTAGGTGTGTGAGTTTGGCGTTCAATG
This sequence comes from Helianthus tuberosus, assembly GCA_030545235.1. NCBI lineage: Eukaryota > Viridiplantae > Streptophyta > Magnoliopsida > Asterales > Asteraceae > Helianthus > Helianthus tuberosus. The sequence goes on along the minus strand of CM060401.1, from coordinate 108,943,411 downwards.
AAAGATTATAATTTGGAGTTTAACATAACATAAAGTATTATAAAATATGATACGAAAAATAATCATCTTTAACTTATACTCTTATATGACACTATGTAACCACTAGGGTTATATTGTATTTCATGGGTAATATGCCCATTAGAATCATACTTGGAGTGTTAAGTCCTAGATGGTATTCTACTACTTTAACATATAAACACAAGTTTAACATTAAAGGTTCGAATGAGTGTGTGTATATACTTAGGTTAAGTATTACATATTACTAAGTCCAATATTTCATGTAGGAGGTAGAAGTTTAAGATCTTTATTTAGGCACCTCGAGTTATTCATGGATGTCATGTATGGGGTAGGAAGAATAGCTTCCATTTAGGAACCCCTTGAATGTTCACCACTTCTCTTGATGTAAAAACAACCAAGGAGGGTCACGAACTAGGATTAGTATAATATAAACAATCTAACTAAGAGAAATCATCAAATCATGTGAGGATTGTATGTTTGGAACAACCCAAGTTGTTCCATAATCACTCTACATCAAGAACTAGCTCGAACATGACTTGTGGGTCAAAACACCCTAAACAAACAGAAAGTTTATGAGGTTTAATCCTCTGATTTAAGTGTCTCAACCATGTTTTTAAGCTTAACCAACCATAAGAGAGGTTGTAAGCATTAGGACATTGGTGTGAGATGTGTTAGACACAAGTTGGATGAAGTTTAAACAAGTTTGAAAGAGTATGTAACAAAACAGAAAGTTCTTGGACCATTTCAGAGCAATTCCAGGTCTGATTTCTCCGAGGAGAAGTCAAGGAATCAAACCCCATGATTATCCAAGCAAGTAGGAAGAAAAATCAAGTAATTTCGTTAAGAAATGAGCAAGTTATACTCACTTTTGTGCAAGAGTATGAATCTGTCCGAAAATGCAGATTCTTGCTAGAACTTGAGAGTGTTTAGGAGAGATTTGAGAGTGTTGAAAGTGTCCAAGTGCTTGGAGGACCTTGGGTACTTATAGGGGAGTGATTAGGGTTGTTTTGGGGGGATAATTAAGGCTAATACTCGGTTTAAACAAGGAAATCCCGCTCAAAAACGAATCTGGTCGCGATCTGAGATGTTTTCTGCAGACCTGATGCCCATGCGGGCCGCGTAAGGGGACAGGGTAAGTCCACGCGGGTCGCGCGCCCCTAATGTTCCGGATATAAAGTTTCATTATTTACAATTTGGCCCCTAGAGTTGTTTATTTGATGTTTTTAGGGTATTTAAGGACTATTCTTGCCACAAAATCATAGATTAAGGTAATTTCAAGTATGAGAAGTATAAACCAAGTATGATCAAGCGTATAAGTATCGAATCAAGTGTCGTTCACGTTCAAAATACGTTTTATGCATAAGTTTAGATTAATTACAAGTTTGGCACATAGTTTCCAAGAATAATGATTAAACGTCAATTGATTCACCAATTCGAACATACTAGCATATATAAAGTGTGTATAACATATTTGTAACAAAATACGAGTTTCATTAATGATCCAAGTCTCGGTTTTTACAACGATTACAAAGAAGGAATGATTACGAGAATACAAGGTTTCCAAACATAGAAATACGAACAAAACTTTCTATAAATGGAAAGTACAAAAGAGCCGGGCGTTACAGTGGGGGCACCCGACCTCCGAACTTTTCGCTCAGTAGTATCCGGTATGTAGTTTTCGTATATGATTTTTTAGGTATATACGTTTTCGACCCCCCGGTTTTATAATTTTTTTAGGTATATACATTTTCGACCCCTTGTTTTATAATTTTTTTTAGGTATAAACGTTTTCGACCCCCAATCGGAAATCTCAAGGTTCGCCACTGACTGAAGGTCCGTAGAACTCCTCTCTCATCCCCTCTTATACCACCACATACTTGCTTTCTGTTTAGCCATGTAGGGGTCTACGACCTTAGAAATGTCATATTTAGTGATGCTTTATGTAATGTGCGGTTTAAAATAAGTTTGCTTAACTTTTCATGCTCTTTATAATACTCAAGACTCGTTTTAATCCAGCCTGTTTGTTGTCACCACTCACAAAAATTGTTGTATGTCACATGGGGTCAGGGTAAGGTTATTGTAAAAAAGGTTAAAAGTGTGAGAAGTGTGAGAAATATTATGGAGATGACATGTATCCTCAATCTAAATTAATTCAAAAGGGTAAACAAGTAATTTTATAATTGATTCAATTAATTCAAAACTTTTCATAATCGCCACCTTATTTATAGGATCATGATTTTTTAAAAGATCTCTATAAAAACACTACGAATAACTCTGCAACCACCATTCAGCACGTATATAACACCATTCAATAATTATATAACACCATTCAATAAGTATATAACACCATTTTAAAGATATTCATAAAACACTACGAATAACACTGCAAAATCACCATTCAACACATATATAACACCATTCAATAAGTATATAGCACCATTCAATAATTATATAACACCATTCAATAAGTATATAACACCATTCAATAAGTATATAACACTATTAAAGACACTACATCCATTTCTAGAATGTGTTCTTATATAATGTTCATAGTATGGTTATTGTACATGGTGTTTTAAACCTGCATGCATGGTGTTTTACATCTGCATGCTAGTAGATGTTCCAGATTCCATATGTTAAAACACCATGGTGTTTTAAAACCTACATTTCAGTAGATAAAAAAACACCACGCTTTCCAGTATGTGTTTAAAACACCACACTTTGAATCACAATACAATTAAAACACCACTGTATGAACATAGACAAAACATCATGGACTAAACATCTGATCGAAACATATTTTTTTCTATATAAGTATAGCAATATGGTACTCATATTAAAAATAAAAAAAACGCTCGTTATCATGGTATATTAAAAAAAAACAGTTACGTATAAAAAGTTATTGATGTTTAAAAAAGACGGGGGGGGGGGGGGGGGGGAGCTGCATGTGCATTAATGTTAGTTTCTTAATTTAAAAATGTAAAATTTACCTGTATACCCTTAATCTAGAAAATTAATATGTTTAATAGTAAACATTATTTACAATTTTGTCATTATGATTTTAACCATTATATCAAAGATTTAATGGTGTAGATTCTTTCTTACCTTTCTCATAAAAAATATTTTTTTACAGGAACCTCTACCCACGGGGTCAAATCTTATAAAATAAAGTGTACGCATTCTAGGATCTCTGCGTTGTTGTTCATTTATTGGAATAACAAGAATCACTGGAAAGTTACCAATGGGTTTTAGGGTTACATTTCAGTGTGTGAAAGTGGAGATATAATATGAAGTTCTTGTGTTGATTTATTTGGTTTTTCCATCGGTTCATATGAAAGCTAACCTCTAAAGCCAAATTATTATTATTATTATTATTATTATTATTATTAAAAAATACTTATACAAATTAAAAGAGTAATGATATTAATACAACTAAGCCGCTAAGTGTTATTATTTATTTCATAGCTAATTATCATTCGTAAAAAAATGAATTTTATATAAAAGAAATTATTTTCCAAAAAAAAAAAAAAATATCATTCGTATAAACACTTGGGTATTATATATAGTAGGGGACCGCTAAAATGAGAACCACCTCCAGTTTTAAAAACCGCGAGAACCACTTTCTAGCCATTATATCAAGTAGATGGATTGATAAGATTAAAAGTATTTAAAAATAATATTAAGTATTTTTTGTCTTATTATTTCTTTAATATTTTAATCCAAAAGGGTATTTAAATAAAATTACTCTATTTTGTATTTTTAAGTTTATTGTTTTTTTATTACTTTATTGTATTAATATATTAGATTTTTATTTTTTAAACATAGTTTTTTTATTAAGCATTTTCAAATTCAGATTTATTTACAGATTTTTACGTTTAATGTTTTACGTTTTTACGCCCGGCCTTTTCACGCCCCGTTTTTTGACGTGCCGTTTTTACGCCCGACTTTTTCACGCGTCGTTTTTTCAACGCGCCAATTTTACGTTAACGTTATTTACGTTTTACGCGCTAGTTTTTTACATTAACGTTTTTTTACGTTTTACGCGCCGGTTTTTTACGTTAACGTTTTTTACGTTTTTACGTTCCACGCGCCGGTTTTTTGCGTTAACGTTTTTTTACGTTTTACGCGCCGGTTTTTTACGTTAACGTTTTTTACGTTTTACGCGCCGGTTTTTTATGTTAACGTTTTTTACGTTTTTACGTTAACGTTTTTTTACGTTTTACGTAAAACTTTTTACGTTTTACTAAAAAAATTTACGTTTTACATTTTACCTAAAACTTTTTACGTTTTACGAAAAACTTTTTACGTTTTACGTAAAACTTTTTACGTTTTACATTTTTACGTTTTACGTTAAAAACTTTACGGTTTACGCAAAAACGAACGCACACAGAAACTCGCACACTCGGGAGGGGTCTCAGATAGTTTGCTATCATCATCGACGCCTCAAAAAAAAAAAAAAAAACCCAACAAACAAAAATCAAAAGAACGAGTGGATTCTTGAAAAAAAAAACAAACTTTTGGCTCAGATTTTCCGATAATCAGAGGCTGCAAAGTGGGGTTGCAGGTTCAAAAACCTACCCTCCACCATCCTTGCCGCGCCATCGTCAGTTTTTTTTTGCATCATCACCGCCGATTCAATAAGGCACCAGATTCAACCGATTTAAACATTCAAAAGGAACAAGAACATCATTCAAACAGATTCAAAAAATTCAACATATTCAAAAGGTAACAGATTCAACAGAATCAAACCCCAGATTGAAGCAGATAAACAAACCATCATGAAAGTCAAACCCACAAGATTCAAACCCAAATTCAGCAGAATCAACCTCGCATAAAAAACAGTTACCAAAAAAGTCCACTGATCAAAATCACCAGATAAACAAGAACACATGGCACATAGTCCACAGAGTTCATCAGACAAAATATCAAAAGAAACCCAACAAAAACAAATTTGAAAACCCACCTTCACTGACCCAACTCAAACCATCATCTCGAGCACCCACCACCTCCGACATCGGCACTACACCACCGTCATCGAGCACCCACCACCTGCCATCGAGCACCCCACCACCTCCGACATCGACACTCCACCACCGTCATCGAGCATCCACCACCACCATCTAACCCATCATTCACCATCAAACCACCACCATCTAACCCATCGTTCACCGTCAAACCACCACTATCTAACCCTAAACTCCAAATCGGATCTCACTACCCCAAATCGGAGCTTTGGGCGGTGGTTTTGTGACTGTTGCCCACGCAAGTCTTCATCAAATCCAGAATTGGGCGGGGGTTGGGTGGTGAACGGTTGGGTGGCGGTGAACAACGGTGTGTGGTGGGGGGAGGGGGCTGGGGATTGTTGGTGCATTACGTCTGTCGACTTCGTCTTGTATCGAGTCTTTTACTAAGAATGTTAGATCAGGGCACGTATTTCAAGAAAATAGAGTTTAGTTGTAATTTCGCATGAAGGAACTAATTCCGCTTGAAAGTGTCACAAGGTAATTCCGTGCGGAATTAGATTCCGCTTGGAATCTAATTTCGTGTGAAGCTGATTCAAGCGGAATTAGAACTCTATATATAGCTCTTCATACGAAATCATTTGTAACTTTGATATTTCCGGTACCGAACTGCTGCTGACGTGTCGTTTGATCTGGAAACTTGTTATATTCAATATACAAGACATTTAGAAGTGATACAAGCTGTTTTACAAGTCAATTCATCTGTTTACGCCTCTTGAATTGATAAAGAACTCTTCTGATTGACTCGTTTGGGTCACAAATCGATCCTACAATTGGTATCAGAGCTCAGGAGGAAGAGTTCTTGCCAAAACAGCCATAATTTCTGACTTCTACACCTTCTTTTTCAAAATTTTCAAAATTTCACGGTTAAAATGGTTTGAATTTCATATATGTCATGCGAAACAGTGTTTTAAAGAATCCTTGAGAATATTGGACATTAATTCGGCTTAAAATTGGTAAAAACTGTAATTCCGTTTGAAAACCAGATAAAAAAAGATGACGTCAGCAGCTTTTCAAACGAGATTAGCGCTTAATTCCGCTTGAATTTGTAATTTCGCTTGAAAAGTACACCTAATTCCGCTTGAAATTACCTGATTCCGCTTCAGAGTGTTATTCCATTTGAGACGTTTCAAAAGAAATTAGATAATTTTGGTTTCAAATCGGTATTCCGTTTGAAAGTGTGCTTGTTCAAACGAAATCAGGTTATTCCGTTTGAATAGGAGTAATTTCGTTTCAAAGTAATTCCGTGTGAGAGTGTTATTCCGCGTGAAAAGAGTATTCCGCTTCAACAGTGATTTCGGTTGAGACTTGATTCCGTTTGAGTTTGGTATCTTGTTTGAAACTATGTTTGTGAGACTTGTGTTTGTGAAACATTATTTTTGAAAAATGGAAGAGGAATTCTACAATGCGTTTGCGACACCGATTGCACCAGTTACAGCTGCCGATACATTGTACAGTGAAAATGAGACAGGAACTTACCAAAAACCACCTAAGCTAATGTTCATTGAAGATTTTAAAGGTTGGCAAAATCGATTTGAGAACTGGGTGCAAGCATATAAGTTTGACACATGGTGTGCTTTAAACAAAGATTATGAGAAACCGAAAAACGAGCGTGGGCTTGAAAAAGCTTTTTGTGATTTTTCAGAGAGTGATAAATTGAAGTATACAAGTGAGAAAATGATGATTAGTCTTCTACAACAAGCAGTAAAGGAAGATATCTTTGTTTTGCTTCAACATGAGGGTACTGCTAGATCGATTTGGAAATGCGTTGATTCAAAAGTTCAAAGGAAGTGCAGATATGATTAAAAACAAAAAGGCTTTATTGAAGAAATCATTTGATATGTTTGTAGCTTTCGATCATGAAACAACTAAGATGACCATTGATAGATATTGTCACCTGGTATTGGAAATGGGAATATTGGACATTAAGAAAGATGATGATGAATGGGTTGATAAACTTGCTGATGCATTACCACAACAAAAATGGGGAACTTATCTGTTGATTGTGAAACACATGAGAAAATCAGAAAATATGAATCTGGCACAGTTTATTCAAAAGATTGAAGAGTACGAATTGGATATCCAGAAAACAACAATTATGAAGAATCCAAATGCTCAACAAGATGTCAGTGTGTATTACAGAGGAAACAAATTTGAAACCACTCCAAGCCCAAAGATCCAAACTGGTTTCAGTGCTGATACTTCGTCTGGAACAAAGGGTAGTAATTTGACACAGAGTGGTGGATCTTCGTCTTCGTATTCAAGCTTTGATCCAAATCATACAACATCAAGTCCTCTTAGACAGAACTCAACGAATCTTCAATGTAATGTCACTTTGAACATTCAAAATGATCAGAATTTGTCTCCAGAAATAGCCAAGCAACACATGGCATCACTTGTTTCTATGTTGGAATCATACGAAAGTTTGATTGCTGGCAAGATTGGAAATCCGATGCTTACAAAAGAAGATTATGACCAGATAGATGCTGAAGAAGTTGAGTTGATGGATGTAAAGTGGTGTTTAGCCAGTGCTGTTCGAAGAGCAGAAAAATTCACACAAATCACTGGAAGAAATGACTTTCATGAATTGTCTAATTCACCGTTAGGTTTTGGCAAATCCAAGGTTACATGTTTTCGTTGTCATGAAAAAGGTCATTTTAAGCGTGAGTGCAAAAACAAAGAAGCTGATGGAAGACAAGATCAGTCTGGAAAGAACAATTATTATCAGAAATCAATTTTTCATCAGATTACTCAACAAAAGGAACCAAAAACTGCTCATGCTAGAATGATCGAAGATGCAAATAAGAAATCTTATTTTGGTTTCATTGATCAAGATGATGAGAAAGTAGCTGAAGGCTTCAGCTGGGATAACTACATTCCACCAGGTTCAGGTCTTGTTGCTAGAATTATGGAAGAAGATGAAGGCAAATCTAGTTCGAAAAGAATACCGATTTTTCCAGATCTTGGAAGTGACATAGATACTGATGATGAAGAAGAATACATTAATAAAACCATAAAATGTATAGATCCTGACAGTTTTAATTTGTTTTTTGCAGATAAAGTTGAGTTGCTGAATCAGAAGAAGATTGCCAGATTGAGGAAAGAGCTGGAAGCAGCAAGAATCCTTGCTGATGAAAAAGCAAAGACAGAAGCTGGAGAAGCTAACGTTGATCAAGTAACTGAGAAAGTAGTAGAAAAAATCGTTGAAGTGGAGAAAGTGGTTGAAAAAATAGTTGAAGTCGAAAAAATAGTCGAAGTTGAAAAACTCGTTGAAATTGAGAAAATAGTCGAGGTAGAGAAAATTGTTGAAGTTGAAAAGGTTATCGAGGTTGAAAAGATAGTTGAAGTCATCAAACCTTGTCAGAAATGTGTGGAGTCTTGCACACATTGTGAGGAGAAAAACAAGAAGATTAGTGAGTTGGAAGAGCTGAAAGAAAATTTGTTGTCTGATTTGAAGTATGTGAAGGAGTCGTATGATGTTTTGAACAAAACAGTTGATGGTTTGAACAAAACAAATCGAGAAGTAGATGCTGCAATGACGATGATGAGTTCAACATTAATGACAAAACAGAAGGTCATCAATGAATATATTGAAGACTGTGCTAAGCTGAAGCAAGATTTGGAACTTGAAAAGATTGAGAGTGAAAGAATCAAACGTTTGTTGTTGAGCTATACGACTTGTGATTATTTGATTGATCGAGTTTATCCTACTGTTGCAGGTCTTGAAGCTTTCCAAGACAAAGAAAAGGAAGATACAGATACTGGTAAGAAACAAAGTGTCAAGTATAACAAGTGTCCGCCTCCAATCTATGAAAGTTATGCTCCGAGAAAGCCAAATGAGGAACGTGTAAATAAGGCTCTCAACATCAAGTTAAAGTCTGAAATCATTGATGAATTACCAGACAATATTGATGTCACATTCACAGCGTCTGACACTGATCATGAGTCTGAATTGTTAAAGAAAGTGGTCGATCAGGTGTTGGATATGGATGAAGAGTCAAAGTCGGAAAGTTCGAGTTCGTCAGAAAAGAGTCCGAGTTCACCGGTTAAAAGGGTTTACAATAAGGAATTCCTGTTATCAAAATCTAATTTGAATGACGGACCAATCAAAGTAGCATATACTTTGAAGGATTCAGACAAATTATATCCTGATGAGGAATTTCCAAAAAGAAGTGTCAAATCTGAAATGATCAAACAGGTTTTCAAATTAACAGAAATTAATATTTATGAAATAAAAGATTTAAATCTTCATGAAAAACCTAAAATTTACACTTCAAGAGTTCAACAGAGATTGAACAAGAAAAAAGGTTACAGTTCTGGTTCAGGTTATCAAAAGAAACCAAACCATAACGGTAATTTCAAAAAGCAGGGCTTAGGTTTTAATTCTTCGAAAAATTATAAAAATGAGAAAAATTATAAACCAAAAACAAAATTTGTTTCAGGAGGAAGTTCTGAAGAAGAGCAGAAGAAACCATTCTGTAAACAGTCAAATCAAGAGTTTCTTGCTGAAATAAAGAAGAATGTGAAGAAATTTGCTCCAAGAGTTGACAGAAGAACCTGTTTCAAATGTTAAAAAGTTGGACATATTGCTTGGAATTGCCAACAGTTCAACAACACAAAACAGGGAGTTTCTTTTAACTCAAAATTGAAAGAAAAATGTGTTGATGAAAAGAAACAACCAACTGAGAAATCTAAAGTGTTTGAAAATTCGACTTTCGAGACTGGTGATGTTTCAAAACGTTTTTTTACAAAACAAATGTCGATTTGAACAAACAAAGATGGGTTGTAAAATCTGAGAGTAGTTCTGACAATGAATCTGATTCCATAAAATCAGAGGAGTCATCTGTTGAGAAAAAGGTTGATAATTCCGTTCCAGAGTTGAACGAGGAAAACTTTCCGCCATTGTCAAAAGATAATTTGAAATCAAAAGGTAGGTTTGAGATTTCAGGTCAATTCTTCTCTGGTATAGAAGAATTTGATGCTGAAAAGGCTTTCATTGGGAAAGTCAAACATATTTTTGGTAAGATGGTTGATGGAAAAGTAAAGGGTGCAAAAGAATTTTACAAATCAAAATGTTGGTGGGATAGATGTGTACCAGAATCTCCCAAGGCTGGTCAGGCTTGGGGGAAAGTACTTCCTAACTGAAATTCTGACTTGCCGGAGCTCCCAGGTTGGTAAGCGTGGAGCAGGAATCGGCATCATTCTTGAATTGTTTGGTTGGTAAATCTACAGGTGATATCTTTAAATTGTTATATTTTGTTTTACAAATGGTATGATTGGTCAAGTGAACCTACAAGTGGTTGAAAAAGGTTTTCACTTACAAGTGGTAAATCAAGGACATTAAATTGTACTTGTTTTTCCTACAAGTGGTATTTTGGAGAACAATGTGATGAACCCCTAATTTACAAGTGGTAAAATCAACAAAACTTATTTTCAGGAAAAACCATTCGATTAAAACAAACTTAAGTGTTTTGAAATCAATGAGAAAATAGTTTGTTGAAAGGGGGAGTTCTGATTGTTTATGCCAAGTGGATGGCGAATTGAAGTGATTTGATATCAGTTGCTACTTTTCTTGTATAGTTTGTTTTCAAATTTCTTTAAATGATTTTGAATTTTAGGGGGAGTAAGATTTTTTTTCAGAAAATCCAAAACCATTTGAAAATTTGAAAAAGTCAAAATCATGATTAAATAAAAAATGAGTTTTGTTGTGAAAAAGAGGAAATGAAAGTACATCAGTGGACGATCACAGCATGCTAAAGAAATGGAAAGTCAAAAATGTAATAAACGGTCTCACTGATGATGTGGCAGTAGGTTTTTGCACATTTAGTAGATTGTGACGAGATATATACTTAAATTTCAAACTTACTTATATCGTGGGGAACATCTCTAGGATATATGGGTAACCCCCGAAATCTTGTTTGAAAGACCCCTCTTTCTGAGATACTAGGTATTTATGCTTAGTGATATCTGGGGTATTATCCCGGGACTTCTGATTTTGCGGAAGCAATAGCCTAGTCCCCGGAGAATACTTTACGCTTGCTTGAAATATAGCCCACCCTCAGCATAAAAAATGATGAAACATTGCAAAATGCTAATCATGTGCTGTTGAAGAAAAGATCCTCTAAAGGGGACACACCAAAAGTCGAAGCCGTTATCTCTCTGCTGAACGGAAGTTCTGACTTGAGCTCTCACGGCCCTCGCAATTTAACCCCTTACAGATATCATCTAGGTATACTCACCTGTAAGACTGAATATTGGGATCTGGATATGGGAGTATATTCTGAGGTGGGACACGCGAGTAAGTTTAAGTCTCTAAAACACTAATCTCGTATCTCGAAACAGTTAAACTTTGTGTGAAAATTTAAGTGGATCAGTATACTGACAATCTAAGTGAATCGTTTAGAACTTAAAATGTTTAAAGCTTAATGGTGTTGGTGATTTGTCTCATAAACTGATATGATCTTCTTACACAAACTCACAAAAATATTGTATGTTTATATTTCTTTATTGCATTTCATTTTAATATCAAAAATCCAAAAAGATTTTCGGAGTGTTTTAGCATAAATTTTGAAAAATTCAAAAAGATTTTAGACAACTGATGTTGTAAAGCTGATTTTCAAAATTCCGAGTGCTAAACATGACGAACAGGTTTGGGAGTGTGTGTTTAAAAATGATATACATACTAGTGGTTATCAAAATTAAAATTGTCATGTCAACAATTGAAGTTTTGATCTGAAGTTATCAAGTGTTTAGCAAAGTTTCTAAATGGGTTATATCTTATCTTTTATGAAACTTATGTTTTGGGTAGAGAATATGCAGGTAAGCCAGGAATCGATCCTGAACTTGTAAATATGTGAACAGTATATGAGTCAGACTACGATCCCAACACAATTCAAGGGGGAGTCTGCTAGTAGAACAACATCCGAGGGAGAGAAGAGTTGTAGATGCAAGAGCCAGAATCAAATCCTGATCAAGAGAAAATAGAGTCAGGTTGAGATTCTGGGCAAGAGAGATGAAGTTTAAGGATGCTTACTCTGTCAGATATTTTTGAAGAGCCCGAAGACTGATAAAGACTGAAGACGTTGAAGACTCGACACTGAAGACTCGACACTGAAGACTCGTCAACATCCGAGGGGGAATCTGTTGGTGCATTACGTCTGTCGACTTCGTCTTGTATCGAGTCTTTTACTAAGAATGTTAGATCAGGGCACGTAGTTCAAGAAAATAGAGTTTAGTTGTAATTTCTCATGAAGGAACTAATTCCGCTTGAAAGTGTCACAAGGTAATTCCGTGCGGAATTAGATTCCGCTTGGAATCTAATTTCGTGTGAAGCTGATTCAAGCGGAATTAAAACTCTATATATAGGTCTTCATACGAAATCATTTGTAACTTTGATATTTCCGGTACCGAACTGCTGCCGACGTGTCGTTTGATCTGGAAACTTGTTATATTCAATATACAAGACATTTAGAAGTGATACAAGCTGTTTTACAAGTCAATTCACCTGTTTCCGCCTCTTGAATCGATAAAGAACTCTTCTGATTGACTCGTTTGGGTCACAAATCGATCCTACAGAGATGAGGGTGTGTGGTGGTTGTTTTGAGTTTTGATTTGGGGTTTTCCAAATGCAGAATCTGTCGAAGCATTTTCAAGAGAGAGAGAAATGAGAGAAAAATGGAGAGTGTAGATTGTAGAAGATGATACTGACAAATGAAAGAGGAGAGAGAAAGAACTTTAAATGAAGAGAGATAAGGGGATTTGAGATTTGGGGTAAAAGATCAAAATAACCTTATTGTTGGCATAATCTAATTGGTTAAGAGTGATTCTCGCGGTTCTTACAACTGGAGGTGGTTGTCATTTTAGCGGCTTCCATATATAGTATAGATTGTATGTTATTGAAAAGACATATTTCTTAGGTGTGATGAATTGATTCTCAAGTCAATCAATACAAATTATATTATAACTAAAACTTATATATTTTTATCTCTATATAATAATAATAAGGTGTGTTAACCTTACTAAATTTCAAGTACGCAAGCTTATTATTGGTTTCATGGTATAATATATATTAAATACAGTTAATTAAATAAAGAAATAATTGTTGTTGAGATGTCTCTGGTATATTACGTAAGTAGATGAATAAGACCTTTTAAATGATACCAAATCGGTAAATATTTTCTTATAGTATCGTCCCTTTTCAATTGAATGATACCAATCAATCGGTAAATATTTTCTTATAGTATGGTCCCTTTTCATTTAGATTTTGGAATGATTTAACCAAATTATACTACTACAAAACGAGTTAAGTTTTATTAATTTAAAAACATGTTCGAATTTCCTTATACAATCAATTAAATGTGACAAAAATCTATTTTTATATAGAAAATCACAAAAATAATTATTTGTAGTATACTTTATATTATACACTAGGTTAGAACCCCGTGTATTACACGAGTTAAATAAATGTAATTTTATATATTAAATAATAAAAAGTTATATATTTATGAAACTCGCATATTGTACGGGTTAAATAAATATAATTTTATATATCAGATAATAAAAAAAAGTTATATCTTTAAAAACCATGTGTATTACACAGATTAAATAAATATAATTTTGTATACTAAATACTAAAAACGTCGTATCATTAAAAAACCCGTGTATAATCGGGTTGAATAAATCTAGCAAATGATAAAAAAAATTACATCCTTAAAAACCCCGTATATTACACGTGTTTAATAGATCTAAAAAAGAGTTATATCTTTAAAAACTATGTGTATTACACAGATTAAATAAATGTAATTTTGTATATTAAATACTAAGAACGTCGTATCTTTAAAAAACCCGTGTATAGTCGGGTTAAAAAATCTACCAAATAATAAAAAAAATTATATCCTTAAAAACCCTGTGTATTACACGTGTTGAATAAATCTAAGACAAAATTGCAGAAAACAACCTTTATGTATACCCCAAACTGCACTTTATACCCTTCACTATGAAATCCGCCAAAACCAACCTTTACGTTCATGTTTTGTTACACATCACAACCTTTACACCAAACCTAGTCAAAAAAGTCAGTTAAGTTGCCCCATGTGCGATGCATGTGAGGGCATATATGTCTTTTCCTTTGAATAATATATTTAAATAAATAATTAAATCAGATTTGAAAACCCACCTTTCTTCAACCCTATCTCTTAGCAACAATCTGAAAACCCACCTTTCTTCAACCTCTCTGCAACTCCTTCGTCGCCGGTGTCCACCGTCGCATCCTCCACCACACATCGCTGCCGCTTTCGTCCCTGCTCCCAGCAACAATCCTCCCAACCTCCCTCTTATATCGAGATCCCTAACCAAAACATCCCAAATCAAACCTAATTTCTTCCAATAACACCTCTCTCGTTTAAATTTCGACCTAAACCTGACAAGAAATCAAGAATTTTGATTTTTAATTTTTAATTTTCAAGGGTTTAAGCCACTGAGAGACTTTAAAAATTCAACCATATCTGCTCTTGCTTCTATCCATCCAAGGTATGAGTTTTCATTGCCAATTTTATCTTCACATAAATCTGATTCTTATGAGTGATGAAGTTATTACTCAACTCTAGGTTATGGTAATTGCTAGGGCTTTTTTTCTTTATTTGACTGCAGTAGATGTATGAGTAGGCTTTATATGGTATTATGTGTTTATGTTTGAAGTTTGATCAGATCATGTTTGGGTGTTTGATGGATTTGTAAGCAAATGAAAGTTGAGTTAGGGAGATATCAATCATAGTTACAAATGAAACAGATTGTGAAGAGGCATTATTTGTTTTTATAACAAGTATATTATTGCAATTAATGAACATTTATTGATCGCGATGTTGTGGAAATACGCCTACCAGGCATTAGTTGATGAACTGTATGATGTTTATATTTGGTACATGCATCCGCCATCACCACCAATAAGATGAAGCCATCATCACTGAAGAGATAGAGTTAGAGAGAGACGACGTGCGTTGATTCAAGCCGATGGCGGAATAGATCATTGATTCAAGCTGATTGTTGATTCATGCCGGCTGGATTCGGTGGTGACGGTGGCTGAATTTGGTGGTGGTGGTGGTGGGGGTTTTCAAATCTGATTTAATTATTTATTTAAATATATTATTCAAAGGAAAAGACATATATGCCCTCACATGCATCGCACATGGGGCAACTTAACTGACTTTTTTGACTAGGTTTGGTGTAAAGGTTGTGATGTGTAACAAAACATGAACATAAAGGTTGGTTTTGGCGGATTTCATAGTGAAAGGTATAAAGTGCAGTTTGGGGTATACATAAAGGTTGTTTTCTGCAATTTTGTCTAAATCTAATTTTACAGAGCAAATGATAAAAAAAAGTTATATCTTTAAAAACTTCGTGTATTACACAGGTTATATAAATGTAACTTTGTATAGTAAATAATAAAAGTTAAATTTTTAAAAATCCCGCGTTTTACACGAGTTGAATAAATATAATTTTGTATACCAAATAATAGAAAAGGTATATTTTTAATAAATTAGGATAACATTTAATATTAATTTATTATTTATATATTTAATATAAGATAAGTAGGAAATAGAGGTATTTGTTTTAAAAATATATTAAATTAACAATTTAGATTTGAGGATAATATTTTATTAAAGTATGATAAGATTTAATATTAATTTATTATTTATTTATTTAGTTAATATAAGATAAATATATATATGAGGATGCCTTCAATAAATGATACGTGTCCAAAACTTGGTTTCTTTTATTATAGTAGATAGATGAACATATTTTGAATATTAATTTTTTATTCTTTTCATAATTTACTTTGTGTTCTTTGTTTTAGTTGATGTGTTGCTATTTTAGTTTAGATTAATCCTTTCTATGCTACAATTGAAGAATATAATTTCAAGATGATATACATTGACATGCCCAGGATTATTATTGTTCATATGCATATGCAACTTCCCTAAATTCTTTGTTAAATCTCTTTGCATCTTCACTAACATTTATTTTTTAAATTTAATAGTTTTTGTAAGCTTTCGAGGGCCTTTTCCAACGAACCTTGAAGTTCTGTCAATGTTGTTTTCTCGAAAATTTGTATTTGCATATTTTTTATTCTTAAATGTCATTGTTATAACAAGCTCTAACTAAAGTTTTACTTCATGTGAGGTGGCGTTAGACATGAGAATTTGTTAATGTATCAAATTTCCTATCCTGTTATACTTTAGGAAATTGGATTTGTAACAATTCCAACTTTAACCTATTGGTAATTCTAACTAAGAAAATGTTTACATGGAGTCTAAACTTTGGACATTTTTCTTTCAACGATCTTATAATAACCGAAAGTTAACTTAGATAGTTTTTACTGACACGGGCTGCTTGTGTTTGCAAAAAAGTCAAAGTTTTAATGACGTGGACTGCTTTTAAGTGGCAAATAGGACAAAGTTCTGATGACATTTCAAGCTTATGTGGTGAAGTTTTGATTACATGGACTGCTTAGACTGTGGGGTATGGGGCGGGGGTTGGGGCGTGGGTTGGCTAAAAACGCCCAAGCCACCACCCCGGGTGGGCTTGGGTTTGGGCGTGGCCCAAGGGGCGGGAGTTTAAGACCGGGCGTGGGGCGGGTCTATCAACATGACATGGCGGGCTCTCAATGGCCAAACCAAACTAGCCGTTGGCCAACGGCTATGTGGTAAAAAAAATATTTTTTCACTATAAAACTTACACTTCTATTCTTTTTTTTACCACATCCAACTACAATACACTCCACCTCTTCTATAATCATTCTCATTCTACGATACGAAAAATGAATCCTCACAATCGTGCTTATGACCCGAACAACACGTTTGGATTCCAAGAAAATCCTAGCCCACCACCCATTCGTCCAATGCCTCGTCCATTTTTAATACACTCCTCTATGCCCGATGTGGCGGGTTACGCATCGTATCTCTCGAATCGTTTGTATACTAACTTCCCTCACACCGACGATTCTATACCTAGCCCGTTTTCACAAACGCCCATCAACCTTTCACCAACCTCCGTCAACCTTTCCCAAACCGAAACCGTCCCCGGAACTCAACCCCCAATGGATGGTCCTTCCGCATCCAAACCCATCAAAAAAAGAAGTCACAAGAAAAAAACCAAGGCCGGGAAAGCACTTGAAACCGCCAAACGAAAACAACAAAGATGGGTCGTTAATGAAGAACTTGCATTGGCGAGGGCTTGGCTTCAACAATCTCAACATCCAACTTTAGGTATTTTTAAATATTTTGTAGCCCTTATTTTAATATTTATGGTTATTTTTTATATAACTTTGTTAGGGCTATAAACGAACCGAAATAAAACGCACAAGGGCCTTGTTCGTGTTCGTTCGTTAAGGAACAAGCTTGTTCATGATCTATTCACAAACACTTACTGAACAAGATTTCTTGTTCGTGTTCGTTCATTAAGGAAAAAAAACATGTTCGTGAACTGTTCACGAACACTTACCATATGCTAATGAACTCTACCAAATGTTCATGAACATAAATGAACAGAAATGACGTTTACGAGCACAATATTCATTTTTGAATAAAATCTGCATTTTCATCACAAACATTACGAAGAATCCACAAAAAAATAAATAAACACTTAACATAATTATCCGAATACAGTTGGCATGATTATCAAAAACATAAGAAACACAAAATTAAGAGTTTGTCAAGCTTTAATACAAACTAAAATTGAAATAGTGAAATGAGGGATGTTGTGAGAGGCATATAAGATAACTAGGGTTTCAAAATTTTAAAAACAGGAAATAATAAAACAAAATACAACATAAAAAAACCTTTAAACGAACTAACACAAATAAATATTAACGAGCAAACATAAGTGAACTCATTATCGAACGCTCACGAACATAAACGAACACATTACCGAACGTTCAATAACGTAAACGAACGAACACAATCTCTGTTCATGTTCGTTCGCTTAACTTAACGAACGAAATTTCCTGTTCGTGTTCGTTCATTTACTAAACGAACGAACATAAACGAACTTCCCGCCGAACGGTTCACGAACGGTTCGCTGAACGTTCGGTTCATTTACAGCCCTAAACTTTGTAATATATTAAATTTTGTTTTTATTAAAATAGGAAATTCTCAACATCGAAGCCATTTGTGGGAAGCGATTAGTAAAGCATTCCATCAAGAAATGGAATGGGAGGCTTATCATGAAAACGATAGCTTATCCTCGAAGTGGACCGAGATAAGCGGCAAACTTACCAAATTAAGTGTTTTTTTAAATAAAGCAAAGCAAAACCCAAAAAGTGGTGAAACCGAAGCCGACTTTGTGAAAAATGCATTGGTCACATTCAAAACAAATGTGGGATTGTTGGGAGATTTGTAAGTTCCATCCCAAGGGGCGAATATCCCCAGTGGTAGCGAAACTAACACGTCTTCCAAAAGGTCAAGGACACCCTCGTCCCAAGCCCAATCGGATGCACGAGATCAAGAGTTGGAGGACTTGCTAGATGATTCTCCAAACCAGCCTGAATTCGTAAGAGATGCCGCAAAAAGGCGCGCTCTAAAATCAAGATCGGGTACGGCATCGCCTTCAGTTGGGAGTTCGGGCTCGCGTAGGGGACTATACAGCGATCGGTTGGATGACATTGCAAGCAAGTTAGATACATTCAACATATTCCAACAACAAAGGACATAAATTTGGAAGAGCAAAGAAGCTAGGGATGCTCTGAAACAAAGACGAGATGATATGAAATTTCTAGCCCAGCCCATCGATCACCTATCGGGTGAAGGGTTGGAACTAATGTTGGAGACGAGAGAAGAGATAAAGAAAAAATATAAGCACTAGGAATTTTTTTATGTAATTTTCTTTATTTAAAAATCATTAAAAAATTTAAATTTTGTTGTTTTAAAAAATATTAAAATAGCCGTTTGGGCTGGCCACGCCCCAAACCCCCGCCCCACCATACCGTCTTCAATGTGGGTCAGCCAAGCAAAGCCCACCCAAGCCATGTGTCGTGGCCACGCCCCAAACCCCCGCCCCACCATACCCCACGGTCTTATGTGTGAGTCCACGACAGCAAAAACAGACTGAGATTATTAAAATCCGCTTTTCCTTATACGTTAATATGGGATCGCTGAAGGGAAATATATTTTGGGACTTTCGATAAACATCCCATGAGTTGGGATTAGTCCCGGATAATAGGTAAAAGTTAGGTTTTTTGTAATTTTCCATTTACTTTTTATAAACCAAGAATGTGAGTATCTATTGAATCAATTATTAATTTCCGATATCTT
Source organism: Helianthus tuberosus (assembly GCA_030545235.1). Taxonomy (NCBI): domain Eukaryota; kingdom Viridiplantae; phylum Streptophyta; class Magnoliopsida; order Asterales; family Asteraceae; genus Helianthus; species Helianthus tuberosus. Next base: position 108,924,066 of record CM060401.1, on the reverse strand, counting down.
CTTGAATGAAGCGACTTTAGAGATTTATTTCAAGAAATATGTATGAATGGTTTAGAATGTTTTTTTTGAATGATGAACTTCATGTATAAGGTTATCACACTCTTTAAATCGGAGAGCCCCGTATTGCCCTACTTTGGCCAGACTATGTTATCTTAACCGCGCCCACGCTGGCTTCAAAGTTTGGCTTTTTTGGGCGTTCCCTAGGAAAACCATACCGCCGGCTACCAGTTGACAGTAGTGTCACAACCCCCGACCCCACCCTGGACGGAATCGGGAGCCGCGAGCAGCCAGATGGTACCGGTGGTTATTTTGAAAATAGTGCAGCGGAAATTTCATCAGGACCGTGAGTTAGGAAAAATATCAGAGTTTAGAAAACACCGGATTTTATTTATTTATTATAGATGAGATAAAACCATGTTTTGAAAGGTAGCTTAAATATGGGATAAACCCGAATACATAAAACAAATTTTAATTTAATTCATTTGATAAAATAAGCCACTTCTGTAAGCCTTGTTGGTGCCGTATCCAACTCTTATTCCGATCTACTGTAATTACCTGAAACGCGTTTTAAAAACATTTGGTCAGCAGGAAATACTGGTGAGTTCATTCGTTTTATATAAAATGACACATTGTTATAAATTACAGCATAAGAGCGATTACAATGGCTTCTATCTTATTTTTGTCTGGCGCCGTGTCACCTCCTGGTGACGATGGTTATACCACTATTGGGTCCTTTCACCCAAGTAGTGATGATTATCACTGTTAGGATTTATTAGCCTAACCGTGAGAAATTAGTAATGTGCACAATACCCCACTAGCCAGTGATTCAAGATAACCACGACTTAATCCCTGTAATTATAACCTTTGAAAATAATTGGAGTATTGTAAAACACTTTTGATAAAAGAGAATGACTCACATTATAAGCATGCAATATTGATTCAACAAGCTTCTTGATTCTACTCCTTCTGATGATTAAGCATCCATTTTGATTGTAAGAGTATGGTGTAGAGTTTCAGGTAGTTAAACATTTAGTTTAACAGAGTGGAATACGTATTTGTGTAAAACCACATCAAACCTAACGATGGTCACGAGATTCGAACCTTAACGAAATTCACAAAGTATAGTCTTGTTTAGACAGCACTTTGGCATTCGTTTAACGAAATTCACAAAGTACAACACTTTAGCATCCGTTTAACGAAATTCACAAAGTACAACACTTTGGCATCCGTTAGTTGGTTCCTGAATCGATCGGATAGAACATCGCATCGGTGATTATTTGTTAGATCGTCAACGTATAGAGAAAAGAAGAAAAGAAATGAGCAAAGGAAAATGAAATCCTAGGCTTCCTATTTATAGGTAGGAAGTATGAAATTTCTAGGAAGTTTCCTTTGTATTTTTCTAGGAAATTACCTATATCTTTTCTAGGAAATTACCTATACATTTTCTAGGAAGCTTCCTACCCATATATATATCTTCTAATACCTTCCTTGCACCTTCCTTTGATATTATTTATCTCATATATATTTATTTTCATGTATATCTATTTTAGGTGTTTAATTTACTTACTTAATTAATCTTACTTAGCTTAATTAATCTTGCTTAGCTTAATTAATCTTGATTAGCTTAATTAATCTCGCTTAACTAAATTAATCTTATTTAATTGGTTAATTAATCTTACTTAACCGATTAATTAATCTTAACGGTTTAAATCAAGTAATTTAGCCGATTAATTAAATATCGTAACTAGCTGATTAATTAACTTACTTAGCTAACTTAACTGCTAAGTTATCTTAATTGCTAAATTTGATATGTTAGTTTAACAGCTTCCTGATTATGAGTTCTAATGCTAGATATAATGGAACTCATATTAGTGTATTACTCAATGCAACTTTAACGATAATCACGAGATCGAAACCCTCACAACGAATGACAAAGTGCACACTTAAACATCCATTGGATTCACGACGAATGACAAAGTATAGCCCGAGTTGGGCAGCACTTAAACATCCATCAGATTCACGACGAATGACAAAGTATAGCCCGAGTTGGGCAGCACTTAAACATCCATTGGATTGGTTTCAATCGATCGGATAAAGTATCGCACTAGTGATTAGAGTAATTACCCTAATAACGGGCATAGTGTCGGGATTTAGAAGGTATAATCTCGAGCTACTATTTATTATAATAAAAGCTGAAGGAAAGAAAAGAAATGTGCAGTTTGAAACGTAGCAGTGATCAAGTTAATACCCTGGATTCGTAGCAGCGTTTCCCTAGGCGAAATTGTGATTTTAGGCAGTAAACTTCGTTTTTGAAAGAAATTTTCGAGTGCAGATGAACTGCTTATGTCCAACTTATTTATAGCTGATTTTTGGGTTTTATGCGACCCGCGTAAACCCTTATAAGAACTTACGCGGCCCGCGAGGGATGATAGGACGGTTTGAGGGTTGCTGAGTCATGGCGTGGTCGTGACACATGGACGACACGTGTCTTAAAACTTATCCGGAGATCTTCAAGCTGTCGCGGCCCGCGTAGCCTTACCTTATGGCTTACGCGACCCGCGTGGAAACCAAAAATTAAATTTTCTTGATTTTTCATGAACATTAGGGTTTCAGGGGTCCGGGTTTTCACTTACGGGTCGATTTGGAACATTTTTGCAGGTCCTTACATCCTCCCCACCTTGTTTTAAATCTCGTCCTCGAGATTTGGGCTATGATATCTCTTTTAGAGTTATGTCTTGTAATAAGAACAGTTTTAAGATATGTTCAAATGAATACGTGTTTTACAATAAATAAGGCTCAATGGTTCAACTGAATTAGTTCAAGATGTTGATGTCAAATGAATGAGATGAAATGATATAGTTTCCAAGGTGATTAGGTTCAAGTGAACGTTTACAAGTTGTGAATGATTTTTTTAGAAACAATAGAATTCACTGTCAATAGAAAATTTACTTTGATTGTCAACTGAGGAAGACTCAGAATCAACAAGCTTGAATGAAAATAGAAGTACGAAAATGATTTGTCAACTGAGAAAATAAATGGGTTGACATTTATCGAATTACAAGGATACACCGATATACAACAGAGTTTAGTGTATCATTGTCTTAAGACATATTTGTATTAAGACCACTTTCAAGGATGAGTCAAGCGAACGGTATATATATATAGATTAGCTCAAGCTACAAGTTTATAGCGACGCCACAAGGTGTCGTAGTAATCAAAATAATAATAGTGGTGACTGAATGAGTTCACCATGCTTGAAACCAAATGAAAGTTCAACGAAGTAAATCCGAATGTTTGTTTCAAATAATCTAGTAGGATTTTCGATTGAAAATGAAACAAATGTTTTTCGATCGAAAAAGATCAAGAAATGCTCGATCGATGTTGTAGGAACTGTTAAGAGATACACCGAAATATGACATGAATTTGTGTATCATTATCTTAGCACATGATTGTGTTAAGATTGATTTTATAGGATAAACCAACAAAGCGAATTCAATATAAAGAAATAAATAATTAAATCCGTATATGATGTGTGCAAACGAGATTAGCGCAAGCTTCAAATTTGTGAAAACGTCACACAAGGTGATCGTGATTAAAGAAACGATTTAATGAAGTCGAAGATTAAACAAGCCTGTTAAGGTTTAAGAGAATTGAAGTGCTTGTGGGGATTATTTCGAAGATGATGGCTTCAATTCATCATATGGGACTTTGAATTGAATACGTAATTCTAGCAAGTTCAAACAATTGAACTTGGTTTAAACACAACGAGTTCATGTATCAATAAGAAATTTCTGACATGGTCACAACAAAAACCATGTATACCATTCAAAAGAAAATTGAGTTTTTCAAGAAATTCGTTGATTCGATATCAAAGAGTCATTGTTTGCAAAAACGCGGCTTATAATGCAAAGATCAAGTATAGCGAAACGATATTTGAGTTTTGATAAAACAACAAATTGGAATGAAGCCCTCCAATGGTCTTCATAATTCAAACTAACCACATGCGCAACAAACAGTGCATGTGTAACGTGTGGATTTACCAAGAAATGAAACAACCAAATATTCGCGATTATGAAAGAAATCCTTATGATGATCATTAGGAGAGTAGAAACGTAAAAGTCTATTTACTATGTGCTGAGGTCTGAATTTTAACAAAAGGAATTTAAGAATTTTATCTGGAAATTTTGTGTGATAACCGTTGTTAAGTGACATTACTAGGGAATGTCGAATAAAATGAAATAGGGGATTTGCAAATGTATGTGACTTCTTTTGCAGCGTCAAGAATTATGATTCTGATTAGACTATGCACCGATTGTTGTGAAATCTTGTTCTAACGTACCTCCGCGAGATTCATGTTGTTTGTAGGATTACGTGGCCAAGTGCTGCTTTTTGTGTTAGGATCTGAGTTTGGTTTTGATTGTGTTTTACGTTTGAATTAAGATGAAGATGAATGAGTTGTGCAACGAAATTAAGATGGAAGCAAACTTTTCACAATCAAACAGGAGAATTGCTTTTAACATACATGTTTAACATTGAACCGAATGATTGAATTTAATTTCAACAACGATTACAATTTTGCAAGTATGCAACAAACTCCCCCTCAGCCTGAGCTCACAGTATTTGTTCGTGCAGGAAGAAGATAGTGAAAGAGCTAATAGAACAGTACAGAGCACTGTTCTATTTATAGGCACGAGCAAACCACTGAAGCATCTAAGCTGACGTCACCATGAAAGTGACAACTAACCTCCTAACAAACTCTAACCTCTGATTTATACAACCACTTCTATTCTAACTACTGTTATTACATTTCATTACATAAAGACATCCAAACTACTGCTGCATCCTTCCACTGATGTGAACCCAACAGTATTTGTCATGATCAGCAGAGCTTGACTCAAGGCAGTAGATTGAACAGCAGAGCTTCTTTAATCTTCCATCAGTCTTTTACTTGATCAGCAGTTTGTAGGTCAGCAGTTTGTACGATCAGTAGATAGGAGGTCAGCAGATGTTGAAACCACTTTCAAGGGGAGAGACTTGTATACATAACATCTGCTTATTCTGGATCCACTGCTCTGATCCAGTTTTGGCTTTAATTATCTGTTCCTTTGGTAGGCTTCAATCCCAACATTTTGATTAGTAGTTCTTCCACTGACGGGATTCGCATTGGTGTCGTCATGCCCAATTATATTTTCCAAAGGTCTTGCCTTGAAAGTCGTGTGTGATATACTTCGATGTCCGTGGACGTATAATTTAAGTTTCATGTGTTTTTTAGTGCACTAGCACAACTTTACATACTTCTTACTTGCGTTAATAGTCTATGGTAACGCATTGAATATTCTTATATTTTTGATGGCGTCCCCACTTAAAGGGTTTCCATTGTTTATATTGTTGCACGAGTTTCGAGGTAGATGATCAAACGAAATAATGTTTGATATCGGAATTATAGATATATGTAAGAGATTCCTGATAAAGAAATCTAGATTTATTATTGACACATATGCTTGTGCTTTATTCTTAATTGTCAATTGTTATGGCTTTTGGAATTCCTTTTAGATATACATATCTATATAATCATATATTTCACATGCTGTAATATACATACACTTCATAAGGTCAATGTATTTAACAGATTCTTATTTCCAAAAACAAGTCAGATATCAGGTCATGATACTATTTAGGGAAATCTTGTCACTTATTTGACATATTATATACCCCGTCTTATCCGGTTCTCGTCGGAGAGGTAACCCCATTATATCCGGACAAGCTGGAGAGTCTGCTACACCATACCCAGTCTTGCCGGAGAAGAAATTTGTATTTCCCATAAATAGATCTTTCTTAAATCATGATTTGGAAAGTGCATTATGACTTTCAACAAAGAATCAGGAAATTAGTATTCACCTGACTGACCATATTCTAGAACAAACTAAGAAATAACAGTGGTCAAGTGTTATTTCTTATTTATCATACTAGCACCGTTCTAGTTATCATCCTCACGGCAACCCATCACACTTTATTTGCACAAGTATTTAGCTTATCTCGAAACCAATGTTTTCAGAACCGGACCGGAGGTCGACCCGGTCGCCATACGGGGTCAAAGGTAGGACCGGTCCGACCGGTTCGACCGGATTTAAGACCCGGATTACGTCATAAATTATATATATATATATATATATAATATATATAGAAAAAATATAGAAAATAACTAGTTATGTCCTAAATTAATGTAATGGATTTACCCAAATATCATTTAATTTAAATAAATTCAACATTTTCCTTTTAAAAAAAATAAATAAATAAATAAATTCAACATTTATAAAATCACCAAAACACTTAAACCCTATATTAGTGGATTAGATTGGCGGTGCCTTGATACTAGAAAAAAGCCAAAGTACCCTTCCATTTCCCAATGCAAATCTTCATCAAACTCTATTCAGATCCTTCAATTCTCACACATAAACAATTATTATGTCTCATCTTCCATGAGAAAAATAAATCTATTCTCTCTTGTTCCATTGAAAAACCAAAAGCCAGCCATGGAACTCTTTCAAGATGGAATGGAACTATGAAGAAGATGCTCTGAGGAAGCCAACAACATAATACAAAGGAAGGAGGAGGTGTGTTTTGTTGTTTTGTTTGAGTTTAGGATTAGGTTTTCAACAAATGGCATCATTTAATAAAAATAAAAAAAAGAACCGGCCTGAACGTAAGCGAAGACCCGCCGGTCCGACCACCGGCTCCCGGCCCGACCGCCGGTCTGATGTTAGAACGGTTTTAAGGCCTGAACCGGCCCGGATGAAGCCCCGGATCCCGGCCGGACCGGTCGGCCAGGTCCGATTTTAAGAACATTGCTCGAAACTTATACTAAGGCATCTTTTCTTAAGTTCAAGTCTAAATGCTCTCATGTGTGCTTACCAGTTAATAGCAATTTCCTAACTCTTTTATTTAGGCGTATGTATTATTATCACAACACCTATTGGTTTAAATCAGTGGCTCTGATACCACCTTCTGTCACGACCCCCGACCCCACCCTGGACGGAATCGGGAGCCGCGAGCAGCCAGATGGTACCGGTGGTTATTTTGAAAATAGTGCAGCGTAAATTTCATCAGGACCGTGAGTTAGGAAAAATATCAGAGTTTAGAAAACACCGGATTTTATTTATTTATTATAGATGGGATAAAACCATGTTTTGAAAGGTAGCTTTAATATGGGATAAATCCGAATACATAAAACAAATTTTAATTTAATTCATTTGATAAAATAAGCCACTTCTGTAAGCCTTGTTGGTGCCGTATCCAACTCTTATTCCGATCTACTGTAATTACCTGAAACACGTTTTAAAAACATTTGGTCAGCAAGAAATACTGGTGAGTTCAATCGTTTTATATAAAATGACACATTGTTATAAATTACAGCATAAGAGCGATTACAATGGCTTCTATCTTATTTTTATCTGGCGACAATGGTCATACCACTATTGGGTCCTTTCACCCAAGTAGTGATGATTATCACTGTTAGGATTTATTAGCCTAACCGTGAGAAATTAGTAATGTGCACAATACCCAACTAGCCAGTGATTCAAGATAACCACGACTTAATCCCTGTAATTATAACCTTTGAAAATAATTGGAGTATTGTAAAACACTTTTGATAAAAGAGAATGACTCACATTATAAGCATGCAGTATTGATTCAACAAGCTTCTTGATTCTACTCCTTCTGATAATTAAGCATATACTTTATTGTTTTGAACCTTCTGATGATTAAGCATCCTTTTTTATTGTAAGAGTATGGTGTAGAGTTTCGGGTAGTTAAACGTTTAGTTTAACCGAGTGGAATACGTATTTGTGTAAAACCACATCAAACCTAACGATGGTCACGAGATTCGAACCTTAACGAAATTCACAAAGTACAACACTTTGGCATCCGTTTAACGAAATTCACAAAGTACAACACTTTGGCATCCGTTAGTTGGTTCCTGAATCGATCGGACAGAACATCGCATCGGTGATTATTGGTTAGAACACCAACGTATAGAGAAAAGAAGAAAATAAATGAGCAAAGGAAAATGAAATCCTAGGCTTCCTATTTATAGGTAGGAAGTATGAAATTTTTAGGAAGTTTCCTTTGTATTTTTCTAGGAAATTACCTATATCTTTTCTAGGAAGTTACATATACATTTTCTAGGAAGCTTTCTACCCATATATATATCTTCTAATACCTTCCTTGCACCTTCCTTTGATATTATCTATCTCATATATATTTATTTTCATGTATATCTAATTTAAGTGTTTAATTTACTTACTTAATTAATCTTGCTTAGCTTTATTAATCTTGCTTAGCTTAATTAATCTTGCTTAACTTAATTAATCTTATTTAATTGGTTAATTAATCTTACTTAACCGATTAATTAATCTTAACGGCTTAAATCAAGTAATTTAGCCGATTAATTAAATAACGTAACTAGCTGATTAATTAACTTACTTAGCTGACTTAACTGCTAAGTTATCTTAATTGCTAAATTTGATATATTAGTTTAACAGCTTCCTGATTATGAGTTCTAATGCTAGATACAATGGAACTCGTATTAGTGTATTACTCAATTCAACTTTAACGTTAATCACGAGATCGAAACCCTCACAACGAATGACAAAGTGCACACTTAAACATCCATCGGATTCACGATGAATGACAAAGTATAGCCCGAGTTGGGCAGCACTTAAACATCCATCGGATTCACGATGAATGACAAAGTATAGCCCGAGTTGGGCAGCACTTAAACATCCATTGGATTGGTTTCAATCGATCGGATAAAGTATCGTACCAATGATTAGAGTAATTACCCTAATAACGGACAGAGTGTCGGGATTTAGAAGGTATAATCCCGAGCTACTATTTATTATAATAAAAGTTGAAGGAAAGAAAAGAAATGAGCAGTTTGAAACGTAGCAGTGATCGAGTTAATACCCTGGATTCGTAGCAGCGTTTCCCTAGGCGAAATTGTGATTTTAGGCAGTAATCTTCGTTTTTGAAAGAAATTTTCGAGTGTAGATGAACTGCTCATGTCCAACTTATTTATAGCTGATTTTTGGGTTTTATGCGGCCCGCGTAAACCCTTATAAGAACTTACGCGGCCCGCGAGGGATGATAGGACGGTTTGAGGGTTGCTGAGGCATGGCGTGGTCGTGACACGTGGACGACACGTGTCTTAAAACTTATCCGGAGATCTTCAAGCTGTCGCGGCCCGCGTAGCCTTACCTTATGGCTTACGCGGCCCGCGTGGAAACCAAAAATTAAATTTTCTTGATTTTTCATGAACATTAGGGTTGCAGGTCCTTACAAGTAGTTGAGCCACCACAAGAGCAGAACTCTCTGGCGTAACACACGGTGGGACGAAAACCCGGTTGGGCTGGGAAATCGAACTGACAACCTCACAAAATGCTTAATCCAAATCCTTCATTGCCTATATCTACCCCCAATATGACACAAGTGGGAATTGAACTTAAGTCTCTATTGGAAAACTCACGCCTCCTACCCCTAGGCCACAAGTGGGGGACATTTAAAATGTTGTGTTAATCAACATTCAGGTAATTACCACTTACATTTTTTTTTGAAAAACTTTTTTTATTCGTAAACACCACTTACCCTTTTACTTGCGAAAAAATTTATCCACTACTTTTATTTGCAGTAAACATCATACCATTAGACCATTAAGTTATGGGTAATTATCTCTTTGATGAGTGGAAAGATATCCATGGGGTTTATGATCTATGATAAATGTGAGACTAATTTTACACAGATAACCACAAACACTGTATAAATAGTTGTACTTGATGCATCAAATGTGATACGATGATTATGTAACCATCTAAGTGCCTCCTTTCTCTTAACACATATGTTCAATATTACATACACGTGATTATTGTAGTTCACACAATTCTTTATTATTGGTTTCTATAATAAGCACTTTGTATGGGTCATAATCAAGCTATTTATATTAAATGATATTTATATAAAATGCTATTCATATATATGTATTAATTTACAACATAACCGAGTAACAGTGACTTCATATTAACGGCGTCAAATGGTTTATTCTTATAAAAATGCCTCTACTGACTACTTCACTCATAAACCCTAGCAAACCCTAACCACAAAACCTGCAAAAATCCACTAATTCAACACAGAAATGAGAGCTCCAATCAGAGGAGGTATGTTTCCTTCATTCAATTCATCACAACAATCCATTCATTTCCACAAATTGATGAATTGATGTTTATATAAACGAATTTATCATGTTTATTTACAGGTCGGGGTGGCGGTGGCGGATTTAGGGGCGGTCGAGGCGACGACGGGGGCAGGGGAGGAGGATTCAGCGGCAAAAGGGGCGGCGGCGTAAGGAGCGGTGGGAGAGGCCGCGGCGGCGGCGGAAGAGGAGGACGCGGTGGCAGAGGTGGTGGAATGAAAGGTGGAAGTAAAGTTATTGTTGAACATCATAGACATGAAGGTGTGTTTATTGCTAAAGGTAAAGAAGATGCATTTTGTACTAAGAATATGGTGCTTGGTGAAGCTGTGTATAATGAGAAGAGGATATCTGTTCAGGTAGTTTGTTGGTTTTTAAGATTTTGTAAGAAAATGTTAGTGACTGAATTTGATAAATTATTTTTTTTATTTTTAATTCAGAATGAAGATGGAACAAAGGTTGAGTACAGAGTGTGGAATCCTTTTAGATCAAAGTTGGCTGCTGCAATTCTTGGTGGAGTTGATAATATTTGGATGGTATGATTTTGTTACTAAAGAGCTCGGTTCATTTAACTTATAAGAGCTCTGCTTTTTTAACGCTTGAGTTCAGCTCTCGAGCGGTCAAGCTTGGGTTGATTATAATTTATTAGTTAATTTATATACATTTAGACATTTTTTTGAAATTGTATAATACATATATAGTGTATATATATAGATGCCGGTTATCGTGTGATGCGTACGGGAGCATCTGAACCGCACATCGCATCTAATCCAGGCTTTCAATTGAACACAGTGGCATAATATTGAAAGTGTGTTGTTGTTGGCAGTTTTATTTTTGTAAATGATTTTAAATCTGACTTCATGATTTCAGGTAACAGAGTTGTTGAATCTCGAAGTGAAAATAGATCTTTCTTAATCAAATAGTGTTTGGTCTTTAATTTATGTGCTCATTACTTTTATATGACTATATGCTATGTGGTTGTTGCTGTTCTGCAGCACCAGGAGAACTTTCCATTTGCACCATTTTTGCCGGGAATATCGATTGCCCTACATATTGTTGTTTTGTCTGAACATTCTCTTTAAGGTGCACCAATTGCCTCTTTCTCCGTAACTGTAACATTTGTTGGTCACTAACGCAGATGCTCTTTAACATATTCGGACGTGTACCTATTCACTTTTAGAAAGCCTCGAGGAGCATTATAATTAATTAACACACCATAAGGAGCATTATCTACAGGGACTGTACGACACAAAAACCCCTATGCCGTGCAAAGTAATGTTAAACCATACTCTCTTTTTTTCTTCGAAATATAATTATTTTCCATAAAAAAAAGGTCCGATTAAATAATTATCTTATACGATGATTATATACTGGATTTATCATATATTAGTGCATTTAAGAATACAACTAACAAAAGTATTTATAAAGTATGTTATATGCATTTTAGAAACATAATTGTTATTCCACCATTTACTTTCTTCTAACTTTGAGCTTTGAAGAGTCTTGTAATACTTGCATCATGCTGTAATTTGTCAGGGCAAAGCAATGGCGTTATGGAGATTGGATGTGCACTAATTGTGACAATCACAATTATGCATCTCGATAATGTGGTCATAGAAGATGCCACCCACCAACAGCTTTCTGCCTTTTACCAGGTAATTACTTACATTAAGCATCTTTTAATTTCAAATGTTATCACTGAACATGTTGTATGCCTCAGCTACATGTGATTCAATTGTTTTCATTATCAGTCATAATTGCTTGAAACGATCGAGTACCCGCGCATCGCGCGGGGTAATCACACTAGTTTATATCAAATCCTACAAGGCAAAACAAGGAATTGACAGTTAAATTAGTAAAAAAAAAGGGGTGGTCGATCTAAATGCATCCTCCTTCTTGTTTTCATACCTCGTGCGAAAAGATTAGTTTAAAATTTGTTAAATTTCACCCTTCTAAAATAAATTTTCATGTCAGTTATATATATATGTGTGTGTGTATGGGAGGGATAGAAAGAAAACCCACTTAAGTTAAAAAAAATTCAAGAAAACCTTATGCAACAATTTTTTTACCAAAAAAATTAGGGAATGTAACTTACATGTTATTAAACGTTTCGTAACAAAAAAAAAACAAAAAAAACAAAAAGCGCCGAGAGGATTTTTTATAAAAAATTTAAAAATTCAGTTTTTAGCATATATATATATATATATATATATATATATATAGGGAGGAGTTCATGCGAGAACCACCCTTATTGCGAGAACCGCGAGAACCAATGTGAACACAACCTAAAATAGCTAAAAAAACCTAACCCCCACCCCCCCCCCCCCCCCCCAAAAAAAACCTAAACCCCCCACCCCCCAAAAAAAACCTAACCCCCCCCCCCCCCCCCCCCCCCAAAACCTAAACCCCCCTAAAGCTAAAATGCTAAAAACTAAACCCACAAAAAACCTAAAAAATTCTAAAAAAATAAGGCAAATTGGATTTAAATAATCCCAACTCACTGTTATTGGCCAATAATAATCCCAACTCATTTAATCACCAATAATAATCCGAACTATTCACTTTTGTTTGTAAAATACTCCCAGTTAAAAAAACACTAACTAGGTTAAAAAAATTGCTGATGTGGCATGCCACGTCACCTGCCACATCAGTTGCCACGCAATCAAAAATGCCACGTAGACAGCCACATCATAAAAAAATGCCACATCAGCTGCCACGTCAGCAAATTTGCTGATGTGGCATGCCACGTCACCTGCCACGTCAGCAATTTTTAAACATAGTTAGTGTTTTTTTAACTGGGAGTATTTTACAAACAAAAGTGAATAGTTCGGATTATTATTGGTGATTAAATGAATTGGGATTATTATTGGCCAATAACAGTGAGTTGGGATTATTTAAATCCAATTTGCCAAAAAATAAAAAAAAAATCTAAATTTTTTTTTTTAATATTTTTTATGCTCAAATAGCTACTTTTAGTGGCAAAAAAAAAATTTTTTTTTTAATATATTTTTTTTTGTCTTCGAAAAGTAGCGATTTTTATATAAAAAATATTAAATTTTTTTTTGGTGTGATTTTTAGCTATTTTTAGGCATTTTTGGTTATGTTCACATTGGTTCTCGCGGTTCTCGCAATAAGAGGTGGTTCTCGCATGATCTTCTCTCTCTCTCTCTCTCTCTCTCTATATATATATATATATATATATATATAACTAAATTTTAAAAAAAATCCCTTCAGTGCTTTTTGTTTTTTTTTTTTTTTTTTACAAAACGTTCAATAGCATGTAACTTACATTCCTTAATTTTTTTAGAAAAAAAAGTTTGTTACATAAGGTTTTCTTGAGTTTACTTAAGTGGGTTTTCTCTCTATAATTCCCATATACATATACATACATACATACATACATACATACATACATACATATATATATATATATATATAAAGAGAGAGAGGTGAATTATAGAGAGAAATCCCATGTGAGTTGCAAAAACTCCGAAAACCTAATAGATGGACATAATGTTGCCATGTGTTACACTTTTTCGCTGGAATATTTTCACTGACACCTGCAACATTTTCTAACACTGATACGCTTTTCGTAACATTTGAGAGAGGAGAGGGAATATGTTACATTTTTTCAGTTATTCACATTTTTGTAACTCATCTGTAACATATTTTTATTGTGTTTTGACAACAGTTTTTTAGATTATATAAGGTGTGTGTATTTTAGAACTTATAACTTTCGAAGTTTTTATTTTGTAATATGCGTAAAAAACATGTTACATTTTTTACAACAAGCTTTTTATGTAACAATATAGTTGTCACATTTTTGTGTCAGATGAGGAAATGAGGGAGGAGAGAGAAGTGTAACACTTTATACTTTTTGTCAGACTGTAACATTTGTATGAAAAAGTATGTTTTTGTACTTTTTTAATATCTATCATTGATCAAATGAGATGGATGATAGATATTAAGTTTTCTGGGTTTCTTTAACTAGGGTGTTAATTGAGTTAGGGTTTAGAGGAGTGTGGAAGCGTTTGTTGTCCAGATCGGAATTGGATTGAGATTCTGGGTGGGATATTGGTTGTCATTCTTGAGTTCTTGAATAGGAATCAGCGTGGTGGTTAGTGGTGGGGGTTCTAGAGAGAAGCTAGAGAGGTGGTGGTAGAGAAGGAAGAGAGAGAAGGGTGTGAAAAAATTAGAAGTCATTTTTTCTTTATAAAGGAGGATGAGAAAAGACTGAAATGCCCCTCATGTGAGGGGCACGTGACTTGGTTTTAACAGAGAAAATGGATGGCGTTTGGGACGGGGAGTGAAATAGAGATAGGTTACATAGATCAAGGAGTAAAATGACTATTTTTAAAGGATTGAGGCAAAACCGTTAAAACGACCAAACCACAGGAAGTAAAACAGAAGTTTACTCTAACAATTCGAAGAAGTTTTTTTTCTTTTTTTATATATATTATTGAAGAGCCACCACACAAAATTGGAAACGTAACAAACAAAAAGTACGGAATTCGGTTACACAAAATTGGAAAAAAGGGCAAAAACTATATCCTGTGAGATATTCCGTTCAAGAGAAATCGTTCACCCCAAGTTTGAATCCCACAGAGATGATCTCCATATTTACGTAATTTGCACTTATTAGGAATCGAACCTGAGACCTTCTTAGGAGGAAACTATTTAGTGGAAAACCCCCCTTACCAACTAGGCTATACCGTATTGGCTAAATTTAAGATTAATTCAAAATCACTTTGAGTTTTAAGATTAGAAACCCGTTTAAAAAAATAATAACAAAACATAACAAAAGTAAATAGATAAATAAAAAAAAGGTTTGAATTGTATTATTATAAAACTTGGATATATTCAATGAAAACGAAGGAAGGAGAGAGTATGTTTAGTATCACCCGAAAAAAATAAAACCAATACATCATGGTGCCAATATTTAAAAGGTGGCAGTTGTATATGATAATCAACCAACTATAGCTTAGCAGAATCTTATCTAAATTAAATCAATACATCACGTTGCCAATATTTAAAAGGCTGCATGTTGTGGAAGGGGTGACCACCCGGTGCTAGCCACGTCATTCGTCACCTGGCACACGAGCACCACAACACAGTTAGGCTAGCTTCAGCGTGCGTGGCCAAAGTGAGCATGGTGAGTGGGTGTTTTGGGGTGTGGTTGCTTGGGCGAGCAGAGGTTAACCGCAAGAGGCTTAAGTGAGGAGAGACTCAACTGAGCAAGGTGATGAGTAGGCGTCTAGTCAACGCCATGTATCGCAATATTAGAGGATAAATCCGGGTTGTTAAGTGAGTGACAACTCTAATATTCTATGTTTATTTCAATAGACAAAGTATGCTGTGAAAAATTCAAGAAAAAAGGATAGTGGAGTACATGTGGTCGCCCTTAACTGGCTTCACCTCCTCCGACCAAGGGCGGACCCAAGCTTTGCCTTGAATGGGCGGGCGTTCCCCTTGTAAAAAAAAATTTAGTGTATTTTCGAGGTAAAAATCCCGACTGCACCCCTTGAAAATTTGGTTGAACCCTTCGTTCGCACCCCTAGAAAATAATTCCTGGGTCCGCCACTACTTCCGACAATCAATCAATAGAGCTTACAATACCTTGTAAATTGTTGGTTATATAATAAATTGGTTCTCATTATTTTCTGTAAACTGAAAATACGTTTTCAGTTATTTTCTTTTGTAAGTTTTGTTCTATAGTTGTGACGAAAATGGTTGCTTAATTAACAAAATGTATCAGTTAAAAACTACATTAAAATACTTTTTGTTAAAACTTTGCATAAAGTTAAGATTAATTAAAAATCAATTGGAGTTTTAAGATTAAAAACCTGTTTTAAGAAAAATAATATAAAAAATAAATAGATAAATAAAACAAAAAGGTTTGAATTATATTGTTATAAAACTTGGACATTTTAAGTGAAAATGAAGGAAAGAGAGCCCATGTTGAGAATCACCTGAAAATAATTAAATTATAATACATGCCAATATTTAAAAGGTGGCAGTTGTATATGATAATCATTAATCAACCAACTATAACTTAGCAGAATCTTATCTAAAATTCGATTTTATTTTTTAATCTAATTTAATGAAAGTGAGTAAACCATGCATAATGCAGCTTATGATCAGATCCACATGATTAGCTTCTCAGGTACAAGTATTGTTTCCTTTCTTTCTGAACGTTTTAGTTTTTCTCGCAACTAAAAAAATACTTCTATTGTAGTTAAGAGCATAATTATCAAAACATAAATATTTTATGTGTCACAATAAGTCAATAACCTAATATATAGATTGTGGTTTATTAAAAGTAACACTTTTGAATCCTATGATTTTTAAGTAATAAATTTAGGTTCTGTAGTTTAAACTTTGTAACATCCTTGAGTATTAAAGTTAACTGCCTCTAAATTTTGGTAAAATGATCAAAATGTCCTTTAATAATAAGATAGACTATTTTTGCCAATGACTAGTGGTGGAGTGGTGGAAAGACTTGTAATTCCTTGTGACCCAGGTTCGACTCCCACTCTCCACATTATTTTCTGCGGCATCCAGGAGAATGACAAATACGGGTGGCGTCGGTTCGTCTTGGATGGGAGGCGAGATTTTACTGATTATTCCACTGTCGTGCTTTCGGGCGGGTGGAGGTCGAGTTTCCACGCATCAGGGGGAGCCAAAGGGTTGGCGGCGGTCGAGTAGTCGACATTGGTCACAGCGCCCGGTGTCACTATGGTTAGCATGTTATTCCTTGCCATTCAAAAAAAAAGATAAGACTATTTTTGTCATTAACTCCAATTGGATAGAGGGACCCATGTGCAAACTACTGAAATGAAAATAAAAATATATAACAATAATTAACCTCATCCCCTTCCCTGAAATCTGATAACCGGTGACCACTATCGTCTCCGGTGACCAGCGTCGTCTCTAGTGACCACCGCCACCATTACTACTACTCAAATCAAATCACCACCAAAAACCTACAACTGACAAATTATATTGAACATGCTTATCACATCCTACATGCCGACGACCCACCCATCCCCTTCATCCCTCTAATCAGATTCGCCATCGTAACTTGCAACTTGCAAATTAGATTGAACCAAATCACTAACTTACGAATTTTAGGATAACTTCTCATCTCCTTCATTGAAATTGATTCAGGTACAGTAGTTAACGAAGACCAGTTCATGGGTTTTGAACCAGAACTGTGGATTGGACGTCAGTATATTGATTTTGATAAGAATTGGTTTTGGTATGCCGGTAATTCATTTTACCTGATGTAACTTAAATATAACACGTTTTACATACAAAAATTCCTCATATTTACCATATTTATGCTAGGAATATAATTAGAATAGCTAAGTAATTAAGGGTTTGTGATTTTCGCAGGTTTTGATGAAAAGGAAGTGTTTTGGAGGCAAACAAGGCTAGAAATTAAATAGAGGCAGAAAATCGGCTCAAGTCGATATAGCTGTTTTGGTAAAAAAATTGGTTAAAGGATAATGTAACAAAATTTGATTTGTGAGGTAGAGTGCTTAACTGTTAAACAATGATGTAAGTGAATATGAAATGGAAATGACAATGGACACGATGATTTATACGAGGAAAAAGCCGTTGATCTTTAGAAGATCTCCTGCATAAAAAACATTGGGTGATGGAAACTACCGATCACCAACTATATTGAACAAAGAATAATGCACAATTCAATACAACTTTAGATGATGATTGAGCTCAATACAAGTAATCGCTAGTGTGTGTTAGTGAGAGAGAGAGAGAGAGAGTATTCGAGAGTTGCTATGTGTGTGAGTAGTGACTTCTGTTGTATTTCTCATGAGCTCATCACCCCCTCATTATAATTAGAAATATCTAACTAACTAAAAGAGAAAAGTGCAAGCCCCCACGATCGTCCATAACGACTACTTTACATTATGCACGTGCCTCATTCAAAGCATATTCATCGAGATTCCACCTTAGACCAAGTCCACGTCGCCCATAACCTGCATACAAACATTGGAAACATAGAGAACACTTGTTAGACAACATAAGTAATAATAAGGATCCTTGATCCTCAGACTCCCTGCATCATCCGCTAAGAATAAGTGATCCACGCAACATCTCAGGATACATGATCCAGACTTATCAGAACCCATGCCCTAACAATTGCCCCTAATATGGCGGATGTGATATGAATCAAATCTATTATATTTCCGTTACAAGCAAACTAGCCGTTGCTGCATGTAACTTGTCGTTACAAACTCTGACGTCATTGATGGGATAGACTGCAACAATCATCACGCTATATAGAGTTAAGATAGGATTGAGAAACCATTTAAAATCAGTACATCCTCTTTTGAATCTCTATTCCGAAACAAAATCCGGTATTCTCCTTCTCTCTACAATCTATTCTTTCAAAATTCTTCATCTCCTCTCTTCCAATCATGGCAAAAATGGCTACCAGATCCTCACCCGGCAAAAGCCTGGATATGGATAGTGTGCCCCAAAGCCAGAACCTATTAATGAATTCTTCTTCGGAGCTCTGCAAGTTTACCGATCCTGAAATAGAGGGTTTGTTCACTTTCTTCCCACCGGAGACCATCTTCCGACCATTTGATTCTTCGATGAAGAGTGACGCTGTTTCACCCACTTGGGTGTGTTCCCCTGCTTTACCCTTCCTACTTGGCTATAACTATCTCTTTCCTAACCTAACCCAAAGATTCTTCACTCTCACCGGCATTAGCAATAGTCAGGCAATGCTTATGCTTTGGAGGGTCTTGCATACCAATGAGCAGATCATCAGCAATAAAGGAATTGATTTCAACCTGTTTGAACTTTCCTATCTCTATTCTTTTGTCACCCATGGCTCCAATCGCTTCTTATTCAAGGCGAAACCTCATAAGCCTCTTCCTATCCTTAAGACCACTTAGAATGATTCCACATGGAATAATCAATTCTTCTTTGTGCGAAGGGATTCTATTCCTGAAGGGGATAGTCTGCCCAAAAAGTGGATCTTAAAGGGTAGGATATAAGATCCTTAGATAACCACCGTAGAGATTATTATTATTATTATTATTATTATTATTATTATTATTATTATTATTATTATTATTATTGACTTATCCTTTCTCTTTGTTTGCATGTAGTGACCAATGTTGCCTGCCTTGCTAATCTACCCGGCACTGAAGAGAGAATCGCAGCGTTCTGGGCCATCGACTCAACAATCAGGACGTTCAAGCCAAGGATAAAGGATTCAGAAGGGAACACTCCCACATCCTACACAATGTCGAGTAAGTACTTGTATATACTTGAATAATATAATTCTGTATTGAATAAATTGTATGAAATAAGAAGACTTATCTATTTGTTTCTAGAATAGGTGTTCTACGATCCACTAGCAAATCATCCTCCAAGTTCGGACTAGATGACATTGACATCATGATCTCTCCTCACTCCATAAAGAAGGAGCTAGCCAAGGGCCAAAGCTTGCCAGAGGCCAAGGCGGTGACCATCAGGGCCAAGGTCGGGTCTAAACGAAAGAAGCCTTCAGAGCCGGAGGAGTTCAACTTCGAGGTTGAATGACAAATTCATGAAATTGTCACCGAGGTAAGGATCCTTGATCCATCATTGGTAGTCTTGTATTAACAATGATGCTTAACTGCTCGAAGCTGGTGGTGTAACCGAGGTTATCGTCACCCACTTGCTTGAGGTTCCATGATTCCTCCTCAAGCTTTTGCTTCTTGTGCTGAGGACAGAATTCTACCATCATCATTTGCCTAAAATCAGCCCCAAGGGAGGGCGTAGGCTTCTTTTTTGCTTCGTATGTTGCGCTCATTTGTCCACCAATCGAGAGCCCTCACCTGGAAGATGCCAATTGCCCTTCGGGGTTTCAAGTGTAAATTTAGTTTGTTTACGACGAATTATTATTGTTTGCGATTGTGAGTAAAGAGTGATTCGTGCCTTAGACTTTGAAATGAAAGGGGTATCAAATGTAAACACATACATCAAAATTGATATAGCATAAAAGAGATTCAATGTAAAATTTTGGAGTGTCTCAGAACGAAACTAAGACTATTCCAACGTGGTTGAAAATCCTTTTGAGTTAGGGAAACATGCTTTTGCCTAATAGGTAGAATACTCTCACTGAGGAGTAGTTAACGGTATTCACCCTTTTGTTCACTACATGTCCCTAGTCAATCGAAAATTTGAGACTTTGGCGGGATTGAAAATCGAGGAGTGGGACTAGTTATCAAGATGCGGGTTTCACCTCTAACTTGATAACGTCGTTCCCTAGGTGTGGTTAGTACTTACTAAACAAGGTAAGGAAATAAATTCCGACTCGTTGGTAAGGGTCCATTAGAACGAGAAATGGAAATTCTCCATCCAGGTATGGATATCACTCATAACTTGATGATACAGTTTCGTGAAAAATCGATAAAAGTGGATTGATGGATTTCACCAAAAGGGAGGGTTTTCGCGCTTATTTTGTTAAGATCGTCTCATTTGTGAAATAAGAGTGTGTTCACGTCATCATTTGTATTGTGCTTGACTTTATATCTAAGCGTTGCACTTTGGCCAAATCGCAACGCTTCGATGCGTGTAAAAAGACAAGGGGCGTGTGTGAATAGCCAAAGCCCTTTATATTGCTTGTAGTATGTCACCTGTACTCTCTTTACCTACTTTATATTACTTGTATTATGTCATCAAATATATTTCTGAAAATTTGTCACGCTGAATTATTTAGGCAATGTTTAGAAGAATGCAATAAGACTATTGCCTCCATGATGTTTACCACAGTCTATCTACTGTATTAATTTCCGATATCTTCTTGAATGAAGCGACTTTAGAGATTTATTTCAAGAAATATGTATGAATGGTTTAGAATGTTGTGTTAATCAACATTTAGGTAATTACCTCTTACATTTTTTTTGAAAAACTTTTTTTATTGGTAAATACCACCTGAGCTTTTACTTGCGAAAAAATTACCCACTACTTTTATTTGTAGCAAACATCATACCATCATACCATTAGACCATTAGGTTATGGGTAATTATCTCTCAGATGAGTGGAAAGATATCCCTGGGGTTTATGATCTATGATAAATGTGAGACCAATTTTACACAGATAACCACGAAAACTGTATAAATAATTGTACTTGATGCTTCAAATGTGATACATAAGATGGTTATATAACCATCTAATTGCCTTCTTTCTCTTTACACATATGTTCAATATTATATACACGTGCTTATTGTAGTTCACACAATTCTTTATTGTTGGTTCTGTAATAAACACTTCATATGGGTCATAATCAAGCTATTTATATTAAATGCTATTTATATCAAATCTGTGACATCTGTGCCTCTATGACCATCATACAAATGCAAAACCAATGAAATATTATGTTTCATACTTGGGATTTGTATAAATACATGAGACATTTGCACACGTCAATTCTTGTTCGATTTCAAGCTTTAAATCGCTTTCTAGAAAGTTATACGCAAACTGATGCGTAAACGTAATCAGTTTAACGCGAAAAACACTCCGGAGTAGTGAAATAGGCTTAACATACCTTAAATAACCTTTACATAACTTAGAAATAAATTTTGGAGGGTTTGGTGTGTCGAAAACAAATTTATTCGATCACAGGGACTATTTACGACAAACTGCGAAACTATGCTGATTCGTACAGTAACGAACATTCCGGAACATGATCATAAGTTAAACATACCATAAATATCATTTACATAGCTTAGAAATAGGCTTTGAGGGGTTTGGTGTGCGAAAATATACTTATTTGATCAATAGGGACTAAAAGTGTCAAAAAGTGCATAAGTTTGCATTTACGCGCATAACTTACGTTCTGAACATATCCGGACATCCAAAAATTTGTAATCTTTAAAATATTTTATTTTAGTGATTGGAATTCAAAAATACCATTCGTCGCTTAATTTGGATCGTTTCGCGTCCGTTCGAGTTTCATCGTAATTAACCAAATAACGTGACCGTACGACCAAACGAACAGACATCCTAGATGTTTTTAAGCATATTTCATCTTCCCTATACTTTAACTTCATTTTAGAGCCTTGAAATGGGGTTAACGGGGCTTAAAATCATCAAAACAAAGTTTTATGCATGGGCCGCGAAGACCAGTGTCTCTGTCTTCGCGGGGCGCGATAGATGTTGCAGAAAGAAACATTGAATCTGGCTTTACAGCCTGTTTCCACTAATTTTAAGCCTTAATTTGGCATACCATGGACTTGTTTCTGGACTCCCCTTGTATTAGAAACTATGGGCCACATGTGTATGGCCAAGATCATGCCTTGATTCTTGCAAAAACACATGTAATGATCTCAAAGATTCAAGGTTTCCTATAAATACCCATCATGGTTGCCACTTTAATTTGCACATTTGATCTGATTTACTCTAAGTTGGAGCTCTCACATTGTTGAAAGCTTCATACCTGAGTATTTTTAGATCAATTCTTCCTAGCTTGGACCTTTTGTAAGCTTCTTTCATGCTTGTTTATGATTTTCAAGCATGAAAGTCAAACAGTGTTTGACTTTCTGCTTTGACCATGATTTGGTCAAGTCAAAGTTCAATCAAACTTTGAAACGTGAGCATAATCACGATGGTTATAGTCCCTTGTGACTATACCTACTGATTACCACGTTGCTTAGTCGAAGTGACGAGTCAAAGTTTCGGTCAAAATGCGTATTTATGCATATTTTGTAACGAAGCTATTTTCGGGTATCGAAACACTTTGTTTTGATATCAAACATATTTTCTAACTTAGTTAAACATGTTTTAACATGTTTAACTCTTCACTTTGAGTCTAGTGCTTGTTTAGGGTCGTAAGTCAAGTGGTCTTAACAACCGCTTAGACTTTCAAACCCGACCCGTTTGGTCGACCGTTAGGATCCTACCAAGTATATTTTGTGACCATATTTGTATTGGGAATAACCTTCAAAGGTTATACCTTATGGTCATTTAGTTTAGTTAGTTGTATGATAGGTAGTTTATATGTCTTAGGTAAATGACCAAAATGCCCTTTTCATGCATAATTTATGTTTAAGCATATGCAACTTAACTTTTGTCACCTAAATTGATTATGCAACATATTTAAACATGTTAGGGCATATAATACTTGTCATAGGACTAGTTAGGTATCTCAAACGCGCATTTGCGCGGACAACGCGTTAAAGTAGCGTAAGCAACCTTAATGGGTCGTAACTGGTCGTAAGCACTTAAGATAGGTTTCGATTTAGAATGTAGAATTTGTTAAACCATATCACATGAGTTCCAATACTCATTTGGTTTACGAGAACTCATTCTGCCTGATCTTCCAATTTAGGTGTCAATTTATTAACTTAGCGATCCGATTACTAGGTACTACTTGATTTCCTTGGTTTGCCCGAGCTTTGTTAAGTTCATTAGATCGAGGATACTTTGCAATTCAATGTGAGTACATAGTTCCCTTCTTTTACAGCTTTCAATTGTTTTGGGGTGATTCATATGTACTTAAACGATTTTGAGTTTCCAAAACACATGTTATGGTTTATATTAAAACACAACGATTTCAATAATTGAACGAACTTGTTGGGGGAACTAGTCGAAAGACAATTGAATGACATTCATTAACTATATTCAAGCCGACCAGTAGTATGTTATGATACCGTAGGGTGTTATGGTACCATAGGATCTGACAAATCCCGTTATCGGACTATCACCATGGCTATGGGGGTAATGTGGGTAACGATAGAACCTGATGAATGTTAACTAACCCTTTGGTGGTTTGTTAATACAATTGAACGAGGAACGAGTCACACAGGTTTGAATGTGTTCAATAAGACGACCAAAAGTTATTTTTCACAATCTAAACACGAACCATTGGAACTATTAAACTATGTGTTGCAACCCCCGATCCCTAATCCCTGGGAACGAGCGGTCACGAGCCAGTTTCGGTGGTATCGCATATTGTCTAATTTGGCAACAGAAATTTTCATCAGGACCGTAGTTAGGAAATATTTGATCAGAGTAAAATACCACATTATCATAATATTAAACACGTGGGATAGAACCCAAGTTTGTATTACACACATGTTCATAGGAATAAATCCTATTTTATTTAATAAATTAATCTATTTCATTTTAGGTATCTTTATTGCCACTTTTCTGTGACAACCCTCACTAAACCAGGTATCCGTACGACTTAATTAATAATTAATTACTGCTTAATTACTGTGCTTGTTTGAAATTACTGATGAACTGCTACTTGATTTCTGATACATGTATATACCTGCATCATACTTTACTTACCGTCACTACATTATTTACATGCTGAACCTTAGTGACAAACATGATGCATAAAAAGCACAGTAGCACTATAGCGGATAACCTATTGAGCATGCTGATAAAGCCAGCATCAGGCAGACACTGCCTCTAAGGCCTGTAAGAGCCTGAAATATTTTGCTACACTAGTGGTGAGTGTAGGGATACAAGGGTTGCAGAACTGCGTCTCTAGGAATAAGTTACAATGACTGGGTGTGCCTAAAACGTGCTCTGAACACAAAATTCAGCACTTTACATAATAATTCAGCTTTTAGCTAACTAATAAAGTGCCAAAACATGAGAAAAATATTACTAGACACTTTCCAAAGTGTCAGAAATGAGTTGTGTCACTAAAAAGGGTATTAACGACACTTTAAAGCTTTGTTAAGCACTTTAACGGATTACTATCCAACCGAACAACCGGACTATACCCGGAACATGAAAATATTGTTATTTTCATTATTTATCTTTTTCTGAGCCAGTTAGGGTCCCTGAATACCCTAACACCCGTCATAACACACAACACACTAGTAACCGGGTTAACACTTAACTTAACAAACTTATGTCTAACTAGTTGGTTGAGATCGAACTAGAACCCCCCCCCCTCTCTAACCGTCCCCAACTAGAGGGGGACACCTCATGTCCTTTATTGATTTGTTTAATCTCTTGTGCTTAATATCTAGGAGGCACTAAATCCTTTGGTTAATAATCTTGTGATTTGTCTATAAGTTCATGGCTTAACACATTTGATCATTCACAACACACAAATCAACAAACACACTTTCTCTCCCTCTCTTGGAGGTCTCGGCCGAGAGCACCCCACCCACATCCATCCATTTTCGATTTCCTTCAACCAATTTCAAGATCATTCAAGCGTTAAGGATCACGTATAAGGAGTCTTGGTGCAATCGGAAGGCGAAGGACCTCACTCTCTTGCTTTTATCCACCCTATTTGTGCTTAGATTCTTCCCTAGCCTCGAGCTAGTAGTAAGTTGTTTTAATCACCTTCTTGAACTACTTTAAAGTGGATAATATGATTTGTAACGGTTAAAACTCGTAAACATACAAGATGACACACAAAAGTCTACTTAAAATGCTATAAATATTGGTTAAAAGCTCATATGTTGTGTAAAACTTGTAGTAATTGATTTGTGTGATTATTTGGACCCGATCTATGTTGTGGTAGCTCAGATCACCGTTTAACCCGGATTGGTCATGATCTTGGATCATGACATAAGGTTGTTTTGGAAGAAACAAGGGTTAAAAGATGAAACTCTACCACACACGAATCATGAACTTGTGTAAAAGCGATTTTACTTGTGAAATAGTGTTTAAAACTAGTAGATCTACGGATCTACAAGCGGTATTTTCAAAGGACCACGTGTCAAGAGAAAACATACTTTTAAAGACGGATCTTACATAACCAAAAGTGCTTTTGTAAACACACAAGTGCGTAGACACTTGTGTAACACAAAGTTTTGACGAAAGAACTATTTTTGTGAATGTTGACAAGAAGTTGTGAAAATTTATTTTCTTTAAAAACGAGACTTTCACGAAACTGGGTTGATTTATACAAAAGATCCACTAAAAATAATGGAAAGATACTACATATTTTGGAAAAACCGCAAGTTCATGAAATTTATGCGATTTATATACATATTTTGACTAGTTGTGGTTTGAACATTGTTTTGATTGAATAA
This sequence comes from Helianthus tuberosus, assembly GCA_030545235.1. Lineage (NCBI taxonomy): Eukaryota > Viridiplantae > Streptophyta > Magnoliopsida > Asterales > Asteraceae > Helianthus > Helianthus tuberosus. The sequence continues at coordinate 108,897,795 of CM060401.1, read as the reverse complement.
GAAGATTGTTGGTTTGATTTATAAAAGAAAATGATACGCTTGAAGGCGTGGCCACCTCCAGTTACAGAGGAAACTCTGGCGAAATTTTTCCAAAAACCTAACACTTAGAGATATTTTCACTATAAGTGTTAGAAATACATTTTGACTTGTTTTCAAACTATGAATTTCGCCACGACTTTATTTACAGAATATCGGAGGTGGGATTTCACAAAATAAAACGTGATACATATATATATTTAGTATATATTTTCTTTCACAACATCACTTGTATAAGTGTTTATGATTATTTTGTGAACTACGTAAATATTATTTTTAGAGTAAAAATAATATTACTAAGTATTATTTTGGGAAAATCACATGTATTAAAGTATAATATTTTTGAGAAGAATATTTATATTTTGAAGTTGGAAATAAAATATATTTTAAGTGAGACTTAATAATATGTTTCGGAATTATACGAACACACATGTATTAAATCCCCCATCCTTGGGAAGGAAAATGACTACCAAGTATATACAAAATATAAACACGAAATAGTTGCCTAACTATTTCCCAAAAACTTAAACCATAAAGCTAAGGCACGGCCGTCCGTCTAATAGAATTAGTACGTGTAGGTCGTCACACAGCTGATTGATTTGGAGGCATACTTGGTAGAGACGCACCACTGTGAGTTCATGTCCCCCTTTTCTCTAACTGTTTTCAGTTTTCTTAACTGCGGGGGTGAAATACATGTTACTTCGATTACAAGTACTTTATACATGGTATGGTTAGCGTAAGGAGGTTTACTACTTAGATCATGTGAGTGGGTAGGAGCAATATGAGGCCATTAGTCCTCATGGCAGGACCGAGGGACAGGAGCGGTAGATCTATCTGGGTGTAGCGAGCCCAGCCCCAGGCCAAACTAGAAACGGACCTCGGGGTGACTTTGTCCACATACTAATGCTGTGGCGAAATCTGCTAGGTTTGAGTCTCCCTATTTGCACTTCACATATATCAGTGGCCTTGCAAACCATTGGTGATCTCAATTCCCTTATTTGCTACATACCAAGACTATTTTTATACTCACAAAGGTTTACTTACTCACTTACACATGAACTCGCTCAACATTATTGTTGATTTTTTTTCAACTTACATGTATTTCAGGAAATTAAAGGATCTGGCGCGGTATGACACGTTTTCCCGCTGCACTAGTTACGAGGTCATCCGGGTTTAGGGAATGTGACTCTTTCCTGGACAAGTCACAGTCCTTAAGCTACGCTTATGTTATGTTGTGTTTGTTGAACAATGTTTATGTCGTTAGAATGTGTTTCCGTTAAGACAATGTTATTGTATTTGGTTTTTAAAACTTAATCTAATGGATGATCTTGCATGATTTTATTTCATATAGCTTTGTTATGGTTAAGCTATGGTATTAAGAAGTCACACCAAATTAACCACGCTTCCGCAAAGCCAGGGTGTGACAGCTTGGTATCAGAGCTCTGATCATAGCGAACTAGGATTCCTTCTCGAGTCTAGACTATGATCACTAGGGCTCTCACGAAAACATTTTTACTGCATACCATTTAAGTCCAGATCCAAACTTTTTACAAAACAAATGTTGAGCACATTATATTATTTTTTTAGGCTCAGTCTTGGAGGCTGAGGCTCGGTCTTGGAGACCGAGGCTCAATCTAAGAAATCGAGGTAGATGGCTAGTAAGACTAGGAAGAGTAGGCTCAGTCTTGGATGCTGAGGCTCAGTCTTAGAGGCCGAGGCTCGATCTAAGAGGTCGAGGTAGATGATAGAGCAGTCTTAGAGGCTGGGAAGAATTTGGCTAGCGGGACTAGGAATGTCAGTCTAGGAGACTGGGAGGCTAGTGGGACTAGGAGAATTATTTGATTGACTAACATGTTTATATGATTATATGATTGATTATTATACGTATATGTGTTTGTGTTACAAACGTCATGCTTTCATCATGTACTAGAAAGATGGACACTACGAATCCCATGGCCATAGTATCAGACGACATAGTTTCATCGTAGCACGAGGTGTACATTTCCGATACTACCGGCACAGACAATGACGACTTTCAGCCCTTGTTGCGCTGCCTGAAGTCGTAGCAGAGCCTACTGATGGCCATCTTGTTGGGAGTTTGCCACTCGCGGTGATCCCTGCTCCTGTGCCCCCTTGCCGCTTATCCTATTGTTGATATGCCCCCCCCCGACGTGGCCTCTGACGACGATAACGATCTACTAGAGGAGGACCCATTCGAGGGCAGGGCCCTATTGCTGCTGGTATTAGCCTACTGCATGCGGACGCTCCTGTAGGGGAAACTCATGCCCATTCCCCTGTCCCAGACTCATTTGAGTTTCTGACATCCGCATTTTCGCATAGACAGGGAGTGCAGCACCGTTCACACGATGCCGACCCTGATACGGCATCATCAGCTGCACCGGTTCCCGCACCCAGCTTTGAGTTTGATCACAGTATTGAGGGTGATCTTGTTCTTCCACCTGGTTTTGATCCAGACCATGACCTTGAGTTCATACACTTAGACCAGCCCTTGGAGGATCCTGTAACCCCCTGTGTTTGTTGATCCAGCTGATCTTGAGATGGAGTTTTTGATCCGGAGCCAGCCGTGGCCCCTGAGCCAGGCGTTGCTCCTGACCCCGCATTGGAGCATGACCCTGTTCATGCCGATGCACCTGCTGTTGCTCCTTGATTGATCATCTGCTTGGACGACAGAAAATTTGGGGTAACTGTGCAAGGCAATTTATTATTACGGGGGCCCACGTAATAACGACTTGTAGTGCACAGAAATCCTGGTGGACTCTGCGGGTCAAGCTAATGAAAACCAATGTAGCAGGAAATATCTAAAACACGAATGACCAAGGCGAGGCGATGTAGCCTCGAGTTCATTCTATTACAAGCAACAAGCCAAATTGGCAAGCCTATGTGAAGGCTCAGAAATTTACTTCCCCACTCATACATTGAGTATATTTGCGTGTGAAATTGGGTGATTACATGATGGCTTATGTTGCTATATATACCTCATAGACAATTGAAACGTTGTCTAACCAGCTTCACACCACTTCGACAAAAGGGAATGTCACCCAGACGTGACACAAACACCAGTACGTTGCCAAGGACAGAAGCCGAGCTGCAAGAACGCATCTCACAGATAAATGCACGACATGAAGCCCTCCGCTCTAAGTACAACGATGGCATTACTGGAAATAACCCTCCAACTGGCTGCACCTATAAACAGTTCCTGAACTGCAAGCCTTTGAACTTTGACAGAACAGGAGGCGCCGTTGCATTTGTTCGTTGGTCCAAAAAAAGATTGACTCCATTCCAAGAATGAGTGACTGTTCGTCCCAACAGAGTGTTACCTACATCCCGGGGTTATTTCTAGATAACTCACTCTCATGGTGAAACCTTCAGTCTCAGACCCTTGGCACAGACGCTGCTTATGCACTGAGCTGGGACGAGCTCAAGGAAACGATTGAGAAGAAATGTTGTCTTAGGACTGGAATTTAGAAGCTTGAGGTGGAGTTCAGGAATTTGAAAATGGACGAACCAGAAATTCCTGAACTTGTCCAGCGATCGCACGACTTGTCTAGGGTCGTCCCCTACTAAGTCAATGACGTTGTATGATACAGTTGTGTACTTGTAAGCTTTACATTGTGGTCTCAATTTGTGGCAATGCAATCGCAGTATTCTCATCACTTGTGATGTTTGATTTATTGTTCGATGACAAGAGATGTTATGTGGTTGATTTATTTATAGCATGAGATGTTATGTGTTGATTTGTTGAATACATACGAACATTTTACTTGCTATGACCTAACCTACGTGAAACATCTTTTAGAAGATGCCACCAAGACGCGAAATGCGCATGCCCACCTCAGAGGCGGAACTTCAAGAGATAATTGCTGCAGCTATAGCACAGCACGAGGCCCTACGCTCCGAACCTATCAGAGGTACCTCAGAAAATAACGGTTGTTCCTACTGGCACTTCCTCAACTACAAGCCTCCGAAGTTCGACGGCACTGGAGGTGCCATAGCTTTTGTGAAATGGATTGAAAGTATGGATTCCATCTTTCAAGTGAGCGGTTGTACGCCGGAACAACAAGTCCTATACGTTTCTGAGCTGTTTCTAGATGAAGCCCGATTATGGTGGAATCTTCAGACCCATATAAAGGGTGCTACTGCAGCATATGCATTAACCTGGGGTGAACTGAAAGGAATGATGCATAAGAAGTATTGCCCCCAAACGGAAACCCAGAAGTGGGAAGATGAACTTCGGAGCCTGATGATGGAAGGTCCGAAGGTGTTGGAGTACGTGCAAAGACTTCATGATTCGTCACGAGTTGTTCCGTACCTGGTGAAACCAGAATTAAAGAAATTGGAACAATTCATTTGGGAACTGGCGCCTCAAGTCTTGAGCTTGATGACAACATCAACGCCACCAACAACTGATGTTGCAAGTAAGATGGGTCTGGCACTCGTTACGGAAGCAATTAGACTAGAAAAACTTGCAAACCCTGACAAGGAGACTCAGGTAGAGTCGTCCGGAAAGAACAAAAGGAAGCTCACCGAAGATACCCGAACGAATAATGATGAACAAAGATCTATTCGAGGTTGTTTTGACTGCGGGGACAAAGGGCATTTCAAGAAGGACTGCCCAAACAACAAACAGGCCAATGAAAAGATTTACTTAGAAACTAAATCAAGACGTGCTGGGTGCAAGTATCACCACGATTGTGGATGTCAGAAGCCTAGGTGCGGGAGGATAGGAAATGGCCGAGTACCAGGATGCTTCCATTGTGGGGACGTTGGACATCTTAAAAGGGAATGCCCGAAGTTGAAACAAGACCGTGAAGGAACATCCAACATCGGAGCTTGTGAAGCGTGCCAGGATCCAGGCGTGATTACTGGTACGTTCTCTAATAACCAAAACTCTTGCATCTATTTGATACTGGTGCCTATTATAGCTTCGTATCGTTAGAGTTTAAGAATATGCTTGGTTTAGCCGCTAGTAAATTAGATATTCCGTACTCAATCGAATTGACAAATGGGAAGTTAGTAGAAGCCAACGAAGTGATCAGAGGTTGTGTGATCGAATTGGGAGAGCACGAGTTTGCTCTGGATCTACTACCAGTCCAGTTGGGAAGCTTCGACGTGGTGGTAGGAGTGGATTGGTTATCAGGCAACAAGGCTGAGATAGTTTGTCACGAAAAGGTTGTTCGTATCCCAACCGAAGACGGCGAAACAGTTGTGGTTCACGGAGAGAAGCGTGATACGCCGTTAAGAATTATCAGCTGCCTGAAAGCGCGAAAGTGTTTGCAGAAAGGATGTGTTGCCTTCCTGGCACACATTGTGGATAAGAAGGCTGCTGAGCCGAGAATAGAAGATATCCCTGTCGTGAGGGAGTATCCGGAAGTCTTCCTAGAGGACTTACCTGGACTACCACCTCAGAGACAAGTAGAGTTCCGCATTGACTTAGTTCCAGGCGCCGCACCTGTGGCTAAGGCACCTTACAGACCTGCTCCGTCTGAGATGCAGGAACTGTCGACACAACTTCAAGAGTTGTTAGACAAGGGATTTATCCGACCAAGCTTCTCGCCTTGGGGAGCTCCAGTCCTATTTGTCAAGAAGAAGGATGGTAGTTTTCGTATGTGCATTGACTACCGGGAGTTGAACAAGCTGACGATCAAGAATAGATACCCTCTGCCAAGGATTGTTGATCAGTTTGACCAACTGCAAGGCTCAAGCTTTTACTCAAAGATCGACTTGCGATCTGGATACCATCAGTTAAGGATACAAGAGGAAGGTATCCCGAAGAAAGCCTTCAGAACTCGTTACGAACACTACGAGTTCCTTGTTATGCCGTTTGGTTTGACAAACGCACCTGCAGTCTTTATGGACTTGATGAATAGAGTTTGCAAGCCGTACTTGGACAAGTTCGTGATTGTGTTTATCGACGACATCTTGATTTATTTAAGAACAAAGGCTGAGCACGAACAACATTTAAGAGCTATTTTGGAGTTTCTGAAGAAGGAACAGTTGTATGCCAAGTTCTCTAAGTGCGAGTTTTGGCTACGTGAAGTCCAATTTCTTGGACATGTGGTTAATGGTAATGGAATCCATGTTGATCCCACGAAAATCGAAGCGATCAAGAATTGGGAAACGCCAACGACGCCAACCGAGATTCGACAATTCTTGGGTTTGGCTGGCTACTATCGAAGGTTCATTGAGGACTTTTCGAAGATCGCTCAACCATTGACACTCCTCACGCAGAAAGATAAGAAGTTTGATTGGGGAATCAAACAGGAAGAAGCGTTCCAGATATTGAAGGATAAGCTCTGCAATGCGCCAATCTTAGCACTACCAGAAGGTACAGATGATTTTGTGGTATACTGCGACGCTTCGCGTCAAGGATTGGGTTGCGTGTTGATGCAACGCAAAAGGTTATTGCTTACGCATCACGCCAATTGAAAGTGCACGAAAAGAACTATACCACGCACGATTTGGAGCTAGGCGTAGTGGTATTTGCATTGAAGATCTGGAGACACTACCTTTATGGTACGAAGTGTACAATTTTTACAGATCACAAGAGCCTACAACACATATTCAATCAGAAGGAGCTGAATATGAGGCAAAGACGATGGGTTGAGTTGCTGAACGATTACGACTGCGAGATAAAGTATCATCCAGGGAAGGCGAATGTGGTCGCCAATGCCCTAAGTCGAAAGGAGAGGATCAAGCCCATAAGGGTTAGGGCTAGAGAAATGATTATCCGAACCAATCTTTCCTTGCGCATTCGTGCCGCGCAGAAGGAAGCTTTCAGGGAAGGAAACCTTGAAGAAGAATATCTCCGTGGGATGGAGAAGCTACTGGTACCAAACGAGGAAGGAACGTTATGTTTTGAGAAAAGGATTTGGGTTCCTTTGTTTGGAGGTTTAAGGAGAGTTATTTTGATGAAGCTCACAAATCACGGTACTCTATCCATCCAGGAGCGGATAAGATGTACCAGGATCTCAAAGATTATTATTGGTGGCCTAGGATGAAAGGCGATGTTACTGTTTATGTGAGCAAATGTATAACGTGCGCTAAGGTGAAAGTGGAATACCAGAAGCCTTCAGGACTTCTGCAACAACCTGAGATTCCCAAATGGAAATGGGAACAAATCTCAATGGATTTCATTACAAAGTTGCCAAGAACGCCAAGAGGCCATGACACTATTTGGGTAATAGTGGATCGATTAACAAAGTCAGCACACTTCTTACCTATCAAAGAGAAGGATAATACGAGCAAATTGGCCGAAAATTACATGAGAGAGATCGTCGCACGTCATGGAGTACCTCACTCAATTATCTCTGATAGAGACGGAAGGTTTGTGTCAAGGATGTGGCAATCCTTCCAAGAAGCTTTTGGCTCACAATTAAATCTGAGCACTGCGTTTCATCCGCAAACTGACGGTCAAAGCGAGCGAACGATCTAGACTTTGGAAGACATGCTGAGAGCGTGTGTTATGGATTTGGGCGGTAGCTGGGATAAGCATTTGCCTTTGGTCGAATTTTCATACAACAACAGCTACCACACCAGTATTGGTGTCGCGCCATTTGAAGCCCTTTTACGGACGCAAGTGCCGATCACCCTTATGCTGGGCTGACGCAGGTGATAGGCAGCTTGCTGGTCCCGAAATCGTCCAAGAGACGACAGACAAGATTGCGCAGATTCTAAAACGCATCGAAGCCGCTCGCCACAGACAGAAGGCCTATGCGGATCCGAACCGGAAACATGTGGAATTCCAAGTTGGAGAAATGGTTTTATTGATAGTTTCACCCTGGAAGGGTGTGGCACGCTTCGGAAAGCGTGAAAAGTTAAATCCGCGCTACATTGATCCTTTCATAATTTTGGAAAGAATAGGACTAGTAGCATACAAGTTGGATTTATCTGCTGAACTTCATTCTGTTCACGATACATTTCATGTATCCAACCTGAAGAAAAGTCCAACCCAAGATACCATTGCCATTCCCATCGACGGGATTCATGTTGACGACACGCTCCATTTCGTTGAAGAACCGGTTGAGGTTACGGATTGGAAAGTAAACAAGACCCGCCGGAGCAGTGTCAAGCTCGTCAAAGTTCGTTGGAATGCCAGACATGGTCCTGAATACACCTGGGAGCGTGAGGACCGGATGAAAGAGAAATACCCCCACCTATTTCCTAAGAACCCTGCATCTACAAGCAGAACTTAAAATTTCGGGACGAAATTTTTCTAACGGGGGGAGAATGTGACAACCCTCACTAAACCAGGTATCCGTACGACTTAATTAATAATTAATTACTGCTTAATTACTGTGCTTGTTTGAAATACTGATGAACTGCTACTTGATTTCTGATACATGTATATACCTGCATCATACTTTACTTACCGTCACTACATTATTTACATGCTGAACCTTAGTGACAAACATGATGCATAAAAAGCACAGTAGCACTATAGCGGATAACCTATTGAGCATGCTGATAAAGCCAGCATCAGGCAGACACTGCCTCTAAGGCCTGTAAGAGCCTGAAATATTTTGCTACACTAGTGGTGAGTGTAGGGATACAAGGGTTGCAGAACTGCGTCTCTAGGAATAAGTTACAATGACTGGGTGTGCCTAAAACGTGCTCTGAACACAAAATTCAGCACTTTACATAATAATTCAGCTTTTAGCTAACTAATAAAGTGCCAAAACATGAGAAAAATATTACTAGACACTTTCCAAAGTGTCAGAAATGAGTTGTGTCACTAAAAAGGGTATTAACGACACTTTAAAGCTTTGTTAAGCACTTTAACGGATTACTATCCAACCGAACAACCGGACTATACCCGGAACATGAAAATATTGTTATTTTCATTATTTATCTTTTTCTGAGCCAGTTAGGGTCCCTGAATACCCTAACACCCGTCATAACACACAACACACTAGTAACCGGGTTAACACTTAACTTAACAAACTTATGTCTAACTAGTTGGTTGAGATCGAACTAGAACCCCCCCCCCTCTCTAACCGTCCCCAACTAGAGGGGGACACCTCATGTCCTTTATTGATTTGTTTAATCTCTTGTGCTTAATATCTAGGAGGCACTAAATCCTTTGGTTAATAATCTTGTGATTTGTCTATAAGTTCATGGCTTAACACATTTGAGCATTCACAACACACAAATCAACAAACACACTTTCTCTCCCTCTCTTGGAGGTCTCGGCCGAGAGCACCCCACCCACATCCATCCATTTTCGATTTCCTTCAACCAATTTCAAGATCATTCAAGCATTAAGGATCACGTATAAGGAGTCTTGGTGCAATCGGAAGGCGAAGGACCTCACTCTCTTGCTTTTATCCACCCTATTTGTGCTTAGATTCTTCCCTAGCCTCGAGCTAGTAGTAAGTTGTTTTAATCACCTTCTTGAACTACTTTAAAGTGGATAATATGATTTGTAACGGTTAAAACTCGTAAACATACAAGATGACACACAAAAGTCTACTTAAAATGCTATAAATATTGGTTAAAAGCTCATATGTTGTGTAAAACTTGTAGTAATTGATTTGTGTGATTATTTGGACCCGATCTATGTTGTGGTAGCTCAGATCACCGTTTAACCCGGATTGGTCATGATCTTGGATCATGACATAAGGTTGTTTTGGAAGAAACAAGGGTTAAAAGATGAAACTCTACCACACACGAATCATGAACTTGTGTAAAAGCGATTTTACTTGTGAAATAGTGTTTAAAACTAGTAGATCTACGGATCTACAAGCGGTATTTTCAAAGGACCACGTGTCAAGAGAAAACATACTTTTAAAGACGGATCTTACATAACCAAAAGTGCTTTTGTAAACACACAAGTGCGTAGACACTTGTGTAACACAAAGTTTTGACGAAAGAACTATTTTTGTGAATGTTGACAAGAAGTTGTGAAAATTTATTTTCTTTAAAAACGAGACTTTCACGAAACTGGGTTGATTTATACAAAAGATCCACTAAAAATAATGGAAAGATACTACATATTTTGGAAAAACCGCAAGTTCATGAAATTTATGCGATTTATATACATATTTTGACTAGTTGTGGTTTGAACATTGTTTTGATTGAATAAGAAGATTGTTGGTTTGATTTATAAAAGAAAATGATACGCTTGAAGGCGTGGCCACCTCCAGTTACAGAGGAAACTCTGGCGAAATTTTTCCAAAAACCTAACACTTAGAGATATTTTCACTATAAGTGTTAGAAATACATTTTGACTTGTTTTCAAACTATGAATTTCGCCACGACTTTATTTACAGAATATCGGAGGTGGGATTTCACAAAATAAAACGTGATACATATATATATTTAGTATATATTTTCTTTCACAACATCACTTGTATAAGTGTTTATGATTATTTTGTGAACTACGTAAATATTATTTTTAGAGTAAAAATAATATTACTAAGTATTATTTTGGGAAAATCACATGTATTAAAGTATAATATTTTTGAGAAGAATATTTATATTTTGAAGTTGGAAATAAAATATATTTTAAGTGAGACTTAATAATATGTTTCGGAATTATACGAACACACATGTATTAAATCCCCCATCCTTGGGAAGGAAAATGACTACCAAGTATATACAAAATGTAAACACGAAATAGTTGCCTAACTATTTCCCAAAAACTTAAACCATAAAGCTAAGGCACGGCCGTCCGTCTAATAGAATTAGTACGTGTAGGTCGTCACACAGCTGATTGATTTGGAGGCATACTTGGTAGAGACGCACCACTGTGAGTTCATGTCCCCCTTTTCTCTAACTGTTTTCAGTTTTCTTAACTGCGGGGGTGAAATACATGTTACTTCGATTACAAGTACTTTATACATGGTATGGTTAGCGTAAGGAGGTTTACTACTTAGATCATGTGAGTGGGTAGGAGCAATATGAGGCCATTAGTCCTCATGGCAGGACCGAGGGACAGGAGCGGTAGATCTATCTGGGTGTAGCGAGCCCAGCCCCAGGCCAAACTAGAAACGGACCTCGGGGTGACTTTGTCCACATACTAATGCCGTGGCGAAATCTGCTAGGTTTGAGTCTCCCTATTTGCACTTCACATATATCAGTGGCCTTGCAAACCATTGGTGATCTCAATTCCCTTATTTGCTACATACCAAGACTATTTTTATACTCACAAAGGTTTACTTACTCACTTACACATGAACTCGCTCAACATTATTGTTGATTTTTTTTCAACTTACATGTATTTCAGGAAATTAAAGGATCTGGCACGGTATGACACGTTTTCCCGCTGCACTAGTTACGAGGTCATCCGGGTTTAGGGAATGTGACTCTTTCCTGGACAAGTCACAGTCCTTAAGCTACGCTTATGTTATGTTGTGTTTGTTGAACAATGTTTATGTCGTTAGAATGTGTTTCCGTTAAGACAATGTTATTGTATTTGGTTTTTAAAACTTAATCGAATGGATGATCTTGCATGATTTTATTTCATATAGCTTTGTTATGGTTAAGCTATGGTATTAAGAAGTCACACCAAATTAACCACGCTTCCGCAAAGCCAGGGTGTGACATTTTCCAAGCCTTCAGTGCTGTCCAGCTGGCTTCTATTTGGCTTTCACAGTTTGTTACCTGAAACGCGTTTTAAAAACATTTGTCAGTGGGAAATACTTGTGAGTGAATCCCAGTTTAATCAAGTTTCAATAAAAACTTATTGCACAGTATTGAAGGCGATCTCGCAATTATATTTGTTTCCAAGTTATAACAATTAACATCTATGGTACTGTCAGACCCGACTTGTGGAATTGTTACTCCTTGACCAGGTGATAACAAATTTTGTATACAAAACCCCAACATACTCATGATAATTGTATTCTTAAAAATACTCAATAACTGCTTCACATATAATTAATTGAATGAGGTTTTGTAAAAACAATTAACAAAAAGTTCACAAAAAGTGGATCAACTCACATTGTTGTCTTAGATTTTCTGTAAGGGTTTCCTGGGAATTATCTATAATTTACACAAATGCACACGCGTTAGTATAATAACCCATTTTAACATTAGTAATACCCTCCCCAAGACGGCATTCCAACGACTACGTCGGGCAGAACCACGACAGCCGTTACGGAACCCTAGATCAATCGGCAGCGTATCTAATACGTATCCAGGGGTTATAATACTTACAACGGAGTAGAACTTCGCTATTTAGGGGGGTATAATACCCGTAGATTATGCCTACAATTCAGAATTTAGAGAAAGAAAACGTTTCTGAGCGATTGCGACTGAAGATCCGATGGCTTCTATATATAGGTGCTGAGTTTGGGTTCTACGCGGCCTGCGTAAATGTAGCCAAAGGGCTACGCGGCCCGCGTCAAAGTTGGTCAATGGACTAGCTTGTCCGGGTCAGCAACTAGACTCGCCGTGTGTTGGGCCACGTGGCGGCCCAAGGTCGTGCCAGGTTTTTAGTTAACACGGCCCGCGTAAGAGTTAGGGTGGGGTTTACGCAGCCCGCCTCAACTAAAAAATCAGATTTTTAATTAAATTTAATAATATTTAAGATATTTGGGGCCCGTTTTCACGTATGGGGTGTATTTTGGGACATATTGGGATATTTTAAAATATATTAGGGTGTCGGAAATAATTCGAGGGTGTCGGTTTTCTTGAGGTTGTTATATCCTCCCCACCTTGTTTTAGAGCTCGTCCTCGAGATCTACTGGAACAAGTGTGGTTATTTCCTTTGCATTTCTGATTCCAGCTCCCATGTGTAGTCAGGTCCTCTTTTGGAGTCCCACTTCACTTTGACCAGAACTAGTCTTTTGTGTTTGAGGTTTTTGACTTTCCTGTCTTCAATCTGTAGAGGCCTTTCTACGAACTTGAGTTGTTCATTTACCTCTATATCCTTAAGAGGTATCATCAGTGATTCATCGGCTAAGCATTTCTTGAGATTTGATACATGAAATACATCATGTATTCCTGCCATTTCCTCTGGCAGTTGTAGCTGATAGGCTACAGGTCCTATTCTTTTAATAATCTCAAAAGGCCCAACATACCTGGGACTTAGCTTTCCTCTTTTGATGAATCTTACTACTCCTTTCCAAGGAGAGACTTTCAACAATACTTTATCTCTGATGCGTGTGTAGTGTGTATGGTTTTTAATGTATATTTTAAGCCCTTTTACACTTTTTAGCCAAGTTTTAAATTTATAAAACACGATATTTACTAACACTAAACACACATATGGGCAAGTGCACCCATCGTGAGCGTAGTATAGTGTTGGTAAGATACCGAGGTCGTCCAAGGACACAAGAGCTTTTAGGACCGATTTTTCCTCAACGTCTAATCAAATCGAAAGTTTAGAAAAAGGTTTTAAACTAAGAAAAATAAAAGCTAACTAAAATGCTGAAAAATAAAATAAAATTAAAAACAGATAGACAAGATGAATCACTTGGCTCCGACTCGTGTATTGTATAACCTTTGATTATTTCCGCACTTTTGCACTATTTAAGAGATTATCTTAGTTATTGTAGTAGGCCCCTCTTTTGAAGGTGACGTTACCCTCAGCCCAGTAGTTTGAGTCAGCAAGGATACAATCCTAAAGGGTCGGATTATTGAAACATAATTAATTAAGTTATTAATGCGTATTATGGTAGGCCCCTCTTTTGAAGGTGACGTTACCCTCGGCTAAGTAGTATGAGTCAGCAGGGATACAATCCTAAGTAGCCGGGTTAAAGTATTAATAGTAGCTTACATATGAGGGGATCAAAGAGTTTGGACCCCAGCCATCCAATACCGATGGGTATTGAAGGAGATCATACTAAATTTGACCCAGGTCCTTGCAGGATCTATACACTGAACAAGGCAAGACTCTTACCAAACTGTTCCCTTAACCCTCGACCAGGTAGCCAACATACCTCCATATAGACCGTGGAGATATGAATGGTGAAAATCTTTTATTTTATATAGACAGTAAAATAATGCAAAGACACCACGAACAAACGATACGGAAGAATCACCTTCAACATAAGAAACTAGTTATTAAAGTCATTAATACATAACCAAGTAAAAAGTGAGAAAAGATTAAAAATAAAAAGTATTACACTAGACACTTGTCTTCACCAAGTGATGTAAGAGACTTAGGCAAACATGGCCTTTGATTGTCAAGAACTCTTACGATCAATCTTGGATCCCGAGATGACTCACACACTCTATGATGGACAATGGATGATGGTGGTGGATGATGGTGTTGTGATGGTGGTGAGTGGTGGGTGAAGTGTGAGAGAGGTGGTGTGCCAAGGGATGGTTTGCAAATGAGCCAAGCACCCCTATTTATAGCCTGAACAGTGGCTCGGGCACGGCCCCGTGTCCATCCTCTTCTCTGTCTTCATTAATTGCAGTTTGTCTGCATTAGTTGACCACGCCCCCGTGTCCGCTGGGCACGCCCCCGTGTGCAGAAGCATATCTGTACTATCAAGATTTGCATGGATTTTGCGAATCTTATAGTTGACCACGTCCCCGTGTCCGCTGAGCACGGCCCCGTGGTGGGCGATATAAGCTTTTATAGCTTTGTCTTTTATGCTGGCACTTGGGCACGCCCCCGTGTTCAGCCTTCTGTTCTCTTGTTTTGCTTTGCCTGGGAAGATGCTGTCGGGGAGGTCGGGCATGCCACGTTTGTTCCTTTTCTTGTATTTATGTTAGATTTAGCTGCCTTTTTGCTTCTTTTGTTAATTTGAGCTCATTTAATCCTGAAAATACAAAAGGAAGACAAAAGCACACTTTTTCCAACATTAGTACTAAAAAAAGGTTAGTTTTATGCCACAATTGATGTAATTTATATGTTGCATTTTGCACACATCAAATACCCCCACACTTGAATCTTTGCTTGTCCTCAAGTAAAACTCTTTATAATGTGGCTTTACACTCACAAATGGAATAGGTAGAAGAGAAGGTTTTTGGGCTTGTCATAGAGTGTCGGGATTTCCAAGATTCTTTATCAAGTTTTATTTTTATTTATTTACAATCCTATTCGTAATGAGTTATTTAAAACTTTTCATAAGATAAATTACTTATTAGGGCATAACATGCCTTTTTAAAATTCCATTTATATACAAGTTCACATACCTCACAGGGGATCACTCAACACTCGGCCGAAGATGTATTTTAGTGAATCACTCGAGAGCGGCATGGAACTTACTCCTACCATAGGCTTGCCAAGCAATCAATCCTCCTCCTTTTTAACTATAAACCTTTGTAAATATCAAGAGGACTTTTAGGTGAAGGGTTAGGCTTGGGTTGAAGGTAGGTGGTTGGGTTAGTGGTTAGTAGAAAAAGGGCGAATATCGTAAAAAGCATCGGTTTTCGTAAGACTTTTTATTTTCTTTGCACTTTTTATTTTAATGAAGCTATTATTCAAACAAAGTTATTTTTGATGAACTTGCTTGTTTATTTCTTTTGCTTCATCATCAACACATTTTTTTTGAAAAGTCACACGAAAAACCGAGCTTGTTACTAAAACAAAGGGTTAAAAATAAAAAGGTTTTGGTGGGTGAAAGGGTGTTTGGTTTTGGGTTAAGAAATGAAAAGGTTTAGGCTCAAAGGGGTTAACTAGGGGGATTTTGGGTAGGTGGTAAAAAAAATAACAATAATGGTGTAGAAATAAAAAGGGTTAGTCCTAATGCCTCCATCATTTACTTACTCGTGTTTTAGTTGGTAAGGACTGGGAATGTATCGTCGTGGCAAGTTCTAGAGTCGTAAGAACCAAGCGGCTATTCACACAAGAAACGAAAGATGAGCATTTAGTTTAAAGATATGTATTTGTATGCTCAATAAAGGCTCAAAACTCACTTTTGTGGGAATGGGTTTTTATGTGATCAAGTATATATAATCAAATTTTAACTAAACTTGTCATGACTTTTCATAATTTTCATATGTTGGTTCTTTTTAGCACGACGCTATCGGTTGTAGATTTGTAAAAATATAACCTTTTTAGAACTTGAAATTCCCAAGTTAAACCTAGACAAGTAAAAAAAATGAAAATTTTTGAAAAAAATTGGGGTGATTAGCAGTTCCAATAGAGTTTTGTGTAAGGCTTGTGATTAGGACTTGCAAGATTCAAGGTTTTAGCATCCCCCCACACTTAAATTACACATTGTCCGCAATGTGTCCCAAAAATAAGTTTTGAGGTTGATTGAATGTGTAAAAGGGTATTAAAAAGCCAAATTTTATGTTACTGGGCGTCTGGACACGGCCCCGTGGTGTCCGGGCACGGCCCCGTGTTCAGGTGCCAGTAACAAAAAGTTGTAAAAAGAAAAAGAAGCCTGGACACGGGGGCGTGTTGGGTGAACACGACCCGTGTCCAGTTTACCTGAACTGGGCATTTTCTGCAGACTGTGCAGCACGGGGCCGTGTTGGGTGGGCACGACCCGTGCTGAACCTGCTGTAATGAAGAAAATTTGTCGGATGGCCCTGTTTTCGTGCATGGGGTGCTGGTCCAAATCTCCCTTGTTATCCTTCACCATCCCGAGTGTGTTTTATTCCTGAAAATTAAAACTAAACTAGAAAACATAAAAATTAATCTAAACTAAACTAAGGATAGTTTCGTGGAATGCCTCCGTGGTGCGCCACGTTTATAAGGGTCCTTGGCTAGACCCAAAGCCTGGTCATATGTTACCCAAGTGGGATGTTTTGCATCCCATGCTACACCGTCGGAGAGCATTATCCAAACTTGAGTCAATGACCTTCATGTAGTTGACCGGGTCTTCGTCTTCTACTCTTTTTCTGACTCCAAACTTTACTTCCTCGTCCCCAACCCTCAATGTTAGTGTTCCATCATTCATATCTACCACTGCTTGGGCCGTAGCTAGGAATGGCCTCCCTAGGATGAGTGGTACTTCGGTATCTTCTTCCATATCTAGTATGACAAAGTCGGCCAGAAAGACAAATTCGCCGACTTTGACCAATAGATTTTCAGCGACACCTTGTGGATATTTGACGGATCTATCGGCGAGTTGTATGCTTATTTTTGTAGGACTTGTTTTTCCTAAGCCGAGTCGATTGAACATTGATGAGGGCATGAGGTTGATGCTTGCCCCGAGTTCGGCTAATGCATTACGAATGGGGGATTTCCCAATCGAGCAAGGAATTGTGAAGCTTCCGGGGTCAAGCTTCTTTTGCGGGAGTTTGTTGAGTAGTAAGGCGGAGCATTCTTCGCCTAAGTTAACTAATTGCAATGATTCAATTTTCCTTTTATGAGCGAGGAAGTCCCTCAGAAATTTTGAATATTTAGGCATTTGGGTTAGGACTTCGATAAATGGAATATTAACATGCAACTGTTTTAGTAAATTTTTGAATTTTGTGAATTGCTCATTGGTCTTTTGATGTCACACCCCCAAAAATCCACACGCGGAGTATCACCGCTTGGAGGTATGAATGACCAGGATCAAGCCACCAATCATATTGAACAAGCATGTAAGTAGTATATATAATCAAACACAATACAATTGGTGTCTAAACAAAACATAGTTTAAGTTGCAAGCGGAAGCAAAATGTTAAAAACCAAATCATAAGTTTAAACGTTTCAAATTTTTAGCATGGCACACAGCTGTCCATGTCCCACAACGACTCTTCCCACTCCGTTGCAAGCTCCGTAGATACCTAACGACCTGCAAGGCATGTAACAACGAGTCAACAACAAAGTTGAGCGAGTTCACAGTTGATTGTTCAGTTATTGAGTTCGTTTCAGAAATCATAAGTTTGTTTCATAACCATGTATTACCCAATATCCTTAATTTCCCAAAACCTTTTCACGATATTTAGTGGGGGCTTCCCATGTTGTATGTTACTAGACTAGTCGTATCCATAAGTGTCCTTCCCAATCCGAGGACAGTGTTAAGTATGAGTGTACGTAGGTTTTACGTACGTGCCCTTCCCAATCCGAGGACAGTAGTAAGTATGAGTGTACGTAGGTTTTACGTACGTGCCCTTCTCAATCCGAGGACAGCAACAAGTATGAGTGTACGTAGGTTTTACGTACGTGCCCTTCTCAATCCGAGTACAGTAGCAAGTATGAGTGTACGTAGGTTTTACGTACGTGCCCTTCTCAATCCGAGGACAGTAGAAAGTAGTCTAGTATTGTTGATAATATAAATAGTTATTCAATCCCATTCCCAACCCACCGGGAATCCCATGCCTTAGGAGTGTGAACTCACCTTGGTTTGCTCGGTATGCTAAGGTATGTGCTCATAAATAATCAGTCAAGGCCTAGAGTACGCAAGTATACATAATCAGTTGATATTCACAAAGTTCGACTAACAGTCAAGATCATCCTGTACATACAAGTAACCACTAACACATAGCATTTATCAGTTATGCAAGCTCATGCAACCATGCTTTACAATTAATAGCACATGACTAACCTAGTTAATCCCTAACAGACTTAACTGAGTTTACTGTGTAGTTTACCCATTCGACGAAACACCCCTGTTTCGTCGTGACTTCCCTTCGACGAAACACCCCTGTTTCGTCGTGTTCCCTAATCGACGAAACTCCTTGGTTTTGTCGAGGTGTGATTCGTTGTCTACAGTGTTTCATCAACTAGGTCAGTTACGTCGTCAACAGTTATCATTATCAACAGTAACGCATATCACAGGAACCCTAATCATTAGTTCATCATCATCATACGAAATCCATACAACAATCATTCAACAACATACATGTAACCCGTACCCTATGCATAACAGTTTGCTAAACCCTCAAACGATCTACACGATTACTACCTGCATACAATCGATACCCTTTTAAATCTATAGGTTCCTTATTAGCAAGAATCACCATAAGGTTGAAATCTAAATATTATGAACAGATTCTATACTAACATTCGATAAACATGAGCAACCCATTGATCGTACATAAGATTCATGAAACCTCGATCATTAATCAAACTCATCATCAAATAATGAATTTAAACCTTACATAACAACAGTTAACAATGGTTCCGATTGAGAAGTTAGTGATGACACAATCGGCAAATCATACAAGGGTTAAACACTAACCAAAATAGGAGGGCTAATGGATCGATCGGAAGGATAGGGCTTCGAAGACACACAGTCGCCGTCAGTAGGGAGAGAGAGCTCTAGGGTTTCTTATTTGTTAAAGGTGTGACGAATGGAACCGTAACACACAATAAGTATTCGCGTAACGTACTGGGCCCTTAATGGGCTTCGGCGAAACGTTGGGCCGGCGAAACACTTTTGTTTCGTCGAGAAGAGGACGGCGAAACACTCCTGTTTCATCGGGGTATATATATGGCGAAACACTTTTGTTTCGTCGAAATAGTTTTCGGCCGGACTCATTCAGATTTAAATAGTTTAAGTTTTTCAAACAAGTTACCTGTTATAACAACAAACATATAGATGCAACAATCACAAACGTCTCAACATATATCAAACACGTGTACAATTACAAGGCAAACCAGCCGTGTAAGCAAACAACTAAACAATTAACGTGCAATTAATGCGATGATAGAATATTGGAAACTCGAGTTGTCACATTATCCCCAACTTGAAAGAAATTTCGTCCCGAAATTTAGCATGCGGTTACTGAGGAAGCTAGTTAGGTTGCGTGTTTCACTGGTTTTCCTGGGGTGTCACATCATCCCTCCGTTGATTTGGAATTTCGTCCCGAAATTCCGCAGTAGCTTCAGCCTCAGTAGTAGTTGCATTGTTTTCGAACAACTGGAGATACTTATGTTTCATTTGGTCTTCTCGTTCCTAGGTGAACTCTGGGCCACGACGGGAGTTCCAACGAACTCGAACAAGAGGTATTCTGGTGTGCTTGAGGACCTTAACGTCTCGGTCCGTGATTTCAACTGGTTCCTCGACAAATCACAGCTGATTGTCGATAGTGAGCTCCTTTAAAGGAACTATGAGGGTCTCATCTGACAGACATTTCTTCAGATTTGACATGTGAAATACGTTGTGAACTCCACCGAGTTCCGCTGGTAGGTTCAGTTTGTAGGCCACCTTGCCTATTTTCTCAATGATTTCGAACGGTCCGACATATCGCGGATTAAGTTTGCCCCTTTTTCCAAAGCGAACCACACCCTTTCGGGGTGAAACTTTGAGTAGCACTCGATCCCCAACTTGGAACTCGAGTGGTTTCCTGCAATTATCAGCGTAGCTTTTCTGACGGTCACGAGCTGCCGCCATGCGTTGTCGTATCTGAGCAATCCTTTCTGTAGTATCAACTATGAGTTCTGGGCTAGTGATTTGGCTGTCGCCAACTTCTGCCCAGCAAAGAGGTGATCGGCACTTACGCCCGTACAGTGCCTCAAATGGAGCGGCTTGAATGCTAGTGTGGTAACTGTTATTATACGAAAACTCCACTAGAGGGAGATGTTTTTCCCAGCCGTTGCCAAAATCGATTACACATGCACGAAGCATGTCTTCAAGAGTTTGGATGGTGCGTTCAGACTGCCCATCCGTTTGCGGGTGATAAGCTGTGCTCATGTCTAATCGAGAGCCAAAAGATTTGTGCATTGCCTGCCACAGTTCTGAGGTAAAACGTGCATCACGATCAGAGATAATAGAGGTCGGCACTCCGTGCCTCGAAACTTCTTCCTTTAAGTAAACGTCTGCTAGAGTGGAGAACTTATCCGTTTCCTTGATAGCCAAAAAATGTGCAGACTTTATGAGTCGATCCACGATCACCCAAATAGCATCATTTCCACGTTGAGATCTAGGCAGGCCAGTAACGAAATCCATGGAAATTTTCTCCCATTTCCATTGTGGTATCTCTGGTTGTTGGAGTAGGCCCGATGGTTTCTGATATTCAGTCTTGACTCTCGCACAAGTCAAACATTTGCTAACGTAAGTTGCTATGCGGGCTTTCATGCTAGGCCATCAATACGTAGATCTGAGATCGTGGTACATCTTATCCGAACCAGGATGTACCAAGTAACGAGACTTATGTGCTTCATCCATTACAAGTTCTTGTAAATTGCCATAGAGTGGGACCCAGATACGTCCTGTTACGTAGTAGGCGCCGTCTTCCTTTTGTTCTAACCGTTGCCTTGAGCCGCGTAGGGCTTCAGCCCTGACGTTTTCTGGTTTCAATGCTTCTACCTGAGCATCTCGTATCTGGGAAGGAAGACTAGATTGAATAGTAAGTTGTAATGCTCGCACACCCTTAGGTATAGTATCCTTTCGACTGAGGGCGTCGGCCACAACATTGGCTTTGCCCGGATGGTACTTGATGGCACATTCGTAATCATTCAATAGCTCGACCCATCGACGTTGTCGCATGTTCAATTCCTTCTGTTTGAAGATATGCTCGAGACTCTTGTGATCAGTGTAAATGGTGCACTTGGTACTGTACAGGTAATGTCTCCATATCTTGAGTGCAAAAACAACAGCTCCCAGCTCCAAATTGTGTGTAGTGTAATTCCTTTCGTGAATCTTAAGTTTGCGCGAGGCATAAGCGATGAATTTATCCCGTTGCATCAAAACACAACCAAGACCCTGAATTGACGCGTCGCAATAAACCACAAAATCGTCTGTGCCCTCTGGCAATGAAAGGATAGGTGCACTACAAAGTCTACCCTTTAAGTGCTGAAATGCTGATTCCTGTGCATTACCCCAACGATAGATAACGCCTTTCTGAGTTAGTGAGGTGAGGGGTTGTGCAATCTTGGAGAAGTCTTTGATGAACCTTCTATAGTAGCCCGCCAAACCCAAGAATTGGCGGATTTCTGTTGGTGTACGGGGTGCAGGCCAGTTCTTGATCGAGTCTACCTTGGATGGATCAACGTATATCCCATCCTTGTTTACCACGTGGCCTAGAAAATGGACTTCACGAAGCCAAAAGTCGCATTTTGAAAACTTAGCGTACAACTGCTCTGCTCGAAGTAGTTCCAAAATAAGTCGTAGATGGTGCTCGTGTTCCTCCTGACTCTTCGAATAGATCAGGATGTCATCGATGAAAACAATAACGAACTTGTCCAGGTAAGGCTTGCACCCTCTGTTCATAAGATCCATGAAGACTGCAGGTGCGTTTGTCAATCCAAAAGGCATAACCATGAACTCGTAATGTCCATACCGAGTCCTGAATGCTGTCTTAGAGATGTCCTCGTCTCGGACTCTCAGTTGATGGTAACCTGACCTCAAGTCAATCTTCGAATAGTAGCTCGACCCTTGCAACTGATCGAACAAGTCATCAATACGTGGAAGAGGATAGCGATTCTTCACGGTCACCTTGTTGAGTTCGCTGTAATCTATGCACATACGGAAGGTACCGTCCTTCTTCTTTACAAACAACACTGGAGCTCCCCAGGGAGAAGAGCTAGGACGAATGAAACCCTTATTCAAGAGTTCTTGCAATTGCATGGACAGTTCTTCTAGTTCGGTTGGAGCTAAGCGATACGGTGCTCGAGCTATGGGCGCTGCTCCACGAGCCAGCTCAATTTGAAATTCAACGTGACGATGAGGCGGAAGACCAGGTAAATCCTCAGGAAACACTTGAGGAAAGTCGCGTACAACTCGAATATCCTCTATCTTCTTCTCTTTCGTTGATGCGTCAGTAACGAGTGCTAAAATAGCAGTGTGGCCCTTTCGTAAACACTTCTGGGCCTTAAGAAAGGAGATGATGCCCACAACAGCACCAATCTTGTCGCCTTGAATCACGAGAGGTTCTTTACCAGAACGGGGAATACGAACAATCTTCTCTTTGCAAAGGATCTCTGCTTGCTGTTAGGATAACCAATCCATCCCAATGACGATGTCGAAACTACCCAAAACTATAGGATCTCTGCTTGCTGTTGGGATAACAGTAGCACCTATACGCTTAGGCAGTTTGTTCTGTTCCACTGCCTGGTCTGTGAGATGATGAGCAAGACGAGTAACATCCTGGATGGTAGCAAGGTTAGCAGAAGTCACATGGCTTTGAATCTCTGGTACTAAGCCTTTGAGGTACAGCTCGATGCGTTTGATGGGAGGATCCACCATAGTAGGACACAAAATTGCCAGCTCGTTTGATCTTTTTGTGTACGCTTCAATCTCCGACCCTGTCATCTTCAAGTTAAAGAACTCCACTTCCAGCTTGTGGATGTCATCACGATTACAGTACTCTCGCTTGATCAGCTCCTTGAAGTCGTTCCATGGGGTGGTATAAGCAGCAACTATCCCCAGCATTTGAACCTGAGGGTTCCACCACGTGAGCGCTATGCCCTCGAGAGTACCAGTAGCATACTTCACCCTACGAGCCTCAGGGCATTCATACATTTCAAAGACCGACTCGAGCTTCTAGAACCAGTGGAGGAGGCCTACAGCTCCTTCAGTGCCGTTGAAAGTAGTAGGTCGGCAATCCATAAAGGTTTTGAAAGTACACACAGGAGGCTGAGCGTGTTGACCTGTCGTGTGTGTAAAGCAAAAATAAGCACAAGTGTTGGTTTACGAGAGTAGGATCTAAAGATCCTAGAGTAAGTTGTGATGGCAGGTTATACATCCTGCCTGGGCAGCTGCGAGTGCTGCAGTAACTTGTTCAGTGATCAAAGCAGCCAACTGGGCTTGAGTTAGGTTAACACGTCCACTCATGATCTTCATATCAAAGGAAAACATGAGTGAAAGAGGTTCGCGAAAGTGCGATGACAGAAGAGAGTAAGCACACATGTGTTTTCAAACTATAGTTGTTACGTTCATCTAAGCATACCATAATCAAAGTTCTATGTAACTAGCAAGTAGGCAATATAACATAAACCATATCACCTATAGTGTTGAGCCTTGCACGTGGAGTGAAGCGTCGTTGTGGATCGTTGAGCACTGTACAGGTTATAGTCTGGTTTTACCAAAAAGTTTTTCCCCTTTTTAAAACCAAGTTCACTATAACCAATGGCTCTGATACCAATCTGTCACACCCCCAAAAATCCACACGCGGAGTATCACCGCTTGGAGGCATGAATGACCAGGATCAAGCCTGTTGGGATTGAACCCTACCAGAGGAACAAATAATTAAAGCCAAAACTGGGTCAGAGCAGTGGATCCAGAATAAGCAGATGCTACATACAAGTCTCTCCCCTTGAAAGTGGTTTCAACATCTGCTGACCTCCTATCTACTGATCATGCAATCTGCTGATCTACAAACTGCTGATCAAGTAAAGACCTCATGAAAGACTAAAGCTCTGCTGCTCAATCTACTGCCTTGTTTCAAGCACTGCTGATCCGGACAAGTACTGCTGGGTTCACAGCAGTGGAGGGATGCAGCAGTTGTTTACTCTGTCCTTATGTTATGTAATGTAATAAGCAGTAGTTAGTATAGCAGTGTTTGTATAGATCAGAGGTTAGAGTTTGTTAGGAGGTTAGATGTCACTTTCATGGTGACGTCAGCTTAGATGCTCAGTGGTTTGCTAGTGCCTATAAATAGAACAGTGCTCTGTACTGTTCTATTAGCTCTTTGCAAACTTGTTTTCCTGCACGAACAAAGGCTGAGCTCTGGCTGAGGGGGAGTTTGTATTAAGCATTACATTGTAATCGGTGTTGAAACTAAATTCAATCTTTCGGTTCTTTGTAGAAAATGTCTTGATCAAAGCAATACTCTCGTTTGATTGTATGCAAAGTTTGTTTCCATCTTAATTCCGCTGCACAACTCATCCATCTTCACCTTAATTTCAAACGTAAAATACAATCAAAACCAAACTCAGATCCAACAATTGGTATCAGAGCTTGGACAGTCAAATTTGATTTAACAATCATTTTGACATAAATAGTTCAGCTCAAAATCGTTGATATCGATAGTTTGTTCGTTTGTGTTGAAAAACAGAGCAAGGTTTAGTCACCATTAAAGTTGATTAATCAGTGTCTGTAAAACAACCATGATGACGTCACAATCTCAAGATGATAAGAATAACATTGGCTCACTTTTTAAACCACCCATGCTTAAAAGAAATGAGTACAACATCTGGGAGAGAAGGATGGGTCACATCCTTGCTCAACAGAACACTGGATGTTGGAGGTCTTTTGTTTTTGGTCCCCATGTTCCTATGGTGCCAAGTGCTGAGGATCCAAAGAAGTTCGTACCAAAACCTTATGAAAACTATACTGAAACTGATTTTCAAAAGTTCGAACTCGATGCCAAAGCATTTAGCATCATAGCATCTGCATTACCAAATGAGATCTATGCTGGACTGTTACACTGTAACAGCGCCAAAGAGCTATGGGATGCATTGAAGGAACAGTTTGGGGGAACCGAAGAAGTTATTGAAAACAATAGGGAAATTCTGAATCAGCAGTATGAAACCTTCTGTCACATTAAGGGTGAATCATTGACCCAACAATTTGAACGGTTCAGTTGTCTCATCAGTGAGCTAAGGCTTGTTAAGGTTGAATTTCCAAAATCAACCCAAAATAGCAGGTTTCTTAGATCGCTACCTGATAAATGGGACACAATTGCATTTGTGACTAGAAACTCTGTTGAGTTCAAAGATCTGACCCTGACCCAACTTCATGGTAGACTCCTGACTTATGAAAGGGAGTTGAACCAGAAAAAGAAGTTGCAAGAGTCTGGAAAAGCTACTGATGATTACTCATTCGGTAGCACAGCTCTTCTTGGTTAGGAAGAATCTGGTAGCAGTAGTAAGGAACAGGGTTATGATCATTTCATTGATATAACAGCTGGTGGTAACTTTACCAACCCTGATCCTCACTCTGCAAATTATGCTTTTACTGCAAACACTGAAAACCAGATGTCAGATAATTTGTGCTTTGAACTCAATGATTTACAACATTTTGATCCCACTGACTTAGAAGAAATGGACATTCTGCACCAATTGGCTTTGCTCAGTGTTAGAACTAGCAAATTCTACAAAAGAACTGGGCGAAAATTCCCAGGTTTACATGGGAATCTAAGGGTTGGGTTGGATAAATCGAAAATCAAGTGTTACAAGTGCAATAGGCTAGGTCATTTCGCTAGGGAATGCAGGAGTCAAACTACTGGTCCTATAATCACTCATCCTAGCTCAAATCCTAGACCTCAAAATCAAAGCAGTGTGCACTATACCCAATATACCCCTGCAGCTCATGTTAACACTGCTCATTATGCTGTTGCCCCTGTGCCTGTGCATTATGTCCAAACCACTGTTCCACAGATTCAATATGTTCAAACCCCTGTCCCCCAGGCATAAGTGCAAACTGCTGCACCTCAAACAGCTGCTCCAGTAGTGGTACAACCAGATCAGCAAAGCTTTTTCACTCAAGGCTTTGTTGACTGGAGCAGCATGCCTGATGAGCTTAGCGATGAAAATTTTGCACTCTATGCTTCTAATGAACCTTCTAATGATGAATTTTGTTTGATGGCATTAGATTCAATACCAGAGGGGATTGAAATTGAAGGTGAACAGCTAAGTGATGAAACAGTGGATGAGGTGACTGAAGCAGTTGTTAATGCAGTTGCTGGTGAATTGTTGCTGGGAGAAAATTCAGAAACCCTGATTGAACCACTGACAGACCCATGGTCCAAAGAGGACAAAGAAGAAGAGGAAGAAAAGAAAACAGGTGAGAAGGAAGTAAGAGCTGATGATGAAGAAAATCATCAATGTGATTGTGCAATGATGGCTGCTGCCAAGGTATCTCCTCAAGTTCTTGAAAAGCTGTGTTCTGACAATTGCATTATTGCTTTTGCTAACATCAAAGAGGTAAATGAAAACCTTTGGAATAAAATCTTAACTGATGAAGTCAAATTTGAAAGGTCTTTAAAAGAACTTAAAAACAAATTGACTGAAAAGGAAAAAGAGATCAACAGTCTGAAAGAAGAACATAGCATAACCAAAACCCAACTCCAAACTATGGTAGAAAAATACCAAGTTTGCAAAAAGGAGTTGGAGTCCACCCAGATCACCTGTGAAAGATGGGTGGAATCATGCAAAGGGTATGAGGTTATGCTTGAAAAACAGATAAAAAGCAATGTGAAATTTGGTGTTGGTTATAGAAAACATGATGATGAAAACACTGCTTTTGAAAAATCTGTTCAAACCACTGATGTAACCACTGAGTTCATTCCCACAAACAAGAATGGCCAAGAAGTGAAAATCACTGATAAACTTGGTAACAAAATCACACTTGACAGACCAATGGGATCCTCTATTTTTGAGGAGCTTGAAGATTATCAGTTTAAACCAAAATGGTCTGATGAGTGTGATATTCTTGAAAATTTCAAGCCCATGGACTTTACATCAACTGATGGTGTTAAAGCTCCAAAAGCTAAAGTCATTCCTCTCAAGGACATCCCAACAGAGGTTAAAACCTCTGCTGCAAAGGAGTCCAAAAAGAGAAAGAAGAAAGAAAAGATCAATAACCTGTTTTGTGAATTCTGTGAGAAAAGGAATCATCTAACAAAAGACTGTTTCCATTTAAAAGCTTATGATTTGAACAAAACAAGTGTCATTGTTCCAGCTGAGAGCTGCATTGTTTGTGGTAAAACAAACCACAAAACTCAAGCATGTGTGTATCTGTTGATGCACAAGAATGTCTGTTGACTGCATCTTCATCAAGTCTTAAGTCAAGAAAGTCAAGATTAGGGTTTTTAAAGTTAATTTCGCTTTTATGTCACATGGTGATTCCACTTATACGGACATGCCATAAAAGCGGAATCAGTTACAAGTGATTCCACTTATATGGACATGCCATATAAGCGGAATTAGATCTAGTATAAATACCTTACATGTGTGACTTCATTAGGACATTGGAGCGGAATCATCTCATGTAATTTGGAGCCAAACTCTGTCAAATTGATTTCAGAAAAGCAATAAAGTGAAGGAATTAAATAGGAAAGCAGATGTTACATTACGTATTCTGATTCCGCCTTTATACGTGATGATGAACTGCCTTGACTGATCGTTTAGGGTCACGACACGGTCCAACAAGTGGTATCAGAGCTTCAGGACGAGGAGTTCATACTACTTCAGGTGATTCGACATTATTCTCTCATTTCTACTCAATCTCTCTTTTAGTTTTTCGGATTAAACAAGTTCCTACGGACAAAATGAGTTGAATCTCAAGTATATTGAGCGAAATTATCTTTTAATCAATCCGTAATAGTATCAGACCTTAAAACAAAGTAAAACTCAATCAATTTTAAGAAAATCTAAATCGGTTCACGAACAGAAATTTCATTCTCAGATCTGGAACAAGTTTGTGGTCGAAATTGAACATATTTCATATCATTGTGATCGGAATTGAGTGTAGATCAATCCTTGAAAGTTTCAGATTGAAATTTGGCTTAAAATGGATAAAAACGTGATTCCGCTTTTGTGAACATCGAGTTTTTAAACGACTGATTTCGCTCATACGGACAAGTGTGATTTCGCTCTTGTGGACTTAGTAATTTCGCTCATAAGGACAGTCTCTTGATTTCGCTTATTTGGACATAAGTGATTTCGCTCAAAGGGACATCATTTGATTTCGCTTATTCGGACAAAAGTGATTTCGCTTTTGTGTCATATCGACTGATTTCGCTTATCAGTCATATTGAGTGATTTCGCTTTTGTGGATTTTGAGTGATTTCTCTTTTGTGGTCATTAAAGCTGATTTCGCTTATTTGTCAAGGTTTTAAAAAATTTTGAAAAATTTTACTAAGTGATTTCTGATTTTCAGGTACACTCAAGATGGATGATCTTTTCATGAACCCGTTTAGCGATATGTACGCGTTCGCTTGAAATTCTGGAAACGATGATTCTTCGTCAAGCAATGTGAATGATAACAAGTCAAAAGAGAAGAAAAAGGAAGCTTGGGAATCGGAAAGTGCTTTTGGAACATTCAATAAATCCCCAAAGCTAATGGCTATTGAGGAATACAGTCGGTGGTCCAGAAAGTTTGAAGATTGGATGATGGCATTTGCATTTCCAAGTTGGAAGAGTTTGAAAAATGGTTATGAACATGGAAAGAAATATGGTGAAGTCTTAACAGCTACTGATGAGGTTGAATCTTTTGTAGCCGAACAAAAGTGTGTGGCATTGTTATTTCAGTCTGTTCGGGAGGATATCATCTCATTGATAGACTATTCAAATGCTAAAGATCTTTGGGCAAAGTTAGAAAAGAAATGTATAGGTAGTGAAGAAATCAAGAAAAATAAAATAAAACTACTTAGGAAAGAGTTTGATATGTTTGGATGCTTAAAGAATGAATCAGTGTCAAAAATGATCGAGAGGTTTGGGCACTTGAAGCTGGAGTTAGTCAGACATGGAATTAAGTATTCTGATGATGAGCAAGTAGACAAGTTGTTCGATTCGTTGCCAGACGAGATGGAGTGGAGATATTATGCTCTCATGCTTAAGAACACTATTGCTTCTGAATTGTTGAAACTAGATTTGGTGATTGAGAGACTTGAAAGTCATGAACTGGAATTGAAGAAGACGTACAAAGTTAATCATTCATCTTATCAACAGAATTTGGATCTATATTATCCAAAGAGCATGATGCCGAAAGCTACTTCTCCTAAGACTGCGTTTTCTGTTGAAAATGTGTCGACAGCCGGCAAAGAAAATCAAAGTGGTCAAAGCAGTGGAAGTCATAGTGGTTATCACAGTGGATCTTCATCCTCTGGAAATCATCCAGATGCAAAGAATCGTTTTCAATGTAACATCGCGATAGATTTGAAGAATGCTCAGAACTTTGATGAGGAATCGGCCAAGCAGCAGATAATTTTCCTAGCATCGGTGTTGGAATCGTATGAAGGATTGGTAGCTGGGAAGATTGGCAATACAAATCTGACGAAAGAAGATTACGATCAGATTGATCCGGAGGAAATGGAACTGATCGATATTCGTTGGGCTATGGCAAGTGTTGTTTGTCGTGCACAAAGATTCATGGAAATTACTGGCAGAAAAACAATTGGTGGTGCTTCTACCAAGCTGGGGTTCGATAAATCGAAGGTGACTTGTTTCAAGTGTAAGCAGAAGGGTCACTTCAAACGAGAATGCCGAAACGCTTATGCTGATGAATCGGAGAACCCTTTCAGAGAGGATTACTACAAGAAGGCAATTTATCACCAGAATAAATACGAGCCGCCTAGATTGAAGCAGGTTGAAGACAACAAAGATAAATCTAGAGCTCTTGCAGTGATTTACGATGATGAGGGGTATGATTGGAGTCAAGAGGTTCTACCAGAAGAAGATGCGGTTGGTTACGCATTCATGGCAAAAAATGAACCTATTCCATGGAAAGATGATAGAACTGAAGAGCAGAAGTATAGATACAGAAAGATGATTTCGGAAAACAAAATTACTAGACTTTCTGGTATCTATTTGGAAGCAAAGAGAGCCAAAAGATGGGATCCAGACAGGGAGTGTTATCTTGATGAGTATGGTAATATTGCAATCGATCACAAAACTCTCGATCTGGAAGTCTTAATCAAGGAAATGAAAGATAATGATGAGTATTGGCAACACAAATGGTGGGGAACTCCAACTGAGAAAATGAAAGAGGAAGCGAAGAAAGAAAAAGAAGAAAAAGAGATGAAAGAGAAAGAAGAGATCGAAAAATCAAAGAAGATTGATACTGGAGTTATTGATACAACGCAGGAGTTGACTGCAGAGAATCTGGGAAAAATGGCTGACAAAGTGCTGGCTGCTAAAGCACTTGAGGTAGATTCTAACTCCGTGTCTGAGTCAAAAGGCCAGGTCAGTCCAAACTCATCAACAAATGCGTCAGGTAAAAAGATCGAAGGAAATGCTGATTGCAAAAATTGCAACAAAGAGTGCAAATTTTGTAATACTGTCACGTATCTCAACGGTGAGAAAATTAAAGATCTAACAGCAAAGGTCAGAAGCCTTGAGAATCAGATTCTTGGTCGTGACAAAACAGTTAAAGCTTCAACTGAACGAATAAGAGAATTAACTGCTCAAATTGAAACTGATAAAATTGATCATGACGAAATTAAACAAGAAAATGAAAAGTTGATTCTTGAAAACCGTCAGATTTCTGAAAAATTTGAAAAACTCAAAAGCACAATGAAAGATTGTGATGATCGAAATGGTAAAACTTTTAAAGAAAATGAACATTTGAAAGCAGTGCTTAGAGTCAAAGAAGAATCAATCAACCAACAACTGGATGAAATCGCTAAATTGAAACTTAAAGTTCAAGAGGCTGTAATCGAAAACGAGCGAATCCAGTTGAAGCTTAACAGTTACAACTCCGCAAGCTTTGTGTTGCAACATATTATTCCCAAACCCATCGGGAAAGACAAAGCGGGCGAAGATGTGTATTGTGATGGAACTGGGGTGGGGTTTCATCGAGTTCCACCACCTGTTCTTGATAATTACACTAAAAAGCAGTCTGGGTTGGTTGAAATTGAGGAAGAAAGTGTAGTTAAACTTCCGGAGAACATTGATGTTACTTTTTCTACATCATCTGATGATAGTGTTCAGACAGAGATTGTTAAGAGCACAGCTGAAAGTGTTTTGTTATCTGATTCAGCTGAAGATGATGAATGTTTCTTGGACAAATACATTCAGAAATCAAAATCCAAAAACAACTTAAGTGATGAACCGGGTCTTGTGATGTACAAGATGGCTGGATCTGATAAGTTGTATTCGGATTCTGAGTTTCCCATTGAGAATGTTAATGTGAAAAAGTTGACAAATGTTTTCAAGTTAGTTGAAGTTGAGTTGTCAGAAGTGAACAGTTTGAAACAAACAAAAAGGCAAATGAATTTTGAGAAAGATAAAGCTTATTACAAAAAGCCTGTTGTTCCACCACGTTTTTATAACAACAATCGAAACAATTGGTCGGGTAGTTATCGGGGTGGTAATAGATATCAGAAGAAGAGTTTTCAAAACAAAAGGTTTGCTGAAAAGAAGGTGTTTGTGAACAGTTCAAGTTCACTTGCTGATGAAGAGAATGAAATTTTTTCAAAATCAAATAAAGAGTTCTTTGAGAAGAAGATCTCACAACCTCAGTCTGAAGGCACAAGTCGAGTTGTTGATACTCGTACATGTTTTAGATGTAACAAAGTTGGTCACATTGCAAGAAATTGCACCAATTTCAAGCCTAAGACTGAAGTTGTTGAGAGACAAAAGAAGAAAGTTGATGTGAAGGGTAAAGCAACAATCGTTGTTGAGAAAAAGAATAAGAAAAATGACAACATTCAAGTGAAAAATGTACCCATAACGAAAATGGTAACTAAAAATGACAAATTTTACAAACGGGTTGCATTATCTCAACAAGTTTGGAAACCAAAAACAGAAATGAAAATTTCAACTTCTGAAGTGAAAAAGGCTGAAGAATTAATTTCGGTTGATTATGATGCAAATTTTCCACCTTTGAAGGCTGAAAATTTCAAAATTCAAATTGCGAGAGTCAAGGTTACACCTAAGGCTGATGAGGCCTGGGTGGACACCATGTTTGAATAAGCAGTTTGAATTGCCGGAGCTTCCTTGTTCGCGAAGCATGAATCGGCATCTTTCTTAAAGTTGGTTAATTTGAAGTTTGTTTTGTGCAGGATCTTCCACAACTTGTATCCAGATGGATCATGGATAGTGGTGCATCTCGACATATGACAGGAAAAACCGCGTTGCTGTATGATGTGAGAAATATTAATGGTGGTTATGTGGGATTTGCTGGTCATGAAGGTGGTCGAATTGTTGGTGAACGAACGTTATCCAATGGGATTGTGACGTTTGAGAGAGTTAACTACATCACTGAGCTGGAGAACAATCTGCTTAGTATCTCGCAGATTTGTGATAATATGTATACTACTCACTTCACAAACAAAGAATGTTTGATTTTGAAACCTGGTTTTGTTATCCCTGAAGAATGGATTATCATGAGGGCACCTAGAGTGAATGATTTATATGTGTTAGATATGAGTGTAGCAACTACAACTACTGGTCAAGCACATTGTTTTGTGTCTAGAGCAACTGAGAAAGAATCAAGATTGTGGCACCGAAAGATGGGGCATATACATCTTAGAAAAATGAATCATTTGGTGCACAATGATTTGGTATTAGGAGTTAATATCAAAGGTTTTCATCTGGAAGGGGAGTGCATTAGCTGCATCAAAGGCAAGCAGAAGAAAAAGTCACACCCTACAAAGCAAGTCAATTCAGTTTCGAGACCGCTGGAAAGACTTCACATGGATTTGTTTGGTCCAGTGAATGTCAAAAGTCTTACAGGAGATTACTATTGTTTGGTCGTTACTGATGATTATTCCAGATTTTCGTGGGTTTCTTTCTTGAAGACAAAAGATGAAACATTTGACAGTTTGATGGGTCTGTTCAGGAAAATTGAGAATTTGTACCAAAGGCGTATAAAGAGATTTCGAAGTGACAATGGTACTGAATTCAAGAACAACAAGATGGAAGAATTTTGTGATGAAAGAGGTATTTTGCATGAGTTTAGTGCTCCGTATACTCCGCAGCCTAATGGAGTCGCAGAACGCAAAAACCGGACGCTAATCGAGACGGCTAGAACTATGCTCGCAAATTCAAAGTTACCGATTAATTTTTGGGCTGAAGCTGTTTCCGCCGCATGCTATACGCTCAATAGGGTTCTCACTGTCAAGAAGTTCAACAAAACATGCTTTGAGCTAATCAATAACCGCAAACCGAATTTGAAGTATCTAGAACCGTTCGGGTCACCATGTACGGTTATAGAGCCTTTTGGAAAGTTTGGTCCGAAGTGCATTGAGGGAATATTTGTTGGATATGCAAATCCGATGCGACGTGTCTTCGTTCCAAGTGAGAAGCGGATTATTGAAGCTGCAAATGTTGAATGTCAAGGTTATACTATGCCGCCACAGAATCCTGGTGATTCATGGCGTTATCATTATGACAAACTTTGGGATTCGTTTGACATGAGAGAAGAATCACAGGATGATGAAGATTTCTTTGATGAGTTGTATATTTTGCGTGAATATGAGTCGCAGTTAAGGTTCCCAGCTGAGTATTCTAGAAGACCACCGGAAACTTCAAATGATGATGAAGCAGGTCCAAGTAATGCTGGTGAACATGATGATGTCCAACAGAATGAAGTTGCTCAGGATAATCAATCGGTTCAGAATGATAATCTAGAAGCTGAAAATATGCCAGTATTTGATCATGGTGATTCAGATTCAGATTCTGAGGGGGAGCAAATTCAGATTTCAAGCCAAACAAACCAAGTTGGTGAACAAGATGCAGAACAGAATGTTACTAATCTGGAGGGAAATGTAGATGTTCCAAGCGAAGTGATGCCGCGAACTTTTTCATATCATCCAGAGGAGTTGATCATAGGAGAATTGCAGACAGGCGTTCGCACTCGAAATCAGATTGATAAAGGGCTTACATGTTTT
The DNA here is from genome assembly GCA_030545235.1 of Helianthus tuberosus. NCBI lineage: Eukaryota > Viridiplantae > Streptophyta > Magnoliopsida > Asterales > Asteraceae > Helianthus > Helianthus tuberosus. Next base: position 108,863,460 of record CM060401.1, on the reverse strand, counting down.
TATACAAAAGTTGCTCCTTTGCAAACTGAATTCTCATTGAGTTGTTTTATCTCGCAGGTTGAACCAAGAACTTACAAAGAGGCGCTTACTGAAGACTCTTGGGTCAATGCAATGCAGGAGGAACTTAGTCAATTCGAGAAATTGGGAGTGTGGAAGTTAGTTGATTTGCCGGATGGTCAGAGGAAGATTAACACCAAGTGGGTGTTCAAGTGTAAGAGGGACGATAGAGGAGTTGTTGTAAGGAACAAAGCTCGATTCGTTGTTCAGGGATTTAGTCAACAGGAGGGAATTGATTTTACCGAAGTCTATGCTCCTGTAGCACGACTAGAGGCAATCAGAATTTTCTTAGCATTTGCGTCTTGGAAGAACTTCAAAGTTTATCAGTTGGATGTTAAATCGGCTTTTCTTTACGGGAAGGTTAAAGAGGAGGTTTATGTCGGTCAGCCACCGGGCTTCACCGATCCAATCCACAAAAACAAGGTCTACTTATTGGACAAAGCGCTGTATGGTTTACACCAGGCCCCGAGAGCTTGGTACGAGACTTTGTCTCAACACCTACTAGCCAACAAGTTCATTCGTGGAAAAGTGGATGCCACTCTCTTCACTAAGGAGGTCGATGGTCATCTTCTGATAGTTCAGATTTATGTGGACGATATAATCTTTGGGTCGACAAATGAAAATCTATGCAAAGATTTCGAATCAGTGATGAAGCAAAAGTTTGAAATGTCATTAATGGGGGAGATGAAATTCTTTCTGGGTTTACAAGTTGAACAACTTCCTGAGGGAATTTTCATTCATCAGTCAAAGTATGTTCATGATATTCTAGAGAAATTTGGGATGTCAAGTTCTACTCCAGCTGCTACCCCACTTGCAACAAATCATGGGATTCACCCAGATCTCACCGGAGACAGGGCTGATGAAACGTTTTACCGTTCCATGATAGGTTCTTTAATGTACCTAACTGCTTCACGTCCTGATATCATGTACCCAACGTGCCTCGCAGCAAGATTTCAGTCTAACCCGAGAGCATCGCATATGATCATTGTGAAGAGGATATTGCGCTACCTGAAAGGAACTCCTTCATTGGGGTTGTGGTATCCTAGAAAAGGCGACTTTACGCTCGAAGGGTATTCCGATTCGGATTTCGGATGCTGCAAAGTCAATTCAAAATCAACAACTGCAGGATGCCAGTTCTTTGGTTCTAGATTGGTTACCTGGCAGTGTAAGAAACAAACGTCTGTGGCGTTATCTACATGTGAAGCGGAGTATGTTTCTGCTAGCAGTTGCTGCTCTCAGATCTTGTGGATACAGCAACAGATGCGCGACTACGGTTTGCAGTTTCTTAACACACCTCTTTTTGTTGATAATGAGGCCGCTATTAATATAACAAAGAATCCAGTACATCACGCTAAAACTAAACACATAGAAATTCGTCATCACTTTATTCGTGATTGCTTTGAGAAAAAGTTGATACGAATTGAGAAAATCCACACTGACGAACAGAAAGCTGATTTACATACCAAAGCTTTTGATAAAAATCGGTTTAAATATTTGTTAAAACTGAATGGTATGAAGCTTCTGTCGGTGTCGGATGGTATAATTGGCGTTGATGAGCGTACTGTTGCGGATGAAGACGAGAAACAATCTGCAATGGTTTGTCGAATTTTTACTTGTTTTGGTATTTAGGGGGAGTAGATGTTTGTACATAGTTATATTTTCAGAAAATACAAAAACAGTAAAAAATGCAAAAATACAAAAACATGATAAAATCTGAAAAGAGCTTGTGTATATAGGGAAAATGATAGTACATCAGCTAGACGATTACAGTATGCTAAAGATTTGTAAAGTATATAAGAGTTAAACAGTCTCACTGATGATGTGTCGATAGGTTTTCACACATTTAGTAGATTTATTCGGGATATAAACCTAAATTCAAACTTGTGAATTTGTGGGGAACACTACTTGGATATATAGGTAACCCCTGAAATCTCGTTTGAAAGGTCTCTTAATCTGATATACTAGGTCTTTATACTCAATGATGTCTGGGGTATTATTCCGGGACTTCTGCTGAACGGTGGTTCTGACCTAGTCCCTGGATAATGCTTGCTGCAATGCTTGAAACACAGCATTAAACCCTCAGCATGCCGATGAAACAATAAAATTGATAGTAGCTGCTGTTGTATGCAAAAAGATCCTCTAAAGGGGACACACCGAAAAGTCGAAGCTGATATCTCTCTGCGTATACGGAAGTATCGACCTGAGATCCCTCGGCCCTCGCATACCTAATTTATATACAGATATCATTGTAGTATACTCACCTGTAAGACTGATTATTGGGATTCTGGATACGGGAGTATATTCAAGAGGTGGGACACATGAATGATCTAAGTTTATAATTCATCTAAATCGTATCCTGAGTAAATTGAAATTTGTGTGGGAATTTAAGATGGATCAGTATATCGACAATCGAGGTGAATTGTTTAAGTCTGAGTATGAAATGAAGCTTAACGGTACTTGTAATTTGTCTGAAAAGCTGATATGATTCCCTGACACGCTCGCCAAAAATATGTTTGTAAATAGTTTACTTAGTTTACTTTCTGCAATTTAAGTTTTCTGTATTTCATTTCTTAGTTTAGAACACTTTGATAAAATCCAAAAAGATTTTATTTCTGTTTTATTTACCGACAAACCAAAGTGGAGAGTTGATTGTTAGATTCTCAGATGTTTGAAGCAGATGCAGGAGATTCTGGACTGAAGAATGAGGAGAGCTTACTTTGATGAAGTTTGATTGTTTGGAAAGTCAAAAACAAGTTCATTAATTTGATACTTGTTATTTTCAGAAAATGTTTGAAATTGTTGTTTTAAAATCAGTATTGATTCGTCAAAAGATCAACCAAGGTCATTAATTTGGATTTGGTAGATTAATCAAGTGATCAGGGTCATTAACTTGGACCTGAATACTTGAGTGGATTTCTAAAACTGATTAAGTTTGTGAGTTATGTTGGAAAGATAGAATTGTAATGTTTATTGGTTGAGTAACAGGTTTTGGACTTCATAATTCCCAATGGAAGCTAATTGTCAAAGCTTGAACCAGATATCTCAGATTCTAGCATATCAAGAGGGGGAGTCTGTGAAAGGGGGAGTTTGGATCAACAGTCAAAGGGAAGATGGAAGTTAGAGACAGGTTGTGTTTCTGAAGTATGTAAAGACAGAGAGTTAGAGAAAAGACTAAGACTGAAGACTCAGGAGCTGAAGACTACGTCAACATCCAAGGGGGAGTCTGTTGATGCACAAGAATGTCTGTTGACTGCATCTTCATCAAGTCTTAAGTCAAGAAAGTCAAGAAAGTCAAGATTAGGGTTTTTAAAGTTGATTTCGCTTTTATGTCACATGGTGATTCCACTTATACGGACATGCCATAAAAGCGGAATCAGTTACAAGTGATTCCACTTATATGGACATGCCATATAAGCGGAATTAGATCTAGTATAAATACCTTACATGTGTGACTTCATTAGGACATTGGAGCGGAATCATCTCATGTAATTTGGAGCCAAACTCTGTCAAATTGATTTCAGAAAAGCAATAAAGTGAAGGAATTAAATAGGAAAGCTGATGTTACATTACGTATTCTGATTCCGCCTTTATACGTGATGATGAACTGCCTTGACTGATCGTTTAGGGTCACGACACGGTCCAACAGTATCTCAAAAACTTTGATGTGAAAAAGAATGAGTACATTGCTAAAACATCCTTGAGTCCATCAACATCATCTGTCAAATTCACCAAGAACCAACCACTGTTTGTGCCAGTTCAAACAGCTGTCACAAAACAGCTAAACCAAACATCTGTCAAAAGAGATGTTCAGGTTACTGATGCACCCCCTGTCAATCAGTTCAAAAAAGGCAAGGAAAAACAGTCTTACCAAAGGATTCCACACGTTTATGAGGCCTACAAAAGGCCCTCTAAACCTAAAGTGAACAGGCATCCTTTTGGGCACCAACAGGTGATTGGTCAAGACCCCCAAGAGTGGTTAGCAAGAAACAGTACTAAAACTGTCCAAACCCCTGACCTAACCACTGTCCATCAATGTGCATCCATCCCAGACACTGTTGAGACCCCATCCAAAGCCTTATTGGCTTTGGAAACCCTAATGAACTAATCCTTTTACTTCATGTGCAGGGAGCTTCTGCCTGTTTAGATAGCCTTTGGTATGTTGATAGTGGAGGCTCCAGGCACATGACTGGATGTAAAGCCCTACTCAAAGATTTCAAAATTTATGGAGGGGGTGATATATCCTTTGGGAATAACAGTAAAGGGAAAGTTCTGGGGTCTGGTACAGTACAGTCTGGAAATGTAAAATTTGAAAATGTCAATCTGATAGACAGTCTGAAATTCAACCTCTTGAGTGTTTCACAAATGAGTGACAAGGGGTATGGGTCATTCTTCACAAAGGAGTGTTGTAGGATTGTTGGACCAGAAATGGTCAAAAAGATTGAAGCAATAATAAAAACTGGTCAAACAAAACTTGTTGCTCAAAGAAGTGGCAATGTTTATATTGTTGATATGTCTAAAGAATGTCCCAGAGCTGATGCCTGTCTGTTCTCAGCTGCCTCTAACAAAGAGACAAAACATTGGCACAGAAGGCTGGGACACACAAATCTTAAGACAATCACTGAAATTTCAAAAAATGGTTTGGTAAGAGGCCTACCACAAAAATTGTTTTCATGTCCTGAACATTGCATTTCCTGTTTAAAAAGAAAACAACATAAAAGTTCTTATAAGTCCATTGAAGAGTCCAAAACAACCCAGTGTTTGCAAATGCTACACATGGATTTGTTTGGCCCAGTTCAAGTCATGAGTCTAAAAAAGAAGAGATATTGTCTGGTTATTGTTGATGACTTTTCTAGGTTTACATGGATTTTCTTTTTACACTCAAAAGATGAGACTGCAGGCATTTTGCAAGACTTTGTGACACAGGTTGAAAAGCAATTTGACCTTCCAGTGAAAAGCTTCAGGAGTGACAATGGCACATAATTTAAAAATAAGGAGTTGGATGCCTTCTGTGTGAAGAAAGGGATTGTAAGGCAGTACAGCATCCCTAGAACACCAGAGCAAAATGGGGTAGTTGAAAGAAAGAACAGAACATTGATTGAGGCTGCCAGAACCATGCTTGCTGATTCAGGTTTGCCATTAACTTTCTGGGTAGAGGCAGTAAACACTGCCTGCTATGTCCAGAACAGAGTTTTAATAAACCCCAGGCACAAAAAGACTGCTTATGAAATTCTGTATAAAATCAAACCACTGATCTCATACTTCAAGGTGTTTGGCTGCCCATGCTTTATTTTGAACTTAAAAGATTCCATTTCAAAATTTGCAGCCAAAATTGATTGTGGTTATCATCTGGGGTACTCAACCACTGCCAAGGCCTACAAAGTGTTTAATACACGGACCAAGGCAGTGGAGGAGACCTTGAATGTAAAGTTCAATGAACTTTCATCAATGAAAATCCCAGCAAATCCTGCAGATTTGTTTGATCTTGAAAAATTTACTTTTGAAAATACTGCTGTCAAGACTAACAGTGCAGGTCCATCAGAGGATTCAACACCAGACTATGGGTATGAAATCATCATCCCTCAAAGGTCTGCCAAAATGGGAAGAGCATCAGATGTTCAAAACAGCTGTCAAAGCTCAACCACTGCTACCTCAACAGTTGTTGACCAAAGTAGCCCATCAACCACTGCTTCCACATCCTCAAACACTGCTGACAAAAGTCCCCAAACAGTGGATAAAAGTCAGCATGTGTCCACTTCATTACCTCCAATTCCACCACCTTTTGAAACCACTGCTGGATCATCAAAGTCCCCAGCAGTGGTTAGCTCAGATGATACACATTTGCAGCCTTCACCAACAAATGCCATCATACCATACCAAGGAGATTTAATCTTCTTGAGATCTCATCCACCTGATCAAATCATTGGCAACATAAATGAAGGGGTGCTCACAAGAAGCCAAACCCAAAGCATTTGTCTTTTTGCTGGTTTTCTATCACTCCATCAGCCAGTCAAGTACCAAGAGGCACTGAAAGACAACAGCTGGGTAGAATCCATGCAAGAGGAGCTCCAACAGTTTAAAAGACAACAAGTATGGGAGCTTATACCACTGCCAGAAGAGGTTAGTCCCATTGGCACAAAGTGGGTCTTCAAAAACAAAACTGATGAAAGGGGTATTGTTGTCAAGAATAAAGCCAGGCTTGTGGTTCAAGGTTACAGACAGGAAGAGGGGATTGATTATGATGAAACATTCGCCCCTGTTGCAAGATTGGAAGCCATTAGACTGTTCCTGGCCTTTGCTGTCAACCACAACATGAAGGTGTTTCAAATGGATATCAAAAGTGCTTTCCTCTATGGTACAATTCAAGAAGAGGTATATGTATGTCAACCTCCAGGTTTTGAGGATCCATTTTATCCAGATCATGTCTACAGGCTGAACACAGCCCTGTATGGCCTGAAACAAGCACCAAGGGCCTGGTATGAAACTCTTTCCACCTTTCTACTCTCAAATGGTTTCAAAAGAGGTACCATTGATAAAACACTGTTGCTAAAATGGAGAGGAAAGGATTTAATGATTGTCCAAATTTATGTGGATGACATTATTTTTGGAAGCACATGCAACAAAATGTGTGAAGAGTTTAGGGAACTCATGACAGCTGAGTTTGATTTGAGTGCAATGGGTGAGCTGCAATGCTTTCTTGGTCTCCAAGTTCAGCAAATGCAAAATGGTACTTTCATTCATCAAAGCAAATATGCAAAAGAACTTTTAAACAAATTTGATATGAATGATTGTAAACCATGCAGCACACCCATGGCAACAAATAAGCTTGTCATGTCTGATGAAAAGGATGAGCTGATTGACCAAACTCTATATAGAAGCATGATTAGGTCTTTATTGTACCTAACTGCATCTAGGCCAGACATCATGTTTGCAACATGTGTTTGTGCAAGAAGTCAATCAGCCCCTAGAAAATCCAATCTTATTGCTGTAAAAAGAATATTCAGATACATAAAGAGTGCTCCCACACTTGGTATCTGGTATCCAGCTAATGGGAATATCAAGCTTTCAGGATTTTTAGACAGTGACTTTGCTGGATGTAACACCACAAGGAAGTCCACATCAGGAGGGTGCCAGTTTCTAGGTGATTGCTTAGTTTTATGGCAAAGCAAAAAGCAAGCAGCTGTTTCAACATCCACTACTGAAGCTGAATACATTGCTGCTGCAAGCTGTACAGCCCAACTCCCGTGGCTTCAAAATCAGTTGCTGGATTTTGGTATCACTGCCTTAAAGACTCCACTCATGTTGGATAGCCAGGCAGCAGAAAATATCATCAAAAATCCAGTTTCCCATTCAACCACCAAACACATCGACATCAGACATCACTTTGTGAGGGATTGCTATGAAAAAGGTTTGATTTCTCTGCATCATGTTCCAACTAAAGACCAGCTGGCAGATGTGCTCATAAAAGCATTAGATACTGCCACCTTTGAAAGCTTGGTCTCTAGGATTGGCATGCTAAACATGGAATAACAAGCAAAATCTTGTTTTTCTGTGAATAAAAGCATTAAAATGTTTTCAGAAAATCAAAAATCCATCCTTAAAAATAGCTAAAAATGAAATTTTCATTAAAATCCTTAAAAGTCTGCCATAACCACTGATTGTTCAAAAGTCTGCTCTACTTCAAAGTCTGTCCACTGCTGAAAACCATCTTCTGTTCACTTATTTCATTGATAAACTCTGTTGTTCAAAAGCAGTGTCTTATCCACTGATATGCTATCCACTGATAGTGAAAATCATCCACTGCTTTCATTATACCGTTGTAACCACTGCCTTCATCAGTAGCTTTCATAAAAGTACTGTCCTTCATTTCCTCAGAGTTTGGCATGTGGGCAGTACATAGTGGTCAGTACTTTTGTAACCGCTGCCACGTCAGCCTTTACTTTTTCCTCTATAAAACCTCTACTTCACACCAAAAACAGGGTTTTACTGTCGAATTGAATTCTCAAAAATTCTTTTCTCAAAGCAGTTTTTCTTCACATTCCTTCACAAATTTCTTCGATCATCATCTCCAAAATGACAAAATCGAAGTCATCTGGGAAACCCACTTCCAAATCATCGTCGAAATCGGCCTCTCAAAAGGTTAATACCACTGAAATCCCACACAAACTATCTCACAATCTTCTGGGTCTTCTCACAAAACCCGGCACCACAGATGCTTTCGACTCCATCATTTCCAAAATGGCTAAATCAAAGTACAAAACTTTGTTAACAGCCGATGCACCAATTTACTTAGCAACCCAACGAGAGTTTTGGAAAAACGCAACCCTTGACAAACAAGGTGAAACTGTGGTAGCCATTAACTCCTCTTTAAAGGGTAAAGCTGTTCAAATCACGCCACAATCGATATCAGAAGTCTTTCAACTCGAGGATCAGCAAGGTAACACTTCTTTCCCTAAAAACGAGTTAAAAATTGACTTCATTGAGAGAGGGTATGCAGACACAATGATGAAGAAAGCTACCTTACAAAAAGGTTTCTTTCCTTCTGCAACAAGGTTTTTATTCCATACCTTCCTAATGTGTGTTTCAAACAAAACCACTTCTTTTAATGAAATACCATTAAAGATTCAAAATCTGGGATATGCTATTCTTCAAGAAGAAAATTTTAATTATTCTCGGGAAATCTTTAATGATTTGGTTAATAATGTTGAAACAAAATCATTCTTACTGTTTCCAAGGTTTTTAAGTTATTATTTTGAAAAGAAATTCAGTAAGGATGCTATTGCTGCAATAAACCAAGGTGATTATCTTCAAATGAACAGTTTAACTACTGAAACTTTTACAAGAATGTTAACACCTTGCAAAACACAAGCAGAGGTGCCTGAGCAGAATTTAGCAGCTACCACTGCTCCTCAGGTATCTGCTGCTGAGCCCACTGCTCAAGGTGATCAAAGCAGCAGAACAACTGTTTTGAAACCCACACCTAAAATCACCAAAAAGCCAACAAAAAGAAAAACTCAAAAACCCCCCAAACCCATCAAAAAGGCAACTCTGGAGGATGAGATATCAGAGCTACTGCCAGTGACAGCACAAAAGTCACAAGAAACCACTGCTGCTACTTCCTCACAGCAGTTGGTACAAATGTCTCAACCCATAGCCGAAACCCCTCCTGCTTCTTCACAAAAAGAACAGGTTGTACAAATTGGGACACCACATCATGATGCTCTAGAAGCATTTCTTTCCATCATCCACAGCTCAATTCCCGGGGCAAATCCTCTTTCTACACCAAACATCACATCCACAATTCCCACACCAACTAAACTGCAGTTGGATGCAATTGATTTGAACCAGGCACTAACCAGTCCTTCACAATCACCTATCAATGAAGACATACCTCAACAAATGACTGGGTCTGATGTATCAATCCTTGCTAACCCACCAACACAACCTGAGGAGGTTACACCCCTTGAGTTACAAGTAACTCTTGGTGGTAATCCAAGTGAAGCAGTCACTACAACTGTTGAACCCACTGGTTTACAGTTGGACAGTGGTTACATTAATAAGACTTCCTTGGAGGCAATTCCTTACATAGCACCTCTGCCAACCACCAATGGATTTATTTTTCCCACTGGCAACATCAAACGGTTGTCAAGTGTTGAAGGAAGAAGACCCCAGTACCAAGAAAAAGGGGCATCAGTGGTTAGTGTTTGGAGTACACTCCCTACCTCAACCACTGATATAACCACTGTGAGTGGGAAATCAGATGATCCCATTAAATTGGGTGATGATTTAAAATATCAGGATTTGACGGAACGAGTTGACAAATTGGATACATCTGTTGCAGATATTAAAGACATGCTACAACAGGTGTTGAAAATACAAAAGATGCAATCCACTATTTTTCCACCTCAAGCACCTGCTCTACCACAAGCATCTGCTACAAATGAGCTCTGGAATCTTTTCCAACCTTTTCTCCAACAACAAAAAGAAATGGCTAATCAGAAACACGAACTACATGTCAAAAAGCTGAGAAACATCATGGAGTCTAGTTACAAGAACACTCAGGCAGATATTAAGGCAATCAAGGCCCATTTATTGGAAACCACTGGCACTGCTCCTCCAACAGTACTTTTCATTGATCAACTCCCGGAAGATAATGCCAAAAAGGGGGAGAAAATTCAGGAGTGGAAGAAGAAGGGAATAGATGATGGTCTGTACATTGAACCTGAAAGGGATACTATGACCAGAAAAATTCCTGTGCCAGATGGTAGTAAAAAGGTTGATGCTACTCAAGAAGCACTTGATGAAGGAGTAGCAAGTGTAAAAAAGGATAGAATGGCAAAGGATATTTCAAGATGGAATGAGGAGAAAAGAGCTTTCATGGAACTGTATGCGCAGGGTTGTTCTGGGTCAAAGGATACTAAAAATCCTAAGAGAAAAAGGAAACCTAAGTCCATCCCATCCAGAATTCCAAAGCATATTCCAAAACCACCTTCCAAAAGCCATCAGCATCAAACCTCCACCCAAACAGTTGTTGTAACTCCTGCTGTATCAACTACTGCTGGTACTTCAGAGGTTTCAACATCTGTTATCACTTCAACACACACCACTTCAACACACACCACAACCACTGCCTTACCACCACTACAATCACCTCCAAAAACAATTTCACCACCACTTTCTCCTACCAAAACGCAGAAGACAACAGATGTTACAACATCTGCTGTAATGACAACAGTGGTTGAAACACCAGTTGTTTCAATAGCTGTTAGTCAATCACAAACCGCTGCCACTCAATCTACCACCACTGTTCCATCCAAAACATCATCAGCCCCTTCTCAAACAAAAAGGAGAAGGCTAATCCTCAAAGATGATGATTATTCACCACCACCAACATCTTCAAAATCCATGTCACTTGTCACCATTCCAAAACCCATACCTCTCTCTTCAGCTCAAATTCTAAAACCATTAGCTCCTGCTGGTGTCTCATTTCCTCTAGAACTCATTGTAGTTAGAGAAGAAATCAAATCTTTTTATTATGAGGATGACCCAGCTAAAAGGAGTTTGCCATCAGTTGAATGATATCCCAGGCCTAACAATATCGAAGAATACTTGAAACTCAAGGCCAAGCAAGCAGAGGATATTGCAATCAGAAACAAACAAGGGAAATCTGATAGAGAATTTCAGCAAAACTATCAGTTTCTACTCACACAGGTCAGAGAAATGGAGCAATTTGCCAAGAATGTATGTCAGCAAATCTCAGAAAGGGCAGATGAGTCCTTGAGAAAAGACTACATTGAGAACATCATGACCTACAAGAAATACAAGGGGGAGAAACACATGTACAAAAACTGGACCATTCCTGAGCTTGAAAAAGAGGCAGCAAGGATTCAAGAAATGATAAAAAATAAGGTCAAGCAGACTCCTCCTGAAAAATTCAAACAGTTTGAAGATGATAAGGCATTAGAGTTGAAGAGAATGAAAGAGGAGCTGATAGCTGCTGATTATGGGCCAAAGAATTCAGTGACAAAGTGGGGAGAAGATAGGGTCAGGGCTACCTACAAAAGGTTAGAGGAACTTAGAAAGAAAGATCCAACAGTTCCACAAAAGCCTGACTATTCCAAAGCAGAGGTCTCAAAAAGACCACCAAAGCTGCAAATCAAAAGAACCACAGCTCCAGCTGGTGCTGCCATCTACAAAAGAAGGAGTCAAAACCAGTCAGGTGCTGAAACAATTCAAGATCTAAAAGCTGGAAATGCTATTGTAAAAGAAGGCATTAAATTAATGATAAAAGAAGATCTTGAATTGGAACAATCTGCAAGTACTGCTCAGTCAGTCATGAATAGGCCAGCCTCACCAAACACCTCTGCAAATAAAAATCTCCCAAGAAACCCACCAGGCTCAAAAATACAAAAGTGGGAAACTGACAAACGGACCTACGTATTGACTTTGCTCAGGTCTGGTGGAGAAGTGAAGAAAATATCAAGGGAACAAGCTCTTGGCCTGAGTCTTGAAGATTTGCAGGATCTCCTTGATCTTCCACTTAGCAGGGATGATGACGACACAGATGCCCTAGACTTTGAACTACAATTTAAAGGTCAGATAAGGGAACTGTTGATGAGGCAATAAAGAATTCCACAATAATGAAGAGTTTTGGCATTATCTGTTTTAGGGGGAGATTGTTGGGATTGAACCCTACCAGAGGAACAGATAATTAAAGCCAAAACTGGGTCAGAGCAGTGGATCCAGAATAAGCAGATGTTACAGACAAGTCTCTCCCCTTGAAAGTGGTTTCAACATCTACTGACCTCCTATCTACTGATCATGCAATCTGCTGATCTACAAACTGCTGATCAAGTAAAGACCTCATGAAAGACTAAATCTCTGCTGCTCAATCTACTGCCTTGTTTCAAGCACTGCTGATCCGGACAAGTACTGCTGGGTTCACAGCAGTGGAGGATGCAGCAGTTGTTTACTCTGTCCTTATGTTATGTAATGTAATAAGCAGTAGTTAGTATAGCAGTGTTTGTATAGATCAGAGGTTAGAGTTTATTAGGAGGTTAGATGTCACTTTCATGGTGACGTCGGCTTAGATGCTCAGTGGTTTGCTAGTGCCTATAAATAGAACAGTGATCTGTACTGTTCTATTAGCTCTTTGCAAACTTGTTTTCCTGCACAAACAAACGCTGAGCTCTGGCTGAGGGGGAGTTTGTATTAGGTATTACATTGTAATCGGTGTTGAAACTAAATTCAATCTTTTGGTTCTTTGTAGAAAATGTCTTGATCAAAGCAATACACTCGTTTGATTGTATGCAAAGTTTGTTTCCATCTTAATTCCGCTGCACAACTCATCCATCTTCATCTTAATTTCAAACGTAAAATACAATCAAAACCAAACTCAGATCCAACAAAGCCACCAATCATATTGAACAAGCATGTAAGTAGTATATATAATCAAACACAATACAATTGGTGTCTAAACAAAACATAGTTTAAGTTGCAAGCGGAAGCAAAATGTTAAAAACCAAATCATAAGTTTAAACATTTCAAATGTTTAGCATGGCACACAACTGTCCATGTCCCACAACGACTCTTCCCACTCCGTTGCAAGCTCCACAGATAGCTAACGACCTGCAAGGCATGTAACAACGAGTTAACAACAAAGTTGAGCGAGTTCACAGTTGATTGTTCAGTTATTGAGTTCGTTTCAGAAATCATATGTTCGTTTCATAACCATGTATTACCCAGTATCCTTAATTTCCCAAAACCTTTTCACGATATTTAGTGGGGGCTTCCCATGTTGTATGTTACTAGACTAGTCATATCCATTAGTGTCCTTCCTAATCCGAGGACAGTGTTAAGTATGAGTGTACGTAGGTTTTACGTACGTGCCCTTCCCAATCCGAGGACAATAGTAAGTATGAGTGTACGTAGGTTTTACGTACGTGCCCTTCTCAATCCGAGGACAGCAGCAAGTATGAGTGTACGTAGCAAGTATGAGTGTACGTAGGTTTTACGTACGTGCCCTTCTCAATCCGAGGACAGTAGCAAGTATGAGTGTACGTAGGTTTTACGTACGTGCCCTTCTCAATCCGAGGACAGTAGCAAGTAGTCTAGTATTGTTGATAATATAAATAGTTATTCAATCCCATTCCCAACCCACCGGGAATCCCATGCCTTAGGAGTGTGAACTCACCTTGGTTTGCTCGGTATGCTAAGGTATGTGCTCACAAATAATCAGTCAAGGCCTAGAGTACGCACGTATACATAATCAGTTGATATTCACAAAGTTCGACTAACACTCAAGATCATCACGTACATACAAGTAACCACTAACACATAGCATTTATCAGTTATGCAAGCTCATGAAACCATGCTTTACAATTAACAGCACATGACTAACATTGTTAATCCCTAACAGACTTAACTGAGTTTACTGTGCAGTTTACCCATTCGACGAAACACCCCTGTTTCGTCGTGACTTCCCTTCGACGAAACACCCCTGTTTTGTCGTGTTCCCTAATCGACGAAACTCCTTTGTTTCGTCTAGGTGTGATTCGTCGTCTACAGCGTTTCGTCAACTAGGTCAGTTACGCCGTCAACAGTTATCATTATCAATAGTTACGCATATCACAGGAACCCTAATCATCAGTTCATCATCATCATACGGAATCCATACAGCAATCATTCAACAACATACATGTAACCCGTACCCTATGCATAACAGTTTGCTAAACCCTCAAACGATCTACACGATTACTACATGCATACAATCGATACCCTTTTAAATCTATAGGTTCCTTATTAGCAAGAATTACCATAAGGTTGAGATCTAAATATTATGAACAGATTCTATACTAACATTCGATAAACATGAGCAACCCATTGATCGTACATAAGATTCATGAAACCTCGATCATTAATCAGACTCATCATCAAATCATGAATTTAAACCTTACATAACAACAGTTTACAATGGTTCCGATTGAGCAGTTAGTGATGACACAATCGGCAAATCATACAAGGGTTAAACACTAACCAAAATAAGAGGGCTAATGGATCGATCGGTCGGAAGGATAGGGCTTCGAAGACACACAGTCGCCGTCAGTAGGGAGAGAGAGCTCTAGGGTTTCTTATTTGTTAAAGGTGTGACGAATGGAACCGTAATACACAATAAGTATTCGCGTAACGTACTGGGCCCTTAATGGGCTTCGACGAAACGTTGGGCCGGCGAAACACTTTTGTTTCGTCGAGAAGAGGACGGCAGAACACTCCTGTTTCGTCGGGGTATATATATGGCGAAACACTTTTGTTTGGTCGAAATAGTTTACGGCCGGACTCATTTAGATTTAAATAGTTTAAGTTTTTCAAACAAGTTACCTGTTATATCAGCAAACATATAGATGCAACAATCACAAATGTTGGACCATGTTGTGACCCTAAAAAGTTAGTTAAGGCAGTTCATCTTCGTTTATAGAGGCGGAATCAAAGTAAACAAAGTCACAACAGCTTGTTCCATTCAATTGTTTTCTATTAATACTTTTCCGAGACTTTACAATGATTTCTGATGAAATTTTGGCAGCACCTTGTCTCTCATACACACACAAGTTCGCTTCAAATGATAAAACACATCAACTATTTATAGGCGAGGCTAGTTCGCTTGAGATGACACATATTGCATTCAAGCGAACTCACATGATTGGGTTTCGCTTGAAATGTCACAGAATGATTTCAAGCGAACTAGGAACTAGGATACTAATTTAGTGTTTTAGAGACTTAAACTTATACGTGTGTCCCACCTCTTGAATATACTCCCGTATCAAGATCCCAATATTCAGTCTTACAGGTGAGTATACCACAAATGATATCTGTAAGGGAATAAATTATGATCGAAACCGTGAGAGCTCAGGTCAGAACTACCGTTCAGCAGAGAGATCACGAATCGACTTGGGTGTGTCCCCTTTAGAGGATCTTTTGTTACAACAACATTTATGCTGAGGGTGATGTTATGTTTCAAGCATTGCGGAAAGTATTATTCGGGGACTAGGTCAGAACTTCCATTCAGCAGAAGTCCCGGAATAATACCCCAGATATCACTGAGTATAAAGACCTAGTATGTCAGAAAAACGAATCTTTCAAACAAGATTTCAGGGGTTACCTATATATCCAAGTAGTGTTCCCCACGAAATAAGTGAGTAAAGATTTAAGTTTATATCCCGAACAAATCTACTAAATGTGTAAAAACTTATCGGCATATCATCAGCGAGACTGTTTAACGCATTTAAACATTCCATTTCTTTAGCATACCGTAACTATCAAGCCGATGTACTATCATTTTCCCTTTTTACACAAGCTCTTTTTTGGTTTTCTATTGTTTTTGGATTTTGAAAATATCTCATGTTTTTGTATTTTTGTCATTTTTAATGTTTTTGTATTTTCTGAAAATATTACCCTATACTCCCCCTAAATACCAAAACAGGTAAAAAATCGCCAAACCATTGCAGATTGCTTTTCAACATCATCTACAATGTCTCCTTCATCAACGCTAATGATCTCTTCCAACACCGATAAAAGCTTCATACCATTCAGTTTTAGCAAATAATGAAAACGTGTTTTATCAAATGCTTTGGTATGTAAATCAGCTTTTTGTTCGTCAGTGTGGATTTTCTCAATTCGTATCAACTTCTTCTCGAAACAATCTCGAATGAAGTGATGACGAATTTCAATGTGTTTGGTTTTAGCGTGATGTACTGGATTTTTCGTAATGTTAATCGCTGCCTCATTATCAACAAAGATAGGGGTGTTTAGAAATTGCAAACCGTAGTCGCGCATCTGTTGCTGGATCCACAAGATCTGTGAGCAGCAACTGCTAGCAGATACATATTCCGCTTCACATGTGGATAAAGCCACAGAGGTTTGCTTTTTGCATTGCCAGGTGACCAATCGTGATCCGAAAAACTGGAACCCTGCTGTTGTTGATTTAGCGTTAACTTTGCAGCATCTGAAATCGGAATCGGAATAACCTTCGAGCGTGAAATCGCCTTATCTTGGATACCACAACCCAATGATGGAGTTCCTTTCAGGTAGCGTAATATCCTTTTCACAATCACCATATGCGAGGCTCTCGGGTTAGATTGAAATCTTGCTGCGAGGCAGGTTGGGTACATAATATCGGGTCTTGAAGCTGTAAAATACATCAGCAAACCGATCATGGAACGATACATCGTTTCATCTACCTTCTCTCCGGTGAGATCAGGGTTTATCCCATGATTCGTTGCTAATGGGGTGGAAGCTGGAGTAGAACCTGACATCCCGAATTTCTCCAAGATA
This sequence comes from Helianthus tuberosus, assembly GCA_030545235.1. NCBI lineage: Eukaryota > Viridiplantae > Streptophyta > Magnoliopsida > Asterales > Asteraceae > Helianthus > Helianthus tuberosus. Next base: position 108,846,579 of record CM060401.1, on the reverse strand, counting down.
TCATGAACGTACTTCGTTTGATGTATGAAAATTCCTTTGGGTAATTGATCAACCTGCAGTCCCAAAAAGAATTTCATCTCACCCATCGATGACATTTCGAATTTCTGCTTCATAAGTCTTTCGAAATCTTTGCACAAATTTTCATTTGTTGACCCAAATATGATGTCGTACACATAAATTTGAACTATCAGAAGATGTCCGTTGACCTCTTTAGTGAAGAGAGTGGCATCCACTTTTCCACGGATAAAGTTGTTGGCTAGCAGGTGTTGAGACAATGTCTCGTACCAAGCTCTCGGGGCCTGGTGTAAACCATATAGTGCTTTGTCTAGCAAGTAGACCTTGTCTTTGTAGATTGGGTCGGTGAAGCCCGGTGGCTGACCGACATATACCTCCTCTTTTACCTTCCCATAGAGAAACGCCGATTTCACATCTAACTGATATACTTTGAAGTTTTTCCAAGATGCAAATGCTAGGAAGATTCTGATCGCTTCTAGTCTAGCAATTGGAGCATACACTTCAGTGAAATCTATACCCTCCTGCTGACTGAAACCCTGGACTACGAGTCGAGCTTTGTTACGAACCACAACTCCTCTATCGTCTCTCTTACACTTGAACACCCACTTGGTGTTTATCTTCCTTTGACCATCAGGCAAATCCACTAACTTCCACACTCCCAACTTTTCGAATTGGCTCATTTCCTCCTGCATCGCATTGACCCAAGAATCTTCAGTAAGTGCCTCTTTATAAGTCCTTGGTTCAACCTGCGAGATAAAACAACTCAATGAGAATTCAGTTTGTAAAGGAGCAACTTTTGTATAAAAACATGTAAGCCCTTTATCAAGCTGTCTTCTAGTGCGGACGCCTGTTTGCAATTCTCCAATGATTAATTCCTCTGGATGATATGAAAGAGTTCGTGGCATTACTTTGCCTGGAACATCTACATCGCCTTCCAGATTAGTAACATTCTGATTTGCACCTTGTTCACTGACTGGGTTTGTTTGACTTGAAATCTGAATTTGCTCCCCCTCAGAATCTGAATCACCACGATCAAATACTGGCATGTTCTCAGATTCTTGATTATCATTCTGTGCCGTCTGATTATCTTGAGCAACTTCATTTTGTTGGATATCATCATGTTCACCAGCATTTCTTGGACCTGCTTCATCGTCATTTGAAGCTCGTTGCGGTCTTCTTGAATACTCAGCTGGGAACCTTTCTTGTGACTCTTCATACTCTCTCAGAATATCCAACTCATCAAAGAAATCTTCTTCTTCTTCCTTTTCTTCTTCCATGTCAAACGAATCCCACAATTTATTATAATTAAAACGCCATGAGTCACCGGGATTCTGAGGCGGCATAGTATACCCCTGACACTCAACATGTTGTGCTTCGATGATCTGCTTCAGGCTTGGAACAAAAACCCGTCTTTGTGGACTTGAGTAACCCACAAAAATTCCTTCAATACTCTTTGGACCAAACTTACCAAAAGGTTCTAGAACTATACAAGGAGACCCAAACGGTTCTAAAAACTTCAGGTTCGGTTTGCGGTTATTGATCAATTCAAAGCATGTCTTGTTGAATTTCTTCATAGTGAGAACTCTGTTGAGCGTATAGCATGCGGCGAAAACTGCTTCTGCCCAAAAATTTATCGGTAGCTTTGAATCAGCAAGCATTGTTCTGGCCGTTTCGATTAGTGTCCTGTTTTTACATTCTGCAACTCCATTCTGCTGTGAAGTGTACGGAGCACTAAACTCATGCAATATACCTCTTTCATCATAATATTCTTCCATCTTGTTGTTCTTGAACTCAGTACCATTATCACTTCTGATTCTTTTGATACGCCTTTAGTACAAATTTTCAATCTTTCTGAACAACTCCATCAAACTATCAAACGTTTCATCTTTCGACTTCAAGAATGATACCCACAAAAATCTGGAATAATCATCAGTAACCACGAGATAGTATAGATCCCCTGTAATACTTTTGACGTTTACTGGATCAAACAAATCCATATGTAGTCTCTCTAAAGGTCTGGAAACTGAATTGACTTGCTTTTTAGGGTGTGACTTTTTCTTCTGCTTTCCTTTGATGCAACTAATGCACTCCCCTTCCAGATGAAAACCTTTAATATTAACTCCAAGAACTAAATCGTTATGCACCAGGTAATTCATTTATCTCAGATGTATAGGCCCCCATCTTCCGGTGCCACAACTTCGATTCTTTCTCTGTTGCTCTGGACACAAAACAATGAGCCTGACCCGTGGTTGTAGTAGCTACACTCATGTCCAACACGTACAGATCATTGACTCTTGGTGCCCGCATGATAATCCATTCTTCAGGGATAACAAATCCTGGTTTCAAGATCAAACATTCTTTGTCTGTGAAGTGAGTGGTATACATCCTGTCACAAATCTGTGATATGCTCAGCAGATTATTCTCCAGCTCAGCAATGTAGTTAACTCTTTCAAACGTAACAATCCCATTGGATAACGTTCCTTCACCAACAATTCTACCACCTTGATTTCCTGCAAATCCCACATAACCACCATTGAAATTTCTTACATCGTACAACAATGCAGTCTTCCCTGTCATATGTCGAGATGCTCCATTATCCATAATCCATCGTGAAACAGCTCTCGGAAGTTCCTGCACATATCACAATTTGATTTAAAAACACATTTCAATAAAGATGCCGATTCATGCTTCACAATTACCAACTAGGAAGCTCCGGCAAGTCCAAAATCTTTAGTAAGATTTTGATGCTACCCAGGCCTCTTTCGACTCAGGTAACTGGACTTTAATGTGAGATTTTGTAGTATAAAGTGGCGGAAAATTTTTATCATTCATTTTTAAACTTTCCTCAGATCCAACCTCAACCTTTTTGTATAAGAAAAACTCATCTATCTTAAGTTGACCGGTTGGTTGATTTTTCTTTTGAACATTCTTCTTCTCTATTGGAGTAGAAGATTGTTTCTCTAATTGTTCATAATAATCCAAAGGAACATTCATCTTTACCGGAATGGTAGAAGACGATTGTTTTTTCCGACTCAGAAACCTTTGGTTTAGATGAACTTTCTTTCTTGTCAACCACTTTTGGCTTCCATGTTTGTTGAGATGATGCAACCTGTTTATAAAATTGGTCATTTTTAGTTACCAATTTCTTAACAGGTTCAATTTTGACTTTTGTTTTCTCATTTTTCAAAATTCTCTCAACAACCATTGGAGCTTTTCCTTTTGCATCAACCTTCTTCTTTCGATTCTCAACAACTTCAGTCTTAGGCTTAAAGTTGGTGCAATTTCTTGCAATGTGACCAACTTTGTTACATCTAAAACATGTACGAGTATCAACTACTTGACTTGTGCCTTCAGACTGGGGTCGTGAAGCCATCTTCTCAAAGAACTCTTCATTTGATTTCGAAAAAATATTTTTCTCTTCATCAGAAAGTGAACTGTTCACAAACACTTTCTTCTCAACAAATTTCTTGTTTTGAACATTTCTCTTTTGATAACTCTTACCACCCTGATAACCACCCGACCAATTGTTTCGATTGTTGTTATAAAAACGTGGTGGAACTACAGGTTTCGTGTAGTAAGCTTTATCTTTCTCAAAATTCATTTGTCTTTTTGTTTGTTTTAAACTTTTTACTTCAGACAAATCGATTTCAACCATTTTGAACACATTTGTCAATTTTGAAACATTTACATTCTCCAGAGGAAAATCAGAATCCAAATACAACTTATCAGATCCAGCCATCTTGTACATCACAAGACCCGGTTCATCACCTAAGTTGTTTTTGGACTTTGATTTTGGAATGTATTTGTCCAAGAAACATTCATCATCCTCAGCTGAATCACTATCCAGAACACTTTCAGCCATGCCTTTAACAATCCCAGTTTGAACACTATCATCAGATGATGATGAAGAAAATGTCACATCAATTGAATCAGGAAGTTTAACTTCATTTTCATCTTCAAGATTAACCAACCCAGATTGCTTTTTCTAATAATTGTCTAGAACTGGTGGCGGAACTTGATGAAACCCAACCCCAGTTCCATGACAGTATACATCTTCACCTGCTTTGTTTTTCCCGATGGGTTTGGGAACAATGTGTTGCAAAACAAAGCTTGCAGAGCTGTAACTGTTCAATTTCAAATTTATTCGCTCATTCTCAATCTTAGCTTCTTCAAACTGAAGCTTCAATTTAGCAATCTCATCCAATTGTTTGTTGATTAATTCTTCTTTAATTCTCAAAACACATTGCAATTGGCAATTTTCTTTGTATGTTTTACCGTTTCTATCATCATTGTCTTTAACCGTGCTTTTAAGCTTCTCAAATTTTTCAGTAATCTGACGATTTTCAAGAACTAACCTCTCATTTTCTTTTCTAACCTTTTCTTGATCAATTTAATCATTTTCAATTTTGTTAGTTAATTCTTTTAATCGTTCAGTTGAAGCTTTCACCATTTTATCACGATCAAGGATTTGATCCTCAACACTTCTGACTCTAGCAGTCAGATCATCAATCTTCTTACCTTTGAGATAAGTGTTTGTACTACAAACTTTGCATTCTTTGATGCAATTTTTGCAGTCAACATCACCACTGACTTTCTTACCTGACTCAGTTGTTGATACGTTTGAACTGACCTGGCTTTTAGATTCAGAGACGGATTTAGAATCTACCTCAAGTGCGTTAGCAGCCAGCACCTTGTAAGCCATCTTTCTCATGTTTTCAGCATTCAACTCTTGAGTCGTGTCAATGATTCCAGTATCAACCTTCATTGACTTCTCTTTTTCTTCCTCTTTCCCTTTCTCTTCTCCATTTCCCCACCATTTTCTTTGCCAATAATCATCTTCTTCTTTCATTTCTTTAATTATGGTTTCCATATCAAGAGTGTTATAGTCAACAACAATGTTTCCCTGGGGGTCAAGATAACATTCTCTGTCTGGATCCCATCTATTTGCTCTTTTTGCTTCAAGATAGATACCAGATATTCTGATCATTTTGTTCTGAGCTATCAGCTTTCTGTGACCATACTTCTGTTCTTCAGTTCTATTGTCTTTCCAAGGAACAGGTTCAGATTTTGCCATGAATGCATATCCAACCGCATCCTCCTCAGGTAACAAGTCACTCCAGTCGAAACCTTCATCGTCATGAATCACCGCAAGAGCTCTGGATTTCTCTTTGTTATCCTCAAGCTGCTTCATCCTTGGCGGTTCTGATTTATTCTGATGATAAATTGCCTTCTTGTAGTAATCTTCTCTGAACGGGTTTTCAGATTCATCAGCATTCGCGTTTCGACATACGCGTTTAAAGTGACCTTTCTGTTTACAGTTAAAGCATGTCACTTTAGACTTGTCAAAGCCCAACTTGGTAGATGGACCACCAATAGACTTTCTTCCAGTTATCTCCATGAAACGCTGTGCTCGACGAACTGCACTGGCCATACACCACCTTATGTCGATCAGTTCCATCTCCTCAGGATCTATCTGATCGTAATCTTCTTTCGTCAGGTTGGTGTTACCAATCTTCCCTGCCACAAGACTTTCATATGATTCCAGCACCGACGCTAGGAAAACCATCTGTTGTTTAGCAGACTCCTCGCTAAAATTCTGAGCGTTCTTTAAATCTACAGCGATGTTGCATTGGAATAAATTCTTTGCATCAGATTGGTTTGAATGTGACGAAGAACCACTATGAAATCCACTGCTTTGACTCTCTTTGCTTGAAGTGTTGGAATTCTTAGCAGAAAAGGCTGTCTTGGGAGATGTATTCTTTGGCATCATGCTTTTTGGATAATATAAATCCAAATTCTGTTGATAAGTCGAGTGATTGACTTTGTGAGTTTTCTTTATCTCCAGCTCGTGACTCTCTAGTCTTTCAATCAACAGATCCACCGTAAGCACTTCAGGCTTGATCGTATTCTTCAACATCAAAGCATAATATTGCCAATCTTCTTTAGTATAGAAAATTTCATGTCTTGCCAGTTCCAGCTTCAGATGCCCAAACCTTTCAATCATTTTACAAACTGATTCATTCTTTAAACACCCAAACAAATCAAACTCTTTTCTAAGTAGTTTCTTTTTGTTTTTCACTATTTCTGCACTTCCTAAACATTTGATTCTCAACTTATCCCAGAGATCTTTAGCACTCGTGTATTCGATCAAAGATATTATATCTTCTCGAACAGATTGAAACAGCAACGCAATACATTTTTGCTCAGCAACAAACGATTCTATTTCATCAGGTGATGTTAAGCTTTCACCATTTTTGCCTCCATCATTGTATCCATTCTTTAGACTCTTCCAGCTAAGATAAGCAAAGGCCCTCAACCAGTCGTCAAACTTCTTGGCCCACCGACTGTACTCTTCGATAGCCATCAGCTTCAGGGGTTTGTTATATGTTCCAAATGAGCTTTCAACTTCCAAAGCATCCGATAACTTTTTCTTTGTATTCGGCATGTTCTCATTGGTGTTGCTAGGTGAAGTATCATCTCCAGAATTTCCAGCAAATGCAAAGGCATCATAAAACGGATTGAAATCTTCCATCTTGTACGTACCTGAAAAATCAGGAAACACTTAGAAATTTCTTGATTTTGAAAAATATAGATTCAAGCGAAAACACTTGAAGCGAAATCAGCTTTTAAAGCAATATAGCTTTTCAAGAGAAAACACAAATCAAGTTCAAACGAGATAAGAAATCAATTTCAAGCGAAAACCCTTCAAGCGAACTTGAAGTGAAATCAGTCTACTTGAAGCGAAACCCCTTAATTCAATTGAGTTTTCAAGCGAAACCTCAACTCAAGCGAACTGAGACAAAATTTTCAAGCGAAAGGTGATTTTCAAGCGAGAACACCTATGTATTTCAAGCGAAAAGTGATTTTCAAGCGAGAACACCTATGTATTTCAAGCGAGAACACCTATGACGTCATCTTTTCACGAACATTTTCAAGCGAACATATGATTTTGATCAATTTTAATCCGTATTTTAGTCTGAAACTTTCAAGGATTAGTTAATACTCTATTTCGCTTGATATATATGAGTTTCAGGCCATTTCAACCGTAAAATATGTCCAAATCAGAAAAGAAACGGTAGAAATAAGAAAATCCGATGATTTCAAGCTGCAATGGTATGAACTCCTTGTCCTGAGCTCTGATACCACTTGTTGGACCGTGTTTGTGACCCTAAACAGTCAGTTAAGGCAGTTCATCTTCATTTACAGAGGCGGAATCAAAGTAAACAAAGTCACAACAGCTTGTTCCTTTCAATTCTTTTCTATTAATGCTTTTCTGAGACTTTACAATGATTTCTTATGAAATTTTGGCAGCACCTTGTCTCTCACACACACACAAGTTCGCTTCAAATGATAACACACATCAACTATTTATAGGCGAGGCTAGTTCGCTTGAGATGACACATATTGCATTCAAGCGAACTCACATGATTGGGTTTCGCTTGAAATGTAACAGAATGATTTCAAGCGAACTAGGAACTTGTTGGTTTCGCTTGAACATGACATGTAGTCATTTCAAGCGAACTCACCTATATTAACATATACATACCCTAATTTCAACTCTATTGTGTGCTTGATCATTCTATCTAGACTTAAGACTCAATTAAGACGTAGTCAGCAGACATTCAATGCACCAACAATAAACGTCTCAACATATATCAAACACGTGTACAATTACAAGGCAAACCAGTCGTGTAAGCAAACAACTAAACAATTAACGTGCAATTAATGCGAAGATAGAATCTTGGAAACTCGAGTTGTAACATTTGACGAATTAACCGACCGGGGTATGGGACTGGAGGAGTCTTAGTAGGCTCTTAAATTGGTGGAGAAGCCTTTTCTTGTTGGGGTGCGGGTGGAGTTGTTGTTTGGCTAGATTGGCTTCTTTCAGTTGGGGGAAGAGGAGCCTCTTCGGGACCCACGGTAAGGTTTCTCAATGTTATGAGATGTACTTGCGCCTTTGGGTTGGTCTCGGTATTACTTGGTAACGCGCCTTGTGGTCTCTCGGAGAAATTTTGAGCTATTTGATTTAATTATTTTTCAATGTTTTGAATGCTAGCTTGTTGATTTCTAAAATTCGATTCCAATTGCTGAAATCGATCCGAGTTTTCTTTTCGGTGTCGGAGATGAGGCGAGATACAGTATCTTCAAGCCTTTCTCTTCCTCCTTGTTGTTGAGAAAAATTTTGTGGTTGTTGAAAGTTAGTTCGCTAGTTTTGTTGGTTACTACTATTGTCGGGATCTCTCCAACCAAGGTTAGGGTGGTTACGCCATCCTTGGTTGTAGGTACCCGTTGGAGGACCCGACAGCCTAGGTCTATTATCAATGTAGTTTACCGTTTTCGTTTGATCATCTATTCTTTCATACAACTCTAATTTTCAGGTGGCCCACCACACCCTTCACAAGCCATTACTGAGACCGTTTTTTCCATTTCTAACTTTTTGATTTTTGAAGAAAGGGCCTCGATTTGAGCTTGCAAAGAAGTGCTTTCATCAACCTTATGGGCGCCCAGGGCAATAGATTTATTGCCTCGGGGAGTGTGCCACTGAAAATTGGTTTGAGCAATTTCCTCAATTTGATTATATATTTCATTTGGGCGACGATTACCTAAAAGTCCCCCGGAGCTAGAATCAATGTTCGTCTTGTGTGTGGCAACAACCCATTGTAGAATGTGGATACTTGTTGCCATACCGCAAGACCGTGATGAGGACACTTTCTTAGTAGCTCCTTGAACCTTTCCCAAGTTTCATATAAGGATTCCCCATCCTCTTGTGAATATGTATTAATTTCAGTCATTAATTTAGCCGTTTTAGCAGGAGGGAAATACTTATATAGAAACTTTTGGGCTAGTTCATCCCAGGTGTTTACCGAACCAACTGGGAGGGTGTTAAGCCAAGCCTTAGCTCGGTCTTTTAGTGAGAATGGAAACATACGAAGGCGGATGGCGTCGTTTGATGCTCCATTGATCCGAAAGGTATCCCATATTTCTAAGAAATTGGTAATATGTAGATGGGGATCCTCGTCCGCAAGCCCATGGAAGGTTGCGGAGTTTTGAAGCATTTGTATCAAATGTGGCCGAAGTTCGAAGTTATTGGCTTCGACATTCGGTGCATTGATAGCGGCGCCGAGATTACCTATAGTAGGTCGTAGGTAATCCATGCGGTTACATTGGTCCGCCATTGGAAGTGGGTCCCCCGAAACTTTCTCTTGGTTTTTAGCTTTAAGTCTTTTTCTGAGAAAGCGTTCGGGTTCTTCAAGAGGTTCTTTTATGTCTCTATTGGAACTGGAGCTCATACACTACGTAGGAAGTTCAAATGTGGCGCCTAAGTTCCAAGTCCTGCAATAAAAACAGAAAAGAACGTTGGTCAGAAGGTTCACCACGGCCCCGTGTTCAGGTGAACACGGCCCGTGGTCGGAGATACAGTGATTGCTTTCCGGATCCCTGTTACTGGGGAGTTGGACACGGCCCGTGTTGCACAGACACGGCCCCGTGCTCAGCTCTCTGTAACTCGGAAAATAAAAACTGCCAGTAACAATAATGGGCACGGCCCGTGTCCGACCAGGCACGGCCCGTGCTGAGCGTCTGCAGAAACTGAAAAACTACGAAAAATCTAAAAAAACAGAAGAATTAGAAAAACGATTAGGCCGTTGATTCCTAACTTTCTTAAAATCCTTGTGTCCCCGGCAACGACGCCAAAAACTTGATGCGTGTGTAGTGTGTATGGTTTTTAATGTATATTTTAAGCCCTTTTACACTTTTTAGCCAAGTTTTAAATTTATAAAACACGATATTTACTAATACTAAACACACATATGGGCAAGTGCACCCATCGTGAGCGTAGTATAGTGTTGGTAAGATACCGAGGTCATCCAAGGACACAAGAGCTTTTAGTACCGGTTTATCCTCAACGTCTAATCAAATCAAAAGTTTAGAAAAAGGTTTTAAACTAAGAAAAATAAAAGCTAACTAAAATGCTGAAAAATAAAATAAAATTAAAAACAGATAGACAAGATGAATCACTTGGCTCCTACTCGTGTATAGTGTAACCTTTGATTATTTCCGCACTTTTGCACTATTTAAGAGATTATCTTAGTTATTGTAGTAGGCCCCTCTTTTGAAGGTGACGTTACCCTCAACCTAGTAGTTTGAGTCAGCAAGGATACAATTCTAAAGGGTCGGATTATTGAAACATAATTAATTAAGTTATTAATGCGTATTATGGTAGGCCCCTCTTTTGAAGGTGACGTTACCCTCAGCTAAGTAGTCTGAGTCAGCAGGGATATAGTCCTAAGTAGCCGGGTTAAAGTATTAATAGTAACTTACATATGAGAGGATCAAAGAGTTTGGACCCCCGCCATCCAATACCGGTGGGTATTGAAGGAGGTCCTACTAAATTTGACCCAGGTCCTTGCAGGATCTATACACTGAACAAGGTAAGACTCTTACCAAACCGTTCCCTTAACCCCCGACCAGGTAGCCAACATACCTCCATATAGACTGTGGAGAAATGAATGGTGAAAATCTTTTATTTTATATAGACAGTAAAATAATGCCAAGACACCACGGACAAACGATAAGGAAGAGTCACCTTCAACATAAGAAACTAGTTATTAAAGTCATTAATACATAACCAAGTAAAAAGTGCGAAAAGATTAAAAATAAAAAGTATTACACTAGACACTTGTCTTCACCAAGTGATGTAAGAGACTTAGGCAAACATGGCCTTTGATTGTCAAGAACTCTTACGATCAATCTTGGATCCCGAGACGACTCACACACTCTCTGATGGACAATGGATGATGGTGGTGGATGATGGTGTTGTGATGGTGGTGGGTGGTGGGTGAAGTGTGAGAGAGGTGGTGTGCCAAGGGATGGTTTGCAAATGAGCCAAGCACCCCTATTTATAGCCTGAACAGTGGCTCGGGCACGGCCCCGTGTCCATCGTCTTCTCTGTCTTCATTAATTGCAGTTTGTCTGCATTAGTTGACCATGCCCCTGTGTCCGCTGGGCATGCCCCCGTGTGCAGAAGCATATCTGTACTATCAAGATTTTCCTGGATTCTGCGAATCTTATAGTTGACCACGGCCCCGTGTCCGCTGAGCATGGCCCCATGGTGGGCGATAGAAGCTTCTATAGCTTTGTCTTTTATGCTGGCACTTGGGCACGCCCCGCTTTTCACTGAGCACGAGGCGTGTTCAGCCTTCTGTTCTCTTGTTTTGCTTGGGAAGATGCTGTCGAGGTGGTCGGGCATGCCGCGTTTGTTCCTTTTCTTGTCTTTATGTTAGATTTAGCTGCCTTTTTGCTTCTTTTGTTAATTTGAGCTTATTTAATCCTGAAAATACAAAAGGAAGACAAAAGCACACTTTTTCCAAAATTAGTACTAAAAAAAGGTTAGTTTTATGCCACAATTGATGTAATTTATATGTTGCATGTTGCACACATCAATCTCCTATTTGAAATTCCAATGGTTTACGTCGGTTATCAGCATAGCTCTTCTGTCGATCACGTGCTGCTTTCAGTAGTTCCTTGACTTGAATAATCTTGTCGGTTGTTTCCTGCACTATCTCAGGTCCAGATAGTTGCTTTTCCCTAATTTCTGCCCAACAGACTGGGGTTCGGCACTTTCGTCCATAAAGTGCTTCGAATGGTGCAGCATTGATACTTGTGTGATAACTATTATTATAAGAAAATTCTATTAAAGGTAAGTGATCATCCCAATTACCTCCAAAATCAATTACACAAGCTCTAAGCATGTCTTCCATCGTCTGAATTGTTCTTTCGCTTTGTTCGTCTGTTTGAGGATGATAGGCTGTGCTTAGATTTAACTTGGTTCCCATTGCCTTTTGGAAACTTGACAAAAAATGAGAGGTAAATCGGCTATCCCTATTAGAAACAATTGATAAAGGTATTCCATGTAATGAAACGATTTCATTTACATATTGAAAGTTTCTTTCATTGGTAGGAAATGAGCTGACTTGGTTAGCCTATCTACAATCACCTAGATTGTATCATTACCTTTCTTTGTTTTGGGTAATTTACTAACAAAATCCATTGTTATCAATTCCCATTTCCACACTGGCATTTCTAACTATTGTAACAAATCTGAGGGTTTCTAATGTTCAGCTTTAACTTGTGAATAGGTTAAACATTTAGAAACATAGGTTGCTATATCCATTTTCATTCCTATCCACCAGAAATTCTTTCTTAAATCCTGGTACATTTTATCACTTCCTGGGTGCATTGTATACTTAGATTTATGGGCTTCTTCTAATATACGATGACGTAGATTTCCTAATTTAGGTATCCACATTCTCTTTTTATGGAATCTCCAAATTCTATCTGTTCCTTGTTCTAATTCCTTAATCATACCTTTTAGTTTTTCAGTATCATCCTTGATTACTGATTCTTGTGCTTCTCTTATCTGATTATTTAAATCTACTTGCAGATTTAATTTAAGAGAACGTACCCTTTTTGGCTTTTCGTGATACTTTCGGCTTAAAGCATCTGCCACTACATTTGCTTTTCCTTCATGATACTGGATATCACAATCATAATCACTAAGTATCTCCATCCAGCGTCGTTGTCTCATATTCAACTCCTTTTGCCTGAAAACATACCTTAAACTTTTATGATCAGTGAATATGGTAAACTTACTACCATAAAGGTAATGTCTCCAAATCTTAAGGGCAAAAATTATAGCTCCTAATTCTAGATCATGGGTTGAATAATTTTTTTCGTGATTCTTAAGTTGTCTAGACGCGTAAGCTTTAACCTTTTGGCGTTGCATTAATACATATCCATAACCTAGTTTGGAAGCGTCACAATAGACTACAAGGTCTTTAGTTTCTTCTGGTAATGCTAATATGGGTGCATGGGTTAATCTTTGCTTAAGAACTCTAAATGCTTCTTCTTGCTTTAGTCCCCATTCAAACTTAATGGATTTACGGGTTAACTTAGTTAAAGGAATGGCTATTCTAGAAAAGTGTCAAATAAATCTTCTATAATAACCGGCCAATCCTAAGAAATTTCTAACCTCGGTTGGTGACTCAGGGGTTTTCCATTTGGTAATCGCCTCGATATTTGTGGGATCCACATGAATTCCTTCATGGTTTACTAAATGTCCAAGAAACTGTACTTACTCTAACCAAAACTCGCACTTTGAAAATTTAGCATAAAGCTTTTCCTTTAGTGTTAGTGATTATAGAAATCAAATACACTATAGACCCTTTTCTTATATAGCTTGCAGTTTTCATCACAGAGATGAATTTTGTGGATCTAGATGGCTTATCACCTTTTATTGTGATTGTCACACCCTGACTTTTGCGGAAGCGTGGTTATTTGGTGTGATTTCTTAATACCATAGCAATCAATCATAACAATGCTATATGATAAAACCAAAAGATTTTCATCCATTAATAAAGTTTAGAAAATACCCCAATACCATTGTCTTGAAAACATTGATGCCAATTAGTTACAAACCATAACATGTTCAAATGAGTTCCCATGGACTTAACAAAAGACTTTAAATAACCCTGAGTTTAGAAACACGTATCCCGTCCAGGAATAGGATACATCTTTTAAACTCTACGACCACGGATGACATCCTTTATTTAACACGCAGCTTTTAGACACATGCATACACCTGCCAGATCCGTTTAGTTCCCTGAAATACATGTAGTTTGAAAAATCAACAAAAGTTGAGCGAGTTCATGTGTTCGTTTCTGTATATGTATAAGCCTTTGTAAACGTCATAAGTATGTATGTAAGCCCCTGGTATGTAGCATTAAGGAAAAAGAGATCACCAATGGTTTGCAAGGCCATTGATATGTGTGAAATGATGCAGGAAAACTCAAACCTAGCAGATTTCGTCGGTAAGACATAGTCACCTTATGGTCCACTCAGCGGACTCAGGAGTGGGGCTCGCTACACCCGAATAGATCTATCACTCATGTCCCTCGGTCCTACAACGAGGATTAATGGCCTTAAGTATCCGCCTACCCACTCACATGATCTAAGTAGTATGCCCTCCTTAAGCTAACCATACCATGTATAAAAATGTCCGTAATAATTGTAACATGTATTTCACCCCCGAAGTTATAAAACTGAAAACAGTTAAGAGAAAAGGGGGACATGAACTCACTGTTTTGCGTCTTCGTATCCAATGTAACTCGAAGCTTCCTCTAGAACGCACGACTACCTACATGCGTACTATGGTCTGTTAGACGAGCGGGTCGTGCCTTGTCTTAGTATTGACTAGTGCATTTGAGTTACGTTTTTAAAGTGCTTTTAATATATTTGTAATAATACTTCTCAATTATTGTTATTCGCATTTCCTTCCCAAGGATGGGAGTATCTCATACTTGTGTATTCGTATTCTTGCATTGGTATATCTTGCCATGTATTGGCGTCGTATTCCGGTGTATTATTCCAAATAAAAAATACGTCAATATATTCCCAATATATATTTCCAAAACACTTACATTTTCAAGTCCCGCTTTAGAAAATATATGATAACTTATTTGTCAAAGAAATAATGTATTCCAAAATATATATATTTTCTCAAAAATAATATATTTTCACTCCTTGTACCCAAAACAATATTCACCAAAAATATATTAAGCGGTACTCTTCGGAATATTTCATAAGTTACGTTTTATTGTTCGGCTTCACAATATTAAATGTGTAACTTATATTTCATCCCTAGTGATTTTTGGTATTACTTTGGAGTTGTAATTTCATGGTCTTTGGTTAAGATATATTATTTTACAATAAAATAATATAACTAGTTCACAAATCATGCAAATATTCACACAAGCGTCTTAGTATAAAATATATATTCTAAATATTTTTTTTTTTCCAAAAACCAACCTCCGATAGTTGTATTTGGTTACAAAATTTATGGCGAGGTTTATATGGGAGATCATAGGTAACAATACACTTGTAACACTTGTTAGGAAAATATTTTTCTATGTGTTTGGATTTTTAGAAAATTTCTCCATAGTTTTCTTTGCAAACGGAGGTGTCCATGCTAAATAGCGTATCGTTTTCTTTGACATATAACACATTGGATCGTTCTCAGATAACCTACCCGACATTTAGATACGGAAAATACTACTTATGTCGTTTCAGCTTTAATATTCAAAGCTGGGCTATTTTCGGGCCTTTGAATAAACTAGTTACCTTACTCCAAAAATTCCCAAATTTTTAGAGAATGGTTTAAACGATCCAAATATTAGTGTGTAAAAATATCTGGATCCAATTCATTACCCATATTTTATAAAAAAATCATTTACTGGACTGAAATCAGATTCGTCACCTTCTGACTGCAGTCCACGGAATAATTTATTTAAAATTCATCGTAAGTCCGATTGATGAAATTCCAGTGGGAGAATTACAAAGACATTAGTGGTCATCTACAGTACAAATTTTATGAGCTAATTCTACACAGATTTCAAGTTATGATGAAAAACACAACACACATTTTCTGCAGTAAAAACGCAGCTTTTGCTGCTGTGAAAAAACTTGCTGCTGTGAAAAAACGCCTCTTTAAAAATAGAAAATGACCTCAAAAAAACATGATTCCAGTGTCATTTGATCCGTTTTTCGAAAATACATAATTTAGACTTCAGAAAATCAATTTTTCGATTTATAACGGTCAGTTTACAGTCAGTTGAAGTTGGCTGAAAATGTTACTTAGCATGTTGTTTATAGCTTAAATGCCACTAAAATGCACACATACGATCACCATACTTTCTAATAACGATTAATATCAGATCATAAGTCATTTACAGCAGGTTATTGTTTATTTAAGTCAGATTTATCATGCATCATCATATTTCATCTCATGATCTTTATGTAAAGCTTTATGTTCATGTTTCTTGTTTAAACCTTTTAGTGTTCTTGTAAATTTCAACATACTATAAGTTTTAACTACTCAAAATGGAAGTAAACAAGGGTAAATCAAAGACTTACAACTAGCTCAAAGGCTAGGGAAGATATCTAGTGAAAAAGGATGAGAAAAATGGTGTGAGAAAGCAAAGTATGAAGTTCCTTCAAGCTTCCATCTTCTCAAGACACCTTCTTATACTTGAATCAAGCTTGAAAAAGGATGAAGATGGTGGTGTTAAGGTGGTGATGGTGGCGGTTATGGTGAGCCGAGAGGAGAGAGAGAGAGATGTGAGAGAGTGGGGTGATCTTGTGAAGTGATGGAGTGAAGATATGAATGATCTTGTAATCTAGGAACCATACTTATGTAGATTTCATCCAATATCTTGTTCAAATACTCAAGCAACAATCTAGATAAAATATTGAAACAAAATCTTGGTGGGGTCCCATACATGGGCCGTAAATCATCAAACGGGGGGGGGGGGGGTAATTGTAAATTATTTGGCAAGTAGGTGATTAGTGGAGGGTGCTAAGTGTAAGGGTCTTGCATTTATGTGTAAACATGTATTATGTAATATGTTAGTGTGCTCGGGAACCATAACTAGCTTAGAAAAATAAAAACAATGCTTCTAGTAATATTTTAGTGTTCCGGGTAATGTCCGGTTGTTCGGTTAGATACCGTTCCATTAAAGTGTCAAGTTATTCCGAATTGTGTCTTTTATGTACCCTTTTGTAACACAATTAATTCCCAACACTTAGGAAATCATATAGGACCGTTTTTCCATATTTTTGGCACATTACTAGCATATTAAATGCTGAATTTCTGATAAATAATGCAGAATTCTGCATTATTAGTGGGTTTTAGGCACTTCCCGGTACTTTAACTATCACCTAGTGATGCAGTTTTATGGTCCTTACTTCCCTACACACCATACTAGTGTAGTACCTTGTCCCTGGCCCATACTGGGTCTCAAAACACTGTCTGTCTATGTACTGGCACTCTCAGTATATTTCTGAGTTATCCGCTCACTGTGCTAACTGTGCTTTGTGCATTAAGTATGTCACTAAAGTTTGGGTGTAACAAATGGTGTGACAGTATGAAATGTGATGCACATGTATGTATGATACAGGAAGTCAAAAAGCAGTTTAAGTCAGCAGTTGTAATTAAGCACAGTCATTAAGCATAAATCAATATTAATTAAACGTACGGATGCCTGCAAATTTGACGGTTGTCACATTCTCCCCCCGTTAAGAAAATTTCATCCTCGAAATTTGTACTACCTTATCTCCTTAGGGTTTCATTATGCGTGTATGTATATGAATAGTACTGCGGTAGATAACCATAGAATCAAGTCCAATTTTATTCACATTAGGTGAATCCAAGAGCGTATTACAACACGATTCCAATGGTTAAAAGATATGTGCTTTTAGCATTTGATGTCAAGGGTACATGACATATTGACGTATAGTCTAGTGTAATCCAGCTAACAGGGGTTCCACAAAAGAGGAGTTGTGACCAATATTGTATGCAAACTTTTACAAACCATAGCATCCGCTATATGAACTCAAAATTAACAACTTGGAGATGAAAAATGACCTGTCAACCTTCGAACAAATCAATGGTAAAGAT
Source organism: Helianthus tuberosus (assembly GCA_030545235.1). Lineage (NCBI taxonomy): Eukaryota > Viridiplantae > Streptophyta > Magnoliopsida > Asterales > Asteraceae > Helianthus > Helianthus tuberosus. Next base: position 108,829,052 of record CM060401.1, on the reverse strand, counting down.
TAGTGTGTTGACATTTTTGAATTGCGAAGATACACCGAATGTAGTACAAGCGAATCTGGTGTATCATTGTCTAAATTCGTAGTTGCATCCGAAATGTTTAAATGACAAGTCAACAAAAGTATATGTAGTTTTGTGTGGAACAGTTGACCATGATTAGCACAAGCTAATGACACCACAAGGTGTCGTAATGACGTGTTTCAATAATAGTGGTGACTGAACAAGTTCACCGTGCCTGAACTCAAATGAAAGTGTACAGAGACAATCTGAAGATTTGATTTACACAATGTCATATAGTTTTCACTTAAATATGGAACATCAAAGAACCACTGTTTTTGATCGAAGGTGAAAAAGTATTAAGTACCGTAAGGTATTCCATAGACAATGAAAGAATCGTTAGGAGGTACATTGTGTTATGAAATGGATCTATGTACCATTGCCTTAACACACAACTGTGTTGAGACCGCTTTAATTGTGATAAATGAGACGGATTTAGGGAAAATAAATAATTTAAATCCGTGTATGAAGTGAGTAACCAAATTAGCGCAAGCTCAATTTGTGAAATCGCCTTCTTGTAGTAATCTTCTCTGAACGGGTTTTCAGATTCATCAGCATTCGTGTTTCGACATACGCCCTTAAAGTGACCTTTCTGTTTACACTTAAAGCATGTCACTTTAGACTTGTCAAAGCCCAACTTGGTAGATGGACCACCAATAGACTTTCTTCCAGTTATCTCCATGAAACGCTGTGCTCGACGAACTGCACTGGCCATACACCACCTTATGTCGATCAGTTCCATCTCCTCAGGATCTATCTGATCGTAATCTTCTTTCGTCAGGTTGGTGTTACCAATCTTCCCTGCCACAAGACTTTCATATGATTCCAGCACCGACGCTAGGAAAACCATCTGTTGTTTAGCAGACTCCTCGCTGAAATTCTGAGCATTTCTTTAAATCTACAGCGATGTTGCATTGGAATAAATTCTTTGCATCGGATTGGTTTGAATGTGACGAAGAAACACTGTGAAATCCACTGCTTTGACTCTCTTTGCTTGAAGTGTTGGAATTCTCAGCAGAAAAGGCTGTCTTGGGATATGTATTTCTTTATCTCCAGCTCGTGACTCTCTAGTCTTTCAATCAACAGATCCACCTTAAGCACTTCAGGCTTGATCGTATTCTTCAACATCAAAGCATAATATTGCCAATCCATCTCATCTGGCAATGCATCAAACAATTTGTCAATCAACTCTTCTTTAGTATAGAAAATTTCATGTCTTGCCAGTTCCAGCTTCAGATGCCCAAACCTTTCAATCATTTTACAAACTGGTTCATTCTTTAAACACCCAAACAAATCAAACTCTTTTCTAAGTAGTTTCTTTTTGTTTTTCACTATTTCTGCACTTCCTAAACATTTGATTCTCAACTTATCCCGGAGATCTTTAGCACTCGTGTATTCGATCAAAGATATTATATCTTCTCGAACAGATTGAAACAGTAACGCAATACATTTTTGCTCAGCAACAAACGATTCTTTTTCATCAGGTGATGTTAAGCTTTCACCATTTTTGCCTCCATCATTGTATCCATTCTTTAGACTCTTCCAGCTAAGATAAGCAAAGGCCCTCAACCAGTCGTCAAACTTCTTGGCCCACCGACTGTACTCTTCGATAGCCATCAGCTTCGGGGGTTTGTTATATGTTCCAAATGCGCTTTCAACTTCCAAAGCATCCGATAACTTTTTCTTTGTATTCGGCATGTTCTCATTGGTGTTGCTAGGTGAAGTATCATCTCCAGAATTTCCAGCAAATGCAAAGGCATCATAAAACGGATTGAAATCTTCCATCTTGTACGTACTTGAAAAATCAGCAAACACTTAGAAATTTCTTGATTTTGAAAAATATAGATTCAAGCGAAAACACTTGAAGCGAAACCAGCTTTTAAAGCAATATAGCTTTTCAAGCGAAATCACAAATCAAGTTCAATCGAGATAAGAAATCAATTTCAAGCGAAAACCCTTCAAGCGAACTTGAAGTGAAATCAGTCTACTTAAAGCGAAACCCCTTAATTCAATTGAGTTTTCAAGCGAAACCTCAACTCAAGCGAACTGAGGCAAAATTTTCAAGCGAAAGGTGATTTTCAAGCGAGAACACCTATGTATTTCAAGCGAAAAGTGATTTTCAAGCGAGAACACCTATGTATTTCAAGCGAGAACACCTATGACGTCATCTTTTCACGAACATTTGCAAGCGAACATATGATTTTGATCAATTTTAAGCCATATTTTAGTCTGAAACTTTCAAGGATTAGTTAATATTCTATTTCGCTTGATATATATGAGTTTCAGGCCATTTCAACCGTAAAATATGTCCAAATCAGAAAAGAAAGGGTAGAAATAAGAAAATCCGATGATTTCAAGTTGCAATGGTATGAACTCCTTGTCCTGAGCTCTGATACCACTTGTTGGACCGTGTTTGTGACCCTAAACAGTCAGTTAAGGCAGTTCATCTTCATTTATAGAGGCGGAATCAAAGTAAACAAAGTCACAACAGCTTGTTCCTTTCAATTCTTTTCTATTAATGCTTTTCTGAGACTTTACAATGATTTCTGATGAAATTTTGGCAGCACCTTGTCTCTCACACACACACAAGTTCGCTTCAAATGATAACAGACATCAACTATTTATAGGCGAGGCTAGTTCGCTTGAGATGACACATATTGCATTCAAGCGAACTCATATGATTGGGTTTCGCTTGAAATGTCACAGAATGATTTCAAGCGAACTAGGAACTTGTTGGTTTCGCTTGAACATGACATGTTGTCATTTCAAGCGAACTCACCTATATTAACATATACATACCCTAATTTCAACTCTATTGTGTGCTTGATCATTCTATCTATAGGTTCCTTATTAGCAAGAATCACCATAAGGTTGAGATCTAAATATTATGAACAGATTCTATACTAACATTCGATAAACATGAGCAACCCATTGATAGTACATAAGATTCATGAAACCTCGATCATTAATCAGACTCATCATCAAATCATGAATTTAAACCTTACATAACAACAGTTAACAATGGTTCCGATTGAGCAGTTAGTGATCAATTTTAAGCCGTATTTTAGTCTGAAACTTTCAAGGATTAGTTAATACTCTATTTCGCTTGATATATATGAGTTTCAGGCCATTTCAACCGTAAAATATGTCCAAATCAGAAAAGAAAGGGTAGAAATAAGAAAATCCGATGATTTCAAGCTGCAATGGTATGAACTCCTTGTCCTGAGCTCTGATACCACTTGTTGGACCGTGTTTGTGACCCTAAACAGTCAGTTAAGGCAGTTCATCTTCATTTACAGAGGCGGAATCAAAGTAAACAAAGTCACAACAGCTTGTTCCTTTCAATTCTTTTCTATTAATGCTTTTCTGAGACTTTACAATGATTTCTGATGAAATTTTGGCAGCACCTTGTCTCTCACACACACACAAGTTCGCTTCAAATGATAACAGACATCAACTATTTATAGGCGAGGCTAGTTCGCTTGAGATGACACATATTGCATTCAAGCGAACTCACATGATTGGGTTTCGCTTGAAATGTCACAGAATGATTTCAAGCGAACTAGGAACTTGTTGGTTTCGCTTGAACATGACATGTTGTCATTTCAAGCGAACTCACCTATATTAACATATACATACCCTAATTTCAACTCTATTGTGTGCTTGATCATTCTATCTAGACTTAAGACTCAATTAAGACGTAGTCAGCAGACATTCAATGCACCAACAATAAACGTCTCAACATATATCAAACACGTGTACAATTACAAGGCAAACCAGTCGTGTAAGCAAACAACTAAACAATTAACGTGCAATTAATGCGAAGATAGAATCTTGGAAACTCGAGTTGTAACATTTGACGAATTAACCGACCGGGGTATGGGACTGGAGGAGTCTTAGTAGGCTCTTGAATTGGCGGAGAAGCCTTTTCTTGTTGGGGTGCGGGTGGAGTTGTGGTTTGGCTAGATTGGCTTCTTTCAGTTGGTGGAAGAGGAGCCTCTTCGGGACCCACGGTACGGTTTCTCAATGTTATGAGATGTACTTGCGCCTTTGGGTTGGTCTTGGTATTACTTGGTAACGCGCCTTGTGGTCTCTCGGAGAAATTTTGAGCTATTTGATGTAATTGTTTTTCAATGTTTTGAATGCTAGCTTGTTGATTTCTAAAATTCGATTCCAATTGCTGAAATCGATCCGAGTTTTTCTTTTCGGTGTCGGAGATGAGGCGAGATATAGTATCTTCAAGCCTTTCTCTTCCTCCTTGTTGTTGGGAAAAATTTTGTGGTTGTTGAAAGTTAGTTCGCTAGTTTTGTTGGTTACTACTATTGCTGGGATCTCTCCAACCAAGGTTAGGGTGGTTACGCCATCCTTGGTTGTAGGTACCCGTTGGAGGACCCTACGGCCTAGGTCTATTATCAATGTAGTTTACCGTTTTCGTTTGATCATCTATTCTTTCATACAACTCTAATTTTCAGGTGGCCCACCACACCCTTCACAAGCCAGTACCGAGACCGTTTTTGCCATTTCTAACTTTTTGATTTTTGAAGAAAGGGCCTCGATTTGAGCTTGCAAAGAAGTGCTTTCATCAACCTTATGGGAACCCAGGGCAATAGATTTATTGCCTCGGGGAGTGTGCCACTGAAAATTGGTTTGAGCAATTTCCTCAATTTGATTATATATTTCATTTGGGCGACGATTACCTAAAAGTCCCCCGGAGCTAGAATCAAGTGTTCGTCTTGTGTGTGGCAACAACCCATTGTAGAACGTGGATACTTGTTGCCATACCGCAAGACTGTGATGAGGACACTTTTTTAGTAGTTCCTTGAACCTTTCTCAAGTTTCATATAAGGATTCCCCATCCTCTTGTGAATATGTATTAATTTCAGTCATTAATTTAGCCGTTTTAGCAGGAGGGAAATACTTATATAGAAACTTTTGGGCTAGTTCATCCCAGGTGTTTAGCGAACCAACTGGGAGGGTGTTAAGCCAAGCCTTAGCTCGGTCTTTTAGTGAGAATGGAAACATATGAAGGCGGATGGCGTCGTTTGATGCTCCATTGATCCGAAAGGTATCCCATATTTCTAAGAAATTGGTAATATGTAGATGGGGATCCTCGTCCGCAAGCCCATGGAAGGTTGCAGAGTTTTGAAGCATTTGTATAAAATGTGGCCGAAGTTCGAAGTTATTGGCTTCGACATTCGGTGCATTGATAGCGGCGCCGAGATTACCTATAGTAGGTCGTAGGTAATCCATGAGGTTACGTTGGTCCGCCATTGGAAGTGGGTCCCCCGAAACTTTCTCTTGGTTTTTAGCTTTAAGTCTTTTTCTGAGAAAGCGTTCGGGTTCTTCAAGAGGTTCTTTTATGTCTCTATTGGAACTGGAGCTCATACACTACGTAGGAAGTTCAAATGTGGCGCCTGGGTTCCAAGTCCTGCAATAAAAACAGAAAAGAACGTTGGTCAGAAGGTTCACCACAGCCCCGTGTTCAGGTGAACACGACCCGTGGTCGGAGATACAGTGATTGCTTTCCGGATCCCTGTTACTGGGGAGTTGGACACGGCCCCGTGCTCAGCTCTCTGTAACTCGGAAAATAAAAACTGCCAGTAACAATGATGGGCACGGCCCGTGTCCGACCAGGCACGTCCCGTGCTGAGCGTCTGCAGAAACTGAAAAACTACGAAAAATCTAAAAAAATAGAAAAATTAGAAAAACGATTAGGCCGTTGATTCCTAACTTTCTTAAAATCCTTGTGTCCCCGGCAACGACGCAAAAAACTTGATGCGTGTGTAGTGTGTATGGTTTTTAATGTATATTTTAAGCCCTTTTACACTTTTTAGCCAAGTTTTAAATTTATAAAACACGATATTTACTAACACTAAACACACATATGGGCAAGTGCACCCATCGTGAGCGTAGTATAGTGTTGGTAAGATACCGAGGTCGTCCAAGGACACAAGAGCTTTTAGTACCGGTTTATCCTCAACGTCTAATCAAATCAAAAGTTTAGAAAAAGGTTTTAAACTAAGAAAAATAAAAGCTAACTAAAATGCTGAAAAATAAAATAAAATTAAAAACAGATAGACAAGATGAATCACTTGGCTCCTACTCGTGTATAGTGTAACCTTTGATTATTTCCGAACTTTTGCACTATTTAAGAGATTATCTTAGTTATTGTAGAAGGCCCCTCTTTTAAAGGTGACGTTACCCTCAACCCAGTAGTTTGAGTCAGCAAGGATACAATCCTAAAGGGTTGGATTATTGAAACATAATTAATTAAGTTATTAATGCGTATTAAGGTAGGCCCCTCTTTTGGAGGTGACATTACCCTCGGCTAAGTAGTCTGAGTCAGCAGGGATACAGTCCTAAGTAGCCGGGTTAAAGTATTAATAGTAGCTTACATATGAGAGGATCAAAGAGTTTGGACCCCCGCAATCCAATACCGGTGGGTATTGAAGGAGGTCCTACTAAATTTGACCCAGGTCCTTGCAGGATCTATACACTGAACAAGGCAAGACTCTTACCAAACCGTTCCCTTAACCCCCGACCAGGTAGCCAACATACCTCCATATAGACTGTGGAGATATGAATGGTGAAAATCTTTTATTTTATATAGACAGTAAAATAATGCCAAGACACCACGGACAAACGATAAGGAAGAGTCACCTTCAACATAAGAAACTAGTTATTAAAGTCATTAATACATAACCAAGTAAAAAGTGCGAAAAGATTAAAAATAAAAAGTATTACACTAGACACTTGTCTTCACCAAGTGATGTAAGAGACTTAGGCAAACATGGCCTTTGATTGTCATGAACTCTTACGATCAATCTTGGATCCCGAGACGACTCACACACTCTATGATGGACAATGGATGATGGTGGTGGATGATGGTGTTGTGTTGGTGGTGGGTGGTGGGTGAAGTGTGAGAGAGGTGGTGTGCCAAGGGATGGTTTGCAAATGAGCCAAGCACCCCTATTTATAGCCTGAACAGTGGCTCGGGTCGTGTCCAGTGGGCATGGCCCCGTGTCCATCCTCTTCTCTGTCTTCATTAATTGCAGTTTGTCTGCATTAGTTGACCACGTCCCCGTGTCCGCTGGGCACGCCCCCGTGTGCAGAAGCATATCTGTACTATCAAGATTTGCCTAGATTCTGCGAATCTTATAGTTAACCACGGCCCCGTGTCCGCTGAGCATGGCCCTGTGGTGGGTGATAGAAGCTTCCATAGCTTTGTCTTTTATGCTGGCACTTTGGCACGCCCCGCTTTTCACTGAGCACGAGGCGTGTTCAGCCTTCTGTTCTCTTGTTTTGCTTGGGAAGATGCTGTCGAGGAGGTCGGGCATGCCGCGTTTGTTCCTTTTCTTGTCTTTATGTTAGATTTAGCTGCCTTTTTGCTTCTTTTGTTAATTTGAGCTTATTTAATCCTGAAAATACAAAAGGAAGACAAAAGCACACTTTTTCCAACATTAGTACTAAAAAAGGGTTAGTTTTATGCCACAATTGATGTAATTTATATGTTGCATCTTGCACACATCAATCTCCTATTTGAAATTCCAATGGTTTGCGTCGGTTATCAGCATAGCTCTTCTGTCGATCACGTGCTGCTTTCAGTAGTTCCTTGACTTGAATAATCTTGTCGGTTGTTTCCTGCACTATCTCAGGTCCAGATAGTTGCTTTTCCCTAATTTCTGCCCAACAGACTAGGGTTCGGCACTTTCGTCCATAAAGTGCTTCGAATGGTGCAGCATTGATACTTGTGTGATAACTATTATTATAAGAAAATTCTATCAAAGGTAAGTGATCATCCCAATTACCTCCAAAATCAATTACACAAGCTCTAAGCATGTCTTCCATCGTCTGAATTGTTCTTTCGCTTTGTTCGTCTGTTTGAGGATGATAGGCTGTGCTTAGATTTAACTTGGTTCCCATTGCCTTTTGGAAACTTGACAAAAAATGAGAGGTAAATCGGCTATCCCTATCAGAAACAATTGATAAAGGTATTCCATGTAATGAAACAATTTCATTTACATATAATTTAGCTAACTGTTTCATACTGAAAGTTTCTTTCATTGGTAGGAAATGAGCTGACTTTGTTAGCCTATCTACAATCACCCAGATTGTATCATTACCTTTCTTTGTTTTGGGTAATTTACTAACAAAATCCATTGTTATCAATTCCCATTTCCACACTGGCATTTCTAACTGTTGTAACAAACCTGAGGGTTTCTGATGTTCAGCTTTAACTTGTGAACAGGTTAAACATTTAGAAACATAGGTTGCTATATCCTTTTTCATTCCTATCCACCAGAAATTCTTTCTTAAATCCTGGTACATTTTATCACTTCCTGGGTGCATTGTATACTTAGATTTATGGGCTTCTTCTAATATACGATGACGTAGATTTCCTAATTTAGGTATCCACATTCTCTTTTTATGGAATCTCCAAATTCTATCTGTCCCTTGTTCTAATTCCTTAATCATACCTTTTAGTTTTTCAGTATCATCCTTGATTACTGATTCTTGTGCTTCTTTTATCTGATTATTTAAATCTACTTGCAGATTTAATTTAAGAGAACGTACCCTTTTTGGCTTTTCGTGATACTTTCGGCTTAAAGCATCTGCCACTACATTTGCTTTTCCTTCATGATACTGGATATCACAATCATAATCACTAAGTATCTCCATCCAGCGTCTTTGTCTCATATTCAACTCCTTTTGCCCGAAAATATACCTTAAACTTTTATGATCAGTGAATATGGTTAACTTACTACCATAAAGGTAATGTCTCCAAATCTTAAGGGAAAAAATTATAGCTCCTAATTCTAGATCATGGGTTGAATAATTTTCTTCATGATTCTTAAGTTGTCTAGAGGCATAAGCTATAACCTTTTGGCGTTGCATTAATACATATCCATAACCTAGTTTGGAAGCGTCACAATAGACTACAAGGTCTTTAGTTCCTTCTGGTAATGCTAATATGGGTGCATGGGTTAATCTTTGCTTAAGAACTCTAAATGCTTCTTCTTGCTTTAGTCCCCATTCAAACTTAATGGATTTACGGGTTAACTTAGTTAAAGGAATGGCTATTCTAGAAAAGTCTCGAATAAATCTTCTATAATAACCGGCCAATCCTAAGAAATTTCTAACCTCGGTTGGTGACTCAGGGGTTTTCCATTTGGAATCGCCTCGATCTTTGTGGGATCCACATGAATTCCTTCATGGTTTACTAAATGTCCAAGAAACTGTCCTTGCTCTAACCAAAACTCGCACTTTGAAAATTTAGCATAAAGCTTTTCCTTTAGTGTTAGTGATTATAGAAATCAAATACACTATAGACCCTTTTCTTATATAGCTTGCAGTTTTCATCACAGGGATGAATTTTGTGGATCTAGATGGCTTATCACCTTTTATTGTGATTGTCACACCCTGACTTTTGCGGAAGCGTGGTTATTTGGTGTGACTTCTTAATACCATAGCAATCAATCATAACAATGCTATATAATAAAACCAAAAGATTTTCATCCATTAATAAAGTTTAGAAAATACCCCAATACCATTGTCTTGAAAACATTGATGCCAATTAGTTACAAACCATAACATGTTCAAATGAGTTCCCATGGACTTAACAAAAGACTTTAAATAACCCTGAGTTTAGAAACATGTATCCCGTCCAGGAATAGGATATATCTTTTAAACTCTACGACCACAGATGACATCCTTTATTTAACACGCAGCTTGTAGACACATGCATACACCTGCCAGATCCGTTTAGTTCCCTGAAATACATGTAGTTTGAAAAATCAACAAAAGTTGAGCGAGTTCATGTGTTCGTTTGTGTATATGTATAAGCCTTTGTAAACGTCATAAGTATGTATGTAAGCCCCTGGTATGTAGCATTAAGGAAAAAGAGATCACCAATGGTTTGCAAGGCCATTGATATGTGTGAAATGATGCAGGAAAACTCAAACCTAGCAGATTTCGTCGGTAAGACATAGTCACCTCATGGTCCACTCAGCAGACTCAGGAGTGGGGCTCGCTACACCCGAATAGATCTATCACTCATGTCCCTCGGTCCTATAACGAGGATTAATAGCCTTAAGTGTCCGCCTACCCACTCACATGATCTAAGTAGTATGCCCTCCTTAAGCTAACCATACCATGTATAAAAATGTCCGTAATAATTGTAACATGTATTTCACCCCCGAAGTTATAAAACTGAAAACAGTTAAGAGAAAAGGGGGACATGAACTCACTGTTTTGCGTCTTCGTATCCAATGTAACTCGAAGCTTCCTCTAGAACGCACGACTACCTACATGCGTACTATGGTCTGTTAGACGAGCGGGTCGTGCCTTGTCTTAATATTGACTAGTGCCTTTGAGTTACGTTTTTAAAGTGCTTTTAATATATTTGTAATAATACTTCTCAAGTATTGTTATTCGCATTTCCTTCCCAAGGATGGGAGTATCTCATACTTGTGTATTCGTATTCTTGCATTGGTATATCTTGCCATGTATTGGCGTCGTATTCCGGTGTATTATTCCAAATAAAAAATACGTCAATATATTCCCAATATATATTTCCAAAACACTTACATTTTCAAGTCCCGCTTTAGAAAATATATGATAACTTATTTGTCAAAGAAATAATGTATTCCAAAATATATATATTTTCTCAAAAATAATATATTTTCACTCCTTGTACCCAAAACAATATTCAACAAAAATATATTTAGCGGTATTCTTCGGAATATTTCATAAGTTACGTTTTATTGTTCGGCTTCACAATATTAAATGTGTAACTTATATTTCATCCCTAGTGATTTTTGGTATTACTTTGGACTTGTAATTTCATGGTCTGTGGTTAAGATATATTATTTTACCCTAAAATAATATAACTAGTTCACAAATCATGCAAATATTCACACAAGAGTCTTAGTATAAAATATATATTCTAAATTTTTTTTCCAAAAACTAACCTCCGATACTTGTATTTGGTTACAAAATTTATGGCGAGGTTTATATGGGAGATTATAGGTAACAATACACTTGTAACACTTGTTAGGAAAATATTTTTCTATGTGTTTGGATTTTTAGAAAATTTCGCCATAGTTTTCTTTGCAAACGGAGGTGTCCATGCTAAATAGCGTATCGTTTTCTTTGACATATAACACATTGGATCGTTCTCAGATAACCTACCCGACATTTAGATACAGAAAATACTACTTATGTCGTTTCAGCTTTAATATTCAAAGCTGGGCTGTTTTCGGGCCTTTGAATAAAATAGTTACCTTACTCTAAAAATTCCCAAATTTTTAGAGAATGGTTTAAACGATCCAAATATTAGTGTGTAAAAATATCTGGATCCAATTCATTACCCATATTTTATAAAAAAATCATTTACTGGACTGAAATCAGATTCGTCACCTTCAGACTGCAGTCCACGGAATAATTTATTTAAAATTCATCGTAAGTCCGATTGATGAAATTCCAGTGGGAGAATTACAATGACATTAGTGGTCATCTACAGTACAAATTTTATGAGCTAATTCTACACAGATTTCAAGTTATGATGAAAAACACAACACACATTTTCTTTAATAAAAACGCAGCTTTTGCTGCTGTGAAAAAACGCCTCTTTAAAAATAGCAAACGACCTCAAAAAAACATGATTCCAGTGTCATTTGATCCGTTTTTCGAAAATACATAATTTAGACTTTAGAAAATCAATTTTTCGATTTATAACGGTCAGAGTACAGTCAGTTGAAGTTGGATGAAAATGTTACTTAGCATGCTGTTTATAGCTTAAATGCCACTAAAATGCACACATACGATCACCATACTTTCTAATAACGATTAATATGAGATCATAAGTCATTTACAGCAGGTTATTGTTTATTTAACTCAGATTTATCATGCATCATCATATTTCATCTCATGATCTTTATGTAAAGCTTTATGTTCATGTTTCTTGTTTAAACCTTTTAGTGTTCTTGTAAATTTCAACATACTATAACTTTTAACTACTCAAAATGGAAGTAAACAAGGGTAAATCAAAGACTTACAACTAGCTCAAAGGCTAGGGAAGATATCTAGTGAAAAAAGATGAGAAAAATGGTGTGAGAAAGCAAAGTATGAAGTTCCTTCAAGTTCTTCAAGCTTCCATCTTCTCAAGACACCTTCTTATACTTGAATCAAGCTTGAAAAAGGATGAAGATGGTGGTGTTAAGGTGGTGATGGTGGCGGTTATGGTGAGTCGAGAGGAGAGAGAGAGAGATGTGAGAGAGTGGGGTGATCTTGTGAAGTGATGGAGTGAAGATATGAATGATCTTGTAATCTAGGAACCATACTTATGTAGATGTAGATTTCATCCAATATCTTGTTCAAATACTCAAGCAACAATCTAGATAAAATATTGAAACAAAATCTTGGTGGGGTCCCATACATGGGCCGTAAATCATCAAAAGGGGGGGGGGGTAATTGTAAATTATTTGGCAAGTAGGTGATTAGTGGAGGGTGCTAAGTGTAAGGGTCTTGCATTTATGTGTAAAGATGTATTATGTAATATGTTAGTGTGCTCGGGAACCATAACTAGCTTAGAAAAATAAAAACAATGCTTCTAGTAATATTTTAGTGTTCCAGGTAATGTCCGGTTGTTCGGTTAGATACCGTTCCGTTAAAGTGTCAAGTTATTCCGAATAGTGTCTTTTATGTACCCTTTTGTAACACAATTAATTCCCAACACTTAGGAAATCATACAGGACCATTTTTCCATATTTTTGGCACATTACTAGCATATTAAATGCTGAATTTCTTATAAATAATGCATAATTCTGCATTATTAGTGGGTTTTAGGCACTTCCCGGTACTTTAACTATCACCTAGTGACGCAGTTTTATGGTCCTTACTTCCCTACACACCATACTAGTGTAGTACCTTGTCCCTGGCCCATACTGGGTCTCAAAACACTGTCTGTCTATGTACTGGCACTCTCAGTATATTTCTGAGTTATCCGCTCACTGTGCTAACTGTGCTTTGTGCATTAAGTATGTCACTAAAGTTTGGGTGTAACAAATGGTGTGACAGTATGAAATGTGATGCACATGTACGTATGATACAGGAAGTCAGAAAGCAGTTTAAGTCAGCAGTTGTAATTAAGCACAGTCATTAAGCATAAATCAATATTAATTAAACGTATGGATGCCTGCAAATTTGACGGTTGTCACATTCTCCCCCCGTTAAGAAAATTTCATCCTCGAAATTTGTACTACCTTATCTCCTTAGGGTTTCATTATGCGTGTATGTATATGAATAGTACTGCGGTAGATAACCATAGAATCAAGTCCAATTTTATTCACATTAGGTGAATCCAAGAGCGTATTACAACACGATTCCAATGGTTAAAAGATATGTGCTTTTAGCATTTGATGTCAAGGGTACATGACATATTGACGTATAGTCTAGTGTAATCCAGCTAACAGGGGTTCCACAAAAGAGGAGTTGTGACCAATATTGTATGCAAACTTTTACAAACCATAGCATCCGCTATATGAACTCAAAATTAACAACTTGGAGATGAAAAATGACCTGTCAACCTTCGAACAAATCAATGGTAAAGATTAGTGTGTTGACATTTTTGAATTGCGAAGATACACCAAATGTAGTACAAGTGAATCTGGTGTATCATTGTCTAAATTCGTAGTTGCATCCGAAATGTTTAAATGACAAGTCAACAAAAGTATATGTAGTTTTGTGTGGAACAGTTGACCATGATTAGCACAAGCTAATGACACCACAAGGTGTCGTAATGACGTGTTTCAATAATAGTGGTGACTGAACAAGTTCACCGTGTCTGAACTCAAATGAAAGTGTACAGAGACAATCTGAAGATTTGATTTACACAATGTCATATAGTTTTCACTTAAATACGGAACATCAAAGAGCCACTGTTTTTGATCGAAGGTGAAAAAGTATTAAGTACTGTAAGGTATTCCATAGACAATGAAAGAATCGTTAGGAGGTACATTATGTTATGAAATGGATCTATGTACCATTGCCTTAACACACAACTGTGTTGAGACCGCTTTAATTGTGATAAGCGAGACGGATTTAGGGCAAATAAATAATTTAAATTCGTGTATGAAGTAAGTAACCAAATTAGCGCAAGCTCAATTTGTGAAATCATCTCCATAAGGTATTGAAACCAACAAACGATTTATTGGTGTCGTAGACCAATCAAATCTATTACGACTCGAAACGAAAGAACCTTTGCAAAAATATTTGAATATGATGTTCCCAATACATCATATGGCGTCTTAAATTGAATATGCGAAGTGGATAAGTTCTAGCAATTGAACTTGGTTTCAGCGTAACTTGACAATAAACGTATGTATTGACAAAGGAATCTCGGCATGGTTGCAAAGATAAACCATGAATGCAACTCGAAATAAAAAGGAGTTTCGAGAGAGTGTATTGACTTGACAACAACAAAGCCAGTAATTACAATAATGTAGGTCATTCGGATCACAAACCAGTGATTAGATTTAGCAACATAATATTCAAACTTTAATGAAGCGTTTGAAATGAAACCGCATGCATAGCAAATAGTGCTTGCGTAACATATGAGTTTTCAAGTAATGAAACAATGAGTATGAGGTAATGACCAAGTATCGATGCAAATGTGTGTTCACTCTTAGCGAAGAAAATTGTCGTGATGCAACTACCATTCAGGGGAGTAGAGATGCAAACATCTACTCACTAGAAGCAAAAGTGAAGATTTCAACAAAAGGAATTTGAACACTTTCTGTTTGGTTAACCGAAATGGCTTATATGTCAGGATAATGGTGTTTGCTTGAATTAACAGATGTGGTTCCTAAGTAACAACCTTTACGAGTTTGGACCTGGGTTCCCAAAGATCCTAAGTACATGTTTTCTAGATTCTCAGAGTCTCGTATTCTGTGTAAAATCGTTTTGTGCATCGTGTATGAAACACCATTTGTGTGTACGTTCAAAACAAGTTATTGTCCCACAATTTCTCCGGTATACTTTCTTCCTGAATTTACCGCTAACGACACTCGTTCATGGACCAGTCGTGAAATTGTAGTTGGATCCTCATAGTTAGTTAAATATTTTGTTAATCCTCAGCAAGAGTTATCGACTCTTGTTGGTTAACTCGTTCGGCTCCTAGTAGTTGATGTTCGTTTGAAAATTTCATCCTTGTTTTTGACGAGCAGAGCTGGGGTTACCCAAAATGGGAACTTGGTCTGTTATCTTCCTTCTCCATCAACTTCTGAGGTTACACTGCCAATCCTTGCATCTCCGAAGGTGTAAGTTGCTAAGGTGCATCGACTACAGGCGCGACGCCTGGAATCAAATTGATGCGAAATTTGACTAGTCGTTGAGGAGATAATTCTGGTAAGTCTTCGGGGAAGACGTCAGGATATTTCCTTATCACAGGAATATCTTCAAGTTTTGGTTCTTCGGCTCCCTTATCCCCGACATGAGCCACGAAAACAACACATCCTTTACGCAACAATTCCTGTGCCTTTAAGCAATTGGTAAATTGTAGAGGTGTATCCTGCATTCATGAGTCACGATCGTTCCCTCATTCACCGTTGGGATGCGGATATCAATCTTCGCTCGATCACTCGGCAATTAATCTATCCCAATTACCTCGTCGAAGTTTCCCAACTCAACTGACAGCAGATCAAGCGTAAACTTATGTTCTTCGGGTTCTATCTTGTCGTTTCTACTTACTGCATTGGCTTCCACTAGCTTCACCTAGCTAGTTCCATTGAGTGCGAGTTATCTAACTTACTTGCTACCAAATCAAGTATACTCTCAAACTTTTAGAGATGCAAATCGTAAAATTTGCAACAGGATTTGGCAATACAGATGCATAACGTTGAGTAATATGGGACGTACCGGTATCCTTGCTTAAATTTCTGGCGTGCCTCCCTAGCTCCGGTGTTGAGCTTTCATTCTTGTGCTTGATTATTTTTAGGGCAATATTTTCTGAAATGCTTTTTGCTCCCACAGTTAAGGCAACCTTGAGCACGTTTTTGTTTGTCACTCATCCTTCCTTGATAGTTGTCGTCGTCGTTGCTTCCTCCGTGATTCTGGCTACCATCCTGACCTCCTTTTCTATGTTCAATATCTTGCCTACAAGTTTCCTTAGGATGCCCTCTCTTGCCACAGTTATCAGATTTTCCGTATTTACATCGCCTGACATGATAGCGTAGACAATTGTCGCACTTAGGTAGGATACCCATGTAGTCTTTTCCCTTTTTGGCCTTGTTCTTGTTACTCGCCCGAGTAATCTTTTTGAAATTTGCGAGCTTTCTCTTGTTATCTCCAGATGACTCTATAGGAGTCTCCTCTTTCTCTTCCATACTGGAAAATTTTCCTAGTCTGACCACTTCTTTAGTGAGCGCCACGCTTGTGTTGATATCCTCGGTGATCGTTGAAGGTTTAGATGTTGTTACCAGGCTTAGAATCTGAGGTGCCAATCCCCCTATGAAACGTTCAATTCTCTTAAACTCTGGTCCCACCAGGAGTGTAGCAACTTGTGATAAATCGTTAAATCTCTGCATATATTCAGCTATCTTTGGTCCTTCCATTTTCAAGTTCCACAGTTCAGTTTCCAACTTCTAGACTTCTGCCCTCGAGCAATATCTCTTACGCATCAGTTCTTTCAGTTCATCCCACGTCCAAGCATACGCAGCGGTCTCGCCTATTGTCTGAACATGAAGGTTCCACCATGACAGAGCCCCATCTACAAATAGTCCAGCTATGTACGTGACCTGATGTTTTGGGGCACATTTGCTCAATCGTAATACAGAATTCGTCTTCTCAACCCATCGTACGAAGGCTAAGGCACCTCCGGTGCCGTCGAATTTTCGAGGTTTGTGGTCTAAGAACTGCTTGTAGGTGCAGCCTTCGCTGTGTTCGGAGCGAAGGGCCTCGAGCTGTGCAATGGCTTGTGAGATGCACTCTTGTAGTTCTATCGCTGTTGTTGGCGGAGGGTTGTTGGTAGCTATATTCCCTTGTATCGACATATTCTAAGAAGAAGACTGGTTAGGTCAGGTTATATTTGTTCAGGGGATGCATATAGTTGTTTCGAGGTCATATGTACATACATGTATTTTGTATCAACCAATCAAGCAATAGCATAATCATAGCATAACCAAGTAATTTGGTAACTTTGTTTAATGGGAGCATAGTAAGCAAGCACGTAGTATTATAATTACAGCACACATATATGGATCAACAATCGTGCTTAACGAAGACATAGCGACTGAGCTTTCGTTGGTCATTGTCCACAAAGTGTTGTCGCATGTTTTATGATGATTGGGCTCTCATTATTCTCCGACCATAATTGTATCGTCTTTCAAAATGTATCACATCAAGAGGGACACAGGGTCACCCTACCCTTGTCTAACAAGTATATCAGTGTATCAAAATCACATAGTCTGAAGTGGTCTTTAAAAGTCTCCACAATCCCGGCTTATCATTAGTGTCTCTACCCAAATGTAATGCAATCCGCATAATCCAGAAACCACTATACCGGTGTCTGAGGTGGAGGAGGAAAGAAAAGTAAACTATTAATATGCGTGGACTTCCTCCTCGGGCTTGTGTACACGTCGAAGTAATTATCTGCTCTGCTGCTTGATAGTAAAGAAATGAGCATCAAAACCTGGGAAAGGTGTAATAATAGCATGTAAGAGCGCAAAAGGAATCTTTGATAAACGTGGAGGACCAAAGTATACTGGCAATAGGGTGAAGGGCGTGGTGTCAGCTCAAGCTCCAAAACTCTGCGACTCATAACCTCAAACTGTAATTGATGTGACAGGTGTACTCATCCCGTGTGTAGCCTCCATAAAGTGAGGGATGGTAAGGGTCTAAAATCAGTATAGGGTATGATAGGAACCATTGAAATGGCTCGTCCAGCGGTGTAGAGGTGAAAGTAGCAAACGGTGCGGCCTGTGAGGTCGTAGAAAATGCTGCTGTAGCAAATGAGATCGTTACGCGGGTGCTGACGTGGAGTACCTTCCCGGGGTGCGGTTAGGTCCTGAAAGAAAGCGATAGGTATGTTGGTGCAATGGACGTCGGTCTCCATAAGAGCAATACCCGTGGTTGAGGGTGCAGGAACAGACGTCTCAACCAATAAGGATATCATCGGTGCAGGTACTGGGTCAGATATAAGGGGTGCAATGTCTGGTAGACCAAAAGAAACAGGATCATGATCAAGCAAGGGTGTGGGATCAGCAGGTGTAACATCAAGCTGGCCCAAAAGGAACTGGAGCTATCTCAGGAGCAGGGTCTGGGTCGTGTAAAGGTGTGGCCTCTCGAGCAGGTGGCAGTGCAGCAGTCGTAGCGACGTCGTCGTCTGAGTCAGTAGTAGAGAGCTGTAGTCCGGCCGTCTGTAAGGCTGCAGATATCACAGACTCACATGAGTATGAAATCGAGTGTATGCTAGAATCCGAGGATAACTTGTTAACAGGGGTTTCAAAAAGTGAAATTAGTAACAACGTTCTCGTCTAACTTTCCATCCTCGTAAGTGTTATCAGAAGGACCATAAATAACATGCCAATGTCATCGTCAATTATTCGTTGAGTAGCCTACCTTCGGAAGGAATGTCCATAGGAGGCGTATTGTCGAGGATCGGGGCCATGGTGTGTTCACCATCGGGGTGTGTTGGTGCACGGAATGTTTGTTGACTACGTCTACATCATGTCTTAGGTCAAGATAGGTCAACATATGGTGCACGGAATGTTTGTTGACTACGTCTACATCTTGTCTTAGGTCAAGATAGGTCAACATAGGATCTTGAAAGTCAAAATTAGGTTTTTATGTTGAGTTTCGCTTTTATGTACATAGATTAGAGGTATTTCGCTTATATGTACATCATAGGGTTTCGCTTATAGAGTCTTTAGGTTGTTTCACTTATAGGGACTTTAGAGGTTTCGCTTATTTGTCAAGTGTCATAAGAGCGAAACCACATGGCCTATATATAGCAGCTATGAGCGAAACCTGATCATTCATGTATGTACGTTGGAGCGAGACCTGGTCATTAGCTTTGTAACAGAACTCTGTCAAAATCATTCTAGAAAGCTAATAAAGAGAAGGAATTGAAGAGAAAAGCTGTTGTTACTTTGCGTGTACTGATTCCGCCTTTATACGTGAAGATGAACGTCCTTGACTGACTTTTCGGGGTTGCAAAACGGTCCAACAAGTGGTATCAGAACTTCAGGACGAGGAGTTCATACTACTACAGCTGATTCGACAAAATTCTCTCACTTCTACTCATTTTCTCTCATACTTTTTCGATTTAAACTGGTTCCTACGGTTGAAATGGCCTAAAATTCGAGTATAACGTGTAAAACATACGTTTAACAAACCCTAGAAAGTTTCAGGTTAAAACTCGACTTAAAAATGGTAAAAATTGGGTAAAAACCAGGTTTCGCTTTTTCGGTAATCTGAAGGTTTCGCTCATACGAACCATAAGGTTCCGCTTATTCGTACACTGCTTGTTT
This sequence comes from Helianthus tuberosus, assembly GCA_030545235.1. Classification (NCBI taxonomy): domain Eukaryota; kingdom Viridiplantae; phylum Streptophyta; class Magnoliopsida; order Asterales; family Asteraceae; genus Helianthus; species Helianthus tuberosus. The sequence goes on along the minus strand of CM060401.1, from coordinate 108,809,472 downwards.
CGCTTTTACAGACATTATGGTTTCGCTAGAACGGACAATTGACTTTCGCTCATTCGGACATTACACACTTTCGCTTATACGGTCAAGTGTGGTTTCGCTTTTCTGTCAAAACATAGTTTCGCTCATCTGTCAAATAGTTGATTTCGCTTTTACGGACACATATAGTTTCGCTTATTTGTCACTTTCGCTTATCTGTCACTTACAACTGATTTCGCTTATCAGTCATACAAGCTGATTTCGCTTATTTGTCATCATTTTTCAAAATCTCGAAATTCTTTTCTAAGTGATTGCTGTTTTTGCAGGTACATTCAAGATGGATGATATATTCTTGAACCCATTTAGCGACATGTACGCATTCGCTGGAAATTCCAGAAACGATGATTCTTCGTCTAGCAATACGAATGAGAATCTGCCTAAAGAGAAGAAAAAGGAAGCTTGGGAATCGGAAAGTGCCTTCGGAACATTCAATAAACCTCCAAAGCTAATGGCTATCGAGGAATACAGTCGGTGGTCAAGAAAGTTTGAAGATTGGTTGATGGCATTCGCATTTCCCAGTTGGAAGAGTCTGAAAAACGGTTATGTCAATGGAAACAAAAATGGTGAAACTCTAACATCAGCTGAGGAGATTGATTCGTTTGTAGCTGAACAAAAGTGTGTGGCTTTGTTGTTTCAGTCCGGGAGGACATAATCGCTTTGATCGATTATTCAAATGCAAAAGATATTTGGGAAAAGCTAGAAAAGAAATGTATAGGTAATGAAGAAATTAAGAAAAACAAAAAGAAACTACTTAGAAAAGAGTTTGATATGTTTGGGTGTTTAAAGAATGAATCAGTTTGTAAAATGATAGAAAGGTTTGGTCATCTGAAGCTGGAATTAGTTAGACATGATATCAGATATCCTGAAGAAGATCTTATCGACAAATTGTTCGATTCGTTGCCTGACGAGATGGATTGGAGATATTATGCGCTGATGCTGAAAAATACCATTAAGGCACCAGAAAAGTTGACATTAGATTTGCTGATTGAGAAACTCGAGAGTCATGAGTTGGAACTGAAAAAGACATACAAAGTCAATCACTCATCTTACCAGCAGAATTTGGATTTGTATTATCCAAAAAGCATGATGCCAAAAGCAACTTCTCCCAAGACTGCGTTTTCTGTTGAGAATGTGTCCACAGCAAGCAAAGAAAGTCAAAGTGGTCAAAGCAGTGGAAGTCACATTGGTTATCACAGTGGATCTTCATCATCTGGAAGTCATTCTGATGCAAAGAATCGTTTTCAATGCAACATTGCAATAGACTTGAAGAATGCTCAGAATTTTGATGAGGAGTCGGCTAAACAGCAGATGATCTTCCTAGCATCAGTGTTGGAATCGTATGAAGGGTTAGTAGCTGGGAAGATAGGCAACACCAATCTGACGAAAGAAGATTATGATCAGATTGACCCTGAGGAAATGGAGCTGATCGATATTCGTTGGGCTATGGCCAGTGCTGTTCGTCGAGCACAGCGTTTCATGGAGATTACTGGCAGGAAGATAATTGGTGGTCCATCTACCAAGCTGGGGTTCGATAAATCCAAGGTGACGTGCTTCAAATGTAAGCAGAAAGGTCACTTCAAACGAGAATGCAGAAACGCATATGCTGATGAGTCAGAAAACCCTTTCAGAGATGATTATTACAAGAAGGCAATTTATCATCAGAATAAATCTGAGCCGCCTAGATTGAAGCAGGTTGAAGACAATAAAGAGAAATCTAGAGCTCTTGCGGTGATTTATGATGATGAAGGGTATGATTGGAGTAAAGAGGTTCTACCTGAAGAAGATGCGGTTGGTTACGCATTCATGGCGAAAAACGAACCTATTCCGTGGAAAGACGATAGAACTGAAGAGCAGAAATATAGATACAGAAAAATGCTGGCTGAAAACAGAATAATTAGAATATCTCGTATCTTTCTGGAAGCGAGGAGAGAAAATAGATGGGATCCGGATAGAGAGTGTTATCTTGATGAATATGGAAATATTGCGATCGATAACAAAACGCTTGATATCGAAGCCATAATCAAGGAGTACAAAGAAGAGGATGATTATTGGCAGAATAAATGGTGGGGAACTGGAGACGAGAAAGAGAAAGAAGAAAAAGAGAGGAAGGAGAAAGAAGAGAAAGAGAAAAAGGAGAGAGAAGAGCAAGAAAATTCAAAGAAAGTTGATACTGGAGTTATTGACACAACGCAAGAGTTGACTGCAGAGAACCTGGGAAAAATGGCTGACAAAGTGCTGGCTGCTAAAGCACTTGAGGTAGACTCTAACTCCGTGTCTGAGTCAAAAAGCCAGGTCAGTTCAAACATGTCAACAAATGCGTCAGGTAAGAAAATTGAAGGAAATGCTGATTGCAAAAATTGCAACAAAGAGTGCAAATTTTGTAATGCAGTCACGTATCTCAGCAGGAAGAAAGTTGATGATCTGACAACAAAGGTCAGAAGCGTTGAGAATCAGATTCTTGATCGTGACAAAACAGTTAAAGCTTCAACTGAACGGATAAGAGAATTAACTAGCCAAATTGAAAATGATAAAATTGATCATGACAAAATCAAACAAGAAAATGAAAAGTTAATTCTTGAAAACCGTCAGATTTCTGAGAAGTTTGAAAAACTCAAAAGCACAATGAAAGATAATGATGATCGAAATGGTAAAACTTATAAAGAAAATGAACACCTAAAAGCAGTGCTTAGAGTAAAAGAAGAATCAATCAACCAACAACTGGATGAAATCGCTAAACTGAAACTTAAATTTCAAGAGGCTAAAATTGAAAACGAGCGAATCCAGTTGAAGCTTAACAGTTACAGCTCCGCAAGCTTTGTTTTGCAACACATTATTCCCAAACCCATCGGGAAAGACAAAGCAGGCGAAGATGTGTATTCTGATGGAACTGGGGTGGGTTTTCATCAAGTTCCACCACCTGTTCTTGATAACTACACGAAAAAGCAATCTGGGTTGGTTGGAATTGAGGAAGAAAGTGAAGTTAAACTTCCGGAGAACATTGATGTCACGTTTACATCTTCCAATGACGATAGTGTCCAAAATGATACTGTAAAAGGTGTTGTTGAAAATGTGCTAAAAATGGATAGTGACACTACTGAGGAAGATGGGTGTTTCTTGGACAAGTACATTCAGAAACCAAAATCCAAAAACAACTTAAGTGATGAACCGGGTCTTGTGATGTACAAGATGGCTGGATCTGATAAGTTGTATTCGGATTCTGAGTTTCCCATTGAGAATGTTAATGTGAAAAAGTTGACAAATGTTTTCAAATTGGTTGAAGTTGAGTTGTCAGAAGTGAACAGGTTGAAACAAACAAAAAGGCAAATGAATTTTGAGAAAGATAATGCTTACTACAAAAAGCCTGTTGTGCCATCACGTTTTTATAATAACAATCGAAACAATTGGTCGGGTGGTTATCGGGGTGGTAAGAGTTATCAGAAAAAGAGTTTTCAAAACAAAAGGTTTGCTGAAAAGAAGGTGTTTGTGAATGGTTCAAGTTCACTTTCTGATGAGGAAAATGAGATTTTTTCAAAATCGAATGAAGAGTTCTTTGAGAAAAGTGCTTCACAGTATAAGTCTGAAGGCACAAGTCGAGTTATTGATACTCGAACATGTTTTAGATGTAATCAAGTTGGTCACATTGCACGAAAGTGTACCAATGTGAAGCCTAAGACTGAAAATGTGAAGATTCAACAGAAGAAAGTTGACGAAAAGGGTAAAGCACCAATCGTTGTTGAGAAAAAGAATGTGAAAAATGACAACATCAAAGTGAAAAATGAACCCGTAAAGAAAGTGGTAACTAAAAATGACTAATTTTACAAGCGGGTTGCATTATCTCAACAAGTTTGGAAACCAAAAACAGAAATGAAAATTTCAACTTCTGAAGTGAAAAAGGCTGAAGAATCAATTTCAGTTGATTATGATGCAAATTTTCCACCTCTTAAGGCTGAAAACTTCAAAATTCAAATTGCGAGAGTCAAGGTTACACCTAAGGCTGATGAGGCCTGGGTGGACTCCATGTTTGACTAAACAGTTTAAATTGCCGGAGCTTCCTTGATCGCGAAGGTGGTTATGTGGGATTTGCTGGTCACGAAGGTGGTAGAATTATTGGTGAAGGAACGTTATCCAACGGGATTGTGACGTTTGAAAGAGTTAACTACATTACTGAGCTGGAGAACAATCTGCTTAGTATCTTTCAGATTTGTGACAATATGTATACTACTCACTTCACTGATAAAGAATGTTTGATCTTGAAACCAGGATTTGGTATCCCTGAAGATTGGATTATCATGCGGGCACCTAGAGTGAATGATTTATATGTGTTAGATATGACTGTAGCAACTACAACAACAGGTCAAGCACATTGTTTTGTTTCTAGAGCAACTGAGAAAGAATCGAGATTGTGGCACCGCAAGATGGGGCATATTCACCTAAGGAAGATGAATCACTTGGTGCATAATGATTTGGTTCTTGGAGTTCATGTCAAAGGTTTTCATCTGGAAGGGGAGTGCATTAGCTGTGTTAAAGGCAAGCAGAAGAATAAGTCACACCCTACAAAGCAAGTCAATTCAGTTTCGAGACCTCTGGAAAGACTTCACATGGATTTATTTGGTCCTGTGAATGTCAAAAGTATTACAGGAGATTACTACTGTTTGGTCGTTACTGATGATTATTCCAGATTTTCGTGGGTTTCTTTCTTGAAGATGAAAGATGAAACGTATGATAGTTTGATGGCGTTATTCAAGAAAATTGAGAATTTGTATCAAAGGCGTATAAAAAGAATTCGAAGTGATAATGGTACTGAATTCAAGAACAGTAAGATGGAAGAATTTTGTGATGAAAGAGGTATATTGCATGAGTTTAGTGCTCCGTACACTCCGCAGCAGAATGGAGTCGCAGAACGCAAAAACCGGACACTAATCGAGATAGCTAGAACTATGCTCGCAGATTCAAAGTTACCGATAAATTTTTGGGCTGAAGCTGTTTCTGCCGCATGCTATACGCTCAACAGGGTTCTCACTGTCAAGAAGTTCAACAAAACATGCTTTGAGCTAATCAATAACCGCAAACCGAATTTGAAGTATCTAGAACCGTTCGGGTCACCCTGTACAGTTATAGAGCCTCATGGAAAGTTTGGTCCGAAGTGCATTGAGGGAATATTTGTTGGTTATGCAAATCCGATGCGACGCGTCTTCGTTCCAAGTGAGAAGCGGATTATTGAAGCTGAAAATGTTGAATGTCAAGGTTATTCTATGCCGCCACAGAATCCTGGTGATTCATGGCATTATCATTATGACAAACTTTGGGATTCGTTTGACATGAGAGAAGAATCAGAGGATGATGAAGATTTCTTTGATGAGTTGGATATTTTGCGTGAATATGAGTCTCAGTTAAGGTTCCCAGCTGAGTATTCTAAAAGACCACGGGAAACTTCAAATGACGATGAAGCAGGTCCGAGTAATGCTGGTGAACATGATGATGTCCAACAGAATGAAGTTGCTCAGGATAATCAGTCGGTTGAGAATGATAATCAAGAAGCTGAAAACATGCCAGTTTTTTATCATGGTGATTCAGATTCTGAGGGGGAGCAAATTCAGATTTCAAGTCAAACAAACCAAGTTGGTGAACAAGATGCAGAGCAGAATGTTACTAATCTGGAGGGAAATGTAGATGTTCCAAGCGAAGTGATGCCGTGAACTTTTTCATATCATCCAGAGGAGTTGATCATAGGAGAATTGCATACAGGCGTTCGCACTCGAAGACAGATTGATAAAGGGCTTACATGTTTTTATACAAAAGTTGCTCCTTTGCAAACTGAATTCTCATTGAGTTGTTTCATCTCGCAGGTTGAACCAAGAACTTACAAAGAGGCGCTTACTGAAGACTCTTGGGTCAATGCAATGCAGGAGGAATTGAGTCAATTCGAGAAATTGGGAGTGTGGAAGTTAGTGGATTTGCCAGATGGTCAGAGAAAGATTAACACCAAGTGGGTGTTCAAGTGTAAGAGAGACGATAGAGGAGTTGTTATAAGGAACAAAGCTCGACTCGTTGTTCAGGGCTTTAGTCAACAGGAGGGGATTGATTTTACAGAAGTCTATGCTCCTGTAGCACGATTAGAGGCAATCAGAAATTTTCTTGCATTTGCATCTTGGAAGAACTTCAAAGTATATCAGTTAGATGTAAAATCGGCGTTTCTTTATGGGAAGGTCAAAGAGGAGGTTTATGTCGGACAGCTGCCGGGCTTCACCGATCCAATCCACAAAAACAAGGTCTATTTATTGGACAAAGCGTTGTATGGTTTACACCAGGCCCCGAGAGCTTGGTACGAGACTTTGTCTCAACACCTACTAGCCAACAAGTTCATTCGTGGAAAAGTGGATGCCACTCTCTTCACTAAAGAAGTCGACGGTCATCTTCTGATAGTTCAGATTTATGTGGACGATATAATCTTTGGGTCGACAAATGAAAATCTATGCAAAGATTTTGAATCAGTGATGAAGCCAAAATTCGAAATGTCATCAATGGGGGAGATGAAATTCTTTCTGGGTCTACAAGTTGAACAACTACGTGAGGGAATTTTCATTCATCAGACAAAGTACGTTCATGATATTCTAGAGAAATTTGGGATGTCAAGTTCTACTCCAGCTGCTACCCCACTTGCAACAAATCATGGGATTCACCCAGATCTCACCGGAGACAGGGCTGATGAAACGTTTTACCGATCCATGATAGGTTCTTTGATGTACTTAACTGCTTCACGTCCTGATATCATGTACCCAACGTGCCTCGCAGCAAGATATCAATCTAACCCGAGAGCTTCGCATATGATTATTATGAAGAGGATATTACGCTACCTGAAAGGAACTCCTTCATTGGGGTTGTGGTATCCTAGGAAAGGCGATTTTACGCTCGAAGGGTATTCCGATTCGGATTTCGGATGCTGCAAAGTCAATTCAAAATCAACAACTGCAGGATGCCAGTTCTTTGGACCTAGATTGGTTACCTGGCAGTGTAAGAAACAAACGTTTGTGGCGCTATCTACATGTGAAGCGGAGTATGTTTCTGCTAGCAGTTGCTGCTCTCAGATCCTGTGGATACAGCAACAGATGCGCGACTACGGTTTGCAGTTTCTTAACACACCTCTTTTTGTTGATAATGAGGCCGCAATAAATATAACAAAGAATCCAGTACATCACGCTAAAACTAAACACATAGAAATTCGTCATCACTTTATTCGTGATTGCTTTGAGAAAAAGTTGATAAGAATTGAGAAAATCCACACTGACGAACAGAAAGCTGATTTACATACCAAAGCTTTTGATAAAAATCGGTTTAAATATTTGTTAAAACTGAACGGTATGAAGCTTCTTTCGGTGTCAGATGGAATTGTTGGCGTTGATGAGAGTACTGTTGCGGATGAAGACGAGAAACAATCTGCAATGGTTTGTCGATTTTTTACTTGTTTTGGTATTTAGGGGGAGTAGATAGATGTATATAGATATATTTTTCAGAAAATACAAAAACAGTAAAAAATGCAAAAATACAAAAACATGATAAAATCTGAAAAAGAGCTTGTGTATATAGGGAAAATGATAGTACATCGGCTAGACTATTACAGTATGCTAAAGATTTGTAAAGTTTAAATGAATTAAACAGTCTCACTGATGATGTGTCGATAGGTTTTCACACATTTAGTAGATTTATTCGGGATATAAACCTAAAATTTCAAACTTGTGAAATTCGTGGGGAACACTACTTGGATATATAGGTAACCCCTGAAATCTCGTTTGAAAGGTCTCATAATCTGATATACTAGGTTTTTATTCTCAATGATGTCTGGGGTATTATTCCGGGACTTCTGCTGAATGGAAGTTCTGACCTAGTCCTTGGATAATACTTTCCGCATATGCTTGAAACATAGCATAAACCCTCAGCATGCCGATGAAACAATAAAATTGATAGTCGCTGCTGTTGTAGCTAAAAGATCCTCTAAAGGGGACACACCCTAAAGTTGAGTCATGATCTCTCTGCTGAACGGTAGTTCTGACCTGAGCTCTCATGATTCTTCATAATTTATTAACCCTTACAGATATCATTTGTGTTATAACTACCTGTAAGACTGAATATTGGGATTCTGGATACGGGAATATATTCAAGAGGTGGGACACATGAATGAGCTAAGTTCATAAGACATCTAATTCGTATCCTGAGTAAATTGAAATTTATGTGGGAATTTAAGATGGATCAGTATATCGACAATCGAGGTGAATTGTTTAAGCCTGAGTATGAAATGAAGCTTAACGGTACTTGTAATTTCTCTGATAGCTGATATGATTCCCTGACACGCTCGCCAAAAATATGTTTGTAAATAGTTTACTTTGTTTACTTTCTGCAATTTAAGTTTTCTGTATTTCATTTCTTAGTTTAGAACACTTTATAAAATCCAAAAAGATTTTATTTCTGCTTTATTTTTGACAAACCAAAGTGGAGAGTTGATTGTTGGATTCTCAGATGTTGAAGCAGATGCAGGAGGTTCTGGACTGAAGAATGAGGAGAGCTTACTTTGATGGAGTTTGATTTATTGGAATGTCAAAAACAAGTTCATTAACTTGATACTTGTTATTTTCAGAAAATGTGTATATTGTCATTTTCAAAATCAGTTTGATTCGTCAAATGATCAACCAAGGTCATTAAGTTGAACTTGGTAGATTAATTGAGTAATCAGGGTCATTAACTTGGACTTGAATACTTGAGTGGATTTCTAAACCTGGTTGAGTTTGTGTGTTTTTGTTGAAAAGATAGTTTGTAATGATTGATGTTTGAGACACAGGTTTTAGACTTCATTATTCCCATGGAAGCTAAATGTCAAAGCTTGAACCAGATAAAGACCTCAGATTCTAGCATATTGAGAGGGGGAGTCTATGAAAGGGGGAGTCTGGATCAACAGTCAAAGGGCAGTTTGAAGATGGAGCTAGGACAAGATCCTGAACATGTGAAGATAGAGTGCTTATGATGAGAAGACAGAGAGTTGGATAAAGACCAAGATTGAAGACTCGGAGCTGAAGACTTCGTCAACATCCAAGGGGGAGTCTGTTGGTGCACGGAATGTTTGTTGACTACGTCTACATCATGTCTTAGGTCAAGATAGGTCAACATAGGATCTTGAAAGTCAAAATTAGGTTTTTATGTTGAGTTTCGCTTTTATGTACATAGATTAGAGGTATTTCTCTTATATGTACATCATAGGGTTTCGCTTATAGAGTCTTTAGGTGGTTTCGCTTATAGGGACTTTAGAGGTTTTGCTTATTTTTCAAGTGTCATAAGAGCGAAACCACATGGCCTATATATAGCAGCTATGAGCGAAACCTGATCATTCATGTATGTACGTTGGAGCGAGACCTGGTTATTAGCTTTGTAACAGAACTCTGTCAAAATCATTTTAGAAAGCTAATAAAGAGAAGGAATTGAAGAGAAAAGCTGTTGTTACTTTGCGTGTACTGATTCCGCCTTTATACGTGAAGATGAACGTCCTTGACTGACTTTTCGGGGTCGCAAAACGGTCCAACAGGGTGACCAGTGATAAAGTGGTCATGGACTGAAACAAGAGTGACAGAAGGATACTTGTCAGAGAAGTCATCAGCTAGGGTAAATCGTCGCCAAAATTTGGTAGCGCGGATGGCTGCAAGTCGTCCTCGCCCTTGGTCAGTATGTCAGGGTCACTCTCAGTGTTTGGCGTAAACATCTCCGGCGCAAGTACAGTCTCATCATTTGTGGCGGTGGCCATAGGGTCATCAAGGTTTGACAACCCGCTTTTTGATCAAGGCGGCATGTGTATCGGTACATGGTAGTCATAGTACATATAACCATAATGGTCACTAGTCAATTAGCCTAAGCAAATAAAAGTAATTTATCATGTAGTCATGTATTCACATTATTCTTCCTAGTCTCTCAGACTAAACACCCAGTCTCTAAGACTAAACACCCAGTCTCTAAGACTAAACCACCCCAGTCTCTAAGACTGATCCTCCCCAGTCTCTATAACTGATCCTCCCCAGTCTCTAAGACTGAATCCCTGGTCTCTAAGACCAAACCTCCCAGTCTCTAAGACTAAATCCCTGGTCTCTAAGACCAAATTTCCCCTAGTCTCTAAGACTGACTCCCTGGTCTCTAGGATCAAACTTCCCTCAGTCTCTAAGACTGAACCTCCCTCAGTCTCTAAGACTGAACCTCCCTCAGTCTCTAAGACTGAATTATAAATATAAGTTTCGAAATGTGTATTTGTGCCTTTTGTTTGTAGAAATGTTTGTGCCATGGATCTGGACGTTTAGTGTATGCAATGTAAAATGTTTGAAAATGTTTTCGTGAGAGCCCAGATGTTCATAGTCTAAACTCGAGAATGAATCCTAGTTCGCTATGATCGAGGCTCTGATACGAAGCTGTCACACCCTGACTTTTGTGGAAGCATGGTTATTTGGTGTGACTTCTTAATACCATAGCAATCAATCATAACAATGCTATATGATAAAACCAAAAGATTTTCATCCATTAATAAAGTTTAGAAAATACCCCAATACAATTGTCTTGAAAACATTGATGCCAATTAGTTACAAACCATAACATGTTCAAATGAGTTCCCATGGACTTAACAAAAGACTTTAAATAACCCTGAGTTTAGAAACATGTATCCCGCCCAGGAATAGGATACATCTTTTAAACTCCACGACCACGGATGACATCCTTTATTTAACACGCAGCTTGTAGACACATGCATACACCTGCCAGATCCGTTTAGTTCCCTGAAATACATGTAGTTTGAAAAATCAAAAAAAGTTGAGCGAGTTCATGTGTTCGTTTGTGTATATGTATAAGCCTTTGTAAACATCATAAGTATGTATGTAAGCCCCTGGTATGTAGCATTAAGGAAAAAGAGATCACCAATGGTTTGCAAGGCCATTGATATGTGTGAAATGATGCAGGAAAACTCAAACCTAGCAGATTTCGTCGGTAAGACATAGTCACCTCATGGTCCACTCAGCGGACTCAGGAGTGGGGCTCGCTACACCCAAATAGATCTATCACTCATGTCCCTCGGTCCTACAACGAGGATTAATGGCCTTAAGTATCCGCCTACCCACTCACATGATCTAAGTAGTATGCCCTCCTTAAGCTAACCATACCATGTATAAAAATGTCCGTAATAATTGTAACATGTATTTCACCCCCGAAGTTATAAAACTAAAAACAGTTAAGAGAAAAGGGGGACATGAACTCACTGTTTTGCGTCTTCGTATCCAATGTAACTCGAAGCTTCCTCTAGAACGCACGACTACCTACATGCGTACTATGGTCTGTTAGACGAGCGGGTCATGCCTTGTCTTAGTATTGACTAGTGCCTTTGAGTTACGTTTTTAAAGTGTTTTTAATATATTTGTAATAATACTTCTCAAGTATTGTTATTCGCATTTCCTTCCCAAGGATGGGAGTATCTCATACTTGTGTATTCGTATTCTTGCATTGGTATATCTTGCCATGTATTGGCATCGTATCCCGGTGTATTATTCCAAATAAAAAATACGTCAATATATTCCCAATATATATTTCCAAAACACTTACATTTTCAAGTCCCGCTTTAGAAAATATATGATAACTTATTTGTCAAAGAAATAATGTATTCCAAAATATATATATTTTCTCAAAAATAATATATTTTCACTCCTTGTACCCAAAACAATATTCACCAAAAATATATTTAGCGGTATTCTTCGGAAAATTTCATAAGTTACGTTTTATTGTTCGGCTTCACAATATTAAATGTGTAACTTATATTTCATCCCTAGTGATTTTTGGTATTACTTTGGAGTTGTAATTTCATGGTCTTTGGTTAAGATATATTATTTTACACTAAAATAATATAACTAGTTCACAAATCATGCAAATATTCACACAAGCGTCTTAGTATAAAATATATATTCTAAATATTTTTTTTTCCAAAAACCAACCTCCGATACTTGTATTTGGTTACAAAAATTATGGCGAGGTTTATATGGGAGATCATAGGTAACAATACACTTGTAACACTTGTTAGGAAAATATTTTTCTATGTGTTTGGATTTTTAGAAAATTTCGCCATAGTTTCCTTTGCAAACAGAGGTGTCGATGCTAAATAGCGTACCGTTTTCTTTGACATATAACACATTGGATCGTTCTCAGATAACCTACCCGACATTTAGACACGAAAAATACTACTTATGTCCTTTCAGCTTTAATATTCAAAGTTGGGCTGTTTTCGGGCCTTTGAATAAAATAGTTAACTTACTCCAAAAATTCCCAAATTTTTACAGAATGGTTTAAACGATCCAAGTATTAGTGTGTAAAAATATTTGGATCCAATTCATTACCCATATTTTATAAAAAATCATTTACTGGACTGAAATCAGATTCGTCACCTTCTGACTGCAGTCCACAGAATAATTTATTTAAAATTCATCGTAAGTCCGATTGATGAAATTCCAGCGGGAGAATTACAAAAACATCAGTGGGCATCTACAGTACAAATTTCATCACTAATTCTATACAGATTTTAAGTTATGACGAAAAACACAACACACATTTTCTGCAGTAAAAATGCAGCTTTTGCTGCTGTGAAAAAACGCCTCTTTAAAAATAGTAAACGACCTCAAAAAAACATGATTCCAGTGTCATTTGATCCATTTTTCGAAAATACATAATTTAGACTTCAGAAAATCAATTTTTCGATTTATAACGATCAGTTTACAGTCAGTTGAACTTGGCTGAAAATGTTACTCAGCATACTGTTTATAGCTTAAATGCCACTAAAATGCACACATACGATCACCATACTTTTAATAATGATTAATATCAGATCATAAGTCATTTACAGCAGGTTATTGTCTATTTAACTCAGATTTATCATGCATCATCATATTTCATCTCATGATCTTTTTGTAAAGCTTTATGTTCATGTTTCTTGTTTAAACCTTTTAGTGTTCTTGTAAATTTCAACATACTATAACTTTTAACTACTCAAAATGGAAGTAAACAAGGGTAAATCAAAGACTTACAACTAGCTCAAAGGCTAGGGAAGATGTCTAGTGAAAAAAGATGAGAAAAATGGTGTGAGAAAGCAAAGTATGAAGTTCCTTCAAGTTCTTCAAGCTTCCATCTTCTCAAGACACCTTCTTATACTTGAATCAAGCTTGAAAAAGGATGAAGATGGTGGTGTTAAGGTGGTGATGGTGGTGGTTATGGTGAGCCGAGAGGAGAGGGAGAGATGTGAGAGAGTGGGGTGATCTTGTGAAGTGATGGAGTGAAGATATGAATGATCTTGTAATCTAGGAACCATACTTATGTAGATTTCATCCAATATCTTGTTCAAATACTCAAGCAATAATCTAGATAAAATATTGAAACAAAATCTTGGTGGGGTCCCATACATGGGCTGTAAATCATCAAAGGGGGGGGGGGGTAATTGTAAATTATTTGGCAAGTAGGTGATTAGTGGAGGGTGCTAAGTGTAAGGGTCTTGCATTTATGTGTAATCATGTATTATGTAATATGTTAGTGTGCTCGGGAACCATAACTAGCTCAGAAAAATAAAAACAATGCTTCTAGTAATATTTTAGTGTTCTGGGTAATGTCCGGTTGTTCGGTTAGATACCGTTCCGTTAAAGTGTCAAGTTATTCCGAATAGTGTCTTTTATGTACCCTTTTGTAACACAATTAATTCCCAACACTTAGGAAAGCATACAAGACCATTTTTCCATATTTTTGGAACATTACTAGCATATTAAATGCTGAATTTCTGATAAATAATGCAGAATTCTGCATTATTAGTGGGTTTTAGGCACTTCCCGGTACTTTAACTATCACCTAGTGACGCAGTTTTATAGTCCTTACTTCCCTACACACCATACTAGTGTAGTACCTTGTCCCTGGCCTATACTGGGTCTCAAAACACTGTTTGTCTATGTACTGGCACTGTCAGTATGTTTTTGAGTTATCCGCTCACTATGCTAACTGTGCTTTGTGCATTAAGTATGTCACTAAAGTTTGGGTGTAACAAATGGTGTGACAGTATGAAATGTGATGCACATGTATGTATGATACAGGAAGTCAGAAAGCAGTTTAAGTCACCAGTTGTAATTAAGCACAGTCATTAAGCATAAATCAATATTAATTAAACGTACGGATGCCTGCAAATTTGACGGTTGTCACAATGATCTTTTCGCCTTTTGGTGAATATACTTGAATTGACATTTGATCACATAAAATATTAGCTTTATTAGCTATTAACCAATCTATTTCTAAAACAACATGAAATCCTGCCAGATCCATTGGGTAAAGATTTGCAATATACTTTTGGTTTAAAAATTCTATTCTTGCTCCGTGCAAGATTTCAGAAATCCTAATCGTTTCTCCATTTGATGTCTCAACTTGACATTCTTGTGGTAGTTTAGTTAATGACTGATTTAGAAGTTTGCAAAATGAAGTATTAATAAAACTTTGGTTTGCACCCGAGTCAAATAATACTTTAGCAAAAACATCATTAACTAAAAACGTACCGGCTATGACATCTGGAATCATTTTGGCTTCATCTACAGTCAGAACAAATGCTCTGGCATTTTTAGCGTTCTTGTTGTTCGCGGCTGGGGTCAATTTTGGACAGTTCGGCTTGATATAACCTTTTTCTCCACAGTTGAAGCACATTCCATTACTGGATTTCCTCTTGCAATCTTCTTCCTTGTGTCCTGGCATCTTGCAGAAATTGCAAAGAGTGGAGCATTTTCCGGAATGCTTTTTCTTGCAGACCTTGCTGAATGGTGCAGAGGTAGAACCCATATTCCTACGGTTGTAATTCCCAGAACGGAATTCTTGGGTAAACCTTTGAGCTAGGTTTCTCCTCTGGTCTTCTTCTCTAGTACGGATTAATTCATCTGTTAAGGTATTTGCTAGTTCTACAGCTTCTTCTATGGTTTGTGGTCTAGCTGCCTTGACTACTTGTCTAATCTCTCCGATTAATCCCCAAATGTAACGGGAGATTAATACCGGTTCAGGTGATGCAAGGGTTGGTACTATTCTAGCATATTCAAAGAATGTGGTAGTATAACCCTTACTATCTACCCCGGTCATTCTTAAGTTCAGAAACTTATTAGCTATCTGTTCCTTTTCATTGGGAGGGCAGAATTTCCTTTCTACCATATTTTTAAATTCTTCCCATTCCATATTATAAATTCTATCACTTCCTTTTGATTGGAGGATAGTGTTCCACCATTCTAAGGCTGAGTTCTTAAACAGATTAGAAGCAAACATTATTTTGTCTTCTTCAGCACACTTGCTTATTTTTAAAACAGCCTCAGTCTTTTCTATCCAACGTAGAGCTGCAATGAGTCCTTCATTGCCCGAGAATTCTATTGGTTTATAGGACCAGAATTCTTTATAAGAACAACCATAAGGCATGGTTCTTCTTCTTTTGGGAATGGGCACCTGAAGTACGGGTCCATAGTTCACGCTGTTTTCTGGTTCAATTGGTCGCTTACTACTATGTTTACTTTTATTATCAGCATCCTTGACAGTTTGAAGAATAAATGGCATTGCATCTATGATTCCTTGTGCCACTATATGTTGGATAACACTATTATCCATTTGGTTTCCATTGTTATTGATGCTCGGATTCTCATTAACCACGTTAATGTTACTCTGGTTATCGTTATTCAGATTTCCTTGATTTCCTTTGTCGGCCATCTGAATTTTAAACAATTACCCCGTATTAATATCACAAAATAATATTTAATATAGTCAATCACATGACACGCATTTTAGCCAAAAGCGTCGATCATTGCGACTTTACTCTATTCATATACTATGCATCTATTACACACCAGTACTGAAATAAAAATTAGAATACCAACTGAAATAAATAATAGTAGGCATACGTACACACATATTTTATTATTTTATTATTATTATTACTATTACCGTCTCCACCATCACATTCACGGATATGGATTCATCCAAAAATCCATATTGCGCTTGTCGTACTTCCAGACGAGTCGCTCTCCCACCTGTCTCATCCTTTCACTACTCTCTAAAATTTCCTCACCAAATGTCCTAAGTTTTTGTACATTTTCTGCACTCATTGGGGGTGCAGGTTCTAGGACTGGGTTCAGAATCTGGGGTGCGGGTTCTGGATATGGGGGTGTAGGTGCCTGGAATCGGTAAGGATCTTCTAAAATCTCCCTAATGTATTCATCGTGGTAATAGGGATCTAAGGGATCCAAACCTGGGTAGGCTCCTAAGTTCTACATGGGTGTGTCTTCATGTATCGGATAGCGTTACACATAGTCCCTAACGTCATCCCACCAGGGATCGTAATTTGGGTCTAGGGGGTTTGGTGTTGGTACCCTAGGTATTTCCTCCAGATTGAAGTCGTGCATTTCTACTTGATTTTCAGGGTTTTCTATCTCCATGGGTTGGTCAGGGATTGGTGGTTGTGGTTGGGGTGCTATTATTTGCTCCAGATTAGGGTCAGCTGCAGTGGTTGCTAAAATGTGGATGTTGGCTATACCCCTATTAAGCATATCACGGGCATAGGCATCAGTTTCTCTTTTGGCTGCTGCTAGTACTCTCTGGTCTTGTAAATTTTTCATACGCTTTCTACGCTCGTGTGCCCCTTGACTGAACCATCCTCTCTTTTTCTGAGGAAATGGATCCTCGGACTGAGCCTTAAACACAAAGATTCCTTCTTCTGTATCAGCAGAGTACCCTGAGAGGGCAGGCTGAGAAGAGGACGTGCCTTCGCTTTTAGGCGAACCAGACCATTGACGGTACGCGTCAGATGGTCCTTGGTCGCTCATACTGTAAACTAACAAATAGTCAAATAACGCATAACAATTAAATACAATTATGCACGTATTTCTATAATTTATTTCCTAACAAATTGAATTTTGATGTCAGAAGAACACTTCTGTGGCTGAATCAGTGGCTTAGCTCTAATACCACCTTCTGTCGCAATCCCCGATCCCTAATCCCTGGGAACGGGCGGCCGCGAGCCAGTTTCGGTGGTATCGCGTATTGTCTAATTTGGCAGCGAAAATTTTCATCAGGACCGTAGTTAGGAAATATTTGATTAGAGTAAAATACCACATTTTCATAATATTAAACACGTGGGATAGAACCCAAGTTTGTATTACACATATGTTCATAAGAATAAATCCTATTTTATTTAATAAAAACATCTATTTCATTTTAGGTAACTTTATTGCCATTTTTCCAAGCCTTCAGTGCTGTCCAGCTGGCTTTTATTTGGCTTTCACAGTTTGTTACCTGAAACGCGTTTTAAAAACATTTGTCAGTGGGAAATACTGGTGAGTGAATCCCAGTTTAATCAAGTTTCAATAAAAACTTATTGCACAGTATTCAGGGCGATCTCGCAATTATATTTGTTTCCAAGTTATAACAATTAACATCCATGGTACTGTCAGACCCGACTTGTGGAATTGTTACTCCTTGACCAGGTGGTAACAAATTTTGTATACAAAACCCCAACATACTCATGATAATTGTATTCTTACAAATACTCAATAACTGCTTCACATATAATTAATTGAATGAGGTTTTGTAAAAACAGTTAACAAAAAGTTTACAAAAAGTGGATCAACTCACATTGCTGTCTTAGATTTTCTATAAGGGTTTCCTGGGAATTATCTATAATTTACACAAATGCACACGCGTTAGTATAATAACCCATTTTAACATTAGTAATACCCTCCCCGAGACGGCATTCCAACGACTACGTCGGGCAGAACCACGACAGCCGTTACGGAACCCTACATCAATCGGGCAGCGTATCTAATACGTATCCAGGGGTTATAATACTTACAACGGAGCAGAACTTCGATATTTAGGGGGGTATAATACCTGTAGATTATGCCTACAATTCAGAATTTAGAGAAAGAAAATGTTTCTGAGCAATTTCGACTGAAGATCCGATGGCTTCTATATATAGGTGCTGAGTTTGGGTGGTTCTACGCGGCCCGCGTAAATGTAGCCAATGGGCTACGCGGCCCACGTCAAAGCTGGTCAACGGACTAGCTTGTCCGGGTCAGCAACTAGACTCGCCATGTGTTGGGCCACGTGGCGGCCCAAGGTCATGCCAGGTTTTATGTTAACGCGGCCCGCGTAAGAGTTGGGGTGGGGTTTACGCGGCCCGCCTCAACTCAAAAATCAGATTTTTAATTAAATTTAATAATATTTAAGGTATTCGGGGCCCGTTTTCACGTATGGGGTGTATTTTGGGACATATTGGGATATTTTAAAATATATTAGGGTGTCGGAAATAATTCGAGGGTGTCGATTTTCTTGAGGTTGTTATACTATGTGAACCATTTGAACTATTTGAACCACTGGAACTATCTGAACTATGTGAACGATTTGAACTATTGAACCATTGGAACTATTTGATCTATGCGAACTATTTGAACTATTGAACCATTGGAACTATTTGATCTATGTGGACTATTTGAACTATTGAACCATTGGAACTATTTGATCTATGTGTACTAATTGAACTATTTGAACGATTGGTATTATTTGAACTATTGAACGATTGGGTTATGGTAAGTGATTAGGTAACGGGGCGGGTGTAATGTGATAAAAGCATGGTGGATACGCCGCTGGTACTTCCTATATATAAGTGCTTTTAACACATTACATGTCGTTGCATTATCTAGATCACTTGGACTAATGTTTTCAAAACGAAGTTTCACTACAAGGTTTACTCAAAGATATAAACCATACAATGTTTACTTTCAATGACGATTTACCACTTGGTTTACAAAGACAAATGTTTTCAGCTAAGATTCATGGCTACAATGGTTTTGGTTTATACATATATCAACTTGTAAAGGTTGATAGAAACATACTGCAATATCATACTCTTTTGTTTTCAAGGTACACACTCGATAACTCTCGTAGTTGGACGAGGTATTGCAATATGTACTTAAAGTCATGAATCTAACACACTCACAAAACCTATGATGTTTGATGATGTTTATGATGCATGCTTACATTGGAATGGACGAGGCCTTAGTGACTCAATAACAATGAAAGACAAGTTGTTCATGTTTTGCTTTTGATTTCGAGACAATGTAATAAACTTAATTTAATAAAACGAAACTTCAATCCATGTGTTGTGAAACAATGATTTTGTTACGACACTCCCCGATGTTTCCGCTGCGATTTGTTGTTTTATCGTGGTCGGGGTGTGACAGAAGAGTTGATATCAGAGTTCATGGATATAGGGAATTAGGTAATTAGTAATGCTTTGACCTATACTATAACCTTCCTAGGACCCTAACGCAAGTTATCTTGTGTTTAGTCTTAAAACAATACCGTTGCCTATCATTAGGTGACAACCAGAACAAGAAAACGAATTACAAATCCGATTTGAAAACCAATCATCTCTTCTTAGATGATTTATTATAAGGTATTGAACCTTCAAAGTTTTCAAAATCTCGTCAAAGTTTGGGTCTTATTAATGTGAACACGTGCAATCTGGAAGGGTGGATGCCTGTATCCCGAGTTTTCTGTCTAAGGCTAGAGTGTTTGTACAAATCCATATAATCAGACCAGTCACTCTTACCTGGGAACTCTTGGGGTGAGTGTCCATTTATAGGCTAAAGCATGTCTTCGCGATACATTATAAGTACCTATTTACTTTGTTTAGCCACTGTGTGTCATTTGTTTGTTCGAGGTAACGAACGAATGATCGCCTTCCTTTTGTTTTGTTGATATCTTCGATATCTCTTTTGTCCATTCAATGTCAATCTCACTCGTTTCTCATGTTTTCTTGTTCTTTTTAGAAAATGCCTCCTAGACGTGATCAAACTGAAAATGCTGCCCTCGCAGCCACAATCGTTCAACAGATGGTTGCTGTAATTCCGAACCTCATTACCCAGATAAACCAAGCGAATGACAATAAAAACAATAACAATGCTCAGTGTAACTTCAAAACATTCAATTCAGCTAAACCTTTGAAATTTTCTGTCTTAAGGAGCAACTGCACTCCTACAATGGTTCGAGAGTCTAGAAAGCACATTCAGACATGTTCAATGTCCAAATGAGAGAAAGGTTGAATTCGCATCTAGTGTTTTTTGAGAAACGAGCATTAACATGGTGGAATGGTGTGATGAGAGGTAGGGGTGCCAATGTGGCACTGGCTCAAACCTGGGAAGAGCTTCGAGCTCTAATGATGAAGGAATTTTGTCCTCGTCATGAAATCAGGGCATAGGAAAGGGAATTCGATGATCTTAAACAAGATAGTGGTGAGCATCGAGCCTACACGGACCGATATGAGGAACTAAGTCTGTTATGTCCAACCATGGTTATGCCTTTGGATAAGGCAATTGAAAAGTACATTGACGGCCTCCTTGACTCCGTTCAAGACATTGTTACTGGTAGCAACCCTACTATAGTTAGACAGGCCATTGAGCTATCCGCTACCCTGACTTAATCTCAGATCAGGAAGGGTAAACTTTTCGGAAAAGGCGACAAGAAACCAACCGATGAAACAAAACCAAAGGAGAAGCAGACTGAATCCTTCAAGAAGTCAAAGAAGCGTAAGGCTTCTCAGAACTTCATCGTGGTTGCTCAAAACAATCAAGTTGTCCCTAACCAACCAGCTCAACCCCCTACTAAGAAGCCATACAACGCAACTGCACCTTTGTGCAACCAATGTAACCTTCATCATCATGCTTGTTTTGATAAAAAATTACACAAGGATAGTGCAACCAAATCTAATTTTGTGAGGTAAGATGCTTGGTTAAATGATCAAATATGTGAACAATGAATGAATGAAATGAGCGGTGAACACAAGGCTTTATACGAGGAAAAAGCCCTTGATCAACGAATGATCTCCGGCATAAAAAACCTCGGATAGTGAAAACTATCACTATCAAGTATATTGAATAAACAAGTTTACAACTTCGGAAGTATTGAGCTTGATACAATGAATTCTAGTGTGTGTGTTTTTGAGAGCAAGTAGCAGAGGTGTTGTACGGTTACAAGAGTGCCAGTTCTTTTTAAAAATAAGCTCAATACCCCTCTTATCTAGGCTAAAAATATCCTAACTAACTGTCCGAAAAATCAGCCATTCACCCACGATCACCACCAACGGTCATCAGGCTGCGCACATGTTGAAAATAAAGAGCAAATTCCCCTGGAATCTCGGATGGAATAAGTCCTCTTCGAAACATACCTGCAAAACAAGCCAAAAGGTTATGGAAACAATTGTTAGTTCTGAATAACAATGAGGATCCTGGATCCTTATTCTCACAGCGTCTCTTAAGGATCCTTAATTCAAACTAAACTGAGGATCCGTGATCCATGCTACACTTGAGGATCCGTGATCCATAGGCTTTAAAATTCTATCCCTAACAATTGCCCCCAAACATGACTAGTTGATATCCAATTAAATAGTCATGTTTGAACGAAATCCGGACTAGCCGTTACTTGGAGATATAGCCGTTACAGGCCTACGTCAGCGAGGGTCATCCCTGCAACAAACAATGATTATAAATAGGATAGAGATAGGAATGATATTTTTCATTTAAATTCGAGACTCTCTCCCTTTAAATCCTCATTCAAAGATTTCATCAGGTATCTCTTATTCCCTTCTCTCTAAACTTTCTTCTTTCCGGTACTCTGTTCTTCGTTTTATCCATGAGAAAGATGAATCTCTGATCCTCCCCTGCTAAGGATCCCAAAAAAGAGAGCTCTACGAAGAGTCAGGGCATAACTAAAAATCCTTCAACTGAACTCTGCCGCTTTACCGATCCTGAGATTGATCGGTTACGTCATTGCTTTCCGGAAGGAACCATCTTTAGACCCTTTGACTCTTCCATGAAGAGTGATTGTGTTTCCGATGCCTGGATTACTTTCCCGGCAACCCCTTTTCTGATAGGGTTCACTTATCCCTTGCCTGCTCTAACACAGGGATTCTTCACACTTACCGGTTTGTGCTATATACAAGCCATGCCGATGATGTGGAGAGTCCTTTACACTCTTGAAAATATCATTGAACAGGAAGGGATTGATATAGGCTTATCTGAGTTGAGTCAGTTGTACAATCTTGTCAGCCATGGTTCTTATCATTTTCATTTTAAGCACAAACCTGGTCAAGCACACCCAATTTTGAAAACCACTAAGAATGATTCCAACTGGAAGAACCAGTTCTTCTTCATAAGAAAGGACTCCATCCCAAATGGGAATCACATTCCCAAAAAGTGGATCACCCAGGGTAGGATATGGGATCCTTGGACCAGGACCATGGTAGGGTTCTTCTTATCTGCTAAGGATAACTTACCCTTCTTTTTGTCTTTGTTGTGCAGCTATCTCACTGTCTCACATTCAAGAATCTCCTGTTACAAAAGAAAGGATTGCTGCTTTCTGGAAGCTTGATCCTGCCATAAGAACATTTCAAGCCAAAACAAAGGATTCTCAAGAAATCTCCTCCGGTTTCTACACAATGTCAAGTAAGTATCCATATCTATGTGTAAATAAATGTTTAACTGGATATAAGGTATGAATACTTATCTGTGTTTTGCATTTGTAGGTGTTGGCAAATCCTCAAAGTCTGCTTCCAGGTTCAGTGTGAGCGACCTTCAAGAATATGCATCTTCTCGCTCCATCAAGAAAGAGCTGGCTGCTAGCCCAAGCGTCCCGGAGTCTAAAGGCATGAGCACTAGGGGCAAGGGTGCCAATAAGAGAAAGACTGCTGAGCCCACTGAAGGCCTCCCTCTCTTACAACATCAGTTCCTCGAATACGCTTCTGAGGTAAGGATAATATATCTTGAAATTTGTATTCCTTCCATGAAGATAAAGGATCCTGACTATTGACTTCTTTTATGCAAGCATTTGTCGAGGTCCAAATGCTCCTTGATCAACATGTGGCTGAAGCCGAGCAGCAAAAGCTAGATTTCCAGCAGATTTTCCATGCCAAGGATAAGAAGATCTCTTCTCTTCAAAAGGATATAAACCTACTGCGGAAGGAACTTGTCCTGGCTCAGATCACAGCCCAGAAAGAGAAGGCAGAAGTCATGGATGGGGCTAAGCTTTCTTATACTATTTCCATGTTGAAGATCAAGCTAAGGAGGCTGAGGATCCTGCCTTTGACCGGTCTACCTGGGACCAGGAGGCTTGGAAGCAGAGGTTGGCTGAGCTGGATGATGAGGATGAATCTGAAGGGGCAACAGCTGGTGAAGCCGGAGGCAGTGGATTGAAGGATCCTGAGGTGGCAGCAGGTGGTGATGGTGAAGAGGTAGTGGAGGCAGCAAAGGTTTAGGCTGCATCAATGGGCGATGATGGGCATTTTTAGACGCAGCCGGAGCCCATTTTTTTAAGGTTTAGTGGTTTTATTTGATGGTGTTTTGATTATGAACAATTATGGTGTGTAATAACTAAACAATAGCTATTAGGGTTAAGGATCACCGATCCTTGGACAATAGGTAGGATGATAGTTGGTGGAGGGATCCTCTGTTCGAGGGATGAAGCCACTCTTATCCTGCCATCTTTATATTCCTGCACTTTAAGACTTGTTAACATGGACACCCTTTACCTACCCCAGCGGACAGGCCACGTATTGCTGGTAGATGCTCGGGGTAGGTAAGTTTGACAACCTTTCGAAGGGTTAACTTTGATAAATAAATAAAACTTTTAACTTTTGGCTATCTTGGTGTTGTTCATTTTGCATACATTTATTTGTCAATTGTTATTGTACAATTTAAGAGTCTATAAGTTATTGATGAAAGTATAAATATTAGTATATTTCAAAAATCTTAGGATACGATTAAGGATCAAGTATCCTTTAATCAAAAGTTTGAGAAGTGAAACAATTTAGAATCATATATTCTGCTGTCAAAGAATAAGGGTAGCATTGATAAACCAAGAATAAAGTTAAAGTAAATAAGGATCATACCAGAGAATCCAAGTTAGGATCCTATATCCTTAGCACTTATAATTGTGACAATTAAAAGATAAAACCTGATTGAAAGTTAGGATCCGGGATCCTTAACTATCTAGCTTTAGAAACCTGCAAAGGCATATTGCTTGGGAATAAGCCAATTATCAAAGAAAACATTAGCATCTGGGGACGAGCCCAACAATCTGGGGACAAGCCCAAAACTGGGGACAAGCCCAAAGGATCTTGTGTAAACTGGAGTATGGCCCAAACTGGCGACTATCCAAACTTAGTGACATGAAGATGCCAAAACCATAGCTAACGTGAAAATGTTAGAAACCTTAGGGACAGATGTATGGTATGTCTACCATTATACTTAGGATCCTAAATACAGCCAGTACAATGAAATTGTCAGCCCCTAAAGCGGGTACTGGTCCCATTGCCTTTAACTGCACTAGGATAATCTTGCGCAACTGGCGAAGGTGTAAGAACCTGATTCGGAGAAGGTAGTAGATACCTTAAACTGGGGACAAGCCCAGAAAACTGGGGATAAACCCATAAAACTTAGGAGACTTCTGTGGACACTTGATCCTTTGTCAAAGATGCACCCACTTTTGCAAAACTCATAACTTAGTGAAAAAGGATAAAGGATCCTGGACCCTTCTCCTTGTAATCAAATAAATTAAAGGATTAGATAAAATAAAATCAAATCATTACAAGAATAAGGATCATATATCCTCTAAGGATCCTTTATGTGTACCAGATATGAAGAAGGCCAAGGATCCTGGATCCTTCTTACATGAAGTATCTCTTCAAATGGACAGCATTCCAAGCTCTTGGTAACAAATCACCTTCCATTGTTAACAAACGATATGCCCCCTTTCCTGCCTCAGGTTTAATAAGATAGGGGCCTTCCCACTTTGGAGCTAACTTGTCATCAGCAGGATTTGTGGTATTTTGGAATGCTTTCCTCAACACCATGTCACCAACTTGAAACTTTCTGATCCTGACATTCTTATTTAAGCTCCAGCCATCCTTTGTTGATAACTAGCCAATCTTATCCTTGCTAAATCCCTGAGTTCTTCTATGGTACCCAAGTCTTGAACCAAGTTTTCAGCATTCCCTTCAGGGTCACGGATGCTTGTTCTTGCAATAGGAACTACCATCTCTGTAGGGATCACAGATTCAGCTCCAAACACTAAAGAAAATGGGGTCTGGCCAGTAGCATTCTTGGGAGTTGTTCTATCAGCCCATAACACATAAGGTAGCTCTTCTGCCCGTTTTCCATTTTTGGATCCAAGCTTCTTCTTCAAGTTGTTGATGATGATCTTGTTAGATGATTCTGCTTGACCATTAGCTTGTGGGTGGACTGGTGTTGATGTTATCATCTTAATCCCCCAGCTGTCACAAAAGTTAGTAGTTCTATTCCCAATAAACTGGGATCCATTATCACAAACAATTTCAGAAGGTATGCCAAATCTAGTAATAATGTTTCTTTTGATAAAGGATATCACTTCCTTTTCTATGACTTGTGTAAAGGCTTCAGCTTCTATCCATTTGGAAAAGTAATCAGTCATGGCAAGCATAAACACTTTTCCTCCTGGTGCTTTGGGAAGTTTGCCAACTATATCCATTCCCCATCTCATTAACGGCCAAGAAGAGGATATAGGATGCAGGAGCTCCGCTGGTTGATGAAGGATATTACTATGTCTTTGACAAGCATCACACTTTTTTTCATAATCCACAACATCCTTCTTCATAGTAGGCCAATAGTATCCTATTCTAAGGATCCTTGAGAACAGTG
The DNA here is from genome assembly GCA_030545235.1 of Helianthus tuberosus. Taxonomy (NCBI): domain Eukaryota; kingdom Viridiplantae; phylum Streptophyta; class Magnoliopsida; order Asterales; family Asteraceae; genus Helianthus; species Helianthus tuberosus. The sequence goes on along the minus strand of CM060401.1, from coordinate 108,783,658 downwards.
CTCTGCCCCCAGTGTGGTTTCCACAATCTCCTTCATGAAAATCCTTCAGGACTTCTTGGATTTCTGGATCCTCGATGCACCTTAGATATGGACCTGCAAGAGATCGTTTATATAACATGTTATTTAATATTGTAAACTGAGATACCTTGACTTTGAAAGCTCTAGGATTTTCTCCGGTAGGGATCTCTCCCTATTGTATATATCTTAGGATTGGAAGGATTCAGGATCCTGAATGTGACTGTGCACCATCACTAGGTATGATTGCAGAATCCTCCACTATTTCTATAGCTGTGTGATCCTCAATAACAGGAGCCAAGATGTGGATGATGGGAATTTTAATATCCTCCGGAATCTTCAATGATGATCCAAGGTTGGCTAATGCATCAGCTTCTACATTTTCTTTCCTAGGTACCTGTGTCAAACTAAAAGAAGCAAAAGAGTCTACCAATTTCTTGACTATCTCTAGATATTTGATTAGTCTTTTACCTTTAACAGCATAAGAACCATTAAAGTGGTTAGTAATTAACAATGAATCTACATGTACCTCAAGATACCTGATCCTCATATGCTTGGCAATTTGCAAACCAGCTATTAAGGCTTCATATTCAGCCTCATTGTTAGTAGTTTGAAACTCACAAGCAATTGAGTGGGGTATTATGTCCCCCTGTGGCAATTTTTGTAGTATGCCTAGTCCAGTTCCTTTGACATTAGAGGCTCCATCTGTGAAGAGTATCCAAGGATCCTTAGTTTCTTCAAGCTGTTGAACTTCCAATTCAGCTTCCTTTTGTAGATCACTACTGAAATCAGCCACAAAGTCAGCTAAGGCTTGAGATTTAATGGCAGTTCTTGGCTCATATCTGATATCATAAGCACTAAGCTTGACTGCCCACTTTGCCATTCTTCCTGACATTTCAGGTTTCCTGAGAACATTCTTGATTGGAAAGTTAGTTTTAACACTAATAGCATGAGTTTCAAAATAATGGCGTAATTTAATAGATGCCATGGTTAAAGCAAGGATAAGTTTTTCTAAATGAGAATACTTGGATTCAGCATCAAGCAAACTTTTACTTACATAATACACAGGATGTTGAGTACCTTCATGATCCTTAACAAGGACTGCACTTACTGCCTTAGAAGAGACTGCCAAATATAAGGATAATATATCCCTTTTTTCTGGTTTCATTAATGCTGGAGACGAGGATAGGTAATACTTAAGGGCCTTGAGAGCATTCTCATGCTTTTCAGTCCACTCAAATTTTTTGTTCTTTCTCAGAATGTCATAGAATTCCTTGCATTTCTCCGATGATTTTGAGAAGAACCTGTTCAAGGATGCGATCCTTCCTGTTAATCTTTGCACATTGATGTGTGCAAAATGCAACATATAAATTACGTCAATTGTGGCATAAAACTAACCCTTTTTTAGTACTAATGTTGGAAAAAGTGGGCTTTTGTCTTCCTTTTGTATTTTAAGGATTAAATGAGCTCAAATTAACAAAAGAAGCAAAACGACAGCAAAACCTAACATAAATACAAGAAAAGGAACAAGCGTGACATGCCCGACCCACGATAGCATCTTCCCAAGCAAAACAAGAAGACAGAAGACTGAACACGCCCCGTGCTCAGCCAGCACGGGGGCGTGCCCAAGTGTCAGCAGAAAAGAAAAAGTGGTAGAAGCTTCTATTGCCCACCACGGGGCCGTGCTCAGCGGACACGGGGCCGTGGTCAACTATAAGATTCGCACAATCCAGGCAAATCTTCATAGTACAAAGATTCTTCTGCACACGGGGTCGTGCTCAGCGGACACGGGGGCGTGGTCAACTAATAAGACAAGCTGCGTTAAATGAAGAAAGAGAAGGATGTGGACACGGGGCCGTGCCCGAGCTTCTGTTCAGCCTATAAATAGGAGTGCTTGGCTCAAGCTCAAACCATCCCTTGGCACACCACCTCTCTCACACTTCACCCATCACCCACCACCACCATAACACCATCATCCACCACCATCATCCATTGTCCATCATAGAGTGTGTGAGTCGTCTCGGGATCCAAGATTGATCGTAAGAGTTCTTGACAATCAAGGCCATGTTTGCCTAAGTCTCTTACATCACTTGGTGAAGACAAGTGTCTAGTGTAATACTTTTTATTTCTAATCTTTTCGCACTTTTTACTTGGTTTTGTATTAATGCCTTTAATAACTAGTTTCTTATGTTGAAGGTGATTCTTCTTTATCGTTTGTCCGTGGTGTCTTGACATTATTTTACTGTCTATATAAAATAAAAGATTTTCACCATTCATATCTCCACGGTCTATATGGAGTTATGTTGGCTACCTGGTCGGGGGTTAAGGGAACGGTTTGGTAAGAGTCTTGCTATTGTTCAGCGTTTAGAGGTCCTGCGATAGACCTGGGTCAAATTTAGTAGGACCTCCTTCAATACTTAACAGTATTGGATGGCGGGGGTCCAAACTCTTTGATCCCCTCATAAGTTAACTACTATTAATACTATAACCCGGCTATTTAGGACTGTATCCCTGCTGACTCAGACTACTTAGTCGAGGGTAACGTCACCTCCAAAAGAGGGGCCTACCATAATTTGCATTAATAACTTAATTAATTATCTTTCAATAATCCGACCCTTTAGGATTGTATCCTTGCTCACTCAAATTACTGGGTTGAGGGTAACGTCACCTTCAAAAGAGGGGCCTACTACAATAACTAAGATAATCTCTTAAATAAGTGCAAAAGTGCGGAAATAATCAACGGTTACACTATACACGCGTCGGAACCAAGTGATTCATCTTGTCTATCTGTTTTTCTTTTATTTTTATTTTTCAGCATTTTAGTTAGTTTTTATTTTTCTTAGCTTAAAACATTTTTCTAAACTTTTTGATTTGATTAGACGTTGAGGATAAACCGGTACTAAAAGCTCTTGTATCCTTGGACGACCTCGGTATCTTACCAACACTATACTACGCTCACGATGGGTGCACTTGCCCATATGTGTGTTTAGTGTTAGTAAATATCGTGTTTTATAAATTTAAAACTTGGCTAAAAAAGTGTTAAAGGGCTTAAAATATACACCTAATATATATAACACTTCACACGCATCAAGTTTTTGGCGCCGCTGCCGGGGACACAAGGATTTTAAGAAAGTTAGGAATCAACGGCCTAATCTTTTTTCTTATTTTTCATTTTTTAGGGATTTTCTTAATTTTTCAGCTTCTGCAGAACTCAGCACGGGCCGTGCCCGCTGAACACGCCCCGTGCCCAATCATTGGAACTGGCAATCCTGTTTTAAGTCAGACAGTAGCTGAACACGGGGCCGTGTCCACTCAACACGCCCCCGTGCCCAAGTTTCAGTTACTGAAAACAGAACCGTAAGATCCCGACGGTTGGTAATTTCTGACACAAACATGAGTGATACTGATACTTTTTACTTTCGGCACTCTTATGGTACTACGTGGTGTCAATTATGTGGTGGTAACCATAAGGAATTAGAATGTTATTTTCTAAATTATAAGCCCCACTATATAGACCCATCGTTTCCTAGTATCCTTAAGAGGGGCGAAAGTAAAAATAATCCCTATCTCTCCCTTGAATGCTCCCAACCGGATTTTCTAGGAGAAATGATTCTCGATGAATTATTTCAATTAGAAGATCTAATTCTTAATTGGTTAAAAGAACTTAGGAAAGATTTCAATGATATTTTCCAAGACGATAACCAAAAAGAAGGGTTGGAAACGCATTCAAACAACTTCGTTGTTTCTGACGATACTTCTAACTCTAGTGAGGACTTGAGCGATAGTCGTCCCTGTGTCGATTGTGCCATGAAGGACTCCCCATCAACTTCGTTTAATGCATACATACACCTGAGCGATTCGACATACACCTTCTTTAACGAGAGCCCGGAAAAGGGTTGGACTTGTCCACCTACGTATAGCATAGGAATCACCCTTACCGACAACCTCTTGCGTTCTCGTCTTAATCTGGAGCAATTAAGGTATCTTATGCACTTTGGGGTTGTTCCATCCAGTAAGGAACCGCCCGATCCAAAAAAGTTCCTTGAAAATAGACAAAACTTCATAACCAGCCTTCCGACACGGGGCCGTGCCCAGGTCAACACGCCCCCGTGTCCACCGAAAGATTCCCTTCTGACTTTTGTCAGAATACTGACAAAACGTGTCAGGATCTTGCCTGCACACGGGGCCGTGTCCAGCCGACACGGGGCTGTGTCCAGCATGCTGTTGTTTTCTATAAATGCAGCCAAAAATCCTGCACATTTGGACCATCCAGGGACAGAGATTTGAAAGGATTTTCTAACTTACCATCCTAGGTATGTTCTAAAAGAAGGTTCTAACAACCATCTTGTCCTTTCCTCTTTTATCCATTACCTTCTTCTTCACCTTTCTTGCAACAACACCTCCATTGAAGCTTGATTTCAAGCTTCATTGTGAAGATTGTTGAGTTTTTGCTCAAGGAATCTTGTTAAAAATAAGTTACACAACATTGTTTTAAGTTATTTTTGTTCAAAAATGCTTCATAAGTGGGAAAATAATTTGAAACTCCAAGACTCCTTGTTCTAAAAATCTGCAGAAAGTTGAACACGGGGCCGTGCTCATTGAGCACGGGGCCTTGTCCGTGGTACTGTTTCATTAAAACGAACTATTTTTGGTTTGTTTTCGTAGAATGTCTAGCCAAAACAGTGGAACCTCTTCTGCGCACTCCAGGAACAGTCGAAGGGAAAGGATGCCATCGATTGAAGCAACTCTCGTAAGATACGTGATGGCGCTACGTGAAGCCCTTGACGAGATGACTTCGGTAGAGGAGATCCTCATAGACCGTATAAATTATCTCTCGGTGGGGTTGGAAAACAGTTTTCAAGAAATAAACCTCTTGCACCAGAGGTTAAACATTCTTGTAACACCTCCCATGGAACCAATCCTCCCTCAAGAGGATTGGAACCTAGCACTTGGAATCCACAATCCTACCGGTTGGGATGACATTCCGGCGGAACCTCCTCTTGAAGAACTCCAAGAAATCCCGGTGGAAGTTGCACCACCTCAAACCAATGCTAATGAGCCCGCTTTTCTTCTCCCTAGGGAGATCGAAGAATGGCTCGCCGATGTATGAGGAACCCATACCCGGAAAGAGAAGTTTTCAAAGCCACATTTAACCGAAAGATTTACCTTTTCGGAAATTTTGCTAATAGAATAAGGCTAGAACTTCTTGGTTTAGATTTCTTGTGTTTCTTTGACCTAACTATCTAGTGTTTAGGACTAATATGTAATTCTCTCTATGATTAATGAATGATGGTTTTAGTTAATTTGGTGTTTGGGTGGTGTTGAAATGAATAAAACACACTTGAGATGGTAAAGGATACAAGAGAAGCTTGAACCAGCACCCCATGTAGGAAAACAGAGCCGTCCGACAAAATTCTTCGTTTACAGTAAGCTCGGCACGGGCCGTGTCCACCCAACACGACCCCGTGCTGCACAGTCTGCAGAAAAGACCCAGTTCAGGTAACTGGACACGGGCCGTGTTCACCCAACACGCCCCCATGTCCAGGCTTCTGTTTCTCTTGATTTAATTTTGTTACTGGCACTTGAACACGGGGCCGTGTCCAGTGCCCAGTAACATAAATTTTTGCTTAAATCACACCTTTTACACATTCAATCAATCTAAAAATTTATTTTTGGGACACATTGAGGACAATGTGTAATTTAAGTGGGGGGGGGGGGGGGGATGCTAAAACCTTGAATCTTGCAAGTCCTAAATACAAGCCTTACACAAAAGTCTATTGGAACCGCTAATCACCCCAAATTTTTTCAAAAATTTTCAATTTTTTTTACTTGTCTAGGTTTAACTTGGGAATTTCAAGTTCTAAAAAGGTTATATTTTTACGAATTTACAACCGATAGCGTCATGATAAAAAGAACCAACATAACAAAATTATGAAAAGGCATGACAAGCTTAGTTAAAATTTGATTATATATACTTGATCACATAAAAAACCCATTCCCACAAAAGTGAGTTTTGAGCCTTTATTGAGCATACAAATATATATCTTTAAATTAAATGCTCATTTTTCGTTTCTTGTGTTAATAGCCGCTTGGTTCTTACGCATAGAACTTGCCATGACGATACATTCCCGGTCCTTACCAACTTAAAACCGAGTAAGTAAATGATGGAGGCATTAGGACTAACCCTTTTTATTTCTACACCATTATTTTTTTTTACCACCTACCCAAAATCCCCCTAGTTAGCCCCTTTGAGCCTAAACCTTTTCATATCATAACCCAAACCAAACACCCTTTTACCCACCAAAACCTTTTTCATTTTTAACCCTTTGTTTTAGTAACTTGCTCGGTTTTTCGTATGACTTTTAAAAAAAAAATGTGTTGATGATGAAGCAAAAGAAAATAAACAAACAAGTTCATCAAAAATAACTTTGTTTGAATAATAGCTTCATCAAAATAAAAGTTACAAAAATAAAAAGTCTTACGAAAACCGACGCTTGTTACGCTTTTCGCCCTTTTTCTACTAACCACTAACCCTACCACCTACCTTTAACCCAAGCCTAACCCTTCACCCAAAAAGTCCTCTTGATATTTACAAAGGTACATAGTTAAAAAGGAGGAGGATTGATTGCTTGGCAAGCCTATGGTAGGAGTAAGTTCCATGCCGCTCTCGAGTGATCCACAAAAATACATTTTCGGCCGAGTGTTGAGTGATCCCCGTGAGGTATGTGAACTTGTATATAAATAGAATTTTAAAGAGGCATGTTATGCCCTAATAAGTAATTTCTCTTATGAAAAGTTTTAAATAAATCATGACGAATAGGATTGTAAATAAATAAAAAATAAAACTAAATAAAGAATCTTGGAAATCCCGACACTCTATGACAAGCCCAAAAACCTTCTTCTCTACCCATTCCATTTGGGAGTGTAAAGCCACATTATAAAGAGTTTTGCTTGAGGACAAGCAAAGATTCAAGTGTGGGGGTATTTGATGTGTGCAAAATGCAACATATAAATTACATCAATTGTGGCATAAAACTAACCTTTTTTTAGTACTAATGTTGGAAAAAATGTGCTTTTGTCTTCCGTTTGTATTTTCAGGATTAAATGAGCTCAAATTAACAAAAGAAGCAAAAAGACAGCAAAATCTAACATAAATACAAGAAAAGGAACAAACGTGACATGCCCGACCCCACGACAGCATCTTCCCAAGCAAAACAAGAAGGCAGAAGACTGAACACGCCCCGTGCTCAGCCAGCACGGGGGCGTGCCCAAGTGTCAGCAGCAAAGACAAAGTGGTAGAAGCTTCTATTGCCCACCACGGGGCCGTGCTCAGCGGACACGGGGCCGTGGTCAACTATAAGATTCGCACAATCCAGGCAAATCTTCATAGTACAAAGATTCTTCTGCACACGGGGTCGTGCTCAGCGGACACGGGGGCGTGGTCAACTAATAAGACAAGCCGCATTAAATGAAGAAAGAGAAGGATGTGGACACGGGGCCGTGCCCACTGGACACGGGGCCGTGCCCGAGCTTCTGTTCAGCCTATAAATAGGAGTGCTTGGCTCAAGCTCAACCCATCACCCACAACCACCATAACACCATCATCCACCACCATCATACATTGTCCATCATAGAGTGTGTGAGTCGTCTCGGGATCCAAGATTAATCATAAGAGTTCTTGACAATCAAGGCCATGTTTGCCTAAGTCTCTTACATCACTTGGTGAAGACAAGTGTCTAGTGTAATACTTTTTATTTCTAATCTTTTCGCACTTTTTACTTGCTTTTGTATTAATGACTTTAATAACTAGTTTCTTATGTTGAAGGTGAGTCTTCTTTATCGTTTGTCCGTGGTGTCTTGACATTATTTTACTGTCTATATAAAATAAAAGATTTTCACCATTCATATCTCCACGGTCTATATGGAGGTATGTTGGCTACCTGGTCGGGGGTTAAGGGAACGGTTTGGTAAGAGTCTTGCCATTGTTCAGCGTTTAGAGGTCCTGCAATGGACCTGGGTCAAATTTAGTAGGACCTCCTTCAATACTTAACGGTATTGGATGGTGGGGGTCCAAACTCTTTGATCCCCTCATAAGTTAACTAATATTAATACTATAACCCGGCTATTTAGGACTGTATCCCTGCTGACTCAGACTACTTAGTCGAGGGTAACGTCACCTCCAAAAGAGGGGCCTACCATAATTTGCATTAATAACTTAATTAATTATCTTTCAATAATCCGACCCTTTAGGATTGTATCCTTGCTCACTCAAACTACTGGGTTGAGGGTAACGTCACCTTCAAAACAGGGCCTACTACAATAACTAAGATAATCTCTTAAATAAGTGCAAAAGTGCGGAAATAATCAACGGTTACACTATACACGCGTCGGAACCAAGTGATTCATCTTGTCTATCTGTTTTTCTTTTATTTTTATTTTTCAGCATTTCAGTTAGTTTTTATTTTTCTTAGCTTAAAACATTTTTCTAAACTTTTTGATTTGATTAGACGTTGAGGATAAACCGGTACTAAAAGCTCTTGTGTCCTTGGACGACCTCGGTATCTTACCAACACTATACTACGCTCAGGATGGGTGCACTTGCCCATATGTGTGTTTAGTGTTAGTAAATATCGTGTTTTATAAATTTAAAACTTGGCTAAAAAAAGTGTTAAAGGGCTTAAAATATACACCTAATATATATAACACTTCACACGCATCAAGTTTTTGGCGCCGCTGCCGGGGACACAAGGATTTTAAGAAAGTTAGGAATCAACGGCCTAATCTTTTTTCTTATTTTTCATTTTTTAGGATTTTTCTTAATTTTTCAGCTTCTGCAGAACTCAGCACGGGCCGTGCCCGCTGAACACGCATCACACATCCTTGGCATTGGCAGGAGATTTGATGTTCACTATCTCCTTGATTTGCTCTGGACTTACCTCTATCCCTCTTTTCGTCACCATATAGCCTAGAAACTTGCCAGCTTTTACACTAAAGTGGCACTTGGAAGGATTCAATTTTATATTGTATCTATCAAGGATATCAAATGCTTCTTCCAAATCTCTAAGGTGATCCTCAGCTCTCTTGGACTTAACAGCCATTTCATCAATATAGACTTCCATTGTGTGTCCAATTTGTTCTTTAAACATCATATTAACTAGCCTTTGGTAGGTAGCACCTGCATTTCTTAGTCCAAATGGCATAGCAATATAACAATTGATACCAGTAGGGGCCATAAAGGCTATATCCTCTTGATCAGATGGTTCCATCTGAATTCGTTGGAATCCAAATGAAGCATCCATGAAAGTCAACAACTCATGACTCGCAGTAGCATCCACCATGGAGTTAATGTGGGGTAATGGGAAAGGATCCTTGGTACATGCCTTGTTTAAACCAGTGAAATCGACACATATCCTCCACTTTCCATTTTTCTTTTGAACAACAACCACATTGGCTAACCATCTTGGATACTTAACCTCTCTAATCATACCTGCTCTGAGCAGTTTATCTACCTCCTCTTGGATGATGTCATTCCTTTCAGGTGCAAACTTTCTCCTCTTTTGATGTATGGGTTTGAATGACCTGTCAATGCCAAGTTTATGAGTAATAATATCTTTAGAAATACCTGTCATGTCCTCATGCTTCCAGGCAAAGGTAGTTTTTCTCCTCTTTAGGAAGGATACTAGATCCTGTTCAATATCATTGAGGATCCCTGATCCTATAAAAACTTTGGATTCAGGATCCTGAGGATTCATCAAGATATCTTTCACATCTTGTTCTCTTGCCTCCAGGACATCTCTTGGAGGATACTTTAATTGTTATTGCTCCCTGGGTCTTGAGGCTGGTTTCATGGATGAAGTGTAACAATTTTTGGCTTCTTGTTGGTCACTTTCTATCTTCACCACCCCCCATGGAGTAGGGAGTTTCACACATTGATGATATGTAGATGGAACTGCTTTCATGTCATGTATCCATGGCCTGCCAAGGATAACATTGCAACAGGATAAGCAATCTATAATACAAAATTTTTGAAAAGAATTAACTCCCTCTATGTATATGGGAAGTTTAATGTCCCCCAATGTGTTCTTGGTTTCTCCACTGAATCCCACAAGAACTAATGATCTTGGAATAATTTCTGATTCAGGGATGTTCATCTTCTTGAGGACATCTAGTTGAATGATGTTCACTGAGCTTCCTCCATCTATGAGAATCTTGTGAACAAAATGGTTAGATATAAACAAAGTACTAACAAGACCGTCATGATGAGGATCTTGAATGTCCACACGTTCGTCCTCATCAAAGGATATGACTTTATCCTGGGTAAGGATCGAGGTTCGAATAGGTCTATCCCCATTCTCCATCTTTGTCTCTTTAGCATGCATCTTGGCTGCTGAAAAGGAAGTGCCACATATGTTTGATCCACCAGAAATGAAGTTGATAATTTGTGCATCAGCTGGAGGAGCAGGAGCTCTTTCTAGAATCTTTTCAGGATCCTAGATCCTTGACTTTTTTCTTCCAAACAGCTCCTTCAAATGTCCTTTGCTTAATAGGTAACCAATTTCTTTTCTGAGTGCTATGCATTCATCAGTGAGATGGCCGAAATCTTCATGATAGGCACACCATTTGGATTTATCCTTTGTAGCAGCTAGCTTATCGCTGTTTCTGGGCCATCTAGCTTTTTCACCTAGCATCTGCATGGCAAGGATTAGTTCATTGTTATCAACAGCAAAACAATAATCAGAAATGGATGGATAATCTTCATCATCCTCTTCTTGCTCCACTGCATGCACGTTTTGATTATCAAACTTATTGTATGATTTGGACTTGTTGTTCTTGAAATAGGATCCTTGCTTTTCCTGCTTCGAGGATCCTGACAGCCTCTCCTGGATCCTTTTATCATCCTCTAAACGGATGAATCTAAGGGCCCTGGTTCTTACTTCATCAAGATTCCTGCAAGGGGTTATGACAAGATCATCATAGAATTGTGAATCCTTAAGTAAACCCATTTTGAAAGCTTCTACAGCTGTTGCAATATCTAAGTTGGGAATTTCTAAGGATTCTCTACTGAATTTGGTTATGTAATCTCTAAGTGATTCATTTTGACCTCATGTTACCCTATACAGATCACTAGTTAATCGTTCAAATCTCCTACTGCATGAAAATTGGCTATTAAACAAATTAACTAGATTAGCAAACGAAGTAATAGAGTAGGGAGGAAGACTTAGTAGCCATTTAAGAGCTGATCTTGTCAGTGTGGATCCAAAACCCTTGCATAGACATGCTTCTTTTAACCTTTCAGGAATAGGGTTGATCTCCATTCTCTCCCTGTATTGAGCTACATGCTCTTCTGGATCAGTTGTACCATCGTAGAGCTTCATGTTTGGTGTTTGAAACCTCTTTGGTATCTCTGCATCACAAATAGGTGGTGAAAAACGAGATATCCTATGACTTCCATCCAGGATCTCAGGAATGGGTTTAACTATTCCTGGAATACTGGATATCATATCCTTGAGTTTTTTGCAATTCTCTAGCCATAGCTTGGTTGATTCCTGGTTCCTGTACAAAGCCATGGTTAGTATTATAAGAAGTATTTAAGGTATTACCACCTAATGGATTTGAGGTTGGGATTCCAGATGTAAATCCGAACTGATGTGATTATGGCATGATTGAGGGGCCAGATGATGCAGTAGTTTGCATAGGTATGAAGTCTCCCAAATGAATCTCTGAACTTCTCGGTTGTACACTCCTTAAGGATCCTTGATCCTGAAAGATATTGAATCCTTGATACACCAAAACTGGGGATCTTGTAGGATAATCCATGGATCCGTGAGCCTGAGATGAGGATCCTTGAACCTAAGATGATGATCCTTGAACTGTCTACGTTCCCATGTATCTTCCTGAACTAAAGAAGGATCCTTGATGTTGGAAGGAGGATCCTTGAGGCTGAAGAGAGGATCCTGAAGGCTGGAAGTAGGATCCTGGAGCCTGTGACATTGCCGATGATCCATTGCATATACTTGATGATCCACCCCGGTATTGGATGCCTGATGCTGTGGAATGCTGGGTAGTTATGACTGGAGTATTGAAATTCAGTGATCTCGGCACCAATGGAGAGTGATCCTCCACTGATCTTTTTAATTTCTTGATCTCATCAATTTCTCGAAGGATCCTGTCATTAGTTTTGTCCTGCTGCTGCATGTAATCCTTCATCTGCAAAGTCATAGAATTAAGATCATTGTTAGTAGGACTAGAAGAAACAGCAGTAGTAACTTTTGAGAAAACGGGGGTTGACTTTTTCGCAGCATTCTCAGCATTCTTCTAGGATCCAGAATAAATAGGAGGCAAAGGTGGAATGCCCTGTGAAGAGGTGATCATCGGCAATGGGGTTTGAAGTGTTCTTCGCCTGAGAAGCCATGTGGTTGAAGGTTATGAATAGAAATGAACGGAATTTTTCAAGAATGAAGCACCAATTGCCCCACGGTGGGTGCCAAACTGTTTTGGTCAAAAATCACACAAGGATAATGCAACCAAATCTAATTTTGTGAGGTATGATGCTTGGTTAAATGATCAAATACGTGAACAATGAATGAATGAAATGAGCGGTGAACACAAGGATTTATAAGAGGAAAAAGCCCTTGATTAACGAATGATCTCCGGCATAAAAAACCTCGGATAGTGAACACTATCACTATCAAGTATATTGAATAAACAAGTTTACAAGTTCGGAAGTATTGAGCTTGATACAATGAATTCTAGTGTGTGTGTGTGTTTGAGAGCGAGTAGCAGAGGTGTTGTACGATTACAAGAGTGCTAGTTCTTTTTAAAAATAAGCTCAATACCCCTCTTATCTAAGCTAAAAATATCCTAACTAACTGTCCTAAAAATCAGCCATTCACCCACGATCACCACCAACGGTCATCAGCCTGTGCACATGTTGAAAATAAAGAGCATATTCCCCTGGAATCTCGGATGGAATAAGTCCTCTTCGAAACATACCTGCAAAATAAGCCAAAAGGTGATGGAAACAATTGTTAGTTCAGAATAACAATGAGGATCCAGGATCCTTATTCTCACAGCGTCTCCTGAGGATCCTTAATTCAAACTGAACTGAGGATCCGTGACCCATGCTACACTTGAGGATCCGTGATCCATAGGCTTTAAAATTCTATCCCTAACAATGCTAATGTGCAATGCCGCAAATGCCTAAATTGTGGACTTGCTGGTCATACAAGTAGGGTTTGCCGAGCTGCAGCTGCACAAAATCAATTTGACAATAACCCTGCTCAAGCTCATTTTCCACCAGGTTCTTGCTACAACTGTGGCGAGATGGGCCATTTCAGAAACAATTGCCCAAAGCTCGTTAATGCAAATCCAGCCCGTGGATAAACATTCGATTAACTGGAAGACGATGCTGTTTAGAATCGATCGAACTTTATGTATTATTTTCCTTTGTTATCCATGACTATGAGACATATATTTTTGTTTTAAAAATAAATCTTTATTTACATTACGATGTACAAATGTGGTTACATGTATGAACGACATACCCCCTACGATACCGACACCAAGGAACCGTGTTCCTTGCAAGATAAACTACACTCAAAATTCTTCCATTTTGTGATCGCTTTCTATCTCCAAATCCTAAGTACTCGTTTCTTCTACGAAACAAAGTACAATGTACAAGTTACAACTCTGGATGAATACCCAAAGTATCACTTAAATTTTTTTTTTAATTGGATATCCAAGGGTACTTCCGTAAGTCCTTAATTGGTCTTACACGATATACATATCATATCTTCCTAATTTCACAATATTTTACACAGCATGTGATTTCAAAAAGATTATACATGTTTTCAAAAACCTCATACATAATTTCAAAATCATTCTTAAATCATTTTATAAACATATTTTCCTATGATACCTAGTACATGGTTTCAAAACATTATATAAGGTTTTCTAAAACATGTCTTTAAAGACTCCATGCACGGCTTTAAAAAAAACAAATTTCGCTCGTATGTTGTCCTAACATACGTAGCACGCGATTTTGATGAACACCCTGCTTTATATGCTGACTTAGCATGCTTGGTGTAAAGGATTCATTTGCTTCATATGTTGTCTTAGCATATCTAGCACCTTGATTTCATAAACACTATACTTCGTATGATATCTTAGCATGCCTAGTACAAAGTTCTTAAACATTTCCTGCTATATGTCACACCCTGATATTTCCACATATTACCGGTGGGCCCGGTGGGGAGTATCGTGACGTATTTGATATCATCATGGTCAAACATACACAGAATAGCACAACAGAAGTCTTGGAATATAAAATATTATTACAAACCCAAATGTCTAAAAATATCAAATATTTATTACAGACGAGCTTGTAATATCAAATCCACAGGTGGATCTTTAGAGAATGTATAAAATGAAGTTTAGTAGACTTTAAGGCATCTTTAAGGATTTGCAAAATCCTCTATTTCGACGTGGAGCAACTCCTAGCCTATTACGAGTAGTACCTGTCATTTAGTCTTTGGAAAATACGTCAGTTTTCACTGGTAAATACAATTAACTGACTCTTTTGAAAAGAGTGTATGAAAATTGATTTAAGTGCACAAGGTACAAACCATTTATAACTTGAGACAATTATTTAAAATAATCTTGTATACAGTTTTATATGTTTGTCATACAATTGGGGCCGGTTTGAAAGCCGGTCATGATTAACCGACTCACCACTTATAGAACCCACAAAGGAGTTATCCCCAACATGTGGGTTTATATTTTAGCATTTGCATCTGTCAGGTGTATGCCTACACCCCGTGCATAGGTCGTGGCCATTTTCAAATGAAATGAGCCGAGGATATCCAGGACACGGTCGTATTAACCCCCAATGCTTATGTTATTAAACAAGACAGATTAAAACGGGTTATGTAAATTTATTAATCACAATCCGATTAAATGATTTCATACCCGACCAAGTGGTATTATTATAATACCATATCCCAAGCCCGTATAAGGGGAAATAAGTTAAAAGTATTTACCTAAGCTAATACTTGATTCATAGCAAAATAACTCAATCGTATTCAATCTATCTAAATGCAGGTAGCTTTTACCGGGTGGCTCTAGTCTGGAATGATGGTAATATATAACCAATTCAGAATGCTAACGGGTCTTATTTAGGTCATGGACCTAGGCCGGCTAACTTAAAGTTTTAGAAACGGTACGATACGCTAGATTAAGCGGTGACCGGAATAGAATGTGATTTAGACCCGAAAAGTTTGGATACTTGTATATTATGGGTAAACTAAATACATTCTAGATTTTGAAGATTTAATGATAAGGTTAAACCCGTTTCGGCTATTTTATGTAAACTAGTCACATAAACCGACCCGAATGCATAAATGCATAACGGGTAACCAAATGAATTATATACAGGTCTCAAATGTTATTATGCTTAGAATATGTTAATACATCAGTAGGATGTTAACATATATGCCCAAAAAGTATTTAAAACCAATTTAAGTCCCGTAGGGACATTTTGGTCATTTTAATATTTATAAAAGAGATTTTATATTAAACTGAGGTTCTGGTCTAAAAGATTCAGTAAAAATATTTATTTTATCACATTACATCAGTAAGATATCATACATATGTGAGGTTTACCATTTATGGCCAAACTATTCCCCGAAAGGGTATTTTGGTCATTTCACATATGCTTTTAAGTATATTTTTGGAAGTCTGAGTTCATGAGTTATACTTATTGTAATAATATTAAAACATATTTAAAAATTCAGTAGCTAATAAGTCTTAGGTGTTAAATATGGTTTTAAACCATACTATGCACCTTAATTAGCGTAAAATCGCTAATTGACGATAATTAAGAATGTTTATGGAAATCTGAGATTTTTATCAGCCTTAAATTCTCAAAATAATTTATTTAATAAATACGATCAGTAGGAAAAGGTTTGGCATTCAAATCATTCGTTAATCTCATTTTATGCATGAAAAGGGTATTATCGTCATTTACCGAATTACACAAGAACTCAATGATATGGTCAGTTTATAATCTGACCAAAAATCCTAAAAATCCATAAAAATAATATCTTAACAGTAGGTAATGAGTTTTGGGTCAAAATCTATGTTTAAACATGACTTATGCAAGATAGTGTAATTAAATTAATAAAAAGCTTCAATTTACGATATCGAGCATAACTTTTGTTTGAGACCAGGAACTGGTGTCAAATTCTCGGGACATACTTATATATCAATAATGAAGGTTTTTGTCCTCTCACATTTTCAAAAATCTCATTTATATGTCAAAAGGGCAAAATGGGCATTTATAAGCATATTAACGGAGATTAGCATATAATTCAGAATACTAAGAACCAGGTAATATAACTCCAGAGGGTTATACTACAACATAAGGTGGTCCTAATGGAAGCTTAAAACATGGGAGAATTAAGCTTAAAACATAAGGTGGTCCTCAGAACTGAAAGTCAAAGAAAAAGTCAAGCTTTTGCGACTTTCGGTTGTGAACCGACTCTAAACCGATAATTGTCGGATTGAACATGCTTAAACATGCTCTAATACTAATTACCAAGTTATTAAGGTGTCAAAATATAATTTATAACCTCTGTATTTTTTGTTATAATTATTATTTCAAGTTCTGGTCAGTTTGATTTTTTAACTTAATAATTTGACCCGACAATTAACTAGGCAAACGAAATAATTAGGAGGTGCCCTTTTAAGGGTTAATCACCTACCTAATTATGGTCACATAACCACTTTTAATTCGCACAGTGCCGGGACCATTTGTGATTAAACTGAAAGTCAAAGTCAAATTACGTTAACTTTGACTTTTCGGGTTTTAAACTAAAAACTGAACTAAGGAAGGGGGCTAAGACACTTACAAAGGGTCCTAGCTATCTTTTCTATAAGAATAATCTTCCCTTTGGGTCAGGATTCTCTAGAAAAGCTCAAAAACACTTGAACTTATAGAGATGAGAGTGAAGAGTGAATGAGCAAATGAAAAGCTGAACTTATGGTCCTATTTATAGTGAATTGAAGTTGTTCCAGATGATCACAAGTGTTCTCAGGTGTTACAAGATAGTTCCATGTGTCCTAGTGGTATCAAAAACCATCAACAAGACCCTAGAATTCGATCAAGACTTGTTTGGAGCACAAGGAAAGAAGAAACCTGCATCTGTCCATCATATTCTGTCAAATTAAGGCCGTCGTCGCGCGCCACGGAAAAAGGGGGGGCGTGGCGCGACGCCACCACACCACATACCAGCAAAACAAGTTTCAAACATGTCACTTTCAGTCCCTGTACCTTCTAAAGCAATATATCTTTCATTTTAAGCACAATTGGCCCTTGTAGTTAGTTTGTAGATGATCTAGGGAGTACAACCAAACACCGTTAGGCCCGGTTTCGTTAAACGATCTCCGGAAACATAAGTTTCGCCTCGTTGGCGCTTTAAACCCTAATTCTTGGGAATTCGCGTAAACAAAACATAATGATCTCGAAACCTCGTGAAATTTATATCACTTATTCTTGAGAGTATATTGGAATATTACGAAGCCTCGGGTTTGTTAAAAGGTCACTCAGAGGTAAGAATTAACATGTAGACACGTTTAACCCCTGTAGTTTATAATCTTTCAATTATTTTCACAAACGGCTTCTTATATTCGAATTATTACTCGTTTAAGAATATATTTTTTGTCGGTGGTCATTCAGAGGCACAAGTTTGACATGATGACACTTTTAGTCCCTTCGGTTTCATATTTTGATCGTTTTACAACTTTAGTCCTTCAAACCCAATCTTCCACATGATTAGGGTTTAGGACACATGTCTTCGCATAATTGGACACGTTTTTACGTGGTGTTACATCCTCACCCACTTAAAAGAAATCTCGACCCCGAGATTTACTGGAACAAGTGAGGGTACTACTGTCGCATAGTGGACTCAACTTCCCACGTATATTTAGGACCTCTACTAGCATCCCATTTAACTTTAATTATAGGCACATGCTTCCTTCGGAGCTTTTTAACCTGTCGATCCTCGATCGATATAGGTCTTTCAACTAACTTCAGGCTTTCATCAATCTGCACGTCTTTATGAGACATTGCTAGCGATTTATCAGCTAGACATTTCTTTAAATTACAGATATGGAACACATCATGAATTCCACTAAGCTCCTCAGGAAAGTTTAGCTTATAAGCTACACTGCCAACATTTTCAAAAATATCGAATGGTCCAATATACCTCAGGCTTAACTTGCCCTTCTTACCAAAACGCATCACTCCTTTCCAGGGTGATAGTTTTAGTAAGACTTTGTCGCCTACCTTAAACTTCAGAGGTTTTCGCCTCTTATCAGCATAACTTTTCTGCCTATCCCTGGCAGTTTTCAGGCGATCATGAATTTGGACAATCTTGTCCGTTGCTTCAAGGACTATATCAGGTCCTGATAACTGAGTTTCTCCTACTTCTGCCCAACAAACAGGTGTTCTGCATTTCCTTCCATACAATGCCTCAAAAGGCTCAACTTGAATGCTAGTATGGTAGCTATCATTGTAGGAGAACTCGATCAACGGTAGGTGGTCATCCTAGCTACCTTCCAAATCAATAACACATGCACGAAGCATGTCTTCCAAGGTTTGAATTGTACGCTCACTTTGTCCATCTGTTTGAGGATGGTAAGCAGTACTAAAATTCAAACGAGTGCCTAATCATTGTTGGAAACTTTTCCAAAAGTGAGAGGTGTATCTAATATCTCTATCAGATATAATAGATACCGGCACTCCGTGGAGAGATACAATCTTATCTACGTACAACTGAGCTATCTTGTCGGAGCTATGAATCTCCTTGATGGGTAAGAAATGTGCTGACTTAGTTAGTCTATCAAATATAACCCATATAGTGTCATTTCCATGCCTTGTTTTAGGTAACTTGGTTATAAAATCTATGGTTACCATCTCCCACTTCCATGTGGGAAGTTCTGGCTGTTGTAGCTGACCCGATGGCTTTTGATGTTCAGCTTTAATTTGAGCACAAGTCAGGCACTTAGCTACATGTGTGGCAATAGATTTCTTCAAACCGATCCACCAATAATTAGTTTTCAAATCCTGATACATCTTGTCACTTCTAGGGTGAACTGAGTATTTGGAATTGTGAGCTTCCTGGAGGATTATATCTCGAAGTCCTCCATGAATAGGAACCTAAATTCTTCCATTCATTCTAAGGATTCCATCCTTACCAGGTGTTAACTGTTTAGCAGTTACACCTAACTTTTCTTCTGGAAGGTTAGCTTCCAAAACAGCTTCTTTATGTGCAGCTAATAGCCTTTCATTCAGGCAATTCTTCAGTTCAATGCTCTTGGCATTAATCCTGATAGGTTTAACTCTTTCATTTCGGCTTAGAGCATCAGTGAATATATCCGCTTTGCCAGGATGGTAGCGAATTTCACATTCGTAGTCATTTAGAGTCTCCATCTGGTGGCGTTGTCTCATATTGAGATCCTTTCGATTGAATAAGTATTGGAGACTTTTGTGATCCGAAAATATCACATATTTAGTGTAAATACAATGGCACCCAACTCCAAATCATGGGTGGTGTAATTCTTTTTCGTGCACCTTTAGTTGTCGTGATGCATAGGCAATCACCTTGCCTCTTTTCATAAGTACACAACCTATACCGGTGTGTGAAGCATCACAGTATACGACAAACTCTTCAATTCCTTTGGTAAATGTCAACACCGGAGTATTGCTCAATTTCTGTTTAAGAATCTCAAAAGACTCTTGTTGTTTTGGACCCCAATCAAACTTTACATTCTTGCGGGTCAGAGAAGTCAATGGTGCAACTATCCTCGAGAAGTTCTCAATGCATCTCCTATAATAACCGGCTAATCCCAGAAAGCTGCGAATTTCCATTGGTGTCTTTGGTGCCTCCCAGTTTATGATGGCTTCTATTTTAGCAGGATCTACTTGGATACCACGCTTACTCACAACATGTCCAAGCATATAGCCTCTCCTGCCGAAGCAACCTTAAGATACATCGAAGATGTTTCTCATGATCAACCTGACTACGAGAATAGATAAGTATGTCGTCTATAAGACAATGACAAACTTGTCTAAGTATGGCTTGCAGACTCGATTCATGAGATCCATGAATGCTGCAGGTGCATTAGTGAGCCCGAAAGGCATCACTAAAAACTCGTAGTGGCCTTACCTTGTTCTGAACGCTGCCTTAGGTATATCTTCAATTCTAACCTTGAGTTGACGATACACAGATCTTAAATCGATCTTCAAGAAGAAGCTTGCCCCTTGGAGTTGGTCGAATAAGTCGTCGATCCTGGGCAAAGGATAACGATTCTTGATCGTTACTTTATTTAGCTCTCGATAATCAATTCATAGACGCATTGATCCATCCTTCTTCTTCACGAACAGTATAGGGCTCCCCAAGGTGAAGAGCTGGGTTGTATGGAACCCTTTTCCAGTAAGGCATCCAATTGAGCTCTGAGCTCTATCATTTCTGCAAGCGCTAACCGATATAGAACTTCTGTAATAGATACGACTCCTAATAGGATGTTAATCCTAACTCCACTATGCCTCTCAGGAGGTAAACAGGGTGGTTGTCACTTGTGCCATGTAATTGACACATTTGCTTTACTAGTGCATGGATGCCTTAAGTAGAGATGCCTACTTAGGCATTCCTATAATGGATATCTTCTTTGAATACCACTAGCTGACTTTAGTACAATATGACCATTGGAATATCTTAGTGGTTCCATGCATTAAACCTCCATACTGATCAGGCATGGAAGCAATCCATGGGACACACTAGGTTACGCCAATCCTCATATGGTGCTTTTATCAAACATAGTTAGTACTCGCAGTTGATAGAAATCAATGAGAAAATAATAAAAATAACATATATTGCCGTACTTTATTTGAAGAAAGAGTACTCTTAGATTTTTCAGAAGGATCTTCGTCGAGAATAGAAGAGACAGTCTCTATGGTTTCATTGGTAGGTTCTACCTTAAACTTAATGTCTGGAGTTCTTGAGTATCAACAAAAGTTTGCTAAGCTTATGGTCTATGAAAGACTTATTATTGCCTGTATTAAAAACAGGACACTTAGCAGAAATTTCATTGATAAATGATAAGGAATGTACCTGATGATATTATTAATATGTACTGCCTCTAGCATTCATCAGGTAGTTCAGGCATTTCCCTTCTTAGCCTTTTCAGGCTTCTTGGTTTTATTTGGGCAATTAGTTTTGATGTGCCCTATTTCATTGCAACCATAGCAGGTTGCGTCCTTTATGTTTTGGCACTCCAAAGTTTTATGCCCTTCCTTATTACAGATTCCACAAGGCCTAGCTTGTGAATCTAAAGTACATTTCCCTTTAATCGCCCTCTTTGGGCAGCGAGTCTTTTATATGCCCTTTCTCGGCACAACCATAGCATGTGGCGTACATCAAGTCCTTGCATTCATGAGTCTTGTGATCCATCTCCTTACAGATGCCACATCCCCTAGTCTGCTTACGGAAACATTTTCCGAAGTGTTGTTTACCACAGGTTTTACATTTGGGTTTTGCCTCATTCGGCTTGGACTGGTTATAGTTCGAACCAGTCTTACCCTTTTTGTAACCCTTATTTGGGGTATTATCGCACTTTCGCTTATGATCCTTTAATACTCAGTTCACGGCTTTGTTTACGGCTGCATCTAACATAGCCTGTAACTCGGTGCCCGTTAAGTTCAGTCTTGTGTTATTATTTTGATCAACTGGATGATTATGAGCTTCATATGAGTCAGCCATGGTGAAGCTTTGAAGGCTATAACCGAGTAATATTAATTTATTTAGTTACATAGCGAATCATCGAATTTGATGATTAAATAGCCATGGTGTAAATAAACCATATAGGCCAGTAAGATAGTATGTAATTTATTTGATTATGTTTTGCCTAGGTTTTAAATGAACCATTTTTGGCGTTTAAACGGAATCTAATCCTTCATATTTATTAGACAGGGGACATAAGTCACAAATGTCAATATCGTATAGACATTTCATATAGCGTAAAGGCTTGTCTCAAAGGACTTTTAGATGGCACAAAAAGGCCTTGTCACAAGGACAATTAAAACATAATCAATGATCCTTTGGATCGGAAAAATTTCATAGTTCATTACCTTTTGACAAGAAGTTATGAAATAAAACTATCTTTGTCATGAATACATCTTTTGCCCGTAGGCATACATCTCAATTAGATGTTTTGATGTGTACATCATATTCGACGTTATTAGCCATGATTCATATTGATCATTTAGGCCATGAAGGTGGCTTGGAAAGATCCAAGTACTTTTGGAAGCTAATGTGGTCTCTCAAGTCACATAGCCAGAAATATTAACATGTTTTTAGATGCTAACAAGGTTTAATTGTCTTAAGAGGGTTTTACCATCACAGCCATGTACATAGACATATAGGCTAGGTTATACCATTAAGAGGATCTTTCGAAATTTTTCAGCTGATCGATAAAGTTCGAGTAAAATCGGAACGATCGTTTGATAAAGGGAGATATGAATACTGAAGGGGTAAGGTCCCAAAAACCTCATAATAAGTATTTAGGACCATACCACAACCCTGCTTTTAACCTTCTAACCTTGCGCGGCCGCGCACTGGTCTTATAAAAGGAAAAAACAGTCAGCAATCTATAGTCGCGCGCCAAAAGGAAAACATAAATCCTTGCGCCTTCTCCCGATAGCAAAGGATAAAAATCCTGAGATCAATACTTCCGCCTAAATATCCAGACCTGGATAATTACCCAGACTTAGGATTTATTCATTCAGTGGTCTCCACACAATAAGGTGCCACACCAGATTACAGCAGTAATCTTCTAGAAGAAATATAATCGTGCACCACCCAGACGGTTATAACCGTCTGGACACGTGTCATTGCCACAGACGTCCCTGAAATCACAACAAAGGCATGTAATTGGAGAGTAATCTCCACTTGATCACATTACACGTGGCAAACCCCCAGCCCTTGATCTAAACCACGATCCGTGTGCTCTCACGTCGGATCAAAGAACTTAAACGGAAGGAAATGTAACCGCTTAGGGGGTTAGCATCTTCTGTTAACTTTTCATTAACGGGTTTTCCCGCCTAAAACGACTCCCGGCTATAAATATGAGAAAGAACCCAGGTATGAATTTAGATTACACACACTTCTCAAATACATTCTCTTCTCCATTACCAATACTTATTCTCACACCGGAGTCGGGTCAAGGAGAGAACCCTCTTCTCCCCTTGGCGAGGCTAACGGTGTTCTTTTTTGCAGAACCATCGGAGAAGAAGAGCTGCTGCAACTGAATCAACCGAGAGAGAGCTAACCTTTTTATGCGGATTCAAACCCCATAGATATCTCGGTTCCGACCATTTAGTGTTTCTTCATTGGCGCCCACCGATTCCTCTGTTTTCTAGTTTTTGTCTCGTTTCGATTCAGTTCATTTCATTTTCTGTTTTGCACATGGCAGAAAATTCATCATCTCACCGGCAACCTGGTCCTCGACCAAACGTCGAAAACAATTTACAAAAAAGAAGGATCCCTAGAACATTGGTTTAACAAATGCCAAGCTGCTTTAGACGCAATCGTTATGCAAATCGCCAGATCTGAGTTCCCAAACGTCAGATCTGGAGAAGAAATCAACACTACAGTATTAGACCCACCAACACCACGTCAGGGGGACATCCAATCTAGTCGTACCATTAAAATACAATCCAGCTATAGCAGTTATCAGAAACCTAAACAAATACACATGGTTCAAGGAGGTCCGTCGCGAAGGCCAAATAAACGAAACTATGATCAACATTGGAGAGAGCAGCAAGTTGTATTTCCTGTTGTTCCTGGGGGCCCTCAGGAAGAACGACCAATGATTATTACTGGTATCTTCGGTCATTGCCGGACAGACTATATGTATATAGATCCGGGAAGCTCGATGGACATCATATATGAGCAGTGTTTCAAACAGCTGGACCCAGAAGACAAAGCACGATTAGAACTGGTTGATTTTCCCCTCACCGGATTCTGTAATGAAGTTGTATTCCCGTTAGGGAAAATAGCTTTCCCTGTGACTTTATCGGATGGCGAACATTCACGAACAGTCACGGTCAATTTTATGGTCATGCCAGCAACATCACGCCATGATGTCCTGCTCGGAAGAAGATCACAAAGAGAATTTAGCATGATCACTTCTATTCCACATGCTGCATGCGGATTTCCAACGGAAACCGGAGTTGCAATTCTATACTCAAGAAAAGAAGTCATGTACGTAGATGACGAACCACCGGCAAAAGTAGTCAAACCGTCAGCATCCAGCGAGCCAGAGAAATGGGTCCTGAACAATGAATACCCAGAGCAGACCATTCTGCTAGGACAAGCCATTTCACCAGCAACACGCATACAACTGAAAGAATTGTTGTCTAACAACAAAGACATATTTGCTTGGTGTCCTGCAGACATGACTGGAGTCCCACGCGACATCGCGCAACATTGTCTGAACATCAAACCATCAGCAGAACCTGTCGCCCAGGGGAGGCGCAGCTTTAGTGAAGAAAAAGCAAAAGCCATGGATGAGCAAGTGGCAGAGTTACTTAATGCGGGAATCTTACGCGAAGTAAAATACCATACATGGGTTGCCAACCCAGTCATGGTACAAAAACATAGTGGCGGATGGAGAATGTGAGTCGACTTCAAAGACCTGAATAAAGCGTGCCCGAAAGATTGCTACGCGCTTCCAGAAATAGACAAAAAAGTCGACTCTCTAGCATCGTTCAGATGGAAGTGCTTTCTCAACTGTTACAAAGGTTACCATCAGGTCCAGATGAAGGAAGAAGATGAAGATAAAACCGCATTCCGCACAGACAAAGGCATTTTCTGCTACACTAAAATGCCCTTTGGCCTGCGCAATGCCGGCGCAACTTATCAACGTTTAATGGACACAGTTTTCAACAGCGACATTGGCAAGACAGTTGAAGTATACATGGATGACCTCGTCATCATGAGCCATGAAGAAGACTCGATGCTCAACAATATTCAGCGCACATTCGACTCTCTGCGCAGCGTGAATTTAAAGCTCAACCCAACAAAATGCTCCTTTGGCATGGAAGAAGGAAAATTTTTGGGCTTCATAGTCACAAAAGATGGCTTTAAAGTAAATCCAGAAAAAGTGCAGGCTATTCAGCTAATGCCGTCACCAGCAACAGTTAAATAAATGCAAAGGCTCGCCGGACGTTTGGCAGCTTTGAACAGATTCTTGGCTAATCACGCAGCAAAGTCCTATCCATTCATCAGCACGCTACGAAATTGCGCAAAGAAAACCGACTTTCAATGGACATCTGAAGCGGAAGCAGCGTTTAAGCAAATGAAAGAATGTTTAATCCAGCTACCAACGCTGACCGCGCCAAAAGAAAAAGAACCACTAATTTTATATCTATCTGCTGCGGAAGTAGCGGTCGGGGCAGTACTGATGGTAGAACGCGAAAACATTCAGACTCCAATCTATTATATAAGCAAAATGCTCACCGGTCCGGAAACTCGTTACTCAATGATAGAAAAACTAGTCCTTGCACTAGTACACACATCACGACAACTGCGCAGATATTTTTCGGGCCACGTCATCACAGTTCTCACCAATTATTATTTGGGCCAGATTTTATCCAAACCCGACGTCGCAGGAAGGTTGGCTAAATGGGCCATTGAGCTAAGAGGATACAATATCTTCTATAAGCCAAGACCAGCAATCAAAGGGCAAGTTCTAGCAGATTTCGCCACAGAAGTTCCCATCGACAAAGCTCAAGAGTGCGAAGCAATCCAGAACCCTGTACCCGTCTTCGACGACAGAGTCTGGACTTTACACACAGATGGCGCTTCCAATGATGATGGAGCAGGGGCAGGTCTCCGACTAATCAGCCCAGACAACCACGAACTCACATACGCCATACGCTTAGATTTCCGAAGCACCAACAACGAAGCAGAGTACGAGGCATTCCTAGCTGGCCTTCGCTTAGCACTAAAAATGGGGGCAAGAAATCTTGAAGCTAACGTCGACTCAAAACTAGTAGCCGAGCAGGTTAACGGCCATTATGATGCAAAGGGAGAAGCTATGGCATTATACCTTGAACAAACGCGAATACTAATCAGCCAATTCCAAACGTTCAAAGTTAACCACATAAACAGAAGCGAGAACAAGAACGCCGACGCGCTAAGCAAGTTAGCTGCTACCAGCTTCAAGCATCTAGCAAAGGAGGTACGCATAGAGGTACTGTCCAACCCTTCCATTCACCTCAAACAAGTAAATGTCATAGAAATGGGAAGTCCATCCTGGATGTCCTCAATTATCTTGTACCTTCAACACAGAAAACTTCCGGAAGGAAAAGCAGAAGCTCGAAAAATACAACACAAAGCGATAAATTACCAAATGGCGGATGGCGTCCTTTATCGAAAGTCATTTATGGGCCCATTACTACGCTGTGTTGATAAAACAGACGCCCAATACCTAGTCAGGGAAATCCACGAGGGATTATGCGGAATACACGCAGGCCCGCGCATGGTCGTGGCAAAGATAATGAGCGCCGGATA
Source organism: Helianthus tuberosus (assembly GCA_030545235.1). Lineage (NCBI taxonomy): Eukaryota > Viridiplantae > Streptophyta > Magnoliopsida > Asterales > Asteraceae > Helianthus > Helianthus tuberosus. The sequence goes on along the minus strand of CM060401.1, from coordinate 108,757,010 downwards.
CTACTGGCCAGGGATGCACATGGACGCAGTTGATTTATTAAGAAGATGCGCAGCCTGTCAACGCCACGCCCCAAAGACACTCCGACCCAAAAATCCGCTAATTCCCGTTACTTCCGCCTGACCATTCCAACAGTGGGGCATCGATCTTGTCGGCCCATTTCCTGACGCGCCAGGAGCAGTAAAATTCATCATCGTGGCGGTCGATTACTTCACCAAATGGGTGGAAGCTAAAGCTTTGGCCTCAACAACAGCAATGGTAATCCGCAAATTTATATGGGAACATATCATTTGCAGATTCGGATTACCATTGCGCATTATTTCCGACAATGGTACAAACTTCGCCTCAGAAGATCTTCAAAAATGGTTTAAAGAAATGAAGATCGAACATAATTTCGCTTCCGTCGCACACCCCCAAGCAAACGGTCAAGTAGAAAGTGTGAACAAACAGATCGTCGACGGCATAAAAGCGCGGCTAGGAACAGCACGCAGAGGGTAGGTCGACGAACTCCCCAACATCCTTTGGGCACATCGCACAATGCCAAAGACTAGCACAGGCGAAACTCCATTCAGTCTAGTCTATGGGTCTGAGGCCGTCATTCCAGCTGAGATCGGCTTACCATCACCGCGCATGATAGCCATAGAAAAACAGAACAATGAACAAGAGCGAAGAATGGATTTGGACCTTCTGGAATAAAGGCGCGAGAACGCCGCCATAACGGAAGCAAGGTATAAATCCAAACTCGAAAAATATTACAATGCGCGCGTTCGCGTATGCACCTTTGTCCCTGGTGATTTCATCTTGCGCGACAATGAAGCTTCAAACGCTGAAAAGCCGGGCAAATTAGCGCCAAGATGGGAAGGACCATACGTCATTAACGAGGTCCTAGGCAAGGGGGCGTATACCCTAAAAAGGATCGACGGAACTCTAGTTCCACGCACCTGGAACGCGCAGCAGCTGCGCAGGTGTTACATGTAGGTCAAATCATTCACAGGCAATGTATTTCCTATTTACACTTGTATTACAAGCCTCGCGCTTTATCAATACAAACATTATTTCTATACTTATTACAGTTTGTTACAAATTGCATGAAATTCTTTTAGTTTAATCGAAAACGGAATGGCAAATATTGTACAACTCATGAACAGTCTGAGAAAAGCGCAACAAAAGCGCAGCTTTTGACAAACGTTCACACATGAGCACAATGCCAACTCTAATTCGCTCTACCTAATCAAAACAATTAAAGCACATGCAACACATTGTAATCCAAACATGCAAAAACATACAGCACATAACAAGTGTACATATCATTAAGTGTAACAAAACACTTCATAACAAGATCATGGCAATGATCTTCAAAAGTTTAGTTCCAAAAACTGGAATATTTACAAAAACAAAAATCATGTTTCAACCAGTAGCAAGACGTCCAGCCGATAACCATTCACATCACCTACCCTATTCAAACAGAAACATCTTCCTCAACAACCGGAGCAAGATCGATCCGACGCTTCTGACGACGATGGTACACCAACTCACACTTACCCGGATGGAGAGTTGGGAATCGAGCCATCAAAGCCTCAGCCGACAGCACAACAGTTTCCTCACCAGCCTCCGGCAAACAAAGATCAGCATTAAAAGACCCAACAGCAGATCTCACCTTGCTAGTTCCGGTGAGAGACGGTGATGGTGAATTAGCAAGCAACAACAGACTTTCTGCGGCATCATAAAACCTCAAGATATCGTGAAGCCGACGAGTACGAGACGAACCCTTTATCTCCATAATTTCCAAAATAAGGGATAAAATAAACATCCTACAAGTATATAAAGGGAATAACACCTCGAAAAAAGGGAAACTGGATCGCTATGATTAACTGTCAGAAAGATATCACATCCAAGCGGCGCTACAGGAATGGGAGTCATATCCTCATTAATAAGGCCTGACAAAAGCGCCACTACAAATCCCAAGAGAGAAGAAAAAATACACACTCTTACTGACAGATGATGTCATCACACGTCAATACATGAGTACAATTTCCCCTAAAAAACTTTTTTAGCAAAATTCAAACTTAGTCTTCTCATAGAAGATTTCTTATTTCCCGCACCCAAAAACATTTCCCTCTCATAAGTCCAGTGCTCCACTTATTTGCATAAGTACAACACTAGACTGGGGGGACTTGAAGGGGTAAGGTCCCAAAAACCTCATAATAAGTATTTAGGACCATATCACAACCCTGCTTTTAACCTTCTAACCTTGCGCGGCCGCGCACTGGTCTTATAAAAGGAAAAAACAGTCAGCAATCTATAGTCGCGCGCCAAAAGGAAAACATAAATCCTTGCGCCTTCTCCCGATAGCAAAGGATAAAAATCCTGAGATCAATACTTCCGCCTAAATATCCAGACCTGGATAATTACCCAGACTTAGGATTTATTCATTCAGTGGTCTCCACACAATAAGGTGCCACACCAGATTACAGCAGTAATCTTCTAGAAGAAATATAATCGTGCACCACCCAGACGGTTATAACCGTCTGGACACGTGTCATTGCCACAGACGTCCCTGAAATCACAACAAAGGCATGTAATTGGAGAGTAATCTCCACTTGATCACATTACACGTGGCAAACCCCCAGCCCTTGATCTAAACCACGATCCGTGTGCTCTCACGTCGGATCAAAGAACTTAAACGGAAGGAAATGTAACCGCTTACGGGGTTAGCATCTTCCGTTAACTTTTCATTAACGGGTTTTCCCGCCTAAAACGACTCCCGGCTATAAATATGAGAAAGAACCCAGGTATGAATTCAGATTACACACACTTCTCAAATACATTCTCTTCTCCATTACCAATACTTATTCTAACACCGGATTCGGGTCAAGGAGAGAACCCTCTTCTCCCCTTGGCGAGACTAACGGTGTTCTTTTTTGCAGAACCATCGGAGAAGAAGAGCTGCTGCAACTGAATCAACCGAGAGAGAGCTAACCTTTTTATGCGGATTCAAACCCCCTAGATATCTCGGTTCCGACCATTTATTTAGTGTTTCTTCAAATACCTATATAAGAAAAACTTTCCATAAATCATCAGGAAATTTACAATAGTGCCTCAGACAGGACTTTAATAATTCATTTGTACACACGGGAACATTAAAGTAACTTTAGTCCACGCAGGGACTAAAAGGAAAATATAAGTCTGTATATAAAATATGTCATCGAAGGGGGTTATCAAGAAGTATCTTGTCCACAAAGGTACTTATAATAAAATAACATGTCCACAAAGGGACAATTTTTGAAATAGCGTATCCCCAAAGGGATTTTAATGAAATAACATGTCCATAAAAGGACTATATTGGTACATCGTACGCACAAAAGGGCTTTGCTGTACAAATGTCCTCACAGAGACTTTAAGTCGAAAGATACGTCCTCATTGGGACTTATTAATGAGACAATATGTCCTTGAAGGGACTATAATGAAATATAATATCCACAAGGGATTTTAATGAAATAATATGTCCTTGAAATGACTATAAAGAATTATTATGTCCGCCAGGGGACTTTATTGAAGTATAATGTCCACAAAGGGACTATATTGAAATATAATGTCCACAAAGGGACTAAATAGAAAATGCCCATACAGGGTCTTAAGTTGAAAGATATGTCCACACAGGGACTATATAGGAGAGATAGGTCCTTATAGGGACTTAAAAGACAATGAATATTATGGAAGAAGGAATTTCTAACGTCTTCCTTGCTTCATTTAGATTGTTTCTCTTCTTTGTTTACCGTACACGGTAGGGACTCTGAAGACCTCAGTGAATAAAATAAATATTCCAATCAGGATTCGTTATAGAAGTAGAATTCAAGGATTCTATGGTTAAAGAATGATATGGATTACGGATTGGGTTTTGACTAATACAATCCAAATCTGGGATTTCAAAACTTGAAGGTAAGAAATAGGGATCATTAGGATCCACTGGTATTATTTTCAAAAAGGGAGCCTCAGGGACCACCTGGTATGGACTCCACTGGCACGGACTTCAAAATTTGGAGCCTCAGGGACCTCCGGTATGGACTCCGAAGTCTGATTAAGAATTTCAAAAAGTTTGGTTTTTGGGAATAGATCCATTAAGGTCTTTCCTCCAAACAGGTCGCACGCTTATCCTAGCCATATTACAAAGCTTGGCATTCCTTGGCTTCGGATGGGGAGAATCTCCATGAACGGCTTCCTTCCTTGGCGACTTATTCAAAATACATAAAATCGAAAACAATGTTTACTTAATAGGGATGAGAGCATTCCTATGTTAAATCTAGACTCAAAAGGTCTAAGGAATATGCTACTGTGTCATTTGAGATTAAACACTAAGGGCTAGTGTTTAATTCACTAAAACGTTGGCTCTGATACCAACCTGTCACACCCCGATATTTCCACATATTACCGGTAGGCCCGGTGGGGAGTATCGTGACGTATTTGATATCATCATGGTCAAACATACACAGAATAGCACAACGGAAGTCTTGGAATATAAAATATTATTTCAAACCCAAATGTCTGAAAATATCAAAGTATTTATTACAGACGAGCTTGTAATATCAAATCCACAGGTGGATCTTTACAGAATGTATAAAATGAAGTTTAGCAGACTTTAAGGCATCTTTAAGGATTTGCAAGATCCTCTATTTCGACGCGGAGCAACTCCCAGCCTATTACAAGTAGTACCTGTCATTTAGTCTTTGAAAATACGTTAGTTTTCACTGGTAAATACAATTAACTGACTCTTTTGAAAAGAGTTTATGAAAATTGATTTAAGTGCACAAGGCAGAAACCATTTATAACTTAAGACAATTATTGAAAATAATCTTGTATACAGTTTTATATGTTTGTCATACAATTGGGGCCGGTTTGAAAGCCGGTCATGATTAACCGACTCACCACTTATAGAACCCACAAAGGAGTTATCCCCAACATGAGGGTTTATATTTTAGCATTTGCATCTATCAGGTGTATGCCTACACCCCGTGCAGAGGTCGTGGACATTTTCAAATGAAATCAGCCGAGGATATCCAGGACACGGTCGTATTAACCCCCAATGCTTATGTTATCAAACAAGACAGATTAAAACGGGTTATGTAAATTTATTAATCACAATCCGATTAAATGATTTCATACCCGGCCAAGTGGTATTATTATAATACCATATCCCAAGCCCGTATAAGGGAAAATAAGTTAAAAGTATTTACCTGAGCAAATACTTGCTTCACAGCAAAATAACTCAGTCGTATTCAATCTATCTAATTACAGGTAGCTTTTACCGGGTGGCTCTAGTTTGGAATGATGCTAATATATAACCAATTCAGAATGCTAACGAGTCTTATTTAGGTCATGGACCTAGACCGGCTAACTTAAAGTTTTAGAAACGGTACGATACGCTAGATTACGCGGTGACCGGAATAGAATGTGATTTAGACCCGACAAGTTTGGATACTTGTATAATATGGGTAAACAAAATACATTTTGGATTTTGAAGATTTAATGATAAGGTTAAACCCGTTTCGGCTATTTTATGTAAACTAGTCACATAAACCGACCCGAACACATAAATACATAACGGGTAACCAAATGAATTATATACAGGTCTCAAATGTTATTATGATTAGAATATGTTAATACATCAGTAGGATGTTAACATATATGCCCAAAAAGTATTTAAAACCAATTTATGTCCCGTAGGGACATTTTGGTCATTTTAATATTTATAAAAGAGATTTTATAAGAAACTAAGGTTCTGGTCTAAAACATTCAGTAAAAATATTTATTTTATCACATTACATCAGTAAGATATCATACATATGTGAGGTTTACCATTTATGGCCAAACTATGCCCCGAAAGGGTATTTTGGTCATTTCACATATGCTTTTAAGGATATTTCTGGAAGACTGAGTTCATGACTTATACTTACTGTAATAATATTAAAACTTATTTAAAAATTCACTAGGTAATAAGTCTTAGGTGTTAAATATAGTTTTAAACCATACTATGCACCTTAATTAGCGTAAAATCGCTAATTGACGATAATTAAGAATGTTTATGGAAATCTGAGATTTTTATCAGCCTTAAATGCTCAAAATAATATATTTAATATATACGATCAGTAGGAAAAGGTTTGGCAATCAAATAATTCGTTAATCTCATTTTATGCATGAAAAGTGTCTTATCGTCATTTACCGAATTACACAAGAACTCAATGATATGGTCAGTTTATAATCTGACCAAAAATCCTAAAAATCCCTAAAAATAATATCTTAAAACTAGGTAATGAGTTTTGGGTCAAAATCTATGTTTAAACATGACTTATGCCAGATAGCGTAATTAAATTAATAAAAAGCTTCAATTTACGATATCGAGCATAACTTCTGTTTGAGACCAGGAACTGATGTCAAATTCTCGGGACATACTTATATATCAATAATGAAGGTTTATGTCCTCTCACATTTTCAAAAATCTCATTTGTATGTCAAAAGGGAAAAATGGGCATTTATAAGCATATTAACGGAGATTAGCATATAATTCAGAATACTAAGAACCAGGTAATATAACTCCAGAGGGTTATACTACAACATAAGGTGGTCCTAATGGAAGCTTAAAACATGGGAGAATTAAGCTCAATCGGGTCAGAACTGAAAGTCAAAGCAAAAGTCAAGCTTTTGCGACTTTCGGTTGTGAACCGACTCTAAACCGATAATTGTCGGATTGAACATGCTTAAACATGCTCTAATAATAATTACGAGGTTATTGGGGTGTTAAAAAATATAATTTATAACCTCTGTATTTTTTGTTATAATTATTATTTCAAGTTCTGGTCAGTTTGACTTTTTAACTTAATAATTTGACCCGACAATTAACTAGGCAAATGAAATAATTAGGATGTGCCCTTTTAAAGGTTAATCACCTACCTAATTATGGTCACATAACCACTTTTAATTCGGACAGTGGCTGGACCATTTGTGATTAAACCGAAAGTCAAAGTCAAATTACGTTAACTTTGACTTTTCAGTTTTTAAACTAAAAACTGAACTAAGGAAGGGGGCTAAGACACTTACAAAGGGTCTTAGCTATCTTTTCTACAAGAATAAGCTTCCCTTTGGGTCAGGAATCTCCAGAAAAAGCTCAAAAACACTTGAACTTAGAGAGATGAGAGTGAAGAGTGAATGAGCAAATGAAAAGCTGAACTTATGGTCCTATTTATAGTGAATTGAAGTTGTTCCAGATGATCACAAGTGTTCTCAGGTGTTACAAGATAGTCCCATGTGTCCTAGTGGTATCAAAAACCATCAACAAGACCCTAGAATTCGATCAAGACTTGTTTGGAGCACAAGGAAAGAAGAAACCTGCATCTGTCCATCATATTCTGTCAAATTAATGTTGTCGTAGCGCGCCACGGTGAAGGGGGGGGGGGCGTGGCGCGACGCCACCACACCACATACCAGCAAAACAAGTTTCAAACTTGTCACTTTCAGTCCCTGTACCTTCTAAAGCAATATATCTTTCATTTTAAGCACAATTGGCCCTTGTAGTTAGTTTGTAGATGATCTAGGGAGTTCAACCAAATACGCTTAGGCCTGGTTTCATTAAACGATCTCCGGAAACATAAGTTTCGCCTCGTTGACGCTTTAAACCCTAATTCTTGGGAATTCGCGTAAACAAAACATAACGATCTCGAAACCTCGTGAAATTTATATCACTTATTCTTGGGAGTATATTGGAATATTACGAAGCCTTGGGTTTGTTAAAAGGTCACTCAGAGGTAAGAATTAACATGTTGACACGTTTAACCCCTGTAGTTTATAATCTTTCGATTATTTTCACAAACGGCTTCTTATATTCAAATTATTACTCGTTTAGGAATATATTTTTCGTGGGTGGTCATTCAGAGGCACAAGTTTGGCATGATGACACTTTTAGTCCCTTCGGTTTCATATTTTGATCGTTTTACAACTTTATTCCTTCAAACTCAATCTTCCACATGATTAGGGTTTAGGACACGTGTCTTCACATAATTGGACACGTTTTTACGTGGTGTTACACTATACGAATTCCTAATCCTTGTAGGATCCTCTTCATAGTTAGATCCTTGTGGATGTTCAAAGCGCAAAATCAAAGTCCTTAATTGGATTCTTTGAGTGCTTTGATACGAATGTTATGATTCATTAGGAACGAAATCGAATCCGTATAAGATTTGTCCTATCTTTATAAGATAGATTTTCGAGGATGTTTAAAGTACTAGTTGAAGTCCATTGATTGGATTCTTGGTGTACTTTAAATGCATGCGTACAAATCAACGGCAAGTTAATAACAATTTAATAACAAGCTAATAACGAATTGATAACCAAGTGAACAATTGTGTGACTGTTATGTGCTTAAGTGTTTATGTGTTGACCTAATCAAAGAAACTCTATGGTAATCTAGTCAAAGTTATCACAAGGTTGTTCGACCGATTCTATACCCTACACATTATAAACCAAACTGTGCGGACTGTGCAAGGAATAACGTAATTATGGATGCATACATAATAATGGAATTCAGTGCACAGAAACCATAGCAAGTTTTGTCATGTGTCAACTTAATCAAGAAACAAAAGTTAACTATATTCATTTCCGTTTCTGATGAAGTACCCACTGAGGAAAATTGAACTAGCTATTCATTTTTTGCTTCTGAAAGAGATATCCACTGGGAAAATGAATAATCTATTCGAGAACCATATTCAGTTTCGTTTCTAAAGAAGTACCCACTGAGGAAAATGAACTATCCATCCATTTTCGCTTCTGAAGAAATATCCACTTAGGAAAATGAATAAATTCATTTTCATTTCTGATAAAGTATCCACTGAGAAAAATAAATTATCCGTTCATTTTCGCTTTTGAAGAAATATCCACTGAGGAAAATGAATAAATTCATTCCGTTTCTGGTGAAGTATCCACTAAGGAAAATGAATTGATCATTCATTTTCGCTTCTAAAGAAATATCCACTGAGGGAATGAATAATTCTGCGTTAATTTTGTCATTTTCGCTTCTAAATAAATATCCATTGGGGAATGAATAATCCTGTATCGATTCCTTCATTTCCACTTCTGACGAAGTATCCACTGAGGAAAATGAATTATCCATTCATTTTTGCTTCCGAAGAAATATCCATTGGGGAAATGAATATTCTTTGCGACACTTCTTTCTTTTCCACTTCTGACGAAGTAACCACTGAGGAAAATGAATCATCCATTCATTTTCGCTTCCGAAGAAATATCCATCAGGGAAATGAATAATCTATTCAACAATTTTCATTTCTACTTCTGACGAAGTATCTGTGACACCTGTGTCACTGCGACCATCAAACAAATGCCAAACCAATGAAATATTGTATTTCATACTTGGGATTTGTAAAAATATGTGTATCGTTTACACATATCAATTCTTGTTCGATTTCAAGCTCTAAATCGCTTTCTGGAAGGTTATACGCGCACTGATGCGTAAATATAACCAGTTTAATGCAACGAACACTCCGGAATAGTGAAATAGGCTTAACATACCTTAAATAACCTTTACATAACTTAGATATAAGGTTTGGAAGGTTTGGTGTGGTGAAATCAAAGTTTACTCGCTTACAGGGACTGAATTTGACAAACTGCGAAAGTATGCCAATTTGAACAGTAACAGACATTCCGGAACATGACCATAAGTTAAACACACCTTAAATATCCTTTACATAGCTTAGAAATAGGCTTTGAGGGGTTCGGTGTGCTAAAATAAACTTTTGGGTCATTCAGGGACCAAAAGCGTCAAAAAGTGCACAAGTTTGCACTTTCGCGCATAACTTACGTTCTGAATACATCTGGACATCCAAAAATTTATGTAAGCACTAAAAAAGTTTATTTTAGTGTTTGGCATAAGAAAAATTCACTCGTCACGCAATTTAGATCGTTTCTCGCGCTTATGCGCATTCCGTCGTAATTAACCGAACATCGCGTTCGTACGACCAAACGAACTAACATCCGACATACTTTTGAGCATGTTTCATGTCCACAATGTTTAGGCATCCTTGTGGAGCCTTGAAAATGATTTAACGAGCCTTAAACACGTCGGAAATGGCCTTAATACGCAACGGGGACTGAAAGGTGGACATTTGAAATTGTTTGCTGATCAGGGGACCCCTAGCGCGACGCCTAGCCCCCCTAGCGTCACGCTAGGCCCCTTCTGATCAGCAAAGGTCATTTTTAACACAAGTTGGCAGCTCCTAACACTTCCCAAAGGTCAAGTGCCACATGTTAAACTCTTATGGTGGCCAAATTCAGTAACCACAACATTTCAACAAGTGTAGGGGTGTGATCATTCCCTCTTCTCCAAGAAACGATCCTAACGGTGGACCGAAATCTATAAATACCCATCACATTTCACTTCATTTCTCACAAGAATCTGATCATTTGTGCTCTAAGTTGAAACCTTTGTTTCATACCTGAGCTATTTTGATCTAGATTAGCATTCGGGGACCCTTCGTAAGTGTTCCTTCGTTCTTTTATTGCTTTTCGAGTCCGAAAGTCAAACTTTGTTTGACTTTCTGCATTGGCCAGTTTATGGTCGATGTGAAGTTCGTTTGAACTTCATAACGTGAGCGTGATCATGATGGTTATAGTCCCTAGTGACTATACCTACTGATTACCACGTTATATAGGCTCAGTGACGAGCCGTAGTTTCGGTCAGAATACGTATTCTTGCGTATTTTGTAACCAAACTACTCTTAGGTATCACAACCGTTTGTTGTGATACCAAACCTGTTTTCTAAACTTAGTTAAGCATGTTTTAACATGCTTAGCTCGTCACTTTTAGTTTAGTGCTTATAGGGTCGTCAGGTAAGCGATCTAAACAATCGCTTATACTTTCGAACCCGACCCGTTTGGTCGATCATTAGGATCCGACCAAGCACATTAGGTGACCATAGTATATAGGGAATAACCTTCCGAGGTTATACCTTATGGTCGCTTCGTTTAAGTAGTTGTATGATAGGTAGTATATATGCCTTAGGTAAATTACCAAAATGCCTTTTGACGCCAAAATTCATTTTAAGCATATGTAACATAACTTTTGACATCTAAACTGATTTGCCAACAATATTAGACATGTTAAGGCATATATTACTTGTCATAGGACTAGTTAGGCGGTCCGAACGCGTTTCACGCAAACGACGCGTTAAAGTAGCATAAGCTACCTAAACGGGTCGTAATGGGTCACAAGCACTTAGGTTAGGTTTCATTTAGTATGTAGGCTTTGTTAAACCATACAACATGAGTTCCCATACTCATTTGGTTTACGAACCCTCATTCTATCCGATCTTCCGATTTAGGTCCGGTTTATTAATGTAGTTACCTATATTAGGTGCCGTTTGATATTCCGAGACCTCTAGCATTGCTTGGTGGTTATCTTAGGACTTCTGAGCAATCTCATGTGAGTACATAGACCCCTCTTTTACTGTTTTCCAAACTGTTTTCCAAACTGTTTTGGGGTGAAACACATGTGACTACTTGTTACTTTCATGCTTTCCTGTTTTCACATCATATACCTGCTATGTTCGTTAGTACATTATAGTACATGATTTCATTACATTTCATGCTAGGTGTGCCCATTGTGTGTATTACTTAGTACATCGTTTTACATTACATATCATGCTATGTGTGCCCATTGTGTGCCTTACTTAGTACATCATTTTACAGTACATTTCACGCAACGTATGTTCATTTGATTACATACTTAGTGCATCGTTTTCGCATGCTTACATTTTGGATGCATATTACATGATTTACATTGATCATGCACTTCCACAGGACATAACTTTGATTTAAACCAAGTTTTACTTCAATACTATGTTCTTGTGCATATGGTTTAGTTGATGTATTTCACTAGCCATACATATCATTTTGGTTACACATTACATGGTTTACATTTGACACATAAACACTTTTGACATTGGTTATACATTATATGATTTACACCTTGACATAAACATTTTAACATATTATTGCAATACATTTGGAAGTTGGTTTAAACATAGACATCTTACATTGTTTGGTTTGGTTTAATTAAGTGATTAAGTAACGGGGCGTGTGTAATATGATACAAGCATGGTGGATACGCCGCTGGTACTTCCTATATATAAGTGTTTGTATGGTATTACATATCGTAGCGTTATTTGAATCATTTCAGTATTGAGACATATAACATTTTATACAAATAACATACTTTTCACAAGACATTGATTTACAAACAACTTATCTTATACAAACTCATTTTACAATGGTTATTCATTTAACAATACATTATTCTCTTATTTATACATATCATCTGATATTATCGTTTTTCAAATGATTTTCAAAACAAAGCAAACTACAAGGTTCATGACTAAACATTTTCTCAAACATAAGTCATGAAACCTATTTTCACAAAACCTATGTATCTCACAGGCATTTTTATGCTGACGTACCTATTTTCACATGTGTTTTTCAGGAGCTGTTGCATAAGATGATCAAGATACACATAGGCAGACTTGGGCTTTAGTGACAATAAAAGATGCAAGACTAGTTAATTATGTTGTATTTCCTTGTTTGTTAAGACATTGTAATACTTTTAATCAATAAAACGAAACTTCAATTGCCATGGATTTGAAACAATTAATTCTGTTACAACACTCCCCGACATTTCCGCCACGTTTTGTATGTTCTACGTGGTCGGGGTGTGACAGTATCCATTGAGGAAAATGAATCATCCATTCATTTTCGCTTCCGAAAGAAATAACCATTGAGAAATGAACAGCTTATACATTCCTTCATTTCCTTTTATGATAAAAGTATCCCTTGGAGAAAACGCATTATCCATTCATTTCCACTTTTGAAGAAATATCCATTGGAAATGAATAACCTGTTTGTCTTTCATTTCCATATCTGACGAAGAATCCATTGGAGAAAATGAATCATCCATTCATTTTCGCTTCTGAAGAATATCCACTGGAGAGATGAAATACAAATCCTTAAAAGATCTTTCTATTTTAATAGTTAGATTCTTAAAGGATACTCTTAGAACTATTGGGTAATTTGGTCTTATCATTTAACCAAATCTCTCTTCCCACTTCCTGCTTTATCTAAGGAAGCACCCAATAGGGAACGATAAAGTTATGCCTTACGTGGAGATCCTTTATGAGTGACTCTATGCAAATAGATAAAGACTCTAGATTCCACGCAAGATAATTGTTTAATACAGTTATTCAGACAAACTCATACGAATAAATTTCTGGACGAAATTTCCTAAAGTATGGGAGATTGTGACATATGTGCCTCTATGACCATCATACAAATACAAAACCAATGAAATCTTGTGTTTCATACTTGGCATTTGTATAAATACATGAGACATTTGCACACGTCAATTCTTGTTCGATTTCAAGCTTTAAATCACTTTCTATAAAGTTATACGCAAACTGATGCGTAAACATAATCAGTTTAACGCGACAAACACTTCAGAGCAGTGACATAGGCTTAACATACCTTAAATAACCTTTACATAACTTATAAATAAGTTTTAGAGGGTTTGGTGTGTCAAAAACAAATTTATTCGATCGCAGGGACTATTTACGACAAACTGCGAAACTATGCCGATTCGTACAATAACGAACATTGCGGAACATGATCATAAGTTAAACATACCATAAATATCCTTTACATAGCTTAGAAATAGGCTTTGAGGGGTTTGGTGTGCGAAAATATACTTATTTGATCAATAGGGACTAAAAGCGTCAAAAAGTGCATAAATTTGCATTTACGCGCATAACTTACGCTCTGAACATATCCAGACATCCAAAAATTTTTGTAATCAATAAAATATTTTATTTTAGTGATTGGAATGCAAAAATACCATTCATCGCATAATTTGGATCATTTTCGCGTCCGTTCGAGTTTTCGTCTTAATTAACCGAATAACATGACCGTACGACCAAACGAACCGACATCTGAGATTTTTTTAAACATATTTCATGTTCCCTATACTTTAACTTCATTTTAGAGCCTTTAAATGAGGTTAACAAGGCATAAAAGCATTAAAAACAAAGTTTTATGCATACGGGGGCTAAAACTGTCATTTGCTGAAAGTTACCTGGCGGGCCGCGAAGACCAGTGTCTCTGTCTTTGCATGGCGTGACAGATGTTGCAGACAGAAACATTGAATCTGGCTTTACAGCCTGTTTCCACTTATTTTAACCCCTGATTTGGCATACCATGGACTTGTTTTTGGACTCCCCTTGTATTAGAAACTATGGGCCACATGTGTATGGCCAAGATCATGCCTTGATTCTTGCAAAAACACATGTAATGATCTCAAAGATTCAAGGTTTCCTATAAATACCCATCATGGTTGCAACTTTCATTTGCACATTTGATCTGATTTACTCTAAGTTGGAGCTCACACATTGTTGAAAGCTTCATACCTGAGCATTTTTAGATCAATTCTTCCTAGCTTGGACCTTTTGTAAGCTTCTTTCATGCTTGTTTATGATTTTCAAGCATGAAAGTCAAACAATGTTCGACTTTCTGCTTTGACCATGATTTGGTCAAGTCAAAGTTCAATCAAACTTTGCAACGTGAGCGTAATCACGATGGTTATAGTCCCTTGTGACTATACCTATTGATTACCACGTCGATTAGTCGAAGTGACGAGTCAAAGTTTCGGTCAAAATGTGTATTTTGTAACGAAGCTATTTTCGGGTATCAAAACATTTTGTTTTGATATCAAACCTGTTTTCTAACTTAGTTAAACATGTTATAACATGTTTAACTCGTCACTTTTAGTCTAGTGCTTGTTTAGGGTATTAAGTTAAGCGGTCTTAACAACCGCTTAGACTTTCGAACCTGACCCGTTTGGTCAATCGTTAGGATCCAACCAAGCATATTTTGTGACCATAGTTGTATAGGGAATAACCTTCCGAGGTTATACGTTATGGTCACTTAGTTTAATTAGTTGTATGATAGGTAGTTTATATGCCTTAGGTAAATGACCAAAATGGCTTTTTCATGCATAATTTGTGTTTAAGCATATGTAACTTAACTTTTGTCACCTAAACTGATTATGCAACATATTTAAACATGTTAGGGCATATAATACTTGTCATAGGACTAGTTAGGCATCTCGAACGCGCATTTGCGCGGAAGACGCGTTAAAGTAGCGTAAGCTACCTTAATGAGTCGTAACGGGTCGTAAGCACTTAAGATAGGTTCCGATTTAGAATGTAGGCTTTGTTAAACCATATCACATGAGTTCCAATACTCATTTGGTTTACGAGACCTCATTCTACCCGATCTTCCGATTTAGGTATCAATTTATTAACTTAGCGATCCGATTACTAGGTACTACTTGATTTCCTTTGTTTGCCTGAGCTTTGTTAAGTTCATTAGATCAAGGATACTTTGCAATTCAATGTGAGTACATAGTTCCCCTCTTTTACAGCTTTAAATAGTTTTGGGGTGATTCATATGTGCTAAAACGATTTCGAGTTTCCAAAACACATGCTATGGTTTATATTAAGACACAACGATTTAAAAAATTGAACGAACTTGTTGGGGCGCTGGTCGAAAGACAATTGAATGACATTCATTAACTATATTCAAGCCGACCAGTAGTATGTTATGATACCGTAGGGTGTTAGGGTAGCATAGGATCTGACAAATCCCGTTATCGGGCTATCACCATGGCTATGGGGGTAATGTGGGTAACGACAGAACCTGATGAATGTTAACTAACCCTTTGGTGGTTTGTTAATACAATTGCACGAGGAACGAGTCCCACAGGTTTGAATGTGTTCAATAAGACGACCAAAAGTTATTTTTCACAATCTAAACACGAACCACTGGAACTATTAAACTATGTGAACCATTTGAACTATTTGAACAACTGGAACTATCTGAACTATGTGAACGATTTGAACTATTGGACCATTGGAACTATTTGATCTATGCGAACTATTTGAACTATTGAACCATTGGAACTATTTGATCTATGTGAACTATTTGAACTATTGAACCATTGGAACTATTTGATCTATGTGAACTAATTGAACTATTTGAATGATTAGAACTATTTGAACTATTGAACGATTGGGCTATGGTAAGTGATTAGGTAACGGGGCAGGTGTAATGTGATAAAAGCATGGTGGATACGCCGCTGGTACTTCCTATATATAAGTGCTTTTAACACATTACATGTCGTTGCGTTATCTAGATCACTTGGATAAATGTTTTCAAAACGAAGTTTCACTACAAGGTTTACTCAAAGATATAAACCATACAATGTTTACTTTCAATGACGATTTACCACTTGGTTTACAAAGACAAATGTTTTCAGTTAAGATTCATGGCTACAATGGTTTTGGTTTATACATATATCAACTTGTAAAGGTTGATAGAAATATACTGCAATATCAAACTCTTTTGTTTTTAAGGTACACACTCGACAACTCTCGTAGTTGGACGAGGTATTGCAATATGTATTTAAAGTCATGAAGCTAACACACTCACAAAACCTATGTACTCGCCGGCATTTTTATGCTGACGTATTTTCACATATGTTTCAAGTGTTGTATATGATGATGTTTGATGATGTTTATGATGCATGCTTACATAGGAATTGACGAGGCCTTAGTGACTCAATAACAATGAAAGACAAGTTGTTCATGTTTTGCTTTTGATTTCGAGACAATATAATAAACTTAATTCAATAAAACGAAACTTCAATCCATGTGTTGTGAAACAATGATTCTGTTACGACACTCTCTGACGTTTCCGCCACGGTTTGTTGTTTTAATACGGTCGGGGTGTGACAAAATCCTACAAAGCAAAACAAGGAATTGACACTTAAATTAGTAAACAAAATAAGGGGTGGTCTAAATGCAACCTTCTTCTTGTTTTTAATACCCCCTGCGAAACGATTAGTTTAAAATTTGTCAAAATTCACCCTTCTAAAATAAATTTTCATGTATGTTATACACACACACACACACATATATATATATATTAATATATAATATATATATATATATATATATATATATATATATATAGGGTAAGGTTCATGCGAGAACCACCTTTATTGCGAGAACCGCGAGAACCAATGTGAACACAACCTAAAATAGCTAAAAAAAACCTAAAAAAAACTAACCCCCCCCCCCCCAAGCTAAATGCTAAAAACCCCAAAAAATCTAATTTTTTTTTTAATATTTTTATGTTAAAATCTCTACTTTTAGTAGAAAAAAAAAATTTTACTTTTTTTTTGCTACTAAAAGTAGCGATTTTTTTTATAAAAAATATTAAAAAAAAATTTTGGGTGTTTTTTAGCTATTTTTAGGCATTTTTTGTTGTGTTCACATTGGTTCTCGCGATTCTCGCAATAAAGGGTGGTTCCTAACGGATCTTTGTCCTATATATATATATAGGATTAGGTTCAAACGTGAACAAAATCCCATGCGTGAACTGCGTGAACTGATCTGGGCCCTTGGTTTTTATCATCTTGAGATTTTAAGTCAATGGCATGATGGTAATTATTTGATTAATTGTTACTAATTAATTAAATGAATAAGGGTATATGTGTAATTTCATTTTTAAACTGATTGCATAAATCTCGTTCTCTCTCACAAATCATATTCAATCTTTCTTCATCATCCAACTTTCTCTCACCTTCATCTCCCAGATCCAGATCGAAGAAAACTATAATATTCAATCTTTTCTCTCACCTTCATCGCCCAGATCCAACTTTATCTCTGACCTTCAATCTTTCTCACCTTCATCGCCCAGATCCAGATCGACGCCCGTCACCACTTCAATCTTTCTGCAACATCGGCGAGAGGTATAGAATCACACAAACACACAGCTTCGTCCTCATTTTCCTTCCCTGTACAACCACACAGTTATCAACCGTAACCACTTTCTTCTTCCCTCCCTCCACACACGTATCCAATCCACCCACAAACATCGAAAACCCCAATTTCCAGAGGTAAAAATTTCATCTTCTCTTGTGGGTTTCAAATTTCATATATATTCTTTTTCTTATATCTGGGTATCTTGTAATGCTAATTAAACTCAAAACCCTGTTGATATAATCTTATATTGACTCACTTGTATAACCAGAGGATCCAATTGTGTTAAATTGGTATAAAGAAAGTGTTGTTAGATATTGCAGATAAGGTGTTTGATAAAATGTCCCAATGAGTTAAATTATAGAATTATGGCTTCTTTTGCCTCGTTTACAAGTAGGAGGATGTTTGTAATCGAAAGCAATCAGATAAGGTAATTCTTATTCGATTATTGTTATTTTTACGTAATTGTTATTATCTAGCTATTTAGTTTTATTCAGTTGGATTTTATTAATTTTGGAACAATGGTGTCGTTTAAGTTGTTTCTAAAAAAAAAGTTGTTTTTCGTTGTTTGATTTAAGCCTGCCTAGATGATAAAGGTTGCATACGAACACAAAAAATTATACCAATTTGGCTACACCATATCAGTGTTCCCACAGGAAGAATTAAGTTTCATCTTCAAAGATTGTATCAATTTGGCTACACCATATTATGATTGAAGAGGTTATTTTCTGCTTTGAGTAAAATTTGACAATAATGTTGTTTATACAACATGATTACAAGCAGAAAATGAGAAAAATCTATCAACCAGACTATTAGGCTTTGATTTTGCTCTGTTTTTAAGGGCTGTACACATGTGTATTCTGATTTTGCTCTGTTTTTAAGGCGATGTACACATGTGTATTCTGATTTTGCTTGTTTTTAAGGCGCTGTACACATGTGTATTCTGATTTTTGCTCTGGTTTTAAGGCGCTGTACACATGTGTATTCTGATTTTGCTCTGTTTTTAATGCGCTGTACACTTGTGTATTCTGATTTTGCTATGTTTTTAATGCGATGTACACATTTGTATAGCGTCTGTTTTTGTGATATCTCGTATTTTTTTTGTGTATTGAAGATGTAAAGTTGTTGATGTACACTTGTGAATTATGCAAAGTACTAATTGCTGAGTTTTTTTGTGTTATTATAGGAGACGTCGTAAACGAGGAAAGTGGAGATGGAAGGTCGATAAGGATGATTCACGTATGAGGTCGATAAGGATGATTCACGTATGTTTGTTTGCTTGGTCGATAAGGATGATTCAGCATACAACGCAGTGAATAGTTGTAAAAGACTATGTCTTTTTTATTTTTCCGATTATGTTGCGTTTATTGTTTTCACGAAACTGGAACTTGTAATTGTATGTTTTTTTTTTTTTGTTTGGCAAACATTATGGAAATTGTTATTTGCTTAATATAAAAGAGTTTTACAGGTTTTGTTTATATGTATGTATTATGTAGCTAATTACACATATGTACCATGCTGAGTACACATGTGTACTGTTCAATTCATATCCAAGTACACATGTGTATACCGTTGAAATATGAAGGTTACGTGGATCTTAAAAATCATAATCCGAATTCTGGTGGTAAAATCTGAAAAATAAAAATGAAATAAAAGATATTGTGGATAATGAATTTAAAATAGGAAAGATGTAACTTAATTCAATTATTAAAATAATGATTTAAATCTAATTTTTATATAATTACAATCATACCCTTAACAACTAAAAAGGAAATCAATGGTCCAGATCTGTTCACGCAGTTCACTCTTGGGAGGTTGTTCACGCTGGAACCCTACCCTATATATATATATATATATATATATATACGGGAGTGATAGAAAGAAAACTCACTTGAGTTAACAAAACTCAAGAAACCTTATGTAACAATTTTTTTCTAAAAAATTAGGAAATGTAAGTTACAGGTTATTGAATGTTTCGTAACAAAAAAAAAAAAAAAAAAAAAAAACAAAAAGCGCCGAGGGGATTTTTTATAAAAAAAATTTAAAAATTTAGTTTTTAGCATATATATATATATATATAAACACTAATTTTTTTAATAAATTTATAAGAAAAGCCCTTCGGCGCTTTTTTTTGTTACCAAACGTTGGATAACATGTAACGTACATTCCCTAACTTTTTTGGAAAAAAAGTTTTTTACATAAGGTTTTCTTGAGTTTTCTTAACTTTAGTGAGTTTTCTCTCTATAATTCCCCTATCTATTATATATAATAAATGAAAGTTATTTGGGTCACGTGTCAGTATATTAGGGCATCATTTTTTTCATTTTCCCGCCCAAGGTTCTGTCCCCTTTAGTCTCTCTCCTAAAAAAACCCTACATCTCTCCTTCTCCAGTACTCCTCTTCTCTCCTCCCTAATTTCTTTTCCTTCTTCCTTGAGAAACTCCCACATTCTTCTTCAATCGCCGGATTCCAAAATCAAAACGATTCACTTCCAGGTATGTGATTCTGTAGTCGATATTGATTCACTTCCAGGTGTGTTCTTCGATCTAAACAGGTATCTACTTAATCTTTTTCTCTTGGTTTCTTAAACGATAGTTTTTCTTTCTCATTAGTTTCTTAATATATGCAAAGGTTAGGTTTGCTACATGTTGAAAATTATCAGATCAATGTTGTTTCTATAATTTCTGGTAAAACCCTATCAGTTGTTTGTTGTACGAAATTCATCTCATACATCTCATTCCATTCAATTTATTTGAATCTCTATATATAAATGATCTTAAATTTTTAGATGATCGAAAAGTAATATTCCAGATCTTATGTGATGAGATTTAAGCTAAACCCTATTTTAAAACATTAATTATGGGTTTTTGATTTCTTAGTTTGATGTGTAATAATAGGTTAAAGGGCATTGGTTTGGATTGTAAATAGCTAAACAAAAAAGGGTGATTTTGCGTGCATAAACAACTATTATGTGGTTAATTTACATTCTTATAAAAAAAATCACAGATATCTCTAAAGCCTGATGAAAGAGATGTTTATGAGTTCTTCTCAAAGGTTGGCAAGGTTGGTTCTATATACCTATTTTCTTATTTGTAATGCATTTTATACTTGATTTCATAGAGTAGTTAGTTGATTTGTTAAAAACATTTGAAACCAAAATTATGTTGTTCTGCCAAAGAAAAAGTATGTGGTTTTACAGTACTCTGGTGAAGGGTGGTTATAAGTTTAATGTTACTTCTGTGTTAAAAGTTTGCAAGTTGCTTTCTTGATTATCTTTTGATGTATATTGTTACTTCTGTCTTATGCAAGGAATATTTTATATAGGTACATCCTACCTCAGATGGGAATACACCTGATGTGGACAATGTGGATTTGTCAAGAAAAGAATATGCTCAAAGTACTTCGACTTACAATAGAAGCGGGTATCGTCACAAGACAAATATGATGTTTTTGTTTACCTTACTATTTATTTCTCTGGTTGTTTCTTTTTCTACTTGATAATTTAAAGGCTGTTTGAGTTCTCAAAAGATGAATCTCATTATTATTTATATATGCTAGATTTCCATTATGTTTTTTTTTTTCTAACTTATTGTTCTTCCTTGTGCTATTCTCCATCTCTCCATTGATTTATGCTTTCTTTAGATTGTATCCCTCACCATCTTTTGGTTCAGCATAAAATCTTGAAGAGCGTGCAAGTAAAGCCACTAGACATTCAGATGGTTATACCGCTAATGATAGTGTCTTCTAGGTAATCAGTTTCTAACTCTTGAACTTTTTAAACTTGCAAATACCAGTTATAGTACTCAAGAAACAACAGAGGTTGTAACACCGTATTGTTTAATTGTTCACAATTTATTAAAATTAACGTTCTACCAAATGATGCCATTCATATATGCTAGCTTTGACTCTTTCTACTTCTTATTAGTCTACAACATTATTACTAAACAATGACCTGCTAATTGTACATTAAAAATCGGTTTGAAACAGGCCTCTGCATGATATCGCTTTTTCAATGATCGACAGACCAAAACTCCTGAGTCAGGTATTGAAAGTCTCAATCTTTTAACTAACTAAAACTACAGTATTATGTTCAATAATATTGAAATTTGATACAAAAATTCTGCAGTTGACTTCTTTACTTTCTGAGACTGGATTAAACATTCCAGAAGCACACGCTTTCTGCACTGCTGATGGCTTCTCATTGGATGTCTTTGTTGTTGACGGATGGCCGCACGTGGTACGATCTTATCCATCTCGACTCTCGAGCAATATGTTTGAATATCAAAACACATTTGTGCGCTGATTTGTTTAGGCAAATTTTAGGAAACCTAACAGCTCAAAAATGCAATAGCAAAGGAGATAATGAAGGCTAAGGTAGTTACTTTTCAACATTTCGTGGTGTTTTGAAACATTAACATTTATGTAGTTAGGAGCTGTGTGAATTGCAAGCCTAATCTAACTACGGAACAATATTGAACGACGAAGTTATTCAAAAGAGTCATTCTGTCAAAGGTTAGCTGACTTCCTTTTCGTTTTCTTTTATTTTCTCTAACATAAAAAGAGGCCAAGGCATCTATTATCTATGTACATGTATATATATATATATCTCTTTCTGTGTAATAGGAAGAGTTGCTACCGAAGGGAAAGTTGAACACAAATTCGATATGCAACCCAATAATAAGAGCATGGAGGAGTATCATAGAATGTGCCGTGAAAGAACAAATAAATCAATGATCAAGAATAGACAAATACAGGTAGATCATTTTCTTATTATTTTAGGCAGTTTATGATAACTTTACGGTACATGTTCTCTTCTTTGTTTGGTTTTATAGGTGATTGATAATGACCGAGGGCTGCACATATGGCCAATGCCCAGAATAGTTGGTTTAGTTGCTTCCAATTCTAAGGTGTTCACATCTCTAAACAAAGTTGTAGATACAAAGAATATCCTATTATTTTTTTTTTCTTTCTAAATTGTGTTTATATATACAGGAAAAGAAAAAAGCTGCACCAGTTAAGGGACCAAAGGTCAAAAGAACTCGAAGGGATCGTGGAGAATTGGAGGATATCATGTTTAAGCTTTTTGAGAGACAACCTAACTGGGCTATAAAGCAGTTCGCAGTCCCAACCTGTTTTGAGGATATCATGTTTAAGCTTTTTGGTTAAGGTACGCCAGATGGCAGTCCCAACCTGTTTTATAATAAATTGGTTGATTCAGGTTATGAGTTGTCTTTAAACGGGTCAAACATACCAGATAAGAAAAAAATAGTTGAGAAAGAAATGGATCTAAGTCTCCCAACTTGTAATATATAAACATACAACCTCTTAAATAAATAAAACTGTTTGAACAGATCATTCTTGATGCTGGAATTGATGTGAATATAAGAAATGTGCAAAACACAATACCTCTACATGTGGCATTGGCAAGAGGATCAAAATCATGTGTTGGAATGTGCAGGAACAAATTGTAATATGCAGGTATCCATCTTTCTCTATTAAAGCTGAAAATAGTGGCAATGCTTATATAAAATAATACTAACTCACATGTATTTTTTGTTTTAAATGTTTTATTAATGATTGTGGCAGGTTGTGTTTATGTGAAGTATGAGACTAAAGAGTGTGGGGGCATCAAGTACGTTTTTTCTTGTATTGGGTTTTTACATGTAATATACTATTGAATGATTAATTTTGTATGTTTATTGTAGTTTTTTTTAATTATATCATTGTGCTTTTTTGTTTTAGGCATTCGCCTTTTTATGCCTTAGCTTCCTATGCTGTTGTTTAGCCGACGTTTCAGACTCAATTGGCTGGGATAAAGGTACTTAATGCTTTCTTTGGAATGTGACTTCTTCGCTTTTACTTTTATTATGTTACGTTAATTATTCTTTCTTATTGTAATAGATTTCTTCGCAAAAGGGTTCGAGTCCATTTAACTAGGCTCGTGCTGAAGTGTGGTTGTTGCAGGTCTAAAAGGAATGGGCCCCTCAGGTTATTTTAATTATTAATTGATGTTTACAAAAATGAACCACCATAACCACACAAGAAATGTCTATGGTTAGAACCAATTTCAGTGTTTGACATATCGATGCTCATGGTTGAAGCTTCAATTATTCGTTAGTTGAAAAGAAAAATATCATAAGTTGGTTTATTTTTATTTTTTTTGTTTAAGTTAATCTATTATTTCGTTAGTTACTCTCAAACCAAAACAATTGGCCAAAATCAGTATCTTTTCGTGAACTTACCTATTTCACGTAACTGATCACATCTGGTTTATCCATTAACCCTAATGATTATGTGTTTTGTAGGTGCGAGCAATATATGCAAAGAGAGATTGAGGTAAAAGTATGGTAAGTCCAAGTTTTACAATGCTTAGCATTCATTTCTTTCAACGAAATCCCAACATGAGAGGGGAAAGATGTGCAGATTAGGTAACTGGTCCAAACACGAGTGTGTTTTGAAATGAGTTGGGTTGGTTGGTTATCCACAAAAATTCTTTTTTCTACTTATAAATTATGATTACAAAAACAATATTAACAATATACTTTTGACGACTTTCAATGCGTTCCACTTTCGGTCAAAACTTTTTTATAATGTGAACAAATGGCTGAAAAGGTTTTAGCTTTAAAGAAAGTTATTTATCCGCATCAAGCTGCCTTCAAGAAGCAGACAACTCTGACCATAACATGCCTATGGGAATGGCTTATCATGGATATGGTAAGGTTTGTATTTAACATTTAGATTTTAAAGCTACTATGACCATCTATTCTAATTAATGATAACCTTTACATACACAATTTTTTTGGGTCCATTTGGTTAAGAGGTGGCAAGTTGACTGGTGAAACTGGGACCCTTGGCTATATTGCAACGCATGGGAAAGCTTATATCTTAATTAAAGTGTAAGTTTCCAATGCATTTTATGTTAATATCTTATGTTTTCGGTTTACTTTGAGTGCTTTCGTGACAATGGGAAACAAATAAATGTAGAACACACATGACATATTTAGGGGAAATATTATTAAATTGTACTAGAATCATGGCCCGGTACCACTTACTCTCACACCACAACATGCCACCACTTCGGTGTTCCACCGGAACCACTCCGCTAAAACTCTTCGTCGGCCAGGTAAACACCACCAGTTTTCAAGCATTATGATTGTTTTGGTCAAAAATTACCGAAGCAATTAAGTGATCAAATTAGTTTTGTGAGGTAGTGTGCTAGCTGTGTTTGTAGAAAATATGCTGATTTAGTTGTTTGCAAAAACAATTTTCAGGATATCGCTCAGGATACCAAGCTATATCAACAATCAAACAATGAGCAAAAATATAAAGGTTGACATGAGATATACGAGGAAAGCCCTTGATCAATCTAGATCTCCGGCATAAAACCTCGGGAGCTGACAATCGTCGGCTGCCTTGTTCTTCTTATTGCTTGAATAACCAGGATACA
The DNA here is from genome assembly GCA_030545235.1 of Helianthus tuberosus. Classification (NCBI taxonomy): domain Eukaryota; kingdom Viridiplantae; phylum Streptophyta; class Magnoliopsida; order Asterales; family Asteraceae; genus Helianthus; species Helianthus tuberosus. Next base: position 108,731,641 of record CM060401.1, on the reverse strand, counting down.
GTGCAGGATAATGCTCAGATCTCTACTAAGTGTTACAATAATTGCAAGTAATGAGTGTTAGTGTGTGATTGCAAGAGAAATGTGTATGAATTCTAGAGTTAGAAGTGGAGTGAGTTGAAGTGAAGTATCCTACGAGATCTGGCCATCCATATTTATAGTTACAAGAACCAACAAACTATCCTATTATTCCGGGATACTTTGGAATATTCCCTTTTGAACATTGTAGACTATTTCTCCTGGCTCCAACGTCTCTTTTCCAACTAATTTGAGCGAGTCTCCAGGGGAATTGGTCTTTGTGAACGTTAACAACCTTTAGCTACAAGCTACAAGCAAATCATTAGTAACTGCCAGGATACTGCCTCAGGATGTTACCAATATCCTGGCCCGGTATCCTGATCATAAACAGCTAACATAAAATCAAGATATAGTGTCAGGATATGGGCTCAGAATTTCACCTATAACAATTGTCCCCAAAAATATTGCCCTCGGGGATCGCTAATCTAACGGTAATATTTTTCTAATTTCTTCAAGGCCCTCAATTGATTTGATGATATGACTTGACACGGAACAACTTCCTATGCCTATATCTTCTCCATAATTTCTTCTTTTTAAATGCCATCCAAGAAATCAAAAAGGTAAGTCCTCCTTCTTATCTTTAACTCCCTTCTTCTTCTTCTTCTTCTTCTTCTTCTTCTTCTTCTTCTTTACCTCCGATCACCAATGCCAAGACAGACCAGATCATCTTCCAGCTACTCCTTTGGCCCATGACCTCGTTCCTCAACAAGGTAAATATATCGACCCTGTATTCTGCATACATATGTTGAGTCTGTATCCCGATTAGACAGTATTAATGATACCTGTGTTCTGGTAAGCCTTCAAAGGTGGCTAAGGTGGTGGTTGAAGCTGTAGAAAAGGTGGAGGCTAGAGCTGATGTTGCTGTGTGAGAGCATCGAAGTGGGGAAGGATGGATATTATTGCTTAGGTCGGAGCCCTCTCTTTTAAATTTGAATGGTCTGTAACCCCTAAACAATTTACATTTGCTGCACTTTACTTTTCCTACACTTGAACAATTTAACAGTTGGAGGTGGAGAGATCCTGTGTTTTCAGGACGAAGCCTTCAAATATTTATATAAATATGCTTTAAAAACTTAATTGTGTTCTTGGTTGAAGGATCGTTTTCTGACCCGAACGAGTCGATCAGAAGAGTTTTGCTCAATACAAAAGGCGGAAACAGTTTATCAAGTTCAATTCAACTAGATATTCACTTTAAACTGTCTTTTGATTGATTTGACAAAGAATTACAGCGAGTAGACACTTCGGCAGCAGTTCGGTACTGAAACCGGAAAGTTCACAACTACTCAAACGAAATCAGAAAGCACCTATTTATAGGCAAGGTGATTTCGCACGGAATACTTCACACGAAATAAAGTTCATGCGAAATTACTGTTTCGCACGAAATAGCTACTTGATTTCGTACGAAATTACACACATGTAATTTCGTGCGAAATTACCCTCTAATCTAATTTTGACATATTTCGCGTACTACGTGCCCTGATCTATCTATATACATTCAAGACTCAATACAAGACGAAGTCGACAGACGTATGAACCAACAGACTCCCCCTTGGATGTTGACGAAGTCTTCGGTGTCTAGTCTTCAATCTTCAGTCCTTATCAATATTCTCGAACTCTTCCCAAAGTATCTAACAATGTAAAGTATACTTAATCTTCTTTCTCTTCTCTTCTCTCTCTTCTAGAATCTCAACCTGGCTTTGTGCTTTTCTTGATCAGGTCTCTTGATTCCTTAAGTTCATCAGCATCAGCAATTTGCGTGATCTTCAGGATCTGAATCTGGCTCTACTATCTTCAGACTCCCCTTTGCTAGCAGACTCCCATTTACGTTATGCATGGGATCGTAGTCTGGCTTTCACAGATTCAAGATCGTGACCTGGATCACATCCTGCTCAGGATCAAGACCTGGCTAACCTGCACAATCTCTACCTCACAATAAATTTCACAAATTTAAAATTTGACAAATTTATATATCACTTGCAGGTATTAATCAATAAAAAAATGATTTTACAATATTAATCTTTGATGAACCACTTGTAAAAATAATATTTTCATTTTCAAACAATTTTTGATCTTAAAACATCTTAAACAAACTTTCCCAAACCTTATGTTCATCATGCTTAGCACTTGGAATTTTGAAAATCAGCTCTCCAACATCCGTTGTCGAAAATCTTTTTGAATTTTAAAATTTATGCTAAAACACATGTAAAATCTTTTTGGACTTTTGATCTTAAAAGAAAATACAGTAAAGAAATATTTACAGACAATATTTTTTCGAGTTTGTGTAAGAGGATCATATCAGTTTATGAGACAAATCACCAACACCGTCAAGCTCTATACATTTTCAGTTCTAAACAATTCACTTAGATTGTCAGTATACTGATCCACTTAAATTTTCACACAAAGTTCAACTGTTTCGAGATACGGAATTAATGTTTTAAGCACTTAAACTTATTCGCGTGTCCCACCTCATAATATACTCTCGTATCCAGATCCCAATATTCAGTCTTACAGGTGAGTCTACCTAGATGATATCTGTAAAGGGTTAAATTGCGAGGGCCATGAGAGCTCAGGCTATTGCTTCCACAAAATCAGAGAGATGACGGCTTCGACTTTTGGTGTGTTCCCTTTAGAGAATCTTTTCTTCAACAGCACATGATTAGCATTTTGCAATGTTTCATCATTTTTTATGCTGAGGGGGTTGCTATATTTCAAGAAAGCGAAAAGTATTACACGGGGACTAGGCCATTGCTTTCGCAAAATCAGAAGTACCGGGATAATACCCCAGATATCACTGAGTATAAAGACCTAGTATCTCAGAAAGAGGGACCTTTCAAACAAGATTTCGGGGGTTACCCATATATCCGAGAGATGTTCCCCACGATATAAGCAAGTTTGAAATTTAGGTTTATATCTCGACACAATCTACTAAATGTGCAAAAACCTACTGGCACATCATCAGTGAGACTGTTTATCACATTTTGACTTTTCAATTCTTTAGCATGTTGTAATCGTCCACTGATGTACTATCATTTCCTCTTTTTCTCAACAAAACTCATTTTTGAATTTTTCAATGTTTTTTACTTTTTCAAATTTTCAAATGTTTTTGGATTTTCTGAAAACTCTTACTCCCCCTAAAATTCAAAAGCATGTAAAGAAAATTTGAAAACAAACTGTACAAATAAAGTGACAACTGTTGTGAATTGCTTCAAATCGCCATCCACTTGGCATAAACAATCAGAACTCCCCCTGACAACAAACTATTTTCCCATTATGATTTCAAAACACTTAAGTTTGTTTTAATCAAATGGTTTTTCCGGAAAATTAGTTTTGTTGATTTCATAAAACCACTTGTAGGTTAGGGGATTTTTTTCTTCACTTTGTTCTTTCATCTTCAACAGTTTGAAAAATATAACAGTTTTAAACTTCAATCAGCAAATACCACTTGTAGAAAATCAAGTACAACTTAATGTCCCTGATTTACCACTTGTAAGTCGAAATATCACAAACGTGAATTTCTCAAGAAAGATGTCGATTCCTGCTCCACTCTTACCAACCTGGGAGCTTCGACAAGTCCTGGTTTTTAATCATAATAGGTTCCATCCCAGTCACAAACCTGGGATGACCCATCTTTACCTGGTTTCTTTGTTTTCTTTTCATAAAATTCCTTTACCCCTTTGACCTTCCCGTCAACCATTTTTCCAAAAATATTTTGAACTGTGGGGTTAAAAGCTTTTTCAATATCAAATTCTTTCTTTTCAGAGAAAAATTGATTTGAAATCTCAATTTTACCAACTTTTTGTTTAAAATTCTCAGGCCTCAATGGTGGAAAATTGACATCATCCATTGGCGGAATTGATGTTTCAACTTTTAACTCAACACGTGGCTCCTCTGATTTTGTGGAATCAGATTCATCGCCTGAAAATAGCTCCTCTGATTTTGACAAATCAGAATCATTGCTAGAACTATCATCTGATTTCTTAACAACCCACTTTTGATTGTCAAGATTTGCTTTTCTTTTGTAAAAACCTTTTGAACATTCACCAACCTCAAATTTCGAGTTTTTGAAAATTTTGAATTGTTTAGTTGGTGGTTCATCTTCAACCATCTTTTCTTTCAGTTTTTCAGAAACTCCCTGTTTTGTTTGAATTGCCTTTGGACAGTTCCTGACAATATAACCAACTATTTTGCATTGAAAACACGTTCTCGTTTCTGTCTTTTGAGCAACTTCCTTCTTCATCTCTTCTTGCTTCTTAGCAAGGAATTCTTTGTTTGTCTGTTTGCTGAACAATTGCTCCTTTTCCTCTTCAGATGATATTCCTGAAACAAACACAGTTTTTGGTTTATAAGTTTTCTCATTTTTATGATTTTTCGGTGGAATAAATCCAAGACCTTTTCTTTTGAAATTACCGTTATGGTTTGGTTTCTTTTGAAAACAAGAACCAGAACTGTAACCCTTTTTCTTGTTTAAACGTTGTTGAACTCTTGAGGTGTAAGGTTTAGGTTTTTCAGAAAGATTTACATCTTTTGTTTCAGAAATATTAATTTCTGTTAGTTTAAAAACCTTTTTGATCATTTCAGTTTTAACACTTCTTATTGGAAATTCTTCATCAGAAAATAATTTGTCAGAATCATTCAAAGTATAAGCTACTTTGAACATTTTGTCATTCAAATTAGACTTTAATAACAGAAATTCTTTATCGAAAACCCGTTTTCCCTTTTTTACTGTTGGACTTGACGTTTCAGACTTTGACTCTGAATTTGACTCCAACTTTGACTCCTCGGTTTCATCGTTATCCAACACCTGATCGACCACTTTCTTTATTAATTCAGACTCATGATCAGTGTCAGACGATGTGAAAGTGACATCGATGTTGTCTGGCAAATTTTCTGAAGACTCAGACTCCCACTGTAAATTGGTTACCTTTTTTACTCTTTCTGAATTTGGATTTCGTGGAGAATATCCATTTTCAAGTCGGGGTGGACACTTGTTGTAGCTGGCACTTTGTTTCTTACCAGATGTCTTTACTTCAGTATCCTTTCTCTTTTTGGAACTTTTGTCTTCAGATACTTCCTCTTCATCAAATACCTTCATGCCTTCAACGGTTGGATAAATCCTGTCAATAACATAAGAAGTACATGAGTAACTTTTTAACAATCTATTAACTCTTTCTGTTTCAATCCCTTGGATTTCCAATTTCTGTTCTAGCACAACACACTTCTCAATGTAATTATTGACGACTTTTTGCTTTGTCATGAAAGATCCTTGAAGTGTTTTCATAGCTGTTGCTTGTTCACTGCTTGATTGATTGTACTGATTCATCACTTTGTTTTAAACATCATATGATTCTTTCAACATGTTCATGTTATGAATCAAAGTACTGTTTTGCTTCTTTACAGCCTCACAATTTTCACATATCACTGGAATTTTTCCTGCATCAGTTTCTGCTTCAATTGTAAAAGCTGGAATGTCTTTTATTTTCTTCCTTATCACAGGAACTTCTTCATCATCACTGCTGACAGGTTTTTAAACTTTCTTCTTTTTCTTTTTAGTTTTTTCATCATCACTATCACTTTCTTCCATCATTCTCAAGTGCTTTTCCATTTTTCTTGCATAATAATCATCATCATTATAACTGTCTTCAGCAACTCGAGAAACAAAAGCTTTATGATTAGACTTCTTGTTAGGATCATAATCATCCCAACTGAAATTTTTCCAGCTAAAACCTTTTGGTAGTCTTTCATCATCTTGATCTATTAGACATGCTTTGCTGTCAACTGAAATATATTTATCCCAAATGGATCCTTTTGTTGTGTTTTTATCATCTTGATTCACCATACAAGCTCTCTTTGATGATTCTTCAATCTCTTTCCTGGCATGAGCAGTGTGTGGTTGTTGTTGATGTGGTTGTTGAGCAACTTGATGATAAATTGCTTTCCGATAGTAATCATTGTTGTTGAACGGATTTTAAGCTCCACTTGCTTCGCGATTTATGCATTCTCTCTTGAAGTGTCCTTTTTCCCTGAAACAAAAACAAGTAACTTTAGATTTATCAAAGCATAAAGTAGAAACATTAGCATCACGGAAGTCATCTCTTCCTGTGATCTGTTTGAATTTCTCGGCTCTTCTCAAGACACTCACTAAACACCACTTTATATCCATCAATTCCATCTCCTCAGCATCAATCTGATCGTAATCCTCTTTTGTCAACATTGGGTTCCCAATCCGACCTGCAACTAAACTCTCATATGACTCTAATACAGTCACCAGCAGAGACATGTGACCTTTTGCAACCTCCTCTGTGTAATTTTGACCATTTTCAAGGTCTAATACCATGTTGCATTGTAGCTTCTTTCCATTCTTGGTTGTTAAAAAGTTTGGATCATATGATGGATATGAAGAAAATTCAGTTTTGCTGTTTGATCCTTTAGATGACCCTCTGATGAACTTTTAGCATTGAATGCAGTTTCAACCTTTGGTGACATGTTGGTCTTATCACTGATACCTCCTTTTTAATAAAGACCGATATCTTGTTCACCATCAAAATCCTTCATTCTTGAGATTTTCCTTTGTTCCATTTCTTGAGCTTCAATTTTCTCTATGAATTTACTCAGTGTCAAATTCCCAAAATCTTTCTTGTTTCTCAACATCATGAGGTATGCGCCCCAAGTTTCATGTGGCAACGCATCAGCCAATTTCTCAATTAATTCTTCATTGTCCTTTGTGATGCTCACCCTCTTCATGTTGACTAGCAAATTGCAATATCTTTCAATGATCTGCTTAGTACTTTCAGTTCTTAAAGCCCGAAATAGATCAAATTATTTCTTCAAAAGTGATTTCTTGTTTTTAATCATTTCTTTACTACCAACAAACTTCGATTTTAATGTTTTCCAAATTGAATATGCACTTCCATTGTGTTGTAGTAAGACCAAGATATCTTCTTTAACTGCTTGATGCAATAGACTAATCATCATCTTTTCATTTTTGTATTTCTTTCTATCATCAACACTTAGATCTTTAATAGCAATTTCCTCTTCATCATCATTCAATGGTCTAACATATTTTGTTTCAACACATTCCCAAGCATCCAAGTAATTTGATTGAACCCAATTCTCAAACCGTTCTTCCCATCCTTTATACTCCTCGATGTTCATGAGCTTTGGCGGTTTTTGCATGGTGCCCGTTTCATTTTCCATGTTCAAGTTCTGAGTAACAGATACCGGAGTAGTCGGGGTAGTAGCAAATGCGTTATAAAATTCCTCTTCCATGTTTCGGTAACAAGTTTCACAAAAACAGTCTTTCAAACGAAATCACTTTCAAGCGAAGTAGCCTTTGGAGCGAAATTAGATTCAAACAAAATAACCAATCTATTGCGTAATTACTGATTTCATGCGAAATAACACTCTTTCAAACGAAATATGTAATTTCGTGTGAAATACTCAAGCGAAATAACAATTTGATGCGAAATAGCTAATTTCGTGTGGACCTCTCAAACGAAATTCCAATCTGGTGCGAAATAAGTAATTTCGTGTGGAATTCTCAAACGAAATAACACTCTCAAATGAAATAAGCCTTATTTCGTGCGAAATACTGCTGATGTCATCATCTCGAGCTGTTTTTGCCAAAATTGATCAAGTTTTTGTCCGATTTTAAGTCTGAAACTTTCAAGGGTTTGTTAAAACACTATTACGCGTATAATGTGTGAAATTCAAGACATTTTAACCATGAAAACAAGTTTAATTTTGAAAATTAGGTGTAGAAAACAGAATTTTTAGCTGAATTGGTATGAACTCTTCCTCCTGAGCTCTGATACCACTTGAAGGATCGTTTTCTGACCTGAACGAGTCGATCAGAAGAGTTTTGCTCAATACAAAAGGCGGAAACAGTTGTATCAAGTTCAATTCAACTAGATATTCACTTTAAACTGTCTTTTGATTGATTTGACAAAGAATTACAGCGAGTAGACACTTCGGCAGCAGTTCGGTACTGAAACCAGAAAGTTCACAACTACTCAAACGAAATCAGAAAGCACCTATTTATAGGCAAGGTGATTTCGCACGGAATTCTTCACACGAAATCAAGTTCATGCGAAATTACTATTTCGCACGAAATAGCTACTTGATTTCGTACGAAATTACACACATGTAATTTCGTGCGAAATTACCTTCCAATCTAATTTTGACATATTTCTCGTACTACGTGCCCTGATCTATCTATATACATTCAAGACTCGATACAAGACGAAGTCGACAGATGTATGCACCAACATTGGTGGATGGGTCTCTTTTTGAGATGAAACCAAGAATACAATCTTTTGGACCATTAATAATAAACTAACCTTTTAGCCTTATCTATTGTTGTTATGTTTTTATTTTGAAAGGTATGTCTGATCAAATATCCTAGTCAGGGTACTGATGAAATGTTCAATACTTTTGTCATCAAAATGTTAGATAAAACTTGGTTGAATATGACTTTTTAGAAAACTTAGATCATTTAGATAAGGTGTTCAAGACTTGAAAAATAATAAATCATACCAGAAACACTTAGGCAATAATTTCCAACCTCAAACTTTAAATCCTTTGCAATGTCCCCGGCATGGATGTCCCCTGTCTGTGCAGGATATTGCATCAGTGCATGACATACTTGAGTATTTCTTCACTTAGTGATTAAACTTCGTAGCTTTTTATCCACAAAAGAATGTGTGTAATCACAGTTTGTCATATCTTTGCAATCTTGTCAAAAACATTAGAAAGGTGAAAACCTTTAAATCTGGGGATAAACCCTTCGCATCCTGGGGATAAACCCTTGTTTTCGTGCGCTACAGGTGGCAGTGTATAAACTCCAAGACTTAGAAAGGTGAAAACCTTTAAACCTTAGGGAGTATGAAAATACCCTTAGAAAGGTGAAAACCTTTAGTCGCCTTCTTTGGGCAGCGGGTTTTTATGTGACCCTTCTCGCCACAACCATAGCATGTGGCGTCCTTCAAGTCCCTGCATTCATGGGTCTTGTGATCCATCTCTTAACAGATGACACATCCCCTGGTCTGTTCATAGAAACATTTTCCGAAGTGCTTCTTCCTGCAGATTTTACATTTGGGTTTTGCCTCCTTTAGCTTGGACTGGTTATAGTTTGAACCGGTCTTACCCTTTTTGTAACCCTTATTTGGGGTATTATAGCACTTTCGCTTATGATCCTTTAATATACGGTCCACGGCTTTGTTTACGGCTGTATCTAACATAGCCTGTAACACGGTGCCCGTTAAGTTCAGTCTTGCATCATCATTCTGATCAACTGGATGATTGTGAGCTTCAGATGAGTCAGCCATGGTGAAGCTTTGAAGGCTACAAACCAAGTATTAATAATTTGTTTAATTATAAAGTGAATTGACGAATTTGATAATTAAATTGCCATGGTGTAAATAAACCATATAGGCCAATAGATAGTATTAAATTTATTTGATTATGTTTTGCCTAGGTTTTGAAATAAACCACTTTTGGCGTTTAAACGGAATATAATCCTTCATATTTATTAGACAGGGGACATAAGTCACGACTGTCAATGTCGTACCGACATTTTATATAGCACTAGGTCTTGTTCCAAAGGACTTTTGATGGCACAGAGGCCTTGTCACTAGGGAAATTTTAAAACATAATCAATGATCCTTTGGATCGGAAAATTTCATAGTTCATTGTCTTGACAAGAAGTTATGAAATAAAACTATCTTTTTCATGTATACATCTTTGCCCGTAGGTATACATCCCAAATGGATGTCTTGATGTGTACATCATGTTCGACGTTTATTAGCTATGATTCCTATTGATCATTTATGCTAAATAAGGGGTTTGGAAGTTCCTAATATAAAGATGACAAGTGTGATTTTATCGCATCACCTGTTTGTCAAGAGTGTTAACATGTTTTCGGATGTTAACAAGGATTGGAATCTTTTGAATAGGTTTTACCATCTTGGCCATGTCTGAAATGACATCTAGGCTAGGTTTTACTTTTAAGATTCTTTTTAATATTTAACGCAGAACAATTCTAAATTGAGATATTAATAAGGATCTGAATCTAATTGAGGAACTACCATCTTGGCCTTGTCTTTAGATGACACATGGGCTAGGTCTTTTCATTTTTAGATTTCTGGCATTTTATTATAATGGCAGATCTTATAAAAGGAATGAAAATTTTGATTTATTTCATATATTATGTTCATATATAATGATGAAATGAAATTTAGATAAAACATTCCAATGATTTCAAAAGAGGCACAGGATTGCCCTAAACGAGAGTTGAAAGAAATAATGTTGTCCATGAAGGGACTGAAAGATAAGTATGCCCTTATAAGGACTTACTAAGGAAACGAACTTCAGTAAAAGGAGTTTCTTCTTCATTTTATTTCTGAATATTTTCTCCTTGGTTACACGTTTTTACTAGTCACAGTACGAAGCTCAGCCTTTCCTAGGCTTCAAATGGGGAGAATTTCCATTACAGTTTCTTTGCTTGGCGACATATTAAAAATATATAGAATTGAAAGCAATAATTCTCCGAATAGAGATGAGAGTATTCCTATGTTAAGTCTAGACTTAGAAGGTCAAGGAATGTGATACTGTGTCATTGAGATTAAACACAAAAAGGCTAGTGTTTAATTCACTCAATATTGGCTCTGATACCAACCTGTCACACCACCGATATTTCCATGTATTACCGGTGGGCCCGGTGGGGAGTATCGTGACGTAGTTGATATCATCATAGTCAAACAACACAATTTAAATGCACAGCGGAAGCAAAGGATAAATATATTACATTCCGAATCAAAAGTAATATTAAATATTACAACGGAATGTAAGATGGATCCACAGGCGGATCTTAAAACTGAAAGATAACATTGTTCAACAGACTTTAGTCATCTAGAACTTGCAAGATTCCCTATTAACGCCCTGAGCTCCCAGCCAATTACGTACAGTACCTGTCACTTAATATTTTTGGAAAAATAGGTCAGTTTACACTGGTAAATACAATTAACTGACTCATTTTGAAAATGTTTTTAGAAAATTGATTTGAATGCATATGGCACAAAACTTTTTATAGCTTGGGATAATTATTTATATATAAACTTGTAAAAGAATTACATGTTCGTTATACGTTCAGTAGCCCGGGTTGAATACCGGGTTAAAGATTAATAGACACACCACATGGTATAGTCCCGCGGCGAGTTATTCTCGTAACCGACGGTTATACCTTATTATTTATATATGCACTGGCGGGTGTACGCCTACACCCCGTGTTAAGGTCGTGGCCATTTCATGAATGATGCCAAGGATATCCGGGACATGGTCATTAACCCCCCAAAGGCTTTAAGCAAACACAACAATTTAAACGGGTCATCTTAATAAAGTAACCTTCATACGATTACAAATTCAATGCCCGACCAAGCGGTATTTTATATACTGGACCCCAAGCCCGTATAAGGGAAAATAAGTTAAAAGTATTTACCTGAGCTTAAAAAATGCAATTTATACTCAGCCGTATATCCTAATCAGCAAGTGCAAGTAACTTTACTAGATTAGAATGTGATTAAGCGAAGACCGGATTAGAATGTGATTTCAACATGACAAGCTTGTATGCTTGTTTAATATGGGTAAACTAAACATATTCTGGATTTTGAGATAAAAATCATAAGGTTTGACCCCTTTCGGCTAATTTATGCAAACTAGTTACATAAACCGATCCGAACGCGAAAAGTGCGTAACGGGTAACCAAATGAGTCATGAACATGTTTCCTAAGTTAATATGCCTTTAATATGTTGTGATATCAGTAGGATACCTTCCATTATGCCCAAAACGAATTTAAAACCAATTTATGCCGGTAGGGGTATTTTGGTCATTTTAAAGGTTATAAAGAGGTTAAATAATAATCTGAGGTCCTGGCCTGATATAATTAGTAAAATACTTAATTTAATAAGTTATTTCAGTAGGGTATTACATATATGTGAAATTTATTATTTATATCCAAACTATGCACCGAAGGGGCATTTTGGTAATTTCACATAAGCTTTAAAGGTCAAAATTAGAATTATGAGTTTAAAACTTTTGCCTACTATTTAATTATGAAAATTTACTTAAAACATCATTAGATATCAAACCTTATATGTTAAAAATAGTTTTAACTTATACTATGCGTTAAAAACGCGTAAAAAGGCGATTTTAAGCGATTTCCGGGCTTTATAAGAAAAGCTGATATTTTTATCATTCCAGAAAGCTTAAAATGTTTTATTTATCATATAAAATCAGTAACAAAAACTTTGGTATCAAAATGTTATGTAAAACTCATTTTATGGCCAAAAGGGCAAAACCGACATTTACCGAATCAAGGCTAGAACCCTATGTTATGCTCAGCCTAAAAATAAATAAAAATCTTCAAAAATCCCAAAATATTATTTTATATCAGTAGGTAAAAAGTTTGGTATCAAAAATTGGGTTTAGATAGGCTTTATGCTAATTACGCCGTTTAATTAATAAAAAGCTTTTTAATTACGCTATTGAGCATAACTCCTAATCTAGACCTCAAACTGATGTGAAATTTTAAGGACAAGTTTATAAATCACTAATAAATATTATTGTCCTCTCACATTTTCAAAATTCTTGTTTTAGGGTCAAAGGGCATAATGGTCAACATTTAAGCATATAACGGGAACATGCATATGAATCGGATAAATAAGGAACCAAGTTGTATAACCTCAGAGGGTTACACTAACCTATAACATGGTCCTAAAGGAATCCTAAGGCATATCTAAACCAAGCTAAATCGGGTCAGAACTGAAAGTCAAAGCAAAAGTCAACTTTTGCGACTTTCGGTTCCTAACCGAGCCTATACACAAAATCGTCGGGTTGAACATGCTTAAACATGTTCTTATATTAATTACCAAGTTATTTAAGTGCTAAACCGTGTTCCATAACTTCAGTATTATTAGTTAGGAATTTATTTGTAAAAACTGACTCGTTTGACTTTTTATTAAGAAGTTTGACCCGACAATTGACTGAGTAAACGTGGTAATTAGGAGGTGCCCTTTAGAGGGTTTAACACCTACCTAATTACGGTCACGTAGCCACGTTCATTGTGAACAATGGCTCGACCATTTAAAAGTCAAAGCGTTTATCGAAAACGCTTGACTTTTCGGCTATAAACGTCAAACTAATTAACTAAGCACGAAGGAACACTTACGAATTGTCCAAAGGACTGAATAGAGGTTCTCAAGAAGCTCAAGATCCTCCAAGAATTCAGAGAGCAAGCAGAAATGAAATGAGGTGCAAATGAAAGCCAAGATCAAGGGGGTATATATAGGTTTTTGAGAACCGTTAGGATCGTTTCTTGATAAATGAGCCTTGATCTGGATCGTACACATCTTACCCCCTGATTTCTAATACTATGGGTGCCCAATGATTGAAGAAATACCATTTGCAAGTGATTAAAACAGCTGGAACAGCTGATAACAACTGGGAAATTAGTTTTGCGGCTCTGACATGCTCACACAGGCCGCGTAAGGTTCATGGGAAACTTACACGGGCCGCCTGAGATCCCTGGTTCAGCAATCAAGTTTCTGAAATGGCAGTTTTGGTCCCTGCATGCTTCTAAGCCCCTTTCTGATGGGTTTGAGGCCCGTTAAACCATTTTTAAGCCTCTACAATGATGCCTAAACATGAGGGACATGAAACGTGCTCAAGAACATGTCGCATGTCGGTTCGTTTGGTCGTACGGTCACGTTGTTCGACTAATTACGACGAAACACGAACGGACGCTAAAAACGATCCAAATTACGCGACGAATGGAATTTTATCATGCCGAACACTAAAATAAAATATTTTAGTGCTTATATAAATTTTTGGTTGTCCGGAGATATTCAGAATGTGAGATATGCGCGAAAATGCAAACTTGTGCACTTTTTGACACTTTTAGTCCCTGCATGACTTAAAAGTTTATTTTTGCGCACAAAACACCTCTAAGCCTATTTCTAAGCTAGGTAAGGGATAATTAGGGCATGTTTAACTTACGATAATAATCCGGAAGGTTCGATACCATACGAATCGACATACTTTTGCAGTTTGACGCAAATAGTCCCTTAATCGCACAAAGTAGCGCGAAATGTCATTTAATGATATCCAAGCCTTCCATGGCCCATAATGGGCATTCCCAAGCATGGGTTTAATTATTTCTACGCTCTCGCTCGCTTAATTGGTCACCAAAACGCGCAGATTCAAAAGTTGACGCTTTAGGTCCCTTTAATGCGCAAATTTACGCATATCATAATTTAATAGCATCGAAGCCTCATCTAATCCATATTAGGCATTCTTGAGAGTATTATTAAACATCACGATGCTTCAGGTTTGCTAAAAGGTCATTCAGAGGTATAATTAAACATATTGACACTTTTAGTCCCTCTAACTTGCAAAGTTGCGCCTAACTTTACTTATAGGCATAAAAACCTTAGACGGCCAATAATTGGCAATCCCGAGAGTATAATCAAATATCATGAAGCTCCCGGTTTATTAAGAGGTCACTCAGAGGTAAGAATTAACATGTTGACGCTTTTAACCCTTCATTGCGCAAACTTTCAATTAATTACGCAAACGGCTACACTCTATCATCAAGTGGCTCATTTGTGAATACAATTATCGTAAGAGGTTATTTAGAAACTTATTTTAGGTATACTAACACTTCCAGTCCTTTCAGAATCAAGGTTTTCGATTTTTCGAAAAATTAGTCCCTTAAATTCAACATTTGACTTCATTAGAGTTTATTACACGTGTCAATACATCATTGGATGTGATTTTACGAGGTGTTACACCCCAGCATGGTTGCCATAGTCTCCTTCGTGTATATCCTGAAGTACCTCCTTGGTCTCAGGATCCTTCAAGCATCTTAGGTATGGAACTGCAAGAGATCTCTTATCCAAAATATTATTTATAATAGTAAAACGAGATACCTTCATCCTGAAAGCCCTAGGATTTGCATCATTTGGGATATCTCCTTCTTGAAGATATTTCCCAATTGGGGTCATCCAGGATTCAGGATCCTTCTCAGGACATCCATCACCAGGATCCTAGATACTTGCTACTTCTTTATCCTGAGATTTGAAATATTCCATCGCAGGTTATAAGATGTGCACTATTGGTATCTGAGTTCCCTCCGGTATCCTGACAGTAGATCCTAAGTTTGCTAGAGCGTCAGCTTCAACATTCTTTTCTCTTGGTACCTGTTCAAGTGTAAAAATTTCGAAATATCCTGCTAATTTTTTTAACAATTTCAAGATATTCAGCTAACTTTTCACCTTTTGCTGCATAAGATCCATTGAAATGGTTAGTAATCAACAGGGAATCAACATATACTTGTAAACATCTAATACTCATATTTTTAGCCAATTCTAATCCTGCTATCAGAGCTTCATACTCAGCTTCATTATTGGTAGCAGAAAATTCACATTTAATAGCCTGTGGTAATATGTCCCCCTTTGGCGATTTTAGTAATATCCTTAATCCTACACCTCTTACGTTGGATGCACCATCAGTATGTAATATCCAAAATTCTGAACTTTCACCTAGTTTTTTTTTACTTCTAGGTCGGCTTTCTCTTGAATATCACTACTAAAATCAGCCACAAAGTCTGCTAAAGCCTGAGACTTTATAGCATTTCTAGGTTCATATACTAACTCATATGCACTTAGTTTCATGGACCACTTAGCCATCCTACCAGACATTTCAGGTTTCCTAAGCACATTTTTAACAGGATAATTGGTTTTTATATGAATCCTATGTGTTTCAAAATAATGCCTAAGCTTTGTTAATGCTATGACCAGAGCTAATATCAATTTCTCTAATTGTGAGTATCTAGTTTCAGCATCTAACAAACTTTTACTGACATAATAAACAGGATACTGCTGACCATCATGAACCTTTACCAAAACATCACTTACTGCGTTCCCCGATACTGCAAGATATAGGGATAATGGTTCAGCATCCTCGGGCTTCATCAATAAAGGTGCAGTTGAAAGATATTTCTTTAATTCCTGTAAGGCTGCTTCATGCTTTTCTCCCCATTCGAATTTCTTATTCTTCTTCAGGATATCGTAGAATTCCTTTCATTTCTTTGAGGATCTTGATATAAACCTATTCAATGCCACTACTCGTCCTGTTAATCTTTACACATCTTTGATGTTGGATGGTGACTTGATATCCAGGATAGCTTTGATGTGCTCCGGGCTTGCTTCTATCCCCCTTTTAGTTACAATATATCCTAAAAACTTTCCTGCCCCCACTCCAAAATGGCACTTGGTAGGATTTAGTTTCACGTTGTACTGGTCCAGGATATCGAATGCTCCTTCAATATCCCGAAGATGATCCTTAGCCTTCTTGGACTTTACCACCATATCATCAATGTATACCTCCATGGTGTCCCCCAGTTTGTCTTTAAACATCATGTTCACCAATCTTTGGTACGTTGCACCTGCGTTTTTCAAACCGAAAGGCATAGCAGTATAATTGTCACACCCCCAAAATACCACACGCGGAAACTTCCGCGAGGCGTGTGACGTACCAGGATCTAAGCCACCAATCACATTGAACTCTTAGATAGGTTTAAATAAAACTTTCATTCATTAATACAAAGAGTTACAAACGTTACATATCATTCATCATATACAGCGGACGCATATCTCATTTGTTAAGTGTATCATAAACCGTTAAGCTCGTATTGAGATTCCAAGTATAACGACCCATGACCACTCCAGCCTTCCAGACAGCAAGTTGCACAAGATATAACCCTATAGACCTGCAAGCATGCAGACAAGTGTGTCAGACGACGCTGGTGAGTTCAAAGTTTTGTTAACGCGTTTAGTTACCAGATGTGTGTATAAAACAGTTCAACAGTTTGATTTGATGTTTCGTTGTTTTGATGTTGTTATTACTCGATTACCGAATAGCTACAAGATATGTGATTGCCCAACCCCAATGTCTCTATCAAAACATTAGTCATGCTTTTAAGAAATTAGTTCACAACCGTCCTCCCCGGTACGGTGTGAGGGTGCCAAACCTAATAGCGCTATCAACTAATAACCTCGTTGCCTCCTCGGCAACTGTCGGTAGATGTAAGGGGTCTTATGAGATAGATACTGAGTACAATAACAAACATCCCAATAAACACGCGTTCCTCCCCGGAACGTTACCCGATATCCCTCCCCGGGATGCATGCTTGAGAAAAGTAGTGAACTCACCTTTGGTTTGCTCGGTAAAGTTAGTTACTTGCTTAACAGTTGATCAAACACGTCCTAACATAATTACCGATAACAATCAGTCTCAGGTGCACATAAACTACATCTTTCATGTACAATTAATTCACGTATTCTGTGTTCACATAATGCACATTTATTAGACCCGTAGCAAACACATGTAATTCAAGTCATGACAGTTAATCTGTTCACCCTGTGCCATTGAATAATCACATAACATGTAACAGCCTGCCAAGGATTCGGTCCACACATTGTAAGTGCAACAGCCCAATCATATTACATACATACTTAATTTATTCGCATACACTTCAAAGTCCATTAGTGCTACTGTATCCATTACGTGATCCGCCACCTCTCAGCCGAGGGTGCGGCCTAACAACCAATCAGGGTCCATTGGAATGCTATGCGGTCGAGTGCCATTCAATTTTCAGTGTGCACTTAGCCCAGATTCGCGGCCCATCACTGATGTTACACGAGTCCAATTATAAATCAACTATAGCTACGTAGTCCAGTTACAAATGTCCACCCTAGGCCTCAGTTCCCCTCTATTTATTTTTAACCAATTTCAATCTTTAAAAGAGGTTGATATGGACCTACTGTTACTACCATCCATTAATAAAATTCATCAAGTTCCTATCATTGTATTCCATATATCATTACCCAACATTAACGATCCAGTACCAGACTTTGATAACCATCCCTAATGCCCATGCACATATTCAAAACCCTTTCAGATTAATATGTCGATTCCAAATCAAGAATTCACACTACCATGCACCCTAACCTTCATCATTGAAACCCTTAATATAACACGTTAATATTCTAGAAACTACCGCCAATCCACATATAAGAAAACAATAATAAATTATCACATAATCGCCACATGGCCATCGTGCGTTTATTCAACATAGCTTAATCAGGAAATCAGGAAAATAATCAACCAGTAATCATTATATAGTCATCGACTAACAACATGCAAACAGCTAATCACCAGATCCTTATTTAATATGATTCACACAACAATTAAAGTTGATAAGATTTCACATAAACAACATCAACATACATCTATAATTTGTTACATCCAGATCACACAATTAATAATAAACACAAAATCTACTAACCAAGGTTCGCCCGACAGAGATGATGTCTCGCTGATGAGAGGGGTAGGGGTCCACTGTCGTCGTGATTCAAGGGAGGGGTAGAAGGAAACTAGGGTTTATAATCTTTTGTGTTCCAAGTCAGTTACGTATACATGTATGTACATGGACAAGAGATTGGGCCGGTTAGGTTTGCTTATTAACGGGGAATAGTGGTTTGGGCCGGTGGTCACCCACTAATGGGGAATAGGTTTGTTTATTAGATAAATGGCCGACATGTTAGTTATATCACACATGTTCCTGACAATTTAATCACATACTCCCATGCAAACATTATCAATTATTCATGTATATATATGGCCGACAATAATAAATTTATTGGAATGCAACTTATCTCTTTAAACACTTTGACTTTATGTGACCATCAAATGCCATCTTAGGTCATGATAAACTTATAAGATGAATGTGTGAAATTTAAGTCTTTATACAAATCTGTGTGAGTAATGATTGAGGATGAAACAGTGAATTGACAAAACAAGATGAGTAACACATTCGGATAAATGATGTTATGTGTCGGCTATGTGCTAGAATCATATTTACAACTCAATCAATTATGCTAATGGGTTTCCAACCAAACAACACACACACATTGCACAACTATAAAACATACTAGCACATTTATCAGAGTCACGGATCGAATAGATAGATTAAAACAGGAACAGGGAAATCACTAAATCGAAGGCACTAACCCTGAAACTTCGGGTTGTCACATCATCCCCAACTTGAAAGGAATTTCGTCCCGAAATTCGACAAGTAAGCACAAAGGACTGAAGTGAGAAAATCAAGGTTGTTGCGGATTTTCCTCAGGTGCCACAATAATAGTAAATACCTGTTGGTGTCATGAAAGCAGTATCCTCCTGATCCGAAGGTTCCATTTGGATCTGCTGGAATCCTGAGGATGCATCCATAAATGTTAGCATTTCATGACCGGCGGTTGCATCCACCATCGAGTCTACATGAGGCAGAGGAAATGGGTCTTTAGGGCATGCTTTATTCAATTCTGTGTAGTCCACACAAACTCTCCATTTCCCATTCTTCTTTTGAACTATGACCACATTTGCTAGCCACTTGGGAAATTTAACTTCCCTAATCATCTTGGATCTCAGCAATCTTTCAACCTCCTCCTTTATAATTGTGTTTGTTTCAGGAGCAAACTTCCTTCTCTTTTGTCGAATGGGCGTGAAAGACCTGTCAATCCCAAGTTTATGGGTTATAATTGTCACACCCCGCCCACGTAGAACAACAAAACGTGGCAAAAACGTCGGGGAGTGTTGTAACAGAATTAATTGTTTCATAACCATGGCAATTAAAGTTATATTTTTATTTATCAATCAAGAGAGTTACATTGTCTTAAACAAGAAACAAAGGGTACATAACATAAATTAACTAGTTCTTGCTTCGTTTTAAGTCACTAAGGCACAAGTCCGCCTAAGTGTGTCTCGATCATCTTATGCAACAGCTCCTGAAAACACATGTGAAAATAGGTACGTCAGCATAAAAATGCCTATGAGATACATAGGTTTTTATGAAAATAGGATTCATGACTTGTGTTTAAAGAAACTGTTTAAAAAGTAGCCATGAATCTTGTTGAGTGATTCCTTTCATAAATCATTTGAAAAGTGATAAATAAATCCAATGATATATATATGTATAAAAGAATAATGCATGGTTAAATGAGTAACCATGTGAAATGAGTTTGTATAAGTTAAGTTATTTGTAAAACGATGTTTATGTGAAAATTGTATTGTAGATGTAATATTGTCTAAACTAAAATGGTTTAAATAATGCTACGATATGTAACACCATAAAAGCACTTATATATAGGAAGTACCAGCCGCGTATCCACCATGATTTTATCGTATTACACGTCGCCTCGTTACTTAAATCATTTACCCAAACAACCACCAAAATGTAAAGTTTAACAATTGTAGAGATGTTTATGTATGGTCAAATACGGTTCACACGGTTCAACAGTTACAAACGGTTCACATAATCAAATGGTTACAACGGTTCACATAGTCAAATGGTTACAACGGTTTACATAGTCAAATAGTTACAAACGGTTCAAAATGTAATATAATGTGTTCATATGCTGGATGAGCATATGCAATAGGATGTAATGTAAAACAATGTGTCCATATGCTGGATGAGCATATGCAACTAGATGTAATGTAAAACAATGTACTAAGTATGGTAAGTAAACATACAAAGCAGGAAAAGTCATGTAAATCAATGTGCTAGCATGCTCAGTCAACATACATAGCAGAAATGTAAAGTAAAACAATGTACTAAGTATGCTAAGTAAACATACATAGCAAAACAATGTAATGTAAATCATGTACTATAAATGTACTAATGAACATAGCAAGTATATGATGTGAAAACATGGTAAGCATGAAAGTAACAAGTAGGCACATGTGTTTCACCCCAAAACAGTTTGGAAAATAGTAAAAGAGGGGTCTATGTACTCACTTGAGATTGCTTAGAAGTCCTAGGATAACCACCAAGTAATGCTAGAGATCACGGAAATCAAACGACACCTAATATAGGTAACTATGTTAATAAACCGGACCTCAATCGGAGGATCGGATAGAATGAGGGCTCGTAAACCAAATGAGTATGGGAACTCATGTAATATGGTTTAATAAATCCTACATACTACTGTGAAACCTACCCTAAGTGCTTACGACCCATTACGACCCGTTTAGGTAGCTTATGCTACTTTAACGCGTCGTTTGCGTAAAACGCGTTCAGAACGCCTAACTAGCCCTATGATAAGTAAACTATGCCTTAACATGTCTAATATTGTTTCCAAATCAGTTTAGATATCAAAAGTTATGTTACATTTGCTTAAAATGAATTTTGGCGTAAAAAGGGCATTTTGGTAATTTGCCTAAGGCATATATACTACCTATCATACAACTACTCAAACGATGTGACCATAAGGTATAACCTCGGAAGGTTATTCCTTATACAACTATGGTCACCTAATATGTTTGATCGGATCCTAATGATCGACCAAATGGGTCGGGTTCGAAAGTATAAGCGATTGTTTAGATCGCTTACCTTACGACCCTATATAAGCACTAAACTAAAAGTGACAAGCTAAGCATGTTAAAACATGCTTAACTAAGTTTAGAAAACAGGTTTGGTATCAAAACAAATGGTTTTGATACCTAAGAGTAGTTTGGTTACAAAATACGCAAGAATGCGCATTTTGGCCGAAACTACGACTCGTCGCTGAGCCTAGATAACGTGGTAATCAGTAGGTATAGTCAATAGGGACTATAACCATCGTGATTACGCTCATGTTATGAAGTTCAAATGAACTTCTCATTGACCATAAACTGGTCAATGCAGAAAGTCAAACAAAGTTTGACTTTAACGCTAAAAGAATAAAAAGAACGAAAGAACACTTACAACGGGTCCCCGCAAGCTTTGATTTCCAAATATTTCTCAGATATGAAGCGTTTTTACACCTCAACTTAGAGAAACTTTCAGAAATCAAGTGGGTTTTTAGTTGGGAACTTGGGGGTATTTATTGGATTTCTTGAACCGTTAAGATCGTTTATCGTAAAACGTGATTCAATCTCATCCCTACACTTGTTGCAACACTAAGGTACTTCAAAATGGCCCCCCATGATCAGGTATCAACATGTGGAATTGAGTTTATGGGTGCTAAACAGCTGTTAAACACATTCTGATGTTCTGGGAGGTCCTTACGGACCGTAAGGGTGAGGGCTTACGGTCCGTAAGCCAGCAACTTTGCAGAATCAAAAGTTTTGGTCCCTGTTGATGTTTAAGCTCATTTCCGACACTTCTAAGGCCCGTCAATCCAACTTTAAGGCCCTAAAATGATGCCTAAACATTGTGAACATGAAACATGCTCAAAAATATGCCGTATGTCAGTTCGTTTGATCGTACGATTGCGTTGTTCGATTAATTACGACGGAAGTCGTAACGGACGCAAAAACGATCTAAATTGCGTGACGAATGGATTTTTATCAAGCCAATCACTAAAACATAATATTTTAATGATTACATAAATTTTTGGATGTTCGGATGTATTCAGAACGTAAGTTATGCGCGAAAATGCAAACTTAAAAACTTTTTCACGCTTTTAGTCCCTGAATGACTATAAAGTTTATTTTAGCACACCGAACCCCTCAAAGCCTATTTCTAAGATATGTAAAGGATATTTAGGGTGTGTTTAACTTATGGTCATGTTCCGGAATGTTCGTTACAGTACGAATCAGCATACTTTCGCAGTTTGTCGAATTTAGTTCCTGTAAGCGATTAAACTTGATTTTGTCATACCAAAGCCTTCAAAACTTATTTCTACATTATGTAAAGGTTATTTAAGGTATGTGAAGCCTATTTCACTATTCCGGAGTGTTCGTTGCATTAAACTGGTTATATTTACGCATCAGTGCGCGTATAACCTTCCAGAAAGCGATTTAGAGCCCGAAATCGAACAAGAATTGATATGTGCAAATGATACACATATTTGTACAAATCCCAAGTATGAAATACAATATTTCATTGGTTTGGTATTTTTTTGATGGTCGCAATGACCCAAGTGTCACAATAATATCTTTAGAGATACCTGTCATGTAGGATCGTGAAACGACCTAACGAGTCGATCAGAAGAGTGCTCAGACTGAATCAGAGGCGGAATTCATTGATCCGGTCTCCGTTTAGCTTGTATTCACTAATAAATGTCTTGTTTATTGATCTTGAACAATTTATAGTACAGAGACACTTCGACAGCACCTCGGCGTCGGAAATCAGAAAGTTACAAATGATGACAGTTTGAATGCTATTTATAGGAGAGAGCTCCTGACCGTTTGAAGGTGACACACCACTCTTCAAACAGTCATGACACTTCAAACGGTCATGCCTTTCAAACAAATACATCTTCAAACGGTCACCTAACTCAAACGGTCATGACATTTTGTTTTGACTTTCAACCGTAACAATCTTCTTTTGTCTTCATGTGTGCCAAGTTGTGATGTCATCATTGATGTCACATGGTGACACTTTGATGATGTCACATTTTTTCAACTCTGCAACGAACCCGAGATTCGACATAAGACGAAGACGACAGATGTATGCACTAACAGACTCCCCCTCAGATGTTGACGAGTCTTAAGTGTCGAGTCTTCGCATCTTCAGTCTTTATCAGTCTCTTCTCTTTCTTAGCATATACCAGGATCTTCTCTTTGGCTCTAACCTCGTCAGACTCCCCCTCTCATCATGATGGGATCGCCGTCTGGAATTAGCTATCACCTTGAGATCAATCCCTGGCTTTATCTCTGTTTAAGCTCATTTCCTGCACAAATTTTCTCACCACCACATAAGTTTTTACTTAAATCAATAAGAAAAACTTACTAGTAATAGTTATACCAAGTTCAAATTAATGACCCTGATTAACTAATCAAACCTTTCTTTTATAAAATCAATTTCTTCTTTTAAACGCACGCTTCCAAACCAGTTCATCATGTACAGCACTTGAAATTTTGAAAATCAGCTCTTCAACATCAGTTGTCGAAAATCTTTTTGTATTTTTCAAAAATTTATGCTAAAACACACCGAAAATCTTTTTGAATTTTTGAAACAGAAATGAAATGCAGTAACGAAATATTACAGACAATATTTTTGTGAGTTTGTGCAAGAGGATCATATCAGTTTTTGAGACAAATCACAAGCACCGTTAAGCTTTAAACATTTTCAGCTCTAAACGATTCACGTTGATTGACGATATTGTTGTCCACTTAAACTCAATCTAAAAACTTTCGAAATGCTTACCGATACGTTAAGGTATATTAAGATAGCACTAAGTTCTTATGGACCCCACGATCTCAGCATATCCCCTCATCATGCAATACACTGACTCAAGTAATGCCTTTAAACTTTTATCAACTGTGATTTGTGCGAAAACAAAGCAGAATGTTTAAACATTAACAATCAGGTCGATACTTCCGTATACGCAGAGAAAGTACAATGTTTAAACAAAATAAGAAAATAAAAATAAGTTGAAGTTGTTTATGCTTTAACCACCAGGTCGATACTCCCGTATACGCAGAGGTGATCCAAAGCTTAAATGAAACACCAAAGAAAATAAAGCAGAACGTTTAGGCAATAACATCCAGGTCGATACTCACGTATACGCAGAGGATGTCCAATGCTTAAACAAAATAAAGAAATAAAACAAGTTTAAATCTTTGCAAAATAAAATGCACAATCACAGTGACTTTTCAGCAAAGTTGTGAAAGTTCACAAACTTAACCAGTTTTATGTCTTTCGACAATCAGCGATTACTGAGTAGGCACACAATCAAGAATGACAAAACTAAGTACTATGCTTTCAATCATGTTTCCCACTAGAACTAGGCTTGTTGCTTTAGGTTTGTATCGTTATCGCAAATCTACTAGTCTAGCTGAGCCTACCGTCACATCTTTAGTGAGATCGTTTATCACATTATATCTTTCCATTTCTTTAGCATGCTGTGACAGTCCAACTGATCTACTATCATTTCCTCTTTTTGACAACAAAACTCATTTTGAATTTTATCATGTTTTTGACATTTTCAAATTTTCTAATTTTTGTAAAATTTGTACTCCCCCTAAAATCAAAATATGTCTCAATTTTGATTTTCTGGGAAAATTTGAAAACAAGCTGTACAAGAAACGTGACAACATGATGAGAATCACTTCAATTCTCCATTCACTTGGCTTGAACAATCAGAACTCCCCTTGACAACAAACTATTTTCCCATAGTGATTTCAAAACACTTAAGTTTGTTTTAATCAAAATGGTTTTTTCGGAAAATAAGTTTTGTGTGTCTTTACATAAATTCGGGGATCTTTCATCACTTTGTTTTCTTCAATCACTTGTAAAAACTAACATTTTTAAGATCAATCCACAAACATCACTTGTAGAAAATCAAGTACAACTTAATGTCCCTGATTTACCACTTGTAAGTCGAAATATCACATTCATGAATTTCTCAAGAAATGTGCCGATTCATGTTCCACGCTTACCAACCTGGGAACTCCGGCAAGTCAGGTTTTTCATTTAAACAGATTCATCCAAGCCTGACAGTCCTTGGGTGATCTTGAATTCTTGTTCAACAATGGTGGAAAATTTGCATCATCCATTGTTAAACTAGAATTCTCAATTTTTACCTCAACAACTGGCTCTTCTGGTTTTACCATACCAGAATCATTGCCTGAATGTGGCTTGTCTGACTTTGATAAGCCAGATTCATCGCCGACATGTGGCTCCTTTGTTTCCGAAGAAACAGATTCATTGCCAGCAACTTTCTTCTTCTTCTTTTCCTCTTTCGTCCTCAGATTTGTATCTGATGAATGCGTTTTGCTTGATTTGTCATTCTTTGGCGAGCAAGACGATTTATCAGAACTTTTATCTATTTTACCAGTTGTATCCGAGGACAAAATCCTTTCGAGATACTCCCTCGCTTTCTTCCTCTTCTTCCTCAGTCTGTCTTTTTGTCCCTGAGAAAGTTTCACTTTCTTTTCTTGAACTTTAGGTTCTTGAACCTTCTGTTCTTTGGGCTTGACATTGACTGGTTTCTTCACCTGCTTCTGAGATTCAGCCCTCGATCTTTCATTCGATCTCCTTAGGCAATCTCTGGCAATGTGACCTTTGATATGGCAGTTATAGCATCTCCTCGTCTCATAACTCCAACTCTGGCAGTTAACAGCAATGTGTCCTTGATAACCGCATCTGTAACACACTCTGTTATCGTACCAATCACCATTTTTAGTCCAAACATTTAGATCAAAGCACTGTTTGGCTTGGTGATAATCTTTCCTCCTCTTGTTTGCTGGATTTGGCTTTTGAGCACTGTGGTCCGACCTGCACCACTCATTACCAACAATTTTTGAATTTTTAATTTTTACTTTTTGTGGTTTTTGATTGCGATTGGATGATCGATCTGATGAGCTGTTATTCTCTTTTTGAACATTTTTCAAATTTTTAATTTTTTGTTTCTGTTCCACTTTCTTCTTCAAAGGTTGTTGCTTAGAGCATTCTCCCTTTTCGGTTGATTGTGGAACAGTTTCTTGAAAATTTTCTTTTAACTTCAAAAATAAATTCTTTTTGTCAATTTGTTCTTTTTCATCATCAGATTTTTCATTGCAATCTTCAACTACGACTTTGTCATAGTTTGTGACATTGTCACTTATTGGAACAGAATTGATCGGTTTTGGACAGGGGAACTCAGATGAAGTCACAAAACCTTTCAATTTCTTTTCAAGCTCATATATTTTGTTTCTTGAATTCTCAGCTTCATTTTCAAACTTAGATATTCGTTCAAGATGAGCCTTGATTGTCATTCGAGCATATTCAGCTTCTTTTTCAAGTCGAATAATCGTCTGAAGATGAGAATTTATCATTTTTTGCTTTTCAATGTTATTCTTGCTAAAAACAGATCTCCCATCTTCAAGAATCTTTATTTGAATTTGAAAATCTTTTTCAATCTTTACTTTTTCATTTTCCAAATTGTGTATTTGATTTTTCAAAACATTTTCTGATTTTTTAAGATTTTTGTTTTCTAATGACAAACTCCTCTCAACTGCCTTCAAGAGTTTGTCATTTTCAAATGTCAACTTCTCACAATTTTTCAGCAAAACAAGAATCCGTTTAACATCAGCTTGCTTCTCATCCTTCAACTTGTTGACTTCCAATGTCAAACTTTCCGCATCTTTCAAGAGTTTGCCATTGTCAGCTTCAAGTTTATCACATTTAGAACACACTGATGCAGAACTTGAAGATTCATTCTTCACAAATTCTTCATTTTTTGGAATTTCCTTTGTTTCCATCTTGTATGTTCCTGCACAAAAGAGTTTAACGAAATTAAAAGGATTCATATTTTCATCAACATAACATTTCCTTTTAATATCATATTTCAGAATACTCTTTGTTGCAAGACACACACGAATTCTTTTATCAATTTCAGTAATAACATCCAATTCCAATTTTTGTAAATTCTTTTCCATTTCGTTCAAAAATTCCTTCTTTTTCTTATATTCCTTATGAAACTCTTCATTAACCTCATTAAAGAACTGTTTTGGATAAAGTTCTTGAAAAAAATCTTTCCTTTTTAGCTCAACCAAGAATTTATCCCATTTAGCAGGTAATGCATTTGCCAATTTCGATATCTGTTCATCTTTTGATATTTTAAAATTTTTTCTTCTCAAATTTTCTGTTAAAATTTCAAATCGTCTTTCCAACTCATCCAATGTTTCATCTTTTTGACACATGAAATGTTCAAAACTTTTAACCCAAATGTCCGCACTTACATTTCTATAATTGCTATCCACAGTTCTCATATACCAACGATTTAAATTTTCAAGATAATCGTTTTCTTTTTCATCAAACATTTTCAAACAATGAACTTGACTTTCAAACTACCTGGTTTATTTCAAAACAATCTTGACAACCTTTAACAACAACACATGGGCCAACAACAACAGATTATACTATGATTCTAAAGGGCCAAGATATATTCAAGCAATGTGATCACATGGGCCAGCCAACAACTTACCTATCAATTTTAATTTGGGCCGAGATTTTGTATTAGTTTAACACTTATCACTTTATCATATGGGTTGACAAACCAAAACAAGTAATCACATGATATATGGCCGTCAATCTGACAACATCTCATGTAATAACCGATTGCTTGTTTTTATTTAACCAAGAAAAACATGGGTCTGACAATCTCAACCATGCATTGGGCCGCATAAAAATAGATCACATGCAATTATCGGTAGATAAACCCAATGGCCGACAAAAACGTGAATGCTTTAATGTAAACTGTCACGAACACATGTGATTTCTATTCCCAACCAACTGATCACTTCGATTAAAGTATCACACAATCGATGCACTTTCAATCAGTTCACACTACTCAATGCACTTTCGATAATATCACATGCACTAATACATGCAATCTGACTTGATTCACATGATTTCTTTTCCCAAGTTCCAATAATTTCTTCACACAACACAAAGCAATTTCACGTGAAACACTGACCTACTTTCAAACTGGAACCATGTTTCAAACGGTCATGTTGGCAACTTTCAAAATGGTCAGGTTATGTTTCAAACGGTCATGAGCAAATTTCAAACGGACAGGTCAGTTTCAAACGGTCACGATGTATTTTCAAACGGGAAGGGTCAGATTCAAACGGTCATGTCCAGTTTCAAACTGACAGCCAAGTCTCGTTCAAACGGTCAGCAATTTTCAGTCCATTTTTACCACTTTTACTTCGAATTTTAATCTGAAACTTTCAAGGGTTTGTTAAAACACAATTACGCACACATTGTGAAAGTTATAGCCGATTTTAACCGTGAAAACTTGTTCAGTTTTGAAAAGAAGGTGTAGAAGTTAGAATTTTTCAGCGAAAACGAGCTAAACAGTAAGAACTCTTCCTCCTGAGCTCTGATACCACTTGTAGGATCGTGAAACGACCTAACGAGTCGATCAGAAGAGTGCTCAGACTGAATCAGAGGTGGAATTCATTGATTCGGTCTTCGTTTAGCTTGTATTCACTAATAAATGTCTTGTTTATTGATCTTGAACAATTTACAGTACAGAGACACTTCGACAGCACCTCAGCGTCGGAAATCAGAAACTTACAAATGATGACAGTTTGAATGCTATTTATAGGAGAGAGCTCCTAACCATTTGAAGGTGACACACCACTCTTCAAATGGTCATGACACTTCAAACGGTCATGCCTTTCAAACAAATACATCTTCAAACGGTCACCTAACTCAAACGGTCATGACATTTTGTTTTGACTTTCAACCGTAAAAATCTTCTTTTGTCTTCATGTGTGCTAAGTTGTGATGTCATCATTGATGTCACATGGTGACACTTTGATGATGTCACATTTGTTCAACTCTGCAACGAACCCGAGACTCGACATAAGACGAAGACGACAGATGTATGCACTAACATGTCATATCCTCTTGTTTCCATGCAAACGTGGACATCCTGCATTTCAAAAAATTGGTTAGCTGATTCTGAATATCCTGGGGGATATTGGTTCCTACGAGCACCGAGATATCCAGATTATCCTGGTCTAGGATAATTTTCTTAACATCTTGCTCCGAGGCCTCCATGATATCCTGGGCTCGTTACTTTAATTTCCATCCTGCCTTGGACTTTGTTGAAGCCTTCATTGAGGAGGAATAACACTCTTTTGCCTCCTGTTGATCACTTTCTACTTTGACAACCCCCCGAAGGGGTAGGGATCTTGATACATTGATGGTAGGTTGATGGGACAACCTTCATATCATGGATCCATGGTCTGCCCAATATAATATTGTAGCAGGAAAATGAGTCCATGACAAAGAAACGTTGCATTGAATTCACTCCCTCAACATATACTGGCAGTTGTATTTCTCCAACGGTATTCTTCGCCTCTCTACTGAACCCTACGAGCACAGTGGATTTTGACGTGATCTCCATCTGAGGGATGTTCATTCTCTTCAAGGGTTTCCAACTAGATGTTGTTGACCGAGCTTCCGTTGTCCACCAGTATCCTACGTACAAAATGATTAGCAATATACAGTGTGATTACCAAACCATCTTGGTGGGGATCCTGAACGCTATCCTGGTCATCACTATCGAATGTGATCACTTTGTCGGTTGTAAGAGTTGTCATTCTGGTTGGCTTGCATCCCCGTTCTACCTTAGCCTTTTTTGCATGTCTTTTTGCTGCGGAGTAAGAGGTTCCACAAATGTTGGATCCTCCTGAAATAAAGTTAATTATCTTGGCATCTGCAGGAGGTGATGCTGCTCGTTCAGGATCCTTCTCAGTATCCTGACCCTTATTCTTTTTTCTGCCCAGAAGATCCTTCAAGTATCCCTTACTCAGTAGATAGCTTATTTCCTTCCTTAGGGCTATGCAATCTTCCGTCACATGACCAAAATCTTCATGGAAAGCAAACCACTTGGATTTATCTTTCCAGTCAGCCTTTTGCTAGTTCTTCCGGGGCCACCTCGCTTTATCTCCCAAACCCCTCTCCTGCATCTTTTTGTCATCTTCCAGTCTGATATATCTCAGAGCCCTGTTACGAGCCTCATCGAGGTTCCTGCAAGGATTCATTACAAGATCCTGATAAAACTGGGAATCCTTTTGTAGTCCCATCTTAAATGCTTGGACTGCTATAGCAACATCAAGGTGTGAGATGTCCAAGGATTCCCTGCTGAATTTGTTCACCTAATCCCTTAGGGATTCTTGAGGACCTTGAGTTATCCTGTAGAGATCACTGGTTAGTTTTTAAAAACTTCGACTGCAAGAAAATTGACTATTAAATAAATTAACTAAGTGAGCAAATGATGTAATTGAATGAGGTGGAACGTTCAGGAGCCATTTTAAGGCTGATCCTGTTAGGGTAGAACCAAACAAAGAGTTGTATGCATGTCTCTTGGAGTTGGACTTCAAGAGTTGTATCTCTCTCATTATCATCTGGTTAGTTTCCTGTTGTTGCTTCATCTGATCCTGTATATTACCAAACAAAGTTAAAATATCATCATTAGAAACCATAACAGGAGTTCTCCCTGGAACACCAGATCTGTTGACATTCTGAGCAGGAGGAGTGTCTCAGGATATTTAGCTTTCATTTATCTTTAGAGGAGCTTGAACTTGTGGAGGAGGAGGAAGCACCGAACCAGTTGTAGCACTTGTTGTAGCAGGCATTGAGGAAGAGCTCATGTTTGATTTTGAAGCCATTGAAAATAGTTGTGTAAAGAGTTTTGAAAAAAGAAAACCAAGTAAAGATTTTAGCAAGGTTTTTAATATGAATAACACCATTTGCCCCACGGTGGGCGCCAAATTGTTTTGGTAAAAAATTACCAAAGCAATTAAGTGATCAAATTAGTTTTATGAGGTAGTGTGCTAGCTGTGTTTGTAGAAAATATGCTGATTTAGTTGTTTGCAAAAACAGTTTTCAGGATATAGCTCAGGATACCAAGCTATATCAACAATCAAACAATGAGCAAAAATATAAAGGTTGACACGAGATATACGAGGAAAGCCCTTGATCAATCTAGATCTCCGGCATAAAACCTCGGGAGCTGACAATCGTCGGCTGCCTTGTTCTTCTTATTGCTTGAATAACCAGGATACAGTGCAGGATAATGCTCAGATCTTTACTAAGTGTTACAATAATTGCAAGTAATGAGTGTTAGTGTGTGATTGCAAGAGAAATGTGTATGAATTCGAGAGTTAGAAGTGGAGTGAGTTGAAGTGAAATTTCTTACGAGATCTGGCCATCCATATTTATAGTTACAAGAACCAACAAACTATCCTATTATTCCGGGATACTTTGGAATATTCCTTTTTTAACGTTGTAGACTATTTCTCCTGGCTCCAACGTCTCTTTTCCAACTAATTGAGCGAGTCTCCAGGGGAATTGGTCTTTGTGAACGTTAACAACCTTCAGCTACAAGCAAATCGTTAGTAACTGCCAGGATACTGCCTCAGGATGTTACCAATATCCTGGTCCGGAATCTTGATCATAAACAGCTAACATAAAATCAAGATATAGTGTCAGGATATGGGCTCAGAATTTCACCCATAACAATGATGTTTTCATTTTCTTTATTTGTTTCTTCTTGTGGGTTTCTTTCTTCCTTCCTCTCATTACTTCTTTCAACAATTCCAAATTGTTGAAAGATGGTGGCTCTTTGTTTAGGTATAACCTTTACTTGCTCTCATTAAGTAATGTGGCCTTATGTTTTTTCATTAAAATTTTCATGTGTTGTAAGTATATGTTCTTGAATTGGCTATGCATTATGTTTCAGTTAGATGGATATACTGGTACATCAATAAAGTAGGTTGAACTGGTTTTCATCTGTGACATTTAGGTCACAAATTTATGTGTGAAAACCTCATAAAATTGTTTGATTAAATATATCAAGATTTTGGTTTCAGTTCTCTTTTTATTCTCCTCAACTTTGATGGCCAAGGTCTTTAATTTATTGGACAGGTAAAACAATGTTTTAAAACACTAATGACTTCTAGGGCAAAACAAAATCTAGGAATAGAAAGGAGCAGCCAGTCGAATCGGGATATCAATTAACAATCTGGCTCTTTTGTCGACTTGACTTCCATTTAAGGTTTTTTCTTTACACTTAATGTTCTAATGCTTATATGTTAATTATTGATTGATTTGAGTTATTGATTCTTCTAATGTTCTGATTGTTAATTATGGTCTGGTCGATGACTTATGCCGATCTTGAGTTGTGGCTTCTCCGCTTTGTAAGGTAAACAACTGGCTTCTCTAGAATTTGTTACTATAATAATCAATTTAAAAATATTCATGCTACTTCAATTATGATTTTTGCTATTCTAATTGTTATGGTTTATTTCTTTGTTAATTGTTGGTTGAACACTAGAGCACTACAGATTGTATGCTGTTATTGTTAATCGATTGATCAATGGGTCTTTTAATAATTCATTTTAAGGATTTTTAGTGCCAAGCTAATTTGATTTCTTTCTTCTGTGATTGGCAAACTGGCTTCCTTGAAATTGCATTACTTGTAAGTTAATTTAATCAACTGGTGATCAACATAAATGTAAAATTAGCTTTAAATCATTCTATCGTCTAATTTAAGAATTCCACATGAACTTTACAACAATAACGTAAGTGGCTAAAACAAATTTAGGGAGGTTATATCTTTGCTTCAATAGTTTTTCTTGGTCCATTTCATTTACATTAAGAAAGCCATTGAAGTTGAGATTTCTCATTTCTGTTTACTTACTTTATTCTCTCAATTAGTGTTGGTAATTATTAAAAATTATTTTATCGTCCTGTCATTTATGATTTTAAAACTATATCTCTATACTATCTTATAATTAAAGAAGAAGGTAAGAGCTGGTGCCATACTTATGGCTTATATTTTCCAAGTTCATAAATAGTTTGTTATTCTTCTTCAGATCGGTGAGGTTTTAAATTTTACGAAAAAGGCTACGCATCAGCGGAGAGAATAAGAACATCGGCATGTCGAAGGATCAGTTAATGGCCTTGCAGCATAAACAATCTGGTGGATGGTTGGCGTGTGGCTGAATGTAACATACTTGCATCAGTGCTCCACGGTGAAGGATCTACTCGGATTTACAAAGGATTTAAGGGCGCAACAAAAGCAAAAGAAAGCGAACTACTGTGTTTTTTTGGCAGTCATATGGAAGATATGGATCAACAGAAATGAAAACGTCTTTAAAGGAATTCATAAATCATACACAAGCCTAATATAAGACATCAAGTAGATTACCTTCTTATGGTTAAACTATGTAGTTATATTACTTTGATTCATTAAAGTTATATTTGAATAAAAGATATATTCCTTTCGAACCAAAATGTATGTGGTTTGACCCAACTACACTAAAACCAAAATTGCTCTTTTGCACCATTATCAAACCCATCCAATTTGCCACCTATATTGGTTATAGTCTGGTTGGAGTGTGTGGGTGAGAGGATTACATTTCATATAAGTATGGCTTTACCAAGATGACTATAATATCACATTTATTTCTAATCTCATATTGATTCAAATGTGGACAATGATAAATAATATTTTGGCAAAAAAAATTATGACATAACTCTATTAATTAAAATTATATTTCTCAAACCCAGGAAGCAATCTCGGGTGATAACCTAGTGTATATATATATATATATATATATATATATATAGTGTGAGGTTAATTGGAGAACACTAAAAAATGGGGAACAGTGGGGAACCGACTGAAACGAACTCCAATTGGACTCATTCTAGGGGCGTTGGAACCGACTCATCGAACCCTAACTAGGATCTCTTAACCCTAAACCCTAAATCATAACCCCTAAACCCTAAATATATTAGGGTTTGGCTTTTAGGGTTTAACTTTAGGGTTTAGCATTAGGGTTTAGCTTTAGGGTTTAGGGTTTAGCTTTAGGTTTATCCTTTAGGGTTTAGCTTTTAGGGTTTATAGTTTAGATTTTACGGTTTAGCTTAGGTTTTAGCCTTATTTTTAGATTTAGGGTTTAGAGTTTAGGAGTTAGGATTTAGGGTTTAGGGTTAAGAGATCCTAGTTAGCGTTCGACGAGTCGGTTCCAACGCCGCTGGAATTAATCCAATCAGAGTTCGTTTGAGCCGGTTCCCTACTGTTCCCCACTTTTTTAACATTCCCCAATGAACCTTCCCCTATATATATATATATATATATATATATAGGGAGATGATCATGAGAAAACTACATATAAATGAGAAAACTAAAAAAATTAACTAAAAAAGGCCTAAAAAACATACCAATTGTTTTTACAATTTTTTTTAAAAAATCGCTATTTTTTATATATAAAGAATTTAAAAAAAAAACTTGTACTGCACATGTGCATTATAAGTGTACTACACATTTACATTACATGCTTAAAATTAGCTTTTGAGTTTATTTTAGCTTTTAGAGTTAGGTTTTTTTGGAGGATTAGGATTAGGTTTTCGGGTGTGTGTAGGGGGGGTTAGGTTTTTTGGGGGGGGGGGGGGAGTGGGGGGGTTTAGGTTTCTTTCGGGATTATGTTTAGGGTTTGCTTTTAGATTTTCGGGAGGGAGGTGTGAGGGGGGTTTAGGTTTTTGGGGGTGGGGGTTTAGGTGTAACACCCCAATGGCGTAATACAACTAACCGCGTCCGAAACGTCAGGAAGTCATGTCACAGAATCATTGTTTCACAACACATGTTATTTGAAGTTTTGTTTTATATTGTTAATAGACTCATTGTTTTGTTACAAACCAAATAAGTACAAACGATTTTCTTTCAAGTTTTAAAGTCACTAAGGCCTGTGTCCTCCTATGCGAAGTAAGCAATCAACAATCATCACGTAATAGAACCTGAAACATATGTGAAAAAACAGTCAGCATAAAAAGCTGGCGAGTACATAGATTTTGTATGTCAAATTCAAGGATTTGAATACATGTTGCAATACCTCGTCCAACTTCGAGAGTTGTCGAGTATGTACCTTGAAATCAAAAAGTGTTTGATATTGCAATATGTTTTATCAACTTTAGAAGCCGACATCTTTGAAAGAACACTTTGATGGTTTATATCTTTAAGTGAAAATCATTGCCTGACATTGTTCAAAAACCATTTGTCCTTGTTTTAAACCAATCGTTCAAATCGCCCGTGTTATCAATTGTTCGTGTTATAGAAGCAGTCATCATCCGTCTGTGTTTTAATTGTGAAAACTTTTGGTCGTTCTTTAATGAACACATTCAAACCTGTGTGACTCGACTATACTACCCATGGGGTATCTTTAATAGACCCTGAAAGATATCTTTAACACGACTAACAAATCAACAAATGGTTTGTTAATCAGAAACAGATTTTGTCGTTACCCCAAACTATCCACCAAATCTAGTGGATACCCCGATAACGGGATTTTCAGTCCTATGGTACCATAACATACTACTTATCGGCTTGATCAAAGCTAATGAATGTCATTCATGTTATGAATTAACGCACCAACAAGTTCGTTCACATTATTGAAATCGTCGTGTCTTATATAAACCATAGTCTTTGTTTTGAAAACTTGAAAAACATTTAGCACATATGAGTCACCCCAAAACAATTGAAAGCATAAAAGAGGGGAGCTATGTACTCACTTAGGATTGCAAAGAGTCCTTGCATCAAGTGAAATAACAAAGCTTCAAACGTGTCCTAATGTGTCCTAACATCTGGTAACTATGTTAAAGTAACGGTACATAATCGGGGGAATCATATAGAATGAGGTCTTGTAAACCAAATGAGTGTTGGAACTCATATGAAACGGTTTAAAAAAGTCTACATTCTGATTTGGAATGAATCCAAAGTGCTTTTGACCTGTTATGACCCGTTAAGGTAGTTTACGCTACTTTAACGTGTCATTTGCGTAACTACGCGTTCAGATGGTTAAACAAGTCCTATGATAAGTCTTAAATTCCCAAACATGTTTGAAAATGTTATTACATCAGTTTATATATGAAAAATTTGATTACATAAGCTTTAAACGGAATAATGCGCAAAAAGGGCATTTTGGTCATTTTCTAAGGGCATCTAAACAACCTATCATACAACTAACCAAACCAAGTGACCATATGGTATAACCTCAGGAGGTTATTCCCTATACAACTATGGTCACAAATATGTGTTCGGTCGGATCCTAAGATCGACCAAACGGGTTGGATGCGAAAGTCAAAGCGGTGGTCAAACCGGTCGACTTACGATCCTAAATAAGCACTAAACTAAAAGTGATGAGTTAAACATGTCAAAACATGTTTAACTAAGTTGAAGAAAACATATTTGGTATCAAAACAAAGTGTTTTGATACCCGAAAATAGTTCCGTCGTAAAATGCACATAATTGTGCATTTTGACTGAAACATTGACTCGTCACTTCGAATAGTCAACGTGGTAATCAGTAGCCATAATCGTGAGGGATTATAACCATCGTGATTACGATCACTTTGCAAAGTTCAATTGAACTTTGACTTGACCAATTCATGGTCAAAACTGAAAGTCATACGATAGTCAAACTGTTTGACTTTCACCTTTATAATAGCTGAAAATAAATAATCAAGACTGGATAGAACACTTACTTGTGTTCTTTGGATGAAAGAAGACTAGAAAACTCAGATGGGAGGCCTCCAAAAATGGAAGCAACTCCACTTAGAGCTTAGAGATGAGAAGAGAGCAAATGAGCAATGAATTTGGGCAGATTTGAGGCCTATTTATACTAATTTTGAAACCATATGATCATGCCATGTGGATTGTGTGTTGCCCAAGGATGTATATGATCACACAAGTGTTTGGACAGGAATCAAAGCCTTGATAATCACTCAAAATGCCCACAATATTGAAAAACCTAGTTAAAAATACTGGAGCTGCAGCTGAAAAAGAAAGTTCTTTAAAATATGGGGCCTAGTGTGGCTCACCAAAAACAATGTGGGGTGTCGCGTGGCGCGAGGGAATGCAATGTAGTTTCAGTTTTTGACAGTTTCAGGCCCTACACACATTTAAACTTGTTTTTTACGTATTTAACCTCTGTTAAGCCAAATTTCAAGCTTTATAAGGACATTAAAGTCTAAGGGACTTGAAATATGATTGGAAATGTCGTGGATGTCGGTTCGTTGTGCTGTATGGTTGCATTTTTCGCTTAATTACGACGAACGCTTTAACTAACGCGAAAACGATCCAAATTGCGTAACGATGGATATTTTTGCATTCTGATCACTAAAATACAATATTTTAATGATTAAAATTTTTTTGGATGTGCGTACATTTTCCGTATTAAGAAATACGCGAATCGGCAGACTTTCGCAGTTTGTCGCAAATAGTCCCTATGATCAAATAAGCATTTTTTTGCCATATCGAACCCTTCAAAACTTATTTCTAAGTTATGTAAAGGGTATTTAGGGTATGTTTAGCTTATGTCATTGTTCCGGAGTGTACGTTGCGTTAAACTGATTACGTTTGCGTAACAGATTACATATAACTTTCGAAAAAGCTTTTGAGAGTTCGAAATCGTACAAGGATTGAAATGTGTAATTGTCATGTGTAATAGTACAAACCTAGGGAATGAAACACAAGATTTCATTGGATTTGAAAAAATTTCGGAATTGTATACTGGTTGTAAATGCACAAATGTCACAGTCTCCCCTTCTTTAGGAAATTTTGTCCTAAAATTTAATTTAGAGGAAACTGGTGAAAACAGATGTGAATGTTTCGCTTTCAATTAAATCCTCCATTCCCTGAGTAAAACTCTGGGCCACAGTTGGATTTCCAGCGAATTTTGTAAATTGTATTCGTCTATTGTCTATAGGAAAGAGTTCAGATCCGAAGATTTAAACTTCATTCCAATAGATAGGTGTATGATTGTACCGAACCTCAAGAGCGTCATGCAATTGTCAAAGTGATGTCCTTGTTGTAGCAAAATACAAGGAAAGTATGAACTTTGGAGTTTCGAACAACGAAATGGAAGAATGTTTCCTATGAAGACTATTGCAGGAAACTTGTGTGTGCTCGAAGTTGGAGTTGGAGAGTGTAAGACAAAACGGCATTGGTCAAGGTCCAGAACTTCTAGTAACTTAAATAACACCACGCTTACAATGTAATAAGGAATACTTATATATAGGAAGTACCAGCATCGTATCCATCATGCCCTTATTACATTGTTCCCGTTTCGTTATTCTTATCACAATTGGTTCTTACACATGACAAAACTTGTTGTGGTTTCCAGGCACTGAATCTTATAATTATATATGCATCCATAATTACTCAATTCCTTGCATGGTCCGCACCGTTAATTTTGTGATGTGTAGGGGAAAAATCAAACGAATAATCCTGTGATGAACTTGACTAAACCACCAAAGGGCCTCTTTAACTAGATCAACGAATGATCTCTTTAAATAGACCACCAAAGGGTCTCTTCAACTAGACCATCAAAGGATCTCTTTAACTAGATCAACACATGATCTCTTTACTAGATCGACGAACGATCTCTTTAACTAGACCACTAAAGGGTCTCTTTAACTAGACCACCAAAGGGTCTCTTTAACTAGATCAACACATGATCTCTTTAACTAGATCGACGAACGATCTCTTTAACTAGACCACTAAAGGGTCTCTTTAACTAGATCAACACATGATCTCTTTAACTAGATCAACACATGATCTCTTTAACTAGATTGACGAACAATCTCTTTAACTAGACCACCAAAGGGTCTCTTTAACTAGATCAATTCATGATCTCTTTAGCTAGATTGACGAACAATCTCTTTAACTAGACCACAAAAGGGTCTCTTTAACTAGATCAACACATGATCTCTTTAACTATATTGGTGAACAATCTATTTAACTAGACCACCAAAGGGTCTCTTTAACTAGATTAACACATGATCTATTTAACTAGATTGACTAATAATCTCTTTAACTAGACCACCAAAGGGTCTCTTTAACTAGATCAACACATGATCTCTTTAACTAGATTGACGAAACGCCTCTTTAACTAGACCACCAAAGGGTCTCTTTAACTTTGGAATCCAAGGATCTTAACTATTTGCATAGAGAAGCCCATTAAGGATTTAAGATAGTACTTTGGACATCCTTCTAAGAATCTAACATATGAAAATATGGAAGATTCTACAAGGGTTTGGATGGTGAGCATTTGAATCAGCTAAACACATAAACACATAATAACATAATCACATAATTGTCATCTTGGTCATTAACTTGTTCATCAACTTGTACATACGCATTTAAAGTACACAAGGAATCCAATCAAGGACTTCAATTAGTACTTTAAACATTCTCAGGAATCAAACTATGAAGATAGAAAGATCCTATAATGATTTAGGATTTGTGTAGCGAAAATGTTTTGAAACCCATGTACTAGGTATACTAAGTCAATATACAAAGCAGAATGTCTTTGAAAACCGTGTACTACGTATGCTAGGTCAACATACGAAGCAGAATGTCTTTGAAAACCGTGTACTGCGGATGCTAGGTCAACATACAAAGCAGAATGTCTTTGAAAACCGTGTACTACGTATGCTAGGTCAACATAATAAGTAGAATGTCGTTGAAAACCGTGTACTACGTATGCTAGGTCAACATACGAAGCAGAATGTCTTTGAAAACCATGCATGGGATCTTTGAAAACATGTTTGATGTTTTTGAAATCATATTAATGTTTTTGAAATCATGCACTATGTATATTTGGTAAATATTTTCATGAAATGTTTTAAAACCATGTGAAATATCTTTGAAATTATGTATAAGATTTTTGAAAACATGTATAATGTTTTTGAAATCATATACAATGTATAATGTATAAAGAAATGATATGCAGACATATTGCATAGGACCAATTAAGGACTTATGAATGTACCCTTAGGTATCCAATCAAGGATTAAAAGTGGTACTTCGAGTATCTGTTAAGAGTTATAACTTGTACCTTATACTTTGTTTCTTAGAAGAAACAAGTACTTAGGATTTTTGTGGAGATCGCGATCGAATAACAAAATGGAAGAAACTACGGGAGTAGTTTGATTTTGCAAGGAATCATATCCTTGATGTCGGTATCGTAGGGGTATGTCACACATACACGTAATCACACTGGTCTTGTAAATAGAATTGAAATAAAAAATTTATTTATAGAACGACCAAAGTGTTTTCAAGGTTCTTGGAAAATAAATAGAAAACATAATAGTTTAAGTGTTCATTCAGACATCAGCACAAGCCTTGATATTGCCAGTGTTACTATTGTGCCCATATGTTGAGTCGTCATTTGCCAGCCACGTCAATTGAAGTGATTAGGATAACCAAAATTGAAGCAGATTCCATGTGGTGAGTTAGGACAGACCGGTATCGCATGAGGACTTGTGATAAATTGAGTAGGAACTGCCATAGCTAGGTTTGGCGTAGCTGCTAAACGACAGACATTTGCTGTATGACCAAAACGTCCACAGTTTGAACATTTTCGGCATTGGACACTGGCATAGTGATGAAGGTTATATTGATTGCACAATGGAGCTTTTCTCTATATGGATTCTTAGCTGGTGGTGATGCCACCTGGCTAGGTCCCATTTGATTAAGATGAGTTGGAGCAATCACTGTAAGATTCTTTGAAGCTTTACGCTTCCTTGATTTTCTTGAAGGCTTGGCTTTTGTCTTCTTAGCTGCCTCGTGAGTAGTTTCATCTTTAAGATGAGACATGGTGACAGGTAACTCAATGGTCTCACATAGTATTATGCTTATTTGTTCGGCGATTGTTTTAGCCAGTTCAGACCTTTGAGTATCGCTGCGATGAAGAGGCATTCTAAAGAGAGTGGAAAATATGAGAGAAACAAGTGAGATGATATGTGATAATCAAAACTGGATGTTAAAAATATCGACGAAGCATACAGATTGTGATCATTTGTTCGTTACTTATGT
Organism: Helianthus tuberosus; assembly: GCA_030545235.1. Lineage (NCBI taxonomy): Eukaryota > Viridiplantae > Streptophyta > Magnoliopsida > Asterales > Asteraceae > Helianthus > Helianthus tuberosus. Next base: position 108,690,149 of record CM060401.1, on the reverse strand, counting down.
CACACCCCGACCACGTGGAACATACAAAACGTGGCGGAAATGTCGGGGAGTGTTGTAACAGAATTAATTGTCTCAAATCCATGGCAAATGAAGTTTTGTTTTATTGATTAAAGGTGTTACAATGTCTTAACAAACAAAGAAATACAACATAATTAACTAGTCTTGCATCTTTTATTGTCACTAAAGCCCAAGTCTGCCTATGTGTATCTTGATCATCTTATGCAACAGCTCCTGAAAAACACATGTGAAAATAGGTACGTCAGCATAAAAATGCCTGTGAGATACATAGGTTTTGTGAAAATAGGTTCCATGACTTATGTTTGAGAAAATGTTTAGTCATGAACCTTGTTATTTGCTTTGTTTTGTAAATCATTTGAAAAACAATGAGTTCAGATGATATGTATAAATAAGTGAATAATGTATGGTTAAATGAATAACCATAGTAAAATGGATTTGTATAAGATAAGTTGTTTGTAAAACAATGTCTTGTGAAAAGTATGTTATTTGTATAAAATGTTATATGTCTCAAACTGAAATGATTCAAATAACACTACGATATGTAATACCATACAAACACTTATATATAGGAAGTACCAGCGGCGTATCCCCCATGCTTGTATCATATTACACACGCATCGTTACTTAATCACTTAATCAAACCAAACTAACCAATGTAAGAAGTCTATGTTTAAATCAATTGTCAAATGTATTGGGTAATATGTCAAAGTGTTCATGTCAAGATGTAAATCATATCAAAATGTCTATGTCAAATATCCATGTCAAATGTCTGTGTCAAATATCCATGTCAAATGTCTATGTCAAAATGTCATGTATGGCAAGTGAAATGTCTCAACTAAACCATATGCACAAAACAAAGTATTGAAGTAAAACTTGGTTTAAATCAAAGTTATGTTTTGTGGGAAAAGCATGATCAAATGTCAATCATGTTAAAATGTCTATGCCGAAATGTCTATGTCGAATGTCTATGTCAAAATGTCATGTAAAACGATGTACTAAGTAATGCACACAATTGGGCACACCTAGCATGAAATGTCATAAAATCATGTACTATAATGTACTAACGAACATAGCAGTATATGATGTTAAAACAGGAAAGCATGAAAGTAACAAGTAGGCACATGTGTTCCACCCCAAAACAGTTTGGAAAACAGTAAAAGAGGGGTCTATGTACTCACTTGAGATTGCTCAGAAGTCCTAGGATAACCACCAAGCAATGCTAGAGATCGCGGAATATCAAACGGCACCTAATATAGGTAACTACATTAATAAACCGGACCTAAATCGGAAGACTGGGTAGCATGAGGGTTTGTAAACCAAATGAGTGTAGGAACTCATGTGATATGGTTAATCAAAGCCTACATACTAAATGAAACTTAACCTAAGTGTCTACGACCCGTTTAGGTAGCTTATGCTACTTTAACGCGTCGTTCGCGTGGAACGCGTTCGGATCGCCTAACTAGTCCTATGACAAGTGTTATATGCCTAAACATGTTACAAAATCAGTTATGTGACAAAAGTTTAGGTTACATATGCTTAATTACCAATTATACATGAAAAGGGTATTCTGGTAATTTACCTAAGGCATATAAACTACCTATCATACAACTACTTAAACGATGTGACCATAGGGTATAACCTCGGAAGGTTATTCCCTACACTATGGTCACCTAATGTATTTGGTCGGATCCTAATGATCGACCAAACTGGGTCGGGTTCGAAGGTATAAGCGATTTATCAGATCGCTTACCCTACGACCCTAGACAACGTGGTAATCAGTAGGCATAGTCCCAAGGGACTATAACCAACGTGATTACACTCACGTTGCGAAGTTCAAACGAACTTCGCATTGACCATTACTGGTCAACGCTGAAAGTCAAACAAAGTTTGACTTTCGGACTCGAAAAGCAATAAAATAAGGAAAAGAACGAAAAAATACTTACGAAGGGTCCCCGAATGCTAATCCCGATTCAAGAATCTCAGGTATGAAACAATGGTTTCAACTTAGAGGTTCTCAATTCAGAATTCTAGTGCAAAATGAGGTTGTGTGGGTTGGGTATTTATAGGAATACCCGAACCGTTAGGATCGTTCCATGGAAAACGTGCCATGAATCCAACCCGTACACTTGTCGGAACCTTATGGTGGCTGGAAATCCATCCTTATCAGATGACTAGATAATTAGGAACATGTGGTTGTGGATTAAACATGTGCAATCTGCTGTTAGAAACACTGCATCTGGTCTGTGCAAGGCTAGCGCACCGCTACACTAAAAGTGTAGCGCACCGCTAGGCCTTATTTTGGCAGATTTACACTTTTGGTCCCTGTTTTGCAATCAGCCCATTTTCGACACGTTTAAGGCCCGTTAACCCCATTTCAAAGCTCTAAAATGAAGTTAAAGTATAGGGAACTTAAAACATGTTCAAAAATATCTCGGATGTCGGTTCGTTTGGCCGTACGAACGCGATGTTCGCTTAATTACGACGGAATGCGCACAAGCGCGAAAAACGATCCAAATGACGCGACGAATGGATTTTTCTTAAGGCGAACCATAAAATATAATGTAGTCATGCTTACATAAATTTTTGGATGTCCGGATGTATTCAGAACGTAAGTTATGCGCGAAAATGCAAACTTGTGCACTTTTTGACGCTTTTAGTCCCTGAATGACACAAAAGTTTATTTTAGCATACCGAACACCTCAAAGCCTATTTCTAAGCTATGTAAAGGATATTTATGGTATGTTTAACTTATGGTCATGTTCCGGAAGGTCTGTTACAGTTCAAATTGGCATACTTTCGCAGTTTGTCAACTTTAGTCCCTTTAAGCGATTAAACTTTGATTTCACCACACCAAACCTTTCAAAACTTATATCTAAGTTATGTAAAGGTTATTTAAGGTATGTTAAGCCTATTTCACTATTCCGGAGTGTTCGTTGGATTAAACTGGTTATATCTACTCATCAGAGCGCGTATAACCCTCCAGAAAGCGATTTAAAGCTTGAAATCGAACAAGAATTGATATGTGTAAACGATACACATATTTTTACAAATCCCAAGTATGAAATACTATATTTCATTGGTTTGGAATTTGTTTGATGGTTGAAATGACACAGGTGTTACAGTCTCCCCTACTTTAGGAAATTTCGTCCCGAAATTAATTCGTAGGAGTCTATTTGTGACTTTGTGTTAAATAACCATCAAAGATGAACAAGACGTAATCCTGTAATTTCTCTTTAACGAACATTTTTCAGAAATGAAAAATGAACAGAGGTATTTTCAACAGGCATTCTTCAGAAACGAAATTGAACGAAAGGAGTCATTTTTCACCATTTCTTCAGAAACAAAAATGAACGAAAGGAGTCATTTTTCACCATTTCTTCAGAAACCAAAAATGAACGACAAGAGTCATTTTTCACCATTCCTTCAGAAACCAAAAATGAACGACAAGAGTCATTTTTCACCATTCCTTCAGAAACCAAAAATGAACGACAAGAGTCATTTTTCACCATTCCTTCAGAAACCAAAAATGAACGACAAGAGTCATTTTTCACCATTTCTTCAGAAACCAAAAATGAACGACAAGAGTCATTTTTCACCATTTCTTCAGAAACCAAAAATGAACGAAAAGAGTCATTTTTCACCATTTCTTCAGAAACCAAAAATGAACGACAAGAGTCATTTTTCACCATTTCTTCAGAAACCAAAAATGAACGACAAGAGTCATTTTTCACCATTTCTTCAGAAACCAAAAATGAACGACAAGAGTCATTTTTCACCATTTCTTCAGAAACCAAAATGAACGAAAAGAGTCATTTTTCACTATTTCTTCAGAAACCAAAAATGAACGACAAGAGTCATTTTTCACCATTTCTTCAGAAACCAAAACTGAACGACAAGAGTCATTTTTTCACCATTTCTTCAGAAACCAAAAATGAACGAAAAGAGTCATTTTTCACCATTTCTTCAGAAACCAAAAATGAACGACAAGAGTCATTTTTCAGACACATGACCAAACTAGCTGTGGTTTCCGTGCACTGAATTCCATAATTATGTATGCATCCATAATTACGCAATTCCTTGCATAGTCCGCACAATTTGTTTGTAATGTGAAGGGGAGGAAAAATCAAACCTGTGATGAGTGTGACTAGACTACCATAGGGCCCTTTTATCTAGATCGACAAAGGATCCTTTTTAATTAGGCCACCAAGGAGTCCTTTCAGCTATATCATCACATGATATTCCTAACCAGATTTTTGGATCAATCTGTTTACCTAGACCTCTCAGGATCTAATTATGGAATGGTACAATATAATCCAAGGGTCTTTACTATTACGTACAAGCCCGTTGAGGATTTAATATAGTACACAAAGATATGGAAGATTCTACGAGGATTTGGATGACAAGAATTTGGATCACACAAAAACATAAAAAGGGAACACATAAGCACATAATCACATAGTTGTTTAACTTGGTTATTAATTTGTTATCTTTGGACGCGGATACTTAAAGCACACCAGGAATCCAATTCATGGATTTCATTTGGCACTTTAATCATTTCAAGAATCTATCTATGAAGATAGGAAAATCTTAAAAGGAATTCGGCTTTATCCTTATTGAATTGTGATGTACGTATTGAATCATACAAAGAATTCAATTAAGGACTCCGATGAATGATACCCATCCACAAGGATCTAATTATGAGGATAGAAAGATCCTACATGGATTTTGGAGTTTGTGTAACGAGAGTGTTCCGACACCTTGCACTAGGCGTGCTTACGTCGATACACAAAGTAGAAAGTTCATGAGGTTGAGGCGCCAGATATGCCAAGCGACATATGAAGCAGAGTTTGAAGGTTGAGCAGCAGCAGGATTTGTAACAGCTTTGCTTTGGATTGCAAAGCGGCATATGTTAACCAAATGTCTCCATCGTCCACCGTGGGTACATTTGAAACAAGGTATTTGATTTGAATAATGACGAGGGCATTGATGCACCAAGGAGCAGTTCCCTTATACAGCTTCACCCCTGAGGCGAGTCATGGTGATAGCTAAGTCAACGGTCCTCCGGAGTACGACGCCTATTCGCTGGGTAATTGCAGCACCTGGTTCGGACATTGTTGTTGCGATGAAGAAGCATCTTGAAGATAACGAAAGGCATAGGAGGAAACAAGCGAAAGATAGTCAAAAGAAAATGATAAGGTACGTAGATTATGACCATTTGTTTGTTACCAAAGGCAAACAAATGAGAGAGTGACTAATCAAAGTAAGCGGGTCAATATAATGTATCGCGAAGACATGCTCGCCTATAAGTGAACACTCATCCCAAGAATTCCCAGGTAAGCACAACTGGTCTCGCGTCTGGTTGAGATGTATACGAAGTGCTTGCCTAGACAGAAAACTCAGAATACAGGTATTCACCCTTCCAGTTTGCACGTGTTCACATTATTTAAAACCCAAAACCTTGACGAGATTTTGAAAATTCAAAGGGGTTCAAAACCATATAACAGAGGGTTCAAAACCTTACAATAGAGGGTTCAAAACCTTGTAATGAATCATCCTAGAACAGATGATTAGTTTTCAAAACGGTTTTGAAATTTATGTTCTTGTTATGATAGTCGCCTAAGGATAGGTGACGGTATTGTTTTATGACTAAACGCAAGTAAACTCGCGTTAGGGTCCTAAGAAAGTTATAGACTAGGTCAAAGCATTACTAATAACCTAATTCCCTATAACCATTGGCTCTGATACCATCTTTTCTGTCACACCCCGACCACGTGGAACATACAAAACGTGGCGGAAATGTCGGGGAGTGTTGTAACAGAATTAATTGTCTCAAATCCATGGCAAATGAAGTTTTGTTTTATTGATTAAAGGTGTTACAATGTCTTAACAAACAAAGAAATACAACATAATTAACTAGTCTTGCATCTTTTATTGTCACTAAAGCCCAAGTCTGCCTATGTGTATCTTGATCATCTTATGCAACAGCTCCTGAAAAACACATGTGAAAATAGGTACGTCAGCATAAAAATGCCTGTGAGATACATAGGTTTTGTGAAAATAGGTTCCATGACTTATGTTTGAGAAAATGTTTAGTCATGAACCTTGTTATTTGCTTTGTTTTGTAAATCATTTGAAAAACAATGAGTTCAGATGATATGTATAAATAAGTGAATAATGTATGGTTAAATGAATAACCATAGTAAAATGGATTTGTATAAGATAAGTTGTTTGTAAAACAATGTCTTGTGAAAAGTATGTTATTTGTATAAAATGTTATATGTCTCAAACTGAAATGATTCAAATAACACTACGATATGTAATACCATACAAACACTTATATATAGGAAGTACCAGCGGCGTATCCACCATGCTTGTATCATATTACACACGCATCGTTACTTAATCACTTAATCAAACCAAACTAACCAATGTAAGAAGTCTATGTTTAAATCAATTGTCAAATGTATTGGGTAATATGTCAAAGTGTTCATGTCAAGATGTAAATCATATCAAAATGTCTATGTCAAATATCCATGTCAAATGTCTATGTCAAATATCCATGTCAAATGTCTATGTCAAAATGTCATGTATGGCAAGTGAAATGTCTCAACTAAACCATATGCACAAAACAAAGTATTGAAGTAAAATTTGGTTTAAATCAAAGTTATGTTTTGTGGGAAAAGCATGATCAAATGTCAATCATGTTAAAATGTCTATGCCGAAATGTCTATGTCGAATGTCTATGTCAAAATGTCATGTAAAACGATGTACTAAGTAATGCACACAATTGGGCACACCTAGCATGAAATGTCATAAAATCATGTACTATAATGTACTAACGAACATAGCAGTATATGATGTTAAAACAGGAAAGCATGAAAGTAACAAGTAGGCACATGTGTTCCACCCCAAAACAGTTTGGAAAACAGTAAAAGAGGGGTCTATGTACTCACTTGAGATTGCTCAGAAGTCCTAGGATAACCACCAAGCAATGCTAGAGATCGCGGAATATCAAACGGCACCTAATATAGGTAACTACATTAATAAACCGGACCTAAATCGGAAGACTGGGTAGCATGAGGGTTTGTAAACCAAATGAGTGTAGGAACTCATGTGATATGGTTAATCAAAGCCTACATACTAAATGAAACTTAACCTAAGTGTCTACGACCCATTACGACCCGTTTAGGTAGCTTATGCTACTTTAACGCGTCGTTCGCGTGGAACGCGTTCGGATCGCCTAACTAGTCCTATGACAAGTGTTATATGCCTAAACATGTTACAAAATCAGTTATGTGACAAAAGTTTAGGTTACATATGCTTAATTACCAATTATACATGAAAAGGGTATTCTGGTAATTTACCTAAGGCATATAAACTACCTATCATACAACTACTTAAACGATGTGACCATAGGGTATAACCTCGGAAGGTTATTCCCTACACTATGGTCACCTAATGTATTTGGTCGGATCCTAATGATCGACCAAACTGGGTCGGGTTCGAAGGTATAAGCGATTTATCAGATCGCTTACCCTACGACCCTAGACAACGTGGTAATCAGTAGGCATAGTCCCAAGGGACTATAACCAACGTGATTACACTCACGTTGCGAAGTTCAAACGAACTTCGCATTGACCATTACTGGTCAACGCTGAAAGTCACACAAAGTTTGACTTTCGGACTCGAAAAGCAATAAAATAAGGAAAAGAACGAAAAAATACTTACGAAGGGTCCCCGAATGCTAATCCCGATTCAAGAATCTCAGGTATGAAACAATGGTTTCAACTTAGAGGTTCTCAATTCAGAATTCTAGTGCAAAATGAGGTTGTGTGGGTTGGGTATTTATAGGAATACCCGAACCGTTAGGATCGTTCCATGGAAAACGTGCCATGAATCCAACCCGTACACTTGTCGGAACCTTATGGTGGCTGGAAATCCATCCTTATCAGATGACTAGATAATTAGGAACATGTGGTTGTGGATTAAACATGTGCAATCTGCTGTTAGAAACACTGCATCTGGTCTGTGCAAGGCTAGCGCACCGCTACACTAAAAGTGTAGCGCACCGCTACACTAAAAGTGTAGCGCACCGCTAGGCCTTATTTTGGCAGATTTACACTTTTGGTCCCTGTTTTGCAATCAGCCCATTTTCGACACGTTTAAGGCCCGTTAACCCCATTTCAAAGCTCTAAAATGAAGTTAAAGTATAGGGAACTTAAAACATGTTCAAAAATATCTCGGATGTCGGTTCGTTTGGCCGTACGAACGCGATGTTCGCTTAATTACGACGGAATGCGCACAAGCGCGAAAAACGATCCAAATGACGCGACGAATGGATTTTTCTTAAGGCGAACCATAAAATATAATGTAGTCATGCTTACATAAATTTTTGGATGTCCGGATGTATTCAGAACGTAAGTTATGCGCGAAAATGCAAACTTGTGCACTTTTTGACGCTTTTAGTCCCTGAATGACACAAAAGTTTATTTTAGCATACCGAACACTTCAAAGCCTATTTCTAAGCTATGTAAAGGATATTTATGGTATGTTTAACTTATGGTCATGTTCCGGAAGGTCTGTTACAGTTCAAATTGGCATACTTTCGCAGTTTGTCAACTTTAGTCCCTGTAAGCGATTAAACTTTGATTTAACCACACCAAACCTTTCAAAACTTATATCTAAGTTATGTAAAGGTTATTTAAGGTATGTTAAGCCTATTTCACTATTCCGGAGTGTTCGTTGGATTAAACTGGTTATATCTACTCATCAGAGCGCGTATAACCCTCCAGAAAGCGATTTAAAGCTTGAAATCGAACAAGAATTGATATGTGTAAACGATACACATATTTTTACAAATCCCAAGTATGAAATACTATATTTCATTGGTTTGGCATTTGTTTGATGGTTGAAATGACACAGGTGTTACAACTTAAAACAAACAAATGACACAGTGACTAATCAAAGTAAATGGGTCTTTATAATGTATCACGAAGATGTGCTTTAGCCTATAGGTGGATACTCACCCTAAGATTCCCAGGTAAGAGTGACTAGTCCGATGATGCGGATTTGTACGAACACTCTAGGCTTTGTAAAAAAAGTTGGGGTACATGCATCCACCCTTACGGATTGCACATGTTCACATTATTAAAGCCCAAACTTTGACGAAATTTTGAAAACATCAAAGGCATAACGCCCAAAACAAATAATCTAAGGATAGATGATTTCTTGTGAAGTTTTGGAAAATTTTTGACTCTAGAGAATGAATTGTGTTTTGTTTTTGTTAATCACCAAAGGATAGGTGATTGGTATTGTATTAAGAATCTAAACGCAAGAAATCTCGTGTTAGGGTCCTTGAAAGGTTATAGACTAGGTCAAGAGTATTACTAATAACCTAATTCCCTATAACCATGGCTCTGATACCAACTTTTATGTAACACCCCGACCGCGCAACACAATAAACCGCGGCGGAAACGTCAGGGAGTCATGTCACAGAATCATTATTTCACAACACATGGTATTTGAAGTTTTGTTTTAATCGTTAATAGAGTCATTTTTTTGTTACAAACCAAATAAGCACAACCGATTGTCTTTCAAGTTTTAAAGTCACTAAGGACCGCGTCCATCCTATGTGAATTAAGCAATCAACAATCATCATGTAATAGAACCTGAAACATATGTGAAAAACAATCAGCATAAAAAGTTGGCGAGTACATAGATTTTGTATGTCAAATTCATGGCTTTGAATTCATATTGCAATACCTCGCCCAACTTCGAGAGTTGTCGAGTATGTACCTTGAAATCAAAAAGTGTTTGATATTGCAATATGTTTTAGCATCTTTACAAGCTGATAAAAGTAAAACAAAACCTTGTAGCCTTGGATCTTGACCGAAAACATTTGTTTTGTAAAACCAAGGAGTAAATCATCTTCGAAAGAACACTTTGTATGGTTTATATCTTTAAGTGAAAATCATTGCATGACATTGTTCAAAAACCATTTGTCCTTGTTTTAAACCAATCGTTCAAATCGCCCGTGTTATCAATTGTTCGTGTTATAAAAGCAGTCATCATCCGTCTGTGTTTTAATTGTGAAAACTTTTGGTCGTTCTTTAATGAACACATTCAAACCTGTGTGACTCGACTATACCACCCATGGGGTATCTTTAATAGACCCTGAAAGATATCTTTAACAAGACTAACAAATCAACAAATGGTTTGTTAATCAGAAACAGATTTTGTCGTTACCCCAAACTATCCACCAAATCTAGTGGATACCCCGATAACGGGATTGTCAGTCCTATGGTACCATAACATACTATTGGTTGGCTTGATCAAAGCTAATGAATGTTATTCGTGTTATGAATTAACGCACCAACAAGTTCGTTGACATTATTGAAATTGTTGTGTCTTATATAAACGATAGTCTTTGTTTTGAAAACTTGAAAACATTTAGCACATATGAGATTGCACAGAGTCTTCGAATCAAGTGAAATAACAAAGCTTCAAACATGTCCTAATGTGTCCTAACATCGGGTAACTATGTTAAAGTAACGGTACATAATCAGGGGAATCCGATAGAATGAGGTCTTGTAAACCAAATGAGTGTTGGAACTCATATGAAATCGTTTAACAAATTCTTCATTCTAATTTGGAATGAATCCTAAGTGCTTTTGACCCGATATGACCCGCTAAGGTAGTTTACGCTACTTTAACGTGTCATTTGCGTAACTACGCGTTCGGATGGTTAAACAAGTCCTATGATTAGTCTTAAATGCCCAAACCTCTTTGAAAATGTTATTACATAAGTTTATATGTGAAAAATTTGATTACATAAGCTTTAAACGGATTGATGCACGAAAAGGGCATTTTGGTCATTTTCTAAGGGCATCTAAACAACCTATCATACAACTAACCAAAAAAGGTGACCATAAGGTATAACCTCAGGAGGTTATTCCCTATACAACTATGATCACAAATATGTGTTTGGTTGGATCCTAAGATCGACCAAACGGGTCGGATGCGAAAGTCAAAGCGGTGATCAAACCACTCCACTTACGATCCTAAATAACCACTAAACTATAAGTGACGAGTTAAACATGTTAAAACATGTTTAACTAAGTTGAACAAAAACTGATTTGGAATCAAATCAAAGTGTTTTGATATCCGAAAATAGTTCCGTCGTAAAATGCACATAATCTTGCATTTCGACTGAAACTTTGACTCGTCACTTCGACTAGTCAACGTGGTAATCTGTAGGCATAATTTCAAGGGATTATAACCATCGTGATTACGATCACGTTGCAAAGTTCAATTGAACTTTGACTTGACCAATTCATGGTCAAAACCGAAAGTCAAACGGTAGTCAAAGTGTTTGACTTTCAGCTTTATAATAGCTGAAAATAAATAAACAAGACTGGACATAACACTTACTTGTGTTCTTAGGATGAAAGAAGACTAGAAAACTCAGATGGGAGGCCTCCAAAAATGGTAGCAACTCCACCTAGAGCTTAGAGATGAGAAGAGAGCAAATGAGCAATGAATTTGGGAAGATTTGAGGCCTATTTATACTAATTTTTAAACCATAAGATCATGCCATGTGGATTGTGTGTTGCCCAAGGATGTATATGGTCACAACAAGTGTTTGGACAGGAATCAAAGCCTTGATAATCACTCAAAATGCCCACAATATTGAAAAACCAAGTTAAAAATACAGGAGCTGCAGCTAAAAAAGAAAGTTCTGCAAAACATGGGGCCTCGTGTGGCGCGCCAAAAACAATGTGGGGTGTCGCGTGCCGCGAGGAAATGCAATATAGTTTCAGTTTTTTACAGTTTCAGTCCCTACACACACTTAAACTTGTTTTTGACGTATTTAACCTCCGTTAAGCCAAATTTCAAGCTTTATAAGGACATTAAAGAATATGGGACTTGAAATATGCTTGGAAATGTCGTGGATGTTGGTTCGTTCGGCTGTACGGTTGCGTTTTTCACTTAATTACGACGAACACTTTAACTAGCGCGAAAACGATCCAAATTGCGTAACGATGGATATTTTGCATTCTTAACACTAAAATACAGTATTTCAATAATTACAAAAATTTTTGGAAGTGCGATCGTGTTTCGTATTAAGAAATACGCGAATCGGCAGACTTTCGCCGTTTGTCGCAAATAGTCCCTATGATCAAATAAGCATGTTTTTGCCATACCGAACCCTTCAACACTTATTTATAAGTTATGTAAAGGGTATTTAGGGTATGTTTAGCTAATGTCATTGTTTTAGAATGTACGTTGCATTTAACTGATTATGTTTGCATAACAGTTTACGTATAACTTTAGAAAAAGCTTTTGAGAGTTCGAAATCGTACAAGAATTGAAATGTGTAATTATAAAAACCTCGGGAATGAAACACAAGATTTCATTGGATTCAAAATTGTTCGGAATTGTATACTGGTTGTAAAGGCACAAATGTCACATTAGGCCTTTGGTGGGAGGGTGAATATAGGTTTTTGGGGGGTGGGGGTGGGGGTTTAGCTTTTTGGGGGGTGTCGGTGGTGGGTGGTGTCACACCCTGACCGCGTAATACAACAAACCGTGGCGGAAACGTCGGGGAGTGGAGTAACAGAATTATTGTTTCATAACACATGGTATTTAAAGTTTGGTTTTATTAGAATAATTGTTTACATTCTCTTGGAATTTAACTGAAAACATAACGTAAATTAAATTGTCTTGCTTCATTTTAAGTCACTAAGGCCCGAGTCCGCCTAAGTGTAGCACGATCATCATCATATATTAGCTCCTTAAACACATGTGAAAATAGGTACGTCTGTAGCATCCGTCAAAATCGGGTCTCCGAAATCCGACCCGGATTACAAAACCAGATCCTTTTCAATTAATTTATTTTTATTTTATTATGTAATTAATCGTCACGTTTTGCGTTGGATTAAAACCGGAATAAAAGTGGAGGTTTCTAAGCGAGACTCAGTTAACTTGGTTAATAGTTATAAGGAAAAAAAACTTAACTACGTTAAAATTGGTGGTTAAAACAAGTTTTCAACATAAAAGGGTTAAAACCGTCAAGATATCAAAGTTACAATTTAAGGGGTTGTTTTGTAATTAATGGAAACTATAAAGTAAGCAAATCGACTAACTAGGTTAGTCAAGTCGGTTAACTCAGTTAGTTATTTTTTTTTTCTATATGAGGTTAAGTAGGTTAATTAATTTTATTTAAGAAATATGTTAAGTAAGTTAGTTATATTTAAGTTAGTCAAGTTAGCAAACTTACTAATTATGAGGGGCCTAATTGAACAAGTGTTGAAAATGGTTAAAATAAAATAAAGTAAAAAAAGGTTTTGGACGGGAGTCGAACCCGGCCAAGTTGGCTCAACTTATAACGAAGCAACCAACTGTGCTGTATTGTTAATTGCGAAAACCGCACACACATTTAATAAATACATATCCAGACAACCTATTTAAAAAAAAAAAAAACAAGTGAACGGGATTCGTAACCGGATCCACAGCTTCAATAAACACGCAAATAACCAGCTGCACCACATATTTTTATGTGCTTTAAACCCGCATGTAATGAATATAACGCAACCTGAAAACCAACCCAACCTTACCCTTTCACCATCACTGAAACGCATGGTTGCAACTTTTCAAAAACCCAAAATTCATTTAATGTAATTAATGGCCAATTAACTTGAATACTATGAGGATTTATTTTGGAACAAGGAACATTAGTTTTACTAATGAATAATCAACTTTTAATCATCCAACTAATGAAATTAAAACTAAATCTTAACACCATTAAAACACCTTCAAGAACACAATTGGGTTTTCACCTTTTCGTAAAATTAACGTCCATAACTGATATCACTTATTCTATAGATGAAACCATGTAAAACCCCACTGAAATTTCTCCATTTCATCACCTCTACATCGCGAATTTAATCGAAGAACATTCTAGGGCTTGTAACTTGTGCGGACGATATTGTAGGATCGTTTTCAGACCCGAACGAGTCGATCAAAAGAGTTTATCTCAATACGAGTGGCGGAAACAAACGTATCGAGGTCAATTCAGCTAGAATATCACTTAAAACTGTCTGTATATTGATTTTAGATCAATTACAAGCATGTGGACACTTCGGCAGCACTTCGTTGCTCTGACCAGAACTATTACAAATGAAATGGCATAAGGGGTATATATAGGAGGAGTGATTTCGTTTAAAAGTGTCAAGATGCATTTCAAACGAAATTACTTAAGTTAATTTCGTTTGAATCATCACATGCCACCTTCAAACGAAATTAGCTCAAATATATGTAAACTCTCCTATTTTCCTCGTATAACGTGCCCTGATCTATCATTCTACATACAAGACTCGATACAAGACGAAGTCGACAGACGCATGAACCAACAGACTCCCCCTCGAATGTTGACGAGTCTTCAGTGTCGAGTCTTCGGTTGTCAAACCTTCAGTCTTTATCAGTCTGCTCGCTCTCTTAAAAAATTCTCCATTGTAAGCATCCACAATCAATCTCTTTCTTTCTCTTGTAATCTTCAGGATCTGAAACTGGCTCTACAATCTTCAGACTCCCTCTCGATATCCTCAGACTACTCCTTTCGCTAAACCGGGATCGCAATCTGGAATTCACTTTCCACAGGTTCTTAGATCGTAACCTGGCACTCATCTAACTCAGGTATCGGAACCTGTCTATCCTCCATAACTCTACCCAAAAATAAGTTTCACAAATTTTAATATTTTGCAAATTTAGAAACCACTTTCAATTATCATTCAAAAATGATTTAATCTTTGATAACCACTGAAAATCAACTATTCAACATCAGTTGTCGAAAATATTTTTGTATTTTTCAAAATTTATGCTAAAACACACTAAAATCTTTTTGGATTTTTGAATATAACAGAAATGCAATAAAGAAATATTTACAGACACTATTTTTGTGAGCTTGTGTAAGAGGATCATATCAGTTTATGAGACCAATCACCAACACCGTTAAGCTTTAAACATTTTCAGTTCTAAACGATTCACATAGATTGACGATATTGTTGTCCACTTAAACTCAATCTAAAAACTTTCGAAATGCTTACTGATACGTTAAGGTATATTAATTTTGCACTAAGTTCTTATGGACCCCACGATCTCAGCATATCCCCTCATCATTCAATACACTAACTTAAGTAATGCTTTTAAACTTTTATCAACTGTGATTTGTGCAAAAACAAAGCAGAATGTTTAAACATTAACAATCAGGTCGATACTTCCGTATACGCAGAGAAAGTCCAATGTTTAAACAAAATAAGAAAATAAAAATAAATTGAAGTTGTTTAGGCTTTAACCACCAGGTCGATACTTCCGTATACGTAGAGGAGGTCCAAAGCTTAAACGAAACACCAAAGAAAATAAAGCATAACGTTTAGGCAATAACATCCAGGTCGATACTCACGTATACGCAGAGGATGTCAAATGCTTAAACAAAATAAAGAAATAAAACAAGTTTAAATCTTTGCAAAATAAAATGCACAATCACAGCGATTTTTCAGCAAAGTTGTGAAAGTTCACAAACTTAACCAGTTTTATGTCTTTCGACAATCAACGATTACTGAGTAGGCACACAATCAAGAAGGACAAAACTAAGTACTATGCTTTTGACCATGTTTCCCACTAGAACTAGGCCTTTTCATTTAAGTTTGTATCGTTATCGCAAATCTACTAGTCTAGCTGAGCCTACCGTCACATCTTTAGTGAGACCGTTTATCACATTTTATCTTTCCATTTCTTTAGCATGCTGTGACACTCCACTGATGTACTATCATTTCCTCTTTTTTACAACAAAACTCATTTTTGATTTTATCATGTTTTTGACATTTTTCAAATTTTCAAATGTTTTTGGATTTTCTAAAATTCTTACTCCCCCTAAAATGCAAACACATTAAAAAGGAAATTTGAAAACAAACTGTACAAATAAAGTGACAACTGATATCGAATCACTTCAATTCGCCATCCACTTGGCATAAACAATCAGAACTCCCCCTTACAACAAACTATTTTCCATTGATTTCAAAACACTTAAGTTTGTTTTAATCAAATGGTTTTTCCGGAAAATTAGTTTTGTTGATTGATTTTACCATTTGTAGGTTAGGGGTTTGGTTCATCACATTGTCTTCCAACCAAATACCACATGTAGGAAAATACAAGTACAACTTAATGTCCTTGATTTACCATTTGTAGGTAACAACCTTTTCAACCAATTTTTCAATCACATGGCTTACCAACCAATACCACTTGTAAGTTACCACATGTAGGTTGAATTCTCAAGATGCCGATTCCTACTCCTCGCTTACCAACCAGGGAGTTCCGGCAAGTCACACTTATAAAAAACATTCAATTTTCACAAACAATTTAAGAATGATGCCGATTTATGCTCCACGATTACCAACTTGGGAGCTCCGGCAAGTCAGGTTTTTTCAGTTACTGATTTTCTCCCAAGCCTGACGGTCCTTGGGAGATTCCGAGTTATTAACACTCGGTTCCTTACCTGCCATCTTTTTCTCATAAAATTCTTTAACCCCATTAACCTTCCCATCAATCATTTTACCAAAAATGTTTTGTATTGTGGGGTTAAAATCCTTTTCAACGTCAAATTCTTTCTTTTCAGAAAAGAATTGATTTGAAATTTCAATTTTACTAATTTTAGATTTTAAATTTTCAGCCCGCAGTGGTGGAAAATTCTCATCATCCAATGGTGGAACCATTTTCTCCTTTTTCATAACAACCTGTGGCTCCTCTGATTTTGTGGAATTAGATTCATCACCAGAATTATTTCCTGAATTCTTAACAACCCATTTTTGGTTATTAAGTTTTTCTTTTCTCTTGAAAACATTTTTCGAACATTCACCAACCTCATAAATTGAATTCTCAAAAACTTTGAATCTGTTTGTTGGTGGTTCGGTTTTCTCAATAATCTTTTCTTTCAGTTTACCAGAGACTCCCTGTTTTGTTTGCATTGCCTTTGGACAGTTCCTGGCAATGTGACCAACCGTTTTACATTGAAAACAGGTTCTAGTCTCTATCTTTTTCTGAGCTAAGCTTTTCTTCATTTCATCTTGCTTCTTGGCAAGGAATTCTTTATTCGTTTGCTTTCTGAATGCTTGTTCCTTCTCTTCTTCAGTTGTCTTCCCTGAAACAAAAACAATTTTTGGTTTATAAATTTTCTCATTTTTATAATTTTTCGATGGAATAAAACCTAGTCCATTCTTTTTGAAATTACCGTAATGGTTTGGTTTCTTTTGAAAACCCGAACCAGAACTGTAACCTTTTTTCTTGTTTAAACGTTGTTGAACTCTTGAGGTGTAATGATTTGGTTTTTCAGAAAAATTTAAATCTTTTATTTCAAAAATATTAATTTCTGTTAGTTTGAAAACCTTTTTAATCATTTCAGTTTTCACACCTCTTATTGGAAAAACCTCATCAGAATATAATTTGTCAGAATCTTTCAAAGTATATGCTACTTTGATCGGTTCGTCATCCAAATTAGATTTTGATAACAAGCACTCTTTATTATACACCCGTTTTCCCTGTTTGGCTTTTTGACTTGACATGTCGGACTCTGACTTTGACTCTGATTTTGACTCCGACATTGACTCCTCTGTTTCATCCTTATCCAACACCTGATCGACCACCTTTTTTTATTAATTCGGACTCATGATCAGTATCGGATGACGTGAAAGTGACATCTATACTTTCTGGCAAGTTATCCGACGACTCAGACTCCCACTGTAAATTTGTTGCCTTTTCGACTCTTTCAGAATTTGGATTTCGAGGAGAATATCCATTTTCGACCGGGGGTGGACATTTGTTATAGACAACACTTGGTTTCTTACCAGAAATCTTCACTTCATCGTCTTCTTTTGTTTCAGACTTCTTCTCTTCCGAAGTCTTCTCTTCTTCAAACGTCTTCATTCCCTCCACTATAGGGTAAATCCTGTCAACAACAAAAGTAGAGCATGAGTAACTTTTTAATAGTCTGTTAACTCTCTCAGTTTCAATTCTCTGAGTTTCTAGTTTCAACTCAAGCTCAGCACACTTTTCAGTGTAATAGTTAACATTGTCAAGCTGTCTCACGTATGCCCCTTTGAGTGTATTCATTGCTACAGCTTGTTCACTGTTCGACTCGGTGTACTTATTCATCTCTCTGTTCAAAACATCATATGATTCTTTTAGCCTTTTTATATTGTGTAGTAGCTCATTGTTTTGCTTTATTAGAGAACCACAATTTATACACTTCTCAGGAACTTTGACTGCATCAGCATCTGTTTTGATTTCAAATTCTGGAACTTCTTTGACTATTCTCACTTGAACTTCTTCAGCTCTTTTCTTTTTCTCTGCTTCAGCTTGTCTCTTTTCTTTTTCTTCTTCTTCTTCTTCTTCTTCTGCATATCTCTTCCATTTCTCTTCTTCAGCTTTCGCAATTTGTCTATATTTTTCTGCCCAATATTCATCAGAAGCATTAGCAACACAACATTTATGATTTGTAGATTTGTTCGGATCATAATCATCCCAGTTGAAATTTTCCCAGCTAAATCCTTCAGGTAACTTTTCATCATCTTGGTTTATCAGACATGCTTTAGTGTCAGCTGGAATATATTTGTCCCAACTGAAACCTTCTGATGATTTCTGATCTTCTTTATTCACCAAACATGCTCTCTTTGAATCTTAAATCACTTTCCTACCATGTGCCACTTGAGGTTCTTGTTGTTGTGGAGAAACTTGATGATAGATGGATTTCCTATAGTAATCATTGTTGTTGAAAGGATTTTGAGCTCCACTTGCTTCGCGATTAGTGCACTCCCTCTTGAAGTGTCCTTTTTCCCTACAATGAAAACAAGTAACTTTAGATTTATCAAAACCTAAATTAGAAACAAATGCATCACGGAAGTCATCTCTTCCTGTGATCTGTTTGAATTTCTCAGCTCGTCTTAACACACTAGCCAAACACCATTTTATATCCATCAATTCCATCTCCTCAGCATCGATTTGATCGTAATCCTCTCTTGTCAACATAGGATTTCCGATTCTACCTGCCACTAAACTTCCATACGACTCCAAAACAGTTCCCAACAAAGACATGTGACTTTTTGCGACTTCTTCAGAATAACCTTGATCATTTTCAAGATTTAATACAATATTGCATTATAGCTTTGTGCCATTCTTGGTTGTGGAAGAATGCGGATCAAATGTTGGAAATGAAGTAAATCCTGTTTTGCTGCTAGATCGCTGAGATGAACTTTCTGAAGAACTTTTTGCATTGTAAGGAGTTTCAACTTTTGGAGAAAAATTGGTCTTATCACTAACACCACTTTTGAAATACAATCCGATGTCTTGTTCTCCATCATAGTTCTTCATCCTAGCAATATTTCTTTGCTCCATCTCTTGAGCTTCAAGATGTTTAATAAACTCTCCCAGTGTTAGCTTTTTATATTCCTTTCTATTATTCCTCAACATCATCAGATACGTTCCCCAAATATCATGTGGTAACAAATCAGCTAGTTTCTCAATCAATTCATCTGTATCCTTTTTGATGCCTAATTTTGTCATATTTTTCACCAAGTTACAATATCTTTCAATAATCTGCTTGGTGTTTTCTGTTTTCAAACCACGGAAAAGATCAAATTCATTCTTCATAAGTGACATTTTGTTCTTGAGCATATCATCACTTCCCAGAAATTTTGATTCTAATTCATTCCAAATCGAATATGCACTTTCGTCATGTTGAAGAAGAATCAATATGTCCTCTTTAATCGCTTGCTGTAATAGACTAACCATCAATTTCTCATCTTTATACTTCTTTTTTTCATCAGCACTCATTTCTCTAATTGACATTATATGATTATTGTTCTTTGTTGGTCTTTCATATTGAACTTCAGTATGTTCCCAAGCATCCAAATGATAAGCTTCAACCCAGTTACCAAAACGTTCGGACCAACCATTATAATCATCAATATCCAAAAGCTTAGGCGGTTTTTGTGATGTCCCCGTCTCATTTTCAAGCAATGTACTTTGAGTCACAGTCATCGGACTAGCAAAAGCGTTATAAAACTCGTTCTCCATAATTTTGATTTTCAAAGATTCACAAACAGACAGCTTCAAACGGAATATCAGGTTCAAACTAAAACCCCTCTCAAACGAAATCACAACCTCAAACAAGATACCCTTTCAAACAAGATGACTAATTTCGTTTGAAATAACACTTGTTCAAACAAAATTGCTGAATCTGTATGTCCTTTCAAACGAAATTGCAATTTCAAACGAGATAACCTAGTTCAAACGAAACCCTCAAATGGAATACAATCCTCAAACGGAATTAACCAATCAGTTCAAACGGAATACATGTTTCAAACGAAATCAACATGTATTTTCAAACGAAATCAGACAGATTGTGCACTCTCAAGCGAAATCAGCAAGTAATCTTAAACGAAATCAGAATGACATCATCATTTCGGTCTGATTTTGGTCAAATTGATCAATCAAATAGTCGAATTTGGTTCTGAAACTCTCAAGGGTTTGTTAAAACACAGTTACGCACACATTGTGAAAGATTTAGCCAATTTTATCCATGAAAACTTGTTTAATTTTGAAAAGAAGGTGTAGAAAATAGAAATTACAGCTGAATTGGTATGAACTCTTCCTCCTGAGCTCTGATACCACTTGTAGGATCGTTTTCAGACCCGAACGAGTCGATTAGAAGAGTTTATCTCAATACGAGTGGCGGAAACAAACGTATCGAGGTCAATTCAGCTAGAATATTACTTTAAATTGTCCGTATATTGGTTTTAGATCAATTACAAGCCTGTGGACACTTCAGCAGCACTTCGTTGCTCTGACCGGAACTATTACAAATGAAATGGCACAAGGGGTATATATAGGAGGAGTGATTTCGTTTGAAAGTGTCAAGATGCATTTCAAACGAAATTACTTAAGTTAATTTCGTTTGAATCATCACATGCCACCTTCAAATGAAATTAGCTCAAATATATGTAAACTCTCCTATTTTCCTCGTATAACGTGCCCTGATCTATCATTCTACATACAAGACTCGATACAAGACTGTCACACCCCGACCACGTAGAACATACAAAACGTGGCGGAAATATCGGGGAGTGTTGTAACAGAATTAATCGTTTCAAATCCATGGCAATTAAAGTTTCTTTTTATCAATCAATTATAAGAGTTTACATTGTTTAAACAAGAAACAAAGGGTACATAACATAAGTTAACTAGTTATTGTCTCGTTTTAAGTCGCTAAGGCACGAGTCCATCCTAAATGTAGTATGTATCAACAATCATTGCAAAGCAGTACCTGAAACATGTGTAAAAACGAGGTCAGCAAAGAAATGCTGGCGAGTATATAGGTTTTGTGAAAATAAGATTCATGACTTCTGTTTAAGAAAATGTTTAGTCATGAACCTTGTAATTTGATTTGCCTTTGTAAATCATTTGAAAAGGAACGATGAGTTCAGGTGATATGTATAATAAGAAAATAATGCATGATTAAATGAATAACCATGTAATATGAGTTTGTATAAGATAAGTTGTTTGTAAATAAATGTCTTGTGAAAAGTATGTTATTTGTATAAAATGTTTATATGTATCAAACTGAAATGATTCAAATAACGCTGCGATATATGTAATACCATACAAACACTTATATATAGGAAGTACCAGCGGCGTATCCACCATGCTTGTATCATATTACACACGCATCGTTACTTAATCACTTATTCAAACCCAACCATCAAGATGTAAAATGTTCATGTCTAATGTAAATCTTGTAATATGTATTCAATGTGATCTGTATAAATAAATGTAAGATTAAACAAATAACCTTATAGTAGCATATTAAAAGTATACTTTGGATTTGTAAGTAACATATTAAACTATGTTTTTGGTTTCATATATAACATATCAAAATATGCTTTAGATGCGATAAATAACATATTGAACTATGTTTTGGTTTCATAAATATATGTTGGTTTTGTACAATACCACACATGAGAGTATATTCAACTATACTTTAATAGTGTGATTTAAGAATTCATTCAGACCTAGTGCATCAAAATACACCTTTGAGACTATAGGAATACCACAAAGGAAATCCCTATTTGGATGGAGCAACAAATTGGTTTCAGACATTCCATGACAACAGGAATGGGGTGTCAAATCCTATAGCGCTATATCATACTAACAATCGGTCTGGTGAACATAAGTACAATTCAACAATTTATTTTATGTTCTTTGAGAAATCAATGTTTAAACTATAATTAATCATTCAGTTTGTCAAATGATAAGTAATAACATGTATAATCAATTATACTTTTGGAAAACATGAAAGTAACAGATAGGTACACATGCTTCACCCCAAAACAGTTTGGAAAACAGTAAAAGAGGGGAATAATGTACTCGCCTGAGAGTGCTTAGAAGTCTTGAACAACAACCAAACAAAGCTTAGAGGGAGCACGGAATCAGTCGGCAATCTAAAACTATATAAATAAACCGGACTTAAATCGGGAGATCGGATAGGATGAGGCTTGGTAAACCAAATGAGTGTTGGAACTCATATGATATGGTTTAACAAGGCCTACATACTACAATGAAACCAAACCTAAGTGCTTTCGACCCATCGCGACCCATTAAGGTAACTTATGCTACTTTAACGCGTCGTGTGCGTGAAACGCGTTCGGACCGCCTAACTAGCCCTATGACAAGTGTTATATACCTAAACATGTTACATAATCAGTTATGTGACAAAGGTTTAGGTTACATATGCTTAATTACCAATTATACATGAAAAGGGTATTCTGGTAATTTACCTAAGGCATATAAACTACCTATCATAAAACTACTCAAACGATGTGACCATAGGGTATAACCTCGGAAGGTTATTCCCTACCTACTATGGTCACCTATTGTATTTGGTCGGATCCTAATGATCGACCAAACTGGGTCGGGTTCGAAGGTATAGGCGATTTATTAGATCGCCTACCCTACGACCCTAGACAACGTGGTAATCAGTGGGCATAGTCCCAAGGGACTATGACCAACGTGATTACACTCACGTTGCGAAGTTCAAACGAACTTCGCATTGACCATAACTGGTCAATGTAGAAAGTCAAACAAAGTTTGACTTTCAGACTCGAAAGACTCGAAAAGCAATAAAAGAATGAAAGAATACTTACGAAGGGTCCCCGAATGCTAATCCCGATCCAAGAACTCAGGTATGAAACAATGGTTTCAACTTAGAGCTCTCAAATCAGAATTCTTGTAAGAAATGAGGTTGGGGTGGATGGGTATTTATAGGAATACCCGAACCGTTAGGATCGTTTCATGGAAACCGTGCCTAGATCTCACCCGTACACTTGTCGAGATGTTATGGTGACTAAATTGGCCACTCACCATAGGGTATCAACATGTGGCAAGGGATTAAGGAGTGGAGAACAGCTGTTAACAGCTGTTAATACGTCGAATCTGGTCCCGAAAGCGAAAAACTGAAGTTTCTGCATGTTTTCTGTCCAGCATAGGCAGTCGCGTAGCGTGACGGTAAAGGCCCTATGCAGTCGCGCTACGCCACCATGCACCAGCTTCAGAAAAGTTTCAAAATTGACAGTTTTGGTCCCTGTGGTGTTTTAAGGCCTTTTTCGATGCGTTTGAACCCCGTTAACCTCATTTCAAGGCTCTAAAATGAAGTTAAAGTATAGGGGACTCAAAACATGCTCAAAAATATGCCGGATGATGGTTCGTTTGGTCGTACGAACGCGATGTTCGCTTAATTACGACGGAATGCGCACAAGCGCGAAAAACGATCCAAATGACGCGACGAATGGATTTTTCTTATGGCGAACACTAAAATATAATATAGTCATGCTTACATAAATTTTTGGATGTCCGGATGTATTCAGAACGTAAGTTATGCGCGAAAATGCAAACTTGTGCACTTTTTGACACTTTTAGTCCCTGAATGACCCAAAAGTTTATTTTAGCATACCGAACCCCTCAAAGCCTATTTCTAAGCTATGTGAAGGATATTTATGGTATGTTTAACTTATGGTCATGTTCCGGAATGTCTGTTACAGTTCAAATTGGCATACTTTCGCAGTTTGTCAAGTTTAGTCCCTGTAAGCGAATTAACTTGTTTTTGCCATACCAAAGCCTTTAAAACTTATTTCTAAGTTATTTAAAGGTCATTTAAGGTATGTTAAGCCTATTTCACTATTCCGGAGTGTTCGTTGGATTAAACTGGTTATATTTACGCATCTGAGCGCGTATAACCCTCCAGAAAGCGATTTAAAAGCTTAAAATCAAACAAGAGTTGATATGTGTAAAAGATACACAAAATTTTACAAATCCCAAGTATGAAATACAATATTTCATTGGTTTTGGCATTTGTTTGACGGTTGAAGTGACACAGGTGTTACAAAGACGAAGTCGACAGACGCATGCACCAACAGATATCTCCTTCAACTCTCAACCTTTTCAGGTGATTCCAAAGCCTAACTTGCTTAATGTTTCGTGCTCTACAAAATCCGTCTATCAATTTCAGTGATAGAAGGCTAATTTATCCAAATCTAATTTTAGTTGAAATTAGGGTTCTTCATTCATAAAATTTGGGGCTTTTATATTTAGACTTGTGTTTTGATTAAATTGAAAGTACAGTATTGTTATATATCATACTGGTATATTATGTGTAAATTTTGGGAATTTTTAGATATCAATTTAAATTTTGGTGAATTATTTATGTTTTAATCATTAAATAAATCAAATGAAAATACAAGATAGTCTTAAATAAATTAAATAAATATTTTTATTGATTATTTCAGATTATATAAACACTAGATAATTTTTATATAACTTTCCTTAATTTTTTTTGAAATATATAAATTTAAATTGGATTTATTATGGTTTATATATATTCTACTAATCTAAAAATACCAGATTATCACAAATAGATTTTATAAATACTTTTGTTGATTTTTAGTGATTATATAATTGTTATATAACTTTTATAGATTGTTTCAATGGTTTTTGGTAACTATTATACAATTAAAGAATTTATGAAATTGTTATACAAATAATTCCCACTACAAAATTATTGTTTTTAGATTAAGATATGTAATAACCATTTAATCTATTATATATGATAATTAGATGAGTTTTATAAACTTATTTAATTATTGGCTTTATCACATATTTGAAAACCATTAAAATGGTAAATTTATGATTTTGCCATTTAAATAAAATTCTAGAATCATATAAACATTAATTTGGTTATTCTGATATAATTTGATACAATTCTAAGTCCCCAAATAGGAGAACCACTTTCCTAAAATCATTACGTTATCTTTCGATTAGAATGTTGGTTACTTACAATAAGGTTATTACATTAAATTTCACATATTCCAGTTCGTGCGTTAATTCTCGTGGAATGTTTCTTTGCAACCTGTGAGTAATCTCTTCCACTTTCGCCTTTTTAACTTTTCAAATTTTGGGGTGCATCATGTTACACTTTTTGATTTACTTAACATGCTATGATCAAGTGTTATTATGTGAACGTCTTATGTGTATTCTATTAATCTATATGCTATCTGATGTCAAGTCTATTGCATGCTATTGTGTCTAGTGGATCCACGGCTGACTAGGTTCCCCACGGCCATGGGTTGTAGCCTAGCATCGCCAACAGTATTAGACTCGCTCCTCGGGGCTTGAGCCTAATGCACGCTATTATCAGGAGTCTATTTATTTTGTGTGACACCTGTGTCACTGCGACCATCAAACAAATACCAAACCAATGAAATATTGTATTTCATACTTTGGACTTGTATAAATATGTGTATCTTTTGCACATATCAACTCTTGTTCGATTTCAAGCTCTAAATCGCTTTCTGGAAGGTTATACGCGCACTAATGCGTAAATATAACCAGTTTAAAGCAACAAACACTCCGGAATAGTGAAATAGGCTTAACATACCTTAAATAACCTCTACATAACTTAGAAATAAGTTTTGGAAGGTTTGGTATGCCGAAATCAAGTTATATCGTTTACAGGGACTAAAGTTGACAAACTGCGAAAGTATGCCAATTTGAACTGTAACAGACATTCTGGAACATGACCATAAGTTAAACACACCTTAAATATCCTTTACATAGCTTAGAAATAGGCTTTAAGGGGTTCGGTGTGCTAAAATAAACTTTTGGCTCTTTCAGGGACTAAAAGCGTCAAAAAGTGCACAAGTTTGCATTTTCGCGCATAACTTACGTTCTGAATACATCCGGACATCCAAAAATTTATGTAAGCACTAAAACATTTTATTTTAGTGTTTGGCATAAGAAAAATCCATTCGTCGCGTCATTTAGATCGTTTTTCGCGCTTATGCGCATTCCGTCGTAATTAAGCGAACATCGCGATCGTACGGCTAAACGAACCGACATCCGAGATATTTTTGAGCATGTTTTAAGTTCCCAATACTTTAACTTCATTTTAGAGCTTTGAAATGGGGTTAACGGGCCTTAAACGTGTCGAAAATAGGCTGAATGCATGACAGGGACTAAAACTGTAATTCTGCCAAACTTGTATGCTTACGATGCGCAACCATTTTTCCCCTACGATGCGCAAGGGGTCTGCAGACCAGATGCAGTGTATTAAACAGCCTGTTTTCAGCTGTTAACCACTCCCAAATCCTTTGCCACATGTTGATACCCTATGGTGAGGAGCCAATTTAGTCACCATAACATTCCGACAAGTGTACGGGTGAGATCTAGGCACGGTTTCCATGAAACGATCCTAACGGTGGTCCTTTTACTATAAATACCCATCCATCCTCAACTTCTAAACCCACTAGAATCTTGATCTTAGAAGCTCTAAGTTGAAACCATTGTTTTATACCTGAGCTACTTGGATCGAGGTTAGCATTCGGGGACCCTTCGTAAGTATTCTTTCGTTCTTTTATTGCTTTTCGAGTCTTTTCGAGTCTGAAAGTCAAACTTTGTTTGACTTTCTGCGTTGACCAGTTTATGGTCAATGCGAAGTTCGTTTGAACTTCGCAACGTGAGTGTAATCACGTTGGTTATAGTCCCTTGGGACTATGCCTACTGATTACCACGTTGTCTAGGGTCGTAGGGTAAGCGATCTAATAAATCGCTTATACCTTCGAACCCGACCCATTTGGTCGATCATTAGTATCCGACCAAACACATTAGGTGACCATAGTATATAGGGAATAACCTTCCGAGGTTATACCTTATGGTCGCTTCGTTTGAATAGTTGTATGATAGGTAGTTTATATGCCTTAGGTAAATTACCAGAATACCCTTTTCATGTATAATTGGTAATTAAGCATATGTAACCTAAACTTTTGTCACATAACTGATTATGTAACATGTTTAGGCATATAACACTTGTCATAGGGCTAGTTAGGCGGTCCGAACGCGTTTTACGCGAACGACGCGTTAAAGTAGCATAAGCTACCTAAACGGGTCGTAATGGGTCGTAAACAATTATGTTAGGTTTCAATTAGTGTGTAGGCTTTGTTAAACCATATTACACGAGTCTCCATACTCGTTTGGTTTACGAACCCTCATGCTACCCGATCTTCCGATTTAGGTCCGGTTTATTAACATAGTTACCTATATTAGGCGCCGTTTGATATCAGTGATCTCTAGCATTGTTTGGTTGTCACTCAAGGACTACTGAGCGTTCTCAAGTGAGTACATAGACCCCTCTTTTACTGTTTTCCAAACATTTTGGGGTGAAACACATGTGCCTACTTGTTACTTTCATGCTTTTCTGATTTCATATCATATACTTGCTATGTTTATTAGTACATTCATAGTACATGATTTCATTACATTTTATGCTATGTGTGCCCATTGTGTGCATTACTTAGTACATCGTTTTACATTACATTTCACGCTACGTATGTTCAGTTGATTACATACTTAGTGCATCGTTTTCACATGCTTACATTTTGGGTATGACATTTGGTTTGTTTACAGTGGAACAATACATTCATTAACATTAGCTACGCCGTTCGTTAGTAGGTAGTGGTACCATAGGAATTGGCAACTCCCGTTCCTGAAATCCTGGGTTTGTTTGGATTGGAAGGAATGACCGAATTTGATATACATAACTTAGATAAACCTTTAATTTGTTTATGGGTTTATCGCCACAGTCTCAAGGCTTGGATGTATGCATTATAACAATACCGCATAAATGTTTGTATCAGTATAGCATGCATTTGTTACACAAAACATAACTTTGATTTAAACTGTGTTTTACTTCAATACCTTGTTGTTGTGCATTTTACATATGGTTTAGTTGATACATTTCACTTACCATACATGACATTTCTGGTTACACATTACATAATCTACATTAAACATAAACATTTTGACAGTGATATACACATTTAGTGGTTTACATTGAACATAGACATTTCGATATGGTTTACACATTAACACATGACAATTCATTTTTACATAAACAATTCACATTGGTGGTTTGGTTTGATTAAGTGATTAAGTAACGATGCGTGTGTAATATGATACAAGCATGGTGGATACGCCGCTGGTACTTCCTATATATAAGTGTTTGTATGGTATTACATATCGTAGCGTTATTTGAATCATTTCAGTTTGAGACATATAACATTTATACAAATAATATACTTTTCACAAGACATTGATTTACAAACAACTTATCTTATACAAACACATTTTTACATAGTTATTCATTTAACCTGACATTTATTTATACATATAATCTGATCTTATCGTTTTTCAAATGATTTACAAGACAAAGCAAAGTACGGGGTTCATGACTAAACATTTTCTTAAACATAAGTCATGAACCTTATTTTCACAAACCTATGTATCTCACAGGCATTTTTATGCTGACGTACCTATTTTCACATGTGTTTTCAGGAGATGATGCATAGGACTTATCAAGACATACTTAGGCGGACTTGTGCCTTAGTGACTTAAAACGCAACAAGAACTAGTTAATTTTTGTTATGTACTCTTTGTTTCTTGTTTAAAACAATGTAAACTCTCATGTTTGATTAATAAAACGAAACTTTAATTACCATGGATTTGAAACGATTAATTCTGTTACAACACTCCCCGATGTCTCCGCCACGTTTTGTATGTTCCACGTGGTCGGGGTGTGACAGAAAAGATGGTATCAGAGCCAATGGTTATAGGGAATTAGGTTATTAGTAATGCTTTGACCTAGTCTATAACCTTCTTAGGACCCTAACGCGAGTTTACTTGCGTTTAGTCATAAAACAATACCGTCACCTATCCTTAGGCGACGACCACAACAAGAACATAAATTGCAAAACCGCTTTGAAAACTAATCATCTGTTCTAGGATGATTGATTACTAGGTTTTGAACCCTCTATTGTAAGGTTTTGAACCCTCTGTTATATGGTTTTGAACCCCTTTGAGTTTTCAAAATCTCGTCAAGGTTTTGGGTTTTAAATAATGTGAACACGTGCAAACTGGAAGGGTGAATGCCTGTATTCTGGGTTTTCTGTCTAGGCAAGCACTTCGTATACATCTCATCAGACGCGAGACCAGTTGTGCTTACCTGGAAATTCTTGGGATGAGTGTTCACTTATAGGCGAGCATGTCTTCGCGATACATTATTTTTGACCCATTTACTTTGATTAGTCACTGTGTGTCGTTTGTTTACCTTGTGGTAACAAACAAATGACCACTATCCTTGCTTTCATCAAATTTGTTTCATCTCATTCTTTTCGTCTAATTCTCTCACTCGTTTCCTTTCATGTTTCCTCTTTTAGAATGCCTCCTCGATGCAAGAACCAGATAGCGACTGCCGAGCTGGCAGAAATCATTGCGCAGCAAATGGCCGCTCAATTCCCAAACCTCTTTGCTCAATGGAACCAAGCCAACAACAACAACAATGGCCCATGCAATTTCAAGAGTTTTAACTCGGCTAAACCACTCAAGTTTAGTGGTTCTGAGGGAGCGACTGGGCTTCTTCAATGGTTCGAGAGCATTGAGAATACTTTCCGCCACGTGCAGTGTCCTGACAATCGCAAGGTCGAGTTTGCTTCGAGTGTGTTCCAGAAGAGGGCCCTTACGTGGTGGAACGGGGTTATGAGAGATCGTGGTGCAGAAGTTGCTCTAGCACAGACATGGGCTGAACTTAGGGCCCTTATGATGAAAGAATTCTGTCCTCGTCATGAGATCAGGGCCTTGGAAAGGGAATTCGATGATCTTAAGCAAGACAGCGGTGAACATCGAGCCTACACTGATCGATATGAGGAGCTGAGCCTGTTGTGTCCTACTATGGTTACGCCTTTGGATAAGGCGATTGAAAAATACATTGATGGTCTCCCTGATTCAGTTCAGGACATTGTTACTGGTAGTAACCCCACTACGGTTAGGCAGGCCATTGAGCTATCTGCAACCTTGACTGAATCTCAGATCAGAAAGCATAAACTCTTTCGAAAGGGTGACAAGAAGCCAATCGAGGAATCAAAGACCATGGATGAACAGACTGGATCCCCTGAGAAGTCTAAGAAGCGTAAGGCTTCGCAGAATTGTGCGATTGCTGCTCAACCCAACCAAAACAACCGCAAGCAACCAACTCAACCTCCTGTAAAGAAACCTTATGCCGGTACTACACCGATATGCGACAAATGTAATGCACACCATTTAGCTCACCTACAGTGTCGTTTATGTGCATCATGTGGGCGACTCGGTCACCTGGCAAATGCTTGTCGATTTACCCCGAACCATGGTGGTCCAAACCAACCTCAAGTAAATCCTGCTCAAGCTCGTCTTCCACCAGGACCTTGCTTCAACTGTGGCGAGATGGGCCATTTCCGAAGAAATTGCCCAAAGATTGCTAATGCGAATCCAGCGCAAGGATGAGCATCGGACCAACTAGAAGACAATGTTGTTTAGAAATAATCAAGCCTTATGTATTATTTTCTTTTGAAGTCAAGGTCCATGAAACAGTTGTTGTTGTTTATAAATAAATCCTTTTATTTACATTGCAATGTACAAATGTGATGGCTTGTATAAACAACGTATCCTCTACAATACCGACAATCAAGGAACCGTATTCCTTGAAGAACAGACTACCCCGTAATTTCTTCCATTTTATTATCTCTTGCGTTTTCCACGGAAAATCCTAAGTACCCGTTTCTTCCAAGGAAACGAAGTACAAGGCGCAAGTTGCAACTCTGTACGAATACCCAAAGTACCACTATAAATTCTTAATAAGGTACCTAAGGGTATTTCTGTATATTCTAAAATTATTGTACCCTAATTCGAATATTGCGTTTTCTTGAAAACGAAATCGAATTTTTGGAAGATCTTTCTATCTTCATAGTTAGATTCTTGCTAATGTTTAAAGTACCAAATGAAATCCATGAAATGGATTCCTTGTGTGCTTTAAATGCATGTACGTAATTAACAAAACAAAACTTACAAATTAAAGATCTAGATAAACAATTTTGTGGTTATGTGACTATGTGTTTATGCATTTTGTGTTTTCGTATACACTGGATATTCGTTATCCAAATCCTCATAGAATCTTTCTTATTTTCATATGAGGGATTCGTAGTAGGATATTCAAAAAGGTACTATCTTAAATCCTTAATGGACTCCTATGTTGTAGTTAAGTCCCTTGGATTATAAAGTACTATTCCAAAGTTTAAGGACAACATGTGTGATATAGTTGAAGAGATTGGTTCGACAATCTAGTTAAAGACGTCCTACGTCGATGTAGTTAAATATTCCTCTTGGGTAGTTAAGTTAAATAGATTGGTTCGACAATCTAGTTAAATATATCATGTGTTGATATAGTTAAAGAGATCCTACGTCGATCTAAGTTAAATAGATTGGTTCGACAATCTAGTTAAATATATCATGCGTTGATATAGTTAAATAGGCCCTCTGGCGGTCTAGTTAAAGAGATCCTACGTCGATCTAAGTTAAATAGATTGGTTCGACAATCTAGTTAAATATATTATGTGTTTATGTAGTTAAATAGGCCCTCGGGTGGTCTAGTTCAAGAGATTGTTCGTTGATCTAATCCTTTGGTGACCTAGTTAAAGAGACTCTTTTGCAGTCAAGTTAAATCACCACAGGATTATTCGTTGTTTTTCCCATACGCATTATGAAATGAACTGTGCGGACTGTGCAAGGAAGTACGTAATTATGGAGGCCTACATAATTATGGAATTCAGTGCACAGAAACCACGGGAAGTTTTGTCATGTGTTAAGACCTACAGTGACAAGAGTAATGATACGGGAGAAGTATTGGACTTTGACCAATGTCATATATTCTTATACTCCCCAATTCTGATTTCAAGCACACACAAGTTTCCTATGATAATTCTTCACGGGAAACGTTCTCCTGTCTATAGTTTGAAACTCCATGTTTTGCTACTACAAGGACTTCACTTTGAGGGTTGACATTTTCACTAAGAATCCTAACATGGCCCAAAGTTTTACTTAAGGGTTTAATGGATCTATTAGAAGGCGAAACCGTCACAGCTGTCTTCACAAGTTTCCTCTAGAAATTAATTTCGGGACGAAATTTCCTAAAGTATGGGAGACTGTGACACCTGTGTCACTGCGACCATCAAACAAATACCAAACCAATGAAATATTGTATTTCATACTTTGGACTTGTATAAATATGTGTATCTTTTGCACATATCAACTCTTGTTCGATTTCAAGCTCTAAATCGCTTTCTGGAAGGTTATACGCGCACTAATGCGTAAATATAACCAGTTTAATGCAACAAATACTCCGGAATAGTGAAATAGGATTAACATACCTTAAATAACCTCTACATAACTTAGAAATAAGTTTTGGAAGGTTTGGTATGCCGAAATCAAGTTATATCGTTTACAGGGACTAAAGTTGACAAACTGCGAAAGTATGCCAATTTGAACTGTAACAGACATTCCGGAACATGACCATAAGTTAAACACACCTTAAATATCCTTTACATAGCTTAGAAATAGGCTTTAAGGGGTTCGGTGTGCTAAAATAAACTTTTGGCTCATTCAGGGACTAAAAGCGTCAAAAAGTGCACAAGTTTGCATTTTCGCGCATAACTTACGTTCTGAATACATCCGGACATCCAAAAATTTATGTAAGCACTAAAACATTTTATTTTAGTGTTTGGCATAAGAAAAATCCATTCGTCGCGTCATTTAGATCGTTTTTCGCGCTTATGCGCATTCCGTCGTAATTAAGCGAACATCGCGATCGTACGGCTAAACGAACCGACATCCGAGATATTTTTGAGCATGTTTTAAGTTCCCAATACTTTAACTTCATTTTAGAGCTTTGAAATGGGGTTAACGGGCCTTAAACGTGTCGAAAATAGGCTGAATGCATGACAGGGACTAAAACTGTAATTCTGCCAAACTTGTATGCTTACGATGCGCAACCATTTTTCCCCTACGATGCGCAAGGGGTCTGCAGACCAGATGCAGTGTATTAAACAGCCTGTTTTCAGCTGTTAACCACTCCCAAATCCTTTGCCACATGTTGATACCCTATGGTGAGTAGCCAATTTAGTCACCATAACATTCCGACAAGTGTACGGGTGAGATCTAGGCACGGTTTCCATGAAACGATCCTAACGGTGGTCCTTTTACTATAAATACCCATCCATCCTCAACTTCTAAACCCACTAGAATCTTGATCTTAGAAGCTCTAAGTTGAAACCATTGTTTTATACCTGAGCTACTTGGATCGAGGTTAGCATTCGGGGACCCTTCGTAAGTATTCTTTCGTTCTTTTATTGCTTTTCGAGTCTTTTCGAGTCTGAAAGTCAAACTTTGTTTGACTTTCTGCGTTGACCAGTTTATGGTCAATGCGAAGTTCGTTTGAACTTCGCAACGTGAGTGTAATCACGTTGGTTATAGTCCCTTGGGACTATGCCTACTGATTACCACGTTGTCTAGGGTCGTAGGGTAAGCGATCTAATAAATCGCTTATACCTTCGAACCCGACCCATTTGGTCGATCATTAGTATCCGACCAAACACATTAGGTGACCATAGTATATAGGGAATAACCTTCTGAGGTTATACCTTATGGTCGCTTCGTTTGAATAGTTGTATGATAGGTAGTTTATATGCCTTAGGTAAATTACCAGAATACCCTTTTCATGTATAATTGGTAATTAAGCATATGTAACCTAAACTTTTGTCACATAACTAATTATGTAACATGTTTAGGCATATAACACTTGTCATAGGGCTAGTTAGGCGGTCCGAACGCGTTTTACGCGAACGACGCGTTAAAGTAGCATAAGCTACGTAAACGGGTCGTAATGGGTCGTAAACAATTATGTTAGGTTTCAATTAGTGTGTAGGCTTTGTTAAACCATATTACACGAGTCTCCATACTCGTTTGGTTTACGAACCCTCATGTTACCCGATCTTCCGATTTAGGTCCGGTTTATTAACATAGTTACCTATATTAGGTGCCGTTTGATATCAGTGATCTCTAGCATTGTTTGGTTGTCACTCAAGGACTACTGAGCATTCTCAAGTGAGTACATAGACCCCTCTTTTACTGTTTTCCAAACATTTTGGGGTGAAACACATGTGCCTACTTGTTACTTTCATGCTTTTCTGATTTCATATCATATACTTGCTATGTTTATTAGTACATTCATAGTACATGATTTCATTACATTTTATGCTATGTGTGCCCATTGTGTGCATTACTTAGTACATCGTTTTTCATTACATTTCACGCTACGTATGTTCATTTGATTACATACTTAGTGCATCGTTTTCACATGCTTACATTTTGGGTATGACATTTGGTTTGTTTACAGTGGAACAATACATTCATTAACATTAGCTACGCCGTTCGTTAGTAGGTAGTGGTACCATAGGAGTTGACAACTCCCGTTCCTGAAATCATGGGTTTGTTTGGATTGGAAGGAATGAACGAATTCGATATACATAACTTAGATAAACCTTTAATTTGTTTAAGGGTTTATCGCCACAGTCTCACGGCTTGGATGTATGCATTATAACAATACCGCATAAATGTTTGTATCAGTATAGTATGCATTTGTTACACAAAACATAACTTTGATTTAAACTGTGTTTTACTTCAATACCTTGTTGTTGTGCATTTTACATATGGTTTAGTTGATACATTTCACTTACCATACATGACATTTCTGGTTACACATTACATAATCTACATTAAACATAAACATTTTGACAGTGATATACACATTTAGTGGTTTACATTGAACATAGACATTTCGATATGGTTTACACATTAACACATGACAATTCATTTTTACATAAACAATTCACATTGGTGGTTTGGTTTGATTAAGTGATTAAGTAACGATGCGTGTGTAATATGATACAATCATGGTGGATACGCCGCTGGTACTTCCTATATATAAGTGTTTGTATGGTATTACATATCGTAGCGTTATTTGAATCATTTCAGTTTGAGACATATAACATTTTATATAAATAATATACTTTTCACAAGACATTGATTTACAAACAACTTATCTTATACAAACACATTTTTACATAGTTATTCATTTAACCTGACATTTATTTATACATATCATCTGATCTTATCGTTTTTCAAATGATTTACAAGACAAAGCAAAGTACGGGGTTCATGACTAAACATTTTCTTAAACATAAGTCATGAACCTTATTTTCACAAACCTATGTATCTCACAGGCATTTTTATGCTGACGTACCTATTTTCACATGTGTTTTCAGGAGATGATGCATAGGACTTATCAAGACATACTTAGGCGGACTTGTGCCTTAGTGACTTAAAACGCAACAAGAACTAGTTAATTTTTGTTATGTACTCTTTGTTTCTTGTTTAAAACAATGTAAACTCTCATGTTTGATTAATAAAACGAAACTTTAATTGCCATGGATTTGAAACGATTAATTCTGTTACAACACTCCCCGACGTCTCCGCCACGTTTTGTATGTTCCACGTGGTCGGGGTGTGACATTTTGGTTGTTTGTGTTGTTGTTTGATTGTGTATTCTTGTTTGGTAAATTTGGATTTATGGATATGTTAACTATGTTGATGATATGAGACCATTTATACACTAACCTTGAGGTGCATGTTAAAAATATTTTTTTTTAAATGAAATAAATATAAAACTATTTTCTATAAAAAAGAGGAAATTATTCACCAACATTCTGTTGACCCAAAAATATATTTTTCTAACGTGGTGCAGGTTTTCAAAGTTGATGATCAAGTGATGTGGACACGTAGCATGGGCCTTAGGATATTAAATTGAAATCTAGATATGTTTGTTTTGAACAATGTACGAACAATTTTGATTATTATATTGTATGTGACTATTTAAATGGGTATGCTTTAAATATTGAAACAATAATTAGTTGTCATGAGCTATGGGCAATCATCATGCCTCGTACCTTTCCGCTGCGGGTCGGGGTGTGACAACGTCAGCATAAAAATGCCTGTGAGATACATTGGTTTTGTTGTTAAATGATTCATGACTTGTAGTTAAAAGAAGTGTTTAACAAAAAGTAGTCATGAACCTTTAAAAGTGTTTTCTTTTATAAAATCATGTGAAAATCGATATGAAAATCAGATGATATAAAAGAATGACGTATGGTTAAATAAATAACCAAGTAAACACGAGTTTGTATAAAATATGTTATTTGTAAAACAGTGTCTTGTAAACAATATGTCATGTCTCTGTATAAAATGTATCATGTATTTGTTTCTGTCGAAGTGGTTTAGATAACGCTACGATATGTAATATCATAAAATCACTTATATATAGGAAGTACCAGCGGCGTATCCACCATGCTTTTATCATATTACACACGCCTCGTTATTTAAATCACTTACCAAATAAACACCAAAATGTCTTGTCAAACCTATGTCAAATG
Source organism: Helianthus tuberosus (assembly GCA_030545235.1). NCBI lineage: Eukaryota > Viridiplantae > Streptophyta > Magnoliopsida > Asterales > Asteraceae > Helianthus > Helianthus tuberosus. The sequence continues at coordinate 108,653,130 of CM060401.1, read as the reverse complement.
TTATACACAAACAATGAATAATGTCACAATATCGAGTATAAACCATGTCTTGTATAATCAAATGTCTTGTATGGTGAATAAAAAGTGTTTACTCAAACCATAGGCGAAATGTCACATATAATCAAATGTCATGTATTGTGAATAAAAACTATTTACTAAAACCATAGGTATAATGTCACGTATAATCAAATGTCATGTATGGTGAATAAAAAGTATTTACTCAAACCATAGGTATAATGTCACGTATGATCAAATGTCATGTGAAAACCATGTACTAAGTATGCTAAGTAAACAAACCAAGTAGAAATGTAATGTAAATCAATATGCCCATATGCTGGATAAACATATGCACCAAAAGTATTTATGAAATCAATGTGCTAGCATGCTTAGTTAACATACATAGCAAAACATAATTGAAATCATGTACTATATGTGTACTAAGTGAACATAGCAAGTATATGTCTTGAAATCGTGAAAGCATGAAAGTAACAAGTAGGCACATGTGTATCACCCCAAAATATTTGAAAACGGTAAAATAGGGGACTATGTACTCACTTGAGATTGCTAGGTATCCTCGATTAAGTGAACTAACAAATCTTGGGCAATCAAGGAATCAAGTGGCACCTAGCATCGGATCACTATGTTAATAATCGGGACACAAATCGGGAGATCAGGTAGAATGAGGTCTCGTAAACCAAATGAGTATCGAAACTCATGTGATATGGTTTAAACAAGCCTACATTCTGATTTAGAACCTATCCTAAGAGCTTACGACCCATTATGACTTGTTAAGGTAGCATACGCTACTTAAACGCGTCATTTGCGCAAAAGCGCAAACGAATAGCCTAACTAGTCCTATGACAAGTATTTATATGCCCTAACATGTTTAATAACATTGTATAATCAGTTTAAGTGACAAAATTTAGGTTACATATGCTTAAAATGAAATTATGCGCAAAAAGGGCATTTTGGTCATTTTCTTAAGGCATATAAACTGCCTATCATACAACGAATTAAACTAAGTGACCATAAGGTATAACCTCGAAAGGTTATTCCCTATGCAACTATAGTCACAAAACATGTTTGGTCGGATCCTAATTATCGACCAAACGGGTCGGGTTCAAAAGTCTAAGCGGTTGTTTAGACCGCTTGACTTACGACCCTAAACAAGCACTATACTAAAAGTGATGAGTTAAACATGTTAAAACATGTTTAACTAAGTTAGAAAATATTTTTGATATCAAAACACTTATCAAAACAAAGTGTTTTGATACCCAAAAATAGTTTCATCGCAAAATGCGCATAATCGGGCATTTTGACCGAAACTATGACTCGTCACTTTGACTAGTCAACGTGGTAATCAGTACGTATAGTCACAAAGGACTATAACCATTGTGATTATGCTCACGTTGCAAAGTTCAAACGAACTTTGTATTGACCGAATCATGTACAAAGCAGAAAGTCAAACACTGTTTGACTTTCTTGCTTGAAATACATAACCAAGTATGAAAGAAACTTACAAGAGGTCCAAGCTTGGAATAAGAACTCAAGAATGCTCAGGTAGGTGGTCTTCAACTATGTGAATACCTCCACTTAGAGCAGATTTGAGTGGAAAGATCAAATGAACAAGGAAAAATGTTGAAAACCCATGGCTATTTATAGATTTCTTGAATCAATAGGATCAATCTAAGTGTTTTAAAACATGATCATGGCCTTACACTTGTTGCACACTGATTTGGGGGCTTGGGGAACACTTAAACAAGCCCATAATATGCAAAAACTATGATCAAAACCAATGGGAACATGCTGTTTTGAAAGATTCAATGAATCTGCTAGCTTCAGGTGTTGGGATTGAACCCTACCAAAGGAACAGATAATGAAAGCCAAAACTGGTTCACAATAGTGGATTCATAATAAGCAGTAGTTTACAACATGCTTTCCCCTTGAAAGTACTTATAACATCTGATGCTCTATATCCACTGTCCAAGTACAACTGCTGCTACCCTTTAAACTGCTGACAAAGCCCTGAAGAAGTAAACACTGCTGGTTCAATCTACTGATGACAAAGCACTGCCCACTCAAGGACGGATCAACTTTGAGGAAAGCACTGATGGAAGAAGATAGCAGTAGTTTAGTGTATTACTTGTCTTATGTAGAATCAGTGGTTAAGATTAGTAGTGTTTGTATAGGAACAGTGGTTACAGGTTGTTAGGCTGTTAGACGTCGCTTTCATGGTGACGTTAGCTGAGATGCTTCAGTGGTTTGGTTTGCCTATAAATGGAGCAGTACTCAGTACTGTTACATTCGATTGACTGAGCGAGTTCTTCTCCTCTCGTCCAATCCTTTCATCTTGTGTGCAATCAACCATGAAGTATCAGGCTGAGGGGGAGTTTAGTTTGTAAGCTTGCATTGTAATCGTTTGCTTTGATTTGTAATCTTTTGACTTGATGAGAAGCATGTGTTTATCGAAACTATCTTCCTCTTTGATTGTGTTTACAAAGTTTGTATTCATTTCCGCTGCATATTTCTTTGAATCATGTTTGTTAATTGTCCATTTATTACAAACAAACACAATCATGAGAGCCTCTGATCCTAACAATTGGTATCAGAGCTTGGACAGTCAAATTCGATCTAACAGTCAATTTGACATAACAGTTCAGCTCAAAATTCATTTGATACTAAGTATATTGTATTTAGTTGATAAACAGAGTAACGAGTAATCACGTTCAAAGTGGCTATTCAAAAACTCTGTAAAAACAACCAAGATGTCATAGGACACACAAATTTCATATAACAAGTGACGTCATGCATAAATCACCTATATTTTTCAGATCTGAAAATATATCTGATAACTGTGGTATAATTATTTACGAAAAATTGATTTCAATTGTTGTTTTGAAGTTCGTGTTGTTTCCATCATGTTTGTTGCTAAAGTGTGTACCCATGTCAACAAAACCTATGTTTGATTAAATAACATTAGTGTTTTTGTTAACATAAAAACAGGGTTACTAAAACTTTAGTTACAAAGATCTTATGTGTTGAAAAACAGGTTAGGAATCCTGTTAAAAAGGATCAAATCAACTCTGTTAAAAACACATTAAGAAAATCAGGTGTTGAAATAGTCCAATTCATATGTAATGTGAGATTTGACATATGCATGTACAAAATATGACCAGATCTTTCAAAAACATTACTGCAAAATGATTCTGGATTAAGTATTTCTTCAATAAAGACCTCCCAGTAAGTATTTCATTACTTATGAATGGGAATGGTAAAAAGGGAAGAAGGAAAATCACAAAAACTCAGAAGTGTGTTTATCTTAAAACTTTTGAAGTCAAAAGAAAAGAGTATAAATATAAAACACTTAAGAGTCACAAATTGGGGTAAATAGTCATCAAGAAACTGTGTGCATTCATTGGGTCAGGGAAGTTCAGGTAACTATAGTATCCTCAGTGAATAAACTTACAAGAGGACTAGACAAGTTTTTCAGAATCATCACATGGTAACAAAGTCTTTAACAGGGCTTTCAAAAACTCATGAGAACATGTCTCCTCATTTCTCAATCAATCAACAAGGAAAAGGTTCCAAACAGTGGTTATTAAGTGGTAAATATCCTGTTTTATTTCAAACCACTGACCAGTTTTTCTAAAACTTGAGATTGATGAGACTATGGGTATTATTAGGATATTTACCAGATCCTTTTGATGCTATTTTTAGAAAAACCTTCAATTATTTTTCTTAAAAAGGTGTTTCTCAAATAAAACAGGATATATTATTCTTCATTTTTTTTGAATAATATATTTTGTAATTTTGCTTGTTTTTTATAGCAAAATTTTCAAACTCCTGTCAGGATTATGTGCCATCATTTTTTTTGGTAATATCCTTGAAAGTAGGTCAAAAGGAAATGGTACAAGTGTCAAGGTCATGTCAAACTCAAGTTTTCTTTAACACTAAGCAAAAGATTGATTGTTAATAGATCCTAAAATACTTGGGTACTCATGTTCTAATTAAAATATTATGACACAAAATGAGTAGCCTTAGTAAAAGGGGTTTTATCATCTGGGATACTAAACCACTCTCAGGAATTTATAAAAGCTTCAAAATATGAAATTGACATGTGGCAAAACCTTGAATGAAAATTCTCATAAAAGCTGCTGACATGTTGAACTTGACAATCTGCATCTAAAATGTATTTTGTTGAGGATAGCATTCTTGCAGACATTTCAGAATCAACATCAACAGATGTTAGAGATGATGTTGTGTTTTCACAAAATAAAATCATTCCTTTCATCAGTACAGCAGATGCTCAAAATAATTGTCAAAATTTTATCCACTGATGCACTAACAATTGCTGGCATACTAGCCTTTCAAATCCTTACCATTACCATTACCCCTAACCACTGTTTTGATCAAACATCTGTTTCCTAAATAATGTCCACTGTTGAAAGTCAACCTCTGATCTTTCATTTTCTTGGCAAGCACTGATGCTCAAAATCAGTGTCTTATCCACTGATATGCTATCCACTGATAGTAAAAATCACCCACTGCTCTCATATTGTTACCGTTGTAACCACTGATATTTGCTTCATCAGTGATTCTCCAAAACAACTGTCCTCCATTATTCATCTTTTCTTTAGAGGTTGGCACGTGGTCAGTTCTTAGCCATCAGATCTTTGTAACCGCTGCCACATCAGCACTTACTTTTTCCCTAAATAAAACCCTGATCAAAACCCCAAACAGGGTTTTACACTGTCGAATTGAATTGCAAAAATTCTCTTCTCAAAGCAGTTTCCCACTCTTCATCACAAATCATTCTTTGATCTTCTTCATCAAAATGACGAAATCAAAATCAAAATCAAAATCATCCTCATCCCCTGCTTCCAAAGACGCCACTCAAATGGCCACTGAACCCATTGAAATCCCATACAAATCTCCTCACAATTATGTGGGTTTAATCACAAAACCCACTACCACACTCACCTTCGATTCCGTCATCGACACCATATCTGCATCAAAGTACAAAACTTTGCTAACAGCAGATGATCCCATTTACCAACAAACCCAAAGAGAGTTCTGGAAAAATGCTACCCTTGAAAAAGAAGAAGACATCGTCATAGCCATCAACTCCTCTATACAGGGTAAAGCGATTCAAATTACTCCAAAATCAATCTCAGAAGTCTTTAAACTCGATGATCAGAAAGGTAAAACTTCTTTTTCTAAAACCGAGTTGAAAACTGATTTCTTGAAAAGGGGTATGCAGAACAACCAAAAAGAGATACCTTACAAAAAGGTTTCTTTCCTTCTTCAAATAGGTTTTTATTTCACACTCTTTTGATGTGTGTTTCAAATAAAACAACTGCTTTTAATGAAATACCATTAAAGATTCAATGCCTGGGTTATGATATTTTAAACAATGAAAATTTTAACTATTCCCAGGAGATTTTTGATGATTTGGTGAAAAATGTTGATAGCAAAGCAATTTTGCTTTTTCCAAGGTTTCTAAGCTACTATTTTGAACAAAAATTTGGAAAAGAAAATGAAATTTTGCTAAAACAAGGTGTTTATTTTCAAATAAATGGTTTAACACCTGAAACATTCTCTAGAATGTTAGCACCTACAAAAACAAAAGCAGAGGTGCCTGAGCAGAATTTAGCTGCTACCACTGCTCCTCAGGCATCTGCTGTTGAGCCCACTGTTCCAGGTGATCATAGCAGCACAACCATTGCTTTGAAACCCACACCTGACATTACCAAAAAGACCAAAAAGAAATCTTACAAAAAGCCCTCCAAACCCAAATCAAAGGCAACTCTGGAAGATGAGATCCCAGAGCTACTGCCAGTGACAACACAAATGTCACAAATAACCGCTGCTGCTACTTCCTCACAACAGATGGAAGAAAGATCTCCACCATTGCCTCAAACTCCTCCTGCATCCTCACAAAAGGATCAGGTTGTAAGCCCAGGGACCCCACATTATGAAGCTCTGGACCCAATTGGATCCATCTTCCTCAGTCTTGATCCCAAGGACATGTCACTTTCATCACCTATATCTTCACCCCTCACATTACCACAATCCATAATACCCTTGTTGCATGCAGTTGCTATAGCTCAGACACAAACCAATTCCTCTCTATCACCTATCACTGAGAGTATACTCCAACAAGTGACTGGGTCTGATGCTTATACCTCTGCTATCCCAGCAACAACTTAGGAGGTTACACTGCAGGAGTTACAAGTAATTCTTGATAGTAGTTCAACTGGAGCAGCAACTACAAATGTTGGATCAACAGATCTACATTTGGACAGTTGTTTCATCAGTCAGACTCCCTTGAAGGCAATTTTTTCTATAGCACCTCTAATAACCACTAGTGAAGCTGTTTTGACCACTGGTACAAGCAAAGGGTTATCAAGTGCTGAAGAAAGAAGTCCCCAGTACCGAAAACAAGGGGCATCAATGGATGATTTTTGGAATTCTGTTCCTAAATCAAACATTGATATAACCACTCCAAGTGGGGAACCAGATGATTCCATTAATTTGGATGATGATTCAAAATATCAGGAATTGACGGGCAGAATCGAAAACCTTGAAACTTATGTTGCTGAAATAAAGGGTATGGTACAACAGCTGTTAAAAGCTCAAAATACACAACCCAGTGTTGTTCCAGCTCAAGCACCTGCACAACCTACACCTGCTGTAAATGAGTGGTGGAATATATTCCAACCTCTGCTCCAACAACAAAGACAAATGGCTGATCAACAGCATGCTATACATGTTCAAGAGCTGAGAAACATGATGGAGTCAAGGTTCAAATATACCCAAGCAGACATCAAGGCTATAAAGGCCAGCATCCTAAACACCACTGGTAAAGCTCCTCCCACTATCCTCTTCATTGATAACCCCCCTCCAGATAATGCCATAAAGGGGGAGAAAATCAAGCAGTGGAGGAAGAAAGGAATAGAAGATGGTCTCTATATTGAACCTGAAAAAGAAAACATGACCAAAAACATTCCTTTGCCAGATGGTAGCAAGAAAATTGATGAGACCACCAATGCACTTGCAGAAGAAAAAGTAAGTGTTAAAAGAGATAGATAGGCTAAGGATAAAGCCAGGTGGGAACAAGAGAAAAGAGCCTATATAGAGCTTAATGCACAGGGTACTTCTGGGTCAAAGGATGATGAAAATCCTTAGGATGAAAAGAAGAAGCCCACTAGACAAGTGAGGCAACCCAAATCCACACCATTCAGACCCACAAAGCTTACCTCCAAACCACCTCCAAAAGGCTCCAAACCTCAAACCACAAAATCTCAAACCTCCATCCAAACAGTTGATATATCAGTAGTTTCAAAAACTGCTAGCCAAACAGCTGCCATCTCTTCAACACACACCACTACAACCACTGCCCTACCATCACAACCTAAAACTACATCACCACTCACCAAATCACCACCTGCTCAAAAGCAGAAGACATCTACTGACACATCAGTAGTTGTAATGACAACAGAGGTTGAAACACCAGTTGTTTCAACAGCTGTTTGCCAGTCATCCACCACTGCTCTCATAAATGTCACATCACCACCAATACCTCCTGCGAAAAAGCAGAAGACATCAGATGTTACAACATCTGTTGTAATAACAATAGTAATTGAAACACCAGTTGTTTCAACTACTGTCAGTCCAAGCACCCTCACTTCACTTCAAGCCATCTTCACTTCAATCAACAAATCACCCCAAAGCACTCCTTCACAGGAGAAAATTTACTCCAGAAAAAGAAAAACAACTCAGGCAGGTGATGACAAATATGATCCTATGGCTGCAAAATATCCACTGGAACCTGAAGCTGTAAAAAATGAGATGCGACAATTCTACACTGAGGAAGATCCTTCAAAAAGAAGATTTCCTTCTCTCATAGGCTTCATAATTCCAGAAAATATGGATGAATATCTCAAGCACAAAGCAAGGCAGGCTAAGATAAGAGCCGAACTTGAATGTGAAGATCAAAGTGACAAAGCCATTTCTGAAAGAATGGAATTCTTGCTCACTAAAGTCAAACAGATGGAAGAATATGCAAGAGATCTGAGCAAAGAAATGTCAAATTTACCACCCAAAGCAGATCTACGAAAAGAAATGAGAAAAGAATATCTTGCATACATCATGAAAGAAAAATTTTATCCAGCTGAAGAAAAACAATTCGAAGAATGGCCAATAGTTGCATTAAAGCATGAGACAAACCGAATTGAAAGAATAAAAAATGATTCAAGCAAGAAGAGGACAGCTCCAAACTGGAGCAAATACAGAAAGCTCATTGCTGATCTTACATTTGAGTACAAAAGAAAGAAGCAGGAGTTGGTAGATGCAAAGGTGGATACTGCTAAAGCCATAGCAAAATGGACAAAGCAGTATACAGATGAGGCTTATGAAAGGCTAAAGAGAAGAAAAGTGACAGATCCAAATTCACCAAAAAGGCCTGAACACAAAGAGCCAAAACAGGTCATTGATCCTAAACCACTGTTAACATCAGCAGATACCTCTATCATTGTGATAAACCAAGAAAAGAGGAAACAGCTGACCAATGAAGAAGAAAAAGAAAAAGAAGCTGAGTACTTTAAAGAAGCCATCAATAAAATGGCTTTAGATGAAGATAGATCAGCAAAACTTCTGGACCTTTCCAAAAATGTTTAGAACAAATCATCATCACGAAATACATCAGCAGACATTTCAGACATTGAGCTAGATCAACAAAAGAGACAAGAGCAGATTGAAAAAGAAGTTGCAGAAGATATAGATGTAGGAAATGAAGTCATAGAAAAGGCTTTCAAACAAATGTCTGAAAATTCTGAACTAGCAAAAGCTCAGGATACTGCTTCACAAATCTTTACAAGGCCAAAATCTCCCAACTCATCTGTAAATAAACCTCTCCCAAGAAACCCATTGAGTTCAAAAATACTAAAATGGACGTCTGATCAAAAGACCCATGTATTGACCCTATTCAAATCCAATGGTGAAGTGAAGTACATATCAAGGAAACAAGCACTAGGCCTTGGTGTTGAAGATCTACAGGATCTCCTGGAACTTACACTATGCAGGGATGAACATGACTCAAGTTCCAAGGACTTTGAAGTGGAATTTAAAAGACAAGCTAAGGAACTTCTGATGAGACAATAAAAATCCAGAATAATGAAGGGTTTTGGCATTATCTGTTCCAGGGGGAGATTGTTGGGATTGAACCCTACTAAAGGAACAGATAATGAAAGCCAAAACTGGTTCACAACAGTGGATTCATAATAAGCAGTAGTTTACAACAGGCTTTCCCCTTGAAAGTACTTATAACATCTGATGCTCTATATCCACTGTCCAAGTACAACTGCTGCTACCCTTTAAACTGCTGACAAAGCCCTGAAGAAGTAAACACTGCTGGTTCAATCTACTGATGACAAAGCACTGCCCACTCAAGGACTGATCAACTTTGAGGAAAGCACTGATGGAAGAAGATAGCAGTAGTTTAGTGTATTACTTGTCTTATGTAGAATCAGTGGTTAAGATTAGTAGTGTTTGTATAGGAACAGTGGTTACAGGTTGTTAGGCTGTTAGACGTCGCTTTCATGGTGACGTCAGCTGAGATTCTTCAGTGGTTTGGTTTGCCTATAAATGGAGCCATACTCTGTACTGTTACATTCGATCGACTGAGCGAGTTCTTCTCCTCTAGTCCAATCCTTTCATCTTGTGTGCAATCAACCATGGAGTATCAGGCTGGGGGGGGGGGGAGTTTAGTTTGTAAGCTTGCATTGTAATCGTTTTCTTTGATTTGTAATCTTTCAACTTGATGAGAAGCATGTGTTTATCAAAACTATCTTCCTCTTTGATTGTGTTTACAAAGTTTGTATTCATTTCCGCTGCATATTTCTTTGAATCATGTTTATTAATTGTCCATTTATTACAAACAAACACAATCATTAGAGCCTCTGATCCTAACATCAGGCCTCGCGGGCCGCGAAGGTAACAGCACTGGGCTTCGCGCCCAGCCTAAGGGTCTGGCCAGAAAGTTTCATTTTTTGGCAAAACAGGCCCCTGCATGCTAAAAACTTGATTTTCGACGCGTTTAACCCCCGTTAACCCAATTTCAAGGCTCTACAAGGATATTAAAGCATAGGGGACTTGAAATATGCTTGAAAATATCATGGATGTCGGTTTGTTTGGTCGTATGATCGCGTTGTTTGGTTAATTACGACGAAACTCGAACGGATGCGAAAACGATCCAAATTGCACGATGAATGCTATTTTTGCCTTCCAATCACTAAAATAAAATATTTTAATGATTACAAAAATTTTTAGATGTCCAGATATGTTCAGAACGTAATATATGCGTGAAAATGCAAACTTATGCAGTTTTTGACGCTTTTAGTCCCTATTGATCACTTAAGCATATTTTCTCATACCGAACCCCTCAAAGCTTATTTCTAACATATGTTAAGGTTATTTATGGTATGTTTAGATTATGATCATGTTCTGAAATGTACGTTGCTATACGAATTGGTAGACTTTTGCAGTTTGACGCAAATAGTCCCTGAGATCGAATAAACTTGTTTTTGCCACACCAAAACCTTCAAAACTTAATTCTAAGTTATGTAAAGGTTATTTAAGATATGTTAAGCTTATTTCACTGTTCAGGAGTGTTTTTCGTGTTAAACTGATTATGTTTGCGTAACAGTTTGCGTATAACTTTCAAGAAAGTGATTAAGAGCTCGAATTCAAACAAGAATTGATATGTGTAGTTGTCACATGTATTTGTTCAAATCCCAAGAATGAAACACAAGATTTCATTGGATTCGTATTTGTATGATGGTCGTAGAGGCACATATGTCACAGGTGGGTTAAGTGGTTTAGACTTTCCGTATTATTGCACATGTGCAGTACAAAAAAAAATAATTTTTTATATATAAAAACCTCCGAAATTAAATAATAAAATTGTAAAAAAATGGTATGTTTTTTAGGCTTTTTTAGTTAGTTTTTTTATTTTCTCATTTAAACTAGTTTTCTCATGATCCATCCTATATATATATATATATATATATATATATATATATATATATATATATATATATATATATATATATATATATATATGCGTGACACACATACGTATACATACATATAATTTTCATGTACCATACTTCAATCATCATTATTTTCTCGAAAAACCATGTTGATCATCCATGCAAATACATTTTCATGCTTTAACATAAAACAATTTACCATCTAATCAAAACACACACTCACGGCTCTCTCACACACAAACTTTCACTTCCATTTTTAGTTTGTGTTAAAATCATTTTCATGTTTAGAATCCAAGTATGTGAAGAAGCCTAGTCAAGAATCAACATTAGGAATTTTAAGTAGGTTTATACCTTCTTGAGAACAAGGTGGGTTTTGTTGATGATTCTTGAAAGAAAAGGCTTCCAACTCTTGAAAACGCCTTGGAATGGAATTCAAATCTTCAAAGCAACTTGGAATGGCTTTGAAGGCACTTGATTCGTCAACAAATGAACAAAGTTCAACAATGGAGGTGTGGTGTAGGTGGGTTCGACCGGGAGGAAGAGAGGGAGAGGTGAGAAAGAGTGTTGTGAATTGTGTGGTGAAGTTGGAGAGTAAAAATGGTGTAGTGATTGATTTATAGGTTAAGTAGGCTTAATACTTGGAAGATGGTGGTGTTGGTGTTGGGAGGCACCTATGGCTGCCACATATCCCCCAAGCTTATTCATCAATATATTTAATTTAAATAGATTATGTTAAATACTTGTATAATTAACGGGTATTCAACAGATAATCGGGTGTAATACTTTGCGTTTTATTCACGATTTATGGCATTAAATATTATTTCTACTAATTTATAAAAATTAGCTTGCCATAATATTATTAAGTGTTAAATTTTACGCCTCAGTTAACCAGGTCATTTAGTTATGTACGCGGTATTGGGCAGTACACGTTTAAAACCACAAACTAGTGTTTTTAGCCGTTTTATTTAAATTTTCCACGCGTATATGATTAATGTTGGATCTGAGAGTGTGTGTTTTTATGATAAAACAATTGAATGAAATTAGAAATTCAATCAAACAATCGTAAATAAACACATCAATCTTACACTATTGGTTTGGGAATGATTGCAAAATGATTTCATTGAATTCCTACAAGAATGTAATACAATCACAAGGTACAAAACGTACTTACCCTCACCAGGTGAACACTCTCTCACTTAGTTCTTATGCGCTCAGGCTCTAAGTCGATCTATCTTCAACGTTTTTAATATAAGTATACCAGTGTTTTTAATGACTGAATCAGTGGTTTTAATGTTAACTCACATAGTGACCGGCATTTTAGTTGTGATAATTAACCAACATCAGCGTCATTGACTTGGAATAACTCTCATAGCCAGCATTTTTAAAATGATGATTCATGGTTGTAATTCAGGTTCACTTAATAACCTACATTGTTAATTGCGAATCATTGTTATTGTCCGACGACTTTAAAATATTCACTGCGGTTTTAATTTTTTTTATAAATATTTTTAATTCTAAATATATTTTTTCTTTTCGTTAATTACATTTAGGTCTCATTAGATTATCCTCTTTTCCATTTTAATGTAATTCTTGCTCTTTCTTCAATTCCTTGTAATTTCGAGACTTGATCATAATAGAAATTATCTTTTACATTATTTTTGCCTAATTATTTCTTGCATAATGCATAAACACTCAAGGATACACATTATAATTCAAAACCAAGCAACACATCAAGATTCTACTTTCTTTGGAATGTTATTTCATAAGTGTTTTTATTATTTACATTCTTGCATATACTTAAATGCCTAAAAACATGCTTAACTATTAGTTTTTAGCATATAATAAAAAATAAAACAACTTTAGGGACTAATACTGAATTTTTGAAAGTTGCAGAAGTCCATGCGGACCGTATCAATACCACTTGTGGTTCACAAGGGGTGTGTCTGGTAGCAGACTCGCACCAACTTGTGTTTTCTAAATGGTTCCCTCCGTCTAGCCCCAACCAACTCATCTACTACCCCAAATCCTAATCCTACGTATAAAAACTAACCCCTAACACCTCCTAACACTTTCACCACTCCAAAAACTCTCTCAAACTCTTTCAACCCATCCATTTATCCAATTTTGGGCAGTGAATTCAAAGACCAAAATAATGAGGTTTGGCTTTCTTATTGCATATTTTTTACTTATTTTCTTCTTTCCCATACTTGAAAAAGCCTCTAGGAGTTATACCACTTGTTTACCAAGGTAAATGAGGATGGTAAATCATCATTTTTGAGGACTAATTAGGATCTTCTTTCTTAAACTTTATATAAATGTTTTCTTTACTTTGTTTTTGAACCTATTCATACTAAACCATGTCACCAACAAGTTTCCATGTTGAAGGGCTTGTGTTAAGGTAACTTCCAGAAACTTTGAGGCTCATATGCCTCCATTTTATATATCCTTCTAAGTCTTTACGTAACCCACAACCAACTATGTGAATTAAACAAAACCAAGTCTCCAAAAAGCAATGTTGGAAGGCTTGTGTTAAGGTAAAAATGGTCATGTTAGGGACCTTGGTTCTACAACTAAAACTTCCATCATCCTTCACTTGGTTACTTAGCAAAATAGTTAGTTTTCTTATGCATCCTTTCCTTGTATTCATGACCATCCATATCATCAACTATGTTGTTGATTTTATGCAATGGTGAAACTCTCGATGCTTATGGATTACCCTACCTAGAATACGTGACTATAAAATAACAATTCATACATATAATACTTTCCCCTAAACCAAACCATAATATAAACTAAGCCGTGGTTGAATGTTATGTGTTAAAGGGGAGAATATCCTAGTCTTGGATTCATTATTTTGGACTTCTAATGGGTGTTTAACACTCATAAAAAACAAACACTAATAATAGTGTCCAAATAAATGTCTAGGTGGGATACATTTTATGTATTTTCAACTCGTAATTTCCGATTACATACCAATCTCTAATCCTTATACTCATACACCTTTGTTTACCAGTTTATGATGACTTCGGTGTTCCATCCCCCAAACTCGCTCGCATCGTGGGGATTTTCTTTGCAAACCATGAGTTCAAAACACACCCTTTTACGTTTTAAACACTATTTGGGTTGCAACATATATGCGTACAAAACACACATACACACATATAAGCCAACTTATTCAAAAAATCAATCCTTAAACATGTTATAATATTCTTATGTTTAGCGATCTATCATTAACTTTGCAAGCCTCCCTTAACATGTATAGCGTTATAGTAGCACACCGCCCCATTTTTTGGCCTTATTTGCTTTGGCGATAAAGATATGCTAGTCCAAAACTCTAGATTGATTTTTAGCTTTTGCATGCAAGTATGATACATAATTTAGTATGCTATAAACATGTGGATTTGAGATTGATTCTTATATATGCTATGTAATCAAACTAGTAAGCTCACCGACATAATTATGTGTTGACTTATATTTCATACATGTTGCAGGAAACATTTGAGATGCTATCACAAGAAACTACTTAGGGTGGATTTAGATACTCACATAATCTATCTATGCAATTGTGATATTTTAATCATGAATTTTTTTATTGTTGTGTTTCTGTTTTTGAACAATGTTATGTTTTATTTAATTATATGACAATGAAAATTTTAAATCTTAATATATCGAAAATTTAGTGTTATGATGTCTTTGAACAATCTATTATGTCTCGCCTCGATGTTTCCGCCATCGGTTGGGGTGTGTCATACTTGCACCTTTGACTTTGTGAAATGAATTCTGTCAATTATGCTTTGACGTGATATTAGGGTTTACATGTTCTTGAGTAACAAAGCACATTCTTATTCGTTTTTTGAAGTTGATATTTATTGGCGCCTAAGCCTTGAAACACTAAACATGTTAAAATCAATTTGTGATTTTGATTACAACCTCATCTTGTAGGAACCCTAGGTCTTATGATTTCGAACAAGGTGTGAACCTTGTTGTAGATCATTATTTCTAATCCAAATTCTAAGTAGTTGCACTCGTAGTTAATACAATTTTCTTAATGAGTTATAAATCATTGGATAATTCCAACACCTTTTCGAATAAAAAAAAGAATAACAAGATTAATAAATTTGAATTTATAATCAACTAAGTTTTAACATGAACCACAAACTCTTCGTGGATTCAACACCCTTATTGCCACTTGCTACTAGTTTGTGGTAATTAGGACTTTCTAATTTATTTTTTACCAAACCATGATACTCCGATCATCGTGAAGTCAACAGTTTTCCTGCTAAGAATATCTATAAATTTGAAGAATCAATTTGAAGACTCGAAGATGTTGAAAGAGAAGTTTAAGGAGGTTAAGAAAAGGAACCGAGTTCTGGATAAAACTATGTCTGAACAGTTAATGTATACCAAGTTTCAGTACAATATAATAACGAAGATGTATGAGATGCCGCGGGGAATCAACGCAAAGCTGGTGTGGAACCCATATATAGCTTTGATGATCTCTTCAACTTTTACAAGTTTAGGGAAGAAGAAAATGAGCGTAAGGCTGAAGCTGCAGAAAGAAGAAGGCAAGCTGGTGCAGTTGATCAAAACATTGACCCATCTAATGCTCACAACCTTGACGTCAGATCAATGATAGCTGAAGTGTAACACCTCATAAAAATCACGTCCAATGGTGTATTCACACGTGTAATAAACCCTAATAAAGTCAAACGCTGAATTTGAAGGACTAATTTTGCGAAAAATCAAAAACTTTGATTTTAGAAGGACTGGAAATGTTAACATGCTTATTATAAGCCTCCAAATAACATTACACTGTAATCTTGTTCACAAATGAGCCACTTGTTGATCAAGAGTAGCCGTTTGCGTAATTAATTGAAAGTTTGCGCGATGAAGGGTTAAAAGCATCAATATGTTAATTCTTACCTCTGAGTGACCTTTTAACAAACCGAGAGCTTCATAATAGTTTATTATACTCTTGGGAATGCCTAATATTGGCCATTAATGGCTTTAATGCCTATAAGTGAAGTTACTCACAACTTTGCAAGTTAGAGGGACTAAAAGTGTCAATATGTTTAATTATACATCTGAATGACCTTTTAACAAACCCGAAGCATGATGATGTTTTATAATACTCTCAAAAATTCCTAATATGGATTAGATAAGGCTTCGATGCTATTTAACAATGATATACTCAAGTTTCCGCATTAGAGGGACTAATTGCGTCAAACTGCAAAAGTATACCGATTCGTAGGGTATCGAACCTTCCGAAATATGGTCGTAAGTTAAACATGCCCTAAATATCCTTTACATAGCTCATATATAGGCTTAGAGGTGTTTGGTGCGCAAAAATAAACTTTTGAGTCAAGCAGGGACTAAAAGTGTCAAAAAGTGCACAAGTTTGCAATTTCGCGCATATCTTACGCTATGAATATATCCGGACATCCAAAAATTTACATAATCATTAAAATATTTTATTTTAGTGATCGGCATGATAAAATTCCATTCGTCGCGTAATTTGGGTCGTTTTTCGTGTCCGTCCGTGTTTCGTCGTAATTAGCCGAACTACGCGACCGTACGACCAAACGAACCGACATCCGACATATTTTTGAGCATGTTTTATGTTCTCTATGTTTAGGCATCATTATATAGCCTTAAGAATGGTTTAACGGGCCTTAAATGTATCGGAAATGGCATTGATCAAGTGCAGGGACCAAACGTGACAATAATTTAAACTTGTTGTAAGCTGGTTAGGTCCTTACGGACCGTATGAGGACCCTTACAGTCCGTATAGCAATGCCCAGTAGCAAAAAACTAGAAACCAGCCTTGGTTTGCCTCTTTGTCTCACATATTCGAATCTATGGGCTTGTTGATTGTTTTAGGACACCTGTTAGACACTTGTAATCATCTTAAGAAGGCCCCTAACACTTGTTGATCATCCATGAGTCCCTCAAACACTATAAATAGGGGCGGAACTTCATTTGAAATTCACACCATTTCTTGAGTTTTGCTCTCTATCACTCAAATATGAGGAGCCTGATCAAGGGAACCTCCTTTTGAGTTATCTTCTGTCCCTTGGACCTTTGGTAAGTGTCCATCCTTGGCATCATTATTAAGAAATGGCCACGGCTTAAGCACGGGGTGAAGGCATACACCTGACAGTTGCGTAAGGGAAACGGTATCTCACTCTCTTGTGGGCGTATACTTGTGGTGTGTCTGTTAATCTTGACTCGGTTTCTAACATCGGGCCCTGAATGTATAACGAACATATAAATCTGTATACAAGATTATTTTTATATAATTGTCCCAAGTTATAAAAGGATGTTTGTGCCTTGTGCATATCAAATCATTTTTAAACATTTTCAAAAGAGTGAGTTAATTGTATTTACCAGTGTAAACTGACGTATTTTCCAAAAAGATTAAGTGACAGGTACTGTACGTAATTGGCTGGGAGCTCAGGGCGTTGATAGGGAATCTTGCAAGTTCTAGACGTCTAAAGTCTGTTGAACAGTGTTTATCCTTCTGTTTTAAGAACCGCCTGTGGATCCATTTTACAACCCGTTTGTAATATTTATATTACTCTTGAATCGGTTTGTAATATATTTACTTTAAACTTCCGCTATGCATTGAACTGTGATTATTTGACTATGATAATATCAACTACGTCACGATACACCCCACCGGGCCCACAGGTAAAACGTGGAAATATCGGGGTGTGACAGGTTGGTATCAGAGCCAACATTGAGTGAATTAAACACTAGCCTTTTGTGTTTAATCTCAATGACACAGTAGCACATTCCTTAGACCTTCTGAGTCTAGACTTAACATAGGAATACTCTCATCCCTATTCAGTAAAATATTGTTTTTCGATTCTATGTATTTTGAATATGGCGCCAAGCAAAGAAGCCATAATGGAAATTCTCCACATCCGAAGCCTAGAAATACCGAGCTTCGTACCGCGGCTAGGATAAACGTGCAACCAAGGAGAAAACATTCAGAAATGAAGTGAAGAAGAAGGGACTCCTTTTGCGGAATTTGTTTCTTTATTAGTCCTTATAAGGACATATTTATCTTTTAGTCCATTCATGGACAATGTTATTTCTTTCAAGTCCCGTTTAGGGCAATTATGTACTCTTTTTAAAATTTATTGGTGTGTTTTATTTAAATTTCATTTTTATCATTATATATGAAAATAATATATGGAACAAATCAAAATATCATTCCTTTTTGAAATTGATCTGCCAGTATATATTAAAAAGGATCTTGAAAGGTAGAACCTAGCTTATATGTCATCAAAGACCTAGCTATGATGGTAAAACCTGTTTAAAAAGATTCAGATCCTTGTTAACCTCTAAAAACATGTTAACACTCCTGACAACAGTGATGCGATAAAATCACACTTGTCATCTTTATATTGGGAATTTTCAAACCCTTATTTAGCCTAATGATCTAGAATCATGGGTTCAAATCATCAATTAAGATGATCATGTATTTAAAACATCCAGTTGTGATAAAGTACCTACGAGCCATGTTTATTGTCCTCTGAGACAAGAAGATAGTAGTAGTCTACGACTCTCTGTCAAGAGAAGGTAATGAACTATGTTTAAACCTTAACGCCTTGATTCTCTGAAATCATGGCTTATGAATTAAAAAATTGTCCTTGTGACTAGGCCTTTTGTGCCACTGATAATATCCTTAATATTTATAACTAGGATAAATTATAATGAAAATACTAATTAAATATAATTAACAAATTGACCAATATGGTTTATATTACCATGGTTAATGAATCGTCAAAAATGATGATTTCATGTTAACCTCTGAATAAATCATTGTCAAAATTTGTGTAGCAATCAAGCTACATGGCTAGATACGATGAGGTTAACAGCCACCCGAGGGAGAATAATGATGCTACCAGAGTTAATATAGCTAGTGCAGAACTGCAGGCATTAATAGATAATGCCGTCACTCGAGCTTTGGACAGACGAGATAATGAATCAAGTGGTGCCCGTAGCAGGACCCTATCTGTACAACATACAAAACCACCCTCCAAGACTCAAACAGCTCGCAAGAACGATTCTCATCACTCATCGAATCAGAGGAGTGTTCCATCTAGACAGATTGTGCTTAATCAAGAGCCACATGTTAGAACCTGTTCATATAAATATTTTGTCTCCTGCAAACCCATAGATTTCACAGGGGAGAAATGAGCCATCGATTGCATGACTTGGCTCGATGAGATGGATGCAGTGGTTGATATTAGCGGTTGTGCAGAATAGGACATTGTGAAATTTGTGTCACAATCGTTTAAAGGTGAAGCGTTAGCTTGGTGGAGGTCCCTAATCCAAGCTACAGGGAAGATCCCGCTGTATAATCTGACGTGGGATCAGTTTGTTGCTCTCATCAAAGAGAATTTCTGTCCTCAACATGAAGTTGAGAGAATTGAGACTGACTTCTTGACCTTGGTCATGAAGAACTTAGATTGTCAGACGTATCTTACGAGCTTCAACACTTTGTCTCGTTTGCTCCCTTATCTGGTTACACCGAAACCAAAACGCATAGCTCGTTTTATTGGAGGTTTAGCTCCGGAAATCAAAGCCAGTGTGAAGGCTTCAAGACCTACCACCTTTAGGTCAGCGACTGATCTGTCGTTATCTCTTACCCTTGATGCGGTTAGGCAGAGATCGCTCAAGAATTCTGAAGAAGGGAAAAGGAAACGTGAGGATGAGAACCCACGCAGTGCTGATAAGAAAAAGGGGAACTCTGATCATAAGAAGAGTTCTGGGTTTAAGAAGGACAACCAGCAGACGAGTGAAAAGACCAGGTGTAAAACCTGTAAGAAATACCACCTCGAGAAATGCAGATTTGAATCTCAACCTCTACCGTGTGGGATCTGCAAGTCTAAGGAACATAAAACCTTGGATTGCAAGAAATTGAAAGATGCAACCTGTTATGGATGCAACGAGAAGGGGCATATGAAGACTAACTGCCCTAAGGATCAAAGGAAGCCTGTAGAGGCCAAGAAAACAAACGCGTGAGTCTTCCAGATGAACACTCAGGAAGCGATGCAGAAAGATAACATTATAACAGGTACCTTTCCTTATCAATGATGTTTACGCTGGAATTTGTTTGATTATGGCGCAGAAAAGTCTATTGTGGACAATAAATGTTGTAAGCTGTTGTATCCGCCTGTTAGGACTCTAGACATATAACGCGAGGTAGAATTGGCCGATGATACTTTAGAAACTGCTTCAACAATCTTAGATGGGTACTTTATATCCATTAGGAATCACTCTTCTCGAACATCCTTATGACAAGCTTTCAAACTATCCAAAATCATCAATATGATCAAGATAGATGTGACATTTGAACCCCTGTAAAAAAGGTGATGGACTATATCCAAACCTTAAATGCCATTGATGGTCTTTTTATGGCCTAGGCTAAGCATAATTGATATACATTTAAATAACATTCATTAAGAGCGTTCGTACTATATTAGCCTGTATGGTTTAATGATACCACGGTTAGTATATGTTAGGTCATCAGGATGATGAATAACGGTTGTTGCATTGCAACTAAGTAATTGTTCCATTTGGTGTTAGGAACCAAGTCTCGAGTATGAAAAACTCGGGTAAGACAACCGTCAATCACGCCATTGATGATGCGACACATGCTAATGATGCTACAATTGTGAACCTCAAAATTGACAAAGATGTTCTCCAAGCTATGATTGACGCAGCCGTTGGAAAGGCTGTGAAAAAGTTTAAGGAACCCAATGCTACTTGCTCCAAATCCCATTTAAAACCACACTTCCTTACACACAAGAAGGATCTTGCTCATGCCTCGAATGCGAAGAATGAACTAAAAAGGAAAAAGGAGAAAGATAACTCCCATGCTTCCAAGAAAAAGGGTAGGCTTGAGCTTAAGAAGAACAAACAAAAGTCCAACAAGAAACCTGTATGCAAGACCTGCAAGAAGCGCCATCTAGGGAAGTGTAGGTACGGACCAAAATCCCAATCGCAGCCCAGAGCTTGTGGGATCTGCAAATCTAGTGAGCATAAAACATTAGAATGCAAGAAGATAAGAGATGCGACTTGTTACAACTATAACAAGAAGGGGCATATCAAGTCAAATTTCCCAAAATATGCAAAGAAGCTTGAAGAAGTTAAGAAGACCAACGCTAGGGTCTTTCAGATAGGTGAAAAAGAGGCCATACAAGATGACAATGTTATAAACAGTACGTCTCTTATCAATGATGTATATGCAAGGGTATTGTTTGATTCGGGTGCAGATAAGTCGTTCGTGGATAATAAATTTTGTAAGTTATTA
This sequence comes from Helianthus tuberosus, assembly GCA_030545235.1. NCBI lineage: Eukaryota > Viridiplantae > Streptophyta > Magnoliopsida > Asterales > Asteraceae > Helianthus > Helianthus tuberosus. Next base: position 108,631,752 of record CM060401.1, on the reverse strand, counting down.
AATCTGCCTGTTAGAGCCCTAAGCATAAAATATGAAGTTGAATAAATGCTAAAGAGTTCTATTTTGAATAGAATACCAATAAATCCTTCATGGATGGTAAGTATAACAAACTTTTAAAATCTTCCATAAGAACCTCAGATATTAAGCGTAAGGTAAAACTTACAGACGAGAATCATAGGAACCATTTCTTATGTTCCGGTCAGAAATCTTCAGTCGTAAAATTCTAGAGAACCCTCTCTCCAGATGAAGTACGTCAGCATATGTAGTCGATATCTCTTTGATCTCTATCCATTGCGAATACCAGAAGGTATAACAAAAGCGCCATATGAGGATTAGAGTATCTTAATATGTTCCATAGATTGCTTCCATGCCTGATCAGTATGGAGGTTTAATGCATGGAACCACAAGGATATTCCAATGGTCATATGGTACTAAAGTCAGCTAACGGTATTCGAAGAAGATGTACAAAATGGAATTGTCCAAGTAAATGTCTCTGATTAAGGAATCCATGGACTCGTAAGGAAAATGTGTCACTTATCTGACACGGGCAATGATAAATGAACCAGAGCCAGAGATTTGGAAAATCTCTGTAATCTCCTTGTGTCTTGATTATCTTCTCCAAAGATTACCCTGTTTACCTCCTGAGACAAGTAGAGTTGAGATTAACATCCCGCTTAGGGCTGCAGTATCGTGAAATCTCCGTGACGATTAGTACCTCCAACCCGGGAATAATAGAAACCCTAGTTAGATAAATTTTAAGATAAAGGTTCTTAAAGCCTAATTAGTAATTCTAAGAGTTTCAATATTATTAGTTAGGAAAGACGGTTCTCTTGCTTATGCATTAGTTACCGCAACCCTATTTAGACAACAATTAAGAATCGCCATCAGCTGCCCAGGATCGTCGATTTGTTCGACTAACTGTAAGGATTAGCTATTCCTTAAGATTGGTTTTTAAGCTGTAGTTGGAATAACCATCTCACCTTAAATAAACACTTCTATAATAGTGATTATATAAGTATCAAGGCTGCTCCTTTGGAGACCTTATTTAGATGAAATGTCAAAGATCCGTTCGATGGACAAAATTTTGGTAAGTCCAATTATCAGGACCTGGAGGATTACCCTGGAAATGATGGATAAGATCACATAAATTTATGATCGTCAGGAAGCTGCCAGTAATCGGCAGAAAAATCTAAGACCAATGAAAGTCGCAACCCTCTTAAGTCCTTAATAAGGAATGAGGTTCAAATTGAAGGTGTGCTAAATTTTTAAATTATCAGGCTAGTTAAGTGGTGGATATATAGAATTATTCGAGAAAAATCGAATACGTCAGGATCAATTGTGACAACTCGTAATTCAAACCTTTCGTGTACTTTGATGCAACCTGAATGAACATTATGTGATTAACAAATGTGTTTGTAATGAAATGCTATGTTGCATGTTATGTGATTGTATTGTGAATTGATGTGTTTGCAATAAAATGCTATGTTGCATGTTATGTGATTGTATTGTGAATTGATGTGTTTGTAATGAAATGCTATGTTGCAGGTTATGTGATTGTATTGTGAATTGATGTGTTAGCAATGAAATGCTATGTTGCATGTTATGTGATTGTATTGTGAATTGATATGTATAGAAACAATGTGTGGTTACACAACACAAGTCGGATCGCACAACTTATCCTTCGCCATACACTCCTCTCTCGACCCAACCCATGTTCCGAATCCGTGACCCAAAGGGGAGCCCAGTATGGGCCGGCCCAATAGTTTTCGTATAGTATCATTAGGGAATGAGTATTTTTCTTGATAACTTGCAAAACTAGAACACATACAAAACCCTAAGACCTCTCCTCTTGGTTCGACGGCAAACTACTACCCGAAGCCATTCAACCTCGATCAAGCTAGTCTTTCGGCCTCCTGGTTAGTATTCATCATTCATTGATTGCCATATTCTTGATGTTGTTTTATTGTGTGATCGATTAGGGTTTCATGCTAATAGATATGTTGCCAAAAACTTTAATGATGGATTTGGAAATAAGTGTTCGGTTTCAATATGTGAATACGATGGGATTTGTTCATGTTAAATGGATATCGTATGATGTTAGATGTACATAAGATGAAACAGTTGTATTGTGTGAATCCGGTTAAGGGTTGTTAAATTGTTGATGATTATGAATTGGGGTGCATGATAGTGTTCAAATTCGTAGCATGGTGATCCGAATGAATGTTTAAATGTTATTCATGATCTAACCTAGGCTTAGAGTCCAAAGAAGTCCAAAGAAATTAAACTGTTTAATTCGATTGTGTTGATGATCGAGCTAGTATTATGATTTAGTATCAATTAGGGTTCATGGGGAATTATTTGGTAAATGATTTATTCGGTTAATGAATGTGGAATTGGAAACTGTTGAATTACTTGTAACTGGTTGGCGTGATTATTGGTATTAATTGAGAAACGGATTTGCATGATTTTAGAAAGTTTGTTAAACTAATCGCACAAGCCCTCTCGGTCGCACAAGATCAGGTCACACAAGACTTGATCTGATCGCACAAGCAGGGTGCAACCACATAAAGCACATTGTACAATCTAGGGTTGCATAATCACACTAAACTTGTGGATCGCACAAGACAGTGCTGATCGCACAAGGCTAGGGCCATACACAAACTACATGGACTTTATTATACTGTTGGGCCTCAAAGCCCAAACTCCGTCGCACAAGTATGCTTCAGTCGCACAAGCATTATTGGATCGCACAAGATTATTAAACTGTCTAATTATTTGGGCCGCACAAGTTGTTGGGCTTATTTATAAACTGGGCCGGGTGAACATTGGATCGCACAACATGATGTGGGTCGCACAAGGTTGTGCTGACCGCACAACATGTTGGGTCGGGTAGTTGTTTGGGTTTTCAACTACCCAATCGCACAAGATGTTTTTGGGTTTACACTGCTACTTCAGCCCAATGCATCCTGATCGCATGAATTTGGGTTTTACGTGTTTCACATGATCTATATGTATGCCATGATGGTTATGTGCTGGTAACTTGTTAGTTGTGTGTAAACCTACGTGCACTACTTGAACCTAGACCTGACTTGTATAGTAACCATGTTAGGACGTAGTTGACCACTAGCAGCTTGATTGACCTCTTTGTGTATCTGTCGAGCAAACCGAGGTGAGTTCACACTTTCTACAAGGCATGGGATTCCCGGCCCTGTTAGGACGTGTTTAGGAATGTAAATTCCTCGTCCTGTTGAGACGGATTTAGATTTACTAGACTAGAACTCTATCAATGAAGTCCCTCCTTTTATATCGACTTAATTGCCGAGGCCAATGGTGAACGGGTCATTAGTTAAATAGCTCTATTAGGTTTAACAAACCTCACACCGTAACGCAGAGGATGGGCGTGGACTAATGGACTATGGCACGTTAGTGATGATAGACACTGACACTAGGGTACATAAACATGACGAACGTTAGTAGTCGATATGGTAACGAGTCTGGTAGTTTAAAACATGGGGTAGCCCCCACGGCCGAAGTGCCGGGCTGGATAGCCGAAGATTGAGAACATGGGGTAGCCCCCACGGCTGGAATGGCCGAAGTAAAAATGGATTAAAAAATGAATGTTTTCAAAACTATGGGGTAACCCCCACGGCTGGATAGCCGGTTAAGAGTAAACTATGTTTTTGGAACAACTCTAAAATGGACAACCAACTGTGAACTCGCTCAACTTTGTTGTTGATTCAATGTGATTTATGCTTAACAAATGATTTATGCTTCCGCTGTACACAATGAATGATATGTAACGTTTGTAAGCTTTATGATAATAAATGAACGTTTTGTTTAATTATAATTTTGAGTTCAATGTGATTGGTGGCTTGGATCCTGGTATGTCACGCGCCTCTCGAGGGTTTTCTCACGTGGTATTTTGGGGGTGTGACAGATTGGTATCAGAGCCATTGGTTATAGTGAACTTGGTTTTAAAAAGGGGGAAAACGTTTTTGTAAAACCAGACTATAACCGAACCGTTCTAAAAACGTGAATACAACCATGACACTCAGCTCCAGATTGCAAGGTTCGTCCCTCGTATAATCATTGTACTGCATATCTAGTGAACACTTACATATGTTATTGCCTGCGATTGCACGTTCAGCACAACAGTATGAGTCAGCGTATTACTTGCATGTGTTATGTGACTAATAGGGTGGTATTTCCCTAAACATTCATGATTTACACTTCGTGATGCTCTTTGTTTGCTATTCGAGTTAGAGGAACCATTTGAAATGAGTTAAGAGGAGCTGGGGTGAGCATGCAAATCACAATGTTATTATGGGTGCACACATAATAATAGTGTGGGGTGCATGCGAGTCCCAGTGAGCCTTAACAAGTGAAAAAATGGGTTTCGTTCCGTTATTGGTCGATGTGAGACATAACAAACCTATAGGGGTCATAGTAGTGATTGTCCCCTACTCGAACGTCAATTTTTAATTCATCCCTGGATCCTTTCGCATATACGAACGATCTGAACACCCAACGAACTGTGTAGAATGTTAGATGCATATACGAACGACCCTGAGTTGGATGTCGCAGCGTCGAATGATCGATCGATACCTTTCTTGCTCCTCTTCGATTGCTGGAACTCATGTATTGACGTCTTAGATCCCGAAGTGTGATCACTTCTGCGATACCCTCGTAACAGACCGAGTATTACTCAAGCAACTTGCAACATCGATGGACAGGAGGATGAGCGTAGTACTTTACCGACCTCAGTACTTGATGACCCTGATTTCTGGCAACGAGTACCAGCGAATTGGTCTCAAGCGAATCCTTAACCCTTGTCAGCGACTCATGGGAGTCAACTCTTACTAATCAATCAGGACATAAGCAATGACAATCAACTATAACATGGAACGTGTAATTGCCAGCACAGTGCGTAGTACTTTAGGACGTGGCTCAGAATGTGGAAAGATGGACCTCGATGGCGAAGAATTGTAGGGCTTCGTTTCGAGCAACGACATTGGGAGCAGCAGTCACAGTGACAACAAGGTATTCGCAACCCTAGCCTACAGTAATGAAATAAAAGTGACTACAACATGGATTGGCCGTGGTTAAATTAAGAAGACAACGACCAAAGGAACAACGACCAAAGGAACAACGACAGTACTTGAAATACTTGTAATGAAAACAGCAACACTAGAAATGATGCTCATGGAAGGGCATTTAGAATTGGTATGGGCGACACCAGGACTTTAGCATCATGGTAGCTAGTATAAGTAGCTAATCGCTTCGTCTTTGCTCCGTTTGACCTGATGCTCCTTGAATTTGAACCTGTTGTGGAATCAGCTGACGATAAGACAATTGACATTTCGTATGCTAGTTGGGATGCAAATTCGACCTTGTGGGACAAGCGATCGACATTGATCTTCCTTCTTCTATCCTTGATGGTTTGAAGCAGTAGTTAGGATGGATTGGTAATCCCTACATAGCGCAGGTGTGCCCTGTGAAGAGAAAACTTCGTGTATCTCTCCCTAGTGGAGAATCGTCATCTCTTTCAAAGTATCAGAATTGTGCAAAGGTTAGCGTCAATTCTGCAATGAAAGCTTGGAAGTGTCCACGGAAGGATTATCCTACTATGTTAGCACTTATTATTGATGTTAAGGGTGAGGAAAAGAGGATCGAGGATTCACCCTTTGTTTGCGATTTCTACCTATGTGCTACCAGAAGAACTATCAGATGTACCCTCACATCGTCCGGAGGAGTATTAAATCAGTATCAGGTCATAGGCGGTCCTGATTAATCGTACTCTTACAGTCCTGCGCCAGGAGAGTTGAAAGAACTGTTTTAATCAACTACAGGGATTATTGAACAGGAATTTTGTTAAACCTAGCTTTTCGCTTTGGGGAGCCCCAGTTAGATCTATGAATTTTGTATGTGTACTGATTATCGAGAACTCAACAAAGTGACAGTTAGGAACCGCTTGTCTCAACCAGATATTGGCCACCTATCGACCAGTGGCAAGGAACAAGTTCCCATTCGAGGATTGGCTAGCGAACGAACTACCGTTAGATGGAATTCCAAGAGGAGAATGCCCTTAGAACAGCTTTCCGAACGCAATGCAGTCATTTCAACCTTGTACACCATGATCATTGTGTCGATCAACACCAGAGCAGCCTCAGGGATCACATGGATCGATTGTATTCGCTGATGACGATCTGAATCATGACCAAGAGAAAGGAACACCATGGGTGGCGTATGTATTCTATCTCACCGCTTCTGTGGGAGGAGCCATTACGTAGGAAGTAACGCATCTGATCAGGAAAACCAACGAAGTGGGAATACTCGTGGATCTCGCTGAGATGCATCTTGTTAGAAACTGATCGACACCAAAGATTCCTTCGGGGATGCAACAAATTCCTTTGTTTCACTAGATACTAACGCTGCTTACCCACAAGATTTTCGAAGGTCACACAGCTTAAATTCCTTCAGCACAGTAGGGTACTGTGTTCGTAAAAGACGAAATAGGAGGACGTCTTTTCAGCTTTCGAGTTTCAACTCTGTAATGCACCGAGCATCGTCTTTACCCGAGGGTGCGGGTGATTTAGTGGTATACCATGATAGTTAGAAATCAGACTCCCTGGTTACTCACAGATGCAACACGAGAGAGTGATAAAATTTCGTGATGGAGTTATAAGGAGGAACTACACGGCACACGACTGACGGTGAAAACCGTCGCCTTGGGATTGTATATGGAGGCAATACTTGGACGGTACCAGATGCGTTATTTAGACCGATCACAAGGGCCTCCCGTGTACTTTTGTTTTGACAGAGCTAGATTAGTCAATGGCATCGCCGGATGGAGCTTTTGGGATGATTTCGATTGTGGAATTTGTATATGCACGAGCTTTGCAGCTCACTGTCGACTCTAATCCACCTAATCAGCCTCGCTCCTTTCAAATTGGAGAATTGTAGCAAGAGGATTTTCAAGCCGAACCCATGCGGGGCATGGAGAAGCAACCTATGATAGGTCGGACGATACTCGTTACCTCATGGAACGAATGTGGGTCTCATTATGCGGCAACTATAGGGAAACTCGTGTTGAGCAAAGCAAACCGATTTCGATGTTGTTTCGATATTCTAGTCGTCTGGGTTTTGATGAGAGGCATTAGGGCTTATAAACCTTGTACTGGTAAACGGGCATGAAAGCCCACCTAGCTAGGTATGGGAATGATGCTTGACTTGTGGGAAAGTTAAGGTGAAGTGTTAGCAACCAGAAACAACTATATCCAAAGCGAAAACAAGCTGCCATGGATTTGGTCGCTAGACTCGAAACGGAAACAATATCACCTGGATGATCGTGATTGTCTCACGTAACCAGCACACCTTCTAGCCATCAAGGAAACAGATAAGTTTTCTACACTTGCAGCCATCTACCTGAAGGAAGCGGTTGCTAGGCACGGGTGCCAACCGCCAGTATCTCTGATCGCGACCCACGCTTTGCATCTGATTTGTGGCAAGCGATGCACAAATCGTTTGACTCGCGTCTAGACATGAGCACAGCATAACATCCCCAGACGAAGGGGCAAACTGAACGCACCATCCAAACTCTTGAAGACATGCTTCGGGCATGTGTAATCGATTTTGGCAACAACTGGGAAAGACATCTTTCCTTTAGTGGAGTTTTCGTATAACAACAGTTACCACACTAGCTGAGGCATTTTACGGACATAAGTGCCGATCATCCCTTTTGTTGGGCAGAAGTTGGAAACAGCCAAATCACTGGCCCAGAGCTCGTCATAGACAACAGAGAAGATCACTCAGACACGACAATAAACGGCGGCAGCTCGTGACCGTCAGAAAAGCTACGCTGATAAGCGTAGGAAACCACTCGAGTTCCAGGTTGGGGATCGAGTGCTACTAAAAGTCTCACCTTAGAAAGGTGTGGTTCATTTTGGTAAACGGGACAAACTCAACCCGCGATATGTCGGAGTTTTCGAAATCATTGAGAAAATAGGCAAGGTGGCCTACAAACTGAATTTACCGGAAGAACTCAGTGGAGTTCACACTGTTTTCCATGTGTCGAATCTGAAGAAGTGTCTGTTATATGAAACTCTTATAGTTCCTTGCAAGGAGATCACCATCGACGATCAGTTGCGATTTGTCGAAGAACCAGTGGAAATCTTGGACCGAAAGGTCAAGATTCTCAAACGTACTAGGATACCCATTGTTCGAGTTCGTTGGAACTCCCGTCGTGGCCCAGAGTACACCTGGGAACGAGAAGACCAAATGAAACACAGGTATCCCCAGTTGTTTGATAAAAGTGAAATCACTACTGAGACTGAAGCTACTACGGAATTTTGGGACGAAATTCCAAACTAACGGGGGAAGGATGTGACACCCCAGGAAAACCAGGAAACCATGCAACCTATCTAGCTTCCTCAGTGAGTACGTGCTAAATTTCGGGACGAAATTTCTTTTAACTTGGGGATGATGTGACAACTCGTAATTCAAACCTTTCGTGTACTTTGATGCAACCTGAATGAACATTATGTGATTAACAAATGTGTTTGCAATGAAATGCTATGCTGCATGTTATGTGATTGTATTGTGAATTGATGTGTTTGCAATAAAATGCTATGTTGCATGTTATGTGATTGTATTGTGAATTGATGTGTTTGCAATGAAATGCTATGTTGCATGTTATGTGATTGTATTGTGAATTGATGTGTTTGCAATGAAATGCTATGTTGCATGTAATGTGATTGTATTGTGAATTGATGTGTATAGAAACAATGTGTGGTCGCACAACACAAGCCGGATTGCACAACTTATCCTTCGCCATACACTCCTCTCTCGACCCAAACCATGTTCCGAATCCGTGACCCAAAGGGGAGCCCAGTATGGGCCAGCCCTATAGTTTTTGTATAGTATCATTAGGGAATGAGTATTTTTCCTGATAACTTGCAAAACTAGAACACATACAAAACCCTAAGACCTCTCCTCTTGGTTCGACGGCAAACTACTACCCGAAGCCATTCAACCTCGATCAAGCTAGTCTTTCGGCCTCCTGGTTAGTATTCATCATTCATTGATTGCCATATTCTTGATGTTGTTTTGTTGTGTGATCGATTAGGGTTTCATGCTAATAGATATGTTGCCAAAAACTTTAATGATGGATTTGGAAATAAGTGTTCGGTTTCAATATGTGAATACGATAGGATTTGTTCATGTTAAATGGATATCGTATGATGTTAGATGTACATAAGATGAAACAGTTGTATTGTGCGAATCCGGTTAAGGGTTGTTAAATTGTTGATGATTATGAATTGGGGTGCATGATAGTGTTCAAATTCGTAGCATGGTGATCCGAATGAATGTTTAAATGTTGTTAATGATCTAACGTAGGCTTAGAGTCCAAAGAAGTCCAAAGAAATTAAACTGTTTAATCCGATTGTGTTGATGATCGAGCTAGTATTATGATTTAGTATCAATTAGGGTTCATGGGGAATTATTTGGTAAATGATTAATTCGGCCAATGAATGTGGAATTGGAAACTGTTGAATTACTTGTAACTGAGTGATTATTGGTATTAATTGAGAAACGGATTTGCATGATTTTAGAAAGTTTGTTAAACTAATCGCACAAGCCCTCTCGGTCGCACAAGATCAGGTCACACAAGACCTGATCTGATCGCACAAGTAGGGTGCAACCACATAAAGCACATTGTACAACCTAGGGTTGCATAATCGCACAAGACTTGTGGATCGCACAAGACAGTGTTGATCGCACAAGGCTTGGGCCACACACAAACTACTTGGACTTTATTATACTGTTGGGCCTCAAAGCCCAAACTCCGTCGCACAAGTATGCTTCAGTCGCACAAGCTTTATTGGATCGCACAAGATTATTAATCTGTCTAATTATTTGGGCCGCACAAGTTGTTGGGCTTATTTATAAACTGGGCCGGGTGAACATTGGATCGCACAACATGATGTGGGTCGCACAAGGTTGTGCTGACTGCACAACATGTTGGGCCGGGTAGTTGTTTGGGTTTCAACTACCCAATCGCACAAGATGTTATTGGGCTTACACTGCTACTTCAGCCCAATGCATCCTGATCGCATGAATTTGGATTTTACGTGTTTAACATGATCTATGTCTATGCCAAGATCGTTATGTGCTCGTAACTTGTTAGTTTTGTGTAAACCTACGTGCACTACTTGAACCTAGACCTGACTTGTATGGAAACCATGTTAGGACGTGGTTGACCACTAGCAGCTTAATTGACCTCTTTGTGTCTCTGCCGAGCAAACCGAGGTGAGTTCACACTTTCTACAAGGCATGGGATTCCCGGTGGTAGGGAATGGGTTAAGGAATAGGGATTCCTCATCCTGTTGGGACGTGTTCAGGAATGTAAATTCCTCGTCCTGTTGAGACGGATTTAGATTTACTAGACTAGAACTCTATCAACGAAGTCCCTCCTTTTATATCGACTTAATCGCCAAGGCTAATGGCGAACGGGTCATTAGTTAAATAGCGTTGTTAGGTTAAACAAACCTCACACCGTGCCGCAGAGGACGGGCGTGGACTAATGGACTATGGCACGTCAGTGATGATAGACACCGACGCTAGGGCACATAAACATGACGAACGTTAGTAGTCGATATGGTAACGAGTCTGGTAGTTTAAAACATGGGGTAGCCCCCACGGCCGAAGTGCCGGGCTGGATAGCCGAAGATTGAGAACATGGGGTAGCCCCCACGGCTGGAATGGCCGAAGTAAAAATGGATTAAAAAATGAACGTTTTCAAAACTATGGGGTAACCCCCACGGCTGGATAGCCGGTTAAGAGTAAACTATGTTTTTGGAACAACTCTAAAATGGACAACCAACTGTGAACTCGCTCAACTTTGTTGTTGATTCGTTGTTACATGCCTTGCAGGCCTTTAGGTGCATATCAATTGGAACTTGCTGTCTGGGAAGCTGGAGTGGTCATGGGTTGAGATACATGGAATCTCAATAGAAGCTCAATGGTTTAAGTACTCTTGGTTTACTAAACACTTAACAAATGATTTATTCTACCGTTGTACACAATGAATGATATGTAACGTTTGTAACGCTTTATGATAATAAATGAACGTTTTGTTTAATTATAATTATGAGTTCAATGTAATTGGTGGCTTGGATCCTGGTATGTCACATGCCTCGCGGGGGTTTCCGCACGTGGTATTTTGGGGATGTGACATCAATAGCTTATGAGCTAAAATTTATTTAAGGAGTTTGGTGGAACTCGCAATATGTTCCACAAATGTGTTTTAAAGATATGAATAGGCAATAAGTCAAGAAGCATTGTCACATAATGATATGCAGACTAATGAAAATTTTATGGTTTGATGAGAAACCTGTGTAGATTAAGAATCGACAGGTTAAGAAGCTCCAAAAGAGAGTACGTACTATTGTATAGGTCGACTGAGATGCCCTTAGAAGTCCAAATATGCTATGGAGGATAAGTCCATGATACGTCAGAAAGTACATCCATTACTTTAGCAAATCTCGAGGTCGAGATTTCTTTTAAGGGGGTGAGCATGTAACACCTCGTAAAAATCACGTCCAATGGTGTATTGACACGTGTAATAAACCCTAATAAAGTCAAACGCTGAATTTGAGGGACTAATTTTGCGAAAAATCAAAAAAAATGATTTTAGAAGGACTGGAAATGTTAACATGCTAATTATAAGCCTCTGAATAACGTTACACGGTAATCATGTTCACAAATGAGCCACTTGTTGATCAAGAGTAGCCGTTTGCGTAATTAATTGAAAGTTTGCGCGATGAAGTGTTAAAAGCGTCAATATGTTAATTCTTACCTCTGAGTGACCTTTTAACAAACCGAGAGCTTCATAATACTTGATTATACTCTTGGGAATGCCTAATATTGGCCATTAAGGGCTTTTATGCCTATAAGTGAAGTTACGCGCAACTTTGCAAGTTAGAGGGACTAAAAGTGTCAATATGTTTAATTATACCTCTGAATGACCTTTTAGCAAACCCAAAGCATGATGATGTTTTATAATACTCTCAAGAATGCCTAATATCGATTAGATAAGGCTTCGATACTATTTAACAATGATATACTCAAGTTTCCGCATTAGAGGGACTAATTGCGACAAACTACAAAAGTATACCGATTCGTAGGGTATCGAACCTTCCGGAATATGGTCGTAAGTTAAACATGCCCTAAATATCTTTTACATAGCTTAGATATAGTCTTAGAGGTGTTTGGTGCGCAAAAATAAACTTTTGAGTCAAGCAGGGACTAAAAGTGTCAAAAAGTGCACAAGTTTGCATTTTCGCGCATATCTTACGTTCTGAATATATCCGGACATCCAAAAATTTATGTAATCATTAAAATATTTTATTTTAGTGATCGGCATGATAAAATTCCATTCGTCGCGTAATTTGGGTCGTTTTTCGCGTCCCTCCGTGTTTCGTCGTAATTAACCGAACTACGCGACCGCACGACCAAACGAACCGACATCCGACATATTTTTGAGCATGTTTTATGTTCCCTATGTTTAGGCATCATTATAGAGCCTTAAGAATGGTTTAACGAGCCTTAAATGTATCGGAAATGGCATTGATCAAGTGAAGGGACCAAACGTGACAACAATTGAAACTTGTTGTAAGCTGGTTAGGTCCTTACGGACCGTATGAGGACCCTTACGGTCCGTATAGCAATTCCCAGCAACAGAAAACTAGAAACCAGCCTTGGTTTGCCTCTTTGTCTCACATATTCGAATCTATGGGCTTGTTGATTGTTTTAGGACACCTGTTAGACAATTGTAATCATCTTAAGAAGGCCCCTAACACTTGTTGATCATCCATGAATCCCTCAAACACTATAAATAGGGGAGGAACTTCATTTGAAATTCACACTATTTCTTGAGTTTTGCTCTCTATCACTCAAATCTAAGGAGCCTGATCAAGGGAACCTCCTTTTGAGTTATCTTCTGTCCCTTGGACCTTTGGTAAGTGTCCATCCTTGGCATCATTATTAAGTAATGGCCACGTCTTAAGCACGGGGTGTAGGCATACACCTGACAGTTGCGTAAGGGAAACGGTATCTCACTCTCTTGTGGGCCTATACTTGTGGTGTGTCTTTTAATCTTGACTCGGTTTCTAACATCGGGCCCTGAATGTATAATGAACATATAAATCTGTATACAAGATTATTTTTATATAATTGTCCCAAGTTATAAAAGGATGTTTGTGCCTTGTGCATATCAAATCATTTTTAAACATTTTCAAAAGAGTCAGTTAATTGTATTTACCAGTGTAAACTGACGTATTTTCCAAAAAGATTAAGTGACAGGTACTGTACGTAATTGGCTGGGAGCTCAGGGCGTTGATAGGGAATCTTGCAAGTTCTAGACGTCTAAAGTCTGTTGAACAGTGTTTATCCTTCTGTTTTAAGATCCGCCTGTGGATCCATTTTACAATCTGTTTGTAATATTTATATTACTCTTGAATCGGTTTGTAATATAATTACTTTAAACTTCTGATGTGCATTGAACTGTGATTATTTGACTATGATAATATCAACTACATCACGATACTCCCCACTGGGCCCACCGGTAAAATGTGAAAATATCGGGGTGTGACATGAAGATGAAGAAAGTGATGAAGAGCTAGTTGATCGAGATGAAATGCCTCATATCGTTGAATGGGGGCTCAAGGCGGATACTATTTACGAAACTGAAGATTGAGAGAATCTGTCACCTAAGCGACCTGATAGGTTCTAGAAAGAAAGAGAGAAAATTCTGGATTTTCATCAGATTGTTAAGGTTCACAAGACGGAAAAGCTCGACAAAATTAAGATTATATGGATGAAAAATGCAAATAAGAAGAATAGTTGAAAGTAAAATATGTAGGAAAAATCTTTTATTTAACTTGGAGTCATTTTTTAATTAGCAAAACTCTCGATCTAAATTATTAACTATGATAAAATTAGATAAAAGTATATGTAATTATTGAACGACAATTATATTTAATGAAATAAACAGTTTTTAATAAGAATATTGATTAAGAACTCGTACATATAAGCTAACAAATATGAGATCCAAACATCCCCTAAAGTCAAACTCCTAATCTTGAAACTGACAAGTTTTGAGGAGGATATACATATACAATATTATCCCTAATTATAAAACATGTCACCCTAACCTACTTCGGCTTATCAAAACTAACATATTACTCAATCAACACCTTACAGGAATCTAAAACCCTAACAGATCTCAAACATACTACACCAACACCACTACCAAAACATATATTCACAAAAACCAATAGTTTCACCAAATACAAAATCACAAAACAACTATCTATATCAACATTCAATAAACAATACCTCATGCTCTCAAGAGCAACCTTCTGTAACCCTTGGTCTGCATCCTGAGTTCTCTCAACATAAAGCTCCAACTGTTGTTTCAATGTCAAATCCTCCTCCGACTGTCACATTCAAAAACAATAATCAGAATCGTTAAACCTAAATACAAAAAGAAAAGAAGTAATTAGTGGTTAGTTAAGAGATCTGGAATCTGTCTTATCTTCTTTCTTCTTCGGATCTTTTGAAGGTGGTTTCAGAGTGAAATCTTTCTTATCGATTTCTTATCTTATCTTTTCTTCAGATCTTTCTTATCTTCTTTCTTCTTCGGATCACCACGGTGGCTGCAATAATGTGGTGCTCGAGGAATTTAGGGTTAAAAATCGCCAAAGAGAAGAGGGAAATGTGGGTTCAAAAATCGCAGGGAGACAATTTTGGATAGATAAATCAATTCTGGATCTAATGTTTGTATGGCCTCTGCATCGATAGATTTGGGCGGGCTTTGAATTTCAAAATGGGGTCTGGATGACCAATATTATTATAAGTAAATAAAATGGGATGATGATGTAAATATGACTTAAGAATGACACTGTTGGATGCTCTCATTGGTTGACACCTCAGGCGACTTCTCCTTTAATAGAGTAGAGAGATTGACGACAATGCAAAGCTTTAAGTGTGGGGATTAGGAATTGTGATTGATTGATTGAATGCTTATAATAGATAAATATTCTTTTTGGAAACTTTAAATTTTAAACTTTCCACCTTTCTAAGAACACTCTCAAAGTTAGTCAATTGTTAGCCATAACAAGTAGATAATCGAATTATGCGTTGTCCTAAACTTCAGATTATAAAAGTTGATTTCATTTTGTAAGTTTTTGGATAGAGTATTCCTTTTCAAGACAGTTTTTGAAAATACAGTATGGAATATCCGGTTACTAAATGAAACTAATATCAAGCATGTGATCCATATCTGTAACCCTTAGTCCTTCGGTATTAGATGTTAATTTAGCTTAGATAATAAATGATTAAGGCATTTAGGATTTGAATCCTTTGTTTAACCAATTATTGTCTGAAAAATATCCCATTTTAAGACGTTGCGGATTAAGACGCGGTCCAAACCGTGTCTTATGCTCAAAATCAACGCGTCTCGTAATTGTCTTTGTAGTAGTGCAAAAAGCACAAAAGTATTTTCTTTTAAATAACTAAATTTCCTATGTTACGGATGTGTAACACTAAAAAACAACGTTGTTACATATGTAACAAATGAACTAATTCTTTTGAATAAAATTTTTTTGGGTGTTGTCTTGTTTTTCTTTAAAACTCTTAAAAATGTGTATATTACATGCCCTATTTTTTTTATAAATGAAATTGTTTGTTACATACGGTTTTCATGAGGTTCCCTCACGTAAAGTGTGTTTTTATTATAATATTCCCTTGCACCATCAACCTAATGAGAAGGAACTCGTTCCTTTTACATTAATACCGCTAGGCTACCAACTTTTAACATTTGTTTTTTATGCTTTCACTACTACAATAATGGGCAATAGCCACCAAAACTTGCTACCGAAAAGAGCAGTAGCAAATTTATCTAAGCTAAATACAAATAAGCTTTTAGCGTGGTAGCAAACTAGCATTGAAATTTTAATCAGGTCGCGCTAAACCTCCCCTCCGCCCGTACGGCCTCTAAATAGAAAGTTTATCAGGGTTTTGTGTGTATCATTCAACAATCGAACAAATCAATTGCTAGAAGCAAACTCAATCGAAGACCTCAATCGGTACAGATGAATCGCTAATGGTATGATTCAACCGATTCACACTATTTTTGCCCTAATTTCAGTATGGTTAATCGTTACTGTACCGTCATCTCTCAATGTTTTTGCCCTAATTTCAATGTTTTTGCCCTAATTACATAACATTTTTCCGTTTCAGAGATTGCGACTTCAGCCAGAACCTGTCCATCGGAGTTCCTATACAATTATCTAAGCCTGGTTAGTAATCTCGATTGTTTCTTGCATATAATGCTTCGTATGAAATTGTTTGAATCCGATTATTGATATGTATATTGATAACAGTTTGAGATTCTTTTGGCGGTTTGATTGCAGAAGTATGTGTTGTTACTTGTTAAGTTGTTGAATCAGATGTTTAGCTATTGTGAAACCTAATAATGTT
Organism: Helianthus tuberosus; assembly: GCA_030545235.1. Taxonomy (NCBI): domain Eukaryota; kingdom Viridiplantae; phylum Streptophyta; class Magnoliopsida; order Asterales; family Asteraceae; genus Helianthus; species Helianthus tuberosus. The sequence goes on along the minus strand of CM060401.1, from coordinate 108,615,210 downwards.
GATCGTACTACAATATTGGAAGAAATAGAACTGTTTGTTAGGGATATTTGTTGAATCCGATCATCTGAACTGTTTGTTAGGGATGTTGATAGTACTACAATTTACAGCCATCACTAACATTGGAAGACAAGAATTTCGAAATTGTTTATTAGAGCCATGTGTTGTTTCACAATGTCACGTAGGTTTTGTGCCAAGTTTGTCATTGATCCAGTTGAGATAACTAGTTAGGGCGCGTCGAATAAGAGTCCAGTGGTTTGATAAAATCTTTTTAAGTTTATCAGAGCTATTTTTTTCTTATTTATTTCATGTTTCATAACTTGGTTTAAAAAAGCGAGCTTAAAGCGTGAAGCGATGAAGCGTTTGGAATAGCACTTTTTTTGGTCTGAAGCGTCGTAACACGTGAAGCGCTTTGAGGCGAGCTTTAAGCGCGAAGCGACCTTGGTTTGAGGCGACGCTTCAGCTCAATCAGGTGCAAAAAACAACGCTTCAGCATAAGTTTTCTTTGTTTCTTGAGTGCAATGGTTCTTCTTGTCAGTTTTTTGCACAATACATCTTCAAAATGCTTCCAGGTTTGAAGTCTAGCGTCCAGTCAAAAGTAGCTTTTGCTGCCAAGGAGCGTTCCTCATATGGCACGCAATTTTAGGGTTTTAAATTTTGCAATCAAACTTTCAATGCATGTTAACATTTCTGTACTCAATCTAACTTTTCAATTTGAATTTGAAGGCTCAATCAGCAAAACCGATAACCAGCCCCGTTCCAGATCTGTTTGAGTTTTGATATTGTGAGTGAAAATCTAAATCAAGGAACTTGTTTGATACCTATAAACAAATCTGTGATCACACCAATTAAGTTTGTTTGTACGCGAAATTCAGACAACAATAGCCTCTTCAAGTAATGATAAATGTGTTATATCTTATAGTTTCTGATAAATGTGTTAAATCTTATAGTTTGCAGGCTGCATGTACAACCCATCTATTCAGGATGCATTAGGGTTATTCCGAGATGCAGGTGCCTCTTAATACTGATCAAGACTCTGGATTCTTTGGTAATTAATTCATGTTTGATATAATAAAATATGATCATTCCGAAAGAACTTTTTTTAGGTCCATGAAAGATTTTATTAGGCAATTAGTTTTAATGTCATGTCCTGCTTTAAATTGTTATGTTCAGTCTCTGACAGGAGAATATGTTGACTCTGTGGGTGCTAGGTTGGATGGTGCTGAAATGCTTGCATGTGGTCTTGCAGCCCACTTGTCCCGTTATGGTTTGCCATCTACTTACATGTTGCATTTATCTTTTTTCTTTTTTTTTTCTGATTTATATATACATTCATGTTGTATTTTTTTTCTTTCTAATTTCAATGGTTTGGGACCTTAGGAAGCAAAACCTACATTATAAGGTAAGTTTTTACTGTCTATTAGATTCTCGGATTTGGTACATTATTTTCAATGTACAGTTTCCCAGCTTTGGTAAGAAGAAGATGGTCGGTTTTGGAATGGAAACATGATTTTGCAACTCAGCTCATCGTTGCTTCAGATGATGGCAATTCACCTTCTTGATGGGGTAATAAAGTATGCCTGAAAGTAACTGTGGGTTAACTACTTAACTTACTAGAATGCATGTTAATGGATAGCATCATCATGTTCATCAATTGATTGTTAAATGCTATGCTAATATGCTATAGTTGTTAGAGAGGGATATTGTTTGAATCTGTTGTGAATTGTGATCTGACTGTTACTGATAGCACGTGTTTAAGTACTCTGCGTCTATGTATGTATATGCTTGTAGCTGTAGTAGTCACCACGTGTTTAAGTACTAGTATTCACTATTCACTCGAAGGTTAGGTTCACTTCGATTGATAATTTTGGAGATGTATGGATTCGGTTAGTTCTGTTGGTATGATGAGTTTGAAGTTACTTATTTGAATTTGTTAACTCAATTTTGGCTGATTGAACTGGAATTTTGCAGTTGTGGCTTATAGCTTCTGAAGAAGGGGAAAAGAAGGTTCCTGCATCTACTTACCAGAATAGCCTTTCGTATCATGGATCAGCTGTCAATGCTATCCGCTTTTCTCCTTCCGGTACTACTTTTGCTTGTAATATATTTGTTACTTAAGTAGGATTTGTTAATTAAAGATTTCAAGATAGTAGAATTGATAGTTGGAAGGGTGATTCTCTTTTTTTGTTTAGACAATGATCAAATTCCTAGAATTATATGTGTACATTTGTATGAATTTTAGCATTCGGCGTGGTTTTAAAAAACGTTTTGGCAATCCGATGCGATGCGCGCAGTATGCGTTTCTATTATAACCAAGGCTCTCGGTTAAATGATGTTTGAGCATTTCAATGTGTACACACATTAAAATCTATGTGTGTTTGTTCATTTTGTTCAAGTAGTAAGTTTAATACTAACTGAGTCAAACTTTGACCTTTATCATCTTTTTACCTATTAATAAAATCCATGAATTTCGTACGTTAAAGCTTACATGTTAGATACTTTCACATTGTTTGTATGGACTTTAGTCTGTTTGATACTAATAAAGTTACATCCATCTGGAACATGCAGGAGAGTATCTTGCTTCTGGTGCTGATGGTATGAGTTATTAAGTTGATTTGATGATAATTTATTTTCATTAATAGAGAGACAAATACACGGTTTAAACTCTTATAAATGTAGGTGGTGAGCTGATAATGTGGAAGCAGCACAATACTGACTCTGGTCAAGTATGGAAGGTCCTCAAGACACTATCGTACGGCCTTTCGTTTCTAACATATAACATATATGTTGATATTGATATGTAAGCAATATATGTGTGGAATTTGTATCAGATAAACACTATGTTCAATTGGAAATGAGAATATTTTAGGTTAGTGATTGAATCTTATGGTCAGTCTCTTGAAATATCTCTCTACTCTGTAGTACAAGAACATGGTAACCTGGTCAACATTTGTCTAGACTTTATATTCATATTGGCAAGCATTTTTCTTGACAAAAACATGCTACCTTTGGCAGATATAGTGTATAAGGCTTGTTATGGTTTCCATGCCTTATGGGAATGACATTTCAAGGTACTTGCTTATTCTGTTTTGAGGTTCCTTTTCTTCACATTCATGGACTGATAACTCAGACCCGCCTTAAAGGTATTTGCTTATTTTGTTTTGTTTTGTTTTATTTTGTGTATTTTGTGTTGAAGCTTGGTGGTTACTTTGGCTTATCCTCTGTAAGTTTTGTTCAAGATGCGTTTTATAAATTAATTAGAATAAGTCTATGCTTTAATCAGTGAATGATGAACTTCTTTTTGTGCACAACGAATATGCTTCAATCAGGGCGATAAAGACGAAATCACTGGTGGATGATCAGCAATGGCTTACTTGTAAACTGTTGGTTGGTGATACCGCACTTCAGTGGTGTTGCATATGTTTATGAGCATTATGTTAGACCGTTTTACACAGGGAAACAGACGATTAACATTTGCTATGTTCTTAGAAAGATGTGTTCAATAAGCCAGATGACATATTATTTGCTGCTGAGAAATACATTCAGGAACACGAACCAGATGCGTTTCAAGAAATTATACATGGCGTATGCATCCTTCCTTCCCCACTTTCGTGCTTTTATATTAATTTGTTATGAGATGTAACTGTAATTATCTATTTGTTTTGTGCAGTCTGATAGGGAAGTGAGATACAGAGGCAACAACGTATTTTCCGAAAACTGAGGCTGAATAGGTAGATGGATTTTTTTACTCCTATCAACATTGGTTTGGATGTTTTGATTTGGATGTTTATTATGAGAAACATTGGATGTATAAATTTTTACATTTTAATGGAATGGCAACAAGTTATAAATTGTTATGTTTTTATGAAATGGAATATTCAATTTATAGAATGGAATACCGTAAATGGTAGCAAAACGGTGGTAAAATGTGACAAAGCGGTAGCAAAAAGGTGGCAAAATAACGGTAGCAAAACGGTGGCAAAACAAAATGTGGTAGCAAAGTGGTGACAAAAAGCGGTAGCAAAAAGGTGGCAAATAGCGGTAGCAAAACGGTAACAAAAAGCGGTAGCAAAACGGTGGCAAATCAACGGTAGCAAAATCGGTAGCAAAAAATAAAACGGTAACAAATAGGTGGCAATAGGGCATTTGCTACGTGTGCTTTTGCCACCGAGTTTTTGGTGGCAAAACGGTGGCAAAAGAGCAATTGCTACCGTTTTGCGACCGAAAATGTGGTAGCAAATACCTAATTCTCTAGTAGTGTTTTACATTAATCATTATATACATGGAAAATTAGAGATAATAAATTTGAATCTGATTTTAAAACACCCTGTTATAATATAATTACATATTAATTATTTAATTATAACATATGTAAACATGTAGATATCTAAATTACCTAACATGTTCAATTGTCATATATAATACTAATACATAAACCCCCCAAGCCACAAAAGAAGCTTTTCCAGAGGATCACGAGAATGCCGATATTAATTCCTTTCCATCCTAAAAGTATATTTTTCAATGGTTTGATAAGCTGTGATTTTATGTCTCAAGAACCCCGTGATTTAACTGCAAAAAGGATTTTACACACTAAAACAAAAGCCACTTCCATTAATTCCAACGGCTGCCACACGAGCAAGGAATTAATTATTGATTTCTTGGTGGGAATTCAAAGTTTATTCATTCATTAATTAAATCGAATTTACCTTATTATATGTTATTTATATTTGAATATCAATCATGAGATTGTGAATTTACTAATATTTAAAAAGGATTTGGAGATGAAACAATAGTTTCAACAACTCCTTGTTTTTTAATAATATTTCAAAACGAGTTGGAAACGAAATAATATTTATAGTTGAAACTCGGTTACCACTTACCCCAATAAGCCATCCTTAGAGAATTAGACAACATAAGAGGAAATATTGAGCATCTGATTTAGGTTCAATCCATAGCAGTGTGAATTAAAACATGCAAAATTACCTCATGGATACATTCAATGAAGATAAAAGAAAGGTCATTTAGGTACATAAGTTATGAATTGAATTATCGATCTCTCTCTCTCTCTCATCAATACTTCAACAAAGCCAACATCCATCCAATTTATAGTTATATTCTTCTAGCAAGGTTTGATGCCCTGCTTGCGGTGTACACATATAATGTATATATGTGTGTGTACTCGGAGGGCAAAAGTGAAATAGTACTAACTTTAACGTTATTTTACTAATTTTGTGAAAATATCGTTAAAAGCGGCAGATGGTTATACATGCATCACGTGGTGACGTTGATAGCTGAAAAATACGGGGTACATGCACCAATCAGTCTCTGCCCTGATTGTGAGTGTTATGCGTCTTAGGTCCAAAGATTGATACAAAACTACAATTGAGCTGGGGGTCTCACTGGAAGCAGGCTCTCTATTCCTACGAGGTAGAGGTAAGGCTGTCTACATCTATCCTCCTCAGACCCTACCTTATTTTTGCTGTTGATAGGATTTATTGAGTAAGATGATGATTCTTCTAGCAAGGTTTGGTATAATCATTGAGTTCTGTCCAAAACATTTCAGGTTTCACGATGCTGATCCAACATATTTTAGGCTTTTATATTCAAAAAAGTTATCAAAAGTTTTATATAATATTTGATTATTGAATGGGCCACTTCATGTTAAACCACATTTAAATAATAAGCACACCACAAGGTGTGTATATATAGATAGGGTGTACATTTTGTATGATAAGAGTCATTGTACGTTAATCTACCTTTATATATATATAGAGAGAGAGAGGAAGGTTAACGTACATTACGGCTTAACGTACATCACGTACGACAGGTAATTACGCACGTTCATTTTAAAATCACGCACTTTATAACTTAAAAATCCAAAATCATGCATGTTGAAACACAATAATCACGCATATTGAAAACATTAATCACGCATGTTATAGAACAAATTACGCACGTTGTTGTACGTGAAGTACGTTAAGCCGTAATGTACGATATACTTTTTTCTATATATATATATATATATATATATATATATATATATATAAATAATCACGCATATTGAAAACATTAATCACGCATGTTATAGAACAAATTACGCACGTTGTTGTACGTGAAGTACGTTAAGCCGTAATGTACGATATACTTTTTTCTATATATATATATATATATATATATATATGGTGAGATTCCTGTAAAAAGAACCTTTTTTCGTGAGAAGTGTGAGAGAGAAGGCATAGAAATTGACATGTAGACATCATGTTATGGATTTAGGTATGATGTTTTGGGTTGTTTTGGTAAGAAAAATACCAAACATAACAATTTAAAACATAATGCAACATATTATGGGCATGAAATTTAAAACACACTGCTTAACACTTAAAACACACTACTTAACGTTCCTTGTATGGTGTTTTATGTTTTAAGCCTAGTTGCATTGTGTCTTAAATTGTTAAGTTTGGTGTTTTTCTTGCCAAAACATTATACCTAAGTGCAAACCATGATGCCTATATGTCAATTCTTATGTCTTCTCACACTTCTCACGAAAAGTTTTCTTTTTACAGGATCCTAAGACTATATACATATATATATATATATACACATATATATATATATATATATATAGGATTAGGTTCAAGAGTGAACACTAGTGTATTTGCGAACTGAGCGAACTAATCCTGGTCATACACGTGTGTAAATCAATGGCCAGGATTTGATAATGAAATACACTAGTGTATTTTACGATTTGATGATGAAATCCTAGACATACACGTTTGTAAATCAATGGTCAGGATTTGTTCACTCAGTTCACAAATACAATAGGGTTAACTCTCTCTCTCTCTCTATATATATATATGGGTGGGGTTCTAGAGTGAACACTAATGTATTTGCGAAATGAGTGAACAAATCTTGGCCATTGATTTACACATGTGGATGGCTAGGATTTAATCATCAAATCGTAAAGTACACTGTTGTATTTCATCATCAAATCTTGGCCATTGATCTACACACATGTATGGCCAGGATTAGTTCGCTCAGTTCGCAAACTACACTAGTGTTCACTGTTGAACCTAATCCTATATATATAAAGAGAGAAAGTGAGGTGTTCCTTGCTTACATTGTTAGGGCAGATCCTTTCGTTTACAGCCTTTCATTAACTCTGCCTGTATTAGCTCACCCAAGCTTCAATCTTCCAAAGAATAATCTTCACCTAGTTCACCTTTGGTGTATGTGAGAGAGAGAGAGAGAAAGAGAGAGAAAGAAACCCTATATAACTGTACCCTTGACCATTCAGTCTCAAGCTGTGTAGGTTTCAAATTACCCCATATAGAAATGAAGACAATTGATAGCTTCAATAAAGAAGATCATGAACCACAAGATTATAACAACAAGAAACCAACTATTGTTCCAGACTTACAAGAAGAAGAACACGAACAAGAAATGGAACAAGATGATGATGATGACGTCCAACTAGAACAGGTTAACCATAATTCACCAAGTACAAGTAGACCCAAAAATGGATCAACCTCAAGCAACAGTACAGTCGAAGAGAGCGACAAGAAGAATAACTCTGGGTCGGGTTATGTGCGACCCTATGTTCGTTCCAAGAACCCCAGACTCCGGTGGACACCTGAACTTCATCTCCGATTTATTCATGCAGTTGATAAATTAGGAGGCCAAGAAAGTAAGTAATTGATAAGTCAGGTAATTTTCTATATAGTGGATGCTTGGTTATGAGGAAAACTAATTAACATGATCTATACAGGAGCAACACCCAAGTTAGTTCTCCAAATGATGAACATCAAAGGTCTTAGCATCTCTCATGTCAAAAGTCATCTTCAAGTAATTATTTTCTTTTCATTACTTTGACTTTACATGTCATTTTATATCTATCATATGTATTATTTTATAATTTCTGATTCATTTAAATTTGTGTGATCAGATGTATAGAAGCAAGAAGTTTGAAGACCCTGAACCTCAAGGTAACAATACATAATAATTGTATATAGAACACCTCAAAAGAGGGTTTACAAACGTTTAGATTTGTCAATTTTTTTATTCATTTAGATTTGGACATCCTTGTAAACGGGCGTGTATCCGATTCGGCGTTACTAAAGATCAATCAAATCAATATGGGATGTTGATTATTGAACTAGCTGGAGTGCATGTAGCCTCGCCATTTAAATTAGGGCAATGATCCTAAAACTTATTATTATAAGTAAGCTAATTTGTACAAATTCTACATAATGCCTTGAATTATTTTTGCAGTTGTTTCAGAACAAGGGTTTCTTTATGAAGGAGATGATCATCATATTTACAACCTTAGCCAACTTCCCATGCTCCAAAGTTTTACTCAAAAACCAATTCCCAATTTTAGGTATGAAATCAAACAAGTTGAAATTTGATCTTTTAATTTTTATATTAAATCATGTCACTAATTTGTATTCCCACTGTCCATTTATCATTCGGACAGTTTATGGAGTCGCGATATGAGCCCGGATTACAGCCATTTTGTGGATGGACTTAGCCATGGAGCTTATGGTTCAAGAGCAGGGAGATTCATCTTCAAAAGGAACGACAATTCTACTTTGACACGTGGCCATGAAAGCAATAACACCGAAGAATCGTTAAGATTAATTAGAGATCCCAATGGATTGTCAAGAGATGATCAAATCCAAGATAAAATGGTATTGAAAAGAAAGACAAACAACCAACTGCAGGATGAAGAAAATCCCGGTCTTGATCTGAATCTTTCACTACAAATCGTTACCCAAGAGCACGATGATATAAAACACGATGCGAGTGATTTATCGCTATCATTGTTTTCCTCAAATTCTACTAAAAACCCAAGTAGTCTAAGAAGATCAAAGCATGCAAAAATAGATGAGGGTAATAGTAGTACAACACTAGATTTGACTTTGTGAAAGAAACAAAAGTCTTTGGTGTTCAAGTGAGATTCTGAAGGTACTTTAATATTAATATATTGTGCTGAAAATATATTTTTATGGGGTATTAATATTTATACACTCCTGTCCTCTATCTTTTTTTATACATCCACACACACACACATATATATATATATATATATATATATATATTGAGAGAGATATAGAGTGAAAAGTATGTCGGAATTAGAATTTAGGGATGTAGAAATAGAATGAGTTTTTTTTATGCCGCAAAGGCGTAAAGATTGTTCCTCGGTTGTGTTGATTGTTCTACCAACAACGTACGGCGTGCTATCATCGACTTGTATTCAGTTCAACTCAACCACTATTCACTTAATAATCCAAGTGATATTTTAGGGGATCTAATAAGTGTCATATCTCAAAGAATAAGGCTACTCGGTATGGTTGATGGAGGATGGGCCTCTACGTCAGTGCCACGTAGGACGAGTGTGAGAATGGGGCAAAGAGGATGGACCTAAGGAAATGAGGGGATGGGCCTAAAATATATATGTATATATATTGTATATATATGTGTATGTGAGAAGATGATGCAACAATTTTTGTCCTTTACCTCCCGTCCTCATCGTCCCAACCCCGATGTTCAAGACGCCGACGAGCCACCAGGAATGGTGTGAGGGGCGTCGCCGGGCCTGGACGACCCCCACACCGAGTGGTCTAAGGGAAGAATATCGTCTCTAACCTCTATAACTTTTTATCTGTTACGCATTAGCGTCATATCATATATAGTTCCCATTTCATCCCTAAACAATGGAAATGACTATTTTTTACATCCGTAAATCATTGACTTGTACAAAATCCATAAAATATAGTGCATCAAATTATATTGACAAATAAAACTAAAACGAATTCACCACTTTGTGGTTTGATCGGCTTGAAGGCACTGCCCATCACCATCTGCATGGGTACATACCAGATGTTCATGGTGGCACAATTAGTACAAACAGAAAGGAATATAACACAAAACAATCTGTATTGATCAAAAACCGATGATCGACTCTCTCTTATTATTGAAATCGGAAAACACCACCATAAGCGGACCCAGGATTTTTTTCATTGGGGTCCATTTTTTGTGTAAGGATTTTTCACAACCAAACATTAAAATTTTCGGGTCGGTTATCGTAGTTGGGTCGGGGCTAGGAAATAATGTAGAAGCATTTAGTGGACATGAAACCACTACATTATATGTTGGAAGTTTTATTTGGTAATCAAGTGTTGAATAAAATCGACATTCAATTTATCATTTTAAAAAAACAAATTAGAGGGCCAATTAGCGTTTGTGTTTTTTTTTAAACACTAGTTTAATTTTGATGGAAAAAAATAAACTAAAAAAACAAGACATGTAAGACTTGAACTTAGGATCTATTTGTTGAAACACAAGGGGATTTACCACCACACTATCTTTGATTTTAATACTATGGGGTCCAATTAATTTCTTTTATTGGGTCCTTGAAAAATTTAACATACCGGTTCTACTATTTTCTAAAAAATATTGAGGTCCGTGGACCCCAACCCGGACCATGTGGGTCCGCCACTGAGTCCATACATCAAAACTCTATTTATAACTAAAGAATCCTTAAAAAATAAGAAACCCTAAACCAAATAAGAGCTCACAAACTGTTCGCTGAACGTTCGGTTCGTTTAAAGCCCTAGCCCCACATATTTAACACTCTCTAGCACAACTGAAAGAGAGCTCATTTTCTTAAAAAGACATAGTGGTGTCCATTAACGCCATCATGCCAAATCAGCATAGGAGCGTTAAACACCATGTCACGACGCCATCAAAGGGGTGTTAGTGGACTTCTCGCCATTCCAATGGCGACATTAATGATGTAGAAAGCCGGGAGAAAGGGGGCCCACCCCAACAAACAATCACAATGTTTCTTTTTCTTTTTTTTTATTTAATAATATTTTATAGTTATTCCATTATGCCTAGTTACTAAGTAGTATAGTTGTTGCCCTTCTGCCTACGTGGCACTGAGGTGGCAACACTTTTCGCTAGTTATTTGAGTGGGATTCTTATTCCACAAAACATAGTCTACAATTATAAAACGTTTTCGACGAATATAAATTCGGACACATTTCGGAATCGAAAAATCCACTTTATTGCATCAATAAATAAAATCATGTCTACTATCATTCCAAAGCCAAACACATCTTCCACCGCTTCCATCATATATATAACTCATCGCCAACACTTACTTCCCCGTTAAATTAACCCCTTCCAATTTCTGTGTCTATTGAAAACAAGTTATGTCCACCCTAATTGGCTTAGACCTCGACAAGATTGTCAATGTGCCACACCCTGACTTTTGCGGAAGCGTGTGCGTGTGACTTGATCAGTTTTCATTGCATTCGATTATAATAAACAACTATATGACTAAAATATGTTCATCCATTCATATGTTTTAAAAATATTACAAACATAAGTGTTAAGATCTAACCAACATGACTTCAAGTTAAGTTACAAACCATCCAAAAGAGATTAAGTTCCATACATGGACTTTTGACAAAAGACTAATTAAACCAAAGCTTTGCTTCATATATCTTATTCAGGATAAGATATACAAATCAAACCCTTCAAAAATGGATGACATCTAATCTTGAAATTTACTTCCTGAAAACCATTCCAACGCCGAAGATCCATCTAGTTTCCTGAAATATATGTAATGTGAAAACATCAACAAAAGTTGAGCGAGTTCATGTGTTTTGTATGAGTTCCAAATAAACATGTAAACATTTGAGAGAATTCTTTTGATAACCGGTATGTAAAGCGTCTATGAATAGATCAATTAATGTTTTGCAAGGACATTAATATGTGTGTGACGGCGTAGGAAGTATCCAAACCTAGTGAATTTCCTCCGGTCCACCCGGCTGGAACGACATAGTCACTACATGCGGCCACACAAGGACCCATAAGTGGAGCTCGCTACACCCAATAGATCTACCACTCCTGCCCCTCCGTCTTAACTAGATTAATGGTACTTAAGAGTGCGCCTACCCATCCACATGATCTAACAGTTCATTCCTTAGCCAAACCATACCATTGAAACATGTATTTCACCCCCGATAGTTATAAATCCGTCAACAGTTAAGAGAAAATGGGGACATGAACTCACAAATTTGCGTCCAAAGCCTCGTGTACTCAAAGTCTCTATCCACGGGTCGTATCACTACCTACACACGTGCTAGGTTTTATTAGACACTTACGTCGTGTAACCGCTCTTAGCCTTAGTTATTTATTAAGACTTGTTTTGAAATTTTGGTATACTTTGAGTTACACGCTTGGTGTATGTTGTATACGTAATTGTATAATTCCAAATTATATATATATATATATATATATATATATATATATATATATATATATATATAGGGTAGGGATCCTAAGAGAAGTCCACCCTATTTGAGAAACTTGAGAAGCAATCTGGACCACACATTTTCCCTAAGCAAAAAATGCAAAAAAATGTGAAAAAAATGCAAAACTTTTTTTTTTTTTTTTTTTGGAAAAATCGCAGCTTTTTCTTTATGGATTAATTTTTTTATTATTTTTTTTTTTTAAAAAAAATTTATTTTTGGATTTATACACATGTGTATATTGTTAATTTTTTAACTATACATATATGTATATTTTCAATTATACATATATGTATATACATGTTTAAAATTGAAAAAATATGTGTTATAAATCCTAAACCTTATACCATAAACACTAAAGCTAAACCTTAATGATAAACCCTAAACCCTAAAGCTAAACCCTAATTCTAAACCCTAATGTTAAACCCTAAAGCTAAACCGTAATTCTAAACCCTAAAGCTAAACCCTAATGCTAAACCCTAAAGCTAAAACTAAACCCTAAAGCTAAACCCTTAATGCTAAACCCTAATGCAAACCCTAAAGATAAAGCTAAACCCAAAAGTTAAAGCTAAACCCTAATGCTAAACCCAAAAGTTAAACCCTAATGCTAAACCCTAAATACTATTACTAAACGCTAATGCTAAACCCTAAAGCTAAACCCTAAACTCTAAAGCTAAACCCTAAACTCTAATGCTAAACCCTAAATACTAATGCTAAACCCTAAATAACACTTATTTTTCAACTTTAAACATATAATTGACAATATACATATATGTATAGTTAGAAGATTAACAATATACACATATGTATAAATCCCAAAAAAAAAATTAAAAAAATAAATAAATAAAAAATTAAATCCTTAAAGAAAAAGCTGCGATTTTTCCAAAAAAAATAAATAAATAAAAAAAAATTTTGCATTTTTTTTGCATTTTTTTGCTTAGTGAAAATGTGTGGTCCAGAATGTTTCTCAAGTTTCTCAAATAGCCTACTACTTCTCACATGATCCTTATCCTATATATATATATATATATATATATATATATATATATAAGTTAAAATAAGGATATTTTAACTTAATTTATTTCCATACAATTATTCAGAATATTGTTAAAAATAATATATTTTTAACTTATTTTGTCATATGGTTCTCACATATATATTTTCAAGTATAGGTATACTTGTATTATGTGTATTGTCACACCCCAACCGATGGCGGAATCATCGGGGCGCGGCACTAGGCGGATCAGATTGCTCAAGAGAATCCATAACAACTATTTAGCGACAATATTTAATGCGTTCATTATCCCATACTAATAAACAATGTAATCAGTAAACAGTCATACAGATTTCATGTTCTCTCAAACAATACAAATCCAACAACCTAGATTTATTGTGTGTTTCTAGACTTCCTAACTTGATTTCGAGATAGACTGCGATTAACCTGCAACATACGTTAAAATAATGTCAATACAAAAATGTATTGGCGAGTATACAGGTTTAATATAGCATAAAGTAGATAAAAGCGCTGCGAATTTCCACATACATAAACATGATACACAACATATACGCTACCAGACTAAAACTACCAGCTAAGTCCCGAGATGACTGCGATGTGCGTTTGCGAGTGCGAGTTTGTCTTAACTAGACCTCATCGGGCGTGAGTCGAACTATAGTACTATTCTAGTTAAGTTGGAACGTCACGAGTAAAAGTCCTAGCACATATGTATCAAGCATCACGTGTAAATATGTACGTCATTCATTCGCATGTGATAATAGTTTAGATTGTGTACTGCGTTTTGATAAGTGTGTTTTTTATATAAACGTATGTTACACCCCAAAAGTGTGTTTAAAGCGTTAAAAGGGGGTCAAGTATACTCATAGTAGGTGTTTAACAAGTAAACACGACTAGATTGGATTGACTGAGAGCGTGTCTGAGTTAGCTTGTTCACAGAATGATAGCGTAAGCGTTGAATAGTGAGTAACAGTGCGTTGAGTGTGATGTAATATCAAACGGTGGTTCGATCGGATGACTCATCCAGACGGATGACCGTTCGGTCAGATGGTCATTCGATTGGGAATGTGTGCTTGTGAAATGTTGAACTTTTGAAGTTTTCATTGTAATATAAGCAAAGTCATTCGATCGGATGGTCATCCGGACGGCTGACCGTTCGATCGGATGGCAATTCGATTGATAACTTGAAGTTGCAAAGAAGTGGTCTCCCAGTCGGATGGTCATTCGATTGGATGGTCATCCGATCGGATGACTATTCGACTGGAGTGTGATTTTCCTTGAAACTTTTCAAAATTGGTTAAGTGTTGAGTTCACAAGTCACTTGGTCGAATGGTCATTCGATCGGACGGTCGTCCGGTCAGATGGCTATTCGTCCAAGCAACTGCTTGTTTGATAATTTTGTAAAAACCGTTAAGTTGAAAAGGTTGCGGCTTGATGGAGACAGTATGACGACGTGTCAAATAACGGGAATCACATCAAGTCCAACTCGTTCGGTCGGACATGAATCACCTCGTTTGATCAGACTTGTCTTTTCTTGACGGAGTTCCGTGTTCAACTCATGAATCGGCCGTCTCTCCGATAGAAATCCATTCTCAGGTTGGTTCACCATTAGAGAATGAGTAGAGAGTCCAAACGAGTCCAGATTCTATCAATTTCGAGTGAAAAAGTGATGAATGTTGAAGAAAAGTTTGAAACAATTTGAAAATGTTTAGTTATGATAAAATCAGTGTTTAGACGTTGTAGAAATCCGTTAGATCCGAATAGTTCTTGAGGAGATGAGGTCATACTTCAATGTTCATAGGAACTCCGCGATGACGCCACCTTAGAACAGCCTGAATCAGAGGATTTCACGGTGAAAAAGTGAGATTTGTTGGAGAAAATGATGAGAAAGTGTGTAATGATGGTGAAAGTACAAGATTTATAGTGAAAACTTACAAGAATCGCGAGGAATCGAGAGAAAACTGCATGGGAGCGAGCTGGTCGGAGGGGGATGTCACATCAACGAACAATGAGGTGACAGGAGGGGTATTTATAGTGTGAGAGGTGAGAAGGCGGTGAGAGTTAACTGGGTCGGATGGCCGTTCGGTCGGATGGCCATCCGATCGGATGGTCATCCGGACGGATGGCCATTCGATCGAAAGGTCATTCGATCGGGCAGCTTGTGCGGGTTGGTTTTTCGACTTTCCTTTCGTTCGACGTGTTTGGTTGTGTTAAGCATAGTGGACACATTAAGCGTTTTAGCGATAAGTAGCGTTGTGTTAAGTGCGATAGATTGAGTTGCGCGTGCCTGCGAGTGCGTGTTTTGATAGTTTCAACAATTCCACTATTATTATTATTATTATTATTATTATTATTATTATTATTATTATTATATATAACAGGTCATAGCATAAGTATTTGCGCTTTAGCGTTAGCGTTGCGACGCACCACGACGATCAATGGGGACCGCTTAAGTTACTCACGCGATGTTGTCGTTAACGTGATTGCGTTGCATCACGACGATCGATGGGAGCAGCTTAAGTATCTACGCGATGTCATCGTGAGCGTTATTGTATGCGTTTTGATATGCGATATAGCGTGTGAAAGTATGCGAAATAGAGTTGTAAGCGATATAGTCACATTATGATCCGAATCTCTGGTGCTAGGCGTAACGAGTGTAACGAGAGTTACAAGCACGAAGGTGCGGGTTGTTACATGTATGTTACTTTGTATTTTCATATTTGCACATACTACTTGTATATGCGTATTTTACCAAGTGTTGGTAGTGTATGTCGGTATGTATTTATACGTATAGGAATACGTATTTTCTTGTATTTATTAAGTATTCTATACTCAGTTTATGTATAATTTTCCGGAATATTGTTTTTGCATAATTTAAATTACCAACTTTATATTCTTAGAATATATATATTTTAAGAGAATTTTATAGAAAAATGTATATAAATTTTATTTGGTAAAAATATGGATACATCCACATATATCTTAAAACTAATATATTTTTAAGATCAAAGTTAGAAAAATATATATTTTTAGTTTTCTCCAAATAATATATTTTTGAGTTGTTTATGAAAATATATATTTTCTTCCACTTCAAAAATAATATATTTTCAAATTTGACAAAATATGATATATTCTCATAATAATGGTAAAAATTCATACTTTGTCATTTGTTCGGTTTCGAAAATACCGTTTACCAAATTTGTCAAGATACGAAGTAAATTTCCGGAATATATATATAGTCCAAAGTGTCAATTGTCAGAATCGTACAATATTTGTGTGTAAGTTATATATTTATTTTCTTGTGATTTTTGTAATACTTCAAATTATAATTTTAGTATTTTGGTGTGGTATATTATTTCTTTCAAGTTCCTAATTTTTAGTATAACTAATACAAGTAATATACATGTAGTACATAATTTTTGTCACTTCTAATTATGTATTTTCTAAAATATATACCTAGTCATTTTTATTCTTGAAAATCAACCTCAAATACTTGAAATTTTTATACAAAAATTATGGCAAATTTTTATATCAAAAACCATGATCCAAAATTACTTGTAAATACTTGTTTAAAAATATTTTTCTAAGTGTTGAATTTTTACAAAAATTTTGCAATAGTTTCTTTTGAAAATGGAGGTTTCCACGCTTATTGGCATGTCATTTTCTTTTTCAAAATTTCACCAACAATCATCAACAATATTCCTACACTTACCTTATGCCATAAACATATTTCTACATGAAGGTATGAATTTGAAGATTTATAAAATCTTGTAGTATTTTAGCATGATGTTTAACATGATTTACTAACACTAAAAACATGGTTTTTATTTCATAAAACTCATTTTTACAAAATTTCAATCTTCACAACTTGTAACACATTTTTACAAAAATTCATTTGCTTGAATTTTTCATGTCTTCTATACCTTACTAGTTCCATTTTCACACATAAAACATGTTTATTTTCCTTTAAAAAACCAAGTCATGTTAATCTTGAAGTAAACTTGTTTTTCTTGAAACTTTTATGTTTAAAATCTTTCACTTTTACAATCTACAACTTGTAAGAATCATCATTCTTCACAAAATCAAGTTTATTTTCAAGTTCATGCTTAACATAAATGATGCTTAACATAGATCTTTCAAGATCCATCCTTATTCTTGCTAGATTATGTTTTAAATCATCATCTAGCAAGCTTTTATGTGATGATCTCCACCATACACTCAAGAAATCAACAAACAAGTTCATCACATACACTAAACAACTTAGATCTTCATGATTTTGAGCTTTATTCTTATGTTCATGTTCTTGTTTTGGTGTGATCTTTAGATTTTCTTGTTACATATCTACGTTAACCACTAAAATAAGGTGTAAAAACAAGATCAAGAGGGCTTACTACTAGCACAAAGGCTAGGGATGAACAAAATGCATGATGAAGAAGAAATGAGATGGTTAATAATAGCTCCTCAAGATGGTCCTTCAAGTTCCCTTGCTTGCAACCTTCTTATCTATGCTTGATTCACCTTAGAATATGCTTAGATTGTGTGGAAATGGACTAGAAAAATTTAGTTGAGAATGGGGGTGTTGGCCGTAGGTTATGGAGAAGGAAGGAGAAATTTTGGTGTTTGAAATTTTGTGAGAAGATAATGTGATGCTTTCTATATGTTCATGTGCCTTTATCCTTCAACAAAAATTTACACAAGGGATCTTGTGTTTAAGATTTCCCAACATTATCTATTTTAATAATCAAAAGGGGGAGGGCCCACAAATCGGCCTCATGGGGGGGGGGGGGGGTATCTAGTCGAGTTTTAATAGTTAGATACATAATCTAGTTCAATTTCAGGTGTTTAGTTAGGGGTTAAGTGTGTTTAGGGATTTTGATGTGCAATATGGTGTTTAGTGTTAACAACTAGTCGTATGATGTTAAAACAATGCTTCTAGTTTATTTTCGATGTTTCGGGTAGTGTCCGAATATTCGTTTGGTTACCGGTTCGTTAAGGTGCTAAATTGCGCAGTTTAGTGCTTTATGAGATACCTTTTATGACAGTTTTCATTCCCGACACTTTACAAGTTATTCTGGACATCTAAACCTTATTTCTGCACAATATTTTGATGTTCAATTGCTGATTTTTGCTGAATTCTGCAGAATTCTGCATTTAGAGTATGTTTCGGGTACTTTTTAGTGCTTAATCGTCACTCGGAAGGCAGTTTTATAACCCATACTTTCCTACATAGAGTTCTAGTGTAATCTTGGTTCTGAGCCTCAGTCTGTGTCCTAATATGATGTCTGTCTGAGTACTGAACTCCCGTCAGTACTACTTGTTTATCTGATAATTGTGCTAGTTTGTTCTATGCACTAATTGAACTGTTTCGGGTTGCGTTTAACAATGATAAGTAGCATGCATCGTGTAATGTATTTGTGAGCCTTTTGAAAGTAAATCATGAAATCATTCATATCATAAGTTCACATGCACAACCATATATTACAAATTATTGTTCACATCTTATGGAATTACATGGAAAAGTGGCAGTTGTCACATTCTCCCCACATTAAAAGAATTTCGTCCCGAAATTCAAGCTACGTTATCGGTCGCAGGGGAGTTGTGAAATAGGTGTGGATACTTAGATTTGATTTGGTCTTCACATTCCCATATAAACTCTGGGTCGTGACGTGAATTCCAACGTACTTTGACGAGTTTAATACGACTTCTCCGTGTTTTGTAGACCTTCCAGTCCGTAACCTCAACAGGTTCCTCAGTAAATTGGAGTTTGTCGTTGATGTGAATCTCGTCTACGGGAATGACGACTGTTTCTTGAGTAGGACTTTTCTTGAGATTAGACACGTGAAACGTGTCGTGGACAGTGCTAAGTTCCTCTGGAAGCTTCAGCTTGTATGCCACGATTCCGATCCTTTCCAGAATCTTGAAAGGTCCAATATAACGCGGGTTCAACTTTCCAGGTTTTCCAAACCGCACTACGCCTTTCCAAGGTGAGACTTTCAACAAGACCATATCTCCAACCTCAAATTCCAATGGTTTTCGTCGCTTGTCGGCGTAACTTTTCTGTCTATCGCGAGCTATCTTGATACGATCACGTATCTGAGCAATCTTTTCTGTAGTTTCCTGAACTAACTTTGGACCGATAAGCTGTTCATCTCCGGTCTCCGCCCAACACAACGGGGACCGACACTTTCGTCCATACAAAGCTTCAAACGCGGCGGCCTGAATGCTAGTGTGATAGCTATTATTGTAGGAAAATTCCACTAAAGGCAAGTGAGTATCCCAACTCCCACCAAAGTCTATCACACAAGCTCGCATCATGTCTTCCAGAGTCTGTATCATTCGTTCGCTTTGGCCATCCGTCTGAGGGTGAAAGGCAGTGCTAAGATTCAACTGTGATCCAAAAGCCTTCTGAAACGTTTTCCAAATCCTTGACACAAAACGACCATCTAGGTCTGATATGATGGAAACAAGCACTCCATGACGTGCCACAATCTCCTTGAGATATATTTCTGCCAACTTCTGGGTGCTATCTTTCTCACTGGTCGGTATTAAATGCGCGGACTTCATGAGCCGATCAACAATTACCCAAATCATATCATGACCTCTTTGGGTTCTCAGTAGCTTGGTAATGAAATCCATCGATATTTGTTCCCACTTCCATACGGGAATCTCAGGTTGTTGCAGCAACCCCAATGGTTTCTGGTACTCCACCTTAACTTTGGCACAAGTAAGACAGTTACTCACATAAGTAGCGATGTCGGCTTTCATCTTGGGCCACCAATAAAAGTCCTTCAAGTCTTGGTACATCTTGTCGGATCCAGGATGTATAGAGTACCTTGACTTATGAGCTTCATCCAAAATAAGTGTGTGTAGATCGTCGAAGAATGGAACCCCAAATTCGCTCCATGAAGTACAATGTTCCATCTTCCTTAGGCAACAATTGCGCCTCCAATCCACGTAATGATTCAGCTTGTAGGCTATCCGGTTTAAGCGCTTCTTGCTGAGCTTCATGAATCCGAGTAGTGAGATTCGTCTGTATGGTCATCTCTAAGGCTCGCACCCTTAGAGATTTTGCTCGCTCCTTGCGGCTCAAGGCGTCTGCTACAACGTTCGCCTTGCCCGGGTGATACTTAATCTCACAATCGTGATCATTCAACAGCTCGACCCATCTTCGCTGTCTCATGTTTAAATCCTTCTGATCGAAGATGTGTTGTAAACTCTTGCGGTCTGTAAAGATCGTGCAACGAGTGCCATACAAGTAATGACGCCAAATCTTTAACGCGAATATCACCGCACCTAGCTCAAGGTCGTGCGTTGTATAGTTCTTCTCATGCACCTTCAATTGACGTTACGCATACGCGATGGCTTTGTCCTGTTGCATCAACACGCAACCAAGACCTTGTCGAGAAGCATCACAATGAACCACAAAACCATCGGTATTGCCGGGTAAGGATAATATAGGTGCGTCACAAAGCTTATCCTTCAACGTCTGAAAAGTTGTTTCTTGTGCTTCGCCCCAATCGAATCTCTTATCCTTCTGGGTTAAGGTTGTTAACGGTTGCACAATTTTCGAAAGGTTCTCTATGAATCGTCTGTAATAACTTGCTAACCCCAGAAATTGTCGTATCTCAGTTCGCGTCTTTGGGGCTTCCCAGTTTTTTATCTTCTCAATCTTGGCAAGGTCGACATGAATTCCATTCTCATTCACTACGTGACCTAAGAATTGCACCTCGCGAATCCAAAATTCTCACTTCGACAGTTTCGCATACAGTTGTTCCTTCTTCAAGAGTTCCAAGATAGCTCGCAGATGTTTCACATGTTCTTCCTTGGTTCGTGAGTATATAAGGATGTCATCAATGAATACATTAACAAACTTATCTAGATATGGCTTGCACACCCGATTCATTAGGTCCATGAATACCGTCGGTGCGTTTGTCAAGCCCAATGGCATGACAAGGAACTCGTAATGTCCATAGCGAGTCCTAAAGGCTGTTTTAGGGATACTTTCTTCTTGTATTGCCAGTTGATGATATCCCGATCTCAAGTCGATCTTGGAGTAGTAGCTGGAACCTTGCAGTTGATCAAATAAGTCATCAATTCTCGGCAAGGGGTACCGATTCTTGATGGTTAGTTTGTTTAACTCCCCATAGTCTATGCACATACGAAAACTGTCGTCCTTCTTCCTAACAACTAACACTGGAGCTTCCTAGGGTGAGAAGCTCGGCCTGACAAATCCCTTGTCTAGCAGCTCTTGTAGTTACGTCGAAAGCTCCTGCATTTCAGACGGAGCTAGCCGGTATGGTGCCGCTCCTGGCACTAGATCTGTACGAAATTCCACTTGTCGCTATGGAGGTAGCCCAGGAAAATCTTCGGGAAAGACTTCTGGAAATTCCTTCACAACGGGGATGTCTTCTAATCTTGGCTCCTCGGTCTCCTTGTCGATGACGTGTGCGAGGAAAGTTATGCAACCTTTTCGGAGGCACTTCTGCGCCTTCATGACCAATGTGGGATGTCACAATCTACCGCCTTATGGGGCCCAGCGTCCTCGCATCAACTGCATGAAGGCCATGTACAATAAGTGTTTCATCATTTGCAAGAGGGATGTGAATGATTTTCTCATGATAAACCACCTCAGCCAGGTTATTGGTCAACCAATCCATTTTGACAACTACATCAAAACTACCCAAACCAACTGGAAATATGCCGATAGAAAATTTTCACTCCTCATGCTCGAGTGTACAACCCTTAATAACTTTATCCACTTTGACTAATTTCCCATTTGCCAACTCTATAGAATATGGGGTGTCTAGTTTAGTCGTTTCTAAGCCAAGTATATCCTTAAGTTCTATAGATCCAAAACTAAAGTTGGTGCCAGTATCAAATAGAACGGATGCAAGGTGTCGGTTTATAGGGAGCATACCCGTAACTGCGTTCGGGTCCTGGCGTACCTTGGGTGCTCTTTTCGTGAAAATGCTCCCACGAGCTTTATTTTTCTTCGGGCAGTCCTTCCGATAATGTCCTTTGTTGCCACATTCATAGCAACCTTTGCCCTTGCCGTTTCTGTTATCGCCCAGAATTCTATTCACATGCCCCGTACCAGACCAGCATGCTTTTTTGCTATGCCCGGTCTTGCCACAATTTCCACACCTACGAGTCCTGCACGGACCTGTGTGATGATAACCACACCTATCACACTTTGGTAATTCTCCTTGGTAGTTTTTATCACCTGTTTTAGTCGTGGCAACGAATGCCTTGACTTTCTTAGTCGCGGAGGTTCCCTTATGTTTGCTGCTTGATTTAAATCCTTGCTTGGAAAGCGTATACTTTCTCTTATTTCTATCCGAAGAAGACGCATGAAGAAGACTCCACATGCGTCATCTTTTTCACAGGACGTTTATTCGATTTCTCCCTCATTAATCTGCCCTTGGCAGAACCTAGGGCAAGAATTATCGCCTTAGTGATTCCCAATGTGGTTCCTCTTATTCCGCCGTTGTTTGCAGTGTTGCTTTTTTCTTATTTGACGATTGCTTTAGCGACTTGCTGGTTCACTAGAGACTCGAGCTCAGCTCTTGTTGCAGGTAAAGGTTCTAATTAGACTTGACCAACGTTTCCTTTGTGATGGTTCCATGAGCTTCACATATATAAAAATTATCGACGAAATTAGGAATTTATTTTAGAATAAATATTGTCGTCTATAAGTGAAAGCAAAGCTCATTCGTTGTGCACTATAAGTATAAGGGTAAGGTAATTCATAATGATGCCTATGCAAATCTTCCCACCATAATCATCTCATCATTGTAGCGAGGTAAAATGAGTTACAACAAAATCTTGCTAAGGATATATCAACTTTTATATACACCATATCAACTAGTTGCAATTAGTTTTGTGAAGAAAACCTCCTCAGAGTCATCTCACTCCGGTTGATGCAAGTCATCCAGTGCTATACAAAATACGGTGAGGTTTTCACACCCCAACCGATGGCGAAAACATCGGGGCATGGCACTGAGCGAAACAGATTGTCCAAGAGAAATCCATAACAACTAAATTACCAGATAATTAATATTATTTCCCATACCATAACTTATCAAAGTAAAACAATTACTACAGACATAGATATCTCAAGGCAAAACATTGTTCCGACAACTCATAAAATTAAATTGTTTGTTTGTTTCTAGACTCTCCTACTTGAATTCCACATAGAAAGCATCCTAGCATCTCAAACACCTATCACATACG
Source organism: Helianthus tuberosus (assembly GCA_030545235.1). Taxonomy (NCBI): domain Eukaryota; kingdom Viridiplantae; phylum Streptophyta; class Magnoliopsida; order Asterales; family Asteraceae; genus Helianthus; species Helianthus tuberosus. The sequence continues at coordinate 108,591,648 of CM060401.1, read as the reverse complement.
TTAAAATAGAGGTCAATACACATAGTGTAAAGGTGAGCATACAAGTTTATTAGTATAATAGATAGTGAAATCGTTTTACGCATAACCAGCATGTAACATGTAGCAAAGTGAAGCTAGTAGGCTATCGACAATGAAATATACACAGACGTGACTGTGTGTTGTAGAATGCGCAACACATATCACCACTGTGACATGTGAAGAAAGCCCTTAACAACCCCTGTCCACAACAGGTGCTGAGTCCAAACTATAGTACTATCGTTGCTAAGGTGTCAGGAAACAATCACTGTGTAAACATAACATACAAGCATTCATCGAGTAACACGTATAGCGTGCGGTAACGGTTAGCGTATAAAAGTGTTTGCGTTGTGTGTTCGAAGTGATTTTAGCAAAAGTAACGTATGTAACACCCAAAAGTGCGTAAAGCAAAAAGGGATCGAGTATACTCACAGATCGTGTTTAACAAATAAACACTCTCTTGGATTGAAGGGAGCGCTGAGAGTAGCCTGAATAGTTAACGATAGCATAAGCGAGGAACGGCGCGTTAAACGATGCAAGTGAGACAAGTGAGGAAAGGTTATCCGATCGGATGACAATCCAAACATATAGTCATTCGATCAGATGTCAATCCGTTCGGATGGCCATTCGGTCGGATTGGCATTCGTTTGAGATGGATATGTTTGTGTATGATGGCTTTGAATTTTTTGTTGTAGCATTTTGAAAACAGAGAAATATCTCTACCTTTCAGGTCGTTCGATCGAATGGTAGTTTGATCGGATATCGATCCATCCGGCGAGGCATTTCTTAGAGAACAAGTTCACAGCAGGATTGTCATTCGATCGAATGTTCTTCCGATCAAATGGCAATTCGTTAGAAACTGATGATCTTTGAAAATTGTGAAAATGTTTAAGTGTTGAAACCATAAGTCAATCCGATCGGATTGTCATTCGATCGGATGGAAATCCGATCGGACGGAAATCTGTTTGTGTGACTGGTTCGTTTTGAAATCCGTTAAGTTGAAAGGTTTGCGGTTTGATCGAGATGGTATGACAACGTGTCAAACAACGAGAACCCCACCATGAACCAAGTTATCCGATCGAACGGGAATCACCCCAATCCGATCGGTTAGCTGTTCATGATGGTTGTTCATGTCCAACCCACTAAGTTGGTCATCTCGTTGATAGGAATCAAATCTCAGACCGACACTTCACTATAGAAGAGAAGAAGGCCTGAATGAGTTCCGATTCTATCAGTTTTGAGTGCATTGAGTGTAAAAGAGTTGAAAGAAAGTTATGAAACCATCTTTCAATCCTTTTAATCATGAGAATGTTTAGATCTATGCGAAAACAGTGTTAAATCTTGTTGAAATCCTTTAGATCTGAGTTGTTCGTGGTGGAATGAAGCCAAACCTTGAAGTTCATAAGAACCCCCTGATGACATCATCCTAGAACACCTGAAATCCACTGATTTCACGGTTAAAAGTGAAGATTCAAAGGTGAAAATGATGAAGAAGTGTGTATAGATCATAGAAGTACAATATTTGAGGTAGAAACTTACAAGAATCGCGAGAAATCGAGAGAAAATAGGGCTGGAACGTGGTGGTCGGAAGAGAGAGCTGTCACATCACTGTTTGTGATGTGACAGGGGTATTTATAGGTTACCAAAAGAGTAAAGGGGGCACAGGTGTCGGATCGGACGACACATCGATCGGATGGCCATCCGATCAGATGACCATTCGGTCGAATGGTCATTTGATCGAAGTGGTCCGGCGAGTTAGGTTTCGGTGTTTCATTTTGTGTGTTGAGCGTTGCGATGCGTTTAAGCGAGTGTTGATTAAGTGATGCAAATAATAGTTACACAAATACTATATCTAACATACAATCATCATAAATAACTTGCGTTTAGCGTTTACGATTAGATTGCATTGCGATAGAGTTGCGGTTGCGTTTCGATTAATCACCACAAACTTAAACTAAACATGCACAAGTAACACATAAATAGCACACACACGTAAAACAATATACAAAGCCTATAAGTCAAGTTGCGAATGCGATTGCGATGAGATTAGCGGTAAACATGCGATTAAACCTCGATTGTTAATATATACTCCATATAATACAACAAAAGCGAACAAATAATAAAATTCAATTACAAGTCAAGGTGTACAATCAATAGTTAAGCAAGGAGTGACAGATCGCAATTAGCAATCTTTTCTTCCTTTGACTTTGACTTGTACTTTGACTTCAAAGTTGCGGGGTGTTAAAGAGGTCTTCCCTTCACCTTGTTCCTTGTTTATTCCTCAAGTCTCCGACTCTTCCATAGTCTTTAGTTTTACCCAAAAACGTGTATACTTCCCAAAAGATGGGGGTTGTGCATTGCTACCACGTGTGTGGGGGATGATAGTGAAAACTCAGAAATAAGGTCGTGAGGCTACATGACTTCTTCCTCGGGACCGAATTGTGCCTTGTAGCAACCGTAGAGCGTTTTCCAGGGTGTGAATGCACTACCCAAACGACAGGGTGCACTACAAGATGGAGAGGGTGGAGGTACTGACGGGGGTGTCGGTGGTGGTGAAATGGGTGGGGGGTGATAGGGTGCATGTGAGGTGAAGGACGAGAAGAATCTTTTTGCATGTGCCGTCCATGTGCCTAAATGGTACAGCTATCTGTTGAGAAGGGGAGAATCGAGTGGTCGTTTCCGTCCTTATAATATGTATTCCATACCTCATGGGCCTCGATTGTCTGAGTTCCCAGGTGAACTCTGCGTCGCGTTTACCTTCCCAGCGAACCTTCACAATGGGAATGTGTGAGCGCCTGAGCTTATTGGTTTCTCGGTCCATGATCTCGACAGGCTTTTCCACGAAGTGTAATGTTTCGTCCACTTGTAGATCCTCAAGTGGCACTTGTAAATCCTGCTCGGCCAGACACTTTCTGAGGTTCGAAACGTGGAAAGTCGGGTGGAAGTTGCTAAGTTCATCCGGTAGTTCGAGTTTGTAGGCCACTTTGCCGATCCTTTCCAGAATCTTAAAGGGTCCAACATATCGAGGCGCGAGCTTTCCTTTCTTGCCGAATCTGATCACACCCTTCCAAGGTGAAACCTTTAGGAGTACGTGATCGCCAATGTCAAATTCAAGGGGCTTGCGGTGTCTATCGGCGTAACTTTTCTGAAAACTCTGAGCTTTCAGCAGATTGTCTCGAATTTGGAGGATCTTGTCAGTCGTTTCTTGCAACAGCTCAGGACCGGTAATTTGCGCATCTCCGATCTCGTGCCATACAATAGGCGATCGACATTTTCTTCCGTATAATGCCTCAAATGGTGCCATTTGAATGCTAAAGTGATAACTGTTATTGTACGAAAAATCGACCAAAGGTAAGTGCGCGTCCCAATTACCACCGAAATCTATGACACACGAGCGAAGCATGTCTTCAAGGGTACAGATCATCCTTTCAGTCTGACCGTCGGTTTGGGGATGGAAAGCGGTACTTAGATTAAGGGTAGTACGGAGAGCAGATTGAAAAGTTTCCCAAAGACGCGAGGTAAACCAACCATCGCGGTCAGAGATGATGTCACGAGGTGTCCCGTGTCGACAGATGATTTCGTCGGTGTAGATTTGGGCTAATTTTTCTTCCTTAAAGTCTTCTCGTATCAGCAGAAAATGAGCAGATTTAGTCAAACGGTCAATGACAACCCAGATGCTGTCGTGACCTGATGGCGTGCGCGGGAGTTTCGTTATGAAGTCCATAGCTATACTCTCCCATTTCCACATAGGGATCTCGGTTTGCACGAGTAAGCCAGAGGGTCTTTGGTGCTCGGCCTTGACTTTCGAACAAGTTAGGCACTTCGAAACATAGAGAGCGATATCTTTCTTCATGCCCGGCCACCAGTACTTGTAGCGAAGGTCCCGGTACATCTTATCGGCACCGGGATGAATAGAATATCGAGATTTGTGGGCTTCATCTAGCAGAATTTGTCGTAAGTTAGTGCGCTTGGGGATCCAAATTCGATCTAGATAATGGAATATACCATTCGATTTATTCACCAACTGTTCGACATTATGGAGAATCCTTTCCTTCTTCAGAGTGCGTTCGGTAAAACAAGCATGTTGGGCGTCAAGGATAAGAGCTTCGAGATTGTGCTGGGCTTGGATATTACGAACGCTATGCAAGTAGCTTCGTCTGCTTAGAGCATCGGCAACGACATTTGCTTTGCCAGGATGGTAACGAATCTCACAGTCGTAATCGTTAAGAAGTTCAACCCATCGGCGTTGGCGCATATTCAGTACCTTTTGACTCAAGATGTGTTGCAGGCTCTTATGGTCTGTGAAGACCGTACACTTGGTACCATAAAGGTAGTGTTGCCAGATCTTTAAGGAAAAAACTACTGCACCAAGCTCAAGATCGTGGGTTGTGTTATTCTTCTCGTGGATCTTGAGCTGACGAGATGCGTAAGCGATAACCTTGTCCCGTTGCATGAGAACACAGCCAAGACCAAGGTTCGAGGCATCGCAATAGACAACAAAGTCATCGTTTCCATCAGGTAGAGCGAGTACAAGAGCATTGCAGAGCATATGCTTAAGGGTTCGAAAGGCAGTCTCTTATTCACTTCCCCAAAGAAAAGGCTTGTCTTTATGCGTGAGAGAGGTAAGCGGCACGACGATTTTAGAGAATCCTTTGATAAACCGACGATAATAGCCCGCTAGTCCGAGAAAAGAACGGACTTCAGACGGGTTCTTGGGTGTAACCCAACTCTTAACAGCTTCGATCTTGGCGGGGTCGATGTGAATACCTTGACTATTGACAATGTGACTGAGGAATTGAACCTCCTCCAGCCAAAATTCACACTTGGAGAACTAGGCATATAGTCGATTCCCTTGGAGTAATTCAAGAACCAAACGTAGATGTTGCGCGTGTTCGGCTTTCGACTTGGAATAGATCAGGATATTATCGATGAACACGATGACAAAGCGGTCGAGAAAGGGTTTACACACGCGATTCATCAGATCCATGAAAACCACGGGTGCGTTGGTTAAACCAAAAGGCATAACAACGTACTCATAGTGGCCGTATCGGGTGCGAAATGCGGTTTTCAGTATATCCTCTTCTTAAATGCGTAACTGGTGATAGCCTGAGTGTAAATCAATCTTCGAGAAACACGTAGCACCTTGTAACTGATCAAACAAATCATCGATTCGGGTCAAGGGATAGCGATTCTTGATAGCCAGCTTATTCAACTCCCTATAGTCGATGCACATTCGGAACGACCCGTCCTTCTTTTTGACGAAAAGAACTGGCGCGCCCCAAGGAGAGGTGCTAGGGCGAATGAAGCCTTTGTCAAGCAATTCCTGGAGTTGACTCGAGATTTCGCGCATTTCAGACGGAGCGAGTCGATAAGGAGATCTAGCAACAGGATTTGCTCCAGGAATGAGATCAATACGGAAGTCGATATCATGACTCGGAGGTAAACCAGGTAATTCATCAGGGAATACGCGAGGAAAATCACAAACCACAGGCACCTTGTCTATTGCCTTAACTTCCTTTTTCTCCGCTACTACAATGTGCGCTAAGAAAGCTTTGGTATTCCTTGTAGAGATACTTGCTAGCTTGGATACATGACATAAGTTGGAGTTTCTTCGATGCAACTTCACCGTATACACACAATTGATCACCATTAGCGAGCGAGAAACGAATCATCTTATCGAAGCAAACAACTTCAGCATGATTTTCACGAAGAAAATCCATGCCTACTATGATGTCAAAACTACTGAGCTGCATCGGAATAAGATCGATAGGAAAGATGTGATTGTTGAGTTCAAGCGCAATATCACGTAGATCAGAATTGACAGCGACGGTTCTTCCAGTGGCAACTTCAACATCGAACGTCGAGGGGAGATGGGAGCGCTTACGATTAAGGACCTTTTCGAATTCTAACGATACAAAACAGTTTTCTGCTCCAGTATCAAATAAACACGAAGCATATATACCATTGACGAGAAACGTACCATTAACCACATTGTTGTTTGCTTGAGCCTGGTGGGCATTGATGTTGAAGGCACGTCCGCGGGCTGCTGGCTGCTGCTGCTGCTGAGGCTGCTGCTGTTGATCTTGTTGCGGCTGCTACTGGGACTCTTGCTTCACCACTCTTTTGGGGCACATGTTTGCAAAGTGGTTGGGATCACCACATGCAAAGCAAGCTCTAGCGTGAGCAGCGGGTGCAGGAGCTGCTTGTTGGCCATGTGGAGCAGGAAGGACAGCTTGTGGTGTAGGAGCATGACCTTGAGCTGGAGCTGGAGCTTGGTGAGGACTGGTACAGCAATTAGCAGTAAAGTGGCCGTATAGGTTGCAGTGAACACATAATCTGCAAGCAATTCCAATAGGATGATGATAAGTACATGTAGGGCAGAGCGGGTGAGGACCAGTATATGCACGCTTGGCTGGCGGTGCAGTGGTCACTGGGGCCGCTACTTGGCGGTTCTGGGGTTGTGGTTGAGCAGTGATGGCATTCAATGGTGTGGCAGCTGTTCCTGCACAACCTTTGCTACTGTTATTATGTTCTTTCTCTTGCAGCGGGAGGACTTTGAAACTTGTGGTGCGGTGGCGATTTCAGCGGTGGAAGCAGCGGTAACTTGGTGAAGATTCTTGGAGGCCTTATCAAAGTAACCAGCCCGAACTCGCTTGTCATTAATCTCAGCAACGAGCAGGAAGGTTTCCTCAATAGTTGTTGTCTTCGCAGCTTGCACGAAATCAGCCACACAATCCGGTAGAGCACGAATGTATTTCTTGATGGTGATCTCGGGGGTAGTAACTTGGCTCGGACAAATGGTACTCAACTGCTTGAAGCGGGCAGTTAAACCAGCGTTGTCGCCATCCTCTTGTTTGATGTGCCAGAACTCGTCCTCCAGCTTCTGAAGCTCGTGGGGAGGGTAGAACTCCTTCATCATGATGTCCTTCAACTCGTCCCATGTAAGCCCATAGGCTGCATCATTTCCACGCTTGTTTCTCTCGGCAGTCCACCAGTCCAGAGCCCTGGACTGGAAAATGCCGGTGGCGTTAACAGTGCGGAGATTATCAGGACAGCAGCTTTGGCGCATGGTGACTTCGATAGAATCAAACCATTGAAACATGGCAGGTCCATCTTCTCCGGTGAATTCTTTGGGTCCGCAGGCTTTAAACTGCTTGAAGCTAAAAGTAGCACGAGGAGAATCAGTCCTGGACTCGTCAGAGGACTTGCTAGCATTTTCATTAAGCTCACTGACAATTTACGGGATAACTTTCGCCATTTGCTTAGCGACAAGAGCAGCGATGCGTTTGTCTTCATGGTTTCGACGAGCGGAGCGAGTAGTGTGCGATCCAAATGACGACATTGTCTGCAATAGACATCGCCACAGGATTCAGACACTATATGTCGAATCTCACCTCACAACATACTTAATACCACTAAAGCCCAGTAACACGTCTACACGTAAGCACGTAATCAAGTAGGCACAGAAGCACGTAGAGCACAAAAACACATAGGGCACATAGTACACGACAATCACGAGGACACACTATATTTTGCACGTATTCACCTACATATATTGCATGTATTCACCTAACCTTCATAGTTGCGTAAGGCTATCGAGGGTTGCGAGTGCGATTAGCGAGATTGCGAGTAACATAACATGCGATTTGTTAGCGTATTGAGATAGATGCGTAGTGCGAGTTATGTGTGTTGATCAAAACGAAAGCGAAAAAGCGAGTAAATCACCAAAATCAAAACACATAAACTGGTAAAACCACATAAAACACATAAATTTCACATAAAATCATCAAATTCCAGAGTTAGCGGCAGCGAAATTCAGAATCGAAACACATAAAATCGAGAATAGATTGTCTTGAGTTTGTCGAAACATGTCTACACACCCAAGTGACACGACTATTCTCAAGGACTTTGAGGGCACACTTTGGCCTTCTAGACTATGCTCTCGCCTCAATCTGGGCGAACGACACGCATCCTTCTAGTTACAGCGTGACTCAAGTCGTTGGAGTCCGTCGAGTCTTTGGTGAGAGTTTTGTGAAACCAAAATAGGGAACGGAACAAGTCATCAAGGTTCGGGTTTCAACGCTGACTTAACGACTTCGTTCCTGTTTGATGTGTTAGAATCACGAGATAGAGAGGAAAATTTGCGTCGAAGTATGGATTTCACTCTTGATTCAACGCAAATTATCGTGTTTTATGGTAAAAAGTTGCGTCGAACAAGCGATTTGATCGAGAGTTTGCGGTTTTCACGCCTAGTCTCGATCTAATCACTTGCCCAAAATAGTGTGCGGGTGCTAGCCATAGGAAAGGCTAGGTGATAGCGTGTAGCGAGTGCGAGCGAGAATAGCAAGTATGCTTGTACAACACTCCCACCGGGTATGCACAAGTCGGTCTGTTGGTACTTAGACTATAGACTAGGTCGTTTCTAAGACATCGACCCAGACTAGGTCGAGTCTTGCCTAATTCTCTATAGTTATGGCTCTGATACCAATCTGTCACACCCCAACCGATGGCGGAAACATCGGGGCATGGCACTGAGCGAAACAGATTGTCCAAGAGAAATCCATAACAACTAAATTACCAGATCATTAATATTATGCCCCATACCCTAACTTATCAAAGTAAAACAATTACTACAGACATAGATATCTCAAGGCAAAACAATGTTCCGACAACTCATAAAATTAAATTGTTTATTTGTTTCTAGACTCTCCTACTCGAATTCCACATAGCAAGCATCCTAGCATCTCAAACACCTGTCACATACGTTAAAATAGAGGTCAATACACATAGTGTAAAGGTGAGCATACAAGTTTATTAGTATAATAGATAGCGAAATCGTTTTACGCATAACCAGCATGTAACATGTAGCAAAGTGAAGCTAGTAGGCTATCGACAATGAAATATGCACGGTCGTAACTGCGAGTTGTAGAATGCGCAACACATATCACCACTGTGACATGTGAAGAAAGCCCTTAATGTCGCAATCCCCGTCCCAGAATTACCCCGGAACGAGCGGCCGTGGCCAGTTTCAGTGGTATTGGTATCTATTAATTTGGCAGCGGAAGTTACATCAGGACCGTAGTTAGGAAATATTTTATCAGAGTAAAATACCACCCTTTTATAATATTAAACACATGGGAAATTCCCAAGTTTCAAGTACACACATTTTAATAGGAATAAATCCTATTTTATTTAAATAAAAACATCTATTTATTTAGGTAACTTTTATAACCACTTTTCCAAGCCTTCAGTGCTGTCTAGCTGGCTTCTATTTGCCTTTCACATTTTGTTACCTGAAACGCGTTTAAAAACATTTTGTCAGTGGGAAATACTGGTGAGTGAATCCCAGTTTAATCAAGACAGGTAAAACCGTTTTACAATATTGAGGGCGGTCTCGCAATTACATTTGTTTCCATCTACTTTAATTACCACCCATGGTACTGTCAACCCGACTTGTGGTCATGTTACTACTCACAGTTGTCACACCCCGATATTTTCACGTATTACCGGTGGGCCCGGTGGGGAGTATCATGACGTAAGATTGATATCGTCATAGTCAAACATACACAGAATAGCACAGTTGAAGTCTTGGAATATAAAATATTATTACAAACTCAAATGTCTGAAAGTATCAAAGTATTTATTATAGACGAGCCTGTAATATCAAATCCACATGTGGATCTTTACAGAATGTATACAATGAAGTTTAGCAGACTTTACGGCATCTTTAAGGATTTGCAAGATCCTTTATTTCGACACCGAGCAGCTCCCAGCCTATTATGTGTAGTACATGTCACTTAGTCTTTTGAAAATACGTCAGTTTTCACTAGTAAATACAATTAACCGACTCTTTTGAAAAGAGTTTATGAAAATTGATTTAAGCGCACAAGGAACAACCCATTTATAACTTGGGACAATTATTTATGATAATCTTGTATACAGTTTTACATGTTTGTCTTACATATGGGGCCTGTTTAGAAGCCGGTCATGATTAACCGACTCACCACTTATAGAACCCATAGAGGAGTTATCCCCAACATGTGGGTTATATTAGCATTTGCATTTGTCAGGTGTATGCCTACACCCCGTGCATAGGTCGTAGCCATTTTCAAATGAAATGAGCCAAGGATATCCAGGACACGGTCGTATTAACCCCCAATGCTTATGTTATCAAACAAAACAGATTAAAACGGGTTATGTAAATTTATTAATCACAATCCGATTAAATGATTTCATACCCGACCAAGTAGTATTATTATAATACCGTATCCCAAGCCCGTATAAGAAAAAATAAGTTAAAAGTATTTACCTGAGCTAATACTAGATTCACAGCAAAATAACTCAGTCGTATCCAATCTATCTAAATGCAGGTAGCTTTTACTGGGTGGCTCTAGTCTGGAATGATGGTAATATATAACCAATTCAGAATGCTAACGGGTCTTATTTAGGTCATGGACCTAGACCGGCTAACTTAAAGTTTTAGAAACGGTACGATATGCTAGATTAAGCGGTGACTGGAATAAAATGTGATTTAGACCCGACAAGTTTGGCTACTTGTATAATATGGGTAAACTAAACTCATTCTATAATTTGAAGATTTAATGATAAGGTTAAACCTGTTTCGGCTATTTTATGCAAGCTAGTTACATAAACTGATCCGAACGCATAAATGCATAACGGGTAACCAAATGAATTATATACAGGTCTCAATTGTTATTATGCTTAGGATATGTTAATACATCAGTAGGATGTTAACATATATGCCTAAAAAGTATTTAAAACCAATTTAAGTCCCATAAGGGCATTTTGGTTATTTTAATGTTGATAAAAGAGATTTTATAATAAATTGAGGTTCTGGTCTAAAACATTCAGTAAAAGTATTTATTTTATCACATTACATCAGTAAGATATCTTACATATGTGAGGTTTATCATTTATGGCCAAACTATGCCTCGAAAGGGTATTTTGGTCATTTCACATATGCTTTTAAGGACATTTTTGGAAATCTGAGTTCATGACTTATACCTACTATAATAATATTAAAAATTATTTAAAAATTCAGTAGGTAACAAGTCTTAGGTGTCAAATATGGTTTGAAACCATACTATGCACCTAATTAACGTAAAAATCGCTAATTGACGATAATTAAGATGTTTATGGAAATCTGAGATTTTGATCAGTCTTAAATGCTCAAAATAATTTTTTTAATATATAAGATCAGTAGGAAAAGGTTTGGCATTCAAATCATTCGTTAATCTCATTTTATGCATGAAAAGGGTATTATCGTTATTTACCGAATTACACAAGAACTCAATGATATGGTCAGTTTATAATCTGACCAAAAATCCTAAAAATCCTTAAAAATAATATCTTAACAGTAGGTAATGAGTTTTGGGTCAAAACCTATTTTTAAACATAACTTATGCAAGATAGCGTAATTAAACTAATAAAAAACTTCAATTTACGATAACGAGCATAACTTCTGTTTGAGACCAGGAACTAATGTCAAATTTCCAGGACATACTTATATATCAATAATGAAGGTTTCTGTCCTATCACATTTTCTAAAATCTTGTTTATATGTCAAAATGGCAAACGGGCATTTATAAGCATATTAACAGATATTAGCATATAATTCAGAATACTAATGACCAGGTAATATAACTCCAGAGGGTTATACTACAACATAAGGTGGTCCTAATGGAAGCTTAAAACACGGAAGAACTATGCTTAATCGGGTCAGAACTGAAAGTCAAAGAAAAAGTCAAGCTTTTGCGACTTTCGGTTGTGAACCGACCCTAAACTGATAATTGTCGGGTTGAACATGCTTAAATATGTTCTAATACTAATTACAAAGTTATTAGAGTGATAAAATACAATTTATATCCTCTGCATTGTTAGTTATGATTATCATTTCAAATCCTAGTCAGTTTGAGTTTTTAACTTAATAGTTTGACCCGACAATTAACTAGGCAAACGAAAATAATTAGGAGGTGCCCTTTTAAGGGTTAATCACCTACCTAATTATGGTCACATAACCACATTAAATTCGAACAGTGGCTGGACCATTAGAGTTTAAACCGAAAGTCAAAGTCAGATTACGATAACTTTGACTTTTCGCTTTTTAAACTAAAAACCGAACTAAGGAAGGGAACTAAGACACTTACAAAGGGTCCTAGCTATCTTTTCTACAAGAATAAGCTTCCCTTTAGGTCAGGAACCTCCAGAGATGCTCAGAACACAAGCTTAAAGAGTTGAGAGTGATTTGAGAGAATGTGCAAGTGAAAAGCTTGAACTAAAGGCCCTATTTATAGTGAATGGAGACCCTCCAAGATCATCACTGGTGTTTAGGGAGGTGTTAGGATCTTCACAAGTGTCCAAAGTGGTATTAAAAACCATTAAATGTCCATAGAATTCTAGTTAGACTTGTTTGGAGGCCAAGGAAGAAGGTGACCTGCACCTGGCCAAGGAATTCTATCAAATTAAGGCCGTCGCCGTGCTCCATGGCGAAAGGGGGGGGGGGCTGTGGCGCGATGTCAACACACCACTTACCAGCAAAACAAGTTTCAAACTTGTCACTTTCAATCCCTGTACCTTCTAAAGCAATATATCTTTCATTTTAGGCACTTTTAACCCTTCTAGTTAGTTTGTAGAAGATCTTGAGAGTATAACCAAACACCGTTAGGTCCGGTTTCGTTAAACGATCTCCGGGAACATAAGTTTCGTCTCGTTGACACTTTAAACCCTAATTCTTGGGAATTCGCATAACCAACATATAACGATCTCGAAACCTCGTGAAATTTATATCACTTATTCTTGAGAGTATATTTGAATATTTCGAATCCCCGGGTTTGTTAAAAGGTCACTCAGAGGTAAGAATTAACATGTTGACACGTTTAACCCCCTGTAGTTTAAAATCTTTCGATTATTTTCACAAACGGCTTCTTATATCCAATTAATTACTCACTTAAGAATATATTTTTCGTAGGTAGTCATTCAGAGGCACAAGTTTGGCATGATGACACTTTTAGTCCCTTCGGTTTCATATTTTGATCCTTTTACAACTTTAGCCCTTCAAACCCAATCTTTCACATGATTAGGGTTTAGGACACGTGTCTTCATATAATTGGACACATTTTTACGTGGTGTTACATCCTCACCCCCTTAAAAGAAATCTCGACCCCGAGATTTACTGGAACAAGTGAGGGTACTTATGTCGCATAGTGGACTCAACTTCCCACGTATATTCAGGGCCTCTATGAGCATCCCATTTAACCTTTACTATAGCCACGTGCTTCCTTCGGAGCTTTTTATCCTGTCGATACTCGATCGATATGGGTCTTTCAACAACCTCAGGCTTTCATCAATCTGTACGTCTTTATGAGACATTGCTAGTGATTCATCAGCTAGACATTTCTTTATATTACAGATGTGGAACACATTGTGAATTCCACTAAGCTCCTCAGGCAAGTTTAGCTTATAAGATACACTGCCGACACATTCGATGATCTCGAATGGTCCAATTTACCTTGGGCTTAGCTTGCCCTTCTTACCAAAACGCATCACTCCTTTCCAGTGTGATACTTTTAGTAAGACTTTGTCGCCCACTTCAAACTTTAGAGGTTTCCGCATCTTATCAGCATACTTTTCTGCCTATCCCTGGCAGCTTTCAGGCGATCATGAATTTGGACAATCTTGTCCGTCGTTTCAAGGACTAAATCAGGTCCTGATAACTGAGTTTCTCCTACTTCTGCCCAACAAACAGGCGTTCTGCATTTCCTTCCATACAATGTCTAAAAAGGCGCAGCTTGAATACTAGTATGGTAGCTATTATTATAGGAGAACTCGATCAACGGTAGGTCGTCATCCCAGCTACTTCCTAAATCAATAACACATACAGGAAGCATGTCTTCCAATGTTTGAATTGTACGCTCACTTTGTCTATCTATTTGAAGATGGTAAGCAGTACTAAAATTTAAACGAGTGCCTAATGATTGTTGGAAACTTTTCCAAAAGTGAGAAGTGTATCTAGTATCTCTATCGGATATAATAGATACCGGCACTCCGTGGAGAGATACAATCTTATCCACGTACAACTGAACTAGCTTGTCGGAGCTATAAGTCTCCTTGATGGGTAAGAAGTGTGCTGACCTAGTCAGTCTATCAATTATGACCCATATGGTATCATTTCCATGCCTTGTTTTAGGTAACTTGGTTATAAAATCGATGGTTACCATATCCCACTTCCATGTGGGAAGTTCTGGCCGTTGTAACAGACCTGACGGCTTTTGATGTTCAGCTTTAATCTGAGCACAAGTCAAGCACTTATCTACGTGTGTGGCTATAGATTTCTTCAAACCTATCCACCAATAATTTGCTCTCAAATCTTGATACATTTTGTCACCTCCAGGGTGAACTGAGTATTTAGAATTGTGAGCTTCCTGGAGGATTATATCTCGAAGTCCTCCATGGATAAGAACCCAGATTCTTCCATTCATTCTAAGGATTCCATCCTTGCCAGGTGCTAACTGCTCTGCAGTTACACCTAACTTTTCATTTGGAAGGTTAGCTTCCAAAACAGCTTCCTTCTGAGTAACTAACAGCCTTTCATTCAGGCTATTCTTAAGCTCAATGCTTTTGGCATTAATCCTTATAGGTTTGACTCTTTCCTTTCGGCTTAGAGCATCGGGGACTACATTCGCTTTGCCAGGATGGTAGCGAATTTCACATTTGTAGTCATTTAGAGTCTCCATCCAGTGGCGTTGTCTCATATTGAGATCCTTTTGATTGAATAAGTATGGGAGACTTTTGTGATCCGAATATATCACACATTTAGTTCCATATAGATAATGTCCCCACAACTTTAGTGTAAATAAAACGACACCCAACTCTAAATCGTGGGTGGTGTAATTCTTTTTAGTGCACCTTTAGTTGTCGTGATGCATAGGCAATCACATTGCCTCTTTGCATAAGTACACAACCTATACCGGTGTGTGAAGCATCAAAGTATACGACAAACTCTTCAATTCCTTCGGGCAATGTCAACACCGGAGTATTGCTCAATTTCTGTTTAAGAATCTCAAAAGACTCTTGTTGTTTTGGACCCCAATCAAACTTTACATTCTTGCGGGTCAGAGAAGTCAATGGTGTAGCTATCCTCGAGAAGTTCTCAATGAATCTCCTATAATAACCGGCTAATCCCAGAAAGCTGCGAATTTCTGTTGGTGTCTTTGGTGCCTCCCAGTTTATGATGGCTTCTATTTTAGCGGGATCTACTTGGATACCACGCTCGCTCACAACATGTCCAAGGAATTGGACTTCGCGAAGCCAGAACTCACACTTGGAGAATTTAGCATATAGCTTCTCCTGCCGAAGCAACCCTAAGATACATCGAAGATGTTTCTCATGATCAACCTGACTATGAGAATAGATAAATATGTCATCTATAAAGACAATGACAAACTTGTCTAAGTATGGCTTGCAGACTCGATTCATGAGATCCCTGAATGCTGCAGGTGCATTAGTGATCCCGAAAGGTATCACTAAAAACTCGTAGTGGCCATACCTTGTTCTGAACACTATCTTAGGTATATCTTCAGTTCTAACCTTGAGTTGATGATACACAGATCTTAAATCGATCTTCGAGAAGAAGCTTGCCCCTTGGAGTTGGCCGAATAAGTCGTCGATCCTGGGCAAAGGATAACGATTCTTGATCGTTACTTTATTTAGCTTTCAATAATCAATGCATAGACGTATTGATCCATCCTTCTTCTTCACGAACAGTATAGGAGCTCCCCAATGTGAAGATCTGGGTTGTATGAAACCCTTTTCCAGTAAGTTATCTGATCGAGTCCTGAGCTCTTTCATTTCTGTAGGCGCTAACCGATATATAGCTTCTGTAATAGATACGGCTCCTAATAGGATGTTAATCCTAACTCCACTTTGCCTCTCAGGAGGTAAACAGGGTTGTTCATCACTTGTGCTATGTAAAGGACACATTTGCTTTACGAGTGCATGGATGCCTTAAGTAGAGACGCCTACTTAGGCATTCCTATAATGGATATCTTCTTTGAATACCACTAGCTGACTTTAGTACAATATGACCATTGGAATATCTTAGTGGTTCCATGCATTAAACCTCCATACTGATCAGGCATGGAAGCAATCTATGGGACACACTAGGTTACACCAATCCTCATATGGCGCTTTTATCAAACATAGTTGGCACTCATAGTTGATAGAAATCAATGAGAAAATAATTAAAATAACATATATTGTCGTATTCTATTTGAAGAAAGAGTACTCTTAGATTTTTCAGAAGGATCATCATCGAGAATAGAAGAGACGGTCTCTATGGTTTCATTGGTAGGTTCTATCTTATACTTAATGTCTGGAGTTCTTGAGTATCATCAAAAGTTTGCTAAGCTTATGGTCTATGAAAGACTTATTATTGCCTGTATTAAAAACAGGACACTTAGCAAAAATTATCATTGATAAATGATAAGGAATGTACCTGATGATATTATTATTATGTACTGCCTCTGATATTCATCAGGTAGTCCAGGCATTTCCCTTCTTAGCCTCTTCAGGCTTCTTGGTTTTATTTGGGCAATTAGTTTTGATGTGCCTTATTTCATTGCAACCATAGCAGGTTGCGTCCTTTATGTCTTGGCACTCCAAAGTTTTGTGCCCTTCCTAATTACAGATTCCACAAGGCTTAGCTTGTTAATCTAAAATGCATTTCCCTTTAGTCGCCCTCTTTGGGCAGGGAGTCTTTGTATGCCTTTTCTCGCCACAACCATAGCATGTGGCGTCTTTCAAGTCCTTGCATTCATGAGTCTTGTGATCCGTCTCCTTACAGATGCCACATCCCCTGGTCTGTTCACGGAAACATTTTCCGAAGTGTTGTTTATCGTAGGTTCTACATTTGGGTTTTGCCTCATTCGGCTTGGACTGGTTATAGATCGAACCGGTCTTACCCTTTTTGTAACCCTTATTTGGGGTATTATCGCACTTTCGCTTATGATCCTTTAATACTCGGTCCACAGCTTTGTTTATGGTTGTATCTAACATAGCCTGTAACTCGGTGCTCGTTAAGTTCAGTCTTGCGTTATTATTCTCATCAACTGGAAGATTGCGAGCTTCATATGAGTTAGCCATGGTGAAGCTTTGAAGGCTATAAACCAAGTAATAATAATTTGTTTACTTATATAGTATGAAATTTATTTGATTATGTTTTGCCTAGGTTTTAAATGAACCATTTTGGCGTTTAAATGGAATCTAATCCTTTATATTTATTAGACCGGGGACATAAGTCACAACTGTCAATGTCGTACAGACATTTTATATTGCGCAAAGGCTTGTCTCAAAGGACTTTTAGATGGCATCAAGGCCTTGTTACTAGGACAGTTTTAAACATAATCAATGATCCTTTGGATCGGAAGATTTCATAGTTCATTGCCTTTTGGCAAGAAGTTATGAAATAAAACTATCTTTGTCATGAATACATCTTTGCCCGTAGGCATACATCTCAAATGGATGTTTTGATGTGTACATCATGTTCGACGTTATTAGCCATGATTCATATTGATCATTTAGGCCATGTAGATGGCTTGGAAAGATCCAAGTACTTTGAAGGCTGATGTGGTCTCTCAAGTCACATAGCCAGGAATGTTAACATGTTTTTAGATGCTAACAAGGATTAATTATCTTAAGAGGGTTTTACCATCACAACCATGTTCATAGACATATAGGCTAGGTTATACCATTAAGAGGATCTTTTGAAATTTTTTCAGCTGATCGATAAAGTTCGAGTAAAATCAGAACGATCGTTTGATAAAGGACGATATGAATACCTATATAAGAAAAACTTTCCATAAATCATCAGGAAATTTACAATAGTGCCTCAATCAGGGCTTTAATAATTCATTTGTCCACACAGGGACTTTAAAGCAACTTTAGTCCACGCAGGGAACTAAAAGGAAAAATATAAGTTTGTATAGGGACTTAAAGGACAATGGATATTATGAAAGAAGGATTCTCTAACGCCTTCCTTGCTCCATTTCGATTGTTTCCCTTCTCTGTTTACCATGTATGGAAGGGATATTGAAAACCTCAGTGAATAAGGTAAGTATTCCAATCAAGATCCGTTATAGAAGTAGAATTCAAGAATTCCATGGTTAAAGAATGATATGGATCACGGATTAGGCTTTGACTGATAAAATCCAAGTCTGGGATTTCAATATTTGAAGGTAAGAAATAGGTATCATTTGGATCCACTTGTATTATTTTTCAAAACGGGAGCCTCAGGGACCACCTGGTATGGACTCCACTGATACAAATTTCAAAACTTTGAGCCTCAGGGACCTCCGGTATGGACTTCGAAGTCTGAATACAATTCAATAGATTTGGTTTTTGGAATGAGTCCATGAAGGTCTTTCCTCAAAACCGGTCGCACGTTTATTCTAGCCGTATTACGAAGCTTGACATTCCTTGGCTTCGGATGAGGAGAATTTCCACCAACGGCTTCCTTGCTTGGCGACTTATTCCAAATACATAAAATCAAAAACAATGTTTACTTAATAGGGATGAGAGCATTCCTAGGTTAAGTCTAGACTCAGGAGGTCTAAGGAATATGCTACTGTGTCATTGAGATTAAACACAAAGGTTAGTGTTTAATTCACTCAATGTTGGCTCTGATACCAACCTGTCACACCCCGATATTTCCACGTATTACCGGTGGGGAGTATCGTGACGTAAGATTGATATCGTCATAGTCAAACATACACAGAATAGCACAGCGGAAGTCTTGGAATATAAAATATTATTACAAACTCAAATGTCTGAAAATATCAAAGTATTTATTATAGACGAGCCTATAATATCAAATCCACAGGTGGATCTTTACAAAATGTATAAAATGAAGTTTAGCATACTTTAAGGCATCTTTAAGGATTTGCAAGATCCTTTATTTCGACACCGAGCAGCTCCCAGCCTATTATGTGTAGTACCTGTCACTTAGTCTTTTGAAAATACGTCAGCTTTCACTCGTAAATACAATTAACCAACTCTTTTGAAAAGAGTTTATGAAAATTGATTTAAGCGCACAAGGCACAACCCATTTATAACTTGGGACAATTATTTATGATAATCTTGTATACAGTTTTACATGTTTGTCTTACATATTGGGCCGGTTTGGAAGCCGGTCATGATTAACCAACTCACCACTTATAGAACCCACAGAGGAGTTATCCCCAACATGTGGGTTATATTAGCATTTGCATCTGTCAGGTGTATGCCTACACCCCATGCATAGGTCGTAGCCATTTTCAAATGAAATGAGCCAAGGATATCCAGGACACGGTCGTATTAACCCCTAATGCTTATGTTATCAAACAAAACAGATTAAAACGAGTTATGTAAATTTATTAATCATAATCCGATTAAATGATTTCATATCCGACCAAGTAGTATTATTATAATACCGTATCCCAAGCCCGTATAAGGAAAAATAAGTTAAAAGTATTTACCTGTGCTAATACTTGATTCACAGCAAAATAACTCAGTCGTATCCAATCTATCTAAATGCAGGTAGCTTTTACCAGGTGGCTCTAATCTGGAATGATGGTAATATATAACCAATTCAGAATGCTAACGGGTCTTATTTAGGTCATGGACCTAGACCGGCTAACTTAAAGTTTTAGAAACGGTACGATTCGCTAGATTAAGCGGTGGCCGGAATAAAATGTGATTTAGACCCGACAAGTTTGGATACTTGTATAATATGGGTAAACTAAACTCATTCTAGAATTTGAAGATTTAATGATAAGGTTAAACCCGTTTCGGCTATTTTATGCAAGCTAGTTACATAAACCGATCCGAACGCATAAATGCATAACGGGTAACCAAATGAATTATATACAGGTCTCAATTGTTATTATGCTTAGGATATGTTAATATATCAGTAGGATGTTAACATATATGCCCAAAAAGTATTTAAAACCAATTTATGTCCCGTAAGGGCATTTTGGTTATTTTAATGTTTATAAAAGAGATTTTATAATAAACTGAGGTTCTGGTCTAAAACATTCAGTAAAAGTATTTATTTTATCACATTACATCAGTAAGATATTTTACATATGTGAGGTTTATCATTTATGGCCAAACTATGCCTCGAAAGGGTATTTTGGTCATTTCACATATGCTTTTAAGGACATTTTTGGAAATCTGAGTTCATGACTTATACCTACTGTAATAATATTAAAATTTATTTAAAAATTCAGTAGGTAACAAGTCTTAGGTGTCAAATATGGTTTGAAACCATACTATGCACCTAATTAACGTAAAAGTCACTAATTGACGATAATTAAGATGTTTATGAAAATCTGAGATTTTGATCAGTCTTAGAATTTATTTAATATATAAGATCAGTATGAAAAGGTTTGGCATTCAAATCATTCGTTAATCTAATCAGTAGGAAAAGTTTTGGCATTCAAATCATTCGTTAATCTCAATTGCCGAATTACACAAGAACTCAATGATATGTTCAGTTTATAATCTGACCAAAAATCCTAAAAATCCTTAAAAATAATATCTTAACAGTAGGTAATGAGTTTTGGGTCAAAACCTATTTTTAAACATAACTTATGCAAGATAGCGTAATTAAACTAATAAAAAACTTCAATTTACGATAACGAGCATAACTTCTGTTTGAGACCAGGAACTAATGTCAAATTTCCAGGACATACTTATATATCAATAATGAAGGTTTCTGTCCTATCACATTTTCTAAAATCTTGTTTATATGTCAAAATGGCAAACGGGCATTTATAAGCATATTAACAGATATTAGCATATAATTCAGAATACTAATGACCAGGTAATATAACTCCAGAGGGTTATACTACAACATAAGGTGGTCCTAATGGAAGCTTAAAACACGGAAGAACTATGCTTAATCGGGTCAGAACTGAAAGTCAAAGAAAAAGTCAAGCTTTTGCGACTTTCGGTTGTGAACCGACCCTAAACTGATAATTGTCGGGTTGAACATGCTTAAATATGTTCTAATACTAATTACAAAGTTATTAGAGTGATAAAATACAATTTATATCCTCTGCATTGTTAGTTATGATTATCATTTCAAATCCTAGTCGGTTTGAGTTTTTAACTTAATAGTTTGACCCGACAATTAACTAGGCAAACGAAAATAATTAGGAGGTGCCCTTTTAAGGGTTAATCACCTACCTAATTATGGTCACATAACCACATTAAATTCGAACAGTGGCTGGACCATTAGAGTTTAAACCGAAAGTCAAAGTCAGATTACGATAACTTTGACTTTTCGCTTTTTAAACTAAAAACCGAACTAAGGAAGGGAACTAAGACACTTACAAAGGGTCCTAGCTATCTTTTCTACAAGAATAAGCTTCCCTTTAGGTCAGGAACCTCCAGAGATGCTCAGAACACAAGCTTAAAGAGTTGAGAGTGATTTGAGAGAATGTGCAAGTGAAAAGCTTGAACTAAAGGCCCTATTTATAGTGAATGGAGACCCTCCAAGATCATCACTGGTGTTTAGGGAGGTGTTAGGATCTTCACAAGTGTCCAAAGTGGTATTAAAAACCATTAAATGTCCATAGAATTCTAGTTAGACTTGTTTGGAGGCCAAGGAAGAAGGTGACCTGCACCTGGCCAAGGAATTCTATCAAATTAAGGCCGTCGCCGTGCTCCATGGCGAAAGGGGGGGGGGGCTGTGGCGCGATGTCAACACACCACTTACCAGCAAAACAAGTTTCAAACTTGTCACTTTCAGTCCATGTACCTTCTAAAGCAATATATCTTTCATTTTAGCACTTTTAACCCTTCTAGTTTGTTTGTAGATGATCTTGAGATTATAACCAAACACCGTTAGGTCCGGTTTCGTTAAACAATCTTCGGGAACATAAGTTTCGTCTCGTTGACGCTTTAAACCCTAATTCTTGGGAATTCGCGTAAGCAACATATAACGATCTCGAAACCTCGTGAAATTTATAACACTTATTCTTGAGAGTATATTTGAATATTTCGAAGCCCCGGGTTTGTTAAAAGGTCACTCAGAGGTAAGAATTAACATGTTGACACGTTTAACCCCCTGTAGTTTAAAATCTTTCGATTATTTTCACAAACGGGTTCTTATATCCAATTAATTACTCATTTAAGAATATATTTTTTGTGTGTGGTCTTTTAGAGGCACAAGTTTGGCATGATGACACTTTTAGTCCCTTCGGTTCCATATTTTGATCCTTTTACAACTTTAGCCCTTCAAACCCAATCTTTCACATGATTAGGGTTTAGGACACGTGTCTTCACATAATTGGACACGTTTTTACGTGGTGTTACAACAGTGTAGTAACAAATTTTGTATACAAAACCCTGACATACCGACGATAATTGTAGAATACAAATACTCAATCACTATTTAATATAATGTAAATCATTTGAGGTTTTGTAAAAACAGTTTACAAAAAGGAGATTTCTCACATCGCTGTCTTAGGGTTTTCCTTTAGGATTTCCTGGTGATTACTTATTAATTACACAATGCACATGCGTTAGTATAATAACCCAATATTTACATTTGTAATACCCTCCCCGAGACAGAATTCCAATGACTACATCGGTCAGAACCTCGACAGCCGTTACGATACCCTAGATCAATCGGGTAGCGTATCTAATACGTAACCGGGGGTTATGATACTTACAACGAGGCAGAACTTTGTTATTTAAGGGGGTATTATGCCCGAGATTATAATAGCTATGCAGAAAATTAAGAAAGAGATAGAAAGAACTGAACGATTGTAAACTGAAGCCTGAACTCCCATTATATAGGGCTGGTCGACCAGGTTCTCACTGCCCGTGAAGGATCCTTAAGGGATCTTCGCGCCCCGCGATGTAGGGGTGTAGACTCTAGGTTTGCTGATTCGTCGGATATAACTCCGACACGAGCCTGCCACGTGGCAGCTCAGGGTGTCGTCTGATCTCCTAGCTGTGGCGCCCCGCGTAGCCTGAAGGCAAAGCCTTCACGACCCGTGAGCGCTCCACAAAATTTGTTTTTATTTTATTTTTAAATTATATAAAGATATTTAGGGCCAAATCTCGTATTCGGGGTGTATTTTAGGACATATAAGGATGTTATAAATATATTAGGGGTGTTGGAAATATTTTAGGAGGGTTGTTATATCCTTCCCATATTGTTTTAGAACTCGTCCTCGGGGTCTACTGGAATAGGTGTGGATATTTCCTTTGCATTTCTGATTCAAGTTCCCATGTGTACTCTGGTCCTCTCTTGGAGTCCCATTTTACTTTGACTAGAACCAATCTCTTGTGTTTGAGATTCTTGACTTTCCTGTCTTCAATCTGTAGAGGCTTCTCTACAAACTTAAGATTCTCATTTACCTCTTTATCCTTAAGAGGCACTACTAGTGATTCATCGGCTAAGCACTTTTTGAGATTGCATACATGAAATACATCATGTATTCCTGCCATTTCCTCTGGCAGTTGTAGATGATAGGCTTCAGGTCCTATTCTTCTAATAATCTCAAAAGGTCCAATATACATGGGGCTTAGCTTTCCCCTTTTGATATATCTTACCACTCCTTTCCAAGGAGAAACTTTCAATAACACATTGTCCCCTGCTTGAAATTCCAACGGTTTTCACCTGTTATCAGTATAACTCTTTTGCTCACGTGCTGCTTTCAGTCGTTCCTTAACTTGAATAATCTTGTCGGTTGTTTCTTGTACTATTTCTGGTCCATATAGTTGCTTTTCTCCAATTTCTACCCAACAGACTGGAGTTCGGCACTTTCGTCCATAAAGTGCTTCGAATGGTGCAACAATGATACTTATGTGATATCTGATATTATAAGAAAATTCTATTAATGGTAAATGATCATCCCAATTACCTCCGAAATCAATTGCATAAGCTCTAAGCATATCTTCCATTGTCTGAATTATCCTTTCGCTTTGTCCGTCCATTTGAGGATGATAAGCTGTGCTCAGATTCAACTTGGTTCCTATGGCTTTTTGGAAACTTGTCCAAAAATGAGAGGTAAAATGGCTATCTCTATCAGATACAATTGATAAAGGAATGTAATGAAACTATTTCATTTACATACAACTTAGCTAACTGTTCCATACTGAAAGTTTCCTTCATTGGTAGGAAATGAACTGACTTAGTTAGCCTGTCTACAATCACCCAGATTGTATCGTTACCTTTCCTTGTTTTGGGTAATTTGGTAACAAAATCCATTGTTATCAATTCCTACTTCCACACCGGCATTTCTAACTGATGCAATAAACCTGAGGGTTTCTGATGTTCATCTTTAATTTGTGAACAGGTTAAACATTTAGAAACATAAGCTGCTATATCTTTCTTCATTCCTATCCACCAAAAAATTTTCCTTAAGTCCTGGTACATCTTATCACTTCTAGGATGCTCGTATACTTAGACTTATGGGCTTCTTCTAATATACGGTGGCGTAGGTTTCCTAATTTAGGATTCCACATTCTTTTCTTATGAAATCTCCAAATTCCATCTGTTCCTTGATCTACTTCCTTAATCATTCCTTTCAACTTTTAAGTATCATCCTTGATTACTGATTCTTGTGCCTTTTTAATTTGTTCATTTAAATCTACTTGCAGATTTAATTTAAGAGAACGCACTCTTTTTGGCTTTTCATGATACTTCCAACTTAAAGCATCAGCAACTACATTTGCCTTTCCTGCATAATACTGGATGTTGCAATCGTAATCACTAAGTATCTCCATCCAGCGTCTTTGCCTCATATTCAACTCCTTTTGCACGAAACATACCTTAAACTCTTGTGATCTGTGAAAATGGTAAACTTACTATCGTAATCTGAATCTTATGCTTTAGTTTCTTTTGTTTTTCTTGAACTCTGAAGACAATCGGTTTTTTTCATAAATAAAATCGTTGTTTGCAATTCTGATGTACAAGTTGTGTTACATGTTTGTATGGCATACCCCTACGATACCTACACCAAAGAACCATATTTGTAATTCTCTCGTTCATATGATCGCTCATGATTTCCTCGAAAATTCTAAGTGCTCGTTTCATTCTAAGAAACGAAGTACAGAAAATAAGTGACATTTTGAGTAATCACGTTAAATCCTTGGTTAGATAACTAAGGATATTTTCTTCAATCTCGTACCCATATCATTAAATTCTGGTTTTCATAACAACATACATAGTGTAGGTTTTCAAAACAACCTTCATGATTTCAAAATATTTCATATAGTTTGAAAACGATTTTAACACAGTATATTTACTAATGTATCAAGTGCATGATTTCAAAAGCATTAAAAATATTTTCAAAGTCCTTATGCATAATTTCAAAATTTATCTCGCATGATTTTAAAACATTTTATAAATATACTTACCTAATACACCTACTTTATGATTTCAAAATTATTATGTAGGATTTCAAAAACAATAAACATATTTCTAAAGAACCCATGCATAGTTTTCGAAAAGCATTCTGCTCATATTACCCAACCTTCAAATTCTCCTTCATATGTCGCCTTGGCATATCTAGCACCTCAACTTCATGTGCATTCTACCTCGTGTATCAACTTAAGCATGTCTAGTGCAAGGTTTCGAAGCGTCTCCCGCTCTTCGAATTCCAAAATCCATATAGGATCTTCTTATCTTCACAATTAGATCCTTGAGGATGATTATCGCTCAACAGCCCTTGATTGGATTCTTTGTACGTTTTAATCTGTACATTGCGATCCAATAAGGACAAAGCCGAATTCCTATTAAGATCTTCCTATTTTCATTGTTAGATTCTTGAAGATGTTTAAAGTGCCAAGTGAAGTCCACGGATTGGATTCCTGGTGTGCTTTAAATACCCATGTCCAAAGATAACAAATTAAAGGTCAAGTTAAACAATTATGTGATTATGTGTTTATGTGTTTTCTTTTATGTTTTTGTGTGATCCGATTTTTCGTTATCCAAATCCTCGTAGAATCTTCCATATCTTCGTATGAGGGATTCATAGTAGGATATCCAAAGGTACTACCTCAAATCCTTAATGGGATTCTACGTAATAGTTAAGACCATTGGATTATATAGTACCATTCCATGATTCGAAAGAGACCCTTTGAGTGGTCTACTTAAAAAGATTGATTCAGAATCTGGTCAAGAAAGACCCGTGATGATATAACTGAAAAGACTCCTTGGTGGTCTATTTAAAGAGATCAATTATTGATTTAATTAAAAAGGACGTTAGTGCATATGTCTGTTGACTTCGTCTTGTATCGAGTCATGTAATAGAATAGATAGACCAGGACACGTTGTTCGAGAGAAACGAGAAACAGGCCTGAACCAGCCACCTCACACGAGGTGACCAGTTCGTGCGACCTGGACCAGAAAGCATGGACTGGTTCGTGCGACGTGAGATTCCTATAAATATGAGGTCTTGGGTCTTCATTTGTAACTTTTCTGATTCCGGTAGCGAAGCTCTGCCGAAGTGTCGCCAGCTCGTGTAACTGTGTCAAATCAATACAATCGACATTTAATCTACTTTTAAGTGTAAATCTAGCTGCAATGAAGATCAAATCAATGAATTACGCCTCTGATTTGATCTAGAACTCTTCTATTCGACTCATTTGATCGAATCCCCGATCCTACAAATGGTATCAGGGCTCAGGAGGAAGAGTTCTTACCATTTCAGCTTGTTTTCACGGATAAAATCTGATTTCTACTCAATTTCTACACTTTTTCATCAAATTTACAAAGATTCCACGGATAAAATGATCTTATTTTGACAAATAACATGTAAAACACTATTTTGAACAATCTGTTAACAAATTTGACCGTAAAATCAACCTAAAAACTGATCAAATTTGACAAAATGATGAACTTTTGGACTTAGAAGTTTCAAACGAAGTGAATTTCTGCCCAAATCGAGTGAAAAACACTTCAGATCGTTCGAAAATGGGATCCAGATCGTGTGAAACATCGAGATCGTGTGAATATAACTCAGGTCATTTGGAAACTGAACCAGGTTGCACGGTGTGAGAACCCAGGTCGTTTGAAAGTGGTCCAAGTCGCTTGAAAAGTGTCAGGTCGCACGGTCTCATCAACTCGTTTGAAATTGGTTTGAGGTAGTTTTTTTCAAACCACACGAGCAGAGCAGTCAAGTCGCACGGTTTGAAAACCAGTTCGCACGAAGTGAAATACCAGTTCGTTTATATCTCAACTCATTTGAAATTCACCAGATCGCACCAAATTCAGATCGTACCAATTCCATGTCGTTTGGATTTGAATCAGGTCGTACCAAATTAATCCAAATCGTTTGAGTTTGTTGTTTCAGACCGCACGAGGAGATTTTAATTTTTCAGATCGTTTGAAAATCTGTCATTGTGAATTTTTAAAACCGAAACATGGATTCTAAATTTTACAACGCATTTGCTACCCCGATCACTATGGCTCAGAACGTGAACTTAGAAAATGAAATGGGCACCATGCAAAACCGCCTAAGCTCATGAATATCGAGGAATATAGTGGATGGGAGGAACGTTTCGAAAATTGGGTTCAAGCGAATCACTTAGAGGCATGGGAATGTGTTGAACAACGATATGTTAGACCGATTGATGAATACGGGGAGATTGTTGCTATTAAAGATTTAGATGAAAAAGAGAGAAACAAATACAAAAGTAAAAAGATGATGATCAGTATATTGCAACAAGCCATTAAGGAAGACATCTTGATTTTATTGCAACACAACAGAAGTGCACACTCAATGTGGAAAGCACTAAAAACAAAGTTTGTTGGAAGTTTAGAATTCAAGAACAAAAAATCTCTTTTGAAGAAAGAATTTGATCTATTTCGTGGATTAAAAACTGAAAACACGAAAATGATTATAGAAAGATATTGTAATTTGGTGGTTAACATGAAGCAATTGGATATCAAGAAAGATAGAGAAGAATGGGTTGAAAAGTTGGCCGATGCATTGCCACAAGATGTTTGGGGCACGTATCTTATGATTTTGAAGAATAATGGTGAATTTGCGAATCTATCGCTGAGCAAGTTTATTGAAAATTTGAAGTTCAAGAGATGGAACAACGGAAGATGGCGTAATTGAAGAATTCTAATGGTGAACAGGACATTGGTCTGTACTACAAAGGAAGTACGATTGATAAGACCAACATTGCACCAAAGATCGAAACTGCATTTAACGCAAACAGTTCTTCTAGAGGGTCATCTCAAGGATCAAACAACAATAATGGATTCTCTTCATATCCATCATTTGATCCAAATTTTTCAGCAACCAATTCTAAACCGCAAAGCTCATACAACAATAATGGCCAAGTACTACAATGCAACATTGCATTACATCTTCAGAATGGTCAGAATTTCTCGGAAGAGGTTGCCAAAGGTCATATGTCTTTATTGGTGACAGTATTAGAGTCTTATGAAAGTTTGGTAGCCAGAAGGATTGGTAATCCAATGTTGACCAAAGAGGATTATGATCAGATTGATGCTGAAGAGATGGAACTAATGGATATAAAGTGGTGTATGGCTAGTGTGTTGAGAAGAGCTTAGATGTTTAAACAGATCACTGGAAGAGATGATTTTCGTGATGCTGGAACTTCACCTTTAGGTTTTGATAAATCTAAAGTTACTTGTTTTCGTTGCAGGGAGAAAGGGCACTTTAAGCGAAAAAGCACAAATCGTGAAGCAAGTGGAGCTCAAAATCCATCCGGCAACAATGATTATCATCGAAAAGCGATTTATCATCAAATTGCTCTACAGCCGCATCAACAACAATCGCTACAAACTTCACATGCTAGGAAGGATCCGATCGAAGAGCCATCAAAGAAAGCTTATCTAGTTCATCAAGAAGAGGAAAGAATTCCAGAAGGTTTTAATTGGAATAATTATGATCCTAACAGAACTTCAGATTCTAAAGCATTTGTTGCTCAAATTTTTGAAGATTTAACTGCTGAAGATGAAATAATGTATGCTTATTACGAATCTCAGCAATTCAGTCCTAAAAAGAAAGAAGAAGAACCAGTTTCAACAGAAGAGGCTTCAGAAAAAGCACCAATTTTTGATCACTCATCAGATGAAGAGAGTGATGATGACAGTGAAGAAATTCGAAAACTTGAATATTATAAAAGAGAACCTTCACCTGATAGGTATAATTTGTATTTTGCAGGTAAAATGGAAGAGATCAAAGAAAGACAAGCTGCGAAAAAGAAAAATCATAAGGCAGTAACTGTTAAAGAAAAGGTCAAACCTGAGGAAAATGTTCGAGTAGTAAAGAAGCAAGTTAAAGAAATTCCAGCTATCAAGGTTGAGAAGGAAGCAGATACTGAAAAGATACCTGAGAAGTGTGAAAATTGTGATACTGTGAAAAGGCACAACAACAAATTGATTCATAACATGAACAGACTGAAAGAATCTTATGATGTTTTAAACAAAGTTATGAATCAATATAGCAAGTCAAGCAATGAACAAGAGATAGCTATGAAGACACTCAATGGAGCATTCATGACGAAGGAGAAAATCATCAATCAGTACATTGAGAAATGTGCTGAACTTGAACAAAAATTGGAAACTCAGAGGATAGAAACTGAGAGGGTAAACAGGTTATTGAAAAGTTATTCATGCGCTTCTTACGTGATTGACAGGATATACCCTACAGTAGAAGGCATGGAAGCGTTTGAAGAGAAGAAATCTGAAGTAAAGAATACTGGTAAGAAACATAGTACCAATTATACAAAGTGTCCACCTCCGCTTGAAGAAGGATATTCTCCACGAAATCCTAGTTCAGAAAGAGTCAAAAAGGCAACCAATTTAAAGTGGGAATCTGAACCTTCAGATGGATTGCCAGATAATATTAACATCACATTCACTGCATCTGATACTGATCAACAATCTGAGTTGATTAAGAAAGTGGTGGATCATGTGTTAGATAAAGATGAAACCGAGGAGTCAAAGTCAAAGTCTGACACTTCAAGTCCAACAGTTGAAAAGGGCAAAAGGGTTTACAATAATGATTTTCTTATATCAAAAAATAATTTGAATGACGAAACATTCAAAGTAGCATATACTTTGAATGACTCCGACAAATTATATTCTGATGAAGAATTTCCAATAAGAAGTGTACAAACTGAACAGATTAAAAAGATTTTCAAATTAACAGAAATTAATATTTCTGAAATAAAAGATAAAAATCTTTCTAAAAAACCAAAACAATACACTTCAAGAGTTCAACAAAGGTTAAACAAGAAAAAAAGGTTTTGGTCCAAATCACCAGAAGAAACCAAATCACAAAAATAATTTCAAAAAGAAAGGATTAGGTTTTATTCCAAAAGAAAATGAAAAATATGTTAAAGATTTTAAATCGAAAGTTGTTTTTGTATCAGGAACATCTTCTGAAGAAGAAAAAGAGAATTTGTTCAGAAAGCAGATGAACAAAGAATTCCTTGCTAAGAAGCAAGAGGGAAGAATGATGTTGCTCAGAAGAAGGAAATGAGAACCTGTTATCAATGTAAAAAAGTTGGGCACATTGCATGGAACTGTCCAAAGGCAACCCAAACAAAACAGGGAGTCTCTGAAAACTTGAAAGAAAAGTTGGTTGATAATGAACCACCAACAGAACAATTTAAAATGTTCAAAAATTCAAAATTTGAGGTTGGTGAGAGTTCAACATGTTTCTACAAAAGAAGAGTGAATCTGAACAACCACAAGTGCGTTGTTAAGAAATCAGAGCCACTTTCTGGCGATGAATCTGACTCGTCCAAGTCAGAGGAGCCACAAGTTGAGCTAAAAAGAGAAAATTCAGTTCCGCCAATGGATGACGCAAACTTTCCACCATTGCGGACTGAAAATTTAAAACAAAACGTTGGAAAAGTGGAAATTTCGAATCAGTTCTATTCTGAAAAGAAAGAATTGGATGTCAAAAAGGCTTTCAATGGGAAAGTAAAACATATTTTTGGAAAAATGGTCGATGGTAGGGAAAAATGAGTAAAAGAATTTTATGAATCAAAGAGAAGAACTTACACACCGAGTGAAAATAACTCGGATGCACTCAAGGCTGGTCAGGCTTGGGTGTCTGTATTCTCTGCTTGAAAATCCTGACTTGCCGGAGCTCCCAAGTTGGTAATCGTGGAGCATGAATCGGCATCATTCTTGAAAAATGTTTTTATGAAAAATCTACAGGTGATAATTTTTACAAGTGGTTGAAAGAACAAAGTGATGAATGAATCCCCATGATGTGTGAAATCAACAAAACTAATTTTTTGGAAAACCCATTTTGATTAAAACAAACTTAAGTGTTTTGAAATCATAATGGGAAAATAGTTTGTTGACAGGGGGAGTTCTGATTGTTTATGCCAAGTGGATGGCGAATTGAAGCAATTCACATCAGTTTTGTCATTTTATTTGTACAGTTTATTGCTTTTACTTTCAAATTTTTCCCGGAAAATCAAAAATTGAAACATATTTTTGATTTTAGGGGGAGTAAAAAATTTAGAAATTTTGAAAAATCCAAAAACATGATAAAATCTAAAAACCAAAAACATCGAAAAATCAAAATGAGTTTTGTTGTGAAAAAGAGGAAATGATAGTACATCAGTAGACAATCACAGTACGCTAAAGAATTGGAAAGTTAAAATGTGATAAACGGTCTCACTGATGATATGCCAGTAGGTTTTTACAAACTTAGTAGATTGTTTTCGAGATATAAACCTAAATATCAAATACTTACTTATCTCGTGGGGAACATCTCTCAGATATATAGGTAACCCCTGAAATCTTGTTTGAAGGGCTTTCTATTTCTAACATACTAGGTCTTTGTGCGTGATGATATCTGGGGTATTATACCGGGACTTCTGATTTTGCGGGAGCAATAGCCTAGTCCTCGTATAATACTTTGCACTGCTTTAATCATAAAGCCCACCCTCTGCATAAAAATTGATAAAATATCGAAAGATACGAATCAATTGCTGTTGAAGAAAAGATTCTCTAAAGGGAACACACCTAAAAGTCGAGCCATCATCTCTTTGTCTGAACGGAAGTTCTAACCTGAGCTCTCATGGTCTCGCATTACCCATTTATAGATATCATTAGTGTACATTCACCTGTAAGACTGAATATAGGAGTCTGGATACGGGAGTATATTCTGAGGTGGGACACGCGAATAAGTTAAGTGCTTAAAACACTAATTCTCGTATCTCGAAACAATTGAACTTTGTGTGAAAATTTAAGTGGATCAGTATACTGACAATCGAAGTGAATCGTTTAGATCTTAAAGTGTTTAAAGCTCAACGGTACTAGTGATTTGTCAAAAAATGATATGATCCTCTTACACAAACTCACAAAAAGATGTCTGTATATAGTTTGTTTCCCAAAATCCAAAAAGATTTTCAGTGTGTTTTACCATAAATTTTTGAAAAATCAAAAAGATTTTATTTCATCTTATTTTCGACAACTTATGTTGAAAAGCTGATTTTCAAAATTCCGAGTGCTAAACATGATGAGCAACAATGGGTTGGGAGTGTGTTTGATATGAAAAATGAAGTTAAAGCTTGAGATAATTTGAGAAACTAACAGTAAAATCAGTGTTAGTTAATCAAGGTCATTAATTTGAACTTGATATAACTATTGTTAATGTTGAATGATATTTACAAGTGATTTCTAAATTTGTTAAATTTTAACAATTGTGAAATTTACTTTTGGGTAGAGAATTGTGCAGGTTAGCAGGTTCCTGATCCTGTTACTACGGAAAGCCAAGTGACATTCTGAACCTGTGAAAGTTGTAAAGCTAGATCCCAGTGTCTAAGCCTGAGCAGAGTTTGAGCCAGGATACGATCTTAGAATGAGTGTTATGTTAGATTGCGATCCCAGAACAAATTAAGGGGGAGTTTGTTAGCAAAGGGGAGTTTGAAGATTAAAAGAGCAAGAAGAAGATAGAGATTGAAGGATGCTTACAGAGAAAGATACTTTGAAAAGAGCGAGAAGACCGATCAAGACTGAAGACTCAATACACTGAAGACTCGTCAACATCCAAGGGAGAGTTTGTTAGTGCATATGTCTGTTGACTTCGTCTTGTATTGAGTCATGTAATAGAATAGATAGACCAGGACACGTTGTTAAAGAGAAACGGGAAACAGGCCTGAACCAGCCACCTCACACGAGCTGACCAATTCGTGCGAACTGACCAGTTCGTGCGACCTGGACCAGAAAGCATGGACTAGTTCGTGCATACTGAGATTCCTATAAATATGAGGTCTTGGGTCTTCATTTGTAACTTTTCTGATTCCGGTAGCGAAGCTCTGCCGAAGTGTCGCCAGCTCTTGTAACTGTGTCAAATCAATACAATCGACATTTAATCTACTTCTAAGT
Organism: Helianthus tuberosus; assembly: GCA_030545235.1. NCBI lineage: Eukaryota > Viridiplantae > Streptophyta > Magnoliopsida > Asterales > Asteraceae > Helianthus > Helianthus tuberosus. The sequence continues at coordinate 108,558,224 of CM060401.1, read as the reverse complement.
GTAAATCTAGCTGCAATAAAGATCAAATCAATGAATTTCGCCTCTGATTTGATCTAGAACTCTTCTGATCGACTCATTTGATCGAATCCCCGATCCTACAAAGGACCCTAGGATGGTCTAGTCACACTCATCGCAGGTTTGTTCATTTGGTTTTCCCCTACACGTTATAACATGCACTGTGCGGACTATACATGGAATTATGTAACTATGGACGCGTACATAATTATGAAATTCAGTGCACAGGAACCCCAGTAAGATTTATCATGTGTAAGAACCTATAGTGGCAACAATAACAAAACGTGAACAATGTAATGGAGGTACGGTGGACGCACCAATGGCGCTTCATATACTTATATATAAGTTTCCATCTTACATTGCAAGCATAATGTTATTTAAAGTTACTAGAAGTTCAGAACCCTAACCAGTGTTGTTTTATCTTTTCGACTTCATGTTTCAAGCTCTCACAAGTTTCCTCTAAATAAATTTCAGGATGAAATTTCCTGAAGTAGGGGAGACTGTGACATCTGTGCCTCCACGGCCATCAAACAAATACCAAATCAATGAAATGTTGTGTTTCGTACTTGGGATTTGTATAAATATGTGTATCCTTTATACATATCAATTCTCATTTGATTTCGAGCTCTAAATCGCTTTCTGGAAAGTTATACGCGAACCGATGTGTAAACATAATCAGTTTAACCTGACAAACACTCCGGGATAGTGACATAGGCTTAACATACCTTAAATAACCTTTACATAACTTAGAAATTAGTTTTGGATGGTTTGGTGTGTCAAAATCAAATTTGTTCGATCGCAGGGACCACTTGCGTCAAACTGCAAAACTATACCGATTTGTATAGTGGCGAACATTTCGGAACTTGATCATAAGTTAAACATGCCCTAAATATCCGTTACATAGCTTAGAAATAGGCTTTGAGGTATTTTGATGCGCAAAAATAAACTTATTGATCAATAGGGACTAAAAGCGTCAAAAAGTGCATAAGTTTGCATTTTCGTGCATATCTTACGTTCTGAATATATCCGGACATCCAAAAATTTTGTGTAATCATTAAAATACTTTATTTTAGTGATTGGCATGATAAAATTCCATTCGTCGCGTAATTTGGATCGTTTTTCACGTCCGTTCGAGTTTCGTCGTAATTAACCGAACAACGCAACCGTACGACCAAACGAACCGACATCTGAGATATTTTTTGAGCATATTTTAAGTTCCCTATACTTTAACTTCATTTTAGAGCCTTGAAATGGGGTTAACGGGGCTTAAATATGCCAAAAATGTATCGAAAACCAAGTTTTGGGCTTGCAGGGACTAAAACTGACAATCTGCCAAACTTCCCCAGGAGGGGCGCGTAAGACTGTGTCAGGGTCTACGCGGCCGACGTTAGACTGTTAGACAAAAACATTGAATTTGGTCATTTTGGCTGAATTTGATGGTTTTGATCATAGATTTGCAATACCATTTGATGGTATTTGATGTCCCATTGTTTAGTATACCATGTACCCAAGTGTAAGGTTAAGATTCAAGCACGAATAAAGAGGAGCGATCCTAACGGTTGTGTGAATTCTATAAATACCCACATAAGTTTCACTCATTCCTCACATGTGTTCTCATTCTTGCTCTAAGTTGAAGCTCTCAAACTTTATACCTGAGCAAATTGAGTTCAAATCTTCAAGCTTGGACCTTTTTGTAAGTATTCTTTCATTCTTTTATGCGTTTTCAAGCACGAAAGTCAAACAGTGTTTGACTTTCTGCTTTGACCAGTCTATGGTCAACACGAAGTTCGTTTGAACTTCGCAACGTGAGCGTAATCACAATGGTTATAGTCCCTTGTGACTATACCTAGTGATTACCACGTTGATTAGGTATAGTGACGAGTCATAGTTTCGGTCAAAATACATATTCAAGCGTATTTTGCAACCAAACTATTCTTGGATATCAAAACCGTTTGTTTTGATATCAAACTTGTTTTCTAACTTCGTTAAACATGTTTTAACATGTTTAACTCGTCACTTTTAGTTTAGTGCTTATATAGGGTCGTAAGATAAGCGGTTTAAACAACCGCTTAGACTTTCGAACCCGACCCGTTTGGTGGTTCATTAGGATCTGACCAAACATACTTTGTGACCATAGTTTTATAGGGAATAACCTTCCGAGGTTATACCTTATAATCACTTCGTTTAGTTAGTTGTTTGATAAGTAATTTATATGCCTTAGGAAAATGACCAAAATGCCCTTTTTACGCATAAATTCATTTTAAGCATATGTAACCTAAATTTTTATATCTAAGCTGATTAGGTAACATTATTAGACATGTTAAGGCATATAATACTTGTCATAGGACTAGTTAGGCGGTCCGAACGCGTTTCACACGAACGACGCGTTAAAGTAGCGTAAGCTACCTAAACGAGTCGTGATGGGTCGTAAGCACTTAGGTTAGGTTTTGATTTAGTATGTAGGCTTTGTTAAACCATATCATATGAGTTCCAATACTCATTTGGTTTACGAAACCTCTTCCTATCCGATCTTCCAATTTAGGTCCGGTTTATTTACATAGTTACTTATATTAGGTGCCGATTGATTTCCGTGATCCCTCTAGCTTTGCTTGGTTGTTATTCAAGACTTCTGAGCATTCTCAACTGAGTACATAGTTCCCCTATTTTATTGTTTTCGATTGTTTTGGGGTGATTCATATGTGTTAAATGTTTTCGATCTTTTTAACGATGGTTTCAAAATGATTAATATGGTTGATATTAAATTAATAACGATTTCGATAAAGTGAACAAAATTGTTGGTAGTAATTACATAACGAATAACATTCATTAGTTTTGGCCGAACCGACCAGTATTAGGTGATGGTACCATAGGATCTGACAAATCCCGTTATCAGACTGCACCCATGGTTATGTGTGGGTTAGGTGGGTAACGACTGAATCTGTTAGTGTTAATTTACCCTTTGGTGGTTTATTAATGAGAGTTTCGAGATAGTCGAGTTGCGAAGGTTTGGATGTTATTAGCGAGGCGACCAAAAGTAGTTTTCACAATTAAAACAAGAATGATTTAAACGACTAAAGCAATTTTAACGAGTTAAACGATTTGGGTAAACGATTGGTTTTTGGTTAGTGTTTAGATAACGGGACGGTGTAATGTGATGAAAACATGGTAGATACGCCGCTGGTACTTCTTATATATAAGTGTCTTCATCATATTACATAACGTGGCGTTATTTAGTTCACTTGGGTAAACGATTTTGAAACGACGTCACACAATGATGTTTTCTGAATAATATAAACCATACAAGTTTTATTAACAAGTTTTTACGAGATGTTTTACAATTTGATTTAATTAAACAAATTTTTTGAGGTTAAGAAGCATGGCTACGTGATTTTATAAATTATAACCAACTTGATTTGAGTTGGTTAATTATGTCACAATACTATACTTTTCAAAACAAGGTTTTTAAACATATAAATAAAAACTAAAAATGCTGAAAAATAAAATAAAATAAATACAGATAGACAAGATGAATCACTTGGATCCGACTCGCCCTTAGTGTAACCTTTGATGATTTCCGCACTTTTGCCCTTTTTAAGAGATTATCTTAGTTATAGTAGTAGGCCTCTCTTTTGAAGGTGACGTTACCCTCAACCCAGTAGTTTGAGTCAGCAAGGATACAATCCTAAAGGGTTGGATTATAGAAATATAATTAATTAAGTTATTAATGCGTAATTGTAAAACCTCGCAAAATCATGTCCAATATAGTATCGACACGTGTCATGAACTTTAAACGTGCAACGGATTGATTACGAGGGACTAAAGTTGACAAACAAAGAAAGTATATGTATATAAGGATACAAAGTGTCAACATTTGATAATTATGCCTTTCAACAACCCTACATGATGTTTATACCCTAAAACGAATGTATCATGAAGCGTGTGAAACCGTTTGTGGAAGAAAGTGAAAGTTTACAAGACGCGAGGGTTAAATGTGTCAACATGTTTAAGTTATACCTCTGAGTGACCTTTTAGCAAACCCGGAGCCTTGTAACAATTAATTATACTCCCAAGAATAAGTGGTTAAAATTTCACAAGGTTTCGATATCGTATGAGGAAGATACGCTAACTTTCGTAATTAAGGGGTTAAAAGCGTCAACGAGGCAAAACTTGTGTTTTCGGTTATCGTTTAACGAAAACAGACCAAATGATGATTGGTTATATCTTATGGATCATAGAAATATAAATTTCATGGGTTAAAAGTTCCTAAAATGGAAGAAATGACGCTTTAGAAGGTCCAGGGGGTGAAAAAGACATTTTTGAAACTTGAATTGCTGATCAGCTAGTTGCTGGCGCTGCGCCAACACCTGGGGTACCTCTCCATCGCGCGACGCGACGGACTGCCAGCTCAGAAAACTCCTTTTTTAACGTGGCAGCTTGCATGTATGCCGAATTCCGCGAGCTTGCCACCCTCTAGCTCCTTGAAACACGTCCCTAGGCACTTGTCTTCATCCCTGGAGTTGCCATAACACCTGGATTAATCTCCATGATCTTCCTTGGCTATATATAGAGCCCTTTGTTGCAACTTGTGAACTCACATTTGAGCACTTCACTTGGAAAGCTTCCAAACTCTTGTTCTGAAGATTTCTGGAGCTCAAGAGCACTTCCTAAGGATCCCTAGTCGTGCATAGGACTTCAGTAAGTGTCCTTAACCTTTCTTAATTCAGTTTTACTTAGTTTATTAGCCTAAAGTCAAACCGTCGTAATTAAGGTTTGACTTCTTGATTAATTAAAATTTTTCCAGTCAATTCTCGAATTAAAAGTAGCTTTGAGTTGGTAATTATGTGGGTAATAAACCCTTAAAAGGGCACCCTCCGATTCCCACTCTAACTAGGTAAATTGTCGAGTCAAAGTTAATTTTAAAAAGTCAACAAAAAGCTAATTTTCACATAAACACATAATTAACAATATAGAAGCTATGAAACCTGTTTTATCACTTGTATAACTTGGTAATTAATGTAAGAACATGTCTAAACATGTTCAACCCGACAATTTTCAGTTTAAGCTCGGTTCGGAACCGAAAGTCGCATAAGTGGACTTTTGCTTTGACTTTCAGTTCTGACCCATTAGAGCATATTTTAGAAATTCCATAGAGCTTTATTAGGACCAGGTTACATGTTAGTATAACCCTCAGTGAATATACAACTTGGTTCATTAGTTATCCGATTCATATGCAAGTTTCCATTATATGCCTAAATGTTGACCAATATGCCCTTTTGACCTTAAAACAAGAATTTTGAAAATGTGAGAGGACAATAATCTTTATTACTGATTTATAAACATGTCCCTAAATTTTCACATCAGTTGGAGGTCTAGATTAAGAGTTATGCTCAATAGTGTAATTAGAAAGCTTTTTATTAATTAAACGGAGTAATTAGCATATAGCCTATCTAAACCCAATTTTTGATACCAAACTTTTTACCCACTGATGTAAAATAATATTTTGGGAGTTTTGAAGATTTTTATTTATTTTTAAGCTGAGCATAACATAGGGTTCTATCCTTAATTCGGTAATTGTCGGTTTTGCCCTTTTGGCCTATAAAATGAGTTTTACAAAACATTTGGACACCCAACCTTTTGCTACTGATTTTTTATGATAAATAAAACATTTTAAGCTTTTTGGAATGATAAAAATATCAGCTTTTCATATAAAACCCGGAAATCGCTTAAAATCATCTTTTTGCGCGTTTTTAACGCATAGTATAAGTTAAAACTATTTTTAACATATAAGGTTTGATACCTACTGATGTTTTAAGTAAATTTATATCTTTTAACAGTAAACAAAAGTTTTTAAACTCAGATTCCCTATTTTGACCTTTAAAGCCTATGTGAAATTACCAAAATTCCCCTACGGTGCATAGTTTGGTTATAAAAGGTAAATTTCACATACATGCCATACCCTACTGTTATGACTTATAAAAATAAGTATTTTTACTGATTGTATCAGACCTGAAACTCGGATTTATATTTAAACTCTTTTAAAGCTTTAAAATGACCAAAATACCCCTACGGGGCATAACGTGAGTTTAAATTAGTTTTGGGCATAATGGAAGGTATCCTACTGATATCATAACATATTTAGGAAACCTATATATGACTCTTTTGGTTACCCGTAACGCATTATTCGCGTTCGGTGCGGTTTATGTAACTAGTTTGCATAAATTAGCCGAAACGGGTCAAACCTTATCGTTTTTATCTCAAAATCCAGAATGTGGTTAGTTTACCCATATTATACAAGTATTCAAACTTGTCGGGTCTAAACCACACTCTAATCCGGTCATTGCTTAATCGTGCGTTTTGAACCGTATATCTTCCTTTAAAACTAACCGGTCTAAGTTTAGACTTATTTAAGACCCGTTAGGAATCTAATAGGTTATTAAAAACCTTCGTTCCAGATTAGGAGCCCGGTAAAAGCTATGTACACTTGCTGTTTGTGAATTATACTTGCTCAGGTAAATACTTTTAACTTATTTTCCCTATACGGGCTTGGGATACGGTATTATAATAATACCGCTTGGTCGGGTGTGTAGTCATTTAAATCGGATTGTGATTAATGTATTTACATAACTCGTTTTAATCTGTATTATTTGGTGTATGGCCTTTGGGGGTTAAATGACCATGTCCCGGATATCCTTGGCATCATTCAAAGAAATGGCCACGACCTAAGCACAGGGTGTAGGCATACACCTGACAGTTGGATTATGTAAAAACTGGTAATCCACTTAAAGGAATCCACCTTGTGGGCATTATACCTGTGGCGTGTCAGTTAATCATGTCCGGCTCTTCTAACCGGCCCTGACGGACGACAAATAAGTAAAACTGTATACAAGATTATTTTTAAATAATTGTCCCAAGTTATAAAGATATTTTTATGCCTTGTGCGTTCAAATCAATTTTCTTAAACTCTTTTCAAAATGAGTCAGTTAATTGTATTTACCAGTGTAAACTGACGTATTTTCCAAAAAGGCTAAGTGCAGGTACTAGACGAAATAGGCTGGCTACTCCTGGCATCATTAATCAAGTCTTGCAAGCTCTAGATGTTAAAGTCTGTTGAACAATGAATCTTTTTATCTTTTGATCCGCCTGTGGATCCATTACAGTCCGTCTATTATACTTTGATATTACTATTTTATTCGGTTTGTAATGTGATTCATCTTTTGCTTCCGTTGTGCATTTAAATTATGTTGTTTGACTATGATGATATCGACTACGTCACGATACTCCCCACCGGGCCCACTGGTAATACGTGGAAATTCGGGGTGTGACAGGTTGGTATTAGAGCCAGGTTAAGTGAATTAAACACTAGCCTTTTGTGTTTAATCTCAATGACACAGTTTGCACATTCCTCGACTTCCGAGTCTAGACAAAGAACTTCGGATTAATCCAAATTTGTTTTATTTCTAACTTTGTCCTTTATATTTTTTTGTTGTCCTTTATTTGTTTTGACAGGTTCAACAAGATTCCACCTAGATTTCGTGGAAGAGGGAGGCAAGGGGCCATTCGTCGCCCCTAATGATCACGAGGCCGGGCCTTCACACCGGCGCACACCATCCGACACCCAAAGCAGAAGTCCTTAAGAAAACTGGAGGACCTATATAGAACCCGCAAGGCGCTCAGTCTCGCTGAGCTCCTCACCATATTACCAAAACTCTTACGAGCCTCAGTCGGAAAATGAGCCCCACAACTCACACAATTCTTATATACCTCTCCAAGGCCATAACTCACCTTTCGATGACCCGAAACCTGTTTTCCAAAGTCGGTTCAACCCGGCAAACTACATTGAAGAACCAGTGGGTTTTAACCCATTGGGACCTGAAGACCACTTCTCGGGCGACCATGCGATGGACATGGACGAAGACACGGATACCGACGAGCCTCCAACCGGGACCCTTAACCACTCCATCGAGATTTCGGATGGGTCACCTTTTCTCGGATCACCTTATAACGGTCCCGACAGCTATGAGGTGAGGTTTAACCAGATCGACTGGGTGTTTACTCCCAGTTACCACAACTCACCGCAGCAGCAGCAGGATCCCTCCGAGGATTCCCGTTTTGTAGCGGTCACTCCGCCACCACCACCAGTGCAGCAACAGCCTCCAGAGCCACCGAGGCGCAGAAGAACAACCGCACGGATGTCCGTGCAAGGGGGAGTCCGCATCAGCACTCCTCAACATTCTAGTGGCAGTCATTATCCACCACTATATGAAGACCCACAAATGGGTGGGCCTTCGAACCCTGTTTCTGAGGTGCAGTCTGCGCCAGTCGCACCGCCACCACTGGGTTTTGATAACCCAATCCCTGCATATACCAATGCAGCGACGTTCAACCCAATACCTACATACACAGGTGCAGCGGCGTATAACCCTTTCGAGCAGCCGGCCCATACCAACTACAACTATGCTGAGGCTGACCCATACCTGGTAGCGGCAAACTACAATGCTCTTCATCCCGAGGGGCCCTTTGGAGTCCCATATCAAGCTGGATATCCACACTATGGGTACCCACCCTATGGGTATCAACAACCGCCACCTCCTCAACCTCCGTTATATCAGCAGCCCTCACAGCCGCTAGTGATATCGCCACCGCAGCATCAGGAGATTCTTCAAAGGTTGAGTCAGGTGCAGCAGGAGGTTTGGGAAGGGCGTAGGCAAAACCGAGGAATTTTCAAGGGTCTGGCGAGCTTAATCAAGGGGAAGACCAAGAAGGGTCATTAAATCCTGTAATTGTTTATTTGTATTTCTTTAATGTTTAGTCAAGTCCCTGCGTGGACATCTGTTTCTGTAATCAGTCCCTGCGAGGACTTGTATTTCTTGTTAGCCCCTGCGTGGGCATGTCCTTTCTGTTTAGCCCCTGCGTGGGCAAGTATTTCTGTTAAGTCCCGTTTAGGGTAAAATGTACTCCTTTTTTTTTAATTAATGGCATGTTGTAATTTAAATTTCATTTTATCATTATATGTATAAATGTAAAATGTATGAAATAAATAAATAAATAAATATAAAATATGTCATTCCTTTTATAAGGACTGCCTTTAATGTTAAATAAGAATCTTAAAGGGTAGAACCTAGCCTGCATGTCATTATAAGACCTGGCCAGGATGGTAAAACCTGTTTAAAAAGAGATTCAAATCCTTGTTAACATCTGAAAACATGTTAACATTCCTGGTTGATGTGATTCGTAAAATCACACGTGTCATTCTTATATTGGATTATGCCAATTCCTTCTTTACTATTAAACATCCATTTGTGATGTAATGCCTACGGGCCATAATTATTGTCATATAAGACAAAGACAGTCGTAGCCTACAACTCCCTGTCAAGAAAGGTAATGAACTATGATTCAAACCTTAGCACCTCGATCATATAAGATCTTGACTTATAATTTAAAAGTGTCCATGTGACTTGGCCTTTTTGCCATTATTATATTTAATTATAACTAAGGATTATTAATGAAAAATCATGAATGGAATACTTAACAAATTAATCAATATGGTTCTTTAATACCATGGTTAATAGATTAATAAGATGACAAATCTATTATAAATTTCTAAGAAGTCATTGTCATCATTTTATGTAGCAATCAGACTACATGGCTGAGTCTGAAGAAATCAACAGTCACCCAAAGGTAAACCACCAGAATCAACATAACTGGTGCAGAACTTCAAGCATTGGTTGATAATGCTGTTACCAAGGCCTTAGATAGGCAATTTAATGAATCTAGTGGTACTCGAAGCAGGACCTTATCAGTACCCTATTCTAAACCTAAGACTCACTCTGAAGCTCATAGTAAGCCACCCTCTAAACATAATGGATCAAGGAGGGATGACGATCATCACTCCTCAAATCAGCATAGTGTTCCATTGAAGAAGATTGAGCTCAAGCGTGAACCACGTGGTAAGTCTTGTACCTACAAATATTTCGTCTCCTGCAAGCCCAGGGATTTCACTGGGGAGAAAGGGGTTGTGGATTGCATGACATGGCTAGACAAAATGGATACCATGGTTGACATCAGTGGTTGCACTGATAGGGATGTTGTGAAGTATGTGTCTCAGTCGTTTAAAGGGGAAGCACTAGCCTGGTGGAGGTCACTAATCCAGGCTACTGGGAAGATCCCGTTGTACAATCTGTCATGGGATCAGTTTGTTGCTCTCATCAAGGAGAATTACTGCCCTCAGCATGAGGTTGAAAAGATTGAGTCAGACTTCTTATCTCTGGTTATGAAAAACCTAGACTGTCAGACTTACCTTACTAGCTTTAATACCATGTCTTGACTGGTTCCATATTTGGTAACACCGGAGCCCAAGCGAATTGCTCATTTCATCAGGGGGTTTAGCCCCATAGATCAAGGCCAGTGTCAAGGCATCACGACCTGCTACTTTTAGGTCAGCAGCTGACCTATCCTTATCCCTTACCTTGGATGCGGTCAGGCAAAGATCGCATAAGAACTCGGAGGAAGGTAAGAGAAAACGTGAGGATGATAACTCACGACGGTCTGAGAAGAAGTTTAAGGGAACCACAGACCACAAGAAGAAGTTTGGGTCTGGCAAGGGTAGTCAGCAAGCAGATGAAAAGCCAAAGTGCAAAACCTGCCAGAAGCGTCACTTTGGAAAATGCAGGTTCGAATCCAAGTCTCAGTCAAAACCATTTGCGTGTGGGTTATGCAAATCCAAAAAGCACAAGACGATAGAGTGCAAGAAGATAAAGGATGCAACATGCTATAACTGTAACGAGAAGGGGCACATCAAGTCCAACTTCCCTAAGTATGACAAGAAGCCTGAAGAAGTCAAGAAGACCAATGCAAGGGTCTTTCGAATGGATGCACGAGAAGCCGTTCAGGATGATAATGTGATCACAGGTACCTTTCTCGTCAATGATGTTTATGCAAGGGTATTATTTGATTCGGGTGCGGATAAGTCATTTGTAGATGATAAGTTTTGTAAGTTGTTGAATTTACCTGTTAAAACCCTAAGCGTGAAATATGAAGTAGAGTTGGCCGATGGTACCATAGAAATTGCCTCAACTATATTAGATGGATGTTTCATATCCATTAGGAACCACTCCTTTCCGTTATCCTTGCTTCCTTTGAAGTTAGCTGGTTTCGACATAGTTATAGGCATGGACTGGTTATCTCATAACCAAGCCCAGATCGTTTGCAACAAGAAACAAGTGGTGATCAAGACTCCGTATGATGAGCCACTTACCACACAAGGAGATACCCAGTATGGGTTGCCTAAGCAAGTGTCTGTGCTTAAGGCATCTAGGTGTATGAAGAAAGGTTGTGTCATTTATATGGCACAAGTGACTATTGATGAACCAAAACCCAAGATTGAAGACATCCCTGTCATTTCTGAATATCCAGAAGTATTCCCTGAAGAACTACCTGGCTTGCCACCAGATAGGCAAGTGGAGTTCAGAATCGACATTATACCTGGGGCAGCACCTGTTGCAAGGGCACCTTACCGGTTAGCCCCAACTGAGATGAAAGAGTTGAGAACTTAACTAGATGATTTGTTGGCAAAAGGATTTATTAGACCTAGCTCATCCCCATGGGGAGCGCCAATCATGTTTGTAAAGAAGAAAGATGGATCAATGCGGTTGTGCATTGATTATCGTGAGCTAAACAAGGTTACAATCAAGAATAGATATCCATTGCCTAGGATCGACGATCTATTCGATCAACTGCAAGGGGCAAGTTACTTCTCCAAGATTGATTTAAGGTCTGGTTACCATCAGTTGAAGGTTAGAGATGAAGATGTGCACAAGACTGCATTTAGAACTCGTTATGGTCACTACGAGTTCTTGGTGATGCCTTTTGGGCTCACTAATGCACCAGCAGCGTTCATGGACCTCATGAATCGCGTTTGCAAACCCTACTTGGACAAGTTTGTCATTGTCTTCATCGATGACATTCTTATTTACTCAAAGAATCAGGCTGACCATGAGAAGCATGTAGGATCGTTTTCAGACCCGAACGAGTCAATCAGAAGAGTTTATCTCAATACAAGTGGCGGAAACAAACGTATCGAGTTCAATTCAGCTAGATTCACACTTTAAACTGTCCATATATTGATTTCAGAATGATTTACAGTGAGTGGACACTTCGGCAGCACTTTGTTGCTCTGACCGGAATCGTTACAAATGAAATGACACATGAGGTATACATAGGTGGAGTAATTTCGTTTGAAAATGACACTGACATGTTCAAACGAAATTAAACAACTTAATTTCGTTTGAATGTGTCACATGTCAATTTCAAACGAAATTAGCTCATTCACATGTAAACTCTCTTATTTTCCTCGTATAACGTGCCCTAATCTATCATTCTACATACAAGACTCGATACAAGACGAAGTCAATAGATGCATGCACCAACAGACTCCCCCTCGAATGTTGATGAGTCTTCAGTGTCGAGTCTTCGGTTGTCAAACCTTCAGTCTTTATCAGTCTGCTCGCTCTCTCCAAAAATTCTCCATTGTAAATATCCTCAATCAATCTTTTTCTCTTTCTCGTAATCTTCAGGATCTGAATCTGGCTCTACAATCTTCAGACTCCCTCTTGATATCCTCAGACTCCCCCTTTTGCTAAGCTGGGATCGCAGTCTGGAATTTATTTTCCACAGATTCTTAGATCATAACCTGGTACTCATCTAACTCAGGTATCGGAACCTGGTTAACCTGCATAACTCTATCCAAAAATAAGTTTCACAAATTTTAATATTTTGCAAATTTAGAAACCACTTGCAGGTATCATTCAAAAAAATGATTTAATCTTTGATAACCACTTGAAAACACATTTTATTCATACATTCTTTCCCAAACCTGTTCATCAAGTTTAGCACTTGGAATTTTGAAAATCAGCTTTCCAACATCAATTGTCGAAAATCTTTTTGTATTTTTCAAAATTTATGCTAAAACACACTAAAATATTTTTGGATTTTTGAATAAAATGAAATGCAGTAAAGAAGTATTTACAGACAATATTTTTGTGAGCTTGTGTAAGAGGATCATATCAGTTTTTGAGATCAATCACCGACACCGTTAAGCTTTAAACATTTTCAGTTCTAAACGATTCACATAGATTGACGATATTGTTGTCCAATTAAACTCAATCTAAAAACTTTCGAAATGATTATCGATACGTTAAGGTATATTAATTTTGCACTAAATTCTTATGGACCCCACAATCTCAGCATATCCCCTCATCATGCAATACACTGACTCAAGTAATGCCTTTAAACTTTTATCAACTGTGATTTGTGCGAAAACAAAGCAGAATGTTTAAACATTAACAATCAGGTCGATACTTCCGTATACGCAGAGGAAGTCCAATGTTTAAACAAAATAAGAAAATAAAAATAAGTTGAAGTTGTTTAGGCTTTAACCACCAGGTCGATACTTCCGTATACGCAGAGGTGATCCAAAGCTTAAACGAAACACCAAAGAAAATAAAGCAGAACGTTTAGGCAATAACATCCAGGTCGATACTCACGTATACGCAGAGGATGTCCAATGCTTAAACAAAATAAAGAAATCAAACAAGTTTAAATCTTTGCAAAATGAAATACACAATCATAGCGACTTTTCAGCAAAGTTGTGAAAGTTCACAAACTTAACCAGTGTTATGTCTTTCGACAATCAGCGATTACTGAGCAGGCACACAATCAAGAAGGATAAAACTAAGTACTATGTTTTTGACCATGTTTCCCACTAGAACTTTGACCATGTTTCCCACTAGAACTAGGCTTTTTCATTTAAGTTTGTATCGTTATCGCAAATCTACTAGTCTAGCTGAGCCTATCGTCACATCTTTAGTGAGACCGTTTATCACATTTTATCTCTCCATTTCTTTAGCATGTTGTGACAGTCCACTGATGTACTATCATTTCCTCTTTTTACAACAAAACTCATTTTTTTTATTTTTTCATGTTTTTGGATTTTTCAAATTTTTAAATGTTTTTGGATTTTCTAAAAATACTTACTCCCCCTAAAATTCAAACACATTTAATGAAATTTGAAAACAAACTGTACAAATAACGTGACAACTGATATCGAATCACTTCAGTTCGCCATCCACTTGGCATAAACAATCAGAACTCCCCCTTACAACAAACTATTTTCCCATTGATTTCAAAACACTTAAGTTTGTTTTAATCAAATGGTTTTTCCGGAAAATTAGTTTTGTTGAATGATTTTACCATTTGTAGGTTAGGGGTTTGGTTCATCATATTATCTTTCAACCAAATACCACTTGTAGGAAAATGCAAGTACAACTTAATGTCCTTGATTTACCACTTGTAGATAAAAACCTTTTTCAACCAATTTTTCAACCACATGGCTTACCAACCAATATCATTTGTAAGTTACCATATGTAGGTTGAATTCTCAAGATGCCGATTCCTACTCCTCGCTTACCAACCTGGGAGTTCCGGCAAGTCACACTTATCAAAACTTTCAATTTCCAAAAACAATATAAGAATGATGCTGATTCATGCTCCGTGATTACCTACTTAGGAGCTCCGGCAAGTCAGGATTTTAAGTAAAGAATACAGACACCCAAGCCTGACCAGCTTTAGGTGTAACCTTCTCAACTTCTTCAGGGGTTTGAACACTTCTTTTTGTTTCATAAAATTCTTTCACCCATTTTACCTTCCCATCAACCATTTTACCAAATATCTTTTTAACATTTCCATTAAACACTTTCTCAACATCAAATTCTTTCTTTTCATAATAGAATTGATTTGAAATTTTGACTTTTCCAACTTTCTTCTTAAATTTTTCAGCCCGCAGTGGTGGAAAGTTTGCATCATCCACAATCGGAACTGAATTCTTTTCTTTCATAACAACTTTTGGCTCCTCTGATTTTGTGGAATCAGATTCATCACCAGAACTATTCCCTGAACCTTTAACTACCCACTTTTGATTTTTTAAGTTTTCTTTTCTTTTTAAAACATTCTTTGAACACTCTCCAACCTCAAATATTGAATTTTCAAAACCATTAAATTTTCTGGTTGGAAGTTCATTTTCCTCAACAACTTTTTCTTTCAGTTTACCAGAGACTTCCTGTTTTGTCTGTATTGTCTTTGGACAATTTCTTGCAATGTGACCAACTGTTTTACATTGAAAACAGGTTCTTGTCTCGGTCTTATTCTGAATAACACTTTTCTTCATCTCTTCTTGCTTCTTTGCAAGGAATTCTTTGTTCGTTTGCTTCCAGAATGAACTCTTCTGTTCTTTCTCAGAACTTGTTCCTGAAACAAAAACAGTTTTAGGTTTATAAATTTTCTCATTTTTATAATTTTTTGGTGGAATAAAACCTAGACCTTTCTTTTTGAAATTACCATTATGGTTTGGTTTCTTTTGAAAACCTGAACCACAACTGTAACCTTTTTTCTTGTTTAAACGTTGTTGAACTCTTGAGGTGTAATGATTTGGTTTTTCAGAAAGATTTACATCTTTTATTTCAGAAATATTAATTTCTGTTAGTTTGAAAACCTTTTTGATCATTTCTGGTTTAACACCTCTTATTGGAAAAATCTCATCAGAATATAATTTGTCAGAATCTTTCAAAGTATATGCTACTTTGATCGGTTCGTCATCCAAATTAGATTTTGATAACAAGAACTCTTTATTATACACTGGTTTGTCCTTTTTGACTGTTGACTTTGACGGTTTGGACTCAGACTTTGACTCTGGTTTGGACTCCGACATTGACTCCTCTGTTTCATCCTTATCCAATACCTGATCGACCACCTTTTTTATTAACTCGGACTCATGATCAGTATCGGACGACGTGAAAGTGACATCTATACTTTCTGGCAAGTTATCCGACGACCGAGACTCCCATTGTAAGTTTGTTGCCTTTTTGACTCTTTTAGAATTAGCATTTCGCGGAGAATATGCATTTTCAACAGGAGGCGGACATTTGTTATAAATCACACTTGATTTCTTACCAGATGTATTCACTTCATTATCTTCTTTTGTCTCAGATTTTTCTTCTTCCGAAGTCTTCTCTTTTTCAAATGTCTTCAATTTTTCCACTATGGGGTAAATTTTGTCAACAACAAAAGTAGAACATGAGTAACTTTTTAATAAATTGTTAACTCTTTCAGTTTCAATTCTTTGTGTTGCTAACTTCAATTCAAGCTCAGCACACTTCTCTGTGTAGTAGTTGACATCATCAAGCTGTCTCATGTAAGCTCCTTTGAGTGTATTCATTGCTACAGCTTGTTCACTACTTGACTCGTTGTACTTATTCATCTCTCTGTTCAAAATATCATATGATTCTTTCAGCCTTTTTATGTTGTGCAGCAATTCATTGTTCTGCATTATCAGAGAGTCACAATTCATACACTTCCCAACAACCTTGACTACCTCATCATCTGTTTTGATTTCAAATGCTGGAACTTCTTTAACTACTCTCACTTGAACTTCTTCTAAAACTTCTTTCTTTTTCTTTTCTTCACCATTTAAACGTTTCTGACTTTTTCTGCCCAATTATCATCAGTATAATCATTGATAACATGAGCAACAAATCCTTTAGCCAGAAATTCTTTGTCTGGGAAATAATCATCCCAACTGAATCCTTCTGCCAAGTTTTCATCTTCTTGTTCTGCCACACATACTTTACTATCTTTTGGAATGTATTTATCCCAACTGAAACCATTTCCTTTATCTTGATTAACAAGACATGCTCTCTTTGAATCTTCAATTTCTTTTCTACCATGAGCTGTTTGTGGTTGTTGAGCAACTTGATGATATAACGCTTTTCGATAGTAATCATTGTTTCCAAAGGGATTTTGAGCTCCACTTGCTTCATGATTTGTGCACTCCCTCTTGAAATGCCCTTTTTCCCTGCATCGAAAACAAGTAACTTTAGACTTATCAAATCCTAAAGCTGAAACATGTGCATCGCGAAAATCATCTCTGCCTGTAATTTCTTTAAACTTTTCAGCTCGTCTCAGTACACTAGACATGCACCATTTTATATCCATCAATTCCATCTCTTCAGCATCAATTTGATCGTAATCCTCTTTTGTTAGCATTGGATTTCTGATCTTTCTAGCAACTAAACCTCCATAGGATTCAAGCACAGTAACCAACAAAGACATGTGGCTTTTAGCAACTTCCTCGGTATAATTCTGATCATTTTCAAGGTTTAAAGCAATGTTGCATTGAAGTACTTTGCCACTCTTTGTTGTAGAAAAGTGTGGATCAAATGATGGAAATGAAGAAAATCCCATCTTGTTACTTGATCCTTGAGATGGCTTTTCAGAAGATCCCGTTGTATTGAAAGCAGTTTCAACTTTTGGCAAAAACTTGGTTTTATCATTAACACCACTTTTGTAGTATAAACCAATGTCTTGCTCTCCATCATAATTCTTCATTCTCGCTATCTTTCGTTGCTCCATTTCTTGAGCTTCAAGCTGTTTAATAAAATCACTCAATGTTGGATCATTAACACCCGGTTTGTTTTTCAGCCTCATAAGATACGTGCCCCACTCATCATGTGGCAACGCATCAGCTAACTTTTCAATCAACTCATCTTTATCCTTTCTGATACTCAATATGTTCATGTTTTTCAATAAATTACAGTATCTTTCAATGATCTGCTTGGTGCTTTCATTTCTTAAACCTCGGAACAAATCGAATTCCTTCTTCATCAACAACTTTTTGTTCTTAAGCATTTCATCACTACCAAGAAACTTTGCTTCTAATTATGTCCATATCGAATGTGCAGTTCCATTATGTTGAAGTAAAATCAAAATGTCTTCTTTAATCGCCTGCTGCAACAAACTAACCATCAACTTCTCATCTTTGTATTTCTTTTTCTCTTCAGCACTCAAATCTCTAACTGGAATTTTCTCTCGATCGCTACCAACTGGTCTAAAATATTGAACTTCAGTATGTTCCCATGCATCTAAATGATAAGCTTCAACCCAGTTACCAAAACGTTCAGCCCATCCACTAAAATCCTCAATATCCAAAAGCTTAGGCGGTTTTTGAGTTGTTCCAGTTTCATTTTCAAGCATCGTGTTCTGCGTAATTGATATCGGACTAGCAAAAGCATTATAAAACTCGTTCTCCATGTTTCGTTTTTCAAAGATTCACAAACAGACTATTTCAAACGGAATACCAAAGTTAACCAAGATCCCTCTTCAAACGAAATAGCTTTACTCAAACGAAATCAATCACTTTCAAACAATTAACCTACTTTCGTTTGAAACACTAATTATCTCAAACGAAATTGCTTTTCTCAAACGAAATACCTGCTTTCAAACGAAATCAGGACCAATGGTGCACTCTCAAACGAAATAGGTAAGTAACTTTAAACGAAATCAGTAACAACTTCAAACGAAATCATGATGATGACCACTCTCAAACGAAATCAGCAAGTTCTTTCAAACGAAATCAGTATGATGTCATACTTTCGGTCTGATTTTTTTCCAATTGGTCAAGCAAATGATCGAATTTGATTCTGAAACTTTCTAGGGTTTGTTAAAACAGCATTACGTACATGATATGTAAAAATCAGACGTTTTAACCGTGGAAACTTGTTTAATTTTGAAAAGAAGGTGTAGAAGTCAGAAAATGAAGCTGAATTGGTATGAACTCTTCCTCCTGAGCTCTGATACCACTTGTAGGATCGTTTTCAGACCCGAACGAGTCGATCAGAAGAGTTTATCTCAATACAAGGGGCGGAAACAAACGTATCGAGTTCAATTCAGCTAGATTCACACTTTAAACTGTCCGTATATTGATTTCAGAATGAGTTACAGTGAGTGGACACTTCGGCAGCACTTCGTTGCTCTGACCGGAATCGTTACAAATGAAATGACACATGAGGTATATATAGGTGGAGTAACTTCGTTTGAAAATGACACTGACATGTTCAAACGAAATTAAACAACTTAATTTCGTTTGAATGTGTCACATGTCAAGTTCAAACAAAATTAGCTCATTCACATGTAAAGTCTCCTATTTTCCTCGTATAACGTGCCCTAATCTATCATTCTACATACAAGACTCGATACAAGACGAAGTCGACAGACGCATGCACCAACAAAGCACCTTCGGTGTATTCTTAAACTTCTTCAACAAGAAAAGCTTTACGCCAAGTTTTCAAAGTGTGAATTTTGGCTTCGTGAAGTCCAATTCCTTGGGCATATAGTTAGTGAGCATGGTATCCAGGTGGATCCCGCTAAGATTGAAGCCATCATGAATTGGCAAGAACCGAAGACGCCCACTGAAATTCGCAGCTTCTTAGGTCTGGCAGGATACAACAGGCGTTTTATTGAGAATTTTTCAAGGATTGCAGCACCCCTAACTTCGTTGACTAGAAAGAATATCAAGTTTGATTAGGGTCCTAAGCAACAAGAATCGTTTGATATACTTAAGCAGAAACTAAGCAATGCTCCCGTGTTGACATTGCCTGAAGGGATTGAAGAATTTGTGGTTTACTGCGATGCATCACACACAAGCATGGGGTGTGTGCTAATGCAGAAAGGAAAAGTTATTGCCTATGCTTCTCGACAGTTAAAGGTGCACGAGAAGAATTACACCACCCATGATTTGGAGCTGGGTGCCGTTGTATTTGCACTGAAACTTTGGAGACATTATTTATATGGTACCAAGTGTGTGATCTATTCTGATCACAAGAGCCTTCAACATTTGTTTAATCAGAAGGATCTGAACATGAGGCAGCGACGATGGATGGAGAGACTGAATGATTATGATTGTGAAATCCGATACCATCCATGCAAGGCGAATGTAGTCGCCGATGCCTTGAGTAGAAAGGAAACAGTGAAGCCCATAAGGAACAATGCCGAGAGCATTGAATTGAAGAGCAGTTTGAATGAAAGGTTGTTAGCCGCACAGAAGGAAGCTGTATTAGAAGCCAACTATCCGAATGAGAAGTTGGAAGTAACTGCCGAGCAGTTATCTTATGGCAAGGATGGAATCCTAAGATTGAATGGACGAATATGGGTTCCAATCTATGGAGGACTACAGGATGTTATCCTCCAAGAAGCCCACAGTTCTAAGTATTCCGTTCATCCTGGAAGTGACAAGATGTACCAGGATTTGAAGGCAAATTTTTGGTGGATAGGCTTGAAGAAGTCTATAGCTACTTATGTAGCCAAATGTCTGACATGTGCTCAAGTTAAAGCTGAACACCAGAAGCCGTTAGGTTTGCTACAACTGCCTGAACTTCCCACCTGGAAATGGGAAATGGTGACTATGGATTTTATCACCAAGTTGCCAAAGACGAAGAGAGGAAATGATACTATATGGGTGATAGTGGATAGACTGACTAAATCAGCCCACTTCTTACCTATAAAGGAAACACACAGCTCAGATAAGTTAGCTCAGCTGTACGTGGATGAGATTGTATCTCTCCATGGAGTGCCAGTGTCTATCATCTCTAATAGGGATACGAGGTATACATCGCATTTTTGGAAAAGCTTTCAGCAATCCCTAGGCACTCGATTGAATTTCAGCACAGCATATCATCCTCAGACGGAAGTGAACGTGCTATTCAGACACTCGAAGATATGCTACGAGCTTGTGTTATTGACTTAGGAGGAAGTTGGGATGATCATCTTCCATTGATATAATTCTCATACAACAATAGTTATCATTCCAGTATACAAGCTGCACCTTTTGAAGCTTTGTATGGAAGAAAGTGCAGAACGCCCGTTTGTTGGGCAGAAGTTGGAGATGTCCAACTCACAGGACCTGATATAGTCCTGGAGACGATAGACAAGGTTGTGCATATAAGAGATCGTCTCAAAGCTGCCAGGGATAGGCAGAAAAGCTACACAGATAAAAGGCGTAAACCTCTAAAGTTCGAGGTTGGTGACAAAGTGTTACTGAAAGTATCACGCTGGAAAGGGGTGATGCAATTTGGCAAGAAGGGCAAGTTAAGCCCAAGATATATAGGACCATTCGAGATCATCGAATGTGTCAGAACAGTGGATTATAAGTTAAAATTGCCTGAAGAGCTCAGTGGTATTCATAATGTATTCCACATCTGCAATCTGAACAAATGTCTAGCCGATGAATCACTAGTCATACCACATATAGATGTGCACATAGATGAGAGCCTGAAATTTGTTGAGAAACCTTTGTCAATTGAAGATCGACAGGTTAAGAAGCTTTGAAGGAAGCATGTACCGATTGTAAAGGTTAAATGAGATGCCCGTAGAGGTCCCGAGTATACGTGGGAGGTAGAGTCCACAATGAAAGATAAGTACCCTCATTTATTTCAGTAAATCTTGAGGTCGAGATTTCTTTTAAAGGGGTGAGGATGTAACACCTCGCAAAATCATGACCAATATAGTATCGACACGTGTCATGAACTTTAAACGTGTAACGGATTGATTACGAGGGACTAAAGTTGACTAACGAAGAAAGTATATGTATATAAGGATACAAAGTGTCAACATTTGATAATTATGCCTTTCAACAACCCTACATGATGTTTATACCCTAAAACGAATGAATCATGAAGCGTGTGAAACCGTTTGTGGAAGAAAGTGAAAGTTTACAAGACGCGAGGGTTAAATGTGTCAACATGTTTAAGTTATACCTTTGAGTGACCTTTTCATGAACCCGGAGCCTTGTAACTATTAATTATACTCCCAAGAATAAGTGGTAAAAATTTCACAAGGTTTCGATATCGTATGAGGAAGATACGCTAACTTTCGTAATTAAGGGGTTAAAAGCGTCAACGAGGCAAAACTTGTGTTTTTGGTTATCGTTTAACGAAACCGGACCTAATGATGATTGGTTATATCTTATGGATCATAGAAATATAAATTTCATGGGTTAAAAGTGCCTAAAATGGAAGAAAATACGCTTTAGAAGGTCCAGGGGGTGAAAATGATATTTTTGAAACTTGAATTGCTGATCAGTTAGTTGCTGGCGTTGTGCCAACACCTGGGGTACCTCCCCGTCGCGCGGAGCGACGGACTGCCAGCTCAGAAAACTCCTTTTTTTAACGTGGTAGCTTGCATGTATGCCGAATTCCGCGAGTTTGCCACCCTCTAGCTCCTTGAAACACGTCCCTAGGCACTTGTCTTCATCCCTGGAGTTGCCATAACACCTGGATCAATCTCCATGATCTTCCTTGGATATATATATAGAGCCCTTTGTTGCAACTTGTGAACTCACATTTGAGCACTTCACTTGGAAAGCTTCCAAACTCTTGTTCTGAAGATTTCTGGAGCTCAAGAGCACTTCCTAAGGATCCCTAGTCGTGCATAGGACTTCAGTAAGTGTCCTTAACCTTTCTTAATTCAGTTTTACTTAGTTTATTAGCCTAAAGTCAAACCGTCGTAATTAAGGTTTGACTTCTTGATTAATTAAAATTTATCCAGTCAATTCTCGAATTAAAAGTAGCTTTGAGTTGGTAATTATGTGGGTAATAAACCCTTAAAAGGGCACCCTCTGATTCCCACTCTAACTAGGTCAATTGTCAGGTCAAAGTTAATTTTAAAAAGTCAACAGAAAGTTAATTTTCGCATAAACACATAATTAACAATATAGAAGCTATGAAACCTGTTTTATCACTTGTATAACTTGGTAATTAATGTAAAAACATGTCTAAACATGTTCAACCCGACAATTTTCAGTTTATGCTCGGTTCGGAACCGAAAGTCGCATAAGTGGACTTTTGCTTTGACTTTCAGTTCTGACCCATTAGAGCATATTTTAGAAATTCCTTAGAGCTTTATTAGGACCAGGTTACATGTTAGTATAACCCTCTATGATTATACAACTTGGTTCATTAGTTATCCGATTCATATGCAAGTTTCCGTTATATGCCTAAATGTTGACCAATATGCCCTTTTGACCTTAAAACAAGAATTTTGAAAATGTGAGTGGACAATAATCTTTATTACTGATTTATCAACATGTCCCTAAATTTTCACATCAGTTGGAGGTCTAGATTAAGAGTTATGCTCAATAGCGTAATTAGAAATCTTTTTATTAATTAAACGGCGTAATTAGCATATAGCCTATCTAAACCCAATTTTTGATACCAAACTTTTTACCCACTGATGTAAAATAATAGCTTGGGATTCTTGAAGATTTTTATTTATTTTTAAGCTGAGCATAACATAGGGTTCTAGCCTTAATTCGGTAATTGTCGGTTTTGCCCTTTTGGCCTATAAATGGAGTTTTACAAAACATTTGGACACCCAAACTTTTGCTACTGATTTTTTATGATAAATAAAACATTTTAAGCTTTCTGGAATGATAAAAATATCAGCTTTTCATATAAAACCCGAAAATCTCTTAAAATCGTCTTTTTACGCGTTTTTAACGCATAGTATAAGTTAAAACTATTTTTAACATATAAGGTTTGATACCTACTGATGTTTTAAGTAAATTTATATATTTTAATAGTAAAGAAAAGTTTTTAAACTCAGATTCCCTATTTTGACCTTTAAAGCCTATGTGAAATTACCAAAATGCCCCTACGGTGCATAGTTTGGTTATAAAAGGTAAATTTCACATACATGCCATACCCTACTATTATGACTTATAAAAATAAGTATTTTTACTGATTGTATCAGACCTGAAAATCAGATTTATATTTAAATCTTTTAAAGCTTTAAAATGACCAAAATACCCCTACGGGGCATAACGTAAGTTTAAATTCGTTTTGGGCATAATGGAAGGTATCCTACTGATATCACAACATATTTAAGGCATATTAACTTAGGAAACCTGTATATGACTCTTTTGGTTACCCGTAACGCATTATTCGCGTTCGGTGCGGTTTATGTAACTAGTTTGCATAAATTAGCCGAAACGGGTCAAACCTTATCGTTTTTATCTCAAAATCCAGAATGTGGTTAGTTTACCCATATTATACAAGTATTCAAACTTGTTGGGTCTAAACCACACTCTAATCCGGTCATCGCTTAATCGTGCGTTTTGAACCGTATATCTTCCTTTAAAACTAACCGGTCTAAGTTTCGACTTATTTAAGACCCGTTAGGAATCTAATAGGTTATTAAAAACCTTCGTTCTAGATTAGGAGCCCGGTAAAAGCTACGTGCACTTGCTGTTTGTGAATTATACTTGCTCAGGTAAATACTTTTAACTTATTTTCCCTATACGGGCTTGGGATACGGTATTATAATAATACCGCTTGGTCGGGTGTGTAGTCATTTAAATCGGATTGTGATTAATGTATTTACATAACTCGTTTTAATCTGTATTATTTGGTGTATCGCCTTTGGGGGTTAAATGACCATGTCCCGGATATCCTTGGCATCATTCAAAGAAATGGCCACAACCTAAGCACAGGGTGTAGGGATACACCTGACAGTTGCATTATGTAAAAACTAGTAATCCACGTAAAGGAATCAACCTTGTGGGCATTATACCTGTGGTGTGTCAGTTAATCATGTCCGGCTCTTCTAACCGGCCCTGACGGACGACAAATAAGTAAAACTGTATACAAGATTATTTTTAAATAATTGTCCCAAGTTATAAAAGATATTTTTGTGCCTTGTGCATTCAAATCAATTTTCTTAAACTCTTTTCAAAATGAGTCAGTTAATTGTATTTACCAGTGTAAACTGACGTATTTTCCAAAAAGGCTAAGTGCAGGTGCTAGACGAAATAGGCTAGCTACTCCTGGCATCATTAATCAAGTCTTGCAAGCTCTAGATGTTAAAGTCTGTTGAACAATGAATCTTTTTATCTTTTGATCCGCCTGTGGATCCATTAAAGTCCGTCTGTGATACTTTGATATTACTATTTTATTCGGTTTGTAATGTGATTCATCTTTTGCTTCCGCTGTGCATTTAAATTGTGTTGTTTGACTATGATGATATCAACTACGTCACGATACTCCCCACCGGACCACCGGTAATACATGGAAATTCTGGGTGTGACAGTAATGTGGTAGGCCCCTCTTTTGAAGGTGACGTTACCCTCGGCTAAGTGGTTTGAGTCAGCAGGGATACAATCCCAAGTAGTCGGGTTAATGTATTAATAGTAGTTTACATATGAGGGGATCAAGCCATTCGCACCCCCGCCATCCAATACCGGTGGGTATTGAAGGAGGTCCTAGTAAGCCTGACCCAGGTCCTTGCAGGATCTATACACTGAACAAGGCAAGAACCTTACCAAACTATTCCCTTAACGCCCGACCAGGTAGCCAACATATCTCTATATATACCGTAGAGATATGAATGGTGTAAATCTTTTATTTTATATGGACAGTAAAATAACGCCAAGACACCACGGACAAATGATAAGGAAGTTTCACCTTCAACATAAGAAACTAGTTATTAAAGTCATTAACACAAAACCAAATAAAAAGTACGAAAAGATTAAAAAACAAAAGTATTACACTAAATGCTTGTCTTCACCAAGTGATGTAAGAGACTTAGGCAAACATGGCCTTTGATTGTCAAGAACTCTTACTATCAATCTTGGATCCTGAGACTACTACACACACTCTAAGATGGATGATGGATGATGGTGGTGGATGTGGGTTGTAGTGGTGGTGGAGTGTGGGTGAAGTGGGAGAGAAGTGGTTTGCCAAGGGATGCCTTTGAAGTGAACCAAGTACCTCTATTTATAGCCTGCACAGAAGCCCGGACACGGCCCCGTGTCCAGTGGGCACGGTCCCGTGTCCATCAACTTTCTCTTTCTTCATTTATTGCAGTTTGTCTGCATTAGCTCCACACGCCCCCGTATCCGTTGGGCATAGCCTCGTGTGTAGAAGCGTATCTGTACTATCAAGATTTGCTTGGATTCTGCGAATCTTATCGTTGACCACGACCGTGTTGAGCTGGGCACACCCCCGTGTTGGGAAATAGAAGCTTCTATGCTTTTGTCCTTTCTGCAGACACCTGAACACGCCCCCGTGTCCGCTGGGCACGGGGCCATGGTCAGCCTTCTGTTCACTTGTCTTTGCTTGGGAATATGTTGTCGAGGGGTCGGGCATGCCACGTTTATTCCTTTTCTTGTAATTATGTTAGATTTTGCTGCATTTTTTGCTTCTTTTGTTCATTTACGCTCATTTAATCCTGAAAATACAAAAGGAAGACAAAAGCACACTTTTCCAACATTAGTACTAAAAAAGGGTTAGTTTTATGCCTCATTTAATGTAATTTATATGTTGCATTTTACACACATCAAATACCCCCACACTTGAATCTTTGTTTGTCCTCAAGCAAAACTCTTTATAATGTGGCTTACACTCTCAAATGGAATGGGTAGAAGAGAAGTTTTGGACTTGTCTTGAGTGTCAGGAATCCAAGATCTTTATTAGGCTTTATTTTTATGTTATTTACAATCCTATTCATTATGATTTATTTAGAATGTTTCATAAGAGAAATTACTTATTTGGGCATAACATGCCTTTTTAAAATTCCATTTATATACAAGTTCATATACCTCACGGGACATCACTCAACACTCGGCCGAAGATGTATTTTTGTGAAACACTCGAGACCGGCATGGAACTTACTTCTTCCATATGCTTGCCAAGCAATCAATCCTCCTCCTTTTTAACTATACACCTTTGTAAATATCAAGAGGACTTGGGGAAGGGTTAGGCTTGGGTTAAAGGTAGGTGGTTTTGGGTTAGTAGTTAGTAGAAAGGGCTAAAAGCGTAAAATGCGTCGGTCGTCGTAAAACTTTTTGTTTTTGTGACTTTTATTCAATCAAAGTTTATTTGAGGAACTTGTTTGTTTATTGCTATACTTCAATTTTTTTTTTTTTTTTTTTTTTTTTTTTATAAGGAATGTCACATGAAGACCGAACTTTTTACTAAAATAAAGGGTTAAAAATAAAAAGGTTTTTAGTGGGTGAAAGGTATTTGTTTTGTGGGTTTAGAAATGAAAAGGTTTAGGCTCAAAGGGGTTAACTAGGGGGATTTTGGGTAGGTGGTATAAAAAAATGAAAAATAATGGTGTTGAAAAGAAAAAGGGTTAGTCCTAATGCCTCCATCATTTATTTACTTGGGTTTAAGTTGGTAAGGACCGGGAATGTATCGTCATGGCAAGTTCTAGAGTCGTAAGAAACCAAGCGGCTATTCACACAAGAAACGAAAGATGTGTATTTGTATGCTCAGTAAAGGCTCAAAACTCACTTTTTGTGGGAATGGGTTTTTAATGTGAACAAGTATATATAATCAAATTTTAACTAGATTTGTCATGCCGTTTCATGATTTTCTTATGTTGGTTCTTTTTATCACGATGCTATCGGTTGTAAATTTGTAAAAATATAAGCTTTTTAGAATTTGTTATTCCCAAATTAAACCAAGACAAGTAAAAATAATGAAAAGTTTTTGAAAAAAATTTGGGGTGATTAGCGGTTCCAATAGAGTTTTGTGTAAGGCTTGTTATTAGGACTTGCAAAATTCAAGGTTTCAGCATCCCCCCCCCCCCCACACTTAAATTACACATTGTCCTCAATGTGTCCCAAAATAAGTTTTCAGGTTGATTGAATGTGTAAAAAGGTGTTAAAAAGAAAAATTTTATGTTACTGGGCATCTGGAAACGGGCCCGTGGTGTCCGGGCATGGCCCCATGTTCAGATAAGCCCTGTGCTCACCACTATCTTGCTTCAATACATCAAACTCTTTCTCCAAAGCTCGCTGCTCATGACGAGGACAGAATTCCCTCATCATAAGGGCTCTAAGTTCAGCCCATGTCTGTGCGAGAGCAACTTCTGCACCCCGGTCTCTCATAACCCCGTTCCACCATGTCAAAGCCCTCTTCTGAAATACGCTCGAGGAGAACTCGACCTTGCGATTATCCGGACACTGCACATGGCGAAAAGTATTCTCTCTACTCTCGAACCACTGAAGAAGCCCAGTCGCTCCCTCAGAACCACTAAACTTGAGTGGTTTAGCCTGGTTAAAATCCTTGTATTTGCATGGAACATTGTTGTTGTTGTTGGCCTGGTTCCATTGAGCAAAGAGATTTGGAAACTGAGCAGCCATCTGCTGCGCAATAATTTCTGCCAGCTCGGCAGTAGCTATCTGATTCTCGCGTCGAGGAGGCATTCTAAAAGAGGAAAATATGAAAAGAAACGAGTGAGATGATTGGATGAAAAGAATGAGATGATAAAAACAAGAATTGCAAATAGCATAGATGGTGGTCATTCGTCCGTATCACAAAGCAAACAAACGACTCACAGTGACTAATCAAAGTAAATGGGTCAAAAATAATGTATAATGAAGACATGCTCGCCTATAAGTGAACACTCACTCCAAGAATTCCCAGGTAAGCACAACTGGTCTCGCGTCTGGTTGAGATGTATACGAAGTGCTTGCCTAGACAGAAAACCCAGAATACAGGCATTCACCCTTCCAGTTTGCACATGTTCACATTATTTAAAACCCAAAACGTTTGACGGGATTTTGAAAATTAGAAGGCACAAGGCCAAAAACCAATACTGAAAAGGGTTCAAAACCTTGTAATAAATCATTCAAAAACAGATGATTGCTTTTCAAAAATCGTTTCGGAAAAATTTTGGTTCCTTGTTTTGTTAATCACCTAAGGATAGGTGATGTACATGTTTTAAGATCTAAACACAAGATAACTTGTGTTAGGTTCCTAGAAAAGTTATAGTCTAGGTCAAAGCATTACTAATAACCTAATTCCCTATAACCATTGGCTCTGACACCAACTCTTCTGTCACACCCCGACCGCGTAAAACAACAAATCGCGGCGGAAACATCGGGGCGTGTTGCGACAGAATTAATTGTCTCATAACCATGGCATACAAAGTTTTATTTATATATTAAACAAGGGTGTTTCATTGTCTTGAACAGGTAATTAAAGAGTTCAGAACATAATTAAACATAGTCTATCTTCTTTTAAAGTTTCTAAGGCACAGGTCCGCCCTAGTATCATGATCAACATCCTATGGAAAAGCACCTGAAAACACATGTGAAAATAGGTACGTCAGCATAAAAATGCCTGTGAGATACATAGGTTTGTGAAAATAAGATTCATGACTTGTATTTGAGAAAATGTTTAGTCATGAACCTTGTTATTTGCTTTGACTTGTAAATCATTTGAAAACAATAAGATCAGATGATATGTATAAGTAAATGTCAGGTTAAATAAATAACCATGTAAAAATGTGTTTGTATAAGATAAGTTGTTTGTAAATCAATGTCTTGTGAAAAGTATATTATTTGTATAAAAATGTTCTATGTCTCAAACTGAAATGATTCAAATAACGCTACGCCATGTAATACCATACAAACACTTATATATAGGAAGTACCAGCGGCGTATCCACCATGCTTGTATCATATTACACACGCATCGTTAACTTAATCACTTAATCAAACCAAACCAACCAATGTAAGAAGTCTATGTTTGAATCAATTGTCAAATGTATTGGGTAATATGTCAAAGTGTTTATGTCAAGATGTAAATCATGTCAAATGTCTATGTCAAATATCCATGTCAAATGTCTATGTCAAATATCCATGTCAAATGTATATGTCAAATATCCATGTCAAATGTCTATGTCAAAATGTCATGTATGGCAAGTGAAATGTCTCAAACTAAACCATATGCACGAAAACAAAGTATTGAAGTAAAACTTGGTTTAAATCAAAGCTATGTTTTGTGTGAATGCATGCAACTATTTAATATGAACATTTATGTGGTATTGTGAATATGCATACATCCAAGCCTGGCAACTGTGGTGATAAAACCCTTTAAACAAATTAAAGGTCTATCTGTCTTAATGTCAACGAATTCGGTCATTCCTTTCTGTCCCCTTACCCTGGGATGTCCGGAACGGGAGTTGTCAATTCCTATGGTACCACTACCTACTAACGAACGGCGTAGCTAATGTTAATGGATATATTGTCCCATGTAAACAAACCAAATGTCATAACAAAATGTGAGCATGTGAAAACAATGCACTAAGTATGTAATCAAATGAACATACATAGCGTGAAATGTCATGTAAAACGATGTACTAAGTAATGCACACAATGGGCATACCTAGCATGAAATGTCATGTAAAACGATGTACTAAGTAATGCACACAATGGGCATACCTAGCAGGAAATGTCATGTAAAACAATGTACTAAGTAATGCACACAATGGGCACACCTAGCAGGAAATGTCATGTAAAACAATGTACTAAGTAATGCACACAATGGGCACACCTAGCAGGAAATGTCATGAAATCATGTACTATAATGTACTAACGAACATAGTATGTATATGATGTGAAAACAGGAAAGCATGAAAGTAACAAGTAGGCACATGTGTTCCACCCCAAAACAGTTTGGAAAACAGTAAAAGAGGGGTCTATGTACTCACTTGAGATTGCTCAGTTGTCAAAAGATAACCACCAAGTAATGCTATAGATCTCGGAATATCAAACGGCACCTAATATAGGTAACTATGTTAATAAACCGGACCTAAATCGGAAGATTGGATAGAATGAGGTTTCATAAACCAAACGAGTGTAGAGACTCGTGTCATTTGGTTTAACAAAGCCTACATACTAAATGAAACTTAACATAATTGTTTACGACCCAATACGACCCGTTTAGGAAGCTTATGCTACTTTAACGCGTCGTGCGCGTGAAACGCGTTCGGACCGCCTAACTAGCCCTATGACAAGTGTTATATGCCTAAACATGTTACATAATCAGTTACGTGACAAAAGTTTAGGTTACATATGCTAAATTACCAATTATGTATGAAAAGGGTATTCTGGTAATTTACCTAAGGCATATAAACTACCTATCATGCAACTACTTAAACGATGTGACCATAGGGTATAACCTCGGAATGTTATTCCCTACCTACTATGGTCACCTACTGTGTTTGGTCGGATCCTAATAATCGACCAAACTGGGTCGGGTTCGAGGTATAAGCGATTTATTAGATCGCTTATCCTACGACCCTAGACAACGTGGTAATCAGTAGGCATAGTCCCAAGGGACTATGACCATCGTGATTACAATCACGTTGCGAAGTTCAAACGAACTTCGCATTGACCATTACTGGTCAACGCTGAAAGTCAAACAAAGTTTGACTTTCTGACTCGAAAAGCAGTAAAAATAAGGAAAAGAACGAAAGAATACTTACGAAGGGTCCCCGAATGCTAACCCAGATCGAAATAGCTCAGGTATGAAACGAAGGTTCCAACTTAGAGCTTTCTTGATCAGATTTGTGGGTTTTGAACAAATGGGGGGTGGGTATTTATAGGAAAAGTAGAGCCGTTAGGATCGTTTCTTGAATATCGTGCCACGATCCGAGCCGTACACTTGTCACAAAGTTATGGTGCCTCAAAATGCTCACCACCATAAGGATTGGACACTTGGCAAGGGGTTAGGGAGTGCAAAACAGCTGAAAACAGGCTGTTAAGTACTCTGCATCTGGTCTGGAGACCCCATACGCATCGTATGGTATATATACCATACGCATCGTATGGGTGAACTTTGGCAGAATTACAGTTTTGGTCCCTGAACTGTATTTAGGCCATTTTTGACACGTTTAAGGCCCGTTAACCCCATTTCAAAGCTCTAAAATGAAGTTAAAGTATAGGGAACTTAAAACATGCTCAAAAATATCTCGGATGTCGGTTCGTTTGGCCGTACGGTCGCGATGTTCGGTTAATTACGACGGAATACGCATAAGTGCGAAAAACGATCCAAATGACGCAACGAATGGATTTTTTCTTAAGGCGAACACTAAAATATAATGTAGTCATGCTTTCATAAATTTTTGGATGTCCGGATGTATTCAGAACGTAAGTTATGCGCGAAAATGCAAACTTGTGCACTTTTTGACACTTTTAGTCCCTGAATGACCCAAAAGTTTATTTTTAGCACACCGAACCCCTCAAAACTTATTTCTAAGCTATGTAAAGGATATTTAAGGTGTGTTTAACTTATGGTTATGTTCCGGAATGTTCGTTACAGTTCAAATTGACATACTTTCGCAGTTTGTCATATTTAGTCCCTGTAAGCGAATTAACTTATTTTTGCCATACCAAAGCCTTCAAAACTTATTTCTAAGTTATGTAAAGGTTATTTAAGGTATGTTGAGTATATGTTGATGTTCCAGAGTATTTCTCGCATTAAACTGAGTACGTTTACGCACTAGTTTGCGTATAACTCTCCAGAAAGTGATGTAGAGTTTGGAATTGAACAAAAGTCAAAACATGAAAAATGTAAAACATAACAAAACAAACATTGAGATCAAATAACATTGTTTTATTGATAACAGAACTGTTCATAGTGATTACAAGCACAGTTGTTACAGTCTCCCCTACTTGTGGAAATTTCGTCCCGAAATTTATTTAGAGGAAACTCGTGGAAAAAGATGTTGATATTTCGCCTTCATTTGATCTTCGCATTCCCAAGTAAACTCAGGTCCACGCTTAGCTTCCCAGCGAACTTTGACCAAAGGAATGCGCTTGCGTTTAAGCCACTTGACTTCACGTTCCATGATTTCCACTGGTTTCTCAACAAATTTCAGTGTTTTGCCAACACGAATTTCGTCAAGCGGTATGGAGTAGTTCTCATCAGCTGTACACTTCTTGAGATTTGATATGTGAAAAGTTGGATGAACATTTCCAAGTTCAGGAGGTAACTCAAGTCTGTAGGCTACCTTTCCGATTCTTTCGACGATCTTGAATGGTCCAACATATCTAGGTGCAAGTTTTCCTTTCTTTCCAAATCTGATCACACCTTTCCAAGGTGAGACCTTAAGTAATACTCGATCACCGACTTGAAATTCAAAGGCTTTGCGTTTTGGGTCCGCGTAAATCTTCTGACGGTTTCTAGCTGCCTGAAGGTTATCACGAACTTTCTTGACCTTGTCAGTTGTCTCTAAAATGAGGGCAGGTCCAGTAAGTTGAGCCTCGCCAATCTCATTCCAGCAGACTGGTGAACGACATTTTCGACCATAGAGAGCTTCGAAAGGAGCCATTTTGATGCTAGTGTGATAACTGTTGTTGTAGGAGAATTCAATCAATTTAAGATGTGAATCCCAGCTACCACCAAAATCGATCACACAAGCTCTTAGCATATCCTCCAGAGTCTGGATTGTTCTCTCAGATTGACCATCCGTTTGCGGATGATAAGCTGTGCTCAGATTAAGTTGGGTCCCCATAGCAGATTGCATGGTTCTCCAAAAATGAGAAGTGAAACGAGCATCTCTGTCAGAAATGATGTTCAACGGAACACCATGTCGGGCTACAATTTCATCCACATAGATTTGTGCAAGTCTGTCAGCAGGAAAATCCTCACGGATTGGCAAGAAATGTGCTGACTTTGTAAGACGATCAACGACTACCCAGATGGCATCATGACCCTTCTTTGTGCGTGGAAGTTTGGTAACAAGATCCATAGTAATGTTCTCCCATTTCCAAACTGGGATCTCTGGTTGCACCAATAAACCAGAAGGACGTTGATGTTCAGCCTTAACCTTAAGACAAGTAAGGCATTTTGACACGTATAAGGCAATGTCTTTCTTCATACCAGGCCACCAATAGTGAATACGAAGATCCTTATACATTTTATCTGAGCCCGGATGAATAGAATAGCGAGACTTATGGGCTTCATCCATAAGCAAGGTACGAAGATCATCCTGGCTTGGGACCCACAAACGGTCCATGAAGTAATACGATCCATTGTCCTTCAGTTCCAGAGCAGGTGTTATGTGATAGGGAAATTCCTTATCCATCAAACCTTGTGAAACACAAGATTGTTGAGCCTGAGAAATGCGGGCTTGAATATCGGATCGAGCTTGAATAACAGATTGAACACGTACACAATGAAGCTTAGTACGTTCCTTACGACTTAATGCATCGGCTACGACATTCGCCTTACCAGGATGGTAGCGAATTTCGCAGTCATAGTCGTTTAGGAGTTCGACCCAACGTCGTTGTCTCATGTTGAGTTCTTTCTGGTTGAAGATGTGCTGAAGACTTTTGTGGTCAGTGAAAACCACACATTTTGTACCGTACAAATAGTGTCTCCAGATCTTGAGAGCAAAGACAACTGCACCCAACTCAAGATCATGAGTGGTGTAGTTCTTCTCATGTATCTTCAACTGCCTCGATGCATAAGCTATGACTTTGTTCCTTTGCATAAGAACACAGCCAAGACCCAATTTCGATGCATCACAATACACAACAAAATCATCATCACCCTCAGGCAATGATAGAACAGGCGCATCGCAAAGCTTCTGCTTCAAGTGTTGAAAAGCTTCCTCTTGTTTGAATCCCCAGAAAAAGGGCATTTTCTTCTGAGTTAGAGCAGTTAGAGGAACTGCAATCTTAGAGAAGTTCTCAATGAAGCGGCGATAATAACCCGCTAGACCAAGAAAAGAACGAACTTCAGTATGAGTAGTAGGCGTATCCCAATCCTTAATCGCGCTGATCTTGGAGGGATCTACATGAACACCTCGTTCGTTGATAATGTGTCCCAAAAATTGAACTTCTTTAAGCCAAAATTCGCACTTGGAGAATTTGGCGAAAAGTTGCTCTTTCTTCAGGAGTTCCAGAGTAAGACGAAGATGCTGCTCGTGATCAGCTCGCGTCTTAGAGTAAATTAAGATGTCATCGATAAAAACAATGACGAACTGATCCAAATAAGGTTTGCAGACCCTATTCATTAAGTCCATGAAAACAGCAGGAGCATTAGTCAAACCGAATGGCATGACTGTGAATTCGTAATGTCCATAACGAGTATGGAATGCTGTCTTCGGAATGTCTTCTTCTTGCACCCGAAGTTGATGATATCCAGATCGCAGATCAATCTTCGAAAAATAAGAAGCGCCTTGTAACTGATCAAAGAGGTCGTCGATGCGAGGTAGGGGATATCGATTCTTGATGGTAAGCTTGTTAAGCTCACGATAATCGATACACATCCTAAAGGATCCATCCTTCTTTTTGACAAAAAGAACTGGAGCACCCCAAGGTGAAAAACTAGGACGTATAAAACCTTTGTCAGAGAGCTCCTGAAGCTGTTTGGACAACTCTTGCATCTCAGACGGTGCAAGACGATATGGAGCTCTGGCAACGGGATTTGCACCAGGTACGAGATCAATGCGAAACTCGACTTGGCGTGCTGGAGGTAGACCAGGTAAATCTTCAGGGAACACTTCAGAATAATCCCGAACGACAGGAATATCTGAAATAGACTTACCCTTGCCTTTATCTTCTGTAACATGTGCTAAGAAAGCCACATAGTTCTTCTGCAGATACTTCCGAGCTTTGAAACAAGACATGAGTCTGAGACCACCGATAGGCTTCTCACCTTGAACCTGCAGAATCTCGCCTGACGAAAGCGGCACACGAACAATCTTCTTAGAACAAACTATCTCTGCGTGATGCTTGGATAACCAATCCATTCCCACAATAACGTCGAAGCTTCCAAGTTGCATAGGCGCGAGGTCAATAGGAAAAAGATGGTCGTTAAGATTCAACTGGCAGTTGCGAAGAACAGAATCAAGAATAATGGGTTCACCATTAGCAACTTCTACTGTCAAAGATTTGCCTAGTTTCGTTCTAGACACGCGAAGCATTTGCTCAAAAGACAAAGACACGAAACTCTTATCGGCACCAGAATCGAAAAGAACAGATGCAGGCTGATTATTAATAAAGAACGTACCGTTCACCACATTATCGTCAGCCTGTGCCTCTTGGGCATTCATGTTAAAAACTCGGCCTCGAGCCGGAGCCGGATTCTGGTTCTGGTTCTGGTTGGCTAGCCTTGGGCACCGGTTTCTATAGTGGGTCAGATCCCCACAATTGTAACAAGCACCCGGTGGGTATTGTGGTCTTGCAGCTTGACCCTGTTGCGGAGCAGGAGGCTGAGCAACTTGTTGAGCCGGGTTCTGAACCGCGGGATTCTGAGCAGATCGACAAAAATTGGCGAGATGGCCTGATTTCCCACAGTTAGTACAGAAACGGCATGGAAGTTGTGGCTGGTGGTGACTGTTGCATCTATTGCACAAAGGTGCATTCCCTGAATAGGGTTTCTTTGCTGGAGGCTGTGCGGGTTGGTTGAGAGCTACCTGGTTAGCTTGAGCAGTGATAGCAAAATTTTGAGAAGCCTTACGCTTCTTTGACCTCTTCGAAGAACTAGAGTTCTTTCCATTCAAGTTTTGACCTTTCTTGCTATCTTCCTTGTCAGCCGACTGCTTCTTGCCCTTGTCACCCTTCCTGTGTAGCTTTCCCTTTCTAATCTGCGACTCAGTCAATGTCGCAGATAGCTCGATCGCCTGACGAAGTGTGGCAGGGTTACTACCAGTAAGAATGTCTTGTACCGAGTCAGGTAGACCATCGATGTATCTCTCGATAGCCTTGTCGAGTGGGGTGACCATTGTTGGGCAAAGCAGACTCAACTCTTCAAACCGATCAGTATAAGCCCTGTGCTCACCACTATCTTGCTTCAATACATCAAACTCTTTCTCCAAAGCTCGCTGCTCATGACGAGGACAGAATTCCCTCATCATAAGGGCTCTAAGTTCAGCCCATGTCTGTGCGAGAGCAACTTCTGCACCCCGGTCTCTCATAACCCCGTTCCACCATGTCAAAGCCCTCTTCTGAAATACGCTCGAGGAGAACTCGACCTTGCGATTATCCGGACACTGCACATGGCGAAAAGTATTCTCTCTACTCTCGAACCACTGAAGAAGCCCAGTCGCTCCCTCAGAACCACTAAACTTGAGTGGTTTAGCCTGGTTAAAATCCTTGTATTTGCATGGAACATTGTTGTTGTTGTTGGCCTGGTTCCATTGAGCAAAGAGATTTGGAAACTGAGCAGCCATCTGCTGCGCAATAATTTCTGCCAGCTCGGCAGTAGCTATCTGATTCTCGCGTCGAGGAGGCATTCTAAAAGAGGAAAATATGAAAAGAAACGAGTGAGATGATTGGATGAAAAGAATGAGATGATAAAAACAAGAATTGCAAATAGCATAGATGGTGGTCATTCGTCCGTATCACAAAGCAAACAAACGACTCACAGTGACTAATCAAAGTAAATGGGTCAAAAATAATGTATAATGAAGACATGCTCGCCTATAAGTGAACACTCACTCCAAGAATTCCCAGGTAAGCACAACTGGTCTCGCGTCTGGTTGAGATGTATACGAAGTGCTTGCCTAGACAGAAAACCCAGAATACAGGCATTCACCCTTCCAGTTTGCACATGTTCACATTATTTAAAACCCAAAACGTTTGACGGGATTTTGAAAATTAGAAGGCACAAGGCCAAAAACCAATACTGAAAAGGGTTCAAAACCTTGTAATAAATCATTCAAAAACAGATGATTGCTTTTCAAAAATCGTTTCGGAAAAATTTTGGTTCCTTGTTTTGTTAATCACCTAAGGATAGGTGATGTACATGTTTTAAGATCTAAACACAAGATAACTTGTGTTAGGTTCCTAGAAAAGTTATAGTCTAGGTCAAAGCATTACTAATAACCTAATTCCCTATAACCATTGGCTCTGACACCAACTCTTCTGTCACACCCCGACCGCGTAAAACAACAAATCGCGGCGGAAACATCGGGGCGTGTTGCGACAGAATTAATTGTCTCATAACCATGGCATACAAAGTTTTATTTATATATTAAACAAGGGTGTTTCATTGTCTTGAACAGGTAATTAAAGAGTTCAGAACATAATTAAACATAGTCTATCTTCTTTTAAAGTTTCTAAGGCACAGGTCCGCCCTAGTATCATGATCAACATCCTATGGAAAAGCACCTGAAAACACATGTGAAAATAGGTACGTCAGCATAAAAATGCCTGTGAGATACATAGGTTTGTGAAAATAAGATTCATGACTTGTATTTGAGAAAATGTTTAGTCATGAACCTTGTTATTTGCTTTGACTTGTAAATCATTTGAAAACAATAAGATCAGATGATATGTATAAGTAAATGTCAGGTTAAATAAATAACCATGTAAAAATGTGTTTGTATAAGATAAGTTGTTTGTAAATCAATGTCTTGTGAAAAGTATATTATTTGTATAAAAATGTTCTATGTCTCAAACTGAAATGATTCAAATAACGCTACGCCATGTAATACCATACAAACACTTATATATAGGAAGTACCAGCGGCGTATCCACCATGCTTGTATCATATTACACACGCATCGTTAACTTAATCACTTAATCAAACCAAACCAACCAATGTAAGAAGTCTATGTTTGAATCAATTGTCAAATGTATTGGGTAATATGTCAAAGTGTTTATGTCAAGATGTAAATCATGTCAAATGTCTATGTCAAATATCCATGTCAAATGTCTATGTCAAATATCCATGTCAAATGTATATGTCAAATATCCATGTCAAATGTCTATGTCAAAATGTCATGTATGGCAAGTGAAATGTCTCAAACTAAACCATATGCACGAAAACAAAGTATTGAAGTAAAACTTGGTTTAAATCAAAGCTATGTTTTGTGTGAATGCATGCAACTATTTAATATGAACATTTATGTGGTATTGTGAATATACATACATCCAAGCCTGGCGACTGTGGTGATAAAACCCTTTAAACAAATTAAAGGTCTATCTGTCTTAATGTCAACGAATTCGGTCATTCCTTTCTGTCCCCTTACCCTGGGATGTCCGGAACGGGAGTTGTCAATTCCTATGGTACCACTACCTACTAACGAACGGCGTAGCTAATGTTAATGGATATATTGTCCCATGTAAACAAACCAAATGTCATAACAAAATGTGAGCATGTGAAAACAATGCACTAAGTATGTAATCAAATGAACATACATAGCGTGAAATGTCATGTAAAACGATGTACTAAGTAATGCACACAATGGGCATACCTAGCATGAAATGTCATGTAAAACGATGTACTAAGTAATGCACACAATGGGCATACCTAGCAGGAAATGTCATGTAAAACAATGTACTAAGTAATGCACACAATGGGCACACCTAGCAGGAAATGTCATGTAAAACAATGTACTAAGTAATGCACACAATGGGCACACCTAGCAGGAAATGTCATGAAATCATGTACTATAATGTACTAACGAACATAGTATGTATATGATGTGAAAACAGGAAAGCATGAAAGTAACAAGTAGGCACATGTGTTCCACCCCAAAACAGTTTGGAAAACAGTAAAAGAGGGGTCTATGTACTCACTTGAGATTGCTCAGTTGTCAAAAGATAACCACCAAGTAATGCTATAGATCTCGGAATATCAAACGGCACCTAATATAGGTAACTATGTTAATAAACCGGACCTAAATCGGAAGATTGGATAGAATGAGGTTTCGTAAACCAAACGAGTGTAGAGACTCGTGTCATTTGGTTTAACAAAGCCTACATACTAAATGAAACTTAACATAATTGTTTACGACCCAATACGACCCGTTTAGGAAGCTTATGCTACTTTAACGCGTCGTGCGCGTGAAACGCGTTCGGACCGCCTAACTAGCCCTATGACAAGTGTTATATGCCTAAACATGTTACATAATCAGTTACGTGACAAAAGTTTAGGTTACATATGCTAAATTACCAATTATGTATGAAAAGGGTATTCTGGTAATTTACCTAAGGCATATAAACTACCTATCATGCAACTACTTAAACGATGTGACCATAGGGTATAACCTCGGAAGGTTATTCCCTACCTACTATGGTCACCTACTGTGTTTGGTCGGATCCTAATAATCGACCAAACTGGGTCGGGTTCGAGGTATAAGCGATTTATTAGATCGCTTATCCTACGACCCTAGACAACGTGGTAATCAGTAGGCATAGTCCCAAGGGACTATGACCATCGTGATTACAATCACGTTGCGAAGTTCAAACGAACTTCGCATTGACCATTACTGGTCAACGCTGAAAGTCAAACAAAGTTTGACTTTCTGACTCGAAAAGCAGTAAAAATAAGGAAAAGAACGAAAGAATACTTACGAAGGGTCCCCGAATGCTAACCCAGATCGAAATAGCTCAGGTATGAAACGAAGGTTCCAACTTAGAGCTTTCTTGATCAGATTTGTGGGTTTTGAACAAATGGGGGGTGGGTATTTATAGGAAAAGTAGAGCCGTTAGGATCGTTTCTTGAATATCGTGCCACGATCCGAGCCGTACACTTGTCACAAAGTTATGGTGCCTCAAAATGCTCACCACCATAAGGATTGGACACTTGGCAAGGGGTTAGGGAGTGCAAAACAGCTGAAAACAGGCTGTTAAGTACTCTGCATCTGGTCTGGAGACCCCATACGCATCGTATGGTATATATACCATACGCATCGTATGGGTGAACTTTGGCAGAATTACAGTTTTGGTCCCTGAACTGTATTTAGGCCATTTTTGACACGTTTAAGGCCCGTTAACCCCATTTCAAAGCTCTAAAATGAAGTTAAAGTATAGGGAACTTAAAACATGCTCAAAAATATCTCGGATGTCGGTTCGTTTGGCCGTACGGTCGCGATGTTCGGTTAATTACGACGGAATACGCATAAGTGCGAAAAACGATCCAAATGACGCAACGAATGGATTTTTTCTTAAGGCGAACACTAAAATATAATGTAGTCATGCTTTCATAAATTTTTGGATGTCCGGATGTATTCAGAACGTAAGTTATGCGCGAAAATGCAAACTTGTGCACTTTTTGACACTTTTAGTCCCTGAATGACCCCAAAAGTTTATTTTTAGCACACCGAACCCCTCAAAACTTATTTCTAAGCTATGTAAAGGATATTTAAGGTGTGTTTAACTTATGGTTATGTTCCGGAATGTTCGTTACAGTTCAAATTGACATACTTTCGCAGTTTGTCATATTTAGTCCCTGTAAGCGAATTAACTTATTTTTGCCATACCAAAGCCTTCAAAACTTATTTCTAAGTTATGTAAAGGTTATTTAAGGTATGTTGAGTATATGTTGATGTTCCAGAGTATTTCTCGCATTAAACTGAGTACGTTTACGCACTAGTTTGCGTATAACTCTCCAGAAAGTGATGTAGAGTTTGGAATTTAACAAAAGTCAAAACATGAAAAATGTAAAACATAACAAAACAAACATTGAGATCAAATAACATTGTTTTATTGATAACAGAACTGTTCATAGTGATTACAAGCACAGTTGTTACACCAGTTACCTGAACTGGGCATTTTTTGCAGATCATTGGGCACGGGCCGTGTTGGCTGAGCACTGCCCCGTACAGAACTTGCTGTAATGAAGAAAAATTTCCGGGAGGCTCTGTTTTTGTGCATGGGGTGTAGGTTCAAGTTTCCCTTAGTATCCTCCATCATCCCGAGTGTGTTTTACCCATTACAACATCATCCAAACACCATTTAATAACTAAAAACCATCATTCATTGAAAATAACATATTACATAAGGTCCTAGAAAATTAAAAATAAAGCAGAAAAAATAGAAAACTAATGAGTTCCTAAGATAGATAGGTCAAGTGATCCATGAAATCATCCTAAGGAGTTCTACCCTTATTGTAGGAATATCAAAAACCCGGAAATAGCTTCCCGGTATTTTAAAGGCTTCATAGAACTCGGAACCGAGGGGTGTCCCCTAGATGTCATTGAGCCACTCTTCTATCTCTCTCGGGAGGAAGAAAGCGGGCTCATTTTCCACAACATCTTGTGGCGGAGGAGTGACGCCAACTGGAACCCCATGTAATATGTCTCGAGGGAGTTCCGTGTTCATGGCGTACCACTCGGTTGGTATGATGACTTCCGGTACCACATTCCATGCCCTTTGTGTAATGATTGGCACCAAAGGAGGAGAAGCGAGAATATTCAACCTTTGGTGCAAAAGGTTGACTTCTCGGAGACATCCCTCTAGCCCTACCGTCAAATGATTGATACGGTCGACCAAAGCTTCCTCTACTCCTGTCATTTCATCGATGGCCTCCCTCAAAGCATACACGTAGTTTACAAGAGAGTCTTCTACCGATGACCTTCTCCCTTGTCGGTTGTTCCTGGAGTGTGATGAAGATGTTCCGCTATTTCTGCTTGCCATTCTAAGAAAACAAACCGAAAAGAGTTCAATTTATTGAAATGGTACCTCGGACACGGCCCCGTGCTCGCTGAGCACGGCCTCGTGTTCACCTCTCTGCAGATTTTTGAAACAAGGAATCTTGGAGCTTTAAACTATTTTTCTGACTTTTGAAGTATTTTTAAGCAGAAATAACTTAAATAAGTGTTGTAAAACTTATTTTTAACAAGATTCCTTGAATAAAAACCTAACAAATATCAAAATAAAGCTTGAAAACATAGAGATTTCAAACTTTAATGGAGGTTTTGAGGAGAAATGAAGAAGAAGGCAAATGACAAAAGTAGAAAAGACAAGATGGTTGTTTAGAACCTTCTTTAGAATATACCTAGTATGGTATATGTGAAGATCCCACCAAATCTCTGTCTTTGGAATAGGTCCAAGAGTGCAGGAATCTTGCTGCATTTATAGAAAACGACAGCACGCTAGACACGGCCCCGTGTCGGCTGGACACGACCCCATGTGTAGACAAAATCCTGACATTTTTTGTCCGTATTCTGACCAAAAGTCAGACGGGAATCTTTGGGTGGACACGGGGGCGTGCTGA
Organism: Helianthus tuberosus; assembly: GCA_030545235.1. NCBI lineage: Eukaryota > Viridiplantae > Streptophyta > Magnoliopsida > Asterales > Asteraceae > Helianthus > Helianthus tuberosus. The sequence goes on along the minus strand of CM060401.1, from coordinate 108,515,581 downwards.
CCTGGATACGGCCCCGTGGCTAGAAGTTGTTTATGAAGTTTTGTCTATTTTCAAGGAATTTCTCTGGATCGGGTGGTTCTTTACTAGACGGAACAACACCGAAGTGCCTGAGATACCTAAGTTGCCCTAGTTTTAGACAAGAACGCAAGAGGTTATCGGAAAGGGTGATTCCTAAGCTAAATACCGGTGGGCAAAACCAACCTTTATTTCCCTCATCCGGGCTCTCGTTAAAGAAGGTATATGTCAAATCGCTCAGGTCTATGTATGCATCGGCGGACACCGATGGGGAGTCCTTCACGGCACAATCGACACAGGAACGACTATCGCTCAAGTCCTCGCAAGAGTTAGAGGTGATTTTGGGAGCAACAATGTTGTTATAATCCGAATGCGATCTCACTAATTCTCCTTGATCGTCGTCTTGAGATGAATTAGTTATATCCTTCTCAAGTTCTTTTATCCATCGGAGAATTAGTTCTTCCATTTGAAATTATTCTTCAAGAATCATTTCATCTCGAAGGGATGATGGAGAGCATTCGAGGGAGAGATAGGGATTGTTTTTACTTTCGCCCATCTTAAGGCTACAGGAAAACAATGGGTCTATATATTGGGATTTGTAATTTAAAAAATAACATTTTAAATCTTCATGAGTTCCACCACATATTTGACACCACGTACCATAAGAGGAGTGAAAGTAAAAAATTATCAGTATCACTCATGATTGCGTCAGAAATTGCCAATCGTCGGGATCTTACGGCTCTGTTTTTAGTATCTGAAGCTTGGGCACGGGGCGTGTTTAGTGGGCACGGCCCCGTGTTCAGTTACTGTCTGACTTAAAACAGGATTGCCAGTACCAAAGATTGGGCACGGGGCGTGTTCAGCGGGCACGGCCCCGTGCTGAGTTCTGCAGAAATTAAAAATTTAAGAAAAATCCTAAAAAAACAGAAAATTAAGAAAAATGATTAGGCCGTTGATTCTTAACTTTCTTAAAATCCTTGTGTCCCCGACAACGGCGCCAAAAACTTGATGGGTGTGTAGCGTTATATAACTTTTATGTATATTTTAAGCCCTTTTTAACACTTTAGTCAAGTTTTAAATTTATAAAACACGATATTTTACTAAGACTAAACACACATATGGGCAAGTGCACCCATCGTGAGCGTAATATAGCGTTGGTAAGATACCGAGGTCGTCCAAGGACACAAGAGCTTTTAGTACCGGTTTATCCTCAACGTCTAATCAAATCAAAAGTTTAGAAAAAAGTTTTAAACATGAAAATAAAAACTAAAAATGCTGAAAAATAAAATAAAATAGATACAGATAGACAAGATGAATCACTTGGATCCGACTCGCCTTTAGTGTAACCTTTGATGATTTCCGCACTTTTGCCCTTTTTAAGAGATTATCTTAGTTATAGTAGTAAGCCTCTCTTTTGAAGGTGATGTTACCCTCAACCCAGTAGTTTGAGTCAGCAAGGATACAATCCTAAAGGGTTGGATTATTGAAAGATAATTAATTAAGTTATTAATGCGTAATATGGTAGGCCCCTCTTTTGAAGGTGACGTTACCCTCGGCTAAGTGGTTTGAGTCAGCAGGGATACAATCCCAAGTAGCTGGGTTAATGTATTAATAGTAGTTTACATATGAGGAGATCAAGCCATTCGCACCCCCGCCATCCAATACCAGTGGGTATTGAAGGAGGTCCTAGTAAGCTTGACCCAGGTCCTTGCAGGATCAATACACTGAACAAGGCAAGAACCTTACCAAACCATTCCCTTAACCCCCGACCAGGTAGCCAACATATCTCTATATAGACCGTAGAGATATGAATGGTGTAAATCTTTTATTTTATATGGACAGTAAAATAAAGCCAAGACACCACGGACAAATGATAAGGAAGTTTCACCTTCAACATAAGAAACTAGTTATTAAAGTCATTAATACAAAACCAAATAAAAAGTGCGAAAAGATTAAAAAAGAAAAGTATTACACTAAATGCTTGTCTTCACCAAGTGATGTAAGAGACTTAGGCAAACATGGCCTTTGATTGTCAAGAACTCTTACTATCAATATTGGATCTCGAGACTACTACACACACTCTAAGATGGATGATGGGTGATGGTGGTGGATGTGGGTTGTAGTGGTGGTGGAGTGTGGGTGTCACACCCCGACCGCGTAAAACAACAAATCGCGGCGGAAACATCGAGGCGTGTTGCAACAGAATTAATGTTTCATAACCATGGATACAAAAAAAATGTTTCGTTTTATTAAACATTGAATAATTACATCGTCTTGAAATCTAAATATACTATTTAAACATAGTCTATCATTGTTATTGAGTCACTAAGGCCTTTTCCAGTCCTATGTGAGCATGCATCTTATCAATCGATATCATCCAACAATACCTGAAACATATGTGAAAACGAGGTCAGCAAAGAAATGCTGGCGAATACATTGGTTTTATTGAAAATAAGATTCATGACTTCTGTTTAAGAAAATGTTTAGTCATGAACCTTGTAATTTGTTTTGTCTTTGTAAAACATTTGAAAAATAATAAGTTTAGATGATAGGTATAAATAAGAGAATAATGCATGATTAAATGAATAACCATGTAAAATGAGTTTGTATAAGATAAGTTGTTTGTAAATCAGTGTCTTGTGAAAAGTATGTTACTTGTATAAATTGTTCTATGTCTCAAACTGAAATGATTCAAATAACGCTACATTATGTAATACCATACAAACACTTATATATAGGAAGTACCAGCGGCGTATCCACCATGCTTGTATCATATTACACACGCCTCGTTACTTAATCACTTAATCAAACCAAACCATCAATGTATAATGTCTATGTCAAAATGTCTATGTCAAAACCATGTCAAAATGTCATGTATAACGAAAATGATATGTATGGCTAGTTGAATGCATCAACTAAACCATAGGTGAAACGCACAAAACAAAGTATTGAAGTAAATCTTGGTTTAAATCAATACTATGTTTCGTGGAAATGCATGATCAAATGTAAATCATGTCCAGATGTTTACCCAATCGTTACCCATTCGTTCAAATCGTTCTTGTTTTAATCGTCCAAAGCGTTCTTGTTTTAATTGTGAAACTACTTAATGGTCGATTCTCTAATAACATTCAAACCTTCTTGACGCGTTCCTCGTTCTAACTCGCTCTCGTTCTCGTTCTTAACAAACCCTTACCAAAGGATAAGTTAATAATTACAGATTCAGTCGCTACCCACAACCCCCACACATAACAATGGGTGCAGTAAATAACGGGATTTGTCAGATCCTATGGTACCATAACCTAATACTGGTCGGCTTGATCATTGCTAATGAATGTCATCGGTCATGTAAACTACAACCAACAAGTTCGTTCACTTTATTGCAATTGTTGTTAGTTTTTTTGAAATCATTGTATTCGTTCTTGAAATCATTGTATTCGTTCTTGAAACCATTGTTAGCGTTCTTGAAATAATTGTTATTGTTCTTGAAACCACATAGTAATTGTTATTGAAATCATTGATAAAGCATTTAGCACATATGAGTCACCCCAAAACAGTTTGGAAAACAGTAAAAGAGGGGAATAATGTACTCGCCTGAGAGTGCTTAGGAGTCTTGAACAACTACCAAGTAAGCTAGAGGAGTCCCGGAAATCAAACGGTACCTAATATAGGTAACTACATAATTAACCCGGACTTATATCGGGAGATCGGATAGGATGAGGCTTGGTAAACCAAATGAGTGTTGGAACTCATATGATATGGTTTAACAAGGCCCACATACTACAATGAAACCAAACCTAAGTGCTATCGACCCATCGCGACCCATTAAGGTAACTTATGCTACTTTAGCGCGTCGTGCGCGTGAAACGCGTTCGGACCGTCTAACTAGTCCTATGACAAGTGTTATATGCCTAAACATGTTACATTATCAGTTATGTGACAAAATTTTAGGTTACATATGCTTAATTACCAATTATACATGAAAAGGGTATTCTGGTAATTTACCTAAGGCATATAAACTACCTATCATACAACTACTCAAACGATGTGACCATAGGGTATAACCTCGGAAGGTTATGCCCTATACTAGGGTCACCTAATGTATTTGGTCGGATCCTAATGATCGACCAAACTGGGTCGGGTTCGAAGGTATAGGCGATTTATCAGATCGCCTACCCTACGACCCTAGACAACGTGGTAATCAGTGGGCATAGTCCCAAGGGACTATAACCAACGTGATTACACTCACGTTGCGAAGTTCAAACGAACTTCGCATTGACCATTACTGGTCAACGCTGAAAGTCAAACAAAGTTTGACTTTCGGACTCGAAAAGCAGTAAAATAAGGAAAAGAACGAAAGAATACTAACCCAGGGTCCCCGAATGCTAATCCCGATCCAAGAACTCAGGTATGAAACAATGGTTTCAACTTAGAGCTCTCAAATAAGAATTCTTGTAAGTTTTAAAGCAATGGGGGGTGGGGTATTTATAGTATTCGGGTAACCGTTAAGATCATTTCATGGAATAACGTGATTCGATCACATCCGTACAAGTGTTGGCAAGTTATGGTGACTAAAATATGATCTTATCAGCTGACTAAGCGAATTAGAACATGTGGTGGAGGATTAAACAGCTGAAAACAGGCTGTTATAAACACTGAATCTGGTCTGAACTTGGCTAGCGCACCGCTACGCTAAAAGTGTAGCGCACCGCTAGGCCATAGTTTGGCAGATTTACACTTTTGGTCCCTGAACTGTATTTAGGCCATTTTCGACACGTTTAAGGCCCGTTAACCCCATTTCAAAGCTCTAAAATGAAGTTAAAGTATAGGGAACTTAAAATGTGCACAAAAATATCTCGGATGTCGGTTCGTTTAACCGTACGGTTGCGTTGTTTGGTTAATTACGACGGAATGCGCACAAGCGCGAAAAACGATCCAAATGACGCGACGAATGGATTTTTCTTAAGGAGAACACTAAAATATAATATAGTCATGCTCACATAAATTTTTGGATGTCCGAATGTATTCAGAACGTAAGTTATGCGCGAAAATGCAAACTTGTGCACTTTTTGACACTTTTAGTCCCTGAATGACCCAAAAGTTTATTTTAGCACACCGAACCCCTTAAAGCCTATTTCTAAGCTATATAAAGGATATTTATGGTATGTTTAACTTATGGCCATGTTCCGGAATGTTCGTTACAGTTCAAATTGACATACTTTCGCAGTTTGTCATATTTAGTCCCTGTAAGCGAATTAACTTGATTTTGCCATACCAAAGCCTTCAAAACTTATTTCTAAGTTATGTAAAGGTTATTTAAAGTATGTTGAGTATATGTCACTATTCCGGAGTGTTTGTTGCATTAAACTGGTTATATTTACGCATCAGTGTGCGTATAACCTTCCAGAAAGCGATTTAGAGTTTGGAATTGAACAAAAATTGATATGTGCAAATGATACACATATTTTTACAAATCCCAAGTATGAAATATAATATTTCATTGGTTTGGTATTTGTTTGATGGCCGTGAAGGCACAGGTGTTACAGTCTCCCCTACTTTAGGAAATTTCGTCCCGAAATTTATTTAGAGGAAACTTGTGAGAGCTTGAAAATATGAAGTTGAAAAGATCAAACAACATTGGTTAGGGTTCTGAACTTCTAGTAACTTTAACAACATCATGTTTGCAATGTAAGAGGGATACTTATATACCAGTATATGAAGCGTCATTGGTGCGTCCACCGTACCTCCATTACATCGTTCTCATTTTGTTATTGTTGTCACTATCGGTTCTTACACATAATAAACCTTACTGGGTTTCTATGCACAAAATTTCATAATTATGTACGCGTCCATAATCAGACAATTCCTTGCACAGTTCACACAGTCTATTTTATAATGTGTAGGGTAAAACCAAATGAACATTCTTATGATGAGTGTGACTAGACCGCCATAGAGTCCTTTTAATTAAATCAATAAATGATCTAAATAGACTATCAAGGAGTCTGTCCAGCTACATCACTAGATGTCGTTCTTTAACCAAATTGTGAATCAATCTTTTTGACTAGACCACTAAAAGGGTCTCTTATCGAACCATGGAGTGGTACCATATAACCCAAGGGTCTTAACTACAACGTAGAAGCCCATAAAGATTTAGGTAGTACCTTTTGAATATCCTACTATGAATCCCTCATATGAAGATATGGAAGATTCTATGAGGATTTGAAAATCGTATCACACAAAAACATAGAGGAGAACACACAAACACATAACATATAATCGCATAATCGTTCAATTTGTTTAATTGTTTAATTTGTTATCGTTGGACACGGGTATTTAAAGCATACTAGGGATCAAATCCTTAATTGCGGTAATTTGGATTGATCCATATGAATACCCTGCTTGTTGACTACATGACCCAAGAACTGAACTTCTTTAAGCCAAAATTTCCCCTTGGAGGATTTAGCGAAAAGTTTGTTCCTTCTTTAAGGGTTCTAGTGTCAATGAAAGTGTTGATCGTTACCAGCTCGGGATATGAATAGATCAAGATGTCATAAATAACAATGACGAACTGATCCAAATAAGGCTTGCAGACTCTATTTATTAAGTCCTTGAAGATGGCTGGAGTATTTGTCAATCTAAAAGGCATGACTGTAAACTCGTAATGGCCATACTTCGTGCAGAAAACCGTTTTGGGAATATCTTCTTCGAGAATACAAAGTTGATGATACCCAAAACGCAAATCGATCTTGGAAAAGCATGAACGCTATGCAGTTGATCGCAGAAATCGATGATTTAAGGTAGGGGGATATCGCTTCTTGATGGTAAGCTTACTAGGCTTACGTTAAGCGATATACATTCGAAAAGATCCATTTTTTTCTTTTCACAAGGAGAACAGGAGTTTCTCCAAGGTGAAAAGTTCTGACGGATGAATCCTTTATCAGACAACTCTTGAAGCTGTTTTGATAATTCTTGCATCTCGAACGGTGCAAGACGATAAAATACTTTAGATTTAAAAGAAACAAGTGTTTGAGGTTCTTAGGGAGATCACAAGTGATCATAGAAAAATGACAGAACCACACGAGTAGTTTTGTCTCTGTGTTGACATCATAAGGTTGGATCAAACATTCATACAATTGCATTAGTTAAAAATAAAAACCAGAAATTTTTATTTATATAACAACCGCATTGTTTTTAAATGTTACAAGATAACAACCAGAGGAATCACAAAATACTAAAAGTTCACTCCTTCATCATCGATTGCCTCATTGATGTTAAACACTCGACCGCGTGCTGGATTCACATTGACATTCGCATTCGGGTTTACGTTAGCATTTGCATTCACCAGTCTTGGGCAGTTGTGGCGGAAGTGACCAATCTCTCCGCAGTTGAAACATGAACCCAGTGGGAATCTCGCAGCATTCCCTTGAACCGGAGCTTGAACCTGAGCAGCCTGATTTTGTCCCAAACGACAAATCTTGGCCAAATGCCCAAGTTTACCACACGTCGTGCATTGCCAGCAAGCTTGTTGTACTGCGTGATGACCGTTGCAGCGTGCACAATAAGGTGCGGTACCGGCATATGCTTTCTTTGCAGGTGGCTGAGCTGGTGGGTTCCGCGGGTTCTGAGCAGTCTGTGCTGTAACAGCAAAATTTTGGGCACCCTTTCGCTTCTTTGATTTCTTTGACGTCTCACCTTCCTTACCCTTCTTGTTTTGGCCTTTCTTGCTATCCTCCTTGTCAGCTGACTGTTTCTTGCCCTTGTCACCCTTCCTATGTAACTTGTTCTTCCGAATCTGCGACTCAGTCAATGTCGCTGATAACTCGATCGCCTGACGGAGTGTGGCAGGGTTACTACCAGTAAGGATGTCTTGTACCGAGTCAGGTAGGCCGTCGATGTACCTTTCGATAGCTATGTCAAGTGGGGTAACCATTGTCGGGCAAAGCAGACTCAGCTCCTCAAACCTATCAGTATACGCCCTGTGCTCACCGCTATCTTGCTTCAATTCATCAAATTCCTTCTCCAAAGCTCGCTGCTCATGACGAGGACAGAATTCCTTCATCATAAGAGCCCTAAGTTCAGCCCATGTCTGTGCGAGAGCAACTTCCGCACCTCGGTCTCTCATTACCCCATTCCACCATGTAAGAGCCCTCTTCTGAAACACGCTCGAGGAGAACTCGACCTTGCGATTATCCGGGCACTGCACGTGGCAAAAAGTATTCTCAATGCTTTCGAACCACTGAAGAAGCCCAGTTGCTCCTTCAGAACCACTAAACTTGAGTGGTTTAGCCTGGTTGAAATCCTTGTATTTGCATAGCACATTGTTGTTGTTGTTGGCTTGGTTCCATTGAGCAAAGAGGTTTGGGAATTGAGCAGCCATTTGCTGCGCAATGATTTCTGCCAGCTCGGCAGTCTCTATCTGGTTTTCGCGTCGAGGAGGCATTGTCTAAAAGAGGAAACATGAAAGGAAACGAGTGAGAGAATTTAGACGAAAAGAATGAGATGAAATAAATCTGATGAAAGCAAGGATAGTGGTTATTTGTTTGTTACTACAAAGCAACAAACGACACACAGTGACTGATCAAAGAAAATGGGTCAAAAATAATGTATCGCGAAGACATGCTCGCCTATAAGTGAACACTCATCCCAAGAATTCCCAGGTAAGCACAACTGGTCTCGCGTCTGATGAGATATATACGAAGTGCTTGCCTAGACAGAAAACCCAGAATACAGGCATTCACCCTTCCAGTTTGCACGTGTTCACATTATTTAAGACTCAAAACCTTGTCGAGATTTTGAAAATTCGAAGGGGTTCAAAACCTTACAATAGAGGGTTCAAAACCTTGTAATCAATCATCCTAGAACAGATGATTAGTTTTCAAAGCGGTTTTGAAATTTATGTTCTTGTTGTGACCGTCGCCTAAGGATAGGTGACGATATTGTTTTATGACTAAACGCAAGTAAACTCGCGTTAGGGTCCTAAGAAGGTTATAGACTAGGTCAAAGCATTACTAATAACCTAATTCCCTATAACCATTGGCTCTGATACCATCTTTTCTGTCACACCCCGACCGCGTAAAACAACAAATCGCGGCGGAAACATCGAGGCGTGTTGCAACAGAATTAATGTTTCATAACCATGGATACAAAAAAAAATGTTTCGTTTTATTAAACATTGAATAATTACATCGTCTTGAAATCTAAATATACTATTTAAACATAGTCTATCATTGTTATTGAGTCACTAAGGCCTTTTCCAGTCCTATGTGAGCATGCATCTTATCAATCGATATCATCCAACAATACCTGAAACATATGTGAAAACGAGGTCAGCAAAGAAATGCTGGCGAATACATTGGTTTTATTGAAAATAAGATTCATGACTTCTGTTTAAGAAAATGTTTAGTCATGAACCTTGTAATTTGTTTTGTCTTTGTAAAACATTTGAAAAATAATAAGTTTAGATGATAGGTATAAATAAGAGAATAATGCATGATTAAATGAATAACCATGTAAAATGAGTTTGTATAAGATAAGTTGTTTGTAAATCAGTGTCTTGTGAAAAGTATGTTACTTGTATAAATTGTTCTATGTCTCAAACTGAAATGATTCAAATAACGCTACATTATGTAATACCATACAAACACTTATATATAGGAAGTACCAGCGGCGTATCCACCATGCTTGTATCATATTACACACGCCTCGTTACTTAATCACTTAATCAAACCAAACCATCAATGTATAATGTCTATGTCAAAATGTCTATGTCAAAACCATGTCAAAATGTCATGTATAACGAAAATGATATGTATGGCTAGTTGAATGCATCAACTAAACCATAGGTGAAACGCACAAAACAAAGTATTGAAGTAAATCTTGGTTTAAATCAATACTATGTTTCGTGGAAATGCATGATCAAATGTAAATCATGTCCAGATGTTTACCCAATCGTTACCCATTCGTTCAAATCGTTCTTGTTTTAATCGTCCAAAGCGTTCTTGTTTTAATTGTGAAACTACTTAATGGTCGATTCTCTAATAACATTCAAACCTTCTTGACGCGTTCCTCGTTCTAACTCGCTCTCGTTCTCGTTCTTAACAAACCCTTACCAAAGGATAAGTTAATAATTACAGATTCAGTCGCTACCCACAACCCCCACACATAACAATGGGTGCAGTAAATAACGGGATTTGTCAGATCCTATGGTACCATAACCTAATACTGGTCGGCTTGATCATTGCTAATGAATGTCATCGGTCATGTAAACTACAACCAACAAGTTCGTTCACTTTATTGCAATTGTTGTTAGTTTTTTTGAAATCATTGTATTCGTTCTTGAAATCATTGTATTCGTTCTTGAAACCATTGTTAGCGTTCTTGAAATAATTGTTATTGTTCTTGAAACCACATAGTAATTGTTATTGAAATCATTGATAAAGCATTTAGCACATATGAGTCACCCCAAAACAGTTTGGAAAACAGTAAAAGAGGGGAATAATGTACTCGCCTGAGAGTGCTTAGGAGTCTTGAACAACTACCAAGTAAGCTAGAGGAGTCCCGGAAATCAAACGGTACCTAATATAGGTAACTACATAATTAACCCGGACTTATATCGGGAGATCGGATAGGATGAGGCTTGGTAAACCAAATGAGTGTTGGAACTCATATGATATGGTTTAACAAGGCCCACATACTACAATGAAACCAAACCTAAGTGCTATCGACCCATCGCGACCCATTAAGGTAACTTATGCTACTTTAGCGCGTCGTGCGCGTGAAACGCGTTCGGACCGTCTAACTAGTCCTATGACAAGTGTTATATGCCTAAACATGTTACATTATCAGTTATGTGACAAAATTTTAGGTTACATATGCTTAATTACCAATTATACATGAAAAGGGTATTCTGGTAATTTACCTAAGGCATATAAACTACCTATCATACAACTACTCAAACGATGTGACCATAGGGTATAACCTCGGAAGGTTATGCCCTATACTAGGGTCACCTAATGTATTTGGTCGGATCCTAATGATCGACCAAACTGGGTCGGGTTCGAAGGTATAGGCGATTTATCAGATCGCCTACCCTACGACCCTAGACAACGTGGTAATCAGTGGGCATAGTCCCAAGGGACTATAACCAACGTGATTACACTCACGTTGCGAAGTTCAAACGAACTTCGCATTGACCATTACTGGTCAACGCTGAAAGTCAAACAAAGTTTGACTTTCGGACTCGAAAAGCAGTAAAATAAGGAAAAGAACGAAAGAATACTAACCCAGGGTCCCCGAATGCTAATCCCGATCCAAGAACTCAGGTATGAAACAATGGTTTCAACTTAGAGCTCTCAAATAAGAATTCTTGTAAGTTTTAAAGCAATGGGGGGTGGGGTATTTATAGTATTCGGGTAACCGTTAAGATCATTTCATGGAATAACGTGATTCGATCACATCCGTACAAGTGTTGGCAAGTTATGGTGACTAAAATATGATCTTATCAGCTGACTAAGCGAATTAGAACATGTGGTGGAGGATTAAACAGCTGAAAACAGGCTGTTATAAACACTGAATCTGGTCTGAACTTGGCTAGCGCACCGCTACGCTAAAAGTGTAGCGCACCGCTAGGCCATAGTTTGGCAGATTTACACTTTTGGTCCCTGAACTGTATTTAGGCCATTTTCGACACGTTTAAGGCCCGTTAACCCCATTTCAAAGCTCTAAAATGAAGTTAAAGTATAGGGAACTTAAAATGTGCACAAAAATATCTCGGATGTCGGTTCGTTTAACCGTACGGTTGCGTTGTTTGGTTAATTACGACGGAATGCGCACAAGCGCGAAAAACGATCCAAATGACGCGACGAATGGATTTTTCTTAAGGAGAACACTAAAATATAATATAGTCATGCTCACATAAATTTTTGGATGTCCGAATGTATTCAGAACGTAAGTTATGCGCGAAAATGCAAACTTGTGCACTTTTTGACACTTTTAGTCCCTGAATGACCCAAAAGTTTATTTTAGCACACCGAACCCCTTAAAGCCTATTTCTAAGCTATATAAAGGATATTTATGGTATGTTTAACTTATGGCCATGTTCCGGAATGTTCGTTACAGTTCAAATTGACATACTTTCGCAGTTTGTCATATTTAGTCCCTGTAAGCGAATTAACTTGATTTTGCCATACCAAAGCCTTCAAAACTTATTTCTAAGTTATGTAAAGGTTATTTAAAGTATGTTGAGTATATGTCACTATTCCGGAGTGTTTGTTGCATTAAACTGGTTATATTTACGCATCAGTGCGCGTATAACCTTCCAGAAAGCGATTTAGAGTTTGGAATTGAACAAAAATTGATATGTGCAAATGATACACATATTTTTAAAAATCCCAAGTATGAAATATAATATTTCATTGGTTTGGTATTTGTTTGATGGCCGTGAAGGCACAGGTGTTACAGTGGGTGAAGTGGGAGAGAGGTGGTTTGCCAAGGGATGCCTTTGAAGTGAACCAAGCACCTCTATTTATAGCCTGCACAGAAGCCCGGACACGGCCCCGTGTCCAGTGGGCACGGCCCTGTGTCCATCAACTTTCTCTTTCTTCATTTATTGCATTTTGTTTGCATTAGCTCCACACGCCCCCGTGTCCGCTGGGCACGGCCCCGTGTATAGAAGCGTATTTGTACTATCAAGATTTGCTTTGATTCTGCGAATCTTAGCGTTGACCATGGCCGTGTTGAGCTGGGCACGCCCCCGTGTTTGGAAATTGAAGCTTCTATGCTTTTATCCTTTCTACAGACACCTGAACACGCCCCCGTGTCCGCTGGGCACAGGGCCGTGGTTAGCCTTCTGTTCACTTGTCTTTGCTTGGGAAGATGCTGTCGAGGGGTCGGGCATGCCATGTTTATTCCTTTTCTTGTAATTATGTTAGATTTTGCCGCATTTTTGCTTCTTTTGTTCATTTACGCTCATTTAATCCTGAAAATACAAAAGGAAGACAAAAGCACACTTTTTCCAACATTAGTACTAAAAAGGGTTAGTTTTATGCCTCATTTGATGTAATGTATATGTTGCATTTTACACAAATCACATACACAACCATTACATTTTCACTCATGTTTATACGCCTTTGACACCTACTAATATTTAATCATACTTGTCCATACTTGTCCTTATATTAAGAATACTTAAAAACCCCTTATTATATGCTTTTCTCTCATAAAACACCCTAATATGCAACAAAACCTAACTTAGTTAAACATCAGGTGGCTAAATTGCCAACTTTGGAACTTATTTCCAGAATATATAGCCGTCGCGTCGCGCCACAGGTACCCCCTGTCGTCGCCGCCGGCGACGACTTCAGTCCGTCAGAATGGTTTACCAGCTCTTGGATTGGTCAAGTTTGTGTTTGTTTATTGTTTTTTCTTCATTAATCATCAACCTAACTCACCCTAATCAGTTGCGGAGCTTGACCAAAAGTTTCGAGTGGGTGTAAAGTGATGGACTCAATTTTTTTTCCTATCGTTATGTTTCGGGTTGGGTCAGGTCGGCTATTCGATTCAAGTCGGGTCAAATAATAATAGTTCCAAGTAAAACTAAAAAAAATCACTCATTCAAAGGACCCATTCTTGCACATAGAAAAACTAAATATTGTATAACAAACAAAAGACTTATATATATATATATATATAAAGATATGAGATAAATGGAACCTGGACGAAGAATTACAACTCAGCCCGACGACCTTTAAGATTTTTGAATTCATCAATTATGTCTTCCGAATCAAACTTATCAGCAATTTCTTTTTCTATGTAAATCACCAAGCTATTTGTGAGATATTCAACTGCCATTTTATTGCGAAGGCGATTCTTGAATATTTTCATTGCTGAAAATCCCCGCTCTGTTGTTGCAGTTGAAACTGGAAGTGTCAAGATTAGCCGAACCACTCTATCAACCAAAGCGTACTCCTCTCGTTTGTTAGTTTTCACAAGAGTTTTGCATAGATCAGAAAGAGTTGATACAATACTTAGCCTGATATTCTTTGACAATTCAACATTAAAAAGCTCTAACTGTCTTCGTAACCCAGTGATCTCTTGGTCCGTAAAATCTTCAGGATAAAACTTCTCAACTAGAAGACAAATCTGATCAACGTTAATCACTTTTGAAACTAGACTAGAACTAAGAGATAATAACTCAATCGTGCGCTCATTGAATCTACTATTTAACTCATGTATCTGTTTATCCAATGTGGATGTAAACAGGTCTACTCGGTAATAATGTTCAAATGTAAATTAAAGACCGTTTTTCCGAGCCCGATACCGAGTAGATGTAAATGGAGCTTTCATATCCGGAACTTCTATTAGATGTTTGTTACAAAAAAAAGTAACTTCTTTAATTAAAGAATCCCATCCTCGTTTCTGTAATTATTTAGAGTAATCTTTGTTGCTGAAACTAATTCCATGGCATTCAGAATATCTTGGGATTTCCTTTGTAATGCTTGAGAAAGTATTTCGGTTTTTCCCATTACTTTCTCTATCAAGTGAAGAATAAAGACAAACTCAAATGATTGCATGTTACGCCAAGCTCCTTCAGCATCTCCACATTGAGCAAAAGTAGTATGAGCTACGTCATCGATTATTCCTGCGAGAACAACACGAGTGGCATCAAACATCTTAATCAAACTACAAACGGAGTTATAGTGAGACCCCCAACGAGTATCACCAGCTCTTCTTAATGTCCCAAGTTGATTCTGTCCTTTCCCCGATTTGATTTCACCCAGTTCCAATAACTTTTCAACCTCGCTTGCCTTTTCCTTTTGTAATTCATCATGCCGCTTACTAGAAGCACAAACCACATTAACTATGTCAACTAAGTATGTAAAGAATTGGTGTACTGGAATAACTTCCCTTGAAGCACAAACCAAGGCAAGTTGTAACTTGCTAGCAAAAAGCAAAACCGTAATAAGCATAAAAGTATTTTAGTCAAACTGAATAATGAAAGAAAAAAATAACCAAGTAACTAACCTGTGAGCAAAGCAATGAACATAATACGCATAAGGACATTCTTCAAGAACAAGTTCTTGTGATCCGTTCCATTTACCTCTCATATTGCTAGCACCGTCATAACCTTGCCCACAAATTTTACTAACATCAAACTGATAATGCAAAAGTTGTTTCCACAAACTTGTTTTTAGGGTTGCTGATAAAGTATCCCTAACATGAACCAAATCCAAGAACCTTTCTTGTATCATCCCTTCTTCATCAACAAATCTCACAACTATGGCCATTTGCTCTTTCTTTGACTCATCTCGTGACTCATCAACCATGACACAAAAGGCCGAATCCACCACTTCACTACGAATATGCTTTCGAATTTCATTTGCAATAATACTAAGAATTTCTTTTTGAATATCTCCAGAAGTATACTTTGCATTATAAGGAGCATTTTCTATTATAACCTTTGAAACTTCATCATTATAAGAAGCAAGAAGGGTTAGCAATTCCAGAAAATTACCTCGATTTTTAGAACTAGCAGATTCATCATGTCCTCGTAAAGCACAAGCTTGGTATGTCAACCAACGAACTACATCAACAGTAGTCTTTAATCATAAACGGTTCTTCATAATTATCTCCTTATTTGGCTTCGATATAGAATTATCAACGTGTGCTTCTTGGTTCAATAAGTTTTGACTGAATAAAAGGGCGCTATGATGTGAAGTTTTAATGTGCTTCATGAATGCACATTGTTTCCCACAAACTTTATTCCAATTATCAAACCCTTTAACTGTAAATGTATCATGACCATGGCTCATATTTGGTTTGTCACAAAAAAGATAACATAGAAAGCAATAAGCCGAATGTGTTGTTGGAGAATACTCTAACCAATTAGGGTAAAGTTTGAACCAAGGATATCGGAACCTACGAGCTTGCTTCTTTGTAGCATTAACTTTATATTCTGTAAGTTCTATTTGGTAAGGTCCAAAAGAAAGATAAGCACGCCTTACTTGTTCTCTTAAATTAACCGGATGCTCCCACATTGGTTTTCGTTTACCGGGATCTCTTTCTAAAAGATTAACATCCACTTCATTAGTGTCTGATTGTGGTTGTGGAGCTTCGTTTGAGTTTGATTGTGGTGGTGGAGCTTCGTTTAGAATTGTGTTTGATTGTGGTGGTGGTGGCGGCGCTTCATGCTCTTCAGGCTCACTAGTTGAAGTTTTTTGACGTTTACTCTCTTGTTCATCATCCTTTCTTTTGAAAAAAGAATCAATAATTTTCGTCTTTCCCATGAATTCCTAACAAAAAGTACTAATAATACATTCATTAATTCATCATCAACGTATCAAATCCTCTTTATCTATTAAGTATTTTAGATCTATCATTTATGTAATTATGATTCTTATTCATGAATAAAGATAAACATTAATGCATTCCTAATAACAATAAAAGAATCGAGAATTGTTACCCAATGCATTCCTAATAACAATAAAAAAATAAAGAAACAATGTCGGCTGCTGGATCAAGAATTGAGAAATTTTGAATTGGAGAACATGAAAAGTAATAAGGATAAGTATTGCACACTCATCAAAAATTGGCCCCAAAAGTCTATGGTGTAGAGAAGAATCACAGAAACAATGACGGCTGGATCAAGAATTCAAGATAATTATATTTGATGGGTATTAAGTTTATTGTATGGTGGGTAATCTAGGGTTAAACAAATAAAAATAAGAGTTAAAATATATTTACCAAACTACCCATCATTTAGGAAAAATAATCGGGTGGGCGATCCTATATAATTTTAAAATTTTCGGACGAAAAATCGGACCATATACACTTCTAACCGAAATATTGGGGTGGGCGGGTGCACCCCCAAGCACCCATGATCCTTCGCCCCTGACCCTAATCACCTCCTATAAAACCCAACTCACTTCCACACTTCTCCCACTTTACAAACACTTCACTTTCACTCTCAAAACACTCCAAATCAGTAGCTAATTCCCTGTTTAAAGTCAGAAACAAGTCAGATTCATACAAGTTGCTACAATGAGCATAACTTCATCATTTCTTCATCTTTTTCAATGATTCTTCTTTCTAATCACTTGGAACAACCTTAGGTATGTTTTCCACAGGTTTTCCCTGGAAAACCAAGGCTGGAACACCACCATATAAGGCTCCAAAGTGCAATAAACTATCTAATTTTGTATGAACACTTGTTTAACTCACTTTTAATTGAGATTTCTCAACACATTCCTATGCCCTTATGCTTATAATCAAGTCTATGATTAGTTGGGCTTAAAAACAAGCTTGTGACATGTAAATCCAAAGGTTTAATCCTCATAAACATTCTGTTTTGATAAGGTTTTAACTTACAAGTGATGAACAAGTCCTACACTTGAAGTTATGTGATTATTTGGATAGCTGGGGCTATCCTACCTTCAATCCACACATCACTTGATGTTTTCTTAGTTAGATATTATGTATTTCATTTCTTATTGTATGTATTCATGACCATCCTTGTTGTCCATGACAACTTGTGCATTGGTGAAACACAAGAGGTTCCTAAATGGAAGATTTATCTTCCTACCTCCTACATTGTCACACCCCAACCGATGGCGGAAACATCGGAGTGAGACGAAGAAAGATTGCTCATCGCACATAATGCTAATTGTGACAATAGAATTAAGGATAAATTGATTTCATTCATAAATAAACGTTACAATACGTTAAAAATACAAGAAGACAATGCAACAACAAATGTGAAATGTATACAACGTATTAAACCTAAACGTCTATATGTGTATCTAGGCATCAACACTACTTCTTTTCATAACATCGTCATCATCAACCTGTAACATGTTTAAAATACAATTCAATGCAAAAGCAAAGGTGAGTATACAAGTTTAAGCATAAGTATAAAAGTTTAAAACGAATCCACATGGCAACTTAGTCTATACGAGATCAACCTAGCGTGGCATGCAATATTTCTAGCCAATCCTCTGTTTACGCAAGAAAGTTTAATTAATTCAACATGACCCAAGTTTAAGGGGGGCGGTGCGTTACTCCTATAGCGCTATACATGTCAAATGGAGGCTCGTGAAAGCTAATGACTAAAACATATCACATAAGTATGGTCCACGTAAGCATCAAGTATCATAACATAGTATTCATGTATAAGGATTGTTTTGTGCATTGCATAAAGAATAAGTTTAAGTGTGTTTAAATAAAGTAACATGTTACACCCCAAAAAGTGGTAAACATAAAAAGGGGGGTTGCGAGTATACTCACAATATTGCATAGGCTTTCCGATTATCCAATGTGACGAAGTTGATGAGGTTAGAAGGTTGAATGTGTAAGGGTTAATGTTCAAGTATGTTTAGGGTCGAGATTCGGAATAAAACAATATGAAAATAACATATGAGAATAACATGTGAAAATAATCATCTTCAACACATAACACTTGTATGACACTTGGTAACCACAAGGGTTATAATAATGTTTTCATGAGTTGAACACTCATAAGAATCATAACAAGGTTTAGGTCTTAGATGATGTCCTACTACCTTGACAAATGAACATGAGTTCAACATCAAAGGTTCGAATGTACATAGATATTATTTAGGTTGTATAGTTTATATTATTAAGTCCAAATGTTCAAGTATTTCAAGCATGAGGTAGAAGATTACATCTTCATTTAGGTGCCTCAAAATGTGTCATGGAAGTCATGTAGGAGGTAGGAATGACAAGCTTCCATTTAGGCACCTTGTATGTGTTCACCACTACACTTGTTGTAAGAGCAAACAAGGAGGGTCATGAACTTAAGATTAGTACAATAATGTAAACAATCAAAGCTATGAGAAATCATCAAATCATGTGGGGATTTTATGTTGGAAAAACCCAAGTTGTTCCATAATCACTCCTATATCAAGTTTGAAGCTTGAACATGACTTGTGGGTTAAAATACCCTAAACAAAACAGAATTTATTTGAGGTTTAACCTCTGATTTTGTATGTCTCAACCTTGTTTTTAAGCCTAACCAACCATAAGATAGGTTGTAAGCATTAGGACATAGGTGTGAGATGAGTTAGACTCAAGTTTGATAAGTTTAAACAAGTTTTGAAAGAACTTAAAACACAACAGAAAGTTTATGGACATTTTTAGGGCAATTCCAGGTCTGATTTCTCCAAGGAGAGATCAAGGAATCAAGCCCAAAGATTATCCAAGCAAGTAGGAAGAAGAATCAAGTGATTTGGTTGAGTTTTGAGCAAGTTATGCTCACTTTTGTAGAGAGGTATGAATCTGCCCGAATTTCTGATTTGCAAGAGTTTTGAGAGTGATTTAGGAGAGATTAGAGAGTGTTTGTAAAGTGTTTTAAGCTTGGAGGAGGTGTGTATTTATAGGGGAAGAGTTAGGTTAAGTTGGTGGGTGTTTTAATGGTTATTAAAGGTGATTGGAGGTGAGAAAGTGTTGGGATTTCGTGCAATTCGCGAGCTGTTTGAATCTGCTGCCCGCCAGACACCCTTACAGACCGTAAGGGGTAAGGCTTACGGTCCGTAAGCCTTTGGCAAAAATATTAATTTTTATTTCTTTGATTTTAAAGCTTTGCAACATGCCTATATGTCATGTATTACGTATTTTATGATCATTTTAGGGTATTTAGGCATACTTAGCATGTACTAAAGGTGACACAAGTGTCAAAAGAATAAGATTAAGTATAAGACTCGTATGTAAGTATCGTACGGAGCGTGTATGTTACGTATTAGTAGGTTTATTACACGTTTGCAAGTGTTACGGATATGTAACTAATTGTTTCATAATTTAACGTATGATTATGTATAAAGTATGTATAACATGTAATTAACAAAGTACGAGTTTTATTTATGAATCAAGTCCTGTATTTTACAATTGATTAAGAAGAAAGGATGATTACGAGAATGCAAGTTTTCCAAAAATAGAATTTCAAGCACTGGTTTCTAAATATAGTAAGTATGAAAACACAGGGCGTTACATACATGACTTCTATGACATCCTTGTGATAATCTTGGACGAATAACTTATAATATAAACTATATAAGATATATAATAATTATAATAACCAAACTTTTGATGATAACCTAATGGTTAGTTGTCAAAATAGTAGGTTACATCACCTAAGAACATAATATTCGTCACGATTCTAATGGGCATTATGACCCATGAAAACATTTAAACTCTTTTGAGTTTCATAGTGTCAAGAACGAGTATTATATCATTAGATGGTTATTTTCTCCTATATTTACTTTCATATACTTTTAAATTCCGAATCTCGACTCTAAACATACCTTGAACTCCAAACCGTATACATTCAACCTCCTAAACTCATT
Source organism: Helianthus tuberosus (assembly GCA_030545235.1). Classification (NCBI taxonomy): domain Eukaryota; kingdom Viridiplantae; phylum Streptophyta; class Magnoliopsida; order Asterales; family Asteraceae; genus Helianthus; species Helianthus tuberosus. Next base: position 108,495,215 of record CM060401.1, on the reverse strand, counting down.
CACTCGTCAACACTTGGATAACCGGAAAGCATATGCAATTTTGTGAGTATACTTGAAACCCCCTTTTCGTTTACCACCTTTGGGGTGTGACATGTTAAACTATGAAAACTTACACTTATACTTATTTCTAAAATGCATAAACATTCCTTATACATGCATGCATGCATGCATACTTGTTACTTGATACATTAAACTTGGGGTTATACGTTTTGTGATGGACTTATCATTAACTTCGCACGAGCCTATCCTTGACATATATAGCGCTATAGGATTAACGCACCACCTGTATTCTTGAGGTTATGTCATCAGCTTATTGCGTTTCATCATTGGGTTGATTAGTCGAACACATGCCGATTTTATTGTTTATCTTGTATTAATAGCTTGCCACGTGGAATTTTTTAAACTCATTCTTTTTATGCTATGTATGTATGAAAACTTGTATACTCTCCTTTGCTTTTGCATTGAACTTTATTTTAAACATGTTACAGGTTGAGGAAGACGATATTTTGAAATTGAAGTAGTGATGATGTTTAGATACACATCTAGACGTCTTAGGTTTAATATGTTGTGTAAATTTTGTACTTGTTTGTTGTATTGTTTCTTGTATTGAACATGTTGTATTTCAAGTTCCATGTATTGTAACATTTGGTTATGAATGAAATCAATTCATTTCTTAAATCTATTGTCACAATTAGCGTTATGTGTGATGAGCAATCTTTCTTCGTCCCACTCCGATGATTCCATCATTGGTTGGGGTATGACACGAGACTTTGGACTATCCGAACACATACTTCGTGAAATGGTTCATGCATGTTTGTTGCCAGGGGTGCCAAAATTTCCCTATGAATTCACTTAGCATCAATCCTGAATACTCAGTTGACTTTGACTTTCGAATCATCATGTGCGTTTTCCAATCTTCATCCGAAAGAGCATCAATTAATTTTTCAACCTGATCTCTTTGATATGGTTCTATCATATGTCTCCTTATCTCAACTATCAAATGGCAGTTGCTTTTGATCAATTGTTGGAAACTTTTTCCTCTCATCGCAGTTTAAATATCAAACTCCTTCTTGATAAGATCTGCTTTGCTTCTCTGCATATTTGGATTTCCTCTACATTTCTTTTACAAACCTATCCATGGAGACTTTGACGTATCATACTCTTGTAACAAATGTAAAATGGCATCCTTTAAAGATTGTTGAAGTAGATTAAACATTTTTTCTTTCTCTTTCATAAAACGGTCGATCGCTTGTGGGAATCTGAGAAATTTTGACCCTTTCTCTGTTTTCATTACTTGGAACTCGATATTCATCTTCAATCGCCATCCATGCTTCCTGGTGATTTGCTTGAACATACGTCTCGAACCTTTCAGCCTATCCTGGATAATCTTCCATTCAAAGCAACTTTGGAGGCTTATTTGTAGTACCCATCATGTTCTCTAAATTTAGGTTTTGAACAAGCGGTGTTGAACTCCCTGTTGCAAAAGCTTTAAAATCTCCCGAATCCATTTTGAACACTTTAAACAATTTTCAAAAACGATCCAAATCCAAGCGTATGAACCTATGCGTATGACCCTTCTTGCGTGTGACTTTCTTAAACGGTGACTGATCCAAGCATATGACTCCTGCACTTGCACTTTTGCGTGTGTATGAGCACGACTCTTGCGCTCAGACTCATTTATGCAAGATTTTCGATGATCTGGACGTCAAAATGGATGAATCTCGATGTAATTTCTGATATGTTGTTCTAAAATGATAAAGAAAGGTCTGGAAGAAATTTAGAACTTTTTTTCTATGGAATCTCTTCAAATAATGAAAATGAAGCTTTTTGATCGAAATCTTCAACTTTAAGCACGTACACAAGTAGATATCCTCTATGTTGCTCTGATACCACTTGTAAGTTCAAGATACGATTTGAAATCGAACACTAGATATGCGTTTAATTCGTTTTAATGTGCAGAATTCGTTAAACCGAATCGTAATCGTGAACAGTTTATCTAAATACAACGTTTAAAGCTTTATTACGAATCAATCGTCAACCGGACAGAGTTTCGACACCTCAATCAATCGAGACCGTTTTGGAAAATCATCATCATCAAGTAAACCTGCGGAGATCAAATTAAGTCTAATATCTGGAATATGTTTTACATTGTGTAAAACCAACTCCATATCCCAGTATCAAACTTCAAGCAAACATCTCCAACACCTACAATCTTTGATAGCCTGTTATTACTCATCTTAACATTCCCAAAGTCATAAGGTGTATAAGATGAATAATAATCCCTTTGTGACGGCACATGACACCTAGCACCACTGTCAACAACCCAACTTGAATCATCACGTGCAATGTTCACCATATCATAATCACAACAAATAAAGAACTCTTCGGCAACAGTATTAACTTCAGCAATGTTGTTTCCACCATCAGTTTTCTTATGGTTTTTCTTTTGATTGTTGTAATTAGCCTTCTTGTTCTCCTTCTTCAGTTGTCTGCAAAATTTAATTGTGTGTCCTCTCCTACCATAACAACGACACTCACAATCAGCAAACGTCCTCTAGACTTACTACGAAGCTTCTCTTTAGTACTCGGACCTTTACTCTGATTTCTCCCTCTGCTTTCTGTGACTAAGACATCTGAATGTGAAGAGGAACCCTGCGATTTTCTTCTCATCTCTTCATTTAAAAGACTGCATTTAGCCATTTCCATAGTAATAATAATACTATTTGCTTTACAATTGCACAATGAAGTCATAAAAGTCTCCAAGAATCCAGTAATGTACCAAGGAGCCATGAACCTTGTATCTCGTCTTCAAACTTAATACCCATTCCTGCAAACAGATTAATAATACCCCAAAACACATTCAAATGATTACTAAAAGGAGTTCCATCATTGTACTTCAAGTTCATCAACTGTTTAATCAAGAACAATTTATTGTTCCTAGTCTTATGAGCATATAACTATTCAAGCTTGTTCCACAAAGTACGCGCATGAGTCTCCCTACTAATATGGTTCAAAACATTACTGTCAACCTAGTAGCGAATATAACCACAAACTTTTCCGTGTAAGATATTCTACTCTTCACCTATTTTACCTTCAGGTTTATCGGTATTAAACACAGGCATATATTAATCATTCACATAAAGGAGATCTTCCATCTTGCCTTTCCAACATGATAATTAGAACCATTCAAATTCAAAATCCTACTTGTATTAGCTCCCGTTGTTCATACAACTTTCAACACAATAACAAGAGCCAATGGCTCTATCTAATGGGAAGAACGCAAAATCTGGTCACAAACCGTAAACAAAAACGCAGAAGCAAACTTCGTTTAACCAAAAGTTTTCCCAACTCGAATGAACATGTGGGGATGCAAACAAAAAGGTATAAAAGTAACAATAAAGAAACACCAAATTTTAGCATAGATAACCTCTCAAAAAGGGAGAGTAATAACCACGGGACTACCAGAGCCGCTTCAAATCCACTATCACCAAAATATAGTAATACAAAGTCTTCTCTAGATAAAACTAGAGGTGTACAAAATCACCATATACTTAGCCCAAACTTATTTCAAGTATATGAAATAAATAAAAAACGAGTGAACGAGTAAAAGGTATCATCAGCGAGGAATAACGATATTTGGAACATCTCTTATCTTCACAAAAGACCCAAGAATGAAACTTGATTTTTCTTCTTTCTTCGTCTGTTGCGTCTTCAAGTAAGCCGCTAAACCACAAAGGAAATAAAACCCTATTTATTTTTCTTTCTTGCATCTTCCCTAACTTGTACTCTAGAAAAGCAAAACCTCTTCTTTTATTTTGTGTGTTACGATGGCATAGTAGCCCAAAAGAACTAAAAGCCCAATTTTATGTTGTGGGATTCTTGCGTCCTTGACCCACCCCACTTTTTGTATACGCAACCAAAAATGACCCCTTCACCTAAATAAACTTAATCAGTGTTAATGATACAAAATTAAAGATTCACATGAACTAACAAGAGTTTAATTTAAATATGCACACAAACCTTTTTTTAACTTAATCGACCTTAATAAGTTACTTTTAGCTACACATACCCACAATTGGTTATGCCATGTTAATTTGGGCCTTGATTTTGGTTACTAAACAGCACAACGACCCATACATAATCATGTTCTTAATGTTCCGTAACTATGTTATCCTCTTGACCCACTACATGCAAACAAGAAAACATAGTGGACTGCTTCTATGATCAACATCATAGTAAAAATCAGTATACATATCTTTTGTTTTACTAGAAAATTAGCAACTGGCCTCTCCTATTCATACAAAATACAGTAGAAGCCAACAAAAGAAAGTACAATACAGCGAATTCATATAGTTAGTAGCAGTGTTGTAAGAGTCGCTAGGCACTAGTCGGTCGGTGGGGTACCGACTAGCGATTAATCGGAATTAATCGGATTGAGATTTTTATATGAAAATTTTAGTTATCTATATGCACACATATTATTAACCCATTTTTTTTAATAATTGGCGGGAATTTATAAGGTTTGGTTTAAATTTGGTCGGGATCTGGCAAAAATTTGAACAGAATAGGACAGTCATTGACCGCCTAGCGATTAATCGGTGGACCTCCCACTAGTGATTAATCGGCGACTAATCGAAATATGGTCAGGATTTTTACAACCATGGTTAGTAACATTTGCGCTATGAAAACTGTTTTAATTTAGTAGCATACATTCCCTCTACTCTATGCCAACATGCTTATTCCATGCAGAAACAGGAATCAGGGATACCAAGTAAAGCAATACGTAGATTAACCGGTACCAAAGGAAGGTACCTCTTAATCTTTTTACTTTCATAATCCTAATCAAAACGGGAACCATATCAAGCGCAAAGCGCGGATGGTATTTCTAGTTTTCTTTAACCTACTAATCCCTTGATTAAAAAATCTGTTTAAATATTCAAGAAACATAATAAAATCCTAAAACAACCATGAACGTAGAAAACTTGCTAAAATTACATAAATACATCAATAACAAGTGTCAGATAAAACAGGTTACAATATGCAATATTAGGTAGAAAAGTTGACTTTGAAGAGTCAACACACAGGATAATACATGACAATACAAAATCATAAGGAATACATTATGTACAAAACAAAAAGACAGTACCATAGCAATAAATTACTCAATTAGCATCTAAAATCAACTTTGTTACACAAATGATGCTATATGGTTCAATACTTATATCCATCTTGTAGTGAGATCTTTACATGACTTCTAACAGCCTGCACTTCCGTCATCGCTGAGGTTTCTTTCCTGTGACACATTAACCGAACTGTTCAAATCCGAACAAAATCATAACCTATAAACATTATCATTTGATCATACCCAGAACTAAAAACACAACTTTGAGCACTTCAAAGTGAATCATTCATGAAACAAGAATTATAACATCCAGTTTTAGATTGAGGCCCAGACCCAGGAAAAATTGAAGCTTTTTTTACAAGTCACAGTTTTTAACAGGGGCGTTCGCAGTCTGATCCAGCCGGTTATTCCACAATAAACCACTAACTATGGTTTCTGAAATCGAAAAAGAAAACCGGCCGGGTTGGTTGGGTCAGGCGGACGGGGTGTTTAGTGGTTTGAATCGGTTTTTAATTTTATTTTATTTTTAAAATTTTTAGTTTGTATTGTTTTTTTTTTTTTTTTGTGAAAAAGATGGTTTATTGATATAATACATATACATAACTGCATATTCTAACATTTAAAAAATTATTAGAAATAATCCAAATGAATGGTTTTGATGCAGTTTCGTATGCGATCAAATGGTTCAAGAACAAATAGTTAATCAAAGTCTCAAAAGGGAACCAAAAAGGTTCAGGAACATTTTTTTTTTTCAATAATCAACATAAACAGAAAAACAATAAACCCTAGATGCCCTATTTATAACTATGAAAAAGATAAAATAGAAAATTCAAATTTTAAATAAAAATATAAGATATGCTGATATGCTCCTGCATCATTCTCCCCCTCTTCGAAAAAAACTCGTCCTCGAGTTTTGCCTTCAGACCAAAGCCACCCGGATCATAGGGAACATCAACCCGAACCTGAATTACTATTATCGCACCCCACCCAAAGAATTCTACTTCACGGTTTGTCTCGCCTAGTTCTTGACCTAAAACACCTGGATCGAATGGAGCATTGAACCGACTCCCGAATTGGATTTGGGTGTTCACAGGTGGTTCCGGTTGAAGTTCTGGGGAAGTCACACCCATAAGCCCATGGCTCTTTTTAATTTTATGATAATCTTCCAAAATTGTACACCCACTGGACATGTATATCGGCCCAACAATATTAGTCAACAATCTATATAGTCTGTCACCCTTTTTTGATTCACCCACCGACGCAACTTTTGTTTCTAAATCTTTGCCACAATTAAAATGGCTAGAGCTTTGAAAATTATACACAAAATCTTCATGCGCACATGGATTTCCACTTTGTAGGTTTTTTCTTGTCACCATACCCCTTATAACCTTGATGTTCCTCCATATTTACGTAAATATTATTATTATTATTTTTTCTTGAGATCTCATCAATAATAGATATATCAAAATTCAAACCTACCTTATCCTTTAGTGTATTCAAACCTTCCACAACTATTGGCGGAAATAACGGAGTTTCCAACCCAACATCACCAGGCGCATGGGCACCGATAGCCACCACCTTGCCGACAATATCCACCACACAACCACCATTATTATCCGTTTCATACCTTAAAAATTCATCAAAAATACCCGCAAATGTCTTCGCGTATTCCGTAATCTTTGCCATCAACGGCTTACCATCTTCTTCTTCTCCGTGCGCTTCAACTTGTTCGTCCTCTTGAACAGTAGTCCCGTTAAGAACCTTTTACACAAACACACATTCTTCCTCATTGGGTTTAATCCCGTCTTCATCGAATCGGGGTTCTTCTTCCGACAAACTCTCTTGATAGATCGGTTCGTAGAACCGGGGTGGGTGACGACCAAACGGATGCTCCTCTCCGTCACCACCTTCGTCCTAGACGACGGTGCTCGACTCGGTTTCCGTCTTGCGCATCTCCCGTTGCAACTCTAGATCTCGGATTCGTTGATGGAGTCGTCTGATCTCTTTAAGATCTCGGACTCGTTGTCGGAGCCTTTTGATCTCTTCAAGATCTTGGACTCGTTGTCGGAGTCTTTTGATCTTAATAATATCACGTGGATCACGGTTTCTGATCTCGTTGCCTCGGCCGGCGAATCTACGATCACAATTTAATCGATCTCCACGAACACGTGAATCACCAATGTTCTTTTTGATGCCTCGGTCGGCGACTCTTCGAACAAAACATTTGCCTTCACGTAGAGCCATTTGAAAACCAAAGCTCTGATACCACCTGATGCAGTTTCGTATGCGATCAAATGGTTCAAGAACAAATAGTTAATCAAAGTCTCAAAAGGGAACCAAAAAAGGTTCAAGAACATTGTTCTTTTTTTCAATAATCAACATAAACTGAAAAACAATAAACCCTAGATGCCCTATTTATAACTATGAAAAAGATAAAATAGGAAATTCAAATTTTATATAAAAATATAAGATATGCTGATATGCTCCTGCATCAGGTTTGGTTTAGGACTTTACGCGCCCAGGTCCAAGTTCCAAACCGACAGCCGGGCATGTAAACAGATCAACATACATATATCATTATGACATTTGTAATCAGAATATAGCAGTGTTTACATCAAGATGACCACAACTAACTAGACAGTAATATAAGTGCCTCAACAAATACAAACTTCTGAACCAAAGAAATGTAATACTCGGGTCATCTTTAGGGCACCTTAATTTGTCAGTAAAAAATCCCGTCAATAGGACACGTAAACGGTCAAAACAGTACCATTAACTTGGACAGCATATATCTCAAACCGGCTGAACCGGAAAATTTGCTTCGGTGTAAGCAATTAGGTCAATATCGCTAGAATTACGGGCAAAACGACCAAGAAAGATTGGGGTAGTGAAAGCAATCATGCTAGGATGAAACAGGAGTATGACATGAATCATTATGACATTTGTAAGCAGAGTATATCAGCAAGATGACTACAACTACGTAGACCATAAATGAAGTGCCTCAAGAAATATAAATTTTTGAACCAAATATATGTAATCCTCAGGTCGTATTAGCTAATAGGGTTCTGGTTGTGAATGACAAAGCAAATTTGACTTAACTTCTACAAACAGTGTATTTGGGGTGTTATGACCCCTAAAATTTACAACCACATATCATTGGTTCAATCAGTTGTCCGGTTTCTTCCCCATTATTTCAATGTAAGCTGCTTTTGACATAAAAGAACCACCATTTATGATTAAAGAGCCTAACCGAGTGAGTTTTTCTTTCTTTTACTTGTGCTAATTGTTCTCGATAATGTGTGATTCCAATTATGCTGATGTTAAATACAGTAATAACAGTGAGTCATTGTTAGAGTCGTAAGCAAAACAATTACATTTATCACGAAAAGTGCACTAATTTTAACGTTATTTTACTAATTTCGTGAAAATAATGTTAAAAGAGGGGGATGGTTAATCATGCATTATGTCGTAGCGTTGATAGCCGAAAGACAAGGGAGTACATGCACTAATTGGCCTTTGTCTCAATTGCCGAGTGTTATGTGCCTTATGTCCAAGGCTTGATACAAAACTACCATCGAGCCAGGGGTTTCACTGGAAGCAGCCTCTCTATTCCTACGGGGTAGAGGTAAGGCTGTCTACATCTTACCCTCCTCAGACCCTACCTTAGCTTTGCTATTGATGGGATTTACTGAGTATGATGATGATGATGATTCCAAACAGATTTACCCAGCAAAAACCCATGAATTATTCATAGCTATTTCTGGTTCTAACTCAATTATCTCATCTATTTAACTAACAAAGACAACACATAGTTGCAACTAATATCCAATTATCAGTGATCATCAAATTTCAGAAATTAATTAGCACCAGTGTTATACCTGTACTCAAGGAACCCGTAGCAGATGATCTCTTATTCTTCTTCTTCTTCTTCTTCTTATTTTTCATCTTCTCAAGCTCAACTTGAGTTTCCATAAACATATTCAACCTCTGAAACTCAAGTTCTCTAGTAAACTCCATCCTTTGCTTCTCCAACTTCACCATCTCCTCCTGCTTCAAATTCTCCATCCTCTCATAAACCTCCCCAAACCGAACAATCGCCCTCGCCAATTCCTTATACGCCATCATCCCATCCGAATCATCCAAACTCTCCATCCTCCCAACACTCTCATCATCCGATCCACCCGAGTACACAACACCCTTCACATCAGGGTTCGGGTTCGAACCCGACTTAACCGTAACCGAAACAACAGCCGTTTTAGGAGTGTTTATTTTCTTCCGGGTCACACTACCGCCCGTCCCGATCAGATCACCAAGGCGGGTAAAAAACGGCCACTTAGACGGCGTCGTTTTGGACTTCTCAAGCTTATACTTCTTTTTCAAAGTATCGATCCTGTTCTTACACTGGACATCCGTTCTGGGTACCTTCAACAGGTCACGGTTAGCGTTAACGGCGTCAGCCACATCCTTCCAATCTTTTTGACGGAGGTTACCACGGTTGAGTTGGAGATAACGGTCGCCCCATGACTCGATCAACGTCTCGGTTTCGGATTCAGTCCAGCAGTCTTCTCTTCCTCCTCCGCCGTGGTGGCGGGAAGTGTGGTGGTTGTTAGTCATTGACGGTGGTTTGGGGTTAGGTGGGGGTTAGGGGGAGTGGAGGAAAAAGCATCGGGGGGATGTGAAAAGTGAGTGGGAGATGGTATGATGGCCGTTCATCTGACCGGAGATTTAACGGTCAACAGTTATTGGGAGGGTTGGACGGAAAACGGGAAAAGTGTGGGGTTTTACCGTTAATTGTTTTTTAACAGGTAGCTGTCAAAGTAAACTGTTTGGAAGTCGGAAGTGTGTGTGTTTTACGGTTTTACCGTAGGTTTTCCAATTAACATATATTACCCGATTGGGAACATGTCGTTGACGGTTTGAGTAGGGAGTTTTGGGTAGTGATATCAATACATGCTTACCGTCTTATTTGTTTGCCGCCCCAAAATGTGTTATTAATAAACTCGAAAAAATCAGAAGGGATTTTATTTGGGGTAAGTCAGTTACGGGGAGCAAACTTAGATGGATTCGGTGGGAGCTTCTTATGAAGTCTAAAAAACTGGGCGGTATGGGTGTCGGAGGGATTCAAGGATTTAATCAGGCTATGCTTGTTAAATGGTGGTGGAGATTCAATTCTAATCCCAATCAGCTTTGGGCGAAAGTGGTGAAAGCGATTCATAAGGGTAATGATGCAAACGATTCCTCCCGGCTTATCCATGTTAAAAAAACGATACCGGGAGTGTGGAAGGATGTAAGCTCAGTGGAGTCGGCTTTGGCGAGTTCCGGAATCAATATAACAGAGAATTTTATCAAAGATGGGGCTGGATGGAAGTGGAGGACCGCCACTGATGACGTGTTTTCGGTGAAGCAGGTCCGATCGGACCTTGACCTGGCTGCCGAGGTGTCAACGAATGATAGATTCATTTTTTAGTGGAATTCTTGGGCGCCTCCAAAAGTTAACTTCCTGCTTTGGAGGGCAATCATCGGTAAAATCGCGTCCAAGGTGGGTCTCGTTCAAAGGGGAGTTCAACTTCCGGATAGTCTGTGTCCTAGATGTGGGATAAAAGATGAAAATCCCGACCATATTTTTGTTAGTTGTCTTTGGACGAGATGTATATGGTGGAATATTTTATCTTGGGTCCGTATTCGTTTTCCTGGGGATATCCGCAATCTTAAAGACCTTACTTCCGACATTTCTTCGTACCTGGGAGGGAAGGTTTGGAAGAGGGTGGTGTACACGATCGTTATGGCAACTGTTTGGAGAATTTGGAGCGCTAGAAACGAGAAGACTTTCAACGGGAATTTCATTCCTATCGACAAAACCGTAGAGTTGATCAAAGAGGACGCTTTCCTATGGATTTGCAATCGGGCTTCTTCCAAAAGGCCAGTTTGGGAGAAGTGGAAGGATTTTGAGATTTTAGATTTGATGTAATTTTGCTTTTGTTCTCGTTTGTTTTTCTTTTCCTGTTCTGTTTTCTCAGCCCCTTGCTGGCTCTTTATATTTATATATAAAGTGTGGTTGTCGTTCAAAAAAAAATACATGCTTACCGCCTGACTTTCTTAAAACGACACCTTTAATACCGGTCATATAGGTCTATACGGATCGTATTACCTTTTCAATTTCCAATAAATATTGATTTGTCAGATTTTGTCTATTTGACTGGATCTATACGGGTCGTATAGGTCTATACAGGTCGTATTGGTTAAGTTTTTTTTTTACAATTTTTTATACATTTGTTTATGGTTTTAACAAAGTTTTCAAAAAAAAATATTTATTTTTTTTAAATAAAATCTTCCTTAATTTTTTTTAAGAATACCATGTACAATGTAGTATAGTATAGATGAGGTATAGGTCCCGTATCGCATCGGTTAATTTGTAATTTTAAAGGTATTTTGTTTGTATAATGTATTTAGAGTAAATTGCCATTTTAGTCCCTGAGATTTGGTCCAAATTGTCATTTTAGTCCAAATAATTTTTTTCCTCATATGGGACTCTGACTTTTCCATTTTCTTGCCATTTTGATCACATTGTCTAACTCAGTCTAAAAATCTGGTTATAACCAGGGGTATTTTTGTCATAATTGTTGTGTAATGATAACCATGGGTAGTTTACAACATAATTTATAAACCTCATAATAATTTAATGCCAAAAATACCCCTAATTATAACCTGGTTTTTATACTAAGTTAGGCAATGTGATCAAAATGGCAAGAAAAAGGAAAAGTCAGGGACCCATAGGAGAAAAAAAAACTATTTGGACTAAAATGGCAATTTGGACAAAAACGCAGGGACTAAAATGGCAATTTACTCATATATTTAAAGTGTTTTTTGTTTGTTTAATGGATACAACACGTAAAGTAACCGACAATATACCCCAAAATACTTCACCGTATAGACATAATACGTCATAATACAGAACAATACGACAAGTAGAGACATACTACGCCATAATACGCGATAACATGACACGTATAGACAATCTACACCCTAATACGACACTTACAGACAATAAACGTGACAATACCAAACGTCACCGACATGACCCGTACGGTCAATATATGCCATAATATGGAACATATTGACAATATACGTCATAATACGACATTTACCGAAAAAATACGCAATTAATGATATTCTAAGACGCGTATACATATAACACGACACATTAGAGTACAAGTGGATTTCAAACAAAAGTGTATGTAATCATAGAATACGATAATCACACGCAACCGAACGTCCCCGAAACGACGCATTTTGAAGTTATACTTCATAAAATGACAAAATACGCAAAAATTCGTCAAAATACGATACGTATACGCGTCGAACCGAGGAAAACACGAAAAAAACAATTTTTGCTATTATAGCCAATACGATCATATCCGCCTATACTTTGTCGTATTGCAGACTAATACACATTGTATAGGCCTATACGATGCGTATTACCCCCTGATTTCTAAAAGAACTAGGGGGTCTTTTGAAAATTCAGGGGGGTAATACGCATCGTATAGGCCTGTACGATGCGTATTACCCCCATGAATTTTCAAAAACACAATTAGTATGCAAAACGATACAATTTTGGCCTATACGATCGTATTGGCCAAAATCCCAACACATGTATTTTTTTTTCTCTGTTCGACGCGTATACTTGTCGCATTTTGACGAATATTGGCGTGTTGTGTCATTTTATGAAGTATACCTTCAATACGTGTCGTTTCGATGACGTTCGGTTCCGTGTGGTATCGTATTCTATGATTACGTGTAATTTTGTTTGGAATCCACTTGTACTCTTGTGTGTCGTGTTGTATATATACGTGTCGTACGATATCATTACTTGGCGTATTTTGTCGTATAAGTGTAGTATATACTACAATTATAACATAGATAGTATAGTGTAGTAAAAATGTACCAAACCTATACGACATGTTAAATTTTTAAAAATGTTTTTTGTTTAAAAAATAAAAAAAAAATTCTTTTATTAAAATTTGTTAAAACTATGATTAAATGTATACAAAAATTTGTAAAAAAAAAAAGTGTAGTATATAATACGGTTATAACGTAGATAGTATAGTATAATAAATATGTACCAAACCAGTACGACATGATAAATTTTTAAAAATGTTTTTTGTTTAAAAAATAAAAGAATTCTTTTATTAAAATTTGTTAAAACTATGATTAAATGTATACACAAAGTTTTTTTTTTTTTTTAAGTTTTATGCATTTATAACATAGAGAGTATACTATAATAAACATGTACCAAACCTATACAACAAGATAAATTTTTAAAATTGTTTTTTGTTTAAAAAATAAAAGTATTCTTTTATTAAACTTTTTTAAAACTATGATTAAATGTATAAGAAAATGTAAAAAAGTGTAGTATATAATACGATTATAACATAGATATTATAGTATAATAAACATGTACCAAACCTATACGACATGATAAAATTTTAAAAATGTTTTTTGTTTAAAAAATAAAAGAATTATTTTATTAAACTTTGTTAAAACTATGATTAAATGTATACAAAAATTTGTAAAAAAAACAAGCGATACGACCCGTATTGGTCCAGCCAGCCGCCAGACAAGGACTGACACCTGCAGATTTGACTTTTGGCTTTTGAACCTATATAACCCGTATAGCCCTATACGACCCGTATTGAAAAAGTAAAGTGTTCGAATAGATTAGCTGTTGTGCCAATAGAATCCTCTTACCCATTGAGGTTGAATGTTTGAGGTTGTTTTCAACGATCAACTGACCGTTTGGTTTAATAAAAAAAATACACCGCATCTCTATTTAAACAATTAAATATTTATGTATTGATTTTACTTTTAGTCATGTCTTAATTTAAATTTTAACTAGAAGATTGAACCGTGCGCGTTGCGCTGCGGTCAACGAAATTAACATGATGTTGATCAGATTCACATTTACAATGTGTTAAAGATGTTTTTGTCGGTTAAGTTTGTATTACTATCTTAGGGGGGTGGGGGTGGTCATCACTCATCACTCACAACACCCAATCAAGTTCCGCCAAGTCATCAACCATTTTTCTATCACTCACGAAATTTTTTAGTGGCAATGGTCATCACTCACAACACCCAACAATAAACCCTCACACCCCCCTCACATCCATTTATCACTCACAAACCATAACGCGTGAAATATATCACACACATCATTCCATCAGTCGTTGCATATGAAGGTGGCGGTGGGAATTTGTGGACTTCCACGCTTGGTGGATCCCCTGTCACGCACCACCCCCACTGGCCTTATACAAATAAGTAATTCACCAAATAATCTCAATACAATTAATGGTATCATAATTACTACGGTACATGACTTGTATCCATATAAATAACATATCGTATTAAGCTCCCCGCGTTGCGGCGGGGGTGTAAAACCGTGACAAATAGCACCAATGCCACACTATAGCCAACGACCACCAACATTGAAGTTGCGGCGTCTTAACGTGGAAAAATTAGACCGACGTATATAAATAGAAAATAATAACTAACTCGATTTAGGACTCGCACGTTGTGACGAACTTATTATACGGGAAAAAAATAGACGACGTAAACACACTGAACCACACACGTACGTTGCCCCATGTTAACTCGCAAAATTTAGAACGAAGCGTATAACAAAACATAAAATCGTTGAACCACACACACACATTGTGCCGTGTTAAGTCGCAAAATTTATATCTAGACGTAAAACGAAAAATTTTGTAAAATATGAAAAACATAGCGGATCAAAGTTGAAAGTAAAAAAAGTTGTGAGGTTAAATTGGAAAAACTAAAAACTTTTGGGTTAAAACTACAAAATCAAGTAGTTTTGGGTTTAAAGTGAAACATCAATTTAAAAAAAAAAAAAAACCAAAACATGGGGTACAACACCACTAAGCATCATGTACAACACAACTATGCACAAAAAACTCATTAAGCATCATGTACAAACCAACTATGCACAAACATCTTTCAAATTAATAGTATATAAATTATGTGTTTAAAAACATAATTGTTAAATAAAAACAAAAAGGGAAAAAAAGATTTGTAGGATAATGCAGCCATCATATAAAATACTTTAGGGTACTTTAGGGTAGTGGAAGGAGGGAGTGAGATGGCACTGCTTGTATGATTTGAGGGTTTCAAAGTAGTCTTCTCATCCCCTAATATCATACACATTATGGTTTTTTAAACTTATCTCATTCCTGAATACATATGTCATTACTCGCCCCAAATGTTTCATGTTTCAGTTTTATCTACTGTTTTCGCATTCGATTGGCATCCTTAATCAAGGGTCAGTCCATAAGGTCTTTAAAATGGACTATCGACCTCAAAAATTTAAGTGTAGTATATAATACGGTTATAACGTAGATAGTATAGTATAATAAATATGTACCAAACCTATACGACATGATAAATTTTTAAAAATGTTTTTTGTTTAAAAAATAAAAGAATTCTTTTATTAAAATTTGTTAAAACTATGGTTAAATGTATACACAAAGTTTTCTTTAAAAAAAAGTTTTATATATACATTTATAACATAGATAGTATAGTATAATAAACATGTACCAAACCTATACAACATGATAAATTTTTAAAAATGTTTTTTGTTTAAAAAATAAAAATATTCTTTTATTAAACTTTTTTAAAACTATGATGAAATGTATAAGAAAATGTAAAAAAGTGTAGTATATAATACGGTTATAACATAGATAGTATAGTATAATAAACATGTACCAAACCTATACGACATGATAAAATTTTAAAAATGTTTATTGTTTAAAAAATAAAAGAATTATTTTATTAAACTTTGTTAAAACTATGATTAAATGTATACAAAAATTTGTAAAAAAAAAAAAACAAAGCGATACGACCCGTATTGGTCCAGCCAGCCGCCAGACAAGGACTGACACATGCAGATTTGACTTTTGGCTTTTGAACCTATATAACATGTATAGCCCTATACAACCTGTATTGAAAAAGTAAAGTGTGCGAATAGATTAGCTGTTGTGCCAATTGAATTCCTCTTACCCATTGAGGTTGAATGTTTGAGGTTGTTTTCAACGATCAACTGACCGTTTGGTTTAATAAAAAAATACACCGCATCTCTATTTAAACAATTAAATATTTATGTATTGATTTTACTTTTAATCATGTCTTAATTTAAATTTTAATTATGTGTTTTAAAACATAATTGTTAAATAAAGGGTTAAGTTATTCTACAAAGGCTTCTAATTGTAAGAAGTGTAAGAAGGATTTATAGAGTGACAAGTGTCCAATAACCTAAAACTAAACCCACTACATCACCACCAAAAACCTAAACACCCACCCCCACCACCACCCAAAAACCTAACCCCCCCCCCCCCCGCAAAAAAAAAACTATACCTCACCAAAAAAACCTAACCCCCACCCCTCACCTCCACCCCCCAAAAACCTAAAAAAAACCTAACCTCCCACCCCCCAAAAACCTAAAAAAACCTAACACTCCCCCCCCCCCCCCCAAAAAAAAAAAACCTAAAAAAAAAAAAAAAAAAAAAAACTAAACACCCACCCCCACCACCACACAAAAACCTAAACCCCCACCCCCTCGGCAAAAAAAAAAAAAAAAAAAAAAAAATTTTTTTTTTTTTTTTTTTTTTGGGTGGGTGATGTGGGGGGGGGGGGGGGGTGTTTGGTGGTGGTGGATGTTTAAGTTTTTTTTTTTTTTTTTTTTAGTGGGTTTTTTTGTGTAGTGGGTTTTTTTAGGTTATTGGACACTTGTCACTCTATAAATCCTTCTTACACTTCTTACAATTAGGATCCTTTGTATTTGATCCTAATCCGTTAAATAAAAACAAAAAGGGAAAAAAGATTTGTAGGATAATGCAGCCATCATATAAAATACTTTAGGGTAGTGGAAGGAGGGAGTGAGATGGCACTGCTTGTATGATTTGAGGGTTTCAAGGTAGTGTTCTCATCCCCTAATATCATACACATGATGGTTTTTTAAACTTATCTCATTCCTGAATACATATGTCATTAATCGCCCCAAATGTTTCATGTTTCAGTTTTATCTACTGGTTTCGCATTCGATTGGCATCCTTAATCAAGGGTCAGTCCATAAGGTCTTTAAAATGGACTATAGACCTCAAAAATTTAAGTTGCATTATTTTCAAGAAACTTCCTCAATCCAAACTCTTTAATTTGTTTTAAAAAAATATTTGAAATCTATCATAGTAAGATTTTCATAACAAATATTTATGTCATAGTAAGATTTCCCTATCAAATGTTTATATGTCATTATAACTTTATCAAATCTCTTCTTTATTTCTTTTATAAAGATTATCTTCTTATGGAAGTAGTCAAATTTTTATAAATATGGTTGCTTCGGTATCATCACATCTGGAAGCTCGAGGAAGTTTTGGATCGTTCATTCGTCTTACTGGTGTTGGATCAGAACAATTCCACCGACCTTCTTCATTAAATTTTCAAGCTCGAGGAACTTATGGATCAATCATTCGTCTTACTGGTACTTGATCAAATAACTTTATCGTACTTTATCTGCACTAACTTCATCAAATCCACAAGCTAGAAAAACTTTGGGATCATTCATTCTGCTTACTAGTACTAGATCAGAACAACTCCATCGTAATCCATATACACGCCTTTTACATCAAATCCTTCTGGAATATTCATTCCTCTTATTGATTATGTTGCACCGTCTCAGATTCTTGAGTTCCTGCTCCAAAACCTTTAATTGAGTATGTAGAGGAAGATGATGTGGAATGGCCTCACCTTATGTATGAAGATTCCCCACCAATGACTAAATAGAAACACAAATGAATTGAAATAAAAGCATGCAAAGTAATAACACTTTGCTTTATAATAGCCCCCCTTTTTGGTTTTGTAGTGTAGCTACATCCACAATACTAGCTTTAATTTAAGAGGTAAACAAGGAACCACTATTATTTATTTATTTGTTTTGCCTGTTTCTTTGAGTTCTCTCTAAATTCTTCAAGGAAAATAATAATAAAACCAAGGAAGATTATATATGCAAAATTACCAAAGCCAATTTCAAACACAACTTAGATCTTTTAACTACAACCACATTTAAAAATCTCGTATGTAGTCGTGGGTTAGAGTCCCACGGATAGCGCCAATAAAGTAACAAGGATCGGAACCAAAGGTTTGATCTAAAGCTTCCACATGAACGACCTTCAAGTATCATAAAATTACCTCCATGAGTTGAAATCTACAAAATAGTAAGCATCGTTAGATTCATGACAGGAAGAGGATTCTCCCTGCAACAACCATCAAACATGAGAATAAGTATTGATTTGATCAAAGAAGAGAAAGTTAGAGAGAGGGGGAATAGAGAACAAGTTACCTATGGAGAATGACTTGACCTCTATTTATACTAAGAATTGTTAGATGTCTTTTTCATCGGGATAGGTGATCCCCTAATGGTTGTAATAGAATGATGTCATCACCTCGTCTCCTATTGGTGAGTGAGTCTTAATGCATAAGGGGATGCCATTCCACATCAACAAGATTGGGGGGACTTGGGTATGATTGATAAAATTCAATACCCGACCTAGATTTGACCGGATTTGATACCACGTCTCTTCAATTGGAAATTGACTAAAGGTCCATCATTAATCAAACAAAATCGATGGAATATGTTTTTACGCAACATCGTTGATTCTACAAATAGATTTTGAAACTAACAATCCATAATGATTCCATACATCAATATAACAATCAATCAAGTTCAAACATATGAAACATAGTTGTCAAATTACTAGTTTAGGTTGTGTCACGTGTTAAAACAAATGTCGGTTGAAACTGATTGTTTTTAGTACAAGTCAAATGGGTTGTTGATTTTTCTATGGAATATTGTCACACCCGGTCATAGGCGGAAGCACGAGGTGTGATCGTGATTGATTATCATTGCATACGAATTAGCAAACATACTATATGATTAAAATAAACTCCAAATGCCATTCCATAAGTTTCAAAATACAAACATAAGTTAACAATATTGTCTACATCACTTTCCAAAAAGAATTAAGTTTTAAAAGTCAACAACATAGTTCAAGTTTAAAAGATCAGGAATTTATTTCTCATATCACCGCAAGAAGGCGAGATAAAAGGAACAAACCCTTCAAAAGTGGCATGGAGTTATGACGCTTGACATCTTGAAGCAGAGTTCCCACAAAGATTCCACTAATTTCCTGAAATACATGTAAGTTTGAAAAATGTCAACATAATTGGTGAATTTATATAGTTATTGTGTAATAAATGAATATTTGTAAAATGTGAGATGTATTTGTATGAAAATCGGCATGTAAATGTAAATTAAATCGTGATCATTTTGCAAGAACATTAATATGTGTGACGACATAGGAAGCAATCCAAACCTTGACAATTTTTTTGTGCCGATTACCCTCGACTGGGACACAAAAGCGCTCTTCCGTATGGGTCATATGGACCAAGAGTGGGGCTCGTCAAAACCCAATAGATCTACCCCTTTCTGTTCCTCAGTCTAAACCCGATTAATAGTGCTTAAGTACAACCCTATTCGCATGTGATCTAGTTGTTTCAATTACCTAGTCTAACATACCTTTTGTACATGTATTTCCCCCAAAAGTTTTAAAAAACTAGAAAACGTTTAAAAGAGGGGACATTAACTCATAGTTTTGCGTCCTGAAGCGTCGTAAATTCACCGGTACTTCTCTTGTTTTGCAACGTAACCTACAAGTGTCCTAAATATGTTAACCACCTAAGCTTACGATTACTATGTACAAGTTACCCATGTTGATTATGTATTGGTTTTGTCTTAGGGCATGTATTCTTGAGTTGTTATTATATATTTTACAAAATATATTTAGTTTTGTATACTTGTGAGTGGTGTTAACGGGTCTAGTCCCTCTTGCGACTTCGTGCCTCGCACTGTGTGGGTCGTGCCCATTGTAGTCGGGTCTCACTCGTTTGTCGCGTTATCTTTATTTTAAAATGTATTTTCTATATGTAAGTATATATATTTTTACACTCAAATAAATAAATATATATATATATATTGAATTTTTGTATACGGTATGTGTTAAAAAATAATATATTTTAACTTATCTTTGTATAAGTATTCTTGTATTATTTTGTGTATTCTTGTCTTTGTATTCGTTCGACCAAGTTAAAGTACATTTATACTTTTATTAATTAATATTTTCAATATTATTTTAGTATAAATATATTTGTAATTTTACCTATGTATTTTGTACTTAATGTCAAAAATCATTTCTTGTGATTTTATATTTTTCGGAATTATATTTCTTAAAATAATATAGGGTAAATTACTTTTTGAGTCCCTGTGTTTTATGGTTTTAACCACTTGAGTCCAAAAGGAAAAAGTTTAACGACCTGAGTCCCCATAAGTATTTTCTTTAACCATTTGAGTCCAAATTTCTAACACTGTTAAAATTTTTTGGTTAAGCATTGTTAAATGACCAAAATACCCTTATATTTAAAAAATAAAACTCTCGCTCTCTCTCTCTTTCTTCACCCTTCACTCACTCTCTCTGGTCTTTCTTTCTCTCTTCCACTTCTTTCCTTTTCTTCTTCCAGAAAACTCCCACACACTTTCACACTTTCTATCAGGAAAATCTAGAGAGAGAAATAGTTAAAGAGAGAGATTCACGACAGAGATGAACGGCGGTGAAGATGAACGTCGACAAAGATGAACGGCGGTGAAGATGAACGGCGACTACGATTGACAAATCACGATGGTTCCGACGACAGAAGATATGAAATCCGGTGACTGATGAGGTCCCTGACAACCACCAATAGATTGAAGGTTACTAAAAGGTTACGATGGTGTTTCGTGATGATTAGATGATGGGTCCGATAACTGTTAACTCACTCCGATGGTGGATGTTGGTGACGGACGATGATTAACAAAACACCTACACTTGATTCAATACTCTTCAAAATGGTAAATTAACACCTACACTTGATTGAATACTCTTCAAAATGGTAAATTAACACCTACACTTGATTCAATACTATTCAAAATGGTAAATTAACCTCACTAGCTTGTTTAATTTCATATCTGTAACATCAAATTTGCGATTTCGTTTTTTCTAGGGTTTTGGTGGTTAGATTTGGCTATTGATTTGATTTGGTTTGAACATTTGATTATACAAAGACGGGGATGGTGGTGCAGTGGTGGAAATCCACTGCAGTAATTTAACCTGTGGGAGATGGAGGACTCCGTCACGGTGGTGGTGGGTGTTTGGAGGTGGCGGTAGTGCGATGGTGGTGGCAGTGGTGGGGATGATGGTCGGGCAGTGGTGGGGATTGTGGCTATGCGGTGGTGTTTAGATAGAAAGAGAAGAGACTTGTACTGATGTGCATATAAGACATGTACTTTGTGTGTAAATGACCAAATTACCCTCATAATTAACAAACTTGGTGGATGCAGTTAGAAATTTGGACTCAAATGGTTAAACAAAATGCTTATGGGTACTCAGGTAGTTAAACTTTTTGCTTTTGGACTTAAGTGGTAAAAACCCATAAAACACGAGGACTCAAAACTTTTTATGGCTTGTTTAATATATGTATATATATATATATATATATATAGGGGAAGGTTCATTGGGGAAGACTAAAAAAGTGGAGAACAGCGGGAAACCGACTCAAACGAACTCCGATTGGACTCATTCCAGCGGCGTTGGAACTGGCTCGTCAAACCCTAACTAGGATCTCTTAACCCTAAACCCTAAATCCTAACTCCTAAACTCTAAACCCTAAAGCTAAAAAACAAGGCTAAAATCTAAACTAAACCGTAAAATCTAAACTATAAACCCTAAAGGCTAAACCTAAAGCTAAACCCTAAAGCTAAGCCCTAAACCCTAAAGCTAAACCCTAATATATTTAGGGTTTAGGGGTTATGATTTAGGGTTAAGAGATCCTAGTTAGGGTTCGACGAGCCGGTTCCAACGCCGCTGGAATGGGTCCAATCGGAGTTCGTTTGAGTCGGTTCCCCACTGTTCCCTACTTTTTTAGTGTTCCCCGATGAACCTCACACTATATATATATAGGGTCAGGATTTAGAGAAAACGGTGAAAAGTGTGAGAACGGTGAGAACGATTATGGATCGTCCGATCAAAACAATCCATGGACTAGATTGCGCGGTGGCGTTTTTGTAAATAACATCAATATTATTAGGTGGGACGCGTTTCATTAAGGGTAAAAGGGTCTTTTAGACCTCATATTCAAAACGCCATCAAATGATAAAGCGCCAAACAAAAAAATAAAACGCCATTAAAAACAAAACGCCAAAAATTTAAAACAAAACGCGTTGAATATTACAGGAAGATGAAACAACACAAATAACTGAATTTCAGTTAATAACATTTATTAGAAGAAATTCCCTCGTAAATTACGCGCCGAAAACATCATTATATAAACAAACGTAAAAACATAGCTTCCATAATCACTTCAATCTATCCATTTTCTGCAAAAAAAAAAACATCCTTAACCAAAACGCCAACTTAAATAAAACGCCAAAAATGGCAACAATGGTTTCGTGGAGATACACTCCGGGGATCAGGCGATACGTCCTCCATTTTGACAACAGAAGGAGGGCGTATGTTAAGACGGTCAAGGCAATTCTAAAAATGGAAGAAGAGATACAGAGGCAAATCTTATCCATTGGCATCGCTCTAGACAACCATTGCCATGAAACGCATATGCTTATGAAAGCATTAACCAGCAAATTTGGACAAATCAAACGAGATATGAAGCCAGACCTTGTCATGACATCATGGCGTTTTTATGATGAAACAAACATGGTGACGGTTACATACGACAGCGGAGAGGAGGAAATCTACTGGCTAGAGAAATTCATGACAAAGCAGCGACTGGGTTTCATGGAAGAATTGCATAACGCCAAATGTACCAACACAGAAATAGACTCAAAATTGGAGTTAATGCAAGACATGTTCAGGTGGAGGCTTCAGAATCTTCAGGAACAAGAAGCTGATGAAGGTGAATGGGATGACATGGATGAAGATCAAGATGAAGAATCCGAGGAGGAAGAAGATGACACAAGTGATGGATACTATTCAGATAAAGTACCTTCTAACGAAGGATTTTATGTTTTTTTCCTCTTTTTTTTCTTCTATTTAATCTTCTTTTTTTAAGATAATTAAATGATATATTTCTATCTTTATTAGCAAAACGCCAAAATTATACTAAAAATGGTTAACCCTAACAAAACGCCAAAAATAACAAAATATTTTTCCAGCTTAATATTTTATTTACTCCGTTATTGTATTTTGTCATGTTGGTCTGCATAAGACCATTTAAAAAAATGTCAAACTTAGAAGATGGGACGTCTATAACCTATAAAACTGATAAAAGCTGATCAACAAACTAAATACAAAAAACAGTAACTGAAAAAACAGTTACTTTATTACTATCATTTATTACAATAAAAAGTCCCGCCTAAACTACGAGCCAAAAAATTCCTATACGAGAGGGGTCTATACACAATGAAATTAATCACACCCAGAAAAACACAAAAAACGCCATATCCTCTAGAAACCACTCCCTTTAAAACGCCACAGATGTCAAAGCTTTCACTGAAATGGATCCTTTTTCTGAGGAGGTTAACTCAATAATATTTTGTTGGATGAGATGGACAAATATTCAAGAAAAAGAGACTGATGACAGTGATATGCCATCATGTGAGCTTTCTTCTTGATGATTATAGGCATGGAAGAAAGGGTTCAACACAACTGAAAAATACTATTTTGGACTCCATTATTACAAATAGCATGAAGCAAGAGTTGATCTTCAATGACATGCCACCAAACAAGAATATCTCACCAAAAAACAGGATGCCACTAAGCAGCTTCTTCTGAAAAAGATGGGATTTATGTAGGAAAGTTGGCATCTAGCTAAAGTATTCAAAAAAGGTTCAAAACGCCAAAACAAATTCAAGAAAGATAGAGGCCGATGACAGTGAAGATTCGGAAGAGAAATTAGATTACCATTTTTTATTATTTTTGTTTTCATTTTATATTGTTTTGATATCAAGTTATATGTTGATTTGTTATCTAATTCTCTATAAATAAAATACATTATTATATAAAACGCCAAAAACTACAAACACCAAAACGATAGAAGTATGAAAACTGGGAGAACAGCTGCTGGCAAAACACCTTGTAAAGGGTATTAAACGCCAAAAAATTCACTAAACGCCAAAAAAAAATTGGACTTATTGTAATCTTATGCAAATAATAGTGACTCGTAGTGAATTATTATACAAAACGCCATAAACGCAAAAAAAAAATTAACAAGAAAACGCTATAACGCCAAAAAATTACATATGTGATAAAAAAAATTAATTCAACGCCAAAAAGTTAAAAAAATACAATTAACGCCAAAAAAAACTTAGACGCCATAAAAATATTATACCGCGTTTGGAAATAAAAACAAGAATGAAAAGACAAAAAAGCCCCTCCGCCCTTCTCTATGTCGCGGGACACGTGTTGGGCCAGGATGCATTCTCACCGTTCTCACACTTTTGAGCGTTTTCTCCTGATCCCGTTTATATATATATATATATATATATGTCCATATGTCCAACTGTCCAAGATATTTGTTAAGGAAATATATATAAATATATATTTCGTATTTTGTCTATTGTAACATTTCTATTTTTATATAAGAATTATAGGTTGTTTAAATTTATTAATCATTAGTAACTAGTTTTATTTAAAAATAATAATAATAATTATTCGACCCATATAGTTTTAAAAACTATTTTACATATTTGGTTGAAATGTTATACTAATTAATTGGCTTGTATATGTGTGACATTTCTATTTTCTATATTAAAATAAAGTATATAAAACTTATATTATTAAACGGGTAGATTACGGGTAAGTTGACTGTTAGAAATATGAAGTACCTAGACGGGCCTAGGAACCGTTTAATAATTAAATTATAAAAATACATTATATTTGAACCTACTTTATTTTTAATGAAACTTGGATCAAAATGTAGACACAAATATTCTCGTTCTAATGGCATATTCATTGTTTTATAAAATGTCATATTTGAGAAGTTATGTGCGCCAAATAAGTGAAGCAGCTGAATTAATTATAATAAATAAATAATAAAATAATCTAAACAATTTAAATTTAAAAAAATGTTGGCTACGTGTGCATGGTATGAGAATTATGATTATGTGTACATAAAAAAATTAATGTGCACCTCCTTACAACATTTCTCAGGCAACAAATAAGGCAAACATTTCAATTATAAATAGTAAAGAAGGCAAACATTTTAAATTGTTCAGATTCTTTCCATTTCTTTCGTTTCTCTCTCCATCTCTCTCTAAAATTCTATATATTTTTTTTCACCTTTAATAATAATAAACCTCTGCCTCGTTTTAAGTGTTTTAACCCCTGATCACTGATACCCTGTCCGATTGATCTGGAGCCCCGTAACGCATGTCAAGGCTCTGCCCGACTAAGTTCGTTAGGGTTCTGTCTCGTGACGTAGGGATAAAGTTGAATTGGGTTACTATACTTAACACGAGTGCATTATATATTTTATTAAATAGCTCAGGAGTTATACCCAAGATGCTACAAGGAGACTTTTAGTTGAACCCTAAAGTTAAAAAGTGAGTCATTATCCTTTTTATCACTTATTTTGTAATACAGTTATATTTAAAAATGCTTTCCAAAATCCTAAATATTTATTAGTTATACTTACAGTGATTAAATTTTTGTATTCTGTAATAACTGCCAGTATAGGAGGTTTTATACATTACTTGACCCTCGTTACTATTGGCCAAAAAGTTAGCCAATAGTAGCATGACCACAAGCACGTGGGAAATTGTGCCCCAGTGGCCATAGCCTACAACTAATATAAATTTTTACATTAAATAATTAATAAATTTAATGTATGATTGAAATAAATCTAAATGGTGTGTATATAAAATAGAGCTTTGTTAATCATTATTAAAATATATATTAAAGAAAATATATTTATTAAACCTAAATTACTATTAACATTATAAAATAGTGTTTAGTCAATAAATGTATACTATAATAAAATATGTTAAATATAATATATTATACTATACTAAGGTTATATTTTAAATCTTAGTCGCGTTAATATATTAAATAATAACATCACAATTACTTAATTAATATATTATATTAGATAAAGTTATAGCTATTAATTTGACAGAAAATGATATATTTCATTTTCGGGGCTAATTGATTTTGTGTCATAGAAAATATATTTGACAAAGTAATGTCATAGGACACTACTAAGTTCAGAGTCACTAGTTGAGAGAATGATCAGCAGTGATATGACCAGAGTCACTAGTTGATAGAATGATCAACAGTGATACGACCACATGCACTAGTTGAGAGAATGATCAACAGTGTTATGACCCCAGTCACTAGCTGAAAGAATGATCAACAGTGATTTGACCACGTCACGGGAATCACCTAGTGACAAATTCCTTTGAATCGTAGTAAGATATAATATATATTAATTGATAAACTTCACTATTGGACGAAAGTTAGCCAATGAGTGATATGACCACCGTCACATTGGAACTGCCACCGTGTGACAAATACTGATTGAGTTTTTGGGTAAATATAAACAAATATAAAAACCTTGATGCTGTAAAATATAACAATATATTTATAAAAATGGAATGAACTCGCTGGTATTTATTACTTATAAAATATTTTCAAAACGTGTTTCAGGTAACTTGCTGTAAAGATAATAGAAGCCAGCTATGGAGCAGTGAAGACTTAAATAAAGTGGCTATAAATACCTGAATAAAAGAAGAAATTTATGTTTTATTTATTTGGGTTTATCCTTATAAAAACAATTGAATTAAATATGGGTTTTTGCCCATTTGTTTAATATTAAAAGTTTGGTGGTTTATAAACTCTGAAATTATTTCCTAACTACGATCCTGATGAAATTTTTTTTCCGCTGCGTATTTAATAAACACCGATACCATCTGACTGGTTCACGGCTCTCGCTCCCAGGGTGGGGTCGGGGGCTGTGACATCCATACACCCATTTTGGGCGAGTATAAGTATCTTTATACTTAGTTGTATTTTATGGTATTTTGGGTGTATTTTATATTTGTATTCTTTGTGTGCATTTTGTAGTTTTTGAACCCTACTTGTATGCTAGTACATAATACACATAATATACACATAAACACACAAATTGTTTGGGTGACCACTAAATATATATAACTTGCCCCTAGTTATATGTATTTATATCCATTTTAAATCTTTAGGAAAAACACCATTTTCTTAACTTATATTTTGTATAAGAATTTGGAAAAAATTATGGCTAAACACTTTAAACATTTTTCTTGTAAAAATATATTTTTCTAAGTGTTTAAATTCTACAAAAATTTTGCCATAGTTCCCCCTAAAATTAGAGGTTTTCTCCTGTTTAAAAACATATGTTATTCATCTTCAAAACTCAACAATCATCCACAACAATTTTGCAATTAAAAGTTATACAAGATAATCCATACTTTTCATGTAAATAAACTTGAAATTTCATACTAACTTGTAGTGTTTTAGATCTACACTTTTAACATGATGATTTACTTGAAACAAGTCTTGTTTGTCATACTTTGTAGAAACTTATTTTTGAAAACTTGTTCATCCACTTTATTTGTGAGTTTATAAGCATGAACATTACATTTTAACTACACTTACAAGTTCATATTTCAAGTCTTTCAAGTCTACTAAATGTTCATCATGGATCTTTCAAGATCCATGTGTATACTTGTTAGATCTACACTTCTAACAAGCATGCATGTGATGGATCTCATCCATACCACAAAACAATCAACTACAACTTCATAACAACTTTAACATAACATGAAAATCACTTATTTACTTTAGATTTTGTTATTTCTTCAAGTTTTCTTACTTTAAAGTTTGAGATTCTTGATGGTTCTATCTTATGCATGTCTCCAGTAGTCCATTAAAACAGTTTCACCTGGAAGCCTTCAAGGCTTCTATCTTATGCCCCAGATGATGGCAAGCTTCCCGTGGCAACACTTTATTAACCAAGTGTTGGCCACCCAAGGGAACAACAATAACAATAACAACACGGGTGCAAGAGTGGAAGAAGATCTGGCCAAGCCATATAAACCAATCAATTTTTCATGTTTCTCCCAACAAATTACTGATTATGATTTTCAAACAAAGATCAAGATGCTGTCCCACATCAAAACATATGATGGGTCTGAGGATCCAGAAGATCACCTTCAGATCTTCACCGGTGCCGCTAGAATTGAGAAATGGTCAAATGCTGAATGCTGCCTCATGTTTATGCAAACTCTCGTTGGATCAACCCGGATATGGTTCAACGATTTACCTGCCAGAAGCTTTCGAAGCTTCGATGATCTGAGCAAAGGGTTTTTAGCCAATTTCTCACAGCAAAGGCGGTACGTCAAAGATGCTACAGTAATCTTTCAGATAAAACAAAGGGATGAAGAAAGCCTCCGAGAGTTCATAGAAAGGTACAAGAAGGAAGTTCTCACATATGTAGGGGCAGACGAAAAGAGGAGAGTGGCCGGTTTTATGAACGCCATTACATCCAAATATCTTACAAGAGATTTCAATAAATCCTTGCCCAAGACCTTGGAAGAAGCTCTCGAAAGGGCTGAAGCCCACATCAGAGGAGAGGAGGCTGTAGACATAAAAGAGCAAATAAAAAGGGGATCAAGCTGGTGAGGCAACAACCCAGCTAGAAAGAAGGGAAACTTTCAGCCCTATGACAGACGCCAAAGGGGTTCAGAGCAACGAAGGCCTGAAGGCCGGAACCTCTCTAGCAGGGAGAAGGGCATAAACTTCACACCCCTCACCAAGACCCCTCAAGAGATTCTTGCTACAGAGGAAGTGAAACAAAGCTTCCGACCTCCAAGACCTCTCCCCAAAAGCAAAAGAAATGAAAGTTCCACCCAGTTCTGTGAATTTCATGAAGAAAAGAGCCACCATACTAATGATTGCTTTCAACTGAAAAAGAGGATTGAAGAGACCGTCAAATCTGGGGAACTTGCTCACTTAGTAAAGGGGGTAAGGGACAAGATAGCCGAAGGAAAGGGCAAGACAGTTAACATGGTGGATTTTGATGGTAAGGTTCCTCACAAACGGCAGCGGTTGGAAGCTTGGGAGCTTCAGTGTGTTTGTTTCCCTCCAACAGAAAAGAACCCACTCTCCAACCTCCTTGTGGTTGAAGCAACTGTGGGTACACTACAAACAAGCAGAGCATACATAGACACCGGTGCAGCCACTGAAATCATGTTTGAGAAGTTCTTCAACCATTTAAGCAATGAAGAACGTTCGAGGCTTCAACCCTCAGGAACCTCCATAAAAGGTATTGCCGACATACCCCTCAAGCCTTTAGGGCAACTAACCCTTGATGTCCGTTTCAACGAAGGCAAGATGGAAAGAGTCCAACCTCTCACTTTTGTGGTCATCAATATACCTTCAAACTATGACGTGATCATAGGAAGGCCGGGGCAGTGTGCATTCTACATGGCTGTTTCTGTTGGTCATGGCACCGTTAAGTTTCCTACCGAGAGAGGGATTGCAACCCTTCAACCTACTCAAGAGGCCTACATGGTTGAAGGAGAAAGTTCCAAGAGTGAAGAAGATAAGCAAAGGCTAATCATAAACCCTAAGTATCCCGAACAAAGGATAAGGGTTAATCTAAGCCTTTCTCATGAAACTCTCTCATATCTTGAAAAGCTGCTAGTACATTATAGTGATGTATTTTCTTGGTGCCCGGAAGATATGACGGGTATCCCTCGAAGCATTGCTGAAGACGAGCTGAAAATACCACCCGATGTCAAGCCTGTTGTCCAAAAGAAGCGAAGCCTAGCACCAGAAAGAAGCTTGGCTGCATGCCAAGAGCTTGAAAAGCTTGTATCATTTGGGATTCTCCGAGAAGTCAAGTATCAGTCCTGGGTTGCAAACCCAGTCATGGTTCGAAAGCCCGATGACTCTTGGAGAATGTGCATAGACTTTAAGGACTTGAACAAGGCTTGTCCTAAAGATTGTTACTCGTTGCCAGAAATTGATCTCAAGATTGACTCCATCACTGGTTACCCTTTCAAGTGTTTTCTAGATGCTTACAAGGGTTACCATCAAATTATCATGAAAGAAGAAGACGAAGAGAAGACGGCCTTTCACACGGACAAAGGAATCTTTTGCTACCAAAAGATGCCTTTTGGTCTCAAAAACGCGAGTGCAACCTACCAATGCCTAGTTGACAAGGCTTTTGCTAGTCAAATTGGCAGAAACATGGAAGCATATGTCGATGATTTGGTAATCAAAAGCAAAACGGAATACCAAATGCTTGATGACATCCAAGAAACCTTCAAGAACCTAAGGAAGGTCAACATGAAGCTCAACCCCGAGAAATGTTCGTTTGGGTTCGAAGAAGGAAAGTTTCTAGGGCACATTGTGGGAAAACAAAGTATAAAAGCCAATCCGAACAAGGTGAAAGCTGTTCTTGAAACCAAGCCACCACGAAGCAAAAAAGAGGTAGAAAGCTTCAAAAAGGGAAGCTTGCAGCCCTGAAGCGTTTTACCTCAAAATTGGCTGAAAGGTCTTTACCTTTCTTCAAAACGCTCAAGGGGTGCTCTAACAAGAAGGACTTCAAATGGATTGATGAGGCTGAAGAAGCCTTCAACCAGATGAAACGACACCTAGCTTCACTGCCTGACATTGCAGCCCCAGAAACGGGAGAATTGATCTCGGTATACCTTTCAATTGCTGAAGAAGCAATAAGTGCGCTCCTCACCATTGAACGAGATAAAGTTCAGGTACCCGTTTATTTCTTCAGCAAAACTCTAAAATTGGCAGAAATCAAGTATCCACCCTGGAAAAACTTGCTCTAGCCCTAGTCCAAACGGCTAGAAGGCTTCGAAGGTATTTCCAAGCACACCCCATACAAGTGGTCACCGACCAACCCATAAAAAGTGTGATTGAAAAACTGGAGAATTCAGGGCGATTAGCCAAGTGGGCTGTGGAACTCGGTGAACACAACATCACCTACGTTCCAAGAAAAGCCATAAAAGCCCAAGTCTTGGCTGATTTCATTATAGAAGTCCCAAAACAAACAATCACTGAAGTAAACACAGCTGCCACTGAACCCTCAGACCTTAAAGCCTGCAAGCTTTTTACCGATGGGGCTTCAAGTGTTTAAGGGTCAAGGGCTGGGCTCATTCTGATCAACCCGGAAGGGTTAGAATTCACGTATGCTCTTCGATTTGATTTTCAGACCACCAACAACGAAGCTGAATACGAAGCGTTAATAGCTAGCCTAAGGTTGGCTAAGGAAATGAAGGTTCAAAAGCTTGAAGTCTTTACAGACTCATTGCTGGTATTAAGCCAAGTGAACGACAGTTATGTTGCAAAGGAACCTAATATGAAGAGGTACAAGGAAAAATCCAAAGAGCTGATGAACACGTTCCAAACATGTACCATCAAGCAAATTCCCAGGTCTCAAAATAAGAAAGCTGATGCCTTGAGTAAACTCGCTTCTCTCACCTTTGCCCACCTCACTAAAAAGGTATTGGTAGAAGTGTTGAAAACTCCATCAATTGAAGAATTGGAAGTTCAAGACGTAATCACCGAAGAAGGCCCCAATTGGATGACTCCAATTAAGAAATTCCTTAAAAATGGTGAGTTACCTGCTGATCAAACAGAGGCTGAAAGGGTTAAAATCAAGTCTAGACAGTACGTGTTGCAAGGTGAAATCCTCTACAAAAAGGGTTACCTTGCACCCTTGCTGAGATGTGTCGGTCCCGAACAAAGCCAGTACTTGGTCAAAGAGGTTCATGAAGGGATATGCGGAGCCCATTTTGGAGCAAGAATGGTAGTTGCAAAACTAATGAACCTTGGGTATTTTTGGCCCTCCATGCACCGAGACACCGCTGAACAACTGAAAAAATGTGATTCTTGTCAAATCCATGCACTGGTACCAAAGAGCCCCAAGCATGACCTTGTCCCAATATCCTCAGCATGGCCGTTTCATAAATGGGGAATGGACATTGTCGGCCCATTCCCACCAGCCAAGGGTGGAGTGAAGTTCTTATTAGTTGCCATAGACTACTTCACCAAGTGGCCGAAGGTTAAACCACTTGCAAAAATTACGGGCAAACAGGTCATTGACTTTGTTTGGGAAAATATCATTTGTCGCTATGGATTGCGGGGAGTGCTTGTCACCGATAATGGAAAGCAATTCACTGAGAAGCCTTTTACCGTTTGGTGCAAAGAGTTCAGAATAACTCAGGTTTTCAGCTCAGTGGCATACCCACAATCAAACGGTCAAGTTGAAAGGATGAATCGAAGTATAGTTGAAGGAATCAAAGCCAGATTGGGAAGGCATGAAAGCAATTGGCTTGAAGAGTTTCCAAGTGTTCTATGGGCCATAAGAACAACCAAAAAAACAAGCCACAAAAGAACACCTTACAGCTTGGTGTTTGGATCTGAAGCCGTGATTCCAGCTGAAGTAGGAGTTGTAACTCAAAGAACGGTCAACATGGATCCCGAAGCAAACCACAAAGAGACCATGTTGAACTTACAACTCCTAGAGGAAGCTTGAGACCAAGCTGCAATCCAAGAAGCCAAGTACAAACAAATAATGGAAGCCTATTACAACAAAAGAGTCAAGCACGAACGCTTCAAGCCAGGAGACCTGATGCTTAGAAACAATGAGGCTAGTGAAAAAGAGAACCAAGGAAAGCTTGGCCCAAAATGGGAAGGGCCATATACAATCCTTGAGGCACATAGGGGTGGATCCTATAAGCTAGCAGACTTAGAAGGTAAAAAGCTTCCAAGACATTGGAATGGAAAAACCCTTAAGAGGTTTCACGTCTGATCAAGAAAGATTGGTTTGTATTTCACAAGTTGTATTTCAAGAGTTGTCCTATGATCACCTTTTGTAACACAATATCTCTTGAACGAATGATGATGTTTTATCAAATTTGTCTTTCTATCCTAAAATCAGGTTGAAAACCTAGCAAAAAACTCCATGGCAAGGGCCATGTAAGGGGATGAGCTCCCAGGCCATATCGCTCAATAGGTTTAAGGGTTAAATGAACCTATATAAGGGGTGAGTTCCTAAATCAATACAACTCCATGAGACTTATAATTGGAAACAAAGTTGTCTCATAGACGGGTCCGAACAGCCTACACCAAATGTTCCTTAAGCCTTAGTAAACGTATAAAAAACAGGCTTACGAACTAAAATCAAACTAAGGAAAATAATAGGATAGGTGCTATGTCTTCTTGTTAAAAATACCAAGGCTAAGTGACTGCAGCACTGAACCCTTTAAGGTATAAAAAACATAAAGACAACACAAACCCAACAAAGACAATACCATAAAGAAATAATTCAAGTAGCAATGCAACAACACAAGTAAAAAGGTTGCATACAACCCAATCTCAAAAATACAAACCAAGACATCAAGTCATCAAACTAAAATAGTAACCGGAAGTCTTGAAGGCTTCAAGCTATATACATTCAAACAGCCAGAAGCCTTAAAGGCTTGAAGCCAACCAAGCTGCCTTACCAAACAGGCACAAGCACAATAAACATAACACAAGGCAAGTAGTAGAAACTTAGTAACATAATAAAAGAAGCCTTAAAAGGCTTCCAAACATCCAATCAAGTTAAAGCAAGCCTTAGTGGCTTGTAAACCTAAGAAATTGTTCAAACGGCCACCAAGGCCAAACCACAACCACAAAGCAGGAACCTCAGGGGTTCCTACAAAACCTAAAATTGTTTAAGATAACATACAAACCATTAAATTGTTTTTTGGGGTGCTAAGAAAGCTACGAATGTTTTTCAAGCATCAACAGGAGGCTTGGAAGCCCCGGAACCATCACCTTTAACCTTCTTGGCCTTCTTTGACTTCTTAGCCTTTGACCCACCATCGCTCCCAACAGCTGAACCTTGGAGACTTGCTTCTTTAGATACATCGGCATCATCTGAAAAAGTTTCATCACTATCTCCTGAACGAGAACGTTTCTTGGATAGGGAATCAAACACCTCAGCACAAACTTTCTCGTTAAGCCCAGCTGGCTTCAGTTCCTGTAGGACAGAAAGAGGTTTACCAAAGTAATTAGCAACTTGACTTACATATGGGTAAGTCAACCTCTCCATCTGCTGGACAGATGCCTTGAACACTTCGGAAGCATCAGGACGGAAAAGGGGAGATTGCTCCAAGGCCTGGCCAGACTCATGAAGTTTAAAACCAGCAATAATGCCTTGATGTTTCCCCAAGTTCAACAGCTTCGTATAAACCTCTCCAAGTGCAGAGTTGAACTCATTGGAATGAAAGAGGTAGGTAATAACCTGGTGGAAGCCTTGCTCAATGTGCCACTGGTTATCACCAGTGGCTTGAACAACTGAAGCCTTCAGACCATCCTTCTCTTCATCAAAGGCCTTCTGTTGAACAGCCAAGGCCTCCCTATCAGCTTTTAACTTCAACCGGTTAGCTTCGAAACTTTTCTTGAGATCATTTTTCTCAATCTCGTGCCTCCTTGTCAATTCACCCACCTTCTTGACCCAAGCTTCTTCCTTCTAAGAAAACCCATCAATTTCCTTCTTCATTGCGGCCATTGAAGACTTCATATTTTTCTTCTTCTTAGAAAACTCCTCGTACTCCTGTATCATGTAGATAACATTTGGGAAGTCCTAAAAAACATATTTTAACATCAAGAAGGGGCAGTTTGTTTAACTTTTAATGAGGCTCTTAATGGTTCAGACCTCTTACTGGTTCATCACTTAATGATTCAGACTGTTTGTTTCGCGAGCAGATGTCTGAATGATTTAGACATTTGCCTCTGAACGGTTAAGCATTATACTAAGTCTGAATAGTTAAGACCTCTAATCTGAATTTGTTAAACATTTACCTCTGAATGGTTAAGCATCATACTGACTCTTAATGGTTCAAACCTCTTACTGGTTCAACACTTAATGGTTCAGACAACTTACTAGTTCAACACTTAGGGGCTGTTTGGCAACATCTGAATGGTTAAGTGCTGAACTAGTAAGAGGTCTGAACCATTAAGTGCTGCACCAGTAAGAGGTCTGAACCATTAAGTGCTGAACCAGTAAGAGGTCTGAACCATTAAGAGCCTGTATAATGCTTAACAGTTCAGAGGCAAATGTCTGACCAATTCAGATTATAGGTTTTAACCATTCAGACTCTGTATAAATCTTAACCATTCAAAGGCAAATGTCTGAACCATTCAGACATCTGCTAGTGAAACAAACAGTCTGAACCATTAAGTGCTAAACCAGTAGAGGTCTGAACCATTAAGAGCCTCATTAAGAGGTAAACAAACAACATCTTAACCATTTAGAAGTTGCAAACAGCCCCGAAGATGTATTGTCCATTAGCAAGACATTAACTATAAGAATGATGCAACATATAACGTTTTATACGACATGACTAAATTTCTCTTCAAAGTCAGGACCAGTTTGTCAAGAAAAATCTTAGGCAAGTAATCGACCCATTGTATCTTTTAAAGTTACCATGATTATCATCTGTACAAGAAAATAGGCAATGATAATCAACAATGTTCACACGCAGGGGACACCAGACAATCTTTCATGTCCGATTAAAAATCATGAGAATAACATAAGATACCTCAATTTTGTATATTGGCTTATTTTATCAATAACATTTTCAAACTCTTTGAAAAAATATCAATTTACAAGTAGTTTAAAGTAGAAAAGCACGAGTATATTTTAAAGGATTTTTACTTAAACTAGTGGGAAGGCCCGCACGTTGCAGCGGGTGTTCCGACTAATATCAGATTCAGTTATATCTATTACTAACCACAACTGATATTCAATACATGAATTTATGTAAGTTTCGTATATTTTCTATTGTGTACCTCGACAATGGCATCAAAGGAAGATAAAAGAATTTGAACTTTTACACATCTATTTTCATCGTAAAATTCTAAATCTCTACTACACCAACTTACATTGAAAGTCGGTTGAAGTCTACTAAGATAAAGAACGAACAGACATATTTGACAAGATCTTCAAAACGTTTCAACTCTTTAACACACTCTGAAACTCTCAAATTGATTCGATAAATAAGGTTCAGATCTCAAGCACACTGACATCCATCGAAATGATATTGACCTCAACTACACATAGAATACTTATGATTAAGAAAAATAAAGCATAAAAACCCATATATGAAGTAAATATTAGAATATCATTAAACATAAATATAAAGCAGTTCAACAAAAATGCATGTCTCCCCCAAATGTCAACCAGAACATAAAAATAACCTACAAAAGTTGAATACAACCATAATCCAAATTGCAGATACTTTGAAAACATACTGTAGACAAAAAACATATCACATCCTCCTTCCTCTTCTCCCACTCTTTCGACGAGTGTTATCTGTTGGAATTGGTGTCACGTCCTCTGTCATCATCAAAACATACAACTTATTTACCAACTACTCCTTAAACATAAATAAAAGTTCTTCAAAGAGAAAAAAAGAACAAATATAAAAATGCGTATATAAAAAAAAGAATATAAGCATACCAATGCGACCAATCTTCATGCCAGAACGGGCAAGAGAGCAGACTGTGCACCTGGACCGGGTGTCTTTGTCATGTTACCTCCAGTTGCCCGTAGTTTTATGTGGAGGGCATTAATTCCAAGCTCCAGTTGTTACAACAGAAATTTGTTAGCTATAATATATCAAACAAAAACAACTGCTATGAGTACCATATAGCAAGACACTAAAAGAAACAAGTAAAAACTTTGCATCTTGTTGAAACATCTTGTGCAGCAAGCATAACTGCATATGGAGACGACTCATCTCTATCAACCTTTACCGTCATTCCACCTAATGAAAAAAAAAATAAAAGGATAGTAGATAAATATTAAAATATAAAAACTATAAACCAAACACTCAATAGCATTTGAATTACAGTAAATATCTTGTGGAAAAAATATTAAAACTACAAACTACTAACCACTTTCGAAAAAAAAATCTGTTGGGAAAAAGCCTAGACAAATAAACTTAATTCATGTTCTCTTTGCAATGGATTAGAAAAACAATGTGCATGTAATTATATCTCCCAGTATGAACAAAATAAAACATTGCTCGTGGAAAAATTGAACATACAACACATGTTCCTAGCGGAATATATATTATATACACATGAGTGTGTTTAGCATTTACTTAAGGGTTTTAACTTCAATATCAGTTACGGCTTTTGGTTTGTGTATAGATTAGTGCAAGGCTAAACCCTTAAAATACTAATAGTTAATTTCCTCATCAATTCAATAAATGATGGCCTTGGTGATCATTACTTATTAGTACCCATAACTCTTTGAATTAT
This sequence comes from Helianthus tuberosus, assembly GCA_030545235.1. Taxonomy (NCBI): domain Eukaryota; kingdom Viridiplantae; phylum Streptophyta; class Magnoliopsida; order Asterales; family Asteraceae; genus Helianthus; species Helianthus tuberosus. Next base: position 108,457,613 of record CM060401.1, on the reverse strand, counting down.
TTTTATTTATAAAGGTACCAAAATCCCTAAAATGCCCCTAAAGAGTCTTAAATTTTTGGACAATGTGCAAGTTTACCCCCTCTAAAATAGTTTGGCTCTCTTGTACATGTTGCTTCAAAATATGTACACAATGTAAAATTACCATAAGGGTAGAAAACCTATTTATAGTCCATATAAATCTATTTATTATATTTATACATACTATTAAATCATGAAAATCCCAAAGGTTGCATGTCTAACCTTTAATTTAATCAATTAATTCCTTTAATTATTATAAAATTTTTATTTAATTAATTATTAATTTAATTCAATTAATGGAAGACATAAGTAGGCATGGATTCCATGGATGAAATGTCTAGATTGCCCTCAAAGTATTTTAAAACTTTGGAGAATGTTCAATTTTCTCCCCTCTAAAATGGTTTGCTTCATTTGTACATGGTGCTTCAAGATTTGTACCTATGACAAAATTACGAAAAGGGTAGAAAACCCAGTTCTCTTAATAAGGTAATATATTATAGATATAGATTTCAGCCTCACCTCATATACTATATAAAAAGAGTAAACTGTAATTTTACCCCCCTGAGGTTAGGGGTCATTTGCATGTCTACCCTCCCTAAGGAAATAATTGCAATTTTACTCCCCATTGTTTGCTCTTATGTCGCATGTTTACCCCCCGACGTCAAAGTGGCTTAACAGTCAACATTATAAGCTGATGGTCAAAGGGTAAAATTGTCATTTTGCTACTAATCTCAAGCTTCTTCTCTACAACACCCCCTATAAGTAACATAACAAAGCATAATTACCCCCCACCTTCCCACCATCGTCCTTCAACCTTCTTCTCCGGCGGCGATCAGTGTCTCTCCGGCGACAACAACTCGTCCGATCATTCTTCTCCTCCGGTCACAACAACCACTGCCGCTATCTTCAGATCAGTCTAAATGCCGATCTTTTGTTGGCTAATCCGCTATCTCATCCGCCACACCAAAGGTATAATCGGCTAATGTTAGTTAATCAGGGTCAGATTTAGTCATTATAATGTTATAAACAGGGTTTAGGGTCTGATTTGGTTCACTGTTGGTTTTTTTACAGTTGACCTGACGATGAGCTTATCAAGCTCATCATTGGTGGTCCACCTGGTGGTCTCTGTGTTTGGGAGGCATGTCCTCAACTTCCATCTACCACCGGAGAGTTGAGCGGATGTTTACTCTAGTAGTTATTTAGCTTTTGTGTAATATGTAGGTTAACTTAACTTAATCAAAGCTTTTGTGTAATATGTAGGTTAACCTAACTTAACTTATTTAGCTTTTGTCTAAAATGATGATGATTGTCTAAAATGATGATGATGATTTTGGGTATGTTGTTTTATGCATTTTGTGTAAAATGTTAATGTTGGTTACCTAGTACTTAGCTAATCTAGGTTAATGTTGGTAGCTTGATCAGCAGATTGATCAAAATGGGCAACACACTCATGTAGATGACATTTTCATGTGCATTTGCAGGTTGTAAATAACACACACTGGTTGATCACAGTTTGGGCATAAGTGTGCTTAATCAGATTCTAAAATGACAGTTTGCATGTGCATAAGTTCTAAAATGACACTGGTTGATCACAGTTGCTGTATGTGCATAAGTTCTAAAATGACAGTTTGCATGTGCATAAGTTCTAATCAGATTCTAGAACACATTGTCTGAATGTGTTACAATGTCTGAATGTGGGTTACAATGTCTGAATGTGGTTGTTAGTGCAGCAGTGGTTTCATACATGGTCAGAGCAGCAGTGGTTTGATACATGATCAGATACATTGAATGAAATTGTTAGTGCAGCAGGTATGCTTTATTTTTTGAGTATAGAACACATTGCAGCAGGTATGCTTGATTTTTGAACAGGTATGCTTGTTAGGTTTCACATTTTTGGTTGATTTCTGAACACATTATAGAAATAACTGATTTGATATAAATGTGAACTATGATAACTGTGTTTCTAACTGTATCAATATATCTGCAGCAAGTATCGGAGTTTGATTTGTTCACATTGGATGATATTGATTCTGCTTTCCAAAATATGACAATATATCTGCATCATAATGTTCTTAATTGCTGATTTTTTCTTCAAGCATTTAAATGGAACAGTTTTGGAGTCTTTTGTTCGTCCTGCAGTTCTTATAACAGATGCATATAATGCTTTGCTTGTTAGGTTTTAGATTTTTGAACAGGTATGCTTGTTAGGTTTCAGATTACGTGTTCAAAAATCAGAATTAGGTTTCAGATCATAGAACAGGTTCAGATTTTTTTATTATAGTATCATAGAACAGGTATTTGATTTTGGCGGGAAGGGTTTTGGAAGTTGCAGGGGGTAATGTTGTGTCTTAACACAAAGTACAGGGGGTAATAACAAAGGACAAATTAGTAATTTACCAGTGGGGGGTAATTGTGCGACTTAACAGGAATGTTGGGGGGTAAAATGTAAGGGTAATATAGTCATTTCAACTTAGAGTTAACAGATCTGTTAGCCACTTTGACGCCGGGGGGTAAACATGCGACATAAGAGCAAACAGTGGGGGGTAAAATTGCAATTATTTCCTTAGGGGGGGTAGACATGCCAATGACCCCTAACCTCAGGGGGTAAAATTGCAGTTTACTCTATATAAAATATGCGTATTTAACCGATTTAATTTTTTTTTTTACGAATTTAGCATTTATGTAAGAAAATATGCGTATTTAACCGATTTAATTTTTTTTACGAATTTAGCATTTATGTAAGAACTTTCGTTCGCTAACCTTTAAAACACAACTTTCTTTTATTGGATTACGTCATTCAAATTGTGTAACAAACCGTAACAAGCCAAACTGATTTCATAGAGCAACATCGATATCATTATTGATCAAACCGGTAATAGACGTGTGATTATCATTTTAAGCATATCACAACTTTAGTTTTTTGGGTTACATGAGGTGACTTTTGTGTCCTTTAACCATTGTAACTAACTTTTTATTTTGTAATGTACCTAAGTTTTTACTACCAATGGGATGGTGGTTCATTGGTAAAGGCAAAACATTTAAACATCTTGGGAGAGGGATGTCTTGGGTTCAAGCCCCATAGACGACATGGAATTTGCCGTTCAAAAAAACACCTAAGTTTTTACTAAACCGATGCTGCCAGAACTTGAGTAATATCAATAATCATTGTATTGTTTGTGTCGATAATTTTAGATATTGTTCCAATACGCATACTAAAGCGGGGTAGTGTACCACAACGTAAATTCTTAAATCAGAATTAAATCGTAACTATATGTTTGTAAATTTTATTTGACAGTTAACCTAAGTTGAAATGCAAAATTTATTTAACATTTTCACTATAATACTTTTGCAAATTTTCACTCATATCCAAATCCCTATTTACCATTTCCTCAAGTACATATTTAGCTTCTTCTACTTTTTTCACACCTATTAACCGAGTGACCAACAACCCAAAATTATGAGAGTCCAACTTCTTGTGCTTACCTCCATAACTCATCACAAACTCCACCGCCTGCGCACAATAGTCCAGCCTTACCAAGCCCCCAATAACATGCGCATACGTGGCGTACAGCGCCTCAACTCCATCATCCACCATCACCCTCAATATCGACATAGCCCCATCTATCTTCCCCACCTTGCACGCGCCCAGCACCAGCGCGTCGTACGTCCTCGCGTCCGCATTCAGCCCTTCCTCCGCCATCTTCTTCAAAACGACGACGTTCGACCTCAAATCTCCAGACACAGAATACGCCGTTAGAAAAAAATTATAGCACGTGACATCACGCGCGATGTTATTCGCTTCCATAATCTCCACCACGCGCCACCCTAGGTCAAAATCCTTCTTCCGCGTGACCACGCTGAGAATCGGATGAAAAGTGGTGGCGTCGCCGCCGTGGATTCCTCCGGCCGACGCCGCTTCGGCCGCTCTCAACGCCTCGTCGATTAACTGCAACTTGCAGAGGCGCGTGATAAGCGATTCGTACGACTTTTTGCGACAGTTTTTTTCGTTGAGATTTGATACGGTTGTTAGAACATCGTTGAGAATAGTGAGATCGGTTGAGATGAAGTTGAATGTGTTGGTGGTGGTGAAGAAGCCGTTTGCGTGACGGTGATTTAAGAGGTGGCGGACGGCGGCGAAGTCTCGGTCGCGGCCGGCGGTGTAGATTAGGTCGTCGTATGCGGCGGTGGTCGGTGGTTCAGGGAGTTTGACTGTGGTTATTAGCCGGTGGGCTGTTGTGAAGATGGATGATGGTTTTAGGGTTTTGCGGAGGGTAAACATGGTTGATTACAAGGGTTTCTGGGTTGGGATTTGAATGTGAAGCTCAGAGTTTGGTTCATGGCCCATAATGGGTTTCTTTTGTTGGGCCTGAAATTATTCCATAAGGGAGAATAACAAAGCAATTTTCTTTCGAAAAAAAAAAAGTAAAATGTAAGAGTATTCACATTCGTCCCTATCATATTTACAACCTAAATTACACTAAAAGAATTATATATATTCTCTCTCAAATTCAATTAAATAATATTTTTATGGCTTTATTATTACCTTTTCTTTTTCCTCAATTCACAACCACTTTCAAAATATATTAAAAAATTATAGGGGGTGAACATTGTCCCCTAAATATATAAATGAACAGCAACATTTTCTCTCTTATTCACTCACAACCACTTTTTATACTCTTTATATTTTAAAAACACCATCCTAAGAATTTGATGCCATGGATATGAATGCTCTAAGAGAGGTGTTTGGCTTAGCTTTTTAAAATTCTTTACGGCTTTTGGAAAAATTAACAAGGGTGGAGGGAGTGGTCACCCAAGGGGGAGTGTTTAAACAATTTTCTAGCCAATAATATCATAGCATGTCAAGTCGCCACTCCACTCCCCATTTTTCATTCAATCACTGGCAATGGTAAAAACACATGGAGAGTGTTAAACAATTTTTTTTTAAAAAATGATAAATTTGTGATTGGTTGGAAGGGGTTGGGACCCACCATTAATTCCCTCACCCTCCCACCTCTCTCCTCTTCAAACACTCGGTGAATACTCACCGATCAAGTCCCTCACCGCTCACCGATTCCTCGCTGGCATCCATTCACCGATCGGTGAATGTGACTCCTCGAGTCACTCCCCGAAACCACACCGAGCACCCTAAGCTACAATGGAGTGACTTATTGACTTTTCCCTTTACATAGGGATGAGCTCGGTACCGGTCCGGTACCGAACCGGTACCGGTACCGAAAGTACCGGTACCGAAAAACGTTGAAAAGTGGTACCGGTACCGAATATACCGGTTCGGTACCGGTACCGGTACTTTCGGTACTTTACTAGTGTTTTACCCAAAAATACCGGTACCGGTACCGAAAAACGAGTAAAATAGGAACCGGTACCGAATATACCCGGTACCGGTTCGGTACGGTACCGGTTCGGTACCGGTACCAGGTACTTAATGCTCATCCCTACCTTTACATACACTTTCAATTTCAAACATAATTTAACTTTTCAAAAAGTCACTAAGTTATATTTTCTATAATAAGCAATCCCAAACATCCCCTAAATAATAACTAATTCAGGTGATGGAAAATGAAAATAAATAATCCAGCAAGTTCAAAAGGATTGTGCTGAGATACCTTTTCATGTTTATACAAAATGTGAATTCACATGGGAATTTGTTAGGGAACTTAGGGTGTCCGGGGCACTTAGCGGGGAGACCTGCGAGGGTTCACAAAACGACATCAACGTGCTCCAACAATCTCCGTTATTTCTTACTCAACGAAACGGAACGGCGCCAAATTGTCCATTTCAGGTGAACGACCACTTATACAAACGCGGGTATTATCTTACTGATGGGATCTACCCTAGCTGGTCCGTGTTTGTGAAGTCTTTTCCATATCCTCACATCCCGAATGAAAAAAAGTTCAAGAGGCAACACGAGGCCGCAAGAAAAGATGTGGAACGGGCGTTTGGTGTGTTAAAGGCGAAGTGGGGAATACTAAATCGTCCAATGCGTTCCAAAACGGTGAAAAAGATAAGGTCCATCGTGTATACGTGCATTATTTTACATAACATGATTATAAAAGACGACGGAAGGGCGATGCACCGGTACATATTCAAGATCCTCCAGTCGAATCCGTCTTCGATGATACAACTTTTAGCGAGCTCATTGACGAAGAAACGCATTGGAGACTAAAACACGATCTCGTTGAGCATCTCGGACGTTTAGATCTACTTCACCTTGAAGTGAATTCCGACGACGAGTAGTTTGTTCTAGTTTGAATGTAATTTTTATTTTTAATTTAATGAAATGTCTTTTATTAAATTTTATTTAATTTTTATTAATATTTGTTTAATTTATAAACATGCATAATTACAACAAATAAAAAAAATAAAAATAAAAACAAGTCCCCAAAGAGAGGAGTGCCGCCATCAAATTGAGGGTGTGGGGGGAGTTAATGGGGGAGTTGACGTGGCGCGTGCTGATTGGCCGTGTGTAAGAGAGGGGACTCCCCTAAGAGAGGAGTGCACCTCTCACCCTTAGCTATTGATTGTTGTGATCCTTGTGTAAAATTGGTGTTGTTGATACAACTTTTGCTGAAAGTGAAGCCGCTTTAGCCGGCTTTACTTGGTAATGATGATGGTGTTCACAGCTGATTGGTATCATCATCTACTTGAATTAGTGGTATGTTAGCTCCAGTAGCTTTTTTTTTTTTTTGATCATTTTGATACAAAATATATTTCATTCCAATAATTTCGGCAATTTACATAAGGATAGCAGGTAGACGAGCAACAAACTGTGCCGCCATCCCTTTCTGAATAGAAAACTCTAATCTACTAAAAACAAAGCCTCGCCTCTAAGGGGTCGAAAAGTTGTTGTAGACCACACGCTGAACTCTAATAGTTAAACAAAACAAATCATGTCAATCTGAAAATAGTTGTATGGCTGATAAGATGATTAGAACAAATGCATAAAATGTTGCACCCAAGGTTGTGATATTAAAAAAGCTACAACATGTCAAAGTAATTCACACAAGGCAGGAATATGTTGATTAGTAGCTCAAGTGGAGTAAAACACAACGGATTAGCAGCAATTATATTGAAAATGTTTCCACTGAAGCTAGAGATTGATACAACTGATGCTGAATTTGGGAAAAAAGAAAACATATCAACAACAATTTGCAGAAGCCCCTGAACCACAGTTTAGACGTCCATGAACCTAACTTCTTAAGACATTTTATGGGCATCGTGAACTTCTGAATCGAACCTAGTTTTGAGTTCTTAGGGCCTCGAACAAATGTTAAAAACTTAAAATGCAAAGCATTCCTTCAAAGTACAACATTGCGCCCATTATCCACACCACACGGTTTGTCTACGGAAACAATTTGTAAGAAGTTCTCATCCTTAAATACCACTCCAGATTTTCACTCCTATGTGAGATGGGTTCCCACTCATTCCACTATTTTCTCTTGCCATTTCCATAGCTTCCACGACTTCAAACAAACTAGTTTCTGGATCGACATCTCATTCATTTTAGTTATATTTTGGACCTGCTTTGGTTTGTTGTGAACCTCCCACATAATAGAACACAAAATGAGTAAAAAATAATTACATTAATCACAATTACATATTATTAGTTGTGTTCAAAGTTAGTGGAAAACGCATTTTCACCAAATTTTCTAACATTCTTTTTTACTTTCACAAGTCATATACAAGTAAAGTAAAATTAATGCTATCTATGTAAACCAATGGTTTCCAATATATATGAAGTCTCTTCTTTATTTTACTTTAGGATTTGCAGCCCTTATCAACTAAAAAGATTAAAAAACAAAGAAGAAAACAAAATTATGCAAGTGACAATAGTTTCAAGAATAAGTCAAAACCGCATTCCCGTTGATAAAAATAACTGTGTATTGGACACTTGATATATTGACACACATTGTTGTTTTTATATATTGCAAGGACGAACACCAACTTTAACAAAGATAAATTAGGAAGCAAAAGTTCACGTTATACACACGTTTGTAATAAAGGGCATGACAAAATCATGAGAAACAAACAACATTCTTTACGTATCCTTCCTATTTGATAACTTCCATAAATATATATTTAGAGAAGCACCTGTAACTTATTTATTTATAATCATGGGAGCTCTTCTCCTCTTTCTCTTCACCCCTTACTTCATCGTCTTCGTTATAACTCTTATATTTCTTGCCACCATGACTATTTTTCTTCCTTTTCTTTTTCCTTTTACCCTTCCTCTTCAACTCATTCTCTTTTTCTCTCTTGTTTTCTTGGTTGTTACTCTCTGGCTCATATAATTAATGTTCATATCAATACATTACTTTTCTTATTTGAATCACAATAATATATATTTATATATACATGTACATACACATATGTATGTCTCTCTATCTATCTATACATAAACATGTATTAAATTATTTTTTTCATGAAATAAAGAGTAGCCTACAAAAACACATGAATATTTTTCCTTGAAGAGAGTAAAACTTCTCTAGTTCAAACAAAACTTTACCGGTGGACCAGATTCATTTTGTTAGGGTAGTATGAGACAATGTATAAGAGTTGGAACATTATTACTCAACAAATTTCAGAGACTCATTGGCATGGGTCTATTTATCCTTACATAGTTACATGTATCTATATAGAGTTCATATTCTTTATGCTAGCTTGTTAATTAAGGCTAAGTGAAAAATATATCTTTCATTGTTCAGAAACTAGATTATTGCACATAAAATTTATGCAATTAAATCTTGGGTTTCATTACATATTTTATACAAAGTTAATCCTCCTCTATGCAATTAAATCTTGGGTTTCATTACATATTCTATACAAAGTTAATCCTCCTCTAAGGTGTTTGGATATGTATAATTCAATCTGTGTTTGTTCATGTTAACTAAAATGCTTGACATTTATCATTTAATGACAAACGTGTAAGTTACTCTTATGGTATATACGAGATTATGGTTTCCACCGTTGGTTATTATATTAAAAAAATTCTTCCCGGATTAACTTGTAACACTCATGGCCCCCACAATTTATATCCATTTGAAATAGTCGTTAAAGTCTAACAAGTTCTTTGTACACAAGGGTAATAAACTTTTCTTTAACCTTTCATAACATTTTTTTATCATTCACACCATTTACCACTGTCCCTTCCACAAAAATTGTTACGCAGGACCGAAGCGCAAAGCTAAATACATTTTAGCAAATATTTCATATTTTCATCCATTATTGATTATGTTGATTGTTGACTACTCTTCGCCTTAAGAACAAAAGTGATGTTATCAATTTCATGATTTTATTTGTTCAATGCATCATTTGTTTTCTTGATTTCTTGACTATCTGCCATGTTCATATATAATGGTTGGAGTTTCATTAGACTTGTTTTGAACCTCTATATCTTAATGTGACACATTATCATTGTTGTGAGATGCCGCCACTTATGATCATGGCACAATGAGACATGTCCCACTATCCTTATGATGTCGAATAGCACCATAGTAACCATCCTTGTTATTTTTTCCGCACTTATGATCATGGCACATAGTTATTCAAGGATTGTGTCAAGTATGTTGGCCTTAACGCTGAGGTCATCCAATACATGCCACAAACCATCAACCTCATGATCTTCACAGTATTTTTCTAATGGGACTTTGCGTTGGAGTAAATCAATTTGTACATTAGTTTAGTAATTCACTTATCAAGTTCGGTCAAAGTATATAACCAAAATATTGACTAATCATTTAAATGGAAGAGAAAACATAATCATAATATTAAGTTGGTCAACATAACCAACACACTAAACTTACTTAAAGTACATAATAGAAGTCAACAATATCAAATAAAAACTAAATTATTATAGGTTTTATGATGATTATTTTATTAGCCATGGATCATTTTCCTTCTTTTCTTTTTCTGCATTCTCATCGATTCACATAAGAATACTCATCAGAGTTATTGGCCCAACATCACTACATGTGATCATATTTGTTGAATCCTACAAACACTATCATTACATTCCCATTAAGTATGACTTTCAAAGCATAACAAAGAACCTCAATACAAATCCACTTTGGTTTACACATTGCCTAATTTTTTTTAGGATTTTTTTTGCATATATGATAGCAAGTTTATATAACTTTACATGACCATTTGTAGTTATTATTTGATAACTCTTTTTTATTTTGTTGATTGTTCTTGTATGTATCAAATTTTATATTTAGCCTTTTTTGCAAGTTATATATATTAGCTTCCAAGAAACCATTACATGTTCCTTGTATTATGGTTCACACATCCCTTTAGATACTTATTCTATATTCAGTCACGTATATTTTTTCATAGTCATTTCCTTTTACTTTGAATTATTTCACTTTGATTCAATTATGATTCTGGAGTTATAACTTTCTATGACACAACAAGCATACTATTGTAAAGGTCCATTTACGGATCGAATCTACGAAATTCTATACGTTTCATATATATACGTATATGCGGAATCAATATATACATACTCGATAATCACACACAAGTAAATAAACATTCTGAATTGTATTTAACCTTAAAAACACATTACACACCCACAATATTGTGCTCTAGAATTCGACTCTAAAAAACTGAACAACTAAATAAGCTAAACCATTTTTTAAATGTCCGACCCGCTCGTAGCGAAAGCACGAGCGGGTGACCATTAAAGGTTCTCAATGCATTTGACAGTTTAAACATTCTACACGATTAAAATAAACCACGATGCCAATACCATATAATACTTGGAATAACAACACAAGATTAAAATATTTTGTTCACAAACATATCCAAAACACTTCACGTTCACAAAATGACTTTAGACAAAATATAGTTTTTTTTTTTTTTTTTTTTTTTTTTTTTTTTAAACAAGGCTTTGACACCTATATTTCGCACGAGCTCGAAATATATGCGGCTAACCCTTCAAAAGATGCTCTCACACCCCGATATTTCCACATATTACCGGTGGGGCCGGTGGGGAGTATCGTGACGTAGTTGATATCATCATAGTCAATATACACAATATAATAGCACAGCGGAAGGCTTGGTAATTAATTACTATTACAAACCATAGTGTCCGAGTGTACAAATAAAAGAATATACAGACCGGTTGTAATAGAGATCCACAGGCGGATCATAAAAACAAAATACAAGAAATTGAAATAACAGACTCCAGACATCTAAGGATTTGCAAGATCCTCTTATTTGACACCTAGTAGCTCCAGCCTAATTCCAAGAGGTACCTGTCACTCAGTCTTTGGAAAATACGTCAGTTTTCACTGGTAAATACAATTAACTGACTCATTTGAAAAGAGTTTATAAAAATTGATTTAGGTGCACAAGGCACAAAACCATTTATAACTTGGGACAATCTTTAATAAAATCTTGTATACAGTTTTACATGTTTGTCATACATATGGGGCCGGTTTGGAAGCCGGTCATGATTAACCGACTCACCACTTATAAAACCCACAAAGGAGTTATCCCCAACATGTGAGTTATTTAGCATTTGCATCTGTCAGGTGTATGCCTACACCCCGTGCATAGGTCGTGACCATTTTCAAATGAAATAAGCTGGGGATATCCAGGACACGGTCGTATTAACCCCCAATGTTTATGTTATCAAACAAAACAGATTAAAACGGGTTATGCAAATTTATTAATCACAATCCGATTAAATGATTTCATACCCGACCAAGCGGTATTATTATAATAACGTATCCCAAGCCCGTATAAGGGAAAATAAGTTAAAACTATTTACCTGAGCTAGATGTGTAAGAAGTAACTCAGCAGTATGTTTCCTAAAGCCTTATGTAAATACCTTCTATATAAGCTACTCAATCTGTATAGAAGGTTTATTAACCTATTAGGATACTAATGGGTCTTTATTTAAGTCAAAGACTTAGACCGGTTAGTTTGAGAGATACTTAACGGTTCGAAACGCTAGATTAAGTGGAGACCGGAATGAAATGTGATTTAGACCCGACAAGTTTGGATACTTGTATAATATGGGTAAACTAAACACATTCTGGATTTTAAAGATTTAATGATAAGGTTAAACCTATTTCGGCTAATTTATGTAAACTAGCTACATAAACCGAACCGAACGCATAAACGCATAACGGGTAACCAAATGAATTATATACAGGTCTCATATGTTGTTATGCTTAAAATATGATAATACATCAGTAGGATGTTAACATATATGTCCAAAAAGTATTTAAAACCAATTTAAGTCCTGTAGGGGCATTTTGGTCATTTTAATATTTATAAAAGAGGCTTTATAGTAAACTGATATTCTGGTCTTAAGTAATCAGTAAAAATATTTATTTTATGTTGTTATTACAGTAAGATATCATACATATGTGTGATATACCGTTTATGGCCAAACTATGCCCCGAAAGGGTAATTTGGTCATTTCACATATGCTTTTAAGGACATAATTGGAAGTCTGAGTTCAAGACTTATACTTACTGTAATAATATTAAAATTTATTTATAAAATCAGTAGGTAACAAGTCTTAAGTGTTTAGTATGGTTTTAAACCATACTATGCGCTTAATTAGCGTAAAAGTCGATATTTGACGATAATTAAGATGTTTATGGAAATCTGAGATTTAGATCAGTCTTAAATGTTCAAAATATTTTATTAATATATTATATCAGTAGGAACAGGTTTGGTATGCAAATCATATGTTAATCTCATTTTATGAACGAAAAGGTTATTATCGTCATTTACCGAATTATACGAGAACTCTATGATATGGTCAGTTTATAATCTGACCAAAAATTCCAAAAAATCTCTAAAAATAATATCTTAACAGTAGGTAATGAGTTTTGGATCAAAATCTATGTTTAAACATGCCTTATGCAAGATAGCGCAATTTAATTAATAAAAAGTTTCAAATTACGATATGTTCCATAACTTTTCGTTTGAGACCAAAAACTGATGTCAAATTTAATTGTCATACTTATATATCAGTAATGAAGCTTTTTGTCCTCTCACATTTTTAAAAATCTCGTTTTTAGATCAAAAGGGCAAAATGGGCATTTATAAGCATAATAACGGAGATTCGCATATAATTCAGAATACTAATGACCAGGTAATATAACTTCAGAGAGTTATACTACAACATAATGTGGTCCTAATGGAAGGTTGAAACATAGAAGAATTAAGCTTAATCGGGTCAGAACTGAAAGTCAAAGCAAAAGTCAAGCTTTTGCGACTTTCGGTTGCGAACCGACTCTAAACTCAGAATTGTCGGGTTGAACATGCTTAAACATGTTCTAATAATATAAAAAAAGTTATTAGAGTGATAAAATATAACTTATAACCTCTGCATTGTTAGTTTTGATTATTATTTCAAATTCTGACTACTTTGACTTTTTAATTAAATAGTTTGACTCGACAATTGACTAAGCAAATGAAATAATTAGGAGGTGCCCTTTTAAGGGGTTAACACCTACCTAATTATGGTCACATAACCACATTCATCTCGAATAATGGCTGGACCATTTGAGTTTAAACCGAGAGTCAAAGCTATTTTATGTAACTTTGACTTTTCGGTTTTTAAATAAGAAAACAGAACTAAAGAGGGGACTAAGACACTTACAAAGGGTCCTAGCAATCTTTTCTACTAAGGTGAGCTTCCTTTTTAATCAGGAACCTCCAGAATGCTCAAGAAACTCAAGCTAGAGAGATGAGAGTGAAATGTTTGAATGTGCAAGTGAAATGGCTGCATAATTGGTCCTATTTATAGTGAATGGAGATTGCCCAAGATCATCACAGGTGTTTAGGGGTGAAGTAGGATGGCTCCAGGTGTCTTGGTGGTAATTTAAAACCATCAACAAGCCATAGAATTTGAATTGTTTTGGTTTGGAGCACAAGGAAGAAGATAACCAGCACCTGGCATCAACAATCTGTCGAAACAGGGCCATCGCGTCGCGTGGCGGCATATGTGGTAGGGTGTCGCGCAGCGCGACCCTATAGAAGACCAGCCAAACAAGTTTTAAACTTGTCATATTAATTCCCTGCACCTTTTTAAGCTTCATAACTTTCATTTTAAGCATAATAGGCCCTTGTAGTTAGTTTGTAGATGATCTAGGGAGTATATCTAAACACCGTTAGGTCCGGTTTCGTTAAACGATCACCGATAACATAAGTTTCGCCTCGTTGACGCTTTTAACCCTAATTCATGGGAATTTGCATAAACAACACATAACGATCTCGAAACATCGTGAAGTTGATATCACTTATTCTTGAGAGTATATTTGAATATTACGAAGCCCCGGGTTCGTTAAAAGGTCACCCAGAGGTAAGAATTAACATGTTGACACATTTAACCCCTGTAGTTTACAATCTTTCGATTATTTTCACAAACGGCTTCTTATATCCGAATAATTACTCGTTTAAGAATATATTCTTCGTGTGTGGTCATTCAGAGGCACAAGTTTGGCATGTTGAAACTTTTAGTCCTTTCGCATATTTAATTTCATCGTTTTACAACTTTAGTCCTTCAAACTCAATCTTACACATGATTAGGGTTTAAGATACGTGTCTTCACATAATTGGACACGTTTTTACGAGGTGTTACATCCTCACCCCCTTAAAAGAAATCTCAACCCCGAGATTTACTGAAACAAGTGAGGGTACTTTTGTCGCATAGTGGACTCAACCTCCCACGTATATTCTGGGCCTATACGGGCATCCCATTTAACTTTCAATGTAGGTACGTGCTTCCTTCGGAGCTTTTTAACCTGTCGATCTTCGATCGATATAGGTCTTTCAACAAACCTCAGGATTTCATCTATCTGTACGTTTTTATGAGACATTGCTAGCGATTCATCAGCTAGACATTTCTTTAAATTGCAGATGTGGAACACATTGTGAATTCCACTAAGCTCCTCAGGCATGTTTAGCTTATAAGCTACACTGCCGACACATTCGATGATCTCGAATGGTCCGATATATCTTGGGCTTAATTTTCCCTTCTTACCGAAACGCATCACACCTTTCCAGGGTGACACTTTCAGTAAGACCTCGTCGCCTACTTCGAACTTTAGAGGTTTTCGTCTCTTATCTGCATAACTTTTCTGCCTATCCCTGGTAGCTTTTAGGCGATCACGAATTTGGACAATCTTGTCCATTGTTTCAAAGACTATATCAGGTCCTGATAACTGAGCTTCTCCTACTTCCGCCCAACAAACAGGCGTTCTGCATTTCCTCCCATACAATGCCTCAAAAGGCGCAGCTTGAATGCTAGTATGGTAGCTACTATTATAGGAGAACTCGATCAACGGTAGGTGGTCATCCCAACTACCACCTAAATCAATAACACATGCACGAATCATGTCTTCCAAAGTTTGAATTGTACGCTCACTTTGTTCATCTGTTTGAGCATGGTAAGCAGTACTAAAATTCAAACAAGTGCCTAATGATTGTTGGAAACTGATCCAAAAGTGAGAAGTGTATCTAGTATCTCTATCGGATATAATAGATACTGGCACTCCGTGGAGAGATACAATCTCATCCACATATAACTGAGCTAGTTTGTCGGAGCTATGAGTCTCCTTGATGGGTAAGAAATGTGCTGACTTAGTTAGTCTGTCAACTATGACCCATGTAGTATCATTTCCATGCCTTGTTTTAGGTAACTTGGTTATAAAATCCATGGTTACATCTCCCACTTCCATGTGGTAAATTCTGGCTGTTGTATCAAACCTGACGTTTTTGATGTTCAGCTTTAATTTGAGCACATGTCAGACATTTAGCTACATGTGTGGCTATAGATTTCTTCAAACCTATCCACCAATAATTGGCTTTCAAGTCTTGATACATTTTCTCACCTCCAGGGTGAACTGAGTATCTGAAGTTGTGAGCTTCCTGGAGGATTATATCTCTAAGTCCTCCATGGATAGGAACCCATATTCTTCCATTCAATCTAAGGATTCCATCCTTGCTAGGTAACAACTGATCAGCTGTTACACCTAACTTTTCACTTGGAAAGTTAGTTTCCAATGTAGCTTCTTTTTGAGCAGTTAACAGCCTTTCATTCAAGTTGTTCTTAAGCTCAATGCTCTTGGCATTAATCCTTATAGGTTTGATCCTTTCTTTTCTACTCAATGCATCAGCGACTACATTTGCTTTACCAGGATGGTAGCGAATTTCACAATCATAGTCATTTAGAGTCTCCATCCAACGGCATTGACTCATATTGAGATCCTTTTGATTGAATAAGTGTTGGAGACTTTTGTGATCCGAATATATCACACATTTAGTTCCATATAAATAATGTCACCACAACTTAAGTGCAAAGACAACGACACCCAACTCCAAATCGTGGGTGGTGTAGTACTTTTCATGCACCTTTAGTTGTCGCGATGCATAGGCAATCACCTTACCTCGCTGCATAAGTACATAACCCATACCGGTGTGTGAAGCATCACAGTACACGACAAACTCTTCTATTCCTTCGAGCAATGTCAACACCGGAGCATTGCTCAATTTTTGTTTAAGAATCTCAAAAGACTCTTGTTGTTTAGGACCCCAATCAAACTTCACATTCTTGCAGGTCAAAGTAGTAAATGATGCAGCTATTCTCGAGAAGTTCTCAATGAACCTTTTATAATAACCAGCTAATCCCAGAAAACTGTGAATCTCCGTAGGTGTCTTAGGTGCCTCCTAGTTCATGATGGCTTCTGTTTTAGCGGGATCTACTTGGATACCACGCTCACTCACAACATGTCCAAGGAATTAGACTTCACGAAGCCAGAACTCACACTTGGAGAATTTAGCATACAGCTTCTCCTTTTGAAGCAATCCTAAAATACAATGAAGATATTTCTCATGATCAACTTGACTACGAGAATAGATAAGTATGTCATCTATAAAGACAATGACAAACTTATCTAAGTATGGCTTGCAGACTCGATTCATGAGGTCCATGAATGCTGCAGGTGCATTAGTGAGCCCGAAAGGCATCACTAAGAACTCATAATGACCATACCTCGTTCTAAACGCTGTATTAGGTACATCTTCAGTTCTAACCTTAAGTTGATGATACCCAGATCTTAAATCGATCTTCGAAAAGAAGCTTGCCCTTGGAGTTGGTCGAATAAGTCGTCGATCCTGGGCAATAGATAACGATTCTTGATCATTACCTTGTTTAACTCTCGATAATCAATGCATAGACGCATTGATCCATATTTCTTCTTCACAAACAATATAGGAGATCCCCAAGGCAAAGAGTTGGGTTGTATGAAACCCTTTTCTAGTAAGTCATCCAATTGAGTCCTGAGCTCTTTTATTACGATAGGCGCTAGACGATAAGGAGCTCGTGCAATTGGTGCAGATCCTGGCAGAATGTCTATCCTGAATTCAACTTGCCTCTCAGGAGGTAATCCATGTAGTTCATCAGGAAAAACATCAGGGTATTCAGAGAAAATCGGAATGTCTTCAATCTTGGGTTTTGGATCATCTGCAGTCACTTGTGCCATATAAATAACACATCCACTCTTCAGACACTTGGATGCTTTGAGTATAGACACATTGTCGGGCAAACCATATTGTGTATCTCCTTGAATGGTGACTGACTCACCAGATGGGGTTTTGATGTTAACTAGTTTCTTATCACAGGTAATTTGGGATTGGTTATGCGATAACCAATCCATGCCTAAAACTACATCAAACCCTGCCAATTTCATTGGCAATAGAGATAGCGGAATAGAATGATTCTTAATGGATATACAGCATCCATCAAGAAGAGTTGAAGCTGTTTCTAAGGTACCATCGGCGAGCTCTACCTCATATTTTATGTCTAGAGTTTTAATAGGCAGATTCAGTAACTTACTAAACTTATGGTCTACAAAAGACTTATCAGCACCTGAATCAAATAAAACTCTAGCATAAATATCATTAATGAGGAAGGTACCTGTTATAACATTCTCGTCATTCACCGCCTCCCTGGCGTTTATCTGAAAGACCCTTGCATTGGTTTTCTTTGCCTCATCAGACTTCTTAGCATTTTTAGGGCAATTAGTCTTAATGTGCCCCTTTTCATTGCAACCATAGCAGGTTGCATCCTTGATGTTTCGGCACTCCATAGTCTTGTGCCCTTTCTTCTTGCAGATTCCACAAGGTTTAGCTTGTGGATCCTGATTGCACTTTCCAAAGTGCCTCTTGTCATAGGTTTTACATCTGGGCTTGTCACCCGACTGCCCTTTCTTGGAACCAGAGTTCCCTTTCTTTTTTTTGTTCGATTGGTGGGACTGGTCATCCTCCCTCTTCCTCTTCCCTTCTTCGGTGGCTTTCTTTGACCTACTCCTCACAATATCGAGAGTAAGTGACAATGATAGATCGACAACCGATCTATATATAGCAGGCTTAGAAGCCTTGACATTTCCTTTAACCTCAGGGGCTAAACTACCTATAAAACACGCAATGCGTTTGGGTTCAGGGGTGACCAGATATGAGATGAGTCTAGACATCGAGTTAAAACTGGTCACATAAGACCTGCAATCCAAATCATTCATCACCAAAGTGAGGAAGTCAGTCTCCACCCTTTCGACTTCATGCTGCGGACAATAAGTGTCCTTCACAAGATCAACAAATTGATTCCAAGAAAGGTTATACAAAGGAACCTTTCCGGTAGACTGCACCAAGGCTTTCCACCATGTTAGGGCGTCGCCCTTGAATGACTGAGATACAAACTTAACTATGTCCTCCTTTGCACACCTACTGATATCAATCACCGTTTCCATTTCATCCAACCACTTTATACAGTCAATTGCTCCCTATTCTCCCGTGAAATCTCTTGGTTTACAAGAGATGAAATATTTATAAGTACAACCTTTGTTGTACCTGGGAGTCTGATCGAGGAAAATTTGCCTCTGAGGTTCACTCTTTTGATTGGATGAGTGTCGAGACTCATCCTTCTTCAGTGTATGCGAATGTGATAGGGACTTTGTATGAGTTTTGGACCGAACATTACTCGGCTCCTTAAACATATTATCCACAGCTTAAGCAACTGCTGTGTTTATCATCGCTTGTAATTCAGCACCAGTAACATTTATTCTGGGATTATTGTTTCCTTCCACAGGATGACTATTTGTTTCGTCAGAGCCAGCCATGATTTGAGTACTAAAATCAAACAATCATGATGTATTTAGATTATATAATGAATCATCGTATTGATGATTAGGTAGCCATGGTATTAATAAACCATATAGACCATTTTAGATAACAAGTAAGAATCTATTTGATCATGATTTGCCTAGGCTACAAATGAACCATTATGGGCAATCAAATAGGATATAATCCTTTATATTTATTAGACAGGGGACATAATTCACAACTGTCAATGTCATAAAGACATTTTCAGATAGCACAAAAGGCTCATCTCAAAGGACTTTTAAATGGCACACAAAGGCCTTGTCACAAGGACAATTTAAGTATTACCAATGACCTCTTGAATCAGTGATTTTTAAGGGTCGAACATAGTTCATCGCCTTTTTGATAAGAAGTTTATAAAATAGAACTATCATTGTCATGAATACACCTTTGCCCGTAGGCTTACACCTCAAATGGATGTTTTGATGTATACATCATATTTGATGTTTAATAGCCATGATTCACATTGATCATATAGGCCATGAGGGTGGCTTGGAAAGATCCAAGTACTTTTGGAAGCTAGTGTGGTCTCTCAAGTCACACAACCAGGAATGTTAACATGTTTTCAGATGTTAACACAGAATTATTGTCTTAAAAAGGTTATACCATCATAGCCATTAATATTTTGGCTAGGTTATACCTTTAAGAACTTCTTTTGAAATTTCTTTGGCAGATCAATTTAAAAATTGAAATGATATTGCATGATGATTTAATAAAATACACATATAAAATATCAAAAAGAAATGCCATTAAAGTACTAGACTATTACAAGAATGCCCTAAACGGGTCTTGAAATAAACAAACTGTCCACGCAGGGACTACAGAAAGGAAACAAGTCCACGCAGGGACTAAGTACAGAAAATGAAATGTCCACGCAGGGACTTGATTGAAATTACAATACAAAATAAAATAAAATAAACTTCTACTTCTTCTTGCCCTTTATGAAGTTCGCGAGGCCTTTGAGAAATTTGTTATGCTTCTTATAGCGTTCCTCCGCTTTTTGTTCAACCTGGTCCAACCTCTGTAGGATTTGTTGCGTTTGCAGTTGTTGAGAAGGAGGAGGTTGTTGTTGATAAGGTAGGTATTAAATACTATTACAAACCCTAGTGTCCGAGTATCCAAATAAAAGAATATACAGACTCGTTGTAATAGAGATCCACAGGCAGATCATAAAAACAAAATACAAGAAACTGAAATAACAGACTCCAGGCATCTAAGGATTTGCAAGATCCTCTTATTTGACACCTAGTAGCTCCAGCCTAATTCCGAGAGGTACCTGTCACTCAGTCTTTGAAAAATACGTCAGTTTTCACTGGTAAATACAATTAACTGACTCATTTGAAAAGAGTTTATAAAAATTGATTTAGGCGCACAAGGCACAAAACCATTTATAACTTGGGACAATCTTTAATAAAATCTTGTATACAGTTTTACATGTTTGTCATACATATGGGGCCGGTTTGGAAGCCGGTCATGATTAACCGACTCACGACTTATAAAACCCACAAAGGAGTTATCCCCAACATGTGGGTTATTTAGCATTTGCATCTGTCAGGTGTAAGCCTACACCCCGTGCGTAGGTCGTGGCCATTTTCAAATGAAATGAGCCGAGGATATACAGGACACGGTCGTATTAACCCCCAATGTTTATGTTATCAAACAAAACAGATTAAAACGGGTTATGCAAATTTGTTAATCACAATCCGATTAAATGATTTCATACCCGACCAAGCGGTATTATTATAATACCGTATCCCAAGCCCGTATAAGGGAAAATAAGTTAAAAGTATTTACCTGAGCTAGATGTGTAAGAAGTAACTCAGCCGTATGTTTCCTAAAGCCTTATGTAAATACCTTCTACCGAAGCTACTCAATCTGTATAGAAGGTTTATTAACCTATTAGGATACTAACGGGTCTTTATTTAAGTCAAAGACTTAGACCAGTTAGTTTGAAAGATACTTAACGGTTCGAAACGCTAGATTAAGCGGAGACCAGAATGGAATGTGATTTAGACCCGACAAGTTTGGATACTTGTATAATATGGGTTAACTAAACACGTTCTGGATTTTGAAGATTTAATAATAAGGTTAAACCCATTTCGGCTAATTTATGTAAACTAGCTACATAAACCGATCCGAATGCATAAATGCATAACGGGTAACCAAATGAATTATATACAGGTCTCATATGTTATTATGATTAAAATATGATAATACATCAGTAGGATGTTAACATATATGCCCAAAAAGTATTTAAAACCAATTTAAGTCCCGTAGGGGCATTTTGGTCATTTTAATATTTATAAAAGAGGCTTTATAGTAAACTGATATTCTTGTCTTAAGTAATCAGTAAAAATATTTATTTTATGTTGTTATTACAGTAATATGTCTTACATATGTGTGATATACCGTTTATGGTCAAACTATGCCCCGAAAGGGTCATTTGGTCATTTCACATATGCTTTTAAGGACATAATTGGAAGTCTGAGTTCATGACTTATACCTACTATAATAATATTAAATTTTATTTATAAAATCAGTAGGTAACAAGTCTTAAGTGTTTAGTATGGTTTTAAACCATACTATGCGCTTAGTTAGCCTAAAAGTCGATATTTGACGATAATTAAGATGTTTAAGGAAATCTGAGATTTTGATCAGTCAAAATGTTCAAAATATTTTATTTAGTATATTATATCAGAAGGAAAAGGTTTGGTATGCAAATCATATGTTAATCTCATTTTATGAACGAAAATATTATTATCGTCATTTACCGAATTATACGAGAACTCTATGATATGGTCAGTTTATAATCTGACCAAAAATTCCAAAAGTCCATAAAAGTAATATCTTAACAGTAGGTAATGAGTTTTGGATCAAAATCTATGTTTAAACATGCCTTATGCAAGATAGCGCAATTTAATTAATAAAAAGTTTCAAATTACGATATGTTGCATAACTTTTCGTTTGAGACCAGAAACTGATGTCAAATTTAATTGACATACTTATATATCAGTAATGAAGCTTTTTGTCCTCTCACATTTTAAAAATCTTGTTTTTAGATCAAAAGGGCAAAATGGGCATTTACAAGCATAATAACGGAGATTAGCATATAATTCAGAATACTAATGACCAGGTAATATAACTTCAGAGAGTTATACTACAACATAATGTGGTACTAATGGAAGCTTAAAACATAGAAGAATTAAGCTTAATCGGGTCAGAACTGAAAGTTAAAGCAAAAGTCAAGCTTTTGCGACTTTCCGTTGCGCACCGACCCTAAACTCAGAATTGTTGGGTTGAACATGCTTAAACATGTTCTAATAATAATTACCAAGTTATTAGAGTGATAAAATATAATTTATAACCTCTGCATTGTTAGTTTTGATTATTATTTCAAATTCTGACTGCTTTGACTTTTTAATTAAATAGTTTGACCCGACAATTGACTAAGCAAACGAAATAATTAGGAGGTGCACTTTTAAGGGGTTAACACCTACCTAATTATGGTCACATAACCACATTCATCTCGAATAATGGCTGGACCATTTGAATTTAAACCGAGAGTCAAAGCTATTTTATGTAACTTTGACTTTTCGGTTTTTTAAATAAGAAAACTGAACTAAAGAGGGGACTAAGACACTTACAAAGGATCCTACCAATCTTTTCTACTAAGGTGAGCTTCCTTTTTAATCAGGAACCTCCAGAATGCTCAAGAAACTCAAGCTAGAGAGATGAGAGAGAAATGTTTGAATGTGCAAGTGAAATGGCTGCACAATTGGTCCTATTTATAGTGAATGGAGATTGCCCAAGATCATCACAGGTGTTTAGGGGTGAAGTAGGATGGCTCCAGGTGTCTTGGTGGTAATTTAAAACCATCAACAAGCCATAGAATTCGAATTGTTTTTGTTTGGAGCACAAGGAAGAAGATAACCAGCACCTGGCATCAACAATACGTCGAAACAGGGCCGTCGCGTCGCGCGACGGCATATGTGGTAGGGTGTCGCGTAGCGTGACCCTATAGAAGACCAGCCAAACAAGTTTTAAACTTGTCATATTCAGTCCATGCATCTTTTTAAGCTTCATAACTTTCATTTTAAGCACAATAGGCCCTTGTGGTTGGTTTGTAGATGATCTAGGGAGTATATCCAAACACCATTAGTTCCGGTTTCGTTAAACGATCACTGATAACATAAGTTTCGCCTCATTGACGCTTTTAACCCTAATTCTTGGGAATTTACGTAAACAACACATAACGATCTCAAAACCTCGTGAAATTGATATCACTTATTCTTGAGAGTATATCTGAATATTACGAAGCCCCGGGTTCGAGAAAAAGGTCACTCAGATGTAAGAATTAACATGTTGACACGTTTAACCCCTTTAGTTTACAATCTTTCGATTATTTTCACAAACGGCTTCTTATATCCGAATAATTACTCGTTTAAGAATATATTCTTTGTGTGTGGTCATTCAGAGGCACAAGTTTAGCATGTTGACACTTTTAGTCCCTACGCATACTTAATTTCATCGTTTTACAACTTTAGTCCTTCAAACTCAATCTTTCACATGATTAGGGTTTAGGACACGTGTCTTCACATAATTGGACACGTTTTTACGAGGTGTTACAGATGCCGTCCATGTGTAGCTAGGACATTAATGTACGTGCCGACATAAGACAGTAACCAAACCTTAACGATGTTCCGTGGCACCGAATCACTATGTCCAAGTGACGCGTGACTAGCCGGACACAAAAGCACTCTCACAGGGTCTCAATGTAACACCCCGACTGCATAATACAACAAACCGCAACGAAAACATCGGGGAGAAACGTTACAAGAATTGTTTCACAACACATGGTACATAAGGTTTTGTTTTATTGAATTAATAAATTACATTGTATTGGAAAAATACAAACAAAATGCAAACAATTGTCTTTTTAGTTTTAAAGTAAACTAAGGCCCGAGTCCATCCTATGTGCAGCATGCGTTCATAATCATCACACATTAGCACCTGAAACATATGTGAAAATAACGTCAGCATGGAACGCCGATGAGTAACATTGGTTTTGTGAGTCAAATTCATGGCTTTGTTTTTGTTATTGCAATACCTCATCCGACTACGAGAGTCAACAAATGAAAACCTTGTATCAAAAATGTTTGGTATTACAATATGTTTAACCAACTATACAAGTTGGTATGAGTTATAAAACCTCGTAGCCATAGTAGGTGCATTACGTCTGTCGACTTCGTCTTGTATCGAGTCTTGTATTAGAATTGTTAGATCAGGGCACGTAGTTCGAGAAATTAGGGTTTTTAGGTAATTTCGCATGAAATGTATGATAGGGTAATTTCGTACGAAATTACATAGTAATTTCGCACGAAATTAGATTTCGTTTGTATCTAATTTCGCTTGGAAGGTTCATGCGAAATTAGATCCTCTATAAATACCCTAGATGCGAAATCATTTGTAAGGTTCATGTTTCTGGTACCGAAGTGTTGCCGACGTGTCGATTGATCTGTAAACTTGTTAAATCAATAAACAATAAATTTAGAAGTGAATCAAGCTGTTTTCAAGTCAATTCATCTGTTTCCGCCTTTTGAATTGATTAGAATTCTTCTGAACGACTCGTTTGGTCGTGAAAACGATCCTACAAGTGGTATCAGAGCTCAGGAGGAAGAATTCTTACCAAAACAGACATAATTTCTGATTTCTACACCTTCTTTTCAAAATTGAACAAGTTTTTACGGTCAAAATGGTTTGAATTTCACATATTATGTGCGAAACATAGTTATAACTAATCCTTGAAAGAATTGGACCTTTATTCGATCTAAAACTGATAAAAATGGCTATTTCGCTTGAAAAACAGATCGGTCATGATGATGTCAGCAGTATTTCGCTTGAAAAATACTTGATTTCACACGAAATTAGGTAATTTCATTCCAAGATATTATTTCGCTTGACTAATTTCGCACGAAATTAGTAATTTCGTTTGAGTTGGAGCTATTTCGTTTGAACAGCTATTTCGCACAAAGTAATTTCGTGTGAGAAAGGATATTTCGTTTGAAAGTGTAATTTCGTTTGAACTTGTAATTTTGTGAAAAATTTACCGAAACATGGAAGAGGAATTCTACAATGCGTTTGCTACACCAGTTGCTCCAGTTACAGCTGCCAAAACTTTGTACAATTAGAATGAGATAGGAACTTATCAGAAACCGCCAAAGCTTATGTACATTGAAGATTTTAAAGGATGGCAGAATCGGTTTGAGAACTGGGTGCAAGCTTATAAGTTTGACGCATGGTGTTCATTTATAGAAAGACTACGAGAAACCGAAAAATGAACGTGGGCTTGAAAAAGCATTTTGTGACTTTTCAGAGAATGATAAATTGAAATATACAAGTGAAAAAATGATGATCAGTATTCTTCAACAAGCAATTAAAGAAGATATCTTTGTTTTACTTCAACATGAGGGTGCTGCAAGATCAATTTGGACTGCATTGATTCAAAAGTTTAAAGGAAGTGCATATATGATCAAGAACAAAAGGGCTTTACTGAAGAAATCATTTGATATGTTTGTAGCCTTAGAAGGTGAAACAACAAAAAAGACCATTGATAGATATTGTCATTTGGTTTTGGAAATGGGAAGATTGGAAATAAAGAAAGAAGACGATGAATGGGTTGATAAACTAGCTGATGCATTACCACAGCAGAAATGGGGAACTTATTTGTTGATTCTAAAACACATGAGAAAATCTGAAAATATGAATCTGGCACAATTTATTCAGAAGATTGAAGAGCATGAGTTAGATATCCAGAAAACTGCTATCATGTCTAATCCAAATGCTAAACAAGATGTGAGTTTATATTACAGAGAAAACAAATTTGAAGTTACTCCTAGCCCAAAAATTCAAACTGGTTTCAGTGCTAATAGTTCTTCTGGAACAAAGGGAAGTACTGTGACTCAAAGTGGTGGATCTTCATCTTCATATTCAAGCTTTGATCCAAATTTGACAACACTAAGTCCTCAACAAAAGAATTCTACAAATCTGCAATGCAATGTTACCTTGAACATTCAAAATGGTCAAAATCTTTCTCCGGAAATAGCTAAGCAACACATGGCATCACTTGTTGCTATGTTGGAATCATATGAAAGTTTGATTGCTGGCAGAATTGGAAATCCGATGCTTACCAAAGAGGATTATGACCAAATTGATGCGGAGGAACTTGAGTTGATGGACATCAAGTGGTGTCTAGCCAGTGCAGTTAGAAGAGCAGAAAAATTTACACAAGTCACTGGAAGAGATGATTTTCGAGAAATGAGTGCATCTCCGATAGGGTTTGACAAATCAAAGTTCACTTGTTTTCATTGCAAAGAAAAAGGTCATTTTAAATGTGAGTGCAAAAACAAAGTAGCAAATGGAAGACAAGATCAGTCTGGAAAAAAACAATTATTATCAAAAATCAATTTTTCATCAGATTACTCAACAACCACAAACTGCACATGCACGTACCATTGAAGAGAAAAGAGCTTGTTATGGTATAATTGGTCAAGATGATGAAAAAGTTGCAGAGGGATTTAGCTGGGATAAATACATTCCACCGGGTTCAGGACTTGTTGCTAGAATTTTAGAAGAACAAGAAGTCAAAAGAACAAAGATCTTTAGATCATCAGAAAGCGATGATGATACTGATGACGAGGAAGAGTACATTAATAATGCAAGAAAAAGTTTAGACTCATTTAGTTTTAATTTGTTTTTTTGCAGATAAGATCGAGATGTTGAATGAGAAGAGGGCTGCTAGATTGAAAAGAGAGTTAGAGAAAAGAAGGATTGCTGAAGAAAAGGCAAAGTTGGAAGCTGAAAAAGCAAAAGCTGAAGAAAATTCAACTAAAAAAGTCAAAAATGAAAAATGTAAGGTAAAAATAGAATGTGATGAAGAAACAAATGTGGTTGAAAAGATAGTTGAGAAACTGGTAGAGAAAATTGTTGAGATCGAAAAAATAGTTGAAGTTGAAAAAATTGTTGAAATTGAGTAGGTTGTCGAGGTTGAAAAGATAGTTGAGGTCATTAAACCTTGTCAAAAATGTTTAGAATCTTGCAAATATTGTGATGAGAAGCACAAAAATATTTGTGAACTGGAAGAGATGAAAGAGAATTTGTTATCTGATGTGAAGTATGTGAAGGAATCTTATGACGTGCTGAACAGAACAGTTGATGGTTTGAAAAACACAAATACAGAAGTTGATGCTGCTATGACAATGATGAGTTCAACTTTAATGACAAAGCAGAAAGTCATCAATGAGTATATTGAAGACTGTGCCAAGCTAAAGCAAGATTTGGAACTTGAAAAGATTGAGAGTAAAAGAATCAAACGTTTGTTGTTGAGTTATACAACTTGTGATTATTTGATTGATAGAGTTTATCCTACTGTTGCAGGTCTTGAAGCGTTTCAAGATAAAAAGACAGAAGATACGGATACTGGTAAGAAACAGAGTGTTAAGTATAACAAGTGTCCGCCCCCGATTTGGAATAGTTATTCTCCCAGAAAACCAAATGAGGAACGTTTAAATAAGGCTCTCAACATCAAGTTAAAGTCTGAAATCATTGATGAGTTACCAGATAACATTGATGTCACATTCACAGCGTCTGACACTGATCATGAGTCTGAGTTGTTAAAGAAAGTGGTCGATCAGGTGTTGGATATGGATGAAGAGTCAAAGTCGGAGTCTAAGTCTGAAAGTTCGAGTTCATCAGAAAAGAGTCCGAGTTCATCAGTTAAACGGGTTTACAATAAAGAATTCCTGTTATCAAAATCTAATTTGAATGAAGGATCAATCAAAGTGGCATATACTTTGAATGATTTAGACAAATTATATTCTGATGAGGAATTTCCAATAAGAAGTGTTAAATCTGAAATGATTAAACAGGTTTTCAAATTAACAGAAATTAATATTTCTGAAATAAAAGATAAAAATCTTTCTGAAAAACCTAAAAAATACACTTCAAGAGTTCAACAAAGATTGAACAAAAAGAAAGGTTACAATTCTGGTTCAGGTTTTCAAAAGAAACCAAACCATTACAGTAATTTCAAAAAGAAAGGTTTAGGATTTATTGTTCCAGAAAATTATAAAAATTATAAAAATGAGAAAAATTATAAACCAAAAACAAAATTTGTTACAGGTGGAAGTTCAGAAGAAGAACAGAAGAAACCTTTCTGGAAACAATCAAACCAGGAGTTTCTTGCTGAAAGGAAGAAGAAGTTAGGTCAAAGAGTTGAGAGAAGAACATGTTTCAAATGTCACAAGATTGGACATGTTGCTTGGAATTGCCAACAATCCAACAACACAAAACAGGGAGTTTCTTTTAACTCAAGATTGGAAGAAAAACATGTTAATGGAAAGAACAACCAACTGAAAAATCAAATGTGTTTGAAAATTTAACTTTTGAAACTGGTGAAAGTTCAAAACGTTTTTACAAAAGAAAAGTTGATTTAAACAAACAAAGATGGGTTGTAAAATCTGAAAATAGTTATGACAATGAATCTGATTCCATAAAATCAGATGAGTCATTTGTTGAGAAAAAGATTGAGGATTCCGTTCCTGAGTTGAACGATGAAAATTTTCCACCATTGCGAGTAGAAAATCTGAAATCAAAAGGTATGTTTGAAATTTCAGATTAATTCTTCTCTGGTAAAGAAGAATTTGATGCTGATAAGGCTTTCAATGGGAAAGTTAAACATATTTTCGGAAAGATGGTTGATGGGAAAGTAAAAAGTGCTAAAGATTTTTACAGATCAAAAGGAGGTTGGGATAGAGTTGAATCAAAATCACCTAAGGCTGGTCAGGCTTGGGTGACTGCATTTTCAAACTAAAATTCTGACTTGCCGGAGCTTCCAGGTTGGTAAGAGTGGAGCAGGTATCGGCATCTTTCTTGAGAAATTTACGAAAGTGATTTCGACTTTCAAGTGGTAAATCAGGGACATTAAGTTGTACTTGATTTTCTACAAGAGGTATTTGTTTGATCGAATTTAAAATTGTAAAATTTTTCAAGTGGTTGAAAGAACAAGGTGATGAATTGATCCCCTAACCTACAAGTGGTTTTATGAAATCAACAAAACTTATTTTACGGAAAAACCATTTGATTAAAACAAACTTAAGTGTTTTGAAATCATAATGGGAAAAAAGTTTGTTGTAAGGGGGAGTTCTGATTGTTTATGACAAGTGAATGGCGATTTGAAGTGATTTGATATCAGTTGTCAATTTACTTGTACAGTTTGTTTTCAAATTTCCTTTAAATGGTTTTGAATTTTAGGGGGAGTAAGAAATTTCAGAAAATCCAAAGACATTTGAAATTTTGAAAAAGTCAAAAACATGATAAAATCAAAAATGGGTTTGTTGAGAAAAGAGGAAATGATAGTACATCAGTGGACTTTCACGGCATGCTAAAGAATTGGAAAGTAAAATGTGATAAACGGTCTCACTGATGATGTGCCAGTAGGTTTTTATACATTTAGTAGATTGTGTCGAGATATAAACCTAAATTTCAAACTTGCTTATATAGTGGGGAACATCTCTCGGATATATGGGTAACCCCCGAAATCTTGTTTGAAAGGTCCCTCTTTCTGAGATACTAGGTGTTTATACTCAGTGATATCTGGGGTATTATCCCGGGACTTCTGATTTTGCGGAAGCAATGGCCTAGTCCCCGTATAATACTTTTCGCTTGCTTGAAATATAGCACCACCCTCAGTACAAAAAATGATGAAACATTGCAAAATGCTAATCATGTGCTGTTGAAGAAAAGATTCTCTAAAGGGAACACACCAAAAGTCGAAGCCATCATCTCTCTGATTTTGCGGAAGCAATAGCCTGAGCTCTCATGGCCCTCGCATTTAACCCTTTACAGATATCATCTAGGTATACTCACCTGTAAGACTGAATATTGGGATCTGGATACGGGAGTATATTCTGAGGTGGGACACGCGAATAAGTTTAAGTCCTTAAAACACTAATATCGTATCTCGAAACAGTTGAACTTTGTGTGAAAATTTAAGTGGATCAGTATACTGACAATCTAAGTGAATCGTTTAGAACTTAAAATGTTTAAAGCTTAACGGTGTTGGTGATTTGTCTCAGAAACTGATATGATCCTCTTACACAAACTCACAAAAATATTGTATGTAAATATTTCTTTACTGCATTCCATTTTATATCAAAATCCAAAAAGAGTTTAAGTGTGTTTTAGCATAATTTTGAAAAAGTCAAAAAGATTTTAGACAACTGATGTTGAAGAGCTGATTTTCAAAATTCCGAGTGCTATACATGACGAACTGGTTTGGGAGAATGTTGTGAGAGAAATGTTTTGTCATACAAGTGGTCATCAGAAATTAAAATTGTTATATCAATAATTGAAATTGTGATTTTGTTTCTACAAGTGGAAAGCAAAGAATAAAATTTGTCAAATTGTTTAATTTGTAAATCTTATTTTGAGGTAGAGAATGTGCAGGTTATGGCTATGAGAGAGCCATGGTGTAATTCTAAAAGCATGTGAAAGCCAGATTTTGATCCCAGAACAATTTAAAGGGGAGTCTGTTAGTAGATCAACATCCGAGGGGGAGAAGAGTTGTAGATGCTAGAGCCAGTTCTGGATCCTGAAAGATTAATCAAGAGATCTGATCAAGAGAATTAGAATGAGATAAGAGCCAGATGGAGATTCTGGAGATGAAAAGAAGAAAGGATAGAGTATGCTTACTTTGTCAGATTATTCTGAAAAAGCCCAAAGACTGATAAAGACTGAAGATTGTGAAGACTCGTTACCGAAGACTTCGTCAACATCCGAGGGGGAGTCTGTAGGTGCATTACGTCTGTCGACTTCGTTTTGTAACGAGTCTTGTATTAGAATTGTTAGATCAGGGCACGTAGTTCGAGAAATTAGGGTTTTTAGGTAATTTCGCATGAAATGTATGATGGGGTAATTTCGTACGAAATTACATAGTAATTTCGCACGAAATTAGATTTCGTTTCTATCTAATTTCGCTTGGAAGGTTCATGTAAAATTAGATCCTCTATAAATACCCTAGATGCGAAATCATTTGTAAGGTTCATGTTTCCGGTACCGAAGTGCTGCCGACGTGTCGATTGATCTGTAAACTTGTTAAATCAATAAACAAAAAATTTAGAAGTGAATCAAGCTGTTTTCAAGTCAATTCATCTATTTTTGCCTTTTGAATTGATTAGAATTCTTCTGAACGACTCGTTTGGTCGTGAAAACGATCCCACAGCCATGAATCTTAACAAAGCGTTTCTTTTGTGAAACAGAGTAATAAATCGATTTAAAGAAAATATTGTAGGATTTATATCTTTAAGTGAAAATCGTTCGTGACTTGTCCAAAACCATTTGTCCCTGTTTGAAGTGATTTGGATAACGCTATGATATATAATACAATAAAGGCATTTATATATAGGAAGTACGAACATTCGGAAGCCATGGTGGTGGTGGCGGTGGTTGCAGAGAGTCTAGAGAGAGATGAGAGTGTAAACCTTGCCACTGTGTCTGGTTATTGGCTACAATATGTACGGCCTTTTTACTCCACTTGAGATCCCACCATCCGTCCAGTTTCCCTTCATAATGGAACATAATAACTGTAAAATTTTATTGAAGAAACTGAAAACACTAATGCTAGTTTAGTATTGTTCATGAGAGAGATAAAGGGAGAGAGAAGGTAGGGTGAGGGTGGGGGTGGGTGAGGTGGGTTTTTATTAATAAAAAAGTATTGTTTTAATTTAAAAATAAAAGACTTAAATGCCCTCACGTGCAAGGCATGTGAGTCCATTTAACTGAATTTTTTGATGTGGTTAGTGGTAAAGGTTGAATCATGTATCAAAACATGAACATAAAGGTTGGTTTTTGCCAATTTCATAGTGAAAGGTATAAAATGCAGTTTGAGGCAAACATAAAAATTGTTTTATGCAATTTTGTCAAAAATATATTCCTTAAAAAAATACATTCCTTAAAAAAATACATTCCTAAAAAACATGCATAAAAATTACATTCCTAAAAAACAATAAAAATTACGATTAAGTGTCTGGGTTTTCCCAATTGCACTCCCACCCGTACTTGGCCGCCAATTCACGTTTACGTATTAGGATTACTTCCAACATTGAACCTCTAGCAAAATTGTGTGGTTTCATAAACGTGTCGATGTCGTAAGCAAATTGACGCTTGTTTTGGAACTCCTATGTTGGGTTATAGAAGATCTGGTAATGATGAAAGACAAAATCCAAGGGACCCATCATCCTTGCCTTAATAAGTTTAAGATACAATCTCCAAGTCCAAGAGTTTCTCTCCCCTTGAAAGTTTCCCAAAACAGCTGCCCCCTTCCTGTTGCATCAAAATATTGCCTCCAATGAAGATAGAGAATATGTGTTGATCCTCAAAGTACTGGTCAACAAGTCAATAGTCAAAGTCAACCAAAGTCAAAGGCTGAAGACCCAAAGACCAGTCAACAAGTCAAGGTAGAAGTTCTGGATTTGTAGGAGTGCTGAATCACAACCAGCAGTTCTGTGAAATCCAGCAGTTCACTATTTTCCTATTAAAGAAGAAGCAGTTCAATGGAACAGTGTAACAATCTAGCAGTTTTCATAACTGCTAGAAGTTACATCATTATTGAAGTTGTTGAAGGTCGTTTTCATGATGACGTCACTAGTAGTTTACACCTCCTATGAATATAGTTCTTTGCATTCATTGTAAGATAGCACTAAGAGCCAAAGAGCATAAAAACTTAGTGAGAGTGTGATCACCTAGTGAGGGGGAGTACTATGTACTTGTATAATTGTATTATATCAATTGAATTCAATAGGAATCATTTGGAATCATCCTCTGTTCATCTGTGAATTGTTTGATGTGTTTAGATATTAATGTTTGATTGAATTTCCCAATTTAATTAACTGTTTTACCAAGAAAAACACACACAGCACACACTCAGATCCAACATCCTGTTTTTGTTCTAACAAGGCGATTCTTGTTTTATATTCTTCCGTTTGAATGTTCACCAATTGTTTAAGCATGTCTTGCTTCATACTTCTATACGCCCCAAGTTCCTCGGCTATGGAAGATTTGCTAGACGAGTTAGCCGCCTTTTGATGTTTTCGTTGTGGTCCGGTTTGTGAGTTGTTTTCATTGAGATCCAACATACCACCACTGTAGAAGGGGTCGTCGGGTGTTATAAGTGTGGATGCTTGGCAACTATCGGATTCGAAAGACTTTTGTATCTTGTTAGAATAAGTTCCCGATGTTTCACCCATTCTAGGTACTTCAGACCATTTTGTATGCATCAACGTTCGTAAAACCATTGGGACGATATTTTTTTGGAATCATTTAAAGCTTGTGTCATCACTTAAAGATCGTTATAAGCACTCCCTATATGATTGAAAAAATTAATTGTTAATATATATTTAATAAAGAAAATACTTTCATATATATTATCTATTATCTATTACTATATATAATGCATATAAGAGATATAAAGTTACAAAATTTGAAAACTAAGAGTTTTACAACTCTTAAGGCATGAAGTACAATTCTTTGAAGCTTGAACCCTTTCAAATACCAGCTTTGAGTTTTGCTATTTTTTTGGATACAATGGTAATTTTACTACAATTAATGTTCAACGCTGCATAAAAACCCTACATTTTTTAACTCACTTGAATTAGTTTCAATGTACTGCTTATTTTTGTCGCTTTCATCCTCCTCAAAAGTGTCAAAACCCACCTTTCAAAGTATTCACATTGAATTCTTTATCCATATTAATATAATAATTAAACTAAAAACAATTCTTTTTTCTCTTTCATTTTCATTTTCAATTAAATATTATTTTTATAATTTTATCATTATTTTTTCTCTTTATTCCACTCATAACCACTTTCAAAAATATTAAAATATTTGTAAGGGGTGAACAGTGTTCCCGTATATTTATAGATGAAAAATAACATTTTTTCTCTCCTTATCTACAAACACTCAAAACCATTCCCTATAATATAGCTAATCCACTAATATAAATATAAGTAATCCAATGTGAATGCTCTCAGTCCACAAATCCATTTCTCTGTTTGTGATCGTTTTCCTTTGGTTCCATCATCTTCATTTGATTTTTGTTTGATTTAAGGTGGATTAGTGGTAATATTAATGCATATGATGGTGTGGGGAGGAATGTTGGTAATATTTAGTGATTATCCACATTCGTAGTGATATTGAATTAAGTCGTCAGATAGGTACTCGTTCTTAATTATTTAAGTTAGGTGATGCAAGAATAGGGTTGTTCACGAGCCGAACCAAACCGATCAGACCTTTGCTCATGCTCGGTTCGTTTACAAACCGAACCGAATAGATCCGAGTGTTTTTCAACCGAGCCAAATTCGAACGAGCACCTTTCGATCGTAGTATTTTTCGAACGAGCGTCGATCGAGTATCGAGCGTCGCATAACAAATAGAAAAGTGACGATAGGATTGTTAGTTTTTAGAGTAAAGTGCAGTTTTCATCCCTAAGGTTTCGTCCAATTAGAATACAGGTATAAATTTACTAAGTAACAAGAAATATAAAAAAAACTCAACCGGTTCTACTGAGATCATCTAAGCAGAAAGATGAATCGCCGACCGGTTGAAGCAGACCTCTGATCTTTGAGAAGGTTAAAATCGAATGAGATTGAAGCAAAACCTTAGGGAGTTGGCGTCTTGGCAACAAAGAATTCGAATTATGATGGTTGACGCGAGGTTTTAACTAAGATTATATACTTCTAAATTGAATGACGAGTTGACACTTGAGCAATAGGCTATTGGTATCTGCCTTCAATTCGGCGTTTTGACATTTTAACTCAATTACTCTGGATTATTGGGCAATAGACTATTGGTATCAGCCTTCAATTCTATCATTATAATTATATTAAATGGGGTCTAGTTGGATCTTGAACCAAACATTATTAATGTACGCCACTAGTTATTTCATTAATATATATATATATATGTATGTATTAAAATAATTCAAGTCAACCGAGTCGAACCGAACTGAGCAGACCTTTGCTCATGCTCGGTTTGTTTCAAACTAAACCGATCAGAACCGAGCGTCTTTTTCAATCGAGCTGAATTGTACGAGCAAAATTCCGAACATTTTTCGATCGAGCATCGAACGAGTCTTGAGCGTCGAGCAATTTGAACAGCCCTATGCAGGAATGACGGACTTGATTGTTGTAACGAGTTAGTGTGTATAATCAAATTTGGGCCTAATATGTTTGTTCTAATTGGGCCAGACTAATATATTAATGACATGAGTTTAAAGTTAACGGACCATGTGAACATGGCCTTGGCATTAGGCATACCGCATACGTATGTCATAAAAGCACAAATCGATGGTTCCATTTATCTATACTATATAATAAAAGAAACCAATTTTGGGACACCTGTCATCATATTAGGCAATGTATCTTATAGATAATTACTAGGTTAGAACCCCGTGTATTACACTGGTTGATTAAATATATTTTTATATAATAAAAACGTTACATCTTTAATTACCCGTGTATAACAGGAGTTGAATAAGCACGTGTACTACACGACTTGAATAAATATAATTTAATCAGTTAACACACACAGTCGAAAAATACGTTTTTGGTAAAAGAACTTTGATATACTATTTACATATTAGAACATTTTACTCTGTTTTTTTTTCTATTATTAGGTTATAAACTTGTGTATTACAAAAATCCATTAAATTCACTTATTTCTTCTTTCTCCATTCATGACCCATTGCTTAGTACCTAAATATTAGTTTTTATTCTTCCCTACTTAATACATGTTATCTCAATCAAGTAATCAAAACTAAAGAGGAAAACAATTACAAAAAATGATATGTACTTTTCAATTTGAATTCACATACAGAACTAACATGAGGCTATCAACCTGCAAATATGACTTGTTTGGCATTTAGTCAGCGAAACGCGGGCTGGATCTCTCCTCCGAGTGGATTTGATAGCTCGGAATGAAAAGGGGCTTGCTCCATGTGAATGGCCCCATAAATTTAAGAGATCCAATTGTGTTTGGACTACATCTCCGGTGAAAACAGAGACAATTTTGCTTGGGTTTCAGGCAGTTTTGCATTTGCACCACATCCCTATTCCATTTTGCGAGTCAGTTGATGTCGGTCATCAAACGATAGTGGGATCCTCACATGTTAGGCATGTGAGGGAAATAAACTGAGATAATTAACTTGATTAGTCATAAAGGATTAAACCAGCAACAAAAATAAACTTAAATGATGTTTTTAGCAAGTTTTAAACATTAAGGCTGGAACCTGCAAGTTTGAGTAAACATAAAGGAAGTTTTGTGCAATTTACTCGCAAAATAATAAACTAAAGATAAGTATAAAGATTATATTAGAAGATAAATATAAATATAAATATAAATACAGAGATATAGTTATAGATAAACGTCGACTTAAAATATGGGATAACTTGATAAATTTTTTTAAAACTTGTATTTTTAAGATAAAAATAAATATAAATATATGGCAAGAAAACTAAAAAATAGATGTCTCTCATATCGACACGTGTCCATTAATTGATTTCTTTTATTATATGTATAGATTATTTAGTTTAACATCTTATAATTAAATATAGATAATTATCCTATTAAATATTATTTAGTTTAATCTCTTAATGATAATTATTATTTAGTTTAATTTTAATTTAATCTCTTTTAGAAAAAAACTCATAATTAGTTTATTAACCAAACACATTTTTTATTAAAATATCTAACAATAAATTTTAACTTCGTTTGATGAAAAGAAATAGAACTGAAGTTGGCTTAAAATTCATAATTAGTTTATTAACCAAACATATTTTTTAATTAAATATCTAACGATAAATTTTAAACTTCGTTTGATGAAAAGAAATAGAATTAAAGTTCGCTTCCGTTTTTTTTCCTTTAGAAAAAAATTAGAGTAAATTGTCATTTTAGTCTCTGAGGTTTGTCCAAATTTGTCATTTTAGTCCAAATTGTTTTTCCCCTCTGGGTCCCCGACTTTTCCCTTTTGTTGCCATTTTGATCATTTTGTCTAACTCCATCCAAAAAACCTCACTTTTAACCAGGGGTATTTTGGGGATTAATTTTAAAAATGTTTTTACTTGCAGGTTTGATCCATTCTTTTAAAATAGGGTTTTTGGATGGAGTTAGGCAACATAATCAAAATGGCAACAAAAGAGTGTTGATGCATGAGAATGTCTGTTGACTGCATCTTCATCAAGTCTTAAGTCAAAGTTAGTCAAGATTGGATCTTAAAAGTCAAAATTAGGGTTTTATACATGATTTCGCTTTAATGTACATAATGTTAGGGTGATTTCGCTTTAAGGGACTTGTTGATTTCGCTTTAATGGGCTTGACATATAAGCGAAATCAGATTCATGTTGATTTCGCTTATATGGCCAGGTCATTGAAGCGAAATTAACAATACTATAAATACCTGAACATGTGATCTCATTTGTAACCATTGGAGTGAGATCAGGTCATTGTTACGGTACTGAAACTCTGTCAAAATTGATTCAGAAAGTTAATAAAGAGAAGGAATTGAAAGAATAAGCTGCTGTTACATTACGTATTCTGATTCCGCCTTTATACGTAATGATGAACTTGCTCAACTGATCGTTTAGGGTCAAGACACGGTCCAACAAGTGGTATCAGAGCTTCAGGACGAGGAAGTTCATACTACATCAGCCGATTCGACACTATTCTCATATTTCTACTCATTTTATCTTTTATTTTTCGGTTTAAACTAGTTTCATCGGACAAAATGAGCTGAAAGTCTAGTATTGTGAGCGAAACTAGTTATTAATCAATCCTTAACAATATCAGATCTTAAAACTTACTAAAACTCAATCAATTTTAACAAAATCTCGAGTTGTTTACGAACCGGAACTTCATCTTTAGATCTAGAACGAATCAGCGGTTAAAATTGAATAATAATCATATCATTGTGATCGGTTTTAAGAGTATTACAACCCTTGAAAGATTCAGATTGAAATTCAGCGTAAAAATGATTAAAATTGTGATTCCGCTTTAGTGTACTTCGAGGGTTAATTAGTTGATTTCGCTCATCTGGACAAGTTCTTATTTCGCTCATACGGACTTAGTTGATTTCGCTCATATGTTCTGAGTTAATTTCGCTCATACGTACAACTGTTGTAATTTCGCTTATAAGGACTTTCTAATTTCGCTTATAAGGACAATTTGCTATTTCGCTCATACGGTCTTAAGTGATTTCGCTCCAAGGGACAAAGTTTGATTTCGCTCATAAGTCAAACTTCTGATTTCGCTTAAGTGAACAGTTGTGATTTCGATTATCAGTCATTGAGACTGATTTCGCTTCAGTGTTAGTGTGTGACAAAATTTCAAAAAATTATTCTAAGTGTTTGATAATCTTGCAGGTACGATCAAAATGGATGATATTTTCATGAATCCTTTTAGCGATATGTATGCTTTCACGGGTAGTTCAGGAAACAACGATACTTCTTCAAGCAATGCAGACAAAAGTCCACCGAAAGAAAGAAAGAAGGAAGCTTGGGAGTCCGAAAGCGCATTTGGAACATTTAACAAACCTCCTAAGCTGATGGCTATAGAAGATTATAGCAGATGGGCAACAAAGTTCGAAGATTGGTTGATGGCATTTGCTTTTTCTAGCTGGAAGAGTATGAAGAATGGTTTTGCTCAAGGAAAGAAGAATGGTGAAGCATTAAGATCAGCTGAAGAGATTGAAAATTTTGTGGCCGAGCAAAAATGTGTGGCATTATTGTTTCAATCGGTGCGTGAAGACATCATTTCGCTGATAGAATACTCCAATTCTAAAGACTTATGGGAAAAACTCGAAAAGAAGTGTCTTGGAAGCAAAGAGATTGTAAAAAATAAAAAGAAACTTCTTAGGAAAGAGTTTGATATGTTTAGTTGTCTTAAAAATGAATCGGTGTGTAAAATGATTGAAAGGTTTGGTCATCTGAAGCTGGAATTAGCAAGACATGATATCAGATATTCTGATGATGAGCAAGTAGACAAGTTGTTCGATTCGTTGCCAGACGAGATGGAGTGGAGATATTATGCTCTCATGCTTAAGAACACTATTCCTTCTGAATTGTTGAAACCAGATTTGGTGATTGAGAAACTTGAAAGTCATGAGCTAGAGCTGAAGAAAACATTTAAAGTCAATAATTCATCTTATCAGCAAAATATGGATCTGTACTATCCAAAAAGTTTGATCCCGAAAGCTACTTCTCCAAAAACTGCATTTTCTGCTGAGAATGTTTCTCCAGCAAGCAAAGAAAGTCAAAGCAATTCAAGCAGTGGGAGCCATAGTGGTTATCATAGTGGATCTACGTCTTCTGCAAA
This sequence comes from Helianthus tuberosus, assembly GCA_030545235.1. Lineage (NCBI taxonomy): Eukaryota > Viridiplantae > Streptophyta > Magnoliopsida > Asterales > Asteraceae > Helianthus > Helianthus tuberosus. The sequence goes on along the minus strand of CM060401.1, from coordinate 108,417,977 downwards.
TCATACTGATGCGAAGTTTTCTTGCAATATCGCGATAGATCTGAAGAATGCACAGAATTTTGACGAGGAGTCGGCCAAGCAACAAATGGTCTTTCTGGCGTCTGTTTTGGAATCCTACGAAGGGTTGGTGGCTGGAAAAATCGGGAATACAAATCTGACGAAAGAAGACTACGATCAGATAGACCCTGAAGAAATGGAGCTGATCGACATTCGTTGGGCAATGGCAAGTGCAGTTCGACGTGCACAACGCTTCATGGAGATTACAGGGAGAAAAACGATCGGTGGTCCGTCTACAAAACTGGGGTTCGACAAGTCAAAAGTAACATGTTTTAAGTGTAAGCAGAAGGGTCATTTCAAACGAGAATGCAGAAATGCGTATGCTGATGATTCAGAGAATCCGTTTCGAGATGATTATTACAAAAAGGCAATCTACCATCAGAATAAATCTGAGCCGCCTAGATTGAAGCAGTCTGAAGATAACAGAGACAAATCAAGGGCTCTTGCTGTGATTTATGATGATGAGGGGTATGATTGGAGTAAGGAAGTTTTACCGGAAGAAGATGCGGTGGGTTACGCATTCATGGCAAGCAATGATGAACCCATTAAGTGGAAAGATGATCGTACTGAAGAACAGAAGTATCAATACCGGAAGATGGTTGCTGAAACCAAGATTATCAGACTTTCTGGTATCTTTTTGGAAGCTAGAAGAGCAAACAGATGGGATCCAGATAGAGAGTGCTATCTTGATAGGTATGGCAACATTGCGATTGATGACAAAACGCTAGATATCGAAGCCATCATCAAGGAGTACAAAGAAGAGGATGAATATTGGCAGCACAAGTGGTGGGGAACACCAACTTCGAAAATGATTGAAGAAGAGAAAGAGAAAGAGAGAAAAGAGAAAGAGGAAAAAGAGAAGAAAGAAAAGCAGGTTGATACAGGCATAATTGATACTACGCAAGAATTGACAGCTGAGAACCTGGGAGTGATGGCTGACAAAGTGCTAGCTGCAAAAGCACTTGAGGTAGATCCTAATTCTGTTACTGAGTCAAAGGGATCGGTCAGTCAAAGTGTGTCAACAAATGTGTCAGGTAACAAAATTGATGGGAATGATGACTGCAAAAATTGCACCAAACAATGCAATTTTTGTAGCACTGTCACGTATCTTAACAATGAGAAAATTCAGAATCTGACAACAAAGGTTAGAAATGTTGAAAATCAGATTCTCGATCGTGACAAAAGTGTAAGAGCTTCAACTGAACGGATCAAAGAATTAACGGCTCAAATTGAAAATGATAAAACTGAACGTGAGAAAATAAAATCTGAAAATGAAAAGTTAATTCTTGAAAACCGTCAAATTTCTGAAAAGTTTGAGAAATTGAAAAACATTGTCAAAGATAGTGATGATCGAAATGGCAAAACATTTAAAGAAAATGAACATCTAAGAGCTGTTTTGAGATTAAAAGAAGAATCGATTAATGAACAACTGGATCAAATTGCTAAACTGAAACTTAAAGTTCAAGAAGCTGAAATTGAGTATGAACGAATCCAGTTGAAGCTTAACAGCTATAAATCAGCAAGCTTTGTTTTGCAGCATATTGTTCCTAAACCTATAGGGAAAAACAAAGATGGCAAGGATGTGTTTTCTGATGGAACGGGTGTAGGTTTTCATAAAGTTCCACCGCCAATTTTAGACAACTACACGAAAAAGCAGTCTAGTTTGGTGGAAATTGAGGAAGAAAGTGAAGTTAAACTTCCTGAAAACATTGATGTCACGTTCACATCTTCCAATGACGAGGGTGTCCAAAGTGATGTGGTGAAAAGTGTGGTAGACAAAGTGCTTAAACCGGATTGTGACACTTCTGAGGAGGATGGGTGTTTTCTAGACAGATACATTCCGAAACAAAAGTCCAAGAACAACTTAGATGAAGAATCAAACCTTGTCATGTACAAGATGATGGGTTCGGATAAGTTGTTTTCGGATTCAGAGTTTCCAATAGAGAATGTTAACATGAACAAATTGACAAATGTTTTCAAACTTGTTGAAGTCGAGTTGTCAGCAGTGAATAATCTGAGTCGAAAGAAAGACAGGGTTTATAACAAGAAAACTGTTTATTCACCACGTTTTTACAATAACAATCAAAACAATTGGTCGGGTGATTATCGGGGTGGTAATAGTTATCGGAAGAAGAGTTTTCAAAACAAGAGGTTTACAGAAAAGAAGGTGTTTGTGAATGGTTCAAATTCACTTTCTGATGAGGAAAATGAAATTTTTTCAAAATCAAATAAAGAGTTCTTTGAGAAGAGAGCTTCACAGGCTCAGTCTGAAGGCATGAGTCGAGTAGCTGATACTCGTACTTGTTTTAGATGTGAACAAGTTGGTCATATTGCACGAAAGTGTACATATGTGAAGCCTAGGACTGAAGCTGTGAAGGTTCAACAAAAGAAGATTGATGTGAAGGGTAAAGCACCAATGTATGTTGAGAAGAAAGTGGTTGAGAAGCAAAACGTTAAAATCAACAATGTAAAAGCAAAAAATGAACCTGTAAAGAAATTGGTAACTCAAAATGACAAGTTTTATAAACGGGTTGCATTAACTGAACAAATTTGGAAACCAAAAACTGAAATGAAAATTTCAACTTCTGAAGTGAAAAAGGCTGAAGAATCAATTTCGGTTGATTATGATGCAAATTTTCCACCTTTGAAGGCTGAAAATTTCAAAATTCAAATTGCGAGAGTCAAGGCTACACCTAAGGCTGATGAGGCCTGGGTGGACACCATGTTCGAATAAGCAGTTTGAATGGCCGGAGCTTCCTGGTTCGCGAAGCATGAATCGGCATCTTTCTTGAAGTTGTTTAAATCGTAGTTTGTTTTGTGCAGGATCTTCCACAACTGATATCCAGATGGATTATGGATAGTGGTGCATCTCGACATATGACAGGAAAAACTGCATTATTGTATGATGTGAGAAACATTAATGGTGGTTATGTGGGATTTGCTGGTCATGAAGGTGGTAGAATTGTTGGTGAAGGAACGTTATCCAATGGGATCGTGACGTTTGAGAGAGTTAACTACATCACTGAGTTGGAGAACAATCTGCTTAGTATCTCGCAGATTTGTGACAATCAGTATACTACTCACTTCACTGATAAAGAGTGTTTGATTTTGAAACCTGGTTTTGTTATCCCTGTAGAATGGATTATCATGAGGGCACCTAGAGTGAATGATTTATATGTGTTAGACATGTCTGTAGCAACTACAACTACTGGTCAAGCACATTGTTTCGTGTCTAGAGCAACTGAGAAAGAATCCAGATTGTGGCACCGAAAGATGGGGCATATACATCTTAGGAAGATGAATCACTTGGTGCACAATGATTTGGTATTGGGTGTTAATATCAAAGGTTTTCATCTGGAAGGGGAGTGCATTAGCTGCATCAAAGGCAAGCAGAAGAAAAAGTCACACCCTACAAAGCAAGTCAATTCAGTTTCGAGACCGCTGGAAAGACTTCACATGGATTTGTTTGGTCCGGTGAATGTCAAAAGTGTTACAGGAGATTACTATTGTTTGGTCGTTACTGATGATTATTCCAGATTTTCGTGGGTTTCTTTCTTGAAGACAAAAGATGAAACATTTGACAGTTTGATGGGGCTGTTCAGGAAGATAGAGAATTTGTACCAAAGGCGTATCAAGAGAATTCGAAGTGATAATGGTACTGAATTCAAAAATAGCAAGATGGAAGAATTTTGTGATGAAAGAGGTATTTTGCATGAGTTTAGTGCTCCGTACACTCCTCAGCAGAATGGATTCGCAGAACGCAAAAACCGGACACTAATCGAGACGGCTAGAACTATGCTCGCAGATTCAAAGTTACCGATTAATTTTTGGGCTGAAGCTGTTTCTGCCGCATGCTATACGCTCAACAGGGTTCTTACTGTCAAGAAGTTCAACAAAACATGCTTTGAGCTAATCAATAACCGCAAACCGAATTTGAAGTATCCAGAACCGTTCGGGTCACCTTGTACGGTTATAGAGCCTTTTGGAAAGTTTGGTCCGAAGTGCATTGAGGGTATATTTGTTGGTTATTCAAATCCATTGCGACGTGTCTTCGTTCCAAGTGAGAAGCGGATTATTGAAGCTGCAAATGTTGAATGTCAAGGTTATACTATGCCGCCGCAGAATCCTGGTGATTCATGGCGTTATCATTATGACAAACTTTGGGATTCGTTTGACATGAGAGAAGAATCAGAGGATGATGAAGATTTCTTTGATGAGTTGGATATTTTGCGTGAATATGAGTCGCAGTTAAGGTTCCCAGCTGAGTATTCGAGAAGACCACGCGAAACTTCAAATGACGATGAAGCAGGTCCAAGTAATGCTGGTGAACATGATGATGTTCAACAAAATGAAGTTGCTCAAGATAATCAGTCGGCTCAGAATGATAATCTAGAAGCTGAAAATATGCCAGTCTTTGATCATGGTGATTCAGATTCTGAGGGGGAGCAAATTCAGATTTCAAGTCAAACAAACCAAGTTGGTGAACAAGATGCAGAGCAGAATGTTACTAATCTGGAGGGAAATGTAGATGTTCCAAGCGAAGTGATGCCGCGAACTTTTTCATATCATCCAGAGGAGTTGATCATAGGAGAATTGCAAGCTGGAGTTCGCACTCGAAATCAGATTGATAAAGGGCTTACATGTTTTTATACAAAAGTTGCTCCTTTGCAAACTGAATTCTCATTGAGTTGTTTTATCTCGCAGGTTGAGCCAAGAACTTACAAAGAGGCGCTTACTGAAGACTCTTGGGTCAATGCAATGCAGGAGGAACTTAGTCAATTCGAGAAATTGGGAGTGTGGAAGTTAGTTGATTTGCCGGATGGTCAGAGAAAAATTAACACCAAGTGGGTGTTCAAGTGTAAGAGGGACGATAGAGGAGTTGTTGTAAGGAATAAAGCTCGACTCGTTGTTCAGGGCTTTAGTCAACAGGAGGGGATTGATTTTACCGAAGTCTATGCTCCTGTAGCACGACTAGAGGCAATCAGAATTTTTCTTGCATTTGCGTCTTGGAAGAACTTCAAAGTTTATCAGTTGGATGTTAAATCGGCGTTTCTTTACGGGAAGGTTAAAGAGGAGGTTTATGTCGGTCAGCCGCCGGGCTTTACTGACCCAATCCACAAAAACAAGGTCTACTTATTGGACAAAGCGCTGTATGGTTTACACCAGGCCCCGAGAGCCTGGTACGAGACTTTGTCTCAACACCTACTAGCCAACAAGTTCATTCGTGGAAAAGTGGATGCCACTCTCTTCACTAAAGAAGTCGAAGGTCATCTTCTGATAGTTCAGATTTATGTGGACGATATAATTTTTGGGTCAACAAATGAAAATCTATGCAAAGATTTTGAATCAGTGATGAAGCAGAAGTTTGAAATGTCATCAATGGGGGAGATGAAATTCTTTCTGGGTTTACAAGTTGAACAACTTCCTGAAGGAATTTTCATTCATCAGTCAAAGTATGTTCATGATATTCTAGAGAAATTTGGGATGTCAGGTTCTACTCCAGCTGCTACCCCACTTGCAACAAATCATGGGATTCACCCAGATCTCACCGGAGACAGGGCTGATGAAACGTTTTACCGATCCATGATAGGTTCTTTAATGTACCTAACTGCTTCACGTCCTGATATTATGTACCCAACGTGCCTCGCAGCAAGATTTCAGTCTAACCCGAGAGCATCGCATATGATCATTGTGAAGAGGATATTGCGCTACCTGAAAGGAACTCCTTCATTGGGGTTGTGGTATCCTAGAAAAGGCGATTTTACGCTCGAAGGGTATTCCGATTCGGATTTCGGATGCTGCAAAGTCAATTCAAAATCAACAACTGCAGGATGCCAGTTCTTTGGTCCTAGATTGGTTACCTGGCAGTGTAAGAAACAAACGTCTGTGGCGTTATCTACATGTGAAGCGGAGTATGTTTCTGCTAGCAGTTGCTGCTCTCAGATCTTGTGGATACAGCAACAGATGCGCGACTACGGTTTGCAGTTTCTTAACACACTTCTTTTTGTTGATAATGAGGCCGCTATAAATATAACTAAAAATCCAGTACATCACGCTAAAACTAAACACATAGAAATTCGTCATCACTTTATTCGTGATTGCTTTGAGAAAAAGTTGATACGAATTGAGAAAATCCACACTGACGAACAGAAAGCTGATTTACATACCAAAGCTTTTGTTAAAAATCGGTTTAAATATTTGTTAAAACTGAATGGTATGAAGCTTCTGTCGGTGTCGGATGGCATAATTGGCGTTGATGAGAGTACTGTTGCGGATGAAGACGAGAAACAATCTGCAATGGTTTGTCGAATTTTTACTTGTTTTGGTATTTAGGGGGAGTAGATGTTTGTACATAGTTATATTTTCAGAAAATACAAAAACAGTAAAAAAGCAAAAATACAAAAACATGATAAAATCTGAAAAAGAGCTTGTGTATATAGGGAAAATGATAGTACATCAGCTAGACGATTACAGTATGCTAAAGATTTGAAAAGTATAAAAAGAGTTAAACAATCTTACTGATGATGTGTCGATAGGTTTTCACACATTTAGTAGATTTATTCGGGATATAAACCTAAATTCAAACTTGTGAATTCGTGGGGAACACTACTTGGATATATAGGTAACCCCTGAAATCTCGTTTGAAAGGTCCCATATTCTGAGATACTAGGTCTTTATACTCAGTGATATCTGGGGTATTATTCCGGGACTTCTGCTGAAAGAAATTTCTGACCTAGTCCTCGAATAATACTTTCTGCAAATGCTTGAAACATAGCATCGCCCTCAGCAAGCTGATGAAACAATAAAATTGATAGTCGCTGCTGTTGTAAGCAAAAAGATCCTCTAAAGGGGACACACCGAAAAGTCGAAGCCGTCATCTCTCTGCGTATCGAAAGATCGACCTGAGCTCTCACGGCCCTCGCATTTAACCCCTGACAGATATCATTTGTGGTATACTCACCTGTAAGACTGAATATCTGGGATTCTGGATACGGGAGTATATTCAAGAGGTGGGACACATGAATGAGCTAAGTTCTTAATTCATCTAAATCGTATCCTGAATAGATTGAAATTTGTGTGAGAATTTAAGATGGATCAGTATATCGACAATCGAGGTGAATTGTTTAAGTCTGAGTATGAAATGAAGCTTAACGGTACTTGTGATTTGTCTGAAAAGCTGATATGATTTCCTGACACGCTCACCAAAAATATGTTTGTAAATAGCTTACTTTGTTTAATTTCTGCAATTTAAGTTTTCTGTATTTCATTTCTTACTTTAGAACATTTTATAAAATCCAAAAAGATTTTATTTCTGCTTTATTTTCCGACAAACCAAAGTGGAGAGTTGATTGTTGGATTCTCAGATGTTTGAAGCAGATGCAGGAGATTCTGGACTGAAGAATGAGGAGAGCTTACTGTGTTGAAGTCTAAATTGTTTGAAAAGTCAAACACAAGTTCATTAATTTGATACTTGTTATTTTCAGAAAATGTTTGAAATTGATGTTTTTAAAATCAGTTTGTTTCGTCATATGATCAACCAAGGTCATTAAATTGGACTTGGTAGATTAATTGAGTAATCAGGGTCATTAATTTGGACCTGAATACTTGAGTGGATCTCTAAAGTTGATTAAGTTTATGTGTTATGTTTGAAAGATAGATTTGTAATGGTTATTGGTTGAGTAACAGGTTTGATCTTCATTATTCCCAACGGAAGCTATTTATCAAAGCTTGAACCAGATATCTCAGATTCTAGCATATCGAGAGGGGGAGTATGTGAAAGGGGGAGTCTGGATCAACAGTCTATGGGAGTGTGAAGATAGAGTGCTTATGATGAAAAGACAGAGTTAGAGAAAAGACTAAGACTGAAGACTCAGGATCTGAAGACTACGTCAACATCCAAGGGGGAGTCTGTTGATGCACGAGAATGTCTGTTGACTGCATCTTCATCAAGTCTTAAGTCAAAGTTAGTCAAGATTGGATCTTAAAAGTCAAAATTAGGGTTTTATACATGATTTCGCTTTAATGTACATAATGTTAGGGTGATTTCGCTTTAAGGGACTTGTTGATTTCGCTTTAATGGGCTTGACATATAAGCGAAATCAGATTCATGTTGATTTCGCTTATATGGCCAGGTCATTGAAGCGAAATTAACAATACTATAAATACCCGAACATGTGATCTCATTTGTAACCATTGGAGTGAGATCAGGTCATTGTTACGGTACTGAAACTCTGTCAAAATTGATTCAGAAAGTTAATAAAGAGAAGGAATTGAAAGAATAAGCTGCTGTTACATTACGTATTCTGATTCCGCCTTTATATGTAATGATGAACTTGCTCAACTGATCGTTTAGGGTCAAGACACGGTCCAACAAAGAGAAAAGTCAGGGACTAAGAAATTGTCATTTTAGTCTCTGAGGTTTGTCCAAATTTGCCATTTTAGTCCAAATTGTTTTTTCCCCTCTGGGTCCCCAACTTTTCCCTTTTGTTGCCATTTTGATCATCTTGTCTAACTCCATCCAAAAAACCCCACTTTTAACCAGGGGTATTTTGGGGATTAATTTTAAAAATGTTTTTACTTGCAGGTTTGATCCATTCTTTTAAAATAGGGTTTTTGGATAGAGTTAGGCAACATAATCAAAATGACAACAAAAGAGAAAAGTCAGGGACCAAGAGAGGAAAAAAAACTATTTGGTCTAAAATGACAAATTTGGACAAACCTCTCAGTGACTAAAATGGCAATTTACTCAAAAAATTACCTACATCTACCAAGTAAATTAAAGAAACTAGAGCATATTGATAAAAATTAATTGCCATATATATGACCTAAACTAATTAAAATAAATTACTATCTTATGAAGTTCATCATTTTTTTTCTGTCCGGTATTTTTTCGCTTATGATAAGTGGGATGGCTTGATGATATAATCTATTTAAATAATTTAAACTCCACACTACTAGAAAATACACTCTTCTTGACACGCGAACAATGACACGCGCATATTTTATGACATTCAAAAGCGTATGTCAAGAAAAAAATGTCATGGTTTAAAAAATTTAATAAATCTATGACATTCTTTTTTGTGTGTCATGTTTTTAGCGTCATAAAAAAAACAAGATTTATCTTGACATGCAAATAATGACACACGCTCATTTTATGACATTCGAAAGTGCCTGTCAAGAAAAAAAATGTCATGGTTTTACAAAATTCAATATGTTTACGACACACTTTTTTGTGTGTCATCCTTTTAGCGTCATAAAAAAACAAGATCTATCTTTACATGCGATTAATGACACACGCTTATTTTATGACATTTAAATGCGTGTCAAGAAAAAATGCCATGGTTGTACAAAATTTAAAAATTTATGAAACTGTTTTTGTGTGTCATCTTTTTAGCGTCATAAAAAACATTATATAAACATAAGGGTTAATTTCCTATAGCAGTTATTGTTTATGTAATATGGACATCATGGTTAATTTCCAATAGCAAATCATGAGAAAAACTTGAAAATTGTTAAAGAGAAAAAATTGTACAGACTTATGAAAAGTGATATATATCTAATATATTAATAAAAAAATTATATTAACAATCTCTCATTTAGGCTCATGAGCTGGGTTGAGCTCAGGCTAGTTTACTTAACGAGCTTGTTTTTTTTGGTTCAAGCTGGTTACAGTTAGGCTCGACATAGTGGTTTTGGGATGGCCATGCCGTTTGGTGTTGGTTTTGGAAGGTACCCTATCACTACTACAAAAATAAAAATTCTGGGCGGCTAATAAAATAAATTTGGGTTGTCTATACCATTAAGCCGCCCAAAATAAATTTGTTTCTGTTTAAAAGTAAGCAAGCCTGTTTATTCATTGTAGAAGTGGAGTATAAATGATGCATCTTGGTATTTTTAATAGATGAAAGGAACTCAAAAAGGGTAAATTATAATCAAGACTCAGTTCATATGGAAATTTATCGTATCTAAAATGTTTATTGATTAGTAACAAAGTGATGGTCATAATCAACAAAGTGAACGGAGAAGTTGTCGTTCACGGCGTCGACAATAGATCAATCGTTATTTGGGACACCAAGTGTTTGATGTAATGTTTGCTAGTTGTAGTTCAATTTGTTTCGTAATCACGTTGTTGAATGAGTGTTAATAGGGGTTATTGAATTGATTCTGCAGAACTTGCATCAAGGATATCCAACTGAGACTAAGTGCAAGACTGGTTACAAACCTTTGGTTTTTTAACCACTAACGGGTTATTGATGTACCAGTTACCAACCGGTTATGGTTCCAGTTAATAACTGGGTTCGGTTAAACAACCGGTTATTTTGCCCACATGTACTTCAACTTTGAAAGACTTCTTTCTTTTTTCTTTTGGGCCTTCCCAAGATCCGACCCCATTGCAAAATTTGGAAGGGAAATAGTTTTTTTTTTCTTTGGTGCCTTTTATTATATATATTAAATAAAAAAACTTTATGAACCCTCTTAAGGTTTGGGCCTCGGGTGATGGATGGCCCGACTTGGCCGGCCCAATACCCCTACCATCGGATTACCCGTTATAACCTACCACGACTAAGTACAACCTGATATGACTCTCCAAGACATAATATGACGTCATGAAGACCATCATGGTCTAATACGAGTTATAATTACTCCTTATGGAATACATTGGTCGATAAAATACCCAATATAACAACACATTGAGGAAAATCTTGCATGAATTTTCGGGACTTGTGTAAATCATTATAATTCATGTAAGTCTAACTAGCATGATTTCGCAATCTTCGCGGTGGGATTTCCCTATCTTCCAGGCGAATTTTTGACCAGTGTTGTTTAGTTTATTATAGTACCAGTACAATCGTACTGACACTCAGTATAACAATCGACGCATGTCTTACATCGATTTAAAATCATAAAAATAAATACCCGTACCAATAGTACCGGTGTTGTTCGGTCGATATCGGTTCGGTTTTTTGTTATACCTGTATGGGTATGGTACTGGCACTCAATATAGCTTACGATACAAAAAAAGTGAACACAGTACAAAGTATCGGTATTGTTTTGTCGGTACCTGTTCAGTTTGTGATGGTAAAAAAAACTTAACTATGTATGACATGTTCGTATATAACTTTTATTGAATCGTACATAATAATAAGCACGATATATTTAGAATTTTATAAAATATTATGTTATATTAATAAAAATGGAAAAAGGTAATCAACCTCTTTTTTTATAAAAAAAAATAACTAAATTGATGTTACACAATACCGGTATCTATATTGTTCGGACGATTTCGATAATATTAAAAAAATGAATAATTTAAAGTTAAAATTAAAAATCCAAATATGTTTAAAGTTAAAGTTAAATATAATAATAAATTACATTTATAATACTAAAATAATACATATTTTATTTATACATGTATGGCCTTTTAGACCAAACTAACTCATTATTGGCTAATCAGATATAAAAAAATAAATATAATATATACTTTACTATAAGTTTATTTTTAAAAAGTTTATTTTGTCTAAGTAGAATGAGAAGAAATCTTAACTATTCATTTTTAAAATCAATGGTTAAGATGAAAGTGTAGGAAAAAGGAGGAGTGTAAGGGTATCTTGGGAAAATCCTATTTATGCACTTTCTCTCTCCACATGCAAGTCACATGCATATTCCACCCCTATTTTTTAAACGTTCATAACTTTTTTATACGACATTATTTTTTCATAAAAATTTCACTGTAAAATCGAGCGTCTTTTTATCTTTAATTTGAGTACCATATTGCTATATAAAATATGAAGACTAAAAAAATCCACTAAAATGTGTTGTATAACATTTTTTGTGCTGAATTTTTTTGTCTTAAATTTTTTTTTTCTCAATTTTTTTTGTGCTGGATTTTTTTGTACTACATTTTTGTGCTAAATTTTTTCGTGCTATATTTTTTTATACTAGATTTTTTGTGCTATATTTTTTTGTAATAGATTTTTTTGTGCTACATTTTTTGTGCTATATTTTTTGTACTAGATTTTTTGAGCTAGATTTTTGTACTAGATTTTTTTGTTGTATTTTTAAAAAACAAAAGGGGTGCCATATGTTATTTTCACTCCTATTTATAAGGACCAAAATACCCTTCATTCCTACTTATTAGGAGTGCCACATATCATCATCACAATCCTTCTTAAGCTACTTAGGCAAAATCCACTTTTTAGTGGATCCTTCCCCATATCAATAATTAAGTATCTATTATTTGTATGAATGAAAGAATTAAAAAACAATGTATACAGCTCATTATCAAAACTTATTTAAAGAATTCATTTAAATGCAAAATGGAAACTCCCTCCGATGTTTCCCGCTTCCTATTTCCCCTTCCCCTAGTTTTACTCTTCCATTCTGATTTTCCCCACGATGCGCACATCTTGACCATCTATTTGATTGAAACCGCTACCGCCGCGAACGACCATCACCAGGCGACCCAACCTCATCGCTCGAATCGTCTAACATTGCTTTAGCCACTGGTATGGTGCTATTGCGATTGCGAATCAGGTATAATCAAACCATCTTTCCCTTATATTTTTTGTTATGATTCCAGAATCTTGGTTTATCATTATGGTTTGTATTAGTGTTAATGTATATGTTTGTATGTATATGTATTAGTATTGATTATATATTTATATGTATATACTGGCGTTTATATGTAATAGCTTTTGTAATATGCATATGTGTGTATGTATATATACACAATGGCCATCTCTTTATATATATATATATATATATTAGGTTTGAAGATGCACACCAACTGCTCGATGAAACGCTTCAACCAAACTGACTTCTATTTAACATAGAGGTAAATGAATCCGATGCTTATTTTTTTTATAAAGATTGTGTTAAATGATTTTTTGAAATGCTCTGTTAGCGAGTCAGCCTTGATTTACACTCTTTGCATTAAATTCATGGATAAAGTCAATGATGTTTTTTTTTAAATGGACACTTAGATAATGAACACTGATATACACTCATAACATCGTCCTAGAGGATGTATTTGGTGTCACAATTTTAGTTTAGTTGTGTTCTTAAAATGGATGCTTTGCACTTGAGTATAAAGTTTTGGCCACTGTTTACTTGCTGATATAACTAAGAAGATGTTTATTGTTGTTTTGTGTTTGGAAAATAGTTAAGATATCCAAAGTTCACATATGTCTCTGGTGCTTTTTTAATTATCATTAGGGCGAAGGGGGTGCACCCCTCATGAGATGGGGGAAATTTTCACCCACCCAATCATGATGTGCCATGTAAATTCTCCTCTTAATACACCACTCTTGCCCAAAAACATTAGGGGTGGTTTCACCCAAACCATTTTTTTTAAAAAAAGAAAAGAAAGAGGCATGATTGGTGAAAAGATAGTGGGCCCCACCATTACATCCTCTACCTCTTGTTTCCCGCAATTAGCAAGTAGTCCCCGCTTAAGACCTCCCCGCGCGGCAGATCGATTGTATAAAAAGAAAGGGCAATGACATCATCCTGATTAGCAAGTGCCTTTACCTGATTAGTTAGTTTTTACCTTTATCAGCTAATTCTCTTATGCAGTTGCTTAACGATCTTTGCTCTTTCTTAATTTGCTCATACTAGAGTGTGAGTACGACCTATTTGGGCATGATAGTTACATGTACTTAAATTGTGATGATTTTGAAGCGGTTTTTACATTCACCAAGCTAACCGATGCTGTCATCACTTCTTATATAATGTAAGTACCTATATCTAGTATAAATTACCGTTCGTAAAACAAAATTATTTATTGATTCGGTTTATATATGTTAACTGCAGGTTCCTGTATGAGCAAATTAAGAAAGAGCAAATACATGATTGTGGAATATGTTTTATGAACCCGTCTGCAATTTCGCGGGCTGATCAACGCAAACCCAAACACATCGAGGATGCAAGTAGAGCGGTTGCAGATCGATTGTATAAAAGAAAGGGCAATGACATCATCCTATTGCCCTACAACCCCGGGTTTGATTTTCCTTTTAAATAAGTATTCGTAAAGGCCTATTATCTTAATTTATTTTGATTGAATTTTGGATTTTGGATTTTGAAGAAACCATTGGGTGTTGGCAGTACTAAACCTGAAAACAACTACTTGCTATTATCTTGATTCCTTACGGCCTAGAAGTGTCGATGAGCAGTTGAGGCAAATTATTGATACGTAAGTAATACAAAATATCATAATGGATGATAAAAGAGTTGGAATATACTTTGATATAATTTTGATTTTTTACAGGGCAATGGCCGTGTATGCTTCAGAAAGTGGTGCCAACATAAGGGTTAAACTCGTATGGATTAACGCTAGGGTAAGCACTTAATCCCTTATGTAAATTGTGGTTGTAATGATATTGTAAATATTGACACCCTTTAGTTTAAACTTAAATCGCAATGGTTTCACATTTCTTGATATTTTTAATTGTGGTAGTGTCCACGTCAGCCAGGAGGTACTGAATGTGGCTACTAGGAGTTGAAATACTTGACAATGATAATTTAAGTTTAGGCATATTTTAGTCTGTATATTAGAGAAATATGTACTTATATATTCAAACAAATGCTTAAATTCATATATTAGGATTAAATTCTGATTTTTAAGATTTATTTTATTTAATTGTTGTCTCAGGTTGGGAAAGGAGTAGAAGAATACTCGGCTGCGGATATGGATGGCATTCGTGAAGATTGGTCGACTTATGTGGTTAACTCTATTTTTAAGTTATAAATCGTATTTTAGGTGTTGATAATGTATTGACACACAATTCTTTTTTAGTTAACGTTAAAATATTTGTAGTATACTTGACAAATGATTATGTAATGGATTGTTTTGGTATATATATATGTGTATTTGTTTTATGAAAAAGATTTATTGTTTTTGTTATTATACATGTATCCAGGGCAAATTAGTAATTTTATAAAAAAAATTATACAATTAAAAGCATGACACGCGTAAATGAATGTCATACATATGTGTCATAAATGCTTGTCATGAACGTGTGTCATTAAAAAATGTCATAAAATGAGTGTCATGAATGTGTGTCATTAAAAGGTGTTATAAAATGAGTGTCATGGATGTGTGTCATTAAATGTGTGTCATGAATGCGTGTCATTAAATGTGTGTCATTAAATGTGTGTCATAAAAACATGACACACAAATGCATGTCATGTTAATTGTATGACACACAATGCATGTCAAGAAAGGTGTTTTTTCTAGTAGTGCCAATATAAATTATATAACTAAATCTATCTATCAATCTATATATATACACACATATAATAAAGTAAATCAATTTAAGACACATGACAATCATCAAGACTATCTAGAATTCTATTTTCCCGTCTAAAACATAATCGTTGGCTCTGTTGTTATTAGCTTGAATAATGGTCCTGTTTTTTTACAAATAATTAATTAGTGTGTCAAATATGATGAAATTACTATTTTAGCGATTTATCCATTTTTTTAAATTAGAATGTTATAGAACGGTTTGTGCATTAAAACATACTTTGGCCGGCTTTTGATCTGTTTTGTTTTTTAAAACGTCCCATGTACAAGCGTTGGAGGTAAATTCACTCGAATCAACCCAATCAACTAGAGTGATTGGGTCTAGATTGCCACTTTACTCATTGCTTAGTTGTATAATATTACAAGCACATTACAATAATTTTTTAAGTCAGGCTCTATCAAACATATCATATTTACTGGTGGAAACTAGCGCAACTGGAGCCTTGGCTGGAGGGATGTCGGATGGGGGTGCTCTATTGTTTGTTGCCCTTGCCATCGCATTTGCGAGACAGTGGCAACTAAGAGAGTATATAACAACAATCATCGAAGGTCAAAACAGTTTCTCTTATGCTTCTATATATTTTTATAAATAGCAAATATGACGATGTTTCATTCTTTTAATGTCGTGTATCCACCATTGCCATGCATCTAATCATGAACCTTATATATACAAGGGCGGGCTCAAGTGTTAAGGGAAAATGTTATGGGGTTTGAAGGGTGGAAACAACTGAATTTGGATCATATATGAGGAAAAGCATAGCAGAAGCAAGAGACAGAGGAAAAGAAATGCTTGGTAGAACTTACTTTTTCTAAATTTAATTTCGAATTTCATTTCTTGATTTGTAACTTTTTTGGGCATATACTTATGTAATCCTCACTTTGATTTCTTTTTTTTCTTGCAGAATCTATACTTATGTAATCCTGTGGTTTTCAAAAATGCACTCGGTTGGTCCCTAGCCCTAACATCAGTTAAATTTCTCAGTTAAGTCCATGTTAAATGACCAAAATACCCTTGCTTATTAACAAATACATAAACAGATCAATCTCTCACCTCTCTCTAACTCTCTTTCTCTCTCTCTCAGCTCTCTCTCTCTAGTTCTTTATTCTCACCACCACCCACCCTACCACCACTACCACACACCTGCGGCCACCGCCACCTAACAACACCGCCCCCTAACCACACCGCCGCCACCACCTTACTCCCTCTCTCCTCTCTCAACACTTTCTCTCTCTAAAAAAACCCACTTCAAAACACCCAAAAACACATTGCTGACACAAATTCGGAGCTCCAGATCTTGATTTGGGGTTTATTGGAGATGGGTTGTATTTATCTGTTCTTGATACAGAGTTTGGATAGATTGGTGCCTCGTTTGGGGTGGTGGCGGTGTTGGGTAGGTGGCGGCGACAGGTGGGTGGTAGCAGGGGGATGGTGTTAATGGTTGTGGGGGATGGTGAAATTAGTGGCGGCGACAGGTGGGCGGCGACAGGTGGGTGGTAGCAGGGGGATGGTGTTAATGGTTGTGGCGGCGACAGGTGGGCGGCGACAGGTGGGTGGTAGCAGGGGGATGGTGAAATTAGTCATCTACACCCTTCATCTCCGCCACTGTAACTCCCTCACCACCACTGCAACTCCGCCACTGCAATTCCTCCATCTCCGCCACTGTAACTCACTCACCACCACTGCAACTCCGCCACTGCAACTCCCTCCGCCATCAACTTCAGTCGATTAAGGTACATATCGCCTCTTAGGGTTTTGAGTTTTGAGTTGAATTTGTACATTAGAACCGATTTAGGGTTTTATTTGTTGGGTTTTGATGATGGTTATTGATGAAGGTGGTGGCAACGATAGGTGCGTTGACGGCGGAGAAAGATGATGATGGTGGTGGTTCAGATGGTGGCTGTGGTGACTGTGGTGGTTCCGATGGTGGTGATTACTGGGTGGGTTTGTCGGCAAAGGATGGAAGGAGGAACAGGGGGGCGGTTTATAGAGAGAAAGGAGGTGGGTTATAAAGAGAGTTAATAAGCAAGGGTATTTTGGTCATTTAACATGGACTTAACTGAGAAATTTAACTGATGTTAGGGCTAGGGACCAACCGAGTGCATTTTTGAAAACCACAGGGACCACGCGTGTAATTAGTAAACCATTGGGACCAAGTCTGCAATTTTTGCAAACCACAGGGACCAACCAAGCATTTAACTCTTTAAAGTATTTTGATTGGTTAAACCGCGTGTACACGCGGGGTTTAACCTAGTTTTTAATAAAACAAAGGTATGACAAATCTTGTGGGAAGATATCTATTAAATTAAAATACTTGGTCAGTTGTGGTAACAATAACTGGTCCGAATTTTTGGGATATTGACAAGGTTTTCAAAATAGAAAAGAGATAAACACGAAGAATCCCATTCG
Source organism: Helianthus tuberosus (assembly GCA_030545235.1). Classification (NCBI taxonomy): domain Eukaryota; kingdom Viridiplantae; phylum Streptophyta; class Magnoliopsida; order Asterales; family Asteraceae; genus Helianthus; species Helianthus tuberosus. The sequence goes on along the minus strand of CM060401.1, from coordinate 108,400,209 downwards.
CAAGTTGAAGATACGGTATTTTCATACTCTCAAAACAATTACAATCATGTTATTGTTAAGAATTGAGTTCAATCCGTTTGAAATTTTGAGTATACCGATCAATAGTTTTCATAGGACTCTCAGTTCAATCCAATCAATTTTATTTAGATTCACTGTGGTCTCATCAATTCAACCAACATTAGCGGGTTTACGTAGTCAATGTTTTTCTTTTTCTACAATTTTCTATTTTGCTATGCGTTCTTGCTGAGGGCGAGGCTTTCGTTTTCATTTTACCTATAGGTTGTTATGTGTGGGTTGCTAAACGGTTACTTCCTATCATTGCTTTGTTTTCTTATGTAGTCAGTCAATCTTATGGACGACTTATGTTAACGAGTTGTACTTTGGTCTCAAACAAAATGGGTTTTGATTATAATGCAATTATATATAGTGATGCCATTATGACGTTACATGTCAGTGAACAGATAAAAAACATTCTTTTCCTACTGGTCATTAGTATCACACATTTTAGCTCTTTTTAAACAAATAATATTTTTGTTTAAATTGCAAAGAAAAAAAAATAGTTATGTTATTATAACATTAAAACATATAGATAATTAATTAAATAAACAACAAACCAAATCAAGAGCTCAAACCCGAGGAACATAATTTATTTGATTTGTCTTCTAACTTTACTCGTGTATAGATTATACCTGAAGTTTTTTTTTTTCACATGACCATAGTGAACAAAAGTACAAAATTAAGGGGTTGGTTGTTTAGTTTTAATGAGACTTTTAATGGTTCAGACCCCTTATTTGTTCAACACTTAATGGTTCAGATTGTTTGTTTCCCGAGCAAATGTCTGAATGATTCAGACATTTACCTCTGAATGATTAAACATTATACTGAGTCTGAATGATTAAGACATTTTATCTGAATTGGATAAACATCTGCTTCTGAACGGTTAATCATTATACTGGCTCTTAATGGTTCAGACTTCTTACTGGTTTAGTACTAAATGGTGCAAAACTCTTATTGGTTCAGCACTTACCCATTCAGAAGCTGGCAAACAACCCCTAAGAAAACAAAATTCTGAAAGTTATTAATATTTTATCTAAGATTGACTCAAAACCACATTCCCATTGGTAATAATAATAATAATAATAATAATAATAATAATAATAATAATAATAATAATAATAATAATAATAATAATAATGTATCAGACATTTTGTATATAGACACACATAGGCCTGTAAATGAATCGAACGAACACAAACATAGTCATGTTCGTGTTTGTTCATTTAACTTTAACATGAACACGAACATATAATCGAACACATTTTTTTTGTTCGTGTTCGTTCATTAAGAAATCGGGCATGTTCGTGTTCGTTCGTTTAAAGCCTAAACGAACAGTTCATGAACATAAACGAACATAAAAAAATTAACTGAACATATTTAAATAAATATAAATTAACATGATTGAAGAAACAAGTCTAATATATTACATTTCATCCGAAAACACATCTAAATAAGTGTTCATAGATATACTAATTAGTTAATGATTGAAGAAACAAGTCTAATATATTACATTTCATCCGAAAACACATCTAAATAAGTGTTCATAGATATACTAACTAGTTATATTTATATAAGTAGTTAGAAAACCTAATATTTATTAAAATTTAAACGAACTTAAACGAATGTTCATGAACATAAATGAATGTTCACGAACATAAATGAACGAACACAAGGTGCAGTGGCGGATCTAGAAAGTTTGTATAGGGGCAACATTTCAAAGAAAATGGGTAACGAAATCGAAAAAACATCAAAATTTTCCAAAATGTACACTACCGCCGGAGCGTTAAGGGGTAGCGGAGGCTACCCCTTATTACATAGTAGGTCCGCCCCTGAAGGTGTGTTCATGTTCGTCCATTTAATTAAACGAACAAATTTTTTTGTTCGTGTTCGTTCATTTATTAAATAAACGAACATAAACGAACTTTCCGCCGAACAAGTTCATGAACAATTTATGAACGTTTGATTCGTTTACATGTCTAGACACACATTTTGTTCTTTACATATTATGGGAACGAACAGCCACCTTTAAAATTTAAATTAGAAAAAGAATTAGGAGTTGCAAGACTTCACATTAAACACATGTTTGTTATAAAGGACATGCCAAAATCATGAGAAACAAAAAACATTCTCTACGTAACCTCTCTATTTATTAATTTCTATACGAAATTAAACAAAACACTTGTAAACTTATTATAATCATGGGACTTTTTTTGCTGCTACTCTTCACCCCACTCTTTACCTTACTCGTCATACCGCTTATATTACTCATAGGCATTACTATTTTATTTCCTGTGATTCTTCCTTTTACTCTTCCTCTTCAACTCGTTCTCGGTGTAATTCTTGTTTTCTTGGTTGTTACTCTTGGGTTCCTATAATGTTCATATTAACACCTTATTGCTATTTGACTCAATAAAAATATTTTTATATATTATTCCATAAAGTAAAGAGTGGCCTACAGAAACACATAAGCTTTGTTCCTTGAAGAGAGATTACAACTTCTCTAGTTCAAACAAAACCTCACTAGTGCTCCAGCCCTGCTCATTTCGTTTGCGAGTATGAGACGCTGTATTGGAGTTGTATGCAGTATTCTTATTCTTCAAGTTTCAAATACTCATCTTCAAGGGACTATGCATCCTTACACTTATCTATGTAGACTTTTATCTTGTTTGAAAAAAACTCAATTATTGTACAAGAAATTTATGCAAATAAATCATGTGTTTCATTCCATATTATATTATATTATACAGGGTCAAGTTATTCTACAAAGGCTTCTAATTGTAAGAAGTGTAAGAAGGATTTATAGAGTGACAAGTGTCCAATAACCTAAAACTAAACCCACTACATCACCACCAAAAACCTAAACACCCACCCACCCCCACCCCACCACCACCACCACCCAAAAACCTAAACCCCCCCCCCCCCCCCCCACCCCACCCAAAAACCTAAACCCCCCCACTCCCCCCCCCCGCGCCAAAAAAAAAACAAAAAAAAAAACTATACCTCACCAAAAAAACCCCCAAAAAACCTAACCCCCCCCCCCCCACCCCTCACCTCCACCCCCCAAAAACCTAGAAAAAACCTAACCCCCCCTCCCCCCACCCCCCAAAAACCTAAAAAAACCTAACCCCCCCCCCCCCCCCCCCCCCAAAACCTAAAAAAAAAATATAAAAAAAACTAAACACCCACCCCCACCACCACCCAAAAACCTAAACCCCCACCCCCTCGGCAAAAAAAAATTTATTATTTTTTTATTTTTTTATTATTTTTTTTTTGGGGGGTGGGTGATGTGGGGGTTGGGGGGGGGGGGGGGGGGGGCGGTTTTTGGTGGTGGTGGATGTTTAAGTTTTTTTTTTTTTTTTTTTAGTGGGTTTTTTTGTGTAGTGGGTTTTTTTTAGGTTATTGGACACTTGTCACTCTATAAATCCTTCTTACACTTCTTACAATTAGGATCCTTTGTATTTGATCCTAATCCATATTATACATATTACATATGGGGGAAAGTTCTTGTACAAATAATCTTAACATACTAAACATACAAATTGAAGGAAAACTCAAAAAGACAAGGTGGCATTTTTGTAATTAACAATAACTATCAAAGTTACTCTACAAATATACCTAAAAAACCTAAAAAAAATCTAACCCCCCCCCCCCACCCAAGCTAAAATGCTAAAAACTAAACCCCAAAAAAATCTAAAAAAACAAAAAAAAACACCCAAATTATTTTATTTTATTTTTTAAACATTTTTTATTAAAAAATCGCTACTTTTAGTAGCAGCAAAAAAAATATTGTTTGTTTTTTTGCTAACAAAATGTAGCGATTTTTTTATAAAAAATATTAAAAAAAAATTTGTGTTTTTTAGGTATTTTTGGTTGAGTTCACATTTGTATAGTAACTTTGATAGTTGGTGGTAATTACACAAATGTCACCTTGTCTTTTTGAGTTTTCCTTTAATTTGTATGTTTAGTATGTTAAGATTATTTGTATTTGATCTTTTGCCTATACATATTACAATTATCAATCATGTGTGAATAGTGATTTGAGTTTTTTTAGTCTTATTAATTATTTTTTTTTTTACTTTTACATCTTAACTTTTAGCATTGACACTTACAACCGCTTACATTTTTAAAAGTTTTTTAGTTGAGTTTAAGGTACTTATTTTTATGTACATGTGGGTAGAAATTTAAATTCATTTACATTTCGATGTAAAATTTTTCAAGAAATGAGTCGGTTCAAGTATTTTATTTTTCCGGAAATGAGTCGTGTCAAGTATAATACGTTTTCATGCTTATTTTTATGTACGTTTTCAATTGGTCTACGTTTTGACGGAAATTTTGTTCAGCACACTGCGATAATGTGCGGGGCAATTTACTAGTTCTATACAAAACTAATCCTTTTTAAAGGAGTTTGATTATTTATAATTCAATCTGAGGTTGTCGATGTTTAAATGTTTACATGTCTTTTTAGTAGTAAACATATAATTAAGTCATTAATATGGTTTCCATTGTTGGGTTTTTTTATGCCACGTACAAATTCTTTCAAAAATTGAAACCGGTAAAACTCATGGTCCCCACAATGTAAATGGTGTTTATAGTTCTTCCCCACCGGTTATTATATTTAAATAAACTCAACTTTCACCAATTGGCTGATATCATTTATAACTTTCGATTTGTACCACACAACTCCCAACTTTCAACTTATTGACTGATAGCAGTCCCAAACTAACCCAGTTAGCTGACACCAGCAGCCACGTCCCCATACCAGTGCCACATCAGCTGCCACATTATCAAAAAGCCAAATCAGACATCACATCTTCAAAAAGGCAAGCCAGACAACATGCCATCAAAAAAAATTCAAGTTAGATGTCACGTCACCACACAAGTGTCACATTAGCAGAAAACTGCCTGGGTTAGGATATAGTTAGTTTGGGTGTGCTATCGGCCAATAAATTGAAAGTTGAGGGCGGTGTGGTACAAATCGAAAGTTGAGAGTGCTATCGGGCAATTGATGAAAGTTAATGTTATTTAAATCTACAATGGAACTAATTATGACTAATTTTAAAGCATAATAAAAACCTGATGAAACAGTGGTTTAACCAAGAATGGTTAATTCACTGGTCTCGTCAAGTAGGGTTAATCCTTTCTTTCCGAGGATCGATGGCTGGATCGTCCGCTGATCTGTCTTCTGCACAAGGGAAACACACTGTGACTCGTAACAAGGAGGATGAGGTGGGGGGGGGGGGTGCTCCTTGTTACCACTCTCCAGCGTGAGAATCAATAATTTGCTTATGCGCAAAGTGTGTGATAGTAGCAAGAGTGAGAGAGTTTGATAAGCGATACCTCAAACCTTGTCCGAGATGGGTATTTATAGCCGAGGAGTGAAGAAGGGTAATTGAGTGGCTAGAATGACAACGCATAGCCCTTTGCAGGTGTGTCAGGCTTGTCGGTCACGGAGGTGACGCCACATCCCACTGTGGCTGTCAGTCTGTGTGCCAGTGTTGCTTACATGTGGGATAACAGGCAACTGTCATTGGTGCCACTTGCTCTTAAGGTGTCAGTCTCACTTGCTTTGTGGATAGGATGCAGTGCCGGGCCGCATCGCTATCTGCGGTAACTGCGGTCGTTTCCGCATCCCCTACTTTGATGAAGATGTGTACGGGATGCGGTGCCAGGCCGCATCGCCGTATGCGGTAACTGTTGTTGTTACCTAGATCCTTTGTCGTGACGAAAATGTTTATAGGATGCGGTGTTGAACCGCATCGCTATGTGTGACATCCATTTTCATACACAAGGTAAGTCTTCTCATCACTTGACCGATTGAATTCGGTAGCTGCGTTCGCGCGTGCCCGCACGGACGCATATACGTTCTTACTAATGGGAGTTTTTGATAAGGGTGATGGTCACTCGCGACTGCTTTGATGCGAGATCTGGGACCATACCCCTTCAAGTCCCCCCAGTCCAGTGTTGCTTCCTCATGCGAGTTGCAGGTGTGAGAAGTACTGGACTATTAGGTCGAGTGGGTACTTTTGAAGTCGGTTTGGAGAAGATTCTAGGCCTGACCGGTGACTCCTGCTTCAAGTAAATCAAGCCGGAGATCTGGTAGAGGAGTGTGACGTCTCTTCCGGACTGGTGAGAAAGTTCAGGCTGATGCTCTAACATCAGTTGATGACTCTGGTAGTGTGCTCTACCTTTTTCTGATGTCATCAAGCATGATTGTCACCTGTTGGTGTGCCGAACCAACCTTTGAGATGGTGACCGAAGATGAGGACGGAGTCTCCATTGCCTGCAACTCTAAGTGTAACCTTTGCGGTTGCTGATGCAATATGAGGGTGTCGTGCTGATGCTTTATGCTTATCAACTGGACATTTGACGATGATCCCTGCTCTGTGGGGTATTCGTGTTCTTCCAGTTTAGCTCTCAAGTAACTGTACGTCTTTACGGTTACCTCGTTCCCATGCATTGTTGGCCATGCTTGGTCGAACAATGTGAATCGTTAAGATGAACTATGGTCAAATAAACATGGTTATAGGCATGCTTATTCCCACCATTGTTTATTCTATGCAGTCAATTGGTAGGTGAACAAAGTCATAAACAGACTTGTTACCACCATTGCTTGGCTTGTTGCTCAATGAGATTACCGTGGATACTTAGGAATCTGGGTGAAACTCGTCCGCTTTCGTTCTGTAGCCACTTTCCTTCACAGGAAGTTAGTGAACAGTTTTCCTTGAAGTAGCTTTGATCATCTGTGTGATGACTTAGTCGTGGCTCTTCCGTGGCTACCGTTGCCATATGTATGAGACGGTCGCAGCGACTCATGAGTGTCTGCGGTTTATAACAGAAGACTCGCTTTAAAAGAGGGTGGTACTGGATGTAGCTCTTGAAGGTTCAGGAGTCAGGGTTGCTGATGTGCGGTCGCGCATCATACCTATCCTTTCCCTATGGAGAAGCTGTTTCTTTCCCCTCTGTGGTTGTGAACCGGAAACGAGGGATTTGAAGCTTGAAGAAGCTTTAAGGCATTGTTCTTTGCCTGTTCCTGAGATGCGGTTTTCGCAGTCCAAAGAACATTGCTGGTTCTGAGTATCTAACACACTTGTGCGGGCTCGTGTGTGTCATCTCCGCATATTCCACATGTGGGAGTGGAGATATGAAGATCTTGATTATCCCCCTTTACATAGGGTATATATATATTTTTCTTTTTTGAGGGGGTATGTAAAAAAAGACATGCGGTCTAAGTTGTGGTGTGGGAAACCAGAAAAACCGCATGCCGCGTACATGAGTTTGTCTTCACTTGTCGCTTTTTGTAAACGTTGTAGACCGCACGTACGAGTTAGTGGAAGTTGGTGAGATTTAGCTGGCATGTGCTGAAATGAAAGGACGTTTGCACTGCCCAAGGTAATACATGCACTGTAGCAGGAATGCAAAAGGTCGTGTAATGTCGGGCGCGTGAGCGGCCACGTGCGCGTGATAACCGTCAGAGAAACCGTCGCTCGACACGTCGCGACGTATGACGGGCTCCGAATTTGCACGTCTGTTCGGTTACTGTGATCGCATTAAATGTGATGAGTATAAAAGGGGAAACCGTTTAGGGTTTCCCCTCACTTTTCGAAATTTCAAAAAAATTTCCGGTGAGAGAAAATCAGTTTCCTCTTCTTCTCCGATCAAAACTTTGAATTTTTCGGTGAGATTTTCATAGTTTGTTGCTCGTGTTCGTTGTTTTCTGTTCTCAATGGCTGAATCTTCCAAGCCTTTGTCTACTGCTGGTGAAAATCCTGAACCGCCGTCGTCGCCGGCGGCGGAGGAGGAGGCTGAAGTTAATTCTCCTGGCAAGAACTTACCAGTTTTGAGGTGGACGGAGTCGTCTTTTCAGACGTTGATGACGGGGATCCAAATGCCTGATGCTTATGGGGCTAGGTATCCCCAGGAGGGTGACACCGCCGGTGATGCTCCGGCGGGATATGTCAGCATGTTTGCCGACTGGTTCGGTGATTGTAATCTCTTGCTTCCATTGACTGTTTTTGTGGTGGAAATATTGGAGTATTATAAAATCCATATTTCTCAACTGAGTCCGTTAGGAATGATCCGAGTTTGAAATTTTGAGTATACATTTCGTGCTCTAGGTATAGAGCCTTCGGTAGGGGATTTCCGGCGTTTTTACCAGTTGACTGTGCAACTTGGTTTATTTTCCTTTCTTGTAGGGGAAGGTGCTCCCTAGCTCCTGAGCCCACCCAAGGGCATGACTAAATGGAAGAACAAGTTCTTCTCTGTGAAGGCAGCCGCGGTTACTGCAAAGCTGCAGTTTAGGAATGTGACGGGGCCCATCGCAACCGAGAATTTGAGTACCCCCAAAGGGGGGGCAACAAGCTTGGTTCCCGCAGTTACGTGTCATTGGTTCCGTAAAATTGGACAACAGGCAGTTGTGGATACTACAAATGATGGTCGGTGGCAGGCTGGATAGGAATGCAAGGCCTGTGTTGCGGGAGAAGAACGGAGGTAAGTGTCTTTATGTTCTCTGTATTTATTTGCCTTCTTGTTTGTGTTAATAATTTTGCATAGATGGGTTGGCATTCGAAGCTCCATTGTGGAGGATGTTTTGTCCTGATTTCAAGGGCAAGATTGAGATATTGAAATGCGGCCCAGACAAGCAAGGATGGAACCGAACCATTCTTAGTAACTTTCGGGTGCCTGATGAAGCCGCATTGAATGCAGTGTTGTCGGAAGGCAAAGGTATAGTACTTTTATTTTGGGGCTTTGGGAGACCCTGATGCGATGGGTGTTCCAAAACTGGCTGGAACCCTGTTTGTTGATAAGCAAAAGCGCAAGAAAAAAGCGCATGAAGCGGTTACTCTTCCCCCGTTGGTGTCGGAAGCAGCAGGTACCTTTCGTACTCGTTTACGCAAATATGAAGATTACGTAGTAGTGTCTGACACCCTTGAGGGCTTGGGTGTTCTAGGTGGTTCTTCGGGTGCGGTTGGCGCTACCGCGGGCAGTAAGCCCGTTGATGATAAAAAACGGAAGGCAAGTGTCTCTGCTGCCGGTGAGGAGAAAGCGCCTAAGTTTCGGAAGACTCGGGCGACTGCGGTTCCAAAACAAAAGCCTGCGGTCTCTGTTGGTAAGTTAGTATAATACTTTGCAAGTTTTTATGCTGCAGTTTATCTGATAGATGTCTTCTGCTTTTGTAGAAACCTTGGAGGAAACGCAGGAGAAGGGTCCCGTGTTGTCGCAACCTCCGACCCCTAACTCTTGGGAACGGGCGGCCGCGAACAAGTATCAGTGGTATCGGTGTTTATCTATTTGGCAGCGGAATTTACATCAGGACCATAGTTAGGAAATAGTTTATCAGAGTAAAACACCAAATTTTTATAATAATAAATATATGGGAAATTCCCAAGTTTCCATTACAAACAAATTTATAGGGATAAACCCTAATTTATTGAAATAAAATATCTTCTTTATTTATGTAATTTTTATTGCCACTTTTCCAAGCCTTCAGTGCTCTCCAGCTGGCATCTAATTGGCTTTCACATTTTGTTACCTGAAACGCATTTGAAAACGTTTTATCAGCAAAAAATACTAGCGAGTGAATCCCAGTTTAATCAAAACAAGTTTTTATCATTTTACAACATTGAGGGCAATCCAGCAATTACATTTGTTTACATCTACTTTAATTACCACCCACGGTACTGTCAATCCTGTCTGGTGGTAATGTTACTATTCACAGTGTAGTAACAAATTTTGTATACAAAACCCCAATATACCGACGATAATTGTAGAATTACAAATACTCAATCACTGTGAAATGTAATTTAAAACATTTGAGATTTTGTAAAAGCAGTTTACAAAAAAGAAGAATTACTCACAAAGAGGTTTACACAAAAAGGAGATTACTCACATTGCTAATTTAGGTATTTCCTTGTGATTTTCCTGGTTATAATCTATTAATTAAAACAATGCACACTTGTTAGTATAATAACCCAATTTACATTAGTTATACCCTCCCCAAGACAGAACTCCAACGACTGAGTCAGGCAGAGCCTTGACATGCGTTACGGAGCACTAGATCAATCGGGCAGCGTATCTAATACGTAACCGGGGGTTATGATACTTACATCGAGGCAGAGCTTTGCTAATTAGGGGGGTATTATACCCGATATTATTTCTATTACTACAGAAATTTAGAGAGAGATCGAGAAAATGAACGATTGACAACTGAAGCCAATCTTCTCTATTTGTAGCGCTGGTCGGCCCCTTTCTCGTGGCCCGCAAGAGCTGAAGACAAAGTCTTCGCGCCCTGCGAGGCATTCTAGGGTAGGCCCTAGCTTGGCTGATTCGACCACTAGGCTTGACACGATACGGACACGTGGCGGCTCTGGGGGCGGCCTGGTGGCGCACCTGTTGCGCCGCGCGACAGCCTTTCTTGGCTCTGTCGCGCCCCGTGAGCGCAATATAATATTGTTTTTATTTAATTTTTATTAAATTAAAGGTATTTCAGGCCTATTTTTCGTATACGGGGTGTATTTTATGACGTATAGGGGTGTTATAAGACTTTTAGGAGGGTTGTTATATCCTCCCCACCTTGTTTTAGAACTCGTCCTCGAGGTCTCCTGGAACAGGTGTGGATATTTCCTCTGCATTTCTAATTCAAGCTCCCAAGTGTATTCTTGTCCTCTCTTGGAATCCCATTTTACTTTGACTAAAACCAATCTCTTGTGTTTGAGATATTTGATCTTTCTGTCTTCAATCTGTAGAGGTTTCTCTATAAACTTAAGTTTCTCATTTACCTCTATGTCCTTAAGAGGTACTAGTAATGACTCATCTACTAAGCACTTTTTGAGATTACGTACATGAAATACATCATGTATTCCTTCCATTTCCTCTTGCAGTTGTAGCTGGTAAGCTACGGGTCCTATTCTTCTAATAATCTCAAAAGGTCCAACATACCTGGGGCTTAACTTCCCTCTCTTGATGAATCTGACTATCCCTTTCCATGGAGAAACTTTTAATAATACCTTATCTCCTACCTGAAATTCCAATGGCTTTCGTCTGTTATCAGCATAACTCTTTTGACGATCGCGTGCTGCTTTTAATCTTTCCTTGACTTGAATAATCTTGTCCGTTGTTTCTTGTACTATCAATGGTCCAGACAGTTGCTTTTCTCCAATTTCTGCCTAACAGATTGGAGTTCGACACTTTCGTCCATAAAGTGCTTCGAATGGTGCAGCGTTGATACTGGTATGGTAGTTGTTATTGTAGGAAAATTCTATTAATGGTAAATGATCATCCCAATTTCCTCCGAAATCAATTACACAAGCTCTAAGCATATCTTCCAGTGTCTGAATTGTCCTTTCGCTTTGTCCATCTGTTTGAGGATTATAAGTTGTGCTTAGATTTAACTTGCTTCCCATTGCTTTTTTGGAAACTTGTCCAAAAATGAGAAGTAAAACGGCTATCTCTATCAGACACAATAGATAAAGGAATTCCATGTAATGAAACTATTTCATTTACATACAACTTGGCTAATTGTTCCATACTGAAAGTTTCCTTCATTGGTAAGAAATGAGCAGACTTGGTTAATCTATCTACAATCACCCAGATTGTATCATTACCTTTTCGTGTCTTGGGTAATTTGGTAACAAAGTCCATTGTTATCAATTCCCATTTCTATATTGGCATTTCTAATTGCTGCAATAAACCTGAGGGTTTCTGATGTTCAGCTTTGACCTGTGAACATGTTAGACATTTGGCAACATAAGCTGCTATATCCTTTTTCATTCCTATCCACCAGAAATTCTTTCTTAAGTCTTGATACATCTTATCACTTCCAAGGTGTATTGTATACTTAGACTTATGGGCTTCTTCTAATATTTGGTGGCGTAGGTTTCCTTGTTTGTGTATCCAAATCCTTTTCTTATGGAATCTCCAAATTCTATCTGTTTCTTATTCTAATTTCTTAATCATTCCTTTCAATTTTTCAGTATTATCTTTGATTACTGATTCTTGTACTTCTCTAATTTGTTCATTTAAATCTATCTGCGGATTTAATTTAAGAGAACGTACTTTTCTGGGTTTTTCATGATACTTTCGACTTAAAGCATCGGCTACTACATTAGCCTTTCCTGCATGGTACTGGATACTGCAATCATAATCACTAAGAATTTCCATCCAGCGTCTCTGTCACATATTTAACTCCTTTTGCCCAAAAACATATCTTAAACTCTTATGATCGGTGAAAATGGTAAACTTACTACCATAAAGATAGTGTCTCCAAATTTTAAGGGCAAAAATTAGGGCTCCTAACTCTAAATCATTGGTTGTATAGTTCTCTTCATGGTTCTTAAGATGTCTAGAGGCGTAGACTATAACCTTTTGACGTTGCATTAACACACATCCATAACCTAATTTAGACGCGTCGCAGTAGACTACAAAGTCTTCAGTTCCTTCTAGTAATGCTAGTATGGGTGCGTTGGTTAATCTTTGCTTAAGAATTCTAAAGGCTTCTTCCTGTTTTGGTCCCCATTCAAACTTAATAGACTTACAAGTCAGTTTTGTTAAGGGAATGGCTATTCTAGAAAAATCTCGGATAAACCTTCTATAATAACCTGCCAGTCCTAGAAAGCTTCTCACCTCCGTTGGTGATTCAGGGACTTTCCATTTAGTAATTGCCTCAATCTTTGTGGGATCCACATGAATTCCTTCATGATTAACTAAATATCTAAGAAATTGAACTTCTTCTAACCAAAATTCACATTTCAAAATTTAGCGTAAAGCTTTTCTTTTCTCAGCAAATTTAGGAGTGCATGCAGATGCGCCGCATGTTCCTCTTTACTCTTAGAGTAAATGAGAATATCATCTATAAAGACATTTATGAATTTGTCCAGATATGGCTTACATATTCTGTTCATCATGTCCATAAATGCGGCGGGTGCATTGGTTAAACCAAATGGCATGACCGTAAATTCATAATGGCTATACCTCGTTCTGAAGGCAGTTTTAGGAATGTCCTCTTCCTGAACTTTCAGTTGATGATATCCTGAACGTAAGTCGATCTTAGAAAAGAATCGAGCTCCTTGCAGTTGATCAAACAGATCATCGATTCTCGGTAATGGGTACCAATTTTTAATCGTGACCTTGTTCAACTCTTGGTAATCAATGCACATACGCATTGACTATAACAACCCTCTTAAAATATTTCCGACACTCCTAAATATATCCTAAAATAATTATAACAACCCTATACGCCTTAAAATACACCCCGTATATGAAAACCGGTCCCGAATACCTTTAATTTTACAAAAATAAAATAAAAACAAAATTTAATGGTCTATCGCGGGGCGCGACGGACTACACATGAAGCTTACGAGGGGCGCGATAGCCTGGCTACGAGGCCTCACTCTGAGCTGCCACGTGGCAACCTCGTGCCGAGTCTAGTGGCCGAGTCATCCAAGCTAGGGCCTACCCTTTTGGCCTCGCGGGCCGCGAAGCCCTCTTCTGTTTCCATCGCGGGGCGCGACGCCATGTCTGATTAGCCCTATAAACAGAGTTGAGAGGCTCAGTTCACAAATCGTTCATCACACACAATTCTCTCTCAATTTCTGTAGTGTAGAAGTTATACCCGGGCATTATACCCCCCCCTAATTAGCGAAGCTCTGCCTCGTTGTAAGTATTATAACCCCCGGTTACATATTAGATACGCTGCCCGATAGATCTAGTGCTCCGTAACGGCTGTCGAGGCTCTGCCCGACGTAGTCGTTGGAGTTCTATCTCGGGGAGGGTATAACTAATGTAAATTGGGTTATTATACTAACGCGTGTGCATTGTTTAATTAATAGATTATAACCAGGAAATCACAGGAAAAATACCTAAAGTAGTAATGTGAGTAATCTCCTTTTTGTAAACTGTTTTTACAAAACCTTAAATATTTTACAATGTGATTAGCAGTGATTGAGTCTTTGTAATTCTTCAATTACTGCCGGTATGTTGGGGATTTGTATACAAAATGTGGAACACGTTACCATTGGACAACGAGATAGCCAATGTGTAATATGACCCACCAGTTAGGATTGACAGTACTGAATGAGTAATTGTGTAGATATAAACATTGTAATCGCTCTCAATAGTGTAAAATGATAAAACTCTTCTTGATTAAATTGGGATTCACTCACCAGTATTTCCCACTGACAAAATGTTTTTAAACCGTTTCAGGTAACAAAATGTGAAAGCCAATTAGAAGACAGCTGGACAGCGCTGAAGGCTTGGAAAAGTGGCTATAAAAGTTACCTAAATAAAGAAGATGTTTTTATTCAATAAAATAGGGTTTATCCCTATAAAAATGTTTGTAACAAAAATTGGGAATTTCCCATGTGTTTAATATTATAAAAATGTGGTATTTTACTCTGATAAAATATTTCCTAACTACGGTCCTGATGTAAATTCTGCTGCCAAATTGATAAACACCGATACTGGCTCGCGACCGCCCGCTCCCAGGTGATTAGGGGACGGGGGTTGCGACAAAAGGTGGTATCAGAGCTACAACCACTGATTTTAGTCACAAAAGTGTTATGCTAACTCCAAAATTTTATTCATTATGTTAGGAAATAATCTACGTGGATACGTGCATATCTGTATATTATTGTTTTGTGTTATTTGACAATTTGTTAGTTTACAGTATGGGTGATCAAGGACCATCAGACGCTTATCGTCAATTGTCCAGCTCTTCTAGGGACGAAGGAACTTCTTCCCAGCCTACCCCCTCGGGGTATTCGGCTGACACCGAAGAAGGGATTTTCGTATTCAAAGCGCAATCTGAAGAGCCATTCCCTACCAAAAAGAGAGGATGGTTCAGCAAAGGAGTTCACGAGCATAGAAAAAGGATGAGAAAGTTACAGCAGCAACGAGCTTTAAAAAGGCCCAAAATATAGAGATGAATGCTCAAACTCAGGACATAATCAATAGGATACTAGCCAATTTCCACATACTAGCTACCACATCTGCAGACCCGAACCTAGAACAGATCATAGCACCATAGCCACTACCCTTATTTCCAACTCAACCCATGGACATCGAACCCAACCCAGGAAACCAAATTCCAGCACCTTCTTTTGACCCAGCTGAAATCCCTAGAGTACCAGCACCCAATCCCCCAGACTATGACCCATGGTTTGACGACCATAGGTCTTACCCAGAACTCCACCCACAAGACGAACCCATGCAAAACCCAGTAGCACCCTACCCAGACCTCTAGACCCATACTGGGATAATGACCAGTATATTCGAGAGATCCTAGAGAACCCGTACCCTTATGAAGAACCAATGCCATAATACCCTGACCTGATACCAGCACTCGCACCACCCATGAGCACTGAGAATGTGTAAGAACTCCGCACCTTTGGTGAGGAGATATTAGAAGGAAGTGAAAGAATGAGACAGATAGGGGAGAGACTCGTCTGGAAATATGACGAGCGCAACATACAATATTGGATGAACCCCTATCAATAATAATAATAATACTAATAATAGAATATATATATATATATATATAGGATTAGGTTCAAGAGTGAACACTATTGTATTTGCGAACTTAGTGAACTAATCCTGGCCTTACACGTGCGTAAATCAATGGCTAGGATTTGATGATGAAATACCCTAGTGTATTTTAAGATTTGATTATGAAATCCTGGCCATACATGTGTGTAAATCAATGGCCAGGATTTGTTCACTCAGTTCGCAAATACACTAGTGTTCACTCTAGAACCCCACCCTATATATATATATATATATATATATATATATATATATATATATATATATATATATATGCGTGTAATTTGAAAAAAAAAATAATCAACTAAAATAAATAATCTTATATCTACTGATGCATACTAGTATTGTATTTTAATTTCCAGTTGTAGTTGTAATAGATATAGATGCATATATATATAAAATAGAGTAAAGGTTGCAATGCATGACGATTTTGATCAATGTGTTGTTGTGTGATTATTCCCATTAAATATTGTTTCGTGATATTAATACTTGGTAAATGTTTATAATCCAGATGGACAACGAAGTGAATCAAGAAAACCAGAATAATGATAATAACGAAAACCAATTAGATAACAGTGCCGTCCAACACATAGTGGCACAAGAGAATATAGACGCAATGCCATATATTATCAAAACGGTTAAGGAAGCGGATAATAATAAAAGTAATAGCGGAAGTAAACGACCACCTACTGAACCTAGTCACAGCGTAAACAATGGACCATTACTTCAAGTGCCCATTCCAAAAAGAAGAAGAACCATGTCTTATGGTTGTTCTTACAAAGAATTCTGGTCTTATAAACCAATAGAATTCTCGGGCAATGAAGGAGCCATTGCAGCTCTACGCTGGATAGAAAAGACTGAGGCAATCTTAAAAATAAGCAAGTGCGCAGAAGAGGATAAGATAACGTTTGCTTCCAATCTATTTAAGAACACAGCTCTAGAATGGTGGAACACTATCCTCTAGTCTACGGGAAGTGACAGAACCTATAATATGGAATGGACTGAGTTTAAGAATATGGTGGAAAGGAAATTCTGTCCTCCCAATGAAAAAGAACAGATAGCTAATAAGTTCTTAAACCATAGAATGACGGGAGTAGACTGTAAGGGTTACACTACTATATTCTTCGAATATGCTATAATAGTGCCAACCCTTGCATCACCAGAACCAGTATTAATCTCCCGTTACATCTGGGGATTAATCAATGAGATTAGACACATAGTCAAGGCAGCTAGACCACAAACTATAGAAGAAGATGTAGAACAAGCAAATACCTTGACTGATGAATTGGTGCGTACACAAGAAGAGAACCAGAGGAAGAACCTAGCTCAAAAGCTTACCCAAGAATTTCACTATGGAAATTCCAATCGTGGGAAAAATGTAGGTTCTACTTCTACTCCTTACTGCAAATATTGCAAAAGAAAGCATTCTGGAAGATGCTCTATATACTGCAATTTATGTAAGATATCCGGACACAAGGAAGAAGACTGCAGGAAGAAACCTAACAATAAGATATGCTACAACTGTGGAGAACAAGGTCATATTAAGCCGAACTATCCGAAACTAGCTCCAGCCATGAACAACAAGACTACTAAAAATGCTAGAGCATTCGTTCTGACTGCAGAAGAAGCCAAGATGATTCCGGACGTGATTGCCGGTACGTTTTTAGTTAATGATGTTTTTGCCAAAGTATTATTTGACTCTGGTGCAAACCAAAGTTTTATTAATATTTCATTTTGCAAACTTCTCAATCAACCATTAACTAAACTTCAACAAGAATGTCTAGTAGAGACAACAAATGGAGAATCCATTAAGATCACTGAAATCTTGCAGTGAGCAAGAATAGAATTTTTAAATCAAAAGTTTATTGCAAATCTTTACCCAATGAATCTGGCAGGATTTGATGTTGTATTAGGAATGGATTGGTTAGCAGCCAATAAAGCCAATATTCTATGTGATCAAAAGTCAATCCAAGTAAATTCACCAAAAGGTGAAAAGATCACAATTAAAGGAGATAAGCCATTTAGATCCATAAAATTCATCTCTATGATGAAAACGACCAGTTATGCAAGAAAATGATCATTAGTGTATATGATTTCCATAATCATTAACACTAAAGGAAAGGAATTGAAAGATATTCTGGTAGTATCTCAGTTTCCAGATGTGTTTCTAGAAGAGCTACCAGGACTACCGCCGGACAGGGAAGTTGAATTCAGAATCCACCTGCTATAAGGAACAACACCAATTGCAAAAGCACCCTACCGCTTGGCACGAGCAGAAATGCAAGAGTTTAAGAAACAATTGGACGAACTTTTGGAAAAAGGATTCATACAGCCAAGTTCATCACCATGGGGAGCACCGATCTTGTTTGTTAAAAGAAAGACGGATCAATGTGTATGTACATTGATTACCGAGAATTAAACAAAGTCACGATTAAGAATCGGTACCCATTACCGAGAATCGATGATCTGTTTGATCAACTGAAAGGAGCTCGATTCTTTTCTAAGATCGACTTACGCTCAGGATATCATCAATTAAAGGTACAGGAAGAGGACATTCCTAAGACCGCTTTCAGAACAAGGTATGGCCATTATGAATTTACTGTCATGCCATTTGGTTTAACCAATACTCCAGCCGCATTTATGGACATGATGAACCAAATATGTAAGCCATATTTGGATAAATTCATTATTGTCTTTATAGATGATATTCCCATTTACTCTAAGAGTAAAAAGGAACATGCAGCGCATCTGCATGCATTCCTAAATTTGCTGAGAAAAGAAAAGCTTTATGCTAAGTTTTCAAAATGCAAATTTTGGTTTGAAGAGGTACAGTTTCTTGGACATTTAGTCAACTGATACGTGGTCGAAAACCGGTGTTCGTTTATGCTTAAGTTATGTTTTTACTTAACTTTTTATCCCGAATAGCCTACTTGTAAAAGGGTTTGTGTTTTACAGGTCTAAAAGAGTTTAAGAAGTTAATCAGGAGCTAAACGGAGCACCGGGACGCGAAACGGATCAACCGGGGATGTGAAATGAAGAAAACCGGGTTAATCACTAAGATTGGATGTATTTTGGGGAATGTTGATGGATTTAAAATGAATATATTGGAAGATGGCATGATAGAGGGCTGAATTACGAGAACGTGGGCGAAAACGGTGAGTAAAACGGAGCTATAACGAAGAAGTTATGAAGAAAACAGTTTTGGACGAAACTGACAAAACCAGGCGGCGTCGGGGACGCCCAAAAGGGCCGTCGGCGACGCCCTCTGGATTGTTCCGTTGGCCAGAAACCTCCGTAAACAGCTTATTAAGCCGTCGGGCGAAACTGAGAGTTCCAAGGGCCGTTGGGGACGCCCTAAATGGCCGTCGGCGACGCCACCTACATTCTCATATCGCGAAAAACTTGATTTTTGAGTTGGGGACGAGTTATAACATCAATCTTGACCAAAAAACGGAGGTTACACTTGTTTTGGAGTTTTTGAATATCATCTTGGAGCCTTTCATCATCATCTATCACCTACCATTCCACCAACCATCCTTGGGAGACCCGAATCAAGAACGATAACAACATTTTCTTCTTGAATCGAAACCCTAGTTCATCATTCCATCAATCCACTCAATCACTCACCATCATCACTCATCCTAAACCCTAACCTTCATCATTCACCATTCTACAAGTTCCAAGATGATCCAATTCAAGTTTTCGTCATCCGTTGATCGTGCCATTTTCACCATGAGCGGCTAATTCCTTGGAGGTTTCACCCCGGTGTAGGTTTTTGTAAGTCTAGGGTTTAAACAATGTTCTTGGTTTGATTTTGTGGCAATTTGCTATTTGATTTTGAAGCTTATGACAATTGTCTTGCATTTGTATTGAATTCATAAATTGTCGAGTGAAGATTAAATTTGACTTTATGAAATGTTTATGTGCAATTATGCCTTGTCTAGGTTAGAGTTTACATGTTCTTGGTAACGAAGTGCATTGTGGTCCGTTGCCTATAACGTTGATAGCTTTTAGCACCTAAGCCTCGTGACACTAAATTCGTTAATCATCTTTGCAATTGAATCGAACCTAAAACGTGTAGAAACCTTAGGATTGCAATTACCGAACCGGGTGTGAACCTTGTTTTCTTATTATTGTTCAACCAATCAATTTTAATTCTTGCAATTTGTTAATCACTAGTAGTTAATCCATTCAATCCTTTTAGTAATTCTAATTCACATCTTTCAATTAAACAAAAATACAAAAACATATCATAGCAAGCTTCATAAGTGTGACATCTTTTTACAATTCAATCGAATCCATTCGCAAACCACATACTCTTCGTGGTTCGACCCCTTACTACCACTAGCTATCTGTTAAGGGTAATTTGGGATTATAAATATTATCTTTGACCAGAGTGCGACACTCCGATCAAATTTTGGCGCCGCTGCCGGGGAGTGCGTGCGCTTTGTGTTTGGATATTGTTTGAATTTTTTGTGATTATATGTTTAATTTGTTTAGTTTTCTTTTTGTACTTGTCTTTTTCCTTGTTACGCGGGGTGTGTTACTTGTGAAGATTACTGGTAGTGCATGCATACGCGGAACTCCGGGAGGACTTCACCTTTAGTCTACGAACCGGAAATCGAAAGAGTCGCAAGGAGAAATCTAGCAAGCCGGTTAGAAGCAACACTTGCTTCTAATCAAACCACTAACACACCACAACTCACACCTACCATTGAAACCGATTCAATGGCAAACCAAAACTCCAATCACCCAAACCTCAACCAAAACCAATTCCAATCCCGAGGAACCTTTTATCCCGCCCAAAATGTTCAATCTATACCTCAAGAGCGACCGGGTGGTAACAACAATACCGGACCACCCACACCACCTTTCCAAAACCAAAATCCCAACAACAACCAAAGAACACCTCAACAACAAAACCTTCATCGACAAGCTTCCTTACCCCTCAACCTTGATGACCGGAATGTCAATTCCGACCGTCGAGGCAACCGAGATCATGGCAATCCCGCGAACGAAGACCCATTTTTCAACATAGATGATTTGAGGAATGCCATCCCCGATGACGAACCTTATAGTGTTCCCGGTTATCAATCGCCAGAACACGTGAGTATTCCCTCGGAGTATTCGGATGACGGTGGGAATTTCAACGAGCGGGTTGAAGATGACTTTTGGGAAGATGATAATGTGGGGGACTTTCATAACGCTCGGGGGTTTGAGTATGAGAACTTCGGCTATCAAAATGATAATTTTGTGGGAAACAACGAAGGTTATGGTTATGGAAATGTCCGCCAGCCACGAAACAATAATCCAAGGAACCGGGATGACGGTTATTACAACAATAACAACAATGCTAACCGTAACCGGATTCCCCAATTCGTGGGGGTGGTAATCAAGGTGGAGATAGAAGAGGTGACCGAAGGGATAATCGAAGGCCGGTTGATCAAGAAGTGAACGGCCCGCGTCGTCATCAACAACCCCCGCGGGGAGTAAATGACCGTTTTAGGCCGGTGGTCACCGACAATGACTCTCCTATAGTTTGTGAAAGAAGGATGTTCGATTGCAAGTCCCACTACATCAACATACTTCCCCACTTCAACGGGAGGTCCAACGATGACCCGTACACTCATTTGGCGGAGTTTTCGTCTATATGTAGCACTATCGGGGGGCATAATTTTGCATTGGAGGAGGTCAAGCTTCGCTTATTTCAGTTTTCACTAAAAGATAAAGCGAAGCAATGGTTTCTTACACTTCCGGCGAATAGTATTCGCACATGGGCTGAAATGCAACAAGTTTTTCTTGACGAATACTACTCAATGGCGAAGACCGACGATGCTAGAGATGAAATTCGGTCTTTTCGCCAACTTTCGAGTGAACCATTACATGAAGCATTCACTCGATTTAAGGAATTGATCCGGAAGTGCCCACATCATCAAATCGAAAGGTGGGAGTTGGTTAAATGCTTCGTGAGGGGTTTGGATGATGAGACGTGGAACCGCCTTGAATCGACCAGCAATGGAACTCTATTAAGCAATCACGAGGATGACGATTGGGAGTTCCTAGAAAGAATGAGCAAGAGATCAAAGGCGAAAGAGTCGGCCGACCGAGCCAAAAAGCACCCCACCTCAAGGTCTTGGCCCGATCGTGATGTGAATTCTAAGGATCAAATTGAAACGTTAGAGCGGGAGTTGGCTCGCATGAAGAAAAGAGAAGTGAATGCGGTGCAATACGCCGTATGTGAGGAATGCGGAGACATCGGTCACCGGACCGAGAATTGTCAAGCCACTGTGGAGGTGAATCAAGTATATGGGGACCGAAGGCAATATGACATGAACTCCAACACTTATCACCCCGGGTTGAGGAACCATCCTAACTTTAGGTATGGTAATTCCTCCAACCAAATGAACCCGAATTTCCAATCGGGAAATCAAGGTGGGTATTCGCACCAAACTCGCCAAAGAGGTTACAACCAAGATGGTCACGGGTCAACGAATAATCAAGGAAGTGGCGATGATTTGAGTGCCAAAATGGATGCTTTGTTGAATATGCAAAAAGAATCTCAAAACAATATAAAAGAATCTCACCATGATATCAAGGAGATAAAGAAGACAAATGAGATTCGGGATAAAGCACATGAGGCATTGGCAAAGCAAGTAGGCCAACTCGCGGAGGAAATGGCTCAAATGAGAGGAAGCACGGGAAAGCTTCCAAGTGACACAACGGTGAATCCGAAGCATCAAGGTTCAAGCACAAGCAACGTGTGGAATGCACGCGTTAACGCGGTAAGTATTCTTTTAAATGATGAAGTTTGTAGTGTTGAAACCATTCCACCACCACAATTATTTGATGGTGTAGTGGAAAATATAAATGATGAGCCGGAAATTGAAAATGAACAAGAAACAACTTCACGAAGTAAAATTGAAAATGTAACTAAAAAATCTTTTTGTGAAAATTGTTTAAATCAACTTAAACCGATTAATGCATCAAACTTTGAAGAACGGTGCCCACCAAAGGACGAGAGGTGGGAAAATTTTAAACAAGCAAAAATTAATTTACCGTTACTTGATGACATTAAAAAGGTTCCGGCTCATGTGGAATGCTTGAAAGAGTTGAGCAGTGAAAAACGGCACAATAAATTACCCGAACCGGTTGATTTGGTATCACATGTTAGTGCCGTTTTATCAAGTGCGCTCCCCCAAAAAGCTCAAGATCCGGGAGATCCTCTTATTCCAATTCAAATTGGAACTTTCAAAATTAAGAGGGCGCTCCTCGATCTTGGAGCTTGTGTGAGCATTTTACCCGGGAGTTTGTATGACCAATACGATTTTGGTCCATTAAAAAAATTTGATACTCCCGTGGTATTGGCCGATCAGACTCCCACGCATCCAAGGGGGATGGTGGAGGATGTGATTGTTAAGGTGGATGATTGCTACTACCCAGTTGACTTTTTGGTAGTAGACTATGTTGGGGATGTTGAGGATACCCAACCGGTAGTTATCTTGGGTAGACCGTTCTTGGCAACTGCTAATGCCATAATAAATTGTGCAACGGGAACGGTAAGCATGAAGTTTGGGGACCGGGAATTAAATTTAAATGTTTTTCCAAATTTCACTAACCCGCTCGGTGAGGATAAGTGTCCTAAAAAGGACATGAATCCAAACAAAAAGGTGTGTGCTATGGTTGGCAGGTTTGGAGAAACAAGGAAGAAAACGGTCAAGAAAAAGAAGGCGAAAAAGTCACCTCTAGAAAAGAAGAAGGAAGAGGAGGTGAGGAAGTTTGGACCGTTTGGCAGGAAATGGTATGAATCACCGGCGGGTGATTTAGAGGAGTTTGTGGGCGGCAAACACGCCATTCGACCACCATGAGGTGGTAAGTCAATTGTTGTTGTATATTTTATTTCGCATTTCATTTTAGTTTTTATCCGTAGTTTAGTAGTATTGTTGTTGTTGTTGTATAATTTTGTTATTTCGTTTTAGTAGTTAAATGAATGTTGTGGGTGTGTTCCCTATATAACCCTCACGAGACCTCTCGTCCTCCCAAGCTATTGGGGGGTTTAAAAGGGCTTGTTGCATAAGCTAAATGCAACCGTGATTCCTACGAAAGTGAGTTAGGTTTGTTGTTGTTGTAAATTATTTTCCACACAAATCAAAGTGAAGTAACACATGGCTTGGTAATATTTTCATAAAAAGGGTAGAACTAGGTAACTAACAAATTTTGATGGTTGTGAGAAGCATGCTTCTACACAAGGATTAGAATTTGTAGGTACAACATGTTCGCGGGACAACCGTTTTTATGAAGAGGCGAAGGAGATATGAGTATCAAGCGACAAAAATCAGGTGCATGTGTTTCCTTTTACTTTGATCCTTAGTTAGGAATAAGTGGATTGTATTTTGTATCTTATGTTTCCGGGGTGAAATTTTTGGGGAAGTTAGCCGTGTCACATCCCTTGTGTGCTTTAAAAGCTCTAGTTCTTACACATTGAGGACAATATGTACCTCAAGTGTGGGGATGGGGGAGTAGTATGAATTTTCGATTTTGACCCGTTCATTTAAATACTACACATTGAGGACAATGTTTACCTCAAGTGTGGGGATGGGGGAAAATTTCAAAAATTTTCAAAAATGTCTTGTTTCAAAAGCGGTCTTAAAGCACAAGTAACTAAGTCAACGAGGGATGTCACAACCCATTTGGTCTTTTGTCATGGTCAAGTTCAAATTAATAGCATGACGGGTATTTAGCGGGTGGTTATTTGAGAATAATTCGCCTAAGAAACTAGTCTTTTATGCATGTCACATACCATACCCTTTTAGATATGTGAGGTTTTGAGCCACTTTTATATCATAGATTACATACCTATGTTTCTTTGTTTGAGTGGACCATTAGTCATATATTGTAGAACTTGCAACTTTTGATACGTTTGAGACCATAGACTGAATACAAGCACGAGAATGATTAAGGCATTAAGTGAAACCTTTTCTCTTAAAACCATTTATCTATCCTTACCCGAACAAATCCCCTAGTCGCCCATTTTGAGCCTAAACCTTTCGTTTGACCACCCTATAGCCCATATCCCTTAAACATTTTTCTTTTAAACCCGTGTGATGGAAATTCGATTATAGGAGTCGTAGTTGTATAATTGTTCTTGTTTAGTTGCATTTATGTAAAAAAATAAAAAAAAATTGAAAATCGTTGAAGAAAAACACAAAAAGAAGTGTTAGTAGTTGTTGAATAAAAGGCGAATGTTGTTGCCTCATATTTGGTGTTTTTAGTTATTTTTGTTAGAATAGTCTTTTGTAATAAAAATCGAATTTTCATCACCTTAGCCACTTTAAAATATCCTAATTCCTACCCTTAGCCTAGCCCCGTTACAACCCTTGCAAAGACCTTATGACTTGTGCTTAGTATTCGTGATCAATGGTGGAGAATGATTGAGTTGCAAGCTTATGCAGGTATGTGTTCTAATCGGTTTTGAGTGAATATTCCTTGAAGTGCTAATACATTATAAACATTAGCCAATTTACAAGCCGAGTGGAGAGAATATTGTGAGGGATGTGCATGAATTGATTGGTTTCACGGACGGGTTAATCTTGGGTAACCATTTGTATATGTGAAATCACATTACCGTTAAATATATTGAAATTTGTAAAGAGTTTGAACTTTAGCATGACATTGGACCTTAACCTTCATCTCGGGAATGGGGAGTGTATTCGTTGTTCGACCCACGTGAAAGTGAAAAACAAATTTGCTTGAGGGCAAGCAAAAGACAAGTGTGGGGATGTGATACGTGGTCGAAAACCGGTGTTCGTTTATGCTTAAGTTCATGTTTTTACTTAACTTTTTATCCCGGATAGCCTACTTGTAAAAGGGTTTGTGATTTACAGGTCTAAAAGAGTTTAAGAAGTTAATCGGGAGCTAAACGGAGCACCGGGACGCGAAACGGATCAACCGGGGATGTGAAATGAAGAAAACCGGGTTAATCACTAAGATTGGATGTATTTTGGGGAATGTTGATGGATTTAAAATGAATATATTGGAAGATGGCATGATAGAGGGCTGAATTACGAGAGCGTGGGCGAAAACGGTGAGTAAAACAGAGCTATAACGAAGAAGTTATGAAGAAAACAGTTTTGGACGAAACTGACAAAACCAGGAAGCGTCGGGGACGCCCAAAAGGGCCGTCGGCGACGCCCTCTGGATTGTTCCGTCGTCCAGAAACCTCCGTAAACAGCTAATTAAGCCGTCGGGCTAACTGAGACCTCCAAGGGCCGTCGGGGACGCCCTAAATGGCCGTCGGCGACGCCACCTGCATTCTCATATCGCGAAAAACTTGATTTTTGAGTTGGGGACGAGTTATAACATCAATTTTGACCAAAAAATGGGAGTTACACTTGTTTTGGAGTTTTTGAATATCATCTTGGAGCCTTTCATCATCATCTATCACCTACCATTCCACCAACCATCCTTGGGAGACCCGAATCAAGAACGATAGCAACATTTTCTTCTTGAATCGAAACCCTAGTTCATCATTCCATCAATCCACTCAATCACTCACCATCATCACTCATCCTAAACCCTAACCTTCATCATTCACCATTCTACAAGTTCCAAGATGATCCAATTCAAGTTTTCGTCATCCGTTGATCGTGCCATTTTCACCATGAGCGGCTAATTCCTTGGAGGTTTCACCCCGGTGTAGGTTTTTGTAAGTCTAGGGTTTAAACAATGTTCTTGGTTTGATTTTGTGGCAATTTACTATTTGATTTTGAAGCTTATGACAATTGTCTTGCATTTGTATTGAATTCATAAATTGTCTAGTGAAGATTAAATTTGACTTTATGAAATGTTTATGTGCAATTATGCCTTGTCTAGGTTAGAGTTTACATGTTCTTGGTAACGAAGTGCATTGTGGTCCGTTGCCTATAACGTTGATAGCTTTTAGCACCTAAGCCTCGTGACACTAAATTCGTTAATCATCTTTGCAATTGAATCGAACCTAAAACGTGTAGAAACCTTAGGATTGCAATTACCGAACCGGGTGTGAACCTTGTTTTCTTATTATTGTTCAATCAATCAATTTTAATTCTTGCAATTTGTTAATCACTAGTAGTTAATCCATTCAATCCTTTTAGTAATTCTAATTCACATCTTTCAATTAAACAAAAATACAAAAACATATCATAGCAAGCTTCATAAGTGTGACCTCTTTTTACAATTCAATCGAATCCATTCGCAAACCACATACTCTTCGTGGTTCAACCCCTTACTACCACTAGCTATCTGTTAAGGGTAATTTGGGATTATAAATATTATCTTTGACCGGAGCGCGACACTCCGATCATCAACCATAAAGGAATTCATGTGAATCCCACAAAGATTGAGGTAATTACTAAATGGAAAGTCCCCGAATCACCAACAGAGGTTAGAAGTTTCCTAGGACTTGCCGGTTATTATAGAAGATTTATCCGAGATTTTTCTAGAATAGTTATTCCCTTAACAAAGTTAACCTGTAAGTCTATTATGTTTGAATGGGGACCAAAGCAGGAAGAAGCCTTTAGAATTCTTAAGCAAAGATTAACCAACGCACCCATACTAGCGTTACCAGAAGGAACTGAAGACTTTGTAGTTTATTGTGGACCTTCTAAGTTAGGTTATGGATGTGTGTTGATGCAGCGTCAAAAGGTTATAGCCTATGCGTCTAGACAACTTAAGAATCATGAAGAGGTTTATTCAACCCATGATTTAGAGTTAGGAGCCATAATTTTTACCCTAAAATTTTGGAGACATTACCTTTACGGTAGTAAGTTTACCATTTTTACCGATCATAAGAGTTTAAGATACCTTTTTGGGCAAAAAGAGTTAAATATGAGACAAAGACGCTGGATGGAGATACTAAGTGATTATGATTGTAATATCCAGTATCATGCAGGAAAGGCTAATGTAGTAGCCGATGCTTTAAGTCGAAAGTATCACGAAAAGCCAAAAAGAGTACGTTCTCTTAAATTAAATCCGCAGATAGATTTAAATGAACAGATTAGAGAAGTAAAAGAATCAGTAATCAAGGATGATACTGAAAAATTGAAAGGGATGATTAAGGAATTAGAACAACGAACAGATGGAATTTGGAGATTCCATAAGAAAAGGATGTGGATACCCAAACTAGGAAACCTACGCCACCGAATATTAGAAGAAGCCCATAAGTCTAAGTATATGATACATCCTGGAAGTGATAAGATGTATTAAGATTTAAGAAAGAATTTCTGGTGGATGGGAATGAAAAAGGATATAGCAGCTTATGTTACCAAGTGTCTAACCTGTTCACAGGTTAAAGCTGAACACCAGAAATCCTCAGGTTTACTGCAGCAATTAGAAATGCCAATATGGAAATGAGAATTGATAACAATGGACTTTGTTACCAAATTACCCAAGACACGAAAAGGTAATGATACAATCTGGGTGATTGTAGATAGGTTAACCAAGTCCGCTCATTTCTTACCGATGAAGGAAAGTTTCGGTATGGAACAGTTAGCTAAGTTATATGTAAATGAAATAGTTTCATTACATCGAATTCCTTTATCAATTGTTTCTGATAGAGATAGTCATTTTACTTCTCATTTTTGGACAAGTTTCCAAAAAGCAATAGGAACCAAGCTAAATCTAAGCACCGCTTATCATCCTCAAACGGATGGGCAAAACGAAAGGACAATTCAGACAATGGAAGATATGCTTAGAGCTTGTGTAATTGATTTCGGAGGAAATTGGGACGATCACTTACCATTAATAGAATTTTCCTACAATAAAAGCTATCATACCAGTATCAATGCTGCACCATTCGAAGCACTTTATGGACAAAAGTGCCGGACTCCAGTCTGTTGGGCAGAAATTGGAGAAAAACAACTATCTGGACCTGAGATAGTACAAGAAACAACAGGCAAAATTATTCAAGTCAAAGAAAGACTGAAAGCAGCACGCGATCGACAGAAAAGCTATGCTAATAACAGGTGAAAATCGTTGGAATTTCAAGTAGGAGATAAGGTATTATTAAAAGTCTCTCCTTGGAAAGGAGTAGTCAGATTCATCAAGAAAGGAAAACTAAGCCCCGGGTATGTTGGACCTTTTGAGATTATTAGAAGAATAGGACTTGTAGCCTATCAGTTACAACTGCTAGAGGAAATGGCAGGAATACATGATGTATTTCATGTATGTAATATCAAAAAGTGCTTAGCCGATGAATCACTAGTAGTGCCTCTTAAGGACATAAAGGTAAATGAGAAACTTAAGTTCATAGAAAGACCTCTACAAATTGAAGACAGAAAAGTCAAGAATCTCAAACACAAGAGATTGGTTCTAGTTAAAGTAAAATGGGATTCCAAGAGAGGACCAGAATACACTTGGGAGCTTGAATTAGAGATGTAGAAGAAATACCCATACCTATTCCAGTAGACCTCGAGGACGAGTTCTAAAACAAAGTGGGGAGGATATAACAACCCTCTTAAAATATTTCCGACACTCCTAAATATATCCTAAAATAATTATAACAACCCTATACGCCTTAAAATACACCCCGTATACGAAAACCGGTCCCGAATACCTTTAATTTTACAAAAATAAAATAAAAACAAAATTTAATGGTCTGTCGCGGGGCGCGACAGATACACATGAAGCTTACGCGGGGCGCGACAGCCTGGCTACGAGGCCTCACCCTGAGCTGCCACGTGGCAGCCTCGTGTCGAGTCTAGTGGTCGAGTCAGCCAAGCTAGGGCCTACCCTAGTTGGCCTCGCGGGCCGTGAAGCCCTCTTCTGTTTCCATCGCGAGGCACGACTCCATGTCTGATCAGCCCTATAAATAGAGTCGAGAGGCTCAGTTCACAAATCGTTCATCACACACAATTCTCTCTCAATTTATGTAGTGTATAAGTTATACCCGGGCATTATACCCCCTAATTAGCGAAGCTCTACCTCGTTGTAAGTATTATAACCCCCGGTTACGTATTAGACACGCTGCACGATTGATCTAGTGCTCCGTAACGGCCGTCGAGGCTCTGCCCGACATAGTCGTTGGAGTTCTGTCTCGGATAGGGTATAACTAACGTAAATTGGGTTATTATACTAACGCGTGTGCATTGTTTAATTAATAGATTATAACCAGGAAATCACAGGAAAAATACCTAAAGTAGCAATGTGAGTAATCTCCTTTTTGTAAACTGTTTTTACAAAACCTGAGATATTTTACAATGTGATTAGCAGTGATTGAGTCTTTGTAATTCTTCAATTACTGCCGGTATGTTGGGGTTTTGTATACAAAATATGGAACACGTTACCAATGGACAACGAGATAGCCAATGTGTAATATGACCCACCAGCCAGGATTGACAGTACTGAATGAGTAATTGTGTAGATATAAACATTGTAATCGCTCTCAATACTGTAAAATGATAAAACTCTTCTTGATTAAATTGGGATTCACTCACCAGTATTTCTCACTGACAAAATGTTTTTAAACGCGTTTCAGGTAACAAAATGTGAAACCCAATTAGAAGCCAGCTGGACAACACTGAAGGCTTGGAAAAGTGGCTATAAAAGTTACCTAAACAAAGAAGATGTTTTTATTCAATAAAATAGGGTTTATCCCTATAAACATGTTTGTAATAGAAACTTGGGAATTTTTCATGTGTTTAATATTATAAAAATGTGGTATTTTACTCTGATAAAATATTTCCTAACTACAATCCTGATGTAAATTCCGCTGCCAAATTGATAAACACCGATACCACTGATACTGGCTCGCGGCCGCCCACTCCCAGGTGATTAGGGGACGGGGGTTGTGACATTGACCCGTCTTTCTTCTTGACGAATAAGATCGGTGCTCCCCATGGCGATGAATTTGGCTGTATGAATCCTTTCTCCAGAAGTTTGTCCAGTTGTTTCTTTAATTCTTGCATCTCTGCTGGTGCCAAACGGTAAGGTGCCTTGGCAATTGGTGCTGTCCCTGGTAGCAGATGAATTCTGAATTCGACTTCCTTGTCGGGCGGTAGTCCGGGTAGCTCCTCGGGAAAAACATCTGAGAATTGAGATACTACGGGAATATCTTCAATTCTTTTCCTTTAGTGTTAATGATTATAGAAATCATACACACTAGTGATCCTTTTCTGGCATAACTCGCTGTTTTCATCACAGAGATGAATTTCGTGGATCTAGATGGCTTATCTCCTTTAATTGTGATATTTTCACCCTTTGGTGAATTTACTTGGATTGACTTTTGATCACATAGAATACTGGCTTTATTGGCTACTAACCAATCCATTCCTAATACAATATCAAATCCAGCTAGATTCATTGGGTAAAGATTAGCAATAAAATTACGGTTTAGAATTTCTATTCTTGCTCCCTGCAAGAATTCAGTGATCTTAATGGATTCTCCATTTGTTGTCTCTACTAGACATTCTTGTTGAAGTTTAGTTAATGGTTGATGGAGAAGTTTGCAAATTGAAGTATTAATAAAACTTTGGTTCGCACCAGAGTCAAATACTACTTTAGCAAAAATATCATTAACTAAAAATGTACCGGCAATCACGTCCGGAATCATCTTAGCTTCTTCGGCTGTCAGAACAAATGCTCTAGCATTTTTAGTAGTCTTGTTGTTCATGGATGGAGCTAGTTTCGGACAGTTCGGTTTGATATGCCCCTTTTCTCCACAATTGATGTATACTCCATTACTGGGTTTCTTCCTACAGTCTTCTTCCTTGTGTCCTGGTATCTTGCAGAAGTTGCAGTATGTGGAGCATCTTCCTGAATGCTTCTTCTTGCAGGCCTTACAATAGGGTGCAGAAGTAGAACCTACGTTCTTCCCACGGTTAGAATTACCATAGCGAAATTCCTGGGTAAGCTTTTGGACTAGGTTCTTCCTCTGGTTTTCTTCTTGTGTACGTACTAGTTCATCAGTCAAGGTATTTGCTAGTTCCACAGCTTCTTCTATGGTTTGTGGTCTAGCTGCCTTGACTACATGTCTAATCTCACTGATTAAACCCCGGATGTAACGGGAGATTAATACTGGTTCTGGTGAAGCTAGGGTTGGCACAATTCTAGCATATTCGAAGAATACGGTAGTGTAACGCTTACAGTCTACTCCAGTCATTCTAAGTTTCAAGAACTTATTAGCTATTTGTTCTTTTTCATTGGGAGAACAGAATTTCCTTTCAACCATATTCTTAAACTCAGTCCATTTCATATTATAGACTCTGTCACTCCCCCTAGACTGGAGAATAGTATTCCACCATTCTAGAGCGGTATTCTTAAAAAGATTGGAAGCAAACATGATTTTGTCTTCCTCTGCACACTTACTTATTTTTAAGACTGCCTCAGTCTTTTCTATCCAACGTAGAGCTGCAATGGCTCCTTCATTACCCGAGAATTCTATTGGTTTACAAGACCAGAATTCCTTGTAAGAACAACCATAAGACATGGTTCTTCTTCTTTTTGGAATAGGCAATTGAAGTATGGGTCCATTGTTTATGCTGTGACTGGGTTCAGTAGGTGGTCGTTTATTATTTTCCGCTTCCTTAACCGTTTTGATAATATATGGCATAGCGTCTATAATTCCTTGTGCCACTATATGTTGGATGGCACTGTTATCTAATTGGTTGCCGTTATTTGGGTTTTCTTGATTCACTTCGTTGTCCATCTGGATTATAAACATTTACCAAATATTAATATCACAAAACAATATTTAATGCGAACAATTACACAAACAACACATTGATCAAAACCGTCGTGCATTGCAACATTTACTCTATTTTATATCTATCTATCTATCTATATCTATTACAAACGCAACTGGAATTTAAAATACAATACTAGTATGCATCCGTAGGTATTGAATTATCTATTTTAATTGATTTTTTTTCAAACTACATGCATATATATATATATATATATATATTTATATTATTATTATTGGTAGGGGTTCATCCAATACTGCATATTACGCTCGTTGTATTTCTAAACGAGCCTCTCTCCTATTTGCCTTATTCGTTCACCTTCATCTAATAACTCCTCACCAAAAGTGCGGAGTTCCTGCACGTTTTTGGTACTCATGGGTGGTGGTGGTGCTTGTATCGGGTCAGGGTACTGGGGCATCGGTTCTTCATATGGGTATGGGTTCTCTAGGATTTCCTGAACATACTGGTCATTATCCCAATATGGATCTAGAGGGTCAAGGTTGGGATAGGGTGCTACTGGGTTTGGTATAGGTTCCTCTAGTGGGTAGAGTTCTCGACAATCCCTATGGTCGTCCTCCCATGGGTCATAATCTTGAGGATGGGGTGTTGGGACTCAAGGGATATCGTTTGGGTCGAAGGCGGGTACGGAAACCTGGTCTCCTGGGTTAGCTAGTATGTGAAAATTGGCCAATCGCCTATTGATTATGTCCTGGGTCTGGGCATTCTTCTCCCTATTTGCTGCTGCTAAAGCCTTCTGTTGCTGTAACTTCCTCATTCTTTTCCTACGCCCGTGTGCTCCCCGACTGAACCATCCTCTTTTTTTGTAGGGAATGGCTCTTCGGATTGCGGCTTAAATATGAAAATCCCCTCTTCTGTGTCAGCTGAATACCCCGAAGGGGTAGGCTGGGAAGAATTTCCTTCATCTCTAGGAGAACTAGACAGTTGACGATAGGCGTCCGATGGTCCTTGATCACTAATACTGTAAACTAACAAATTATCAAATAACACAAAACAATAATATACAGATATGCACGTAATCATGTAGATTATTTCCTAACATAATGGATAAAATTTTGGTGCCAGAAGAACACTTCAGTGGCTGAAATCAGTAGCTGTAGCTCTGATACCACCTCCTGTCACAAACCCCAACCCCTAACTCTTGGGAACGGGCGACCGCATACCAGTATCAGTGGTATCGGTGTTTATTTATTTGGCAGCGGAATTTACATCAGGACCCTAGTTAGGAAATAGTTTACTAGAGTAAAACACCACATTTTTATAATAATAAATACATGGGAAATTCCCAAGTTTCCATTACAAACAAATTTATAGGGATAAACCCTAATTTATTGAAATAAAATATCTTCTTTATTTAGGTAACTTTTATAGCCACTTTTCCAAGCCTTCAGTGCTCTCCAGCTGGCTTCTAATTGGCTTTCACATTTTGTTACCTGAAACGCGTTTGAAAACGTTTTATCAGCAAGAAATACTGGCGAGTGAATCCCAGATTAATCAAAACAAGTTTTATCATTTTATTGCATCGAGGGCAATCCAACAATTACATTTGTTTACGTCTACTTTAATTACCACCCACGGTACTGTCAATCCTGACTGGTGGTAATGTTACTACTCACAGTGTAGTAAAAAATTTTGTATACAAAACCACAACATACCGACGATAATTGTAGAATTACAAATACTCAATCACTGTGAAGTGTAACTTAAAACATTTGAGGTTTTGTAAAAACAGTTTACAAATAGAAGAATTACTCACAAAAAGGTTTACACAAAAAGGAGATTACTCACATTGCTAATTTAGGTATTTCCTTGTGATTTTCCTAGTTATAATCTATTAATTAAAACAATGCACACGTGTTAGTATAATAACCCAATTTACATTAGTTATACCCTCCCCGAGACAGAACTCCAACGACTGAGTCAGGCAGAGCCTTGACATGCGTTACGGAGCACTAGATCAATCGGGCAGTGTATCTAATACGTAACTGGGGGTTATGATACTTACATCGAGTCAGAGCTTCGCTAATTAAGGGGATATTATACCCGATATTATTTCTATTATTCAGAAATTTAGAAAGAGATCGAGAAAATGAACGATTGACTACTGAAGCCAATCTTCTCTATTTATAGGGCTGTTCGGCCCCTTTCTCGCTGCCCGCTAGAGCTGAAGACAAAGTCTTCGCGCCCCGCGAGGCAGTCAAGGGTTGGCCCTAGCTTGGCTGATTCGACCACTAGGCTTGACACGATACAGACACGTGGCGGCTCTGGGGGTGGCCTGGTGGCACAGCTGTCGCGCCCCGTGACAGTCTTTCTTGGCTCTATCGCGCCCCGCGAGCGCGATATGATATTGTTTTTATTTAATTTTGTTAAATTAAAGGTATTTCGGGCCTATTTTTCATATACGGGGTGTATTTTAGGACGTATAGGGGGTGTTATAAGACTTTTAGGAGGGTTGTTATACTTGTCTACTACACCGCCTTCTTCACCGAAAGTAGTGGACGTGAAAGTGAAGAAGAAGGGTGGAGAGGACCCTTCTTTTGAAGTGGTGAGTACTGAGGTTACTCCTCCGACTGTGCATGCGGAGCAAGCTTCAAAGAAAACCGGTGGTGACACGATTTTTGATACGTTGGATTCGTCCGACAACTTGATCGATCCACGCGGTGATGGTGATAAGTGGGGCGAGAAGCCAAAGTCCCCTATTTTTGAAAGGCATCTGGTTCTGTTGCCACGGGCAAGGGGTTTGAGGATCAACCTCCAATTTAGCCGGGGAGAAAGAATTGGATTATTATTACCGTTCTTATGCGGTAGAGCAGAGTTTTGAGTTCCACCGTCCCCCTTGGAATATTTTGCAGGGGGATGATGTGATGAATGATCCTTCTGCTTGCAGGGAAACTCTGAGGGGATTGGGGACCCCTGTTGAGAATGCTCGAGCTCGCGGCCTTAGTCGCCAAAACCTGCAGGGTCAGCCTGCCTCCATGCTTGTTGGAGGTTCCATAATCGCGAATGCGGTTATGGAGGACTATAATGTCTTAGCTCGCAGGGAAGATGAAACCATTCGGTTACGGGCGCAGGCTGAGGCGATAATGAAGGCTGCTCAAGAGGGTATGGAGCAGTTGGAGAATGATAAAGCTGCTTTTGAGAAGCTAAAGCGTACGGAAAGGTGGGCCGCATCCGCAGGCCTTGAACAGGTTTGTTCTCTTGCCAAATTGCTTTCTGATGAGCGCAAGCTTTGGAAGGAAGCTTGTGCCAGAGAGAATGAAAAGCTTTTCCGTGTTCGCTAGGAGCTCAATAATCTGAAGGCCACTAACGCCGCGTTGGTCAAGGAAAAGACCACAGCTGAAGCGGCCGTCAAGGAAGCGGAGGCACGTGGTGCTACCGCGGTGAAGGAGGCGGAGGAGCGTGCTGCCAAAGATCTTGCGGATGCGGATGCTGACCGCACCAAGCTGAACAAGGTTGTGGAGGAACTCCAGGTATGAACTATGACTATTCATGAGTTGTTTCCTTGTTTTGATAAGTGTAATAGATTGTCTGCTTATACTTGTCTGTGCTTGTTGTGGACAGGTGGAAGTGCAGAGCCGAGTAACTATCCTTGAGGAGGTAACTTCCCGTGCCACTGAAGCTGAGGCGCGGGAAAGGCAAGCTGAGGAAGTCAGAGATGGGTTGACTACCTTCTTGGGCCAAGTTACTGCGGACCATGCGTGGATGCGTCAGCACGGTATCGGGCATGTAAGTATCTTGTGCCCTCTTTATTCCTGTGTTTGCCTATGTAATCTTATTACTGTCATGTGTTCAGATTGTGGAGACCATTCTTGACGCCCCTGAGAACGTGACTGCGGTTGCTGATATGAACGAGCGTGCGCACCAGGCTGGGTTCAAGGCTGGTTATAAAAAATGCCTTAGTTATGTGAACCCATTGTTCACTAGCAAATTCACTAACGAGCAGTCTGGGTTTCACGGTGTAGATACCGAAGCTGCTTATGACGTTGCGGTGGATGTGAACAATAAACTTTCCATTCCCGCCCTTCATCAGATTGAGAAATGTTTGGGAGCGGAAGATTACGTGGATCATTTGCGCATGCTGTTCGAGCCTGCTAAAGAGGATGAAGGCACTAGTGGTGTAAACGCAGAATAGGTTGGGCCTGCGTGCATTCTTTTGCTTGCTTTCATGTAAATTTTCAGAACCCATGTAAAGGTTGTCCTTTATGTACTGGATAGGTGCATAAGTATTTTGGATATAAAATTTTTGTTTTGGCTCAAACTATGCAAGTGTTTTTACTTCTTGCTTTTGTTTGCACGCATGCGAGTTAATATTATTTAAGGCCAGTGTTTAAGGTGCATGTAAATAACATTAAGTCAGAGTTTGCTATTTGCATGTCTAGGTGACATGCAAGTATGTGCGGCTCGAAGTATATAAGTAAAGAGTATTTACTTTGACTTTGTGTGCGCACGGGTGAGTTAATATTATTTAAGGCCAATGTTTCAGGTGCATGTGAATAACATTAAGTCATAGTTTGCCATTCGCATGTCTAGGTGACATGCAAGTAAGTTAATGTGTGACTCTACTGGTTGTAGAGTGCGGGTGAGTCGACACCTTTCATTAGTCATGTTCCACAAGTTAGGGAATGCGTGAAGTAATGTGTATACTATAAACCATTGTCGGGTAAGTAGTTGTCAATTCCCGTTTTTATCCCGCTAGGGCCTAGGAATTGTGTTCTGGTTTGAAAAAATCGCGAGCAATCCTCTGTATGCATCTGGCTGGATACACCACAAGGTTTGCCCGTGCTGACCTATTATAATATTTGTGTGTGGTTGCCACCTTGTATGGGTATCGTGAATGAAGATTTTGCCAATCTGTTTTTGTAGATACCGCAAAGTGGAACACGCATTTGTAATAGAAAAGATAAACAATATTGTATTGAATTGTTTATTTATTCATAGATGGCCAGTGGGCCATTGGGTTACATAGAGAATGTAAATTGCAGCTTACATATAGCAGCGTCGTAGCTGATGTGCGTTCCAGGTCCTTGCGATAGTGTCTCCTTCTAACGTTTGTAGTTTGTATGCGCCTTTGCCCAAAACCTCTTGGATGAGATAGGGGCCTTCCCACTTGGGGGTAAGTTTCCGTGGGTGCTTTGCGTTAGAAGCTTCATTATCGCGATGGACGTAATCTCCCGGATTGAATGTGCAAATTTGGACGCGCGCGTTGTAGTATTTTTCAAGTTTTGTTTTGTACTTAGCCTCGTTGATTGCTGTGTTTTCACATCGTTCTTCTAAGAGGTCTAAGTCAAGCCTGCGCTCGTCGCTGTTTTCAATTTTGTTAACAGCTAACATTCTAGGTGCAGGGAGACCAATTTCAGGCGGGATCACCGCTTCAGAGCCATAGACTAGGCTGAAGGGTGTCTCGCCATTGCTTGTTTTCAGGTTGGTCCTATGCGCCCATAGGATACTTGGGAGTTCATCGACCCAGCCACGCCTGGCTGTTCCCAATAGTGCCTTTATGCCTTCGACTAAACTTTTGTTGATACTTTCCACCTGGCCATTCCCTTGAGGATGTGCCACGAAAGAGAAAACGTGCTCGATGTTTAGTTCTTTCAGCCAGTTTTGGAAGTCGTTGGCAGCGAAGTTGGTGCCGTTATCGGTTATGATGCCCATTGGTAAACCGAAACGGAAGATGATATGTTCCCAGATAAATTTTCTTGTTATCATAGCGGTGGTAGAGGCTAGCGGTTTTGCTTCTACCCATTTGGTGAAGTAGTCGACAGCGACTATGATAAATTTGACCGCACCTGGTGCATCTGGAAAAGGTCCTACCACGTCGTTGGGTGCATGCCATGCGGTCGTTGATAGTTGAAACACTTGCGTAAGATCTTGACAGCGTCCAGGTGCATGCCAGGCCAGTAATACCCAGTGCTCATGATTTTGGCCACTACCATGCGCTGGCCCGTATGTATGCCGCATATGCCTTCATGTATCTCTTTGACAAGGTATGTGGCATCTTGAGGGTCAACGCATCGTAGGAGTGGCCCCAGGTATGACTTGCGGTATAAAATACCGTCCCCCATTTTATAGTGACACGCTTTGTATTGTAGTTTGCGTGTTTCTGCTTTATTCTCAGGGGCAATGCCTGATTGTAGGTATCTTATGATTCATGTCATCCAAGACGTTGTACCATATTGGATGACGTTGACTTGGCATATGGGCACTGAGGGATTTTGTAGGATCTCAATACGTATTTCCTTTGCCAGGTGTTGGAAGCTGGTGGATGCTAGTTTTGAAAGTGCATCCGTAGGTTTGTTATCACTCCTGTTGATATGTTAAATGTTGAAGGAGGTGAACTGCGAAGTCAGTTGCTTGGCTTGTTCAAGATAGAGGATCATGATGTCACCTTTCGTGGCATAGTCTCTGCAGACTTGCCCCGCAACTAGTAATGAATCTACGTGAGCTTCCAGATGTTGCACGCCGAGTTTGACTGCCAAGCGTAGCCCTGCGAGTAATGCTTTGTATTCCGCCTCGTTGTTTGTACTTTTGAAGTCGAGGCGTATGACGTAAGTAATTTCTTGGCATTCAGGGCTGACGAGTCACAGACCTGCACCCGCGCTGTCCTCATTAGACACACCATCAGTGTATAGTGCCTAGACGTCTGATGGGGACGACAGAGGTGTAGGATTTTGTTCATCTTCGCACTCTTGGATGCGATTCGCTGGTACTTCCGCAACGAAGTCAGCTAAAACTTGCCCCTTGATTGCCGGGCGTGGCTTATAAAGAAGAGTGTGTCCGCCGAGTTCGATAGCCCACTTGGCAAGTCTTCCAGAGATTTCGGGTTTAGAGAGGATTTGCCCGATCTCGTAGTTGGTTAAGACGGTGATGACACGATTTGCAAAGTATCGGCGTAGCCGTCTAGATGCGTTTACCAGCGCGAGAACCAACTTCTCCATGATAGAGTATCTGGTCTCCGGATCGTTGAGCATTTTGCAGACATAATAGATTGGTGTTTGGACTCCTTCAGTCTCCACTATGAATACCGCGCCCACCGCGTTGTCTGCGGCGGATAAGTACATGATGAGTGGTTCTTTTTTACGCGGTGCGGTGAGAGTTGGCAGCTGAATCAAACACTCTTTCATTTCCCGGAAAGCGCTTTCTGCCACTGCAGTCCATTGAAACTGTTCTTTCTTTAGGCAGTTGCGCAAGGTACTGATAAAGGGATAAGATTTAGCCGTGTGATTTGCCAAGAATCTGTTTAATGCGGCGAGCCAGACGGCTAACCGTTGCATCTCCTTTATCGTTGAAGGCGATGGCATGCGCTCTATCGCCTGAACCTTTCCCGGGTTCACCTTGAATCCATCTTTTGTTACGATGAATCCATGAAATTTGCCTTCTTCCATTCCAAACGAGCATTTCCCAGGATTGAGCTTCATGTTAATGCTTCGAAGAGTTTGGAATGTTCTTTCAATGTCTTGGAGCATGGTATCTTCCTCCATGCTCATGACGATTAGGTCATCCATGTAAATTTCGACAGTTTTGCTGATCTGATTGCCAAAAGTGTCGTTCATCAGTTTTTGGTAGGTTGCGCCTGCGTTGCGCAACCCAAACGGCATTTTTGTATAGCAGTAATTTCTGGTAGGGGTGCGGAATGTCGTTTTATGTTCGTCTTCAATTGCCATTTGTACCTGGTGGTAGCCTTTGTAGCAATCGAGAAAACACTTCCATCGGAACGGCGAGAGGTTGTCAACTTTTTCGTTGATCTCCGGAAGTGCGTAACAATATTTGGGGCAGGCTTTGTTAAGGTCTTTGTAATCGATGCACATGCGCCAGCCCCCACTTGCTTTTTCTACCCTGACTGGGTTTGATAACCACGTCTGGTATTTTACTTCCCGCAGGATGCCTGCGGTGAGCAGTTCCTTGACCTGCTCATTCATCGCCTCGTTCTTTGCGGATCCTATATGGCGTTGTCCCTGGATCACAGGCTTGACACCTGGGAGGGTATTCGAGAAGTTTTGCTTGACTTCACGTGGGACACCTGTCATATCGGAGGGTGTCCATGTGAAGATGTCTTGATTCCTGAAGAGAAGTTGCTTCAGGCGCGCTCTTATGCTATTGG
The DNA here is from genome assembly GCA_030545235.1 of Helianthus tuberosus. Classification (NCBI taxonomy): domain Eukaryota; kingdom Viridiplantae; phylum Streptophyta; class Magnoliopsida; order Asterales; family Asteraceae; genus Helianthus; species Helianthus tuberosus. Next base: position 108,359,787 of record CM060401.1, on the reverse strand, counting down.
ACAAGGCGTGACCCAATGTGACCGTTTGTTCGGGGTATCTTGCATTAAGTACCCATTTTTCCGGTTCGGTGCTGGGGGTCAGTCTTGCCGTCTTGGTCGGACGCATTTTGTCCGTGGACATTACTTCTCTGCGGGTGTAAATTATCGCGACCCCAGTTTCGGTTGGGAAATCGATAGTAGAGTGGGGGAAGGACGTTATCATGTTGAAATCTCCCTGTGATTCTCTCCCAAGAAGTACGTCATAACGGGAGGTATGGGGTAAGACCATAAAATTTACCTCCTCGACCCGCGTGTGCTTACCGTTGGTAAGGCGCACGGGCAATGTGATTTGGCCTAAGGGGAACACTGTTTCCCCCGCGAACCCGGCCAATGGGTAGTCTACCGGCTGCAATCGAAATTTATCCTCTTGATCGAATTGGTTGAAGCATTGGTCATAGATGATGTCGGAGGTACTGCCCGGGTCTATAAATAGGCGCTCGATGCGGTAATGAGCCAGGTAGCCGGTGATGACGACGGCGCGCCTATCGCGCGGTCAGCTTCGAACTCTGGGGAAGATGACTTGTTCGTCACGCCAATCATCATTCCCTATTCTTGCCGCTTTGCACGGCTGTCTGTGGCTATGATTGATCATGTGGGTGGTTGCCACATACATGGCCTTCTTGCCGTTGAAGGTGCCCTCATCGTTGGGGGTGATGCGCTTTGTTTGTTTCGGTGCGGCTGACAACAGGTGTTATAGCTTCCCCTGTTTTAAGGCTCGCTTAATCTCCAATTCGAGACTGATGCAATTGTTTGTAGAGTGGCCGTGTCTTTATGATAATCACAATAAAGGGTCAAGTCTTGCCCTTTTTGTACATCATTAGTTAGGCCGGTCGCAAGAACTGAGCTTCTGTTTGAAGGAACTCTCTTAGCGATTTCGTGAGTTCAGTCCAATTGCGATCCCGAGACTCCTTCTTGGATGCCCGTTGGGCGTTAATAGTGGCCCTCGCATCGGGCTGATACCCGCGCGGGGTGTATGGTTTGGAATCGTTACCTCGATTCCATGTATCCTGGTTGCGCTTGTTGTTGTTGCGCTTGACCTCTTGGCGGGAGGATTGACATTCCGTCTGTGGGCGGGTTTCGCCCGTGTGCGGTTTGAGAGACCGCGTGGTCTGGGCATTCGTCTTGACTGCCGCCATGACGTCGTCCCATTTTTCTGGCTAGCCCTCCTTGCCCGAGATTGTCATAAACATTTCGTCATGATTGACCGCTCAGAGGAAATGGTTTCGGGCCATTTGGTCTGCTACCCCGCCAATCTCGAGGCATTCTTTATTGTAGCAGATGACGAAGGGTTCCAAGCTTTCGTTCTCTCCGCGCTAGATGTTCATGACATCTAGCGAGTCACGCTTGTGACGCCTTTGCTGGAAAAAATGGGCAAGAAATTTTTCTTGCAACTGTTCGAATGAGGCCAGTGATCCTACTGGCAAAGAATCAAACCAGGCCCTCGCTAGTCCGGTGAGGGGCTGGGGGAAAAAATGGCACCAGCTAGGCTCGTCCCAACGGCCGATGCACCTAACCCCGGTAAAGACATTCATATGGTCGTCAGGGTCTGACGAACCATTGTACTTCCCCATCGTGAGCGGAAGCTTGCTCATGGTGAGTGGGGCCAAGGCGATCTCCTGTATGAATTTGGAGTTTTCAGCGGCGGACCTTGGTCTGTAGGGTTGGGTTTGGTTGCGCTTTGCAGCGCGATCGTATACGGTGCGGGGTTGTGTGGGGGGATAGTGATTGTAATCCCCTGGTCGGTTGTAAGCCGACTGAGAGTCCCCGCAGTACGTATGGTCGTCTGGGTCGGTGCGGTCGTACCCTTCGTTGTGAGGGTGCGGTCCCAAACGGCTGTGTATACCGGATACTCGGTGAGCAGCTGACTCTTACCGATATTCTATATGTGGGCCTAGGCGGTAATGTATTGGCCTCCTAGCCCGGGATCCATAAGTGGAGTCATCCTCCTCGAGCGTATGGACGGTATAGTAGGAGGATCCACGTGACCCGCACCTATCCCAAGAAACGGGGTGTGTTGGTGCCCTGCCCTCGTATTGCAAGATACGAGCCGCAGGTGTATATGGCGCGGGTGTAGGTCCTCCATGTGCTTACGCATCTGCGCAAGCTTTGCTGTAGGATGCAGCGAGAGCAGCTTGTTGCTAGGAGTACCAGGTGTGGAGATCCACTCCTGGTGGCAGTACTGCGGCGTACAGCGAGAAGTCAGGAATGAACATGGGGGGAGCACCTCCTGTGTGGATGTGCCAATGTGGCCAGTTTGTTGGACCGGGGGGTGCCCCCCGTAGGTCCTACGTTTGCGGGAGTAAGGTTTTCCCCATTAGCAATATGTTGACAATCAGACATGATCTTCAAGAAAGAGAGATGGAAACAAGTGCTAAGAGTAGCGGTGGGCGCCAATGATGAAACAGTGGTTTAACCAAGAGTGGTTAGTTCACTAGTCTCGTCAAGTAGGGTTAATCCCTTCTTTCCGAGGATCGATGTCTGGATCATCCGCTTATCTGTCTCCTGTACAAGGGAAACATACCGTGACTCGTAACAAGGATGATGGGGTTGGGGTGCTCCTTGTTACCACTCTCCGGCGTGAGAATCAGTAATTTGCTTGAGAGCAAAGTGTGTGATTTAAGAGTGAGAGAGTTTGATATGCGATACCTCAAACCTGGTCCAGGATGGGTATTTATAGCCGAGGAGTGAATGAGGGTAATTGAGTGGCTAGACTGACAACGCGCAGTCCTTTGCAGGTGTGTCAGGCTTGTCGGTCACGGAGGTGATGCCACGTCCCACTACGGCTCGCCAGCGTTACTTACGTGTGGGCTGACAGGCAACTGTCATTGGTGCCACTTGCTGTTATGGTGTCAGTCCCACTTGCTCTGTGGATAGGATGCAGTGCCGGGCCGCATCGCTATCTGCGGTAACTGTGGTCGTTTCCACATCCCCTGCTTTGATGAAGATGTGTACGGGATGCGGTGCCAGGCCGCATCGCCGTGTGCGGTAACTGTTGTTGTTACCTAGATCCCTTGTCGTGATGAAAATATTTATAGGATGCGGTGTTGAACCGCATCGCTATGTGTGACATCCAATTTCATACACAAGGTAAGTCTTCTCATCACTTGACCGATTGAATTCGGTAGCTGCGCTCGTGCGTGCCCGCACGGACGCAGATACGTTCTTGCTAATGGGAGTATTTGATAAGGGTGATGGTCACTCGCGCGATCTGGAACCATACCCCTTCAAAACCCAAAATTATTTGGGAAATCCAATAAAAATCCATGTTGGTTTAAGGATTGCCTTAAAATGAAGACTTTTTTTAACATAGAAGATTGTAAATTTATTTTACTTTAGACGATACTTCTGTGACAATTCATACTTGTTATTTGATATCTTATTCATTTTATTTGGTTATATTATTATTGTTGTTTGTATTAAATTTTGTATTTATTTTATTTTGTTATATTATTATTGTTGTTTGTATTAAATTTTATATTTAGCCATTTTTGTAAGCGGTAGATATTAGCTTCTTAGAAATCATTACATATCTATGTTCCTTCTACTAACGTTATTTTACTAATTTTGTGAAAATAACGTTAAAAGAGGAGGACGGTTAATCATGCATCATGTGGTGGCGTTGATAGCCGAAAGACAATGGGTACATGCACTAATCGGCGTTTGTCTCAATTTCTAAGTGTTATGTGCCTTATGTCCAAGGTTGATGCAAAACTACTATCGAGCCGGGGGTATCATTGGAAGTAGTCTCTCTATTCCTACGGGGTAGAGGTAAGGCTGTCTACATCTCACTCTCCTCAGACCCTACCTTATCTTTGCTATTGGTGGGATATACTAAGTATGATGATGATGATATATGTTCCTTATACTATAGTTCACATATCCCTTTATATGCTCGTTTGATACATATCCCTTTATATGCTCGTTTGATAGTTATTCACGTATATTGTATGTTTTCTTATTTTCTTTAACTTTGAATTTCGCTTATTGGCACCATAGGCATTCTATTGTGTCAAGAATGATGTAACACCATCCTTTTTAGTGTTATCAAATCATAATGTAGCTATTAGATCTTAACGTACATGTTGCTAAAAGATAATAGACGATCTAGAAGTTAACCTCCTGGAAAACACTACAATGCTCAGATGGGGTATTGTTGCTACAAATGAATCTGGTTCGGGACTGATGTCAACCCGCAACAAGCCTCACAGAGCTAGTCTCTAGCATAGATCCTAACCGCAACAACAAATAACTCGTCAAAAGGGGTCAGGAACTGGAGTCTGTGGACCACCCATCGACGCTCAACATTAGTCATTTGTGCAACATGATCAAGTGTATAACATGGATAAGATATATAAGTAGGTGTAGAAGTATGAACCTACACGGTTCTGTACTTCCACGATGATGAAGATTAACACGACCACACCTCACCTTCCCCGTCTCGTTTCGGATCTGTAAAACAATAAACACGTTAGAAGGGGTCAGAGACCGGAGTCTCTGGACCACCCTTCGACGCTCAAGTCAGTATTGGATTAACTTGTATGTGAGAGAATAATAGTATGTAGAAAGAGAGTTTAGGGTTAGAAGACAACCTTTTGTATATAAGGGATGAGACCCCTCTTTATAGTTGGTGGTGCTTAGGGTTTCTCTTTGGGAATTGTATTTGAGTTAGAATACACTTTCTTAAAATACAAGATTTGGTTAATCAATGAGAATCTCCACATTATTTGGAGATTATGTTCTATATTGATATAATTATTTACCATATTTTATTATGTCGGTGGTGGGGTGTCACACCCCAACCGATGGAGGAAACATCGGAGTAAGACGAAAACGAGATTGCAATAGGCTTCATAACACTAAATGTAACTATATTTAATAAACAATATTTCATTTCATTATTAACATCAAGTATATTGTTTGAAATAGAATTACAAGTTTGAAACAAAATAAAATGCATAAGTACTAAAGTTTAAAGGTGCGTTTCTAGTTATCCTACTAGATTCCGTTCATCATCATCATCATCATCATCATCATCAATTTTCTGCAATGCGTTTTAAAGTATAGTTCAATACAAAAGTATTAGCGAGCATTCAAATTTAGGTACTAGCATAAGTATAAAAGTTTAAACGAATCCACATGGCATAATTGTTATCAATAATTAACATATAATTAGCATGTAACAATAAATGTCAACCCAAAGATTCCCGCTAGCGTAATCTTGTCATAGCAACAACAAGACCGTTATGATTAACTTAACATGACCTCAAGAATATGGGTGGTGCGTTACTCCTATAGCGTTATACATGTTAAGGGGGGCTTGTACAAAGTTAATGACAAGTATAAAGCATAAGAATAGTCTAGCATATACGAACTCAAGTATAACGTATTAAGCATGCATGTTGGATTGTTTGTTTGTGATTTAAGTACAAAGTATGTGATTGCGTGTGTTTAATAGTATAAAACATATTGCACCCAAAAGTGTAAAAAGTAAAAAGGGAGTCATGTATACTCACAGTTTTGCAAAGCTTTCCGATTATCCACTAATTGACGAGTTGTTGATAATGGGGAAATGAAGGTGTATGAGTATTCGGGTTTTGACGAAGGATTCGGTGTGACACCCGGGTATTTTGAGTTTGTAACGTACAAGTGTGACATATGTTATGAATAAATAAAGGCAATATTTTATTAAATTTAGTGTTAATATATAGTATTTGATGTCTTGGTAAATCCAAACTTTTTAAAAATTATGTTGGCAATAATAAGATAAACGCTTATCGCGTAACGAACAAAATGCGAAACGAACGTCGGTGACACCCCGGTTAATGTTAAATCCTAAAAAAAGTCGGTTATGACTTAAAATGTTATTTTAATCATATTCGTAGGGAAAAATTAATTAAAATGCTTAAAAAACTCTATTTTACGAGTTTAAACGTGTACTGTGCAATACCTTGCGTATCCTACAAAATATAAACAACGCAGCCAGTGGAAGTAAATAAAATATTGTTCAGCGATATTATGGCGAGTTAATTTTTATAGAACAATAAAAATAATTTTAAACGCCTTAAAATGCGATTAAAACGCGAGATAAAATACCCGGTAATCAGTTAAATAGCTGTTTTAACTACAAATAATATGTATATACATATATATATGTATGCATGTATGAGATGTGTGTGTATACATATAGGTGGTGGCCCATATGGGTGCCCACCTCCTTCTTTTTCTTCCACTTTTGACACATGTTGAACCTAGAGCCTATAAGCAATCATTTAAACTTTTTAAACACACAATAACTTATAACTTTCAACACAAAACATTTTTATCTCCCCCCTCTCTCTCTCTCTCACTTCGGCCGAAACCCCCACACACACCTCCATTTTCAAAATTTAAACCTTGTTTTTGAAGATCAAGTCTATTCCAAGGTGTTTCCAAGTTGTTTTAAAGATCCAAGGGAGCTTTCTAGGTGATTCCAAGGAAGTGCAAGCTCCATATCATCAAAACTTTATCAAAACCCACCAAAAATCTTAAAGGTATAAACTTACTTTTAAAATGGTATTCTTGATTCTTGGTGATGATGATGATTATGGAAGGTTTCTCATGATCATGGAGTTCTTCACAAATTTGAAAACTAATAACAAATGGATTTAAAAAAAATAATAATGGAAGTATATATGTGTGTGTGTGTGGTCGTGAGTATATACATATATATGTTAGGGATTGTGTTTCGATGTATGAATGTTCTTGATTGATGTGGATTTTAAAAAAGCGGAATGCATGCATGATCAAAGTTCTTGTGATTTGAGATGAATATGTGAAAAAGTTAAATTTTGGAAGAATGTATATGAATGTGTGTGCCGTATATATATATATATATACACACACACATGTATGCATGTGCATGTAAGTTTGTTGGATGTTCATAAATATGAGAAAGATACTTGCATTGATGATGAAATGATTAGATGATGATTTCATAAAGAGGATTTTTTGATAATATGAAAATAAATTAAATGTATGTTAGATGCATTTAAGTTCTTGATGACGATGATGATATGATATTCATGCATTAGGTGCTTGTACAAAAGTATGTATGATGGTTAACTGATCATACATTGGTGAATTTGTTATGGTAAGATAAAAGTGGATAAAATCATAATATAAGCATGCTAAAATGATGTTTTATGATGTGTTAGGATGATATTGTGACAACCCTCATGATTACATGTATCCGTACGATTATTTAATGATAATTAAAGTGCTTGGTGACTGTGTTTAATTACTTAACTGTTTCCTGATTATTGTGTCATACTTACATGTGCTTGTTAACACACTAGTCATGTGCAGAAAATTTACTAAATGGTCCTGAATGTTTTCCTAAGTGTTAGGAATTAAAAGTGTTACAAAAATATATATATAAGACACTTACGGAATAATTAAACACTTTAACGGAGCAGTATCCGACCGGACAACCGGACATTACCCGGGACACTAAATTTTCCCAAACACTTTGTTTTATTATTTCTTGACTAGTCGTGGTCCCCGTTTACCATAACACCCACTAAAAATCATCTAACTAATATATAAAGGTTTATACTTGGAAACTAACCTATGTTTACAATTTGGTTACAAAATTTACATCTAACCCCCCCTAACCGAATTCGGTCCCAAAAGGGCCCACAAGATCCACTCCATACTTCCTAGATCTCTTAGTATATTTTATTAGATATTATTGGATGTCTTGCTTAAGAATATGAACATAATATATGGTGTAAGATTATAAGTACCTTTGCAAGATCATCCATATCATTCTATCACTTCACAAAGATCACACCATCTCCTTCAACTCTCCCTCTCTCCTCTCGGCCCTCCCTTAACTGCCACCATCACCACCCTTCCACCACCCCATTCATCCATCTTCAAGTCCCATTCAAGCTTAAAGGTTGATACAAGAGGCTTGCAACTTGAGGAGCATTCAAAAGGACTTTGTTCTTGCTTGTTCATCATCATTTTCATCATCTTTTCACCATAGATTCTACCCTAGCCTTGTGCTAGTAGTAAGTTCTTTGTTACACCCTTGTTCATCTTGTATCATGGTTAAAAGTTGTAGTAAAATGCTTATGTTAAACACTAAAGTAACAAAAACCAAGAAGATGAACATAAAGATGAAACATGATGTAATAATGATAGTATGAAGTTGTTTTGATATGTTGCTGATTACTTGCTGATTATTTGTTAATGTTAAATGTTGTTATTGATCGCTAAACATGTTAACGGAACCAATATAGCTCGAGTTAGAATGTTAAAAGCTGAAAAACAGGAGGCTGTTTAGTGATTACAGCCAACTTCAGTTGGCTGTAACCAGACCGTAACTTAACGAAAAACTGATTTTCTGAAGTCTAGATTTATGTATTATGAAATACGGTTCTAATGGCACTAGAATCATAATTTTTGGACTTCGTTTACTATTTTTAAAGACCCGTTTTGTAACAGCAGCTCAAGCTGCATTTTTACTGCTGAAAATAAGCATTCTGTTTTCCGTCATAACTTGGATTCTGTGTAGAGTCAGATCATGAAATTTGTACAGTAGATGACCACTGATGTATTTGTAATTCTCCCACTGGAATTTCGTAAATCGAACTTACGATAAATTTTTAATAAATTATTCCGTGGACTGCAGTCAGAAAGTGATGAATCTGATTGCAGTCCGGGTAATGAATTTTTATAAAATATTGGTGCTGAATTGGATCCCGAGATTTTTACACAATAATATTTGAATCGTTTAAGACCTTCTGTAAAAAGTTGGGAATTTTTGGAACAAGTTAACTATTTTATTAAAATCGCCAAAAACAGCCCAGTTTCGAATATAAAAGCTGAAACGACATAAGTAGTAATTTGCGTGTCTAAATGTCGGGTAGGTTATCTGAGAATGATATAACATGTTATATGTGTTATGTGCATTATCGTATGTTTGTTTATGAGTGGGGAATGGATGGGAAGTTTATATGGGCATGAACCGTTAAAGTGATGCATGTTATGTGATAGATACGTGTAGGAACTTTATGCTCTATTTGAAGTCACTAATAAACTAAGTGGTAATCATACTAGGACGTGATTGACCGACCTTGACTGTTAGCTATTTTTGAGAGTCAAACCGAGCAACCGAGGTGAGTTAACACCCTTACTAAGGCATGGGATTCCCGATGGTTGGGAATGGGATTAAATAGCTGAGACGGAACTTGTACTTTCACCACTACTAGACTGCTTACCTCCGTCCTCGGATTGGGAAGGACGCCAGCGCTAAACCTACGTACTCACTACGCACCACTGTCCTCGGATTGGGAAGGGCACCTGCGCTAAACCTACGTACTCACTACGTACCACTGTCCTCGGATTGGGAAGGGCACCTGCGCTAAACCTACGTACTCACTACGTACCACTGTCCTCAGATTGGGAAGGGCACCAGCGCTAAACCTACGTACTCACTAAGTATCACTGTCCTTGGATTGGGAAGGACACCAGCGCTATAACCTACATATTTAATATGTACCTCTGTCCTCGGATTGGGAATGACACATATATATACATCTAGTCTAGTGGTTTACAACATGGGGTAGCCCCCACCGTTTATGGTTTGGGAAAAATAAGGAAAGTTGATTTAACCTGCAATTGCAAACAAACTCATAGTTCTTGAAAACTACCTTATAACGAACACCTACTGTGAACTAACTCAACTTTGTTGTTGATTTGTTGTTACATGCCTTGCAGGTCGTTAGGTACTTATGGAGCTTGCGCGAGGAGGAGGTCGTTGTGGGATATGGACTGTCATGTCCCGTGCTTAACATTTGAACTTTATGAACTTATGGAACTTATGTTTGGTCGTTAAACTTATGAACTATGAATTTATTTTTTGGACCTATGTTTTATGCTTCCGCTGTTAACTTAAAGTCGGTTACTGTCTTTTGGTCACCAATTGTATTGTGGTTGGTTTATCTACTTAATTACGTTGTTCAATATGATTGGTGGCTCGATCCTGGTCATGTCACGCCTCCAAGCGGTGGTACTCCGCATAGTGGAATTTGGGGGTGTGACAGATATGAAATTTTGTCATTGGTTTGGTAGCTTTGCATGTTGTACATGAAGCTTTAAAAGTAGTAAAATGGGTGAAATTATGTGACATGCATGAAATCTGAACTAACATGAGTATAAGTACCATTTTAATCAGTAAATAACATGTGTTATGTTAAAATATCAAGTCGTGACGATTTGGGATGATTATATTAAAGTTCGGTACAAGACTATGTGTTAAAAACGGTAAATATCGGCTTTTAAAGTGATTTTTGTAAAATTATTTTAGATCAGGTTGTAAACTGGTATTTTTAAGATAAATATAATTATTTTAACTTATATTAAGTATCCTTGGTGATTGGCTAGTCATACGTGACTTCTGACGCCCGAAAACGTTACCGAAACATTAAAATACGCATATTTCAACGTACGCGAAAAAGAGTTGTTCAAAGGTGAAGTTTTATGTGTTACAATGTGATATGTGAATATGAGTATATGTAATGTGATATATTAAGTGTTGACATGATAGTAGGAGTTAAGATTATGCATGTATGCTTGTACGGTTAAAACGGTAATTTCGTTAAATGTCACGTTAAATATATAACTTATTTTCATGCATGAAATTAATACACAGGTTAACTTGATGAGTTATTTTGTGTATGAATGCTATAAAAATGATAAAGTGTATAAGTTGATGAAATACGTGAATTACGATATTTGATGAATATATTCATGTTTATGTAAATATAAATCATCCAAGTCGCGAAAATCTTAAAATATATATACATATGAGCATATATATATATATATATATATATAAATACGCCAACATAATCAAAATAAAGACCTTTCGAGAAATTCTCAAAGTTATGTGAAAATTCTAAGTATTGGAGAAACTTAGGTATTTGTAGAATAATTGGTTATTAAATCGTTCCTACTTAATTTAGGACGTGTAGACCAATTTGAGGGATTGCACTAATATAAAAACACACCCAAAGGTGAGTGTCACTAACCACTCTTTTACTATTTTATATACTGTTTTGGGGGAAGAACACGACTTTAAAAGGATAATTATACGTTTTTGTATAAAACACGCCTTTAAATGAATTATTAATGTATTTTCATGGAAAATATGGTTTGGAAATGATATGTTATGTTTTTGAGTGGTTTTGGAGATGTGAATGATATAAAATTGTTTTCGAGAAAAACGGGAATTGATTAATATAAATATGTTTCGAGGAGAAACGTGGAGGATTACGGTGTTTGGGGTAAAACGACCGTATAGATTTAAAAATATTTAAATCTAAGTTGTGACGAATTCGCTTGATCTTAAGAAAGTAAGTATCAGAATTGGCTTACGACACGATTGGGACTTCGGGGAATTCGTACAACGCAAAATATTAAATTTAATTTTTTAATAGGATATATATATTGTTCAATGAGGCTGGCATATTGAATGACCTAATTACGTGGCACTTAGTGCAAACCGATCCAATTTAATCATTAATATTGCATGCGTGGAATTGTTGATAGATCTATCGGGTTGACAACCCTGTCGTAACCGGTAGCTATGTTCAAGTCAAGCGACGAATTTATATTCTGTTTATTGTCTAGGTTGATTATACCCTCACTGTTGATATATAGCTCGTAATGTCTTGCAAACTTGCGAATCTGAACAATTGGGCTGAAACTTAATATATAAACCTTGGGAAAATGATCAATATCGGAGATTTTCAGAAAACGCTCATGATAGCTGACCCTCAGATTTTGATGAAGGAAATAAAATTTACTTTCTTAATTATATATCGATGTTTTGTTATAAAATTCATAGTATGAAAGTTTTCCTTAAACAAATTGTTACGAATTTGAATGTGTGAACTCACCTTCTTTGTGTTGACACTTGATTTTTACGTGTTCTTCAGATACAGGAGTTCGGCTTCGGGATTTAGGCATGTCTTGTGGTAGTGGATGCAAGTTTTAATAAATAATGTTTTGGACAACTTTTAAAAACTACTTTTGGGACCGTGTGTACTAAGATCCATAAGGATTAAACAAAAATGATGTGGTTGTGGTTTATATTTAAACTCTAAACTTTAAACTCATGTTTTAATTAAGTTGTACGTCCAAAATTATGTTGCATCATCCACTAAGATATTCATGGGTACCAACCTCCGTCACCGCTACGTTTGTATTTCCGCTGCGACGTTTTTGGGGTGTGACATTCGAATTGGGATTTAAGTACAAAAAAGTATGTATACATGAAAATATATATCTCGTCTAAGTACTCGTCTTGACACTAAGTATTTATGTGATCTCATGGGTCCTAACTTGCCCATTAGAATCAAAACGAGGAATTTGGAACAAAGATAAAAATAACCTAAGTTCATAACACTGTTCGTGCGAATGAAGGATCCATTTGTGTGAAAGGGTTCCAGTCGTGCGAATGGAGGGTCCTTTCGTGCGAACAGTGTGCCAGTTCGTACGAATGGACTTAGTTTGTACGAGGGGTCTTCATTCCTCTGAAGGCTTAACCATAAACCGGTTAGCATCATGAATTCCACTAAAATATATATTTATTATATCTTATATTATATAGTATTATTAATCAAGTAATATCATATATATACACCTCATTGTATGATTCACCAAAGCACAAAGTTTATCAACATAATTGATAAACCCGGTTGGTCATGAATAAGAATAACATAACTAACTAATGAATTATCCAAGTAGACAAATAAGAACAACACGGGCGTGTCATACCCAATATGGCAACTGTCGGAGGCGAGGCGAGGTTAACTTACTTTGATTCTAGGAAACTACTTGGGTGTTCATATACAAAGTACACAAGTGAGGTTGTGGAACTAGTTTAGAAAGCCAAAGCCCCCACGGTTCACACCTCTGCCAAAACACAAGTTCATCCATGTTGAAGATGGTGAATCTTGAATGGTTTCAACACTTGGAATCATGTATGAACTAAAAGTAACAGAGTTCCAGTTCATACGAATGGAGGGTTCTTTTGTACAAAAGGATTCCAGTTCGCATGAGCGACATTAAGTCCGCATGAAGGGATCTTGGTTTGTGCGAGAGAGCCCTGATTCGTGCGAAGGGACTCAGTTCTTTGGTGGAAATCAACCCCAACACAAACACGCAACTATGAACTTAGTTATGAGCTTGGTAGGTACAAGATTCTACCAAGCTTAAATCAAGAAATGCATGGGAAACTTAGTTTGCCATGGCGAACTTGTGGAAACCTTCCTAGAGGTTGTCACTAAGTAAGGAAGTGAGCTAAAATCTCCCTTAGAATACTGGAAATATTCAGCCCAAAGTCAGAATTTCAGAGAGATTAGGGAGAGTTTGAAGTGTTTGTAAAGTGTTTAGGAGTGAAAGTGGACGCTTATTTATACAACGGATGGAGTGGTTCGTGCGAATGGGTGATTCGCACGGATGGTTTAGTTCGCACGAAGGGTTAACTCGCATGAAGGGTTAACTCGCACGAAGGGGTTCACTCGCACGAAGGGCTCATCCGTTCAAGGGTGTTAGTTTGGGCCAGTTTTGCATATTTCAGCCGGTTTCAAGTATTCCAAGCATGAAAGTGTAATGTATAAGTATATAATAATGGATTTTTCATTAAGATCAAAGCCCTGGATTACAAATTTGGGAAATAATATGGATAATAGTTTCTAAAAATAGAGTTTCGGCTTTACTTTCTAAATAAGGAAAGTTCGGAAATGTAAAGCGTAACATGGTGTAACCGGGTTTAATGGGTGTTGACCGGTTTGACTTGGGTAAACCAGGTCATACCTCATCATGTCTGCCAAGTCCAGTTTTATTGTTAAAAAGAATGATACCGGACTAGGATAGATCCAAACATGGAAAAGGGAAAACATTTTATCAAGCTCATGATGACAGGCTGAAACATCGTATTGCAGATTGTCTCGTCGAAGCGTTAATAGGCCACTAGAATGTAGTCATCCTCGAGATGCTTTTAGGAATGATTTTTAGTCTAATGGAAGGGTTGCCATTCCAAATGATATTCAACCCAATAAAAGGGTTGATGTTGATGTAAAGACAATCCCTGCGACGCTTCCGTGTCACCAAGTGTACTGTCGTTACCATGTGCAGTCATTGGTGGTTGTAGATGCAAATATGGATGTTGTACCACCTCAGGCGAATGAAGAACCGCTGGTGGTTAGCACCAGTCGTTGTTATTGATGATCCGGTTATGACAAGAAAAGTTGTAGCCGGAGAGGATGATGTGCAATACACTCCTATAGAAGTGCTTGTTATGCTCAGTGATCCCTGGAGGGTGTTTAGAGTGTTTTTTGTTTTTCCCACAATGTTTTTTTGGTTATGGTGGGACAAGTACTTAGTTTTCATTAGTGGTTAGGTGCATCTATTACTAAGATGCCCACTTTTAGCATTGTATTTTGTGACTAACACTTTTTGTAAGTGTGTAGATATTTGTATTAACTACGTTACACTTAGTATTGTCGTGTTATGCTTTACTGTATTGTGCAGTTTAAATGCGATGGTGAATTGTGTTTATAATTGTTTATATTAACCCTTGTTGAGATAAAAAAAAAAGTGTTTTATAATGCGTGTGGAATTAATGAACACTTATTAAGATAATAAAGTGCTTTATACGTGTCATGCATCGGCGTGTAGAGTGCTTATTTGAGTGATCAAGCATGTTTCCTATTGCATAATTGCGTGTGGAATGTTGTCTTACATTTGAACAAGTGATTTCCTCTATCATACTATGGCGTGTGAGACAATTGCTTAAAATAATAAAGTGTTTTATACACGCTTGGCTTGAATGAACACTTAAAGGTTTGCACACGAGCGATAAATCACAACCCGCGGCTAACTAGCTTTTGTTGGGTAAAAGGCATGTGCGAGAGCGGTAAACCGCATCACGTAACTAGTGAGTCTGTTTATGTAATGCAACCTACTCATATAGCAGTTTTAAGAGTTGATAATGCAACATGGCTTGCGCGTATAGTAATGTTACTAGCTGAAAATGTGTCTTGCCGATACGCTGCTCCGTCTTACAGATAGATAGTGTGTCTTCCCGTTGTGTAGTACGGTCTTACGGATATATAGTAGCTTGCATGGCTCATAGACACGAACTTACAGTAAATGTCACGCAGGCGTGGCCGAATAAATATGTGGTGGTTTAGCCAAATAAAATGGCTCCGACCCAAATAAAGATGTGGGGCATAGCCAAGCAACGATGTAGCACGCGACCAAATATTGGTGCAACACCTAGCTGGATAATGGCGCGACCTGTGGACAAACCTGGATATGGTAAGCGGCCTCCATCCGTGTACAAACAAAATATGGATGCGTTATTAGGCTCTAATTTATACTCATCATGTTTAAAATGGGTTGACAAATAGATTATAATATATAATGCATATATGAAAAGTTCATGCCAAAACTTTGTCTTTGGAGAATGCACATCCAGTGTATTAAGATATCCGAAATATATAAGGCACATTGTGGGATAACATCCGGTGTATATCATCTTGACTCATGGCCGAAGTTCAATAAGTATGATGGTCCACCGTCGAATCGTTTCTTTTACCAATATTTAACTCTGTAATATTAAAACCATCAATGGTAGATGGTCATTTTAAGTCATAGTGGTGCTATACCCTCAACGTGTAGCCTAACACAATGTCAAACGGGCTATGTTTATCACCAGAATACAGCTCGGCGAGGATTTAGCACACGTTTTTGAATAAAGAGCATCAGGTGTGTAAACCGGAATGTCAGACAAGAACCCCCGGCTTCGGTGACTACATCCGGATATGGTAATGTATATGTCGTTGTACCATACAAGTCCCTGAGTTCAATGATAAGTACTTATATCAAATGAATAAGGTGATGAATGTAAGAGTTAATACCTAAGGCTTTGTCCTTAGATAGGATCGGTTGGTGTGTCCATTGCGTCATTCGAAGTGTATGATCAGGTCTTGTGATAGTGGTGTGACATCATACAAGCTCTCCCAATTTGACGATTCTTGATGACGCTACTAGCTTTGAAAATGTAATTAAAACTCTATAATAATTTGATTTATGTAATCAATGATGGTCCTTATATTGTGATTTACTCATGGCCCTATGTTGGAGAGAAATAAGAGCGACACACCGTATTTCCTAGTTGGATGTTCATCAGGTCATGTGTGTTGGAAATTTTGAAAATAATATTATATTATTGAATAATATAATGACGATTTAGTGATTAAAGCAAAATGAATGAGAAATCATAAGCTTTAATTGTGTGTTGGAACTTTAATGTTTGGGAAGTTGTTCTTCTCCCACATTGATAGAAAGATAAATCTTTTATGGATTTATAATTAGAGTTCTCTACACAAATGTATTCTTATGTGACAACTCACACCCAGTGGTAGCCAAGAGGGTTGTGAAGCACCCGACGCGCACACGCTCGAGCACGGGCCCGTGACGAGGGTGATGAGCGTAATGTGGCGTTTTGATGGTGCACTTTACACTTCGCGAGGTGCTTGGAGCCACCTTAAATATATTTTTAGTGTGGCTCGGGCCTGTGGCTTGGCTCAGTTGACTGGTATGAACAAGACTCTTCAAGTTCCACTGGTTTAGAGAATTCAATAGAATTGAATTATGAATTGATTAATTTCAATTATTGTAAAGACAATTCGTATTCTTAACTTGCTTGGTGTTAATGATATATACAAGACTTAGAGTCTTGTTCAACAGACATAAAATTTTTACATGTTCCGACATCCACTCGAAACCTCTGATAATTTCCCTAATTTTTCTGACCAGCAAACTCTCATTTCAGATATACTTTCATGTGCTAGGCTAATCCCGGCGGTGTAACTTGCTTAGGTTGTTGTACCGTGGGAAACAGACGGGTTCACCTGGGTGGCCCAAAATCTGTTTTATGGGAAGCGTTTCGAACGTGACTCAGCTAAACCTCTACTTTCGTTTCTTGTTTACTTTCTTTGTTTATATACAACTTAAGGATCTTTTTTGCTTCATTCTATTTGTAATTCGTCGGAAAAAATTGTAATTTGTTTAGCACATTAGTTTCTGTTCATTATGTTAATTTTGATTGTAATGTGTAATTGAAAAATCAATGAAATAATATTTTATTTTATTTTATTTTGTGAATGGATGTCCTACAAGCTTAAAACAGATTTTAAAACCCATTCACTATTCTGGTTTTAATTTTTTTAAATAGTTTGTTTTGTTTGGTAGCAAACTTTTGTAGTTTGCATTGGTTTTCTATAAACCAATTCGTTTCTACCATAAAATCATTATAATTTTTCTCTCATTTCAGAAATGGCTACTGTTGCTGCAACCACATCGACCACTGTTGGATCCATATCCACCACAATGGGACAATTAGTTGGTACCCAAGCAGGCCAAGCTGTGGCTAATCATGCTGAGAAACCAGAAAAGTTTACTGGTTTAAACTTTAAGAGATGGCAACAAAAGATATTGTTTCATCTGACCACCTTGAACCTTGCGAGGTTCTTGATTAAGATCCCACCTGTTCTCACTAAAGAGGCATTTGATGTTCAATCTGTGAGTGTTGTTGATGCATGGAAACACTATGAGGACCTATGCCCCAACTATGTGTTGAACGACCTTTTAGATTCCCTGTGCAATGTGTATTTCAAGCTTCCAACTA
The DNA here is from genome assembly GCA_030545235.1 of Helianthus tuberosus. Taxonomy (NCBI): domain Eukaryota; kingdom Viridiplantae; phylum Streptophyta; class Magnoliopsida; order Asterales; family Asteraceae; genus Helianthus; species Helianthus tuberosus. Next base: position 108,341,999 of record CM060401.1, on the reverse strand, counting down.
CCAAAGAATTATCGGGGTCACTGATATACAAATGCAAAACTGAGGATGCGGGTACCAAAAAGTTTGTGGTGGCTAGGTTTTTTGACTATAAAATGATTGATTCAAAAACTTTGATGAGCCAAGTTCAAGAACTACAAATTATTTTGAGTGACATTTTGTCTGAATGAGTGAATCTTTGTGAAACATTCCAAGTGGCAGCAATTGTTGAGAAACTACCCCATAGTTGGATGGACTTAAAAAATTACCTCAAGCATAAGAGAAAGCAAATGACCATTGAAGACTTTGTGGTTCGTCTTCGTATTGAGGAAGACAACACGTTGTCACACAAAGGAATTGAAGTTAAAGCTTCTTCAAAAGCGAACCTTGTGGAACATGGTCAATCCTTAAGGGGTCACAAAGGTAACAAAGGTCACAAGTTCAATAGTAACGGGAAAAACAAAGGTGTTGACCTTGGGCCAAAGAAAGGTGGTGTGAAGAAGAAGGTTGGTCCCTTTAAAGGGAAGTGTTACAACTGTGGACAAACTGGTCACCGTGCTGACCAATGCAAAGAGCCTAAACGTGACAAGGCTTTTATGGTTGATGATGATATGCCCTTAGTGGCAATGATTTCAGACCTAACTGCCATGATAGAGGAGGTAAATTTGGTGGCTAATGAGCCAACATGGTGGTGGGTAGATACTGGGGCTACCCGCCATGTGTGCCTAGACAAGACTCTCTTTAATACATTTAAAGAGGTGGTGGAAGATGAGAAGTTGTACACGGGGAATGCTACTACAGTTGATATCAAGTGAGAAGGTGATGTGATCATGAAGTGGACTTCTGGTAAAGAGCTCACCTTGAAGAATGTGCTCTATGTTCCTGACCTGCACAAGAGTCTTATGTCGGGTTGGTTGCTTAATAAGTTTGATTTTCGTTTAGTTTTTGAGAGTGATACATTTGTTTTAAGGAAGCATGGTATGTTTGTTGGAAAGGGCTATGCCCAAAATGGTATGTTTAAACTCAATGTAACCACAGTTAAGAAAACCATGAATAAGAATGTTTCTACTTCTACTTACTTGGTTGAGTCTCCTACTGTTTGGCATGGTCGTCTTGGTCATTTAAATTTTAATTCGATGTGTCGTTTAATTAAATTAGATTACATAGCAACTTTTGCCATCGACTCTAAATCAAAATGTAAAACATGTGTTGAAGCCAAACAAACAAGATCATCCTTCAAATCAATTGAAAGAATAACTGAACCCCTTGGTCTGATTCACACTGATGTGTGTGACTTAAAATCAATTCCTACCAGAGGTGGTAATAAATATTTTGTTACCTTTATCGATGACAATACAAGATATTGTTATGTTTGCTTACTTAAGAGTAAGGATAAAGCAATCGACAAATTTATCTTGTATAAAACTGAAGTTGGGAATCAACTTAACAAGAAAATAAAACGTGTGAGAAGTGATAGAGGAGGTGAATATGTTTCACCATTTGGGGATGTATGTGCAAAAAGTGGCATAATACACGCGTGTACCCCTCCTTATACACCCAATCAAATGGCATTGCGGAGCGAAAGAATCGTACACTAAAAGAAATGATAAATGTCATGTTAATAAGTTCTGGGATCAGCATAGACATGTGGGAGGAGGCAATTTTGTCGGCCAAATTTTTGTTAAAGAAAATACCTTTCAAGAATAAGGATGTAACACCACATGAGTTGTGGTGGGGACATAAATCATCCTATAAATACTTGAAAGCGTGGGGGTGCCTGGCTAAGGTGATTGTTACACCTCTTAAGACACATAGAATAGGGCCCAAATCTGTTGACTGCATTTTCATTGGATATGCCAAAAACGGTAGTTCACATCGTTTTCTTGTATATGAATCCAAGAATCCTGATGTGCACAGGGACTCTATCATAGAGAGAAGGTCAGGAAATGTGACTTACTTTGAGAAGAGTTTCCAATGTGAGTACAAACTCAAGCGAGTTCTTCAACAACGAATCATTCAAGTGCATCAACAACAATGAATGAGATTGTTCGAGAGGAAACTCAAGAACAATTAAAGGCTCAAGAGGGTGAGCCAAGAAGAAGCGAAAGGCAAATGACTGGAAAATCCTTTGGGCATAGGACTAAAAAACTAAGCTAGTGTATTGAATGGAGAACTTGAATGCGAAATGGGTGGATTATTCCATAGGAGTGAAAGAAAATATGCACGTTTAATTATCATGCATTATGGATTAATCATTCTGTAAGAGGTATTTTTTACACTATTTGGAAAGAAATCCACAATAATAATAATAATAATAACTAGTTTTTTTACGTCGCGCGTTGCGGCAAAACTAAGCAAATCATAATGTAAAACAAACGTGGTTTGAAAATAAAACATGTTATTTAGAAAGACAAATCATTAGAACGGTTTAGTTTATCATTATATCGTTTTATCAATGCCAAATAAATACTTTATTTTGAGTACAACTTAATTTTTAACAAAACTTATAACGGAATGTTGAGGGAAAAATCAAGCAGAACTACGAACTTAAGTTTTTAGAAAAAAGTTATAAACGTAAATTATTAAAGAAGTATCAAATTATTTGATAAATTAATATATGCTATAAAAATAGAAAAAAGAATTATTAAAAAAATGGTAAAGGAAATATACGGTTTTAAGAAGGAAAAAATATTAAAACTATGTTATTAAAAGTAAATATAATAATAAAATATTATAATATAATAGATAAAAAAATAATAAAAATCTATATATTATTTTAAAAATAAAGTTACTATTCATCGTCCTTCGTTAACTATATTTATGTAATAATATTATTATTATTATTATTATTATTATTATTATTATTATTCAGGTATTAATATTTTTATCATTATAAAGAATTTTATTCCATGAATTTGTTTTTTTTTTCACCTACCCAGAAAAAGGTAATGATTTATTCAATTTCAATAAGGGTAACCAAACAAGATATTGTAATGGTAACGATCCATTTCTTTCTTTGTCCATTCAATTACCTTATACAAAACTGACCCTAAAATTATATTATACTACATATACATTTGTAAGTTGAGGGGGAATAGTGTCAGGCAGCTGCATGGCACTCCCCCATTGGACCAACACGTTTATTGTTTTATATCCATCTTAAAATTACGTTTTAGGCCCCAGCTCAAAATAAAATTACGCTTTTTGTCCCCATCTCAAAATTACGATCTTGCCCTCAATTCAAAATTACAACTTTGTCTGGCACTCTCCCATTGGACCAACCAGTTTATTATTTTATATTCATTCTAAAATCACGTTTTGTCCCTCTTTAAAATTACGGTTTTGTCCCCAGCTCAAAATAAAATTACGCTTTTGTCCCCAGCTCAAAATTACGATTTTTCCCTCCATTCAAAATAAAATTATGATTTTTCCCTCAGCTTAGAATTACCTTTCCGCCCCCAGTTCAAAATAAAATTTTGTTTTTGCCCACAGCTAAAACTTCGACTTTGCCCTCTGTTCAAAAATGTGATTTTTCCCCGTTTAAAAAATTGTGATTTCGCCCTCATTTCAAAATTACGTTTTTTTCCCAGTTCAAAATAAAATTATGTTTTTTCCCTCAATTCAAAATTACGATTTTGCCCTCGGTTTAAAATAAAATTGTGCTTTTGCCTCCAGCTTAAAATTACGCCTGTGCCATTAGTTCAAATTTATATTATGTTGTTACCCCAAGTTCAAAATTACGAATTTGCCCCTGTGAAAATTTACAATTTTGCCCCTGGGTCAAATTTACAGTACTGCCATCACTTTAGCTTTTGACAAATTACGATTTTACCCCAGTCAAAAAATACAACTTTCCCTCAGTTAAAAATTACAATATTGCCATTGTTTTATTTATTTATTTTTTTTATTAAAACTATAAAAGTGTTTTGTTTTAATTGGTTTACTCGATTTAATTGTTTTTCGTATCAATGAGCTAACTAACACTCGCTTATTATTCGGCCATCGCCCTGCAACGCGGGCGGGGCAACACCTAGTTATATACAAACTACATGAATGAGCACTTTTTGCTTACCAAGTTACTTTACATGGTAGAATATACCAAGCATTTTCTAAATGTAAGTATCTGTATTCTCATTTTATTTTATAATTTAGCTTGTAAGAATACTCAATTGTTGATAGGTGAAGGATATTCACATGGCCATATTCAGGAAATCAATCAAATGGAACTAGTAAAAAAAAATTCTATAAGCAATATTATTTTTGGAATAACTCAAAACTACTCTAGTTGATAAACTTTTGCGTATTGCACACTTGATAGAATGACACATTTTTTGTCTTTACAAATAACTAGATGATCAAATTATAAACACATTTGTAATATAGGGCATGCAAAATGCATGGGAAATAATTAATATCCATCACGTAACCTCCTGGCCTATTTATTAACTTCAATGGAATTGAATTAAGCACTTGTAAACTTATTCAATCATGGGACTTTTAATCCTCCTCCTCCTCACCCCACTCTTCATATTCCTCCTTGCACCTCTTTTGTTTCTTGCCGCCATTACCGTTCTTCTTCCTGTTCTCTTTCCGCTCACTCTTCCTCCTGTACTCCTTCTCCTTGTCGTTATAGTGTTCTTGGGTGTTACTATTGGGCTCTTCTAATGTTCCTATTAATACATTATTGTTACATGTTTCAATAAAATTATATATGTATTTTACTACATAATATAAAAAATGAGGGCCCATTATAACACATGTTTTTTTCCTTGATGAGAAACAGTAGAGCTTCTCGATTTAGTTTAAGCAAAACCACACAGCTCGCCCTACCTAGCTCATTTCATTGGGGGAAGATGACTAATGCCATTCCACAAAAGTTCTATCCAGTATTTACTCATCAAGTTTTAAAGACTTATGTTCATGGGCTTATTTATCTTTACGCTTATATATAAAGACTGTTGCATCTTTATTTTATGTCCTTAAATTAGGGTAACTTGAAAATAAAATTTTTATTGTTAGTTATGAAAACTAAAATATGTGCAAGAAATGTAAGCAATTAAAGCTTTGGTGTTATTCGATATTCTATAAAATGTTAATCCTTCTTATGGAGTTTAGTCATTTACAATATATTCTATCTTGGGATGTTGATGTTAAATGTTTTCACGTGTTTAACAACAAGTCATAATCATCTCTCGGGTACTTGGACTATGTATAATGGTGCATGATGGGGTTGCCACCTTACCCAATTACGCCCTCAAACACCGTTACACCACCATGAAGGGCGGTGCTTTATTCCACCATTATCACTACAATCACGAGCATTAAGGGGGGAGGGGGAGAAGGAAGTGGGACCATGTTTTTCTTCAACCAATCACATGTGAAAGAGTGGTTTAGTTAAAGGTACGCTGACTACATAGAAATCATGTCACACTTTGTTGGGGAAATTGAGTTTCCAACGGATGATCTGAGACTCATGTAGTCACTTTTAGATTGAATTATCTCACTCGAAAAAATCCAATCGGATACAATTCAGATTTGAGAACAAGAAATCACTATTAGATCGAATTATCTAATTGGATACAACTCAGGTTTGAGAATAATTTGATGAGAATTCATGAACTAGAGAGTCTCTAACCAAAAGATGATTTCGAATTGTGGATGAAAAGTACCGGTAGTTGCCTCTAGGCAGTTATTATTTTTGAATAAAATTGCTACCAAAATGTCCTAATTATCGATCTAAATATTAAGCCCAATTTCTTGAAAATTAGATTGCCTCGACTGCAGCTAGGGGCTTTACCCCTTGGAACCCCATGGGCTCTGCCCGAACACTTAGAACTGTAACAAACTCAAACAAGTGTGCACTCCCGCACCTCCTAACTTGCTTGATGTGTATTACAATTCCCTTTGATCACCGAGTTAATCTCGGTTACACTAAAATATCTAACACACTAATGACATGTTAAAACCACTACACTTAGTCTTAGTTTTATGTTCTTTCCACAAGTGGGGCGACATGCAATAACATGTGGCCTTCGTACATCGAAACGAATTCCAATAAGGTGGTTTGAATTGAAGTAAACATACATATCATGTAGATAGATAGGAGAATCTAAGAGTTTGCTTAACGTTTGTCTCAGCATTTTAGAAGCCCTCTATTTCTCCCTCTTTAAAACAGTAAAAATTTTAATTTCAGTTTTTACGAAGATCACGATATAAACCGAAACTAAGACACCAAATCCATAAACATAAATAACATTCAAATTGAAAATATAATTTTTTTAGCTGCATCTACAACAACCTCACCAATAATTGTGATGGAACGTATCTGGGTTCCGTCTTACGGAAACCTCTGTGAGCTTGTGATGGGCGAAACACACAAGTCTCGCTACTCGATACATCCCGGTTCTGACAAGATGAATCACGACCTTAAGGCCTTGTATTGGTGGCCTAACATGAAGGCTATTATTGCTAAGTACGTTAGCAAATGCTTGACCTATGCTAGAGTCAAGATCGAATACCAAAAGCCGTCGGGTTTACTGCAATAGCCAGAGTTGCTAACATGGAAATGGGAACAGATTTCCATGGATTTTGTTACCGGTTTACCAAGGCCCCAAAGCGGAAACAATACCATTTGGGTAATCGTAGACCGTTTAACCAAGTCTGCGCACTTCCTTGCGATCAATAAAACCGACAAGTTTTCGAAACTTGCAGCCACCTACTTGAAAAAAGTAGTTGCTAGGCACGGAGTGCCAACATCCATTATCTCTGATCGAGACCCACGTTTTGCATCCGAATCATGGCAGGCCATGCACAAATCCTTTGGCTCATGTCTACATATGAGCACCGCTTATCATCCGCATACGGATGGTCAGACGGAACGTACAATCCAAACACTTGAAGACATGCTAAGAGCATGTGTTATCGATTGTGGCAACGGTCGGGAACGACACTTACCTTTGGTAGAGTTTTCTTAAAACAACAGCTACCACACTAGCATTTAGGCAGCACCATTCGAGGCATTGTACGGACGTAAATGCAGGTCACCTTTGTGTTGGGCGGAAGTTGGCGAAAGCCAATATTTACCGGCCCAGAGCTTATACTTGACACTACAGAAAAGATTGCCCAGATCCGACAACGAATGGCGGCAGCTCGCGACTGTCAGAAAAGCTACGCTGATAGGCGTAGGAAACCTCTAGAATTCCAGGTCGGGGACCGGGTTCTACAAAAAGTCTCACCTTGGAAAGGTGTGGTGTGCTTTGGTAAAAGGGGCAAGCTTAATCCGCGATACGTTGGACCTTTCGAAATTACCGAAAGGATCGGTAAGGTAGCTTACAGACTAAACCTGCCTGAAGAGCAGAGTGCGATACACAATGTTTTTCATGTGTCAATTCTGAAGAAGTTTTCGTCAGATGAAACACTCATTGTTCCTTTTAAGGAACTCACGATCGAAGATCAACTACGCTTCGTTGAGGAACCAGTTGAGATTATGGATCGAGAAATTAAAACCCTCAAACGTAGCAAGATACTTATTGTTCGAGTTCGTTAGAACTCACGCCGTGGCCCAGAGTTTACCTGGGAACGGGAAGACCAGATGATGCATAGGTATCCCCAATTTTTTGAAAACAATACTTCCAGCACTGAGGCTATAGCCGAATTTCGGGACGAAATTCCAAACTAATAGGGGGATGATGTGACACCCCGTAGCTTGTCAGTGGCTGCGCGCTAAATTTCGAGACGAAATTTCTTTGAACTTGGGGATAATGTGACACTTCGGGTTTTTCTACACGTTTCATGTATGTTATAATTATGTGAACTTAGTAAACGAGCTTTAATTGGTAAATTTTATGTGTTATGTGATTGTGATTTGGTTCAATTGATTATTGTGTTATTTAAAACTAACCACACGGTTAACCTAATGCGTGCGATTAGATGCATAGCCGCACACTCTCTCTTGGTCTCGTACACTCACCCCTCCTTTGGGTTGGCACACACATCCCTTTCGAACCCAGGCCCAACTCTTGATGAGCCCATCAGTTGACCTAGGGCACTCGCACACATGAATTAAGGCGCACATGCTCATGTGTGCGATATGGATGGAATGGTTATAAACGCTCTCTTCCTGCCGACATACATGATTGTTGGCAGCATTCAATTAGGGCACAAATCCCTAAAAACATTCCTTCTCTCACTCGCTCCCTCTCTCCTACTTTTTCTCTCTAAAAACCCCAAAAAGACACCCACTCCCCTTCTTCTCCCTTGATCTCCGACGGCTACGCCTGTAAACGAATCGAACGTTCATGAACTGTCTGTGAACTTGTTCGGCGGGAAGTTAGTTTATGTTCGTTTATTTAATAAACGAACGAACACGAACACAAAATTCTGTTCATTTAAATAAATGAACGAACATGAACACACCTTGTGTTCGTTCATTTATATTTTAATAAATACATAAATAGTTATGTTTATATAAATATTATGTTTTTTAATTACTTATATAAATATAACTAATTAGTAATTAAGATTTCTAGTAATAAAAAAGAAATTTTAAAATTTTTCTTAGATCATAACTGATCACTTACTTAATATTTATATAAAAAAAATACTTAAATTTAGTATCATGAACCCTAATTTAGATGTGTTTTCGGATGAACTATAATATATTAGACTTGTCTGTTTGTGTTCACTAATGTTAAATCGTGTTTGTTTATATTTATTCAGTTACATTCATTTGTGTTCGTTTATGTTTGTTTAATCATGTTAATTTATGTTTGTTTATGTTTATTCAAATACATTCAGTTAATTTTTTATCTGTTTATGTTCGTTTGTGTTCGTTTATGTTCGTGAACTGTTCGTTTAGGCTTTAAACGAACGAACATAAACGAACACGAACATGCCGGTTTTCTTAATGAACGAACACGAACAAAAAAATGTGTTCGATTATATGTTCGAGTTCGTGTTCGTGTTAAGTTAAAGTTAAATGAATGAACACGAACATGCCTATGTTCGTGTTCGTTCGGTTCATTTACAGGCCTACCGGCGGCAAAAGCACCATTATCAATGGCAGCTAGTGAAAACCATTGAGGAGCTCCATCTTTTCTATTCTACGCACATTTTCACTCTCATCCAAACCGTTTAGTCTACTATCTTTTTAAATGATGATAATACATGGTAAAGGTTCTAACTTGGTTAATCATGGGTATGTTAAATGGTTATACATGAGTGATGCTTGTTTTAGTATTAAATGAATAAAGAACTTGGCTTGATTAATGTTCTCATGAAGATGTCTCTGTAAAAAGATTTGGATAATGATTAATGTTTTGACAAGAGAAAGACTAGGAGTTGTTATGCTACCTAAAGTTTACAACTTTAGGAATATTAAGGAAGGTTCTTGTTTGAAATCAGTCCATGAAGATGGTTAGAAGATAAACGTACTGTTAACATGATGAGTTTAATTGCTAGATTGAATTGATCAAAATGATAGATAGATTCGAATTCATGTTTGGGTGCTTGTTCTTGATGCAATGATGATGACAGTATGATGATTCTAGATGAACATAGGAAAGTAAATCTATTGATGCTTGTTGTTAAGTCTGTTTTGATGAATTATATGAAGTATAGGGGTGGTAGTAATTGATAGACTGGAATGATGAAAGATGTCTGAATATTAGTTGTTACTGTGCAAATTACAATGAGTACAACCTTCCCTGCATACTGTATAAACTCACAGAGCACGTCGCACACCTGGGTGTGCAAGGTGTGTCGCACACTAGGGAAGGTACAACCTGTGACGCACTTCGTACACACCAGTCATGCAAACCGCACATTAGCATGATCGTACACTCCCGTTGTACAGCTGCTAATGCACTTAGTACAAACACCCTATGCATGACCGCACACTTTGGTATGCCGCACACTAGAGTGTGGGTCACATACTCTATGTGGGCCATTCCTTAGTGGGTCGCACACCCTTAATGGACTGACATGTTGACTGGACTGCACATTGGACCACACACACACACTCTATTATGTCGCACACTTGTATTACTGGACTATATGTTACTTGGATCGCACACTGGATTAGACCTTTCAACTATTGGGCCGCACACTTGAATTAAGTGGGCCGTATGTTAATAGACACACATTTAAATTTATGTCGCACACCTTCAGCCGAACCGCTCACTCGTATAAATCGGCTGTATGAATTGATTGGGCCTGAGACTGTTTATGTACTATGTGATGTGTGATACCTTGTATTCAACTTGTTGATTATGTGTACAAATACGGGAAATACTTGCATACAAAGATCTGACTAGTATTGGTAACCATAATAGGACGTGGTTGACCAATTGTTAACAAGTAAATTACCTACCGAGCAAACCAAGGTGAGTTCACACATTTTTTCTAAAAGCATGCGTTCCCGGTGGTTGGGATACGGAACGAAAAACACTTTCCCAGGTTTGGGATTGCTTACTATTCCTGGTTTGGTAGACGGTTAATTACTATTTATATTAGATGCAACAAGTGTAATAAACAAAACTTTATCACGAAAGTCCCCACTTACTATACCGATTAGTCACCTGGCCTGGCAAACGGGTTATTAGTTGATAGTGCTATTAGGTCTCACCAAACTCACACCGTGCCTGGATAGGATCGGGGTTGAACTAATAGACTCTTGCAAACCGTCAACGATGATAGACATTGACAAACGGGGCAACAACGAACATGAGGTCGCTAAGTATTCGGTATTACGCAGTTTAGTAGCTTACATATGGGGTAGCTCCCCATGGCATGATATAAATGAGTAACTTAACACAAACATAAGTTTTATGGAATTCAAACTGGACAACTCTTGAACTCGCCAACTTTATGTTGATATCCTACTGCATGCTTTGCAGGTACTCAGTGATAGTAGGAGCTTGCAGCTCGGGAGTGTAGTGGACGTGTTAACCCGTGTTGGGTCTTTCTATAATAACCATGAACTTTAGACTTTTATTTGAATTGTTTAACTTATGCTTCTGCTGTTACTTTTAAATGCTGTTTTAAAACTGAAGACTTTGGCTTGGACTTTATTAGTCACTAATCGTATTGGTTTTGATAAAACTATTTTATGTGTATGATTGTTCAATATGATTGGTGGTTTGATCCTAACTAGTCACACGTCTCGCGGTAGTACTCCGCACGTGAAAACTGAGGGTGTGAAAGATAGAGAAGATACAAGAACGGCCTGTAGCTTCTTACATTTGGGGATGTATGAGATGTAGTGATGTTTTTTTTTTTTTTTTTTTTTTTTTTGAAGATAGAGTGGATATACTGGATGGAATATGAGTGCTCACACATCCCATTCACCATATATGTCTCTAATTTTTTTTATCTTTCTTTCTTATTGTTATTTATTTCTCTTTTTATATACGTGTGGGGGTGTGTGTGAGAGGCAGATGATATATGGGTGATTAGTAGTGTTTTAAATTTGGGAGAGTGTAGATTTTTTTCTTAAATTTTAAGGAGCGAAGATCCGGATGATATGTTGTGATGTTTTTATTAAGTTTCTTAAATTTTAAAGATAGGATGAGAAATATTAAGTGGGATGCGAGTGGTCTAAACAAATATTCATGAAGATCATACATTTTGACATATTTGACGACAATCTCTTTTCGCGATATAATCCCTTTTAAATCCATTATTTATTTTATCATTGTAGAAGAGGGGAACCTAGTTAATAAATAACAAAGAATTCTAAAAGGAATGTTGAGTGCTTAAACGATTACAAGAGGGCCCTTATAAAGGGAAGTCCCAATTTAACAAAATTTGGCAAGTTTGTTAAATTTTTGAAATTGTAAATTAAAATGGAAATACTAAAAATAAACATAGAAATAAATGAATAAATTAATTCAGTCAATGATTCACGTGTTGTGGGTTAAAAAAGGAACGTACGGAGATTGAAAAATTTGATGGAAAACTTTGATTGATGATGAGGATACGTCCTTGGTTGGATCGAATGCCTGGTGAACACAAAACTGAACCGAAGGCTCAGAGGATTGGTCGTACCTAATGCCATAGACGGAGCGATCCAACACACTGATCTGTCGTAACTAACTGGGACCCATGGCTTTAGCTGCCATGACAACGACTGGTCCGACCCTAACTCACTCGCCACGTCAGCATCCCCCAAAAGTATAAATACCCCGCTAAGACTCCTCACCAAGGGTAATCAGTACTTTCTCTCTCTAAACTCTCCTTTTTCTCTCACTGACTTACTTCTCCTCACAAATACTTATTCTGACGCCCGAGCTTGGTCACAGAGAGGCCCCCCTCCCTGTAACGAGGATAACAGTGTGTTTCTTTCCTTGTGATCTTGCAGGTTCTAACCAAGGTCATCTGAAGTCCAACTCTTACCAGCTCGCACCGACTGGTTTTTAAGTCTTCAGTGACGCCATCCCCTCGAATTCACACAATCCACTTCGTTGGTTCTTTTCAGTCGAAATTATGGAATCCACAACAGTTGTCTCCACAAGTACATTCCTGTCTTATAACGATCTCTGGGAAGGAAGAGTTGCACCTGTAACAGCTGTTTCCACGACAATTGCTACCTCGGCAGTTTCAGCAGGATCGGCAACAATACCTCCATCTGCAAGTTCTGTAATCGCGAGATCTGTAACCACGGTCATAGTTACTGCTCCAGTCTCCACGTCGTTGCCTAGTTTCGATAACGCTTTCCTTCTACGGAATGCTGACTTACTACGGCAACTACAGCAGCAGCGAGAGGAAATGTTGCAGAGTCTCCGCACAAACTTGTTCAGCAGCGCTTATCCAGGGGCTAATCCCGTCTCCGTCGGAGCTTTCACCTCTGGATCTATGGTAAGTTCTATAATCTCCACTCCCATAACACGTGTTTTATAAGTTTCAACCCTTACGAACGCTCCAGTAAATAACGGTCTTTACGACCTGTTTCACCAGGGATCTATGAGCCTAAACCTTCAGGATCAGGAGCTAATCATGCCATACCATCCTACGTCCATGACTTCTCAGTCAAGTTCACGCTAAGGATTCCCGGACGATCATATGTTTGCTTTTGCCGGAGCAGCCATGGTCGAACAATGGCCCATGCCAGCATGGTGTCATATGTTCACTCAGACTCTCACCGGGTAAGCAAGGGTATGGTTCGATGGGTTACCAGAAGGATCAATCGATCACTTTGAAGATTTCCGGTGTATGTTTTTGCAAAATTTTTGTCGACATTACCGAAGTCTATCACATAAAACGCCGTGACGGAGAATCCGTAGAAGACTTCATCGATCGTTTCAATCGAGAAAGCATGCAGATAAGTGGGGCAGTTGATCAACTCCGCGTTTCCGGGTTCTGTCATGGAGTTCGAAACAATCAGCTCATAGAGAAACTCCATGAGGATCTCCCAAAAACCATGGAGGTACTTATGGAGCAAGCGCGAACCTTTGTTCGGGGAAAAAGCGCCTGTGGACGACCGAACGAACAAACAGCAAAGAATGCGAAGGCTCGAACCGCATCATGGAGACGGAACGCGTCACCACCATAGGATAGAAGCAGCAATTGGGATCGAAGTCGTGGGCCGTAGCAAAAGTCAGATCGAAACCGTTTCCGAACCGGTAATGTACGTTTCAATACTTTCTCCAAATTAACTAAGTCACCGAGCGAGATCCTTAGTACGGAAACCACCCGGTTTCCTACACCGTCGAAGCAACGGCCTACATCAGATAAGCATTCCAAAAAGTATTGTGAGTATCACCGAGACAAGGGGCATACGACCAACGAATGTTGGGCATTTAAACAAGAAATTGAGAAAGCTGTACGATCCGAAAAACATCTCGTGAAGGAAGTAAAAGATGGCAAAAAATCATCAACCGCACTTGACAATCCAAACACCGAGGCCGAAATCAATATGATTCGGTCTACCGAATCAAGGGGTAAAACGGCCGAACCAGCACATGGCAGCTTGGATGCACCAACCTACATACTTTCCTCCGATCTATCCAGAAGATGCTCGAGACGGACCGATCACAATATCGGCCGTGATTGCAGGACATTTGGTCCGGCGAATATACGTAGACGGAGGAAGTGCCTTTGAGATAATGTACTTACAGTGTTTTCAACAGCTAGCCCCCCAAACAAGAAAGAGGTTGATTGAGGTGTCTACTTCGTTAATAAGTTTTTCGGGAGAGGTGGTTTGTCCGATAGGACAAATTACCCTTCCGACCACGTTTAAAGACAATGACAGAAGCAGAACTGTTCAACTAACCTTTCTGGTTATCGGTACTCATTCATCGCACAATGTAATACTCGAAAGACCCGGGTTACGAGCCCTTGGAGCAATTAGCTCAATAATACACAGTGCCATAAAATTTCCCACCGAGGAAGGGGACGCCACCATCCTTTCGGAGTCAAATTATTTCGTCGCGGAAGTAAGGCATGCAGTAGAAACGAGCTCCAAAAAATCTGAAGTACCCACGGAACTCTGGGCGATTAATCCAGAATTCCCAGAACAACAAGTGGCCATCGGCGCTCAGCTTCCAAAACGAACAAAAATGCTCCTATGGGAATTGTTGAGTAACTCAATCGACGTTTTCGCATGGAAGCACTCCTATATGCAGGGAGCTCCCAGATCCATGGCACAGCACCATTTGAACGTAAAAGAATTAATCAAGCCAATAGCACAAAGGAAAAGGCACATGGCTCCAGATCGAGCCAAGGCAATTGCTAAAGACGTAAAAAGTCTCCTAGATGCCGGGATCATCCGAGAAGTCCAGTACCAAACTTGGGTGTCAAACCCAATTATGGTACGGAAGAAGGACAACTCCTGGAGAATGTGTATCGATTTCACCGACTTAAATGAAGCATGTCTGAAAGATTGTTTTCCATTACCGTAAATCGATGAAAAGATCGAATCCGTCGCCACCTGAAATGCTTTTTAGACACTTACAAAGGGTACCATCAGATACAAATGGCAGTCGAAGACGAGGACAAGACAGCCTTTGTTACTAATGAAGGAGTTTACTGCTTTACAAAGATGCCCTTCGGCCTGAAAAACGCCGGTGCTACATACCAGCGTTTGATGAATAAAGCCTTCAAGGACCAGATCGAACGAAATTTAGAAGTGTATGTTGATGATATCGTGATCAAGAGTCACGACGAAACGGCCATGTTGAAAGATATACTCGAAACATTCACCCAACTCCGAAGCATCAACATGAAGTTAAACCCTAAAAAGTGCACGTTCGGGGTATAGGAGGGGAAGTTCCTTGGCATCATGGTCGGATCACGAGGCTTACGAGCCAACCCTGACAAGATTGATGCTATCCTCACCATGAAGCCTCCAACTTCAGTTAAAGAAATTCAGTCCTTAAACGGACGGTTGGCCGCTCTCCACCGTTTCTTGTCAAAAGCAGCAGACAGATCCCTCCCATTTATGGACGTACTTAGAAAAAGTTTCAAATCAGAATTTAAATGGACCGAAGAGGCTGCATGAGCTTTTGAAGAACTCAAAGTTTATCTGGGCACACTGCCAACTCTCACCATACTAGAAGAAGACGAAGTACTAACAGTATACTTGGCCGCATCGCGTGGCGCCATCAGCGCGGTTCTGGTCGCCCATCGAGTCGGAGCTCAGATCCCAATTTACTATGTGAGTCGAACGTTGAAGGATTATGAAACAAGGTATCCAAATTTGAAAAATTAGCCCTGGCGTTGGTCCATACCTCAAGAAGGCTTCGCCGATATTTTCAAGCCCATCCGATTGAGGTCCGAACAGATTAAAGAATCCAGCACGTTCTCCAACGACCCGAAGTATCAGGCCGCATGGCAAAATGGGCGATCGAGCTGGGGGCTTTCAACATCACCTTCAAAACCAAGGGTCCGTTAAAGGGGCAGGTGATAGCTGATTTTTTAGTCGAAATGCCAGAAGACAAAGAAGTGGAAGGAACGGAGCAAGCTCCAAACAAGCCCTGGTCTTTGTATACAGACGGGGCTTCGAGCGCCGAGGGTGCAGGAGCAGGTTTAATACTCACCGATCCCGATGGCACGGATATGACATATGCGCTCCGTTTAGAATTCAAGAGTTCCAATAACGAAGCTGAATATGAGGCATTGCTGGCTGGTTTGCGTTTAGCAGTCAAAGTCGGAGAAAAAAACATTGTGGCTCATGTTGATTCGTTACTCGTAGCAAATCAAGTAAACGGGGAGTATGAAGCAAGGGAAACCAATATGATCGAATACTTAGACCAAGTGAAGCAGGTGATGGCGTTGTTCGACTCATGCAAGATCGAGCACATTCCCTTCAGCAAAAACAAAAAGGCCGACACCTTAAGCAAATTAGCATCTGTGTCCTTAAGCCATCTTACTAAAGAGGTACGGGTCGAAGTGCTAACCGCGCCTTCGATCGCCACTCCACAAGTCATGCAAGTGGAAGCTCCGTCACAAACATGGATGACACCAATAATCAACTACTTAGTGCATGATGTCTTGCCAATTGATAAGGCGGAGGCCAGAAAAATCCAGATCAACTCGCTTCAATACCAGATGCAGGAAGGGGGTTTGTACCGAAAGACCTTCCTCGGTCCTCTGTTAAAGTGTCTTGATCCGAAGCAAGCCAGTTACATCATTAGAGAAGTACATTACGACATTTGCGGACTCCATGCCGGGCCAAAGATGATCGTAAAAAAGATAAAAAAATGCAGGATATTATTGGCCTGGAATGCACGAGAGTGCATTCAAAGAGCTCCAACAATGTGATGAATGTCAGAAGCACGCACCGATAAGCCTCTGAGCGAAGAACAACATGATCCCAGTAACCGCCGCATGGCCTTTTCAGAAATGAGGTATCGATATAGTCGGACATTTCCCCCGATCGAGCGGAAGCGCTCAGTATCTGCTACTGGCGGTAGATTATTTTACCAAGTGGGTGGAAGCTCGACCATTCACGGTTATCTCTGGCTATAATATGACAAGATTCTTCTGGGAGCATATCGTGTGTCGCTTCGGTCTTCCGCTATACATAGTGAGTCATAATGCAAAACAATTCGCGGAGAACACGTTCAAGCGGTGGTGCGAAAGTCTGAAAATTAACCAAGTCTTCTCCTCGGTTGCTCATCCCCAGTGGAACGGACAGGTCGAGCAGATAAACCGACGAATCGTCGATGGGATAAAAAGAAGGCTTGGTTACGAAGGCAAAGGATGTGCAGACGAGCTACCGAACGTATTATGGGCTCACCGAACCCTACACAAGACAAGTAACGGAGAAACACCGTTTAGTCTTACGTACGGGACTGAAGCTGTGAATCCCGCAGAGATTGGAATCCCAAATCAAAGGTGAAAAAACTGGGAGGAAAATGAACAGGAGCTCCGATCCAATCTCAATTTATTGGAAGAAAGACGGAACATAGCTGCGATCAAAGAAGCACGATACAAGAAGAAGATCGAAAAGTACTACAATGCCCGTGCCAAACTCTATAAGTTCAAAGTTGGAGATTTTGTGCTCCGAAACAACGATGCAAGTCGCGTCGAAGCTCCGGGAAAGTTGACCCCAATGTGGGAGGGACCGTATCGCGTAAAAGAAGCTAGCGACAAAGGGTCCTACGTGCTCGAGAAGATCGACGGAACCCCCGTCCCAAGAACGTGGAACGGGGTCCATCTGAAGAAGTGCTTCATGTAAACTCCTGCCCACTACGGGCCAAAAGATCGTTATTCTTGTTATTTCCTTTTTCCATGTAAACGTCGGGAGGGTAATGCCCCAAACATATTTTCAGTTTTCCTGTAAAACCGGGAGGGTCTGCCTCGGAACTATGATTATCGAGTTATTAAATAAAGCGATCTGCATTTTTACAAGTACAAACCATAGCATATCTATGTATAAGTTCGAACAATATAAAAATGTGCACAAACGGGCCTCGACCCATGCCTCACGCCGATCGAGAAGGTTTAAATAGTTCTAAAAATAACAAAATCTATTAAGCAAAAGGATCGGACCAGATACGATCCGACCGTTAAAAAGCATAAAGGATTTAAGCAAGAAAGAACGAACTTATAAAAGTTCTTGCTACGATCCGGTCACCTAGATGACCCAGCAAAGATTTGGCTAAGTAGCGAAAGTTTGGACGCAAACTAAAGCTAAAAAGCCAGGCATAAGTACTGTCACCAAAGACACGATTCCATAGAAATTAAAGAAACATGATTCAGCAAAAATAAAAAAACAGAAATAAAATTGTACGATTACATGCCATAATAAAAGTAGAATATTGTATGATTACAGTAACACACGAAAGATTCTTCTTAATCATCCTTGATAACAGGAAGTTCGCTTTTCTGTTTTATGACGGACAGAGGTTCGTTCACCAATTTTGCAACCTTATCAAGAACCGAGATGTGAAAATCGTCGAAAGCTTTGATCGCTGCATCTAGGGTATTTTGGCCCCTTCGTCATATCCAAAGACCTCTTCAACAGACTGAGCCGAGCCCTTAGCAGCTTGAAAACCCTGCTTGATGCCGTCATTCACATCAACAGCATTGACACTGTTCACCAAATCCGCGACCACTTTCTCCAGCTCGGGGCTCTGGTGGACCAACTTCACGACCCAGGCCACTCCATCCATCAAAAACCACTGTTTGGTGAGAAGAAGCTCCGATGAAAGACTGAATAATTCGACCATCTCTTTATCGTACCAGGTCAACATGTCTTTCATCTCCGAAACAGCATTCAGATGCGACTCCACGACTCTATCACGTGCTCTTTCAATTTCAACTTTATCTAAAGAAAGAAACAAAGGGTTCAAAGAGGAACCAAGAAAACAAAACAATGAAGGGCGTTTAAAGAACGTACCATTAATCAAACGATGGTGATCAGCCAAAAGTTGATCATAGGAAGATTGCATCTCTTTCTGCTCCGCCTTGTTTCTCTCTTCAACCTCAGACAATTTTTTCTCCAACTTTTCAAACTTTGATTTCACACTCTCCAACTCACGGACAGCCTTATCCCGAGCCTCGTGGGCAGCCGCAGCCGAAGCTTGCGAAGATCTATTGACCTCTCTTGCCTCCGATACTTGCTCTTTCAACCGGTCCACTTGAGAGCGAATGGACGAGATCTCTTGTTTAGTCTTCGACCGGATGCTATCTTCACTCTTCAAAGAGGCAACTTCACGTTAAAACCTACGACAATTCGACTCTACCTCAACCCAACGCTTGTAGGTTTCAACCACCAGAGAGTTAGACTGAGCTTGATTCAGCATCAGAGCATTTCCAAGCTCCGGACCACTCATCTTCCTATGATACGCATGTTCAGCAGGAGTTCCGAGGTGAAATAGCGCCATCTTCGTAGATAAAGCATCCACGATCCTGTCCTTGTTAGCTAATGACTAGTTAGGGAAGTACTTCTCCAAGGCTTGAGCCGAATCCACGTTCATCTCCTCTCCCGAACCTAATTCTTGACAGAGAAAAATGGCTTCAGTCTCGTACCATAAGGGGGAAGAGGAGGCACTATCCCCACCATCTATCTGTTTAGGACTCGGCCTCGAGACATTGGAGGCAACCCCAGTTGTAGGCTTACCCGAAAGAGATACGTCAATATTCTTCAAAGACAGCGGATCAGGCATATTGGCGATGCCAATCACCTTAGTAGATTGGCCCCCGAAAGATAATGGACTTGAAGGAAGGTTGACAGGTTGGTCTCTCGGGGTCTTGCCACCGTGAAGATGAGCATCCAGGTTCTCCAGTAAACCTCCGGTAGTAGAAAACCCAGTGGCTTGATCGACCTCATCTTCCTCCAACACAATTGTTTTAAAATCTAACTTCTTCTTCTTCAGCTTCTTGGGATTCAGATCAGATTTGGAGGAAGTAGTTTGTCCTCTTTTCAAGCTAACCTGAGGACGCGCCTCAGCACCATCATCGTCACCTTCACTTTCTTCTTCAGCATTCACTCCTTCATCCTCAACAGAGAGGTGCTCCGAACCATACAAAACAATCTTGGAACCGGATCCCTTCGCCTCGCAACCACCGCTGTCGCTTGAACCGAGGCCAAATTCACCGTCCGTATCGAGGGAGCCGAGCCCGAACCCCCTTGGCCAGCCGAACCTCCTTGATCTACCGGGACAGTCGGCTCTCTCATTGGGTAAAGGTTCTCTTGCACAACACTCAGATACGTCGCATCGCCTTTCGGTGTCTTCGTGGCTCGAACATCAAGTTCGGTAGAATCAAAGGATTTCAACCTCAGGGCGTCTTTCAAACCCATAGCTGCACAAAGAAAACAAACAATAATATTCATGGTCTCGCATGAACGAAGCTTATAGTATAAAAAATATATATAATAAAAAATGTAGTACGAGAAACACTATCTCTAGTTAAAAACATAACTAACCCTCTCCGTTCCATTTAAGGGTAGGGTACCATGCCGGTTCGGACAAGATCGTGCTTATCCGTCGCATGACTAGAATGTGTTTCGGATATTTCTGAACACGCCCGGCCTCCCTGATCAAAGCCGCATATAAATTTCTATCAAACTCAAAGTCTTCAGGAAGAGGACCTGGAAGACGGGATTTTTTCAGTCGCCACGTCATCTCAGGCAGAACGCACCGGTCGTCCACTTGGAAGAAACAATCCTTCCAATCTTTCAAACTGGAGGTAATCCACGTATAGCAACAGACATTTTTCTTCCTGACTTCAAAAGTATACCAGCTACCGGACCGATTCAGCTTATAGAAAGCCCGTAACACATTCAAATTCGGGGCGGAATCCAAACCACGACAAGCCAGCTCAAAATGACACACCTTGGCAAGGCCAAAAGGGGTTCATTTGAGAGAGATGAACCTCATGAAACAGAAGAACATCGACCAAGAACTTCGTCAAAGGAAGACGGTAGTTGCAGTAGTCGAACATACGGGTATAAACCCCTATCTTCCCTAGGACAAAAGGATAAATGGGTGTATCTTTTTCGGGAAGAACATGATTTAAGGAAGCAGGAATGGCGTATTGCTCCACATACCATTTCAGGCCATTCTTATTTAGAATATTAAAGCAACCAGGCAAGTTACTCTTATTCGCCATGATAAAAAGAAGACACTAACCTGATGGAAAAACAGTGTTTCACCTCAGAGAAAAAGAAGAGGAAGAAGATGAAGTAAAAAGGTAAAAATAAAAAGCTGTTTTCTCCTTTTTATAAAAAACCTCCACCGTCTCAAAAACGACCAATCAAGTGTTGACACGTCAAGGTGGGTGACGCATATCAAAGGTCACATCGATTAGGGTAAAAATAGGATAACTGACGGTCACCAAAACAAAAGTCACCGCCAAAATTCAAAATTCAAAAAGCAGCGAAACCTACGGCGAATAAAGGCCCCGAATCACCAAAACTTCGCCATTTAGTTCGAAGCTTTTGCTGAACAGACGCTAAGAACTAGGGGGACTTGATGAGGATACGTCCTTGGTCGGACCGAATGCCTGGCGAACACAAAACTGAACCGAGACTCAAAGGATCGGTCGTACCTAATGCCATAGACGGAGCGATCCAACACACTGATCCGTCGTAACTAACGGGGACCCACGACTTTAACTGCCATGACAATGACTGGTCCGACCCTAACTAACTCGCCACGTCAGCATCCCCCAAAAGTATAAATACCCCGCCAAGACTCCTCACAAAGGGTAATCGCTACTTTCTCTCTCTAAACTCTCATCTCTCTCTCACTGACTTACTTCTCCTCACAAATACTTATTCTCACGCCCGAGCTTGGTCACAGAGAAGCCCCCCCTCCATGTGACGAGGCTAACGGTGTGTTTCTTTCCTTCAGTGGCGGATCTAGGATTTCGACCAAGCGGGAACGTTTTATAAATAAGCGGTAACGAAATCGAAAAAACGTCAAATTTTTCCAAAATTTACACTAAAAATGTCAAAAATTTTCCGACCAAGCGGTAGCGGAGGCTACCCCTTGATACACTATACATCCGCCCCTGCTTTCCTTGTGATCTTGCAGGTTCTAACCAAGGTCATCTGAAGTCCAACTCTTACCATCTCGCACCGACTGGTTTTTGAGTCTTCAATTGACAAAATCAGAGTACTAAATAAAGGAAATTAGGCCTAACAGCCGGGCTAAACAACCTAAGCTTGTTTGCTATGTGATCCAGCTTGTTAAGACCTTTCCGTCGCTTGCTTGTTGTCCCCCTAATTTCAATCGTAGCTCAAGTTGCGCCAGTATAAAATTAGACCTTTTGTACTTCGTTTCCACTTATCAAGTTAGTCCAGATTATAATCAGCAAGCTCTTAAACTGACTTCTAATCAATCATTCAGGTAAATATGCATAGAGGTTTGGCTTAACATTTGTCTCTGCATTTGAATAACCCCCGATCTCTTGCTCCCTCTCGAAATAATTTAACATTTTTAACATTAGTTATTACCGGGTGCATATTACTAGTTATAAAACAGTATGTATTTTGTGTAATAATAATAAACAAAAACCAAGTGGTCGAACCCAAAAACATGCACGAGCAGGAATCAAAATATTTCATTAATTCTAATATATAAAACTCATACAAATAAACTTTAATTCTTGAAGTTATACACAGCTACAAGATTAAGGTCCCTTTTGTTTTTTAAGAGGTAAAATGTCTGCAGTCTGCGGTACACATCTGCAGACATCTGTAGAAACAGAAGACTGTTTGTTTTTTAACGTATGAAGACTTCTAAAATAAACTGGTAGTGGTGTACGGACGGTGGTGGTGGGAGGTGGTGGTGGTGCTGGACGGTGGCGGTGGGTGGTGGTGGTGCTGGTGGTGATGGACGGTGGTGGTCGACGGTGGACGGTGGTGGGTGGTGGACGGTGACGGTGGTGGTGGGTGGTGGTGTTTAACCCTCTTTAGACCTTTGAAGATTTTAGAAATGGCTGGGTCAAGTCTGCACCAAGAAAAGCTTGCGCATACATTTTTTAATGAAACGTCTTCGGAAAAATAAACAGTTTGCGCGTGGTCTGCGCGGCGCAGACAGAAGAGCCTGCATAAAGCTTTTCAAAAAAAACAAACTATCACCTAACACTAGTACAAAATAACTTTTTTGATGCTGTATTTTATGCTTTATTTTATGTTGTACCATAGAGCACTAACAAATATACCACCAAATAATGGAATTTATTGGTGCTGTTCAATAACAACACCATTAAATCTCCAAACATACCACCAACCATTAAATCTCCAAACATACCACCAAAAAATCAATATAGAACTAACACGTGTCAAATAACAACAAATCTACATAGCACCAAAAAAACAAATCTCATAGCACCAAAAAATAAGACAAGAAAAAAATATAAATTTTTAATATTTTTGCAAAATTTCAAGAATTTTTAGTAATATTTCCTAATATAATTTCAATTACACACAAATGCACATGCTCACGACAAAAGTTAACTAGTATTAAACAACCCAACAACGCGTTCGAGTATACGGAATTACAAAAGTATGAAATAAAAACTAATGCTTGCAAGATCAAAACATCTTTTTAATAAATCCCGACATTAAATCTACCACTAAATTCTCAATTTGAGATTCTTCAAAATACCCTTCTTCATTCCAAAGCTAAAAACAAATAAATACAAAAGTTAGATTTTAAATATATATAATTTAATGCAATAAACAAAGTTTATGATTATTTACAAAAACTCACTCGAACCAACTGGGGTAGCCCAGTTGGCCAGTCCCACCCTTTCTCTCCCCAGAGACCCGGGTTCGACTCCAGGCATGGTCACCAGCCAACCACCTCTTCCAGGGGAAACGGATCGACTCGGTACAGGGTAGTAACCCCCAGGTGGCTATGGGACTAAGCTAACCTGCGGAGTGGGATCACTCCGGCGGTTGGGAGGACCGTGGAATATCCCCCCTACAAAAACTCACTCGGTTAACAAAATCATATTGTATAGAGTCGATAAACTCTTTCATGTGTTTGATTACCATATGAAACCGTCACTTCCTCGCAAGCATGATAGGGAGATAGCAACTCACATTTGGTCGGGTTCTGCAAAACCATAATTAATTTTTAATATATATAAATATATAACATGTCTAGCAAGAACGAATGGCTGAGATGCATAGCCATTACTTGTAAGGTCAACAAGTGTAAAATCATATTGATCATGATTACATACCTGGATCTAAGGCCTTTGACAGCTCAACAATCGAAGTCGAGAGCACTCAGTGGTGGGCATCCGACACTAGAATCTAGTCATATTTAAACAATAGCCCTTTGTATGAATCAAAAACTAACTCCAATAATATACAACTTTCGATTAGTTTCTAGCATAGAGAAGAAAGGAAGTGTAATAGGTTGTGCTTTATGGTCTTGCACCTAAAAATGCCAACTTTCTACTTAAAAAGAAATTCAAGATTTGCCACAACGTACCATAGGAAATCTGCGTTGAAATAGGCCCTAACCAACCAAACCAACAACAAGTGCCATACCAAGAGGGATAGTGAATCTACAAAAAACGGAACACAAAACAATATTGTTCATAAAATAGATAACATAACATTATCAAAGAAAGTTACTGGAAAAAGAACTATGTAAGAAGATGTTGAATTCTTATGAAGGTCACCATAAAATTCAAGTTTAACATAAAGTGTAAATGGACTAAAAATGAGAATATATGCACCTTGAACAAAGTAGAAGACATCAAAGCAATATCTTGTATAAATACACCTAACTTGGCTTCACTCAAGACCTGAAGGGTCAATTCGTGTTATGGACAAGGGGGTACCATTTGTTTATTTAATTATAGCTCAAAGAATCCCTAAAAAATCCTCGCATGACGATGAAGCCATGAAAGAAGCTGCCACATAACCTGGAAAACAAATGTTAAGCAAGAATGATCAAATGCACATAACCTACTTTAAAATCAACATATAGGAGCAAACTAAAACCCACAAAAAACGAATAAAAAATCAACGGATGATAATCAAATAATCTATGAGCTAACATAACATGAGGTAAGTAAGTATTTTAGTTAATAAAAACATGAACTCTTCAAAAAGAGATACAACCAATGAAGCACATGGTACACCTCTCATTGCACAAAATAGTTACTAATTCATATTCATACTATATAATAAATATTCTAAAAGTACAAAATGTAAGATTTTTACCTTAACATTGATACCATAAACCTTCTCGTTTGAGCATCCATTAAAAGGCATGGTTATATAAATTTAGTATATAGTTCCTATCTGCATATAAAGAGCATTTAACCATTAATTAATGCATAAATAATAATAAAATTGGTTGAAGCATTTCACCGAGCAGTTGGTGTGCGTCTTCAACCTTTCAGATTTCAACAACACCACCAGAATCATAAATCTCAGTCCCTGATATATGCAAACCAAAACTATAATCTATTTACAAAAGTTTTTTAACCTGCACATTTTAAATATAAAACAAGAAATAAAAAAAATGTAGATGGTTAATGGCATAAAAATACCTTCAAAGGGGGAATTTGGGGAGAGAGGACTTAACATGTCAGATCGACGATCGAAGCAATGTTGGGTCAGCTTCTAATGTTGGAGCAGCGCGATGAATCGCCACCCACTGCTGCCCTTGCACACAGTCGTTAATGTTGATTGGGTTTAGAATCCATAGTACTAAGAGGGAAAGGAAAATGAAATTGCATAAGGGAAGTAAGAAAAAGAGGTGAAGGTAGTCTAGGGTTTTAGAGGGAAGTGGTTATTTGGGAGGGATGAATTGTAGGGATTTCATTTGAAATTTTTAGGAAAGAGGGAAGTGGTTATTTGGGATGGATGAAATAAAACATAAATATTTATTTTCACTTTTTGAGAAACTAACGTATGTTTATAAAATTTGAATGATTATGGTGCTATATACAACTCACAGCCTCAAAAAATCAATTCTATGGAGTATTTTAGTGCTATTAGCTACTTTCAGCCTCAAAAAATAAATTTTGTGGTGTTTTTGGATGTGTGTTTATTTAATAGTGGGGTAATGTTGTTATTTAGTGCTTTGTATTAGAAGAGAGAACCAAAAAATTAAAATCAACACCACCAAAAATTTGGTTTTGTACTAGTGTAAGAAATTTTCACTTTCCAAAACTATACATGGTGGAATATATTTTCAAAATGTATTTTTATCTCTCTACGTATTTGCTATTCATATATAACTGAATGGTCCAACCAACTTTCTAAGATGAACCAGGAAGAGTTGTAAGACAAAGCATTTGTAATAACGGTCATGCTAAATACATGGGAAAGTTACGATATCCTTCACGTAACGTTGCTATTTATGAACTTCAATGGATCACTTCTAAACTTATCGGTTCAGTCATGGGACTTATTATCCTCCTACTTCTCACCCCAGTTTTCATTTTCCTCCTCACATCTGTTGTTTTTCTCGCCGTCATTACTATTTTTGTTCCTTTTCTTCTTCCTCTTACTCTTCCTCCTCAACTCTTTATTATTTTCATTATTATGTTCTTGTATGTTACTTTTGGGGTATTATTGTGATCGTATTAGTACATTACTGTTACTTGGTTCAATAAAATGATATATGTAATTTATTTATTCTGTAATATAAATGGTAGAACTTGTCTAGATTTAAGGAAAACGTCATAACTCATCCTACTTACATCATTTCGTTGGACAAGGATGGCTAATGCTATTCCAAAAGTGTTAGATTGATGTACATGTTAATGTCGACTTAATATTTATTAATATTGTTCTAACAATATGAGATTATATATCTGTAAGTTGCATGTCACGAGAATATAGGGACAATCTGAGCAGCTAAAATCCTGCCAGATTTAGTGTTTTTTTCATTGATTGTAATGGAATTGAAATGGGAACTCGCGCAGAAATTGAAATTTGATTTGTAATTTAGGTGTGTTTATTTTGCAAAATGGAATGAAATTTAGATAGAATTAGAATGTAGATTCCCAGATGTTGTTCAATTAAAATTCATTTTCTTGTTGAAATCAACAAAATAAGGAGTGAAATCATTATTCCAGTTCCCTCAAGATTCCATTATATTATGTGAAACGAACACTACTTAAAAGGTTTGATGCTTAAAATGACACTGGTTGGATACACATACACACACGCATATTATAAACCGAACATATACGTGTTGTATGTTAAATATTGTGTTTATTATATCAAATCTTCTAGACCCAATTCTTTAAAAATTAATGCATTCCAAGTTTCATTTAGTTATCATAATATCTACATACAATTCAAGTGTAATTCTCTATATAGTGGTATCAGAGATTCAGAGCAACAACTGATCAAGAACAAAGATCAAGAAGGATCAAGATCAGAGGATCATAGCAATCAAACTATTTATAAAATTCTAATCAAAGGGATTTGAACGACTCCGAATATTGCTACATACAGAAAATATCCTTTGATCATCGTACAAAAAATGAACGGATCTGAACAACAATAACATTACGATAACCACTTCCAAGAATATGATAATATGATTAAATGTTGCAGAAAACAAACAAATGCAGAGAAGATGACGATATAATTATGAATTATGACAACAATATACGACGTTTTAGTTGATGGAGAAACTTGTGAATTATCAAATAATGTAAAAAATAGACACTCACATAACTCTAGGACTCAGTAAGAATCATATTATGAAAGATGATCTATATCAAATTGAGAATAAGTAGATAGCACAAAAGATTAATTAATTCTAGAATCTACAAAAAGAAGGCAAAATTGGGCCATTTACATTAAAATCTTCTCCTAAAGAGAAAAAAAAAATTAAACGTGAGTGTCTTTTACCAAGAAAGACACCAACAAACTAAAGTGAAAGGAGTATGAAGATTATTCAGACTCAATGACAAGTGAGTATTCTAAATCATTTTTCACAAGACCATATGAAAGTTTTGATTATGTAAATTATGTAATGGATTGGATGAATGCTTTAGATGATATAATCAACTATTGAGATCTTGCCAAAAATGATGTATATGAATTTTGTTTTCAATGTCGTCTCTTGGTTTGTAAACGATTTCCTTAAATCAAGAATGATATGATGCTACCACCTAGACTAGAAAATGGTGAAATTGCCAATCTATTTGAGTTATGTATGCGTGCAAAAGGAAGGAAGATACGACGTACTGTTAGAAAGAACAATATTTGGAAAGTGATAGACACAAAATTTGGATACAATGGGAAAATTTAAGCAAATGTAAGGATAATCTATATAAAGACCTTGAAGTCCTAGAATGGTTTAATAAAATATGAAAGATAATCACACGATCATTGGATCTACAAGTTAAAGAACCATGTTGAATTACCATTTATTTATCAATTCATTAACACATTCAAAGCCAGTGATTTGATTGTGATTCTATTGCAAATAATTTTTCGGGACGAAAAAAGATAATTGTGAGAATGTGATGGAGAGTGTGAAAACCGGGTGTTAAAGTGTTTAAATTATCTGTTTTAGTGCGTTTTAGGCGGTTACGTATTTCGAATGTGATAGCTATGGGTTTTGGTGGTTCCTAATTCAGTGAAGTTAGAGTGTGTGTTGATAAAGCGGAACTACCGAGGATGATAAACAATGCGAAAGATATCATTCAGTAGATGTTCAGGTCGAAGAGATAGCTTGAATGTATGAGAAACACGAAACAATGAAGTCCAGGGGCTTGGATGTCATTTGTTGAAAGTTAAAAGAAATATCAAAGAAGGCTATAGCATGTATGGAATGTAGCTTATGGTTCAAAAACAAAGGTTACGGCTGAGAAATAAACAAGAAATCAGAAAACGCGAACAGTAGCTTACGGTTCGCAAATGTAAGCTACGGTGATGATATAAAGTGGCAGCGCATGTGATGTCTTTAGGGGGAAAAATTTGATGGGTTTTAAAAACCCTAGACATACACGCTCATGTGGGAGACTTTTGGAACAACTTTTTTTTTGGCAGCTTTAACTCACGTGGACAACATTAGACGATGAGAATTGGAACTTTGTAGTTAATATCCTCATTCAAGTGGGTTTCCCGAGTAAGTAGTGTAATTGGATTTTGGGCATTCTTAATTCGGCTAGCTCCTCAGTCTTAGTGAACGAGGCTCCTACCTTCCTTTTCAAATGTGAAAAAGGTATGAGACAAGGAGACCCGCTTTCTCCGTTTCTTTTCTTGGTCGTGATGGAAGCTTTGTCATATATGATGAATCGTGCGAAGGAGGCGGGGGTGATAAAGGGTATCGCTACTCCCAATAATGGTCCAGTCATCTCACATCTTTTATACGCGGATGATGCCATTGTGGTAGGGGAATGGTCAAAAACTGAAGTGGCGAATATTGTGAGAATTCTTCGGCGTTTCCATGTTTGTTCGGGCCTTAAAATCAACCTTGAGAAGTCTAACTTATATGGTATTGGAGTGGGTGCGGATGAAATTGGGGAAATGGCTTACGAAGTGGGATGCAAGCCAGACTCTCCCCCTTTCAAGTACCTTGGTTTAAAAGTGGGAGCCCCATGAACAGGATAAACAATTGGCAACCGATGATCGATACGTTCTGATCTTGCCTCGCTAAATGGAAGTCTCATCTGCTTTCGATTGGGGGAAGAGTCGTCCTTATTAAATCGGTAATGGAAAGTCTCCCAACATACTATTTTTCGCTCTATAAAGCTCCAAAGAAGGTCATCTCGGACTTGGAAGCGATGATTAAAAAATTCCCGTGGGGAGGAGCTAACAAGGAAAGGAAAATGCATTGGGTAGCTTGGGATCGGGTTTCATGTCATAAGAAAGTTGGTGGGTTAGGTTTGAGCAAATTGAAAGAGGTCAACATGTCACTTTTATTAAAATGGGGATGGTGATACAAAACGGAAAATGACAATCTTTGGAAGAAAGTAATCGACACTTTTCATTTTAGTAGGGTTGGGTGGGAATGTATTCCTTTCAAGAAATCTCTAAACGGTGTGTTGACTAACATTGCTAAGATGTTTGTCAACATTAAAGCTGGAGGTCTCCCTCTTCGGAACTATTTAAAAGGCATTGTCGGAAACAGCGAGGATATCAGTTTTTGGCTTGATCCATTGTTAGTCAACGAACCTTAAAAACAGAGATTCCCTGAATTATTCAGAATGGAGTCAGCAAAAAAATGCAAGGTCGCGGAACGTATTATAAGTCAAGGTAGCAGTGCGGTGCTGAATTAGAGCTGGACCTCGGCACTGGTCAACCCGGTCCTGGTCTCCAGTTTTCAGCAACTGATTATGCTTCTGGAGGGTGTCCAGGTCTCGGCCGATAGGGACAAATGGGAGTGGCTGTCCGATTCTGCAGGTGTTTTCTCTGTTAAAGCTGTGAAGCGGTTGTTAAACGCCGATCATGTGGTTGATAACAGGTTCGTTATGGAATGGTGCAGATGGATCCCCGCCAAATGTAACATTCACGCTTGGCGAATGGAAATGGATAGAATTCCTACCGGTGAAGCTTTAAAAAAGAGGAACATTATCATTGGTGACTCCGTTTGTCCTCTTTGTAATTCGGACGAAGAATCGGCTGATCATCTTTTTATCTCATGCCATGTTGCCGCAATTGTTTGGAACGGAGTTAGTGTGTGGTGCAAGATTCCTAACATATTTGCTTTCTCTTTAAAAGATCTTCTCGTTATCCATACGGAGTTAAGGGCCTCGGATAAAAAGAAGGAAGCGGTTCAAGGTATTATCATGATCGTTTGTTGGAGTTTGTGGCATGCTAGAAATAATTTCTTATTCGCTAATACTCCGATTAAGATAGATAGTATTTTGAGTGAGGTTAAAGCTTTGTGTTTCTTTTAGTTCTCTAATAGATCGAATTTCAAGGGGATAGAATGGGGGGAGTGGTGTTCCTTTGTAAATATGTAAGTTATTTTTGTTGTTGTTTTGGTCGGCTTGTTTGTTAATGAAGTTTACTTTTCAAAAAAACATCAATTCATCATAATCACATGGACTGGAGGTAAGATTGAACATTGGTCGGCCCGTCTTAGGTTGGATTTTTGAGAACATCATCTTGACATCATCATACACACGTGAAGAGGTTTCAATTGTGAATCAAGTTTTTGACGATCAACCGAACAACATGAGCGGTTAGTTTCTCTATGGTTTCCTCCGGATGGAGGATTCCTGTAAGTTAATGTTTTTTATGTGTTTAAACTGATTCATGAACACGGTAATCTATGCATTCGATGCTTTTTACCTTTGGATTTGATTAATTATTTGTATTGGATTGATTTTATTTAAATGTTAATTCTGCATCATTCAATTCCCGGGAGTTCTAGCAATCGGGATATATTTGATAGGGATTAGGGTTGGTAATTTCAATCGGTTGTTTGTGATAACATTTCATTGTTATGCAATCAAAGTAAGTAGTCTTTGAATGGCCAGAACTAATTAATTGAATTACACAATCATGTCTATGTGATTGTCACGATTAAAGACATAATTAACGTTGCTTTGAATCTAAAATCTGGAGGAACCATTGTTTTCTCCAACTGTTTACAACCTCATTTTAGTAATTCGTTAGTTAAATCAAACTCTCAAACAACCAAGTTTATATTTTTGCAAGTAGTTAATCAGTACTTAATTCATAATGCTTTCCACCAGACTCATATGGATTCGATACCCTGCTTACCCTAGCTACCTAGGTTAATTAGGTTTTTGCATGACCCGTTCGACAGTCATCAGTATTGCGATGGACTTTATCACTAAGTTTTCTCGTACCTCTTCTGGTCATGACAGTATTTGGGTAATCATTGATAGATTGACCAAGTCTGCTCACTTTCTCCCCATTCGTGAAGATTACAAAGTCGAGAAATTAGCTCGTATCTACACGGATGAAGTCATTTGTGGTCATGGTATCCCCATTGACATCATCTTAGACCGTGATGGTCGTTTCACTTCTCGTCTTTGGCAAACGTTTCAATCCGCTCTTGGTACTCATCTTAATCTTAGCACCGATTTTAATCCTCAATCCGACGGTCAAACCGAGTGCACTATCCAAACTCTAGAGGATATGCTTTGTTCATGCGTAATCGATTTTTGTGGCAACTGGGATATGGGGCCTTTGATCGAATCCTCGTACAACAGTTACCACGTGAGTATTAAAATATCATCTTTCGAGGCATTGTATAGTCGTAAGTGTCGTTCACCTATTTGTTGGCAGGAGATCGGAGAAGCTCAAATCACTAGTCCCGAGCGTATACAAGATACGATGGACAAGATCTTGTATATTCGAGACAACTTGCAAAAAGCCAGAAGCCGACAAAAGAGTTATGCTGACAAGCGATGCAAACCTTTGGAATTCAACGTTGGTGACTTTGTACTTTGTAACACCCCAAAAATATAAATTTATATATATAAAATTTAATATCGGTAATAAACAAGATAAAACAACTAGGAACAAATAACCTAGTTAGTCATAAGTCTTATAGTAATAAGAAAATGTGGGTTAAAACATACTATATGTAACTTGGGAAAAGTAGAGGGGCCAAAAGTGTGAAACTAGAAACTAGTTTTAAATAAATAAAACTCTACACACCAAAACACACACCTTGAGTGTGTGTTCTGGTCGAGTTCTTCACAGGAGCCAAAAGGAGCTTCCAAGCTCAAACCCTGATCAATCAAACTCCATCAAATTAAAGGGGCAAATCAAGTCCAAACAGAAATCTAAACTCAAATTAGTGATCACCTTCGTGAAAGGATCATAAGGTATGCCTAATTTTGTTATGTATTTTCACCTTGAGTTCTTGAAGAACATGAGAAATCGAAATTTGAGCCTAAAAGTTTGATGTTTGGGTGAGATTAGGAATGAATTCATGTCTAGGAGTAAACCCTAGTCAATAACTTGTTGAATTAGTGTTCAAAGTTATGAAATTCATGATCATCCATTTATGAGTTAAATGGGTTTTGTAAGAATAAGATGAACACTAGAATTATGACTATTAAAATGGTCCTAACTGATTTTCATAAGATGAATGCAGGAGTTGTATGCATGCTAGATATAATGGAATTAAAATTGATGTTTATATTTGGCAATAAATAACAAGGTATGAACTTGATTTTAAATATGTAAAAAGTATGCCCTTTAGGTGTTCGCTAAAATGCCTAAATGAATGATAAGTGTTGAAATTTCAAACAAAAATGTATACTTGATAAGTGTTGACACTTTGCACTTTGAGAGCTTTGATTCAAGTGTAAAGATTTACTGTTCTGATTGGAATGAAACTTTGAATTATGAAAGAAGTGTATTTCATGATCATGTCTTGGATTCCACACTTGTTTTGATCCAGTAGATATTGGATAATTGAGCTTTTTGTGTTTATGGACATTTCTAGCCATGGAAAATGATCTTACAGGGTTACTTTTTGTTAGTGCATATTCCGTGTGTCTGCACTGTGCGAATAGGCGTGTGTTTGAAAAATGGTTTTGCATTGTAAAGTTCCCTTCGCACGAAGGAGTCCTTCGCGTGAAGGGACACTAGTCCATTCGCACGAGTGGGTGTGTCCACTCGTCCAAAGCCATTCGTTCTAAGCCCACACGCACGCAGAGGATATCATGTAAATACGAGTTGTAAGTGAGAGATGAGGTGAAGTTTTGGTTCCCAGAGGGGAAATGCTGGAGAAATTTTCTCCAGCTTGTAAATGATGTAATTTCTTTCGGTATGAATGAAGATTTCGACTATCTACTCCATTCTTAATAATAATATTCTACAGAGTTAGTTCTATCCCGTCCAAACTTTCGTCTAATCCCGCCAGATCCTGGACTCACAATTAGTATCAGAGCTACGGTACCGATTCAATCGATCTAACATTTGACTGAATCACCTACGCTCATGAATTATGGGTTTTTAAGGGGTTTTAGAGGTAAAACATCAAATTGAAGGTCAATTCACTGATGGAATTTGAAATTGAATACGTCATTACATTCGGAATTGATTTTCGTTCATATCTGTGAAGTATCATCATGAATGTCACACCCCAACCGATGGCGGAATCATCGGGGCGTGGCACTGAGCGAAACAGATTGTGCAGAAGTTTCCATAACAACTATCATTACCATTTAATTAAACATCACGTCCCATATCGTAACTTAAACAGTAAATATTTATTACAGGCAAAGCATCAAGACAAATATTCTGTTCCGACAACTCAGATTTAAACATAACAGATTTATTCGTTGGTTTCTAGGACTCCAGTTCCTAGCTTCAATTTTATCACAGCCCGAGAAGCATATAAACAACCTAGGCACCTGTCACATACGTTAAAATAAAGTCAATACATAAAATGTAAAGGTGAGCATACAAGTTTGATAATAGCATATAGAGTTCGAATTCGTTTACGCATAACCAGCACGTACACATAGTGAAATGAAGCACGTTAGTTATCGACATAGATCCATCATTACCAATGACTGCGGGTTGACTGCCCGAGGCAGTTCGCAATACACGATTACCACCGTAATCCATGCAAGTAAAATATCCTTAACAACCCCCGTGAAAACGGGTGCTGAGTCCAAACTATAGTACTATCGTTGCTAAGGCTGGTAGACAGCATTCCATGTGTAAACATAACAAACAAGCATTCATAAGCCACGTATAACATGCATAATTGGTTCAGCGTTAAAATAGCTTGAGTAGTGTGATTGTTGTAGTTTGAATATTCGTAACGTATGTAACACCCAAAAGTGCTAAAGCAAAAAGGGTTCGAGTATACTCACAGTGATTGTGGATTGAAGGGAGCGCTTTTCAGCGAGTACGGTTAGCCTGAATAGATTCGATAACGTAACGATAAGTGGCGCGTAAAACGATACAAAAGTGAAAATGGGTAGGACAGTTGATCGTCTGGATTGCTCACTCGTGCGGGTAGCAATCCGTGCGGTTGGTAATACGTCCGGGTTGGCTACTCGTACGGATGAGTTATCCGTGTGAGTGGGAGTCTGTCCGGATGGGTTATCCGTGCGAGTGGCAATCCATCCGGATTGGCTACTCGTGCGGATGACTTATCCGTACGGACAACTTACTCGTGCGGATATCCTTTCAAGTGGATTGTTTCTTCCTAAGTGTGGGATGTGTTTGTGTATGATGGCTTGTGCTTTGAAGTTTTCGTTGTAGTATTCAGAAAACATCAAAGTATTTCTACCCTTCAAGCCGGTCGCGCGGACAACAATCAGTCCGGATGGTAGTCCGTGCAGACAACGTCTTTAGGGCTGAGTCACTAAGTGGATTAGGTAATCCACCCGGATGGTAATCCGTGCGGATGGAGGTAATCCGTCCGGATAGTTGTTCGTGTAGACAAGACAATCCGTCCGGATAGTCTGTCCATGCGGATAACTTGTCCGTGCGGATGGACATTGCTTAAATTTTGTTTTAAGGCCTTAGTATCTCATGATCCGAAGAGTAATCCATTCAGAGGTCGTCCGTCCGGATTGCACATTCGTCGATACTCAAACCTTGTTTGGAAAGTGGGTCCCAAGGGTAGCTCGTCCGGGTGACAACCGTCCGGATCGTCTGTTCGTGCGGACAGCTTGTCCGTGCGGACAGCTAGTCCGTGCGGACAGCCTCTGGTCTGATTGTTCCGTTCGTCTACTCTTGGTTTCTGTTGTCGTTTATCGAGACGTTCGGATTACGTGGCAACCACTTGGAATTGCATTCTCACCCGCACAACTAGACCGGTCAAGAACCACCCTAACTTGGCCTGTCGGTGACTCAGAATGGTCGTTCCGGTTGACCCCGAATTCAGGTGTCTTTTGGTAGAACTCCAGATCTGGACTAGTGCATCACTATTATCGAGTAGAGACTAGAACTGATCAGATTCGTACCGATTCTAAGGGTAAAAGGAGGAGAGAACTTAGGTTTATTTCTTTCAACTCTTTTATCCTTAGAAAAATTTAGATCTAGGTGAAGTTGTTGTGAAATCATATGGAAATCGTTCAGATCTGAGATATTCTTGTTGGAATGAGGTCAAGCTTGAAGTTCTTATGAACTTCATGATGACGTCACCCGAGAATACCTCAAATCGGGAGGATTTCGTGGTTGAAAGTGGAGATTTGAAAGATAGAAATGTGTAGAATCGTGTAGTGATCAAAGATGTACAAGGATTAGTGCAAGGTATTACCTGGATTGGGAGAAATCTGAGAAAAAGTGAAGAATGCGTGCGGTTCGGACGTCACTTGCCAAAAGTGGAAAAAGTGGAGAGTGACCCGTGTATTTATAGGATGCCAAAAAGGGAAAGGGGTGAGCCGTGCGCATGGCACGCACCCGGGTAGGCTATCCGTCCGGATTGGTCATCCGTCCGGATTGGCAATCCGTGCGGATTGGCAATCCGTGCGGATTGATCATCCGTTCGGATGTCGCCTGGTTTAGTGCGTTCGGTGCGACGACGCTTCGGCTTCGGTTTTCGAGCGATCCGATAGGGTTTCCTAGTCAAATTACTTTCAGTCCCAACAACTTCTTATATGACTCGACTCGAAATTCGGGTTCGGGTTCGTTTACATTCGAGTTAGACTTCGAGTTCGATTGAGTTCGCTTGATTATCACAACATAACATAACATAAAATAAACATGCACAGGTAACACGTAAGGCACACACACGTATAAACAACAAGTAAAGTACCCAGTTCGAGTTACGATTCGATGTCGATTTGATTAGCATAGCTTGATTAACTTTATCGCATTGTTACTTCCTATCATTCACAGTCGTAGGTCGATTGGAATACGATTAATACGATTCGAATATTGCAATGTACGACACTTACTCCACATAATATAAATAAAATAAAAACATTTCTACGAGTCAAGTCGCGCGAAAATCGGTCGTTGACTTTGACCTTGACTTTGACTTTCACTCGTGAAAACACGGGGTGTTACAATGAAATTCGTAGAAATAAAGATTTTGGATTGAAAAATGTGATCAGCAGCGTTCGTGAGAATGAGCCTTTCGCGCGAAGAGAATGAGCCCTTCGCACGAAGAGGCTTAGTCCAGTCGCACGAAGGGACTAAGTCAATCGCACGAAGACATTCTACTTCGTTCTAAAATCAGCTCATTCGCACGAATGGACCTACTCCATTCGCACGAATGAGCCAGGGCATTTTTTGATCGCAGTTATGAGACGAGTGTCTAGAAAAAATTGGAGATTGAAAATTTTTTCAAGTTTTTAACGACAAATACGGGTTGTTCGGGGACACCGTCTTGGGCTTCAGAGAATAGATTTGATGATACGATCACATATTGTTGAAATTATTGGCGTAGTCATGATACCTATGCAGACTGTTTATCATCTAGGTTATTTGACTATTAATGGGCCAACAAGAAAAATCCGCATTGAAGAAAAACATACTTTTGTGGACCAAAAGGACAAATTTTCCGCATAGTGGAGTTTTCAGTGAAAATAGTGGACTGAATTTGCCAAAATTTGGGGGGGAAATTCAGTGATATGTTTTAGAGAGGTTAGAATTTGCAAAAATGAGGGGGAATAAAAATTTCGTTAGAATATATTGAAATTCCGACATTTTTGAAATTCGTGACATGCAACAGTATTCGGGTGGTTTCGACTTCAGATTATCCGAAGGTGCATAGGATCTGGTTTCGTTAGTTCGTGATCATAGGAAGTTCAGATTCTTCAGATTCGTCAAGCCGATCAGCGGGATTAGCATCAGGAGATGCATCAGTATTGTCGATATGTAAAACATATCACAGCTTTGTGATAGTCTAAAGTGTCCATATGGTTAATCTTCGAGCAGATGAGTTGTTTTCTGGACTAACCGCCGGGGAATGATGATGTTTGTTGATTAAGTTACTGCCAGAACTAACAGAGAAGACTATATATTCGTTATCGTGACTGAAGAGGAAGAATGTGAATCTGATCGTGGAAGAAAGTTTTTGAGATCTGAATGTGTTACCATATAATTTGTTATCTGATGAAGATTTGTTGATTGTGGAGATTATCATTTACACTGATCATTTGTTCAAGGGTGTGCTTGAAGATGATTACGAAAAATAGGATTTCAGATTTTCGTGGGTATTCATAGACTTGAAGTTTACCGATGTGATGATTCGAAGTTTCTATCAATTGCCAGTTGGGTTTTTGAAGATCAGAGGATCAAGCAGGAGAATGCGCTAAAACCGAATGCGGATGTGGTTAAAGACATAACGGAGAATTTACATTGTGTTATTTCAAGTTGGTGATTATTCGTGAAGATTGCGGTATAGCAAATCAGAGGAGGTTGGAAACCATGCAAACCAAGATCTAAAGATTCAGTTCAGGGGGAATGCAAGTCAAAATCATCAATCAAGGGGGAATTATCTGAAGATATTAAATGCTTGATTGAAGTTGCAGAATATTCAAACACGGCTCTATTTTTCAATGATCAAGCTTCGACAATGACGTACAAGGGGGAAATTGTTAGTGCATATTCCGTGTGTCTGTCGCTGTGCGAATAGGCTAGATAGAGCGTGTGTTTGAAAAATGGTTTTGTATTGTAAAGTTCCCTTCGCACGAGTGGGTGTGTCCACTTATCTAAAGTCATTCGTTCTAAGCCCACTCGCACGGAGAGGAAGGCCTATAAATAGGAGTTGTGAGTGAGAGCTGAGGTGAAGTTATTATTCCCAGAGGGGAAATGCTTGAGAAATTTTTCTCTAGCTTGTAAATGATGTAAACTCTTTCAGTATGAATGAAGCTTTCAACTATTCTGCTTCTACTCCATTCTTAATAATAATATTCTAGCGAATTAGTTCAATCTCGTCTAAACTTCCGTCTAATCTCGCCGGATCCTGGACTCACACTTTCTAATAAGAAAAAGTTAGAGGATTTATCTATTGTTACTCTAAATGAAGAATGTTCGGCATCCTTGCAGAACAAGTTGCCTCCTAAGGTAGTAGATCCAGGAAATTTCACTATCCCATTTTTAATTGGGGATCTTTCAGTCAGCAATGCTTTAGCTTATCGAGGAGCAAACATAAATCTAATGCCATACTTAGTTTTTTCTAAGCTTAGCCTGGGGAAACCTACTCCCACTCAGATGAGTATCCAGTTAGTTGACCGTTTGATCAAGTATCCACGGGCGATTGTGGAAAATATGCTGTAAAAATTGATAAGTTTGTTTTCCCAGATGATTTTTTCATTTTAGACATGGACGAAGATGATCATGTACCATTGATTTTGGGATGACCATTCTTAGCTACAGCGAGGGCTTTGATTGATGTTGTTGAGGGGAGACTTACTTTGAGGGTTGGAGATGATAAAGTAGTATATGAATTAGAAGAACTCAGGAACCAAGCGTACGTCAATTCTCTTATCTATAAAGAACGTACGAAGAAGATTCATGACCACCAGTGTGTAGGCATCATGTACAAATTTGTTTATCTATGATTTCGCATGTACACGTTTGCAGATCTAAATAGGATCCAAATGGAGGCAGAAAAACCGAAATCTCTGACGGTCACAGTCACCAACGCCTTCTCAATCTACTCAGATCTGAATGGAACCGTAAAACGAGATTAACAGTGGTTTCAACACTGTCGTTACCACGCCCCTCTTAGACAGATCCGCCGACTACAGAAACAAAACCCTAACCCCTACCCTCGCCTAAAAAACATAGAACCGCCCGCCGCCGCTTGAAAAACATATACATGGGTTAAATTGGGATCTTGACATCTGAAACAGAGGGTAGAGAAAGAGAAAGAGTAGTAAGGAAACCAGTTCCTTGTAGCGGTTTCACAGTCGACGTAGTCAACCGCTGCTATCGGCGCCATGGCAGCGGGGATGCGAGCAGAGCAATTAAGACATGTTACTCATGGGTTGCACCCGGGACAACTAAAAATCCACGTATTTGACCAATTTTAAATTCCACTATGTCAATTTTGTTTATGTAAATACAGTGTACAATATTTGTACAGTTTTATATTTATTTTAAATTTGCGTATAACATCAAGGATACCTTGTACAATATTTGTACATTTTTATATTTATTTTAAATTTGCTTATAAGGGTGTAAGTGGTGCATGTCTAATGGGATATGGGGAAAATTTCACCCACCCAATCATAATATGCCATGTCATTTCCTCTCTCATTCTCCCCTCTTGCCCAAAAACACAAGAGGTGTTTTCCCTCAAACCATTTTTTTAGAGTAAATTACAAGTTTTGTCCTTTATGTATGTCTCAAATTGCAGGCGCTGTCCTTTGTCTTTAAAATTGATGAGTTTTGTCCTTAATGTTTGCAAATCTTGCACGTTATGTCCTTTAGGCCAAACCCAGTTAATTTTTTTGGTTAAATCTGGTCATGTGCAAGACACATGAGGGTAGCATTGTCTTTTCACATCCTAATTTATCTAATTTATAAATGATTTTTAGAAATCAAATAAAACATAGCCAATCACCTGCCGCCACCACCTTCCACCCTCACCTGCCGCCGACCACCACCAGCTCCCACCCTCACCTGCCGCCGACCACCCACCATCTCCACCATCGTCTGACTCACTATCACCACTCACTCCAGTCTCTCTTACCCAACCACCGCCAGTGCCACCAGCCACCACCGTCCCCACCTACCACCGTCACTGTAAAAGATGAGGGGTCGCGTTTGGAGCAAAGTAATATGCACCGACGGAGACAAGGATTCGCTAATGGATAGGACCATGCATCGATAAAGTCAAAGACAAACACAGCTGGATCCCATCTTTATTAACCAACCAGACTTACCATTATTTAATATTGAGTAAATTATGAAGTTTTCTTGAATCCAGACCCAACTGAGTTGGCTCAGTGAGCTCGTCAATCGGTTGGGACTTTGGTAATCCACTTTTGCAGGATCCGAGCAAGGAAACGAGCATCTCGATGCTGAGTTCCTGCTGGACCACCCCTTTGTTCTCCTCACTTCCGAAGCATGCCGCCACCTCCCACCACCACCCTCCACTTCCACCACCAAATAAAGAACAACCGTCGACACCACCACAACCCTTAAAAGTTAAAACCCCCAAAATCAAAAACCCCCAAAATCCACAAAATCAAAAACCTTAAAACCCACAAAATCAAAAACCCCCAAAATCCCCAAAAACCCTATCTTTTGAAGATGTAAACGGTGATGGTGGATCATCGCAGGTGGGGAGGTTCGATTCGAGCTTGTATAGTGTTCGGATTCATACTAATGCCTGATTGTTTGTGTTGACAGTGGCGGTGGTAGGTGGGGGCGGTGGTGGCTGGTGGCGCCGGTGGTGGTTGGATATAGAGAGAGATAGAGTGGGGTGGTGGATGGTGGTTGTAGGGGTGGCCGGTGGGGATGGTGGTTGCAGTGGTGGATAGTGTGGTTGATGGTGGTAGAGATCGAGAGAGAGAAGCAGAGAGCTAGAGAGAGAAGCAGTTGTAGAGAGAGAGAGAGGAGAATCAGATATATATAAATAAATAATAGTAATAATAATAGTATTTTTTAATAATAATAATAATATTAAATATATAGGTAAAAAGACAAAAATACCCTTGGGTGATCAGATTTAACCAAAAAAATTAACTAGGTTTGCCTTAAAGGACGTAACGTGCAAGATTTGCAAACATTAAGGACAAAACTCATCAATTTTAAAGGTAAAGGACAGCCCCTGAAATTTTGGACAAACATAAAGGACAAAACTTGTAATTTACTCTTTTTTTTTAAAAGGGGATGATTGGTTGAGAAGATATTGGGCCCCACCAATTACCCCTCTCCCTCATCTTTGCCGCATGCGGCGTATGTTCACCGAAAAACTCCTCCCCTCATCTTTATCGCATGACAATCTTGGTGTGGCGGTGGACTCCCCGTGCGGAAAAAAGGGTTGCCGTAAGCTTTGTCGCGACCACCCCGTACACCCTAACAACAAGGATACCGTATAAGATGATTTGATATATTATTTAGAGGTATACAGCTAAATAAAACTTGGGATTATATTCATGTCTTATAATGATGGAAAGTGACCCAATTTTAAGCTTTCTGGACCAGATTGCCCCTATTTTGAACACATGTAAGTATATTACAACTATTAACCAAACCCCTACCATTCTCGCTCAATTCACAACTACCAATTACTTCACGATTCTAAAACATCCGGGTAGATTTTAAAACGTGTCTCTACTTTGTAAATCAAGAACCGCTTCAACCAGGACCTTCTTATCACCAAATCCTTTAACATCCATAGATCATGTTCTCACTCCTTCAAACTTCATCCGTAAACCATAACCAATCCATCTTTGTTCAATTGATTCAGACATATGCCTTTTCCATGTTTGTCTTTTTTTTCTTCTTGAATCACGACAAGTCGATACCAAAATTTCAGTTCAATATTTGTTTATCATTAAGAATATTCGCATCTCATATAATGATACTAAACGCATACATATTCAATAAACCGCTGCAATGCGCGGGTGGCTTCTACTCATTTGTAACAAATAGCTTTGCACAACATATTTTCTGAATTGCAAGAATTGTCCTTTATCTTTATGCCTCTTTACAGGCGGTGTCCTTTATGTTTAAAATTGATGAGTTTTGTCCTTTATGTTTAAAAATCAAGCACGTTTTACCCTTTGGGCCTAACCCAGATTGTTTTCCCAGTTAAATTTGACCACGTGCATATCACGTAAGGGTAATTGTGTCATTAAATGTTTACCCTGAGCATTTCCCCCCAATTTAAAGAATCCCAAACCCTAATTCTTCCCATTTCCCCCAAATCATTCATCATCAAGAACTCACAGGGACATCACAAGTTGAAATCACATATATCAGCAAAATGGGTGTTTCAACTAACTTGAAAACTTTTGAAACTTTGATTTGGGGTTTTGGAGAAGCGAAACAACCATGGGAAGCCGAAGAGTTGCTGCAAGTTATGGAAGAGAAGGGGATTGTTCTGCAAAAGAACACTGTCGAGCTTGTTGCAGAAGCATGGCATGCCATTGGTGTTACTGATGAAGCTAAGATGATTAATAGGATCATGTTGAAGAAGATGATGACAACTTTAATGAAGATGATGATATCGTTGATTTGGGTGTGAAGAAAGATGAAATGCTCGTGAATGTGATTAACGAAGGAAACGGGTCGCCAACTATTAAGTCAAGAAGTAGAATTATTGTTGACAGAGCAAAGTTTTCAGCAGAAAGCATAAGTAGTGTGGCAAGAAAGTCGGTTCATAGTTGTCGATTTGGGGTGAAATCGAAGTCAGTGTTTCACAAGCGGGTTCAAGTTAAGCTTCAGGTTTCATTTTATGGACACATGAACATTTGCAAACTGGTGTTTTGAAGTTTGCAGAAGAAAAAGTTGTGAGCTTGATTAGAAAGCCTCTTGAAGTTGCAAAAAAGATTGAAAGGTGTAGATTCATTTCAAGTTCTGCAGCTGGTTTTCTATGCTTATATACAATTGTGTAATCTTTGTATAAAGCATGCCTAGATTCACAGGCAGACACACATTTCATTCCCATTTAATACATGGACGATTTGGGGGAAATGGGAAAAACTAGGGTTTGGGGTTCTTTAAATTAGTGGAAAATGCTCAGGGTAAACATTAAATGACACAACTACCCTCACATGACTTACACGTGGTCAAATTTAACTAAGAAAACAAACTGGGTTAGGCCCAAAGGGTAAAACGTGCTTGATTTTTAAACATAAAGGACAAAACTCGTCAATTTTAAACATAAAGGACACCGCCTGTAAAGAGGCATAAAGATAAAGGACAAAACTTGCAATTCACTCTTTCTTTTTTTTAATTTTACAAGTATCGAATCACAATGAACCGATTGAATCCCCCTAATCCCCAGGCGCAACGCGCCAGGTTGATGGCACTAGTTTGTATATTCAACAAAGAATAATATATAATATAAAATTAAAAAGTGTATTTTGGTGACTTCCAAAAGCTAATGAGGGTTACAATAGTCGAACTTAGGGGCTGTTTGGCAACTTCTGAATGATTAAGTGCTGAACCAGTAAGAGGTTATCACTAAGTGCTGAACCATTAAGAGGTCTGAACCATTAAGAGGCAATATAATGCTTAACCGTTTAGAGGAAAATATCTCACCAATTCAGATTAAAGGTCTTAACCATTCAGACTTAGTATAATGTCTAACCATTCAGTGGCAAATGTCCGAACCATTCAACATGTGCTTGCGAAACAAACATCTGAACCTTTAAGTGCTGAACCAGTAAGAGGTCTGAACCATTAAGAGCCCCATTAAGAGGTAAACAAACAGCCCCTTAGAAACATATTATGATGATCATTTTTCCTCTACATGGGCTGTGATATGAATACAATTGAGTGCGCTGATTTTGTTATTCGGCCACACATATTTTGATGTTAGATTTCATAAGTAATGGGCTGATGACATTCAACTTGTGAGTTCTACTTTATTGGGCCGATTGGTTTGTAAACAATTCAGCTAAATGTTTAGGGTGATTAGCCTAAATGTTTAAGCCACCCTATAAAAGCAAATCATTTGAAAATGTTCATAACCATAGATTCAAACCTTCATTGTCAGACCTTTCTAAAGAGTTTGTGAGTGTGTTTCTAGGTTTGGGAGGATATCACAAGACGCGATCTCCTAAAGTGTGATGTAAACTCTTTTAGTATAAAATCTGTCTGTTAGTCCGTTATCATATTTACCGAATTTGTTGTTTATCTTATCTAAATTCAATTGTTCAATCCGAAACTTGTACTTTCAGAAGCCCAACAACATAAAACAACCTGGTAACTTAAAGCGATCCAAAACAAAAGTACACACAACCTACAATAAATATATTCAATCAACATATAAAAAATGGAATGCAACCGAATAG
This sequence comes from Helianthus tuberosus, assembly GCA_030545235.1. Lineage (NCBI taxonomy): Eukaryota > Viridiplantae > Streptophyta > Magnoliopsida > Asterales > Asteraceae > Helianthus > Helianthus tuberosus. Next base: position 108,297,251 of record CM060401.1, on the reverse strand, counting down.
AAAGTATTTATATAAAAGGTATGTTTAACATTGAATTAGAGATATATATTTCAATGGTAAGCTTCTTCAACAAACCTTCAAGTTATTTATGACGAGTGCATCTATTTTGTGTCTCAACTTTAGAAGGTTTACCCAAGTAATCGAACTTTTGAAGTTTTAGAATTCTCTAAACATATCGATCATGGTTTGACTATGTCGTTGGACACTTAGAGGACAAAGTACTTATGCCAAACTACTTTGTCTTGGTTGTACCTTTTATTTATCTTAATACCCAAAAGTATTCGTTCATGAGTGATGGACGTCAGTTTAGCACGAACAACGGGATACCATCAGTGGTGATTATATCACACCACGACATTACATTTTTAACTGTACGTATGAGGTAGCACTTCTTGTGAAAAAAAGAGAAGGATATGAGGTATACATATTGATCGTATGATGTAATTGTTATTGTTCTTGGAGGATGTTTGTGTCTGTGGCTCTTATCCCATTTCACATAGTTCATACGCTAGGGTTGTTAGACTAGGGTTGTAACTGGTGTACATACTAATCATGGCAATGTTTTTGTGATCATGGTATTGCTTATATCATGGTATTGCTATTGTTAATTGTTAACTCAATTGGTATTTCCATCATATCATGAGAATGCTTGGTATTGATATTATATCATAAAACTATTGTATTATTCTTTTCTCCTTTCTATATCTATCTCACCATCATTGTACTTGTTCTATTATATTCCACCATTAGGCTAACATAGAGCCAACTTCTTTAGTCACTTCATAATACGTACCATCTTTTTTTATGCTGGCTAAGATAGAGCCATATCCTTTAGTCGTCTTTTAAGATTGAGCTGACACTTTACACGTGTAATTATTTGTAATTATTTAAATGGTTGTTTTGCTTACGAAACAATTTTTGAGTCGGCTAAATTTCAATCTTCCTAGCTGCCTTTGCTTATTTCGGGTTTTTTATTGGTTGGTTGCTGATATATACATTTTTGAAAGAGTTAAATGCCACTTTCGTGCTTGTGATTTGGGTCATTTTGGTTGTTTAGTCCAAAGGTTTCATTTTTCGCCTGTGGGTACAAAAAGGATTCACCGTTGCCATCTTCCACTGTGTTAACTTCATCCATTTTTTTGTTAACGAGAAGGACAATTCGGTCATTTTGTATGAAAATCTATTAACTATAAGGACAATTCGGCCATATAAAATGACCGAATTGTCCTTCTCATTAACAGAAATAATGGATGAGTTTAACCCAATAGACTAAAACGACAATAGTGAAACTTTTTTAGACCAACAGACGAAAAATGAAACATTTGGACTAAACTGTCAAAATAACGCAAACCACAGGGACTAAAATGACATTTAACTTTTTTGAAATGTTAAAACTCAAAGCCTATTTTGTTATTATTATTATTTTTTGTTCAGCATACCTATTTTGATATTTGAATTCCTGATATACCAAACTAATATGAAATAAAATTATAGAATTTTTATATCTCCTACAACACAACTAAATAAACAAAAATCAAAGCAAAATATAACTACAACAATGAATGGTTTTCACTTCCAAAGTTATATTACATAGGTGAACATACCAATGATATGATCTTTATTATGACTTATTTTTTTAAGAATACTCAAATATAGAATTTACCTGTAGTAATAACCCACGATCATATTCTTAGTATTTATCAAACAGAATTTAGAAAAAAAAAAAAAAAAAAAGCTATTAATATTAGTTTTAGTAATAACTCAAAAACACATTTCAAATGACATTTCCTTTGGGTATTGTACACTTGATATATTATAACATGTTGGTCCACATAACATGTTTCTAGTTACGAGCATGCTAAAATCATGGGTACCAAATAATATCCTATACGTAACGTCGTCATACCTCTTATATTTATCAACTTTTATTGAATTAAGAAAGTCACTTGTAAACTTATTACTTTCAGTTTCAATTATGGGACTTTTTCTCCTTCAACTCTTAACCCCACTCTTCACAGTCCTCATCATACCTCTTATATTTCTTGCCACAATTACAATTTTTTTTCCTTTTGCTTTTCCAATTACTCTTCCTGTTCAAGGTTTTCTCCTTATCGTTATTATTTCCTTGCTTGCTATCATTGGCTTCTTTTAATTATTATGTTTATTATTAATAATAATAAAAATAATAATAATAATAATAATGCATTATGGTTACTTAACTAAACAACATAATATATATTTTATTCCAAAAATCAGTGAGTGACTCGTAAAAACCTCACAGGTGCTCCCACTAGATGAGTTGATTTGGGTAAGATGACTATTCTTACTCGTCAAGGGTCCAAGAACATCTTCATGGCATTATTTGTCTATGAAACTATGCTTAAAGAGTACTTTTAGATCTTTGTTCTAGGTTTTTAAAGTAAAGTGGAAATAAATGCTTCATTGTTCATTACGAAGAAACAAAAATATTGTACCAGTTATATATATGCAATTAAATATTGGGTTTTATTCCATATTCTATTGAAGGTAATCATTATATTAGAGTTTAATTATTTACAATTCAATTTTGGGTTTTTATGTTAATCATTTTCATATGTTTGTTTATAGAGGTAAACATATAAACTGCTCTTGTGGTTCATAAGAGATTATGTTTTTGTCCTTGGATTGTTTAGGACACAAATTGTTTCTAAATTTGAATGGTCGTTAAAGTTTTGTTAAGTTGTTTGTATGTGACGATTGTACTATTTTTATTATTTTAATAAATTTTATTTAAATAATTTTGAATGCCACAACAATTCAATGCCGCGGTTCATCCCCTAAATATCGGTTGTGAAGGAAACTAAAGAATTGTTCTATAAACTGAATAGAAATGTGCAAATTCAGTTCATAAAGCTAATTCGTAATTCGCTATAAGAAAATTCGAAAATACATCCAAGGACTTACTGTCACGCCCTGCATAAATTCAACTCAAAATTTTAGCATTCTAGGCATTTCCGGGGCCATCTAGTGCTGTCCGGAAGGTTTCAGAACAGCCCAGATTTTTCCAGCAACATAAAGGCACTAGAAAGACTATGAACCAACCAAGAAATGCCTAGGAAATGTTGGATAAGAGACATTACGCTACAAAACCAGCAACGGAAAATACAATTTATTAGGGTGGAGGGTATAGTCAATCACCCTAGGGTGTTTGAATGAAATCCTACCCAATAATATTATGCCATGTCAACTCCCCATTCTACTCCCCATTTTACACTCAATCACTAGGTATGGTCAAACACCCCTCAATTAAAAAAAAAAAAAAAACTTGATTGGTTGTCTCCTCTCTCTCTCTCTCTCTCTCTCCTCACTCATCTCCTCTCAACACAATCGGTGACTACACACCGAATTCCCCACCCTCTCTCCAACTCACCGAACACCCTCAATCAGTCGGTATAGTCACCGCTCAACTCCCCGCTTATTATACCCTCCACCCTTAATTTATTTAGTTCACATCATAATTCGTATGCTTATATTTGTTTGTACTTCATGTTTGGAAGTACATAAGACGACTTACGCAACAATACCAGCAACGTTTATACTTGCTACTACTCTACTAGGGGTGTTCAAAAGTATCCAAATCCGAAAATCCGATCTGAACTATCCGATATCCAAACCTAACCATCCGAAAATTTATATTTAGATATCCGAAATATCCGGTTTAAAATAAATAAAAAGCAAAAGATAAAATAAAAATTGAATAATTGGATATCCAATTTATTATCTGATCGAATGTCTGAAATTTCAGATATCCGAATTTCATATATCCAAAATTTTAGTTACGGATTTAAATAGTAAAATCATGTATCCAAAATTTTCAGATATCCGATTTTAAACACAAAGTTGCTACCGAGTTGCGTAACTACCGATGAAGACTTGCTTCTTTTTATACTTGCTTCCTGAAGAAACACTGACCTTCACCGTAGTATCCAACTAGGACTTCAACTCTTGGCGATCCGAACTGCTAGCTGCAAAGCAGAACACCGTTAGAACTCGTTACAGGAATGGGGTTATTCCTGTAACCACCCTCCGGCGTGAGAATAAGTCTCGGTTTGGGAGAAAGTATTGGTATATAGAGAGACAGTTAACGAGAGCAAGATGATCCATACCTTAGATGCTTACCTCTATTTATAGTTTACCATTAGGGTTTCCCTTAACTTGGGATGGGCTCCGATAAGTTAGGGATTTGCATGATCTTCCCAAAAAGTTGGGGATTTGGTTACGTAGTTTATCCATGCAGAATAGAACATTCTAGAATAAACATGTGTAATTAATTATTTATAATAAAATAATAGGTAATGACCGGGTCGGGTTAGCCGATCCGGGTCATACCTCGTCATGTCCCCCCAGTCCGAAGTTATGTAATGAAATTCATGAAATCGGAATAAAAAAGGAAAGGTCAAAATTTACCCCTTTGAGTGTAAGTTCCTCCAGTGGGGTGCCGTTATGCATTTTGAAAAAATGGCGGCGATGGGAAAGGATGTGACAGTTAAGTCATCATTAGGAAGACAACTATTCCTACCCTGTAATGACGCGTGTTCCCATCCATTTGCCTTTTCGAATTCGAAAAGTTGTCCCTCCGTATAAATAGAGTTCCTGTTGAGGGTTTTAAAATTTCATTTCTCCCTTTGTTTACAACTGCGTTCTTCAACTTCTTGAATCGAAAATGGCTTCCAAAACCGGCGAATCATGTTCCTCTGCCCAAGCAAGTGCTGATGCCCTTTATTGCAAGTGGGGACTTGTATCGTACAACAATCTCGTTCAAGATTATGGTATTAGGGCAGAATGGAATTAGGTACTGCCGTCGAAGACAGACACGGCATTTCCGTTGAAGAAAGGTAAAATCACTCTGTTTAGTGATTTTTTCAAGTTTTGTAACTTTCGATTGCCGATCACCAACTTCTGCAAGTTGGTTCTTGACCATTATCCCATCCATATTTCCCAATTGCACCCGTTAGGGTTGGTCAAACTTCGACAGTTCGAGTTTGCCTGTATCGCCTTGGGGCACATCCCTGAACTCGTCGTTTTAAGGGCTTTTTTCGTCCTTGTATGGAAATCCCCCTTTTTTACTTTTGACAGAAGGGACCCCGATGTGTATTGCTTGAGAGACATCCCTACCAGCTCCAAGGACAAAGATTGGAAGAAAAAATTCTTCTATATTGACGCTGGTGTTATCCCCGGAGAAATGCCCTGGAGGGAGATGGGGCCGAAAGACAAAGTTAAAGACGAAGGTCCCCCAGAAGATGCTTTTGTGGCAAACGCCCTGTACACAAGATTGTGTGGGCGCCCTTTCGAGTGCACAGTAATCCCTGAGGGAGCCTTGGTGAATGGTGGGGATGAACCTGCTATGGCGTGACATCAAGTTGTATCCTTCGTTCCAGAGGGATGATGAAGGTACATGTCCTTTTTTCCTTGCATATGCTTTGTTAACCATGTGTGAGATAACTATGTGTACATGCTACAGGAGAATGGAGTTTGTTTGATTTTGTCGACCCCTCGCGGCATGCTGCGTTGAAGGCCGCGGACCGCGTGCTTGGTGAACAAGAACCGGATGTCCTGAAGGTTCATTTGGAGCAGTTTTTACTGCCATCAGTGCCGGCGGACCCGGCAACTTATATTTCTAAGCCTTCCCCCAGCGGAGGAGGTAATGTTGTTGTCCTAGAGAAGAAACCGGTTAGGGTAAGAATCACCAGGAGGAAGTATATGGCCGTGGGGGCTGGTGCTTCCTCGGTTAGCGTGACTGCACCTGCTGGGAGTGCTGCTGAGTTGACAAGTCTGACCCATGTGTCGAAGAAACGCAAGACTTTTACTGTACCTGCCCTTACTGCTTTCGAAGCTATGCAAACTGCTTACGCCTTGCCACTCGGTAAGTAATTTTGCCTGTGGGTGTGATGTGGACTTAGTGTGTTATGTTACTAAACTTCAGATTTAACACAGGTTCTCCAGCAGTGGTTCAAGTTGAGGGTGTATCTACTCCCCTCATGACATCTGTGGATACCATGCCTTTCGCCACTAGCGGGCCAAACCTTTTAGAGCTTATATTTCGGGCGAGTGTTACTGCTAATGTCAGATGTACCCTTCCGCCTCCTATGCCCACTGCTACTGTGGCGATGACCACTAGTCCGGTATCTGCATCGCTGCCTTCCAGTATTACCCCCTCTTCCCTGTTTGACTCTCCTTTCAGTGTATTCCCTGCAACTGGAAAGGAAACACCTACGGTGTTTGTTTCTCACGAGGCAACTAGTGCAGGAGACACCGCCGTGAGCGATGCCGGGGGGTCCAGCAGCGGGATTGCTGATGATGGGGCTCTCTTGGGTGATGATTTGTATCTGCCCACCATCAATTGGGATCCAAATGTGTAGGATAAGCGCTACCAGCCCCGGTGGAAGATAGCCGAGTCTTCAAGGTTGATCTTTCCTCCAGTGATTCAACACTGGGTTGAGCGGGCTGAGCGGACCTACCCCCCGGCTGAGTCAGCGTATGTCGAAGGGTTAAACAATGAAAACTTGATGAATGCCACCATGGGGGATTCCGTTAGTCAGCCCCGGCGGCTTGCCAAGATCCGGCGTAGATGGATGCATGACAACAACGAGCTCCATCAAGCTCGGGCTATTATTCAGGAGTTGAAAGATGAGAAGTACCGCTTGGAGAGTCAAATCCAAGCCGCTGGGTTGAGGGAGAGTAGGTTTTTATCGGAGAAGAACAAGGTGGAGGATGACCTAAAGCGGGTGACTACCAACCTTGGTGAGGAGAGGATCTTATAGGCTCGTGACATAGCGGAGAAGGATCGGGTCCTTGCTCATGCTAAAACTGTTCAAGAAGAATTGGAGCGTAAAGCTATTACTGAAGACCAAAAGGTGAGAACTGAAATGTCTGCTCAGGTGGAAAAATTCTGAATTGACACTGACTTTGTGTCTCAGATGCAGGAACGGTACCAAGCTTTGACTGTTGAGGTAGAAACATCTAACGCCAAGGCCCGAGCCAAACAAGCTGAGTTGGAGGAGCGGGAAGATCAACTTAGAAAACTTCAGCAACAATGTGACTCCCTTGTTTCTAAAAAGAATGAGCTTGCTCAGTCTTCCGCCGTCCATCAGGCACGCCTTAAGGAGGCAGAAAGTGCCCTGGAGCATTCAAACGCCGAGGTGGATAGCCTAACTGACCAACTGGCTACTTTGCGGGGTGATAGGAATTGGCTAATAACCAATGGCCTGGTTGGGGCGTTTGAGTATCTCCGTCAATCGGAGTCATTCACCGCTTTGTTGGACCGTCTTTCTACCGCCGCCTATCAGTCTGGCCACCATGATGGTGTGTATAAGGGCTACTTTGAATGTCAACAATCAGAGAAAATTACTCCCGCCTTCCACACAACCAGATGTAAACTCCAGGGATATATGGCAGACGCTCTTGAAGCAGCGTGCAACGATCCGCTACCCGCGTATGAGGATTTAACGAAGAAAGTTGCTGAAGATGGCGTGGATGCCTTACGCTTGATGCTGGAACCAGTAGAGGAGTCAGAGCAGGAATGAGTGTTTTCGTTTTGTTTAATATGTACACTATTCCTCAGATCTTTTGTAAGAACACTGTTTTAGTTGGTTTTTGCGCAAATAGTTGATTTGCTTGTCAGACATTTAATGCTAATGTAATGATTGACGACGCCGCTGTTCGTCTGAAATGTGGCGATTTGACATGTCATGATGGCTTTGTATTAATTATGATGTCCTCATTACTGCCAAAATGTTTAAGCTTCTCTAAATTAAGTTGCTTTTTTCCAAATTTGGTAATCCGAAAAGATGAGTCAGAGGTGCTATAAACAGAGGCTTTCCGACATTTTCTTACGATTGGATGCAGCCGACGGTCTGATTAATCTCCAAATTCCGGTGACGGAGGAGATGATCAGAGGAACGGATGTGCCTTCTGATGATGCTTTACCCCGGGTTAGCCAGTCTTGTAAAAGCGTCATTTATGAGGGGCCTGCAAAAACTGATGCAGGTGCCGCCTCACTAACGGTCGATACTCTGATGGGAGCTTTTCCACCGGATCATATTCAACGCTGTGAGCTGGTGTACGAATGGCGTCGTGGTGGCCGTTCTGGTAAAAACCAGGTTGGTGATCGGGAGGTGGTGGCTCTTCCGGTGGATGAGGAGAATGTTGACGACTTGATTGTTGATCCTCACCCATTGGAATATTATGGTGTGGTGTTGCACACCCCTGCAGAGGTGAGAGCAACGCTTTCCCAGAAGTAGATGTTTAGAACATGTTCATTTTTGTTCCCGTATGTTGGTATTTAGCAACAGGGACAAGTACTTGGTTTTTTGTAAAATAGTTGTATGTATTTATTACCAAAATACCCATCTTTTTGTAGTGGTTAGTGTATCTATTACCAAGATACCCACTCTTAGCGCTGTATATGTATGATCCTTTAACATATGTGAAAAATGTTTCGTGTCAAGGATGCTTTTTTACCGTTATTTGCAGTTTAAATGCGATGGTAATTGTTCGTACCGTAAAGTGCACTATGGATGCGATGGTAAAAGTTATTGTGCATGTAAGTAATGAGAGATAATCATAAAAAAGAAAGGAACTTTTATTAACTCAATACTTAAAAAGAGACATCGTTGGAGATGGATTACACTTGTTTGCAAAAAGGAAAAACAATCACAGCCGCCGTTAGGGGCAAGGTACTACATATAACATTTTTTCAATTGGGCCGCGTTCCAGCTACGTGGAACCGCGGTACCATCTAGCCTAGATAGGCGATAGGCCCCTTTGCCTAGGTCTTCTTGGATGACGTAGGGGCCTTCCCAGTTGGGTCCCAATTTGCCCGAGGGTTCCGCTCTACTGGCCTCATTATCACGCATGACATACTCGCCCTCCTTGAAAGTGTGCTGAGCCACGCGCTGATTATAGTATTTTTCCAGGGTCTTCTTGTACTTTTCTTCGCTGATTGCGGCTTCCTCACGCCTTTTTTCGAGCATATCCAGGCCTTCCCTTAGGATCCTGTCATTGTCGTTATTAGTGGTAAGACACCGTAGCGAGGGCAAACCAACTTCCGCGGGTATCATTGCTTCCGCGCCATAGATCAGGCTGAAGGGGGTTTCATTGTTACTTGTCTTAGGCATTGTTCAATGTGCCCAGAGGACATTTGGTAGTTCTTCCACCTAGGAGCTTCCTTCATAACCTAGCCTTCTTTTTATGCCATCCAGCAGACTCCGGTTTGCCCGCTCCACCAGGCCATTTCCATGGGAATTGATTTGTACAAAATGCAACACATAAATTACATCAAATAAGGCATAAAACTAACCTTTTTTTAGTACTAATGTTGGAAAAGTGTGCTTTTGTCTTCCTTTTGTATTTTCAGGGCTAAATGAGCTTAAATGAACAAAAGAAGCAAAAATGCAGCCAAATCTAACAATAATACAAGAAAAGGAATAAACATGGCATGTCCGACCCCTCGACAGTATCTCCCCAAGCAAAAACAAGAGAACAGAAGGTTGAACACGCCCCGTGCTCACTGAGCACGGGTGCGTGCCGGAGTGTGTGCAGAAAAGACAAAGTTGTAGAAGCTTCTATCACCCACCACAGGGGCGTGCCCAGCGGACACGGGGTCGTGGTCAACGCAAAGATTCGTAGAATCTAGGCAAATCTTGATAGTACAGATACGTTTCAGCACACGGGGTCGTGCCCAGCGGACACGGGGGCGTGGTCAACTAATGCAGACAAACTGCAATTAATGAAGAAAGAGAAGATGGGTGGACACGGGGCCTTATCCGGGCTTCTGTGCAGGCTATAAATAGGGGTGCTTGGCTCGTTTGCAAACCATCCCTTGGCAAACCACCTCTCTCATACTTCACCCACCCACCACCACCATCACAACCCACATCCACCACCATCATCCATCATAGAGTGTGTGAGTAGTCTCTGGATCCAAGATTGATCGTAAGAATTCTTGACAATCAAAGGCCATGTTTGCCTAAGTCTCTTACATCACTTGGTGAAGACAAGTGTTTAGTGTAATACTTTTTATTTTTAATCTTTTCGCACTTTTTATTTGGTTATATATTAATGACTTTAATAACTAGTTTCTTATGTTGAAGGTGAATCTTCCTTATCGTTTGTCCGTGGTGTCTTGGCATTATTTTAGTGTCTATTTAAAATAAAAGATTTTCACCATTCATATCTCCACGGTCTATATGGAGATATGTTGGCTAGCTGGTCGGGGGTTAAGGGAACGGTTTGGTAAGAGTCTTGCCTTGTTCAGTGTATAGATCATGCAAGGACCTGGGTCAAGTTTAGTAGGACCTCCTACAATACCCACTGGTATTGGATAGCGGGGGTCCGAACTCCTTGATCCCCTCATATGTAAACTACTATTAAAATTTTAACCCAGCTATTTAGGATTGTATCCCTGCTGACTCAAATTACTTAGCCGAGGGTAACGTCACCATCAAAAGAGGGGCCTACCACAATATGCATTAATAACTTAATTAAGTATCTTTCAATAATCCAACCCTTTAGAATTGTATCCTTGATGACTCAAACTACTGGGTGGGTTGAGGGTAACGTCACCTTCAAAAGAGGGGCCTACTACTATAACTAAGATAATCTCTTAAAAAATGCAAAAGTGTGGAAATAATCAAAGGTTACACTAAATACGAGTCGGATCCAAGTGATTCATCTTGTCTATCTGTTTTTATTTTTATTTTTATTTTTCAGCATTTTTAGTTTTTATTTTCTAGTTTAAAACCTTTTTCTAAATTTTTGATTTGATTAGACGTTGAGGATAAACCGGTACTAAAAGCTCTTGTGTCCTTGGACGACCATGGTATCTTACCAACACTATACTACGCTCACGATGGGTGCAATTGCCCATATGTGTGTCTAGTGTTAGTAAATATCGTGTTTTATAAATTTAAAACTTGGCTAAAAGTGTTAAAAATGGCTTAAAATATACATTAAAAACTATATAACACTCACACGCACCAAGTTTTTGGCGCCGCTGCCGGGGACACAAGGATTTTAAGAAAGTTAGGAATCAATGGCCTAATCAGTTTTTCAAAACCTTTTTAAAACGCGCGCATTTTTCTGCATTTTAGTTAGTTTTTGCATTTACAGTAGCCTGAACACGGGACCGTGCTCATTGAACACGCCCCGTGTTCCACAAAACCAGTAACTTCAATTAAAATGCCCAGATACAGAATCTAAACACGGGCCGTGCTCACTGAACACGTGGCCGTGTCCAGCCTCTGTTTCCGTTTTTATTTTTGTTTTCTGGTCTCGAGACTCTGTTGGGATCTGCTGAGTGATTCTTATGGATCAATACTCAGGAGGTTACAACTACACATATGAGGAGGATGATTATAGGGAAGACTATTGCACCATTTGTGGTGACCCGCACTCGGTTCAATATTGTGACTTATTTCAACCATCCACTTCATACACCTACTATGAGGAGCCCAGGTACGAGCCATCAACTTCATACACATCCTATGAAGACCCAAGGTATTAACCTTCTCCCTCATACTCATATTTTGATGAACCAAGGTATGAGCCTTCATACTCATACTTTGAGGAACCAAGATATGAGCCACCACCTTCATATGCTTATTATGAAGAACCATGGCGTGAACAACCACCCTCATATGAGTATTATGAAGAACAAAATTTCGACCCTTATCCATCATATACTTACAATGAAGAACAATGGTGTGAACCATCTACTTCTTATGAGTATTATGAGGAACAAAGGATCGAACAACCGGATTCAAGCTTTGAGGATCCTGATCCTTACTCTATCACCGACATAGCCGATAGGATAATAGAAAATTTTAAAACTACCGAACGATGCATAAAAGAATCTCGCGCAAGGGAAGAGGAGTCCCGCGCAAGAGAAGAATTAAATAAAAAAGAGATAGTTGAAAATGTAAAAATTGAAGAACAAATAAGTTAAAAACCAACACATGAGTTAAACAACGAAAAAGGTGAGTCCGACAATGATAAAATTCAAGAAGATTCTAATTTTGAAGAAATTAATCTCTTGTCATCTTCTTTCGAAAATCATTGTTTAGTTCCCACTCATGCCAAGTTTTTAAAAGAGTTAAACACTAACACTGAAATTGACGAACGGTAAGCATTAAGTTAACTAATGATCAAACTTCGCTAATAAAAGAAGATCCATTTGAAATTAACATTACACCGGTTCCATGTTTTTTTTCAAAATTCATTTATTAGTAATATCACAATCGATAAAGATCTTGGTGTTAACAAAATGCCAAACTACATTTTCAAAAAATTAAGTATTGGATATTTTTCTCCACTTCAAATACCCATTTTTCTATCTAATCGGAAAGTAATAAAATCAATCGGTGTAGTTGAGGATGTCTTGGTTCAAACAAATCAAATGGTAATCCCAACCGACTTTCTCATCCTTGATGACGCTCCTCCAGTGTTGGGACGACCTTTTGTGAAAACACACAAAGCTTTGATTAATCGGAAGAAAAACAACTTACCCATTCAATTAGGGGCCTTCAAAAGGTGTGTCGATCTTGAACGATCAATAAAATATCCAATCGGCAATGACGACCCCCCAATTGAAGATGAGCCAGAACCACCCGATAAGGAAGGTCTAGCCAAGAACCCTTATAAACGTGGCGCACCACGGAGGCATTCTGCAGAACTATCCTTAGTTTTAGATTAGTTTAACTTTTATGTTTTCTAGTTTAGTTTTAATTTTCAGGAATAAAACACACTCGAAATGGTGGAGGCTACTAAGGGAAACTTGAACCCACACCCCATGCACAAAAACAGAGCCTCCCAACAATTTTTCTTCATTACAACAAGTTCAGCACGGGGTCGTGCTCACCCCAACACGCCCCGTGCCCGAGGTTCTGCAGAAAATGCCAGTTCAGGTAACTGGACACGGGGTCGTGCTCACTGAACAAGCCCCTGTGCCCAGCCTTCTGTTTAAATTTGATACTAGCAGTCTGACCACGGGGCCGTGCTCAGCCTACACACCCCGTGTTCAGCTACCCAGGAACATAAAATCTTGTTTTTAACACACCTTTTACACATTCAATCAACCTAAAAACTTATTTTTGGGACACATTGAGGACAATATGTAATTTAAGTGTGGGGGGATGCTAAAACCTTGAATTTTGCAAGTCCTAATTACAAGCCTTACACAAAACTCTATTGGAACCGCTAAACACCCCAAATTTTTTCAAAAATTTTTCATTTTTTTAACTTGTTTTGGTTGAATTTGGGAGTAACAAGTTCTAAAAAAGGTTATACTTTTACAAATTTACAACCAATAGCGTCATGATAAAAAGAACAAACATAAGAAAATTATGAAAAGGCATAACAAATCTAGTTAAAATTTGATTATATATACTTGATCACATAAAAACCCATTCCCACAAAAAGTGAGTTTTGAGCCTTTATTGAGCATACAAATACACATCTTTAAATCAAATGCTCATTTTTCGTTTCTTGTGTGAATAGCCGCTTGGTTTCTTACAACTCTAGAACTTGCCACAACAATACATTCCCGGTCCTTACCAACTTAAACCCAAGTAAGTAAATGATGGAGGCATTAGGACTAACCCTTTTTATTTCAACACCATTATTTTTTTTACCACCAATCCAAAATCCCCCTAGTTAACCCCTTTGAGCCTAAACCTTTTCATTTCTTAACCCAAAACAAACACCCTTTTACCCACCAAAACCCTTTTTCATTTTAAACTCTTTATTTTAGTAACAAAGCTCGGTTTTCTTGTGACTTTATCACCAAAAAAAAAAATCATAGAGAAGAAAAAAAAATAATGAAGTTAGAAATAAACAAACAAAGCTCATCAAAAGAAGGCTTGTTTGAATAAATGCTTCATTAAAATAAAAAGTCACAAAAACAAAATGTTTTACGAAAACCGACGTTTTTTTTACACCTTTCGCCCTTTTCTACTAATCACTAACCCAACCACCTACCTTTAATCCAAGCCTAACCCTTCCCCAAAGTCATCTTAATATTTACAAAGGTGTATAGTTAAAAAGGAGGAGGATTGATTGCTTGGCAAGCATATGGTAGAAGTAAGTTCAATGCCGCTCTTGAGTGTTTCACAAAAATACATCTTCGGCCGAGTGTTGAGTGATCCCCCGTGAGGTATGTGAACTTGTATATAAATGGAATTTTAAAGAGGCATGTTATGCCCAAATAAATAATTTCTCTTATGTAATGTTTTAAATAAATCATGACGAATAGGATTGTAAATATAGTAAAAATAAAACCTAATAAAGAATCTTGGAATCCCGACACTCTATGACAAGCCCAAAAACCTTCTCTTCTACCCATTCCATTTAGGTGTGTAAGCCACAAAATAAAGAGTTTTGCTTGAGGATAAGCAAAGATTCAATTGTGGGGGTATTTGATGTGTACAAAATGCAACATATAAATTACATCAAATAAGGCATAAAACTAACCCTTTTTTAGTACTAATGTTGGAAAAAGTGTGCTTTTGTCTTCCTTTTGTATTTGGGTTAAATGAGCTTAAATGAACAAAAGAAGCAAAATTGCAGCCAAATCTAACAATAATACAAGAAAAGGAATAAACGTGGCATGCCCGACCCCTCGGCAGCATCCCCCCAAGCAAAAACAAGAGAACAGAAGGCTTAACACGCCCCGTGCTCACTGAGCACGGGGGCGTGCCCAAGTGTCTGCAGAAAAGACAAAGTTGTAGAAGCTTCTATCACCCACCACGGGGACGTGCCCAGCGGACACAGGGCCGTGGTCAATGCAAAGATTCGCAGAATCTAGGAAAAATCTTGATAGTACTGATACGCTTATGCACACGAGGTCGTGCCCAGCGGACACGGGGGCGTGGTCAACTAATGCAGACAAGCTGCAATTAATGAAGAAAGAGAAGATGGGTGGACACGGGGCCGTGTCCGGGCTTCTGTGCAGGCTATAAATAGGGGTGCTTGGCTCATTTGCAAACCATCCCTTGGCAAACCACCTCTCTCATACTTCACCCACCCACCACCACCATCACAACCCACATCCACCACCATCATCCATCATAGAGTGTGTGAGTAGTCTCGGGATACAAGATTGATCGTAAGAGTTCTTGACAATCAAATGCCATGTTTGCCTAAGTCTCTTACATCACTTGGTGAAGACAAGTGTTTAGTGTAATACTTTTTTATTTTTAATCTTTTCGCACTTTTTATTTGGTTATGTATTAATGACTTTAATAACTAGTTTCTTATGTTGAAGGTGAATCTTCCTTATCGTTTGTCCGTGGTGTCTTGTCATTATTTTACTGTCTATATAAAATAAAATATTTTCACCATTCATATCTCCACGGTATATATGGAGATATGTTGGCTACCTAATCGGGGGTTAAGGGAACGGTTTGGTAAGAGTCTTGCCTTGTTCAGTGTATAGATCCTGCAAGGACCTGTGTCAAGTTTAGTAGGACCTCCTTCAATACCGACTAGTATTGGATGGCGGGGGTCCGAACTCCTTGATCCCCTCATATGTAAACTATTATTAAAACTTTAACCCGGCTATTTAGGATTGTATCCCTGCTGATTCAAACTACTTAGCCGAGGGTAACGTCACCTTCAAAAGAGGGGCCTACCACAATATACATTAATAACTTAATTAATTATATTTCAATAATCCAACCCTTTAGGATTGTATCCTTGCTGACTCAAACTACTAGGTTGAGGGTAACGTCACATTCAAAAGAGGGGCCTACTACTATAACTAAGATAATCTCTTAAAAAATGCAAAAGTGCGGAAATAATCAAAGGTTACAATAAATACGAGTCGGATCCAAGTGATTCATCTTTTCAATCTGTTTTTATTTTTATTTTTATTTTTCAGCATTTTTACTTTTTATTTTCTAGTTTAAAACCTTTTTCTCAATTTTTCATTTGATTAGACGTTTAGGATAAACCGGTACTAAAAGATCTTGTGTCCTTGGATGACCTCGGTATCTTACCAACACTATACTACGCTCACGATGGGTGCACTTGCCCATATGTGTGTCTAGTGATAGTAAATATCATGTTTTATAAATTTAAAACTTGGCTAAAAGTGTTAAAAAGGGCTTAAAATATACATTAAAAACTATATAACACTTACACGCATCAGGGATGTGCTACAGATGTGAAGTTTGTTGAATCTGAAGTTCGGCATACCAATCCTGCAAGACCCTATCGGTGAACTGCGTTCCGTTGTCACTTACCAAGTATAGCGGTAATCCAAATCGACACACAATGTGCTCCCAGAGGAACTTGTTTGCGTTTTCAGCGGTTATTTTAGCCAGAGGTTTGGCTTCGACCCACTTGGTGAAATTGTCGATTGCCACGATAAGGTATTTTAGCTTCCCAGGGGCCAGCGGGAATGGCCCCACGATGTCTACCGCCCGTTTCTGGAAAGGTCATGCCGCTGTAACTGGGATTAAGTTATTCTTGGGACGAAGTGTTTGAGGAGCAAATTTTTGGCAACTACGGCTCCTTCTGAGTTCCTCTACCGCATCTTCATGCATCCCGGGCCAATAATACCCGGCGCTATGGATTTTGGCCACAACTTCCCGGGGTCCAGCGTGGATGCCACTTATGCCCGAGTGTATTTCTTGGATTAGATATTTTGCCTCTGCTGGGGATACACACCGTAGTAGCGGTCCCAAGTATGATTTCCTGTATAGGACACCATTGTTGACTTCATATTGTAATGCCTTGGTTTGTATCTTTTGGGCTTCGCCCCTGGCAGAAGGTAATTCACCTTTTGTGAGGAACTTTAGTATGGGGGTGTACCAACAGGGTTCTTCTGCCTTGATGGCGGAAACTTCTCGGGGTTCAATAGAAGGCATTTGCAACGTTTCTACCTTCACTTCTCTTTCCATACCCGAAGTGGCAAGTTTACTCAAGGCGTTTGCTATTTGGTTTTTTCCTCTGTGGACGTGACTAAGCATTACATTGTCAAAGGAAGCTATGAGCTCCTTTGTTCTAGCCAAATATTTTGCCATTGATTCGTCCTTGGCCTCATAAGTCTCGTTTACTTGATTATTGACTAGCAAAGAGTCGACGTAGCGTCAACTCTTGTGGCTCCCATAGATTGGGTTATCCTCAAGCCCGCGACTCGGGCTTTTTCGCCCGGCTTCTTCTTCCGGGCGGTCTTGATAGCTCTTCCACCGGCTCTTCATCCGGAATATCTTCGTTCACCTCGGTGTTTCGAGCGTCGAAGGTTGGCGTTTCGGGTTCACCCGACTCGTTTATTTTGGACCTCTTTGACGGCCGTTTATTTCCCGACCGACCACTCGGAGTAGAGATGTTGGCCCATTTGTGGATATGGCGATGGATTTTCCAACACCTTAGGTACGGGAAATGGCCATTACCATCTGTATACTCGACCAACGCCGCTTGCGTAATGTCTTCGTCCTTGCTTCCACTTTTTCATCCGGCAAAAGTGCGTTGGTACACGGTTTGAAAGTTCGTGCATTTTTTGTTTATATCGGTCCACTTGCCCGATATAGAGTCCGGTGGGCGGTAGTCTTCTCCTTTACCCATGAGATCGAAAAAAAGATCTCGTATTCGGGCCCAAAAAACGGATCTACTTTGATTGTTTGCTACAAAAAAGTTATAATTAATTAGTCTAAAATTAAAAAAAAACTGAAATAAAAACAAAATATATAAAAAACAGAAAATTAATTAAAAAAACTGAAAATAAATAAAAACAAAAAATAATTAAAAACAGAATATATAAACTGAAAAATAAATAAAAACAGAAAATAAATAAAAAAACTGCAAAAAAAAAAAGAAAAAAACAGGAAAAAACACAAAAAACACAAAAAACACAAAAAAAAAAACGGGAAAAACAGAAAAAAATAAAGGAATTTAAAAAAAAAATACCTATAACCGGGTCCTCCGACTCATTGATCCAAGCGCGGGTTAACGCATACTCCTCATCGGACTCCCATGATATCACATTTTTTTCGCTCGGGTGGTGGTTTCCGCTTTCTTTTTATGTGGCCGTTTTCCTTTTCATTTTTGCGTCTCCGCTACTTTGGGTTGTGTTTCCGGAACAACATCGGGTTCGTGTAGTGGGGAGCCGAAAGCTTGAGCCGGCCCGAACGCTTGAGACGACCCCATTCCATCGGTGTTTTGATTCGGGTTCCACCAGTAGAGATTCGGGTCCATGATAGCGGTTGGTTCAAAAGATTCATGAACCCGGGATTTTGTTGATTGTAATCGAGAAAACCGGAGCCGAAAGGGTTGGGTTGAGTGGGAATCGGCAACACGGGGCGAGTAGGATTACCACTCTGGTTTGGGTCCGCACTTGATCGGGGAGGAATGAAGCCATGGTAGAATGGATGCATTGTATAAAAAAATTATGGATTTCTAAAAAATTGGTAAAGAGAATGAGTGTTTGAGTGTGTGTGGATTTAAAAATATAGGAAAAGGGGTATTATTTAAAGGAAAGTTTGAAAAATAATTGATTTTTTTTTACCTTTATGACCATTACAACGGTCAAAAAAAAAAAACAAATTCATCAAAGATAACGCCGCTATAATAATCGCGCCAGTGAAATTTTTTGGGGCATGGCGCCCTTCGTGGCGGTGTGCAGCGTCGCCATACGGCGCTATGGGGCTGCATACCGCCCCACTACAGAGGCTCTAATAATAATAAGAAAAGATAAATAAAATAGTAAGCTGCAAAATGGTCCCTGAGGTTTGGTCACTTTAGTCCAAAACTCAAATCTTTTAAATCTGGGTCCCTATGGTTTTAATTTTGTTGCGATTTTCATCCAAAAGCAAAATTTGCTCATATTTTTCAGTAAACATCCAACTTTTATGTCTTTTTCCTCCCTTTTAATGAAGGGCAAAATGGTCTGTTAAGTAAAATTATAAGGGAGGAAAAAGAAAAAAAAACTGGATGTTAATTGAAAAATCTGAGCAGATTTTGCTTTTGAATGAAATGACAACAAAATTGAAATCATAGGAACCCAGATTCAAAGGATTTGAGTTTTGGACTAAAGTGTCCAAAATGACCAAACCTCGGGAACCATTTTGATAGTTTACTCTAAATAAAAACAGGGTAACATACAAAGGAAAAAAATGTATACAAAAACATAATAAAAAAGAAAATTGGAAAAGCATCCAACTCTATGCAACACGAATAAGCAAATGGTACTGCGTAGCAGTTTGGAATCGATACCTATACCGAATTTTTCGAATCGACTTATTTTTGGTACCGATTTGGTATCAACATTTAGCGTTTTCGGTACCGGTACTTACTGGTTTCTACCTTTAAATACCAGTCTGTTTCGCTACCAAACCGTACCGTACCAGGTATTTTCGGATCGGTATCCATTTTTTAAAATTTTCGGTACCAGTACCAGCTGCTACCGAGCTCACCCCTACAACTTAGCCAACTCATTTGTTGTTGACCATGTTTCAGTATTCCTTCCAACAGAGTCTAGGGCTGTAATCCAGCAAAGTTAGGTTGAGCTCGAGCTCAAACTTGAACTCAAACAAGTTAGCTCGGTTCGGCTCATTTATTTTATTAAACTGAATAGTTGAGCTCGAGTTCGGCTCGTAAAATGTTTTCATCAAATCAAGCCAACTCGTTAACTATTTTATTTTTAGTAAATATTGATAACATAAAAAAACTACATATACATCTATATGCATTATGTTTATTTTTCTAATATTTTAAAGATCGAAAGGCATATTAAAAGTATTACATGTATAATTATTGTTATGTTCTCATGTTTCTATATGTTATTGATTAATCTATACATTAATAAAAACAAACTTTGGTCACCTGTTCTTCACTTAGGCTATTAATTGTCACGTGGCATTTGCTTTGGCCTTCTTTAGTGTATTTAGGAGGGAAAACATTACGACCTCCTTTATTCCATTTGATTCTTTTTATACGTTTCACTTCACTTCACAAAACATAATACTCATGTCACACCCTGGCTTTGCAGAAGCGTGGTTAATTTGGTGTGACTTCTTAATACCATAGCTTAACCATAACAAAGCTATATGAAATAAAACCATGCAAGATCATCCATTCGATTAAGTTTTAAAAACCAAATACAATAACATTGTCTTAACGGAAACACATCCTAACGACATAAACATTGTTCAACAAACATAACATAAGCATAGTTTAAGGACTGTGACTTGTCCAGGAAAGAGTCACATTCCCTAAACCCGGATGACCTCGTAACTAGTGCAGCGGGAAAACGTGTCATACCGCGCCAGATCCTTTAATTCCCTGCAATACATGTAAGTTGAAAAATCAACAATAATGTTGAGCGAGTTCATGTGTAAGTGAGTAAATAAACCTTTGTAAGTATAAGAAAATCCTGGTATGTAGCACATAAGGGAATTGAGATCACCAATGGTTTGCAAGGCCACTGATATGTGTGAAGTGCAAGTAGGGAGACTCAAACCTAGCAGATTTATGCGTCGGGCACAAAGTCACCCCGAGGTCCGTTTCTAGTTTGGCTTGGGGCTGGGCTCGCTACACCCAGATAGATCTACCGCTCCTGTCACTCGGTCCTACCATGAGGACTAATGGCCTCATGTTGCTCCTACCCACTCACATGATCTAAGTAGTAAACCTCCTTACGCACCATACCATGTATAAAGTACTTGTAATCAAGTAACATGTATTTCACCCCCGTAGTTTAGAAAACTGAAAACAGTTAAGAGAAAAGGGGGACATGAACTCACAGTGGTGCGTCTCTACCAAGTATACCTCCAAATCAAGCAACTGTGTGACGACCTACACGTACTAACTCTATTAAACGGACGGCCGTGCCTTAGCTTAAGGTTTAAGTTTTTGGGAAATAGTTAGGCAACTATTTCGTGTTTATATTTTTGTAAATACTTGGTAATTATTCTCCTTCCCAAGGATGGGGGATTTAATACATGCGTGTTCGTAACATTCGAATTACACTATTAAGTCTCACTAAATATATTTTATTTCTAACTCCAAAATATAAATATTCTTCCCAAAAATATTATATTTTAATACATGTGATTCTCCCAAAATAATACTTAGTAATATTATTTTTACTCTAAAAATAATATTTACGTAGTTCACAAAATAATCATAAACATTTACACAAGTGATGTTGTGAAAAATATATATTTACTAAATACATATATTTATCACGTTTTATTTTGTGAAATCCCACCTCCGATATTTTGTAAATAAGTCGTGGCGAAACTTGTGTTTTGAAAACAAGTCGAAAAATGTATTTCTAACACTTGTGGTGAAAATATTTCTAAGTGTTAGGTTTTTGGAAAATTTTGCCAGAGTTTCCCCTGTAACTGGAGGTGGCCACGCTTTTAAGCGTATCATTTTCTTTTATAAATCAAACCAACAATCTTCTTATTCAATCAAAACAATGTTCAAAGCATCAACTAGTCAAAATATATATAAATCGCATAAATTACATGAACTTGTGATTTATCCAAAATATGAAGTAAATCCCAATATTTTTAGTGGATCTTTTGTATAAACCAATCCCGGTTTCGTAAAATCCTTGTTTTTAAAGGAATTCCATCTTTACAACTTCTTGTAAAATTTGACAAAACAATTTCCTTGTCGAAACTTAGTGTTACACAAGTGTTTACACACTTGTGTGTTTACTAAAATCATTCTTGTTTATGAAAGATGCGTCTTTAAAAGTATGTTTTCTCTTGACACGTGGTCCTTTGAAAATACCGTTTGTAGATCCATAGATCTACTAGTTTTAAACACTATTTCATAAGTAAAATCATTTTTACACAAGTTCAAGTTTGATGTGTGGTAGAGTTTCATCACTTAACCCTTGTTACACTTAAACAAGCTTTATGTCATAATCCATGATCATGACCAATCCGGGTTAAACGATGATCCGAGCTACCACAACATAGATCGGGCCTAAATAACCACACAAATCAAATACTACAAGATTTACACAACATTCAAGCTTTTAACCATCATTTTTAGTGTTTTTAGTAGACTTTCATGCTTCATCTTGTATGTTTGCGACTTTTAACCGTTACATATCATTTTAACCACTTTAAAATAGTTCGAGAGTGTGATTTAAGCAACTTACTACTAGCTCGAGGCTAGGGAAGAATCTAGACGCAAAATGAGAGGATAAAAGCAATGGGGTGAGGTCCTTCGCGTTCCGAATGCACCAAGCTTCCTTATGTGAGATCCTTAACACTTGTATGATCTTGTAATAGCTTGATGGAAATCGAAAGATGGATGGATGGTTGTGGGGGGTTCGGCCGAGAGTAGTTGAGAGGAGAGGGAGTAGTGTGAAACTCCTAAGTGTGGTGGAAAGTTATGTTGTGTTATACCTTGATCTTATAGACAATTTACATGATCATTAACCAATGGATTTAGTGCTAGCTAGATATTAAACACACAAGATTATTATAATCAAATAAAGGACAAGAGGTGTCCCCTTGGGGACCGAATTCGTAAAAGGGGGGGGGGGGGTAATCCGGTTCCATTTCAACTAACATTAGGTAATTAGTTAAGTTAAGTTTAGTTAGTTTAGGGATTAACCCGGTTACTAGTGTCTCATGCGTTACAACGGGTGTTAGGGTATTCAGGGACCCTAACTAGCTCAGAAAAAGAAAAACTATGTTAATGACAAAATTTTTATGTTCCGGATATAATCCGGTTGTTCGGTTGGATAGTAATCCGTTAAAGCGTTAAACAAGCTTTAAAGTGTCGTTATTATTATTTTTAGTGACACAACTTATTCCTCCAAAGTGTCGGGAATATTTTCCTCATGTTTTGGCACTTTATTGAGTAGCTAGAAGCTGGATTGTTTATTAAAGTGCTGAGTTTTTGTGCTTAGAGCACGTTTTAGGCACATCCAGTCATTGTAACTTATTCCTAGAGACGCAGTTCTACAACCCTTGTATCCCTACACTCACCACTAGTGTAGTAAAATATTTCTGGCTCATACAGGCCTTAGAGGCAGTGTCTGCCTGATGCTGGCTTTATCAGCATGTTCAATAGGTTATCCGTTTATAGTGCTACTGTGCTTTTTGTGCATCATGTTTGTCACTAAGGTTCAGCATGTAAATAATGTAGTGACGGTAAGTAAAGTATGATGCAGGTATATGCATGTATCAGAAATCAAGTAGCAGTTCATCAGTAATTTCAAACAAGCACAGTAATTAAGCAGTAATTAATTGTTAATTAAGTCGTACGGATACCTGGTTTAGTGAGGGTTGTCACATTCTCCCCCCGTTAGAAAAATTTCGTCCCGAAATTTTAAGTTCTGCTTGTAGATGCAGGGTTCTTAGGAAATAGGTGGGGGTATTTCTCTTTCATCCGGTCCTCACGCTCCCAGGTGTATTCAGGACCATGTCTGGCATTCCAACGAACTTTGACGAGCTTGACACTGCTCCGGCGGGTCTTGTTTACTTTCCAATCCGTTACCTCAACCGGTTCTTCAACGAAATGAAGCGTGTCGTCAACATGAATCTCGTCGATGGGAATGGCAATGGTATCTTGAGTTGGACTTTTCTTCAGGTTGGATACATGAAATGTATCGTGAACTGAATGGAGTTCAGCAGGTAGGTCCAACTTGTATGCTACTAGTCCTATTCTTTCCAAAACTCTGAAAGGACCAATGTAGCGCGGATTTAACTTTCCACGCTTTCCGAAGCGTGCCACACCCTTCCAGGGTGAAACTTTCAATAAAACCATATCTCCAACTTGGAATTCCAAGTGTTTCCGGTTTGGATCTGCATAGGCTTTCTGTCTTTCACGAGCTGCTTCGATGCGTTTTCGGATCTGCGCAATCTTGTCTGTCGTCTCTTGGACGATTTCGGGACCAACAAGCTGTCTATCACCTGCGTCAGCCCAACATAGGGGTGATCGACACTTGCGTCCGTAAAGAGCTTCGAATGGCGCGGCACCAATACTGGTGTGGTAGCTGTTGTTGTATGAAAATTCGACCAAAGGCAAATGCTTATCCCAGCTACCGCCCAAATCCATAACACACGCTCTCAGCATGTCTTCCAAAGTCTGTATCGTTCGCTCGCTTTGACCGTCAGTTTGCGGATGGAACGCAGTGCTCAGATTTAATTGCGAGCCAAAAGCTTCTTGGAAGGATTGCCAAATCCTTGACACAAACCTTCCGTCTCTATCAGAGATGATCGAGAGAGGCACTCCATGACGTGCGACGATCTCTCTCATGTAAATTTCAGCCAATTTGCTCGTATTATCCTTCTCTCTGATAGGTAAGAAGTGTACTGACTTTGTTAATCGATCCACTATTACCCAAATAGTGTCATGGCCTCTTGGCGTTCTTGGAAACTTTGTAATAAAATCCATGGAGATTTGTTCCCATTTCCACTTGGGAATCTCGGATTGTTGCAGAAGTCCTGAAGGCTTCTGATATTCGGCTTTAACCTTAGCGCATGTTAAACATTTGCTCACATAAACAGCAACATCGCCTTTCATCCTAGGCCACCAATAATAATCTTTGAGATCCTGGTACATCTTATCCGCTCCAGGGTGGATAGAGTACCGCGACTTGTGAGCTTCATCGAAAATAACTTTCCTTAAACCTCCAAACAAAGGAACCCAAATCCTTTTCTCAAAACATAACGTTCCTTCCTCGTTTGGTACCAGTAGCTTCTCCATCCCACGGAGATATTCTTCTTCAAGGTTTCCTTCCTTGAGAGCTTCTTTCTGCGCGGCACGAATGCGCAAGGAAAGATCGGTTCGGATAATCATTTCTAAAGCCCTAAACCTTATGGGCTTGATCCTCTCTTTTCGACTCAGGGCGTCGGCGACCACATTCGCCTTCCCTGGATGATACTTTATCTCGCAATCGTAATCATTTAACAACTCAACCCATCGTCTTTGCCTCATATTCAGCTCCTTCTGGTTGAATATGTGTTGTAGGCTCTTGTGATCTGTAAAAATTGTACACTTTGTACCATAAAGGTAGTGTCTCCAGATCTTTAATGCAAAAACCACTGCGCCAAGTTCCAAATCATGTGTGGTATAGTTCTTTTCATGTACTTTCAATTGACGTGATGCGTAAGCAATAACCTTTTGGCGTTGCATCAACACACAACCCAATCCTTGACGCGAAGCGTCACAGTATACCACAAAATCATCTGTACCTTCCGGTAGTGCTAAGATTGGCGCATTGCAGAGCTTATCCTTCAATATCTGGAACGCTTCTTCCTGTTTGATTCCCCAATCAAACCTCTTATCTTTCTGGGTGAGGAGCGTCAATGGTTGAGCGATCTTTGAAAAATCCTCAATGAACCTTCGATAGTAGCCAGCCAAACCCAAGAATTGTCGAATCTCGGTTGGCGTCTTAGGCGTTTCCCAATTCTTGATCGCTTCGATCTTTGTGGGATCAACATGGATTCCATTTCCATTAACCACATGTCCAAGAAATTGGACTTCACGTAGCCAAAACTCGCACTTAGAGAACTTGGCATACAACTGTTCCTTCTTCAGCAACTCCAAAATAGCTCTTAGATGCTGTTCGTGCTCAGCCTTTGTCCTTGAATAAATCAAGATGTCGTCGATAAACACAATCTCGAACTTGTCCAAGTACGGCTTGCAAACTCTATTCATCAAATCCATAAAAACTGCAGGTGCGTTTGTCAACCCAAACGGCATAACTAGGAACTCGTAGTGTCCATAACGAGTTCTGAAGGCTGTCTTCGGGATACTCTCCTCTTGTATCCTTAACTGATGGTATCCAGATCGCAAATCGATCTTTGAGTAAAAGCTTGAACCTTGCAGTTGGTCAAACAGATCATCAATTCTTGGCAGAGGATATCTATTCTTGATCGTCAGCTTGTTCAACTCCCGGTAGTCTATGCACATACGAAAACTACCGTCCTTCTTCTTGACAAACAGGACCGGAGCTCCCCAAGGCGAGAAGCTTGGTCGGATAAATCCCTTGTCTAACAACTCTTGAAGTTGTGTCGACAATTCTTGCATCTCAGACGGGGCAAGTCTATAAGGTGCCTTAGCCACAGGCGCGACGCCTGGAACTAAGTCAATGCGGAACTCTACTTGTCTCTGAGGTGGCAGTCCAGGTAAGTCCTCTGGGAAGACTTCTGGATATTCCCTCACGACAGGGATGTCTTCTATTCTCGGCTCAGCAGCCTTCTTATCCACGATGTGTGCCAGGAAGGCAACACATCCCTTCTGCAAACACTTTCGCGCTTTCAGGCAGCTGATAATTCTTAACGGCGTATCACGCTTCTCCCCGTGAACCACAATTGTTTCGCCATCTTCGGTTGGGATACGAACGACCTTTTCGTGACAAACTATCTCAGCCTTGTTGCCTGATAACCAATCCATTCCTACTACTACGTCAAAGCTCCCCAGTTGGACTGGTAGTAGATCCAAAGTAAACTCACGCTCTCCCAATTCGATCACACAACCTCTGATCACTTCATTGGCTACTACTATCTTTCCATTGGCCAATTCGATTGAGTAGGGAATATCTAACTTACTAGCGGTTAAACCAAGCATATTCTTAAACTCTAACGACACGAAGCTATAGTCGGCACCAGTATCAAATAAAACGGATGCATAGCGTTGGTTTACAGGGAACGTACCAGTGACAACATTGGGATCCTGGCGCGCCTCCCTCGCTTCAATATTAAACACTCTTCCACGGGCTTGGTTTAACTCTGGGCAGTTCCTCTTGTAATGCCCAAGATCACCACAGTTGAAGCATCCGGGTCTCTGCCCGTTTCCACCAGCTTGATCATTCCTCTGGTTACGATTCACGGCGCCCGCTTGATTAGCATTGTTGCCTCGATTCCCATTACCTCCATTGTTTCCTTGTGGGCGATTTCCATTCCCACCCCGGTTGTTATTTCTGTTTTCGAATCCTCCCTGACCTCCCTGGCCAGTAGTGGCCCAACAAGTGTCCTTCAAGTGGCCCGGCTCTCCACATGCTTCGCATACTTTCACACTACAATGGCCAGAATGGTGGCGTTGGCAGGTATTATACTTGGGCTGGGTGCCCATATATCCTTTTCCTTTCTTTCCACTACCAGCTGTAACCTGAGCTGGCGTGCCCGATCCTCCTTTCTTAACCACCACATTGGCGCCCTGCTTGAAGTTCGAGAACTTCCGTTTGTTACCTCCTGATGACTCGACGTGAGTCTCTTTCTTCTTAGGCTCAGCATCATCGAACTTGTTCAGGCGAATAGCCTCCTCTGTGAGAGCCACGCTCAGATCAATTGCCTCAGTAATTGTCGCAGGCTTGGATGAGGTCACCATGCTTATGATTTGAGGAGCTAATCCCCAAATGAAACGTTCAATCCGCTTGAACTCCGGAGTGACCATGTAGGGTACCACATGCGATAAGTCATGGAACCTCTGAACGTATTCTGCGATCTTTGGACCTTCCATTTTCAAATGCCAGAACTCAGTTTCCAATCTTTGGATTTCCGCGCGAGAGCAGTACTTTTTGCGCATAAGTTCCTTCAGTTCGGTCCAGGTTAGTGCGTAGGCAACAGCTTCACCAAGTGTCTGTACTTGCAAATTCCACCAAGAGAGGGCTCCATCCGAAAATAGCCCAGAAATGTAGGTGACTTGCTGGTCTAGTGCGCATTTGCTCATGCGAAGAACAGATTCAGTTTTCTCAGCCCAACGAACAAAGGCGACAACACCTCCTGTGCCATCAAAGTTGACCGGTTTGCAGTCTAGAAACTGCTTGTAGGTGCACCCTGCACACACATTGTAACATGTGAACGGCATTAGCATCTTTGCCATAGATATCCAATTAGGTCATGGTATGTCTTAATGACTTAGTGTTACCATGAGGTGGATTGTTGTTGCCATTGCTGTTTGAGCTGCTTCCGCTGGGTCCTCCTTGCGAGGCGGCGTATTGCGCGATGGCAGCAGCGATGACTTGTTGGAGTTCTACCTCATTGGTAGGCATCGACGTTTGACGTCTCGGCGGCATCTTCTAAAAGATGGGTTTACGTCGGTCAGGCCATAATAAAGATCCCATGTTATAATACATACGCTTTATTATGATAGTAATAGTACATAACATCTCATGTTATAATCATATCAATCACACAACATCCCATGTCACAAACATCAATCACACAATATCCCATGTCATAGAATATAAATAACCAAATCAAGCATCAAATATGATGAGAATACTGCGATTGCCATATATTGAGACCACATAGTAAGCGTACAAGTACATCACAGTGTCATACAACATCAGTAGACTAGGGGCTACATCACCCTAGTCTAAAAACTATATCAAATCAGTGTCAGTACATCAAATACATGTCAACAAAAGTCAGAATCATAATGTAGTCTCCAAAAATGTTGTGCAGTCAAAAGCATTCGCCGTCTTCTCACCAGCGTCTACCCATACGGTACTGAAGAGCTCTACACGGATGGCGGTGGAGGAGGGGGAAAGTGAGAGTAAAACAAGCGACGCAACTGGAGCCAGTCCTCCTCCATGGCTCTCTGGGTACGCAACCAAGAAGCAACCTGCTGCTCAAGTGCCAAAAGGCGTGCAGCATAGTCTGGTGGTAAAGGTCGAGAGGGCTGCAAGGGAGAGTGGGTCTGACCCTGGCGCTGACACGGCGGCGGCTGGGCTCTCTCAAGCTCCTGAATGCGCTGCGTGTGTGCCTCGTGCTGGGCGACAAAAGACATCAAAACATCCTCAATGGAATATCCCATATGGAAAGGATGGTAAGGGTCGGTCGGTGTCATGGCAGGTGGTGATGACCAGAGAAACGGCTCACTGGTGGGATCAAAAGGTGCCACATGAAATGGAGAAACAGGGGGAAAAGTAGCAGACGGTGGTATAGCAGGGATAGATACCGGTACATGTCCAAAAGGATGAGCCGAAGAACCCTCTCCAGGTCGCGCTGGAGGTGTAAACCGAGGAAATGAAAAGGAGGTATCAATGTGACGGGTATCAGTGATCTGAGGGGGAATAGGTGGGACCTCGTCATCAGCAGGAATCCACCCCTGCTGGGCGTGCTCATCTCGTGGGTCCATATGTGCCCCAAAAAGTGCTCGATCAAACTGTACAGGCATAGGGTCAAGGTGAGGTGCAACAAGAGGGTCCGCAGGTATATCAGCGATAAGTGGGGGATCAACATGATCAGCAGTAATAACATGATCGCCCTCCAACAACGGAGCATCCACTGGGTGATCATCAATAGGTGGGTCAGCAATGACAGGCTCAATAATAGGTGCGTCAGCATGAACTGGGTCGTGCTCAAACGCAGGGTCTAGAGCGGCTACCTGCTCAGGGGCCATGGCAGGCTCGGGGTCAACGAAGGCCATCTCAAAATCAAACTCAGGGTCGATGGGATCAACTGGGTCTACTGGGTCGACTGGATCCTCCATAGGCTGATCCATGGGTATAAACTCTATATCCTAATCTGGGTCGAATCCTGGGGGAAAGACAGGATCGGAATCCTCCACATCATCGTGGTCGAAAGCAAAACTAGGAATAGGGGCAACAGAGGATGCCTGGTCGGGATCTGATCCATGTGAGAAGTGCTGCGCACTCTGGGTGTGTGAAGGTGCGGAGGCCACAGACTCGAAAGAGTCTGGGACCGGAGAGTGAGCAGGTGACTCCTCGGCGGGAGCATCTGCAATCATCAAGAGATCACCAGCAGCAAGAAGGGCCTCGCCCTGAACATCCTCCTCTAAGGGCTCATCATCATACAGATCGACGTCGTCATCATCGTCGGCGTCGAGAAGCAAATCGTAAGCAGGATATGAAGCAAGTGGTATGGGAGCAGGGATCTCCACTAACGGTAGGTCCCCGGCCAAAGGGCCATCAGCGAGCTCATCAGCACCATCAGGTAAAGCAAAGGGCTGAAAGTCGTCCTCGTCCGTGCTAGTAACGTCGGATGTGTGGACCTCGTGCTCTGAAGACTCTAGGTCATCTGATACTATAGGTCTAGGTCCCGTGGTGTCTGAGTCACCTGTGCCAGAGGTTTCCATGGTGTCTGTAACATAAACACAAACATGCACAAACAGTCAATCATACAACCAATTAATCACATAAGTCACCAAGTAAGCATTCAAATAATTCTCCTAGTCCCACTAGCCTCCCAGTCTCCTAGACTGGCCAAATTCTCCCAGCCTCTTAGACTGCTCTTCCTAGTCTCACTAGCCAAATTCTCCCAGCCTCTTAGACTGCTCTTCCTAGTCTCACTAGCCAACTACCTCGATCTCCCAGGCCGAGCCTCGGCCTCCAAGACCGAGCCTCAGCCTCCAAGACTGAGCCTATAAATAATAAATAAAATGTGCTCAACATTTGTTTGTAAAAACGTTTTGGATCTGGACTTAAGTGGTATGCAGTAAAAATGTTTTCGTGAGAGCCCTAGTGATCATAGTCTAGACTCGAGAAAGAATCCTAGTTCGCTATGATCAGAGCTCTGATACCAAGCTGTCACACCCTGGCTTTGCGGAAGCGTGGTTAATTTGGTGTGACTTCTTAATACCATAGCTTAACCATAACAAAGCTATATGAAATAAAACCATGCAAGATCATCCATTCGATTAAGTTTTAAAAACCAAATACAATAACATTGTCTTAACGGAAACACATCCTAATGACATAAACATTGTTCAACAAACATAACATAAGCATAGTTTAAGGACTGTGACTTGTCCAGGAAAGAGTCACATTCCCTAAACCCGGATGACCTCGTAACTAGTGCAGCGGGAAAATGTGTCATACCGCGCCAGATCCTTTAATTCCCTGAAATACATGTAAGTTGAAAAATCAACAATAATGTTGAGCGAGTTCATGTGTAAGTGAGTAAATAAACCTTTGTAAGTATAAGAAAATCCTGGTATGTAGCACATAAGGGAATTGAGATCACCAATGGTTTGCAAGGCCACTGATATGTGTGAAGTGCAAGTAGGGAGACTCAAACCTAGCAGATTTATGCGTCGGGCACAAAGTCACCCCGAGGTCCGTTTCTAGTTTGGCCTGGGGCTGGGCTCGCTACACCCAGATAGATCTACCGCTCCTGTCCCTCGGTCCTACCATGAGGACTAATGGCCTCATGTTGCTCCTACCCACTCACATGATCTAAGTAGTAAACCTCCTTACGCTAACCATACCATGTATAAAGTACTTGTAATCAAAGTAACATGTATTTCACCCCCGTAGTTTAGAAAACTGAAAACAGTTAAGAGAAAAGGGGGACATGAACTCACAGTGGTGCGTCTCTACCAAGTATACCTCCAAATCAAGCAGCTGTGTGACGACCTACACGTACTAACTCTATTAGACGGACGGCCATGCCTTAGCTTAAGGTTTAAGTTTTTGGGAAATAGTTAGGCAACTATTTCGAGTTTATATTTTTGTAAATACTTGGTAATTATTCTCCTTCCCAAGGATGGGGGATTTAATACATGCGTGTTCGTAACATTCGAATTACACTATTAAGTCTCACTTAATATATTTTATTTCTAACTCCAAAATATAAATATTCTTCCCAAAAATATTATATTTTAATACATGTGATTCTCCCAAAATAATACTTAGTAATATTATTTTTACTCTAAAATAATATTTACGTAGTTCACAAAATAATCATAAACATTTACACAAGTGATGTTGTGAAAAATATATATTTACTAAATACATATATTTATCACGTTTTATTTTGTGAAATCCCACCTCCGATATTTTGTAAATAAGTCGTGGCGAAACTTGTGTTTTGAAAACAAGTCGAAAAATGTATTTCTAACACTTGTGGTGAAAATATTTCTAAGTGTTAGGTTTTTGGAAAATTTCGCCAGAGTTTCCCCTGTAACTAGAGGTGGCCACGCTTTTAAGCGTATCATTTTCTTTTATAAATCAAACCAACAATCTTCTTATTCAATCAAAACAATGTTCAAAGCATCAACTAGTCAAAATATATATAAATCGCATAAATTACATGAACTTGTGATTTATCCAAAATATGAAGTAAATCCCAATATTTTTAGTGGATCTTTTGTATAAACCAATCCCGGTTTCGTAAAATCCTTGTTTTTAAAGGAATTCCATCTTTACAACTTCTTGTAAAATTTGACAAAACAATTTCCTTGTCGAAACTTAGTGTTACACAAGTGTTTACACACTTGTGTGTTTACTAAAATCATTCTTGTTTATGAAAGATGCGTCTTTAAAAGTATGTTTTCTCTTGACACGTGGTCCTTTGAAAATACCGTTTGTAGATCCATAGATCTACTAGTTTTAAACACTATTTCATAAGTAAAATCATTTTTACACAAGTTCAAGTTTGATGTGTGGTAGAGTTTCATCACTTAACCCTTGTTACACTTAAACAAGCTTTATGTCATAATCCATGATCATGACCAATCCGGGTTAAACGATGATCCGAGCTACCACAACATAGATCGGGCCTAAATAACCACACAAATCAAATACTACAAGATTTACACAACATTCAAGCTTTTAACCATCATTTTTAGTGTTTTTAGTAGACTTTCATGCTTCATCTTGTATGTTTGCGACTTTTAACCGTTACATATCATTTTAACCACTTTAAAATAGTTCGAGAGTGTGATTTAAGCAACTTACTACTAGCTCGAGGCTAGGGAAGAATCTAGACGCAAAATGAGAGGATAAAAGCAATGGGGTGAGGTCCTTCGCGTTCCGAATGCACCAAGCTTCCTTATGTGAGATCCTTAACACTTGTATGATCTTGTAATAGCTTGATGGAAATCGAAATATGGATGGATGGTTGTGGGGGGTTCGGCCGAGAGTAGTAGAGAGGAGAGGGAGTAGTGTGAAACTCCTAAGTGTGGTGGAAAGTTATGTTGTGTTATGCCTTGATCTTATGGACAATTTACATGATCATTAACCAATGGATTTAGTGCTAGCTAGATATTAAACACACAAGATTATTATAATCAAATAAAGGACAAGAGGTGTCCCCTTGGGGACCGAATTCGTAAAAAGGGGGGGGGGGGGTAATCCGGTTCCATTTCAACTAACATTAGGTAATTAGTTAAGTTAAGTTTAGTTAGTTTAGGGATTAACCCGGTTACTAGTGTCTCATGCGTTACAACGGGTGTTAGGGTATTCAGGGACCCTAACTGGCTTAGAAAAATAAAAACTATGTTAATGACAAAATTTTTATGTTCCGGATATAATCCGGTTGTTCGGTTGGATAGTAATCCGTTAAAGCGTTAAACAAGCTTTAAAGTGTCGTTATTATTATTTTTAGTGACACAACTTATTCCTCCAAAGTGTCGGGAATATTTTCCTCATGTTTTGGCACTTTATTGAGTAGCTAGAAGCTGGATTGTTTATTAAAGTGCTGAGTTTTTGTGCTTAGAGCACGTTTTAGGCACATCCAGTCATTGTAACTTATTCCTAGAGACGCAGTTCTACAACCCTTGTATCCCTACACTCACCACTAGTGTAGTAAAATATTTCTGGCTCATACAGGCCTTAGAGGCAGTGTCTGCCTGATGCTGGCTTTATCAACATGTTCAATAGGTTATCCGTTTATAGTGCTACTGTGCTTTTTGTGCATCATGTTTTTCACTAAGGTTCAGCATGTAAATAATGTAGTGACGGCAAGTAAAGTATGATGCAGGTATATGCATGTATCAGAAATCAAGTAGCAGTTCATCAGTAATTTCAAACAAGCACAGTAATTAAGCAGTAATTAATTGTTAATTAAGTCGTACGGATACCTGGTTTAGTGAGGGTTATCACAACTCATCTCCTGCGTGACTTACAAAAAACCCTAAATCTCAAAGTCGTCTCTTTTCCTTTTGCTCATTCCCTTTTCAGGTGAAGAACACTAGATCTCTTCTCCATACGACGAAAAGCAATTGGTCTTTCTTCAATTTTATACCCTTGAACCACAAGCTTGTCTTTGTTTTTTACTACAATGCCTTTTTCATCAATTTTATTTTTAAAGACCCATTTTGTACCAATTGGACAAGTGTCCTCTGGTAATGGTACAAGTTCCCATAATTGTTGTCTTTTAAACTGAAGAAGATCTTCTTGCATGGCTTCTATCCAATTGTTGCCTTTTAATGCCTCTTGGTATTTGACAGGTTGGATGAGAGATATAAAGTCTGCAAATAGGCAGACATTTGAGGTTTGACTTCTTGTGAGCACTCCTGCATTGATGTCACCTATAACTTGTTCTTGTGGATGAGATATGTGAAGAATAGTGTTTCCAGTGTATGGAATGATAGAATTTTGTGGTGAGGGGCATAAATGGAAATTTTGTGGTGAAACCTCTGTTGCCATTGTAATATGGTCAACAGTGGTTTGAGATGGTGGTGGAGGTATTGGGCCAAGTGGTGAGTTATTTGTTGATGTGGATAGATCAGTGGTTTGACCACAAATAGCATTAGAGGCTTGGGGTTGACTTTGGTCAACAGTGGTTCCAGTTATCGTTGACTGACTGCTTTTTTGTGTAGAAGAACTTTGTAGATCAGATGTAACTTTGTATTGAGATGGGATCTCAATATTAAACATGTGGTCCTGTTGAGCTACACTTTGTTTACCTACGTCAACACCATCCTTAGCAGTTACTTCTTTAAAATTAGATCAAATAGTTTCGCAAGGTTTTTAGGGATTTTCAAGGATGATAATTCATTGAATTTTACATTCAAGGTTTCTTCTATAGTCATGGTCCCTGTGTTAAACAATTTATACGCCTTGGCTGTAGAAAAATATCCCATGAAATATCCATAGTCCACTTTTGCTGCTAACTTTGAAATTGAAACTTTGAGATTCAAGATAAAGCATGGACACCCAAAGATCTTAAAAAATGATATCAATGGTTTTATTTTGAAAAAATCTCATAGGCAGTCTTTTGATGTCTAGGATTTATTAAGACCCTGTTCTGAACATAGCATGCAATATTCACAGATTTTGCCCAAAAGGACAATGGAAGACTTGAATCTGCAAACATAGTTCTAGCAGCCTCAATAAGGGTTCTGTTTTTTTTTCAACAACCCCATTTTGTTCAGGTGTTCTGGGAATACTGAATTGTCTCAGTATTCCTTTGGATATGAAGAATTCATCAACCTCTTGGTTTCTGAATTCTGTCCCATTGTCACTTCTGATGGACTTTACAGGAAGATCTTTTGAGTGAAGAAAGAATGTCCATGTAAACCTAAAAAAATCATCAACTATCGCCAAACACTATCGCTTTTTTTCTCAAACTCATGATTTTTACTGGGCTAAACAAATCCATATGCAACAGTTGTAGGCATTTGGTTATTTTGGATTCTTTAATGGGTTCGTGTGAAACTTTGTGTTGCTTTCCTTTTAAACAGGAGACACAATGTTCATCACATTTAAATTGTTTGGCTGGAAGGCCTCTAACAAGTTTTTCTTTTGTTAGAGTGTTAATTGTTTTGTAAATTAACATGTCCCAACCTTCTATGCCACAACTCTGTCTCTTTTGTAGAGGCAACATAGAATAGGCACACATTGGTTTTTCAGTTTTCTTTGGACATGTCTACCACATAAACATTGCTACTTTTATGAGCAACAAGTTGTGCAGTACTTTCAGCTATAATTTTGTCTATCTTTTTGACAACCTCTGGTCCCACAATTTTACTAGTTGTCTTTGTAAAAAATGATCCTGTCATATGTCTGAATCCTCCACTATTTACATAGATACTCCTAACTTGATGGCCATCCAATTATTTTCATTTTCAGTGTTATTCCAAGAATCAATGATTTTTACAACCTTTTCATTTCCCTTTTTACAGATATTTGTTTCTACTAGGTTGATTTACTCTCTAACATTTTGTATGTTGTGAGTTTTCGGATTGTTTTTATCAGTTTCCTTGGTTTTACTGAATTTCTCTTTTAAACGTGTTTGTAATAAAGATCATGCCAAAATCATGGGTATCTTTTTCTATCCTTTAGGTATCTTTTTCTATTTATTAACTTCCATGGATGAATTATAGAGAGTTGTAAACTTATTATACTTTGAATCATTTCAATCATGGGACTTCTTCTCCTTCAACTCTTAATTCCACTCTTCGCCTCCCTCATCATACCTCATATCTTTCTGGCCACCATTACTATTTTTTTCCCTTTTCTTTTTCCTTTTACTCTTCCTGTTCAAGTTTTCCTCCTTGTCGTTTTTCTTTTCTTGCTTGTTACCATTGGGTTCATCTAATGATCGAATTAATACATTATATTTACTTGACTAAATAAAATAATATATTGTCCATAAAATAATGAGTGGCCCACTAAAACACTTGTTCATTTTTTTTTCTTTCAGAGAAATAGCAGAATTTCTCTAGTTTAAACAAAACTTCAAAGGTGTTCCTACCTAGATCATTTGATATGGATAAGATGATTAATTCCATTGAGAAAAGATTAGTATGTGTTGTATGCATTATTATTACTCGTCAAGGTCCAAGATACGTCTTCATGGGCTTATTTATCTAAATATCTATGTGTATATACTTTTAGATCTTTGTTTTTGGTTATTTAAGTTATGTCGAGATAATCTTTCATTTTCGTTATGATGAAACTAAAATACTGTACAATAAATATATACAATAAAATATGGGGTTCTATTCGTGTTCTATCAAATTAATCATTCTTGGGGGTTTAGCTATTTACGTACAATTGATGAATCTTGGGATGTGTAAATTGCTTTCTCATATTTGTTTGAAGAGGTAAACATAGAGATTGTCCTTGTGGTTTATAAAAAGATTGTTCTTGTCCCTGAATTGTTTATGACACAAATTGTTTTAAAATTTGAGACATGTAAGATGTCAAGTTCTTTGTATGTGACGGTTGAACGAATTTCTTAGGGGGGTAGGGGTGGTTATCACTCACCACCCATTTATCACTCACAACATCCAATCAAGTTTCGCCATGTCATCAATCATTATTCAATCACTCACAATGTTTTTTAGTGGAAATGCCCATAACTCACAACACCCAACAATAAACCCTCACATCCCCTCACAATTTTCCATTTATCACGCGTTAAGTTTATCACGGGATCCATTGTTCACGCGTTAAGTTTGATGGATGGCGATGGTTTGTTCCATTGT
Source organism: Helianthus tuberosus (assembly GCA_030545235.1). Classification (NCBI taxonomy): domain Eukaryota; kingdom Viridiplantae; phylum Streptophyta; class Magnoliopsida; order Asterales; family Asteraceae; genus Helianthus; species Helianthus tuberosus. The sequence continues at coordinate 108,260,117 of CM060401.1, read as the reverse complement.
ATCACGCGTGAAAATCAAATATCACGGGGATAATATCCCCTACCCCGGGGCCCCTTATAATTATTAAGACACATTTTTTTATTATTTTTTGTGTGTTTATTAAAATATTCTAGAACACCACAATTCATTAATGGCAACGTCACCACTAATGCAAGTTCACCACCTAAATATGGCTTGTGAAGGACAATAAAGAAATTAATTTGTATTTTAAATTTAGTAAAAATATGACTTGTGAAGGACAATAAAGAAACTATAATTTGTATTATAAATTTAGTAGAAATGCAAATTCGTTTCATAAATGTAATTCACCTTGATATTATCCTAACTTTACCATAGAAGTTGTAGACATTGGTGTTGAATAAAATGATTGTGAGTTTATGTGACTCCAGATGATAATTTTGTATTCGTATGTACCTATTTTTGACAACATGTTCATATTATTTCTTTATGTAATTGTTTTACGCATTGTATTTTATATGCAGGTTTATTTCACAATTGTAGATATTAGCATCACTGAAAAATTGTTTCTTATGTTATGGGTCATATCAGGCCCGGTGATAAGCAGGGGCAGGTAGGGCAATGGACCCAGGCCTAAAGTACTTGAGGGCCCAGAGTTTTTAAAAAATATCAATAAACTATATGTTTATTATTGGGCCTTAACTATTTTAACCTAATTATTATAATCTACTAGACTTAAACGATCAGAATTCAAAGCGGGAATCCGGAATAGAGTACGAACGACAGATTGTAACAGGTAGCGCACACACAAAGCGATCATAATTCAAAGATTCAAATCGGGTCGGTTCACTGTTCAGCAGCGCAGCGGCCACGAATCAGTGATTCGGAATCACGTTACAGGTCGGTTCATTGTTCAGCAGCGACTATTTTTTTTTATGATTCTGAATTTCTGATTTATTGTCTATTTGTGTGATTCTATTAAGTGTTAACTTATGATTCTGGATTTTGATTATTTAAGTATGAATTCTTGGTCGCTTCTGTATGATTCTGGTTAGAAGTTTATGGTTGTAAATTGTTCAAGTGTGATTAGAAGTAATCGCTTTGTGCTCAAGTGTGATTCGGGTTGTAATCGCTTTGTCTTCATGTGTGATTCGGGTCCTAATATACTAATAGGGTTAGGATCGTTCGGTATTGTTAAATGTTGATTGTTGAAAATTGAAACTTTGAAGTTTGAACTTTCATATTTTTTTTCTTCTCAGAAGACTTGATCGAAAGTTTTGCTTCCAGAAACACTAGGAGAGCCGCACGATTCGCTTAAGTAGGTAAATTTTGATCATTTTCGTACAATACTTTTATTTTGATGATTGTTTTAACAATTAGTGTCAAATTATAGTTTTTTTTTATATATGATTATTGTGTTTAAATTATATTGGCCCGATTTATTTTTAATGGCTCCAGGCCCAAAACGTTTCGAGATTTCTCGGAGACGGCACTGGGTCATATTAACTATTTACATGACTAATATTTATTAATTTATATATCATATGTTTTCATATTTGTTTTACTTTGAATTGCACTTTACTTCAACTCTCAGTTTTTTTATATAACAATCTTTGAATTACACTTTATTTCAACTCTCAATTTTTTTATGTAACAATCTATATGATACCATGCACACACTATTGTCGACAGTGGCGGATTTAGAAAATGAGAAATTAGGTTTTGAGCTTAGTTTTTCATTGAATAAAAATACGCATGGAACAAGAATAAATACAATCCAGATCCTAAGGCTTACGAGCCAAACTAGGAAATAGAATTAACTGATAAAATAAAAAGATAATGATACTATTTCCTTTACTCTCCCTCAAGCTGGAGTGTGAAGATCTCGAACACCGAGCTTGCCAAGTAAATCACATAGTGGCTGAGCCCCTAAAGGCTTGGTAAAAAGATCTGCAATTTGCTGTTTGCTGGTGACGTGAAGAGGCAGGATCTCGTGAGATTCAACCCGTTCTCGAACGAAATAGCAATCCATCTCTACGTGTTTAGTTCTCTCATGGAAAACGGGATTGTTTGAAATATGCCTTGCCGCTTGGTTGTCAAAATAAAGAGGCGTAGCATCTTGCAAGTTGACCATAAGATCCTGGAGCAGCCAACGCATCCAAATAATTTCGCTAACAGTTGTGGCCATGGCCCTATATTCAGCTTCCGTTGAGGAACGTGAAACCACAGACTGCTTCTTCGTTTTCCAGGACACTAGAGCACCACCCAAAAGTAACAAATAGCCTGTCCGCGAGCGTCTAGTGTAAGGGCATCCCAACCAATCAGCATCACAATAAGCAACAAGATTAAAACCACCACTCTTAGGTATGAAAATGCCTTGGCCAAGAGTGGATTTGATGTACCGAAGCACACGAATGACAACATTCATGTGATCAACTCTAGGATCTGAGACGAACTGACTAAGGATATTGACCGCATAAGCAATATCAGGGCGCGTGGCTTGAAGATATAACAATCTCCCAATAAGACGCCGATAAAGGGACGCATCTGTTTTGTGACTCTCATGACACTGGTCAAGTTTTAAGTTTTGCTCCATGGGAAAAGCACTAGGTCGACATCCAAGGGGCCAAGGTCTTTGATACTGAAACTAGTGTTCAAATGATCCTTGGTTCTTTGAATCATCTCGACATCATCACCGGTTATCACTACATCATCAACGTAAATCAAAATTGCAACAAATTTGCCTCCGTTTTGATAGGTAAAAAGAGAGTGGTCAGGGTTCGATTGTTTGTAGCCAATCTCTAGCAGGGCAACCGTGAATTTTTTATACCAAGTACGAGAGGCTTGTTTCAAACCGTATAAAGATTTCCTTAGTCGGCAAACTCTGGTTTCTTCTTTATCGGAGAATCCTTGTGGCACTTTCATATAAACTGTAACACCACGTAAAAACGTGTCCAATTATGTAAAGACACGTGTCCTAAACTCTAAATATGTGAAAGTTTGAGTTTAAAGGACTAAAGTTGACAAACGATGAAAATATGAAACCAAAGGGACCAAATGTGTCAACATGCCAAACTTGTGTCTCTGAATGACCATACACGAAGAATATATTCTTAAACGAGTAATTATTTGGATATAAGAAGCCGTTTGTGAAAATAATCGAAAGATTTTAAACTACAGGGGTTAAACATGTCAACATGTTAATTCTTACCTCTGAGTGACCTTTTAACGAACCCGGGGCTTCATAATGTTCAAATATACGCCCAAGAATAAGTGATATCAGTTTCACGTGGTTTCGAGATCGTTATGTATTATTTTAAGATTATGGGTTAAAAGCGTCAATGTTTAGAAACTTATGATATCGGTGATCGTTTGACGAAACTGTAACACCCCGAAAACGGGATTGGTAATCAAACTCCGTTAATACTAAAAGACGGGTAAAGTACCGTTAGTAGTAAAAATAACCCGGTAAATATTAGGAATTAAATAAGAAATCCTAATATTAAGTACAAGCGAAGCAAAGTTTTAAGGAATTGAGTTTATAAGAGCCCGAGTTAACGGGACTTAAAGTAAAACGGATTATAACTCCCGGCACCCACCAAGTAACTAGGAATATTAACCTAGTTAGTTAATGTCTTGACATAATAGAACGAATGTGGTTAAGATACCCTTTAAATAACTTGTGTAAAGTGGAGGGACTAGACATGGACAAATGAATTAAAGTTTCAATTAAATCAAATATTAAACATAAAACACACACACATACGTGGTGTGTTCTGCGATTTCAACCAGACCAAAGAGGAGGTCTCAAGCTTCAACCCTAAAACACAGAAATTCATCAAATTGAAAGGGCAAATCAAGCCCGAATCGAAATCCAAGCATAGATTAGTGATCACCTCAGTAAAGGGATCATGAGGTATGCGAAATTTTACTATGTAGTTCTATCTTAAATTTTAGATGAACTTGTGAGATTCGAATCTAAACTTGCATGTTCGTTGTTTGGTTGAAATTAGGGATGAAACTATGTCTAGGAGTAAACCCTAGTCATTTATTTGTTGAATTGATGTTCATGGTTGTGAATTCATGATCATACACTCATGTGTCAAGTGGGTTTTGTAGAATTATGCTAAAGACTAGGATTATCTTTGTTAACCTAGTGTATTTGAGCTTCATGAAGAAAATCCAGAAATTTTGATATAGAAATTTGACATGAACATGTGACATGATGCTTAAATCTTGGCTAAATAGTTAGTCAATAACTTGATTGTGAACTATTTAAAATCATGCTCATTAGGTGTTTGATATAATGCCTAAGAGAAAAGAAATGTTGAAAATTCGGACTAAAAACGCATATTTGATTTGAGTGGCAAATTGTGCGTTAAGACTTATAAAAAGGGTTCTAAATGGATTGTGAATTGAACTCTTTAGGCGAGGAAATCCGGAACGTCAAGCGGACACGCCGGAGGAGATACACACGGAAAAGGTGTGCTTTAAAGGTGCGTAACTACGGTTTCGTTACGTTATGTTATGCTTGATTACGTATTTTTGCTAGTAGACTTTAAATTAGCATTATAGATGAAATTGGTATTTAGTTGAAGTGACGAAGATCACTAAATATATAAATGGGTCAAAAGGTGAAATTATCACCCTTTGACAATATCGACTAATGGTTTGTTGAGTTATATGATTATAGGAATGAATATCAAATGGATGTATACTTCGCTATTTCTTAGCGGCTATTAAGGCAAGGTATCGAAACGGGTCAAAATATTGATCCGAGTCAGGTATGTAAAATGGTTTAACTCATCACTTAGAACTTGAGGCTCTCTAAGAGTTAAACAAAGTCAAAATTTGGTTATTCGGTTATCTTAAAGGCAAACCGAATGATTTAAGTTATAATTGTGGTATTTTAGAAAAATAATGGTTTCTAATCAGAATTATAGTTAAAAGATCGGATTTTTGGGTCAAACAAGCATCTAAGAGTCATTCGTCGTAAAAGAGGGACTAAAATTGACAAAAATGCCCTTGTAGGCTAATTTGAATAAACAACCCTTAAAGGTTGTTTGGAAATGAGTCTTTATGATTTGATAAGTACTTAGGACGAGTATAGAAGTTGAAAGATGTAATACATTAGTTAAATGGCTCTATTTGAGTCTTTGCCGTAGAACGATGAGTTGAGAGGTAAACTCGGTTTATATAAATTACCATAGTAAACCCACCATAATTACAGTTGTGGTGGAAAATTATATGATAAGAAATGTGGTATAGTAAGATTAGGAACAATCGAAAGCGATTTTCAGCTAGAAGGTGCTTAAATACCCTTAACGGGTCAAAATAAGAAATTGAGCGTAAACGAGTTTCTATTAAGGAAGAAACCCGTGATTTGAGATTAATATGATAGGATATGTGGAATCTAGGAATTTCATTAGTCTAAAGAGCAAATAAACATGTTTGTTTGATAAATATCGAACGGGTCAAAATTTGGTAGAAAGGGTAATAAGCCGAAGACTTAAAAGTCTGAAATTTTTGTTAAATCAAATGTTGGATTTTGACTCCATAATGTGGAGAATCAATTTACAATCATGTAGGAAGAAACGGTAGGTCAAACGGACAAGTGGATTGAAAGATACGGAAGTTTTCGTATCAAAAACGGCAAAATGGAAAGGTATGATACAGGGACCACCGTAACTTACGGTGCCCACCGTAAGTTACGGTGGGGCTGAATTTGTTACGGTGATTACCACCTGTGTTACGGTGGGAGAACTTTTATTCAGAGGCCACCGTAACTTACGGTGTCCACCGTAAGTTACGGTGGAGGCCAAATTCAAGCATATTGTTTTTGGATCGAGTTATCAATGTTGGATTTACCTAATTTCCTCGTTATATTATATATTTAATTATCAAAACTGACTTTTAAGTTGGTTTTGATCACAGGTGAATGTCGAGGGTCCCGGATGAAGATCAAGCATCGAGCAAGAACCGAACACACGTTAAATAAAGCTTCCGCAATGCAGTTTTGCCGTTATACTAAAACGATGAATCAAACCACATTACGTTGTATCACATTAAATTGTAAAAGTTTTTAATAATCCCGCATTTCCGATGTATATGTAATCATTAATTATATGATTGTTTTCGCAAAATATACGTTAAACCTTGATTTATAAGAACGGGTGTTACAGAAACCGGGCCTAACGGAGTTTGGTTATGCTCCCATGATCCTCTACAAACTAACTACAAGGGCCTTTTATGCCAATAATGAAGTTAAATAAAGTTACAAAGGACCATGGACTGAAACTGCCAAAAGCTGAAACATTTTTAACCTGGAAACAAGGTCGTCGCGGGGCGCGTAGACCCCCTTTGAATCCTACGCGGCCCGCGACAGACTGCCCAACTCAGAAGATTGTTGCCAGCTGCTGGTTTCAGCTCAGAACCGACTTAAACACTTCCAATTCGATACCAGGAGCTTGTTGCTAGTTTTAGAATACCACTAGACACATGTGATCATCTGGGGACATCCATAACACCTGTGATGATCCAAATTCTTGTTCCTCAACTATATAAAGGCCCTCTTGGTGCCTTGTTTCATTGCACAAATCATTCAAGTCCATTCTACTCTCTCATCTGGTGGTTCCTGATTAAAAAGGGAACTTGTTCTTGTAGAAAAGATTGCTAGGACCCTTTGTAAGTGTCTTAGCCCCCTCTTTAGTTCAGTTTTTAATTTAAAAATCGAAAAGTCAAAGTTATCGTAATCTGACTTTGACATTCAGTTTAAACTCAAATGGTCCAGCCACTGTTCGAGATGAATGTGGTTATGTGACCATAATTAGGTAGGTGATTAACCCTTAAAAGGGCACCTCCTAATTATTTCGTTTGCTTAGTTAATTGTCGGGTCAAACTATTTAGTTAAAAAGTCAAACTGGACAGAATTATAAATAATAATTAAAATTAATAATGCAGAGATTATAAATTATATTTTAACGCTCTAATAACTTAGTAATTACTATTAGAACATGTTTATGCATGTTCAACCTGATAATTCTGAGTTTAAGGTCGGTTCGCAACCGAAAGTCGCAAAAGCTTGACTTTTGTTTTGACTTTCAGTTCTGACCCGATTGAACTTAATTCTTCTATGTTTTAAGCTTCCATTAGGACCATATTGTGTTGTAGTATAACCCTCTGAGATTATATTACCTGTTCATTTATATTTTGAATTATATGCTAGTTTCCGTTAATATGCTTATAAATGCCCATTTTGCCATTTTGTCATATAAACAAGAATTTTGAAAATGTGAAAGGACAAAAACCTTTATTACTGATATATAAGTATGTCCCGAAAATTTGACATCAGTTTCTGGTCTCAAACTAAAGTTATGCAAGATATCGTAAATTGAAACTTTTTTTATTAATTAAATTACGCTATCTTGCATAAGGCATGTTTAAACATGGATTTTGACCCAAAACTCATTACCTACGGTTAAGATATTATTTTTAGGGATTTTTAGGATTTTTGGTCAGATTATAAACTGACCATATCATTGAGTTCTTGTACAATTCGGTAAATGACGATAATAACATTTTCATGCATAAAATAAAATTAACATATGATTTGAATGCCAAACCTTTTCTTACTGATAATATATATTAAATAAAATATTTTGAACACTTAAGATTGATCAAAATCTCATATTTCCATAAACATCTTAATTATCGTCAATTAGCGATTTTTACGCTAATTAGGTGTATAGTATGGGTTAAAACCATATTTAACACCTAATACTTGTTACCTATTGAATTTCTAAATAAATTTTAATATTATTATAGTAGGTATAAGTCATGAACTCAGACTTCCAAAAATGCCCTTAAAAGCATACGTGAAATGACCAAAATACCCTTTCGGGACATAGTTTGACCATAAATGGTAAACCACACATATGAATGATATCTTACTGTTATACGAACATAAAATCAATATTTTTACTGATTACCTAAGATCAGAATATTAGTTCACTATAAAACCCCTTTTATAAAGGGTAAAATGACCAAAATACCCCTACGGGACTTAAATTGGTTTTAAATACTTTTTGGGAATATATGTTAACATCCTACTGATGTATTAACATATTTTAAGAATAATAACATATGAGACCTGTATATAATTCATTTGGTTACCCGTTATGCATTTATGCGTTCGGTTCGGTTTATGTAATTAGTTTACATAAATTAGCCGAATTGGTTTAACCTTATCATTAAATCTTCAAAATCCAGAATGTGTTTAGCTTACCTATATTATACAAGTATCCAAACTTGTTGGGTCTAAATCACATTCCATTCCGGTCCCCGCTTAATCTAGCATTTAGAACCGTTAAGTGTCTTTCAAACTAACCAGTCTAAGTCTTTGACTTAAATAAAGACCCGTTAGTATCCTAATAGGTTAATAAACCTTCCATACAGATTGAGTAGCTTCGGTAAAAGGTATTTTCGTAAGGCTTTAGGAAATATACGGTTGAGTTACATCCTTACACATCTAGCTCAGGTAAATACTTTTAACTTATTTTCCGTTATACGGGCTTCGGATACGGTATTATAATAATACCGCTTGGTCGGGTATGAAATCATTTAATCGGATTGTGATTAATAAATTTACATAACATGTTTTAATCTGTTTTGTTTGATAACATAAACATTGGGGGCTAATACGACCGTGCCCTGGATATCCTTGGCTCATTTCATTTGTAAATGACCACGACCTGTGCACGGGGTGTAGGCATACACCTGACAGATGCAAAATGCTAAATAACCCACATGTTGGGGATAACTCCTTTGTGGGTTTTATAGTGGTGAGTCGGTTAATCATGACCGGCTTCCAAACCGGCCCCATATGTATGACAAACATGTAAAACGGTATACAAGATTATCTTAAATAATTGTCCCAAGTATAAATGGTTTGTGCCTTGTGCACTTAAATCAATCTTCATAAAACTCTTTTCAAATGAGTCGGTTAATTGTATTTACCAGTATAAACTGACGTATTTTCCAAAGACTAAGTGACAGGTACCTCACGAAATTAGACTGGAGCTACTTGGTGTCAAATAAGAGGATCTTGCAAATCCTTAGATGCCTGGAGTCTGTTATTTCAGTTTCTTGTATTTTATTTTACGATCCGCCTGTGGATCTCTATTACAACCAAGTCTGTATATTATTTTATTTGGACACTCGGACACTATGATTTGTAATAGTATTTAAATACCAAGCCTTCCGTTGTGCTACTATATTGTGTGTTTGACTATGATGATATCAACTACGTCATGATACTCCCCACCGGGCCCACCGGTAATATGTGGAAATATCGGGGTGTGACAGGTTGGTATCAGAGCCAACATTGAGGGAATTAAACACTAGCCTTTTGTGTTTAATCTCAATGACACAATAAGCACATTCCTTAGACTTCCGAGTCTAGGCAAATAACCTAGGATTATTCTTAATTTTCCTTTTGTCGTTTATGTTTTGTTTACTTGTTTTGACAGGTTTGCTAATTAAATATGCCGCCGCGCGTTTGAGGAAAAGGAAAAGGTCCTATGAGGGGAGGACCATCTAGCAATGCTGGACCCTCTCACAAGCGCACTCCATCGGCGTCTTTTACTAGCTCCGATTCGCGAGACAATTGGGGACATTCATTTGAGCCCGCGAGACACTCGGTCTCGTTAAGTTCTTCACCATCATTTCACCCCTCCTTTGGGCCACCTATTTAAGACGAGCCCCAACATTCTCACCATTCCCAACGTTCTCACCATTCACATCATTCATACCACTCTTTACACTCCCATTCTTTTCATCATTCTGACTCAACTTATTCCCCGGCCCAATTTAACCCAAACGATTATATTAACGAACCACTAGGTTATAATCCTATAGGGCCAGAGGACCACTTCTCCCAAGATATGGAGATGGATGATGATCCTAATCCAGAGCCGCCAACCAGGACACCAACTCATCCCATCAGTATCTCCAGCGGTTCTCCTTATCAAGGATCGCCATATCAAGGCCCCGACTAATGGGCCAAAAGGTGGAACACGTTCCAATGGGAATATACCCCTTCTTTTCATAACTCTCCTCCTCAACCTCCATTGAGGAACCGTATCTTCAAACGGTTACTCCACCGCCTTTGCCCGTTGAGGAACCACCTCAACAACCACCACAACCACCTCCTGAGCCACCTAGGCGAAGGAGGAATGCACGGATGTCCGTGCGAGGGGGACCAAGATTTAGTTCCCCTCAAGCTTCAAGCACATACCCTCCTATTCCCAAAGATCCACAAATGGGTGGACCTTCACACGCGGTGCCGAAAGATGATCCCCCATCAGTTACTTTTGCACCACCGCCATCGCCAGTGGGTTTTGAAAACCCAATACCAACATACCCAGCTTCATCTGGGTATAACCCATTTGAGTATCCAACTCCTACGAATTATGGATATCAAGCCCCTGCCCAAGATCCATATCTTGAGGCAGCTCAATTTAATGCACTTTATCCTTCGCCATTTCCTCCAGTATACCCAACTGGGTATCCTGGGCATGGGTATCAATACCCACCTTATCAACAACAACCTCCTCCTCCTTAACAAATTCAAACTAAACAAATCCTGTAGAGGTTGGACCAGGTTGAGCAAAAAGCGGACGAAACAAATAAAAAGCATAACAAATTTCTAAAAGGCCTTGCGAACCACATAAAGGGCAAAAAGAAGTAGAAGTTTGTTTTATTTTATTTTGTATTGTAATTTCAATCAAGTCCCTGCGTGGACTTATTTTCTTTTCTATAGTCCCTGCGTGGATAGTTTGTTATTTCAAGACCCGTTTAGGGCATATCTTGTAATCGCTTAGTATTTAATGAAATTTCTTTTGAAAATTTTTATATATATATTTTATTACATCATCTTGCCAACATCATTTCAATTTTTAAATTGATCAGCCAAAGAAATTTCAAAAGATATTCTTAAAGGTATAACCTAGCCAATATAAATGGCTATAATGGTACAACCTTTTTAAGAAAGTGATTCCTTGTTAACATCTGAGAACATGTTAACATTCTTGGCAGTGTGATTTGAGAGACCACACTAGCTTCCAAAAGTACTTGGATTCTTCCAAGCCACCCTCATGGCCTATATGATCACTGTGAATCATGCCTATTAACATCAAGAATAATGTCTTAAAAGAACATCTGTTAAATTGTTCTGCCTTCGGGCTAATGAGTGATTCTGACAAAGATTGTTATATTTTATAACTTCTTATCCAAAAAGGCGATGAACTATGTTCGACCCTTGAAATCACCGATCCAAGAGATCATTAATAATGCATGAATTGTCCTAGCGACAAGGCATTTTGTGCCATTTATATGTCCTTCGAGACGAGCCTTGTGCTATATGAGAATGTTTTTATGACATTGACAGTTGTGACTTATGTCCCCTGTCTAATAAATGTAAAGGATTATATCCTACTTGATTGTCAATAATGGTTCATTTGTAGCCTAGGCAAATCATTTGACTTATGGTCTATATGGTTTATTAAATACCATGACCATTTAATCATCAGATACAAAGATTTATTATATAATCTAAATAAATCATTATTGTTTGATTTTAGTAATCAAATCATGGCTGGCTCGGACGAAGTTAACAGTCATCCGGTAGAAGAAAACAATAATGATGCCAGGATAAATGTTACTGGTGCTGAATTACAAGCAATGATTGACACAGCAGTTGCTCAGGCTGTGGATAAAATTTTTAAAGAACCGAGTCATGTTCGGTCTAAGACTCAATCAAAGCCCCTATCGCATTCACTTATACTGAAAAAGGATGAGTCTCGTCACTCGTCCAATCAAAAGAGTGAACCATAAAGACAAGTTGTCGTTAACCAGGCTCCAAAGTACAACAAGGGTTGTACTTATAAATATTTCGTCTCGTGTAAACCAAGAGACTTCACGGGAGAAAAGGGAGCCATCGATTGTATGAAGTGGTTGGATGAAATGGAAACCGTTATCGATATCAGTGGGTATGCGAAGGAGGACGTCGTTAAGTTTGTGTTACAGTCCTTCAAAGGTGATGCCTTAACTTGGTGGAAAGCTTTGGTACAGTCCACGGGAAAGGTTCCTCTGTATAACCTTTCCTGGAATCAATTTGTTGATCTTATGAAGGACACTTACTGTCCTCAGCATGAAGTGGAAAGGATAGAGACTGACTTCCTCACTCTGGTGATGAAGGATTTGGATTGCAGGTCCTATGTGACCAGTTTTAACTCAATATCGAGACTTGTGCCGTATTTGGTCACCCCAGAACCCAAACACATTGCGCGTTTTATAGGTGGATTAGCCCCTGAGATTAAGGGAAATGTCAAGGCTTCTAAGCCTGCTACTTATAGATCTGCTGTAGATCTATCTTTGTCACTTACTCTTGATGTTGTAAGGAGTAAGTCAAAGAAAACCACCGAGGAAGGGAAAAGAAAGAGGGAGGATGACCAGTCCCATCACTCAAACAAAAAGAAGAAAGGAAACTCTGGTTTCAAGAAGGGGCAGTCGGATGACAAGCCCAGATGTAAAACATGTAACAAGAGGCACTTTGGAAAGTGCAACCAGGATCCACAAGCTAAACCTTGTGGAATTTGCAAGAAGAAAGGGCACAAGACTGTTGAGTGCCGAAACATGAAGGATGCAACATGTTATGGTTGCAATGAAAAAGGGCATATCAAGACTAATTGCCCTAAAAACGCCAAGAAGCCTGATGAAGCAAAGAAAACCAATGCTAGGGTTTTTCAGATGAATGCAAGGGAGGCAGTGAATGGTGATAACGTTATAACAGGTACCTTCCTCATTAATGATATTTATGCTAGAGTTTTGTTTAATTCAAGTGCTGATAAGTCTTTTGTAGACCATAAGTTTAGTAAATTACCGAATCTACCTATTAAAACTCTAGACATAAAATATGAGGTAGAGCTCGCAGATGGTACCTTAGAAACTGCTTCAACTCTTCTTGATGGATGCGCTATATCCATTAAGAATCATTCTATCCCGCTATCCCTTTTGCCAATGAAATTGGCTGGGTTTGATGTAGTTTTAGGCATGGATTGGTTATCACATAACCAAGCCCAAATTGCCTGCGATAAGAAGCTAGTTAACATCAAAACCCCTTCTGGTGAATCAGTCACCATTCATGGAGATAGACAATATGGGTTGCCCGATAATGTGTCTATACTTAAAGCCTCGAAGTGTCTGAAGAACGGATGTGTCATTTACATGGCACAAGTGACAGTGAATGACCTGAAACCCAAGATTGAAGATATCCCAATTATTTCTAAATACCCTGATGTCTTTCCTGATGAATTACCTGGATTACCTCCTGAGAGGCAAGTCGAATTCAGGATAGACATTCCGCCTGGATCAGCACCAATTGCACGAGCTCCTTACCGTCTAGCGCCTACAGAAATGAAAGAGCTCCGGACCCAATTGGATGACTTACTAGAAAAGGGTTTCATACAACCCAGCTCTTCGCCTTGGGGAGCTCCTATATTGTTTGTGAAGAAGAAAGATGGATCAATGCGTTTATGCATTGATTATCGTGAATTAAATAAGGTAACGATCAAGAATCGTTATCCATTGCCTAGGATCGACGACTTGTTCGACCAACTCCAAGGGGCAAGCTTCTTCTCAAAGATCAATTTAAGATCTGGGTATCATCAACTCAAGGTTAGAACTGAAGATGTACCAAAGACATAGTTCAGAACGAGGTATGGACATTATGAGTTCTTAGTGATGCCTTTCAGGCTCACTAATGCACCTGTAGCATTCATGGACCTCATGAATCGAGTCTGCAAGCCACACTTAGATAAGTTTATCATTATCTTTATAGACGACATACTTATCTATTCTCATAATCAAGCTGATCACGAGAAACATCTACAATGTATCTTAGGATTGCTTCAACAGAAGAAGCTGTATGCTAAATTCTCCAAGTGTGAGTTCTAGCTTCGCGAAGTCCAATTCCTTGGACTTGTTGTGAGTGAGCGTGGTACCCAAGTAGATCCCGCTAAAATAGAAGCCATCATGAACTGGGAGGCACCTAAGACACCTACAGAGATTCGCAGCTTTCTGGGATTAGCTGTTTATTATAGAAGATTCATTGAGAACTTCTCAAGGATAGCTGCACCATTAACTACTCTGACCCGCAAGAATGTGAAGTTTGATTGGGGTCCTAAACAACAAGAGTCTTTTGAGATTCTTAAACAGAAATTGAGTAATGCTCCGGTGTTGACATTGCCCGAAGGAATTGAAGAGTTTGTCGTGTACTGTGATGCTTTACACACCGGTAATGGTTGTGTACTTATGCAAAGAGGAAAGGTGAATGCCTATGCATCACGACAACTGAAGGTGCATGAAAGGAATTACACCACCCACGATTTGGAGTTGGGTGCCATTGTATTTGCACTAAAGTTGTGGAGACATTATCTATATGGAACTAAATGTGTGATATATTCGGATCACAAAAGTCTCCAACACTTATTCAATCAAAAGGAGATTAATATGAGACAACGCCGTTGGATGGAGACTCTAAATGATTATGATTGCGAAATTCGCTACCATCCTGGCAAAGCGAATGTAGTCACTGATGCTCTAAGCCGAAAGGAAAGAGTCAAACCTATAAGGATTAATGCCAAAAGCATCGAACTTAAGAATAGCTTGAATGAAAGGCTGTTAGTTGCTCAAAAGGAAGCTGTTTTGGAAGCTAACTTTCCAAGTGAAAAGTTAGGTGTAACTGCTGAACAGTTAGCACCTCGCAAGGATGGAATCCTTAGAATGAATGGAAGAATCTGGGTTCCTATTCATGGAGGGCTTCGAGATATAATCCTCCAGGAAGCTCACAATTCCAAATACTCAGTTCACCCTGGAGGTGACAAAATGTACCAAGATTTTAAAGCAAATTATGGGTGGATAGGTTTGAGGAAATCTATAGCCACATATGTAGCAAAATGTCTGACATGCGCTCAGATTAAAGCAGAACATCAAAAGCCATCAAGTCTGCTACAACAGCCAGAACTTCCCACATGGAAGTGGGAGATGGTAACCATGGATTTTATAACCAAGTTACCTAAAACAAGGCATGGAAATGATACTATATGGGTCATAGTTGACAGACTGACTAAGTCAGCACACTTCTTACCCATCAAGGAGACTCATAGCTCTGGCAAGCTAGCTCAGTTGTACGTGGATAAAATTGTATCTCTCCATGGAGTGCCGGTATCTATTATATCCGATAGAGATACTAGATACACCTCTCACTTTTGGAAAAGTTTCCAAAAATCATTAGGCACTCGTTTGAATTTTAGTACTGCTTACCATCCTCAAACAGATGGACAAAGTGAGCGTACAATTCAAACCTTGGAAGACATGCTTTGTGCATGCGTTATTGATCTAGGTGGTAGCTGGGATGACCACCTACCTTTAATCGAGTTCTCCTACAATAATAATTACCATACTAGCATTCAGTCTGCGCCTTTTGAGGCATTGTATGGAAGGAAATGTAGAACGCCTGTTTGTTGGGCGGAAGTATGAGAAGCTCAGTTATCAGGACCTGATATATTCCTTGAAACAATGGATAAAATTGTCCAAATTCGTGATCGCCTAAAGGCTGCCAGGGATAGGCAGAAAAGTTATGCTGATAAGAGGCGAAAACCTCTAAAGTTTGAGGTAGGCGATAAAGACTTACTAAAAGTATCACCCTGGAAAGGTGTGATGCGTTTTGGTAAGAAAGGCAAGTTAAGCCCAAGGTATATCGGACCATTCGAGATCATCGAATGTGTCGGCAGTGTAGCTTATAAGTTAAACTTGCCAGAAGAGCTTAGTGGAATTCATAATGTGTTCCACATCTGTAACCTAAAGAAATGTCTAGCTGATGAATCGCTAGCAATGTCTCATAAAGACGTACAAATTGATGAAAGCCTGAGGTTTAACCTATATCGATCGAGGATCAACAGGTTAAAATGCTCCGAAGGAAGCACGTGCCTATAGTAAAGGTTAAATGGGATGCCCGTAGAGGCCCTGAATATACGTGGGAGGCTAAGTCCACTATGCTACAGAAGTACCCTCACTTGTTTCACTAAATCTCGGGGTTGAGATTTATTTTAAGGGGGTGAGGATGTAAAACCACGTAAAAACGTGTCCAATTATGTAAAGACACGTGTCCTAACCTCAAAATATGTGAAAGTTTGAGTTTAAAGGACTAAAGTTGACAAACGATGAAAATATGAAACCAAAGGGACCAAATGTGTCATCATGCCAAACTTGTGCCTCTGAATGACCATACACGAAGAATATATTATTAAACGAGTAATTATTTGGATATAAGAAGTCGTTTGTTAAAATAATCGAAAGATTTTAAACTACAGGGGTTAAACATGTCAACATGTTAATTCTTACCTCTGAGTGACCTTTTAATGAACCCGTGGCTTCGCAATGTTCAAATATACTCCCAAGAATAAGTGATATCAGTTTCACGTGGTTTTGAGATCGTTATGTATTATTTTAAGATTATGGGTTAAAAGCGTCAATGTTTAGAAACTTATGATATCGGTGATCGTTTGACGAAACCGGGCCTAAGGGAGTTTGGTTATGCTCCCATGATTCTCTACAAACTAACTACAAGGGCCTTTTATGCCAATAATGAAGTTAAATAAAGTTACAAAGGACCATGGACTGAAACTGCCAAAAGCTGAAACATTTTTAACCTGGAAACAATGTCGTCGCGGGGTGCGTAGACCCCCTTTGAATCCTACGAGGCCCATGACAGACTGCCCAGCTCAGAAGAATGTTACCAGCTGCGGGTTTCAGCTCAGAACCGACTTAAACACTTCCAATTCGATACCAGGAGCTTGTTACTAGTTTTAAAATACCACTAGGACACATGTGATCATCTTGGGACATCCATAACACCTGTGATGATCCAAATTCCTGCTCCTCAACTATATAAATGCCCTCTTGGTGCCTTGTTTCATTGCACAAATCATTCAAGTCAATTCTACTCTCTCATCTGGTGGATCCTGATCAAAAAGGGAACTTGTTCTTGTAGAAAAGATTGCTAGGACCCTTTGTAAGTGTCTTAGCCCCCTCTTTAGTTCAGTTTTTAATTTAAAAACCGAAAAGTCAAAGTTAACGTAATCTGACTTTGACCTTCGGTTTAAACTCAAATGGTCCAGCCACAGTCGAGATGAATGTGGTTATGTGACCATAATTAGGTAGGTGATTAACCCTTAAAAGGGCACCTCCTAATTATTTCGTTTGCTTAGTTAATTGTCGGGTCAAACTATTTAGTTAAAAAGTCAAACTGGACAGAATTATAAATAATAATTAAAATTAATAATGCAGAGGTTATAAATTATATTTTAACACTCTAATAACTTAGTAATTACTATTAGAACATGTTTAGGCATGTTCAACCCAACAATTCTGAGTTTAAGGTCGGTTCGCAACCGAAAGTCGCAAAAACTTGACTTTTGCTTTGACTTTCAGTTCTGACCCGATTGAACTTAATTCTTCCATGTTTTAAGCTTCCATTAGGACCATATTGTGTTGTAGTATAACCCTCTGAGGTTATATTACCTGGTCATTTATATTTTGAATTATATGCTAGTTTCCGTTAATACACTTGTAAATGCCCATTTTGCCCTTATGTCATATAAACAAGAATTTTGAAAATGTGAAAGGACAAAAACCTTTATTAATGATATATAAGTATGTCCCAAAAATTTGATATCAGTTTCTGGTCTCAAACTAAAGTTATGCAAGATATCGTAAATTGAAACTTTTTTTATTAATTAAATTACGCTATCTTGCATAAGGCATGTTTAAACATGGATTTTGACCCAAAACTCATTAACTACTATTAAGATATTATTTTTAGGATTTTTGGTCAGATTATAAACTGACCATATCATTGAGTTCTTGTATAATTCGGTAAATGACGATAATAACCTTTTCATGCATAAAATAAGATTAACATATGATTTGAATGCCAAACCTTTGCATACTGATAATATATATTAAATACAATATTTTAAACACTTAAGATTGATCAAAATCTCAGATTTCCATAAACATCTTAATTATCGCCAATTAACGATTTTTACGCAAATTAGGTGCATAGTATGGGTTAAAACCATATTTAACACCTAATACTTGTTACCTACTGAATTTCTAAATAAATTTTAATATTATTACAGTAGGTATAAGTCTTGAACTCAGACTTTCAAAAATGCCCTTAAAAGCATATGTGAAATGACCAAAATACCCTTTCGGGACATAGTTTGACCATAAATGGTAAACCACACATATGAATGATATCTTACTGTTATACCAACATAAAATAAATATTTTTACTGATTACTTAAGACCAGAATATTGATTCACTATAAAACCTCTTTTATAAATGGTAAAATGACCAAAATGCCCCTACGGGACTTAAATTGGTTTTAAATACTTTTTGGGCATATATGTTAACATCCTACTGATGTATTAACATATTTTAAGCATAATAACATATGAGACCTGTATATAATTCATTTGGTTACCCGTTATGCATTTATACGTTCGGTTCGGTTTATGTAACTAGTTTACATAAATTAGCCGAATTGGGTTTAACCTTATCATTAAATCTTCAAAATCCAGAATGTGTTTAGCTTACCCATATTATACAAGTATCCAAACTTGTTGGGTCTAAATCACATTCCATTCCGGTCTCCGCTTAATGTAGCGTTTAGAAGCGTTAAGTGTCTTTCAAACTAACCGGTCTAAGTCTTTGACTTAAATAAAGACCCGTTAGTATCCTAATAGGTTAATAAACCTTTCATACAGATTGAGTAGCTTCGGTAGAAGGTATTTTCGTAAGGCTTTAGGAAATATACGGATGAGTTACATCCTTACACATCTAGCTCAGGTAAATACTTTTAACTTATTTTCCGTTATACGGGCTTGGGATACGTTATTATAATAATACCGCTTGGTCGGGTATGAAATCATTTAATCGGATTGTGATTAATAAATTTACATAACCCATTTTAATCTGTTTTGTTTGATAACATAAACATTGGGGGTTAATACGACCGTGTCCTGGATATCCTTGGCTCGTTTCATTTGTAAATGACCACGACCTATGCACGGGGTGTAGGCATACACCTGACAGATGCAAAATGCTAAATAACCCACATGTTGGGGATAACTCCTTTGTGGGTTTTATACTGGTGAGTCGGTTAATCATGACCGGCTTCCAAACCGGCCCCATATGTATGACAAACATGTAAAACGGTATACAAGATTATCTTAAATAATTGTCCCAAGTATAAATGGTTTGTGCCTTGTGCCCTTAAATCAATCTTCATAAAACTCTTTTCAAATGAGTCGGTTAATTGTATTTACCAGTGTAAACTGACGTATTTTCCAAAGACTAAGTGACAGGTACCTCACGAAATTAGACTGGAGCTACTTGGTGTCAAATAAGAGGATCTTGCAAATCCTTAGATGCCTGGAGTCTGTTATTTCAGTTTCTTGTATTTTATTTTACGATCTGCCTGTGGATCTCTATTACAACCAAGTCTGTATATTCTTTTATTTGGACACTCGGACACTATGGTTTGTAATAGTATTTAAGTACCAAGCCTTCCGCTGTGCTACTATATTGTGTGTTTGACTATGATGATATCAACTACGTCACGATACTCCCCATCGGGCCCACCGGTAATATGTGGAAATATCGGGGTGTGACATAAACTTCCTCTTGCAAATCACCGTGGAGAAAAGCATTGTTCACATCTAGTTGGTGTAACAACCAATTCTTCTTAACAGCAACAGTGATGAGTGTTCGAATAGTTACCAGCTTTGCAACTGGAGCAAACGTGTCATGATAGTCGACTCCTTCGATTTGTGTAAACCCTCTTGCCACGAGACGGGCCTTGTACCTTTCGATATCCCCATTGGGTTTATATTTAATTTTGTAAACCCACTTCGAATCAATTGCGTGTTTTCCTTCTGGCAAGGTTTCTAACGTCCACGTTTCATTATCTTCGAGTGCTTTAATTTCACGTTGCATGGCATCACGCCAATTTTTGTCCTGCATGGCTTCTGTAAAGGATTTAGGCTCATTAATGGACGTAATGGCCGCTAGAAAAACCTTGTGAGAAGCTGAAAAATTGTTATAAGAAACATAATTTGAAAGAGGGTGTACCTTAGAAGAAGTTCGATCAGGCACGGGTTTTGCATGGTCAACGGAGGGTGGCAGCATAACTTCATAATCCTGCAATCGAGAGGACGGAACTCGAACCCTTGTGCTTCACGGTGCTGGAGGTTCATTATGGGGTTGCTCGACGGTCGTGGCATTCTCCACTTGTATTTCACTTTCAAAATCTACAATATCAGTCGGTACATGGGCAGTACCGGACCGAGTGGGTTCGGTTTGCGGGACAAAATCTGCCATAACATCATTCTCGGCTTCTGTTTGTTTAACATAGTCATCATCAAACCACATGGGTACCTCAAATATTTCATCAGTTGGGTTTTTAGACTTAAGATGAGCAAACGGAAAAATAGTTTCGACAAACTTGACATCACGAGATATCGCCTTTTTACCATGTTCGATGTCAAGAATTTTAAACACCTTTGTTCCTTATGGATATCCCATGAACACCCCTGGTCTCCCCCTGAATTCGAACTTGTCACCTCCCTTTTCTATACTACTATAATAGGCTAAACATCCTAAAGTCCTCATGTGATCATAATCCGGTTTTTGTCCAAAGACTATTTCATATGGTGTTAGGTTTTTAATGACTTTAGACGGGAGGAGATTAATGATATATGTTGCTGTTTCTATACACTCTCCCCAGAATCGCTTCGGAATGCTCCCTTGGAACATGATGGCCCGAGCAGTTTCGAGGAGATGTCGATGTTTATGCTCCACCACCCCGTTTTGTTGGGGTATGTGAGGGCAAGTAGTTTCTAGTAAAATGCCCTCATGAGCATAAAATTCCTTCATGCGATTGGAAACAAACTCACTTCCATTGTCACTTCTTATTCGTTTGATTGGTTTTAAAAACTGAGTTTTGACCATATTGTGAAAACTTACCAAGCAGTCACTCGCTTCATTCTTATGTTTGATGAGAAAAACCCAAAGCGCCCTACTAAAATCAATGACAATGGTTAGGAAAAAACTCGCATGGCCTGTTGATGGTTTACGATATTTACCCCAAATGTCACAATGAATTAACTCAAAACATTCATTAGTCTTAATAAAACTCTGAGGAAAAGGAGTCCGTGTGTGCTTAGCTTTGATGCACGAATCACACACATTGTCTTTAAAATTGAAAGAAACATCCTTTAAAAAATAAATACGTGATAACTTGGAATCGGAAGCATGACCTAGTCTTGAATGCCAAACTTTAGCGTCAACCTTGGTCGCCATTGCCTTTCTTTCTTGAGCCACCATACCCATCCGATATAGACCTTGAATGCATTTTCCCATGCCAATCAACTTCTTCGAGTGTAAGCCCTGCATTACACAAAAATCCGGAAAAAAACTTACTACACATTGTAATTCTTTTGACAATCTACTAACTGAAAGTAAATTGCAATTGAAGTTTGGAACATATAAAACTTCATTGATTTTATTTCCACCAATCAAGGTGTAATCCCCTTTCACTTCTACCGGTATGTTATCACCATTCAGTATCCTAACAGGCGCCTCTCGTATGGTTCGAGTACCATTTTCAAGAGACTCCAGGTTATGAACGATGTGCTCGGTTGAACCTGAATCCATGATCCAATCACTATTTTCATTATGCTTACCAGCCATATTTGCCTTACGAACAGGGTCACCTTCAGCATTCTGCTCGTTGCTGGCAAAGTGCTTCATGAGCACCTGATATTGGGTTTCGGTCAGGCCCGCTAAACTGGGCTCGGTCTCGATGTGGGCTGCCTTTGGCTTTGCTTTGTCGACCTTTGCTTTTCCGGGCCACCATTCAGGAGATCCTATCAGCTTGAAACAACCATCTCGTTTGTGACCATCTCTCCCACAATGAGTGCAATGATCGATTTCATCAGCCGCAGTTTGCTTGGGTTCCTTTGGGACCCCTCTATTGTTTCGTTGGAAGTTGGAAGGTCCTTCTCGTCATCCTTGGGTTTTGAATGCAGTCGGCTCCACTTGAGTTCGCTTCATCATCGTGATCTGCCTCTGTTGTTCTTCCTCCGAAGCAAGGCGGTAGGCTTCTCCAAGTGTGGGAGTCGGCTTGATTGAGAGAACATGGGTCCTTATTGTGGAAAAATCCCTATCAAGCCCCATTAAAAACTCGTACAACCGCTCCTTTTCCTTGAATTCACTGAGCCTTTTTCCAATGTTGCAAGAACAGTTTCCACAAGTGCATTGTGGAACTGGAAGCACCGACTGTATCTCATCCCAAATACCACAAAGTTTGGTATAATAGGCCGAGACAGATGAACCATCCTGATGAGTAACCGAGAGAGATTGTTTCAGTTCATTGGCTGGAGGCGCACTCTCCTTCCCGAACCTTTCCTTCAGATCCTTCCATATTTCAGAGAAGGCGTTAGCATATTTTGCGCTTCCTTTGATGTCTTTATCCATTGCCGTTGTGAGCCATCCGATGATCATGGCATCACAACGCATCCACTGCATATAGTTCGCCGCTGTCTTCTCTGGTTTGGGAATCGTTCCATCCACGAACCCCATCTTGTTCTTTGCAAACAGGAAATTGGCCATCTCCTTGGCCCAATCGCTGTAGTTTCCGTCTGTTAAAGCCTCATTCACGTGCATCTATTTGGGTAAATCTGAGGGATGTATGTAATAAGGTGAGTTGGCATCAATGGCATCATTCTTGCCACTGCCGCTGGTTTTTTCTCCGGACATGCTGAATCACGAGCGATGGTTCTCAAGAACCTGCTCTGATACCATGAGAAATTAGGTTTTGAGCTTAGTTTTTCATTGAATAAAAATACGCAGGGAACAAGAATAAATACAATCCAGATCCTAAGGCTTAGGAGCCAAACTAGGAAATAGAATTAACTGATAAAATAAAAAGATAATGATACTATTTCCTTTAGAAAATAATTATAGGGGCATCGTTTAAAAAAAAATCTATAGGGGTAGCAAAATCGAAAAAATCGAAAAAACCGTCAAATTTCATATTTTTTTACACTACCATCGGAGCATCAAGGGGTAACCCCTTGGTATAAGGTAGCTCCGCCTCTGATTGTGGAACCATTTATGCAACATTCGAAAAAAGCGTCAAATTTTATCTTTTTTTACACTACCATCGGAGCATCACCCTTGATATAAGGTAGCTCCGCCTCTTATTGTGGAACCATTTATGCAACATTAGCCTTATCTGACGCCATAATGTCTCCCATGCAGGGGCGCAGCTTCCTTGGGGCAGGAGGGGGCGCCCCCCCCCCCCCCCCCCTCTCGAACTTTTCGATGCGTAGTGTTATGAACAGTACTTTCGTATAGAAATTTTTAGGTATATACATTTTTGCCCCCCCCCCCCCTTCCGGAATTGGGAAAAATCGACCCCCAAGCTTCTCCAATGCTCGCATGGACATGCCTTTTTTACTTTTTCTAGAAGGCGTATGCATGGTCTCAGTATATGTTTATTTTCTTATTAATGATTGTTTGAGCCACACACACTTCCTAATGTTTTAGTTAATTAGGGTCTAGTATACTTTGTACACTTCCTTTGTTGTATGAGTTGATTTGTGAGCTGGATGGCTATTTCTGTATCACACAATTTGTTATTTTGTTTTGTTGCATACTTTAGTTCGTACCATCATTTATCTGTTTATATTTGTTTGTATATCGTATTTTGGGAAATACATCAGAGAGCTACAAAACTAGCAACGTTTAAGTTCTATTGATTAATCCCATCGAGGTGCGTTACTACTAGCTAGTATTCATAGTTGCTACCGACATAGTTATTACCGAAGACAAAAAAATAAAAAATAAAATACAACTAAGATGAAGTTGAAGATTATGTTTATCTTTATTTAGCTGTGGTGTATAGCTAAAAAAATGTAATAGAAACAATGTTCGTTTGTTGGTTGTTCATTGACTATTACGAATTAAGGTTTCAAGATCCATTTTCATTTTCATCAAGATCCATATAAAGGGGAAATTCTATAGGATAACAGTTAGATTGGCTATGTTATACGAGATAGATTGTTGGGTCATCAAGAAAACACAAACGCGTAAGATGGAGGTAGGGGAGATGAGGATTTGAGGTGGATGTGTGGCCACACGAGGTTAGACCGAATAAGAAGTGAGGTTTTGAGGGATTCGTTAGGAGTAGCTAGTATATCAGACAAGTTAAAAGAGGGGAGATTAAGATGGTTTGAGCATGTGAAGAGGAGGCAGTTGACAGAACCAGTTAGAGTACTGGAAACCATAACAGTGGAAGGAAGGAGGATTAGAGGCAGGCCCAAGTTGACTTGGATGAAAGACTTAGGCAAGATTTGGTAGAGTTACACCTCTCTAAGGACATGGTTCAGGATAGGATTAAGGTTAAGGACTTGTAGGTGGGGGTATAGACGTGTCAAAGCTTTGCCTTGGGAAGGGGGGTTAGATTTCTTTTACACTTTACGTAGGCCAACATATGATGTTTTCTTGTATCTATCCCTATATGTTGCTTGCTGATGATCTATCTTACTACTGCTACGCTATTTACTTATCCATCTTTCGTCTATCTGCCTGTTGGTTGTTTTGGAGCCGGGGGTCTCTCAGGAAGCAGTCTCTCTATTCTTAGGATGGAGGAAAGGTTTGCCTACATCCCACCTCCCCCAGACCCTACCAATAGTTCTGCTATTTATGGAATTTACTGGGTATGATTGTTGTTGCAAGATCCATTTTCATGTACCATGAAACAATAACAAACGTAGGTGTTTACCGAGATCCAACCTTTTCGTATACATCAGACTCCCTGGTGTAATGGATGGAAGAATTGGGTGCTTCCCTCTAAGGTCATCCGTAGTCATAAGGCCCTTTTGGGGGCGTTATGTGACATGTGGCATGCCACGTCACCACGGGGCTTTATGGAGCGTTATGCAAGTTGAGGCCGTAGTCATAAAGCCCCTTTGTCATCATTACTCATTATTTTAATTTTCATTTTTTTTAATTCATTTCTAAGTTTTTTAAAATTAAAATTCATTTCATTAAATAAAAAAAAGAGTACAATAAAATAAAAATAAAAACATTAAACTAGAAAAAAAAAACATTAAACTAGAATAAAAAAAATTACACAATCAAAGGTTATATTTTTTTTCAATCCGCTCATTTTGTGCCAACGCCATTTTCAAAGCTTTTCCCGTTAAGTGGTCATGCGGTTTCGAGTAAAACTCAACGTCGTGAGTCCATTGTCTATCCCGCATAATCTCCATAACTTCGTTGTTCTCCTCGATACGTTTAGTACCGAGTTCGTGTATGTCTTGAAGTCGCTTGTTTATCTCCGAAAATGCGTTACTCATATCCGTTCCCATAGACATCGATGACGACTCGGGCTTTTTCGCCCGCCTACTTCTTCCGGGCGGTCTTGGTAGCTCCTCCACCGGCTCGTCATCCGGAATATCCTCGTTCACCTCGGTGTTTCGAGCGTCGGAGGTTGGCGTTTCGGGTTCACATGACTCGTTTGTTTTGGACCTCTTTGACGGCCGTTTATTTCCCGACCGACCACTCGGAGTAGAGATGTTGGCCCATTTGGGGCTATGGCGAAGGATTTGCCAACACCTCATGTACGGGAAATGGCCATTAGCATCCGTATACTCGACCAATGCCGCTTGCGTAATGTCTTCGTCCTTGCTTCCACTTTTCCATCCGGCAAACGTGCGTTGGTACACGGTTTGAAAGTTCGTGTATTTTTTGTTTATATCGGTCCACTTGCCCGATATAGAGTCCAGTGGGCGGTATTCGTCTCCTTTACCCATGAGATCGAAAAAAAGTTCTCGTATTCGGGACCAAAAAACGGATTTACTTTGATTGTTTGCTAAAAAAAAAATATAATGTTATTCTAAAATTTAAAAAAATAAAAACAGAAAATAAATTAAAAAAACTGAAAATAATTAAAAAACAGAATATATAAACTGGAAAATAAATAATAACAGAAAATAAATAAAAAACTGCAAAAAAAAAAAAAAGAAAAAAAAAGGAAAAAACAGAAACAAAAAACACAAAAAAACGGAAAAACGGAAAAAAGAGAAAAAAAAAGGAAAAAACAGAAAAAATAAAGAAATTTAAAAAATATACCTATAACCGGGTCCTCCGACACATCGATGAAAGCACGGGTTAACGCATACTCCTCATCGGGCTCCCACGTTATCACATTTTTTTTCGCTCGGGTGGTGATTTCCGCTTTCTTTTTATGTGGCCGTTTTCCTTTTCCTTTTTTGCGTCTCCGCTACTTCGGGTTGTGTTTCTGGAACAACCTCGGGTTTGTGTAGTGGGGAGCCGAAAGCTTGAGCCGACCCGAACGCTTGAGACGACCCCATTCCATCGGTGTTTTGATTCGGGTTCCACCCGTAGAGATTCGGGTCCCATGATAGCGGTTGGTTCAAAAGATTCATGAACCCGGGATTTTGTTGATTGTAATCGAGAAAACCGGGGCCGAAAAGGTTGGGTCGAGTGGGAACCGGCGACACGGGGCGAGTAGGATTACCACTTTGGTTTGGGTCCGCACTTGATCGGGGAGGAATGAAGCCACGGTTAAATGGATGCATTATATAAAATATAAGGATTTCTAAAAAATTGGAAGAGATAAAGAGTGTTTGAGTGTGTGTAGTAAAAATATAGGGTTTGGGTCCGCACTTGATCGGGGAGGAATGAAGCCACGGTTGAATGGATGCATTGTATAAAATATAAGGATTTCTAAAAAATTGGAAGAGATAAAGAGTGTTTGAGTGTGTGGGAAAAAAATATAGGAAATGGGGTATTTATTTAAAGGAAAGTTTGAAAAAAATTGATTTTTTTTATCTAAATGACCGTTTACCAACGGTCAAAAAAAATTAATTCCATTTAATCACGCCGTTATCAATATCGCGCCATCCCAAATTTTTGAAACATAGCGCCGAGAGTTTTGGTGTTTCGGGCGTTTTGGCGGCGCGATGATCGGGCATACCGCCCCACTACGGATCACCTAACAATATCCACATACAAGCATCTGCAACTAGATTTAAGGAACCATGAAAGTAAAAAAAAACAAGCTCCATAGAAACCCAACGTCTTGTTCATTTTTGTACAAGCTTCACAATATTGATTTATACGTTCGTCGTCGTTTAAGATTTTCACCTTTCCCCTCACAGTGTCACGTAATTCCCCCATTAAAACTAATTTTTCTTTTATAAATCCTCTTTAAACCCATCCTAGAAATCCGGATGTCTGTATAGTGGGAACTTTTTAGATAGAACATATAACAAAGTTAAGTGACTTTAAATAAAAAGAAAAAAAATTAGATAGACATTAGCAAAACAATCAAGAAACTTTGTTACTAATAAGTGAGTTTTTCCTAATATAATTAACTAGTGTTTAAAAATCACGTGTATAAATATTTCACGGGATCGATGTCTGACGTATGCGAATAGTAACACAATGAATTACAATGTATAGACTAGTTTTAAAAGGTAAAATGGCAGTAATAACTAAACTATGCACGTAAAAAGGTAAGCGCACGTATCGTATTAAAGTATAGCTTGGGTGAGATACCAGATGTCAATTATGATGGATTCAACGAACATTGACTTACCAACTAATCAAGATTAACTATTTACAAAGCTCTAACTAATTTCCAGATCCTTTCCATAGGTAGCTCACACATTTTACCAATTAAATCACCAAATTGTTAATTATGAATTAAGGTTTCAAGCCCTAGATTAATGAAAGCCAAGGTAACCTAGAGATAGAAGAATCGAATCTAACTAGCATACCTCATTGAAATATCGACTCAATCACACAACTCAATGTCATAATAAATATAAAACATGCAATCATGAACATCATATGAACAAAATATCACAAACTTTACTAAAATCACATTCCGTATACAAGTTTAACATTCAAGCATCTAATCACTGAAGAGTCACCGCATCTGAACAATTACTACTAGTTTAGCCAAACATTATGAACAAAAACAAACCAAACATGAATTAAACATTGTTTGATAATAAAGAAACTCCGAAAAAAATAAAGATAGAACCCGTGAAGTAGCCACATTGTAACACCAAAAAAAAAACTAAATTCGGTTATCATGTATTAGCCGAGATTTATGTCAAGGATTACGACTTCCATATTTTAGAGATTACAATTGTATTTATGTATTGATTATTGTTTCTATGGATAGTGCTAGGGTTATCCCTTATATAAAGGGATCGTATGTATTCTTGAAATTCATTCAGAAAATAATACAGCAGGCACTTTTATGGTATCAGAGCTTCGGCTCTTCTACCTTCGATCTTTCCTGCTTTCCCACAGTAGGTTCGGCTCTTCTTTTTTCTTTCCCACAGTAGCTTCGGCTATTCTTCCTTTTTCTTTCAAAAACAAAAACCCTAGCACAGCCTATGGCCGGCGAGAACAAGAACGAAGATCAGACGCCTCCGTCTGATAAACCCACCAAACCCCTGCACCCTGTGTACTCTGTTACCAATGTTCAATCCAAGATACGTACCCTTGACGGTACTAAGGTCACCTACACCTCTTGGGTTAAGCTTTTCCGTTTACATGCCGTCGCCTACCAAGTGCTCGATCATATTGACGAGACACCACCACCTACTGAAACAAACCATGAGTTTCAGTCTTGGAAAGAACTTGATGCTTTAGTTCTTCAATGGATACTCAGCACCGTATCCGATAACCTGCTGCCCCGTGTGATGGATAACACGACCACTGCTCGACATGCATGGCTGAAACTGGAGAAGATCTACCTGAGTAATAAGAAAGCACGGGCTGGGGCGCTTGAAACTAAGTTCTGCTACCTGACCTTGGCTGCTTGCTCATCCTTAGATAACTACTACGAGCGTCTCAAAGACCTTGCCAATCAGTTAGAAGATGTGGATCACTCGGTCACTGAAGAAAGACTGGTCCTGCGACTGGTTCGAGGGCTACCCGCGGAGTTTGACACGACTGCTTCCATGATAAACTCTAACAATGCTGATTGGGATCTTGCTAGGAGCATGTTGGAAGATGAGGTTATTAGACAGGAAGCTCGACAAAAGACCTCACAATCGGTCCTTATTGCCACCACCCCACAACAAAACTCGCAAACCCAACACCCGCAACACCCTTCAACCGGTTACAACCAGTAAACACCACAACAGCCCTACTATAACCGAACCCATGGCCGTGGACGTGGCCGGGGATGTGGGAACCGGGGCCACGGTTCAGGTCGTGGTACCCCTAACCCATCACCCGGTTGGACCCCCAATAACCTATCCTACCCACAATGGGCTTGGTGGAACACACCACCTTGCCCATACCCCACTCAACCTGCTGCCACCTTTTCACACCCCACGGCCCACACCTCTGCAGCCAATTACACCTCCACACCGCAGCCCATGTACCCACAGCATCCTGTATACTCCTAGCAGCCCCCTGCCTTCTGTCCAGCCCAAACACCAACCGGAAACTCTAATTCTCAGGCCGATTATACCACAAACCAGCCCACAGGCTATAATCCCTTATGTCTATCAGATCTGAATGCGGCCTTCTCATCGATACAACTTAATTATGACCCGAATCAGCTTATGGATACTGGAGCTACCTCCCATTCCACTGATGAGCAAGGTACAATTAAAACTCCCAACTCTTTTCCTATTTGTAGTAAAATATTGGTTGGTAATGGCGCGTCTCTGCCCGTTCTAGGGTCTGGAATAGGCTATCTAACCTTACCCAACCGCACCTATATCCTACCAAATATCCTTTACTACCCACAAATTATTAAAAAGTTAATTTATGTTCGACGATTTACTCGTGATAACAGTGTTTCCATTGAATTTGACCCCTTTGGTTTTTCTTTGAAGGACCTTCGAACTGGGCATCTCCTTTCCCGCCACAATAGCACCGGGGATCTCTATCCAGTCACACCACCAGAACTTCCTCCACAAGCTACCTTTATCACTTCTTCATCGCATCCATGGCATGAGAGTTTGGGACACCCCAGCGCTCAAGTCTTGGACGTCCTTAGTCGTCATTTTAATTTTCGTTTACCATGTAATAAGAACAAAACACCTAGTGTTTGTCACTCATGTCAGCTTTCTAATAGCAAACGTTTACCTTTTTCTGCATCTAATTCCTTTACCTTTTCTCCATTTGACATTATTCATTGTGATCTTTGGACTTCACCAGTTTTAAGTAAATCAGGTTACAAATATTATATGGTGTTGATTGATAATTTTTCACACTTCATTTGGGTGTACCCTTTAAAATACAAATCCAAAACATTTTCCACATTTGTCAAATTTCACCGCCTCATTGCCACCCAATTCAATAGAAACATAAAAACCTTTCAGTGTAACCTTGGTGGTGAGTTTGATAACAACGCATTTAAAACCTTTGCCACCCAAAACGGTCTATTGTTTCATTTCTCTTGCCCTCAAACCTCTTCCCAAAATGGTCGTGCCTAGCGTATGATCCGTCGTCTTAACGATATCATTCGCGCCCTCCTTATCCACTCACACCTACCTCCTACCTTTTGGGTCGAAGCTCTCCACACCGCAACCTACCTCCATAATATCCTACCCACCAAACGACTCAATTTCTTCACCCCCACTTTTGCCCTCTACATTCGACACCCCACTTACGACCACCTTCGGGTTTTCAGATGCGCTTGTTATCCGAACACGTCTGCAACCCAGCCTTATAAACTTCACCCAAGGTCCACACGGTGCATATTTCTAGGTTACCCACCCGATTTCCATGGGTATCGGTGCTTTGACCCCACTACCAGGAAAATTTCTATATCCCGGCATGTTACCTTTGATGAAACCGTCTTCCCTTACACCATTCCCACACCAACACCATCCTACTGTTTCCTAGACGACACTACACCACCTCCCGGGCTCACATTTACCCGTACGAACCACCCTCCACTACCCGAATACCACCAGCACCATCATCCGCCTACCCCACCACCACCTCACCATCAACCTACACCACCACCACCACCACCTCCACCGAGGCCCACCACCACTTCACCATACACTTACACTTATACCCGCAGACAAAGAACCAACCAACAACCACCTGTCCCACAGCCGCCGAATACCACCAGACCCCCACCCCCAGTCTACGGCTGCAGCCCAACCACCTGCCCGTCCTCCTTCCTCACACCCAATGGCCACCCGCTCAAAAACCGGTAACCTTAAACCTCCTCACTTAATACCACCACCATCTCACCCGTTCCTAAATCCTATCAACAGGCCTTCACCGACCCTAATTGGCTGCGCGCCATGCAGGCTGAATTTACTGCTTTACAGGAAGATGAGACATGGGAGTTAGTCCCTCGGTCGGTAGATCGACCAGTTATCAGGTGTATGTGGCTGTTTCGCCACAAATTTAAATCAGGTGGTTCTCTTGAAAGGTATAAGGCGAGATTGGTTGTTAATGGAAAATCTCAAACCGTGGGCATTGACTGTGAGGACACCTTTAGTCCGGTTGTAAAATCGGCAACTATTCGGACTGTGTTATCCCTTGTTGTGTCCAAATCATGGCCCATTCATCAGTTAGATGTCAAGAATGTCTTCTTACATATCCACCTAAACGAAACCGTTTTTATGCATCAGCCCCCCAGTTTTATTGATAAACGGTTTCCAGCTTTTGTCTGCAGGTTAAAGAAATCATTATACGGGCTTAAACAGGCACCGCGTGCTTGGTACACACGCTTTGCCAATTACATCCTATTCCACGGGTTTACGAGTAGTGCGTGTGACAATTATTTGTTTATATACAGTCATGGACAGGATATGGCATAGCTTTTGCTTTGTGTCGATGACATTGTTATCACAGCTTCGTCTGATAGATTGCTGCACAACATCATTCAGACACTCTCACGAGAGTTTGCCATGTCTGGCTTGGGTAACTTGCATCACTTCCTCGGTATCAAAGTTACTCGCACTAAGGATGGTTTGTTTTTGGATCAGGCTTAATATGCTAAAGACATAATTTCTTGGGCCAATATGACATCTTGCAAGCCCTGTGCTACTCCTGTTGATCTATCCTCGAATTTAAGTGCCACGGATGGCCCAATATTTTATGATCCCACTTTATACCGCAGCCTTGCGGGGGACCTTCAGTACCTGACTTTTACCCGACCGGACATCTCTTATGCATTTCAGCAGGTGTGCTTATTTATGCACGAGCCACACGAACCTCATTAAGCATTTATGAAGCGCAATATTCGATACATACAGGGGACCTTGGACTATGGTATTCGTATTGTACAATCTGCTACAACTTCTTTGGTTGCGTATTCCGATGCTGATTGGGGCGGATGCCCAGATTCCCGCCGCTCTACGAGTGGCTATCGCGTGTTTCTTGGGAATAATTTTCTTTCTTGGTCCTCTAAACGCCAGCCAATTGTTTCACGTCCCAGTGTAGAGGCTGAATACCGTGGCGTTGCGAATGCTGTTGCTGAAGTCACTTGGCTACGAAACTTACTGCTTGAACTGCATGTTCCTCTTCTTCAGGCATCGGTCGTTTTTTGTGATAATGTCTCCGCCGTATATCTGTCTGATAATCTGGTGCAGCATCAGTGTACAAAGCATATTGTCGCAACCCCCGTCCCCTAACAAACCCGGGAACGGGCGGCCGCGGCCATTTTTTGTGGTATTTGTGTTTTATCATTTTGGCAGCGGAAATTACATCAAGACCGTAGTTAGGAAATATTTTATCAGTGTAAAATACCACGCTTTTAATATATTAAACATATGGGAAAAACCCAAGTTTCAAGTACACATATTTTCATAGGGATAAACCCTATTTTGTTTAGATAAAACATCTCTTTATTTTAGGTAACTTTATAGCCACTTTTCCAAGCCTTCAGCGCTGTCCAACTGGCTTCTATTGGTCTTTCACATTTTGTTACCTGAAACGCGATTAAAAAGATTTTGTCAATGGGAAAAACTAGTGAGTGAATCCCAGTTTAATCAAGTTTATTAAAGACCATTGTACAGTATTGAGGGCGGTCGCGCAATTACATTTGTTTCCATCTACTTAATTACCACCCACGGTACTGCCAACCCGACTTGTGGTTATGTTACTCCTCGCAAGGTAGTAACAAATTTTGTATACAAAACCCCAACATACCGACGATAATTGTAGAATACAAATACTCAATCATTGTTTAATATATTATTAATTAAGTGAGGTTTTGTAAAAACAATTTGTAAAAAGGAGATTACTCACATTGTTGTCTTAGCGTTTCCTTTAAGGATTTCCTGGTGATTATCTATAATTTACACAAATGCACACGCGTTAGTATAATAACCCAATACTTACATTAGTAATACTCTCCCCGAGACGGTATTCCAACGACTACGTCGGGCAGAACCTCGACAGCCGTTACGGAACCCTGGATCAATCGGGCAGCGTATCTAATACATAACCGGGGGTTATGATACTTTCAACGAGGCAAAACTTCGTTAATTAGGGGGGTATTATGCTCGAGTATAGCGTATACTACGTAGAAATTGAGAGAGAAAGTTGAGATTTGAACGACGTAAACTGAAGGCCTGAACTCCTAATTTATAGAGCTGTTCGTCGACCCCGTCGCGCCCCGCGAAGGAAACCAGGGGGTCGTCGCACCCCGCGATATAGGGATGTAGTCCCTAGCCTTGAGGTGTCACTGATATAGCTTCGCCACGTGGCGGCTTCCGGAAGAGGGTGGGTGGCCAGGCTCGTCTTTGCCCGTGACGGAGATGGCTAGGGGGCGTCGCGCCCCGCGAGGACCCATAAATTTTTGTTTTTATTTTATTTTTGTAAAATTAAAGGCATTTAGGGTCGTATTTCGTATACAGGGTGTATTTTAGGACATATTAGGACATTGTAAAATATATTAGGGTGTCGAAAATATTGTTGAGAGTTGTTATATCCTCCCCACCTTGTTTTAGAGCTCGTTCTCTAGATCTAATGGAATAGGTGTGGATATTTCTTCTGCATTTCTGATTTAAGCTCCCATGTGTACTCTGGTCCTCTTTTGGAGTCCTATTTCACTTTGACTAGAACTAATCTCTTGTGTTTGAGGTTTTTAACTTTCCTGTCTTCAATATGTAGAGGCCTTTCCACAAATTTGAGCTTTTCATTTACCTCTATATCCTTAAGAGGTACTACCAATGATTCATCAGTTAAGCATTTCTTGAGATTAGATACATGAAATACATCATGTATTCCTGCCATTTCCTCTGGCAGTTGTAGCTGATAGGCTACAGGTCCTATTCTTCTAATAATCTTAAAAGGTCCAACATACCTTGGGCTTAACTTCCCTCTTTTGATGAATCTCACCACACCTTTCCAAGGAGAGACTTTCAATAACACTTTGTCTCCTACCTGAAATTCCAACGGCTTTCGTCTGTTATCAGCATAACTCTTTTGTCGATCAAGTGCTGCTTTCAGTCGTTCCTTGACTTGAATGATCTTGTCGGTTGTTTCTTGTACTATCTCAGGTCCAGATAGTTGCTTTTCCCCAACTTCTGCCCAACAGACTGGGGTTCGGCACTTTTGTCCATACAGTGCTTCGAATGGTGCAGCATTGATACTTGTGTGATAACTGTTATTATAAGAAAATTCTATCAAAGGTAAATGATCGTCCCAATTACCTCCGAAATCAATTACACAAGCTCTAAGCATGTCCTCCATTGTCTGAATTGTCCTTTCGCTTTGTCCGTCCGTTTGAGGATGATAGGCTGTGCTTAGATTCAACTTGGTTCCCATGGCTTTTTGGAAACTTGTCCAAAAATGAGAGGTAAAACGGCTATCTCTGTCAGAAACAATTGATAAAGGAATTCCATGTAATGAAACTATTTCATTTACATATAACTTAGCTAATTGTTCCATACTGAAAGTTTCCTTCATTGGTAGGAAATGAGCTGACTTAGTTAGCATGTCTACAATCACCCAGATTGTATCATTACCTTTCTTTGTTTTGGGTAATTTGGTAACAAAATCCATTGTTATCAATTCTCATTTCCATACTGGCATTTCTAACTGTTGCAATAAACCTGAGGGTTTCTGATGTTCAGCTTTGACTTGAGAACAAGTTAAAAACTTAGAAACATAAGCTGCTATATCCTTTTTCATTCCTATCCACCAAAAATTCTTTCTTAAATCCTGATACATTTTATCATTTCCAGGATGCATCGTATACTTAGACTTATGGGCTTCTTCTAATATACGATGACGTAGGTTTCCTAATTTAGGTATCCACATTCTTTTCTTATGGAATCTCCAGATTCCATCTGTTCCTTGTTCTAATACTTTAATCATTCCTTTTAAATTTTCAGTATCATCCTTGATTACTGGTTCTTGTGCTTTTCTAATTTGTTCATTTAAATCTACTTGTAGATTTAATTTAAGAGAGCGTACCCTTTTTGGCTTTTCATGATACTTTCGACTTAATGCATCGGTCATGACATTAGCCTTTCCTGCATGATACTGGATATTACAATCATAATCACTAAGAATCTCCATCCAGCGTCTTTATCTCAAATTCAATTCCTTTTGCCCAAAAACATACATTAAACTCTTATGATCTGTGAAAATGGTAAACTTACTATCATAAAGGTAATGTCTCCAAATCTTAAGGGCAAAAATTATGGCCCCTAATTCTAGATTATGGGTTGAATAGTTTTCTTCGTGATTCTTAAGTTGTCTAGATGCATAGGCTATAACCTTTTGGCGTTGCATTAACACACATCCATAACCTAACTTAGAAGCGTCACAATAGACTACAAAGTCTTCAGTTACTTTTGGTAACGCTAGTATGGGTGTATTGGTTAATCTTCGCTTAAGAATTCTAAAGGCTTCTTCCTATTTTGGTCCCCATTCAAATTTAACAGATTTACAGGTTAGCTTAGTTAAGGGAATGGCTATTCTAGAAAAATCTCGAATAAATCTTCTATAATAACCGACCAGTCCTAAGAAACTTCTAACCTCAGTTGGAGACTCAGGGGTTTTCCATTTGGTAATCGCCTCGATCTTGGTGGGATCCACATGAATTCCTTCTTGATTGACTAGATGTCCAAGACACTGTACCAGTTCTAACCAAAACTCACACTTCGAAAACTTTGCATAAAGCTTTTCTTTCCTTAATAAACTTAGAAGTGCGTGCAAATGCTTTGCATGTTCCTCTTTACTCTTAGAGTAAATGAGAATATCATCTATAAAGACAATTATGAATTTATCCAAATATGGCTTACATATTCGGTTCATCATGTCCATAAATGCGGCTGGGGCATTGGTTAAACCAAATAACATGACAATGAATTCATAATAACCATACCTTGTTCTAAATGCGGTCTTAGGAATGTCCTCTTCCTGTACCTTTAATTGATGATATCCTGACCGTAAATCGATTTTTGAGAAAAATCGAGCTCCTTGCAATTGATCAAACAGATCATTGATTCTTGGTAATGGATACCGATTTTTAATCGTGACTTTGTTTAATTCATGGTAGTCAATGCACATACGCATCGATCCGTCTTTCTTTTTAACGAATAAAATCGGTGCTTCCCATGGCGATGAGTTTGGCTGTATGAATCCTTTTTCCAACAATTCGTCTAACTGTTTCTTCAGTTCCTGCATTTCTGCGGGTGGCAAACGGTAAGGTGCTTTGGCAATTGGTGCTGTTCCTGGTAGCAGATGGATTCTGAATTCAATTTACCTGTCTGGAGGTAGTCCTGGTAATTCTTCTGGAAATATATCTGAAAACTGAGATACTAATGGAATATCTTTTAGTTCTTTTCCTTTGGTGTTAGTGATTATGGAAATCAAATACACTAAAGATCCTTTTCCTATATAACTTGCTGTTTTTATCACAGAGATGAATTTTGTGGATCTAGAGGGTTTATCTCCTTTAATTGTGATTTTTTCACCCCTTGGTGAATTTACTTGGATTGACCTTTGATCACATAAAATACTGGCTTTATTGGTTATTAACCAATCCATTCCTAATACAACATCAAATCCTGCCAGATTCATTGGATAAAGGTTTGCAACATACTTTTGATTTAAAAATTCTATTCTTGCTCCCTGCAAGATTTCAGAAATTTTAATGGTTTCTCCATTGGCTGTTTCTACTAGACATTCTTGTGGGAGTTTAGTTAATGGTTGATTGAGAAGTTTGCAAAATGAAGTATTAATAAAACTTTGGTTCGCACCAGATTCAAATAATACTTTAGCAAAAACATCATTAACTAAAAACATACCGGCTATCACGTCCGGAATCATCTTGGCTTCATCTGCCGTCAGAACAAATGCTCTAGCATTTTTGGTGTTCTTGTTGCCCATGGCTGGAACTAGTTTCGGACAATTTGGCTTGATGTGACCTTTTTCTCCATAGTTAAAACACATCCCATTATTAGGCTTCCTTCTGCAGTCTTCTCCCCTGTGCCCTGGTATCTTGCAGAAATTGCAGTAAGTGGAGCATTTTCCCGAATGCTTTTTCTTGCAGGCTTTGCAGTAAGGTGCAGAGGTAGAACCTACATTTTTCCCACGGTTGGAGTTACCGTAGCGAAATTCCTGGGTAAGCCTTTGGGCTAGGTTCCTTCTCTGGTCTTCTTATCGTGTATGAACTAATTCATCTGTCAAGGTATTTGCTAGTTCTACAGCTTCTTCTATGGTTTGAGGTCTTGCTGCCTTGACTACATGCCTAATTTCACTGATTAATCCCCAGATGTAATGGGAGATTAATACAGGTTCTGGTGAGGCAAGTGTTGGCACTATTCTAGCATATTCAAAGAATAATGTAGTGTATCCCTTACTATCCACTCCAGTCATCCTAAGGTTTAGAAACTTATTTGCTATCTATTCTTTTTCATTGGGAGGGCATAATTTCCTTTCTACCATGCTTTTAAATTCCTCCCATTCCATATTGTAAACCCTGTCACTTCCCTTAGACTGGAGGATCGTGTTCCACCATTCTAAGGCTGAGTTCTTTAACAGATTAGAAGCAAACATTATCTTATCCTCTTCCGCACACTTGCTTATTTTTAAGACTGTCTCAGTCTTTTCTATCCAGCGTAGAGCTGCAACAGCCCCTTCATTGCCCGAGAATTCCATTGGTTTACAAGACCAGAATTCTTTATAAGAACAACCATAAGGCATGGTTCTTCTTCTTTTGGGAATGGGCGCTTGAAGTATGGGTCCATTGTTTAGGCTGTGTTCTGGTTCAATGGGTCATTTACTGCTATGGTTACTTTTATTATCCGCTTCCCTAACTGTTTTGATAATATATGGCATTACATCTATTATCCCTTGTGCCACTATGTGTTGAATGGCACTGTTATCCACTGGGTTTCCATTGTTATTGTTGTTCGGATTCTCATTATTCTGGTTATTGTCATTCTGGTTATTATCATTCTGGTTTTCCTGGTTCACTTCGTTGTCCATCTGAATTTTAAACATTTACCACGTATTAATATCACAAGATAGTATTTAATACAACCAATCACATGACACGCATATTGATAAAAAACGTCGAACATTGCGACTTACTCTTTCTTATATATAGTATGCATCTAATACAAACTGATACTGAAATTTAAAATTACAATATTATTATGCATCCATAACTAGATTTTTTTTTTCAAACATACACACATATTATATATTATTATATTATATTATTATTATTATTACTACTTCCACCATCACCTTCACTGATATGGGTTCATCAAGAACTCCATATTGCGCTCGTCGTACTTCCAGACGAGTCGTTCTCCGACCTGCCTCATTCTCTCGCTACTTTCTAAAATCTCTTCTCCGAAAGTTCGGAGCTCTTGCACATTTTCTGCACTCATTGGGGGTGCAGGTGCTGGGACTGGGTTTGGGAAGTGGGGCATGGGTTCCTGGTACGGGTATGGATTCTCTAAAATTTCCCTAATGTATTGATCACTATCATAGAAGGGATCTAGAGGGTCCAAACCTGGGTAGGCTGCTATGCTCGGCATGGGTTCGTCTTATGGTATTGGGTAGCGTTGCTGGTAATCCCTAAGTTCATCGAACCATGGGTCGTAGTTTGGGTCTAAGGGATTGGGTGCTGGTATCCTAGGTATCTCCTCTGGGTTAAAATAATGCATTTGGATTTGGTTTTCTGGGTTGTTCTCGATTTCCATTGGCTGGGTGGGAAATAGTGCTAAAGGTTGGGGTGCTATGAGTTGCTCCAGGTTAGGGTCGGCAGCTGTGGTTTCTAGGATATGGAAATTGGCTAAACTCCTATTAAGCATATCCTGTGTGTGGGCATCTGTTTCTCTTTTAGCGGCTGCTAGGGCTCGCTGCTGTTGTAACTTTTTCATTCTTTTCCTACGTTCATGCGCTCCTCTACTGAACCATCCTCTCTTTTTAGGAGGGAATGGCTCTTCAGACTGAGCCTTAAACACGAATATCCCATCTTCATTGTCAGCTGAATACCCTGAGAGGGCAGGCTGTGAAGAGGTGCCTTCGCTTCTAGGTGAGCTGGACAATTGACTGTAGGAGTCGGAAGGTCCTTAGTCGCTCATACTGTAAACTAACAGATATTCAAATAACACACAAAACAAAATACGAATATGCACGTAGTTTCGTAATTTATTTCCTAACATTTTGGATAATATCTTGGTGTCAGCAGAACATTTCTGTGGCTGAATCAGTGGCTTAGCTCTGATACCACCTTCTGTCGCAACCCCCGTCTCCTAACAAACCCGGGAACGGGCGGCCGCGGCCAGTTTTGGTGGTATCTGTGTTTTATCATTTTGGCCGCGGAAATTACATCAGGACCGTAGTTAGGAAATATTTTATCAGAGTAAAATACCACGCTTTTAATATATTAAACACATGGGAAAAACCCAAGTTTCAAGTACACATATTTTCATAGAGATAAACCCTATTTTATTTAGATAAAACATCTCTTTATTTTAGGTAACTTTATAGCCACTTTTCCAAGCCTTCAGCGCTGTCCAGCTGGCTTCTATTGGTCTTTCACATTTTGTTACCTGAAACGCGTTTAAAAACATTTTGTCAGTGGGAAATACTGGTGAGTGAATCCCAGTTTAATCAAGTTTAGTAAAGACCATTGTACAGTATTGAGGGCGGTCGCGCAATTACATTTGTTTCTATCTACTTAATTGCCACCCACGGTACTGTCAACTCGACTTGTGGTCATGTTACTCCTCGCAAGGTAGTAACAAATTTTGTATACAAAACCCCAACATACCGACGATAATTGTAGAATACAAATACTCAATCACTGTTTAATGTATTATTAATTAAGTGAGGTTTTGTAAAAACAATTTGTAAAAAGGAGATTACTCGCATTGCTGTGTTAGGGTTTCCTTTAAGGATTTCCTGGTGATTATATATAATTTACACAAATGCACACGCGTTAGTATAATAACGCAATACTTACATTAGTAATACCCTCACCGAGACGGTATTCCAACGACTACGTCGGGTAGAACCTCGATAGCCGTTACGGAACCCTGGATCAATCGGGCAGCGTATCTAATACGTAACCGGGGGTTATGATACTTACAACGAGGCATAACTTCATTAATTAGGGGGGTATTATGCCCGAGTATAGCGTATACTACGTAGAAATTGAGAGGGAAAGTTGAGATTTGAACGACGTAACGGAAGGCCTGAACTCCCAATTTATAGGGCTGTTCGTCGACCCCGTCGCGCCCCGCGAAGGAAACCAGGGGGGGTCGTCGGGCCCCGCGACATAGGGGTGTAGGCCCTAGCCTTGAGGTGTCACCGGTAGAGCTTCGCCACATGGCGGCTTCCGGAGGAGAGTGGGTGGCCAGGCTCATCTCGGCCCGCGACGGAGATGGCTAGGGGGCGTCGCGCCCCGCGAGGACCCATAAATTTTTGTTTTTATTTTATTTTTGTAAAATTAAAGGCATTTAGGCCCGTATTTCATATACGGGGTGTATTTTAGGACATATTAGGACATTGTAAAATATATTAGGGTGTCGAAAATATTGTTGAGGGTTGTTATACATATAGAAATCGATATTCATTTTGTAAGGGAAAAGGTTCGCCTTGGACATGTTCGGGTATCATACGTCCCAGCTCCGTATCAATACGCGGATATTTTTATGAAAGGATTATCTCAGCAACTGTTTCAATCATTCAGGTCCAGTTTGACTGTTTGTCCGATGATCGCTCAAACTGCGGGGGAGTATTAGCCGAGATTTATGTCAAGGATTACGACTTCCATATTTTAGAGATTACAATTGTATTTATGTATTGATTATTGTTTCTATGGATAGTGCTAGGGTTATCCCTTATATAAAGGGATCGTACGTATTCTTGAAATTCATTCAGAAAATAATACACCAGGCACTTTTATCATATAGTAATTATTTTTTTAGGTTTTTTGGGGTGTAGGTTTTAGGTTTTTATAGGTTTTTCTGGGGTGAGGGGGTTAGGTTTTTGGGGGGTTATATGTATATATAGAAACGGGTTCAGGAGAGAACGGTGAAAAGTGTGAGAACGGTGAGAACGGATCCTGGCCTAACACGTGGCAGGGGGCCCTAATTGTTATGCGGGGGTACGATTGTCCTTTTATACGTTCCCTCCTTATTCGCGTTATAAATCTCGTTCAAATTAAAACTCCAAAGATTTATTGTTAGCTGTTACCTGCTTTGCAAGCTTTCTCAGATCTATGGCGTTTAACATGGATTTTGTTCGACAAAGTAATATTTGTTGGCGTTTTCTATTTTCGTTTCAGCAAATCATGAAATAGATATGGCGTTTTGTTCTTTTATCATTGTTCTATGGCGTTTTTTTGTATTATTAATTTATAATGTGTTGTATGATTTTCCATAGCGTTATTCAATTATGCAGTTTAATCTCGTTTTAATTGATATTTAATCTATTATTCATAACTGCAATTGGAGTTTTCGATATTAATTTTAATTGTCGTTTACGTTTTTGTGTATTTGTTATGTTTTTTCGATCATTGGTGTTTTTCGTCTATTTGATTAGTTTTGAATTTTATTTAGTAGTATTTGTGAATATTAGTTATTACAATTTTGTTAATTTGTGGAAACATTAGTTTTGTTAATTTTGGCGTTTTCGTTATGTGTTTATTATGTCTTGTTTATTTTTCAATTAATGGCGTTTTAATGCATAATGTTATTACGAGACATCACTCTGTTTTTCTGATTTTTCTGTTCCTCCCCGTGTTTTCTCAGACGAAGTCTCTTCCTCGAGTCAAAGGCATTGCCCCAAAACTGGATTACCATTTATCATTCCTGACGTCAGTGAAGAATTAAAGCCTAGAAAGGACATGCTATTCTCAAGCCTTGATGATTGTTATTCAATGTATGTTAAGTATGCTAAGGAGTGTGGGTTTTCAGTCAGGAAAGGGACTACAAAGACAAACTCTAAAGGTGTGTTACATATTAAGTATTTTTTGTGTACGAGAGCTGGGGTATATAAGGACAAGAAGGTTGATACGTTGGACCCCAATCAAAAAGAGCGAGTAGTGCGATCTAACTTTTCTAAGAGGACTGATTGTGGTGCACTGTTATGTGTAGAATATGAGAATGGATTTTGGAAGGTGTATAAGTTTGACGAGGAGCACAATCATGACTTGTTGAACGTCCTGATAAGCATTTTCTTCCAACTAAATGGCATCTCACTCAGCTCCAGAAGCATGTTATACACAGCATGTCTAAGCTGAATTTGGGTCCTG
Organism: Helianthus tuberosus; assembly: GCA_030545235.1. Lineage (NCBI taxonomy): Eukaryota > Viridiplantae > Streptophyta > Magnoliopsida > Asterales > Asteraceae > Helianthus > Helianthus tuberosus. The sequence continues at coordinate 108,217,203 of CM060401.1, read as the reverse complement.
TCAAGGCGTTTAATGTTATGAAGACTTGTTTTGGTGGTTTTGAAGATGTGGGCGCAAGCAAAGTTGAATTTAAGAACTATAAGAGGCAAATAAACTTGTTCATAGGGGAATATGACGCTAATATGGTTGTGAACATTTGAATGAAAAAAAACATTCCCAGCCTAATTTCTCGTATGATTAGATCACAGACGAAGACAATCGTTTGAAGGGTCTTTTTTGGTGTGATGATCAAGCCAAACGTAATTACCAGGTGTTTGGTGATGTGATTTCGTTTGACGCCACGTATCGTTCCAACAAGTAATTTTTTATAGTTCAACTTCTTTGTTTTTTGGCGTTTTATTAATTTTACATTCATGGCGTTTTTTAATTTTACATGCAATGGCGTTTTTTAGCTTACATGCAATGGCATTTTACTAGTTTACATTCAATGGCGTTTTATTATTGTTTCATTTATCATGGCGTTTTCATATGCAGATACTTTATGGTGTTTGTACCGTTCACTGGTATAGACAATCATCACTGCAATGTTACATTTGGTGCAGCATTGTTGGCGTCGGAAACTGCTGATACGTATATTTGGTTGTTAAGAGTTTTTCTTAAAGCTGTTGGTTCTCAGCCAAAAGTTGTTGTCACTGACCAAGATCCAGCGATGAAGAAGGCTATTTCTGCTGTATTTGTTGACACGAGGTATCGGTTATGCATGTGGCATGTGATGCATAAACTTTCTCTGAAGGTTGTTATGCTTTTTTTACCTTTGGCGTTTTAGTATTCAATGCGTTTTAAGATTCATGGCGTTTTGTACCTTGTTACTGTTTTTTTTAATTAAGTTTTGTCTTTTGTTTTTTTATATATGTGTGGCGTTTTCGTGTTATTTATAGGTTGGTGTTAGGCTATGCAATTCCACCAATTTTAAAGAACATATATGTGGTGTTGTGTGGACGGATATTCTCATACCTGAAGAGTTTGAATTAGAATGGGAAATGGTTATTGCAGAATTCAATTTAGAAGATAATGACTGGCTATCTGATATTTTTGCACTTAGGGAATCTTGGATCCCCGCGTACTATAGAATGGAGCCTATGTCTGGTCTTATGCGAACGACATCCAGGTCGGAGAGTGAGAATCATTTTTTTGGTCAAGTGTGCAATTTGAAAGCTACTCTTGTTGAGTTCATGACGCATTATGAGACCGCAATAGAAGCACAGCGTCACACACATCGTAAAAATGATCATGAATCTCGATACAAAAGACCCCAGTTGAAGACTAGTTACAAAGTGTTGGAAGGGCAAGCTGTTGATATATATACAAAAAGTATTTTTTGTGACGTTCAAGCTGAGCTTATTGGAGTTGCGGATTGCATAAATCAACGTTACGAAGATCAGCCTGATGGGTTTGTTAAGTTTTATGTAAATGACTTCCAACAGCTTTGTACATCCTTATTTGAGGTAAATAATGGCGTTTTGGTTTTTATTTTAATGGCGTTTTATCATATGCAATGTGTTCTTTTCTTTTTTAATTTTTTTTAGACAAACAAGCTATGCATGGCATTATAGAGATATTGTTTTTGGCGTTTTTCAGGTATTGTTCCGTAAGTCTGATTGCACATGCAGTTGCTCATGCAGACGTTTTGAGCAGTTTGGTCTGCTATGTAGACATATATTCTATGTTTTGAGACTTATGGACATTAGGGAATTTCCAAAACAATACATTCTGAATAGATGACGCAAAGAGGCCTCCCGAAATTGCTCTCATGAATTCTCAATTAGTCGTGAATATATGACTGAGCTTGATCCTAATGTGCAAAGTATGATGCGAGATGTTATTTATTCAACCGAATACACTTTGAGCCGTTTATCTGGTAATAAAGAGGAGCTATCCTTATACAAGGATCATGTTCAATCTTATATGAAGAAGGTTCATGATATGCAGATTGTTGCTCCTCCCGCTAGTTCTAGGGATAGATTTGCCGAGATAACTGGTTAATATAAAAATGACAAAAATCCGATAAGAGTCCGTGTAGGTTATAAATCCAATGGTTCTGGTTCTCGGAAGCGCCTGAAATCTAAACAGGAGATAGCAGTTGACAAGAAGAAATCAAAGTCGAAACCCGGGGCCAAAGAAAGACAGTGTCAGAACTGGAAAGCCTATGGACACTACGCATCAACATACAAACAGGCCGTAATTAAAAGAAGATCGACAAGGTCTTCGAGAGCCAGTGAAGAGTAGTTTCGCGTTTTGTATTTGTCATTCTTTCAGATCACATACAGTTTTCTTTGGGACAGTTTAGAGGACTTTGGCGTTTTTTTTATTTCAATGCTATAGAACACAAACATTTCTCAGTTTGGCGTTTTTTTTTTTTGCATATTTTTCTTTTTTCTATCTCTTTGTTTATAACATGCTACTTCGAAGTTAAATAACAAACAATATAAGATTGGGCAAGGAAATCAAACGACAAAAAAAAAAAAAAAAAAACAATAACGCCACTAAATAAAACTTCCATAAACTTCTATTTTTTGGTCGTGCTAAACTCAATAATGTTTTGCTGAATGAAATGGATAACATTGTTAATCCTCAGTCAAGAAAGATGTGTAACAATGTTATCCATCCCGTTTAGATAAACTTTATAGAGAACAAAAACAGAATCTCCGTGAATGGTTTTTTTTGAAGTTTTGTGGTTTTTGTATATTTTGGCGTTTATATTGAGGATGTTGCTCATTGCATAGAGTGAAAGTTTATTGAGAAAATTTTGTATATCAAAAGAAACATGGATTCGAATCTTTAATATTTTTGGCGTTTATAAGATGAATGGTGTAGAGGAAAATATAGGTTTTTGTGGTTTTGGTTTGGATTTTAGTAATTCTGTATCGGTTAAAAACAAAGTTTGGCGTTTTATATCTATGGCGTTATATTATGATGAAGTGTATGTGTGTTGAGGCGGATTTTAATAGCGTGAGTTTGGCGTTTTATGTTAAGTCAAAAAGACCCTTTTACCCTTAATGAAGCGCGCCAGATTAATAAAAGTGATTTTATTTACGAAAATTCCACCGTGTCATCTAGTCCATAGATTGTTTTGATCTGACGATTCATAAGCGTTCTCTCCGTTCTCACACTTTTAAGCATTTTCTCTAAATCCCGACCCTATATATATATATATATATATTTGGGGGGGGGGGGGGAGTGGGCTTTAGGTTTTTGGTTTGTGGTGAGGTGAGGGTGGTGTTTAGCTTTTTGGGTGGTGGTGGGGTAAGTTTATTTTGGTTGTGTTCACATTGATTCTCGTAGTTTTTGCGATAAAGGTGTTTCTCGCATAAACCTATCATATATATATATATATATATATGTGTGTGTGTATTGTCTAGCGTAATACTTTAGATAACCAGAAAACAAACAATAAACCATGTTACAAGAGCTGGAAAACAAAAGCATAAATGGTTTCAAATAAAGATTAGAAAATATAAAATTTTGTCATATCTAAGTAATATTTGTGACCATAAATCAAAATTTATAATTCATTTTTTATAACTGATGTAACTAAATGAATTTAAATTAAAGTTATATACTAGTAGAAGAATAAGAGTTTTAACTTCTAAAATTACTTTATATATACCAAGGATTTTCCATTGATATTTGATGTCTGTCTCCATATTTAATATTTGTTTTTTTTTTTTTTTTGTATTCCAAACTTGATATATGCACACACATCTTTGTCTTTGTAAACCTGTTTGTAATAAAGAGCATGCCAAAGTCATGACTAACATACAATATCCTTTACGTATTCTCCTTATTTATAAACTTCTATGGTACTAAGAAAAGCACTTGCAAACTTATTACATTCAATCATGGGACTTTTTCTCCTCCTTCTCTTCACCCCACTCATGATCTTACTCGCCATTCCTCTTATATTTCTCGCCTTCAATACTACTATTATGCCTTTTCTTCTCCCCATTACCCTTCTTCCTCAACTCATTCTCGGTGCCATTCTTGTTTTGTTGTTTTCTGTTATTCAACTTATATAATTATAGTATGCATAATTGTTAATTAACTAATAAAATAAGTTCTAAAACGTATGTGTGTGTTTTTTAATTAAATAATGATTGGCCAAAAAAAGATAACATGTGTAGCTTTCTTTCTTCAAGTGAAAGGGTACAACTTTTCTAGTTTAAACAAAACATCACTAGTGTTCCTACCTTGATCATTTCTTTCAGGAAGATGACTAATACCTTTGGACAAGATTCTTCTTTATGGGCTTATGTACCCATCCAATTATCTACAATGGTATATGTATAAAGACTTTTAATCTTTTGTTAAGTTGAATGGTATATGTATAAAGACTTTTAATCTTTTGTTAAGTTGAATAGTATATGTATAAAGACTTTTAATCTTTTGTTAAGTTGATATAATTATGTAGAAATTAACCTTCAATAATTACGAAACAAAAGTATTGTTATATATATATAATTATGTAGAAATTAATCTTTTGTTTTATTCTATTTTGTTGTTATTATTTATGTAAAGTGTTTTCACATGTTTTGTTTGATGAACACCTATATAAATTATCGTTGTGGTTTATGTGTGATTATGTAGTTACCCTTGTCGATTTTATGACACAAATTCTTCCTAAAGTCTGTAACACCCTTATCCTTACAATGTATATCCATTTACTAAGGTGGCTAAGTTATGTCCAATTCTCTATACACGAGAGTCAAACGACTTTCTTACCGGGGCGGACCCACCCTTTGGCCAAGGTGGGCGGCCGCACCCTTTAAAAAAATTAGTATATATCTTAGTCAAAAAAACCCTACCGCATCCCTTAAAAATATGATTGAACACCTCATCTACATCCCCATCAAATAATTACTGGGTCCGCCACTGCTTTCTTATCAACTTTTTTTTTTCTTTTCAAGTTTGTAAGTACTCTTAAGTGTATATTCTTTATTACCATAGTTTTATGTAGATGTCCACCACCGTTATTCTAACAACCCGCCCAATCTAGGTCCGCCACTGCGGTTTTTTTTTTTTTTTTTTACTTTTTCATGTCTTTTCTACGATTTTACGATAAGGTTATTTGTACGAGAACTTTTCCCTATATAATAATTTGAGTACATATTGCGATATAAAAAATGATAACTACAAACAAATCAAGAAATTATGTTGTATAATATTTTTGTGCTAGATCTTTTGTACTTAATTTTTTGTGTTGAAATTTTTACATTTTGCTAGTAGTTTTTTTTTATTAGATCTTTTGTGTTAGATTTTTTTTGCACTAATTTTTTACTAGATTTTTTATGATCTATTTTTAACACTACATTTTTCGTGTTTTATTTTAAGAAAACAAAAGGGTGAATATTTGTGTTTTAATACCAAAATGACCTTTAATCATAGTCATAAAGAATTTCATATGTCATCTCAACAGGAGTAGGATCAAATACAAACCACATTTCGTATACAAACTGTAAGAACCATTTAAAAAGTGTCATGTGACATTCAACCAATTATAGAGAAATGGTAAAAAATAACCTAAATAATATCAATTATCTTGAATTCCTTATAATTATGCTAACAAGCAATTAATTCTTTATTTGGATCTTCCTTTTGTTTTTAATGTGTTGATAAAGAAAAGTGCTGATATCATTTCACATATTTGATAAAATCAATTATCTTGATTAATTTTCATGTGATAATATAATTCAAAAGTGCTACTTTTATGTATGTATTGTTTAGTATGTGATAATTTAACTTTTTTAAGTGGTAGGATCTGTTCTTACGATTTATAGGATAAATATGGTTTGTACCGAAACCAATCCCATCTCAACAATCCTTTTTTTATCTTACTTAGAGAAAGTCCACTCTTTAGGGGATCTTCCACATTTAACTAATAGTGGGGCTCATTTGCTCCACATTAAATTCATAGCAGTTAGAAAAATACTTTTGACTCGATAAACAATTAAAACTAGGTTTTTCTCAGTCGCGCGTTGCGGCGAAACGGAGCAAATGATAATGTAAAACAAACGTTATATGTTGTTTAGAAAGCCAAACCGTTAGAATCGGTTCAGTTTATTATCGTATCATTTTACGATAGCAAATAAATACTTTAATTTTTTTAATATAAATTCCTTTTTAATAAAACTTATACTAATCGAGGGTAAAAATTAAGCTCAACTACGTACTTAAGTTTTTAGAAAAAAATTAACGAACATAAGTTATTAAAGAAATATTAAATTAATTGATAAAGTAAAGATAGATTTAAAAAAAAGGAAAAAATATTATTAAAAACAAAGTAAATAATAAAGGAAATATGGTTTTAGAAAAGGAAAAAATAAAGATACGGTAAAAGCTAAAAGTAAATAGAAAAAATAAAAAAATATGTTAAAAGTTAAAAGTAAATATTAAAAAGATATATTAATAAAATAAAATATTAAAAAGCTATATATTATTTTAAATTTGAAATTACTATTCATGGTCCTTCGAAAACTATATATATATAATGGTACAATTTTTGGGTATGCATAACTCAGTTCAGTTTAGTTTTATGGCAAAATTGAACCCAAAATGTTCGGTTTTTTGTTTTTGAAACCCGTTGGGTTTTGGTTCCGGTTTTTGCCATCAGCAATAGATAAATTATTTCAAAGATAAATAAAAATGTTACTGTTCTTATTATAAATACTTAACTTTCAAGAATAAGGTTAATAACTCCTAAAAAATAAACATGTTAATGTTCTCTATAAAAACATGCCTCTTACTAAGCGCAATGGTTGTAGGAATATAGTCTATCTCCGCCCTTCATACGAAAATATTACACTTCAGAGTAACCTACTTACATCACTTCAATAAATATACATGAGTGAAATCCAACTCTCTATTTAGAAAGTAAAGAGTAAAATGCCCAGATGCTCCTTGTGGTTTGGTAAAATAACACCTAAATTACATGTATGTTCCCTGTGGTTTACTCATTTGTTACTCGGATAGTTCACAGAGTGGATGGATGTTAACTTTTCCAGTTAAGTCAATGTAAAATTACTAAAATACCCTTAATGAAACAAAAAAAAAAAACAAAAAAAAAAACAAATAAAATAAAATAGAAATTGATTAGGGCCCACTATTTTTTATATCATTTTTATTTATAAAACCCCACCACCACACTTCATCTTCAACCTCCACCCACCACCATCACCCTCCTCCACCCTCCACCATCACCGCCACAGTCACTCTCCACAAATTGTTTCAATATATTTTCCACTAAATTCCAAATCCAACTTGCATTCCAATCCCCACACGCCTATAAAATACTGTATGAATATTATATAAATACACAAACCAACATAACATCTCCCCAAAACAATCATCAACTTCACATCCTCTGTTTTCTCTCAACACAAAAATCGAATCAATTTAGCAACCAAAATTCAATAATCATCTGCAACAAACTTCAATTTTCATAACATGAACTGGGTAGGAGATCACAGAAGCTTTGCAGCCGTCGGTTTAGCAAAACCCACAAAACAGAGTATAGGGTTACTGGAACTTTTGGCGGTAAAATCATGCGGTTTATCTCAATCCGAGTCGTTAAAGAAGGTGAAAATGGTATTGGAAGAGCGTAAATATTTCCTGAAGATTATTCAGTGTTACGGGGTTGAGTTTATTCGCCCGGCGGAGCTTTATCGTTAAAAGTGAAAAACTCCGGCGACAAAGTTGATGTTTAAAGGGGTTGAGTTTATTCACCGAGCGTGGGGGTGGGGAAGTGTCACACCCCAACCGATGGCGGAATCATCGGGGTGCGGCACTGAGCGAAACAGATTGTCCAAGAGAATCCATAACACTATTAATGACTTTATATTAATTGTTAACGTCCCATACCATCAACATATAAAGTAAAAATAGTTATTACAGATATTGTTCTCAACGATAAATAACAGTTCCGACAACTTAGATTTTATTCATGGGTTTCTAGACCACCTAACTTGATTCCATAAAAGATCAGCAAACATAGCATCCTAGACACCTGTCACATACGTTAAAATAAAGTCAATACACATAGTGTAAAGGTGAGTACACAAGTTTAATAGCATACAGTATGGCGAAAGCGTTTACGCATAACCAGCATGTAACACGTAAAAATGTGATGCAAGTAAGCTATCGACAATGAAGTATGCAACCGACATGACTGCGAGTTGTAGAATGTGCAACACATTATCACCACTGTGACCATGTGAAGTAAAACCCTTAACAACCCCTGTCCACGATAGGTGCTGAGTCCAAACTATAGTACTATCGTTGCTAAGGTGTCAGGCAAACAATCACTGTGTAAACATAACATACAAGCATTCATCGAGTCACGTATAACATGCGAAAGCGGTTAGCATTAAAAGTGTTTGCGTTGTGTGTTCGATGTGAATTGATATAGGTAACGTATGAAACACCCAAAGTGCATTAAAGAAAATGGGTTCGAGTATACTCACAGTATGTGTTTAATTAAATAAACACTGCCTTGGATTGAAGGGAGCGCTTGGAGTTAGCCTGATCATAGAACGATAGTGTAAGCGTTGAACAACGTGTAACAGTGTGTTAGGTGAGATGAGTGACGAATAGTGAGTCGATAGGATGACCATACGTACGGATGGTCATCTGGACGGATGGTCATCCGGACGGATGGACATCCGGACGGATGACCATTCGGTCGGGTGGTCATTCGATTGGAGGAGTGTGGTTGTAAAATGTTTGAACTTTTGAAGTTCGTTGTAGCATAATTCAACTCATTCGATCGGATGGTCATCCGGACGGATGGCCATTCGATCAGATGGTTATTCGATTGAAAGGCTGATATTCTTTGAAGTTTTGTAAAATCGTTTAGGTGTTGAACTTGTAAAGCACAGTCGCCTGGTCGAATAGTCATTCGATCGGATGGTCATCCGATGGGATCCGATCAAATGACTATTCGATCGAGCAACCATTTTGTTTGAAACTTTGTGAAATCATTCAAGTTAAAAAGTTTTGCGGTTTAACGGAGACGTCATGACGATGTGTTAAACAACGGAAACCAAACCAAGTCCAACTCAGTCGATCGGATGGGAACCACCCCATTCGATCAGACTCAACTGTTCAAGATGGAGTTTCATGTTCAACCCGTGTGTCGGTCGTCTTCTTCAGTAGAAAGTTGTTCTCAGACCGGTTCTCCACTAGAGAATGAGTGGTGAGCCTGAACGAGCCTAGATTCCATCGGTTTTGAGTAGAAGAGTGTAAAAGAGTTGAAAGAAAGTTTGAAATCGGTGAAAATTGTTTAGATCCAGTTGAGATGCGTGTTAAATCCTGTAGAAATCTTGTAGATCTAGACAAATCTTCAGCGTTCATAAGAACCCGGGGTGACATCACCCTAAAGCAGTCCAAATCAGGTGATTTCATGGTGGAAATATGTGATTTCAGTGGAGAAGATGGTGAAGATGTGTGTAATAAGATGAAAGTACAAGATTTAAGGAGAAAACTTACGGAAATCGCTTGGAATCAAAGGAAAAGTGCTTGAGAACGAGCTGGGGCGAGTTGGTCGGATAGGGCTGTCACATCAATGAACACTTGATGTGACAGGTGGGTATTTATAGGTGAGAGGGAGATAAGGCGGTGCAGAGCAGTGGGTCGGATGGCCAGTCGATCGGATGGCCATCCGGTCGGATGGTCCGCGGATGGTCATCCGGTCGGATGGTCATCCGGTCGAATGGTCATTCGATCGGTTGTCTTGTGCGAGTTAGTTTTCCGACTTTCGTTTCGTGCGTTGAGCGTTGCTTTGCGTTTAAGCGAGTTGCGAGTAAGCGATGCGATAGCATTAACAAGTAGTTACACAAATAACATAATCACATAAAAGGCATGAAAGTAAGTCTGCGTTTCGAGTTTGCGATGAGATTGCGATGCGATAGAGTTGCGATTGCGTTTGCGAATAACATTCCAAAACATATATAAGGCACACACAAGTAAAGCACATAATAACACACACATAGAACAATGCCAGTGGCTGCGTTTGCGATGCGTTGAGATAGCGTGAAGTAACAATGCGATAAAGAGCGGTTTAGATGCGTTAACTGTGTTTAGTACAAGCGTTATAAAATGTGTTGTATAGTTTAAAATATCATTTAAAATCGTTACCAATATATCGTTTATCGAGTTTCGAGTGTACAAGGCAATAATTAAGCAAGAAATAATAGATCTTGACTTTGACTTGAAACGTCGGGTTGTTACAACGTCCCCTACTTTAGGGAATTTAGTCCCGAAATTAAGGCGCAGGCATAACGAAGAGATGTGGATATTTAGCTTTCATATCACTTTCGAGTTCCCCAGTGAACTCGGCGCCGTGTTTGCCTTCCCAGTGAACCTTCACTATGGGAATGCGAGAGCGTCGAAGTTTCTTGGTCTCTCAGTCCATGATCTCCACTGGCTTTTCCACGAAGTGTAATGTTTCGTCTACTTGCAGATCCTCAAGAGGGACATACAAATTCTGTTCGGCTAGACACTTTTTGAGGTTTGAAACATGGAAAATCAGATGTACGTTGCTGAGTTCCTCCGGTAATTCGAGTCGGTTGGCCACTTTGCCAATTCTTTCCAGAATCTTAAAGGGTCCAACGTATCGAGGCGCTAGCTTTCCTCTTCTTGCCGAACCGGATCACCCCCTTCCAAGGTGAAACCTTTAGGAGTACGTGATCACCAACTTTGAACTCAACTGGCTTGCGTCGTTTATCGGCGTAACTCTTTTGATGACTCCGCGCTTTCAAGAGATTGTCTCGTATCTGGAGGATCTTGTCAGTCGTTTCTTGCAATAGCTCAGGACCGGTAATTTGCGCGTCTCCGATATCGTGCCATACAATAGGCGATCGACATTTTCTTCCATATAATGCCTCAAATGGTGCCATTTGAATGCTAGAGTGATAACTGTTGTTGTACGAGAATTCGACTAAAGGTAAATGTGAATCCCAATTACCACCAAAATTTATGACGCACGAACGAAGCATGTCTTTAAGGGTGCGAATCGTGCGTTCAGTCTGACTGTCGGTCTGGGGGTGGAAAGCGGTACTGAGATTAAGAGTACTACCGAGAGCGGATTGAAAAGTCTCCCAAAGGCACGAGGTAAATCGACCGTCGCGGTCAGAGATGATGTCATGAGGTGTCTCATGTCGACAAATGACTTCGTCGGTATAGATTCGTGCTAATCGTTCAACCTTAAAGTCTTCTCGTATCGGTAGAAAGTGGGCAGATTTCGTAAGACGATCAACGATAACCCAAATGCTATCGTGACCTGATGGCGTTCGCGGGAGTTTCGTAATGAAATCCATAGCTATACTCTCCCATTTCCACATAGGGATCTCGGGTTGTTCGATTAAGCCAGAGGGTCGTTGATGTTCAGCTTTCACCTTGGAACAAGTTAGGCATTTCGAAACGTAGAGAGCGAAATCCTTCTTCATTCCAAGCCACCAATACCTGGCACGCAGGTCCTGGTACATCTTGTCGGCACCGGGATGTATGGAATATCAGGATTTGTGGGCTTCAGTTAGCAATATCTCTCGGAGATTATTATGACTGGGGATCTAGATACGATCGAGATAGTGAAATATACCGTTCGGTTTATTCACTAGTTGGTTTTCGGTTCCAATAATTCATTCTTCCTTCAAAGTGCGTTCGGTAAAACAGGCGTGCTGTGCATCGCGAATAAGAGCTTCGAGGTCGTGTTGAGTTTGAATATTATGAACACTATGTAAATAGCTTCGTCGACTAAGAGCATCGACCACGACATTTGCTTTGCCTGGGTGGTAGCGAATCTCACAGTCGTAGTCGTTGAGAAGTTCAACCCATCTGCGTTGGCGCATATTCAGCTCTTTCTGGTTCAAAATGTGTTGTAACCTCTTATGGTCGGTGAAGACCGTACACTTAGTACCGTAAAGGTAGTTTCGCCAAATCTTTAACGCAAAAACAACTGCATTTAGTTCGAGATCATGGGTTGTGTAGTTCTTTTCATGAACTTTGAGCTGACGAGAGGCGTACGCGATAACCTTGCCTCGTTGCATAAGAACACAACCAACACCAAGGTTGGAGGCATCGCAATAGACTACAAAGTCATCGTTTCCATCAGGTAACGCTAGTACGGGAGCATTGTAAAGCATACACTTGAGAGTTTGAAAGGCTTCCTCTTGTTCAGTTCCCCAAACAAAAGGCTTGTTTTATGCGTAAGAGAGGTAAGCGGAACGGCGATTTTAGAGAAATGAGCGATAAATCGGTGGTAATAACCCGCCAATCCGAGAAAAGAACGAACTTTGGACGGGGTTTTCGGTGTAATCCAACTCTTAACTGCTTCAATCTTCACGGGATCGACGTGAATACCTTGACTATTGACGATGTGACCGAGGAATTGAACCTCCTCAAGCCAAAATTCACACTTGGAGAACTTGGCGTAGAGGCGATTCCCTTGGAGAAGTTTGAGAACTAAACGTAAATGCTGCGCGTGTTCAGCTTTCGACTTCGAATAGATAAGGATATCATCGATAAACACGATGAGAAGCGGTCGAGAAAGGGTTTACACAGGCGATTCATCAAATCCATGAAAACCGCGGGTGCGTTGGTAAGTCCAAAGGGCATAACGACAAATTCATAACGGCCGTAACGGGCGAAAAGTGGTTTTAGGGATATCCTCCTCTTGAATTCGTAACTGATGATAACCAGAGTGTAGATCGATCTTAGAGAAACACGTATCGCCTTGTAGTTGATCAAACAAATCGTCGATTCGGGGTAAGGGATAGCGATTCTTGATAGTAAGCTTATTGAGTTCCCTATAATCGATGCACATTCGGAACGATCCATCCTTCTTTTTGACGAAAATGATAGGTGCGCCCCATGGAGATGTGCTAGGGCGTATGAAGCCTTTATCAAGCAATTCTTGGAGTTGACTAGAAAGTTCGCGCATTTCGGACGGAGCAAGGCGAAAAGGGGCTTTAGCGACAGGGTTAGCTCTAGGAACGAGGTCGATACGGAAGTCAATATCATGAGACGGTGGTAAACCAGGTAAATCGTCGGGAAAGACAGCAGGAAAATCACGAACCAGAAGTACCTTTTCTATCGCCTTCTCTTTCTTTTCCTTCTCCGCTACTACGATGTGTGCCAAGAAAGCCATGTATTCCTTTCGGAGATACTTGCTTGCTTGTGCGCACGACATGAGTTTGAGTTTCTTCGAAGATACTTCGCCATAAACACAGAGTTGATCACCATTTGAAAGAGAGAAACAGATCATCTTTTCGAAACAAACGACTTCAGCACGATTTTCACGAAGAAAATCCATGCCTACTATGATATCGAAACTACCAAGCTGCATCGGGATAAGATCGATCGGGAAGACGTGATTGTTCAGTTCAAGCGTACAATCACGGACAACAGAACTAACGGTGAAGGTTCTTCCGGTGGCAATTTCTACGTCGAACGTCGTTGGGAGGTTAACGCATTTACGGTTTAGGAGCTTCTCGAATTCAAACGACACAAAACAGTTATCGGATCCAGTATCAAATAAACACGAAGCATAAATACCGTTGACAAGAAACGTACCATTGACAACATTGTTGTCAGTCTGATCCTGGTGGACATTGATGTTGAAATCTCTTCCGCGGGCTGCTTGTTGCTGTGGCTGTTGCTGCTGCTGCTGCTGTTGTTGCTGTTGCTGCTGTAGTGGCTACTGTTGCTCTTGTTTCACCACACGGTTCGAGCAGACATTTGCAAAATGGTTCGGGTCACCAAAAGCATAGCAGGCTCGTGCATGAGCAGCGGGAGTAGGAGCTGCTTGGTTACCCTGAGGAGCGGGGAGTGGAGCTGGTAGTGCTGGAGGAGCTTGAGCTTGAGCTTGCTGACGAGGACCAGTGCGACAGTTCGCTGTGAAGTATCCGTAGATGTTGCAGTGGACACAGAAACGACAAGCTATCCCAGCTGGGTGATGGTAAGTGCAAGTAGGGCACAGGGGATGAGGACCAGTGTACGCATGCTTAGCAGGCGGTGCGTTGGTTACAGGTGCAATGAGTTGATAATTCTGGTTCTGGGGTTGGACAGGAACAGCATTGAGAGGAGCGGTGGTTGCAGCACAGTTCTTGTTGTTGTTTCCCTTGCGTTTGCGTCCTTGACGTGATGACTTCGAAGCTTGAGGTGCGGTGGTTTCAGTAGTGGGAGCGGGAGTAGCGGTTGCTTGATGAAGATTGTTGGTTGAGGTCTTGAAATAACCAGCCAAAATTCGCTTATCATTGATCTCGGCAGCGAGTTGGAAGGTTTCCTCAATTGTAGCAGGCTTAGCCGCTTGAACAAAATCGGTAACACAATCGGGTAGAGCGCGGATGTATTTCTTGATTGTGATGTCGGGAGTTGACACTTGACCAGGACAAATAATACTAAGCTGCTTAAAGCGAGCAGTGAGACCAGCATTATCGCCACCTTCTTGCTTGATACCCCAAAACTCGTTTTCCAGCTTCTGGAGTTCATATGGGGGACATAATTCTTTCATCATGACTTCCTTCAGTTCCTTCCAAGAGAGTCCATAGGCTGCATCGTTTCCGCGCCTGTTGTGCTCTGTTGTCCACCAGTCCAGAGCCCTGGACTGAAAAACTCCAGTTGCGTTAACAGTGCGGAGGTTTTCTGGGCATCCGCTTTGACGAAGAGTGACTTCAATCGAGTCAAACCACTGAAACATGGCGCTGGGCCCATCTTCACCAGTGAAGTCTTTAGGACCGCAGGCCTTGAACTGCTTAAAGCTGAAGTGAGCTTTCGGCAAGTCGCTCTTAGATTCGACAGATGAGCTGCTCTTCACCTCATTGATCTCGCTCATGATCTGAGGTATGACTTTAGCCATTTCCTTGGTGACGAGAGAAGCAATGCGCTTGTCATCTCGGCTTCTCTAAGCATTGCGGCGAGTGTGAGAACCAAGGGAAGACATTGTCTGCAGCAGACATCGTCATGGGATTTAGATGAGATTCGATTATAATCGGGGCTTCGAAAAGTTTAGCGTTCGTAAAACATCCTCTTTTATGTAAAGCTCAGGAACACGTAGCACATAACACATAGGCACATAGTCCACAAAGACACATAATCCACATAAGCACATAAGCACGTAAGCACGTAAGCACGTAGTCCATATAAGCACATCTTCACTATATTTTGAACGTATTCTCCTATCCTTCAAAGCTGCAAAAAGCGATCGAGTGTTGCGAGCGCGAATAGCGATAGCGAGTAGCGAGTAGTATAACGAGGATCATAGCGTTCGAGAGTTCATAGTTTGTCTATGATTTGTTAGTGTTTTGAGATAAAAGTGCAGTGCGAGTTGTGCGCGTTTAGTAAAGCGATGAGCGAAAAGCGATAAATCTCCAAAAATCAAAACAAATATACATATAAACACATAAAAGCACATAAAATTGAAGAATCCGGGGTGACGTCACCCTAAAACAGTCCAAATCAGGTGATTTCATGGTGAAATGTGTGATTTCAGTGGAGAAGATGTTGAAGATGTGTGTAATGAAGATGGAAGTATAAGATTCAAGGAGAAAACTTACAGAAATCGCTTGGAAACAAAGGAAAAGTGCTTGAGAACGAGCTGGGGCGAGTTGGGTCGGATAGGGCTGTCACATCAATGCACAGTTGATGTGACAGGTGGGCATTTATAGGTGAGAGGGAGATAAGGCGGTGCAGTGTAGTGGGTCGGATGGCCAATCGATCGGATGGCCATCCGATCGGATGATCATTCGACCATATGGTCATTCGATCGGTTGGCTTGTGCGAGTTAGTTTTCCGACTTTCGTTTCGTGCGTTGAGCGTTGCGTTGCGTTTAAGCGAGTTGCGAGTAAGCGATGCGATAACATTAACAAGTAGTTACACAAATAACATAATCACATAAAAGGCATTAAAGTAAGTTTGCGTTTCGAGCTTGCGATGAGATTGCGATGCGATAGAGTTGCGATTGCGTTTGCGAATAACATTCCAAAATATATATAAGGCACACACAAGTAAAGCACATAATAACACACACATAGAACAATGCTAGTGGCTGCGTTTGCGATGCGTTGTGATAGCGTGAAGTAACAATGCGATAAAGAGCGGTTTAGATGCGTTAACTGTGCTTAGTACAAGCATTATAAAATGTGTTGTATAGTTTAAAATATCGTTTAAAACCGTTACCAATATATCGTTTATCGATTCTCGAGAGTACAAGGCAATAATTAAGCAAGAAATAACAGATCTTGACTTTGACTTGAAAAGTCGAGTTGTTACAGGAAGGGTGGTAGAGAGTGGATCATACAATTTTTTAGTGGTTGTTGTTTGATGGTTGGTTTCTAGTGAGATGGAGACACCGGAGAGGAAACAGAGAGAAAGAAAGAGGGTGATGGTTGTGGGTGGAGGAGGGTGATGGTGGTGGGTGGAGGTTGGAAATGACTGTGGTGGTGGTGATGGTGGAGGGTGGAGGAGGGTGATGGTGGTGGGGGTGGGTGGAGGTTGGAGCTGAAGTGTGGTGATGGGTTTTTACAATTAAAAGTGATATAAAAAGAGTGGGTCCTAATCAATTTCTATTTTGTTTTTTTTTTTTTTTTTTGTTTCATTAAGGGTATTTTAGTAATTTTAGATTGACTTAACAACAAAAATTAACTTCCATCTACTCTAAGGACTATCCGAGTAACAAATAAACAAACCACAGGAAACATACATGTAATTTTCAAAAGTTGGAAACTATAGGTATTATTTTACCAAACCACAGAGAGCATCCGAGCATTTTACTCAAAAGAAAACAATAAATCATATTACAAGAGCTCGTATACAAAAACATAAATTGTTATTCAATTAAAAATTAAACCTTTAATTCTTGCTATATCTAAGTAATACGTATGACCATAAATCAATACAATCAATTAACTTCTTTTTAACTCTTTTAACTAAAGATATTTAAGTTAGGATAAATTTATTCTAAAAAACTCTTAAAAATAAAAAGTACACAAAGACATAATGGATCACAAAATATACCACAATGTCGAGCAAAATATAACACAATGCCGAAAAATATAACACAATGTCGAGGAAAAACACAAGGAGTCACAAAAAATACAATGACGCGAATATATAAAAGACTCAATGATAAATAAAAAGACACAATGATATAAACAAAAATGCAAAAATTTACAAGCTAAACATCTAAAAGCAAAAAACGTAAAATCTAATATTGTAGAGTTCGATAAGACGGTTCCAGTGCCGCTTGATTGAAGTCAATCGAAGTCCGCTTGATACCCTTCTTACGACTTCTTATTTTTAGAACACTTTATATTTGATCCTAACCCATTTAAATTAAAATCTTATACACAATTACAACAATAGGAGTTAGAACTACCAAAATTTCTTTAAATTGTGGAATACACCAAGGATTTATCAAAACCGTTTGATATCTCTCTTCTTACTTTTTTTTTTTTGAACGGTGACTTTCTTTTTGAGTGACCAAATGTCACACCGCCTAATCGGCGACCCTAGCCAAGTCTGTCCAGACTTACGTTGTTTTAACCGGGCCTGCGCTGGGTTGGCCAGACTTGGTTACGGCGTTCCCCCGGAAACCGTACCGCCTCCACACGAGCTGCCTCGCTGAAGTAACAGCCGGATGAAAACCGGGGTGCGGCTCAGGATCGAACCCACCTCGGTGGGTTTGTTTCCATCATTGCCCAATATCCACCTAAATATGACACAAGTAGGAATTGAACTTGAGTCTCCATTGGAAAACCCAAATCTCTTACCACTAGGCCATAAGTGAGGGATTATCTCTCTTCTTACTTAATTCCATATTTTTTAACCATAAACATACAACACTTTAATATCTATTCCTAAACTCATATACGTAAATCTACACGACTTTCAATAGAATAAACACCTGGTGTTAGTGGATGTTGTTAATCAACTCTTCTTGTTTAATATTCGAAATTTTTACGTATTAGACACTTAATATATGAACACACATTTTGGTCTTTATAAACATACATGTAATAAGGAGCACGCCAAAATCATGAATAAGAAACAACTTTTTATACGTATTCTCCCTATTTATTAACTTTCATCGAATTAAGAAAAGCACTTGTAAACATATCAGATTCAATCATGGGACTTTTTCTCCTCCTTCTCTTCACCCCACTCATCGCCTTTCTCGCCATACCTCTTATGTTTCTCGTCGGTGTTACCACTTTTCTTCCTTTTCTTCTTCCCATTACCATTCTTCCTCAACTCTTTCTAGGTGCCTTTCTTGTCATCGTGTTTTCTACTCTTCAACTCATATAATTTTAATATAAATAATAAATAATAAACAAATTATTGTTATTTGAATACTTAAAATAAATTATATATTTATGATATTACATAATATATTGAGTGGCCGATTTCATTTGGGGAAGATAACTAAAGCCATCACACCAGAGTTGTATGCATTATTCTTAATCATCAAGATTCAAAGGTTCATCCTCATCGGCTTATTTATCCGTACTACTATCTTCACGGGCTTATTTATCCATATAACTATGTTATGTGTAAAGACTTTATGATATTTTATTAATTTGTTATGGTGAAGTAGGAAGAAATCTTTCTATGAAGAAACTAAAATATTGTTCTAGATACATATATATGTAAAATATTGTTCTAGATACATATATGTGCAATTAAATCTTGTGTTTTATTCCAGTCCATTATCTATGAAAATGTAATCCTCTTCGAGAAATTTAGTTATTTGCAATTTAGTTGTCCTTGTGGTTAATAAGAGATTATGTTTTTGTTCCTGTCTTATTTTGACAATAATTATTTTAAAAATTAGAAACATGTAAAAACGACTCTCTTATTAATTAACGTTTTTTTTATTATAATCTGAAACACTTAATTAAATATTCGTAATTACCATGGTTTAATGTCAATATTAAGATATATATCTTTTTATAACGTTTAACAAAGCCTGGCCACGAGGTTTACCCAGTCTATCACCAATTCCAGAGGAAATCCATCGTCCGTAGGCCCACTATGAGAAAATCTTTGGCTCGCACGTAACACTTTGTTACAAACGAGACTTTAATTGGCAACATCCCCTAACGAAAGTCACCGGGGTACCGCTAAGGCACTCCCCATTGTTATTTAGCATTACCTAGTACTACACCCCTACGCGTTGCGGTGGGGAAGTAAATGTAACACCCCGACCGCGTATAAAACAATCCGCGGCGGAGATGTTGGGGAGTCACGTTACAAATTGTTTCAAACACATGGTACTTAAAGTTTTATTTTATTGATTAATTTGAATTACATTGTCTTTGAAATATAAACAAAACACAAACAAATACAAACAACTTGTTCTTTATTTAAAGCAAACTAAGGCCCGAGTCCAGATCCTAAGTGTAGCATACTTGATCATACATTAGTATTGCAACACAAGTTGATGAGTAACATAGGTTTTGTAGCCAAGAATGTGGAAAATTTTTTAGTATTGCAATACTTTGGTCAACCACAAGAGTTGATGTGTAGTTGAGTTTTGTAACTAAGTTTGTCGCGAAAATAGCTTGTATTGCAATACTTTGGTTTTGGTAATATAATTTGTAGCATGCATATAGTATACTTTGGATTTATGAAAACTAAACACTTTGTATCAACAAGAGATAAATTGTATTGCTTATTTGAAAAACTTTGTATAAACAAGTGTGGTCGTTTGGTAATACATTCAAGCCTTTTGTTGACGTTTTAGATTAACCACAAAGTTATATCTATTTGGGTAATTCGGTTTCTGTCATTCCCTAATCAAACTTTCAAACAAACCTAGGAAGCGGGAACGGGGTTTCAAATCCTATAGCGCTATATCATACTACCGATCGGCTAATAAAAGTTAATGAATGTACTTTAGTCATGAATACAAATACGCACCAACAAATTTTATACAAAAATAGAAATCATTGGGTATAAGTCATGTATAGTAGCTTTGAATAATGCACCACTTGTTTTGAAATCTTGAAAATAGTAATAGGCACATATGGATCACCCAAAACATTTGGAAAACATAAAGGAGAGGAACTATGTACTCACTTGGTTGATGATGACTTGCTTAATCGTGCTAGCAAAGCTCAAGTGCTTCCTAATATTTCAGATAATTATATAGTTAGTGTGTATTGCGTTTTAAACGGAAGAACATATATAATGCGGTTTAAAAATCAAACGAGCGAAGGATCTCGTGTAATATGATTTATTAAACCTCACATTCTGATTGGAAAGTGTCTAGGAGCGTTTTGACCCGTTACGACTTGTTAAAGTTGTTTACGCACTTTAACGGGGCGTATGCGTAATTATGGGTTTGGATGGTCGAATGAGTCCTATGACAATTCCGATGTGTCAAAACATGTCAACTAATTTTGTATGACCAGTTTATATGTTAAAAAATATTGTTCATATAAGTTTAAAGCCATTTTACACAAAAAAAAAAAGTTTTTTTAGACATTTTAAAAGTATCTAAGTTGACTCGTCATTTAACCCATCAAACGACATGACCATAAGGTATAAACTTAGAGGGTTATTACCTATATTACTATGGTCATATAAGTGGGCTTGGTTGGATCCTAAGGTTGACCAAACGGGTCAGATTTGAAAGTAAAAGCGGAAGTCAAACCGTTTGACTTTCGACTAAGGAATAAACGCTAAACTAGAAATGACGAGCTAGTGATGTGCGGTAAAGTGTTATATATATTAGGTGTATATTTTAAGCCCCTTTAAC
The DNA here is from genome assembly GCA_030545235.1 of Helianthus tuberosus. NCBI lineage: Eukaryota > Viridiplantae > Streptophyta > Magnoliopsida > Asterales > Asteraceae > Helianthus > Helianthus tuberosus. Next base: position 108,196,454 of record CM060401.1, on the reverse strand, counting down.
ACTTATTTTAGCCAAGTTTTAAATTTATAAAACACGATATTTTACTAACACTAAACACACATATGGGCAAGTGCACCCATCGTGAGCGTAGTATAGCGTTGGTAAGATACCGAGGTCGTCCAAGGACACAAGAGCTTTTAGTACCGGTTTGTCCTCAACGTCTAATCAAAATAAAAAGTTTAGAAAAATGTTTTTAACTAAGAAAAGTAAAAACTAACTAAAATGCTGAAAAGTAAAAATAAAAGAAAAACAGATAGACAAGATGAATCACTTGGTTCCGACTCGTATCTAGTATAACCTTTGATTATTTTCGCACTTTTGCACATATTTAAGAGATTATCTTAGTTATTGTAGTAGGCCCCTCTTTTGAAGGTGACGTTACCCTCACCCCAGTAGTTTGAGTCAGCAAGGATACAATCCTAAAAGGGTGGATTATTGGAAGATAATTAATTAAGTTATTAATGCAAATTATGGTAGGCCCCGCTTTTGGCGGTGACGTTACCCTCGACTAAGTAGTCTGAGTCAGCAGGGATACAGTCCTAAATAGCCGGGTTATAGTATTAATAGTAGTTAACTTATGAGGGGATCAAAGAGTTTGGACCCCCGCCATCCAATACCGTGAAGCATTGAAGGAGGTCCTACTAAATTTGACCCAGGTCCATTGCAGGACCTCTAAACGCTGAACAATGGCAAGACCTTTACCAAACCGTTCCCTTAACCCCCGACCAGGTAGCCAACATACCTTCATATAGACCGTGGAGATATGAATGGTGAAAATCTTTTATTTTATATAGACAGTAAAATAATGCCAAGACACCACGGACAAACGATAAGGAAAGATCACATTCAACATAAGTAACTAGTTATTAAAGTCATTAATACAAAACCAAATAAAAAGTGCAAAAGATTAGAAATAAAAAGTATTATACTAGACACTTTGTCTTCACCAAGTGATGTAAGAGACTTAGGCAAACATGGCCTTGATTGTCAAGAACTCTTACGATCAATCTTGGATCCCGAGACGACTCACACACTCTACGATGGACAATGGATGATGGTGGTGGATGATGGTGTTGTGATGGTGGTGGGTGGTGGATGAAGTGTGAGAGAGGTGGTGTGCCAAGGGATGAGTTGAAATGAAACCAAGCACTCCTATTTATAGGCTGAACAGAAGGCTGGGCACGTCCCCGTGTCCGCTGGACACGCCCCCGTGCCTGTCTGACACTCTCTCCCTTCATTAATTGTAATTCGCAATTACAATTAATGCGCCTGCAGTACTTTCGCCGCGCCCCCGTGTTCACTGGACACGGCCCCGTGGTGGGCAATAGAAGCTTCTATAGGTTTGTCTTTTCTACTGCTTCTTGGGCACGGCCCCGTGCTGGCTGAGCACGGGGCGTGTTCAGTCTTCTGCCTTCTCTATTTTGCTTGGGAAGATGCCGTTGAGGGGTCGGGCAGTCCACTTATGTTCCTTTTCTTGTATTTATGTTGGATTTAGCTGTCTTTTTGCTTCTTTTGTGAATTTGAGCTCATTTAATCCTGAAAATATAAAAGGAAGACAAAAACACTCTTTTTCCAACATTAGTACTTAAAAAGGGTTAGTTTTATGCTTGATGTAATTTATATGTTGCATTTTACACACATAAAATACCCCCACACTTGAACTTTTGCTTGTCCTCAAGCAAAACTCTTTAATATGTGGCTTACACTCCCAAATGGAATGGGTAGAAGAGAAGGTTTTGGCTTGTCGTAGAGTGTTGGGAATCCAAGATCTTTTTGGGTTTTATTTTTATTTATTTACAATCCTATTCGTTATGATTTTTTTAGAACGTTTCATAGGAGAAATTACTTATTTGGGCATAACATGCCTTTTTAAAATTCCATTTTTGTAACTTTTATTTTGATGAAGCTATTATTTAAACAAAGTTATTTTTGATGAACTTGTTTGTTTATTTTCTTTTGCTTCATCAACAACACTTTCTTTTTTTTTTCGAACGAACATACGAAAAAACCGAACTTGTTACTAAAACAAAGGGTTAAAAATGAAAAAGGTTTTGGTGGGTAAAAGGGTGTTTGGTTTGGGTTATGAAATGAAAAGGTTTAGGCTCAAAGGGGCTAACTAGGGGATTTTTGGGTAAAAGAAAAAGAAAAATAATGGTGTAGAAATAAAAAGGGTTAGTCCTAATGCCTCCATCATTTACTTACTTAGGTTTAAGTTGATAAGGACCGGGAATGTATCGTCATGGCAAGTTCTAGAGTCGTAAGAACCAAGCGGCTATTCACACAAGAAACGAAAAATGAGCATTTAGTTTAATGATATGTAATTGTATGCTTAATAAAGGCTCAAAACTCACTTTTGTGGGAATGGGTTTTTATGTGATCAAGTATATATAATCAAATTTTAACTAAGTTTGCCATGCCTTTTCATAATTTTCTTATGTTGGTTCTTTTTATCACGACGCTATCGGTTGTAAATTCGTAAAAATATAACCTTTTTGAGATCTTGACTTTCCCGAGTTAAACCTAGACAAGTAAAAAAATGAAATTTTTGAAAAAAATTTGGGGTGATTAGCGGTTCTAATAGAGTTTTGTGTAAGGCTTGTATTTAGGACTTGCAAAATTTCAAGGTTTTAGCATCCCCCCCACACTTAAATTACACATTGTCCTCAATGTGTCCCAAAAATAAATTTTTAGGTTGATTAGATGTGTAAAATGGTGTTAAAAGCAAAGATTTATGTTACTGGTAGTCTGGACACGGCCCCGTGGGGACCGGACACGGCCCCGTGTTCAGGTGCCAGTAACAGAAATTAAAGAAAAGAGACAGAAGCCTGGACACGGGGGCGTGTCTGGTGAACACGGCCCGTGTCCAGTTACCTGAACTGGGCATTTTTCTGCAGGGGGTTCAGCACGGGGCCGTGTTGGTTGGACACGGCCCGTGTTGAACCTTCTGTAATGGAGAGATTGATGTCGGGTTGCCTTGTTCTTGTGCATGGGATCATTTTTCTCGTTCCCCTTTTCATCCCTTACCACCATGAGTGTGTTTTATTCCTGAAAATTAAAACTAACTAGAAAACATAAAAATTAATCTAAATTAAACTAAGGATAGTTCCGCGGAATGCCTCCGTGGTGCGCCACGTTTATAAGGGTCCTTGGCTAGACCCAAAGCCGGTCATATGTCACTCAAGTGGGATGTATTGCATCCCATGTTACACCGTCGGAGAGCGTCATCCAAGCTTGAGTCTATGACCTTCATGTAGTTGACCGGGTCTTCTTCCTCAACTCTTTTTCCACATTCAAACTTTACCTCCTTATCCCCAAACTTCAATGTTAACGTTCCGTCATTCATGTCCACCACCGCTTGGGCGGTGGCTAGAAATGGCCTCCCGAGGATGAGAGGGACATCGGTGTCTTCTTCCATGTCTAGGATGACAAAGTCGGTTAGGAAAACGAAGTTGTCAACTTTTACCAATAGATTCTCAGCGACACCTTGTGGAAACTTGACGGATCTGTCGGCGAGTTGTATGCTCATCTTTGTAGGGCTTGTTGTTCCTAGGCTGAGTCATTTGAACATTGATGTGGGCATGAGGTTAATGCTAGCCCCAAGATCGGCTAATGCATTACAAACGGGAGACTCCCCAATCGAGCAAGGAATTGTGAAGCTTCCGGGATCGATTTTCTTTTGTGGAAGTTTGTTGAGTACTAAGGCGGAGCATTCTTCGCCAAAGTTAACTAATTGCAATGACTCAATTTTCCTTTTGTTTGTGAGGAAATCCCTCATAAATTTTGTGTATTTAGGCATTTGGGTTAGGACCTCGATAAAAGGAATATTAACATGCAATTGTTTTAGTAAATTTTCAAATTTTACGAATTGCTCATCGGTCTTCTGACGATTTAACCTACCGGGGTACGGAATTGGGGGAGTCTTGGTGGCCTCTTGAGTTGGTAGAGAAGCCTTTTCTGATGCAGGAGGAGTCACAGGTTGGCTAGATTGGCTTCTTTCATTTGGCGGCAATGGAGCATCCTCGGGACCCACGGTTCGATTTCTTAATGTGATGAGATGTACTTGTGCTTTTGGGTTGGTTTCGGTATTGCTAGGTAACGCGCCTTGTGGTCTCTCGGAGAAATTTTGAGCTAGCTGATTTAATTGTTTTTCAACGTTTTGAATGCTAGCTTGTTGATTTCTAAAATTCGATTCCAATTGTTGAAATCGATCCGAGTTTTTCTTTTCGGTGTCGGAGATGAGGCGAGATAGGGTATCTTCAAGCCTTTCTCTTCCACCTTGTTGTTGAGAGAAATTTTGTGGTTGTTGAAAATTAGTTCGTTGGTTTTGTTGGTTACTACTATTGCCGGGATCTCTCCAACCAAGATTTGGGTGGTTACGCCATCCTTGGTTGTAGGTACCCGTTGGAGGACCCGACGGCCTAGGTCTATTATCAATGTAGTTTACCGTTTCCGCTTGTTCATCTAATTCTTTCATACAACTCCAATTTTCATGTGACCCACCACACCCCTCATAAGCCATAACCGAGGCCGTTTTTGTCATTTCTAGCCTTTTGATTTTCGAAGAGAGGGCCTCGATTTGGGCTTGTAAAGAGGTGCTTTCATCAACCTTATGGGCGCCCGGGGCAATGGATTTATTACCTCGGGGAGTGTGCCATTGAAAATTGGTTTGAGCAATTTCCTCAATTTGATTATATATTTCATTTGGGCGACGATTACCTAAAAGTCCCCCGGAGCTTGAATCAAGTGTTTGTCTTGTGTGTGGCAACAACCCATTGTAGAAAGTGGATACTTGTTGCCATACCGCTAGACCGTGATGAGGACACTTTCTTAGAAGCTCCTTGAACCTTTCCCAAGTTTCATATAAGGATTCCCCATCCTCTTGTGAGTATGTATTAATTTCAGTCATTAATTTAGCCGTTTTAGCAGGAGGGAAATACTTATATAGAAACTTTTGGGCTAGTTCATCCCAGGTGTTTACCGAGCCAACTGGGAGGGTGTTAAGCCAAGCCTTAGCTCGGTCTTTTAGTGAAAATGGAAACATCCTAAGGCGAATGGCGTCGTTTGATGCTCCATTGATCCGAAAAGTATCACATATTTCCAAGAAATTAGTAATATGCAGATGGGGATCCTCGTCCGCAAGCCCATGAAAGGTTGCGGAGTTTTGGAGCATTTGTATCAAATGCGGTCGAAGTTCGAAGTTGTTGGCTTCGACATTCGGTGCATTGATAGCGGCGCCGAGATTGCCTACGGTGGGCCGTAGGTAATCCATGAGGGTACGTTGGTCCGCCATTGGAAGTGGGTCCCCCGAAGCTTTCTCTTGAATTTTAGCTTTAAGTCTTTTTCTAAGAAAGCGTTCGGGTTCTTCTAGGGGTTCTTTTATGTCTCTACTAGAACTGGAGCTCATGCACTACGTAGGAGGGTCAAATGTGGCGCCTGGGTTCCAAATCCTGCAATAAAAACAAAAAAGAACGTTGGTCAGAATGTTCACCACGGCCCCGTGCTCAGTGAACACGGTCCGTGGTCAGAGGTACAGTAATTGTTCTCTGGATCCCAGTTACTGGGAGTTGGACACGACCCCGTGTTGCACCGACACGGCCCCGTGCTCAGCTCTCTGTAACTCAGAAAATAAAAACTGCCAGTGATGATGCTGGGCACGGCCCGTGTCTGACCAGGCACGGCCCGTGCTGAGCTCTGCAGAAGCTGAAAAACTAAGAAAATCCTAAAAATTAAAAAGAAAAATAGAAAAAATGATTAGGCCGTTGATTCCTAACTTTCTTAAAATCCTTGTGTCCCCGGCAACGGCGCCAAAAACTTGATATGCGGTAAAGTGTTATATATATTAGGTGTATATTTTAAGCCCCTTTAACACTTATTTTAGCCAAGTTTTAAATTTATAAAACACGATATTTTACTAACACTAAACACACATATGGGCAAGTGCACCCATCGTGAGCGTAGTATAGCGTTGGTAAGATACCGAGGTCGTCCAAGGACACAAGAGCTTTTAGTACCGGTTTATCCTCAACGTTTAATCAAAATAAAAAGTTTAGAAAAATGTTTTTAACTAAGAAAAGTAAAAACTAACTAAAATGCTGAAAAGTAAAAATAAAAGAAAAACAGATAGACAAGATGAATCACTTGGTTCCGACTCGTATCTAGTATAACCTTTGATTATTTCCGCACTTTTGCACATATTTAAGAGATTATCTTAGTTATTGTAGTAGGCCCCTCTTTTGAAGGTGACGTTACCCTCACCCCAGTAGTTTGAGTCAGCAAGGATACAATCCTAAAAGGGTGGATTATTGGAAGATAATTAATTAAGTTATTAATGCAAATTATGGTAGGCCCCGCTTTTGGCGGTGACATTACCCTCGACTAAGTAGTCTGAGTCAGCAGGGATACAGTCCTAAATAGCCGGGTTATAGTATTAATAGTAGTTAACTTATGAGGGGATCAAAGAGTTTGGACCCCCGCCATCCAATACCGTGAAGCATTGAAGGAGGTCCTACTAAATTTGACCCAGGTCCATTGCAGGACCTCTAAACGCTGAACAATGGCAAGACCTTTACCAAACCGTTCCCTTAACCCCCGACCAGGTAGCCAACATACCTCCATATAGACCGTGGAGATATGAATGGTGAAAATCTTTTATTTTATATAGACAGTAAAATAATGCCAAGACACCACGGACAAACGATAAGGAAAGATCACCTTCAACATAAGTAACTAGTTATTAAAGTCATTAATACAAAACCAAATAAAAAGTGCAAAAGATTAGAAATAAAAAGTATTATACTAGACACTTTGTCTTCACCAAGTGATGTAAGAGACTTAGGCAAACATGGCCTTGATTGTCAAGAACTCTTACGATTAATCTTGGATCCCGAGATGACTCACACACTCTACGATGGACAATGGATGATGGTGGTGGATGATGGTGTTGTGATGGTGGTGGGTGGTGGATGAAGTGTGAGAGAGGTGGTGTGCCAAGGGATGAGTTGAAATGAAACCAAGCACTCCTATTTATAGGCTGAACAGAAGGCTGGGCACGGCCCCGTGTCCGCTGGACACGCCCCCGTGCCTGTCTGACACTCTCTCCCTTCATTAATTGTAATTCGCAATTACAATTAATGCGCCTGCAGTACTTTCGCCACGCCCCCGTGTTCACTGGACACGGCCCCGTGGTGGGCAATAGAAGCTTCTATAGGTTTGTCTTTTCTGCTGCTTCTTGGGCACGGCCCCGTGCTGGCTGAGCACGGGGCGTGTTCAGTCTTCTGCCTTCTCTATTTTGCTTGGGAAGATGCCGTTGAGGGGTCGGGCAGTCCACTTATGTTCCTTTTCTTGTATTTATGTTGGATTTATCTGTCTTTTTGCTTCTTTTGTGAATTTGAGCTCATTTAATCCTGAAAATACAAAAGGAAGACAAAAACACTCTTTTTCCAACATTAGTACTTAAAAAGGGTTAGTTTTATGCCTCATTTGATGTAATTTATATGTTGCATTTTACACACATCAGCTAGACATGTTAAAACATGTTTTATAATGTTATATAAACTAATTTGGTGTCAAAACTTTTGGTTTTAATACTTAAAAACTCATTCATCGTAAAAATGCATTTTATGCATCGTAAAAATGCATTTTATGCATTTTTTACTTTTATTTAAAACATGTTTGATTCGTCATTTCGCCTACTAAACATGATGATCAAAGGGTGTAATCGCAAGGGATTAACACCTTCATTATTACGATCACGTAACAAAGTTCAATTAACTTTAACTTCACCAAAATTGTCTGAACCGAAAGTCAAAGCAAAAGTCAATTTGCATGACTTTTGAGTCATAGATAGCCAAATAAATGAAAAAGACTAGTAGAAATACTTACAAGTGTTTGAGATGCAAGCTTAGAATTCAAAGAAGGAGGCCTCAATGTAGAAGCAAGTTCCAACTCAGTAATTGTGTGAGAAAGAAAGAAAGGTGTGCTTGAAAATGGAAGTTTTCAAGCCTATTTACAGTGTTCTTGGATTCATGAGAGCTTGACAAGTGTTATATGAGGTGTTATGGATGTTGCTTAGTGTCTAGACAAGTGCCAAGACCAGAATTAAGGTGGCAAAATTATGTATAGGTGTTAAACTTGGAGAGCAAGGTTGCTGCCAACTCAATTTGGTTGTCTGGGCATGCCTTACGGACCGTAACTAGGTCCTTACAGTCCATAAGGACCTCTGGCGGGCAGAACTTTGTTTTTGACAGTTTCAGCCCCTGGACTTGTATTACTAATTTTTTTTCCATTTTAACCCTTCTAACCTAATATTTAGGTTATATTAGGGTATTAGGGCATGTGTAACTTGGATTTGGTTCCGGAAATGTCGTGAATATCGCTTTGCTTGATCGTACGATCGAAAAGGTACAACGGTTGAATTTTGCAAATGTTACAGTCTCCCCTACTTTGGGGAATTTCGTCCCGAAACTGAATCAGAGGAGACTTGTGACAAAAGATGTAGTTACTTCGCTTTCATTTGATCATCTCATTCCCAAGTAAACTTTGGGCCACGTTTGGATTCCCAGCGAACTTTAACAATTGGTATTCGACTACGCTTGAGTTTCTTGACTTTAGGGTCCATAATTTCCACAGGTTTCTCGACAAAATGCATAGTGTCATCAATGCGAATTTCGTCAAGAGGGATGTGGAGGTTTTCATCGGCTAAACACTTTTTCAAGTTGGACACGTGGAAGGTTGGATGAACATTTCCAAGTTCAGGAGGTAGTTCGAGTTTATAGGCTACCTTTCCGATCTTTTCAATTATCTTAAAAGGTCCCACATATCGACGAGCTAGTTTACCTTTCTTCCCAAATCTAATCACACCCTTCTAAGGGGATACCTTTAGAAGAACATGATCACCAATTTGGCATTCCAAAGGTTTGCGTCGTTTGTCAGCATAACTCTATTGACTGCTTCTAGTTGTCAAAGGTTATTGCAAATTTTCATGATTTTGTCTGTTGTTTCTTGGATGAGTTCAGGTCTTGTGATTTGAGCTTCACCAATTTCATTCCAACAGACAGGTGAATGACATTTTCGACCATAAAGAGCCTCAAATGGGGCCATGCTGATGCTAGAGTGATAACTGTTGTTGTAGGATAATTCGATTAAAGGCAGATGCGAATCCCAACTACCACCAAAGTCAATCACACAAGCTCTAAGCATATCCTTAAGTGTTTGGATTGTCCTTTCAGTTTGTCCATCAGTTTGAGGATGATAAGCGGTGCTTATATTTAATTTGGTTCCCATGGCAGATTGCATGGTCTTCCAAAAACGAGATTAGAAACGACCATCATGATCAGATATGATGTTCAAAAGAACACCATGACGAGATACAATCTCATCAATATAGATCTTAGCAAGTTTATCAGCAGAGAAATTCTCATAAATTGGCAAAAAGTGTGCTGACTTAGTTAGACGGTCAATCATTACACAAATGGCGTCATGAGCTCTAGAAGTGTGTGGTAATCTAGTGATGAGATCCATAGAAATGTTCTCCCACTTCCATATCAGAACTTTTGGTTGTTCAAGCAAAACAGAGGGACGTTGATGTTATGCCTTAACTTTAAGACAAGTAAGGTATTTAGACACGTACAAGGCTATGTCCTTCTTCATACCCGGCCACCAATACTGGGTAAGAAGATCCATGTACATTTTGTCAGCACCAGGATGTATAGAGTAACGAGGCTTATGGGCTTCGTCCAGCAATAAGGTATGGAGATTTTCATGGTTTGGAAGCCACAAACGATTCAAGAAGTAGAGTAACCCATCATCTTTAGTTTCAAGCTGAAGCTCAAGATTATGTGGCGGTTCATTACTCATCATGCCTTGGGTTACACAAGTATGTTGGGCTTGGAAAATACGTATTTGGATATCGAATTGGGCTTGAACACAATGAAGTTTGACATGTTCTTTACGACTAAGTGCGTTGGCTACAACATTCGCCTTACCAGGATGGTAGCGAATCTCGCAGTCATAGTCATTAACAAGTTTAATCCAACGTCGTTGTCTCATGTTCAATTCCTTCTGATTGATTATATATTGGATACTTTTGTGGTCCGTGAAAACCACACATTTGGTACCATAAAGGTAGTGTCTCCTAATTTTGAGAGTGAAAACAACAGCACCTAACTCAATATCATGATTTGTGTAGTTCTTTTCATGGATTTTCGATTGTCTTGATGCATAGGCTATGACTTTGTCTCTTTGCATGAGAACACAACTAAGGCCTAGATTCGAGGCATCACAATATACAACAAAATCATCATTACCATCGGGTAAGGATAGAATAGGAGCATCATAAAGCTTTTGTTTCAAGGTTTGAAAGGCTTCTTCTTCTTTGGGTCCCCACTTAAAAGGTTTATGCTTTTGAGTTAAAAAAGTGAGAGGAACCGCAATCTTGGAGAAATTTGCGATGAAGCGGCGATAATAACCGCCAAGACCAAGAAATGAGCGAACTTTGGTAAGAGTAGTGGGTGTACTCCAATCCTAAATCGCTGTGATTTTGGCTGGATCTACATGTATACCTTGTTTATTGATAATGTGACCCAAGAATTGCACCTCTTTGAGCTAAAATTCACACTTGGAGAATTTGGCATAAAGTTGCTCCTTCTTTAGGAGTTCTATTGTTAAACAAAGGTGATGTTCGTGATCCACTCGAGACTTCAAATAGATCAAGATGTCATCTATGAAAACAATGATGAACTTATCTAAATAAGGTTTACAAACCCTATTCATTAAGTGCATGAAAACAGCTGGAGCATTAATAAAGCCAAAAGGCATGATAGTAAACTCGTAATGGCCGTTTTAAGCGTGAAAAGCAGTCTTGGGAATATCTTCTTCGAGTACACGAAGTTGATGATACCCAGAATGGAGGTCGATATTTGAAAAACAGGTAGCACCTTGTAGTTTATCGAAAAAAACATCAATACGAGGTAAGGGATATCGATTTTTAATCGTGAGTTTATTAAGCTCACTATAATCGATGCACATGTGAAAGGATCCATCCTTCAACTTCACGAATAACACAGGAGCACCCCAAGGTGAGAAACTCAGATGAATGAAACGTTTGTCTGAAATCTCTTGGAGTTGTTTCAACAACTCTTGCATTTTAGATGGTGCTTGACGGTAAGGGGATTTGACAATCCGGTTGGCATAAGGTACAAGATCAATGAGAAATTATAATTGACGCACCGGGGGTAAGCCAGGTAGTTCTTATGGAAACACCTTGGGAAAATCTTGAACAAAGGGGATGTCTTGGATACTCTTACTCTTGCCTTTCTCCTATACGATATGTGCAAAGAAGGCTATATATTTCTTTCATAGGTATCTCTGGGCTTGGGTGCAAGTCTTGAGTTTGGGTCCTGTGGAAGGTTTCTCTGCATGAACATCTAAGATTCCGCTAGATGGAAGTGGCACACTTACAAGCTTATCAAAACAGATAACTTCGGCATGGCGTTTGGTTAACCAATCCATGCCTTCTATGTTGTCGAAACTCCCAAGTTGCATGGGCGTGAGGTTGATGGGAAAAAAATTATTGTTGAGGTTTCATTAACAATTACAAATGACGGAATCGAGTAGAAGGGGTTTACCACTAGCTATTTCTACCCTTTAAGGTTTTCCTAGTATAGTTCGAGGTATAGGTAAAAAAGGTTTAAAAGCTAATGACACAAAACTTTTATTGGCACCCGAATAAAAAAGAATAGATGCGGGATGGCTATTAACATGGAACGTACCGTTAACTATGCCGTTGTTAACACAAGCCTCATTAGCATTTATGTTAAATGCTCATCCATGGACTGGATTGACATTAACAAGCTTAGGACAATGGTTTTGGTAGTGAGTGAGATCACCACAATTGTAGTAGGATCCAGGTGGATAATGAGGACGAGTAGGAAATGTTTGAGGAGCAATGGGTTGAGTAGGGTTTGTGATAGTTTGGTTTGTGGTGTCAGTAGCAAAACGACATGCGTTAACCAAATGACCAAGTCGCCCACAGAGGGTGCATTGGCGACAAGGTGAGTGGTATTAGTGGTGAAGATTGCACAAATATGTAGTGCCAGCATAGGGTTTCTTACCAGGGGTTGAGCTGGTTGGTTGGTTGGGGCAACTTGATTGACGGGAGCTGGGGTAACAACAATAAGGTTCTTTAACTCTTCTGGAAAGCGTTAAAGTCAAAGTTTCAAGGCAGTGAGGAAATGGTCAAGAACAAGAAGTCATTACTAAAAAAAGAGTTTGATTTGTTCCGAGGATTGAAAAATGAGAACACAAAGCAGATAATCGAGAGATATTGCAATCTGCTGGCCAACATGAAAAGATTGAAAATCAATAAAGACAATGAGGAATTGATTGAAAAATTATCAGATGCGTTACCATATGAAACATGGGGTACTTATCTCATGATGCTCAGAAACAAGAAAGGGTTTAAAGATTTGACACTGAGCAAGTTTATCGAAAAGATTGAAGCTCAGGAGATGGAGCAGAGAAAGGTTATAAGAATGAAAGATTTCGATGGTGAACAAGACATCGGACTTTACTACAAAGGTGGTGTCACTGATAAATCCACCAACTTGTCACCGAAAGTTCAAACAGCATTCAATGCAAAGAGTCCATCTGAAAGTTCATCCAAAGGATCAAGTAGCAACACAAGTTTTTCATCATATCCATCCTTTGATCCGAACATTTCAACAACAAAGAATGGCAAGAAGCTTCAGTGCGACATTGTACTGAATTTGGAGAATGATGAAGACTATTGAGCAGAAATTGCTAAGAGTCATATGTCTTTGTTGGGAACTGTATTGGAATCTTATGGTAGTTTTATTGCAGGTTGGATCGGGAATCCTATGTTGACAAAGGAAGATTATAACCAGATCGATGCCGAAGAGATGGAGCTGATGGACATAAAATGGTGCTTGGCCAGCGTGTTGAGGAGAGCTGAGAAATTCAAGCAGATCACTGGAAGAGATGATCTTCGTGAGGCTGGTGTTTCTACTTTAGGTTTTGACAAATCTAAAGTCACTTGTTTTCGTTGCAGGGAGAAGGGTCACTTCAAGAGGGAGTGCACAAATCGTGAAGCAAGTGGAGCTCAGAATCCTTTTAACAACAACAATGATTACTACCGAAAAGCCATTTACCATCAAATTGCTCAGGAACCATCTCAACAACATCAACATCAAGCACAAACTGCACATGGAAGGAATGTGATTGAAGACTCTGGAAAGAGAGCTTGTGTGGTTAATCAAGATTCTTCAAAGAGAGCTGATGGTAGTGCCTTGATAATAGATCAAGATGACGAAAAGTTACCTGAAGGGTTTAGCTGGGAAAATTTCACATGGGATAATTATATTCCTGATCAAGCTATAGCTCACACAGTTTTTGTAGCTCGAGTTGAAGAGGACAGTGATGATGATACTGAGTACTGGGCGAGAAAATTCGATGCTGATATGAAATTGATTGCAGAAAGTGATAGTGATGATGACAGTATCAAAAAGAAAAAGAAAAAGGTCAAAACGCCGGTGAGTAGTGATGATGAAGAAGTACCAGTGATCAAGCAAAGGATGAAAGACATTCCAAAATTCAAGGTTGATGAGGAAGTTGATGCTAAAAAGATTCCGATGAAATGTGAAAACTGTGAAGCCATAAAAAAGCAGAACAGCACATTGATCTATAATTTGAACAGTTTGAAGGAATCTTATGATGTGTTGAACAAAGCAATGAATCAGTATAATCAAACAAGTGAAGAACAAGCTACAGCAATGAGGACACTTCAGGGTGCTTTTATGACGAAGCAAAAAGTGGTGAACAACTACATTGAGAAGTGTGCTGTGCTAGATCAAAAGCTGGAGTTGCAAAGAATTGAGACTGAAAGAGTAAACCGTTTATTGAAAAGTTACTCATGTACTTCTTATGTCATTGACAGGATTTATCCAACTGTTGAAGGCATGAAGGCATTTGAAGAGGAAGAAGAAAGCGAGAGAGTATCTTGAAAGGATTTTGTCCTCGGGTACAATTGGTAATTCAGATAAAAGTTCTGATGCATCGATTTGCTCAAATGATCAGTCAGGCAAAACGAATTCATCAGATACAAATCTGAGGATAAAAGAGAGAGTAACGAAAGAAAAATTGACTAATCAAACTGATAAACAATCAAAGAAAGTTAAATTTTCAGACAAAACTTTTATCAAAGTTTTTGAATATAAAAGAAACTGTGAAAAGTCATTTATGTCACAAGTTGATGAATTTGGAAAACCTAAATCTAGAGTGGATTGGGTTCCAATAAAAGTCGGCGATGAATTTGTTTCTTTGAAAACAAAGGAGCCACTTTCTGGCAATGAATTTGTTTCCTCGGAAACAAAGGAGCCACATGTCGGCGATGAATCTGGCTCATCAAAGTCAGATAAACCACATTCAGGCAATGATTCTGGTATGGTAAAACCAGAAGAGCCAGTTGTTGAGGTAAAAAATGAGAATTCTGGTCTAACAATGGATGATGCAAATTTTCCACCATTGTTGAACAAGAATTCAAAATCACCCAAGGACCGTCAGGCTTGGGTGAATCTGTTTAAATAGAAAAATCTGACTTGCCGGAGTTCCCAGGTTGGTAAGCGTGGAACATGAATCGGCACATTTCTTGAGAAATTCACGAAATTGATTTCGATTTAAAAGTGGTAAATCAGGGACATTAAATTGTACTTGATTTTCTACAAGTGATGTTTGTGGATTGAAGTTAGAAATGCTAGTTTTTACAAGTGGTTGAAGAGAACAAGGTGATGAAAGATCCCCATGTTTGAGAAATGACTTACAAAACTAATTTTCAGGAAAAACCATTTTGATTAAAACAAACTTAAGTGTTTTGAAATCACCATGGGAAAATGTTTTGTTGTCAGGGGGAGTTCTGATTGTTCAAGCCAAGTGAATGGAGAATTGAAGTGATTCTCATCATGTTGTCACGTTTATTGTACAGTTTATTTTCAAATTTCCTAAAATGTGTTTGCATTTTAGGGGGAGTAAGAAAATTTTAGAAAATCCAAAAACATTTGAAAATTTGAAAAAGACAAAAACATGATAAAATCAAAAATGATTTTGTTGTAAAAAAGAGGAAATGATAGTAGATCAGTTGGACTGTCACAGCATGCTAAAGAAATGGAAAGTTAAAATGTGATAAACGGTCTCACTAAAGATGTGACGATAGGCTCAGCTAGATTAGTAGATTTGCGAAAACGATACAAATTTAAATGAAAAAGCCTAGTTCTAGTGGGAAACATGGTCAAAAGCATAGTACTTAGTTTTTTCCTTCTTGATTGTGTGCCTACTCAGTAATCGCTGATTGTCGAAAGACATAAAACTGGTTAAGTCTGTGAACTTTCACAACTTTGCTAAAAAGTCGCTGTGATTGTGCATTTTATTTTGCAAAGATTTAAACTTGTTTTATTTCTTTATTTTGTTTAAGCATCGGACATCCTCTGCGTATACGTGAGTATCGACCTGGATGTTATTGCCTAAACGTTCTGCTTTATTTTCTTTGGTGTTTCGTTTAAGCTTTGGATCACCTCTGCGTATACGGGAGTATCGATCTGGTGGTTAAAGCCTAAACAACTTCAACTTGTTTTATTTTCTTATTTTGTTTAAACATTGGACTTTCTCTGCGTATACGGAAGTATCGACCTGATTGTTAATGTTTAAACATTCTGAGTTGTTTTCGCACATATCACAGTTGATGAAAGTTTAAAGGCATTACTTGAGTTAGTGTATTGCATGATGAGGGGATATGCTGAGATCGTGGGGTCCATAAGAATTTAGTGCAAAATTAATATACCTTAACGTATCGGTAAGCATTTTGAAAGTTATTAGATTGAGTTTAAGTGGACAACAATATCGTCAATCTATGTGAATCGTTTAAAACTAAAAATGTTTAAAGCTTAACGGTGCTAGTGATTGGTCACAAAATCTGATATGATCCTCTTACACAAACTCACAAAAATATTGTTTGTAAATATTCCTTTACTGCATTTCATTCTATTTCAAAAACCAAAAAAGATTTTAGTGTGTTTTAGCATAAATTTTGAAAAATACAAAAATATTTTCGACAACTGATGTTGAAGAGCTGATTTTCAAAATTTCAAGTGCTGAACATGATAAACTGGTTTGGGAGTGTGAGTTTAAAAGAAGAAACTGATTTTGTAAAAGAAAGTTAGATTAGTTAATCAAGGTCATTAATTTGAACTTGATGTAACTATTACTAGTAAGTTTTTTTCTTATTGATTTAAGTAAAAACTTATGTGTTTGTGAGAAAATATGTACAGGAAATGAGTTGAACAGAGATAAAACCAGGGATTGATCTTAAGGTGATAACTAATTCCAGACAGTGATCCCATCATGATGAGAGGGGGAGTCTGACGAGGTTAGAGCCAAAGAGAAGATCCTGGTATATGCTAAGAAAGAAAAGAGACTGATAAAGACTGAAGATGCGAAGACTCGACACTTAAGACTCGTCAACATCTGAGGGGGAGTCTGTTGGTGCATACATCTGTCGACTTCGTCTTATATCGAGTCTGGGTTGCGTTGCGGATCTGAAGCATGACATCACGGAGATGACATCACAAGTGACATCATCATGCTTACATCATCATTGCATCACTATAGAAAAGATAAAACAAAAGTCATTAAGATTGAACGTGACCGTTTGAGAGTGTTAGTTTGAGGAATGATGACCGTTTGTAGATGTTACCGTTTGAAAGTGGTGACCGTTTGAAGCATGGTATGCCATCTTCAAACGATCAGGGTTCTCCTATAAATACCCTTCAAACTTTCATCATTTGTAACTTTCTGATTTCCGACGGCGAAGCCCTGTCGAAGTGTCTCTGTACTGTAATTTGTTCAAGATCAATATACAAGACATTTAATAGTGAATCCAAGCTAAACGAAGACCGAATCAATGAATTTCGCCTCTGATTCTGTCTGAGCACTCTTCTGATCGACTCGTTAGGTCGTTTCACGATCCTACAAGAACTCCTGGAGGGTTCAGCTTTTGTTTCTGTTGGTTTCTCTTGGGTGGCTTTAGGAAATTGCTTCTTACTGCCCTTGCGGAAATGCTTCCCCTTCTTGACTTGAGAATCAGTTAGGGTTGAGGGTAGTTCGATAGTGAAAGTTCCGGATTAGGCGGGTTTAGGCGGAAGTTTGGATATGATAAAGCTAATTCGGTAGAAATCTCATAAGAATAGTCAAAAGTAAAAGGATTCCATTAATACCGAAAGAGCATACATCATTGACAGGCTGGAGAGAGCATCAGGCAATCTCTCCAGCCAAACTCCCAAAACTTAACAACTTTGAACACATGACACTATATATAGACATGATAAATGGTCATAACTAAAAGTCAAAGCAAAAGTCAATTTCTTGACTTTTGGCTCATAAATAGCCAAATAAATGAAAAAGAGTAGGAGAAACACTTACAGGTGTTTGAGAAGGAAGCATAGAACTCAATGAAGGAGGCCTCATGTAGAAGCAAGCTCTAAGTGAGTAATTGTGTGAGAAAGAAAGAAAGATGTGCTTGAAAATGGAAGTTTTCAAGCCTATTTATAGTGTTCTTGGATTCATGAGAGCTTGACAAGTGTTAGATGAGGTGTTATGGATGTTGCTTAGTCTTTTAACAAGTGTCAAAACCAGAATTAAGGTGGCAAAATCATGTATAGGTGTTAAACTTGGAGAGCAAGGCTACTGCCAGCTCAATTCTGCTGTCTGGGCATGCCTTACAGACCGTAACCAAGTCCTTACAGTCCGTAAGGACCTCTGGCGGGCAGAACTTTGCTTTTTCACAGTTTTAGCACCTGGACTTATATTACCACAAATTTGTCATTTTTAACCCTCTAACGTAATATTTAGGTTATATTAGGGTATTAGGGCATGTGTAACTTTGATTTGGTTCTTGAAATGTCGTGAATATCGCTTTGCTTGGTTGAACGATTACGTATTTCGTAAATAAAATATAAAATTTTTTTAAACACGTAAACGATCGAAAAGGTACAACGGTTGAAATTATGAAAATGTTACAGTAAAACCATGTCAAATAGCACCAATAGCACACCACCGCCAGCGACCACCAACACTGAAGTTGCGGCATGTTAATTGTTACACCCTAACACGTTTTATTCGAAAAGACACAATGGAAAAACGAACCATAAAATTTCTTTCTTTATATACGTTCTGAAACGTTTGAAAACCAATTAATATGACTCTTTTACTTGAATTACATTCTTACTTCTTATTAAATACACCAAGTGTTACATACATTTTCAACTAAGTGACCATACTCCCGAACAATCCCCGTTTAGGCTCGATCTTCAACTACTTAGACCTCATGATGATGATGATCCATGAAAGCTACAGACACCGTACACATCCACATCATTAGTAATCGATGACAACGTACATAATCTAAATCATATATAATTTAAAGGAGATAATGAATTCTTCCCACGTGCGATAATCCATTTGATTATCCTTTAGAATTCAATCCTTGCACCTCGACAACGAACCTTCAAAGGCCAATAATAATTTTCCAACATCTTCATTCCATTCTCAAAAGTAATCCACATACACAAATTTAATACTCGTACGCATTATAATCCACATACACAAATTTACGAGTCCCATTCATATACACCAAATTCCAATACATGCGTACATAGTGTTCCATCCAACTTTACCTACATCTTACAATCTAACACATTCAAGATACAAGTCCCAGCCACAACATTCAAACATAAAATTATGCACATACAAACCTACGTACGTATTCATTCTTAATCATGCTCCCCTATGGTTTCCTGCTACCAACACTTTACCAAAGAGTGCACATTACCGAAGTTTGCACCTTACTAAACTAGTGCAATACCGTAAATTCTTATGTACATTAACTCCATATTATCTTTGTACAAGTCTCATTTTTTCGAAACATATGGTGTAATAACATATATACAAAATACCTAATCCAACCCTTTCGTGTATGAAGGACCTACTACGAACATGCATTCCTCCGGTTATTTATAACAATTGTTACAAGGATTCATACTTATGCGTTCATTATATAATTGAATCAAAACGGTCATGAATCATCTAGGTGCCTTATATCATACATTCTTATCCTTCTTTCCGAAACTTTATGTTCCTGGCATGCCTTATCACAATTCAATTAAGTTCACATAACTCCCTATTAGTTATTTTCACATTTCGGGACTCTTTAAAGGTTACAGAACAGGTTTTAGGAAGTACGAAACTCGTGGTGGAATAAAATAACAAAAAAAAGAAACTTTGGTCTTGTGAGGGGTGTCGGCAACGCCATAGTATGCGTCGGCGACGCACCCTGGATGTGGCGTCGGAGACTTACTTGCGTAGGCAGGTGATTAAGGCATCAGAAACAGGAGGCAGCGTCGGCTATGCCACAGGGGCCGCCGGCGACGCCCCCTCAGTGTTACCGACGCTGTTTTCCTTGTTTCATGCTCATACAACCCGTTTCAGGGTCCCGTTCCAACCCGAACTGACCCAAAATTTCCGTAACATTATAGAACATTCGTACATGACTCCCAACATTCATATAAACAAAATTTCATTTATATACTAAGAAGTGAGTTTCGGGATTCACTTATCTTGAGCGTCCGCATTCATGCTTGCTTTCTTGTCTCTTTTTGACCCGTTAGCCTTCCGCGCTCGAGTCCATGCTAGTGAAATTCCTATCCTTTCATGCCATAATTTTCAAAACCTTTTTAGTATGCATGTTCACCCATATCAACATACATTTCAAATTCCTAATTATGTTGACTCTCATTAGTTAGTTATTCATTAACATACATAAGACGTGGATTGACAACCACATTGTTCAACATTCACAAAATCAAATCTATCATCATACATAATACATAAATAGGTCTAACACACATCCCATGATCCTCCTAATATTGTATTGTGTTAATATATAACTTTATAGTTTCCCACATTCGTTGACTTTTCAGAAGTCAACTATCAAGTTGTTCTAACTTTTCAATCACACACACACACACATATTCATCTTGACACGCTAAAGCATAGCCACCATACCACATACCTCACACTCATGTAATATGATCCTTCCAACCGTATGATAAACTAGTCACACACATAAACACTAATATGCAAATTCCACACATTCTAGTATTCTCATGATTATGAAATTTGACATCATCATTCAAGATATGATAATACAACATATTCCCAACATGATTCCTTACTAATAAGCTCATATGCTTTACCTTTAGCACACACTACTTAATCGCAATTTAAGTAATTAATAGAACACATGGCGGGCATCACCCATTCATGCACAATGTACAAGCCCCTAATGCATAATCTTGACCAAAACATACATTCAACCCGAATTCTTGTTCGAGTTCCATCTATAGCACATTCTTCAAGTTAGTTTACTACTAATTACATTATTATCATATTTCATTCATATATGTTAAGACCTTTCATACAATTTCACATCCTAACTTCACTTAGGCATTACATCATACACTTGGTGTGCATACTACTTTCTAAGCACATAATACAAGTTTTTCATGCTTTTCTTCCTACTTATCACTTTCATTCATCAACACAAGTAAACATCTTACAAATTCCATACCATACTCAATCTATACACATCACATACTACATAATATATCAAATTTGTGCAAGAATTGAACATGGATAATTCAGTCATCTCACCATCCTTACTACTACAAGTGAGTTTTATCCCAAAACATCAAATTACTTAAAATTATTCATAATCCATGTTATATTTGGTGATTCCAACACACCTCCATGTTTAATCTCATACTTTGTCAAGGATTGATCATGAACCTACTTCATACAAAATCACCAAATCATAAATTTCAACTTACCACATGTTTGCTACGGCTAAATCATCAAGAAAACGAGTTCATTTATTAGTTTAGGCTGAAATCCTTCTTTAATTTGGACTAATTTCATCAATCTTGAGCCTCCCCCTTTTCTCCTTCTAGTGTGTGTCGACATACTCATCTCAAAACACTGAACATGAGAGTTTTTATTTTCTTTTGTATAATCATCTTTCTATGATGGGCAATTTTAGTCCCTCATGTATGCTTGCTACCCCCTTTGTCAAAAACTGTTAGACCCTTATTAGGTTTATAGATTAGTGGCTAAGTGGATTAGGGGATACTGGAGTGGGCTTTTAAGGAAATGGGCTTAGGGTTTAGGGAGCATCCTCCCTAAATACTTTATATAAATAGTAAATTATGATTAGGTCAATAGTTCTGGTAACATCAAACAAAATCTTGTATTTGACAATCCTTTTTGTATGCAAGATATTATCATCAATCAAGAATCTTTCTATTTCATCTCCTTTCTTTGAATCGTTGCTTGTTTGTGTCATTCCGCCACCAAACAAGCTTATGTGATATCATTGTGATCTCATTTTGGGACTTACAATTGGTATCAGAGTCTGTCGAACCTATTTCCAGGCTCAGATCGGATACCACAACGATTCTGATCTTGGACTGTTTGAACTAGTACTGTTTATGTTCGTGTCTGCTGGAAAACTGCTCATCTTGGACAAGTTTCTATGCATCTCGGATCATCTTCATCGTATCTCGGATGATCTCGGATAGACTTCAAACATCTCGGACTTCATCCCGGATCACTTGCTTTGAAGATTGCCTTCAACTCAGATAATCATCATATCATCTCGGATAAACTTCAAACCATCTCGGACCATCATCAAACCATCTCGGACCATCATCAAGTCATCTCGGACTATCATTAAACCATCTCGGATAATCATCAAGTCATCTCGGATAAACATCAAGCCATCTCGGACCATCATCAAGTCATCTCGAATTATCATCAAGTCATCTCGGATCAACTGTTTGAAGATTGTCTTTGTCTTTCATCTTGGATAAACACCTCATCTCGGACAAACATACCATCCCGGACCACTGTTCATCTCGAACCTTTCATTTCGGACCAACCAACTCAGATTAACCATCTCGAATCACTGTTCAGACTTCAGACTCCTCATCTCGGACACTATGTTGCACCCAAACGGTGTCATAAACGACGTTGTGACTGCTGCGGATCTCGCCAGTGCTACCCTTGCTGCTATTCAGACTCAGTCTTTAGCTTTCCATCAAGAACTCGATCAAATTATTGGCACGTCTACCAAGGTTCCAAGGTTTCTGTACGGTTACGACTACTATGAGTGGAAGTTCAGGTTTAAACAATACTGTAAGGCAAAGGAACCTCATGTTTGGAGAAGCATTAAGAATGGACCACGCACTATCATGTACGCTACTAAAGACGACCCTCAAACCCAGATTCCAAAACCCGAAGGCATATATACCAAAGAGGAAAAAAAGGTAATAGCTGAGGATGAAGCTGCTTTTGGAACTCTCTCAATAACACTTGGTCCAGACATTTCAATTGCAGTCCGAACTCTCTCAATGGCACTTGGATCAGCTGACACACTTGTTTGAGGGAAATGTTGATATGAAAGCAAGCAGAGTGAACATGATGAATCAACAGTTCAGTTCCTTTAATCACATCTATGGAGAAACTGTTGAAAACCAGATCAGGAGATTCGTCAAACTTGTGTAACAGATGGTTAGTGCTGGAATCAACATCTCAAACAGTGGAACGAACCATCAACTGCTAAACTCACTACCAAAAGGATGGGATGTCGAGGTTTCCATGATCAAGCGAACGAAGGATCTGAATGAGATGACACTCATTGAATTGATTGCCACAATCAAGTATTGTGAGATTGATAATCAGCAGACAGAGATAAATCACAAGAATTCACTGATGGCTACTGGCATGACTAGTCCAAACAATGCTACTTTGATGTCTCAAGGTCATCCTAATCTGGTTTTTAGCCCGGTTCATGGAGTTATGAACAACAATCCAAACATTGTGTTCAGTCCTGTAGCAGCACCGAAATCCAACTACGTGTACGGAATGTCACTTCCTATGGTTCTACCACCCAGCCTTCAACTCAAAGTGTTCCATCCATACCTTCAATGGATCATATGGCCTTCTTGACTAAGCAAAATGAAGAAAAACTGGCTCTCACAGCTTCTATGATCAGCAACTTAAATGCTTTCTTAGCTGGTGATCTCATGCCTTTAAGTGAAATAACTCCAGAAATGAATCAGGTGGTTGAAGAAGACTTGGATAAACTGGATGTGGCTTGGAATCTTGCAATGTAAGCCTTTAAATTAGACAAGTTTACTAAGAGGTATGGGCATCATCCAATGAATGTACGTCCTGGAGTGCTGAAGGACAGGTTGAGGTGCTATAGGTGCTATGAGCTGGGACACTTTGCTAGGGATTGCAAAAGGGCACCAGTGGGATTTGAGGCTACATAAGCAGCCACAGCTCGGAACAAGGAAAGGTCAATGGTTCCTGTCACACCTGCTGAGACTTCAACTTCGACTGGACAAGGAAATCTGGAGCTGGAAGGGCCTTAATTGCACAGGAACAACGTGGATTCAATTGGGTTGTTGCAGTTGCACAAGTGGAATCCATGAAGTTGTTTGAAGCTG
Organism: Helianthus tuberosus; assembly: GCA_030545235.1. Lineage (NCBI taxonomy): Eukaryota > Viridiplantae > Streptophyta > Magnoliopsida > Asterales > Asteraceae > Helianthus > Helianthus tuberosus. The sequence goes on along the minus strand of CM060401.1, from coordinate 108,172,827 downwards.
CTACTGCTAAAAAGGTCCATTAATGCTTGATGGAACTGACCGAGGAACCAAAATCGCTCTCCGAGACGTTAAATTCCCTTTTATGTACTGAACACTTTAGAAAGAAGGTTGCATTTCTTAGGTCACAAAATTCAGCATTGATCACTGATTACAATAGTGTAATGGGAAAGTGCATCAGTCTTCGAGAGAACAATAAAATTCTCTGTGAAAAGATTGACGCACTTAAGAAGGATATAGCTCAGCTTCATAGAGACGTAAATCAACATCAATGTTGGGTTCACGACTATAAACAGAGGCTCACAGTAAAAACCCTAGAATGTGACTCTGTGAAATCTGAGCTGGAACTTCTCACTGGAAAGTACACGCAAAATGAGTTAAACAATAAAAATTTTGATACTTCCAGTGACACTGTTCGTAATTTGTACGATGTGCAACTTGCATTCAAAGAAAACATCGGAAAGGATTTTGGATATACACATGTTCCACCACCATATTGTGTTAAAATATCAAGTCGTTTCAAGTTGGGATGATTATAGTAACGTTTAACGCAAAACTATGCGTTAAAACGGTCAAAAATCGGCTTTTTGCGTGATTTTTATAAAACTGATTTAGATCAGTAAGTAAACTGATATTTTTAGTTTAAAAATAAGTATTTTAACTAATTTTAAGTTTACATGGTGTTTGGTTGGTCATACGTGACTTCCGACGCCTGATAACGTTACCGAATCGCTAAAATACGCATTTTTCAATGTACACTAGTGTGGGTAAAATTTTGGGTAAACTTTATGTGGCAAAATGTGTTATTTGGTTTAAACATAAGAATATGAAAATATGTTAAGTTTTTAACATGATGTTAGATATCTAGCTTACGCATGTATGGTTGTACATTTTGTGTGGTAGAAACGGTGAAAATCGCGTTAAATGTGTAACTTGTTTGTCGAGCATAAAAATTGATACTTATAAGATGTTTTATGTATATTTGCTTTAAAAATGATAAAATAGATAAGTTAGTAACATTTCGTGTGTTTCGGTGATAAATTATATGAACATTTATGTATATATATTACAACGTGCAAATCGTAGATATATTGCGTATAAACGGGAGAGTTAACGGATTTACACAATAATGGTCACCAATAAAATCGTTCAAGTTGCAAAATCATAAAAAAATATATATATATGGACTCATATATATATTAACATGCCAACATAATAAAAAATGACAACTTTTCGAGATAATCTCAAAGTTATGTGATAATTCTAAGAAAACAGAGAAACTTAGGATTTTTGTGTTATGCATATTGATTTAGAATCGTTCCTATATTAGGACATGTAGAAATCAATCTCTGGGATTGCGCTATTTAAAATACGCACCCAAAGGTGAGTGTCACTAAACCCCTCTTTTTACTGCTTTGTATATATTTTGGGGGTAGAACACGTCAATAAAAGGGTTTAATAATGTTTTTGAAATAAAACATACCTTTTAATATAAAATATATATTTTCTTTGAAAATATATGAAATTTGATAAGTCATACATTTCGAAGTAAAAACGTTTTTGATGAATGAATTGGGATGTTACGGTATTTCCTAGGCGAAACATGACCGTAAAGCTGGACGGATGCCGGCCTGGGTCTCGAATGATGGAGATTCAGGGGATTCGTACAACATCGTGTATTAAATTGTCATATTAGTAGGATATATATATTGTACGTGAGACAGACATCATATTGTTCTTCAAGAGGACCCTGCGCCCATGATGTTGTTTAATCATTTAAGTATTGCACGCGATGAATTGTTGGTAGATCTATCGGGTTGACAACCCCGTCGTGACCGGTCGCCCCGTGTCAAGTCAAACGACGAATTGTTATTCTGTTTATTGTCTAGCTTTGATTATCCCTGCATGGTTAATATATAGTTCGTATCGTCTAGCTAACATACGAGTCTGAAAATTGACGCAATAATTTAATATACAAAACCTGGGCAATATTACTGTTGTCGGTTTGATGAACCGATGGATGGCCCATGGATTTTATTAAGGAAGTAAAATGAACTTTGTAAAATTAAATGGATGTTTTCAAATAAACACCTAGTCAGAAAGTTTTCCTTGGACTAATATTGGTTGTATGTGAATATGTGAACTCACCTTCCCTTGTGTTGACACTTGATTTTAACGTGTTCTACAGGTACTTGAGTTCGGCTTCGGGAAATCATGGCGTATCTTGTGTTTGATGATGCATGTTGTTTTGTTTAAATATGTTGGACAACTTTTAAACTATCTGGGACGTTTGTAATAAGATCCGCGAGGATCAAAACAATTTAACTTATGTGGTTGTGTCGTGTCCTTTAAAACGTAATGTTTAATACTTATGTTTTAAATATGTCAAAATGTCCAACAAATGAGTGCATCGTCCGACAAGATATAAATGGGCACCAACTTCCGTCACCACTACGTTTAATATTCCGCTGCGACGTGTTTGGGGTGTGACAGAAGTTGGTATCAGAGCCATTGGTTGTTGGCGAACTAGATGTTTTCGTGGAAAACACTAGACTTCAACCGGAGAATTTTGAAATGTAAAGTCCAAAATTCTCGAAGCCAAGATTTTTAAATAAACATAGAAAATATTTTATCATGTATGAAAACCATTATGGGTTTTATGTGCATACGTGATTTTTCTGTTTATTTGACCTTATTTGTTACTGTTTAGGTTGATTACGCACTTACTTGTATGGTTATATGTGTGTCACAGATGTCGCACGAACACGAGGTCATCGAGATCCACGACTCAGGTTACGAGCCAGATTTTGAGACTTCACCCAGACCTACGCTGCCAGAGACACCTATCACGGCTCCACAGATGGGTGGTACTACCGAGCTTACCTCATTTTTCCACGTCAATCCTGCTGCTTTTTCCAGCCAGGTAGACCCCCGATGCGCTTTCACTAGCAACGGGTGGATAGATGATGATGATGTACCTCTCTCAGTCCATGAAACGGGACGATCATCTGGCACTGTACCAGTTATCGATGACGTGATCAGGGTGTCCCTACTGTCAGGGGATCTTCTAGTATCACACCAGTGGTGGACGCCACTATCGTCACGACTCGACCCTTAGAGCCATCAGTTGTCCCACCTGCTGCTGTGATCGAGCCTGCTACTGAGATCCCTCCGCTTGTTTTGTCTGAGCCTTCTTTGCCTGTTTTAGAGTCACGCACTTCTTCGACGCCGCTGCTAGTTTATTATCGTCGTAGGAAGAGGATTAGGCCCATAGGAGATAGGGTAGATCGATATTGCCATTGTGATCGTCAGCTCGCCGCATTGCGCAAAGACCTAGACTTAGCCAAAGGAAAGGCGAAGTATCTTGAGGGACAGATGGACGACCACGAGGAATTGAAGGTTATAGACGACATCGCGAGAGATGAGATGCATTGGAGGGTGGTGGATTTAGAGAAGCTTGTTCAGGAGACGTTAGAGTCTCTAGGTTTGAGGCGTTGATGATAGTTGTTTGTTTGTTTGTTTCGTTGTTTGATGGATTGTATTGTTAGACATTTTTGATGTTCTTTGTGTTTGTGGCCTGCGTGCTAGTTTCATTTTTGGATATTATTTGGAAATTTTGTGTGAACTTGTTTATGGGTGTCGATGTAGACATGCCAAGAATGGTCATTTTGTACTAAAAATGAGTTTAAATAATTTCTGTAATAAATACCAATGATATACTTTTGGTTTAAAATTTTTCTCATTAATATGTGGATATTTTACATGCGCAATGTTTGGTCCACTAACATTTAATGATTGAATTATTTTTGGTTATCGTCTTACGTGGATATTATTGTTATGATAATAGAAACGACTAAATGCCACCAAAAGCAAGACAGGGTACTGGATTACCTACCACCCCGGAAGAGTTGGCTCAACTCATAGCCTAACACGTTAATACCGCCATGGAACAGCTCAATGCTAACCAAAATGATGGTCAGGGACGTGGACGTGGTGCACACAGGCAAGGTTTTGGTGGGGCACATAATGGAAATCCTCCAGGTAAAACGTGATCGGAAAATTTTAGTAGTTCATGTGTTATGATATCATTGGAATGAATTCCTGATTTCTATTAACATTATTGAACAGTGCACGGATGTACATATAACACATTCCAGGGCTGTAACCCACGATCATTTACCGGTGCTGAAGGACCCTTAGACATTACCCGATGGATTGAGAAGATGGAATCTGTCATGCCAATCACTGGTTGTGCTACTGATCAACGGGTGAGATATGCTTCTTGCTCTTTTCTTGATGAAGCGCTGTCCTGGTGGAACTCGCAAGTTCAAATTTTGGGTGAAGACGCTGCCTACGGTTCATGGATCTCATGAACAGGGTATGCAAACCCTACTTGGACAAATTCGTGATAGTATTCATCGACGATATACATATTTATTCACGAACCAAAGAAGATCATGAGCATCATTTGTCACACCCCGACCACGTGTAACATACAAAACGTGGCGGAAACGTCGGGGAGTGTTGTAACAGAATTAATTGTCTCATAACCATGGCATACAAAGTTTTATTTATTTATTAAACAAGGGTGTTTCATTGTCTTGAACAGTAAACAAAAGAGTTTATAACATAATTAAACATAGTCTATCTTCTTTTAAAGTCTCTAAGGCACAGGTCCGCCCTAGTATCATGATCAACATCCTACGGAAAAGCTCCTGAAAACACATGTGAAAATAGGTACGTCAGCATAAAAATGCCTGTGAGATACATAGGTTTGTAAAAATAGGATTCATGACTTATGTTTAAGAAAAATGTTTAGTCATGAACCTTGTAGTTTGCTTTGTCTTGTAAATCATTTGAAAACAATAAGATCAGATGATATGTATAAGTAATTGTCAGGTTAAATAAATGACCATGTAAAAATGTGTTTGTATAAGATAAGTTGTTTATAAATTAATGTCTTGTGAAAAGTATGTTATTTATATAAAATGTTCTATGTCTCAATATTGAAATGATTCAAATAACGTTACGACATGTAATACCATACAAACACTTATATATAGGAAGTACCAGCGGCGTATCCACCATGCTTGTATCATATTACACACGCATCGTTACTTAATCACTTAATCAAACCAAACCAACCAATGTAAGAAATCTATGTTTAAACCAATTGTCAATTGTATTGAATAATATGTCAAAGTGTTTATGTCAAAATGTAAATCATGTCAAATGTCTATGTCAAATATCCATGTCAAATGTCTATGTCAAATATCCATGTCAAATGTTTATGTGAATAATGTCTATGTCAAAATGTCATGTATGGCAAGTGAAATGTCTCAACTAAACCATATGCACAAAAACAAAATATTGAAGTAAAACTTGGTTTAAATCAAAGCTATGTTTTGTGTAAATGCATGCAACTATTTAATATGAACATTTATGCGGTATTGTGAAAATGCATACATCCAAGCCTTGTGACTGTGGTGATAAACCCTTTAAACGAATTAAAGGTCTATCTGTCTTATATCATCGAATTCGGTCATTCCTTTCTGTCCCCTTTCCCTGGGATGTCCGGAACGGGAGTTGTCAATTCCTATGGTACCACTACCTACTAACGAACGGCGTAGCTAATGTTAATGAATGTATTGTCCCATGTAAACAAACCAAATGTCATACCAGAATTTTAAGCATGTGAAAACAATGCACTAAGTATGTAATCAAATGAACATACATAGCGTGAAATGTCATGTAAAACGATGTACTAAGTAATGCACAAAATGGGCACACCTAGCATGAAATGTCATGTAAAACAATGTACTAAGTAATGCAAAAAATTGGGCACACCTAGCATGAAATGTCATAAAATCATGTACTATAATGTACTAACGAACATAGCATGTATATGATGTGAAAACAGGAAAGCATGAAAGTAACAAGTAGGCACATGTGTTTCACCCCAAAACAGTTTGGAAAACAGTAAAAGAGGGGTCTATGTACTCACTTGAGATTGCTCAGAAGTCCTAAGATAACCACCAAGCAATGCTAGAGATCACGGAATATCAAACGGCACCTAATATAGGTAACTACATTAATAAACCGGACCTATCTCGGATGATTGGATAGAATGAGGGTTCGTAAACCAAACGAGTGTAGAGACTCGTGTCATTTGGTTTAACAAAGCCTACATACTAAATGAAACCTAACATAATTGTTTACGACCCATTACGACCCGTTTAGGAAGCTTATGCTACTTTAACGCGTCGTTCGCGTGAAACGCGTTCGGACCGCATAACTAGCCCTATGACAAGTGTTATATGCCTAAACATGTTATATAATCAGTTATGTGACAAAAGTTTAGGTTACATATGCTTAATTACCAATTATACATGAAAAGGGTATTCTGGTAATTTACCTAAGGCATATAAACTACCTATCATACAACTACTTAAACGATGTGACCATAAGGTATAACCTCGGAAGGTTATTCCCTACACTATGGTCACCTAATGTATTTGGTCGGATCCTAATGATCGACCAAACTGGGTCGGGTTCGAAGGTATAGGCGATTTATTAGATCGCCTACCCTACGACCCTAGACAACGTGGTAATCAGTAGGCATAGTCCCAAGGGACTATGACCATCGTGATTACAATCACGTTGCGAAGTTCAAACGAACTTCGCATTGACCATTACTGGTCAACGCTGAAAGTCAAACAAAGTTTGACTTTCTGACTCGAAAAGCAGTAAAAATTAAGGAAAAGAACGAAAGAATACTTACGAAGGGTCCCCGAATGCTAAACTCGATTCAAAAATCTCAGGTATGAAACAAATGTTTCAACTTAGAGTTTCTCAAATCAAATTTCTAGTGATTTTAGCAATGGGGGTGGATGGGTATATATAGTTTTCGGGTAACCGTTAGGATCGTTTCATGGAAAACGTGCCTTAATCCCACCCGTACAAGTGTCGGGACCTTGTGGTGACTAAAAATGATCCTTATCTTCATGACTAGGCAGAAGAGAATGTGTGGTTGTGGTTAAAACAGCTGCAAACAGGCTGTTAGAAACACTGCATCTGGTCTGTATGAGGCTAGCGCACCGCTACGTTAAAAGTGTAGCGCACCGCTAGGCCATAGTTTGGCAGATTTACACTTTTGGTCCCTGTCCTGCGTTCAGCCCATTTTCGACACGTTTAAGGCCCGTTAACCCCATTTCAAAGCTCTAAAATGAAGTTAAAGTATAGGGAACTTAAAATGTGTTCAAAAATATCTCGGATGTCGGTTCGTTTGGCCGTACGGTCGCTATGTTCGCTTAATTACGACGGAATGCGCATAAGCGCGAAAAACGATCCAAATGACGCGACGAATGGATTTTTCTTATGGCGAACACTAAAATATAATATAGTCATGCTTACATAAATTTTTGGATGTCCGGATGTATTCAGAACGTGAGTTATGCGCGAAAATGCAAACTTGTGCACTTTTTGACACTTTTAGTCCCTGAATGACTCAAAAGTTTATTTTAGCACACCGAACCCCTCAAAGCCTATTTCTAAGCTATGTAATGGATATTTAAGGTGTGTTTAACTTATGGTCATGTTCCGGAATGTTCGTTACAGTTCAAATTGACATACTTTCGCAGTTTGTCATATTTAGTCCCTGTAAGCGAATTAACTTGTTTTTTTGCCATACCAAAGCCTTCAAAACTTATTTCTAAGTTATGTAAAGGTTATTTAAGGTATGTTGAGTATATGTTGATGTTCCGGAGTATTTTTCGCGTTAAACTGAGTACGTTTTCGCACCAGTTTGCGTATAACTCTCCAGAAAGTGATATAGAGTTTGGAATTGGATAAAAGTCAAAACATGAAAAATGTAAAACATAACAAAACAAACATTGGTATCAAATAACATTGTTTTATTGATAACAGAACTGTTCATAGTGATTACAAGCACAGTTGTTACAGTCTCCCCTACTTGTGGAAATTTCGTCCCGAAATTTATTTAGAGGAAACTCGTGGAAAAAGATGTGGATATTTCGCCTTCATTTGATCTTCGCGTTCCCAAGTAAACTCAGGTCCACGCTTAGCTTCCCAGCAAACCTTGACCAAAGGAATGCGCTTGCGTTTAAGCCACTTGACTTCACGTTCCATGATTTCCACTGGTTTCTCAACAAATTTCAGTGTTTTGCCAACACGAATTTCGTCAAGCGGTATGGAGAAGTTCTCATCAGCTGAACACTTCTTGAGATTGGACACGTGAAAAGTTGGATGAACATTTCCAAGTTCAGGAGGTAACTCAAGTCTGTAGGCTACCTTTCCGATTCTTTCGACGATCTTGAATGGTCCAACGTACCTAGGTGCAAGTTTTCCTTTCTTTCCAAATCTGATCACACCTTTCCAAGGTGAGACCTTAAGTAATACTCGATCACCGACTTGAAATTCCAAGGGTTTGCGTTTTGGATCCGCGTAAATCTTCTGACGGCTCTGAGCTGCCTGAAGGTTATCACGAACTTTCTTGACCTTGTCAGTTGTCTCTAAAATGAGGGCAGGTCCAGTAAGTTGAGCCTCGCCAATCTCATTCCAGCAGACTGGTGAACGACATTTTCGACCATAGAGAGCCTCAAAAGGAGCCATTTTGATGCTGGTGTGATAACTGTTGTTGTAGGAGAATTCAATCAATTTAAGATGTGAATCCCAGCTACCACCAAAATCGATCACACAAGCTCTTAGCATATCCTCCAGAGTCTGGATTGTTCTCTCAGATTGACCATCCGTTTGCGGATGATAAGCTGTGCTCAGATTAAGTTGGGTCCCCATAGAAGATTGCATGGTTCTCCAAAAGTGAGAAGTGAAACGAGCATCTCTGTCAGAAATGATGTTCAACGGAACACCATGTCGAGCTACAATTTCATCCACATAGATTTGTGCAAGTCTGTCAGCAGGAAAATCCTCACGGATTGGCAAGAAATGTGCTGACTTTGTAAGACGATCAACGACTACCCAGATGGCATCATGACCCTTCTTTGTGCGTGGAAGTTTGGTAACAAGATCCATAGTAATGTTCTCCCATTTCCAAACTGGGATCTCTGGTTGCACCAATAAACCAGAAGGACGTTGATGTTCAGCCTTAACCTTAAGACAAGTAAGGCATTTTGACACGTATAAGGCAATGACTTTCTTCATACCAGGCCACCAATAGCGAATACGAAGATCCTTATACATTTTATCTGAGCCCGGATGAATAGAATAACGAGACTTATGGGCTTCATCCATGAGCAAGGTACGAATATCATCCTGGCTTGGGACCCACAAACGGTCCATGAAGTAATATGATCCATTGTCCTTCAGTTCCAGAGCAGGCGTTATGTGATAAGGAAATTCCTTATCCATCAAACCTTGTGAAACACAAGATTGTTGAGCCTGAGAAATGCGGGCTTGAATATCAGATCGAGCTTGAATAACAGATTGAACACGTACACAATGAAGCTTAGTATGTTCCTTACGACTCAATGCATCGGCTACGACATTCGCCTTACCAGGATGGTAGCGAATTTCGCAGTCATAGTCGTTTAAAAGCTCAACCCAACGTCGTTGCCTCATGTTGAGTTCTTTCTGATTGAAGATATGCTGAAGACTTTTGTGGTCAGTGAAAACCACACATTTTGTACCGTACAAATAATGTCTCCAGATCTTGAGAGCAAAGACAACTGCACCCAACTCAAGATCATGAGTGGTGTAGTTCTTCTCATGAATCTTCAACTGCCTCGATGCATAAGCTATGACTTTGTTCCTTTGCATAAGAACACAGCCAAGACCCAATTTCGATGCATCACAATACACAACAAAATCATCATCACCCTCAGGCAATGATAGAACAGGCGCATCGCAAAGCTTCTGCTTCAGGTGTTGAAAAGCTTCCTCTTGTTTGAATCCCCAGTAAAAGGGCATTTTCTTCTGAGTTAGAGCAGTTAGAGGAACTGCAATCTTAGAGAAGTTTTCAATGAAGCGGCGATAATAACCCGCTAGACCAAGAAAAGAACGAACTTCAGTAGGAGTAGTAGGCGTATCCCAATCCTTAATCGCACTGATCTTGGAGGGATCTACATGAATACCTCGTTCGTTTATAATGTGCCCCAAAAATTGAACTTCTTTAAGCCAAAATTCGCACTTGGAGAATTTGGCGAAAAGTTTCTCTTTCTTCAGGAGTTCCAGAGTAAGACGAAGATGCTGCTCGTGATCAGCTCGCGTCTTAGAGTAAATCAAGATGTCATCAATAAAAACAATGACGAACTGATCCAAATAAGGTTTGCAGACCCTATTCATTAAGTCCATGAAAACAGCCGGAGCATTAGTCAAACCGAATGGCATGACTGTGAACTCGTAATGTCCATAACGAGTACGGAATGCTGTCTTCGGAATGTCTTCTTCATGCACCCGAAGTTGATGATACCCGGAACGCAGATCGATCTTCGAAAAATAAGAAGCGCCTTGTAACTGATCAAAGAGATCATCGATGCGAGGTAGGGGATATCGATTCTTGATGGTAAGCTTGTTAAGCTCACGATAATCGATACACATTCTAAAGGATCCATCCTTCTTCTTGACAAAGAGAACGGGAGCACCCCAAGGTGAAAAACTGGGACGGATAAAGCCTTTGTCAGAGAGCTCCTGAAGCTGCTTAGACAACTCTTGCATCTCAGATGGTGCAAGACGATATGGAGCTCTGGCAATGGGATTTGCACCAGGTACGAGATCAATACGGAACTCGACTTGGCGTGCTGGAGGTAGACCAGGTAAATCTTCAGGGAACACTTCAGAATAATCCCGAACGACAGGAATATCTGAAATAGACTTACCCTTGCCTTTATCTTTTGTAACATGTGCTAAGAAAGCCACATAATTCTTCCGCAGATACTTCCGAGCTTTAAAACAAGACATGAGTTTGAGACCACCGATAGGCTTCTCACCTTGAACCTGCAGGATCTCGCCTGTCGAAAGCGGCACACGAACAATCTTCTTAGAACAAACTATCTCTGCGTGATGCTTGGATAACCAATCCATTCCCACAATAACGTCGAAGCTTCCAAGTTGCATAGGCGTGAGGTCGATAGGAAAAAGATGGTTGTTAAGATTCAACTGGCAGTTGCGAAGAACAGAATCAAGAATAATGGGTTCACCACTAGCAACTTCTACTGTCAAAGATTTACTTAGTTTTGTTCTAGACACTCGAAGTATTGGCTCAAAAGATAATGACACAAAACTCTTGTCGGCACCCGAATCAAAGAGAACATATGCAGGCTGGTTATTAATAAAGAACGTACCGTTCACCACGTTATCGTCAGCCTGTGCCTCTTGGGCATTCATGTTAAAAACTCGGCCTCGAGCCGGAGCCTGATTCTGGTTCTGGTTCGCCAGTCTTGGGCACCGATTCCTATAGTGGGTCAGATCCCCACAATTGTAACAAGCACCTGGTGGGTATTGTGGTCGTGCAGCTTGACCCTGTTGCGGAGCAGGAGGCTGAGCAACTTGTTGAGCCGGGTTCTGAACCGCGGGATTCTGAGCAGATCGACAAACATTGGCGAGATGGCCTGATTTCCCACAGTTAGTACAGAAACGGCATGGAAGTTGTGGCTGGTGGTGACTGTTGCATCTATTGCACAAAGGTGCATTCCCTGAGTAGGGTTTCTTCGTTGGAGGCTGTGCAGGTTGGTTGGGAGCTACCTGGTTAGCTTGAGCAGTGATAGCAAAATTTTGGGAAGCCTTACGCTTCCTTGACCTCTTCGAAGAACCAGAGTTCTTTCCATTCAAGTTTTGACCTTTCTTGCTATCTTCCTTGTCAGCCGACTGCTTCTTGCCCTTGTCACCCTTCCTGTGTAGCTTTCCCTTTCTAATCTGCGACTCAGTCAATGTCGCTGATAACTCGATCGCCTGACGGAGTGTGGCAGGTTCACTACCAGTAAGAATGTCTTGTACCGAGTCAGGTAGACCATCGATGTATCTCTCGATAGCCTTGTCGAGTGGGGTGACCATTGTTGGGCAAAGCAGACTCAACTCTTCAAACCGATCAGTATAAGCCCTGTGCTCACCACTATCTTGCTTCAAAACATCAAACTCTTTCTCCAATGCTCGCTGTTCATGGCGAGGACAGAATTCCCTCATCATAAGGGCTCTAAGTTCAGCCCATGTCTGTGCGAGAGCAACTTCTGCACCTCGGTCTCTCATCACCCCATTCCACCATGTAAGAGCCCTCTTCTGAAATACGCTCGAGGAGAACACGACCTTGCGATTATCCGGACACTGCACATGGCGAAAAGTATTCTCTATGCTCTCGAACCACTGAAGAAGCCCAGTCGCTCCCTCAGAACCACTAAACTTGAGTGGTTTAGCCTGGTTAAAATCCTTGTATTTGCATGGAACATTGTTGTTGTTGTTGGCTTGATTCCATTGAGCAAAGAGATTTGGAAACTGAGCAGCCATCTGCTGCGCAATAATTTCTGCCAGCTCGGCAGTAGCTATCTGGTTCTCGCGTCGAGGAGGCATTCTAAAAGAGGAAAACATGAAAGGAAACGAGTGAGATGATTGGATGAAGAGAATGAGATGAAACAAAATCAACAAAAGCAAAGATGGTGGTCATTTTTCTGTATCACAGAGCAAACAAACAACACACAGTGACTAATCAAAGTAAATGGGTCAAAAATAATGTATAATGAAGACATGCTCGCCTATAAGTGAACACTCATCCCAGGAATTCCCAGGTAAGCACAACTGGTCTCGCGTCTGATGAGATGTATACGAAGTGCTTGCCTAGACAGAAAACCAAGAATACAGGCATTCACCCTTCCAGTTTGCACATGTTCACATTATTTAAAACCCAAAACTTTTGACGAGATTTTTGAAAATTTTGAAGGCACAAGGCCAAAAATCAATACTGAAAAAGGGTTCAAAACCATATAACAGAGGGTTCAAAACCTTACAATTGAGGGTTCAAAACCTTGTAAAAATTTATTCAAAAACAGACGATTGTTTTTCAAAAATCGTTTCGGAAAAATTTTGGTTCCTTGTTTTGTTAATCACCTATGGATAGGTGATGTACATGTTTTAAGATCTAAACACAAGATAACTTGTGTTAGGGTCCTAGAAAAGTTATAGTCTAGGTCAAAGCATTACTAATAACCTAATTCCCTATAACCATTGGCTCTGATACCAACTCTTCTGTCACACCCCGACCACGTGTAACATACAAAACGTGGCGGAAACGTCGGGGAGTGTTGTAACAGAATTAATTGTCTCATAACCATGGCATACAAAGTTTTATTTATTTATTAAACAAGGGTGTTTCATTGTCTTGAACAGTAAACAAAAGAGTTTATAACATAATTAAACATAGTCTATCTTCCTTTAAAGTCTCTAAGGCACAGGTCCGCCCTAGTATCATGATCAACATCCTACGGAAAAGCTCCTGAAAACACATGTGAAAATAGGTACGTCAGCATAAAAATGCCTGTGAGATACATAGGTTTGTAAAAATAGGATTCATGACTTATGTTTAAGAAAAATGTTTAGTCATGAACCTTGTAGTTTGCTTTGTCTTGTAAATCATTTGAAAACAATAAGATCAGATGATATGTATAAGTAATTGTCAGGTTAAATAAATGACCATGTAAAAATGTGTTTGTATAAGATAAGTTGTTTATAAATTAATGTCTTGTGAAAAGTATGTTATTTATATAAAATGTTCTATGTCTCAATATTGAAATGATTCAAATAACGTTACGACATGTAATACCATACAAACACTTATATATAGGAAGTACCAGCGGCGTATCCACCATGCTTGTATCATATTACACACGCATCGTTACTTAATCACTTAATCAAACCAAACCAACCAATGTAAGAAATCTATGTTTAAACCAATTGTCAATTGTATTGAATAATATGTCAAAGTGTTTATGTCAAAATGTAAATCATGTCAAATGTCTATGTCAAATATCCATGTCAAATGTCTATGTCAAATATCCATGTCAAATGTTTATGTGAATAATGTCTATGTCAAAATGTCATGTATGGCAAGTGAAATGTCTCAACTAAACCATATGCACAAAAACAAAATATTGAAGTAAAACTTGGTTTAAATCAAAGCTATGTTTTGTGTAAATGCATGCAACTATTTAATATGAACATTTATGCGGTATTGTGAAAATGCATACATCCAAGCCTTGTGACTGTGGTGATAAACCCTTTAAACGAATTAAAGGTCTATCTGTCTTATATCATCGAATTCGGTCATTCCTTTCTGTCCCCTTTCCCTGGGATGTCCGGAACGGGAGTTGTCAATTCCTATGGTACCACTACCTACTAACGAACGGCGTAGCTAATGTTAATGAATGTATTGTCCCATGTAAACAAACCAAATGTCATACCAGAATTTTAAGCATGTGAAAACAATGCACTAAGTATGTAATCAAATGAACATACATAGCGTGAAATGTCATGTAAAACGATGTACTAAGTAATGCACAAAATGGGCACACCTAGCATGAAATGTCATGTAAAACAATGTACTAAGTAATGCAAAAAATTGGGCACACCTAGCATGAAATGTCATAAAATCATGTACTATAATGTACTAACGAACATAGCATGTATATGATGTGAAAACAGGAAAGCATGAAAGTAACAAGTAGGCACATGTGTTTCACCCCAAAACAGTTTGGAAAACAGTAAAAGAGGGGTCTATGTACTCACTTGAGATTGCTCAGAAGTCCTAAGATAACCACCAAGCAATGCTAGAGATCACGGAATATCAAACGGCACCTAATATAGGTAACTACATTAATAAACCGGACCTATCTCGGATGATTGGATAGAATGAGGGTTCGTAAACCAAACGAGTGTAGAGACTCGTGTCATTTGGTTTAACAAAGCCTACATACTAAATGAAACCTAACATAATTGTTTACGACCCATTACGACCCGTTTAGGAAGCTTATGCTACTTTAACGCGTCGTTCGCGTGAAACGCGTTCGGACCGCATAACTAGCCCTATGACAAGTGTTATATGCCTAAACATGTTATATAATCAGTTATGTGACAAAAGTTTAGGTTACATATGCTTAATTACCAATTATACATGAAAAGGGTATTCTGGTAATTTACCTAAGGCATATAAACTACCTATCATACAACTACTTAAACGATGTGACCATAAGGTATAACCTCGGAAGGTTATTCCCTACACTATGGTCACCTAATGTATTTGGTCGGATCCTAATGATCGACCAAACTGGGTCGGGTTCGAAGGTATAGGCGATTTATTAGATCGCCTACCCTACGACCCTAGACAACGTGGTAATCAGTAGGCATAGTCCCAAGGGACTATGACCATCGTGATTACAATCACGTTGCGAAGTTCAAACGAACTTCGCATTGACCATTACTGGTCAACGCTGAAAGTCAAACAAAGTTTGACTTTCTGACTCGAAAAGCAGTAAAAATTAAGGAAAAGAACGAAAGAATACTTACGAAGGGTCCCCGAATGCTAAACTCGATTCAAAAATCTCAGGTATGAAACAAATGTTTCAACTTAGAGTTTCTCAAATCAAATTTCTAGTGATTTTAGCAATGGGGGTGGATGGGTATATATAGTTTTCGGGTAACCGTTAGGATCGTTTCATGGAAAACGTGCCTTAATCCCACCCGTACAAGTGTCGGGACCTTGTGGTGACTAAAAATGATCCTTATCTTCATGACTAGGCAGAAGAGAATGTGTGGTTGTGGTTAAAACAGCTGCAAACAGGCTGTTAGAAACACTGCATCTGGTCTGTATGAGGCTAGCGCACCGCTACGTTAAAAGTGTAGCGCACCGCTAGGCCATAGTTTGGCAGATTTACACTTTTGGTCCCTGTCCTGCGTTCAGCCCATTTTCGACACGTTTAAGGCCCGTTAACCCCATTTCAAAGCTCTAAAATGAAGTTAAAGTATAGGGAACTTAAAATGTGTTCAAAAATATCTCGGATGTCGGTTCGTTTGGCCGTACGGTCGCGATGTTCGCTTAATTACGACGGAATGCGCATAAGCGCGAAAAACGATCCAAATGACGCGACGAATGGATTTTTCTTATGGCGAACACTAAAATATAATATAGTCATGCTTACATAAATTTTTGGATGTCCGGATGTATTCAGAACGTGAGTTATGCGCGAAAATGCAAACTTGTGCACTTTTTGACACTTTTAGTCCCTGAATGACTCAAAAGTTTATTTTAGCACACCGAACCCCTCAAAGCCTATTTCTAAGCTATGTAAAGGATATTTAAGGTGTGTTTAACTTATGGTCATGTTCCGGAATGTTCGTTACAGTTCAAATTGACATACTTTCGCAGTTTGTCATATTTAGTCCCTGTAAGCGAATTAACTTGTTTTTTTGCCATACCAAAGCCTTCAAAACTTATTTCTAAGTTATGTAAAGGTTATTTAAGGTATGTTGAGTATATGTTGATGTTCCGGAGTATTTTTCGCGTTAAACTGAGTACGTTTTCGCACCAGTTTGCGTATAACTCTCCAGAAAGTGATATAGAGTTTGGAATTGGATAAAAGTCAAAACATGAAAAATGTAAAACATAACAAAACAAACATTGGGATCAAATAACATTGTTTTATTGATAACAGAACTGTTCATAGTGATTACAAGCACAGTTGTTACATCATTTGAGGTTGATTTTGGAATTGTTGAAGGAAGAGAAGTTGTATGCCAGGTTCTCTAAATGTGAGTTTTGGATTCGAGAAGTTCATTTTCTCGGACATGTCATAAATGAGAAAGGTATACAAGTAGATCCATCCAAGATTGAAGCAATTAAGAATTGGGAAGCGCCAAAGACTCCGTCGGAAGTGCGACAATTCTTAGGGCTTGCTGGGTATTACCGGAGGTTCATTGAGAACTTCTCTAGAATAGCGCAGCCATTGACGCTATTAACCCAGAAGGAGAGGAAGTTTGACTGGACGGAGAAGCAGGAGAAAGCTTTTCAGTCGTTGAAGGAAAAGCTCTGCAGTGCACCTATTCTTTCCCTTCGTGAGGGAAGTGATGATTTCATTGTTTACTGTGATGCTTCATGTTTGGGTGTTGGATGCGTTTTAATGTAAAGAGACAGAGTGATAGCCTATGCGTCCAGACAATTGAAAGTGCACGAGAAGAATTACACAACACATGATTTGGAGCTTGGACCTGTTGTTTTTGCTTTAAAGATCTGGAGACACTACTTCTATGGCACGAAGTGTACGATTTACACGGACCATAAGAGCCTACAGCACATCCTCGATCAGAAGGAGCTCAATATGCGACAACAACGTTGGGTAGAGTTACTCTACGATTATGAATGTGATATCCGTTATCACCCGGGGAAGGCAAACGTTGTTGCAGATGCGCTCAGTAGGAAGGAACGGGAAAAGCCTCTACGTGTGCGTGCTTTAGGTTTGACCATACAAACAAGTTTGACCGATCGAATTCGTGATGCACAGCGAGAAGCTTTGAAGGATGACGGTTTGAGAGGAGAAGGTTTGAAGGGCTTAGAATGTAAACTGATATTGAAAGCGGATGAAGTAATGTACTTCATGAACGAGTCTGGGTTCCGCTTAAAGGCAACCTCCGTGAATTGGTTATGAACGAAGCTCATAAATCCAAGTATTCTATTCACCCAGGTTCTACCAAGATGTATCAGGACATTAAGGGGTTTTACTGGTGGCCGAAGATGAAGAGAGACATTGCGGCCTACGTGAGTAAATGTCTGACGTGCTCTAAGGTTAAAGCTAAGCACCAGAAGCCATCTGGGCTTCTGCAGCAACCAGAGATCCCTAAGTGGAAATGGGAACATCTTACGATGGACTTTATCACCAAGTTACCCCGTACGTTGCGTGGACACAATATGATTTCGGTAATTGTGGATCGATTAACAAAGTCTGCTCATTTCCTGGAACTTAAGGAAACAGACAATATGGAGAAGATATCGCAGCTTAACGAGATTGTAGCCCGTCATGGAGTACCAGTGTCAATCATTTCGGATAAAGACGGACGATTTGACTTCAGATTTTGGCGATCTCTCCAGAAATCGCTGGGTTCTCATTTGGATATGAGTACTGCATATCATCCTCAAACGGATGGTCAGAGCGAAAGGACCATTCAGACGTTAGAGGATATGCTGAGAGCGTGTGAGATTGATATCGGTGGAAGTTGGGATACTCATTTGCCCTTGGCAGAGTTTTCTTACAACAATAGTTACCACGCCAGCATAAAAGCCGCTCCGTTTGAAGCCCTTTATGGAAGGAAGTGTCGATCACTGCTCTGTTGGGCTGAAGTCATCGAGAAGCATTTGACTGGACCCGAGATTATTCAGGAGACCACGGACAAGGTTGTCTAGATCAAGAATAGGTGGAAGGTTGCCGCGGATCGACAGAAGAGTTATGCAGATAACCGAAGGAAACCACTAGAGTTTCAAGTTGGTGATAGAGTTATGTTGAAGGTATCTCCATGGAAGGGCGTTGTGAGGTTTGGGAAAGGGGGAAAGTTGAGCACGCGTTATATAGGTCCTTTCGAAATCGCCTCTCGAGTTGGACCAGTCGCGTATAGGCTCAAGTTACCACAGGTGTTGAGTGGAGTTCATGTCGTATTTCATGTCTCCAACCTGAAAAAGTGTCTGTCTGATGAGACACTAATTATACCCCCTGGAGAGGTTCGAGTGGACGATAAACTGAGGTTTATCGAAGAACCAATGGAGGTTCTGGATCGGAAAACCCAGAAACTCAGGAGGAGTAAGATTGAGTTGGTTAAGGTCCGTTGGAATTCTAAGCGTGGACCCGAGTTCACTTGGGAGCGACAGGACCAAATGCAACAGAAATACCCTCATCTCTTCCCACCGAGTGCGAAAACGAAACCTGCAAAGTAGAATTTCGGGGACGAAATTCCCTAAACAGGGGGAGACTGTGACACCCGGCCTCTCAGCCCGTACTGGACGATAGTAATCTGTGTAGTGAACATGTAACATGATTATTTGTGACTTACTGTGATGTTAATATATGATATTTGATGTGGTGGTAAATTTAGATGTGCATAAAAATTATGTTGGCAACGATAAAACTAATGCTTATCTCGTAACGTTTAAAATGCTAAACGAACGTCGGTGACCACCCGATCAGTATTAAAATCCTAAAAATCTCCTGTTATGATTAGAATAATAATTCTAAACATATCCGTGTAGAAAAATAATTTAAAACGCTAAGAAACTCTATTTTTCGAGTTTGAGCGCGTACCGCGCGATACTGCGCAAAATAAACAAAATACCGTCAACGCAGCCAGTCAAGGCAACTGGTAATTATTTCAGTAATAAATTTAAGGGATTATTTTTATAGAATGATAAAAATAATTTAAAACGCGCTAAAACGGGATTAAAACGCTAGATAAAATACCCGATAATCAGTAAAATACCTGTTTTTGAGCTAATTTACATATAACATCTATATGTATATATATATGTTGTGAGAGAATGAGGTGGTGGCGGCAATGTGGGCTGCCCACATCCTCTTGAATGTTGTGTTATGGACACATGTCGTCTTCTTGAGAATAGTAAGCAATCATCACTTGGTTCATGCATCATATAAATTCCAAATTCCTAAGATAAACATTCAAAAATCACTCTCTCTCTTCCCTTGTTCACTCACGGCCGAACACACCCTAACCACACTACCATTTCAATTTCAAAATCAAAACATGAAGAATCAAGAGCTAATTAAGGTGATTTCAAGCTTGTAAGAAGGTTTGGAAGTGATTTCAAGCAAGTTTCAAGCAAGAACAAGCCTCATATCACCATTTCTTGTCAAAACCCCGTCTAAAATCTTGAAGGTATAATATATTTCATTAAACATTGTTCTTGATTCATATTGATAAAGAAGATAGTAAAAGTTTCTCTTGATTCTTGAATCTAAACATTAACTTGAAACTATCAAACAAATAAGTTTTGAACAAAATAAAAATGGGTATATGTATGTATGTGTATATGGCCGAAAGTTATGTAGGTGTATGTGTTTAGTTGTGTTTTGATTTTTGTTTAAAGATCTTTGATTGATTTGAGTTGAATTTTGAAAGATAAGTACGTGCATGTGTTGAAAAGGGTCATGTGATTTATGATGAATATGATGAAAAGTGAACTTTTAGAAGTTCATATGTGTGCCGTATATATATGTATATATGTATGCATGTATGTCAAAGTTGTTGTGTAATCATAAAAGTGAAGGATCTAAGTATGAATGAACATGAATGATTGAAGGATTAAAGTGTTATGTATGATATTTGAAAGAATAATATGTTAGTAAGGTTTTGATGTATTGAGATCATATTAGATGATAAAATTATGATATGAGCATATTAGATGCATATACTTAGACATGCATGATGATATATGATCTTAAAAAGATGATTTGAATATGATTGAGTAAAAATCAGTTATGAGCAGATTATAAACACTAAAATGAGGTTATTTTAAAGTATTTAGTGACTTATAACTTTGTCATAATGTTTGCTAGCTTTGCATGTTGTACATGGTGCATTAAAAGTTGTAAAATACGTGAAATCGCATGATCTATGTGACTTATACAAAAAATGCACTAATCTGATTATAACTACTATTTTAATCAGTAAATAACATTTATTGTGTTGAAATATCAAGTCGTTTCGAGTTGGGATGATTGTAGTAACGTTTAACGCAAAACTATGCGTTAAAACGGTCAAAAATCGGCTTTTCGAGTGATTTTTATAAAACTGATTTAGATCAGTAAGTAAACTGATATTTTTAGTTTAAAAATAAGTATTTTAACTAATTTTAAGTTTACTTGGTGTTTGGTTGGTCATACGTGAATTCCGACGCCCGAAAACGTTACCGAATCGCTAAAATACGCATTTTTCAATGTACACTAGTGTGGGTAAAATTTTGGGTTAACTTTATGTGGAAAAATGTGTTATGTAGTTTAAAAATAAGAATATTAAAATAGGTTAAGTTTTTAACATGATGTTAGAAATCTAGCTTACGCATGTATGCTTGTACATTTTGTGTGGTAGAAACGGTGAAAATCGCGTTAAATGTGTAATTTGTTTGTCGAGCATAAAAATTGATACTTATAAGATGTTTTATGTATATTTGCTTTAAAAATTACAAAATAGATAAG
This sequence comes from Helianthus tuberosus, assembly GCA_030545235.1. NCBI lineage: Eukaryota > Viridiplantae > Streptophyta > Magnoliopsida > Asterales > Asteraceae > Helianthus > Helianthus tuberosus. The sequence goes on along the minus strand of CM060401.1, from coordinate 108,151,624 downwards.
TTAGTAACATTTCGCGTGTTTCGGTGATAAATTATATGAACGTTTATGTATATATATTACGACGCGCAAATCGTAGATATATTGCGTATAAACGGGAGAGTTAACGGATTTACACAATAATGGTCACCAATAAAATCGTTCAAGTCACAAAATCATAAAAATATATATATATATATGGACTCATATATATATATATTAACATGCCAACATAATAAAAAATGATAACTTTTCGAGATAATCTCAAAGTTATGTGATAATTCTAAGAAAACAGAGAAACTTAGGATTTTTGTGTTATGCATATTGATTTAGAATCGTTCCTATATTAGAACATGTAGAAATCAATCTCTGGGATTGCGCTATTTAAAATACGCACCTAAAGGTGAGTGTCACTAAACCCCTCTTTTTACTGCTTTGTATATATTTTGGGGGTAGAACACGTCAATAAAAGGTTTTAATAATGTTTTTGAAATAAAACATACCTTTTAATATAAAATATATATTTTCGTTGAAAATATATGAAATTTGATAAGTCAAACGTTTCGAAGTAAAAACGTTTTTGATGAATGAATTGGGATGTTACGGTATTTCCTAGGCGAAACATGACCGTAAAGCTGGATGGATGCCGGCCTGGGTCTTGAATGATGGAGATTCAGGGGATTCGTACAACAACATGTATTAAATTGTCATATTAGTAGGATATATATATTGTACGTGAGGCAGACATCATATTGTTCTTCAAGAGGACCCTGCGCCCATGATGTCGTTTAATCATTTAAGTATTGCACGCGATGAATTGTTGGTAGATCTATCGGGTTGACAACCCCGTCGTGACCGGTCGCCCCGTATCAAGTCAAACGACAAATTGATATTATGTTTATTGTCTAGCTTTGATTATCCCTGCATGGTTAATATATAGTTCGTATTGTCTAGCTAACATACGAGTCTGAAAATTGACGCAATAATTTAATATACAAAACCTGGGCAATATTACTGTTGTCGGTTTGATGAACCGATGGATGGCCCATGGATTTTATTAAGGAAGTAAAATGAACTTTCTTTAAATTAAATGGATGTTTTCAAATAAACACCTAGTCAGAAAGTTTTCCTTGGAATAATATTGGTTGTATGTGAATATGTGAACTCACCTTCTCTTGTGTTGACACTTGATTTTAACATGTTCTACAGGTACTTGAGTTCGGCTTTGGGAAATCATGGCGTATCTTGTGTTTGATGATGCATATTGTTTTGTTTAAATATCTTGGACAACTTTTAAACTATCTGGGACGTTTGTAATAAGATCCGCGAGGATCAAAACAACTTAACTTATGTGGTTGTGTTGTGACCTTTAAAATGTAATGTTTAATACTTATGTTTTAAAATATGTCAAAATGTCCAACAAATGAGTGCATCATCCGACAAGGTATAAATGGGCACCAACTTCCATCACCACTACGTTTAATATTCCGTTGCAACGTTTTTGGGGTGTGATAATTATGTTCCATAGGAACCGTTAAAATCTAAAAATGGCCAACCAGCTGATTTCAAGAAACCAATGAATTTTATTAAAAATGAAAATGAAAGTTGTTCAAATGAGAAGGAAAATTGGTCAAATGAAAACTGCTCAAATAAATCAGCTGGTAAATCCGAACAAGTAAACGAGACAGAAACAGAAACGGTAACAGAACCAGGCTCAGATCTGATACCACAACGATTCTGATCTTGGACTGTTTGAACTGGTACTGTTTATGTTCGTTTCAGCTGGAAAACTGCTCATCTTGGACAAGTTTCTATGCATCTCAGATCATCTTCATTGTATCTCGGACGATCTCGGATAGACTTCAAACATCTCGGACTTCATCCCGGATCACTTGCTTTGAAGATTGCCTTCATCTCAGATAATCATCATATCATCTCGGATAAACTTCAAACCATCTCGGACCATCATCAAACCATCTCGGACCATCATCAAGTCATCTTGGACTATCATCAAACCATCTCGGATAATCATCAAGTCATCTCGGATAAACATCAAGCCATCTCGGACCATCATCAAGTCATCTCGAATTATCATAAAGTTATCTCGAATCAACTGTTTGAAGATTGTCTTTGTCTTTCATCTCAGATAAACACCTCATCTCGGATAAACATACCATCCCGGACCACCTTTCATCTCGGACCAACCATCTAGGATAAACAATCTCGAATCACTGTTCAGAATTCAGACTCCTCATCTCGGACACTATGTTGAACCCAAACGGTGTCATGAACAACGTTGTGACTGCTGCTGATCTCGCCAATGCTACCCTTGCTGCTATTCAGACTCAGTCTTATGCTTTCCATCAAGAACTCGATCAAATTATTGGCACGTCTACCAAGGTTCCAAGGTTTCTGTATGGAGACGACTACTATGAGTGGAAGTTCAGGTTTGAACTATACTGTAAGGCAAAGGAACCTCATGTTTAGAGAAGCATTAAGAATGGACCATGCACTATCATGTACGCTACTAAAGATGACCCTCAAACCTAGATTCCAAAACCCAAAGGCATATATACCGAAGAGGACAAAAAGGTCATAGCTGAGGATGAAGCTGCTTTTGGAACTCTCTCAATAGCACTTGGTCCAGACATTTTAATTGCTGTCCGAACTCTCTCAATGGCACTTGGATCAGCTGACACACTTGTTTGAGGGAAATGCTGATATGAAAGCAAGCAGAGTGAACATGATGAATCAACAGTTCAGTTCCTTTAATCACATCTATGGAGAAACTGTTGAAAACCAGATCAGGAGATTCGTCAAACTTGTATCACAGATGGTTAGTGCTGGAATCAACATCTCAAATAGTGGAATGAACCATCAACTGCTAAACTCACTACCAAAAGGATGGGATGTCGAGGTTTCATGATTAAGCGTATGAAGGATCTGAATGAAATGACACTCACTGAATTGATTGCCACAATCAAGTATTGTGAGATTGATAATCAGCAGAGAGAGATAAATCACAAGAATTCACTGATGGCTACTGATACGACTAGTCCAAACGATGCTACTTTGATGTCTCAAGGTCATCCAAATCTGGTTTTTAGCCCAGTTCATGGAGTTATGAACAACAATCCAAACATTGTGTTCAGTCCTGTAGCAGCACCGGAATCCAACTACGTGTACGGAATATGACTTCCTACTTCCCAAGCAGCTACTGTCAATACCGCTAGTGTTTAGCAGTAACCCCAGCCTCAGCCACAGCATGCTAATGTTACCTTTGGTTCTACCACCCAGCCTTCAACTCAAAGTGTTCCATCCATACCTTCAATGGAACATATGGCCTTCTTGACTAAGCAAAATGAAGAAAAACTGGCTCTCGCAGCTTGTATGATCAGCAACTTAAATGCTTTCTTAGCTGGTGATCTCATGCCTTTATGTGAAATAACTCCAGAAATGAATCAGGTGGTTGAAGAAGACTTGGATGAACTGGATGTGGCTTAGAATCTTGCAATGTCAACCTTTAAAGTAGACAAGTTTACTAAGAGGTATGGGCGTCGTCCAATGAATGTACGTCCTGGAGTGCTGAAGGACAGGTTGAGGTGCTGTAGGTGCTATGAGCTGGGACACTTTGCTAGGGATTGCAAAAGGGCACCAGTGGGATATCAGGCTACATAAGCAGCTGCAGCTCGGAACAAGGAAAGGTCAATGGTTCCTGCCACACCTGCTGAGACTTCAACTTCGACTGGACAAGGAAACTCTAGAGCTGGAAGGGCCTTAATTGCATAGGAACACTTTGGATTCAATTGGGCTGTTGCAGTTGCACATGTGGAATCCGTGAAGTTGTCTGAAGCTGCTGCTGCTGAAAAGGTCGATTAATGCTTGATGGCACTGACCGAGGAACCGAAATCACTCTCCGAGACGGTAAATTCCATTTTATGTACTGAACACTGTAGAAAGAAAGTTGCATTTCTTAGGTTACAAAATTTAGCATTGATCACTGATTACAACAGTGCAATGGGAAAGTGCATCAGTCTTCAAGAGAACAATAAAATTCTCTATGAAAAGATTGACGCACTTAAGAAGGATATAGCTCAGCTTCATAGAGACATGAATAAACATCAATGTTGGGTTCACGACTATAAACATAGGCTCACAGTAAAAACCCTAGAATGCGACTCTGTGAAAGCTGAGCTGGAACTTCTCACTAGAAAGTACAAGCAAAATGAGTTAAACATTAAAAAATTTGATACTTCCAGTGACACTGTCCGTAATTTGTGCAATGTGCAACTTGCATTCAAAGAAAACATCGGAAAGGGTTTTGGATATACACATGTTCCACCACCATATAATCATAATTACTCTAGACTGGCCACTACTCAACAAGAAATAGAGAAATATGATAAAATGATTTGTGGTAAACCTATTGATTATGTTCCATAGGAACCGTTAAAATCTAAAAATGGCCAACCAGCTGATTTCAAGAAACCAATGAATTTTGTTAAAAATGAAAATGAAAGTTGTTCAAATGAGAAGGAAAATTGGTCAAATGAAAACTGTTCAAATAAATCAGCTGGTAAATCCGAACAAGTAAATGAGACAGAAACAGAAACGGAAACAAAAACGGTAACTGAACCAGTTAAAACATCCACAGAGGAGACAGAAGAAAGTTTGTTAAATTCTGATTCTATTGACAACACTAATTGTTCTAGTTCATGTGCAGAGTCAGTAAGAACAGAGGAGAAGTCTAAAGCAGATGATGAATCACATCAAAGTGTTGCTGATAATGTTATTTCTGATAAAAATGACCTTTATGCTTGGAACTATGTTTTTTCTTGGTTTGCTGAGACTTAGGGTGTCCCCACTAAAACTGATGAATCTGGTGCTGTGATTTTAGACTATGGTTGTGATGAAAATGGCTGTGTTGAAAATGTTTTGACAGGAAAACCTGATGTATCGACTAATAAACTTGACACATCTGTTTCACGTGACTCAGAAATCAATTCTGATGATTCGGGCAACTGTTCTAGTGTGCCTGAAACATCGAATGATACATCAGAAACTCATGATAAAGATGAAAAACCTGATGTTTTTTATTGTGATAATGAAGAAAGTGATAAACAGGGGTCATCTGACAAACCTGACATTCAAATAGAAGATTCAAGAACATCAGATAATGAGCATAGCTCTTCCAAAGATTCTAATTGGGATGAACAATTAGAATCTCGCAGCGTTGCAACAGAAGAGAGTCAAATGATTTCAGACGTATACTGCTCATCATCTGACAAGCCAGAATCGTTTGATGTCAAGGACTCAGAGGTTGATGAAGCTGAAGAAGAGCTATCCATAGAATCCAGTTCTGAAGAAACTCATGAGATCTCGGAGCTAGAAGAAAAGGGATCCATGGAAATCAATTCAACAGTTGAGTCATCTGATGATACTAAAGAGATTTTTGTGGAAACCTACTTTACAAAAACTCCTGAGAACATAGTCTCTGAGGAAAGGGAATCTGCGGAAGTCACTTCAACAGATAATTCAGCCCTTGACCCCAAAGGATCAGATTCTGAAGAAAGTGTTTCTAATAAAGCAAAATCTACTGAATCTGTTCCTTCAAAGAAGAAACGATCACGTAAAAATAGAAGACCACGGAAAAAGAAAGTTCAAAAGGACAATCCGACTCTCAAGCAAACTGAACCAAAACTTAAGGGTAAAGTTGCGGATACTTACTCTTGTGCTGATAACTGTGAGCAGGGTTCATCCAAGATCAAACATGCACACAAGCAATCAGCGTTAAATGAAAATAAAAGACTTGATCAGTTCTCGAGAATAACACAAGCAGAACTAAATGTCTTTTTCTCAAAAAGGCAAACGTGTATTAATTGTGGAATTCCGGTACACATTGCAAGAAACTGTGTTCATCGTCCCTACTACTCTGGCAACACGTATCATCAGAAGGCTATCCATTCTAAATCAGTCAGAAATAGACCTCCTAAGGCCAAGCCTTCTAATGGAGACTGAAATCTAGCAAAAAGGGAAAACAAAAAATTTGCAAATATAAACAGGTTTCAAATAAATTCAAAAGCCACACCTTTTAAAGAAAACTTTTCAAAAATTTCAGACACCAAAATTTGGAAACCCAAAGTCCCTACTAGATCCCAGTCTCCGTGTTCGCAACCAACAACATATACCTCATCGCCTAAAACCTCAAACGATGCTAAGAGTCATATGATCTTTCGCAAGGTCTCTTACACAGATAGCGATGGTCAACTCAGGTCCACTACGGCCTGGGTTCCAGTTTCTAACTGATTCCGCTAAATGTACAGGAATGACTATGGAGGGCTATCTTTAGACTTTGGTTTATTGATAGTGGTTGTACTAGGCATATGATGTCGCAGCCCCCGACCCCTACCTCGGGAGCGGGCGCCGCGAGCCAATTGAGTGGTATCGGTGTTTATCAATTTGGCAACGGAATTTAAACATCAGGACCGTAGTTAGGAAATAGTTTCAGAGTTTCAAACACCAAACTTTTATAATAAACAAATGAGATAAAACCCAAGTTTCATTCACAATACATTTATAGGGATAAATCGTAATTATTGAAAACATAATCTCCTTTTTATTTAGGTAATTTTTTTATAGCCACTTCTTTAATCCTTTAGTGCTCCTCTGTTGGCTTCTATTAGCTTCACATTAAGTTACCTGAAACACGTTTTAAAAAGGTTTCATCAGCAAGAAATTCTGGCGAGTGCATCCCAGTTTAATCAAAACAACTTTCATAACTTTACAGTATTAAGAGCGATTACAATGTTTATATCTACCAATATACTCAGTCAGTATTTGTCATGTTCACAGTTCCATGACTGTGGTCATGTTACTCATTGGCTAACTCGTCATCTAATAGTAACATATTACAAGTAGTGTATACAAAACCTCACATACCGGCAACAATTGTAGAATACATAGACTCAATCACTGTTAAGTATAATTGAAAACATTTTGAGGTTTTGGTAAAACAGTTTGGTAGAAAAAGAGAATGACTCACATTATAGAGTTAGGTAATACTATAGCTTCCTGATGATTCTCCTGGTTATTATCTATTAAAAATTAAACAATGCACACGTGTTAGTAAGATAACCCAAATCACATTAGCCATACAACACGAGACAGAACTCCAACAAACTGAGTCAGGCAGAGCCTCGACATCCGTTACGGAGCCCTAGATCAATCGGGCAGGGTGACAGATTAGTGATCGGGGGTTAAAATACTTACAACGAGGTAGAGCTTCGTGTTTTAGGGGTATTATATCTAGCAGCTTTTAGCTATAATAGGGGCTTTGAGAGAGAAAAGAAATGAACGAGAATGAACGGAGCAGGGGGAGCTCCTTTTATAGGCTGATCAGGGGGTCACTCGTGCCCCGCGAGCCCCCACCCTTGTTCCTTCGAGGCCCGCGAGCCAGGCCTAGCTAGGCTAGGTCTGGTTAGTCACTTGTATAGATCTGCCGGGTGTTGTGCCACATGGCACGCTGAGAAGCCGCTAGGTTCACCTCGGTCGCGCCCCGCGACTCACATGGTGAACTGGGTCGCGGCCCGCGAACACCTTATATTATTTGTTTTATTTGATTTTTATTAAAATTAAGGTTATTCGAGTTCGTTTATGTCTATTCGGGTATAATTAGGGCGTTTAGGGGTGTTTTCCGAGGGTTTTTATATATGAAGAGAGACATATCCTAGTTGAATAACATAAAAATATTCGACGGGGGATGTGTTAACTTCGCGAGAGGAGAATCTGGAAGAATCACCATGAAGGGCACGGTCAAAAATGGAGTTCTCACCTTCTCAGACGTGAATTATGTCTCTGAGCTAAAGCACAACCTCTTGAGCGTATCACAGATGTGCGACAAAGGAATGGAGGTTCTCTTCACCAAGAGTGGATGCGTCATTCTGAAACCAGGAATTATCATACCTGAATACTAGTTTTTGATTGAAGCTGAACGCCGGGGAAACGCATATGTGATTGACATGAACAAAGCTCCCACTGATCAAGTTACTTGTTTATTCTCATAGATAGCTGAACATGATGCTATGTTGTGGCACCGTCGATTGGGTCATCTGAAAATGAAAAATCTCAATCGATTAGCTAAGGGAGGTTTAGGAAGGAACTTGCCAATCAAGGATTTCATGCAGATAGAAAAATGTGAAGCATGCACTCGTGGAAAGCAACATCGTAGGCCTCATAAGTCCTAATCTGTGCACACGACCTCAAAAGTTCTGGAACTGCTGCACATGGATTTGTTTGGTCCGGTCAATGTGCTTAGTATTGGAAAAAAGGCTTACTGTTTGGTCATCATTGATGATTTTTCTCGTTTCACTTGGGTGGTTTTCCTGGAGCAGAAAAGTGAGACAACTGGCTTAATCAAGAAATTTGTGACTCTTATGGAGAATCAAGCAAATGAACGAGTGAAGATTATTTGATGTGACAACGGGACGGAATTCAAGAATGCTGAGCTAAATGAATTTTGTGCCTTAAAAAGAATCGATCGTCAATACAGTACAACTAGATCCCCTCAACAGAATGGAGTAGCAGAAAGACGCAATTGAACTCTTATTGAAGTTGCTCGCAAAATGCTAATTGACTCAGGTCTTCCACTGATATTTTGGGAAGAAGCAGTGAATACAACTTGCTATGTTCAGAATCATGCCATGATCAATAAACATCACATGAAGACTCCCTATGAAATAGTAGAAGGTCAAAAACCCTCAGTGCAACACTTTCGCACTTTTGGTTGTCCGTGTGTACTTCTTCTCATGGATTCCAAAGGAAAATTTGAAGCTCGGGGAGATCCTTACTATTTCATTGGCTATGCTAAGAATACCTCATATCGTGTGTACAACAAGGTCAAGAAGCAGATCGTGGAAGCTTATCATGTTGATTGGTTGGAAGAAAATCCAAAAGATGCTCGAATCGGACTTGATTGGCTATATGATTATTCCTCCCTGTTTAAATAGTTTCCTATTTTGTCTGATGAGATTGTTAATGCAGGTGCTTCTAGTTCAGAGATGCCTATTCCCATTGAAGATGAAGATGAAGATGTGCCGTTACAAAACATGCTCAAGAAACTCACTGTGGATCCATCGGGATTTCACAAGGATACTCCAGCGCAACTTCATTCTTCGACAGTTCTGGAGCCAATTTCTGAACCTGATATAGCTATCCCTGATGGTGCAGTCCGTACCACTGAAGCCTCCTCAGGACCCTTAAACATTCAAGGAACTTCTCTGTTTCCGAGAGCAATTCCCTCAGAATGCATTGTAGATCCACCGATGATCAACAACGCTACTGCACCAAACAAGGGGGAGCAATCTGGAATAACATCAAGAAGTTTCTCAAACCTACAATCAAACTTGCAAGCCCCTGCTGCAGCAATTCCACAGCGTGTTCAGAGAAGTCACCCAATCATGAATATAATTGGCCCAGTAGCTGCTGGTGTCCAAACTCGCAGCAAATTGGGGGACATCAACTCATGCCTATACTCTTTCTTCATTTCACAGATTGAGCCTGATAACCTTAATGTTGCTTTGCAGGAACCTGGATGGGTTGATGCTATGCATGAAGAGCTCAATCAGTTCGAAAGACTGGGAGTATGGAAGCTTGAGAAGCTACCTCATGGAAAATGTGCTCTAGGCACACGATGGGTGTTTCAAAACAAACAAGATGATACTGGAGTGATCGTTAGGAACAAGTCTCGATTAGTGGTCCAAGGTTTCAGTCAAGTTGAAGGTTTGGATTATGATGAAGTATATGCTCCAGTAGCGCGTCTTGAAGCCATCCGCATTTTCTTGGCATATGCATCTTTCATGGGTTTTACAGTATATCAGATGGATGTCAAGACAGCGTTCCTGTACGGGAAGGTTAAGGAGGAAATTTATGTCGCTCAATGTCGCAACCCCCGTCCCCTAATCACCCGGGGGCGGGCGGCCGCGAGCTCAGATTCAGTGGTATCGGTGTTTATCAGTTTGGCAGTGGAATTTACATCAGGACCGTAGTTAGGAATATTTTATCAGAGTAAAATACCACATTTTTATAATATTAAACACATGGGAAATTCCCAAGTTTCTATTACAAACATTTTCATAGGGTCAAACCCTATTTTATTGAAATAAAACATCTCTCTTATTTAGGTTACTTTTATAGCCACTTTTCCAAGCCTTCAGTGCTGTCCAGCTGGCTTCTAGTTGGCTTTCACATTCTGTTACCTGAAACACGTTTAAAAACATTTTCTCAGTGGGAAATACTGGTGAGTGAATCCCAATTTAATCAAGAAGAGTTTTATCAATTTACAGTATTAAGAGCGATTACAATGTTTATATCTACACAATTACTCATTCAGTACTGTCAATCCGGACTGGTGGGTCATATTACACATTGGCTATCTCGTTGTCCAATGGTAACGTGTTCCACATTTTGTATACAAAACCCCAACATATCGGCAGTAATTGAAGAATTACAAAGACTCAATCCTGCTAATTATATTTTAAAATAATTAAGGTTTTGTAAAAACGGTTTACAAAAAGGTTTAAAAAAAGGAGATTACTCAAATTGCTACTTTAGGGTTTTCCTTTGTGTTTTCCTGGTTATAATCTATTAATTAAACAATGCACACACGTTAGTATAATAACCCAAATTTACATTAGTTATACCCTCCCCGAGACAAAAACTCCAACGACTACGTCGGGCAGAACCTCAACAGCCATTACGGAGCACTAGATCAATCGGGCAGCGTATCCAATACGTAACCGGGGGTTAAAATACTTACAACGAGGCGGAACTTCACTATTTTAGGGGGTATAATGCCCGGGTATAGCTTCTACACTACAAAAATTGAGAGAGAATGAAACTTTTTGAACGACGGAAACTGAATGCCGATCGTTCCAATTTATAGGGTCTGATTTGGACTTCCTCACGGCCCGTGAAGGATATACAAGGGGCCTTCGCGCCCCACGACATAGGGGTGTAGGGCCTAGCTATGCTGATTCGGCGGTTCTAGCTTTGACACGAGGCTGCCATGTGGCAGCTCAGGGTGCGGCCTGCGTAAGTCGAAGACTAAGTCTTCGCGGCCCGCGAGCGAGTACCGAATTTCATTTTTATTTAATTTTTATAAAAATAAAGGTATTTAGGGCCATTTTACGTATACGGGGTGTATTTTAGGGCGTATAGGGACAATTTAATTATTTTAGAAGTGTCGGAAATATTTTAGGAGGGTTGTTATATCCTCCCCACCTTGTTTTAGAACTCGTCCTCGAGGTCTACTGGAACAAGTGTGGATATTTCCTTTGCATCTCTAATTAGAGCTCCCATGTGTATTCTGGTCCTCTTCTGGAATCCCATTTCACTTTGACTAGAACTAATCTCTTGTGTTTGAGATTCTTGACTTTTCTGTCTTCAATTTGTAGAGGCCTTTCTATAAACTTAAGCTTCTCATTTACCTCTATGTCCTTAAGAGATACTACTAGTGATTCATCGGCTAAACACTCTTTGAGGTTACATACATGAAATACATCATGTATTCCTGCCATTTCCTCTGGCAGTTGTAGCTGATAAGCTACGGGTCCTATCATTCTGATAATTTCAAAAGGTCCAACATACCTGGGGCTTAGCTTTCCTCTTTTGATGAATCTCACCACTCCTTTCCAAGGAGAGACTTTTAATAACACCTTGTCACCTACCTGAAACTCTAACGACTTTCGCCTGTTATCAGCATAACTCTTATGTCGATCGCGTGCTGCTTTCAGTCTTTCTTTGACTTGAATAATCTTGTCCGTTGTTTCTTGTACTATCTCTGGTCCAGACAATTGCTTTTCTCCAATTTCTGCCCAACAGACTGGAGTTCGGCACTTTCGTCCATAAAGTGCTTCGAATGGCGCAGCATTGATGCTGGTATGATAGCTGTTATTATAAGAGAATTCTATTAATGGTAGATGATTGTCCCAATTTCTTTCGAAATCAATTACACAAGCTCTAAGCATATCTTCCATTGTCTGAATTGTCCTTTCGCTTTGTCCATCCGTTTGAGGATGATAAGCTGTGCTTACATTTAGCTTGGTTCCCTTTGCTTTTTGGAAACTTGTCCAAAAATGAGAAGTAAAACGACTATCTCTATCAGAAACAATTGATAAAGGAATTCCATGTAATGAAACTATTTCATTCACATACAACTTAGCTAATTGTTCCATATTGAAAGTTTCCTTCATCGGTAGGAAATGAGCAGACTTGGTTAATCTATCTACAATCACCCAGATTGTATCATTACTTTTTCGTGTCTTGGGTAATTTGGTAACAAAGTCCATTGTTATCAATTCCCATTTCCATATTGGCATTACTAATTTTTGCAATAAACCTGAGGGTTTCTGATGTTCAGCTTTGACCTGTAAACAGGTTAAACACTTGGTAACATAAGCTGCTATATCCTTTTTCATTCCTATCCACCAGAAATTCTTTCTTAAGTCTTGGTACATTTTATCACTTCCAGGATGCATCGTATATTTAGACTTACGGGCTTCTTCTAATATACGGTGGCGTAGGTTTCCTAATTTGGGTATCCACATTTTTTTCTTATGGACTCTCCATATTCCATCTGTTCCTTGTTCTAGTTCCTTAATCATTCCTTTCAATTTCTCACTATTATCCTTGATTACTGATTCTTATGCTTTTCTAATCTGTTCATTTAAATCTACTTGTAGATTTAATTTAAGAGAACGTACTCTTTTTGGCTTTTTATGATACTTTCGACTTAAAGCATCGACTACTACATTAGCCTTTCCTACATGATACTGGATATTACAATCATAATCAATAAGTATCTCCATCCAGCATCTTTGTCTCATATTTAATTCCTTTTGCCCGAAGACATACCTTAAACTCTTATGATCGGTAGAAATGGTAAACTTACTACCGTAAAGGTAATGTCTCTAAATTTTAAGGTCAAAAATTATGGCTCCTAATTCTAGATCATGGGTTGAATAATTCTCTTCATGGTTCTTAAGTTGTCTAGATGCATAAGCTATAACCTTTTGATGTTCTATCAACACACATCCATAACCTAACTTAGAAGCGTCACAATAGACTACAAAGTCTTCAGTTCCTTCTGGTAACGCTAGTATGGGTGCATTGGTTAATCTTTGCTTAAGAATTCTAAAGGCTTCTTCTTGTTTTGGTCCCCATTCAAACTTAACAGATTTATAGGTTAGCTTAATTAAGAGAATGGCTATTCTAGAAAAATCTCGGATAAATCTTCTATAATAACCGGCCAATCCTAGAAAACTTCTAACCTCCGTTGGTGACTCAGGGGGTTTCCACTTAGTAATTGCTTCAATCTTTGTGGGATCTACATGAATTCCTTCCTGGTTAACTAAATGTCCAAGAAATTGTACCTCTTCTAACCAAAATTCGCATTTCGAAAATTTAGCGTAAAGCTTTTCTTTTCTCAGCAAATTTAGGAGTGCATGCAGATGCGCTGCATGTTCCTCTTTACTCTTAGAGTAAAAGAGAATATCTTCTATAAAGACAATTATGAATTTATCCAAATATGGCTTACATATTCGGTTCATCATGTTCATAAACGCGGCTGGGGCATTGGTTAGACCAAATGGCAAGACAATAAATTCATAATGGCCATACCTTGTTCTAAAAGCGGTCTTAGGAATGTCCTCCTCCTGTACCTTTAATTGATGATATCCTGAGCATAAATTGATCTTAGAGAAAAATCGAGCTCCTTGCAGTTGATCAAACAGATCATCGATTCTCGGTAATGGGTACCGATTTTTAATCGTGACCTTGTTCAATTCACGGTAATCAATGCATATACGCATTGATCCGTCTTTCTTTTTAACGAATAAGATCGGTGCTCCCCATGGCGATGAACTTGGCTGTATGAATCCCTTCTCCAAAAGTTCGTCCAATTGATTCTTTAATTCTTGCATTTCTGCTGGTGCCAACGGTAGGGTGCCTTGGCAATTGGTGATGTCCCTGGTAGCAGATGAATTCTGAATTCAACTTTCCTGTCCGGTGGTAGTCCTGGTAATTCTTTTGGAAACACATCTGGAAACTAAGATACTACGGGAATATCTTCAATTCCTTTCCTTTAGTGTTAATGATTATAGAAATCAAATACACTATTGACCCTTTTCTTGCATAACTGGTTGTTTTCATCATAGAGATGAATTTTGTAGATCAGGATGGCTTATCTCCTTTAATTGTGATCTTTTCACCCTTTGGTGAATTTACCTGGATTGACTTTTGATCACATAAAATACTGGCTTTATTGGCTACTAACCAATCCATTCCTAATACAACATCAAATCCTGCCAGATCCATCGGATAAAGATTTGCAATAAACTTTTGATTTAAAAATTCTATTCTTGCTCCCCGCAAGATTTCGGAAATCTTAATGGATTCTCCATTTGCCGTCTCTACTAGACATTCTTGTGGGAGTTTAGTTAATGGTTGGTTGAGAAGTTTGCAAAAAGAAGTATTAATAAAACTTTGGTTTGCACCAGAGTCAAATAATACTTTAGAGAAAACATCATTAACTAAAAACGTACCGGCAATCACGTCCGGGATCATCTTTAGTAGTCTTGTTGTTCATGGCTGGAGCTAGTTTTGTTGTTCATGGCTGGAGCTAGTTTTGGACAATTCGGCTTAATATGACCTTGTTCTCCACAGTTGTAGCATATCTTATTGTTAGGCTTCTTCCTATAGTCTTCCTCCTTATGTCCAAATATTTTGCAGAAATTGCAGTATATAGAGCATCTTCCAGAATGCTTCCTTTTGCAATACTTGCAGTAAGGTGCAGAAGTAGAACCTGCATTTTTCCCGTGATTGGAATTTCCATAGCGAAATTCTTGGGTAAGTTTCTAAGCTAGGTTCCTCCTCTGGTTCTCTTCTTGCGTACGTACTAATTCATCAGTCAAGGTATTTGCTAGTTCTACAGCTTCTTCTATAGTTTGGGGTCTAGCTGCCTTGACTACATGTCTAATCTCACTGATTAATCCCCAAATATAACGGGAGATTAATACTGGTTCTGGTGATGCAAGGGTCGGCACTATTCTAGCATATTCGAAGAATGTAGTAGTGTAACCCTTACTATCTACTCCAGTCATTCTAAGGTTTAAGAATTTATTAGCTATCTGTTCCTTTTCATTAGGAGGACAAAATTTCTTTTCCACCATGTTCTTAAATTCATTCCATTCCATATTATACACTTGGTCACTTCCCCTAGATTGGAGGATAGTGTTCCACCATTCTAAAGCTGAGTTCTTAAACAGATTAGAGGCATACATTATCTTATCCTCTTCTGCGCACTTGCTTATTTTCAAGACTGCCTTGGTCTTTTCTATCCAGCTTAGGGCGGCAATGGCTCCTTGGTTTACAAGACCAAAATTCTTTGTAAGAACAACCATAAGACATGGTTCTTCTTCTTTTTGGAATGGGCACTTGAAGTATGGGTCCATTGTTTACGCTGTGTTCAGGTTCAGTAGGTGGTCGTTTACATCCATTATTACTTTTATTATTATCCGTTTCCTTAATCGTTTTGATAATATAGGGCATTGCGTCTATAATCACTTGTGCCACTATGTGTTGGATGGCACTATTATTTATTTGGTTTCCGTTATTATCATTATTTTTGGTTTTCTTGATTCACTTCGTTGTCCATCTGGAATATAAACATTTACCAAGTATTAATATCACGAAACAATATTTAATGCGAATAATCATACAACACATTGATCCAAAATCGTCGTCATTGCGACCTTTACTCTATTTTATATATATGCATCTATATTTATTACAACCACAATTGAAATTTAAATTACAATACTAGTATGCATCAATAACTATAGGATTATCTATTTTAGTTGATTTTATTAGTATTATATTTTATTTTTATTAATATTATTTTTTTCCCAAACTTACACACACACACACACACACATATATATATATATAATTTTTATTATTATTACTACTGATACGGGTTCATCCAGAATTGCATGTTGCGCTCGTCGTATTTCCAGACGTGTCTCTCCCCTATCTGTCTCATCCTCTCACTTCCTTCTAATATATCCTCACCAAAGGTGCGGAGTTCTTGCACATTCTCAGTGCTCATGGGTGGTGCGGGTGCTGGTATCGGGTCTGGGTATTGTGGCATGGGTTCTTCGTATGGGTACGGGTTCTCTAGAATTTCCCTGATGTATTGGTCATTATCCCAGTAGGGGTCTAGAGGGTCAAGGTCTGGGTAGGGTGCTACTGGGTTTTGCATGGGTTCGTCTTGTGGGTGGAGTTCTGGGTAGCGCCTATGGTCGTCAAACCATGGGTCATAGTCTGGGGATGGGGTGCTGGTACCCTAGGGATTTCAGCTGGGTCAAAAACAGGTGCTGGAATTTGGTTTCTGGGTTGGCTTCCATTTCCATAGGTTGTGTGGGAAACAGTGGTAACGGTTGGGGTGCTATGAGTTGTTCTAGGTTCGGGACGGCGGCTGTGGTTGCTAGTATGTAGAAGTTTGCCAGTCTCCTATTGATTATATCCTGTGTTTGAGCGTTCATTTCTCTATTCACGGCTGCTAAAGCTCGCTGCTGTTGAAGTTTTCTCATCCTTTTTCTACGCTCGTGAGCTCCTCTGCTGAACCATCCTCTTTTCTTGGGAGGGAATAGCTCTACAGATTGGGCTTTGAACAAGAAAATCCTTTCTTCGGTGTCAGCCGAATACCCCGAGGGGGTAGGCAGGGAAGAGGTTCCTTCGTCCCTAGGAGAGTTGGACAACTGACGATAAGCGTCCGAAGGTCCTTGGTCACTCATACTGTAAACTAACAAATTGTCAAATAACACAAAACAATAATATACAGATATGCACGTAATCACGTAGATTATTTTACTAACAATATAAATGAAATTTTGGTGTCAGCAGAACACTTCTGTGGCTGAATCAATGGTTGTAGCTCTGATACCACCTTCTGTCGCAACCCCATGTCCCCTAATCACCCGGGGGCGGGCGGCCGCGAGCTCAGATTCAGTGGTATCAGTGTTTATCAGTTTGGCAGCGAAATTTACATCAGGACCGTAGTTAGGAAATATTTTATCAGAGTAAAATACCATGTTTTTATAATATTAAACACATGGGAAATTCCCAAGTTTCTATTACAAACATTTTCATAGGGTCAAACCCTATTTTATTGAAATAAAACATCTCTCTTATTTAGGTAATTTTTATAGCCACTTTTCCAAGCCTTCAGTGCTGTCCAGCTAGCTTCTAGTTGGCTTTCACATTTTGTTACCTGAAACGCGTTTATAAACATTTTGTCAGTGGGAAATAGTGGTGAGTGAATCCCAATTTAATCAAGAATAGTTTTATCAATTTACAGTATTGAGAGCGATTACAATGTTTATATCTACACAATTACTCATTCAGTGCTGTCAATTCTGACCGGTGGGTCATATTACATATGGCTATCTCGTTGTCCAATGGTAACGTGTTCCACATTTTGTATAGAAAACCCCAACATACCGGCAATAATTGAAGAGTTACAAAGACTCAATCACTGCTAATTATATTTTAAAATAATTAAGGTTTTGTAAAAACGGTTAACAAAAAGGTTTACAAAAAGGAGATTACTCACATTGCTACTTTAGGGTTTTCCTTTGTGTTTTCTTTGTTATAATCTATTAATTAAACAATGCACACGCGTTAGTATAATAACCCAAATTTACATTAGTTATACCCTCCCCGAGACAGAAACTCCAACGACTACGTTGGGCAGAGCCTCAACAGCTGTTACGGAGCACTAGATCAATCGGGCAGCGTATCTAATACGTAACCGGGGGTTAAAATACTTACAACGAGGCATAACTTCACTATGTTAGGGGGTATAATGCCCGGGTATAGCTTCTACACTACAGAAATTGAGAGAGAATGAAACTTTTTGAATGACGGAAACTGAATGCCGATCGTTCCAATTTATAGGGCCTGATTTGGACTTCCTCGCGGCCCACGAAGGATATACAAGGGGCCTTCGCGCCCGACAACATAGGGGTGTAGGGCCTAGCCATGCTGATTCGCCGGTTCTAGCTTTGACACGAGGCTGTCACGTGGCAGCTCAGGGTGCGGCCTTGTGGCCTAGCTGTCGCGGCCCGCGTAAGTCGAAGACTAAGTCTTCGCGGCCTGCGAGCGAGTACTGAATTTCATTTTTATTTATTTTTTATAAAAATATAGGTATTTAGGGCCATTTTACGTATACGGGGTGTATTTTAGGGCGTATCGGGACAATATAATTATTTTAGGAGTGTTGGAAATATTTTAGGAGGGTTGTTATACTCGACCCCCCGAGTTTGTTGATAAAAAGAAAGAAGTATTTGCATACAAGTTGGACAAAGCTCTGTATGGGTTGCACCAAGCACCCCGTGCATGGTATGCTACCTTAACAGAACATTTGCTTGCTCATGGATCACTCAGGGGACAATCGATCAAACATTTTTTATTAAACATGTCGACAAGGACATCATTCTTGTTCAGATATATGTTGACGACATCATTTTCGGGTCAACAAATGATGTGCTTTGCAAGGGGTTTGAAAAGGTGATGAAAAGGAAGTTCGAGATGAGCTCATTAGGAGAGATGACGATGTTTTGGGGCCTGCAAGTTCGTCAAAATAATCAAGGAATCTTGATTCATCAAAGTAAATACGTTCACGACGTTCTTGCAAAATTCAGCATGACAGACTCAAAACCGATGGACTCCCCAATTGCTGAGGGGCCGTTGCTGACTGAGGATCCTGAAGGAAGCCCTGTTAACCAGAATTTGTATTGATCTATGATCTGTTTACTGATGTACTTAACTGCAAGCCAACCAGACATCATGTTTGCCTTCTGTCAGTGTGCTCGTTATCATGCTAATCCTAAACTCTCTAATCTAACTGATGTTAAAATAATTTTTAGATATCTGAAGGGAGCTTCTAAACTCGGTCTCTGGTATCCCAGAAATTCGAACTTTGATCTGTTTGCTTTTTCAGACAACAACTTTGGAGGGACGGACAGGGATAGAAAATCTACATCAGCTGGATGCCAATTCTTGGGAAATAGACTCATCTCATGGCAGTGCAAGAAGCAGCAAATTGTATCTCTTTCCACATCGGAAGGAGAGTATGTTGTAGCATTTGCCTGCTGCTCCCAGGTTCTTTGGATGCAACATCAGCTGGAGGATTACGGTTTGACTTATCTTAACACTACTATTTATTGTGATACTGATGCCGCTATCCATATCACTAAATACCTTGTCTTTCATTCTAAAACCAAACACATTGATATCAAGGTGCACTTCATTCGAGATTGCTTTGACAGGGGCTTAATTAAACTTGAATAGATCCATACTGATGCTAATACAACGGATCTTTTTACAAAACCTGTCAGCATCTCGAGGTTCAATGTGCTTGTGGACCTTTTGAAAATGATGCGCTTCACCGACTACGCATTAAAAAAGGAGGTTTAAGAATAGTGGTATCTCATTTGATAAATTTGGGCATAAAGTATTCTACTTTTGCACAAATTTAGGGGAGAAATAGTTGTTGTGAAGTGAAATAAATTTTCGTGCTAAAGAATTTGATTAACACATGTAAGGTTTCGAAGCTGAAAAGGCTAGGATCCACTGCGATGTGTTGATAGGTCTAACGCTCGAAAAGCAAAGAGATACCAAGTGATATAAACCTAATGGACTGGACATCACGTGGGTAACAGACCAAAGGTGTATAATTTCGTGGTCTCAAATCCTACATTGATAGATAGCCAACATATGTTTTCGGGTATTTATACTGACGAGTCATCCGAGATATCAGGACTGTCCTTCTGTTGCATCCAGCTTATATGCAGATCTAGGCACAGTCATGATATCTTGAAAAAGAGCCGCAAAGAGGGCCAAAACCTTAAAACGGAAGAAAAATCTCATAAAGAGAATTCCGTGAGCTTATAAAAGCCAAATTCCTACCGTTAAAGGTATCAGCCCAACCCTCGTCAGACTTCTCTGGTCACTCTGTTGTACGAAAGTACTGACTTGTTCACCAGAAAGCCTGGCGTTGTAAAAACAAAGGATCGACTCAGTATACTCACCTGCTACAATGAACAGTTGTGCTTACCTTGATCGCGGGGGTATGCCTTGGAATGGGACACACAGATGTCACAGTATAATTCTACCCTAAGCATATCACAAGGTTGAAAGTTGAAGGTTGAGCGTTAGATTTAAGAGTACAAATATATTAACAATCGCGTGGACTGGTCCAAGTAAGTGAGAGCTGAAAAATGTTCCTTAATCAGTTCGAAAACGATTTGATCCCATGGCAGTCTTCTCAAAATACCCATGTGTGTCACACCCCGATATTTCCACATATTACCGGTGGGCCCGACGGGGAGTATCGTGACGTAGTTGATATCATCATAGTCAATACACACAATATAATAGCACAGCAGAAGGCTTGGTAGAAAATTACTATTACAAATCATATTGTCCGAGTGTTCGAAATAAAAGAATATACAGACTGGTTGTAAAAGAGATCCACAGGCGGATCATAAAAACAAATACAAGAAACTGAAATAACAGACTTCAAGCATCTAAGGATTTGTAAGATCCTCTTATTTGACACCAAGTAGCTCCAGCCTAATTTCGAGAGGTACCCGTCACTTAGTCTTTGGAAAATACGTCAGTTTTCACTGGTAATACAATTAACTAACTCAGTTGAACAGAGATTATGAAAATTGATTTAGGCGCACAAGCACAAAACCATTTATAACTTGGGACAATCTTTAATAAAATCTTGTATACAGTTTTACATGTTTGTCATACATGTGGGGCCGGTTTGGAAGCCGGTCATGATTAACCGACTCACCACTATAAAACCCACAAAGGAGTTATCCCCAACATGTGGGTTATTTAGCATTTGCATCTGTCTGGTGTATGCCTACACCTCGTGCATAGGTCGTGGCCATTTTCAAATGAAATGAGCCGAGGATATCCAGGACACGGTCGTATTAACCCCCAATGTTTATGTTATCAAACAAAACAGATTAAAATGGGTTATGCAAATTTATTAATCACAATCCGATTAAATGATTTCATACCCGACCAAGCGGTATTATTATAATACCGTATCCCAAGCCCGTATAAGGGAAAATAAGTTAAAAGTATTTACCTGAGCTAGATGTGTAAGGATGTAACTCAGCCGTATATTTCCTAGAGCCTTATGAAAATACCTTCTACCGAAGCTACTCAATCTGTATGGAAGGTTTATTAACCTATTAGGATACTAACGGGTCTTTATTTAAGTCAAAGACTTAGACCGGTTAGTTTTAAAGATACTTTACGGTTCGAAACGCTAGATTAAGCGGGGACCGGAATAGAATGTGATTTAGACCCGAAAAGTTTGGATACTTGTATAATATGGGTATACTAAACACATTCTGGATTTTGAAGATTTAATGATAAGGTTAAAACCATTTCGGCTAATTTATGTAAACTAGTTACATAAACCGAACAGAACGCACACTTGCATAACGGGTAACCAAATGAATTATATACAGGTCTCATATGTTATTATGCTTAAAATATGTTAATAGATCAGAAGGATGTTAACATATATGCCCAAAAAGTATTTAAAATCAATTTAAGTCCCGTAAGGGCATTTTGGTCATTTTAATATTTATAAAAGAGATTTAAGAGTAAACTGAGGTTCTGGTCTAAAACATTCAGTAAAAATATTTATTTTATCAAGTTGCATCAGTAAGATATCATACATATGTGAGGGTTACCATTTATGGCCAAACTATGCACCGTATGTGCATTTTGGTCATTTCACATATGTTTTAAAGACAAAATTTGAAGTCTGAGTTCAAGACTTATACTTACTATTAAAATATTAAAATTCATTAATAAAATCAGAAGGTATCAAGTCTTAGCTGTTAAATATGGTTTTAAACCATACTATGATCCTAATTTTCGTAAGAGTCGATAGTTGACGATATTTGACGTGTTTATGGAAATCTGAGATTTTGATCAGCCTTTAAGGTTTAAAATATTTCATTTAGCATATAACATCAGTAGGAAAAGGTTTCGCATGTTAATCATGTGTAAATCTCATTTTATGAATGAAAAGGGTATTATCATCTTTTATCGAATTATACGATAACTCAATGATATGGTCAGTTTATAATCTAACCAAAAATTCCAAAAATCTCTAAAAATAATATCAAAATAGTAGGTAGTGGGTTTGGTGCCAAAATTTGGGTTTAAACATGATTTATGCTGAAAATGTAATTTAATTAACAAAAAGTTTCGTTTTACGATATCTTGCATAACTTTAGTTTGAGACCAGAAACTAATGTCAAATTTATTTGACATACTTATATATCAGTAATAAAGCTTTTTGTCCTCTCACATTTTCAAAAATCTCGTTTATATAACATAAGGGCATAATGGGCATTTATAAGCATAATAACGGAAATTAGCATATAATTCAGAATACTAATGTCCAGGTAATATAACCTCAGAAGGTTATACTACAACATAATGTGGTCCTATTGGAAGCTTAAAACATAGAAGAATTAAGCTCAATCGGGTCAGAACTGAAAGTCAAAGCAAAAGTCAAGTTTTTGCGACTTTCGGTTGCGAACCGACCCTAAACTCAGAATTGTCGGGTTGAACATGCTTAAACATGTACTAATAATAATTACCAAGTTATTAGAGTGATAAAATATAATTTATAACCTCTGCATTATTAGTTTTGATTAATATTTGAAATTCTGACCAGTTTGACTTTTTAATTAAATAGTTTGACCCGACAATTAACTAAGCAAACGAGATAATTAAGAGGTGCCCTTTTAAGGGATTAACACCTACCGAATTATGGTCACATTAACAATGGCTGGACCATTTGAGTTTAAACCGAGAGTCAAAGCTATTATACGTAACTTTGACTTTTCAATTTTTAATTAAGAAAAGTGAACTAAGAGGGGACTAAGACACTTACAAAGGGTCCTAGCAATCTTTTCTACTAAAATGAGCTTCCTTTTTTATCAGGAACCTCCAGAATGCTCAAGAAAACTCAAGCTAGAGAGATGAGAGTGAAATTGTGAATGTGCAAGTGAAATGGCTGCACAATTGGACCTATTTATAGTGAATAGAGATTGCCCAAGATCATCACAGGTGTTTAGGGGTGTTGTATGATGGCTCCAGGTGTCTTAGTGGTAATTTAAAGCCATCAACAAGGCCATAGTTTCGATTTGTTTTGGTTTGGAGCACAAGGAAGGAGATAACCAGCACATGGCATCACCATTCTGTCGACAGGAGGCCGTCGCGTCGCGCGACGGCATGTAGGGTAGGGTGTCGCGCAGCGCGAGCCCATAGAAGACCAGCCAAACAAGTTTCTAACTTGTCAATATCAGTCCTTGCACCTTTATAAGCTTAATAACTTCCATTTTAGGCACAATAGGCCCTTGTAGTTAGTTTGTATATGATCTAGGGAGTATAACCAAACACCGTTAGGTCCAGTTTCGATAAACGATCACCGAAAACATAAGTTTCGCCTCGTTGACGCTTTTAACCCTAATTCATGGGAATATGTGTAAATAACACATAACGATATCGAAACCTCGTGAAATTGATATCACTTATTCTTGAGAGTATGTTTGAACAATACGAAGCCCCGGGTTCGTTAAAAGGTCACTCAGAGGTAAGAATTAATATGTTGACACGTTTAACCCCTATAGTTTATAATCTTTCAATTACTTTCACAAACGGCTTCTTTTATCCGAATAATTACTCGTTTAAGAATATATTCTTCGTGTATGGTCATTAAGAGGCACAAGTTTGGCATGTTGACACTTTTAGTCCCTTCGCATACATATTTTCATCATTTGACAACTTTAGTCCTTCAAACTCAATCTATCATATGATTAGGGTTTAGGACACGTGTCTTCACATAATTGGACACGTTTTTACAAGGTGTTACATCCTCACCCCTTAAATGAAATCTCGACCCCGAGATTTTCTAAAATAAGTGAGGGTACTTTTGTCGCATAGTGGACTCAACCTCCCACGTATATTATGGGCCTCTACGGGCATCCCATTTAACTTTCACTATAGGTACGTGCTTCCATCGAAGCTTTTTAACCTGTCGATCCTTGATCGATATAGGTCTTTCAACAAACCTCAGGCTTTCATCAATTTGTACGTCCTTATGAGACATTGCTAGCGATTCATCAGCTAGGCATTTCTTTAAATTACAGATGTGGAACACATTGTGAATTCCACTAAGCTCCTCAGGCAAGTTTAGCTTATAAGCTACACTGCCGACACATTCGATGATCTCGAATGGTCCAATATACCTCGGGCTTAGCTTGCCCTTCTTACCAAAACACATCACACCTTTCCAGGGTGATACTTTTAGTAAGACTTTGTCGCCTACTTCAAACTTTAGAGGTTTTCGCCTCTTATCAGCATAACTTTTCTGCCTATCCCTGGCAGCCTTTAGGCGATCACAACTTTGGACAATCTTGTCTATTGTTTCAAGGACTATATCAGGTCCTGATAATTGAGCTTCTCCTACTTCCGCCCAGTAAATAGGCGTTCTACATTTCCTCCCATACAATGCCTAAAAAGGCGCAACTTGAATGCTAGTATGGTAACTATTATTATAGGAGAACTCGATCAATGGTAGGTGGTCATCCCAGCTACCACCCAAATCAATAACGCATGCACGAAGCATGTCTTCCAAAGTTTGAATTGTACGCTCACTTTGTCCATCCGTTTAGGGATGGTAAGCAGTACTAAAATTCAAACGAGTGCCTAATGATTGTTGGAAACTTTTCCAAAAATGAGAGGTGTATCTAGTATCTCTATCGGATATAATAGATACTGGCACTCCGTGGATAGATACAATCTCATCCACATACAACTGAGCTAGCTTGTTGGAGCTATGAGTCTCCTTGATGGGTAAGAAGTGTGCTGACTTTGTCAGTCTGTCAACTATGACCCATATAGTATCATTTCCATGCCTTGTTTTAGGTAACTTGGTTATAAAATCCATAGTTACCATCTCCCACTTCCACGTGGGAAGTTCTGGCTGTTGTAGCAAACCTGATGGTTTTTGATGTTCAGCTTTAATCTGAGCGTATGTCAAACATTTAGCTACATGTGTGGCTATAGATTTCTTCAAACCTATCCACCAATAATTGATTTTCAAATCTTGATACATTTTGTCACCTCCAGGGTGAACTGAGTATCTGGAATTGTGAGCTTCCTGGAGGATTACATCTCTAAGTCCTCCATGGATAGGAACCCAGATCCTACCATTCCATCTGAGGATTCCATCCTTGCCAGGTAACAACTGATCAGCTGTTACACCTAACTTTTCACTTGGAAAGTTAGTTTCCAACATAGCTTCCTTTTGTGCAGCTAACAGCCTTTCATTCAAGTTGTTCTTAAGTTCAATGCTCTTGGCATTAATCCTTATAGGTTTAATCCTTTCTTTTCTGCTCAATGCATCTGCGACTACATTCGCTTTACCAGGATGGTAGCGAATTTCACAATCGTAGTCATTTAAAGTCTCCATCCAACGGCGCTGCCTCATATTGAGATCCTTTTGGTTGAACAGGTGTTGGAGACTTTTGTGATCTGAATATATCACACATTTAGTTCCATATAAATAATGTCTGCATAACTTAAGTTCAAAGACAACGGTACCCAACTCCAAATCGTGGGTGGTGTAGTTCTTTTCATGCACCTTTAGTTGTCGCGATGCATAGGCAATCACCTTGCCTCTCTGCATAAATACACAACCCATACCGGTGTGTGAAGCATCACAGTACACGACAAATTCTTCTATTCCTTCAGGCAATGTCAACACAGGAGCATTGCTCAATTTCTGTTTAAGAATCTCAAAAGACTCTTGTTGTTTGGGACCCCAATCAAACTTTACATTTTTACGGGTCAGTGTAGTCAATGGTGCAGCTATTCTTGAGAAGTTCTCAATGAATCTTCTATAATAACCAGCTAATCCTAGATAGCTGCGAATCTCCGTAGGTGTCTTAGGTGCTTCCCAGTTCATGATTGCTTCTATTTTAGCGGGATCCACTTGGATACCACGCTCACTCACAACATGTCCAAGGAATTGGACTTCACGAAGCCAGAACTCACACTTTGAGAATTTAGCATACAACTTCTCCTGCCGTAGTAATCCTAAGATGCATCAAAGATGTTTCTCATGATCAACTTGATTACGGGAATAAATAAGTATGTCATCTATAAAGACAATGACAAACTTATCTAAGTATGGCTTGCAGACTCGATTCATGAGGTCCATGAATGCTGCAGGTGCATTAGTGAGCCCGAAAGGCATCACTAAGAACTCATAATGGCCATATCTTGTTCTGCATGCTGTCTTAGGTACATCTTCAGTTCTAACCTTGAGTTGATGATACCCAGATCTCAAATCGATCTTCGAGAAGAAGCTTGCCCCTTGGAGTTGGTCGAATAAGTTGTCGATCCTGGGCAATAGATAACGATTCTTGATCGTTACCTTGTTTAGCTATCGATAATCAATGCATAGACGCATTGATCCATCCTTCTTCTTCACAAACAATATAGGAGCTCCCCAAGGCGAAGAGCTGGGTTGTATGAAACCCTTTTCTAGTAAGTCATCCAATTGAGTCCTGAGCTCTTTCATTTCGGTAGGCGCTAGATGGTAAGGAGCTCGTGCAATTGGTGCAAATCCTGACATAATGTCTATCCTGAATTCAACTTGCCTCTCAGGAAGTAATCCAGGTAACTCATCAAGAAAGACATCAGGTTATTCTGAAATTATTGGAATATCTTCAATCTTGGGTTTTGGTTCATCAAATGTCACTGTTATAACGTTATCGTCATTCACCGCCTCCCTGGCGTTCATCTGAAAAACCCTTGCATTGGTTTTCTTTGCCTCATCAAGCTTCTTAGCAATTTTAGGGCAATTAGTCTTGATATGCCCTTTTTTGTTGCAACCATAGCAGGTTGCATCCTTGATGTTTCGGCACTCCACAGTCTTGTGCCCTTTCTTCTTGCAAATTCCACAAGGCTTAGCTTGTGGATCCTGATTGCACTTCCCAAAGTGCCTTTTATCACAAGTTTTACATCTGGGCTTGTCACTCAACTGCCCTTTCTTGGAACCAGAGTTCCCTTTCTTCTTGTTATTCGATTGGTGGGACTGGCCATCCTCCTTCTTCCTCTTCCCTTCCTCGGTGGTTTTCTTTGACCTACTCCATACAATACCGAGAGTAAGTGACAATGATAGATCTACAGCCGATCTATATATAGCAGTCCTAGAAGCCTTGACATTTCCCTTAACCTCAGGGGCTAAACCACCTATAAAACGTGCAATACGTTTGGGTTCTGGGGTGACCAGATATGGGATGAGTCGAGACATCGAGTTAAAACTAGTCACATAAGACCTGCAATCCAAATTTTTCATCACCAGAGTGAGGAAGTCAGTCTCCACCCTTTCTACTTCAGGCTGCGGATAATAAGTGTCATTCACTAGATCAACAAATTGATTCCAAGAAAGGTTATACAAAGGAACCTTTCCAGTGGATTGCACCAAGGCTTTCCACCATGTTAGGGCGTCGCCTTTGAAGGACTGAGACACAAACTTAACGACGTCCTCCTTAGCACACCCACTGATATCAATCACAGTTTCCATTTCATCCAACTACTTCATACAATCGATAGCTCCCTTTTTTCCCGTGAAATCTCTTGTTTTACAAAAGATGAAATATTTATAAGTACAACCTTTGTTGTACCTGGGAGTCTGGTCAAGGATAATTTGCCTCTGTGGTTCACTTTTCTGATTGGATGAATGTCGGGACTCATCCTTTTTCAATGTATGCGAATGCGATAGGGACTTTGTATGAGTTTTAGACCGAACATTACTCGGTTCTTTGAACATTCTGTCCACAGGTTGAGCAACTGCTGTGTTTATCGTTGCTTGTAATTCAGCACCAGTAACATTTATCCTGGTATTATTGTTTCCTTCAACAGGATGACTATTTGCTTCGTCGGAGCCAGCCATGATTTGAGTACTAAAATCAAACAATAATGATTTGTTTAGATTATATAATAAATCATCGCATCTGATGATTAGATGGTCATGGTATTAATAAACCATATAGACCATTTTAGATAACATGTCAAAATCTATATGATCATGATTTGCCTAGGCTACAAATGAACCATTATTGGCAATCAAGTAGGATATAATCCTTCATATTTATCAGACAGGGGGCATAAGTCACAACTGTCAATGTCATAAGGACATCTTTTATATAGCACAAAGGCTCGTCTCGAAGGACATTTAGATGGCACAAAAGGCCTTGTCACAAGGATAATTAAAACATAATCAATGATCAGTGATCTTTAAGGGTCGAACATAGTTCATCGCCTTTTTAACAAGAAGTTTATAATATAAAACTATCATTGTCATGAATACACCTTTGCCCGTAGGCATACACCTCAAATGGATGTTTTAATGTATACATCATATTTGATGTTAATAGGCGATGATTCACATTGATCATATAGGCCATGAGGGTGGCTTGGAAAGATCCAAGTACTTTTGGAAGCTAGTGTGGTCTCTCAAGTCACACTACTAGGAATGTTAACATGTTTTTAGATGTTAACAAGGAATTATTGTCTTAAAAAGGTTATACCATCATAGCCATTAATATTTTGGCTAGGTTATACCTTTAAGAACTTCTTTCGAAATTTTCTTTGGCAGATCAATTTAAAAATTGAAATGATATTTGCATGATGATGTATTAAAGTACACATAAAAATCTTAAAAGAAATTCCATTAAAATACTAAACGATTACAAGAAACGCCCTAAACGGTTCTTGAAATAAACAACCTATCCACGCAGGGACTACTGAAAAGAAAACAAGTCCACGCAGGGACTAAATACAGAAAGGAAATGTCCACGCAGGGACTTAATTGAAATTACAATACAAAATAAAATAAAATAAACTTCTATTTCTTCTTGCCCTTTATGAAGTTCGCGAGCCCTTTAAGAAACTTGTTATGCTTTTTATCGCGTTCCTCTGCTTTTTGTTCAACCTGATCCAACCTCTGTAGAATTTGTTGCGTTTACAGTTGTTGAGGTGGAGGTTGTTGTTGATAAGGAGGGTATTGATACCCTTGCACGGGATACCCAGTTGGGTATACTGGAGGAAATGGTGAGGGATAAAGTGCATTAAATTGAGCTGCCTCAAGATATGGATCTTGGGTAGGGGCTTGATATTCATAACCCGTAGGAGCTTGATAATCAAACTGGTTATACCCAGACGAACCTGGGTAAGTCGGTATTGGGTTTTCATAACCCATAGGCGGTGGCGGTGGTGCAAAAGTAGTCGGCTAGGGATCATTTTCCGGCACCACGTGAGAAGGTCCACCCATTTGTGGATCTTCGGGAATTGGAGGGTAAGTACTCGAAGCTTGTGGGGAACTGAATCTCGGTCCCCCTCGCACGGACATCCGTGCATTCCTCCTCTGCCTTGGTGGCTCAGGAGGTGGTTGTGGTGGTTGTTGAGGTGGCTCCTCAACGGGCAACGGTGGTGGAGTAACCGCCTGAAGATACGGTTCCTCCAATGGTGGTTGTGGAGGAGAGTTGTGAAAAGAAGGGGTAAATTCCCATTGGTATGTGTTCCACCTTTCGGCCCATGAATCGGGGCCTTGATATGGCGATCCTTCATAAGGAGAACCGCTGGAGATACTGATGGGATGTGTTGGTGTACCAGTTGGCAGCATCTCAGGATCTGGATCATCGTCCATCTCCATATCTTGTGAGAAATGGTCCTCAGGTCCTAGTGGGTTGTAACCTTGTGGTTCATTAATATAATCGTTTGGGTTAAATTGGCCCGGGGAATAAGAATGGTGAGAATCGGAGTGGTGAAATGAATAAGAGTGTAGAGAGTGATATGAATGATGTGAGTGGTGAGAATGTTGAGAATGGTGTGAATGTCGGGGCTCGTCTTGTATAGGCGGCCCAAAAGAAGGGTGATATGAGGGTGATGTACTTAGCGAGACAGATAGCCTAGCGGGTTGTAAGGATTGCCTCCAATCATCATTTGAATCGAAGGTACTAAACGACGCCTATGGTGTGCATCTATGGGATGGCCCAGCTTGACTTGAAGGTCCTCCTTGCATAGGACCCTTTCCACGGCCTCCACGGCCTATAAGTCTTGGGGGCATTTTGATTAGTAAACCTGTCAAAACAAGTAAAACATAATATAAACGACAAAAGGAAAATTAAGAATAATCCTAGGTCATTTGCCTAGACTCGGAAGTCTAAGAAATGTGCTATTGTGTCATTGAGATTAAACACAAAAGGCTAGTGATTAATTCACTCAATGTTGGCTCTGATACCAACCTGTCACACCCCGATATTTCCACATATTACCGGTGGGCCCGGCGGGGAGTATCGTGACGTAATTGATATCATCATAGTCAATACACACAAAATAATAGTACAGCGAAAGGCTTGGTAGAAAATTACTATTACAAACCATATTGTCCGAGTGTTCGAAATAAAAGAATATACAGACTGGTTGTAATAGAGATTCACAGGCGGATCATAAAAACAAATACAAAAAACTGAAGTAACAGACTTCAGGCATCTAAGGATTTGCAAGATCCTCTTATTTGACACAAAGTAGCTCTAGTCTAATTTCGAGAGGTACCTGTCACTTAGTCTTTGGAAAATACGTCAGTTTTCACTGGATATACAATTAACTGACTCAGTTGAAAAGAGAATATGAAAACTGATTTAGGTGCACAAGGTACAAAACCATTTATAACTTGGGACAATCTTTAATAAAATCTTGTATACAGTTTTACATGTTTGTCATACATGTGGGGCCGGTTTGGAAGCCGGTCATGATTAACCGACTCACCACTATAAAACCCACAAAGGAGTTATCCCCAACATGTGGGTTATTTAGCATTTACATCTGTCAGGTGCATGCCTACACCTCGTGCATAGGTCGTGGCCATTTTCAAATGAAATAAGCCGAGGATATCCAGGACACGGTCGTATTAACCCCCAATGTTTATGTTATCAAACAAAACAAATTAAAACGGGTTATGCAAATTTATTAATCACAATCCGATTAAATGATTTCATACTCGACCAAGCGGTATTATTATAACACCCTATCCCAAGCCCGTATAAGGCAAAATAAATTAAAAGTATTTACCTGAGCTAGATGTGTAAGGATGTAACTCAGCCGTATATTTCCTAGAGCCTTATGAAAATACCTTCTACCAAAGCTACTCAATCTGTATGGAAGGTTTATTAACCTATTAGGATACTAACGGGTCTTTATTTAAGTCAAAGACTTAGACTGGTTAGTTTTAAAGATACTTTACGGTTCGAAACGCTAGATTAAGCACGGACCAGAATAGAATGTGATTTAGACCCGACAAGTTTGGATACTTGTATAATATGGGTATACTAAACACATTCTTGATTTTGAAGATTTAATGATAAGGTTAAACCCATTTCGGCTAATTTATGTAAACTAGTTACATAAACCGAACCGAACGCATAATTGCATAACGGGTAACCAAATGAATTATATACAGGTCTCATATGTTATTATGCTTAAAATATGTTAATACATCAGTAGGATGTTAACATATATGCCCAAAAAGTATTTAAAACCAATTTAAGTCCCGTAAGGGCATGTTGGTCATTTTAATATTTATAAAAGAGATTTAATAGTAAACTGAGGTTCTGGTCTAAAACATTCAGTAAAAATATTTATTTTATCAAGTTACATCAGTAAGATATCATACATATGTGAGGGTTACCATTTATGGCCAAACTATGCACCGTAGGGTCATTTTGGTCATTTCACATATGTTTTAAAGACAAAATTTGAAGTCTGAGTTCAAGACTTATACTTACTGTTAAAATATTAAAATTCATTAATAAAATCAGTAGGTATGAAGTCTTAGGTGTTAAATATGGTTTTAAACCATACTATGCGCCTAATTTGTGTAAAAGTCGATAATTGACAATATTTGAGGTGTTTATGGAAATCTAAGATTTTGATCAGCCTTTAAGGTTTCAAATATTTCATTTAGCATATAACATCAGTTGGAAAAGGTTTGGCATGTTAATCATGTGTAAATCTAATTTTATGAATGAAAAGGGTATTATCGTCTTTTATCGAATTATACGAGAACTCAATGATATGGTCAATGTATAATCTGACCAAAAATTCCAAAAATCTCTAAAAATAATATCAAAACAGTAGGTAGTGGGTTTGGTGCCAAAATTTGGGTTTAAACATGATTTATGCTGAAAATGTAATTTAATTAACAAAAAGTTTCGTTTTACGATATCTTGCATAACTTTAGTTTGAGACCAGATACTGATGTCAAATTTATTTTACATACTTATATATCAGTAATAAAGCTTTTTGTCCTCTCACATTTTCAAAAATCTCGTTTATATAACATAAGGGCATAATGGGCATTTATAAGCATAATAACGGAAATTAGCATATAATTCAGAATACTAATGACCAGGTAATATAACCTCAAAGGGTTATAATACAACATAATGTGGTCCTATTGGAAGCTTAAAACATAGAAGAATTAAGCTCAATCGGTTCAGAACTGAAAGTCAAAGCAAAAGTCAAGCTTTTGCGACTTTCGGTTGCAAACCGACCCTAAACTCATAATTGTCGGGTTGAACATGCTTAAACATGTTCTAATAATAATTACCAAGTTATTAGAGTGATAAAATATAATTTATTACCTCTGCATTATTAGTTTTGATTAATATTTGAAATTCTGACCAGTTTGACTTTTTAATTAAATAGTTTGACCCGACAATTAACTAAGCAAACGAGATAATTAGGAGGTGCCCTTTTATGGGATTAACACCTACCTAATTATGGTCACATAGCCATATTCGTCTCGAAAATGGCTGGACCATTTGAGTTTAAACCGAGAGTCAAAGCTATTTTACGTAACTTTGACTTTTTGGTTTTTAATTAAGAAAACTGAACTAAGAGGGGACTAAGACACTTACAAAGGGTCCTAGCAATCTTTTCTACTAAAATGCGTTTCCTTTTTGATCAGGAACCTCCAGAATGCTCAAGAAAACGCAAGCTAGAGAGATGAGAGTGAAATTGTGAATGTGCAAGTGAAATGGATGCACAATTGGACCTATTTATAGTGAATGGAGATTGCCCAAGATCATCACAGGTGTTTAGGGGTGTTGTATGATGGCTCCAGGTGTTTTAGTGGTAATTTAAAACCATCAACAAGGCCATTGTTTCGATTTATTTTGGTTTGGAGCACAAGGAAGGAGATAACCAGCACCTGGCATCACCATTCTGTCGACAGGAGGCCGTCGCGTCACGCGACGGAATGTAGAGTAGGGTGTCGCGCAGCGCGAGCCCATAGAAGACCAGCCAAACAAGTTTCTAACTTGTCAATATCAGTCCTTGCACCTTTATAAGCTTAATAACTTCCATTTTAGGCATAATAGGCCCTTGTAGTTAGTTTGTAAATGATCTAGGGAGTATAACCAAACACCGTTAGGTCCGGTTTCGATAAACGATCACCGAAAACATAAGTTTCGCCTCGTTGACGCTTTTAACCCTAATTCTTGGGAATATGTGTAAATAACACATAACGATATCGAACCCTCGTGAAATTGATATCACTTATTCTTGAGAGTATATTTGAACATTACGAAGCCCCGGGTTCATTAAAAGGTCACTCAGAGGTAAGAATTAACATGTTAACACGTTTAACCCCAGTAGTTTATCTTTCGATTACTTTCACAAACGGCTTCTTTTATCCGAATAATTACTCGTTTAAGAATATATTCTTCGTGTATGGTCATTCAGAGGCACAAGTTTGGCATGTTGACACTTTTAGTCCCTTTGCTTACATATTTTCAATCGGTTGACAACTTTAGTCCTTCAAACTCAATCTGTCATATGATTAGGGTTTAGGACACGTGTCTTCACATAATTGGTCACGTTTTTACGAGGTGTTACACTGTGTTAGTACTTTATTACTTTATTATTATTTTATTATCATTATTATAATATTGATAACAAGTAGTTGCTCGGTGGGTTGAATCGTTGACTTTGAAAGGTAATGTTCTGTCTTGAAAAATATTATTAAAATAATGATCTGGCATGGCCCACTATCTCGGATGGGGCCCACTTGTTTTGACAAATAACAAAGTCAATGTCTGAACATGTCCATCATCTCGGATTAGTCATCCGAGATGGGCTTGGCCCATTGGCCCATTCGAGAAGAGTATAAAGACATCCATCAGACATGGTTCGAGACACACATCTCGAACCAAGTCATTAGAAAGCATCTCGGATTATCTCTCACAAACATCCATCTCGAACTGATCTCGGATCATCTTGAACAAAGAAGGTACATCATCCCGGACAAATAGGACCATCTTGGATCATTGTTGGTGCATATTCTGTGACAACAGCTTAATAGTTTGATTATTTAGTCTTTGGATATTTTGTAATGGGCTGCATATTGGTTAGTGAGTTAATTATTGTAATGGGCTTCGAAAATGTCCTAGCCCATTAGGAAGCCCAGTTCACAAACATGTGGTATATAAACATGTTTTGTGATTAGGGTTAGGAGGGGAGTTAGAGTTCTTGGAGGCTAGAGAGAGAAAATGTAGAGAGAGAGAGATTTCGAATTTAAGGTTTGAAGCAAGATCACAGAGGGTGGCTGTGAGGTTGTGAGTCTTGAATTGATTGTAAAACTTCTAGTTTGGATAATCAATAGAAGACCGTTTAATTGTTATTTTTGTTTCTACTATTTTCTATGCAAATCTGATCTAGAGGATTCCGCACTCTAGGTTAGATAGACAATTATGTGAAAGATCCATAGGATTAAGGGACCTACAATTGGTATCAGAGCGTTAGGCTCTTGATTGGCTCGGTTCAGAATTGGCTGCTGCAGAAAACTAGGGTTTTGGAAGAAATTTTGAAATTTTTGGTTTTGTTCTTGGGATTTTCGAAAATTTTTGGGTATTTTGATCTTATTGCGTATTAAATTTTTGCTATTTTTAGTGTTTTGGTTGCAGGAAAGTTGAAGATTTTGAAGAAAAACTTGAAAATTTGAAGATTTGTTCTTCGTGTTCTTCGTTGTGTTCTTCAAGTTTTTATCAAAATTTTGCTGATTTTGGTTGGTTGATTTTGTAGGAAAGTGTTAAAAAGATTTAGAGAATTTGGATTAAATCTTTTTAAGATTTCAAAAGATTGGATTTTTAGTGATTTCCGGTGGATTTGTTGACTGACTTGCTGAACAAGTCGTTCCAGCGTATTTAATAATTACTTCGACTGACCAGCATATTTAATAATTACACCGACTGACCGGCGTATTTAAATCCAAAGGCGACTTTGGTAAATGTGGTAATAGTCCTCAGCGACATTATCATGGTGATCGGCGAATTTGCTAGTCGTCGTAATAGGGACCTACAATAGGGAACTGATCAGCTAGCGTATTTACCCGCGAATTTAATCAGCCAGCATAATTAGCTTGACCCAGCATAATTAACTTGGACTAGCGTAGTTACTTAGTGCCAGCATAATTAACTTGGACCAACATATTTACTCACCAGCATAATTAACGTGGCTAACCAGCGTATTTGTTGGAGGAATTAAAAAAGTGGAGTATTTATTTTGGTGGAGTAATTGGTTGCGTATATAGTATTTAACGTTTTCGTAAATAAAAAATGATCCGTAAACAATCTTGACAAACCGTTTGCACGGTTAGACTCGGTTGATTTTTAGGACAAAAAAAACTCTTGAAAATCCCGAAATAGGTGTTTGACATTATATATCATTGGATTCGTAATCTCGAGACGAGTCTACCGGTATAATTTGTTAAAAACGGTTTTCGGAATAATTTTTTACGGTTTTAACAGTACGGTTACGGTAAAAGCTCGACGAGGACCAGTAGTGAAGTTAGATTTGGATTTTGACACAGGTTACCAAAATCCATTTAAACTTTTAAGCTGCATGATGGCCAGAATGGACAATGTCAGTGAGAATGTTAAAAATTGGCCAAAGCTGATAAACGTCAAAGAATATGCTGTCTGGAAGAAGAAGTTTGAGGCATTTGTTCTAAGTGAGGATTCTAGGATGTGGAGCTGTATGATTGATTGATACGTTGCTCCAACATGTAGTGTTGATGGAAGAGTTATAGTGATTTCTTATGAGAAGATGGATGAATCTGAGAAGCTGGTGGTTGATGCTGAGAAGAAAGCTTTAGCAGTGATAAAGATGTCCTTGCCTGAGGGCATTAAACATACCTTTAAGAAGTATGGGTCTTCTAGAGAGCTGTGGGAAGCTTTAGAAAAACGTTATCAGAGTTTATGTAGACAAAGTGTAGGAGCTCGTACTTCAGATGTAGAAGCAGATGTTGTGGTAGAAGAGAAGAAGAAAGCTGATGAGGAGAATGTTGAGAAGAAGGAGGCAGAAGTTTCAAAGTGCTTGAATGGTGTGCATGAACTTACAACAGAAGTAAAGGTAAAATCAGAATCTGTAAGTCATACATGTCTTAATTGCACTGAACTACAAGGTAAAGTTGACAGATTATCGGAGCAAAACAAAATTCTGTTAGCTGAATTGGAAAAACTGAAAGAGTCAAATGTTCTTTTGATTAAAAGAGAGTCAAATTGTTTAAATAAACTCAAATCAAATGAACAAGAAATCTGCAGTTTAACAAGCAAAGTCAATGAACTGTTACAGATTATTGATTTGGCTCATGAAACTGTAAAGGATAAAGCTAATGAATTTTCTGAAAAGTGTAGGGAATTGGCCATTGCACAAGATCAAATTGTTGAGCTTAAAGAAAAGTTAGACAAATTTGAAAATTCTTCATTAGTTAGGACTCAAATTCAAAAAGGGCTATAAAAGAGCAATGATAAAACATGAGTGGGGTTTAGTAAAGCTTCACCTTCTAAGGATCAAGACTACTCGTTTTTACTTGATGAAAATGTGCTAACTGATTTTGTGCCTACTACACCAGCTGTAGTGGATCCGATAACTATGGACTTGCCTAATAGTCCAGTTTCTTTGAAAGAATCTGCTGAGTCTAACAGTACACCTCATAAAGTGGATGAGGATACTGAAGACGAAAAGAAGAAAACATTTAAAATGAGATTTAACAAAAAGAGAATTTATAAGAAAAATCTTGTTTTAAATGTCACAAGAAAGGACATGTGGCGAGTTGTTGTCCTTTGAAGAAAAATAAGCAAAAAATTGATGAGGTAAAAGAAGGGAATGGGGTTGGTTTAAATAATAATGTGCAACATAATTGTCAAAGTAATCAACCAAGATTTCAATCTAAACCTTCAACATCGAGAAGATTTGATAGACCAAGAAGTATTTCTCCACAATTTAGTCATTATAATGGTAAATCAAATCAGTTTCAAAGTCAAAATAGAAATTTTGGATATCAAAATCGATACCAGACTTCTGGAAATCGAAATTTTCAAAGAAGAAACGAACATAGGGGTTTTAGTAACTCAAATGTTCAACAACATCCAATTTTTTTTTCAAAATTCATGGTATGGTAATCGGAGAAGAAGGTTTGAAAAGGGTAATTTTCAAAGGTCAGAAAATCCCAGAGTTTATTTGAACTCTTGCGATCAAAGACCTAGTGGAAATTATAAATCTTATTCAACAACGGGTAAAACATCCAAGACACCCGTAAGGTGTGATGGATACTGGTTAGAAGCATCTTATGTGGATTTGTATGGTCAACCCAAAACCAGTAAGGTTTGGGTTTCAAGTCTAACTAAGTTGTTGAGAATGTGCATGATGACCAAGAAGGACTGTTGATGTGTTCAACAGTGGTTGTTCCTGTAAAGCATCTGAGGTGAATAGTAGGTTAAAATTGGTTACTAACTATTTACTTTAGTGATTGATAATGATTATTCTAAACTTCAAAGGTGAAAAACTTTTTGTCAGGTTAAAGTGGGAGTCTATTTGTGTTTTTAAAACTTGCTGCATAAAAACAAAAAATTAGGGGGAGAAATTTCTCTAAGACAAAAAGAGTTTAGATAGTGCGTGTGTTTAGGGGGAGTAAGTTATAATATTTTAAAAATTACAAAAAAAAACATTGAAAAACGAAAAACATAAAAAAATGAAAAACTGAAAAAAGAGATTTCATGGTGTAAAAAAGAAGAGATGATAGTACATCAGCGAATTAGACTGTCACACTGAAACTGAATTAAAATGCTTAAGTGTGATAGCAGTTTCATCATATGATGTACCAGTAGGCAAAAACATGAAATAATCAACTTACCAATATGATATAAACATAACGAACTGTGTATAAGTGGGGAACAGATCAGTGGCGTATGGTTTAATGACCTTAAATCTTGTGTTGATAGATTGCCAAAATTCGAGGTTTTGAGTCTTTATACTGTTATTTCATCCGGGGGGTATCATGGTTGCTGCATCCAGATATATGCTGACCTAGGCACAACCAGGATATCTTAAAAGAGCTAAAAATGCCAAAACCCTGAAAATGAAGAAGCTCTCCTAGAGAGTTATTCAAATGTGCAAAATGCATAATTCGTACCAAAAATTGGTATTTGTCTTAGCCCTTGTTTGATATTTTG
This sequence comes from Helianthus tuberosus, assembly GCA_030545235.1. Lineage (NCBI taxonomy): Eukaryota > Viridiplantae > Streptophyta > Magnoliopsida > Asterales > Asteraceae > Helianthus > Helianthus tuberosus. The sequence goes on along the minus strand of CM060401.1, from coordinate 108,112,898 downwards.
GTCTCTTTGCTGTGTGAAAGTACTGATCTAATCACCAATTATCTATCGTTGAAAAACCAAACGGATAAATTTGGTATACTCACCTACTACGAGGAATCTTTGTGCATACCTTGATCGTGGGGGTACATCCTGAAGTGGGACACGCTAATATATCAGAATAAAATTACCTTAACGTATCATACGGTAACGGTACTTGAAATGTTCATGCATTTTGTTTAAATGGACAAACATACTGGAAATCGTCTTGAACTGTTTTTCACGAAAAATTATATAAAGAATTATCTAATAGTGTGAAAACAGTTTGATTTAGCTGATATGATCTTCTTGCACTTGATTCTCACAAAAAGAAATATTGTAAATATTTTTTTTAGTTTTATTTAATTGTTTTATTTATAAAAAAACAAAATATTTTCTTTTTAAAAGACTTCCATATTGAACTGACAAGTTGTTATTTTTGCATGATAAGATAAAACATTGGTTTATCTTTAATGTGAAAAAGACTAATGGTTTTTCGAGATACTTGCTTGTGTTTCTAAACAGATTGATGCAGTTATCAAAATGAAGTGCAGAATACAAGTCAAGTGCAGATTGAGAATGAAGTGAAGAACGTGTGAAGATGCATGGTAGGATCCTTCTACTACATTGCAGAGAGAAAGAGATATGGAAGAGTTGGAGCTTACTTGCTTAACCAAAGATTGCTAGCTAACTGATCTACAATGAATGAAAGTTTTGGAGATTAGAAGCATCAGCTAAGGGGGGGTCTGTTGATGTCAGAAACTGTGTAGCAGACGCTATCCAAAGACCAAAAGAACACAAGATGTTTGAAGACAAAGTTACACTATGAAGCTATTGTCAAGGGGGAGTCTGTTGGTGCATATTCTGTGACAACACCTTAATAGTTTGAGTATTTAGTCTTTGGATATTTTTTAATGGGCTTAGCATATTGGTTAGTGAGTTAATTATTGTAATGGGCTTGGAAAATGGCCTAGCCCATTAGGAAGCCCAGTTCACAAACATGTGGTATATAAACATGTTTTGTGATTAGGGTTAGGAGGGGAGTTAGAGTTCTTGGAGGCTAGAGAGAGAAAACGTAGAAAGAGAGAGAGAGAGATTTCGAATTTAGGGTTTGAAGCAACATCACAGAAGGTGGTTGTGAGGTTGTGAGTCTTGAATTGATTGTAAAACTTCTAGTTTGGATAATCAATAGAAGACCGTTTAATTATGATTTCTGTTTCTACTATTTTCTGTACAAATCTGATCTAGAGGATTCCGCACTCTTGGTTAGATAGACAATTCTGTGAAAGATCCATAGGATTAAGGGACCGAATCATCTCAGATGAGAATCAGGACCATCTTGGATCATCTCGGATGGGAATCATGCATCTCGAATCATCTCGGATGGAAGCATAATCATCCGAGATGGTTGCAATTCATCCGAGATGAACCCTAATCATCCCAGACTCTGACCTGTTAACTTGAACCTTCATTTGACCTGGACCCTCATTTGACCTGTTGACCTGGACTACTTTTGACCCATGTTTCTGACCTATTGACCGACATTTGGACTGTTGACTTGTTAACTTTGTTGACTCGTCAACATTTCAAGTGAAGGTTAACCATTTTTGAAAAAGCTTAACACTTGGACGTTTAGTGCAGATTATGGCGCAGGTTGTGATGCAAAACCAACGACAGCTGGAAATGGAGCTCTTTCACAACCAGGCTGCATATCTCTTTGACCCTCCAGCCGAATATGCTGAGATGTTTGGCTCACTAATGACAGGATTAAACAATTTTCCAATTACTCAAGCATTGAGGGCAGAACCTGTGATATGCAATGACTGCGATAACACATTTTGGAATACAGCAACAGTAAACAAACTGGGAGCTAACGGAGCTGGAGTCATTGAAGCCACCGTGCAGAAGAGGGATATTCTTGTTACAGAAGCCATCATTCGGGAGGTGTTAAGGCATGGAGATGAACCGCACTTTCCTACTTCCCTCGAGCAAAGCAGAGTACTTTCGGCACTTCGAAGAATGAGCTACGAAGGAGGATATCCAACTGTATTGAAGAAGCTTTACCCGCCATACTGGAGATTATTAGTACACATCTTCCTATAATTCATTGCAGAGAACAAGGGTTGATATGATCAGCTAAACAAGACACAGACGAGTGCCTTAGTGGCATTAGTTAACGAATGGGATTACAAATTTTCAGCCTTTTGATTTTCGATAACATGAAGAAGATGCTCGAAGATCCGAAGAAGAAGATCTTTGTGTTGTATCCAAGATTCATCCAGATGATTCTAGACTAGAAACACCCAGAGTTGGTCAAGGGCCCTAATTATGTGAACTTGAAGCCAATGGGGCCCAGCTGCTTCGAAAACGCTAACAGAGCCAAAAGAGCCAAGCAACACAACTTTGTTGGGAAATTTGCACTTGAGAAACACGGAAGATTTAGCGATATTATGCCTGTAGTACCAGTTGTACCAGCTCCTCAACTGATGAATGCACAAATAGCTGAAGAACATGATGTACAGCAAGTACAGCAGGTGGCTAGAAACGAAGCTGAGGTTGAAACTGAGATACTTGATTCAGATTCAGATTCAGAATCAGACTCTAGTGAATAAGAAACTGACTCTGATAGTGAAGTGGAAGTGATTGTATCTGAGTAGGAAGAGGAAGCCGTGAGACAACCAGATCCGATATCAGCTGAAAATTTAGTAGCCCTACTCTTGACCCTGCAGGGTGGTGACGGAAACCCTCCATCCGCGCCTACCTCTGAAGTTTAAGTTGATACTGAACCAACTCCTGAAATTCAAGCAGAAATTGAAGCAATTATAGATGATGCTGAACAAGCATCTAGCAAGAGACAAAGAACCAACACTGATCCTGATCCTGATTCTATTGGCCCTGTTTCTGATCCAGAGCCTACTATGTCCATTGATCCAAAGCCTGATGCTACAACAAAGGAAACCAACACACAAGAGCCTGATCTGTGAATGAATTTATTGATTAAGAAGATGAACAATTCAATGTCGGCCGTCCTGAGCAAACACTTGAAGAGAGCAGTAGCGAATGTAGCAGCAAATGCAGAACATGAAGCTAGCTTAAATGCCTATCTGGCCGCTGAGCCAAAGAAGAAAATAAGCAAGCCAAAGAAGAAGAAACAAAGCAACAAACAGATGTTGGTAATGAAGAACCAAGATATGAATCCTCTTGATGAAAACTTTCAGTTGTTGGACCGTTTGCGTGACCCTAAAAGTCAGTTAAGGCAGTTCATCTTCGAATACGAAGGCGGAATCAACGTATACAAAGTCACAACAGCTATATCCTTTCAATTTATCTTCTATTAATCAATTCTGAGTCTTTACAATCAATTTCTAACAAAATTTTGGCAGCACCTCGACTCACACACAAACACCTTCAGGTTTAGCTTCAAATAACCACATCCCCTATTTATAGACTCTGGGTTTAGCTTGAGGATGACACACTCCTAGGTTTAGCTTGAATATGCACAATATCAGTTCAAGCTAAAGCTGATCAATAGGTTTAGCTTGAACTAGCCTTGAAACCCCTTCAAGCTAAACACCCTAGAAAAACATATAAAACCCTAAATTCTAATCTAGTGTGTGCTCATTCATTCTATCTAGACATAAGACTTGATAAGATATAGTCAACAGATATTCAGTGCACCAACAGACTCTCCCTTGGATGTTGATGAAGTCTTTGGCTTCAAGTCTTTAGTCTTTGTCTCTTTCCAAATTTTGTCTTTAATCTTGTAAAGCTCTCTTCAATCTTTATCTTCAAACTTTAATCTTCAATCTCCCCTTAGACTGTTGATTCAGAATTCTGACTCCTCCTTTCACAGACTCCCCCTCTCAGTAGGCTAGGGCTCAAATTCTGGTTCAAACTTTGACAATTTGTTGCCATAGGGATTATGAAATCTACAACCTGTATAATCTCTACCCAAATATAAGATATATGATAATAACAGTTTCAATCCAAATTTATCATTTAACTTTCAGTGTTAGAAATCCACTTAAATATTCAGGTTCAAATTAATGACCCTAATTACTCAATTAATCTACCAAGTCCAACTTAATGACCTTGGTTGATCTGAGATAATTAACACTGACACTTAGTTCAATTTTCAAACAATTTTCCGAAAATTACAAGTTTCAAATTAATGAACATGCTTTAACTTTCTAATTTCACAAACTCATCAAGATTTAGCTCACGACTCATCCTCCAGTCCAGAACTCTCCTGCATCTGCTTTCAATCTTTCGAATCCGAAGATCAACTCTCCACTTTGGTTTGTCAAAAATAAAGCAGAAATGTAAAATCTTTTTGGATTTAAAAAAAAAAATCTTCTAAACTAGAAATGAAATACAAAACTAAAATGCAGTAAAAGTAAACTTATTTACAAACATTTTTTTTATGAGCATGTTAGGAAATCATATCAGCTATCCGACAAGTCACAAGTACCGTTAAGCTTCAATTACATACTCAGAATTAAACAATTCGCTTAGATTGTCGATATACTGATCCACTTAAATTCTCACACAATTTTCAATCTGTTCAGGATACGGATTTAGTATTTTAGAGACTTAAACTTATACGCGTGTCCCACCTCTTGAATATACTCCCGTATCCAGATCCCAATATTCAGTCTTACAGGTAATTATTACACGAATGATATCTGTAAGAGGTTAATAAATTATGAAGAATCATGAGAGCTCAGGTCAGAACTACCGTTCAGCAGAGAGATCATGACTCAACTTTTGGGCGTGTCCCCTTTAGAGGATCTTTTTTACAACAGCATTGCTAAGCAATTTTATTGTCTTATCATATATGCTGAGGGTGATACTATGTTTCAAGCATTGCGGAAAGTATTATTCAAGGACTAGGTCAGAACTTCCATTCAGCAGAAGTCCTGGAATAATACCCCAGATATCACTGAGTATAAAAACCTAGTATATCAGAAAAAGGAATCTTTCAAACGAAATTTCAGGGGTTACCTATATATCCAAGTAGTGTTCCCCACGAAATAAGCAAGTAAGATTTAGGTTTATATCCCGAACAAACTTACTAAATGTGCAAAAACCTATCGGTATATCATCAGCGAGACTGTTTAATCTTTTAAAACATTCCATTTCTTTAGCATACCGTGACTGTCAAGCCGATGTACTATCATTTTCCCTTTTTACACAAGCTCTTTTTCTGGTTTTCTATTGTTTTTGGATTTTGAAAATATCTCATGTTTTTGTATTTTTGTCATTTTTTATTGTTTTTGTATTTTCTGAAAAATTACCCTATACTTCCCCTATATACCAAAACAAGTAAAAAATCGACAAACCATTGCAGATTGCTTCTCAACATCATCTACAATGTCACCTTCATCAACGCCAATGATCTCTTCCAACACCGATAAAAGCTTCATACCATTCAGTTTTAGCAAATATTGAAAACGTGTTCTATCAAATGCTTTGGTATGTAAATCAGCTTTTTGATCATCAGTGTGGATTTTCTCAATTCGTATCATCTTCTTTTCAAAACAATCTAAGATGAAGTGATGACGAATTTCTATGTGTTTCGTTTTAGCATGATGAACTGGATTTTTAGTAATGTTAATCGCTGCCTCATTATCAACAAAGATAGGGGTGTTTAGAAATTGCAAACCGTAGTCGCGCATCTGTTGCTGGATCCACAATATCTGTGAGCAGCAACTGCTAGCAGATACATACTCCACTTCACATGTGGATAAAGCCACAGAGGTTTGCTTTTTGCATTGCCATGTGACCAATCGTGATCCGAAAAACTGGCACCCTGCTATTGTTGATTTAGCATTAACTTTGCAGCATCCGAAATCGGAATCGGAATACCCTTCGAGCGTGAAATTGCCTTCTCTTGGATACCACAACCCCAATGATGGAGTTCCTTTTAGGTAGCGTAATATCCTTTTTACAATCACCATATGCGATGCTCTCGGGTTAGATTGAAATCTTGCAGCGAGGCAGGTTGGGTACATGATATCGGGTCTTGAAGCTGTCAAATACATCAGCGAACCAATCATGGAACGATACATCGTTTCATCTACCTTCTCTCCGGTGAGATCAGGGTTTATCCCATGATTCGTTGCTAATGGAGTGGCTGCTGGAGTAGAACCTGACATCCCGAACTTCTCCAAGATATCATGAACGTACTTCGTTTGATGTATGAAAATTCCTTTGGGTAGTTGATCAACCTGCAATCCCAAAAAGAATTTCATCTCACCCATCGATGACATTTCGAATTTTTGCTTCATAACTCGTTCAAAATCTTTGCATAGATCCTCATTTGTTGACCCAAATATGATGTCATCCACGTAAATTTGAACTATCAGAAGATGACCGTCGACCTCTTTGGTGAAGAGAATGGCATCCACTTTTCCACGAATGAAACTGTTGGCTAGTAGGTGTTGAGACAATGTCTCGTACCAAGCTCCCGGGGTCTGGTGTAAACCATACAGCACTTTGTCTAGCAAGTAGACCTTGTCTTTGTGAAGTGGATCGGTAAAGCCCGGTGGCTGACCGACATAAACCTCCTCTTTTACCTTCCCGTAAAGAAAAGCCGATTTAACATCTAACTGATAAACTTTGAAGTTTTTCCAAGACGCAAAAGCCATGAAGATTCTGATCGCTTCAAGTCTAGCAACTGGAGTATACACTTCAGTGAAATCTATACCCTCCTGCTGACTGAAACCCTGGACTACGAGTCGAGCTTTGTTACGAATCACAACTCCTCTATCGTCTCTCTTACACTTGAACACCCACTTGGTGTTTATCTTCCTTTTACCATCTGGTAAATCCACTAACTTCCACACTCCTAATTTCTCGAATTGGCTCAGTTCCTCCTGCATTGCATTGACCCAAGAATCTTCAGTAAGCGCCTCTTTGTAAGTCCTTGGTTCAACCTGCGAGATAAAACAACTCAATGAGAATTCAGTTTGCAAAGGAGCAACTTTTGTATAAAAACATGTAAGCCCTTTATCAATCTGTCTTCGAGTGCGGACGCCTGTCTGCAGTTCTCCAATGATCAATTCCTCTGGATGATATGAAAGAGTTCGTGGCATTACTTCGCCTGAAACATCTACATCACCTTCCAGATTAGTAACATTCTGATTTGCACCTTGTTCACTGACTGGGTTTGTTTGACTGGAGATCTGAATTTGCTCCCCCTCAGAATCTGAATCACCACGATCAAATACTGGCATGTTCTCAGATTCTTGATTATCATTCTGTGCCTACTGATTATCTTGAGCAACTTCATTTTGTTGGACATCATCATGTTCACCAGCATTGCTTGGACCTGCTTCATCGTCATTTGATGCTCGTTGCGGTCGTCTTGAATAGTCAGCTGGGAACCTTTCCAGAGATGACTCATACTTTCTCAAAATATCCAACTCATCAAAGAAATCTTCTTCTTCTTCTTGTTCTTCCATCATGTCAAACGAATCCCACAACTTGTCATAATGATAACGCCATGAATCTCCAGGATTCTACGGCGGCATTGTATACCCTTGACATTCAACATTAGGAGCTTCAATAATCCGCTTCAGACTTGGAACGAAGACTCGTCGTAACGGACTTGCATAACCAATGAATATCCCTTCAATACTCTTCGGACCAAACTTTCCAAAAGGCTCTAGAACAGTACAGGGTGACCCAAACAGTTCTAAAAACTTTAGATTCGGTTTGCAGTTATTGATCAACTCAAAGCATGTTTTGTTGAATTTCTTGACAGTAAGAACTCTGTTGAGTGTATAGCATGTGGCGAAAACTGCTTCTGCCCAAAAATTTATCGGTAGCTTTGAATCAGCAAGCATTGTTCTAGCCGTTTCGATTAGCGTCCTGTTCTTGCGTTCTACGACTCCATTCTGCTGCGGAGTGTACGGAGCACTAAACTCATGCGATATACCTCTTTCATCACAATATTCTTCCATCTTATTGTTCTTGAATTCAGTACCATTATCACTTCTGATTCTTCTGATACGCCTTTGGTATAAATTTTCAATCTTTCTGAACAACGCCATCAAACTGTCAAACGTTTCATCTTTCGACTTCAAGAATGATACCCATGAAAATCTGGAATAATCATCAGTAACCACAAGACAGTAGAGATCCCCTGTAATACTTTCGACGTTTACTGGACCAAACAGATCCATATGTAGTCTCTCTAACGGTCTGGAAACTGAATTGACTTGCTTTTTAGGGTGTGACTTTTTCTTCTGCTTGCCTTTGATGCAACTAATGCACTCCCCTTCCAGATGAAGACCTTTGATATTAACTCCAAGAACCAAATCATTGTGCACCAAGTGATTCATTTTTCTAAGATGTATATGACCCATCTTCCGGTGCCACAACTTCGATTCTTTCTCTGTTGCTCTGGAAACAAAACAATGTGCCTGACCTGTTGTTGTAGTTGCTACACTCATGTCTAACACATATAAATCACTCACTCTAGGTGCCCGCATGATAATCCATTCTTTAGGGATAACAAATCCTGGTTTCAAGATCAAAGATTCTTTGTCTGTGAAGTGAGTGGTATACATATTGTCACAAATCTGCGAAATACTCAGCAGATTATTCTCCAGCTCAGTAATGTAGTTAACTCTCTCAAACGTTACAATCCCATTGGATAACGTTCCTTCACCAATAATTCGACCACCTTCATGTCCAGCAAATCCCACATAACCACCATTGATATTTCTAACGTCATACAACAATGCAGTCTTTCCTGTCATATGTCGAGACGCTCCACTATCCATGATCCATCTTGAAATAGCTCTTGGAAGTTCCTGCACATATCACAAAAAATTCAATAAAGATGCCGATTCATGCTTCACAATTACCAACTAGGAAGCTCCGGCAAGTCCAAAATCTTTAATGAGATTTTGATGCTACCCAAGCCTCTTTCGACTCAGGTAACTGGACTTTAATGTGAGATCTTGTAGTGTAGAGTGGCGGAAAATTTTTATCATTCATTTTTAAGCTTTCTTCTGATCCAACCTCAACCTTTTTGTATAAGAAAAACTCATCTATCTTAAGTTGACCGGTTGATTGATTTTTCTTTTGAACATTCTTCTTCTCTTTTGGAGTAGAAGATTGTTTCTCAAATTGTTCATAATAATCCAAAGGAACATCCATCTTTACCGGAATGGTAGAAGACGATTGTTTTTCTTTCTCTGAAACCTTTGGTTTAGATGAACTTTCTTCCTTGATAACCATTTTTGGCTTCCATGTTTGTTGAGATGATGCAACCCGTTTGTAAAATTTGTCATTTTTAGTTACCAAGTTCTTAACAGGTTCGATTTTAACTTTTGTTTTCTCATTTTTCAAAACTTTCTCAACAATCATTGGAGCTTTGCCTTTTGAATCAACCTTCTTCTTTTGATTCTCAACAACTTCAGTCTTAGGCTTGAAGTTGGTGCAATTTCTTGCAATATGACCAACTTTGTTGCATCTAAAACACGTACGAGTATCAACTACCCGACTTGTGCCTTCAGACTGAGGTTGTGATGCCCTCTTCTAAAAAAACTCTTCATTTGATTTTTAAAAGATTTCATTTTCCTCATCAGAAAGTGAACTTGAACTGTTCACAAACACCTTCTTTTCAGCAAACCTTTTGTTTTGAAAATTCCTTTTCTGATAACTCTTACCACCCTGATATCAATTGTTTCGATTGTTATTATAAAAACGTGGTGGAACAACAGGCTTTTTGTAGTAAGCTTTATCTTTCTTAAAATTCATTTGCCTCTTTGTTTGTTTTAAACTGTTCACTTCTGACAACTCAACTTCAACCAATTTGAAAACATTTGTCAATTTTGAAACATTTACATTCTCAAGAGGAAACTCAGAATCCGAATACAACTTATCAAATCCAGCCATCTTGTACATTACAAGACCCGGTTCATCACCTAAGTTGTTTTTGGACTTTTGTTTCGGAATGTATTTGTTCAGAAAACATTCATCATCTTCAACTGAATCACTATTCAAAACACTTTCAGCTGTGCTTTTAACAATCTCTGTTTGAACACTATCATCAGATGATGAAAAAGAAAATGTCACATCAATTGAATCAGGAAGTTTCACTTCATTTTCTTCCTCAAGATTAACCAACCCAGATTGCTTTTTCGAATAATTTTCAAGAACTGGTGGTGGAACTTGATGAAACCCAACCCCAGTTCCATCACAGTATACATCTTCGCCTGCTTTGTCTTTCCCGATGGGTTTGGGAATAATGTGTTGCAAAACAAAGCTTGCAGAGCTGTAACTGTTCAATTTCAAATTGATTCGTTCATTCTCAATCTTGGCTTCTTCAAACTGAAGTTTCAATTTAGCAATCTCATCCAATTGTTTGTTGATTAATTCTTCTTTGATTCTCAAAACACATTGCAATTGGCAATTTTCTTTGTAGGTTTTACCATTTCGATCATCATTATCTTTAATCGTGCTTTTCAGCTTTTCAAAATTTTCAGTGATCTGACGATTTTCAAGAACTAACCTTTCATTTTCTTTCCTAACCTTTTCCTGATCAATTTTATCAGTTTCAATTTTGTTAGTTAATTCCTTTAATCGTTCAGTTGAAGCTTTCACCATTTTGTCACGATCAAGGATTTGATCCTCAACACTTCTGACTTTAACAGTCAGATCCTCAATCTTCTTACCTTTGAGATAAGTGTTTGTACTACAAACCTTGCATTCTTTGATGCAATTTTTGCAGTCAACATTACCACTGACCTTCTTACCTGACTCAGTCGTTGACGCATTTGAACTGACTTGGCTTTTAGACTCAGAAACGGATTTAGAATCTACCTCAATAGCCTTAGCTGCCAGCACCTTGTCAGCCATCTTTCTCATGTTTTCAGCATTCAACTCCTGTGTCGTGTCAATGATCCCAGTGTCAATCTTCTTTGACTTATCTTTCTCTTCTTTCTCCTTTTCTTTCTCTTCATCTTCACCGCTTCCCTACCATTTCTTCTGCCAATAATCATCTTCAACTTTATACTCTTTGATTATGGTTTCTATATCAAGAGTGTTATGATCAATAGCAATATTTCCATAGGGGTCAAGATAACATTCTCTGTCTGGATCCCATCTTTTTGCTTCAGAAAAATACCAGATATTCTGATCAATTTGTTCGTGGCCAACATCTTTCTGTGTTTATACTTCTGTTCTTCAGTTATGTTGTCTTTCCAAGGTTTAGGTTTAGAATTTGCTATGAATGCATATCCAACCGCATCCTCCTCAGGTAACAACTCGCTCCAGTCGAAACCTTCATCGTCGTGAATCACCGCAAGAGCTCTAGATTTTTCTTTGTTATCTTCAATCTGCTTCATTCTTGGTGGCTCCGATTTGTTCTGATGATAAATCGCTTTCTTGTAGTAATCTTCTCTGAACGGGTTTTCAGATTCATCAGCATACGCGTTTCTGCATTCACGCTTAAAGTGACATTTCTGTTTGCACTTGAAACATGTCACCTTAGACTTATCAAAGCCCAACTTGGTAGATGGTCCACAAATTGACTTCCTCCCTGTTATCTCCATGAAACGCTGTGCTCGACGAACTGCGCTGGCTATACACCACCTTATGTCAATCAGTTCCATCTCCTAAGGATCAATCTGATCATAGTCTTCTTTCGTCAGGTTGGTGTTGCCTATCTTCCCTGCTACAAGACTTTCATAAGATTCTAGCACAGATGCTAGGAAAACCATCTGTTGTTTGGCAGACTCCTCGCTGAAGTTCTAAGCGTTCTTTAAGTCTACAGCGATGTTGCATTGAAATAAGTTCTTTGCATCAGACTGGTCTGAATTTGATGAAGTCCCACTGTGATAACCACTGCTTTGACTTTCTTTGCTTGTTTTCGAAACATTTTCAGCAGAAAACGCAGTCTTGGGAGATGTATTCTTCGGCATCATGCTCTTTGGATAATACAAATCCAAATTCTGCTAATATGATGAGTGATTGACTTTGTACGTTTTCTTCAATTCCAACTCATGACTTTCTAATTCCTCAATCAACAAGTCAACTGTTAAATCTTCTGGCTTGATAGTATTCTTTAGCATCAACGCATAATATTGCCAATCCATCTCATCTGGTAATGCATCGAACAATTTGTCGACTAGCTCTTCTTGAGTATAGCGAATATCATGTCTCGCCAGTTCCAGTTTCAGATGCCCAAACCTCTCTATCATTTTACATACTGATTCATTCTTTAAACACCCAAACAAATCAAACTCTTTTCTAAGTAGTTTCCTTTTGTTTTTCACAATTTCTTTGCTTCCTAAACATTTGTTTTTCAACTTATCCCAGAGATCTGTAGCACTAGAGTATTCGATCAAAGATATTATATCTTCTTTGACGGATTGAAACAGCAACACAATACATTTTTACTCAGCAACAAACGATTCTATTTCTTCAGTTGTTGTTAAGGTTTCGCCACTTTTGCCTCCATCATCATAACCATTTATTAGACTCTTCCAACTGGGAAAAGCAAAGGCTCTCAACCAATCTTCAAATTTCTTTGCCCACCGACTGTATTCTTCTATAGCCATCAACTTCGGGGGTTTATTGTAGGTTCCGAAAGCACTTTCAACCTCCAATGCATCCGATAACTTTTTCTTTGAATTCTGCGTGTTGTCATTGGTGTTACTCCAAGATGTATCATTACCACCGTCTCCAGCAAACGCAAAGACATCATAGAATGGATTGAAATCATCCATCTTGAATGTACCTGAAAAATCAGCAAACAGTTAGAATTTTCTTGATTTTTGAAAAACTCAAATTCAAATGAAACCTCTTGAAATAGAATGGTTTCAAGCTAAAGCTACACAAGTTTGGACAGTTCAAGCTAAAGCCCTGATTACTTTCAAGCTAAAGCCAGATTTGAACAATTCAAGCTAAAGCCCTGATTATATGAATTTTTCAAGCTAAAGCTGTATTATATGTACTGTTCAAGCTAAAGCTGTATTGTATGGAGGTTTCGTTTGAGTTTTTCCAGCTAAACCTGAAATTTTCAAGCTAAAGCTTGTGTTTAGCTTCAAACACCACCAATTTTCAAGCTAAACCCAACTGTTCGTTCAAGCTAAACCAGGTTTTCAGGTCATTTTTACAAGTTTTACTCCGAATTTTGATCTGATTCTTTATAGGATTTGTTAATACTATGTTTTATACAACATATGAAAAAATCAGGCCATTTCAACCGTAGGAACTAGTTCAGTTCAGAAAAGTATAAGAAGAAGTGAGTAGAAGTAAGAAATTCTGGTAGAACCAAGCTGCTATGGTATGAACTCCTCGTCCTGAGCTCTGATACCACTTGTTGGACCGTTTGCGTGACCCTAAAGGTCAGTTAAGGCAGTTCATCTTCGAATACGAAGGCGGAATCAACGTATACAAAGTCACAACAACTATATCCTTTCAATTTATCTTCTATTAATCAATTCTGAGTCTTTACAATCAATTTCTAACAAAATTTTGGCAGCACCTCGACTCACACACAAACACCTTCAGGTTTAGCTTCAAATGACCACATCCCCTATTTATAGACTCTGGGTTTAGCTTGAGGATGACACACTCCTAGGTTTAGCTTGAATATGCACAATATCAGTTCAAGCTAAAGCTGATCAATAGGTTTAGCTTAAAATAGCCTTGAAACCCCTTCAAGCTAAACACCCTAGAAAAACATATAAAACCCTAAATTCTAATCTAGTGTGTGCTCATTCATTCTATCTAGACATAAGACTTGATAAGATATAGTCAACAGACATTCAGTGCACCAACATCAGTTGAAGGATCCGATAAAAAGGCATGATAGATTTGTGATGGAATTGGGATCGACGCATTATGATAAAGTGGGAAACAAGTCTGCCATTGCAAACTGGAGGTATGAACATGACAAGCAGATGTGGTTGATCACACGTGAAAGCGGGCATTGGGAGTATTATGCGAAAGAATCCCGGTTTGAATCTTGGACGAAGATCGATTTGAAAAGTCTCCTGCGTGCCCCATATCATGATCCAGAGGCAAATCAAAGAGGCAGAGACTGGGCATTCCATTCAAGACTTGAGAAAGAAGTGAAAAGCAACTTTGCGACGATGAAGACAGCTGAGCCTACAGTTAAAAGGAATCCTGGGGTTCGTGACCCCCATACCAAGCGTACTGTCAAGTCTGTCATTTGGCCAGCCACCGACAAAGAGAAGATTATTCCGATCAAAAGAAGTTTGAAAAGGGAATTCTTAGAAACTTCAAATTTTGGGCCTATGACCCTAAGATGGCCAAAGTTGTGATTGTTACTCATGAGCAATCTATCCGGATTCCAAATTCGTATAATCTGATGAGTTTTCACGAGGAAGACATCCTGGTTCTATCCAATCATCAAATTCGTTGTAATGACAAGTATGAAGTATGTGCGAAGGAATGGATGAGTGCTGCTGCAAACATACTGCGACATCACCTGTTTGCGAACCATTGCCAAATCTGGGCGGACCACAAAACTGATGCAGCTACTAATCTAGTAAACCTAGGGGGAGATTGTTAGACCCCTATTAGGTTTATGGATTAGTGGCTAAGTGGATTAGGGGATATTGGAGTGGGCTTTTAATAAATGGGCTTAGGGTTTAGGGAGCATCCTCCCTAAATACTTTCTATAAACAGTAAATTGTGATTAGGTCATTAGTGTTGGTGACATCAAACAAAATCTTGTATTTGACAATCCTTTTTGTATGCAAGATATTATCATCAATCAAGAATCTTTCTACTTTATCTCCTTTCTTTGAATCGTTGCTTGTTTGTGTGATTCCGCCACTAAACAAGCTTGTGTGATATCATTTCGGGACTTACAAAAACTTCATTCCTTGATATTTAGTTTACATTCTAACCAAGCTATATAACCTAGTTATTATTTTTATTTCTTGAGCCAACATGAGAAAACACACTAATTAATAAAAATTGGGTTTTTGGGGCGTTACAAGTCTATACCCCTTAAAGGAGGTTTCGTCCCCGAAACCTTTCACATTCTTACCCCTACCTTTATATCATATTCATTCAAAGGGCACATTACAACATGAATACATTCGGGATCTTGGTTAAAGGTTTTATTCATAAATAAACATAATTGTACGCATTGTTCCTACCTTCTTAAATTAAGCAAATTACATCCACAATCACATAAAAAGTCGGAATTTTATCCAGAGCTCTTATTAGTGTCGTTTTCACTTTATAGTGCTAGTTCCTAGCACACGTCATCACAAGCGGTTCATTCATCGAATTTATTCAAAATGTATACTATTGCTCGTACAGACCTAAGTTTACGACTTGTTTTTATCTTTCTATTAAACATAATACATTCATACTTTTACTTATTCAAAATAAATCGATTTATTTCATTCTACTCATATATCATATACGATATTTCATTTTGTTCACCATGAGCAAACCCTAACATCCCATTACTAACGTTCCTTCTAATTACTTTCATATTCATATGAGGGGCCAATAATTATCATACACATACTATAAACATTCTATGACCGGTTAATACTACAACAAAACAACGCTTTTTATACTTGCTTATTCGTACTTGACACGAGGATTAAGCATCATTCCATGGTTACTATCATTACTTATACCATGCATACCTTTAAGTTATCCTCAAATCATCCCATACATATCACCTCACTATTAGCTCCCTTCACACACTACTTACCTTACTAAGCAAGTATGTTGCGTGAATGCTTCGTGGGAGTGTTTAACCAATACCCTAAACTTTTACTCGAGGATTTTGGAATTATACTCCTAATGATATAATTTCCTTCTTATATCACCCATTAAAGCTAAACATTCAATACATAAATTCTTACATGTAATCGCGAGCTAAACATTTTAATAACCTTGATTTCATTACATAAACCAACGACCTGCAACCTGAATCAGCCTGATTCATCATGAGTTTTATGCAATACCTGGATTGATCATATACGTTCATTTGTTGAGCTTTCGCCTATGCGCATAATATCTTGTTCAGATGAACATGGCCAACAAGCCCAGCTTCAAAGTTAGCATTTCTAACAGTTCTTACCATCTTGTAGATTCTATCAGAATTTCCATAGTTACAATCATTCAGGTACAGTACCACCCGACGATCATTGTGAACATTCTTGAAATTAATTCACTTTGTAGTACAATTTTGTACATACCTTCACTTCGAGCGTAATCACAACAATGTTATTACATCATCATAGCGTTACTTGCAAAAACTTTCCCCTCCCCGTATACTTACGCTATTCATCCGAGCCTTAGCCCGTCATTTACTTACATAGTTTAGCTCCTGCAATTCGACTTTTCGAGGTCAAACTGTAAATTCTTATATATCCTATAAGGATTGTAGCATATGCTTGTACCTCCTTTTAATTAATATTTTCTTACTACAACGACACCTTTTACTATTTTACTTGTATAATAGACTGAACCTTTCACGTTCTTTTAATATTATTTGCCTTATAATTAATCAACTCAATTTCATTGATCTTTCAGAGAGTCAATTTGTATCTACATTCTAACCTACCTTTCATTCATTACCCATGGCCTTTCCCACACGTGGTTCTCATATACGCTAGATGTACATTTACAATACTTTCATACAACAAGACATACCTAACCCGGTAAGGCTACCAATACACTTACTTACTGAATTTATACCTTCCTTATATTTGGGGAGAGAGGTACAATTCCTCCTTTATTCTCACTCAACTGTTAGTTGTTGATGAATCTGATCCTTCATTCTCACGTATTTTGTTCATACTTACTTAAGGATTTCAGTCCTTTCATTCTTACATATTACTCTTATGTATTAGATCCGTATTTGCCTACAGATATTACCTTCCTTTATTACATTTCATTTCTTATAAGTTTGATTCGTGTTTACCTACGAATTTCAACCTTTCACTCATACTGTGCATTCTTTTATGTTTGAATCCGTCTATGAATTCAAACCTTTCATTCTTTTATGTTTGAATCCATCAACGGATTCAAACCTTTCACCCTTGCTTTTCTTTCCTTTATGTTTGAATCCGTCAATGGATTCAAACCTTTCTTTCTTACTTTTCAATCTTTTATGTTTGAATCCGCCAATGGATTCAAACCTTTCATTCTTACTTTGTTGGTCTGTTCCTACTTACGGGCTCATACTTTTCCCATACATCCATCTTTAAACTCTTACTAAGACACTATTATTGTCTTTCGTTTGAAGACCAGACCACGTGTTTCAATCTGGATCCCGCCAAGGCAAAATCAATGTCATTCATTTATCATTAATCCTATCTCGGGTGATTTTCCCAATACCGATACCCATACTTACTAAAATTGTGTACCTGGGATCCGATAGTACAATCTCATGGTTTGGCACTTGCTCTAGATTGCATCCTTGGATCTTCCTTCTTATTTATCCAAGCTCACCTTACATACACCACACAGTTAGCTTCTTCATTTAAGTGTACATATACATATTTTCATTCGGTTTTACCTTCAGGTCTTGTTCGAGTCTCGGATTGTACAGTTCATGTCACAAGAGCATGAAAGTTTGAGTTCAACTACTTACCTGTGTATACTTGATTTCGCTCAACCCAGGGCTTTGATACCAACTTGTTACACCCTAACACGTTTTAATTGAAAAGACGCAACAGAAAAACGAACCATAAAATTTCTTTCTTTATATACGTTCTAAAATGTTTGAAAACCAATTAATACAACTCTTTTACATGAATTACATTCTTACTTCCTATTAAATACACCAAGTGTTACATACATTTTTTACTAAGCGACCATACTCCTGTACAATCTCCATTTGGGCTCGATCTTCAACCGCTTACACCTCATGATGATGATGATCCTGTTAGTACATATGTCTGTAGCTTCCGTCTGCATCGAGAGTTATTTTGTGCTGTGTATGTAATTTTGTATATGTATGTACTTATATGTATGTTTGTGTTGGAACAACTCAGGGAACGACGATGTTTTGTAAAAGTGAAATCCGTCGGACGACAGAAGTCATCCGATCGGATGGCCATCTGATCGGATCACCATCCGATCGAGTGACACTAAAAGTCTCCCTGGTTGTTGCCTATAAATAGCTAGCTTGTGTTAGTCATTCAGAACTTTTTGCTGACTTTGGTAGCGAAGCTCTCCCAGTCTGTATTTCTACCGGAACAGTTGTACTTTCACATCTTCTAATAGAATTCAGACGGATTAAACGTTGAACTTGTCGTTGTTGATTCTGTGACATTATCAAGGGATTCCGCACCTTGATTCTGATCGATCCATCCACATTCTACTCAAACAGATCCTGATCAAATGGCCTAACAAGTGGTATTAGAGCCACAGGAGGTTGAATCAAAGACGACAACTGCAAATTCACCAGATTCTCAGCGATTCTTTTGCCGATTTCTGTCAAATTTCACCGGAAATTTGACCAATTTCTCATCTTCTACCTCATTTCTTGCTGTTCTTATCTTTTTCACATCTAAAAACAGAGAAAACTCAAAATTGAACAGGAATTCACGGATAAAATTGGATAAAAATCATATCAAACGATTCACAATTGAACAAAGATCAATCCTTCAAATTTTCATTGAAAAATTCCAATTAAACTGAATCAAATCAAGCAAAAACCATGTTGAGTTCACCATCGTTGCTGACGTCATCCACTCGATCGGATAGCTGTCCGATCGGATTGGCATAGACTGAATTCTTCATTTAGTTGCTGACGTCATCATCCCACCCGATCGAATCACCATCCGATCGGATTGGCTTAGATATTTTTTGTTTCATTAGCTGACGTCATCATCTCACTCGATCGGATCACCATCCGATCGGTGAAGTGTTGAAGGTTAAAGTTTTTCAGGGAGCTTGTGACACTCAATCGGACGACCACTCGATCGGATCACCATCCGATCGAGTCACCATCCGACACTTGCTACTTGACTGTGTCACTCGATCGGATCACCATCCGATCCAAGTGCATCAGTTTGAGAATTTTGAAAATTGTGGAAATTATTCTAAGTGTTTGAATTTTTTCAGGTATTCTCACAATGGGAGACGAATTCCTAAATTCGTTCAGCGATGTTTTTGCTTATAACACTGGAGACGCATCAACAAATACAACGACCAACACAAATCCAAATCCAAAGAAGGTGACTGCTGATTCTCTCAGTATCAATAACGCCTATGGTACATATAACAAGCCGCCAAAGTTCATGGCAATTGAATACTATAACAAATGGGCAAGCAGATTTGAAGATTGGTTGAAAGCATTTGCTTACCGGAGCTGGAAGTGTTTGAAGAACGGTTTCGATATTGGAAGAAAAGACTATGAAAATTTGAACGAATGTGAACAAGAGGCATTTGTTGCAGAACAAAAATGTATAGCCCTATTACATCAGTCTGTTAGAGATGATATCATTTCTTTGATTAGTTACGAAAATGCAAAAGATTTGTGGGGCAAGTTAGAGAAGAAATGTATAGGAGGGGCAGAGACAGTTAAAAACAAGAAACGTCTACTGAAGAAAGATGATTGAGCTTTTCTGTCATCTGAAGATAGAGCTTGTCAGATATGGAATAACAATCACTGAAGAAGAAATGGTCGAGAAATTGTTGGAATCATTGCCAGATGAAAAGGATTGGCAGTATTATGCATTGGTTTTGAAAAACACCATGAAAGTGTCAGACATGACTGTTGACTGGTTGGTAGAAAGGTTTGAAAGTCATGAGTTAGAGATCAAGAAGATGAATAAGGTCAACAACACTCCGTACCAACAAAATATCGATCTTTACTACAGGGGTAGTATGATTCCTAAGACAACTTCACCAAAACTGTTTTTTCAGCTGAGAGTTCAAGCACGACGAATCAAGAGAAACAAAACAGCAGTTCTGTACCGAGCACTGGCTATCATGGACGTTCTTCTTCATCAAGTTCAGGAAATCAACAGCAGCAGAATGTTCCCAAAAACGTCTTTCAGTGCAATATAGCTGTGAACCTGAACAATGCGCAAAACTTTAATGAAGAAACTGCTAAACAACAGATGGTGTTTCTTGCCTCAATTCTGGAATCATATGAGAGCTTGGTAGCCAGGAAAATTGGGAATACGAATCTGACCAAAGAAGATTATGATCAGATTGATCCGGAAGAGATGGAGTTAATTGAATACGCTGGTGCATGGCAAGCGTAGTTAGAAGAGTGCAAAGGTTTATGGAGATAACAGGAAGAAATTCCATCGGTGGACCTTCTACGAAGTTGGGCTTTGATAAATCAAAGGTTACATGCTTTAACTGCAAACAGAAAGCGCATTTCAAGAGAGAATGCAGGAACTCAGCTGCAGATGAAACAGCTAATCCATTCCATGACGACTACTACAAAAAGGCTATATATCATCGGAATCGCGAAGAGCCGCCCCGAATGAAGCAAATTGAAGAGACTCCAAAGGAGAAGTCGAGAGCCTTAGCTGTGATTCAAGATGACGAAGGCTTCGACTGGAGCGAGTTTTTACCAGGAGATGATGTTGTAGGTTTTGCTCTCATGGCACATGTTGAACCATACAAAGATACACGCACTGAAGAGCAGAAATACAATTATAGAAAGTTGATAGCTCAAACTATGAAGGATAGAAACTATCTAGCCTGGAAAGAAGCCAAAAGGGCTAACAGATGGGATCCGGATTGTGAGTGCTATTTGGACCCAAAAGGCAACACAATTGCTGAACCAGGAACACTCATAGTTGAAACTCTCATTGAAACCTTGAAGCAAGAGGATGAACAGAGAGAGAGAGAGATGCAGCAAAGAAAGCTGAAGAGGAAGAGTTAAAGTCAAGGAAAGTCGATGATGGGATAATCAACACAGCAAAAGAAATGACCACAGAAAACCTGACAAAGATGGTAGACAAAGTGCTTATGGCAAAGGAACTAGAGGTAGATTCTAAAACTGCGTCTGAGTCAACAAGCAAGGTCAGTAAAAGTGGTTCAAACGATGAATCAGGTAAGACTGATAAAGCTAAAATTGAGAGTGATTGCAAAAATTGCATGAAAAATTGCAAAGTTTGCATCACAAATGCATATCTCACATCCAAAAAGACTGAAGAACTGGTTGAAAAAGTCAAAATGGTTGAAGATCAAATCTTAAGTCAAGATAAACTGATGAGAGCTTCAAATGAGAGAATAAAAGAATTAACAGAAAGAATTGAAAAAGAAAAAACTGATGTAGAACGATTTAAGAAAGAAAATGAGAAGTTAATTCATGAAAACCGACAACTTTCTAAGAATCATGAGAAGCTAAAAAGAACAATAAAAGATTCTGATGAGCGAAATGCGAAAACTTCTAAAGAGAATTTTCGATTGTCTGGAGTTCTACAGACAAAAAAAAAAAAAAAAACAAATCTACCAGCAGTTGGATGAGATTGCAAATCTTAAGCTTCGGTTTCAGGAAGTTAAGATTGAGAATGGAAGAATCAATCTGAAACTGAACAGTTACAGCTCCGCGAGCTTTGTTCTTCAACACATAGTTCCCAAACCAATTGGGAAGAACAAAGCTGGTGAAGTTGTATACTCAGATGGAACCGGGGTGGGTTATCATCAAGTTCCACCGCCCATGTTAAACAATTTTTCAAAGAAAAAGTCTGGGTTGGATAATGACGATGAAATAATTGAGAAATCAAATGATGTTAAACTTCCAGAAAGGATCGATGTCACATTCACTTCATCATCTGATGAAGACAGTGTTCAGTCTGAAGTCGTAAAAAATGTGATTGAGAACGTTTTAAAATCTGACAGTGATTCGACTGAAGATGAAGAGTGCTTTTTGAATAACTACATTCCGAAATCAACATCCCAAAACAACTCAAATGACGGACCTACTCTTGTGATGTACAAGATGTCTAGTTCTGATAAGTTGTATTCGGATCTTGAATTTCCACTTGAGAATGTGAATGTTGACAAGTTGAAGAAAGTTTTCAAGTTGGTTGAAATCGATATTTCTGAGATTGAGGGAATGAAAAGTTCCAAAAGAGCTTTGAATTTTGAAAAAGATAAATCTTACTACAAGAAACCTGTTGTACCACCACGTTTTAACAATAACAATCAAAACAGATGGTCGGGAGGTTATCAAGGTGGTAAGAACAATCAAAGAAGAAACTTTCAAAACAAAAAGTTTGTCGAAAAGAAAGTGTTTGTGAAAAGTTCAAGTTCACATTCTGAGCAAGAATCTGAATTTTTTTCAAAATAAAATGAAGAGTTCCTTGAAAAGAAGGCCTCATAGCCTCAGACTGAAGGCAAAGGTCGGGAAGTTGATACCCGAACATGCTTCAAATGCAATGAAGTTGGACACATTGCACGAAAGTGCACCAACTCGAAGCCTAAGTCTGTGGTCATCGAGAGTCCTAAAAAGAAGAACGATGTCAAGGGAAAGGCACCAATGTTTGTTGAAAAGAAGATTTTGAAAAATGAAAACATCAAAGTCAAAAATGAACCTGTAAAAGAGTCGGTAAAGAAAACTGAAAAGTTTTACAAATGAGTCGCTTCTTCGCAACAAAGTTGGAAGCCAAAATCTGAGGCAAAGACATCTGTTGAGACAAAACCAAAGGTTTTTGAGTCTGCAAAACAACCATCTCTAACCAAACAGGTTAAGATGGATGTACCTTTGGACTATTATGAGGAACTTGAGAAACAAATTTCTACTCAATCTGAGAAGAAATATGTTCCAAAGAAAGACCAACCATCTGGTCAACCTCCGAAAGACGAGTTCTGGTTATATAAAGAGGTTCAGGTTGGATCTGAAGAAAGTCTTAAAATGAATGACAAGAATTTCCCACCTTTTTACACCAAGAGAACACACCTTAACGTTAAGCTACCTGAGTCGGAGGAGGCTTGGGTTGCTTCAAAATCTCACTAAATGTTTGTGAAATGTGCAGGAGCTCCCGAGGTCTATATCAAGGTGGTTCATGGACAGTGGAGCATCCAGGCACATGACGGGGAGAAAAACCCTGTTGTACGATGTGAGAGGATTCAATGGTGGATACGTCGGTTTTGTTGGTAAACAGGGAGGACATATTATTGGTGAAGGAATGATGTGTGCTGAACAGACTATAAAAATTAACTAAAATTAGACTCTCTAAGCTAGACACTAAAAAGCTTTAAATCTAGACTCGACCTAAACCACACAATCGGCAAGTGTACCGATCAATGTAGTATAACTCTAGGAAGTCCGGATATCGAACCACGAGACTCTATGTATCACGTAAACTATAGACTCTAATAGACACTGACAGACACGACTGAAACTTGTTTAATTATTTTTTTTTTGGGGGGGGGGGGTTACGGAAAATCTAAGAAAATCTATTTAAACTAAAACTAGACTAAATACGAACGAAGGCAAAGGCTTTTCTTGTATGATAAACAAGACCACCTAGACTAGAATCCTGGATTGATTTTAAAGAATTACCGATTAAGTTAACTACATCATTTATGGAATCGGGATCTGATAGTACTAAACCTATTAAGACACCAACTAAGCCCCTCAACCCTTCTCGAGGTGAAACTTATGGCGCTACCTAGGCTGTTAATCCTAACGGTTATTAGACGTCTTTCCAGTTGTCTAATTATTGTGTAAGTACCCTAATGTTGACCTACTCTTTTCCAATCATAGATCTAGGGTAGTTTAGCTTCTTGATTTGACTTGATAGACTAATAAACCGACGGGGCAACTAATTCACGACCTTTTAAAAGGACTGTGTAAAGCAATTCGCCGGGTAAGACCTATCAATAGCCCCGCACCTTCCAGCTATAAGGACTAGTAGAACACTAAAACCTAGTAAATCACTAACAATTACTTCTAGGGGTTTTTGGCCAATTTCACCCTAAAGAGTATAGACACTCACCAAAATCCTAAACCCTAGCACGACTCTATATTGTGATAAAGACCGACACTAAGAATCATACGAAGCAATTGATAACAAGAAACCAGATTAAAGTATGCATATACATCAAATCAATAGACCAAACTGTTTACTAAACACAATCAATCCATAACATTCATGCAATTAACGAAAAAGATAAAACTCTATATTAATCCATTCATCTAAGTCTAGGTGGCTTAAAAGTTTAGCCGAGCATGTTAAACAATGAAACCAAATCAACTAAGTTCAAACAAGAATTCATGGCTATGAGTTTCGAAAGAAAGAAATAAACAAATAAGGAATTGGAAAACCCGAACAAGTCTTCAATCCTTCATCCCGAACTCGTACCGATGATTCTAGCTCTTCAAAACCTTCGAAACAGCTCCAAGTATGCTCCAAAAATCACCTATGGTTGCTCTTAATTCGTAATTAGGGTTAATGATAGGCTTCTTCGGTTTTTATACCTAACCCTAGCGATTAACAAATAAGTGCCGTCATTCAACCCCGTCGCGTCGCGCGACGGGAAATAGCCTTCGAGGTCGCGTGTCGCGACCATATCAAAATCCATATATTCTTTGTTTAATGCTGGCGCTACGCGATGAAAGTGATGTATAGCCGTGGCGCGACGCCACGGCTCAGAATGGGCAGAAGTGCACGTTTCTTGATCAGCTTCAGCTCTTCCAAATTCTCAAGAATTATTCTAACTCTTTTAGACTTGTTCCGGGACATGGTGTTTCGGCATTATGGCTCGTTTTCCCTCAATATCCAGCAAATTTGAGCATCAAGACCTGAAAAACACAATCTAATCAATAGTATGCACATTCTAACTAAAACTAAACTAAAAATAACGAGAAATTGTGCAAACTATACACGAATAAAGGATGTATTTTGCAATACATCAAATATCCCCACACTTACTCCTTTTTCGTCCTCGAAAAAGAATTATGCAACGGAATCAGAGATGAACAATCACTTGGGTCAAAAGGATATGCATATTTTATTAAAACCAAAACTTGCGTTAGCCGCGATTGCGAATATACTTGTCCCCTTAAACCCGAATCCAATCTCAAGCCCTTATCATGTGAATTTAATTTAAGTGCGGTCAGTCTACCTAGGGTCTCACGCTAGAATCTACGGTCCACCTACTCCCGCCTCAAGCTTATAGAACTAAAGGAATGATCACTGGACCAATTCCCAACCGTCTTATATCATAACCAAGAGAATTTACAATCAATTTTTTTCGTTTTCCATTTTTTTTCACTTTTTTTTTTCTTTTCAATGAGCATAGACGTTGCTTTCCCTAACCAAGAGGCAATCCGGCTGTAGAGTCGCTATCCCCAACTCGGATTACTTAGGCTTCGGTGCTTTTTACTTTTTTTTGCAAGGTCGATTTCACACATCCTAGTGGTAATCCGGTTGTAAAGTCACTATCCCCAACCCATATTACATAGAAATGCGCTACTTTCATTTAGTTTCTAGATCATCATTTTTTTCTATATTTTTTTCATGATCACAAATTCTAACGGTTTTAACTTATAACGGCGTCCCTTATACTATTATCGGCGGTTTCAATTTCCCATATCTCCCAGGCGAAAACCCACTAGTAGACCGACAAGTAAGGTGTATTAACTCAAAGGGACTTAAAACCAAACCCGGGCCTATCCACATATCCCTAACTAGACGCAAGCTCGATTTATTTAATCTCATATTATTATTATTCGAACCCAAGCAAAAATTCATCGTTTCTATCATTTTCCGTTTTATTTATGCAAACTTCTCATTTTAAAGGACATTCTTTTCTGATTTTTCAATATTTTTGGATTTTTTCAATACTTTTTTTAATTTTTTTTTTGTATGTTTCATATTTCAGACTCGATTATTTACATGTATCCCATCCCCACACTTAAAGATTGCATTGTCCCTAATGCAAGAACGGAAATACGACTCAACAAACTACCTAAAAATAAAGACTGCAAACGAAATAGATAAATAAATACAACAACAACAAAAGGGAAACGACTTAGCTGAATATGTGAGACTGTCAAAGTGCCAGTCGTTCAACGTAAGCCCTCCAATTCAAAACGCGCTCAGCAAACAACTCCTAACCTCGGACATGCGAACGAAAGTGGCTACTACAATTAACCTATCAATCACCATCAACAAACTAGCAAACATAATAATATATATCATCAAAAATCATCATTTTCAACATCAACCAACCCATCCTACCCATCCAACCATTTTAACGTGTATCAGTATAAGTACAGACCAACAAATGAGGATAAAAAACAGCATAAAAGAAAAATCAAACAAAAGATATAGTAAGCTGCTGCTTTATCCTCGCCATCCCCACACTAGTCCTCGCCATGATGTTGGCAGTCTCCTCACTGCCCTGCTGTCGTCCAGCTGCACCACTGCTACCCTCACCAAATATATGGAATGAAGGATCCGGATCAAACCTTGTACCAGCACCAGCCGAGCCTCCCTGTTGTCTCGGCTGGAAAAAGTATAGAATCCTCATGTTGTGAGTGCTCATCATGTAACGGAGAGCATCATCCTGCCTCCCGTGACCCAACTGAATCGCCTCACTAAGATGCTCCAATCTGTCAAATCTCTTCTCCACATAGCCAGAGAGTGACTGTAAAGTAAGAGGCTCAGCTGGAGGCTGCCTCCTCGGATACTGATGTGCTGGTAGCTCGTGTCTCTGTGGTGGCCGCTGTCGGTGTGTAGGATCAACCTGAAGCATCACATCCTCAGCTGGATGTCCCTCTGGAGGCTGCACCTGCGGCCCCTGCCTGATCGGCTCCCAGCCGTAGGGCTCAGGCCAAGACACTATACCCGCCTGCTGCAACTCTCTCAATCCAAACGTCATCGTCTTGGGCCCCTCGTGTAGAAATTTGGGGACATACTTGGTAAACACCCCCAAATTTCGTGCAATCCGAGTAATATAGGGGCCCATATCCAAACTAGCCCGAGGACCTCCTCGACGTCCTCTACTAAACGAGTCTGCTAACACAGTCGCTAAGTTTATCTCACGGTTTCGTACCCTACAAATGAGAATGAACAACTCTGTCAATTTGCCTTATTCTCCCTCGACTTCCGACCCACCAGCGTAGTAGATAAAATCTTCAACACATACCTATAAATCAGGTTACGAACCGAAGTAATCAGGTTCGTAGTCGTGAACGGGTGGTCGGATATCGTGCTCCAGAATTCCCGCAGCTCAGCCGAACCAACACTATAATCCCTAACAGTCGAATAAGCACCCCGCAAACTAGTAACAAACCCCAGCTATTTCACTTCCTCCTCAGTATAAAACCCTGACACTATGGCAAACCTCGCCATGTTCATCTCAAAAACCTGCCTACCCAAACTGAAAGACACAGCTGTGTCCTGATCAAACTTCCCCTCCTTATGCATCCACGTGCTGTGAAACTCCAGCACAAGCTCCTCATACTGAGGCTGCGTACACTCCAATGCATCAGTCAACTTCGGATCCAAACGGTCCAACACTTCCTGCTTCGAGCCTATTTCACTCAACCACAACCAGTCTATCACCCTGTGCTGAAGCAAATCAGTTTTCTTCAATTTATCATACTTATTCCATTCCGGTGTACTCAGCTCGAACTTAAATATCGGGTGATTAGCTCTACTACATTCCCTATCTGGGATAAAATTATAAGCCGCTTGATACTCGATCTTTCTCAACTTAGGATCATCGGCAGCTATCTGAATGATCGGGGTCTCTTGTGGAACCGGGTCTTGCTGGGGTGGATCCTGTTGTGGTGCTGACTGACCCGCACCTGACTTTTGCGACCTACCACTGCGCGAACTGCTCGCTATGTCTGCAAAACAGATATAATCAAGGCAAAACAAGCAAACCATCAGTAATACCAAACTATTTTTGGTATTTTTAATTTTTTTGAATTTTTTTTTGAATTTTTTATATTTTTTTTGGATTTAAATTTTTTTTTTCTAAAAATATAGAATAGTAGTATAGTATTTCATTCGCGGCTAATTCTGAAAAATAAAACTGAAATAAAGACACCGGGTTACCTTTTAAGTTGCTAAGTGATAGTTAAACTCGCCTGAATGGAGATTGAGTACAGGCGAGCCTAAATCACTTGTACGAGCAAGTAAACCCAAAAACAACTAACTACGACTCAAACTAGACTAAAACTAACTCAAAAGAACCTAAGTTAGACTCAATGTACACTACCCCCTTGGCACTTTAATTGTCCGCAATTAAAACGAGTGCCTAACCAAGACATTGAAGTCCAACCTTGCTTAAAAATCAGTTGCTTTTTAGTTTTAAAAACAATTTTTTCGCGATTGAAAAAGTCTGCCTAGTTAAAGGAGGGTTTTCCGTTTGCAAAAATTCTGTTTTATTGCGCAAGGTTTGAACTTGAAGTGTCAATATCCCCAAACCATTCAATCATCAAGCAAAGCAAGTTCCATAACCAATCCGACAAACATATCCACCTCGAAACCAAACCACAAACCAATACCAAAAGTGAGTGGAAACCACATTAAAGTTAAAAACTTTAGTATGCATTAGTGACACGGTTCAAACCAATGAATAAATATGATGTTTAGCTCAAAAATTCACCCAACCGAATCCCCACACTCAATTTTTGCAATCCCGAGCCTAAGATATGACCAACAAAGCAAGCATACCCCAACCCGAGCCATCCGCAACCCGCAAATACTCAAATGCCCAAACCAATCCCATGCCGCAACCTTGAACTATACTAGCTAACATGACCCACACACTAAACTCAATAAAAACTAACACTACAAGATAACCGAGAACTTGAAATCGACAGAGACTGGACCTGACCTACGACTGAACCGACCGGACTGACTCGACAACCTAACATACGGACTCAACATCGAATCGACTGACCCAACATCAAAAATCACAAAAGTAATAAACTCTAAACTATACAAAGACCCGACACTGAAATTTAAAAGAGTATAAGCAAGAATTACATACCAGATTCGCCGGAAATTTGAAGAAAAACCAGAAATTTTCGCAACGGGTGAGTCCCGAATCGGAGTAGACCGGAGGTTAGATGATAAAATCGTTCAGTGGGTGTTGTTCGGGGTGGAGTTTCGGTCACGTGGGTGGTCTCGGGGTGAAAAACGGTGGTGAAATGATGGAGATATGGCGGATTATGGTGGGTGGAGATGTGTTCATCGGTAGGATGAAGAAAGTAAGGGTTTTGGTGGATTTGGGGGAAATAGGTGAAAAAGGATCTTTTATTCGACCTTTTATGCGGTCGCGCGCCGCCAAGACCAATGGAGTTAGCCGTGGTGTAGCGCCACGGCATGGTTCAACTGTGGGGGGTTCAGGTTATGGGGGTTCAGTTATGGTTTTCTGACCCTAGGGGTCGCACGACGCCATCAGGTGTGGGTTTTATGGTGGCGTGACGCCACAGCTGTTTTTTGACAAAAAGGTGCGTAAAAATTTGAGTTTTTTTGCCTTAGAAAATTTTCTAAGTGTTACCAAACCTTCCCTAAACCATCCCAAATTTTTTCTAAGTGTTAGGACTTACCTGGAACGTCGTTTTCTTCGCAAATTCAGCTCTTCAATGGTACCATTCCTACAAAATTACTCAAACACACAAAACACAAACACGAAAAACTACGAGAAATACGAAAAGTAACGAAATTACTAACGGTACATACTCTACACTTGGGATTTCATCCCAAAACACTAATTGGCGGCTTTGGATGGGATTTCGAGAGGAGTTTCCTCCATCTCGTTCTTGTTTATCGCTCCTCCAATGTAGTGCTTCAACCGGTGGCCATTCACTTTCCAACTTCGGCCATCTATCTCATCCATGATCTCCACCGCTCCATACGGAAACACGTAAAGAACCATATAACGTCCCGACCACTTTGATTTCAATTTCCCCGCAAATAACTTCAATCTTGAGTTGTAAAGAAGAACTTTATCACCTTTACTAAACTCCTTCACTTTTCTCAACTTTCTATCATGTAGAACCTTCGTTTTCTCCTTGATTCCCAACGATCGAGCATAAGCCGCATCCCTAAGCTCCTCAAGCTCATGGATTTGAAAGAACCGCTTCCTAGCGGCTTCGGTCATGTCAAGATTAACGGTTTTCAATGCCCAAAGCGCTTGATGCTCTAGCTCTATGGGAAGGTGAAAAGCTTTTCCATAGACGATAATAAATGGTGTGGTTCCTAAAGGCGTCTTGTAGGCGGTTCGAAACGCCAACAATGCATCGTCTAGCTTGTCAGACCAATCCTTCCTATTCTTACCAACTGTTTTCTCTAAGATACGTTTGATACCACGATTTGCATTCTCCACTTGACCACTCGTCTGTGGATGATATGCGGTGGACAAACGATGAGTGACTCCGTAGCGTGCAAGCAATTTTTCCATCAATGCGTTGCAAAAGTGAGTACCACGGTCACTAATTAAGGCTTTAGGTGTACCAAATCGGGAAAAGAGCTTCTTAAGGAATTTCAACACTACTCGGGCTTCATTTGTAGGAAGAGCTTGAGCCTCTACCCACTTGGACACGTAGTCGATCGCCACGAGTATGTAATGGTTTCCTTTGGAGTTGGGAAAGGGTCCCATGAAATCGATGCCCCAAAAGTCAAAAACCTCCAATACTTGGATAGGGTTTTGAGGCATCTCATCTTTGGCCGAAATATTGCCAGTTCGTTGACAAGCATCGCATGTCTTCACGAACTCAACGGCATCTCGAAGTACAGTAGGCCAATAAAAGCCACAATCAAACACCTTTTGAGCGGTGGCATATGCTCCACGGTGGCCTCCCGTGAGGCCTTCATGCACATGCTTAATGATGTTCCACCCCTCCTCTCTCAACACGCATCATCTTAGAACTATATATCCCTCTATTCTAAAGAGAAAAGGATCATCCCCCACATATTTTTTTGATTCACTAAGGAATTTCCTACGTTGTTGTGTGGTCATTCCTCTCACAATATTTGCCACTAGAAAGATAGTTTGCTAAGTCACAAAACCATGGCAATCCCTCCTTTTCGGCTGCAACAAACTCGACAGACTCGTGAGGGAACGTGTCTCCAATCTCCTCCTCACGAAACTCTTCTCTCTTGGGGTCCTCTAGACGTGATAGATGATCGGCCGCCACATTTTTGGCCCCGCTCTTCTCTCTACTCTCAATATCAAATTCACTAAGCAATAGAATCCACCGAATGAGTCGGGGTTTAGCGTCTTTCTTTTGGAAAAGAAAACGCAACGCAGAATGGTCGGTGAAAACTATGGTCTTGGATAGAACGAGGTATGAGCGGAATTTGTCGAAAGCAAATACTACGGCTAAGAGTTCTTTCTCTGTGGTGGTGTAGTTCTCTTAAGCATCATTTAACGTTTTTCTCGCGTAGTATATAGGGTGGAAGTGCTTGTCCTTTCTTTGTCCTAGTACCGCTCCAACGGCATAGTCACTCGCATTGCTCATGAGCTCAAACGGCAAGCTCCAGTTGGGCGAGATAAGAATAGGTGCACTCACAAGTTGTTCCTTCAAAAAGTTGAAGGCTTTAAGACACTCCTTGTCAAAGACGAATGGAACATCTTTCTCTAGCAAACGGGTCATGGGGCGGGTGATTTTTAAGAAATTCATAATGAAGCGTCTATAGAAGCCCGCATGCCCTAGAAAACTCCGAATGGACTTCACACTCGTGGGTGGAGGTAACCTACTAATAGTATCTATTTTCGCACGATCTACCTCTATACCATCCCTAGAAATTTTGTGTCCTAACACAATACCTTCCGTCACCATGAAGTGACACTTCTCCCAATTCAACATAAGTTTTGTCTCGACACACTGCTTCAACATTTTGTCGAGATTCTTCAAACACTCATCAAAAGAGCTACCATATACTGAAAAATCGTCCATGAAAACCTCCATGGAACTCTCAATCATATCCTGAAATATGGCAACCATGCACCGCTGAAACGTAGCTGGAGCGTTACATAGCCCAAATGGCATGCGTCGGTACGCATAGGTGCCATAGGGGCATGTAAAAGTGGTCTTATCCTGATCCTCCCGTGCGATGGGGATCTGGAAGTACCCGGAAAAACCGTCGAGAAAACAATAAAATTGTTGACCCGCGAGACGCTCCAACATTTGATCGATGAAGGGTAATGGGAAGTGGTCTTTTCGGGTGGCATCATTCAACTTTCGGTAGTCGATGCACACGCGCCAACCTGTGACCGTACGAGAAGGGATAAGCTCGTTCTTAGAATTCATGACAACGGTCATCCCTCCCTTCTTAGGGATAAACTGAGTAGGACTCACCCAAGGTGAATCTGAAATGGGATATATTATCCCGGCATCTAGGAGTTTCAAAACCTCCTTCTTCACAACGTCTTGCATGTTGGGGTTGAGCCGCCTTTGGGGTTGCACCACCGGTTTATAATCATCCTCCATGAGTATCCGGTGGGTGCAATAAGAAGGGCTTATGCCCTTGATGTCGGACAACCTCCATGCAATGGCCTCCTTGTTGGCCCTCAATACCTCCAACAACCTCACTTTCTCACCTTCTTCCAACTTTGACGAGATAATGACGGGTAGCTCGGAACCCTCCCCTAGAAAGCATACTCTAGATGCGATGGAAGTACCTTAAGCTCTAAGGGTGGGGGTTGGGTGGTGTCCTCACTAACGGCTAACACTTCGGGAATCAAAGGAATTCCCTCTACTTCAACTTCATCTACCCTTTTTAACTCCTCTTCTACCTTCTCTCCTACCACTAGGTCCGCACCACTAATATACTCTAAGCAATGATCGACACATGAGATAAAAGAGTTCAAGAAGTATACGGAATGGCAAGGACCACTATAGTCATCCGAACAACTCGGGTGGTTCATAGAACGATCTATCTCAAAAGTGACTCTCTCCTCACCAACCCTAAGTGTAATCTTACCATCGTAGACATCTATGAGGGCTTTAGCAAACTTGTGTTGGTATTACTACCTCATCTATGAGGGCTTTAGAAAGGGCGACCAAGTATAATAGGGACTCTCTCATCCACTTCCATATCGAGAATGACGAAATCAGCGGGAAACACAAACTTGTCTACCTTGACTAGCAAATTCTCAACTATGCTCCTAGGGTATTTAATGGACCGATCGGCTTGGGATAATGTCATTCGGGTAGGTGAAAGCTCTCCTAGGTCTAGCTTCTCGTAGAGAGAAAAGGGCATCAAATTGATGCTAGCACCTAAGTCGGCTAAAGCTCTAGTGTTGGTATTACTACCGAATAGACAAGGAATAGTGAAAATACCGGGATCGGTAAGCTTTTCGGGAAGATTATTTAAAACAACGGCTGAACACCCTCCATTCAATGGGACATTAGACAACTCCCCTAATTTCTCTTTGTTCCTAAGAAGGTCCTTTATAAATTTCGCATATTTGGGCATCGATTGATAGGCCTCAATGAAAGGAAGATTAATCTTCAATTGCTTGAAGATATCTAAGAATTGCCCGTATTCCCTTGAGTACTTTTGGTTCCTAAGACGTGTGGGAAACGCGACACGCGAATGATCTACTAATGGGGAAGGTCTAACGTCTACAGGTGGTTTCTCTACCTTCTTCTCACCTTGAGACTCACCGGGCTGTGCGGTACTTGCTGGGCTTAGCCTCGGTTGCACTTTGCCGGGAGCCTCCATCTCTATCTTTTCGTCTGCAATATCCCCATCCTCATCAACTACTCTCTCCTCGACTCTAGGGTTCCCTACGGTTTTGCCACTACGAGTGGTAATGGCTTTTGCATGAGCATTAGGGTTCGGTTGGGTGTTACCCGC
Organism: Helianthus tuberosus; assembly: GCA_030545235.1. Classification (NCBI taxonomy): domain Eukaryota; kingdom Viridiplantae; phylum Streptophyta; class Magnoliopsida; order Asterales; family Asteraceae; genus Helianthus; species Helianthus tuberosus. The sequence continues at coordinate 108,079,110 of CM060401.1, read as the reverse complement.
AAACTGGCTGGGTAATCTCTCCTCTAACTTCCTAGACATATCACCTACGACCCTTTGAAGGTCTTGGAAAGAGGCTTGGTGGTTCTTAAGAATAAGGTCATGTTCATTAAGTGTCTTTTGGGTGGTTTGGTCCTTGACAATTAATTGACTCATCATTGCTTCCATTCTTTCTAGACTACCCCCTAGATCATAACTTGGACCTTAACCTGGTTGAACCTGATTATTTGACCCCCCTTATTTGACCTGCCCATTGAACTCCTTCTTGAACTGCCCATTTGAACCCCCACCAAAGAGTGAACCTTGACCCCTATTTGGATTTTGAGCTATTTGAAAACCAGGAGGTCCATTTGAGCAAAAATTGTTATTGTTATTAAAATTATTATTATTATTATTTCTCCAACCCGAAATAAAATTATCAAACCCACTAGGTTGACCTCTACCTTGACCCCCTCCCACAAAATCGACCTGCTCCTCAGCAACTAGCAATGGACACGCATTTGTATCGTAACCCCCTCGGTAAAACTCACACTTATCTACCTTAGCCTTAATCTCCTTAAGTTCTCTAGTGACATTTTCCAAAATAGCGGCTATACTAGGATCCATAGTGACATGGTTCACCCCTCGGGCGGGTGCACTAGTAGTGGTATTAGAATGGCCACTATGATACTGCTGATCGGATCACGACTGGGATTGAGATTGGGCAAATGCCTTGAAACGCTCTAAACACTCAACAACAGTAAGAATACCCATCATGTGACCCCCCGCATTAGTGTCAAAACGATCACGAGTCTCTTGGGTGAGACCGTTATAGAAGTTTTCACAAAGAGCCCAATCGGAAAGACCATGTTGGGAGCAACGAGCATAAAGGTTTTGGAAACGCTCCCAAGCAAGGTAATAGGGCTCGTCGGGCTCCATGCGGAAGGAGTGGATTTTGTCACGAAGGCGTGAGGCTTTGGCGGGCGGGAAATACTTGTTCAAAATGGCTTAACGAAGGCCCGCCCATGTGGTAAAATTACCGGTTGGTTGAGAGTCCAACCAAGTAGCCGCATGGCCGGCTAATGAAAATGGGAAAAGCTGCAAGTAAGTAGCATCATTTGGGGCTCCGTGAAGGATAAAAGTAGCAAGGATACGGGAGAACCGGTTTATGTGGGTCGGGGCGTCCTCGTCCTCGTGGCCGTGGAACTGAATGGTATTGGTGATGGCCTGCATGACATATGATGGAATCTGCCATGAGTTCTCGCTAACAATGGGTGGAACAGTGATGGGTGAAGCAAGACCGGTGAAGTCTTGGGTGGCTTGTTGATGGACGGTTTGTCTGTGTTGGCCATGTGTTCTAAGTTTATGTTTTCTTGGGCGCTAAAGGTGCTAGAATTGGGACTATCGGGTGGGGAAACCTTAGGTGATGTTTTAGGTGAATGGGGTGGTGATGAAGGTGGGGTGGGTAACGAAGTGGAATCGAAAAGAGGAAATTGAGAAGAGGATGAAGTACTAACCTATGGGCCTTGGCCCAACCGAGATGATGACTCTGTGACTGACGGCTTCGGCGGTCCGTGCGAGCACAGATGTGGCATCCACTACAAGCAAAAACCTGAATATGAGAAAAGCAAACACTAGTCAGTACGACTCAAAATAAAAAAAAATGAACACAAAAACTGAAAGACTCAAAACAAAACTAAACACGTAGCACGTATATGTTAATAAAGTCTATCAAAGCTAATGAACGCGATTGCCAAGAGTCCCCGGCAACGGCGCCAAAAACTTGATGTGTACTGAACAGACTATAAAAATTAACTAAAATTAGACTCTCTAAGCTATACACTAAAAACCTTTAAATCTAGACTCGACCTAAACCACACAATCCACAAGTGTACCGATCAATGTAGTATAACCCTAGGAAGTCCGGAAATCGAACCACAAGACTCTATGTATCACGTAAACTAGACTCTAATAGACACTGACAGACACGACTGAAACTTGTTTAATTGTTTGGGGGGGGGGGGGGGTTACGGAAAATCTAAGAAAATCTATTTCAACTAAATATTAAACTAAAACTAGACTAAATACAAACGAAGGCAAAGGCTTTTCTTATATGATAAACAAGACCACCTAGACTAGAATCCTGGATTGATTTTAAAGAATTACCGATTAAGTTAACTGCATGATTTATGGAACCGGGATCATATAGTACTAAACCTATTAAGACACCAACTAAGCCCCTCAACCCTTCTCGAGGTGAAACTTATGGCGCTACCTAGGCCGTTAATCCTACCGGTTATTAGACGTCTTTCCAGTTGTCTAATTATTGTGTAAGTACCCTAATGTTGACCTACTCTTTTTCAATCATAGATCTAGGGTAGTTTAGCTTCTTGATTTGACTTGATAGACTAATAAACCGATGGGGCAACTAATTCACGACCTTTTCCAAGGACTGTCTAAAGCAATTCGCCGGGTAAGACCTATCAATAGCCCCGCACCTTCCAACTATAAGGACTAGTAGAACACTAAAACCTAGTAAATCACAAACAATTAATTCTAGGGGTTTTTGGCCAATTTCACCCTAAAGAGTTAAGATTTATTATGTGATATAGACACTCACAAAAATCCTAAACCCTAGCACGACTCTATATTGTGATAAAGACCGTCACTAAGAATCATACGAAGCAATTGATAACAAGAAACCAGATTAAAGTATGCATATACATCAAATCAATAGACCAAACTATTTACTAAACACAATCAATCCATAACATTCATGCAATTAATAAAAAAGATAAAACTCTATATTAATCCATTCATCAAAGTCTAGGTGACTTAAAAGTTTAGCCGAGCATGTTAAACAATGAAACCAAATCAATTAAGTTCAAACAAGAATTCATGGCTATGAGTTTCGAAAGAAAGAAATAAACAAATAAGGAATTGGAAAACCCAAACAAGTCTTCAATCCTTCATCCTGAACTCGTACCGATGATTCTAGCTCTTCAAAACCTTCGAAACAGCTCCAAGTATGCTCCAAAAATCGCCTATGGTTGCTCTTAATTCGTAATTAGGGTTAATGATAGGTTTCTTCGGTTGTTATACCTAACCATAGCGATTAACAAATAAGTGCCGTCATTCAACCCGTCGCGTCGCGCGACAGGAAAGAGCCTTCGAGGTCGCGTGCCGTGACCATATCAAAATCCAGATATTCTTTGTTTAATGATGGCACTACGTGACGAAAGTGATGTATAGCCGTGGCGCGACGCCACGGCTCAAAATGGGAAAAAGTGCACGTCTCTTGATTAGCTTCAGCTCTTCCAAATTCTCAAGAATTATTCTAACTCTTTTGGACTTGTTCCGGGACTTGGTGTTTTGGCATTATGGCTCGTTTTTAATCAATATCCAGCAAATTTGAGCATCAAGACCTGAAAAACACAATCTGATCAATAGTATGCACATTCTAACTAAAACTAAACTAAAAATAACGAGAAATTGTACAAACTATACACGAATAAAGGATGTATTTTGCAATACATCAAAGGAACATTGTCAAATGGTGTAATCACATTTGAAAGAGTTAATTACATAGCCGAGCTAGAGAACAATCTTCTTAGCATTTCTCAAATTTGTGATAGAATGTATTCGACACATTTCACTGATAAATAATGTCTGATCTTGAAGCCGGGGTTTGTCATCCCCGAGGAGTGGATCATCATGAGACAACCACGAGTTAATGATCTGTACGTGTTGGATATGAGCTTCGCTACGACTACCACGGGTCAAACTCTTTGCTTCATGTCAAGAGCCACTGAAAAGGAGTCGCAGCACAGGAAGATGGGCCACATTCACCTACGCAAGATGAACTACCTGGTACATAACGATTTGGTCAGAGGTGTTGACTTAAAGAGTTTTCATCTTGAGGGGGAGTGTATTAGTTGTATAAAAGGGAAGCAACGGAAGAAATCTCATCCTGGAAAGAAGATGAACTCAGTCTCGAAGCCATTGGAGAGACTTCACATGGATCTCTTTGGTCCTGTGAATGTCAAAAGTATTACGGGTGATCTATATTGCCTTGTAGTCACTGATAACTATTCGAGATTCTCGTGGGTGACGTTCCTGAAGTCAAAAGACGAAACATTTGAGAGTTTGCTGAGGTTATTCAGGAAAATTGAGAATTTGTACCGAGCACGAATTCACGGACTTAGAAGCGACAACGGTACGGAATTCAAGAACAACAGAATGGAGGAATTCTGTGATCGAAGAGGTATACTGCAAGAATTCAGCGCACCTTATACTCCGCAACAGAATGGAGTCACAGAAAGAAAGAATAGAACGTTGATTGAAACAGCGAGAACGATGCTTGCTGATTCCAAGTTACCGATCAATTTCTGGGCAGAAGCAGTTTCAGCCGCTTGCTATACACTCAATAGGGTACTTACTGTAAAGAAGCATAACAAGACATGTTTCGAGTTGATCAACAACCGCAAGCCTAATCTCGAGTATTTAGAGCCGTTCGGGTCTCCCTGCACAGTTCTAGATCCCGATGGCAACTTTGGTTCAAAGAGTTTAGAAGGAATCTTTGTGGGGTATGCCAATCCACTCAGAAGAGTCTTTGTTCCAAGTCTGAAGCGGATCATCGAAGCACAGCATGTTGAATGTCAAGGGTATATAATGCCTCCACAGAAGCCCACAGACTCATGGTGATTCAACTACGATACTCTATGGGATTCATTCGAGTTAGAAGAAGAGCCAGAGTTCTTTGATGATTTGGATATTTTAAGAGAATATGAAGCATCACAGGGAAGATTTCCAGCAGGGTCTTCTAGACGTCAACGACAAACTTCCAATGATGATGAAGCTGGTCCAAGTCATGCTGGAGAGAATGATGAAGCTCAGCAAACTCCGACAACTTTCGAACGAGAGCCTGCTCCTGAAAATCAGACGGCAGTCAATGATGATAATTCAGAATCTGATGATATACCTACTTTCGATCGTGGTGAGTCAGAGTCTAAGGGGGAGCAAATCCAATCTTCAGATAATACAATTCTTGACAATGAAGAAGTTGCAGATCAGAACGTTACTAATTTGGAAGGCGAGGTGGATGTTCCTGGCGAAGTTATGCCGAGAACTCTTTCATACCATCCAGAAGAGTTGATAATAGGAGAGCTGCAGTCAGGCGTTCGCACCAGAAGCCAGATTGACCATGGCCTTACATGCTTTTATACTAAAGTAGCTCCTTTACAAACAGAATTTTCACTCAGTTCTTTCATTTCGCAGATTAAGCCACAAACCTACAAGGAAGCACTAACAAAAGATTCATGGGTCAAGCAATGCAGGAAGAGCTGAGTCAGTTTGAAAAGCTGGGTATATGGAAGCTTGTGGATTTACCTGATGGTCATAGGAAGATAAACACGGAATGGGTGTTTAAGTGTAAAAGAGATGACCGAGGGGTTATTGTTCGCAACAAAGCTCGACTCATGGTCCAGGGTTTCAGTCAACAAGAGGGGATAGACTTCACAGAGGTTTACGCTCCTATTGCTCGACTTGAAGCTATCAGAATTTTCCTAGCGTTTGCTTCATGGAAAGGATTCAAAGTGTATCAGCTAGATGTCAAGTCGGCATTCTTATACGGCAAGGTGAAAGAGGAGGTTTATGTCAGACAGCCACCGGGCTTCACCGACCCAATTCACAAAGATAAGGTTTACCTCTTGGACAAGGCGTTGTACGGCTTGCATCAGGCCCCGAGAGCCTGGTACAAGACGCTCTCTCAACATTTGCTAGCCAACAGCTTTATCCGAGGCAAGGTAGACGCCACTCTTTTCACAAAAGAAGTCGATGGTCATCTTCTGATAGTCCAGATTTACGTGGATGACATTATTTTCGGATCGACAAATGAAGAACTCTTCAAAGATTTTGAGAAAGTAATGAAGCAGAAGTTCGAAATGTCTTCAATGGGTGAGATGAAGTTCTTCTTAGGGCTCCACGTTGACCAAATGGCCGAAGGAAACTTCATACATCAGACAAAGTACGTTCACGACGTTCTAGAGAAATTTGGGATGCCCGGGACTGCTCCAATGTCCACCCCTTTCGCGACAAATCATGGTATCAACCCAGATCTCACCGGAGAGAAGGTCGATGAAATGTTATACCGCTCCATGATCGGTTCGCTAATGTATTTGACAGCATCAAGGCCTGATATAATGTACCCAACCTGCCTCACGGCCCGATTTCAATCAAGTCCCAGAGCTTCACATATGTCAATCGTCAAGCGGATCCTACGCTACCTGAAAGGAACTCCAAGCTTGGGGTTGTGGTATCCAAAAGATGGTGACTTCACGCTTGAAGGGTACTCTAATTCTGATTTCGGTTGCTGCAAAGTCAATGCTAAATCAACAACTGCAGGATGCCAAGTTTTCGGACCCTGCCTGGTCATGTGGCAATGTAAGAAGCAAACCTCTGTTGCTTTATCAACATGTGAAGCAGAGTATGTATCTGCCAGCAGCTGCTGCTCTCAGATCCTGTGGATTCAGCAACAGATGCGCGACTACGGTTTGCAATTTCTTACTTCACCTATTTTTGTTGATAATGAGGCAGCCATAAACATAACGAAAAATCCGGTACATCACGCTAAAACCAAACTTATTGAAATTCGTCATCACTTCATCCGAGATTGCTTCGAGAAGAAGTTGATACGAATTAACAAAATCCACACCGATGAACAAAAAGCTGACTTGCATACCAAAGCTTTTGATAGATCACGTTTTCAATATCTTTTAAAACTAAATGGTATGAAGCTGTTGTCGGATGTGGAGGGGATACTTGGCGTTGATGATGGTACCACTACAGATGATGCTGAAAAGTAGACTGCACTGGTTTGTCATATTTTTAGTTGTTTTGGTATTTAGGGGGAGATAGATAATATTTTCAGAAAATACAAAAACAATAAAAATGCAAAAATACAAAAACAATAAAAATGCGAAAATCCAAAAACAATAGAAAACCGAAAAAGAGTTTGTGTAAAAAGGTGAATTGATAGTGGATCAGCTAGACAGTTACGGTATGCTAAAGATATGTAATGTTTAAAAGGTGTTAAGCAGTCTCGCTGATGATATGACGGTAGGTTTTTATACATTTAGTAGATTTGTTCGGGATATAAACCTAAAATCATTTCTTACTTATTACGTGGGGAACATCTCTTGGATATATAGGTAACCCCTGAAATCTTGTTTGAAAGATTTTCTATTTCTGACATACTAGGTCTATGTGCGTGATGATATCTGGGGTATTATACCAGGACTTCTAATTTTGCGGAAGAAATAGCCTAGTCCTCGTATAATACTCTGCACTACTTTAATCTTAAAGCCTACCCACAACATAAAAAAAGATGAAACATTGTAAAATGCTAATCATGTGCTGTTGAAGAAAATATCCCCAAACGGGACACACCGAAAGTCGAGCCATCATCTCTTTGTCTGAACGGAAGTTCTAACCTGAGCTCTCATGGCCTCGCATTACCCGTTACAGATATCATTATTGTACGTTCACCTGTAAGACTGAATATAGAAATCTGGATACGAGAGTATATTCTGAGGTGGGATACACGTATAAGTTAAGCTATTAAAACACTAATTCGTATCCTGAACATATTGAAAATTGTGTGAAAACTTAAGAGGATCAGTATATCGGCAATCTAGGTGAATTGTTTAATACTTAGTGGGTTATACAGCTCAACGGTACCTGTAGCTTGTCGGTAGCTGATATGATCCCCTAACACGCTCACCAAAAATATGTTTGTAAATATTTACTTTACTGCATTTCATTTCATTTCATTTCAATGTAGCATTCGTAAATCCAAAAAGATTTCTTAGTTTTCTAGTTTAAACTTTCTTAAAATCTCAAAAAGATTTTACATTTCTTCTTTAGTTTTATCGACAAACCAAGGTAGAAAGCTGATCTTCAGACTCGCAGTCATTAAGCAGATGCAGGAAGTTTCTGAACTGGACGATTGGGTTGGGAGCTAATCTTGAAAGAAGTTTGAAAATTCAAAGTTAATGCAAGTTCATTAAGTTGACACTTGTAAATTTTTCATGAAAAAGTGTTTAAAAGTTTGAACAAAGTGTCAGTTTGTTTGCTTCGGGTCAACCAACGTCATTAACTTGGACTTGGTAGACAAATTAAGTTCCTAGGGTCATTAACTTGGACCTAGATACTTAAGGTCATTTCTAAAACTGACCAAATCTGATAAAAACGGCAAAAAGTCAAAAGGTCAAAACACAAAAAGTCAAGAGAGGTGTTTGGATCGGATGACAATCCGATCGGATGGCAATCCGATCGGATGGCCATCCGATCGGATGGCCATCCGATCGGATGGCCATCCGATAATTGGTCAACCCTATAAATAGTTGGTCAATGTATTCAGTCAAACCTTTACTCGATCGGGCGACCATCCGATACTCTCTCAAACACTCTCACTTTCTTGATTTGATTCTTCACTCTTTCCTTCCACACTTCATTGGATTGTTGGCCTACTCAACCTTCGCAATGGGAAAGGTAAGATATCTGATCTTTGATTATTTAAATTGATGTTTTTGATAGTTTTACACATATCGGCGACTGTCGGACCTTTAATCTCAGATCTAGGCTTTATTAAGATGTTTTGATAGAATCCAAGCATAGGGGTTTATTCACGAGCCTTAGATCTACATGTTTACCGTCTCAATTTGTGTAATAACATGTTAGAATCCATAGATTTGAAGTTTAAGGGTGTCGGCATTCGGACCTGTTTTTGTCAAATTAAACCCAATTGGCTGAGAGTTAGAGAACAATGAACATAGGGTTTTGATCGCCTAAGAAAACTCTGCATGGATCTGATTTCAATTTGGTGATTAGCTTAGAAAATTTTTGATGTTCATAAATTTTTTCAAACTGTTCTTCAATGTTCATGTATCGAGTGGCAACTCGATCGGATGGCACATTATGTGTTCAAAAATTTTTTCTAAGTGTTGCCTTGATATCTATGCCTTATCTGTTAAGTTAATTGGTATGATATCTTGGAAATTGTGCCTTATCTGTATTAGTGTTGTTTGGATAGTTTGGCAACTCGATCGGATGGCAATCCGATCGGATGGCCATCCGATCCAAAACACTTCATGTTTGAAATATATCCTAAGTATCTACATTGGAATTTGTGCCAAACTTATATTGTCATTGATCGAGTGACAATCCGATCAGATGACAATCCGATCGGATGGCCATCCGATTCCCACCACATAACGACAAAACTGTTCTTCTGCTATCTTATCACAATGATCAAGTGGCAATTCGATCGGGTGGCAATCCGATCGGGTGACAATCCGATCGGATGGCCATCCGATCCTTGCCATTCATTCTAAAGTGTTGACTGGTCAAAGGTTTTACATGTTTGTCACTTGGATCGAGTGACAATCCGATCGGATTGCCATCCGATCGGATGGTCATCCGATCGGATGGTCATCCGATCCATATACATTTGGCTTGACTTGTTTGAACAATACATCAGACGGTTCATCGGATCGGGTGGCAATCCGATCGGATGACCATCCGATCCTCAGTACTGCATAGAGTGAGTTTCCCAGCGTTAGAAAAATTTTTGAAATTTTCAAAATTTTTGATACTTGTCACTTTATGTCTCGAACTTTGTGCAAATGCTAACGTTGTGAATTATTACAGGGAAGAGCATCGGATTGGGATAAGTCTCATAATATCAAATGTCTGTTGGATGCTCACTATACAGACACAACTCCATTCAAAGTAATAGCAAAGTTTTTGAGAGAAAGTATAATTGCTATGGCTTTAACTGATAGATCCATTGTATATGAATCACATGTTAGAAGATTTTGGAGTTCAGAGAGATATGAGGAAAAGGAAAAGATGATGTATTCAGCTGTTAGAAAGAAGGACGAGAATGGTCAGGACATAGATGTGGAAATTAAGTTCAATGTGGGTGATTTAAGAAGAGTGTTGGAGTTAGATGATTCTGATAATGATCCCATTATTATTCCTGAACGATTGTGCAAGAGTTTATGGTGCAGAATGGGATTTTCAGGACATTTGAACGGGAAAATGCTTAAGACCATGTTTAGTATACCATATAAGTCCATGATCCACTGTGTAGTGCATGCTTTATCTCATAGGAAGGGAGCTTATGATGAAACTTCTGATTATATCATGAACATTATCACTTGTCTAGCACTGAACAGGCCATACAATGTATCACAAGTGATATTTGATCATTTGGTAGACAATGTAGGAGCTGGAAGTGGAAAGTACATTATGTATCCTAGGTTTATCCAGATGATGATAGATGATTTAGTTAAATACATTCCAAAGGATGCTGATGATATTTTAGGTCTACGAAACATGACAGCGGATACTATAAGCAGATTATCTAAAGGACCTGAACATAGGGCAAGGAGAATGATTTGCAAGATAGATAATCCAGCATATGTTGCTCCAGAAAATGATGCATGGAGACATGAAAACAGTAATTCAGAGAGTGAAGATAATAAGATGAATGAAATGGTTGAGAAGAAACTTCATTATTGGTTTGTGAAGGACGGCAAAATGAAGAGAACCCCAAAGACATCCCCAGCTGTATCTATTCCTAAGGAGCCAACACCGAAGATTGTTGTTAAGGGTATAGTTGAAAGGGGGAGTCATAAGAGAAGTTAGAATATTAATTGTTATATTATACTAATGAATGCTTCAATATTTGTTTTACAGGGCCTTCAAGGGAGTCACAACCAAAGTTGATTGATGAACCAGTGTTGGAACCATCAGAAGTTCTTCAACAAGGAGTTGATATGTTGAAAGATTCACTTGAAAGTTTTCTAAAGAAGAATGAGGAAGTTTCTACTCAGAAAGATCAAAGTGCAAGTATTCAAGCTGAGGGAGTTAAAGAGAAAGAGCCTGAAGGTGTTGCTCGTGATAATTCAAGTGATGCTGACGATGAGTCTACTGAAACAGAGCCAGAGATTGATATGTCAACAGTTGGTCATGGAAAAGTTCAGATGAAAAAGAAGCCTCAGAAGAAACGAAAAGGTTCTGATGAAGAGGATTCTACCTATACGCCAACAGGTGAAGAGAAAAAGAAGTTAAGGATAAAGAGAAAAGCTGTTCAAACAGGGGTCATTCCAAGGAACCTAAGAGCAAGAAAAGGTGGTGCTACATTGCCTGAAGTTCAAGGTGGAAAGAATGAGAAACATATTGCAACTTCTAAGGGACCTGAAGCTGAAAAAGTTCAAAGTGTTGAAGTTACTAAAGCTTCAGAGGTTCAATCACAAAGTGTTCCTGAAGTTGCAACTCAAAAGAAAGCAGGTGATGATGATTATGTTGAAGTAAGAGTTCCTCCACCACCACCACCAGAAAATCTAGATATTCCAGAGTCTTCACAGCCAAGGAATACTGTTTTTCCTGATATGTTTGAAGGATTTCCCAATATTCGAGGTGAACTTAAAGATGATTTTATTCTTGGTGATGAATTCGATATGTTTCACGATGTGTCTGTCAAAGCTTTGGAGAAGAAGGTTAGTATTCTTGAGAATGAAAAAGCCAAGGCAGAGGCTGAGTGTGACGAGTTAAAGAAGCAACTTGAAGAGTTGATGAAAGTTAATGAAGAAATAAAATCCGTCATGATCAAGCAAGCAAAGAAGATAAAGAAAATGGAAGGTGATATTGATGATAATGCAAAGCTTTTTGATGTTCTACAATCAGAGATCTCTGAGCTACATGTGAAGAATGTGAAGTTGAATGATATAAACAAGAAGCTGAATCAGCTTATAAGTGAGCTTCATGAAGCGTCGACCAATGAATTCAAAGCAATGAAGCTTGAAATGGAAGCTATGAAGGCTGATAAAGTTGTGAAAGATGAACAGCTCAACATGCTATATACGGTGATGGAACATCATTTGGATATCGACGTTCATTCTGTCTACAACAACACTGAGATCAAAAAGGCCGAAGAGCGAAGGATTGAAAGAGAAAGAAGGTTAGCTGAAGAAGCCACTCAAAGAAAGAAAGATGTTATAATTGAGACTCAAGAAGCTGGAGGTTCTTCGAGTCAAGCTGGCGTTGAGATGGTGGATGCTAAAGTAGATCCTAAGGGGTTTGTGCTAGTTGGTGAGTCTTCTACTCTATCTTACAGCTTTGATGACATTGTTCGCCGTGTGCAAGCTGTTCAAAGGAAAAAGAAGTTGAAAGAACATAAAGTGTTGTTACTTAGATGGAAAGAAGAAGAAAAAGTAGAAGAGGAAGAAGAAGAAGAAGAAGAGAAAGAAGATGAAGAGATGGATTTTTGGATGGATGAGATTGATAACTATGATCCGTTGAATGATAAAAATGATGATGAAGATCAAGGCTCGTCTGGATTATTAATTGTGAATTCTTCAGTTCAACAAAAGATTGAAGACTTGATGAATGACGAGAACAATGAACAAGAGGAGGATCATCATCTAGAGTCTACTTCATCAGGAAAACAACATGCTGACCAGGTATTCCTCACGCAACCAACTGTTATTTACTTGCATGCTCGGTTTGAGGGGGAGCTAGAGGTACCTAGGTCAAGGGCAGAAATGTTAGAGGAGTTGGGTTTAGACGATGGAAAATTTAAGTTTGATATAGAAGATGAGATACCTTCATCACCTGAAAGAGAGTATGAGTTTAAGTATGCTCAAGAAGCTGATAAGTACAATGATGTATTTGTTGAAGAAGCGTCTGATTCGTCTGATGAAGAGACAGTATTTCACTATGCTGGTGCTAATGAAACATTTTCGTCTCTCGCTGAAATGTTTAAAGAACAAAATGAAGACGAAGTCAGAAGAAAGATTGTTGAAAAGATCACCGCTGAAGGTGTTTCGAGAACTATTCCAAGAGAGAATCTTGTTGAAGAGAGGAAGAAGTGGTTCAAGGAGATGCCTAAGGAAAGAAAGTTCATAAGGCCACTTCAATACTTCACACATGATGCTGATATATCATGGGGTGATATTTTGTCTTGGGGTTACTTAGAAGATCTACAAGTGTATGCTATACGACGGGAGCAAGGGGTTCAGTACTTTGAATTCTTGGCAGACATTAAAACCCTCCCGTGGTGGGACGTTGAAGAGTTAATGCAAACAAAGAACATCAAGCAGTTTTACTATGACTTGGATGTAAAACAACATAATCAACACCTATGGGATTACATCAAGCAACAAGCAAAGGCAAGATTTCCAGATTGGAAGCCTCAATATCCAAAGCAGATTGTCACTATCTTGGAATCTGGAGAGAAGGATATTACTTTAGATATAAAGCCGCCGAGGTGTTTGAAGAACATGCCGCTACGTGCAATGGAACAAGACTTTCATGAAGATTTTCAAGGTTGGTTGTATAACCAAAGCACAGCGGAAGCGGTGATCTCTCTGTTTAACAAGTCAAAGGGTGAATCAAGAAGGATCTGCGAGTTGGATCCTATGTGGCTTGTGAATTGTTCGAAGAAGGATATAGATTGCTTGTTCTACAACAATATTGTGTACGAGAATCCAGACAAAGTTCAAGCGATACAATATCAGAAGATAGTGGATGTGTGCTATGCGAAAGAGATCAACTCTGGGAGATATTGGAAGACAAAGTGGAGAGATTTGGAAATAGATGAGTTCTTGAAGAAGTACAAGCGCAGTTAGAAATTCAAAGAGATTGCTAATAAAGTTGCGAGACTTGGAAGGTACAAGCTGATGAGACCACCACCAACGGACCAGACACCAATAGAGAAAGAGGAAAACAAGATCCCGCGTTGGGATAGGAAGCGTGACGGTGATCCAGAATACAGAAAGTACTGGAATGAAGTTGGTAGGCCACTTAGAAGAAAGATGCTTGAAGAGAAAGCTGAACAGAGAAGGCAGAGGGCTAAAGAAAGAAGACGCAGCAGGAAGGATTGACGGCTATGCAGGAAGGAACTACAGCTACATCCAAGGGGGAGTCTGTTAGTACATATGTATGTAGCTTCCATCTGCATCGAGTCTTATTTTGTGTTGTGTATGTAATTTTGTATATGTATGTACTTATATGTATGTTTGTGTCGGAACAACTCAGGGAACAACGATGTTTTGTAAAACTGAAATCCGTCAGACGACAGAAGTCATCCGATCGGATGGCCATCCGATCGGATAACCATCCGATCGGATCACCATCCAATCGGGTGACACTTAAAGTCTCCCTGGTTGTTGCCTATAAATAGCTAGCTTGTGTTAGTCATTCAGAACTTTTTGCTCACTTTGGTAGCGAAGCTCTGCTAGTCTGCATTTCTACCAGAACAGTTGTACTTTCACATCTTCTAATAGAATTCAGACGGATTAAACGTTGAACTTGTCGTTGTTGATTCTGTGACATTATCAAGGGATTCCGCACCTTGATTCTGATCGATCCATCCACGTTCTACTCGAACAGATCCTGGTCAAACGGCCTAACAGATCCATGAAACCTACAGACACCGTACACATCCACATAATTAATAATCGATGACAACGTATGTCACAACCTACCCGATGGCGGAAAAATCGGAGTAAGATGAAAACAAGATTGCAAGAGACTTCATAACACTAAATGTGACAAGTATTTAATAAATAATATTTCATTTCATTGCAAATGGTTCAAGTACATGGTTTGAAACAGAATTACAACAAGTTTGAAACAAATAAAATACAACAAGTATTAAAGGGCTAAACTAATAAACACGAATTAAAGTTTGGTGCATTTCTGGCCATCCTACTAGTTTCTGATCATCATCGTCGTCATTTTCCTGCAATGCGTTTGAAAGTATAGTTCAATACCAAAAGTATTGGCGAGTATACAAGTTTAAGTACTAGCATATGTATAAAAGTTTGAACAATCCACATGATATAATTGTTATCAAGAATTAACGTAAAACTGGCATGCAACTATAAATTTGAACCCAAAGATTACCTCTAGCGTAATCTTATTGTAGCAACGATAAGACCGTTCTGTGTTTAACTTAACATGACCACAAGAATACGGGCGGTGCGTTACTCCTATAGCGTTATACATGTTAAGGGAGGCTTGTACGAAGTTAATGATAAGTATACCACATAAGAATGTTCCAGTAAACACGAATTCAAGCATAATGTATTAAGCATGTATTTTGAATTGTTTAGTTTGTGATTTAAGCATAAAGTATATGTGATTGCGTGTATTTAATAGAACAAACGTATTGCACCTAAAAGTGTAAAAAGTAAAACAGGGTCGAGTATACTCACAGTCTTTGCAAAGCTTTATGATTGTCCACCAGTTGACGAGTGGTTGAGAATGGGGAAACGAAGGTGTGAGGTATTGGAGTTGAACGGAGGATTCAGATTGGGATTAAAGTATATAAAAAGTATATATGTAAATACGAAAATATATCCCGTCTAGGCACTCGTTGTGACACTAAGTTACTGTGATTTCATGGGTCCTGGTTTGCACGTTAGAATCGGCAAGAAGGAACTCAGAACTGAGATAAGCGGATAACCGAAGCTCACAACACTGTTCGTGCGAATGGAAGATCCATTCATGCGACCAGGTGTCTGTTCGTGCGAATATAGTCCATTCATACGAGTGGGAAATTCCTAGTCGTGAGAAGGGCCTGATCGTGCGAGAAGTTCTGTTCGAAACACTCTAACCATTAATCGGTTAACGTTCTGATTTCAGTTACATTTTAGATATTATATTATATAGTATATGATAACAGTCTAGTAACTTTGAGAGCTCATAGAAGTCATGCATGGAGGTATAACACCTCATTATATGTTTCACCAAAGCACAAAGTTTATTAACTTCGTTAACAAACCCGGTTGGTCACGAATATAACAGAAATAAATACACACATACTAATAACTGAATAAGGAAAACCCAGGTGTGTCATTCCCAACATGGCAAGTGTTGGAGGCGAGACGGGGTCAACTTATTCTGGTTCTAGAAGACTGTTTGGGTGTTGGATTACAAGTCACAAGAGAGGCAGTGGAACTAGTTTGCAAAGCCAAGGCTCCAATGGTTCACACTTTACCAGTACACAGGTTCGTCCATATTGAGAATGGCAAATCTCGGATAGTTTCAGCACTTGAAGTTTGTAAGAACGGAAAGTAGAACAACAGTAAGCTCGTTCATGCGAATAGGGTCGCGTGAATGGAGTCTGTTCGTGCGACTGGAGTTTGGTTCTTCACGAAATTCTACTGTTTCGAGCTCGTTTCATGACCGAAATTCAATCTTAACACAAACCCACAGCTATTGTCTAAGTTCTAAGCTCGGCAGGTTCCAGTTTTCACTAAGTTTTAAAGCAGAAAAGTATTTTATATGAACTTTTATAAAACAGAACTTCAATCTTATTTGGACCTCAATGTGGCGAGTTTCATCATTAGACTGTCAAGGCAAGTCTGTGGAAACATCCAAAAGGTTAGCCAAGTGTGAAGATTTGAAGAAAAGTAAATGAATTAGAAGAAAAGTATAAGAAATCAAGTAGAAAATGATGGGTTAGTGAGCTAAGACTCACATAAGAGCTTCTGGAATGCCGTGTTAGAAATCTAAAAGTGCAGAGATTTGAGAGAGAGTTGGAGTGTGGGAAAGTGACTAGTGAGAAAATGGGTTCGTATTTATAGGGGCGGATGAGTGGTTGGTGCGGGTGAGTTTGGGACGAAGGGTCAGTCGCACGAGGGGAACGGCCTATTCGCACGAAGAGGCATGTCCAGTCGCATGAAGAGTGCCTAGTCACTTGAAAGGGTTAAGTCTGACTGTTTTCACGTATTGTAGCCGGTTTTAAGTACTTCATGCGTACAAGTGCGATGTATACGTATAATGTAATGTATGTATGAAATATGGGGTTTTATTATGATTGAAGCCTTGGATTAAAACGCTGGGAAAATAAGTACGAATAATAGTTTCTAAAAAAAGAGTTTCGAATATACTTTCTAAATAAGAAAGGTTTGGAAAAGCGAGGCGCTACAGTCTCCCCTACTTTAGGAAATTTCGTTCCGAAATTTATTCAAGAGGAAGACTTAGGAAAGCCATTTTGGTTAAATCGTTAGGCTAAAATCACAATTTTGAAGTTAATAGTTTACATGGAGTTTATGTGTAATCGTGTTAAAATGCATTGAAATTTTGAGGGATGAAAAGGTAGGTTTGTAAAAGTAGTTCGTTTGACTAAGGTGATTTGAGGCATAAATCGCAAGTCTGAGTAAAATGTGCATGTGTGTGTAGACACATGAGTTTGACCAAGTTTGAATAACCTGATGGAAGGAATCTCTTGAAAGAGTGTGACCTAGGAAGAAAAGTTTTAGTATAACATGGAATGCAATCTGATAAAATGCGCAGCCTACACCGTAGGTTGTGAGGAATGTTTTATCGGTCCTCAAGCGTATTAGTAAAATTACATATTTGTAGGAAAATGTTTATTGACGAGAAACTCGAATGGTAAATGTTTTTGGTTTTAAAAGGTTTTGTGAGGTGATGGACCGATTAGTTAAAACTTGCGTGTATTACAGGATGTAAGGTAGTTTTAAACGAAAAGGAATATGTTGACTGAACTGAGCTGGTGTGGATTTTTGTTAAAAAGGATAACACGTTTAGACCGACTGGCTATAAACAAAGTTTGGATGAAACGTTAAGGGAATAATTGGGAATAATCGTGGTATGAGAGTGAATGAACGATCAGATAAATAGCGAATATGAAGCGTTCAAGAGATTCTAGTGATAGTTGTAGTCGTTACGATTAACGATTTTGAGGAAGAGGTAACGTCATGGATAATCGGATATCAGGCATTGCGCAATGTGTTTTGTGAGTTACTAGAGCTTGTTTAGTCGCATTTAATAAGGTCTGAAATCATCGAATTTCACATGGCACGTTTTACGAAAATTTGGTAATATAGTAGGAACACTTATGTATAGGAAGTACCAGCGGCATATCCACCATGTCCTAACCATGTTACGTCTGTTTCGCTATTCGGTGTCATGTTACGTTCTACGTTTTCGATGCACAGTAGAACACACTATGGTTTTCATGCGTCTACCGCTATAATCCCGTGTGTACCCGCGATTATATTGGTCCTTGCATGATCCGCATAGTTTGTACTAGCAACGCATGGGTCAGGGTACATTTTAAACATTACAAGTGAGAATGCGCGGGTGTGATAGCGTATTAGAATTAAGCATATAAGCATGATTGTATTTAAGTATGCGTGTGCCTAACGTAGGAGAACTACTCGGGCTGTGCCCACATATAGGTTTTAAGTACGACTACCAAGTTGTGCGAATGTATGAATTTGAGCATGCATTTGAGTATGATTGAAAATAAATACGTATAATATTAGCACGTAATACAGAGCGTATAAGTCAAATATAATGAGATTATGCATATATGAGTAACCATGTAGTTTTGAGTGTGTAAATATGAAGTGCAATTGATAGCATGTGTAGGATTATCGTGAAATATTGGTTGCGTAAATTGAAACGTGTATGATGATATGCATGTGTATAGTTGTTCAGTAAATCCTTGCATTTGTGGAATCAAAAGTAGGTTCACTGGGAATGGAGAATCAGATTTTTGAATATCGAGAGAATATTGAGAAAACCATAAATTTATTATGCATGATGTGGTTTGTAAAAGGAAATGCTACTCTTGTTTTAAAAAAGCAAATTAGGATTCGCGTATGTCGTAGTTTGTCCGATTCTAAGAAATTTTCTTGCCCACGTGTTTAGATTTAGAATTGCGTGTTAGCGATGTTTGGAAAGGTTTTAGAATAGTGAGCTTGCTTCATTGAAAGTATTTTATATTGAAATAAGAAAAGTTGTGTTTCGAAGATTTCCGTGGGAAAACTTTGGTGTTGAAAAGAATCTTTTAGCAAAATGAACTTATAGATAGTTGACTTCGTTGGTATAGGCGTGTAGGTTTGTGGTTACTATTTGTAATGTATGTATGGGGAGTGAGTTTGACTAACGATTGTGGTAAGTCGTTTGAATGGTAGTTTGATGGTAATGTGTTGTGTTCCGACCAAGGGCTTATGTGTTCGGCTCTTTGGTGCTTGCAGTACGGTGTACGAGTAATTTACCGGTCGTGGATGATGGGAGTTTCTATAGGTATGGTTCGTATCGGGTTTCATGGGTTGTGAGTATAGGTGAGGGTTGTAAGAGGTAAATTTTCTGGTAGGAGAGCTAGTTCTAAGTTAGGATCTATTGTTGAAAATCGAAGTCTCGAGTGTGTATGGGTAGGCTAGTTGTATTTGTTGGTTAGGTTGGCTACGGATCGATTGTGTTTATCAATTGAGTGAGGTTAACGAAGCGACTTCTATAAGGTTTGTATGTATGCGAGTGAAAATTTCCTTGGTTCCCTATTGGGAACAAGGTGTTTTTAGGATAATAGTATAATGTGAGTACGTTTTAGTGTTTGGACAAAATATGAAAATTGTGGGCTAGAGGTTCTTTGGACCGTCTAGATTGATAGGTAGCATTTTATAAGATTTTTGAAAATCAGGTAAGAAAACATTTAAAGTATGACTAGGGATCTCGTGTATGTGATTTACGTAAATAGATTGTAGATTAAGAAACACATTTGATTAAGATAATAGGATTTAAGATTTATGCATTAGTGAGAAAATTGACATAATGATAAAAGGTTTTAAGCGTAAGTTTTAAATCGAGTGATTGTCCTGGAAGTGATCGAGTGGCTATTTGAATTTTCCATTGAGGTGTGAATATCACTCCTAACTCAAGGATAAAGTTTATTCGAGAAGAAAATTTGGTAACGATCACCGAGATAAGGAAATCACCCTTAACTCGTTGGTGAAGTCATTGTAAGAAGAAGAGGAGAGGAGCTAATCGTCAAGGTGGGGGAATCACTCTTATCTTGATGATGATGCTTCCACTTTTCTAGGAATACGAGTAGTGTCTGTCTTGCGGGTGTCGTTTTGAAATCGTATATATAAATAGTTGCAAGGTATATGAAAAGGATAGTATGATATGTATGTATAATCGTTTTAAAATGAATTTTTTGAATTTTGAAAAGGAGGAGTTTGAATCGTGTTGTGCATAAAAGTGATTATAGTATAACGTAGGTTTGACTTAAACTTGGGTCGTTCCGAAACGGAACTTTGACTAAACCAAAGTGATCGAAAGCCCTTTTGAGTTTGAGAAGCATACTTTGGTCTAATAGGTAAAATACTCTTGCCAAAATTTCGGTTAACGGTATTTACCCTTCCAGTTACTACATGTCCCTAATCAATCGAAAGTTTGAGACTTTGGCGGGATTAAAAATCGAGGAGTGGGAGTAGTTACCAAGGTGCGGGTTTCACCCCTAATTTGATAACATCGTTCCCTGAGTGTGGTTGGTACTTACAAAATGGGCCAAGAAAATAAACTCTGACTCGTTGGTAAGGGTCCACTAGAGCGAGAATGGGAAATTTTACATGAAGATAAGGATGTCACGCTTTGCTTGATGTATAATTTCGTGAAAATCGAGAGTAAGGATTGAGAGTCTTTCATCAAAGTGTGGGTTTCACCCCTATTTTGGTGAAGTCGTCTTGTTTGTATGGTATGATTGTTTTCGTGTTTTCGCATGGTCGTGTAAAGTTGCCTTAGGGAAGTCATTTTTTTGAAATAAGTAGGTAAATATGAGCACATAAATATGATACCAATCTGTCACACCCCAACCGATGGCGGAAACATCAGAGTGAGACGAAAACAAGATTGCAAGAGACTTCATAACACTAAATTTGACAAGTATTTAATAAACAATATTTCATTTCATTGCTAGTGGTTCAAGTACATGATTTGAAATAGAATTACAACAAGTTTGAAACGAATAAAATACAACAAGTATTGAAGGACTAAACTAATAAACACGAATTAAAGTTTGGTGTGTTTCTGGCCATCCTACTAGTTTCTA
Source organism: Helianthus tuberosus (assembly GCA_030545235.1). Classification (NCBI taxonomy): domain Eukaryota; kingdom Viridiplantae; phylum Streptophyta; class Magnoliopsida; order Asterales; family Asteraceae; genus Helianthus; species Helianthus tuberosus. Next base: position 108,058,199 of record CM060401.1, on the reverse strand, counting down.
ATCATCATCATCATCATCATTTTCCTGCAATGCGTTTGAAAGTATAGTTGTTAGGAAACTTTATTGTATTTGTTGTTGAAAATTGTTTAAGTTACTTAGAATTAATTCCGTCAACACGAATCGACTGACGAACCGTCCCAGAAGCACTAAATATGAAGACCGAGAAAGATATAAGTCAAGCTTCAAATTCTTTGATTAAAAGATCACTACAAGGTTCCAAGACTTCAAAATGTTAGCGGGACATTATAGAGTTTAGAAGATATAAATTCAAAGAATTGTGTTAATAAGATAATATATCTTATAAACACATTAAATATCTTTTCTTATGAAAAAGCTTTCATAAGAAAAGAAAAAGAATATCTCAATATGTGAAAAGCTTTCACATAAAAGAAAAGGAAAATATATCAACATGTGAAAAGTTTCATCAGAAAAGAAAAAGAAACAGGTTGGTGAATAAAGAAGATAAGCCACTGGGCACACATACCAACATCCTATCAACCAATTACATTTGAGATAGGCACATGGAATCTCTATAAATACATAATTTCTTCGTAGGAATTATGTGTGTCATTTGAAGTAAATTCTACATATGGAGTTTTTATGTGAGTTTACCCACTGGTTTGGCTCAGGGGGTGATATTCAAGATTCGAGTTTATTCTCGGATTGACCCCTTCTTCTTTGTTTGATTCTGCCAAACAACGATTAATTCTTATGTTCATAGAATGATACATTTATTTTATAAGAGTTAATCATTGAAGAAATCTCACTCTCATTGTCTCTATTTTTATTCTTTGAATGTTTATATACTTCACAAACACCCGTCTCTACAATCGAAGAAAGATGAATCATTCGAACAGGATCAGAAAAGGGGACCAACAATAGTTCAATACAAAAAGTATTGGCGAGTATACAAGTTTAAGTACTAGCATACAAGTTTAAGTACTAGCATACGTATAAAAGTTTGAACAATCCACATGACATAATTGTTATCAAGAATTAACGTACAACTTGCATGCAACTATAAATGTCAACCCAAAGATTACCGCTAGCGTAATCTTATCATAGCAATGATAAGACCGTTCTGTGTTTAACTTAACATGACCTCAAGAATACGGGTGGTGCGTTACTCCTATAGCGCTATACATGTTAAAGGAGGCTGGTAAAAAGTTAATGACAAGTATACCACATAAGAATGTTCTAGTAAACACAAATTCAAGCATAACTAATAAACATGTATTTTGAATTGTTTTGTTTATGATTTAACCATAAAGTATATGTGATTGCGTGTGTTTAATAGCGAAAATGTATTGCACCCAAAAGTGTAAAAAGTAAGACGGGGTCGAGTATACTCATAGTCTTTGCAAAGCTTTCCGATTATCCATGTGTTGATGAGTGGTTGAGAATGGGGAAATGCAGGTGTGAGTTATTGGAGTTGAATGGAGGATTTCGATCGGGATTAAAGTATATTAAAAGTATATATATAAATACGAAAATATATCCCGTCTAGGCACTCGTTGTGACATTAAGTTATTGTGATTTCATGGGTCCTGGTTTGCCCATTAGAATCAGCAACGAGGAACTCAGAACTGAGATAAGCGGATAACCGAAGCTCAAAACACTATTCATGCAAATGGAGGATCCATTTGTAGGATCGGGGAATCAATCAAATGAGTCGATCAAAAGAGTTCTCGATCAATACGAAAGGCGGAATCAGACGTATTGATGTTGTAGCAGCTTCATTTGCACTTAGATTCACTTTAACTGTCGATTGTATTGATTTGATAGTGTTTACAGATCTGGCGACACTTCAGCAGAGCTTCGCTACTGGAATCACAATGTTACAAATGAAGAACCAAGACTACCTATTTATAGGAATGCCAGACCTCATGAACTTTCATGCTTTCTGGCCAGTCCTCACGAACTCATGATTTCTGGCCAGACCTCACTTACTCATGCTTTCTGGCATTTCATGCTTTCTGGCATTTCATGCTTTCTGGCATACAACATGTCCTGGTCTATCTATTCTATTACATGACTCGATACAAGATGAAGTCAATAGACATATGCACTAACAAACTCCCCCTTGGATGTTGACGAGTCTTCAGTGTATTGAGTCTTCAGTCTTGATCGGTCTTCTCGCTTTCTCCAAAGTATCTTTCTCTGTAAGCATCCTCATCAATCTCGATCTTCTTCTATCAGAATCTCAACCTGGCTCTATCCTCTCTCTAATTCTCTTTATCAGGTCTCTTGATTCTTTAATCTTCAAACTCCCCTTCGCTAACAGACTCCCCCTTAAATTGTTCCGGGATCGCAATCTGACATAGCTTTCGTTCTAAGATCGTGTCCTGGCTCAAACTCTGCTCAGGCTTAGACACGGGGATCTAGCTTTACAGCTTTTACAGATTCAGAAACGTCTCCTGGCATTCCGTAGCAACAATATCAGCAACCTGGTAACCTGCACGATTCTCTACCCAAAAGTAAATTTCACAATTATTAAAATTTAACAAATTTAGAAACCACTTTGTAGATATCATTTAACATCAACAATAGTTATATCAAGTTCAAATTAATGACCTTGATTAACTAACAATAAAATCATCCTCAAAACATCACTTGTAACATTTCTCAAATTATTTCAAACTTTAACTTCACTTTCATTTCAAACACACTCTCCCAACCCACTGTCATTCATCATGTTTAGCACTTGGAATTTTGAAAATCAGCTTTTCAACATCAGTTGTCAAAAATAAGATGAAATAAAATCTTTTAGATTTTTCAAAATTTTATGCTAAAACACATTCTTTTTGGTTTTTTTTAAGATTTTCAGTGTGTTAAAATGCAATAAAGAAATATTTACAGACAATATTTTTGTGAGTTTGTGTAAGAGGATCATATCAGTTTTTGACAAATCACTAGCACCGTTGAGCTTTAAACATTTTAAGTTCTAAACGATTCACTTAGATTGTCAGTATACTTATCCACTTAAATTTTCAAACAAAGTTCAATTGATTCGAGATAGGATAATTAGTGTTTTAAAGACTTAAACTTATTCGCGTGTCCCACCTCAGAATATACTCCCGTATCAAAATTCCCAAGATTCAGTCTTACAGGTGAGTATACCAATTTGATATCTGTATCTCGGTTAATGCGAGACCTTGAGAGCTCGGGTATGAACTTCCGTTCAGTTAAAGAGATGAAGGCTTGACTTTAAGTGTGTTCCCTTTAGGGAATCTTTTCTTCAACTGCAATTGATTTGTATCTTTCGATATTTTATCAATTTTTATGCAGAGGGTAAGCTTTAAAAGCGCGTAAAGTATTATACGAAGTCTAGGCCATTGCTTCCGCAATATCAGAAGACTAGATATAATACCCCAGATATCAAACAGTATAAAGACCTAGTATCTCATAATCAGGCAATATCTCAAACAAGATTTCGGGGGTTACCCATATATCCGAGAGATGTTCCCCACGAGATAAGTAAGTATTGATCTTTAGGTTTATATCTCGAAAACAATCTACTAATCGTGTAAAAACCTACTGGCATATCATCAGTGAGACCGTTTATCACATTAAAACATTCCAATTCTTTAGCATGCTGTGATTGTCTACTGATGTACTATCATTTCCTCTCTTTCACAACAAAACTCATTTTTGTTTTTTCAAAGTTTTTGGATTTTAGATTTTATCATGTTTTTGGATTTTTCAAATTTTCAAAATTTCTAAATTTTTTACTCCCCCTAAAATCAAAAATATGTTTCAATTTTTGATTTTCCGGGAAAATTTGAAAATAAATGCAATAAACTGTACAAATAAAATGACAAACTGATGTAAATTGCTTCAATTCGCCATCCACTTGGCTTAAACAATCAGAACTCCCCCTGACAACAAACTATTTTCCCATTATGATTTCAAAACATTTAAGTTTGTTTTAATCAAAATGGTTTTTCCCGAAAATTAGTTTTGTTGATTTCACACATCATGGGGTTTAATTCATCATTTTGTTCTTTCAACCACTTGTAAAAACTATTATTTGTAGGTTTTTTCACACAAACATTTTTCAAGAATGATGCCGATTCATGCTCCACGATTACCAACTTGGGAGCTCTGGCAAATCAGGATTTTAATCAAAGAATACAGACACCCAAGCCTGACCAGCTTTGGGTATAACCTGTTCAATTTCACTTGGTTTTTGAACATTTGTTTTTGATTCATAGAATTCTTTTACCCCTTTTGCCCTTCCATCAACCATTTTTCCAAAGATATGTTTCACTTTGCCATTAAACGTTTTTTCGACATCAAATTCTTTCTTTTCAGAATAGAATTGATTCGAAATCTCTACTTTTCCAACTTTTTGTTTTAAATTTTCAGCCCGTAATGGTGGAAAGTTTACATCATCCATTGGTAGTACTGAATTTTCTCTTTTTAGCTCAACTTGTGGCTCCTCTGACTTTGACGAGTCAGATTCATCGCCAGAAAGTGGCTCCTTTGCTTCCGAAGAAACAAACTCATCGCTAGAAAGTGCCTCTGATTTCTTAACAACCCACTTGTGGTTGTTCATATTCACTCTTCTTTTGTAGAAACATGTTGAACTCTCACCAACCTCAAATTTTGAATTTTTGAATACTTTAAATTGTTCGGTTGGTGGTTCATTATCAACCAACTTTTCCTTTAAGTTTTCAGAGACTCCCTATTTTGTTTGGGTTGCCTTTGGACAGTTCCATGCAATGTGCCCAACTTTTTTACATTGATAACAGATTCTCATTTCCTTCTTCTGAGCATCATCATTATTCATTCCCTCTTGCTTCTTAGCAAGGAATTCTTTGTTCGTCTGCTTTCTGAACAAATTCTCTTTTTCTTCTTCAGAAGATGTTCCTGAAACAAATTTAGTTTTTGGTTTATAAATTTTCTCATTTTTATGATTTTCTGGTGGAATAAAAGCTAATCCTTTCTTTTTGAAATTACTGTTATGGTTTGGTTTCTTTTGATAACCCGAACCAGAACTGTAACCCTTTTTCTTGTTCAATCTTTGTTGAACTCTTGAAGTGTATTTTTTAGGTTTTTCAGTAAGATTTACATCTTTTATTTCAGAAATATTAATTTCTGTTAATTTGAAAACCTTGTTAATCATTTCAGTTTTAACACCTCTTATTGGAAATTCTTCATCAGAATATAATTTGTCGGAATCATTCAAAGTATATGCTACTTTGAATGTTTCGTCATTCAAATTATTTTTTGATATCAGAAAATCATTATTGTAAACCCTTTTGCCCTTGTCAACTGTTGGACTTGAGGTGTCAGACTTTGACTTTGACTCCTCGGTTTCATCTTTATCTAACACATGATGCACCACTTTCTTAATCAACTCAGATTGTTGATCAGTGTCAGATGTAATGAATGTGATGTCAATATTATCTGGCAATCCATCTGATGGTTCAGATTCCCACTTTAAATTGGTTGCCTTTTTTACTCTTTCTAAATTAGGATTTCGTGGAGAATATCCTTCTTCAAGCGGAGGTGGACACTTTGTATAATTGATACTATGTTTCTTACCAGTATTCTTTACTTCAGATTTCTTTTCTTCAAACGCTTCCATGCCTTCTACTATAGGGTAAATCATGTCAATCACGTAAGAAGCACATGAATAACTTTTCAATAACCTGTTTACCCTCTCAGTTTCTATCCTCTGAGTTTCCAATTTTTGTTCAAGTTCAGCACATTTCTCAATGTACTGATTGATGATTTTTTGCTTCGTCATGAACGCTCCATTGAGTGTCTTCATAGCTATCTCTTGTTCATTGCTTGACTTACTATATTGATTCATAGCTTTGTTTAAAACATCATAAGATTCTTTCAGTCTGTTCATGTTATGAATCAATTTGTTGTTGTGCCTTTTCACAGTATCACAATTTTCACACTTCTCATGTATCTTTTTAGTATCTGCTTCCTTCTTAACCTTGATAGCTGGAATTTCTTTAACCTGTTTCTTTACTACTCGAACATTTTCCTCAGGTTTGACCTTTTCTTCAATAGTTGCTGCCTTATGATTCTTCTTTTTCGCAGCTTGTCTTTCTTTGATCTCTTCCATTTTACTAGCAAAATACAAATTAGACCTAACAGGTGAAAATTCTCTTTTATAATATTCAAGTTTTCGAATTTATTCACTGTCATCATCACTCTCTTCATCTGATGAGTGATCAAAGATTGGTGCTTTTTCTGAAGCCTCTTCTGTTGAAACTGGTTCTTCTTCTTTCTTTTTAGGACTAAATTGCTGAGATTCGTAATAAGCATACACTATTTCATCTTCAGCAGTTGAATCCATGTTACGATTTTAAAAATTCACAATGACAGAATTTCAAACGATCTGAAAATTCACACGATCTAGGATCAGTTCAATCACTTTATCAAACAACTGAATCAGATGAATATCCGATTGAGTGACAAAAATCAGGTGACAACGGATCGGGTGGGGATTCACTCGGGCGGCAATGTGTCTTGAATCGGGTGGGACACCGTTCAAGTAACAAGGTGTCTATGAATCGGGTGGGGCTCCGCTCGGGCGGGTATCTAATGCTATGACCTCGAACGACCCACCACTCGATTGATGGCACAAAAATGTAATGTTGTCCGATCGAGTGGTTGACACTTTAACTTCAACGATGAGCTGTGCTATGCAAACATTTATAATATGGCCGCCATTCAATGAACCTGATAAGTTTACATGATCTGATGATTATTTCACACGACCTGGAGCACCTCGCAAGACCTGGATCACTTCGTGCGAGCTGGTTCAAACGACTTGAGCGACTTTCAAGCGACCTGACTCAAACTCGTACGATCTGAGATGATTTCCAAATGAACTGGACTTAACTCGTACGATCTGAGACATATTCACACAATCTGAATGATTTTTCGAACGATACGAATGTTTTTCAAGAGATTTGGTTCAATAGTTCATCATTTTGTCAATTTTTATCAGTTTTAAGGTTGAATTTGGTTCTGATTTGTTCACGGATTGTTCAAAACAGTGTTTTACGTGTTATATCACAAAATCAGGTCATTTTAACCACGAATTCATGGTTAATTTTGAGAAAAACGTGTAGAAAGAAGTTGTTTTTGAAGAAATCAAGCTGAAATGGTAAGAACTCTTCCTCCTGAGCTCTGACACCACTTGTAGGATCGGGGAATCAATCAAACGAGTCGATCAGAAGAGTTCTCGATCAATACGAAAGGCGGAATCAGATGTATTGATGTTGTAGCAGCTTGATTTGCACTTAGAATCACTTTAACTATCGATTGTATTGATTTGATAGTGTTTACAGATCTGGCGACACTTCAGCGGAGCTTCGCTACTAAAATCACAATCTTACAAATGAAGAACCAAGACTACCTATTTATAGGAATGCCAGACCCCATGAACTTTCATGCTTTCTAGCCAGTCCTCACGAACTCATGCTTTCTGGCATTTCATGCTTTCTGGCATTTCATGCTTTCTGGCATACAACATGTCCTGGTCTATCTATTCTATTACATGACTCGATACAAGATGAAGTCAACAGACATATGCACTAACACCATTCATGTGAACAGGTGTCTGTTCGTGCGAACAGAGTCCATTCGTGCGAGTGGGAAATTCCCAGTCGTGCGAAGGGCCTGTTCGTGCAAAGAGTTCTGTTTGAAACACTTTAACCATTAATCGATTAACATTCTGATTTCAGTTACATTTTAGATATTATATTATATAGTATATGAAAACAATCATGTAAGTCAGAGAGTTCATAGAGTTATGCATGGAGGTATAGCACCTAATTATATGTTTCACCAAAGCACAAAGTTTATTAACATCGTTAACAAACCCGGTTGGTCACGAATATCACAGAAATAAATACACATATACCAACAGCTGAATAAGGACAACTTGGGCGTGTCATTCCCAACATGGCAAATGTTGGAGGCGAGGCAGGGTTAACTTATTCTGGTTCTAGAAGACTGTTTGGGTGTTCGATTACAAGTCACAAGCGAGGCAGTGGAACTAGTTTGGAAAGCCAAGGCTTCCACGGTTCACACTTTACCAATACACAGGTTCGTCCATATTGAGAATGGCGAATCCCGGATGGTTTCAACACTTGAAGTTTGTAAGAACGAAAAGTAGAACAACAGTAACCTCATTCGTGCGAATGGGATCCAGTCACGCGAATGGAGTCTGTTCGTGCGAATGGGGCTTGGTTTTTCATGAAATTCTACTGTTTCGAGCTCGTTTCTTGACTGAAATTCAACCTTAACACAAACCCACAGCTATTATCTAAGTTGTGAGCTCAGCAGGTTCCAGTTTTCACTAAGTTTTAAAACAGAAAAGTATTTTATTTGAACTTTTATAAAACAGAACTTCAATCTTATTTGGACCTCAATGTGGTGAGTTTCATCTTTAGACTGTCAAGCCAAATCTGTGGAAACATCCAAGAGGTTAGACAAGTGTGGAGATTTGAAGAAAAGTAAATGAATTAGAAGAAAAGTATAAGAAATCAAGTAGAAAATGATGGGTTAGTGAGCTAAGACTCACTTAAGAGCTTCTGGAATGCCTTGTCTTAAATCTGAAAGTGCAGAGATTTGAGAGAGAGTTGGGGTGTAGGAAAGTGACAAGTGAGGAAATGGGTCCGTATTTATAGGGGCGGATGAGTGGTTGGTGCGAGTGAGTTTGGGACGAAGGGGTCAGTCACACGAGGGGAATGGTCTATTCGCAGGAAGATGCCTGTCCAGTCGCACAAAGAGTGCCTAGTCGCTTAAAAGGGTTAAGTCTGACCGTTTTCGGGTATTTTAGCCGGTTTTAAGTATTTCAAGCGTATAATTGCGATGTATACGTGTAATGTATGTATAAAATAATGGGGTTTTATTATGATCGAAGCCTTGGATTAAAACGTTGGGAAAAGAAATACGGATAAAACGTTACAGTTATGGTCACTTTTCCATCCGTTTTTTACCCGTTGGTAAACGGATTGAAAATTTGTACACTTTTTGTGGATATCGGTCCACTTGCTCGATAATGAATCTGGTAGCCAGTAGTTCTCCCCTACCCATGAGTCCGAAAAATAGTTCTCGAATTCGGTTCCAAAACACTTTTTTATTTTGGTTGTTTGCTAAAAAAATACAAAAAATTAATACCAAACCCTTTGTTTTGTTGCACTTCCTCTACTACCGGTTGCGGCTCCGTTTGTGTATCCGGGACGAAGTCGAGCTCGCGTAGCGGCGAGCCGAAGGCTTGAGACAACCAGATTCCTCCCATGTTATAATTCGGGTTCCAACAGTATAGATTTGGTGTCACACCCCGACCGCGTAAAACAACGAAACCGCGGCGGAAACGTCGGGGAGTATTGTAACAGAATTATTGTTTCACAACACATGATAATTAAAGTTAAGTTTTACAAGTTTTAAATTATTACATTGTCTTAGTTCAACGAAACACATAACATAAAAGATGATAACTTTCTTGATTTTAGATTGCTAAGGCCCAAGTTGCCCTAAGTGAAGCTTGCTCACATCAAATATTCGCTCCTGAAATATATGTGAAAGTAAATACGTCAGCATAAAAATGCCTGTGAGTAACATAGGTTTAGTGTTGAAGATTCATGACTTTGAATGTTAAAAGAAATGTTTAACGAAAAGTAGTCATGAACCCTATAAAATATTTTCTTTTAATAAATCATATGAAAACAAAATGATATAAAACAATGATGTATGGTTAAGTAAATAACCAAATGAAAATAATATGTATAAAATATGTTATGTCTTGTCTTTGTTGAAGTGTTTTAGATAACCCCACGATATGCAATACAAATAAAAGTACTTATATATAGGAAGTACCAGCGGCGTATCCACCATGCTTTTATCATATTACACACGTCTCATTACTTAAATCACTTATTAATAACCATGAAATAATGTCTTGTTTAAATGTCCAGTATAAACCATGTCTTGTATGACGAATAAATAGTATTTACTCAAGCCAAATGCATAATGTCATGTATAAACAAATGTCTTATGTAATCAGGTGTTATGTACAAAACAAAGTCTTTGAATAAACCAAAGTTTAAAACAAAAGTTATGTTTTGAAAACCATTGCTTTTATTGATATGGACATTTATACGGTTTGTCTATCGCATACACTCAAGCCTTGAGACTGTCGGATAAACCCTTATCAGGATCAAGGTTTATCAAAAAAAATGTATTCGGATTCTGTCATTCCCCTAACGAAATACCTAGAAAGCGGGAACGGGATTTGTCAAGTCCTATAGCGCTATTACATACTACCGAGCGGCGTGATCAATGTTAATGAATGTACTACTCCGTTAAACATACCAAATGTCTTTTTCAATGTAAGCATGTCATGAAAATGTCTTTGTAAAACCATGTAATAGGCATACTAAGTCAATATGCCAAGTAAAATGTCTTTGAAACCAAATGTTAGGTATACTAAGTCAATATACCATAAAAATGTCTTTGAAATAATGTATTATATGTAATATATAACAAAAATGTATAATGTCATGAAAACGAAAAGTAAAATTATGCACATATGCTTCACCCCAAAACATTTAAAAACGTAAAATAGGGGAACTATGTACTCACCTTTGGGTGCATTTTTATATGATAACACAATCCCTCAAATTGTTTATTCGTCCTAAATTAAATAAGAACGATTTAATAATAAAAAACTCACAAAAATACCTAAGTTTCTCCGATACTTAGAATTTTCACATAACTTTGAGATTTTCTCCAAAAGTTATTATTTTTGATTATGTTGGTGTGAATACATCCGTATATATATATATATGCGTTCACATATATATTTTAAAAACTTTGCGACTTTAACGATTTTATTGGTGACCCTCATCATGTTATAAGCAATATATCTACGATTTGCGCGTCGTAATATATATACTTATTGTGACATAAAATAAATATCGTAATACACATAATCTTGTCAAGTATTAACATGTCATCATACACATATTATAAAACATATAACACATTGTAACACATAAAATTTACCCATGAACAACCCATTATAGTGTACATTGAAAAACACGTATTTTAGCGATTCGGTAATGTCTTTGGGTACCGGAAGTCAAAAATGTCAAAATGTCAGTTTACTTACTGATCTAAAACAGTTTTATAAAAATCCTCCGAAAAGCCGATTTTTAACCGTTTTACCGCATAGTTTTGCATCAAACGTTACCCTAACCATCCCAAATCGTAACGACTTGATATTTTAGCATAACCCATGTTATTTACTGAATAAAATAATGGTTATACTCATGATAGTGCAAGTCTCACATAAAGCACATAAATCATGCAAATTTCACATATTTTACCACTTTCTAAGCTATATGTACAACATGCATAGCTATCAAACCTATGACAAAGTTTCATGCCATTATATTATACCAAATAATGTTATTTTTAGTGTTTATAATCTGTTATAAAACATTTTTTTTATACAATCATTTTTTATCATTTCTTGAGCTTTAAATCAACATGTATTCTTATGTACAAGTGTCTAAAGCACACTATCATATCATCCTTATTTCATATGAATTTAAATGCATCAAACATGTGATTTATTCATGTTTATTTGCTGATTTAATTGAACATTCATCATATCATGCACAAATCATCAAACACTTGCATTTTAACTATCATTCAAGAACAAGCAACAACTTAAAAATTCTCAAATATGTCTAACAAATTTTTGGCCATTTACATGTCAAAATACTAACGTTATTCCAAATTATAACTCATGATTCAATCACTCCTTTATATCTCTAACATATTTACACATAATCTTGTTCATGCAAGCAAACATCCTAAACAAGTATTTATCAAAAAAATCAAACTCAACTCAAAACTCATACATATATATATATATGTATATATACGGTTATATACACCCATATATACAATACCATTTTTATTTTTTGTATCAAGACCCATTTCTTTTTAGATTTCAAGTTTGTGAAAAATTCCAAGATTCAAGAGAAACTTCCAATCATCAAGAACAACCAAGAACCAAGTGTATGATTTAAACATAAACTTTATACCTTCTAGATTCAAGTAAGTTTTTGGATGAGATTTTGATGATATGGAGCTTGAAATCACTTGAAAGCACCTTGGAAACTCCTTTGGATCTTCACACCAACTTGAAATTAGCTTGGAATGGGGCTTGATCTTCAAGAACAAAGTTGAAAAGATGATAATGGTGATGGTGGTGGGTGCTTACGGTTTTGGGAGAGAGAGAGTGAGGGAGATGGAGTGTTAGGGAGTGGAGTATTTATAGGCCAAGATCTCTAGTGAATCTCCATAGATCACAAAATCTTATAATATCTTGATGCATCCAAGAAAGATCAAATAGGATTATGCAAGATCTTGGAAATATTTTGGTGGGGTCACCCTTAATGTGACCGTGAATAATATGGGGGGGGGGGGTAAAGTGTAATTTTGAATGGTAAATGTAAGTAACTAGTTGGAGGTTAAGTGTAAAGTCTAGTGTTTTAAACCCGGTTTATGGCGTTTTATATTATTTTTATTATTCTATAAAAATAAACTCGCTAAAATATTACTGAAATAAATATCAGTTGCCGTGACTGGCTGCGTTGTCTGCGTTTCAAAGTATAAGCACTGTGTTGCGCAGTAACTCGCGGTACGCGCTTAAACTTGAAAAATAAAGTTTTTAAGTGTTTTAATTTATTTTTCAACACGAGCATGATTAAAAATAAAATTTTAATCATAACAAAATATTTTTGGGATTTAAATATTATCCGGGCGGTCACCAACGTTCGTTTCGCAGTTTAGTCGCCATTAGTTCTTAAGTTCGAATAAACATGTTTTTGCCATACCAAATCCTTCGAAACTTATTTATAAGTTATTTAAAAGGGTATTTAGGGTATGTCTGGCTTATGCCACAGTTTCGGAGTGTACGTCGCGTTAAACTGATTATGTTTACGTAACGGTTTATAATTTCACTTCCAGAACAGGTTTGAGAGTTCAGAATTGAACAATGGTTCAAAACGTACTAATGTCACAAATAATTAAACAAATATTGAAATTAAAACACCATATTTTATTAAATACAAAGTTGTTTGGAACAGTACAAGGGTTAAAATACACAGATGTCACAGTCTCCCCTACTTTTGGAAATTTCGTCCCGAAATTTAATTATAGGAAACTTGTGGAAAAAGTTGTGGATATTTCGCCTTCATTTGATCCTCTCGTTCCCAAGTAAACTCTGGGCCATGTTTGGATTCCCAGCGAATTTTGACTATCCGTATGCGCTTGCGCTTGAGCTTCTTGACTTGATGGTCCAATATTTCCACAGGTTTCTCGACGAAGTGCATCGTGTTGTCGACTCGAATTTCATCAAGGGGGATGTGGAGGTTTTCATCAGCTAAACACTTTTTCAGGTTGGACACGTGGAAAGTTGGATGAACATTTCCAAGTTCAGGAGGCAGCTCAAGTCTGTAGGCTACTTTTCCGATTCTTTCAACGATCTTGAATGGTCCAACATATCGTGGTGCAAGTTTTTCTTTCTTCCCAAATCTGATTACACCTTTCCAAGGAGATACCTTGAGTAGGACGAGGTCACCGACTTGGAATTCCAAAGGCTTGCGTCGTCTATCCGCGTAACTCTTTTGACGGCTTCTAGCTGTTAAGAGGTTGTCGCGAATTTTCTTGACTTTGTCTGTAGTCTCTAGAATGAGTTCAGGTCCAGTGAGCTGAGCTTCACCAATCTCATTCCAGCAGACCGGCGAACGACATTTTCGACCGTATAAAGCTTCGAAAGGAGCCATGTTGATGCTGGAGTGATAACTATTATTGTAGGAGAATTCGATCAATGGAAGATGTGAATCCCAACTACCACCAAAATCGATCACACAAGCTCTAAGCATATCCTCCAATGTCTGGATTGTTCTTTCGGATTGTCCATCTGTTTGAGGAAGATAAGCTGTGCTCAAATTGAGTTGGGTTCCCATAGCAGACTGCATGGTTCTCCAAAAGTGAGATGAGAATCGAGCATCTCGGTCTGATATGATGTTCAAAGGAACACGATGTCGGGATACAATTTCATCCACATAGATCTTGGCAAGCTTCTCAGCAGATAAATCCTCACGGATTGGTAAGAAGTGTGCTGATTTTGTCAGACGATCAACGACTACCCAGATGGCATCATGACCTCTACTTGTGCGTGGTAGTTTGGTAACGAGATCCATGGCAATGTTTTCCCATTTCCAAACCGGAATCTCTGGTTGTTTCAATAATCCAGAGGGATGTTGATGCTCTGCCTTAACCTTCAGACAAGTAAGGCATTTTGATACGTATAAGGCAATGTCTTTCTTCATTCCTGGCCACCAGTACTGGGTTCGAAGATCCTTATACATTTTGTCTGCACCAGGATGAATAGAATAACGAGACTTATGAGCTTCATCCATAAGCAAGGTGCGAAGATTTTCTATACTTGGGTCCCACAAACTGTAAGACCCTAATCATGATTTGACCCAAAACGACGCAGCGGAAAATGAACCGTAACATTTCTTTCTTTTAACTACTCTATCATACTTGAATACCGTTTAGGTCAACCCTTTTAACATAAATACATCATTCATCATTTATTTAATGTAACTATGTTAGCATATAATTACAAACAACGTGACCACTTTCCCGTACAATCCATGATCTTCAACTCGAACCTTGTTCTCTTGTCCATCATGAATATACGACTAACCTGCGATCACCATATATAACCAACACGTTAGTACATGGTAACATCATATATAATTTAATACATACACTTAAAAGGCTATATCACATTCTAACTACGTAAGGTATTCCATTGAAACATCCTCTCAATTTTATTTACTCGAGTCCGACATCAATTCCTCGAGAGTCCGGCATTCCCATACCTACACTCCACTTATTTCATTCTCAATAGTAACATGGTTAGGAGTACGTAATCTCAAACATATTGAAAACCCACATTTTTACATATACGTATAACAGTGATCTACAATCATTAGATTACAACACGTGTATACACTTTCATATATCTAAGTACATTCATACGTATCCCATTCATATGTACGTACATACAAGTTCACATTCACTTATTTGTAAGTTAAGTCTTGTCTACAATCATATCAACACAAATCAATGCAATTACAAACAACATAACCGACTAACTTCCAACAAACATGATGAACATTCCATTAACATGATGAACATTCCATTAACATGATAAACATTCCATTAACACGATGAACATTCAGCAACATAATGAACATTCTATTAACACGATGAACATTCAGCAACATAATGAACATTCCATTAACACGATGAACATTCGGCAACATAATGAACATTCTATTAACACGATGAACATTCAGAAACATAATGAACATTACATTAACACGATGAACATTCAGCAACATAATGAACATTCTACTAACACGATGAACATTCAGCAACATAATGAACATTCCATTAACACGATGAACATTCAGCAACATAATGAACATTCTACTAACACGATGACCATTCAGAAACATAATGAACATTCCATTAACACGATGAACATTCAGCAACATAATGAACATTCCATTAACACGATGAACATTCGGCAACATAATGAACATTCCATTAACACGATGAATATTCAGCAACATAATGAACATTCTATTAACACGATGAACATTCAGAAACATAATGAACATTCCATTAACACGATTAACATTCAGCAACATAATAAGCATTCTATTAACACGATGAACATTCAGAAACATAATTAAAATTCCATTAACACGATGAACATTCAGCAACATAATGTACATTCTATTAACACGATGAACATTCAGAAACATAATAAGCATTCCATTAACACGATGAACATTCAGCAACATAATGAACATTCTATTAACACGATTAGACTATCATCTTAATTTACATTAAGGATAGACGAAGTTCATATGAGCTTACCTTGGTACTTACCCTTACCCGTAAATTCTTACATGGTTTCCTATATACAACATACCAAACTTTATTCATAAATAAGAAGTGATTCCGGAAATCACTTACCTTAAGTGTCCGAATTCGCATCTGTTTCCTCACCTCCTTTTGACCCGTTAGCCTTCCATGCTTGCATCCATCTTGACATGATCCCTATACTTTCATGTCATATCATTCACATTCTTGTTAGCATGCATGATTGTACATATTAACGATCATATCAAATTCATGTTTCACATTTGACTTTCATTAGTTAATTCCAACAAGCATAAGGCATATTTCCACAAGTCAATCTTTTCAAACTCATATAATTCATCACGTCATCACATATAACACATATGGATAAAACATGCATCATATGACTTTCTATAATATTACAATTGTGACAAAAAGTCTAACATTGCTACTTATGCGCAGTTAACTTTCAGAAAGTCAACGATTTATCATATGAACTTTCGAGTTAACCTCATACATCTATGTCATTATATTAGACTATACTAATGACACTATATACATTTCATACTCATGATGCAATAAGCATACAACCACATGATCTTCTAGTTATATGTACACACCAAACATATTCAAGTATGTTCATTCTAGTAACATAATTCTACAACTAACACCATGACCTATGCTTAACAACCCAACATCATTCTAACTTCATCATGTTCTAATGATCTCATATGCTTCACATTTGAAGTACTTTTACTTATCAATTTTGATTAAGCAATTATTCAAACATGTAGTAAACATCATACCGCTCCAACATAGAGTACAATATTCTAATGCATACTTTTACCAAATAACATGGCCAACCAAATCCTACATGAATTCCATCTAAAAATATATTTCTCGCGTTTATTTATCATCAAATACATCATATCCCCATATTATACGATTTCATCCATTACTTGCATACCATTTCATCTATTAATCTCACCTAGGCATTTCATCAAACACTTGGTGTGCATGCCACAATTTATGCATAATGTACAAGTGTTTCATGCTTTACTTCCTACTTCATGCTTTCATTCATCAATTAACACAAAAAGATCAACAAATTCATATCACATTCAATCTACGTAACAAGAACACATTACATACAACATAGCAAAACAAGATTTGAACATGGATTGGACATGGGTGACACACCCATGTCGCCATGTTCACCACTAGAAGTGGGTTTCACCTCCAAACATCAAATTACCCCAAACCACGCATAATCCATGTCCTATATGATGATTCTAACACATACTCATACTCAAATTCATACAATTTCGCGATTTCTAACATAACCCACTTCGTGCATAATCACCAATCTAAATTTTAAGACATACCTTCTGATCCCCTTGTAAAGGTGATCATTAATCCATGTTCGGTTGTGAATTTAAGCCTTGATTCACCCTTCAATTTGATGGTTTTAGTTGAGTTAGGGTTTTGGCTCTTTGGAGCTCCTGAACGTTCAAGAACACACACAAAGTATGTGTTTGTGTGTGGTGATATTTCATTTTAATAACCCAACTTCCATTTTGTTCCATTTGGCCCCTCGTGTTTGTCACTTAACATTATTTGCACTACTTTCGTCATTTAATACTTTTAACCACACACTTAACTAGTTTAAATAACCTAGTTATTTATTTCATGCTTAGTCATATAGGAACATATGGCAAATATAAATATTCGGGTTTTGGGGTGTTACAAGTCTACCCCCCTTAAATGAGGTTTCGTCCCCGAAACCTTTCTCATTTTCATTAACACTAATTACCTTTCCCTTCCGCCCCATCAACACGACTATGAGCCCATCTAATGATGACCTTCTATCATCAAGGACCCGTCCTAGAGTTCTTATTAGTGTCACTTTCTCTAGCTGACGCTAGTTTCTAACGCACTTCATAGCTAGCGGTTTATTCATCATTCCAATACTCGTATATCGCGCACAACATACCATTTTGTTTGCTTGAAACAATTCCAACATCCCATTAATAACATTCCTATTATTTTCATCGACCATACGATCAAAATTCGTAATTTATACATACACATCTATGTTTAATTTCGACAGGTACATCATAATACTAAGTAACTATCCATTCTCGATTCATAACTATTCATATATTTGACTTCTTTCTAACAAGTCCATACTTTTCATACTTTACTTTTACATAACATTCTCATTTCCTTGGCCCGTTTGTAGTAGGTCAATATACATACTTCTTCACACTTATTATCGTACCTACATTCGTATGATCCGTTATAACAGATCTAATACCTTCATCCCACCTCTTAGATCGTATTCTATACATATATCATATAACATTTAGTTCTTGTTTTGTTATCGCAACAAAACTACTATTTCATAATCACATATACACACTTAACTCCAAAGTTAACATCATTCTACGTTTCCTATAGTTATTTGTACTATACGTACCCTTACGTTAACTTCAACTCACCTCATTCATTCTACATTACTATTCCTCTCAATTCATGCATTACTTAATTTGCCTAAGAGAGCGTATCATGCAGGTTCTTCATACGAGAGTTTAACCAATACCCGAAATTTTCGCTCAAAACTTTTAAGATCTAGTTCTTAATGACATAGTTCTCTTCTTACATCAACGATTAAAAGTCAAACATTCCATACCCTACCATACCTATTCCATCATTCATCTTGTAAGTCGCTTTCAATTTACTAATCCATATCTATTCGGTATGAGTTAAAACATTATACTTACCTCGATTTCATTTCATACTTCAGCGGTCCGTAAACCAGAGCGATCCGCTCCTTCACGAGTACTAACCGTACCAGGCCAGCTTTCATTCATCCTTGTAATGGGCTTCCACTCGTGCATAATATTTCACTAATTCGATTGGTTTCATCACATTTAGAATTCTACCATTAACATCTACAAAATCGGTGGTTAGCACATTTCATTCAAACACTCATTCTACTATGTGATTACTCACCCATAATCCTTTTACTGTGACAACCCTCACTAAACCAGGTATCCGTACGACTTAGTTATTGATTAATTACTGCTTAATTACTGTGCTTGTTTGAACTAGCTGATGAACTGCTACTTGATATCTGATACATGTACTTACTTGCATCATACTTTACTTATCGTCACTACATTACTTACATACAGAACCCTAGTGACAACCATGATGCACAAAAAGCACAGTAGCACAATAACGGATAACCTATTGAACATGCTGATATAACCAGCATCAGGCAAACACTGCCTCCAAGGCCTATAAGAGCCTGAGATATTTTGCTACACTAGTAGTGAGTGTAGGGATACAAGGGTTGTGGAACTGCGTCTCTAGGAATAAGTCACGATGACTGGATGTGCCTAAAACGTACTCTAAGTACAAAACTCAGCACTTTACATAATAATTCAGCTTTTAGCTAACTAATAAAGTGCCAAAATATGAGAAAAAAAATAACGCTAGACACTTTCCAAAGTGTCAGGAATAAGCTGTGTCACTAAAGAAAGTAATAACGACACTTTAAGCTTTGTTAAGCACTTTAACGGATTACTATCCAACCAAACAACCGGACTTTACCCGGAACATGAAAATATTGTTATTTTCATTACTTATCTTTTTCTGAGCCAGTTAGGGTCCCTGAACACCCTAACACCCATTATAACACGTGACACACAACTAACCAAGTTAATCTCTAAACTTAACTTAGTTAACCTAACTAAGTAACCAACTAATGATTGAAATCGAACCAAGGACCCCCCCCCCCCTCTTGACCGAAACCGTCCCCTTGGGGACATGCTTTGTACTTGCAAGATCTCCTAATCTAATCTTGTCTAATATCCTAAAGACACAAGAACCATTGGTTATTAGCACTTGAGTTTGTCTATAAGTTAAGAGATTAACACACTTGATCATTATCACTTAACAACTTCACACAAACACTCTCCCTCTCTTCTCTAGAGCTCTCGGCCGAACCCCCCTATAACCACCCACCCATTTTCGAGTTTGATCATCATCATTCCAAGCATCTACAAACATCAAGGGTCACGTATTAGGAAGCTTGGAGCAAGCGGAACGCGAAGGACCTCTTTCTTTGGCTTTTATCCACCTCATTTGCGCATAGATTCTTCCCTAGCCTTGAGCTAGAGGTATAATGCTTAAAACTCGTATTTGAACTATTCTAAAGTGGTTAAAAGGATTTGTATCGGCTAAATCTCGTTAAAATGCAAAATGATGCACAAAAGTTTACTAAAAACACAAGAATGGTGGTTAATAGCTTATATGTTGTGTAAATGATGTAGTATTTGAAATGCGTGATTATTTAGACCCGATCTATGTTGTGGTAGCTCGAATCATCGTTTAACCCGGTGTAGTCATGTTCTCGAATCATGACATAAGGCTATTTTAGAAGTAACAAGGGTTAAAAGGTGAAACTCTACCACACATGAAACATGAACTTGTGTAAAAATGTTTTACTTGTGTAAAGGTGTTTTAACTTGTACAATAGTGTTTAAAACTAGAGGATCTACGCATCTGCAAGTGGTATTTTCAAAAAAACCACGTATCAAAGAAATCATGTATTTTAAAGAAAGGGATCTTACAATAACAAGCATAATTTTTATAAACCACAAGTGTGTAAACACTTGTGAAATGAAAAGATCCGACAAAATAACCGTTTTTTGTAAAAGATGACGGGAGGTTGTAAAGATGGATTTTCTCTAAAAACGAGGTTTTTACAAGATCAAATTATATTATATGAAGATCTACTAAATTTAAGGGGATTTATACCACAGTTTTGGGAAAACTGCAAGTTCATGTAATTTTTGGCAATTTACACATATGTTGATTTGTTGATGCGATAAAAGTTGTTCTGATCAAATAAAGAAAATTGTTGAGTTGATTTGATAAAGAAAATGACACGCTTGAAAGCGTGGCCACCTCCAGTTACAGAGGAAACTCTGGCGAAATTTTTCTAAAAACCTAACACTTAGAACCATTTACACTACAAGTGTTAGAATTATTTTGACATGTTTTCGAAACATAAATTTCGCCATGACTTTATTTACTAAATATTCGGAGGTGGGATTTTCACAAAATTTAACGTGATAAATATATATATTTTTCACACACTGTTTATGATTATTTTGTGAAAATACATAAATATTATTTTTAGAGTAAAAATAATATTTACGAACGTTAACGAATCCAAAATAATACGAACGCTTTCACCATAAATATATATAAGTTACACCGGTAAGAATATTACCACTCGATTGTTAAAACGTAACTTACGCACTTACAGAAATATTTATGAACGCGTATTTTAACAACGTATTATTGGAGAAAAACTATGTGAAATGAAAATATAATATTTTTGAGAAAAATACTTATATTTTGGAATTGGAAAGGTATATATGTATTAAGTGAGACTTAATGGTTTAATTTGAACGCACATGTATTGAATCCCCCATCCTTGGGAAGGAGATTAACTACCAAGTATATACAGAACGTAAACACGAAATAGTTGTCTAACTATTTCCCAAAGACTTAAACTATAAAGCTAAGGCACGGCCGTCCGTCTAATAGAATTAGCACTTGTAGGTCGTCGCACAGCTTTCTGATTTGGAGTACTTGGTAGAGACGCACCGACTGTGAGTTCATGTCCCCCTTTTCTCTAACTGTTTTCAGTTTTCTTAACTGCGGGGGTGAAATACATATTACTTTGATTACAAGTACTTTATACACGGTATGTTAACGTAAGGAGGTTTACTACTTAGATCATGTGAATGGGTAGGCAGAAGGACCGAGGGACGTAAGCGGTAGATCTATCTGGGTGTAGCAAGCCCAACTCTAGGCCCAACAGAACGGACCTCTAAGAGGACCAACAGAACGGACCTTGAGTGACTTTGTGCCCGACGCATAAATCTGCTAGGTTGAGTCTTCCTACTTGCACTTCACACATACTAATGGCCTTGCAAACCATTGGTGATCTCTTTTCCTTACACTGCTACATACCAGGGAACTTTTATACTTACAAGTGTTTTACATACTCACTTACACATGAACTCGCTCAACATTATTGTTGATTTTTCAACTCACATGTATTTCAGGAAATTAACAGGATCTGGCACGGTATGACGTGTTTTCCCGCTGCATATTGGGTTCCAAGGTCATCCCAGTTTAGGAAATGTGACTCTTTCCTGGACAAGTCACAAATCTTAAACTGCGCTTATTTCATGTTACTGTTTATGTTGTTCAAGACAATGTTTTATGTTATGATGTTGTAAGTCTTTAAGACAATGGTATGTTACTCTGGTTTTAAAACTGAATCAAACGGATGATCTTGCATGATTTTATTTCATATAGCTTTGTTATGGTTAAGCTATGGTATTAAGAAGTCACACCAAAATTGACCACGCTTCCGCAAAGCCAGGGTGTGACAGCTTGGTATCAGAGCTCTGATCATAGCGAACTAGGATTCTTTCTCGAGTCTAGACTATGATCACTAGGGCTCTCACGAAAACATTTTTCTGCATACCACTTAAGTCCAGATCCAAAACTTTTTACAAACAAATGTTGAGCACATTTTATCATTTATAGGCTCAGTCTGGAAGGGCTGAGGCTCGGTCTGAGAGGCCGAGGCTCCGTCTGAGAGATCGAGGTAGTTGGCTAGTGGGACTAGGAAGAGTAGGCTCAGTTTGGAGACTGAGGCTCGGTGTTGGAGACCGAGGCTCGGTCTGAGGGATCGAGGTAGTTGGCTAGTGGGACTAGGAAGAGTAGGCTCAGTTTGGAGACTGAGGCTCGGTGTTGGAGACCGAGGCTCGATCTGAGAGGTCGAGGTAGTTGATAGAGCAGTCTAGGAGACTGGGAGGCTAGTGGGACTAGGAGAATTATGTGATATCTTACTTGGTGACTTATGTGATTATCTGATTGTATGACTGATTATTTGAGCATATTTGTGTTTATGTTACAGACTCATGGATTCCGCCGGTACTGGCGATTCGGACACTACTGGACCCATACCTATCGTATCTGATGACCTCACATCCTCCGAGCATGAGGTGTACACATCTGACTATACCAGTACTGACGAGGATGATTTCCAGCCCTTCGCACTACCCGATGGTGCTGATGAGCCTGCAGATGACCCTCCCGCTGAGTACCTACCTCTAGTAGAGATTCCGGCCCCTATACCCTTAGCCGTTTATCCAGCATATGATTTTCTACTTGACGCCGAGGCTGATGGCGATATTGACCTGTTTGAGGATGAGCCTTTTGAGGATGAGATCCAGGGCGAGGCCCTTCTTCCTGCGGACGATCTTCTGATGATCGCTGACGTTCCCGCTGAGGATTCGCCAGCACATTCTCCTGTCCCAGACTCTTTCGAGTCTGTGGCATCCGCACCTACTCACACATTGAGCGCACAGCACTTTGCGCATGATTCTGATCCTGACTAAGCATCCTCTGTTGCACCTTTTCCCAGCTTTGAGTTTGACCATGATGACATAGAGGATTCTGATCCTATCTTTTCCCCGGGATACGACCCAGATCATGATATCGAGTTTATACCTATGGATCAGCCCATGGAGGATCCAGCTGACCCAGTAGATCCTATTGACCCAGAGTTTGACTTCGAGATGGCTTTTGATCATCCCGAGCCTGTCGTCGCTCCTGAGCAGGCAGCCGCTCTAGACCCCATACTCGAGCATGACCTTGTACATGCTGACATCCCTATTGAGCCTGTTATAGCAGACCCGCCTATTGATGATCTCCCCATGGATGTTCCTTTGTTAGAGGGCGATCATGTCGTTGTTGATCCTGTCGTTCCTCTACCTGTTGTTGATATACCTGTTGACCATCCTGTTGAGCACATTGCACCTGTTCACCCTTTTGTTGCACCTGATCCCATTCCACTAGAGCCTGAGCATGCACTGTTCGCGGCACGCATGGATCCACCAGATGAGCATGCACAGCACGGTTGGATACCTGCTGATGAGGATGTTCCACCTTTTCCCCCTCAGATCCCTGATGCACGACATGTTGATTTTTCTTTTCAGGTTCCACAGTTTGTACCTCCAGCGAGGGCTGGAGAGGGTTCTTCAGCCCATCCCTTTGGGCATGTACCGATGTCTATCCCTTTCATGCCCCAGATGTCATCTGTTCCACCCTCTGTTGCTCCATTTCATATGGCACCATTTGATCCCACCAGAGAGCCATTCCTTTGGGCACCAGACTCTGGTATGCCACCTACTGACCCCTACCATTCTTTCCACAGGGGGTATACTATCGAGGACGTTTTGATGTCTTTTGTCGCCCAGCACGAGTCACACACGCAGCGCATCCAGGAGCTCGAGAGAGCTCAGCTGCCACCGTGTCCGTGCCATGGTCAGACACACTCTCCTCTGCAGCCATTTCGACCCTTACCTCCAGATTATGCTGCCCGTCTCTTTACACTAGAGCAGCAGGTTGCTTCTATCATCCGTACTCAGCGAGCCATGGAGGAGGACTGGCTCCAGTTACGTCGTTTATTTTACACCCACTTTCCCCCTCCTCCACCACCATCTGTATAGAGCTCATCAGTGCTGTTTGGGTAGACGAGGATGAGAAGACGGCGATTGCTTCTGACTGCACAGCATTTTTGGAGACTACATTATGATTCTGACTTTTGTTGACTTGTATTTGATGTTGTATGGACACTGATTTAGTTTTTGGGCTAGGGTGATGTAACCCTCAGTCGACTGATGTTGTATGACACTGTGATGTACTGATACACTTACTATGTGGTCTCGATATATGGCAATCGCAGTATTCTCATCATATTTGATTCGCTTGATTGCTTACTTGTATTTTTATGACATGGGATGTTGTGTGATTGGTATTTGTGATGTATTAATAACATGGGATGTTATGTGTTTTTACTATTATTATCGTTATATACGTACGCTACATTATGACCTGACTTACGTATTATAACATGGGAGCTTTACTATGGCCTGACCAACTTAAACCATCTTTTAGAAGATGCCGCCAAGACGTGAGACACGCATGCCTACTAATGAGGCAGAACTACAACAAGTCATTGCTGCTGCCATAGCACAGTATGCAGCTTCTCAGCCAGGAACGAGCGGAAGTATTAACCAAGGCAATAACAATCCACCTCACGGTAATACCTAGTCATTGAGACATACCGTGGCCTAATTGGATATCTCTAGCAAAGATGCTAATGCCATTCATATGTTATAACGTATGTGCAGGGTGCACCTACAAGCAGTTTCTAGACTGCAAACCGGTCAACTTCGATGGCACTGGAGGTGCTGTCGCCTTTGTTCGTTGGGCTGAGAAAACCGAATCTGTTCTTCGCATGAGCAAGTGCGCGCTGGATCAGCAAGTCACCTATATCTCAGGGCTATTCTTGGATGGAGCCCTCTCTTGGTGGAATCTGCAAGTATAGACACTAGGCGAAGCTGCTGCCTACGCGCTGACCTGGACCGAACTGAAAGAACTTATGCGCAAAAAGTACTATTCCCGCGCAGAAATCCAGCGGTTGGAGACCGAGTTCTGGCACTTGAAAATGGACGGTCCAAAGATAGCAGAGTACGTTCAAAGGTTCCATGACTTATCGCATGTGGTACCCTACATGGTCACTCCTGAGTTCAAAAGAATTGAACGTTTCATTTGGGGACTAGCTCCTCAAATCATAAGCATGGTAACCTCATCCAAGCCTGCGACCATTACTGAGGCGATTGATTTGAGCGTAGCTCTCACTGAGGAGGCTATTCGTTTGAACAAGTTTGATGAGATCAAGACGAAGAAGGCAGAGACTCATGTCGAGTCATCAGGAGGTAACAAACGGAAGTTCTCAAACTTCAAGCAGGGCGCCAGTGTGGCGGTTAGGAAAGGAGGATCAGACTCGCCAGCTCAGGTTACGGCTGGTAGAGGGAAGAAAGGAAAAGGATACATGGGCGCCCAGCCCAAATGCAACACCTGCCAGCGCCACCATTCTGGTCAGTGCGGGCTAAAAGTATGCGAAGCATGTGGGAAACGTGGCCACTCGAAGGACACTTGTTGGGCTAGTGTTGGCCGGGGAGGCCAGGGAGGATTTGGGAACAGGAGTAATAATCGTGATGGAAATCGCCCACAAGGAAACTATGGAAGTAACGAAAATCGAGGCAACAATGCTAACCAAGCGGGCGCCGTGAATCGTAATCAGAGGAATGATCAAGCTGGAGGAAACGGGCAAAGACTTGGGTGTTTTAACTACGGTGATATCGGGCATTTTAAGAAGAACTGCCCAGACTTAAACCAAGCCCGTGGAAGAGTGTTCCAACTCGAAGCAAGGGAAGCGCGCCAGGATCCCAATGTTGTTACTGGTACGTTCCCTATCAATCAACGCTATGCATCCGTTTTATTTGATACTGGTGCCGATTATAGCTTCGTGTCGTTAGAATTTAAGAATATGCTTGGGTTAGCCGCTAATAAGTTAGATATTCCCTACTCAATCGAATTAGCTAATGGGAAGTTAGTAGAAGCTAATGAAGTTATCAGAGGTTGTGTGATCGAATTAGGAGAACGTGAGTTTGCTCTGGATCTGCTACCAGTCCAGTTGGGAAGCTTCGACGTGGTAGTAGGAATGGATTGGTTATCAGGCAACAAGGCTGAGATAGTTTGTCACGAAAAGGTTGTTCGTATCCCAACCGATGATGGTGAGACCATTGTTGTTCATGGAGAGAAGCGTGAGACGCCGTTGAGGATTATTAGCTGCTTGAAAGCAAGGAAGTGTTTGCAGAAAGGATGTGTTGCCTTCCTGGCACACATTGTGGATAAGAAAGCTGCTGAACCGAGAATCGAAGACATCCCTGTCGTGAGGGAATATCCAGAGGTCTTCCCAGAAGACTTTCCTGGACTGCCACCACAGAGGCAAGTAGAGTTTCACATCGACTTAGTTCCAGGCGCCGCGCCTGTGGCTAAGGCACCATACAGACTTGCTCCGTCTGAGATGCAGGAACTATCAACACAACTTCAAGAGTTGTTAGACAAGGGTTTTATCCGACCTAGCTTCTCGCCTTGGGGAGCTCCGGTCCTGTTTGTCAAGAAGAAGGACGGTAGTTTCCGTATGTGTATTGACTACCGGGAATTGAACAAGCTAACGATCAAGAATAGATATCCTCTGCCAAGAATTGATGATCTGTTTGACCAACTGCAAGGTTCAAGCTTTTATTCAAAGATCGATCTTCGATCTGGATACCATCAGTTAAGGATACAAGAGGAAAGTATCCCAAAGACAGCCTTCAGAACTCGTTATGGGCACTACGAGTTCCTAGTTATGCCGTTTGGTTTGACAAACGCACCTGCAGTCTTTATGGATTTGATGAATAGAGTTTGCAAACCGTACTTGGATAAGTTCGTGATTGTATTCATCGACGACATTTTAATTTATTCAAAGACGAAGGCTGAACACGAGCAGCATCTTAGAGCCATTCTAGAGCTGCTGAAGAAGGAACAGCTGTATGCCAAACTCTCTAAGTGCGAGTTTTGGCTACGAGAGGTGCAATTCCTTGGGCACGTGGTAAATGGAGATGGAATCCACGTGGATCCAACCAAGATCGAGGTGATCAAGGATTGGGAAACGCCAAAGACGCCAACCGAGATTCGGCAATTCTTGGGTTTGGCTGGCTATTATCGAAGATTCATTGAGAATTTTTCAAAGATCGCTCAACCATTGACGCTGCTCACCCAGAAAGATAAGAAGTTTGATTGGGAAATCAAACAGGAGGAAGCCTTCCAGATACTGAAGGATAAGCTTTGTAATGCGCCAATTTTAGCTCTACCAGAAGGTACTGATGATTTTGTGGTATACTGCAACGCATCGCGTCAAGGATTGGGTTGCGTGTTGATGCAACGCCAAAAGGTTATTGCTTACGCATCGCGTCAATTGAAAGTGCACGAAAAGAACTATACCACACACGATTTGGAGCTCGGCGCAGTGGTTTTTGCTTTAAAGATCTGGAGACACTACCTTTATGGTACGAAGTGTACAATCTTTACAGATCACAAGAGCCTACAGCATATATTCAACCAGAAGGAGTTGAATATGAGGCAAAGACGATGGGTTGAATTGTTGAACGACTACGACTGCGAGATAAAGTATCATCCAGGGAAGGCGAATGTGGTCGCCGATGCCCTAAGTCGTAAAGAGAGAATCAAGCCCATAAGGGTTAGAGCTCTAGAAATGATTATACGAACTGATCTTTCCTTGCGCATTCATGCCGCACAAAAGGAAGCTCTCAAGGAAAGGAATCTTGAAGAAGAATATCTCCGTGGGATGGAGAAGCTTTTGGTACCAAACGAGGAAGGAACGTTATGCTTCGAGAAAAGGATTTGGGTTCCTCTGTTTGGTGGTTTAAGGGAAGTTATTTTTGATGAAGCTCACAAATCACGGTACTCTATACATCCAGGAGCGGATAAGATGTACCAGGATCTCAAAGATTATTATTGGTGGCCTAGGATGAAAGGCGATGTTGCTGTTTATGTGAGCAAATGTTTAACATGCGCTAAGGTTAAAGCGGAATACCAGAAGCCTTCAGGGCTGCTGCAACAACCTGAGATTCCCAAGTGGAAATGGGAACAAATCTCAATGGATTTTGTTACAAAATTGCCAAGAACGCCAAGAGGCCATGATATGATTTGGGTAATAGTTGACCGCCTAACGAAGTCAGCACACTTCTTACCTATCAGAGAGAAGGATAATACGAGCAAATTGGCTGAAATTTACATGAGAGAAATCGTCGCGTGCCATGGGGTGCCTCTCTCGATCATCTTTGATAGAGACGGAAGGTTTGTGTCAAGGATATGGCAATCCTTCCAAGAAGCCTTTGGCTCACAATTGAATCTGAGCACTGCGTTTCATCCGCAAACTGACGGCCAGAGCGAGCGAACGATACAGACTTTGGAAGACATGCTGAGAGCGTGTGTTATGGATTTGGGCGGTAGCTGGGACAAACATTTACCTTTGGTCGAATTTTCATACAACAACAGCTACCACACCAGTATTGGTGTCGCGCCATTTGAAGCCCTTTACGGACGCAAGTGCCGATCACCCTTATGTTGGCCTGACGCAGGTGATAGACAGCTTGCTGGTCCCGAAATCGTCCAAGAGACGACAGACAAGATCGCGCAAATTCTTAAACGCATCGAAGCAGCTCGCCACAGACAAAAGGCCTATGCGGATCCAAACCGGAAACATGTGGAATTCCAAGTTGGAGAAATGGTGTTATTGAAAGTATCACCCTGGAAGGGGGTGGCACGCTTTGGGAAGCGTGGGAAGTTAAATCCGCGCTACATTGGTCCCTTCAGAATTCTGGAAAGAATAGGACTAGTAGCATACAAGTTGGACCTACCTGCTGAACTGAATGGTGTTCACGATACATTTCACGTATCCAATCTAAAGAAAAGTCCAACTCAAGTCACCGTTGCCATTCCCACCGACGAGATTCATGTTGACGACACGCTCCACTTCGTTGAAGAACCGGTCGAGGTTACGGATTGGAAAGTGAACAAGACCCGCCGGAGCAGTGTCAAACTCGTCAAAGTTCGTTGGAATGCCAGACATGGTCCTGAGTTCACCTGGGAGCGTGAGGACCGGATGAAAGAGAAATACCCCCACCTTTTTCCTAAGAACACTGCATCTACAAGCAGGACTTAAATTTCGGGACGAAATTTATTTAACGGGGGGAGAATGTGACAACCCTCACTAAACCAGGTATCTGTACGACTTAGTTATTGATTAATTACTGCTTAATTACTGTGCTTGTTTGAACTAGCTGATGAACTGCTACTTGATATCTGATACATGTACTTACTTGCATCATACTTTACTTATCGTCACTACATTACTTACATACAGAACCCTAGTGACAACCATGATGCACAAAAAGCACAGTAGCACAATAACGGATAACCTATTGAACATGCTGATATAACCAGCATCAGGCAAACACTGCCTCCAAGGCCTATAAGAGCCTGAGATATTTTGCTACACTAGTAGTGAGTGTAGGGATACAAGGGTTGTGGAACTGCGTCTCTAGGAATAAATCACGATGACTGGATGTGCCTAAAACGTACTCTAAGTACAAAACTCAGCACTTTACATAATAATTCAGCTTTTAGCTAACTAATAAAGTGCCAAAATATGAGAAAAAAAATAACGCTAGACACTTTCCAAAGTGTCAGGAATAAGCTGTGTCACTAAAGAAAGTAATAACGACACTTTAAGCTTTGTTAAGCACTTTAACGGATTACTATCCAACCAAACAACCGGACTTTACCCGGAACATGAAAATATTGTTATTTTCATTACTTATCTTTTTCTGAGCCAGTTAGGGTCCCTGAACACCCTAACACCCATTATAACGCGTGACACACAACTAACGAAGTTAATCTCTAAACTTAACTTAGTTAACCTAACTAAGTAACCAACTAATGATTGAAATCGAACCAAGGACCCCCCCCCCCTCTTGACCGAAACCGTTCCCTTGGGGACATGCTTTGTACTTGCAAGATCTCCTAATCTAATCTTGTCTAATATCCTAAAGACACAAGAACCATTGGTTATTAGCACTTGAGTTTGTCTATAAGTTAAGAGATTAACACACTTGATCATTATCACTTAACAACTTCACACAAACACTCCCCCTCTCTTCTCTAGAGCTCTCGGCCGAACCCCCCTATAACCACCCACCCATTTTCGAGTTTGATCATCATCATTCCAAGCATCTACAAACATCAAGGGTCACGTATTAGGAAGCTTGGAGCAAGCGGAACGCGAAGGACCTCTTTCTTTGGCTTTTATCCACCTCATTTGCGCATAGATTCTTCCCTAGCCTTGAGCTAGAGGTATAATGCTTAAAACTCGTATTTGAACTATTCTAAAGTGGTTAAAAGGATTTGTATCGGCTAAATCTCGTTAAAATGCAAAATGATGCACAAAAGTTTACTAAAAACACAAGAATGGTGGTTAATAGCTTATATGTTGTGTAAATGATGTAGTATTTGAAATGCGTGATTATTTAGACCCGATCTATGTTGTGGTAGCTCGAATCATCGTTTAACCCGGTGTAGTCATGTTCTCGAATCATGACATAAGGCTATTTTAGAAGTAACAAGGGTTAAAAGGTGAAACTCTACCACACATGAAACATGAACTTGTGTAAAAATGTTTTACTTGTGTAAAGGTGTTTTAACTTGTACAATAGTGTTTAAAACTAGCGGATCTACGCATCTGCAAGTGGTATTTTCAAAAAAACCACGTATCAAAGAAATCATGTATTTTAAAGAAAGGGATCTTACAATAACAAGCATAATTTTTATAAACCACAAGTGTGTAAACACTTGTGAAATGAAAAGATCCGACAAAATAACCGTTTTTGTAAAAGATGACGGGAGGTTGTAAAGATGGATTTTCTCTAAAAACGAGGTTTTTACAAGATCAAATTATATTATATGAAGATCTACTAAATTTAAGGGGATTTATACCACAGTTTTGGGAAAACTGCAAGTTCATGTAATTTTTGGCAATTTACACATATGTTGATTTGTTGATGCGATAAAAGTTGTTCTGATCAAATAAAGAAAATTGTTGAGTTGATTTGATAAAGAAAATGATACGCTTGAAAGCGTGGCCACCTCCAGTTACAGAGGAAACTCTGGCGAAATTTTTCTAAAAACCTAACACTTAGAACCATTTACACTACAAGTGTTAGAATTATTTTGACATGTTTTCGAAACATAATTTCGCCATGACTTTATTTACTAAATATTCGGAGGTGGGATTTTCACAAAATTTAACGTGATAAATATATATATTTTTCACACACTGTTTATGATTATTTTGTGAAAATACATAAATATTATTTTTAGAGTAAAAATAATATTTACGAACGTTAACGAATCCAAAATAATACGAACGCTTTCACCATAAATATATATAAGTTACACCGGTAAGAATATTACCACTCGATTGTTAAAACGTAACTTACGCACTTACAGAAATATTTATGAACGCGTATTTTAACAACGTATTATTGGAGAAAAACTATGTGAAATGAAAATATAATATTTTTGAGAAAAATACTTATATTTTGGAATTGGAAAGGTATATATGTA
Source organism: Helianthus tuberosus (assembly GCA_030545235.1). Lineage (NCBI taxonomy): Eukaryota > Viridiplantae > Streptophyta > Magnoliopsida > Asterales > Asteraceae > Helianthus > Helianthus tuberosus. The sequence goes on along the minus strand of CM060401.1, from coordinate 108,025,997 downwards.
TTAAGTGAGACTTAATGGTTTAATTTGAACGCACATGTATTGAATCCCCCATCCTTGGGAAGGAGATTAACTACCAAGTATATACAGAACGTAAACACGAAATAGTTGTCTAACTATTTCCCAAAGACTTAAACTATAAAGCTAAGGCACGGCCGTCCGTCTAATAGAATTAGCACTTGTAGGTCGTCGCACAGCTTTCTGATTTGGAGTACTTGGTAGAGACGCACCGACTGTGAGTTCATGTCCCCCTTTTCTCTAACTGTTTTCAGTTTTCTTAACTGCGGGGGTGAAATACATGTTACTTTGATTACAAGTACTTTATACACGGTATGTTAACGTAAGGAGGTTTACTACTTAGATCATGTGAATGGGTAGGCAGAAGGACCGAGGGACGTAAGCGGTAGATCTATCTGAGTGTAGCGAGCCCAACTCTAGGCCCAACAGAACGGACCTCTAAGAGGACCAACAGAACGGACCTTGAGTGACTTTGTGCCCGACGCATAAATCTGCTAGGTTGAGTCTTCCTACTTGCACTTCACACATACTAATGGCCTTGCAAACCATTGGTGATCTCTTTTCCTTACACTGCTACATACCAGGGAACTTTTATACTTACAAGTGTTTTACATACTCACTTACACATGAACTCGCTCAACATTATTGTTGATTTTTCAACTCACATGTATTTCAGGAAATTAACAGGATCTGGCACGGTATGACGTGTTTTCCCGCTGCATATTGGGTTCCAAGGTCATCCCAGTTTAGGAAATGTGACTCTTTCCTGGACAAGTCACAAATCTTAAACTGCGCTTATTTCATGTTACTGTTTATGTTGTTCAAGACAATGTTTTATGTTATGATGTTGTAAGTCTTTAAGACAATGGTATGTTACTCTGGTTTTAAAACTGAATCAAACGGATGATCTTGCATGATTTTATTTCATATAGCTTTGTTATGGTTAAGCTATGGTATTAAGAAGTCACACCAAAATTGACCACGCTTCCGCAAAGCCAGGGTGTGACATTTACATCTTCCTACATACATGCTATAACACATCCCACATTTATTTCCTTACATGCAATTCTTTTATTCTGGTTACTTATTTTGTCAACCTTTGAAGTTTGACTTTTCAAGGTCAAACCGACATTTCTTACTTATCGTAGATATATTGAGATACACATTCGTACTTCTTTCCCTTCATGCCTACTTGCAGAGATATACATTACATCATTTTGGTATTCTTAACAAAACTTACCCTTCTCATTCATACTTAAATTATTGTCCGGGTCGTAGCCCGTCATTCACTATGACTCCTAAGAGTCGATTACTAACACATCTAACACATAATTTGTTTAAAACTTCTTTGTTTCGTCTAAACTTTAGGTTTGTGTGCCAATTACGATTATTCTTTTGTTCATTTGCTTTAGATTTACTTATATGACTCGTTTGATGCGACCGTGGTCAAACTATCGACGCATCCTGAGGTGGGTTAATTTCATCCTTTTTATGTTTTAAATCCTTCCCGTGAATTCAAACGTAACATACATACCCTTCATTCCTTCTATGTTTGAATCCGTCTAGCGGTTTCAAACATATCATTCATACCTTTCATTCCTTACATGTGTTGAATCCGTCTCGCGGGTTCAAACAGGTCATTCATACTTCATTCCTTTCATGCTTCGAATCCATCTCGCGGATTCTATCACATCATTCATACTTTCATTCCTGAAAGTCTTACATTTCTCTTCACCCTCATGTCTACCTACTGCCTAATTCTAACGGACATACCTGTAACAATTGTCACGGTCTCATGAACGTCATATGTTTCTTGTGTACTGGCCAGGTACACAATCCACATATTAGTTTCGTGTCTTCGTGTAATCGCCACCTTATGTCCGAAGAATTAAGTTTCGGCACATGTAACATTTTCAAAACTTCTTTACCATGTCATTATTATATTTCATTTAAAATTTTCTTTCACTTGCTAGATTATACCATTACATGCGCCCACATGTTAAATTTACGTACCTGGGTCAATTTGTCTTATTACATGCCTCGATGCCGGTCCTAGACCACATTCACGGATCATCCTTTCCAAGCAATTATGCTTACCTTACACATAACATACTGTTAGTTTTCTTCAAATACATACTTAAGCACATACTTACCTTTACTTCTACCCTTAGATCTTGATCGAGTCTCGGATTGTACGGGTTCTTTGTCACAAGAGCACACAGGTTTGAGTTCAAGTATTTATCTCCTCATACTTGATTTCACTCAAACCATGGCTCTGATACCAACTTGTAAGACCCTAATCATGATTTGACCCAAAACGACGCAGCGGAAAATGAACCGTAAAATTTCTTTCTTTTAACTACTCTATCATACTTTAATACCGTTTAGGTCAACCCTTTTAACATAAATACATCATTCATCATTTATTTAATGTAACTATGTTAACATATAATTACAAACAACGTGACCACTTTCCCGTACAATCCATGATCTTGAACTCGAACCTTGTTCTCTTGTCCATCATGAATATACGACTAACCTGCGGTCACCATATATAACCAACACGTTAGTACATGGTAACATCATATATAATTTAATACATACACTTAAAAGGCTATATCACATTCTAACTACGTAAGGTATTCCATTGAAACATCCTCTCAATTTTATTTACTCGAGTCCGACATCAATTCCTCGAGAGTCCGGCATTCCCATAACTACACTCCACTTATTTCATTCTCAATAGTAACATGATTAGGAATACGTAATCTCAAACATATTGAAACCCCACATTTTTACATATACGTATAACAGTGATCTACAATCATTAGATTACAACACGTGTATACACTTTCATATATCTAAGTACATTCATACGTATCCCATTCATATGTACGTACATATAAGTTCACATTCACTTATTTGTAAGTTGAGTCTTGTGTACAATCATATCAACACAAATCAATGCAATTACAAATAACATAACCGACTAACTTCCAACAAACATGATGAACATTCCATTAACATGATGAACATTCCATTAACATGATAAACATTCCATTAACACGATGAACATTCAGCAACATAATGAACATTCCATTAACACAATGAACATTCAGCAACATAATGAACATTCTATTAACACGATGAACATTCAGCAACATAATGAACATTCTATTAACACGATGAACATTCAGCAACATAATGAACATTCCATTAACACGATGAACATTCAGCAACTTAATGAACATTCTATTAACACGATGAACATTCAGAAACATAATGAACATTCCATTAACACGATGAACATTCAACAACATAATGAACATTCTACTAACACGATGAACATTCAGCAACATAATGAACATTCCATTAATACGATGAACATTCAGCAACATAATGAACATTCCATTAACACGATGAACATTCAGCAACATAATGAACATTCTACTAACACGATGAACATTCAGAAACATAATGAACATTCCATTAACACGATGAACATTCGGCAACATAATGAACATTCCATTAATTCGATAAACATTCAGCAACATAATGAACATTCTATTAACACGATGAACATTCAGAAACATAATGAACATTCCATTAACACGATGAACATTCAGCAACATAATGAGCATTCTATTAACACGATGAACATTCAGAAACATAATGAACATTCCATTAACACGATGAACATTCAGCAACATAATGAACATTCTATTAACACGATGAACATTCAGAAACATAATGAGCATTCCATTAACACGATGAACATTTAGCAACATAATGAACATTCTATTAACACGATTAGACTATCATCTTAATTTACATTAAGGATAGACGAAGTTCATATGAACTTACCTTGGTACTTACCCTTTCCCGTAAATTCTTACATGGTTTCCTATATACAACATACCAAACTTCATTTATAAATAAGAAGTGATTCCGGAAATCACTTACCTTAAGTGTCTGTATTCGCATCCGTTTCCTCACTTCCTTTTGACCCGTTAGCCTTCCATGCTTGCATCCATCTTGACATGATCCCTATACTTTCATGTCATCGCATTCACATTCTTGTTAGCATGCATGATTGTACATATTAACGATCATATCAAATTCATGTTTCACATTTGACTTTCATTAGTTAATTCCAACAAGCATAAGGCATATTTCCACAAGTCAATCTTTTCAAACTCATATAATTCATCACGTCATCACATATAACACATATGGGTAAAACATGCATCATATGACTTTCTATAATATTACAATTGTGACAAAAAGTCTAACATTGCTAGTTATGGGCAGTTGACTTTCAGAAAGTCAACGATTTATCATATGAACTTTCGACTTAACCTCATACATCTATGTCATTATAGTAGACTATACTAATGACACTATATACATTTCATACTCACGATGCAATAAGCATACAACCACATGATCATCTAGTTATATGTACACACCAAACATATTCAATTCCGTTCATTCTAGTAACATAATTCTACAACTAACACCATGACCTATGCTTAACAACCCAACATCATTCTAACTTCATCCTGTTCTAATGATCTCATATGCTTCACATTTGAAGTACTTTTAGTTATCAATTTTGATTAAACAATTATTCAAACATGTAGTAAACATCATACCACTCCAACATAGAGTACAATATTCTAATGCATACTTTTACCAAATAACATGGCCAACCAAATCCTACATGAATTCCATCTAAAAATAGATTTCTCGTGTTTATTTATCATCGAATACATCATATCCCCATATTATACGATTTCATCCATTACTTGCATACCATTTCATCTATTAATCTCACCTAGGCATTTCATCAAACACTTGGTGTGCATGCCACAATTTATGCATAATGTACAAGTGTTTCATGCTTTACTTCCTACTTCATGCTTTCATTCATCAATTAACACAAAAACATCAACAAATTCATATCACATTCAATCTACGTAACAAGAACGCATTACATACAACATAGCACAACAAGATTTGAACAAGGATTGGACATGGGTGACACACCCATGTCACCATGTTCACCACTAGAAGTGGGCTTCACCTCCAAACATCGAATTACCCCAAACCACGCATAATCCATGTCCTATATGATGATTCTAACACATACTCATACTCAAATTCATACAATTTCGCGATTTCTAACATAACCCACTTCGTGCATAATCACCAATCTAAATTTTAAGACATACCTTATGATCCCCTTGTAAAGGTGATCATTAATCCATGTTCGGTTGTGAATTTAAGCCTTGACTCACCCTTCAATTTGATGGTTTTAGTTGAGTTAGGGTTTTGGCTCTTTGGAGCTCCTGAACGTTCAAGAACACACACGAAGTGTATGTTTGTGTGTGGTGATATTTCATTTTAATAACCCAACTTCCATTTTGTTCCATTTAGCCCCTCGTGTTTGTCACTTAACATTATTTGCACTACTTTCGTCATTTAATACTTTTAACCACACACTTAACTAGTTTAAATAACCTAGTTATTTATTTCATGCTTAGTCATATAGGAACATACGGCAAATATAAACATTCGGGTTTTGGGGTGTTACACAAACGGTCCATGAAATAAAATATCCCAAAGTCTCTCAATTCAAGCTCAGGTTTAATGTGACACGGTAATTCTTTACCCATCAAGCCTTGTGTAACACAAGTACGTTGAGCTTGAAAGATGCGGGTTTGAATATCAGATCGAACTCAAACACAATGAAGCTTGACTCTTTCTTTTTGACTTAGTGCATCGGCTACGACATTCGCCTTACCAGGATGGTAGCGAATCTCGCAGTCGTAGTCATTTAGAAGTTCCACCCAACGTCGTTGTCTCATGTTTAGTTCTTTCTGATTGAAGATGTGTTGGAGACTTTTGTGGTCAGTGAAAACCACACATTTTGTTCCGTAAAGGTAGTGTCTCCAAATCTTGAGAGCAAATACCACAGCGCCCAACTCAAGATCATGAGTCATGTAGTTTTTCTCATGGATTTTCAATTGTCTTGACGCGTAGGCTATAACTTTGTTTCTCTGCATGAGAACCCAACCAAGGCCTAGATTCAATGCGTCACAATATACGACAAAGTCGTCGTTTCCCTCAGGTAAAGACAACACAGGAGCATTGCAGAGTTTATGCTTCAAGGTCTGAAAAGCTTCTTCTTGTTTGGGTCCCCATTCAAAAGGTTTATTCTTTTGAGTTAAGGCTGTGAGAGGAACCGCAATCTTGGAGAAGTTTGCAATAAAGCGGCGGTAATAACCCGCGAGACCCAGAAATGAACGAACCTCGGTAGGAGTAATTGGTGTATCCCAATCCTTAATCGCACTGATTTTGGCGGGATCTACATGTATACCTTGTTCGTTAACAATATATCCCAAAAATTGAAGTTCCCTAAGCCAAAATTCACACTTGGAGAATTTAGCGAAAAGTTGTTCCTTCTTTAGGAGTTCCATTGTTAGACGGAGATGTTGTTCGTGGTCAGCTCGTGTCTTGGAATAAATCAAGATGTCATCAATGAAGATAATGATGAACTTATCTAAATAAGGCTTACAAACCCTATTCATTAAGTTCATGAAGACGGCAGGAGCATTCGTTAAACTGAAAGGCATAACAGTAAACTCATAGTGGCCGTATCGTGTGCGGAAAGAAGTCTTGGGAATATCTTCTTCGGATGCGCGAAGCTGATGATACCCAGAACGTAGATCAATCTTCGAAAAGCAGGTAGCACCCTGAAGCTGATCAAAGAGATCATCAATGCGAGGTAGGGGATATCGATTTTTGATGGTGAGTTTGTTAAGCTCACGGTAATCGATACACATTCGAAAAGATCCATCCTTCTTCTTTACAAATAGGACAGGTGCGCCCCAAGGGGAAAAGCTCGGACGAATAAATCCTTTATCTGATAACTCCTGCAGCTGCTTCGACAACTCTTACATCTCAGACGGTGCAAGACGGTATGGAGATTTAGCAATCGGGTTAGCACCAGGTACAAGGTCAATACGGAACTCGATTTGACGCGTTGGGGGTAAACCAAGTAAGTCTTCAGGAAAAACCTCAGGATAATCTCGAATGACAGGGATGTCTTGAACAGTTTTACCCTTGTCTTTCTCCTCTACGACACGTGCCAAAAAAGCCAGATAATTCTTTCATAGATATCTATGGGCTTGGGTGCTTGTCATCAGTTTAAGGCTACTAGCGGGTTTCGCTCCACGAACCTCTAAGGTTTCACCAGACAAAAGAGGTACACGAATAATGTTGTCAAAACAAACCACTTCTGCACGGTGTTGGGTCAACCAATCCATCCCTACTATAACGTCGAAACTCCCAAGTTGCATTGGCATGAGGTCAAGGATTTTCCTAGTTTTGTTCTAGGCTTTGCAAGCAAAGGTTCAAAAGCTAGGGATACAAAACTCTTGTCGGCACCCGAATCAAAAAGAATAGAAGCAAGTTGGTTGTTAACATAGAACATACCGTTCACCACCTCATTGTCGGCACGCGCTTCATTGGCATTGATGTTGTATGCTCGTCCACGAGTCGGGTTCGCATTAGCCAACTTTGGGCACTTGTTCCTGTAGTGAGTCAAATCTCCACAATTGTAGCAAGACCCAGGCTGAAAAGGAGGTCGTGCAGGATTTGCTGGCTGTTGAGCAGGGTTTTGTGCCGCTTGATTCGGAGCAGGAGGAGAGCGACATGTGTTAGCCAAATGGCCATATCTTCCACAGTTGTTGCAAAGAAGACACTGAAGATGTGGTTGGTGATGACAATTGCACTTGTTACAAAGAGGTGCAGCACCAACAAACTGTTTCTTGGCAGGTGGTTGTGCTGGCTGGGTAGGAGCAGCTTGATTGGCCTGTGCAACAACGGCAAAATTCTTGGAAGCCTGACGCTTCCTAGATTTCTTCGAGGTTTCAACTTTCTTTCCCTTCTTCTTCTCTGTCTTGTCAGATGGTTTCTTGTCACCCTTGCAGTGGAGTTTACCCTTCTTGACTTGAGACTCGGTCAAGGTCGCAGCTAGCTCAATGGCTTGTCTCGCCGTGGTAGGGTTGCTGCCGGTGACAATATCCTGAACGAGATCAGGAAGACCATCTATGTACTTCTCAATCGCCTTGTCCAAAGGCGTGACCATGGTGGGACACAGCAGGCTCAGTTCTTCGTATCGGTCTGTGTAGGCATGGTGCTCTCCACTATCTTGCTTGAGATCGTGGAATTCGTTTTCCAGTGCCCTCAGTTCAGGACGAGGACAAAACTCCTTCATCATAAGTGCACGAAGCTCTTCCCATGTTTGAGCCATTGCCACGTTGGCACCTCTGTCCCTCATCACACCATTCCACCAAGTAAGCGCCCTTTTCTGAAACACACTTGACGAAAACTCAACCTTTCGCTCATTCGGGCATTGAACGTGACGAAACGTACTCTCGAGACTCTCGAACCACTGTAGGAGCCCAGTTGCTCCTTCTGACCCAGAAAACTGAAGTGGTTTAGCCGAATTGAAAGTCTTAAAGTTGCACGGAACAGGTGCGTTGTTATTGTTGTTTGCTTGGTTTAACTGAGTTACTAGGTTCAGGAGTACAACAGTAATTTGCTGAGCGATCAAAGCTGCCATTTCAGCCTCTTGGGTTTGATTACGTCGAGGAGGCATCTAAAAGAAAAGGAACACAAGGAAATGTGTGAGATTGACATAAGACAATCAAAAGGAGTATTGAAAACATCGACAACACAAAGGAAGGTGGTCATTTGTCCATTACTTAAAACAAACAAACAACACAGTGACTAATCAAAGTAAATAGGTCTACATAATGCATAATGAAGACATGCTTTAGCCTATAAGTGGACACTCACCCCAAGAGTTCCCAGGTAAGAGTGACTGGTCCGATTATGTGGATTTGTACGAACACTTTAGCCTTAGACAGAAAACTCAGGGTACAGGCACCCACCCTTCCGGATTGCACGTGTTCACATTATTAAGACCCAAACTTTGACGAGATTTGAAAACTTTAAAGGCATGAAGCCAAAAAACAAATCATCTAAGGATAGATGATTGATTTTCAAATGGAATTGAGATTTGTGTACTTGTTTTGGTAATCACCTAAGGATAGGTGATAGTATTGTTTTAAGATCTAAACACAAGGTAACTTGTGTTAGGGTCCTAGAAAGGTTATAGTCTAGGTTAAAATTTTACTAATAACTTAATTCCATATAACCATGAGCTCTGATACCAACTCTTCTGTCACACCCCGACCGCGTAAAACAACGAAACCGCGGCGGAAACGTCGGGGAGTGTTGTAACAGAAGTATTGTTTCACAACACATGATAATTAAAGTTAAGTTTTACAAGTTTTAAATTATTACATTGTCTTAGTTCAATGAAACACATAGCATAAAAGATGATAACTTTCTTGATTTTAGATTGCTAAGGCCCAAGTTTCCCTAAGTGAAGCTTGCTCACATGAAATATTCGCTCCTGAAACATATGTGAAAGTAAATACGTCAGCATAAAAATGCCTGTGAGTAACATAGGTTTAGTGTTGAAGATTCATGACTTTGAATGTTAAAAGAAATGTTTAACGAAAAGTAGTCATGAACCCTATAAAATATTTTTTTTTTATAAAATCATATGAAAATCAAATGATATAAAAGAATGATGTATGGTAAAGTAAATAACCAAATGAAAATAATATGTATAAAATATGTTATGTCTTGTCTTTGTTGAAGTGGTTTAGATAACGCCACGATATGCAATACAAATAAAAGTACTTATGTATAGGAAGTACCAGCGGCGTATCCACCATGCTTTTATCATATTACACACGTCTCGTTACATAAATCACTTATTAATAACCATGAAATAATGTCTTGTTTAAATGTCAATGTCCAATGTCAAATGTCAAATGTCCAGTATAAACCATGTCTTGTATGGCGAATAAATAGTATTTACTCAAGTCAAATGTCTTATGTAATCAAGTGTTATGTACAAAACAAAGTCTTTGAATAAACCAAAGTTTAAAACAAAAGTTATGTTTTGAAAACCATTGCTTTTATTGATATGGACATTTATACGGTTTGTCTATCGCATACACTCAAGCCTTGAGACTGTCGGATAAACCCTTATCAGGATCAAGGTTTATAAAAAAAATGTATTCGGATTCTGTCATTCCCCTAACGAAATACCTAGAAAGCGGGAACGGGATTTGTCAAGTCCTATAGCGCTATTACATACTACCGAGCGGCGTGATCAATGTTAATGAATGTACTACTCCGTTAAACATACCAAATGTTTTTTTCAATGTAAGCATGTCATGAAAATGTCTTTGTAAAACCATGTAATAGGCATACTAAGTTAATATGCCAAGTAAAATGTCTTTGAAACCAAATGTTAGGTATACTAAGTCAATATACCATAAAAGTGTCTTTGAAATAATGTATTATATGTAATATATAACAAAAATGTATAATGTCATGAAAACAAAAAGTAAAATTATGCACATATGCTTCACCCCAAAACATTTGAAAACGTAAAATAGGGGAACTATGTACTCACCTTTGGGTGCGTTTTTATATGATAACACAATCCCTCAAATTGTTTATTTGTCCTAAATTAAATAAGAACGATTTAATAATCAAAAACTCACAAAAATACCTAAGTTTCTCCGATACTTAGAATTTTCATATAACTTTGAGATTTTTTCCAAAAGTTATTATTTTTGATTATGTTGGTGTGAATACATATGTATATATATATATATATGCGTTCACATATATATTTTAAAAACTTTGCGACTTGAACGATTTTATTGGTGACCCTCATCATGTTATAAGCAATATATCTACGATTTGCGCGTCGTAATATATATACTTATTGTGACATAAAATAAATATCGTAATACACATAATCTTGTCAAGTATTAACATGTCATCATACACATATTATAAAACACATAACACATTGTAACACATAAAATTTACCCATGAACAACCCATTATAGTGTACATTGAAAAACACGTATTTTAGCGATTCGGTAATGTCTTTGGGCGCCGGAAGTCACGTATGACTAACCAAACACCAAGTAAACTTAATATAAGTTAAAATACTTATTTTTATATCAAAAATATCAGTTTACTTACTGATCTGAAACAGTTTTAAAAAAATCCTCCGAAAAGCCGATTTTTAACCGTTTTACCGCATAGTTTTGCATCAAACGTTACCCTAACCATCCCAAATCGTAACGACTTGATATTTTAACATAACCAATGTTATTTACTGAATAAATTAGTGGTTATACTCATGATAGTGCAGGTCTCACATAAAGCACATAAATCATGCAAATTTCACATATTTTACCACTTTCTAAGCTACATGTACAACATGCAAAGCTATCAAACCTATGACAAAGTTTCATGCCATTATATTATACCAAATAAGGTTATTTTTAGTGTTTATAGTCTGTTCTAAAACATTTTTTTCATACAATCATTTTTTATCATTTCTTGAGCTTTAAATCAACATGTATTCTTATGTACAAGTGTCTAAAGCACACTATCATATCATCCTTATTTCATATGAATTTAAATGCATCAAACATGTGATTTATTCATGTTTATTTGCTGATTTAATTGAACATTCATCATATCATGCACAAATCATCAAACACTTGCATTTTAACTATCATTCAAGAACAAGCAACAACTTAAAAATTCTCAAATATGTCTAATAAATTTTTGGCCATTTACATGTCAAAATACTAACATTATTCCAAATTATAACTCATGATTCAATCACTCCTTTATATATCTAACATATTTGCACATAATCTTGTTCATGCAAGCAAACATCCTAAACAAGTATTTATCAAAAAAAATCAAACTCAACTCAAAACTCATACATATATATATATATATATACGGTAATATGCACACATATATACAATACCATTTTTATTTTTTGTATCAAGACCCATTTCTTTTTAGATTTTAAGTTTGTGAAAAATTCCAAGATTCAAGAGAAACTTCCAATCATCAAGAACAACCAAGAACCAAGTGTATGATTTAAACAAAAACTTTATACCTTCTAGACTCAAGTAAGTTTTTGGATGAGATTTTGATGATATGGAGCTTGAAATCACTTGAAAGCACCTTGGAAACTCCTTTGGATCTTCACACCAACTTGAAATTAGCTTGGAATGGGGCTTGATCTTCAAGAACAAAGTTGAAAAGATGATAATGGTGATGGTGGTGGGTGCTTACGGTTTTGGGAGAGAGAGAGTGAGGGAGATGGAGTGTAAGGGAGTGGAGTATTTATAGGCCAAGATCTCTAGTGAATCTTCATAGATCACAAAATCTTATAATATCTTGATGCAACCAAGAAAGATCAAATAGGATTATGCAAGATTTTGGAAATATTTTGGTGGGGTCACCCTTAATGTGACCGTGAATAATATAAGGAGGGGGGGTAAAGTGTAATTTTGAATGGTAAATGTAAGTAACTAGTTGGAGGTTAAGTGTAAAGTCTAGTGTTTTAATCCCAGTTTATGGCATTTTATATTATTTTTATTATTCTCTAAAAATAAACTCGCCAAAATATTACTGAAATAAATATCAGTTGCCGAGACTGGCTGCGTTGTCTGCGTTTCGCAGTATAAGCACTGTGTTGCGCAGTAACACGCGGTACACGCTTAAACTTGAAAAATAACGTTTTTAAGTGTTTTAATTTATTTTTCAACACGAGCATGATTAAAAATAAAATTTTAATCATAACAGAATATTTTTGGGATTTAAATATTATCCGGGCGGTCACCAACGTTCGTTTCACAGTTTTGTCGCCATTAGTTCTTAAGTTCGAATAAACATGTTTTTGCCATACCGAATCCTTCGAAACTTATTTCTAAGTTATTTAAAAGGGTATTTAGGGTATGTCTGGCTTATGCCACAGTTCCGGATTGTACGTCGTGTTAAACTGATTATGTTTACGTAACGGTTTATGATTTCACTTCCAGAACAGGTTTGAGAGTTCGGAATTGAACAATGGTTGAAAACGTACTAATGTCACAAATAATTAAACAAATATTGAAATTAAAACACCATATTTATTAAATACAAAGTTGTTCGGAACAGTACAAGGGTTAAAATACACAGATGTCACATTTGGGTCCCATGAGAGGGGTTGGTTCAATAGGTTCATAAAGCCGGTTTGATTGTGATTGTACCCGATAATACCGGATCCGTAGGGGGTGGGTCGAGTGGGAACCGGATAAACGGGTTGGCTAGGATTGGATGTTTGGTTTGTGTCTGCACTAGAACGCGGAGGAACAAACCCGCGGTTGTTGGAATGCATTGTATAAAAAACTAGATTTTTATAGAATAAAGATAGAGAGAAGATGGTGGTAGAGTGTGTAGGTTTTGCAAAAAAATGAGTTGACATAATTGATATATTGACACACCTTATGATCTCTACGTATACTATGGGCAACCAACTTTAAAAAGATTAACTGAACATAGTTGAAAGACTTCACATTATAAACATGTTTGTACTTAAGTACATGCCAAACTCATGGATAAACAAACAATATTCTTTACGTATCTTCCCTATATATCAACTTCTACAGAGTGAAGGAAAGAACTTGTAAGCTAATCCATTTCAATCATGGGACTTTTTCTCCTCCTACTCTTCACCCCGCTATTCACCGCCCTCCTCGTACCTATGTTGTTTATTTGCATCGTTACAATTTTTCTTCCTTTTATTCTTCCAGTTACTCTTCCTGTTAAACTCCTCCTCCTTGGCATTCTTGTTTTCTTGGTTCTTTTTCTTGGGCTCTTATAATGCTCATATAAACTCAATATTTCTGTACTACTCAATAAAATTATATATATTATTCCATAAATTAACGAATGTCCCGAAAAACATATGAGTGTTTTCCTTAAAGAGAAAGAATAGAACTTCTGTAGTTCCACAAGACTTTAACCTTGGTCATTTCATTACCGAAGACAATTAATGGTGTTGCTCAAGAGTTGTATTCAGTATTCTAACTTATCAAGCTTTAAATATTTATCTTAGTTGCCTATTATCCAAACACTTATGTATAAAGACTTGTTAGGTTGTTAAGGTCAAGTGGAAAATAAATCCGTCATTGTACAAAAAATTTATGTAACTAAATCTTGGGTTTCATTCCATATTCTGTACAAAGTTAATCCTCCCTGAGGAGTTTAATTATCTACAATTCATTTGTGGGTTGTCGATGTTAAATGCTTTTAGCTACTTGTTTTAGAGCAACAAATACATCATCCTTGTTGTTTGTATGAGATTATGGTTCCGGTCATTGATTCCATTATGTTTCAAAAGTTTCCTAAAATTGAAAATTGTAACGCTCATAGACTCATAGTCCACATAATCTATATCTATATCTATAAAATATAATAAATCAGATGAATTTGGGACACGTGTCATGTAATAGGCTATTGTTGGTGTAGTTTTGGATGGCTTTCTCTTATGAAGTTTTATTTTTGGAAAATATTTATGTGTTCATTCCATATCTTTTTTCTCAAGAATTGGTAACCCTAATTTTTTTTCTTTAGCCATTTCTATCCGTGGCTTCTAATGTTTCAAGAAAAACCCTAACCAAATCTGTTCTTCATTATCTTCTTCTAACAATTAATCCAAAGAAAGGTATGTTTATTTGGTTTTATTTCATTTGTATTTTTATTCTAATAACATTATTCTGATTTTTTTTATTTTTTGAGTTTTCTTCTCAACAACCTTACATAGTGAGTCTGTAAATATGAGTTATGTGTGTTTCATCCAGTCCTGTCGCATCAGACCTGTATAATAATTTGAGTATTCATCCAGGCGCTTCTTAATGTGAGGTTAAAAAGTTGTCTAGATAGCTAGCATTGAAGGTGATGATTTATAGATGAATTTGTTAAACTTTTAATTTTTGTTTATTTTGTTTGATTTAATCGGTTATGAACAACTGTTTTTTTATTGAATTTGAGTATCATCCCGATGTGTGTAGAGGAAGCAATTGTGGAGTTCAATTTCATTAAATTAACGAAGCTTATGATGTATGCTATCTCTCACTCTTTAACACTTTTTATTGAATTTTGATTTTCTAACTCCGATTTCATGAAAAAGAATCTTTTTTTTTTTTTTGTGTTTGTAAGGTTGATCGTCTATTCTAAAGCAATGATGGAGACAGGTGATAGTTTAATTTTTGGTTGCTTTGATGTACAGGTACTGTTGTTATTTTTATAATTGTATACATATAACTTTATACTTTTCTCTGTTAATACGTAGTTACGAGGCTCTAACCTGTTAGTATATATGCTTAAGAGTAGTAGGACTTGTTAAATCGGGTTGATGATTGTAAAGTGCTATTTGTTTTTATTCATGAATGCTAATAAAAATTGGGTTATTAAATCTACCTTGGCAAGAAAAGTGACAAAAAAAGACACGGTTGCAAGAGAACAAGCCTGATATAAAAGAGTTTTTAGCACCATAATCAAATGGAACAATGTTGTGGTAATATTTTAAAGCAGCAAAATGAATTAGCAGTAACAATAAATGGTACCCAGGTTCTAATAATTTGGTGGACATTCTGCAAAAAAATGTTGTTTTTGTATTATGTTTGAGTAGCTATAGATGGTCTCTTTATTTTACATTTGTTGTATATATAATTTAAATGGTCCAACCCCGTGAGTATTCACGGGGGATAACCTAGTGTGTATATACATTTAGAAAGGTCCTTAATGTCTTATCAAGTTTCTTATACAGCAGGTTGGAATGATCTTCTATCATCTTTAGATCTTTTTTATTGAACTGTTGAATTTTCTCGAGTACCATAATCAATGCAATTGTTGTCCGCAACTATTACCACCATCATCATCCCCACCATTCACCATTGCCCCTGTCTCCTGCAAGTGCATGACGCATAATAATAATAATTCATAAGCCAAATACAAATGCAGTTTGATTTTAAAAAAAAAAACCTAATTTACCTTTCCTTGACAATTTCAAGACATTCTTATTGCACAGTATGATTGTAAGTTTATTTCAACGTACACGATTATTTTGTACCCATATGTATCTATTATATGTAACACCCTGAAAACGAATTTGGTAATTAAACCAAGTTAATTGAAATGAGCGGGTAAAATATCGTTAGTGGTAAAAGTTAACCCGATAAACATTAGGATTTAATTAAATAAACCTAATGTTAAATAAAAGATAAATAAATGCATTTAGTAAATAAAGTTTATAAAAAGCCCAGGTTATCAAAACTTAAAATAAAACAGGTTATAACCTCCTTAAACTTACTAAATTAACTAGGAATGTTTAACCTAGTTGATAAGAGTCAATATTGGTGTAACTAAGTAGGTTGTGGCCTACTTAACAACTAACAAAACATGGAGGGACTAACTTTTCACATCTTAGATTTGTAAATATATAAAAAGAAAAGAAATTAAAACACATACACAAAAGTGTGTGTTTGTCGTGTATAGAGAGGGGAAGAAGACTCCTTCCAAAATCTCAAGAAAATATCAAAATTAAAGAAGGATTTATCATGGAATCGATGTAAGATCTCAAATTCGTGATCATCTAAGCTTACCAAGCATAAGGTATGTCGCAAAACTTGATTTAATGAATTTCATGTGAAGAGGAACTAGAAGGTGATAACCTTGAGTTCAATATTATTGTTAGTTTGGTGAAATTGATGATGTATGGATGTTTATAATCATCATACTTGCTAGAATATGTGAAATACTTAAACCATTTAGAGATTTAAGTATATACTCATACGTGTCATAAAGTGGGTTTTTGATATGATGAAATTGGTCTTGTTTTGATGTTCATGATCATTATACTTTCTTGCATGTGTGAGTTACTTGAACATATTAAGAGTTTGATTTAAGTGTTCATACATGTCATCAAATGAGTTTTTGACATGAAGATGAACTTATGATTAATTGGTAAAAAGGATGGATTAAAGTATAATAGCTGAAAGTTCATGTTAGGTTGATGTTAATAAGTGCAAAAACTTGTTGAATTCAAAGAAACATGGTGCTTTTATATGGAAAAGTTAGCTAATATAATAGCCTAAAAATTATGTCTGCCAAGTATATGATAAAATGACTAAATGAGTTTTATTGAACTTGTTAGTGCAAATATATGTCAATTGGCAATTTGACTTTTAAAAGTCAAATTGACCTATAAAAAGGACTGGATAAGAAAAATGATATAGCGGTCCATAAGAGGGATGTTCATGATATATGATGAATAATCTAACAATTTTGTGGATATTGTATTATAGTTTGACTCTTGACTAGCTAAGTGAAAGCTTGTAAAGGAATGGGTCAAACGAGTCAAAGGCATGGGAAAGCATGATCGAATACAAAGTAAGTACAAGTTACACCTCTTATAATAGGATCACTATATAATATATATGAAGTAGTTGTAAATTAACAATGACTTATTAAAGTTGAGACAGATGGTGTAGACCAAATGGGTCAAAATAGGTAAAATTATGTTAGATCACGTTTTGGTGATCAAATAAAGAATTTTAGAATTAGGACCCTAAGGTGTAAACCAAAACGGGTCAAACGAGTCAAAAATGAGCTTTTGGTGTTAACACTTGCTAACGCGGAACAAAAATAGGAGCGAGTAAAAATGAGTTGCTGGTGGTAATCATTTGCTGACGCGAACCAAAACGGGTCAAACGGGAAAAATGAGTTTTTGGTGTCAACACTTGCTGATGCGAACCAAAATGGCCGAGCAAGTAAAAATGAGTTTTTGGTGGTAAACCCTTACTGACGCGAACCAAAATGAGTGAAACAAGTAAAAATGAATTTTTGTGTAAACACTTGCTGACGCGAACTAAAACGGGTCAAACAAGTAAAAATGAGTCATTGTGTAAACAATTGCTGACGCGAACCAAAATGGGTCAAGCTAGTAAAAATGAGTTTTTTGTGGTAAACACTTATTGACGCGAACCAAAATGGGTCAAATGAGTAAAAATGAGTTTTAGGTACAAACACTTGCTGAAGCAAATCAAAATGGGACAAACGAGTAAAAATAGAATTTTGGGTGGTTAACCAACGAATTATACAAAAGAGACCCTGTAAACCATAACGGGTTAAATAAGTGAAAGGCAAGTAAATCACATGTTAGTGATTAAAAAAAGAAATATGAGAAGGAGACCCAATGGCATAAGCCATAACGGGTCAAATCGGTTAAAATTCGTGTTGAATCACATCATAGTAATAACCGATATAAGATTAGTTTGAAATGCAAAAAGGGTAAGCGAAGAACGGTCAAATGGACAACCAGGTCAAACGAATCGAATGGTGAAATCACCATTCGAATATGATAATTTCCTATCTATAATTTGACAAAAATAGTTTGAGTAAGCTTTTCATTATTCAATTTTGTTACAAATCTTGACTTATAGTTTTCATTTTCTACATCTAATATCCCCAAGAAAATATAATATGCCCCTCCACTTTTATTAAGGTTATTATTTAAACCTTACACTTTTTAGTTTTTTCACGTTGATTTTTATCGTTTCGACTTAGTTATTCTTTTTACTGTAATTGTTTTTTATGTTTCTATCTAAATCTTACGAGTTAATACGCTACGAGCGTGTGTGGTTCAACATTATTACGTTTATTTATTGTGGTTTCACGATTCTGTCGCAATGCGCGGGTCCTAAGTCAACTTAGTTGTTCTTTTATATGCTTTACATTTTGATTTAATTTTTGCGAGTTAACATGTCACAATGTGTCTACGTGATTCAATGTTGTTACGTCTACTTTTTTTATTTAATGGTCTCGCCGCAAAGCGCGGATCCTAAATACTAGTTAACTTCTGTTTGTTAAGTCTCATACTCATACTTACAGGTAAGCATAATGTATGGGCATGTATTGCCAAGAATTAGAAAGTAAGAATCGCAAGGTATTGATAACGGGTCAATGCTTTGACTCGCGCAAGGTATGTGTAATGGGTCAAACTCTCGGTAAGGATTTATGATTCGACTAGAGTTGGTTGATTCAGATTTGGGTAATATATTACCTCATGTGAGATATATCTAGTATTTGGGTAAAATGACCATCAGAGTCAAGAACATGTATATAATGCGAAATTACGGCTAAATGGGTTTTAAACTACTAAACTACCGAAAACTTTTATGTCCTTATGGATAATAAAACTAGATGAGATAATGAGTTAAATGCGCCCCTAGTATCTATTCAAACTTATAAAAGTTTTTCCGGTTTGAAAAAGGGCAAAATTTGACTAAAATGCCCTCGGATAATGGTTCGGCAAATTACCTCTAAGGTAGAGTTAAAAATGAGTTACTTGATAGAGTTGGTAATTATGGTACATAAGAAAATGAGAGTCATGAATTAGAATGCATAATGCCTCCTAACGGGTCGGTTGGGTAATTAACTTCAAACCGAAAGAGTGATTTAAAAAGAAAACATTGTTGGTGCATACGTCTGTCGACTTCGTCTTGTATCGAGTCTTGTATTAGAATTGTTAGATCAGGGCACGTAGTTCGAGAAAATCTGTCAAATTTGGGTTAGAGGTAATTTCGGACGGAATTACAAGTTGTAATTCCGCACGAAATCATCAAGTCATTACAAACGAAATCACTGATTTCGCTTGAAAGTGATTTCGTTTGGACTGGCTCAAGCGAAATCACCTCCACTATAAATACCCTAGTGCTGATTTCATTTGTAACGTTCATGTTTCCGGTACTGAAGTGCTGCCAACGTGTCTACTGATCTGTAAACGTGTTATTATCAATATACAAGACAATTAGAAGTGAATCAAGCTGTTTTTCAAGTCAATTCATTAGTTTCCGCCTCTTGAATTGATTAGAACTCTTCTGATAGACTCGTTTGGGTCACAAAACGATCCTACAAGTGGTATCAGAGCTCAGGAGGAAGAGTTCTTACCAAAACAGCCATAATTTCTGACTTCTACACCTTCTTTTACAAAATTCACAAGATTTTACGGTTAAAATGGATTGAATTTCATACATGTCATGCGAAACAGTGTTTTAAAGAATCCTTGAGAGAATTGGACTTGAATTTGATCTAAAATTGGAAAAATTCGTATTTTTGTTTGAAAAACAGATCGAACATGATGACGTCAGCACTATTTCGTACGGAATTACTTGCTTGATTTCACACGAAATTACCTGATTTCGCTCGAACTAGTTATTTTCGCTTCAGAGTGTAATTTTGTTTGAAAGTTCCACACGAAATTAGCTAATTTCGTTCCAAATTGGTATTTCGTTTGAAAGTGTACTATTTCACACGAAATCAGATTTCACACCAAAAGTGTTATTTCGCATCTAAGGGTATTCCGCTTCAAAAGTGATTTCATTTGAGAGTTTATTCCGTTTGAACTTGTATTTCGTGTGAAACTTATGTTTGTGAAACATTTTGAATCATGGAAGAGGAATTCTACAATGCGTTTGCTACACCAGTTGCACCAGTTACAGCTGCAGAAACATTGTACAATGAGAATGAGACAGGAACGTATCAGAAACCGCCAAAGCTCATGTACATTGAAGATTTTCAAGGATGGAAAAATCGATTTGAGAACTGGGTACAAGCTTATAAGTTTGACGCATGGTGTTCATTAGAGAAAGATTACGAGAAACCGAAAAATGAACGCGGGCTTGAAAAAGCGTTTTGTGACTTTTCAGAGAATGATAAATTGAAATATACTAGTGAAAAAATGATGATCAGTATTCTTCAACAAGCGATTAAAGAAGATATCTTTGTTTTGCTCCAACATGAGGGTACTGCTAGGTCGATTTGGACGACATTGATTCAAAAGTTTAAAGGAAGTGCAGATATGATCAAGAACAAAAAGGCTTTGCTGAAGAAATCATTTGACATGTTTGTAGCTTTTGATCATGAAACAACAAAAATGACAATTGATAGATATTGTCATCTTGTGTTGGAAATGGGAAGAGTGGACATAAAGAAAGATGATGATGAATGGGTTGATAAACTGGCTGATGCATTACGACAGCAGAAATGGGGAACTTATTTGTTGATTCTTAAACACATGAGAAAATATGAAAATATGAATCTGGCACAGTTTATTCAGAAGATTGAAGAGCACGAGTTGGATATTCAGAAAACAGCAATCATGAAGAATCCAAATGCTCAACAAGATGTCAGTTTATACTACTGAGGAAACAAATTTGAAGCTACTCCCAGCCCAAAGATCCAAACTGGTTTCAGTGCTGATAGTTCTTCTGGAACGAAAGGTAGTACTGTGACTCAGAGTGGTGGACATTCGTCTTCGTATTCAAGCTTTGATCCAAATCATACAACACCAAATCCTCAACAGCAGAATTCTACAAATCTGCAGTGCAATGTTACTTTAAACATTCAAAATGGTCAACATTTGTCTCCAGAAATAGCTAAGCAACACATGGCATCACTCGTTGCTATGTTGGAATCATATGAAAGTTTGATTGCTGGCAAAATTGGAAATCCGATGCTTACAAAAGAAGATTATGATCAAATTGATGCTGAGGAACTTGAGTTAATTGATGTCAAATGGTGTATGGCTAGTGCTGTTAGAAGGGCAGAAAAATTTCAACAAATCACAGGTAGAGATGAGTTTCGGGGATTGGCTACTTCTCCGTTAGGATTTAACAAGTCAAAAGTTACCTGTTTTCGTTGCAAAGGAAAAGGACACTTTAAACGAGAGTGTAAAAATCAAGAAGCAACAAGAGGATCAGAAAAGAATGATTATTATCAGAAATCCATTTTTCATCAGATTACGCAACAACCAACATCATCTCAAACTCTGGAAGATGGAAAGAAGAAAGCTTTACTTATTCATCAAGATGATGAAAAAGTTGTAGAGGGATTTAGTTGGGACAAATATATACCACCTGGTTCAGGTCTTGTTGCCAGAATTCGGGAAGAAGAACAAGTAAAATCTAGTCCGAAAAGAATACAATTTTTTCCAGATTTAGAAAGTGATATTGATACCAATGATGAAGAAGAATATCTTAATAAAGCTAGAAAAGTTATTGATCCTGATAGTTTTAATTTGTTTTTTGCAGATAAAGTTGAGATGCTGAATGAGAAGAAGATTGCCAGATTGAAGAGAGAACTTGAAGCAATAAGAATAGCTGATGACAAGACAAAGATGAAAACTAGAGAAGAAAATGTTGAATCAGTGGTTGAAAAAATACTAGAAAAAATTGTTGAAGTGGAGAAAGTGGTAGAGAAAATTGTCGAAATTGAAAAAATAGTCGAAGTTGAGAAATTCGTTGAAGTTGAGAAAATCGTCGAGGTAGAGAAAATTGTTGAAGTTGAGAAGGTTGTCGAGGTTGAAAAGATAGTTGAGGTCGTTAAACCTTGTTTGAAATGTTTGGAGTCATGCAAACATTGTGAGGAGAAAGATAAGAAGATTAGTGAACTGGAAGAATTGAAAGAGAATTTGTTGTCTGATGTGAAGTATGTGAAGGAATCTTATGACGTGCTGAATAGAACAATAAATGGTCTGAAAAAGACAAATTCAGAAATTGAGGTTGCTATGACAAAGATGAGTTCTACATTAATGTCAAAGCAGAAGGTCATCAATGAGTATATTGAAGACTGTGCAAAGCAAAAGATGGATTTGGAACTTGAAAAGATTGAGAGTGAAAGAATCAAAAGATTGTTGTTGAGTTATGTCACACCCCCAAAATCCACCATGCGGAGTATCACCGCTTAGAGGCGTGACATGACCAGGATCGAGCCACCAATCATATTGAACAACATAATTAAGTAAATAAGACCAACCACAATACGATTGGTGACCAAAGCTAGTTAACCATGTTTAGTTTAAACAGCGGAAGCATAAAAGTAAATCCAAAAGCATAAGTCCATAGTTTATAAGTTAAAGTTCAAAACGCAAGTTTAAAAAGTTCATAAGGATTTAAATAGTAAGCACGGAACATAACAGTCCGTACACCACAACGACTCCTTCCTCGTGCAAGCTCCAAGCGTTTAACGACCTGTAAGGCATGTAACAACGAGTCAACAACAAATTTGAGTGAGTTCACGTTTGGTTGTTTAGTTTTAAGTTGTTTCTGAAAAACGTGGTTTGACTTTCGTTGGCTTAAATGCCGTGGGGGTTACCCCGTAGTTGAAAGTATGTTTAACCAGTTCCTTTTTCCATTACCCAAACCATAACCATAATCAGTGGGGGCTTTCCCCGTGTGAACTACCAGACGGTATGATATCGACTACTACGAACAATAGTTGTGCCCTACATCAGTGTCTATCATCACTGACAGTTTGCCATAGTCCATTAGTACACGCCCATCCGAACGGCACGGTGTGAGGTTTGTTAAACCTAATAGCGCTATTAACTAATGACCCGCTCGCCATTGGCCTCGGCGATTAAGTCGATATGAAGAGGGACTTATTGATAGAGTTTTGTCTAGCTAGTTTTAAGGTTGTTGTCCTGTACCAGGAGGACGAACGTACGTATTCTGCACCAGGAGAATTCGTAGGATTAATAATGGCATCCACTCTATGGAGGATGGCCTTACATATCCTACCCAAGGAGGATATGTAGATTTAGTTTTAATTCTTTAACCCATTCCCAAACCACCGGGAATCCCATGCCTTGTAGAAAGTGTGAACTCACCTCGGTTTGCTCGGTTAGATTCTCAAATATAGCTAACAGTCAAGGTCGGTCAATCACGTCCTAGTATGATTTACCAGTTAGTCATTTAGTGGTTTCAAATAGAGCACAAAGTTCCTACACGTATCTATCACACAACATGCATCACTTTGACGGTTTATGCCCATATAAGTGTCCCATCCATTCCCCACTCATAAGCAAACATACGATAATGCACGTAACACATATAACATGTTAGATCATTCACAGATAGCATACTCGACATTTGGACACGCAAATTAAACTTATGTCATTTCAGCATTAACATTCGAAACCGGCTCTTTTTGGACATTTTAATAAAATAGTTAACTTATTCCAAAAATTCCCAAATTTTTATAGAATGTCTTAAACGTTCAAAATTTTATTGTGAAAAAATATCGGGGTCCGGTTCATTACCAATATTTTATAAAAATTCATTTTCCGGACTGAACTCAGATTTATATATTTCTGACCACAGTCAACGGAACAATTTATTAAAAACTCATCGTAAGTCCAATTTACGAAATTTCAGTGGGGTAATTACAAATACATCAGTGGTCATCTACAGTACAAGTTTCATGATCCAACTCTACACAGAACCCAAGTTATGACAGAAAACAAAACATATATTTTCAGCAGAAAAATGCAGCTCTAGCTGCTGTTACGAAATGACGCTTTAAAAATAGTAAACGAAGTCCAAAAATTACGATTCCGGTGCCATTAGAACCGTATTTCATAATAACACGTTTTAGACTCAAAATATCAGTTTTTCGTAGAGTTTATGACCTGTTTACAGCCAACTGAAGTTGTCTGTAAAACTTGGACATATTCTGTTTTCATTCCTTAATCTTCTAAGACGCGTTCGATTGATTCCGTTAGCATGTTTAGTGATCATAACAATATCAACCATCAATATTAACAAGTAACTCAGCAAGAAATCAGTAAGAACCATAATAACACATTCTAACATCATTTACACACATAACTTATCTTCTTTATCCAACTTATTCATCTTTTGTCCAAGACTTTATGTTAGGTTCTTTAGTGTTTCATTTTCAGCCATTAAATCAACTATTAACCACTTAAATAACATGAAAAACGAACGGATCTAAGTTCTTACCACTAGCTCAAGGCTAGGGGAGTTCGAGAGTAGAAAAGTGGTGGTTAATAGCAAACGAAGAAGGTCCTTCCACTTCCGAGAGCACCGAGCTTCGTTGTTCACCTTGATGCAACTTGTAAGGCACTTGAAATGGAGGGATGAAGATCAAAAACCTGGTGTGTGGGTGTGGGAGCTCTTGGCCGAGAGGTAGAAGAGAGAAGAAGGAGTGTGATGATGTTTAAGTTGGTGAGATGCTTATGTCTTCATATAGTCCCTAACTCTTTTTAACCAAAGGTTAACATGCCCCTTTAGTACACTACACATCTCATCAAATCCCAAGGAAGAGCTTATGGGGAAATAGGAAGATTTGACGAAATCTTGAGGTGTGGGGTCCATGGGACGGTTACATCACAATGGGGGGGGGTTAAATGAAAATTGTTGGGTAAGTAGGTGATTTAATGGAAGGTTAAGGTGTAGGACTTGTGTTTAGTGTGTTACATGTTTATGCAACGTTTTTAAGTGTTCGGGAACCATGACTGGCTCAGAAAAGTATAAACAATGTGTTTGGCAAATCTTTTTATGTTCCGGGTAAAGTCCGGTTGTTCGGTTTGACACTGTTCCGTTAAAGTGCTTAACTAATCCGTAAGGTGCCTTATATATATATATATATTTTTGTAATACTTTTAATTTCTAACACTTAGGAAATCATAACGGACTATTTAATGACTTTTCTGTACACTACTAGTATGTTAACATGCACATGTAAGTATAACACAGATATCAGAAAGCAGTTAAGTAATTCCGCACAGTCGTCAAGCACTTTAATTATCATTAATAAATTGTACGGAATACATGTAAATTTGAGGGTTGTCACATTCTCCCCCTGTTAAGAGAATTTCGTCCCGAAATTTAGCACCTGGTTACTGAGGAAGCTAGTTAAGTTGCGTTGTTTTCCTGATTTTCCTGGGGTGTCACATCATCCCCCCGTTGATTTGGAATTTCGTCCCGAAATTCTGCAGTAGCTTCAGCCTCAGTAGTGGTTGCGTTTTTCTTAAACAGCTGGGGATACTTGAGTTTCATTTGGTCTTCTCGTTCCCAGGTATACTCTGGGCCACGACGAGCATTCCAACGAACTCGGACCAGAGGTATCCTGGTACACTTGAGGATCTTAACATCTCGATCCGTAATCTCTACTGGTTCCTCCACGAATCGCAGCTGGTCGTCAATTGTGAGTTCCTTAAGAGGAACTATGAGGGTCTCATCTGACAGACACTTCTTCAGATTCGACACATGGAAAACATTGTGAACTCCGCTGAGTTCTTCAGGTAGATTCAACCTGTAGGCGACTTTGCCAATTTTCTCGGTGACTTCGAATGGTCCGACATAACGCGGATTGAGTTTGCCTCGTTTGCCAAAGCGGACTACACCTTTCCAAGGTGAGACTTTGAGTAGCACTCGATCCCCAACCTGGAGCTCGAGTGGTTTTCTTCCCTTATCAGCATAGCTTTTCTGACGGTCACGAGCTGCCGCCATTCGCTGTCGTATCTGAGCAATTCTCTCGGTGGTATCTACCACAAGCTCTGGGCCAGTGATTTGGCTGTCACGAACCTCTGCCCAACAGAGAGGTGATTGGCATTTGCGTCCGTACAATGCCTCAAACGGAGCGGCTTGGATGCTGGTGTGGTAGCTGTTGTTGTACGAAAACTCCACTAGTGGGAGGTACTTTTCGCAGCCATTACCAAAATCGATTACACATGCCCTAGGCATGTCTTCAAGGGTTTGGATGGTGCGTTCAGATTGCCCATCCGTCTGTGGGTGATAAGCGGTGCTCATATCTAAACGTGAACCAAAAGACTTGTGCATTGCTTGCCACAGTTCAGAAGTAAAACGCGCGTCACGATCAGAAATGATAGAGGTTGGCACTCCGTGCCTTGACACTACTTCCTTTAGATAAATGTCTACAAGAGTAGAAAACTTATCCGTTTCTTTGATAGCCAGAAAATGTGCAGACTTGGTCAGTCGATCTACGATCACCCAAATGGTATCGTTTCCGCGTTGAGATCTGGGCAGGCCGGTAACGAAATCCATGGAAATTTGCTCCCATTTCCATTTCGGGATCTCCGGTTGTTGAAGTAGGCCTGATGGTTTCTGATATTCAGTCTTGACTCTGGCACAAGGCAAGCACTTGCTGACGTAGGTTGCTATGTGGGCTTTCATGCCAGGCCACCAATACGTAGTCTTGAGGTCGTGGTACATTTTATCCGAACCAGGATGTACCGAATAACGAGACTTGTGCGCTTCGTCCATCACAAGCTCGCGTAAGTTTCCATAAAGTGGAACCCAGATGCGCCCTGTTACATAGTAAGCGTCGTCTTCCTTTTGTTCTAGCCGCTGCCTCGATCCTCGTAGGGATTCAGCCCTGATGTTCTCTGTTTTCAATTCTTCAACCTGAGCATCACGAATCTGAGCAGGAAGGTTAGATTGAATGGTAAGCTGTAGAGCACGTACCCGCCTAGGTATAGTATCCTTTCGACTGAGAGCGTCGGCCACAACATTGGCTTTGCCCGGGTGATACTTGATAGCGCATTCGTAATCATTCAAGAGTTCGACCCATCGGCGTTGTCGCATGTTTAACTCCTTTTGCTTGAAGATATGCTCGAGACTCCTGTGATCGGTGTAAATGGTGCACTTGGTACCGTACAGGTAATGTCTCCATATCTTAAGTGCGAAAACAACTGCTCCCAGCTCCAGATCGTGAGTAGTGTAATTCCTTTCATGAACTTTGAGTTGGCGTGATGCGTAGGCAATGACCTTATCACGTTGCATCAATACGCAACCAAGTCCTTGGATGGAAGCGTCGCAATAAACCACAAAATCTTCTGTGCCTTCAGGCAATGAGAGGATAGGCAAGCTACAAAGTCTATCTTTCAAGTGCTGAAACACAGATTCATGTGCATCACCCCAGCGATAGGTGACACCCTTCTGAGTCAGTCAAGTGAGAGGCTGCGCAATCTTGGAGAAATCTTTGATAAACCTTCTGTAATATCCGGCCAAACCCAAGAATTGGCGGATTTCTGTTGGTGTACGGGGTGCAGGCCAGTTCTTTATCGATTCAACCTTAGATGGATCCACATGAATCCCATCCTTGTTTACCACATGGCCTAGAAAGTGGACTTCGCGAAGCCAGAAGTCACATTTCGAAAACTTGGCATACAACTGCTCTTTTCGAAGAAGTTCCAGCATAAGTCGTAGATGCTGCTCGTGTTCCTCCTGACTCTTAGAATAGATTAGGATATCGTCAATGAACACAATAACGAACTTATCCAGGTAAGGCTTGCACACTCGGTTCATGAGATCCATGAAGACCGCTGGTGCATTCGTCATCCCAAATGGCATAACCAGAAACTCGTAATAGCCGTAACGAGTTCTGAATGGTGTTTTGGAGACGTCCTCATCTCGGACCCTCAGCTGATGGTATCCCGATCTCAAGTCAATCTTGGAGTAATAGCTCGACCCTTGCAACTGGTCGAACAAATCGTCAATACGTGGAAGAGGATAACGATTCTTCACAGTCACCTTGTTAAGCTCGCGATAGTCAATACACATTCTGAAAGTACCATCTTTCTTCTTTACGAACAAGACTGGAGCTCCCCAGGGCGAAGAGCTAAGACGTATAAAACCCTTTTCCAAGAGTTCTTGTAATTGCGTGGACAGTTCTTCAAGTTCTGATGGAGCTAGACGATAAGGTGCTCGAGCTACTGGTGCTGCTCCAGGAGCTAGCTCGATTTGAAACTCAACTTGACGATGAGGCGGAAGACCAGGCAATTCCTCAGGAAATACCTCAGGAAAATCGCGCACAATAGGGATGTCTTCAATTTTCTTCTCTTCTATTGATGTGTCAGTAACGAGTGCTAGAATGGCAGTGTAGCCCTTTAGCAAACACTTCTGGGCCTTAAGGAAAGAGATGATGCCTTCGACAGCACCACTCTTGTCGCCACGAATCACGAGAGGCTCTTTACCAGAACGAGGAATGCGGACGATTTTCTCCTTGCAAACAATCTCCGCTTGATGATGAGATAGCCAATCTATCCCAATAACGACGTCGAAACTACCCAGTGTGATAGGAATAAGATCGATAGAGAAAGTCTGACCAGCTAAGACGAGGTTACAACCTTTAACTACGTGTGTGGCTTCAAGACTTTTACCGTTAGCTAGTTCTACCGTGTGTTTGGTGTTCAGAAGTGTTGGAGTGCGCTTAAGCATTTGGCTAACTTTTAAGGATACATAACTAGTATCGGCACCCGAATCGAACAAAACAGTAACAAAGAAGTCATCCAGAAGAAACTTACCCATCACAACGTTGGGATCGTTCCTTGCTTCTCCCTGACCAATCACGAACACCCGACCTTGGGCGCCATTGCCATTATTGTTACCTCCATTGTTGCCTCCGTTGTTGTTTCCATTGTGGTTCCCGTTTCTTTGGTTATTGTTCTGGTTTTGGTTCAGCTGGGGGCAGTTCCTCTTAAAGTGGCCTTCAGCGCCACACTGAAAGCATCCTTTATTTCCCTGTTGATGCTGCTGCAGGTGGTTCTGTGGGGCTTGTTGTTGTTGTTGGCGATTTTGATTTGCTGGTCGGGCGCTCCTGTAATCCTTTACTTCATGACCAAACTTGTTACACCTCAGGCAACGACCTTTGTTGCACTGCCACTGTGATGTTTGTTGCACCGGTTGCACTTGGCGTGCTTTCCTCGGTATCCACCCTGTCCTTGGTTACCAGAAGATTGCTGACCAGGACTCTGGGAGTCATCAGTCTTTCGCTGCTGAGACTGAACTGAAGTAGAACCCTTTCCGAAGTTCCCATCCCATTTTCTCTTGTTGTCGGTAGGTTCATCAGAAGTAGCTGTGGCACTGATACGTTTGGGTAGCCTGTTTTGCTCCACCGCCTGGTCAGTGAGTCGATGGGCTAACTTGATGATTTGCTATATGGTACCCAGGTTGGCTGAATTCACGTGACTTTGAATCTCTGGTACAAGGCCCTTGAGATACAGCTCAATTCGTTTGATCGGAGGGTCAACCATGGTAGGGCACAGGATGGCCAGCACATTTGACCTTTTAGTATACGCCTCAATCTCAGACCCCGTCATCTTCAGATTGAAAAATTCCACCTCTAGCTTGTGGATGTCATCCCGACTACAGTACTCCTCCTTGATCAGCTCTTTGAAACCATTCCAGGGTGTGGCATTAGCAACTGCCAGTCCTAGTAGTTGAACCTGTGCCTTCCACCAGGTTAACGCAGCTCCTTCAAGTGTTCCGGTAGCATATTTCACCCTACGGTCTTCAGGGCATTCGTACATCTCGAAAACTGACTCAAGCTTTTCAAACCAGTGAAGAAGGCCCACTGCTCCTTCGGTGCCACTGAAAGTGGTAGGTCGGCAGTCCATGAACGTCTTGAATGTGCACACAGGAGGTTGAGCATGTTGACCTCCTGCTGGGTTAGCTGCGAGTGCCTCAGCGACTCGTTCGTTGATCAAAGCCATCAACTGGGCTTGAGTGAGGTTGATACGTCCTCCGCGTCCGCTCATGATCTTCATAATGGAGCAACGTAAGTGAGAAAGGTGTCGCGAAAGTGCGTAAGTGTGGGACGACAATAGAGAGTAAGCACACAAGGTTCAAATAGCAATTATCACATTATCTAATGCACGGTGAGAACTATCTAACCGACAATATAACATAAATCATACCACTTATGGTGTCGAGTCTTGCACGTGGAGTGAAGCATCGTTGTGGATCGTTAAGCACTGTACTGGTTATAGTCTGGTTTTATCAAAAACTTTTCCCTTTTAAAAACCAAGTTCACTATAACCAATGGCTCTGATACCAATCTGTCACACCCCCAAAATCCACCATGCGGAGTATCACCGCTTAGAGGCGTGACATGACCAGGATCGAGCCACCAATCATATTGAACAACATAATTAAGTAAATAAGACCAACCACAATACGATTGGTGACCAAAGCTAGTTAACCATGTTTAGTTTAAACAGCGGAAGCATAAAAGTAAATCCAAAAGCATAAGTCCATAGTTTATAAGTTAAAGTTCAAAACGCAAGTTTAAAAAGTTCATAAGGATTTAAATAGTAAGCACGGAACATAACAGTCCGTACACCAC
The DNA here is from genome assembly GCA_030545235.1 of Helianthus tuberosus. Classification (NCBI taxonomy): domain Eukaryota; kingdom Viridiplantae; phylum Streptophyta; class Magnoliopsida; order Asterales; family Asteraceae; genus Helianthus; species Helianthus tuberosus. The sequence continues at coordinate 107,995,010 of CM060401.1, read as the reverse complement.
AACGACTCCTTCCTCGTGCAAGCTCCAAGCGTTTAACGACCTGTAAGGCATGTAACAACGAGTCAACAACAAAGTTGAGTGAGTTCACGTTTGGTTGTTTAGTTTTAAGTTGTTTCTGAAAAACGTGGTTTGACTTTCGTTGGCTTAAATGCCGTGGGGGTTACCCCATAGTTGAAAGTATGTTTAACCAGTTCCTTTTTCCATTACCCAAACCATAACCATAATCAGTGGGGGCTTTCCCCGTGTGAACTACTAGACGGTATGATATCGACTACTACGAACAATAGTTGTGCCCTACATCAGTGTCTATCATCACTGACAGTTTGCCATAGTCCATTAGTACATGCCCGTCCGAACGGCACGGTGTGAGGTTTGTTAAACCTAATAGCGCTATTAACTAATGAGCCGCTCGCCATTGGCCTCGGCGATTAAGTCGATATGAAGAGGGACTTATTGATAGAGTTTTGTCTAGCTAGTTTTAAGGTTGTTGTCCTGCACCAGGAGGACGAACGTACGTATTCTGCACCAGGAGAATTCGTAGGATTAATAATGGCATCCACTCTATGGAGGATGGCCGTACATATCCTACCCAAGGAGGATATGTAGATTTAGTTTTAATTCTTTAACCCATTCCCAAACCACCGGAAATCCCATGCCTTGTAGAAAGTGTGAACTCACCTCGGTTTGCTCGGTTAGATTCTCAAATATAGCTAACAGTCAAGGTCGGTCAATCATGTCCTAGTATGATTTACCAGTTAGTCATTTAGTGGTTTCAAATAGAGCACAAAGTTCCTACACGTATCTATCACACAACATGCATCACTTTGACGGTTTATGCCCATATAAGTGTCCCATCCATTCCCCACTCATAAGCAAACATACAATAATGCACGTAACACATATAACATGTTAGATCATTCACAGATAGCATACTCGACATTTGGACACGCAAATTACAACTTATGTCATTTCAGCATTAACATTCGAAACCGGCTGTTTTTGGATATTTTAATAAAATAGTTAACTTATTCCAAAAATTCCCAAATTTTTATAGAATGTCTTAAACGTTCCAAGTTTTATTGTGTAAAAATATCGGGGTCCGGTTCATTACCAATATTTTATAAAAATTCATTTTCCGGACTGAACTCAGATTTATATATTTCTGACCACAGTCCACGGAACAATTTATTAAAAATTCATCGTAAGTCTAATTTATGAAATTCTAGTGGGGTAATTACAAATACATCAGTGGTCATCTACAGTACAAGTTTCATGATCCAACTCTACACAGAACCCAAGTTATGACAGAAAACAAAACATATATTTTCAGCAGAAAAATGCAGCTCTAGCTGCTGTTACGAAATGACGCTTTAAAAATAGTAAACGAAGTCCAAAAATTACGATTCCGGTGCCATTAGAACCGTATTTCATAATAACACGTTTTAGACTCAAAATATCAGTTTTTCGTAGAGTTTATGACTTGTTTACAGCCAACTGAAGTTGGCTGTAAAACTTGGACAGATTCTGTTTTCATTCCTTAATCTTCTAAGACGCGTTCGATTGATTCCGTTAGCATGTTTAGTGATCATAACAATATCAACCATCAATATTAGCAAGTAACTCAGCAAGAAATCAGTAAGAACCATAACAACACATTCTAACATCATTTACACACATAACTTATCTTCTTTATCCAACTTATTCATCTTTTGTCCAAGACTTTATGTTAGGTTCTTTAGTGTTTCATTTTCAGCCATTAAATCAACTATTAACCACTTAAATAACATGAAAAACGAACGGATATAAGTTCTTACCACTAGCTCAAAGCTAGGGGAGTTCGAGAGTAGAAAAGTGGTGGTTAATAGCAAACGAAGAAGGTCCTTCCACTTCCGAGAGCACCGAGCTTCGTTGTTCACCTTGATGCAACTTGTAAGGCACTTGAAATGGAGGGATGAAGATCAAAAACCTGGTGTGTGGGTGTGGGAGCTCTTGGCCGAGAAGTAGAAGAGAGAAGAAGGAGTGTGGTGATGTTTAAGTTGATGAGATGCTTATGTCTTCATATAGTCCCTAACTCTTTTTAACCAAAGGTTAACATGCCCCTTTAGTACACTACACATCTCATCAAATCCCAAGGAAGAGCTTATGGGGAAATAGGAAGATTTGAAGAAATCTTGAGGTGTGGGGTCCATGGTGGGGGGGTGGGGGGGGTTAAATGAAAATTGTTGGGTAAGTAGGTGATTTAATGGAAGGTTAGGGTGTAGGACTTGTGTTTAGTGTGTTACATGCTTTATGCAACGTGTTTAAGTGTTCGGGAACAATGACTGGCTCAGAAAAGTATAAACAATGTGTTTGGCAAATCTTTTTATGTTCCGGGTAAAGTCCGGTTGTTCGGTTTGACACTGTTCCGTTAAAGTGCTTAACTAATCCGTAAGGTGCCTTATATATATATTTTTGTAATACTTTTAATTTCTAACACTTAGGAAATCATAACGGACTATTTAATGACTTTTCTGTACACTACTAGTATGTTAACATGCACATGTAAGTATAACACAGATATCAGAAAGCAGTTAAGTAATTCCACACAGTCGTCAAGCACTTTAATTATCATTAATAAATTGTACGGAATACATGTAAATTTGAGGGTTGTCACAAGTTATACAACTTGTGATTATTTGATTGATCAAGTTTATCCTACTGTTGCAGGTCTTGAAGCTTTTCAAAATAAAAAGACAGAAGATACGGATACTGGTAAGAAACAAAGTGTCAAATATAACAAGTGTCCGCCCCCGATTTGGAATAGTTATTCTCCCAGAAAACCAAATGAGGAACGTTTAAATAAGGCTCTCAACATCAAGTTAAAGTCTGAAACCATTGATGAGTTACCAGATAATATTGATGTCACATTCACAGTGTCTGACACTGATTTATGAGTCTGAGTTGTTAAAGAAAGTGGTCGATCAGGTGTTGGATATGGATGAAGAGTCAAAGTCGGAGTCTAAATCTGAAAGTTTGTGTTCATCAGAAAAGAGTCCGAGTTCACCGGTTAAACGGGTTTACAATAAAGAATTCCTATTATCAAAATCTAATTTGAATGATGGACCAATCAAAGTGGCATATACTTTGAATGATTCAGACAAATTATATTCTGATGAGGAATTTTCAATAAGAAGTGTTAAAACTGAAATGATCAAACAGGTTTTCAAATTGACAGAAATTAATATTTCTGAAATAAAAGATATAATTCTTTCTGAAAAACCTAAAAATTACACTTCAAGAGTTCAACAGAGATTAAATAAGAAAAAGGGTTACAGTTCTGGTTCAGGTTATCGAAAGAAACCAAACCATAACGGTAATTTCAAAAAGAATGGTTTAGGTTTTAATTCTTCAGAAAATTATAAAAATGAGAAAAATTATAAACCAAAAACAAAATTTGTTGCAGGAGGAAGTTCAGAAGAAGAACAGAAGAAATCATTCTGGAGACAGTCAAACCAAGAGTTTCTTGCTGAAAGGAAGAAGAAGTTGATTCCAAGAGTTGAGAGAAGATCGTGTTTCAAATGTCACAAGATTGGACACATTGCTTGGAATTGCCAACAGTCCAATAACACAAAACAGGGAGTTTCTTATAACTCTGAAATGATTAAGAAACATGTTGATGAAAAGAAAGAATCATTTGAGAAAACTAATGTGGTTGAAAATTCGAATTTTGAAACTGGTGAAAGTTCAAAACATTTTTACAAAAGAAAAGTTGATTTGAACAAACAGAGATGGGTTGTAAAATTTGAGAGCAGTTCTAACGATGAATCTGATTCCATAAAATCAGAAGAGTCATTTGTTGAGAAAAAGAATGAAAATTTTGTTCCTGAGTTGAACGATGAAAATTTTCCACCATTGCGGACAGAAAATTTGAAATCAAAAGGTAGATTTGAGATTTCAGGTCAATTCTTTGTTGGTAAGAAAGAATTTGATGCTGATAAGGTGTTTAATTAAAATGTCAAACATATGTTTGGAAAGATAGTTGATGGAAAGGTAAAAGGTGCTGAAGAATTTTACAGATCAAAAGGAGGTTGGGATAGAGTTGAATCAAAATCACCCAAGGCTGGTCAGGCTTGGGTGACTGCATTTTCAAACTAAAATTCTGACTTGCCGAAGCTCCCAAGTTGGTAATCGCGGAGCAGGAATCGGCATCATTCTGGAAAATGGTTTGATTGGTAAATTTACAAGTGGTAGTTTGTCTTGAAATTGTTATATTTCATTTTTACAAAGTGGTTTTGGTTGATAAGTGAACCTACATGTGGTTGAAGAAGGTTTTCACTTACAAATAGTTGATCAAGGTCATTAAGTTGAACTTGATTTAACTTTCATATAAAATGTTTGGAAAACAAAGTGATGATAACCCCGATTTTACAAGTGATGAAATCAACAAAACTTATTTTCCGAAAAAACCATTTGATTAAAACAAACTTAAGTGTTTTGAAATCACAATGGGAAATAGTTTGTTGTCAAGGGGAGTTTTGATTGTTTATGCCAAGTGGATGGCGAATTGAAGTGATTTGATATCAGTTGTCACTTTATTTGTACAGTTTGTTTTCATATTTCTTTAAATGATTTTGAATTTTAGGGGGAGTAAGAAATTTCAGAAAATCCAAAAACATTAGAAAATTTGAAAATATCAAAAACATGATAAAATCAAAAATTGAATTTTGTTGTGAAAAAGAGGAAATGATAGTACATCAGTGGATTATCACAGCATGCTAAAGAATTGGATAGGTCAAAATGTGATGAACGGTCTCACTGATGATGTGCCAGTAGGTTTTTGCACATTTAGTAGATTGTGTCGAGATATAAACCTAAATTTCAAACTTGCTTATATCGTGGGAAACATCTCTCGGATATATGGGTAACCCCCGAAATCTTGTTTGAAAGGTCCCTTTTTCTGAGATACTAGGTCTTTATACTCAGTGATATCTGGGGTATTATGCCGGGACTTCTGATTTTGCGGAAGCAATGGCCTACTCCCCGTATAATACTTTTCGCTTGCTTGAAATATAGCACCGCCCTCAGTACAAAAAATGATGAAACATTGCAAAATGCTAATCATGTGCTGTTGAAGAAAAGATTCTCTAAAGGGAACACACCAAAAGTCGAAGCCGTCATCTCTCTGATTTTGCGGAAGCAATAGCCTGAGCTCTCACGGCCCTCGCATTTTAACCCCTTACAGATATCATCTAGGTATACTCACTCACCTGTAAGACTGAATATTGGGATCTGGATACAGGAGTATATTCTGAGGTGGGACACGCGAATAAGTTTAAGTCTCTAAAATATTAATCTCGTATCTTGAAGCAATTGAACTTTGTGTGAGAATTTAAGTGGATCAGTATACTGACAATCTAAGTGAATCGTTTAGAACTTAAAATGTTTAAAGCTTAACGGTGTTGGTGATTTGTCTCAATAAACTGGTATGATCCTCTTACGCAAACTCACAAAAATATTGTTTGTATATATTTCTTTACAGCATTTCATTAAAATCAAAAATCCAAAAAGATTTTCGGAGTGTTTTAGCATAAATTTTGAAAAATTCAAAAACATTTTTGACAATTGATGTTGAAGAGCTGATTTTCTAAATTCCAAGTGCTAAACATGATGAACAAAAGGTTTGGGAGATTTTGTTTGAGATGATTGAGATAAAAATTGTTTGAAAATGAAAAGAGTATTTCTACAAGTGGTTTATCAGAGATTTTAAATGTTAAATCATTTTGATTAAATTGTGTTTACATGTGGTAAGCAGAAAATAAATTTGTTAAATTTTAAATTTGTGAAATTTATTGTGTGATTAGAAATTTGTGCATATTATGGCTATGAGAGAGCCAGGTTGCGATTCTAGAACATGTAAGAGCAAGACTACAATCCTAGCACAACTTAAGGGGAAGTATGCTAGTCGAGAGGAATCTGTAGATGCAAGAGCCAGTGATTGATCCTGAATCTGATCAAGAGAATTAGAGAGAGATAAGAACCAGGTCGAGATCCTGGAGACGATAGAAGAAAGAATGAAAGATGCTTACACTGTCAGATATTATAGAAGAGCCCGAAGACTGTTCAAGGCTGAAGATTGTGAAGACTCGACACTTAAGACTCGTCAACATCCCAGGGGGAGTCTGTTGGTGCATACGTCTGTCGACTTCATCTTGTATCGAGTCTTGTATTAGAATTGTTAGATCAAGGCACGTAGTTCGAGAAAATCTGTCAAAATTTGGGTTAGAGGTAATTTCGCACGGAATTACAAGTTGTAATTCCGCACGAAATCATCAACTCATTACAAACGAAATCACTGATTTCGCTTGAAAGTGATTTCGTTTGGACTGGTTCAAGCGAAATCACCTCTACTATAAATACCCTAGTGTTGATTTCATTTGTAACGTTCATGTTTCCGGTACCGAAGTGCTGCCGACGTGTCTACTGATCTGTAAACGTGTTATTATCAATGTACAAGACAATTAGAAGTGAATCAAGCTGTTTTTCAAGTCAATTCATTAGTTTCCGCCTCTTGAATTGATTAGAACTCTTCTGATAGACTCGTTTGGGTCACAAAACGATCCTACAAACATGTTTTCAATTGACACGGCCAGGTGGAAACCTGAACCGGCCGGATAAGGGTGCTGAGAAAAAGACACGATTTAGTTGACACGGACGGGTAAGGAGGCTGAAAAGAACAGAAAAAAATCATGTGTTTAATGTCTTCATTTCAAACATTTCGATTACTAATCTTTTAACCGTTTAACTTAAACACTAATTATTTTTAGTGTTTATAACAGACTTTCACTAAGGCAGGAATCGGGTGGACGGACGACCAAGCATGCGAAGAACCGAACACTCCTCAACCACCATTTCCTTAGGAACATCCCTTTGAGATAATTAAAGCCTGATCATGCGTGAAGAACTTTTCATGTCCAAAACCTTTTTGTTTTCGGACTGTAATATATGAGAGAAACGGGATCTGGAAAAAACAGTTGGAAGTGTGAAAAAGGTGAAAACGGATCCTGGACGAACATGTGGCGCGCGATATAATCAAGGCGGAGGGTTTTTTTGTCTTTTTTTTCCAATGCATCTCACACACCGTTTCGCATTTGTGGCGTGGGGGATTTTTTGGCGTCTAGTTAAAAACAAAAACTTTTTTTTCGTTTTATTGTTTTTTAGATCTGCCGCGATAAATTAATTTTTTTGTCTTACAAAGTAAATATCTTGGTGTTTATGGCGTTCCCAAATTCATTATAACCGATTTATAATTCAAACATTACAATTTTTTTGGCGTTTTCTTTTTTTTGTAGACCTGTCTCGATGAATTAATCCTTTTTGTCTTATAAAAGTAAACATCTTGGCGTCCATGGCGTTCCCATATTCATTATAAACCATTAATAATTTAGACATTACAATTTTTTTGGCATTTTCTTTGTTTTTGTAGATCTGTCGCGATGAATTAATCCTTTTTATCTTATAAAAGTAAATATCTTGGCGTTCCCAAATTCATTATAATTCATTAATAATTCAAAACATTACAACTAAGATGAAATCAAACTAAACTAATATTCTTCTGTGGATGGTAGATGTACCCATTGCTTTGCTCATCACTTTCTTCAGACTCATCATCATCTAGGTCATTGGCGTATAACGCCATCACCTGGTTTAGTCTGCCTCGCATCCTAGATTTAAACATAATCACAATCCTTAGTGTTACAATGTGTGAAGGTGCTAAATCACAGAGTTGTTCAAGAAGGCGTAGTCTATGTGTGTTCAGCACTTCGTCCATCGTCAACAAAACATCCTCCACGTTTTGATAAGTCACTTCACACTGGTTGGCCATTGGAACCCCAAGGGCCAGAATATCCCTCTGAACGGCATTTTGTCTGTTGTCTTGGGTGTGGCTTGTTCTTGAACAACTGTTTGAAACTGTGTTTCCTTAGCCTTCTTAACAGTTTTCTTTTTAAGTTCTTTGTCATCATGGCGTTTTGGCTCTCCGCCATATTTCCTTTTAACTAGTACACTCTCAAACATGTCAAGAGTTCTTGTTGTAACCCACTCAATCGGGTATCCTTCTTGTCGTTGCAACCTTTGTCTATTGCATGGCGTTTTTCACAAACATTTCCATACATAACTTTTACATGGCGTTTAACACATTCACAAACTCACAGTAAGGGGCTGTTTAGCAATATCTGAATGGTTAAGTGCTGAACTAGTAAGAGGTCTGAACCCTTAAGTGCTGAACCAGTAAGAGGTCTGAACCATTAAGAGCTTGTATAATGCTTAACCGTTCAGAGGAAAATGTCTAACCAATTCAGATTAGAGGTCTTAACCATTCAGACTCTGTATAAATCTTAACCATTTAGAGGCAAATGTCTGAACCATTCAGACATCTGCTCATGAAACAAACAGTCTAAACCATTAAGTGCTGAACTAGTAAGAGGTCTGAACCATTAAGAGCCTCATTAAGAGGTAAACAAACAGCCCCTTAGTAACAAAAATGATACATGTCGTTTAATAACACAAATGATACATGGCGTTTAATAACACAAATGATATATGACGTTCAATAAGACAATCACAAATGATACATGGCGTTTAATAACACAAATGATATATGTAAAATGGCATTCTTGTTGATCAGTTCTGTTTAGACATAATGGAAAACATGAAAACATACCTTTGATTGCATCGGTACAGGCCAGCAGAGAATCCAGATGGAGACGTAGCAATAGTGTTTGACATGATTGTTAGCTTGATCTGGTTCCTCCTTAGGGTGCAATCTAATGATGGTGATGAAGAAACCGAATAGGGTGTTCGGTTATGGAGAGAGGGGGCGATTTCATAATGATGTTATTGTGATTAGAGTCTAACCCTTTAACCCTCTAATTATCTCCTTATATATGCACCTAAAGAGGAAACCCTAATTAGTTAATAATGGTAATAAGACCCATCAACAATTACCAACTAATTAAATAATAGGTTGTTATATATTTTGATCTATTATTATATAAATGATTATAATGGCCATATATAAATAAATACATTATTTATTTATTCTTACATTCTCCAACTTGGCCGAGTAATCATTTATTATGAGCATTAACACTCATTTTAGCCTTAAACGAGAACTATAGCAGAGAAATACAGCCGTTGAATCATTATGCGACTCAGGACCCCCATTAATCATACTATAGCCTTAATTTAAAACCTAATCGTTATGATCAAAATACGCATAAGCCCTTTGTTTGATTTGTAACTTTATTTGTCTATATGCCATTATGCCGGCTTGACATATTCTTAGAGACATACAAAATCAAACTGATGAGGAAAATTAACTAATACTTAGTCATTCATAGTACGATATGCAACTGCGCATGGCCGTTAATTAATACCCGTCTATGAGCTCTCATAATAAGACTTATGGGTAATAGCCCTTCAGTTATAGGATCCTTAAGCATATCATGAATGTATTCGATACAAAACTTAGTTTCCTCAATTCGTTTATAAACGAATAATTAATTGCGTATCGAAATTTAATGCAGCACCTCTTGAACTGTTACTGTTCAAGGAGTCATGGTAGCTGACTTTATCACACTAAGTCTTCAAAACATTAATTATATGGAGTTAATAAACTTATGAGTCCACTGATAAATTTCCAACAACATTTAGTGACTATATTATGTCGTTATAACTTAGGTTGTTGTTGTCAGTTTATTATGACTCCTCCATGAGATAGGTTTTGTCTGCTGACATAAGGATATACCCGAAATTACATTTTTTTGTCATCTTTGAACATTACAAAGTTAAAGTAATAAACCGGTTTGAGTTCTCACTTCTTCTTTAAAATATAGTCTCTCGTTTCTTTAAAGATATTATGATACTCTATTAGATGCTTCACAATAATCTAGACATATCTAGTGTGTTGCAATGTGAGTAATATCTAAACGAGTATAGACTTGAACGTACATAAGGCTTCTAATTAATGAAGCGTAAGTAAATAATCTCGTTTATCCTATTATCCTCTGAATGAGAGCATTATTGTTTGTTACATATGTAAGGACCCATTTAATGTTAAACTTATGGAACGGAACTAATGTCCCATTGGGTCTATCTCGGCATGTTATGATATCTATCACGTAAGAGATATCTCTGAGATCTATTATATCAAAGTTTGTGTTAACAATGCTTTGACTTATGTAACATATACTTGTCAAAAGAATATCATCTATATAAACAAGTTTATCTTAGTTGCTCCCACTCATTTTGAGGTAGGTACATTAATCCACTTGATTCTTGATGAAAATAATTACGTTAAGATTTCATCACATTATGATGTTTGCATTAACCCATACATGGATTTTATTGGCTTACAAATAAAGTGTTCTTTAACCTTCAGTTTGGAACTTTCAGGTTGTTTTATGAACATGGAAATATGTCAGCTATTTGTTAGAAAAAAATTGTTTTTAATGTTTATCTAATGTAGCTTTAAACTATTATAAGCTACTAGAACAGTAATGATCCTCAAAGAAATCTTTGATAATTTATCTCTTCCTGAGTATACCCTTTGACAATCAATCATGCTTCTTCATGTCTTAACGCTTATATCAGGATTTGGTTTAGTTATGAACACTCTTAGGTAATTCAATCAAATCCCAAACGTTATATGAACACATAAAATCAGTTTTACTAGAAAACTGTTTTATTCCATTTAGAAGATTGATTAACACTAATGGCTTAATTAGAAGAGATTGGATCAGTAAACTTTTTCAAATTCCATTTCAACTTCAGTTAGGGAGGTTATGTAATAATCAAAGTTAGTAGGTTTTTAAACCTAGATGACCTCCTAAGTTGATTATTGGTTTTATTAGAAGTTTCAGTTTTATGGATTAGCTCTTGGTTAGGTTGCTATCATTTTCAGGATTCTAAGTTTGTAAGAGTTGATGCAGTATGGTGTACAAGAGGTGTAATCGGAGTTAAATTCGGAGTGAAATTTAATGACACTCTTCCCCCCGTCTCTTGTATTCCTTACAAAGCATGATAAGGACTTTGACTGCTCCCACTGACCTTAGAAAACTATAGGAACTCAGCATGCTTAGGGTCAATATGTAACGACCAACAAATTCTAATAGAGAAACAGGTTAATGACGTTAGTCAGTGTAGTTTCTCTTGTTGAGGAGTATGTTAGTTTAGGTAAGAAATCTAAGTGTGCCCACAATTAAGCAACAATGAAACTTTTGTAAGTGTAGCTTTATATTTTAAGGAGACAAGTTATGATAGAATAGTGTCATAATGGAGCAGTGTCTTGTACAAGAGGTGTAAATTGAAGTAATATAAAGTTTTCACTCCCCCACCTCTTGCAACTATTGCAAGTTATTATTAAGACACTTAATGCTCCCACTGATCTTTAATATCTCTAGAATGCTACAAGAGAAGTTTCAATGAGGTACGTGACGTGGGAACATATCATATATATGTTAGACTTTATTTGATTTCTTTAATGTCCAGATATCAAAAGAAACTTTAGGGACATATTTAATAGAAATCTTATTAAGTGTATATATGAATAGATTTGTTCTAAGACCGTCGGCCATATGCGACAAAATTTAGATACAAGTTGATAGTCTTTAAATGATAAATGAATTATGTCTGAATATTCCATTTGGAATAAGTTCCACGAATGTCAATGAATGACTTATGATAGACACATACTTATTCCTTAAGCCAAGTCATATTTTAGGGCTTTAACGTCATGATTTAAAATCACTTAGAATGAGATTAGATGAAAATCATCCTCATTAACCATGTCATGATTTCTCATGAATTTCGGTTATAATGGATGAAATTTATAGGTCTCATTTTCCATTTGTCAAATTCTCATTTGCATGATAACAAAAGTTGTGATAGTGTAAGGTATCATCTAGTTCCATCTTAATAATGTTTCTATCCAGATATTGAGAATAAATAAGATGAGAGTTTAAGGTAAGTGTGACTTTATGTTGACTATGCAAACCTCACAACCATCATAACATAGCTTAATTATGATACTATATTCTGACTAATCTTCAGAATATGTAAAGTATCGAAAAACATTGTTAGAAGTGCCCATTATGGTTCTTATAGCCTTAACAATTAATTTTGTCACTAACTCTCATGGTAGTTATTTGTCGAGTTCTGGTAAGGAAACGTATGGAACTAGAGTCAACTTATCATGTGTTAATAGGAATATTAAAATTACCAGACTTAAATATCATTAATAAGTGACTATCTAATTAATTTATCCAACTGTTCTTTAGAATAATGGATAGTCTCGTTGCTTATGTCTAGTCTAATGGCATAATTATGCAGTGAGATTTTCCCTTGAAGAACCTTAAAGTTGGAATTTTTACTTGTAATTTGTCTATGGACCTTTAAACAATCCTCTTTTAAAGTTTTAAGTGGTTGTAAGGTGAGTAACAACTTATTTTCTAGCTTCAAACTTTTATTTCTTTTGTACATATGTTGCTTATCAACACACTCATTATACTTTGGTACTTTTGAGTGTTATAGTTGATTTATAAGGCATCAAATTGTACAAGTGAAAATCTTAGTATGTAATGTACTGGAAAAATGTACTTATTTCCATGCGTAAGCCCTTAACTTTATGGGTTATGGTATTGTACATTATTATGTATTAACATATACCACTTAGCTTATAGTTTAGAATTTTAAATGAAGGCATGCATATTATGAATTCTTGTGATTATTCCATATATAATAGATTAGTCTTAGGAAAGACTTAATCTGTAATAACTTTAGTGACAGCACTTATGTTAGAGAGTTCTTGATTATCATAAGAGACATCATGTTCGATTTATCCTAATCATCATGCTCTACTTTTCTTCTGTAGTGCTTTATCAGAAGAGAGCAATAGGATTATCGTGTCTTAAGAGATAATCAATGGTTTAATTTAAGAGCTAATTCTTATAGAAACTTTAAATAAAGCAAAACATTTTAGGTTTAAGAATTAGAGTGGATGAGATATTGATTTATAGAAGAAAATTACAGTGAGTAAAATTATGGGTACTAAAAAATAAGGCAGACGAAATGATCATAAAATTAATGAAGGATCATCGATATAAGGATCATTATGTGAAGAGGTTGTGATATGTCTATTACTAACATCAAAATAATAGACTTATTTAAAGTTCTACTTAAACGAAGACAAATCAGCTTTGGCCAGAAGTGTAATCATTTAAGCATGTGTGCAAAGTTATCATGACAAATCAGCTTTGGCCAGAAATGAGACAATCACTTTAGTTATGCACTTGTTAAGTATGCTAGACATGAATGAATTAAATCAGCTTTGGCCAGAAATTAAGACATTCACTGTAACAACTCTCATTAAAAGTCCTATTTATTTTATTATTTTATCCAATAGGAAACCCTAATTGACACACCCAAGTAATTCTGCACAAACCCTAAAATTTTCAGAACAATTGGAATCAGGATCAGGGCCCCTAAAACTCAGGGGGGTAAAACCTAATCGGTAATATCCACACAGTTTTATGTGTATTGCAAAACTGATCGAGCGGCCAACTCAGCTGAGCTACTGGGACACAAAGCAAGCCTATGGTAGACTAGGGTCTCTCGCGCCACGCGATGCGCGCAAGGGAACCTTTCGCGTGGCGCGAGGGGGGCATTTTTCAAGTATAAATAGTATCGTCTGTTTCATGCAATTGAGTGTTCGTTCGACGTTCAAAATCGAATTGTACGTTGAGTTATAGCATAAACAGTCCCACAACACACACGATTCACGAAGTGCTGCCGCAATACAGGGTAATAACTCGATCGCTGATACGATTCAATGTCCGATCGATTAAACTATCCAATGGATGTTTAAGTGATGCCCACATTAGGGTTTATGCTTTGTCATTCGTCGTTAATTCGATGGATGTTTAAGTATCGCACTTTGTCATTCGTTGTGAAGGTTTTAATCTCGTGAGTTATCGTAAATGCTGTATTAAGTTACTAACCGAATTATGTGCTTGTTATTAATTTAGGTTAAAAGGCTAATCAGTAGGCTAGGCTCTGCTCAAAATTAAATCTGCAATGTGAGTCATTCTCTTTTTATCAAATCTGTTTACAAAAAGTATGTTTATTTTTAAAGATTATAATTACAGTGATTAAGTATATGTAGTCACCAAATTACAGTCGGTATGTGGGGTATTGTGCACATTACTACTTTTATCACTTTAGGTGGGCGTACCTAATTAATGATACTCGTTACTATTGGGTGAACGGACTCAATAGTAATATGACCACAGTCACCGAAACGAGTCGATGATAAATACTGTGGGTAGTTGGTTGAAATAAACATTGTAATCTCTCTTAATACTGTAAATTATAATAAACGAGTCGTTTTTATAAAAGAATGATTCACTCAGTATTTCCCGCTGACAAAACCTTTTCAAACATGTTTCAGGTGATCTGTTGTGATCCAGGAAAAGTGCCGAGAAGCACTACAAGCTTAAGGAAGTGGCTCAGTATAAAATAAAGAAACATGTTTTGTAAAATAAAAGATTTCTCCGTGAAATCTCAATATTGTAAATTACCGGGTTTTATCCCGAGTTATGAAATAAAATAATCGGGAAATATTTCAGTTTTAAAAAGATCCTGAAGAAACTTCCGCTGTTAATTAAATACCACGGGATTTCTGTCCTGCGGCTCCTGGAACGGGTCAAACCGGGTCGGGGACCGTGCCAGAAAAATGTGGTATCAGAGCCACTGATTTAAGCCTATTAAGTATTTTGAAAATACTTAATTTTACTGATTGCCATTTTGTGATTATGTGTTTTATTAACTGACTATTTGTTAGTTACAGTATGGGTAAACAAAAGCTGTCAAACATCTATCTTAAATTAGATAGGTCATCCAACGAGAAGGGATGCTCATCCCAAACCAAATCCTCAAATCACCTTGCAATCCCTGAAGAATGAATATTTGTGCGAAAGGCACACTATGAGCAACCACTTTCTCCTGATAAAAGAAATTTGATTATTAGGAAAAGTAAGGAGAAAATAAAGAAAATCCGAGAAAAGAAAGTTAAACAGGAAACCCAGGAATTAACCAATAAAACACCTTGGGAGGACAAGTTAGATGAGAAATGGGCAGATCTGTATATGCTAGCTACAGTAGCAGTTAATGCAAATCTTTAAATAATTTGCCCCAAGTTTTAGCACCTTTATCAATTTCAGTCTAGAAACCTTAGTTTAGTAAATAAATAAAATTTACAATAAAACCGAGTATGTTTTAACTTTTCAGTTATTTTGTAGTTACCCAGTATGAAATAATATTTAAAGGTTTTCTATGAAATTGGTATAAATTTTTAATTATGTGTATTTTGCTAAACAGCATGAACCACTTGTCCGACGCCCTTCAGAATTTAAATCTCTATCCAGTAAAAATAGAGGTTTCCAGAGATTTCAATAGGTATATACCGGACATAGAAGAACCTGTTGAATTTAATGCTCCACCTCCGGAGAAACCTAAACCCAAGAAAAGAAGGAGATTTGTGGGATGGAGACGTGTGCGTAGGAGGAAGCCTACAACTAGGAAAATCCCTAAAATAGAAAATCCTTTAGACAAAGGAAAGGGGGTGGAAGTCAGTGAAGATTATAGGCCACTGGAAATGGAATTGGGAGAAGATTCTAGACTACCAGGAATGGAATATGGAGAAGGTTCTAAGCAAATTCAGAGAGAAGTTGGGGAAAGTTCTAGACAGGTTGAGGAGTTACCTTTTCAGGAGGAATTAGATCGGGCATTGGCAAGCTGTGATGTAGTTAGGCCAATTAATAATAATCTATACCCTACTCTTGAAACACAACTACCAATGAACTTGGATCCCACAATTCCAGAACCTATAGTCCATACCCAACCTTTAGGAATGGACGAATGGTGGACAAATGACTGGCAATTCCAAAACCTAATCAACAGTCCTTATTCCTTTCTCCCTTAGTTCGACCCGGAACCATTACCAAATCCACCCATGAGTAACGAGAATTTAGCAGAACTTCGCCATTTTGGCGAAGAGTTAATGGATGCGGGAAATAGAATTCGGGAGATAGGGGGACAAATTGCCTGGAAGTATGATGAAAGGGAGCTTCGTTTTTAGGAAGACAAATGACGAGAGATAATGGGTTGGTAAAACTGTGATTGTTTAATAGTAATAGTGAAATCAGTCTGTAAATAACTATGAATAAAACTTTGTAAAATAAATAGTGTGTATTGATGCATACTATATAAAAATGGAAATCAAGAAATTGATAGTTTTGGCTATATATGTGCATATTTGAAATTTGTATGATTGTTTTGTGTACAATTTTTATTTAATCAATACTAATAAACTATATATATATTATCAGATGGAAAACGCTAATAATGAACCAGTTAATGAGGTTAATCAATCTGAGCAACACCCGGGGGATCAATATATGACTAGACAGGATATAGAAAATATTGTTGCTCAAGGAATAGCCAATGCTATTCCGGTAATAGTCGCTGCTGTCCAGAAACCTGCTGAACCTCAACAAATTGTTCCAAGCAAACGTATTTCTGAAGATAACTTCAGTAATAGTGTAAACGGAGGCAATGATCATATTAATCATAATAATGAACCACGACAAGCTCCGCTCCCTAAGAAAATGAAAGCCACAACACCTGGTTGCACTTTCAAAGAATTTCTTGCTTGTAAACCATCTGAGTTTGCAGGCAATGAAGGAGCAACTGCGGCACTGCGTTGGTTAGAGAAAACCGAGGCAGTAATTTCCATAAGTAAATGTGACAAGGATGATCAGGTCATGTATGCTTCAAATCTTTTCAAAGAAGGGGCGTTAGAATGGTGGAACACGGTGTTACAAGCTAAAGGAAGAAATAGGGCTTATGCCATAAACTGGGAAGAATTTAAGAGTCTTGTAGAAAGAAAATTCTGTCCTGAATATGAAAAAGAACAAATGGCAAATAAATTCCTAAACCATCGTATGACGGGTGTAGATTGTCGCAGTTATACTTCGACATTCTTTGAATATGCTAGAGTGGTACCAACACTGGCTTCGCCAGAACCGGTACTCATTTCTCGCTATATTTGGGGATTAATTGGTGAAATCCGCAATATCGTTAAAGCTGCTAGACCTCGCACTATTGACGATTGGTAGAATTAGCTAACACCCTAACTGATGAACTGGTACGCACGCAAGATGAAAACAGGAAGAAGGAACTGGCTCAGAAAATTACCCAAGGATTTCGTACGGGTAATAATAACAGCTTCAAAAAAAGAGGAACAGGGCAATCTTCAACTTTGCCATTCTGCAAGAATTGCAAAAAGAAACATTATGGAAGATGTAATATAACCTGCAGTTTTTGCAAAGTTGTAGGACATCGGGAAGAAAACTGCAGGAAGAAATTCACAATTTGTTACAATTGTGGAGAAACAGGACATTTCAAAACAGAATGTCCTAAATTGGTCAAACCAGCAGACAACAAAGCTAAACCAGTTGACGGAGCTACAAAGAAGAATATCAGAGCATTCCAGCTAACTACTCAGGAAGCAGAACTTATTCCAGATGTGATAGTTGGTACGTTTCTAGTTCACAACGTATATGCAAAAGTATTATTTGACTCTGGTGCAAACCAAAGTTTTATAAATACTTCATTCTGCCAAGCTCTTAATTTACCACTAACCAACATTAGGCAAATTTTTACAGTCGAAACGGCTGATGGGAATTCAGTTAAAATAGATAAAGTCCTGCAAAATGTAGAAATAGAACTTTTAAGTCAAAAATTTTCTGCAACCCTATTGCCTATGAAATTAGCTGAATTCGATGTTGTGTTAGGAATGGATTGGTTAGTAACCAATCATGCTCGAATTCTTTGTGATAAGAATTCCATAGAAATTCAAACACCGACCGGAGAAGTCATTATGATTACAGGAGATAAACCCCGTAAACCCATGAAGTTCATATCAGTAATGAAAGTTGCTAGTTATGAACGAAAGCAAGGAATAGTATATATGATTTCAGTAATCATTAGTACTAAGGATAAAGAACTTAAGGAAATTCCTGTAGTCTCAGAATACCCAGATGTATTCCCAGAAGAATTACCAGGATTACCACCAGATAGGGAGGTAGAATTTAGGATTCATCTAATTCCAGGAACTATACCGATAGCTAAGGCACCTTATCGGTTAGCACCCACAGAAATGTTAGAACTGAAAAAGCAATTAGATGAATTATTAAGTAAAGGTTTCATACAACCTAGTTCATCTTCGTGGGGAGCGCCAGTATTGTTTGTTAAGAAAAAGGATGGTTCAATGAGAATGTGTATTGATTATAGAGAATTGAATAAGGTTACAATTAAGAATCGATACCCATTACCTAGGATTGATGATCTATTCGATCAACTTCAAGGAGCTAGATATTTTTCTAAGATTGATTTACGTTCCGGATATCATCAATTAAAAGTACAAGAAGAAGATATACCTAAGACTGCTTTCAGAACTAGGTATGGTCATTACGAGTTTACAGTCATGCCCTTTGGATTAACGAATGCACCTGCAGCATTCATGGACATGATGAATAGGATCTGTAAACCGTATTTGGATAAATTCGTAATTGTCTTCATAGATGATATACTTATTTATTCCAAAAGTCAGACAGAACATTGTGAGCACTTGCATGCACTCTTAACTTTGTTAAGAAAAGAAAGGCTTTATGCCAAATTCTCGAAGTGTGAATTTTGGCTAAAGGAAGTGCAATTTTTAGGACACGTGGTAAATCACGAAGGTATTCATATAGATCCTGCTAAGATAGAGGCAATTACTAATTGGAAGATTTCACAAACTGCAATGGAAATTAGAAGTTTTATAGGTTTAGCCGGATATTATAGACGGTTTATTAAGGATTTTTCCAAGATAGCTGTACCATTAACTAAGCTAACCTGTAAAGCCATTAAGTTTGAATGGGGACCTAAACAAGAAGAAGCCTTTAGAATTTTGAAACAGAAATTAACCAATGCTCCAATCTTAGCTTTACCAGAAGGAACAGAAGATTTTGAAGTATATTGTGATGCTTCAAAACTAGGATTTGGATGTGTGCTAATGCAACGCAAAAAGGTAATTGCATATGCTTCAAAAGGCACGAAGAGAACTATACAACTCATGATTTAGAATTAGGAGCTGTAATTTTTGCCCTTAAGATTTGGAGACATTATTTGTATGGAAGTAAATTTACTATCTATACAGATCATAAGAGTTTAAGATATATATTTGGGCAAAAAGAGTTAAACATGAGGCAAAGGAGGTGGATGGAAATTTTAAGTGATTACGACGGTGATATTCAGTATCACGAAGGAAAGGCAAATGTAGTTGCAGATGCCTTAAGTCGTAAGTACCATGAGAAGCAACGACGGGTTCGTGCTCTTCGATTAAATCTACAAATAGATTTAAATGAACACCTGAAGCATTTTCAAGAAACAGCAATAGAGGATGTTGCTGAAGGAATGAAAGGACGAATAAAAGAATTAGAACAGGGAGATGATGGAATTTGGAGATTCCATAAGAAAAGGGTTTGGGTGCCAAAGCAGTGAGAATTAAGAAATAAGATTTTAGAGGAAGCTCATAAATCTAGGTATACCATACATCCTGGAAACAATAAAATGTATCAAGATTTAAGAAATAATTTCTGGTGCATAGGCATGAAGAAGGATATAGCTAGATATGTTTCTAAGTGTCTTACTTGTTCACAAGTTAAGGCAGAACATCAGAAACCTTCAGGTCTACTTCAACAATTAGAAATGCCAGTATGGAAATGGGAACTCATAACAATGGATTTTGTTACTAAGTTACCCAAAACCAAAAAAGGTAATGATGCGATTTGGGTAATTGTGGATCGATTAACCAAATCTGCTCACTTTCTACCAATGAAAGAAACCTTTAGTATGGAAAGATTGGCAAAGTTATATGTAGATGAAGTCGTATCTCTACATGGAGTTCCACTCTCCATTGTATCAGATAGAGATAGTCGTTTCACTTCTCATTTCTGGAAAAGTTTCCAAGAAGCTATGGGAACTCGACTAAATTTAAGCACTGTATATCATCCTCAAACAGACGGACAAAGTGAAAGGATGATCCAGACTCTAGAAGACATGCTCAGAGCATGTGTGATAGATTTTGGTGGAAATTGGGACGACCATTTACCTTTAATTGAATTCTCCTATAACAATAGTTATCATTCAAGTATTGAAACTGCCCCATTTGAAGCACTGTATGGAAGAAAGTGCAGAACTCCTGTTTGTTGGGCAGAAATAGGAGATAGTCAATTATCAGGTCCTGAAATAGTACAAGAAACAACCGACAAGATTACTCAAATCAAGGAAAGACTGAAGACTGCTCGAGATCGCCAGAAGAGTTATGCAGACAATAGATGCAAGCCATTAGAATTCCAAGTTGGAGACAGAATAATGTTAAAAGTTTCTCCTTGGAAAGGAGTGGTTAGATTTGGTAATAAAGGAAAGCTAAGTCCAAGATACGTAGGACCATTTCAAGTGATTCAACGTATAGGACCAGTTGCGTATCGTTTACAACTACCAGAAGAGTTATTTGGAGTACATGATGTATTTCATGTATCCAATCTCAAGAAATGTCTATCGGACGAATCTTTGATAATACCTCTCCAAGATATAGAGGTAAACGAAAAGTTAAAATTTGTTGAGAAACCTCTTCAGATAGAAGACAGAAAAGTGAAATATCTCAAGCACAAACGACTAGTGTTAGTTAAAGTAAAATGGGATTCAAAGAGAGGAGCTGAATACACTTGGGAGCTGGAATCAGAAATGAAGCGAAAGTATCCTCACTTATTCCAATAAATCTCGAGGACGAGATTTTTATTAAGGTGGGGAGAATGTAACAACTCTCATTAAAAGTCCTATTTATTTTATTATTTTATCCAATAGGAAACCCTAATTGAGACACCCAAGTAATTCTGCACAAACCCTAAAATTTTCAGAACAATTGGAATCAGGATCAGGGCCCCTAAAACTCAGGGGGGGTAAAACCTAATCGGTAATATCCACACAGTTTTACGTGTATTGCAAAACTGATCGAGCGGCCAACTCAGCTGAGCTACTGGGACACAAAGCAAGCCTATGGTAGACTAGGGTCTCTCGCGCCACGCGACGCGCGCAAGGGAACCTTTCGCGTGGCGCGAGGGGGCATTTTTCAAGTATAAATAGTATCGTCTGTTTCATGCAATTGAGTGTTCGTTCGACGTTCAAAATCGAATTGTACGTTGAGTTATAGCATAAACAGTCCCACAACACACACGATTCACGAAGTGCTGCCGCAATACAGGGTAATAACTCGATCGCTGATACGATTCAATGTCCGATCGATTAAACTATCCAATGGATGTTTAAGTGCTGCCCACATTAGGGTTTATGCTTTGTCATTCGTCGTTAATTCGATGGATGTTTAAGTATCGCACTTTGTCATTCGTTGTGAAGGTTTTAATCTCGTGAGTTATCGTAAATGCCGTATTAAGTTACTAACCGAATTGTGTGCTTGTTATTAATTTAGGTTAAAAGGCTAATCAGTAGGCTAGGCTCTGCTCAAAATTAAATCTGCAATGTGAGTCATTCTCTTTTTATCAAATCTGTTTACAAAACGTGTGTTTATTTTTAAAGATTATAATTACAGTGATTAAGTATATGTAGTCACCAAATTACAGCCGGTATGTGGGGTATTGTGCACATTACTACTTTTATCACTTTAGGTGGGCGTACCTAATTAATGATACTCGTTACTATTGGGTGAACGGACTCAATAGTAATATGACCACAGTCACCGAAACGAGTCGATGACAAATACTGTGGGTAGTTGGTTGAAATAAACATTGTAATCTCTCTTAATACTGTAAATTATAATAAACGAGTCATTTTTATAAAAGAATGATTCACTCAGTATTTCCCGCTGACAAAACCTTTTTCAAACATGTTTCAGGTGATCTGTTGTGATCCAGGAAAAGTGCCGAGAAGCACTACAAGCTTAAGGAAGTGGCTCAGTATAAAATAAAGAAACATGTTTTGTAAAATAAAAGATTTCTCCGTGAAATCTCAATATTGTAAATTACCGGGTTTTATCCCGAGTTATGAAATAAAATAATCGGGAAATATTTCAGTTTTAAAAAGATCATGAAGAAACTTCCGCTGTTAATTAAATACCACGGGATTTCTGTCCTGCGGCTCCTGGAACGGGTCAAACCGGGTCGGGGGCCGTGACATTCACGTTTGTAATGCATACTCAACATAGCTTTCGTAATACTTGAACAATAAATAGATGCATCAAATCAGCTTTGGCCAGAAGTGATACATCAGAAGCTCATTCAAGTTAAGCTATTTTGGTTTTGTAAAACATTATTTGATCCTGATTAATTAACTAGGTATTTACAAAACCAATCATTTAATTATCACATTAAACAGCCTAAAGTAATGAGGTTGAGATTTCGAGTTAGTCTTAGGTCTCGAGTGAGGTCTCGACTCAGTTATGAGATCTCGACTCAGTTATGAGATCTCGACTTAGTTATGAGGTCTCGAGGGAGATCTCGAGTCCAGTCTCGACTCATCTTGTAACATTATGAGGTCTCGACTCATTAAGGTCTCGAGTCGCAACCTCAGTGTCTCGGGTCGTAATCATGGTCTCGACTGCTGTGTTTTATGAGATCTCGAATCCATAATGAGGTCTCGAGTTGCAACCATGGTCTCGAGTAGTGAAGATTGAAGCCCTTAGTCGAAACCTTATGGTCTCGAGTCGAAACCGTCGAAACCTTATGGTCTCGCGTAGAAACCGTTGTCTCGAGTCGAAACCGTTGTCTCGAGTTATAGAGATTTGAGAACCCTTATGATTTCGAGTCGAGACCTTGTGGTCTCGAGTCGAGATCTTGGTCTCGGGTTGTAGGATCAGTTTTGACCTCTCGAATGAGTCAATCAGAGCTAGTGCTTACTGAAAATGTGGCGGAAACACATTTTCAGCATGATACAAAGAAAAACGTAACAGAAAGGAGTAGAAACAGAAGATTCACACTCAAAATACTTTTCTTCACTTGATAACGCTTTTCGTATGGACAGCAGTTCGACGTTGAGTTCACCAAGATGTTACAAATGAAGAACACATCAGGGGTATATATAGACAGCCTGGTCCGCTCATGTGACATGTCCACAAGAGCGGTTCAGACAACTAGGCTGGTTCGCTTTTGTGACATGCCACAAAAGCGGACCTCAAACTTGAAAAACATAAAATTACATTTTAACCCCCTGGACTTATACAAAATGACCTATCTGGACCCTATACATTAAACTAGTATTACAAAGACGCAGGCTTTAGACATTGTGCATCAACAAACTCCCCCTTGGATGAAGCCGCAGTCTTTGTCTTGAATGTAGGCCTTCAGATAGCTTTGAATTTCTCTTCCCTCGGTTTTGACTTTTTACTCAGCGCAACCCTGATCTTCTCATTCTTTATCTTCCTCGCCTTTTCTTCTTTTTCTTGTTCCTTCATAAACTTTCCTCTATTTTCTTCCATCTTTTGATTCTCACGTTCACGCTCCCTCTTTGCTTTCTGTTTCATCTTCTCGTCTAAAGACCACCACGAAGATTTCCACTTGTTTTCAGAGTTGATACCTTTCTGAACACACAATGATACAACCCGTTGAAACTGAAGAGCTTGCTCTTTGTCTGCTGGAGAGTAGCGAATCTTGTGAATGAATAAACATTCGATGTCTTTAGCTGAGCAATTAACTAACCACATCGGGTCATAAACATGAATATCTCTCAGCTCTCCACCAGCTCTGTACGTGATTATTGCCTCAGTTGTTCTACAACTGTAAACCCATTCAACAAAGCCTTTATAAAAATCCTGCTCCATTTCTAGCATTGGTATTGTCTTCATTGTACGTGGAGGCTTCACATTCAGAATAACTTCTACAGCTCCAGTTTCCGGATTAACACTCTGAACACGCCTTGGACGATGTGGCTTCCATTTTCGAAATGACTTCAAATGTTCATATTTGATGTAGCCCCACATCGCAGTATCATTCTTTCTCACCTTGTACTCCAAGACTCTCACCTTTGCTAATTCATCAACGTCCCACCACGGTAATGACATTATATCATATAACCGTGCAAAATACTGGACGCCATATTCTCTTCGAATAGCATAAGCGTTAACTTGTGGAAGAAAACCCCAACTAATGATATCGCCAAGCGAAACATTTCGATCTCGTTGGAAGAACTTCAGCGGCCTCTTGTATTTTCTTTCATGAGAATCTTTAAACCATTTAGAATGATCAATTTTTTCAGCTTTCGATTGACCTTCTTTATCAACATTAGTTTGGCTTTCTTGCTCAGCTTCTTTCCTCAAACATTCAAATACGTTATTATTCACCGCTTCAGTCACTTTCTGACGTAATTCATCTCTATTCTCCGCAGCAAAGAACTCCATTAACGTTGGAAGTTTTGAAGTATCTTCAGGAATCTCTTCATTATCCGAACATTCTTCAATCTCAACTCTATCATAGATATCAGCATCTTCAACATAAACATACTTATAATCTTGCTGTTTATTGATATCAAACGTTTCCAAATCTGCTTCAAGATCAATTGGAATCTCAGGATTTACATCTTTTAGCATCTCCCTATACACATCTAAACATAAGAACAAAGGTTCATGATGCTCTACAATCTGTGTTTTACTCGACTCCCCCTTTCTCTCAGCTTCACCACTCTCTTCATTGACTGTGTTGTTTAACAGATCTTCAATGACTTTTTCTTTTGAGACATCACTCACTCTAACACCTGAACCTCCTGCTGCATCATCATCATCATTACTCTCAGAACTGTGACTGCTTGCAGTATATACAAACTCATCCTCATCATCATCCTTTTCATTTTCTCCATCAATCAATTTAGGCGTGGAAATTTCTTCTTCGAAAACGCCAGGAACTGAAGATATAGGCTCAGGATTTTCTATTATCACCGAAGGTACAATAGACATTTCAGAACATCCTTCCACTCCTTTACCCTTATCTTTCATCTGCCTTTCTAATTCTTCTTGACGTTCCGCACGAAGGTCTTCTAACTTCAACTCTTCATATTTTTGTTCCACTGATGTCTCTAACATGCTTTCCACAACTCTATTCAGCATGTAAATCTTATGTTCATGTAGCACTTTAGCATCCCTAAGTTCTTTATTCTTCAACTTATAATATTCATTTTCACTCTCTCGACAATTCTTTTCTTCTTCTAATTCAGACACTCGAACTTTCAAAACGTCGATTTCAGTCTGACCAACTTCAATTTTCAGTGCCAACACTTTGTTCTCACCTTCCAACCTCTGCACCTTACCAGCAAGAGTCTTTTCTCTATCAGCAATCTTTTTGCTTTCATCCGTCAACTTTTTATTTTCAGCAATCACATCATCCACTTTCTTTTCAACACTTTTCAACTGAAAAACATTCACAAAATCTAAATCTCCAAATTCATCAAACCCAGTACTTATGTTTGGAAGAACAGATGGAAAACTTTTTGATCCTGAAGAACCTGGTGTAGTGTGAATGATAGGTTGTGAATGAGGTGGTGTTTGAAATGTTTGATTCAAAGAAGTAACTGGTGGTTCTTGATGAGGTGGTGAAACATGTTGTGGTGTGGGTTGTCTTGGAGGTGATTTGTGTGGTGATTGAAGTAATGGTGAATGAATTGGTGATGGTTGATGTTGTGGTTCAGGTTGTGGTGATGGTGTTAAATGTGATGGAGGAGTAGGTTGTCTTGGTGATTGATGTATTGGAGATTGTATAGGTGTTGATTGACGTGGAGGTGTAGGATGCGTTTGCATGACTTTCTGAGGACGCTTTGATACTTTAATCTTTGTTGTAGCTCTCTTTCGATTAGCAGCTTTCTTTTTACCTCTCGGAGTAGATTGTGACACGGAGACATGCTCCGGAGAAGGTACATAAGGTGCATCTTCTTTCTCTTCTCTCTTTCTCTTTTTAATCAACTTCTCTTGTTCTACCTCTTCTCTCATTCGTCTTTCACGTTCTTTTGCATCAATCACTACATATTCAGACGAACTAGAAGAACTAGTAGTGTCGTCGTCACTTTCAACATTATCTACAACCTTCTCTTTTTCCTTTTGAACATCCGAAGTAACTGTTTTCACAACACTATCAACAAAATATGCTTCTGTTGTAAACAAATCTGTATCAATTACAATATTTTCAGCACCAGTCATTTCTTGTTCATTTTCAACATTCATCTCAGAAATATTTTCATCAGATTCATCAATTAACATTGTTTGTTTTTTCTTCTTTTGTATCTTCTTCGGTTTTGAAGAAGAACCTTCACCTTCAGCTACAGGAGTTGCAAGTCTACGTCTGCGTCCCAACTCCTTTACATACCACACATTCTTGGTTGATTTGAAATTCTCAAGAATCTTCAACTCTACAGCATACAACGCCTCTTTCATTTCTTCTTGATTTCTCCAATTTTGATGATTTTCCGGATCAGGATCCACATAGTTCACATCTCTAAGTAATCCAAAATTTTCAATCACTAGATCAGGCTCTGGATGATTAGGATGATACTGTATCAGATTCTTCAAAGAGATATTAGACATGTGAGCTTGAACAAGAAGATCACCCTGAATTTCTCTATCAATTCCAGGATATGCACGATCAATCATCATTTGTACAAAACGCGGATACCTCCAGGTTCTAACATTTGACGTGAGATTCTCCACCATATAATGAAAAACTATGTGTGAAAAGTTGTATTTCTTATTCAACACCAACGCTGTCAACATATTCATTTGGTAATCTCTCATTTGATCGAAACTGCCCTTTGTGTGGCTCAATGAAATAAGAATACAATGAATTAAGAACTTGAAAGATTTTTGAAACTTTGACTTCAAGTAGTTTCCCGTGTTCAAAGCACCTCTGTATCCCATTCTCAGCATACATCCTTTCACCAAACGTTCCGGAAATCTTATAGGGTAGTTATCTTTATCGGGAAAGTTCATAACTTCTCGAACTAATTCTTCAGTCACCAGAATAGTTTCCAACTTTCCATCCACTTCCACCACTGATGATATCACTTTGCTTGCCTCATCATACTTTGCATTTATCCAAAATCGACTAATATGTGATTTATACAACGGTCTTTGGTCAAACATTGCTTTCTTCACTGGAATACGATTCATATAATCCAAGATGCTGCTGAACTCTAACAATAAAGGACACTTCTCCACATCTAAATCAATACAACTGTTGTGTACTGGATCAAATAACATGTTTGGCGATGCCTGCACAACAACAACAGAAATCAAGACTTAGAAAAATGTCTCATGTTTATTACTGACTAAAAATGAACCTGCATAATTACATTAAAAGCGAACCAACATCTCACAACCCTATAGGCGAACCTACTTAAAAAATGCACAAAAACATCTCTAGCCATATAAGCGAAACAGCAATTTTCTGCCACAAAAGCGGACCTAAGATGGTACATATGGGCGGACCTAAAAATGTTCCTAAAAGCGGACCTAAAATGGTAACAATGAGCGATCCAGCAGATGACTTATAAGCGGTCCAACATATGACTTATGAGCGGTTCGGATAATGACATATGAGCGGTTCAGAAAATGACATATGAGCGGTTCAGCAAATAACATATGAGCGGTTCAGATTTGACATATGAGCGGTTCAGATTTGTTTGTTCGAAAAAGCGATCCAGATTCAACAACTTGTAAAAACTGTTTAAAACCTAAAATTGATTTCAAAATCACAATCTATACAGAATTCCGAGACTAGAGGTATCTTTTGATTTTGTTATACTTGCTTAAAACACACTAGATCTGGAACTAAACTTATGCATTATCTACAAAACACATCAGACACTCAAATTACAGCAATTAACATGTAAAACAACACTTAATATCATCAGACGACACTAAAACAACAATTATTTCAAACAAATATGACATTCAAAGGCTTAAAACGAGATTCGTTTATACAAACATACCGATTCACATGATTTTACTTCAAAAGAGATAAAATTTCAAGAAAACTTACCTTGCCCATGATGTAATCAGTAGAGATCTATGAAAAACAAGTGAAAACAAGGTTCAACCAGCAAGAAATCACTAAGAACTCGGAGAATCGCTTGAATCGCCCGGAGAAGATGACGTATAAGCGGACCAAAAATGACAGAAAAAGCGGACCTCAATGTCTTTTATAAGGGGTCTGGTTCGCTTATTCTACATGTCATATGAGCGAACCTCAAAGTTACATTTGACAAAAAATGATCCTCAAACTTGTCATAAGAGCGAACCTCAATGTTACATTTTCAAGAAATTTATTTATAATTCATTTTTCAATTTTTCAATTTTACATACTGACACCCAGTTGACCAAGTCCAAGTTAATGACCCTGGACAGCTGATTGACCTACCAAGTTCAAATTAATGACCCTGGTTGATCATTTTTATGAAGTACATGATCATTTTGTTTTAAAAACAGTTCAAATTAATGAACTTTTCAACGTTTCAAACATTTTCACATTTTATCTTTCAAACATCATACCAATTCTTTGTTTGCAATCACAGCTTACCCAACCCTAATCAGACACTAACATGATCAGCACACAGACTTTGATCTTCCAATCTCCTGTATCGGTTGTCGAAAATAAAATGAGAAAAAGAAAATCTTTTTGGATTTTAAGCTGTACATATTTAAAACTATATACACAATCTTTTTGTGAGCGTGTCAAGGGATCATATCAGCTGCCGACGAAATACAAGTACCGTTAAGCTGTTATTTCATTTTAAGCATTAAACAATTCACGTAGATTGCCGATATACTGATCCTCTTAAATTCTCACAAAACCTTCAATTTGTTCGGGATACAGAATTAGTGTTTTAGGACTTAAACATCTACATGTGTTCCACCTCAGTATATACTCCCGTATCCAGACCCCAGTATTCAGTCTTACAGGTGAGTATACCTAGATGATATCTGTAAAGGGTTAATTGCGAGGGCTGTGAAAGCTCAGGTCGATCTTTCGATACGCAGAGAGATGACGGCTTCGACTTTTGGTGGGTCCCCTTTGGGGATCTTCTTTTCAACAGCACATGATTAACCATTTTGCAATGTGTTATCATTTTTTATGCTGAGGGGAGGCTTATATTTCAAAGCAGCGTAAAGTATTCTCCGGGGAGTAGGCCATTGCTTCCGCAAAATCAGAAGTCCCGGGATAATACCCCAGATATCACTAAGCATAAAGACCTAGTATCTCAGAATACGGGACCCTTCAAACAGGATTTCAGGGGTTACCTATATATCCTGGAGGTGTTCCCCACGTAGACGCAAGTAAATTTTATGTTTATATCCCAAACTAATCTACTGATTTTGTGAAAACCTATCGGCACATCTTTAGTGAGACTGCTTAATTGCATTTTATACCATCCAATTCTTTAGCGTACTGCACCTGTCTAGCTGATGTACTATCATTTCCCTTTTATACACAAACTCATTTTTACTTTTTCAAATGTTTTTGGTTTTTATAGATTTTATCATGTTTTTGTATTTTTCTGCAAACTTTCTCCCCCTAAAAAGAAAAACATATTTTTGTGTTTTTGTTTTTATCAAAAAGCAGAAAATAAACTGTACAAAAAAATTGACAACACGATATGGTTCACGTCAGATCGCCGCCCAACTCGGCTTCACATTCAATAACCCTCCCAGATTGCAGATTTTTCATCCCATTCAATTTTAAAAGATAATAAAATCTCTTTTTGTCAAATGGTTTAGTATAAAAATCAGCTTTCTGATCATCGGTGCCCACATGTTCAATCCTTATTAATTTCTTTTCGTGACAATCTCGAATAAAATGGTGACGGATTTCAATGTGTTTTGTTTTCGAATGATGAACTGGATTTTTAGTAACATTTATGGCTGCTTCATTGTCCACAAATATCGGAGTATCCAAGAATTGTAGACCGAAGTCGCGCATCTGCTGTTGAATCCAAAGGATCTGCGAGCAACAGCTAGAGGCTGAGACGTACTCAGCCTCACACGTGGAGAGCGCAACTGCAGTTTGCTTCTTGCACTGCCAGGTAACGAGCCGAGTTCCGAAGAACTGGCACCCAGCAGTGGTGGACTTTGCGTTCTGTTTACAGCTACCAAAATCTGAATCAGCGAAACCGGATAAAGTAAAATCACCCGAACGAGGATACCACAAGCCGATGCTTGGGCAACCCTTCAAATACCGTAAGATGCGTTTAACGATCGTCAGGTGTGATTGCTTCGGATTCAACTGATATCGTGCACACAGACATGTCGGATACATGATGTCGGGACGGGAAGCTGTGAGATACATTAAAGACCCAATGATCGATCGGTATACTGTTTCATCCATCTTCACTCCCTGTTCATCCGGACAAATACCATGGTTCTGTGCGAGGGGGGTTGATGCAGAACTGCAATCTGTCATATCAAACTTGTCTAGCACATCCTTTATGTACTTTGACTGGTGAATGAAGATTCCGTCGGGCATTTGTTCTACCTGCAGCCCGAGGAAGAATTTCATCTCCCCCATCGAACTCATTTCGAACTTCTTCTTCATTACTCTCTCAAACTCTTTACACAAATCGTCGTTGGTGGAACCGAAAATTATATCATCAACGTAAATCTGCACAATTAGCAAGTGGCTGGCTTCTTCTTTTGTGAACAAGGTGCTATCTACTGTTCCTCTTGTGAACCCGTTGTCCAGCAAGTAGGTCGAAAGAGTCTCGTACCAGGCTCTCGGGGCCTGGTGTAGACCATATAATGCTTTATCCAATAGATACACCTTGTCTTTGTTCAGTGGATCTGTAAACCCCGGTGGTTGTCCCACGTAAACTTCTTCTCGAATCTTGCCATACAGGAATGCTGATTTAACATCAAGTTGATAGACTTTGAAATCTTTCCAAGATGCAAAGGCTAAAAAGATACGAATTGCTTCAAGCCTTGCAACCGGCGCGTAAACCTCATCATAGTCTATTCCCTCCTGCTGCCTGAAGCCTTGAACCACTAAACGTGCTTTGTTCCTCACCACGACTCCTCTATCATCTCTTTTACATTTGAACACCCATTTCGTCTTTATCAACTTCTGATTCTTTGGCAGATCAACAAGTCTCCAGACGCCCAATTTTTCAAACTGTTGTAATTCCTCCTGCATAGCATTCACCCAACTGTCTTCGGTCAATGCTTCTTTGTAGGTCCTGGGCTCTATCTGCGAAATAAAACATTTGAGTGAGACTTCTTTCTGCATATTAGCAATATCTGAATAAAAACATGTAAAAGCTTGGTCTATCTGATGTCTCGTCTTGACACCACTCTGTAGATCGCCGATAATTTGTTCTGAAGGATGGTAAGACAGGGTCCGTGGCATCACAGTATCAGGCACCACAACTTCCGATTCCAGATTTGAAATGTCGAGATCAACGATTTGATCAACAGCCTCTTCTGATGTCTCATTTGGTTCCTCATCAAAGGTAGGAGCGGGTTCCTCCTCTGAGTCGTCAGAAACGTCAAATGACGGAGCTAGTTCCTCTGGTGATATATGAACGGTTCCACTTGGTCCGGCCTCATCATCATGAGTACCCACGGTGGGCGTAGGAATATCTAGCGGTCTAGATTCCTGCTCTTGCAATTGACTTTGTTGATACAAGTACATGAGAGCAAGTTCCTCCTCACTTGGCTCAGATGGCAGATGAAACGATTCCCAGAGTTTGTCGTAGTCAAATAGGAATCTTTGTCCGGGAAGTTGTTGCGATGGCGTGTGCTTCTGACAATCCACATGATGAACCTGAATCACTTTCCCTAGACACGGTACAAACACCCTTTTTAACGGGCTAGCGTATCCTACGAAAAATCCTTCATTCGCTTTTGCTCCGAATTTACCATCAGCATCTATGAAAGTACACGGAGAGCCAAAAGGTTCTAAGAACTCAAGATTTGGCTTATAGCGATGCAACAGCTCGAAACAAGTCTTTTTATATTTCTTTACTGTTAGAACTCTATTCAATGTATAGCAAGCCGCTGAAACTGCTTCACTCCAGAAGAAAATCGGAAGCTTTGAATCTGCCAACATAGTACGTGCGGTCTCGATCAGAGTTCTATTCTTTCGTTCAGCCACGCCGTTCTGTTGTGGTGTATACGGCGCACTGAATTCATGTAGTATTCCCTTCTCGTTGCAGAACTCGTACATTTTGTTATTCTTGAACTCCGTTCCGTTATCAGTCCGAATTCTTCTGATCGGCAACTTGTACACCGTTTCCATCTTTTTGAATAAAACCATCAAAGTATCGAATGTTTCGTCCTTCTTTTCCAAACATACAACCCATGAAAACCTTGTATAATCATCCGTAACCACCAAACAATAAGAATCTCCACTGATGCTTTTGACGTTGACCGGCCCGAAGAGATCCATATGCAATCTCTCGAGAGGTAACCGGATGGTGTTGAGTATCTTCGACGGATGAGACTTCCGTACCTGTTTACCTTTCTTACACGCAACACAATCATCAGGTAAATGAAAATTCTTAACATTTACACCTTCTACCAAATTGTTGTGCACAAGAAAATTCATTTTACGGACGTGTATATGACCCATTTTTCTGTGCCACATAATTGACTCTTTCTCAGTTGCTTTAGATTTTGTTACAAAACATTGTTTTTGAGGAATTGTTGGTGTTGCATTGCTCATATCTAAAATGTAAAGATCATTAACCCTAGGAGCACGCAACAGCACCAACTCATCAGGGACTATAAACCCTGGTTTTAAAACCAAACACTCTGTTTTCGTAAAATGTACGCTAAAGTCTTTGTCACAAATTTGTGAAATACTTAACAAATTGTTCGTTAATTCAACAATATAATTCACTTTGTCAAAAGATATGATGCCGTTTGTGAGCTTTCCCTGACCAACAATTCTGCCACCTTGGTTACCAGCAAATCCAACATAGCTTCCATTAATTGCTTTGACATCATATAATAGTGCTAAAGATCCCGTCATATGTCTCGACGCTCCGCTGTCCATTATCCACCTTGATAGCACAGACTTGGGCAGCTCCTGCAATCAGCACACAAACACATCAGTTAAACAATGATGCCCACGACTTTTTAACTTCCGACACTGAACCAAAAACTACATTGCATTTCTCAGTTGTTTTAGGAAAGTTAAATATGACTTTTGACTCAATTTCCTTTTTATCTTGTTTCACTTTGTTATGAAGTTTGGGAAATTCCGACAAAAACTGATCGATTTCAGACTCAAACACATCAACATCATCTTTTACAAACTGTGACTCATTTTTCAACACACTTTCCATATTTTTGATCTCACCAGATGATTTAGATTTCACGACCCATGACTGATTTTCAAAAATTTTTGCTTTAGGGTAAAATTTCGAAGTCTTGGGAGACTTAGAAGACTCTCCAATCTCGAAAGTCGATTTTGGCTTATCCTCCGACTTCAACTTTTCACCCCGTTTAAGAATTCGAATCGGCGAAATCAACACTTGTTTATCCTTTGCAACAACCGGTGATTTTGATCGAGGTTTTTGAATGATTTGTTTTGAAACATTTTTGTTTTCAACCTTAGATTTTTCAACCTTCAGTTTCTCAACCATTTGTTTATTAACAACTTTTACCACAACTGGTTTTTCAATTATTTTCTCACACTGCTTTGCCATGTGGCCAACTTCATTGCAGCGATAACACACACGCTTATCATATTCTACAAAAGTGGTTGTGACAGTTTCCACTTTTAGCTTTTGCGCTGCATTGAAGTCGTCCACGGCCTTTTGACTAAAAATATAGTCTTTTTCAATTTCAGTGCTAGGACCAGCGACAAACACATCATCCAACCTATCTTTTGGCTTGACCAACTTCTTAGTCATTTTCTTCTCAAAACCAAGACCTTTATTCTTTAACTGATTTTTCTTGTTTTGGTTTTTACCCACCCCCTCTACCTTTTCTGGACTAGTAGGACGTGATGAACCAACTGACTTATTCAGTTTTGAAAAGAAATCATTTTTCTTTAACTCATTTACGCTCAGCTCAATCAGCTTAAACACTTTCTGAACATTCTCAAATTTAACATTCTGAAGCGGAAACTCGGTGTTGGAATAAAGTTTGTCAGATCCAACCATAGTGTAAGCCGCCATAATTGAATCATCATCCTCACTTTTATCCGTTTTTGTCAAATAACGATCTAAAAAGTTTCCGTCCTCCTCAGATTCACTACCAGACTCCACTGATTTTGCCTTCTCAGATTTCTCACTATCATCGTCCAACACCTGATCAATAACATTTTTGATTACCTGGGATTCGTTGTCAGTGTCAGACGCAGTGAAAGTGATATCAATGTTATCAGGTAAATCATTCTCAAATGTTTTTAATTTGATGTTTAAAGCAGCTTCCACCCCATCTGGATATTTCTGTGTATAATGATTCCACATTGGGGGTGGAACACTGTTGTAGGCAGGTGAAACATGTGGTTGTTGTGGCACTATTTGCTCTAACACATACGATGATGCCACATAACTCATCAATTTCTGATCAATTCTATCATTCTCAATTTTAGTCAACTCAAGCTCTTTTCTCAAAGATGCGATTGTATCTAAATGAAAGTTGACTTCTCTTTGTTTATCAAATAAAGTTGATTGTGCCAACTTTGTTGCTTTATCATTTTCAATACTCTCTTTTTGGATCATTTTTATCGACCTAGACAATGTGTCGTATGCCTCTTTTACTTGCTCTAAGTCAAATTTCACCAAATCTGCATGTTGTTTCAATTCCTGATACTTGGTGTCTTTTTCAAAACACCCCGTGCATAGTTGTGAACAACTTAGACACGGTGTATCGGGGATTGAAATCTTTTTAACTATAAACTCATCCTCACAAACAACTTTACCAACAAGATTTGACTCCGACTCAGACGACTTGACCACGGTGATCTCTAAGACTCCAGTATCCTCTCCTAGACCTGACACTTTATCAACTGACTCCTGGATGTCTGAATCTACCTCTTTTAACTTGCTCATCAGCGCTTTATCTGCAATCTCCTTTAGAGCTTCTTCAGTCATTTCTTTGGAAACATCGATCACCTCCTCGACTGCTTCTTTCTTTGCTTCAAATCTTGAACACGTTCCAGTTCTTGGCTCTTCAAAATAATCTGCAAAAGAATCAAAAACATTAGGAGACAGAATAGATTTCATTGTATAAACAAATTCCTCCTGCCGTGATTGAAAGTTGAGATCTTCATTCACTGATTCCTCAGCTTTTGCAAAACTATCTGTAGAAACCTCTTTAATAACCTCCGGAACCACCTGATCAGCAACTTCCATAACCTCTTCGATCACAATTTCAGTAAGAGAATCAACCATTTTAGTAATTACTTCCTCAACCATCTCCGAATCAGACTCAACTACACTCTCAGAAACTACTTCACCGACATTCTCAGTAACCACCTCATTGCTAACCTTCGATTCTGCAACTGTCTCAGTAATCTCAACTACCTCAGCCATCATTGCTTGATCATCCTTTCCTGGAATATACTTGTCCCAACTAAACCCAGACACAACCTTCTCATCATCTTGGTTTACGATAAGTGCCTTTTCTGGTTTGTTCTCAATCTGAGGTCTCTGAACTGCAGATTGTTGATTTGGTCGATGATATATAGCTTGTCTGTAATAATCGTTTGTAAACGGGTTCTGATGATTCTGCACTTCACGATTCGGACATTCGCGCTTGAAATGACCTCGTTCTTTGCACTTAAAACAAGTCACCTTTGACTTATCGAACCCTAATTTCTGATCAGGACCTGACAAACTGCTTCTACCCGTGATTTCCATAAAGCGTTGAGCTCTTCTAACCAGACTCGCCATGCACCACTTTATATCTATCAGTTCCAGTTCTTCCGGATCGATCTGATCGTAATCCTCTTTAGTCATATCGGGATTACCGATCCTACCAGCAACCAAACCTTCATAAGCTTCCAGAACTGATGCCAATACTGCGATGTGCTGCTTGGCTGCATTCTCGGTGATTTCATTCCCATTCTTGATGTTAACCGCAATGTTACACTGCACACCGGATACAAACGTCTGTTGATTTGACCCTGTAGAACTTTGAGGAGAATTCTGCTCATTGACTTTGACATTCGGCTCATAGTTGGCAAATGGAGTCGACTGACTCGACTGATAGGCATTTGGAGCAGCAGATGAAGTATTGTCTGCACTAAATCCGGTTTGAATCTTCGGACTCTGAACATTAGTAGCTGCTGGACTATTCTTGTAATACAAAGACACATCCTGTGGCATATTCGCTGAATTCATCTTTTTGATTTTCACCAATTCCAACTCATAAGCTTCAATTTTCTCTATAAACACGCTCAAACTATAGTTTACAAAATCTGAACTATTTTTCAACATCATCAAGTATGTTCCCCATTCCTCATAGGGAAGTGCATCACATAACTTGTCTATCCACTCCTCATTCGTCTTTTCGATATTCAACCTTCTCATCTCTACCACCAGGTGACAATATCTCTCGATAAGCTGCTTTGTCGATTCACCTTTAATTCCCGTGAATATATCAAATTCTTTCTTTATCAGTGCTTTCTTACTCTTGATCATCGACGCACTGCCTTTGAATTTCTGTTCCAAAGCTTGCCATATCGACTGTGCACTATCATCGTGCTGTAGCAGAACTAGAATATCCTCTTTTATAGCTTGCTGTAGGATGCTAACCATCTTCTTTTCTGCTTTGAACTCGACCTGTTCCGCATCTGTAAGACTGGCAATGGTCTTCAACATATTCAATCCGTCTACCGGAGGAACATACTTCCTTTCGATCTTGATCCAGCACTCTAGATGATTTGCCTGCACCCAGTTTTTGAATCTCCCGGACCATCCTGAATATTCATCCAAACTCATCAATTTTGGAGGCTTCTGCATTGTTCCAAGCTCATTTTCCAAATTGACATTCTGCATGATGCTAGCAGGACTCTGAGTAACTCCACCACTACCCGCAA
This sequence comes from Helianthus tuberosus, assembly GCA_030545235.1. Lineage (NCBI taxonomy): Eukaryota > Viridiplantae > Streptophyta > Magnoliopsida > Asterales > Asteraceae > Helianthus > Helianthus tuberosus. The sequence continues at coordinate 107,957,838 of CM060401.1, read as the reverse complement.
ACATGTTGTAAAAGTCTTGGCTTTCCATTTTCAGTCGTAACGGAAGAATTTTTCAAACAGTCTGAATAAGCGAACCACAACTGTAACTAAGAGCGAACCAGAAATTTCTCTAAGAGCGAACCAGAGATTAGTACTTCGAGCGAACCAGAATTTTGTACTAAAAGCGGACCAGGCAGTTCACTTTCGAGCGAACCACAAGTGATCTTTGGAGCGAACCAGAACAAATGTTGTTCAAGCGAACCAGACGAGAAGTATTGAGCGAACCATAACTGACACTAGAGCGGACCAGATAGTGACTATCGAGCGAACCACAACTGACACTGGAGCGGACCAGATAGTGACTATCGAGCGAACCACAACTGACACTGGAGCGGACCAGATAATGACTATCGAGCGAACCACAACTTGACAAATGAGCGGACCAGAAACAGCTTAAAATGTAAGTTGGAGCGATCCAGAAGAGCGAACCAGAAGCATGACGTAAGCGCGAACCATTTTCACGAGGGTTTTTGGGTCACTTTTATGCCGTATTTTGATCCGAATCTTTCAAGGATTTGTTATTAGTGTATATTACACCTGTTATCCAAATTTCAGTCCATTTCCACCGTTCAAACAGTCCAGATCTACAAAAGTCCATGTAAAATGCTTCGTATCTAGCAAACTAACTCGCAACTGGCTCTGATACCAATTGTAGGATCAGTTTTGACCTCTCGAATGAGTCAATCAGAGCTAGTGCTTACTGAAAATGTGGCGGAAACACATTTTCAGCATGATACAAAGAAAAACGTAACAGAAAGGAGTAGAAACAGAAGATTCACACTCAAAATACTTTTCTTCACTTGATAACGCTTTTCGTATGGACAGCAGTTCGACGTTGAGTTCACCAAGACGTTACAAATGAAGAACACATCAGGGGTATATATAGACAACCTGGTCCGCTCATGTGACATGTCCACAAGAGCGGTTCAGACAACTAGGCTGGTTCGCTTTTGTGACATGCCACAAAAGCGGACCTCAAACTTGAAAAACATAAAATTACATTTTAACCCCCTGGACTTATACAAAATGACCTATCTGGACCCTATACATTAAACTAGTATTACAAAGGCGCAGGCTTTAGACATTGTGCATCAACACGGGTCGTTAAAAGTGATCTCGAAAACCCTGTTACAGCTGTTGTTGTGAAAACATAACTGAAAATTTGAATTCTTAGGGATTTTGAGATATGGTTTCCTGTTTTAGTGATGATCTAATTTATCAAAATATTTTGAAATTTTTATCTGATTACCAATTAACAGTTTTCGAATAAACTTAGATGATAAAATTGGATCAAAACAGGAAAAAACACCCAATAATCCTAATTACATTCCAAAACATAAAGGAATTTTCGAATTTTCCTAAGAGCACATGATGAACCCTAAAAAATTAAATAATAATTCTGGAACCCGAAACCTGAAAATTAAGGCTTCTAAAACAGATTTCGGATTTGTTGATTTTAACTATTATGATTTCGTGTCATTAATTTAACATTCTTTTCCGAAAACAATGATTTCGGGTCATGACTCGAAACCGACGGTTATGATTATGAAGTTATTCAAAATTTCTGTTTTCTTGATTTCAATCCCAGAATTAATGGATACGATAACAGAACTGACTAATCAACATATGCTCTGATACCACATGTTGATCAGTTCTGTTTAGACATAATGGAAAACATGAAAACATACCTTTGATTGCATCAGTACATGCCAGCAGAGAATCCAGATGGAGACGTAGCAATAGTGTTTGACATGATTGTCAGCTTGATCTAGTTCCTCTTTAGGGTGCAATCTAATGATGGTGATGAAGAAACCGAATAGGGTGTTCGGTTATGGAGAGAGGGGGCGATTTCATAATGATGTTATTGTGATTAGTGTCTAACCCTTTAACCCTCTAATTATCTCCTTATATATGCACCCAAGAGGAAACCCTAATTAGTTAATAATGGTAATAAGGCCCATCAACAATTACCAACTAATTAAATAATAGGTTGTTATATATTTTGATCTATTATTATATAAATGATTATAATGGCCATATATAAATAAATACATTATTTATTTATTCTTACAGTTCTCATATAGTCAAACAATATTATACAAATGATACATGTAATGGTGTTTAGTAACAAACTATCAAAGTATATTACATGATATATGGCGTTTAACAACACATCTTCACAGACACTCAGTTCTGCCTTTTATATGGAGTTTTACAAACAAACATTATAAAATTGTTGGCGTTTCCGACTTAATAAATTGCATAAAAAGTAACCATTTGTACGATGTTTTGATGTTGTCTTCTTTCGTTGCCGACGGTTCTTTGGCGTTTTGGACCAGGTGACTCTCCGGATTCCACACCCACATAAACTGCACATTTATTGATAAAATTAAAACGCCAAAAACATCATAAAACTAGCATAATGTAAATCGAAGTTAACTCACTCTGTTTTTTGCCTCTGGATCTTGTTTGATCTTTAGACGTCATAATATTGTGGTTTCGCGTTTTCTAGGGTTTTGGCGTTTTTCGTTGGAATTGGGGAGGCTTCTCTGGAAAGTATATATGTTTCGGTCGCGTTTTGATGGGGTTTGTAGATGCATATTTACCTTTTTGCCCTTAATAAAGCGTGCCCACGTTCGAAAGTTGAATATATTTACCAAAACGCCATTGCGCTAATTTAATCCATAGATTGTTTTGATCCAACAGATAAGGGACGTTCTCACCGTTTTCACACTTATAGGCGTTTTCTGCCCTTTCAAACAACTAACATGATTTATTAGAATGAAATGCAAGACTTCATATTATAAACAACTCTATGATAAAGTACATGCAAAATTCATGGGACACAAACAATATCCTCTACGTTTCCTCTTATTTAATTACTTCAGAATTAAAGAAAGCATTTGTAAACTTGCATATCTCAATCATGGGACTTCTTCTCCTCATCGTCTTCACACCGCTCTTCACCTTCCTTGTCATACCTCTTATGTTTCTCATCATCGTTACTATTTTGCTTCCTTTTCTTCTTCCTTTCACTCTCCCTATTCAATTCCTTCTCGCTATCATTCTTGTTTTCATGGTAGTTACTGTTGGGCTTATATAATCTTCAAACTAATACATTATTCTCCCACATAAAATAATATTTATATATATATGTGTGTGTATTATATTATAAAACACATGTACTAGCTCCTTGAAGAAAATGAGTAGAACTTATCTTGCTTAAACGGAACCTCATCAGTCCTTCCTCGTCAATGCAGAAAGTTGTATATATGTAATATTCCGACTCGTCAAGTTTTAAAGATTGATCTTCATTAGCCTATTTATCCTGACAATTATGGATAAAGACTTTTGTATCTTTATGCTAAGTTGTTACGTTTATTAGAAAATGAACTTTCATTGTTCATCATTTAGCAACCAAACTATAATTCAAGAAATGTACTCATTCTTCATGTTATCCAAAGTTGATACTCTTTGAGGTGTTTTAATTATTTACAATTCAATTTACGGTGATGTTGTATGTTTGTTCTAAGAGTAGAGAAATGAAGTGCCCTTGAGGATTTAATTAGTTGAGTTGTTAATTTTAGTTTTTTTTTTTTTTTAACATAGTAAAATTCTCCTTGTGTTTTATATAAGATTATATATTACGTCATTGTGTTTTTTTAATAACACACGTTCCTTTTAATTTGAAACTTGTAGCACTAATGATCCACACAACGTATTATTAGAATGGTTTGTATCCATTTAGCTCATTGTGCGTGTAAAACAATCAATTTATCATCTTGTAAATGCTTAACTGAATGTTCTTGAGTAACACGATTCAGTAAAATAATTACCACCGCCATATCAAAGCCAAAAGTACCTTTCTCATTCATCAACGTGATGTTTAAATACAAAGTAAATGACCCATGAACTTAGAGTTATGGGTTTAAATCCTTGCAAGTGCAAAGTAAAGGCGGAATTAAGATGTTAAAGTATATTTGCCGTTAAAAAAACACAAAGTAAATCTTCATTAAACATGAAAACAAATAAACTAACTTAAGAGATAATAAGGAGAATAACAAGACTTGGGTTTTCCAATGGAGACTCAAGTTCAATTCTCATTTGTGTCATATTGGGGTGGATATTGAGCAATGATGGTAACAAACCCACCGAGGGGGGTTCGATCCTGAGCCGCACCCCGGTTTTCATCCGGCTGTTACTTCAGCGAGGCATCTCGTGTGGAGGCAATACGGTTTTCGGGGGAACGCCGTAACCAAGTCTGACCAACCCAGCGCGGGCCCGGTTAAGCCAACGTAGTCTGGGCAGATCTCTGTTAGGGTCGCCGTTTAGGCGGTATGACATTGGGTCACTCAAAAAGAAAGTCACCGTTCAAAAAAAAAGAAGTAGAAACATCAAAAATAAAATCTCCAGTACTCTCCCTCAAGTTGGAGCATGTAAATCTGAAATGCCGAACTTGCCAAACATCAACAATAAAATCTCCAATACCCTCCCTCAAGTGGGAGCATGTAAATCTCAAATGCCGAACTTGCCAAGTAGAAAGTTTAAGTGTTGAGCCCCCAATGGTTTGGTAAAAATGTTAGCAACTTGATTTTTGTATGTCAATGTTCAATGCCAGAATTTCATGTGACTCAACTCTTTCACATACGAAATAGCAATCCATCTCTATGTGTTTTATTCGCTTGTGGAATACTGGTTGTTAGCAATATGCCGAGCTGCTATGTTATCATAGAAAAGTGGCATGACAGTACTCATTTCAACTTCTAGATACTGTATGAGCCATCGCATCCAAAGTATCTCACTAATCATATTAGCCATAGCTCAATATTCTGCCTCTGCAGATGAATGAGAAACAACAGATTCTTTCTTGGTTTTATATGATACAAAACCTCCCCTAGTAATAGAAGATACCTGATTCTAGAGCGTCTGGGGTATGCACACCCTAACCAATCTACATCACATTATGCAACAAGACTTAGTCCTCCTACTTTAGGAAGAATCCCTTGGCTCACTACTAGACTTAATGGTCGCTAAAAAAGCTTTATGTGAGTTCGAAAACTTTTCATAAGATACCTAATCTGAAAGAGGATGTATCGTCGAAGAATACCTGATTGGGGCATGGTGTGTAAGGTCTATGGAGGGTGATCGCTTTACGTTGAAGTTACTCGTATATTTTGGTTGAACCTTGTTTCCAATCTCTCTCCAAGGTTGAGAAGTTTCTTCGTTATCAAATGTTATATCCTGGGGACTAGACATATAATGTTCTAATGGCTCATCTTGTTCACTCAAATATTCAACCACGTCATTATTCGATACCAGTTCTTGAGATTCCTCATTATCTCAATCTTCTATAGTATCTTCATTTTCAGTGTGACCCACGTTATTTTGTTCATGTTTACCTAACAAGAACTCCTTGAATTCAATTAGCACCTCAAATATACTTTTCTTGGTGCCACTCGACTTTAGTCTTGCAAAAGGAAATATTGTTTCTTCAAATTTTACAACATGAGAAACTACTATTTTCACATGCTCAACATCGAATATTTTGTATCCTCTAGTCCCTTAAGGATAACCCACAAACACACCCGGCCTCCCCTTGAATTCAAACTTATCTCCCCCTGTTTTAATACTCCGATAGTAAGCGAGACACCCCATAACTTTCATGTGATCATATTCTAGGTTTTGACTAAATACGATATCATGAGGTGTCTTATTTCCGATGACTTTTCAAGGTAGACGATTAATGAAATAAGTCGCCTTTTGGACTCATTCCCCTCGAAATATCTTAGGAAGACCACCTTGGAACATTAGAGCACGGGCAGTTTCGAGTGTATGATGGTGTTTCCGTTCCACTACCCCAATTTATTAGGGTATGTGTGGGCATGTCTTTCTAACATATGTGGAATCTTTTCTGTTAGGAATGTTAGATGTCACTATCAAGGTGATGTCAACCCTCATTGTGAACAAATGTTGGTACTTAGTATAAATAGATTTCACCTATTAGAGATATATTTTATCACATCACATACATTTCTTTTGTGCGAACAGACTGTGAGTGATCAGGCTGATTAGGAGTGTTAAATCATTCTTATAATCTTTTGATTATAATCACAAATACAAGTTTGATATCTTTCCAAATTTGTGTGTTCATATAATTCCGCAGAAATTCATCATTCTTGCATAACTAGTTCACCTAAAGCACACAAGTTAAAACGCAGATCCTAACAACAAGAAATGAGCACTGTAGAAAGCTTGGATTAAGATCAATTAGGGATTTGCCTTTAGAAGTTGATAAAGAGATTTTTTTTATGTTATTTCTTTTGGATATTTGATGATTTATTTGAACTTATATGTAAGGTGTGATAATTTAAATTTATAACATGTTTAATTATGAAATATTTAATAGTGCCATAAGTTTTGGACAATCATCACGCTCCGATCAATAATCCGTTTGTGGGTCAGGGTGTGACAAAAATTAAACACCACCCCCCCCCCCCCCCCCCCCCCCAAAAAAAGCATGCAACAACAAATCATTAAAATATTCACAAAACCCCAAGATTAAACTATAGAAAGAACCTCTGAGGCGTGAAACATCGTTTCTTACGACACCAAACACACGTAAAAATCGAAAGGAAGACAACAACAACAATCTACTTGTAAACATCGCAGAGGCTAACAATCGGAGCAATTCCGGCCACGCATGCGAAGGTCGTCAACGAGGCGATAGAGTTTGTCGATCACAGAGAGAGAGAGAAAGAGAAAGAGAGAGAGTGGAAACTTCAAAGTGAAGTTAGAACCCACTAAAACACACACCCAAATACCCACTAAAGAAAACAACTTATAAAGCCAACGGTACAAACCTAAGCTCCACAATAAAACACTAATGCGTGAGGTACAACCACTAGAAGCACAAGTATGTTGCAAATTGATAAAATATAAATAAATATCTTATGGAGTTTTAGTTATTTTATATTGCTTAAAGTTTTGATGTTGTTGTATTTTTTCCTTTCTCTTCTTTCCTGTCTTTCTCGGCTTTAGATATTAGGGTGAAGGGAGTGGTGCGAGAAACCACTCGGCAAAGGAGAAAGCCGAGCGGTAACACCGCCGCCCACCCTTGTTTACCGCGCGCCAAACATACCTATCGGTATGTACTCACCGATCGACAAAGGAGAAGAGGACAAAATTGGGGCATTGGGGTGTGTGTGTGTAACGGCATTATTGCCGTTTAATAAAAAAAAATTAGACTTTTTATTTATAAATCAACATTTTTACACCCAATTTTCTCAAACTTTCAACCACATTCTCCTTCTCTTTTCCAAACTTTCACCCAAGTTTTTTGACCCAATATTTGCAAATGGAAGGCTCAAGCAAACGCGATGGCAAGGCAACTAAACGGGTTGGCTCGAGGACGAGTGTGCCAACTCAACGGGGCGGCTCGAGTGGTTCAACTCCGCCGTATCATCCGCAACTAGGCTTCGCCACACATAGCCAACCTCCATTTTTTATAGCCAAGGCATGCAACCGACTTATGGGTTCAACACCCAACCCCATCCAAATTTTTCGCCGCATAACTATTTTCCACAGGGTCCGACCACGGTTGCTCCAAATATTTATGATTCCCTAGACGACCAAAACACTTTTGACCCGTTTGGTTTTCAAACCCCATCCTCACAACTGCCGAGGGACGAATATGTGGAAGATGAAGACGACGAAGAATTTGTGGCGGAAACTCGACAAGGACTTGGAGACGTACAACCGGCCTCACGACAATGTTCGCCCAGCAATGTTGGAGATCACGCTCGCACGAAAACGCGAGATAGCCGCAAAGTATGGATGGCCGTGTGATTTTTAATTTTTTTAGTCGTTGCGTTGTTTTAGTGAGGTTATTTCTATGAATTTTTTTTTATTAGTTTCATTTTAATGTAATTGTTTTTTTTTAATTAATTTGATGCTTTATTGTTTTTATTTAACACATAATTTTTAAAAACAAAAAAAAAAGTTTGCCACTTTCAACTGTCTAAACCATTGCCAACACTTTTCAGCAAAGTTTAAACTTTTTCTCCTCTCTGACGTGGCACTCTCTGATTGGTCCATTTTAAAGTTTGCCACTTTCACCTGTTTAACCACTCCCTTCACCCTTAGTTGGTCATCAACAATCTTCCTTATCCTCCCCTTTGTGTGACGACTTTTTTTCTCGCCTCTCTCGTCATGTTCTGTAGATGCATTGTACAAATATATTGACTAGATTTTATTCAGTTTTTCCTCTTTTCATGGTTGCGCCATCACAGCTATAGCTCTTGTCCCAATGTCATCTCTTCTATCTTGTCTTGGCGATCCTTGTCACGTTTCAATTGATTTTCTTCTTACTTTTTTTCATGAGTCTATGTTGTTATTCTAATATATTCGTTGTTTTCCAATCTTGTCCGAGCGTACAAAATTATTCCGCCCTAGGAGAATACTAGATAAAATATATTACTTAGAGTTTATTGTTTATTGTAATTTAGCGTTTATTGTAAAAAATAAGATATAATTTAATTAAATTTTTTTAGAGTAAGGTTTGGGCATGTTTGCCATTTTCATCTAAAACAACTTTTTCGTACCATATAGTCCTCCACTTTTGTTATTTTTTGCCATTTTCATCCAAAATCTAATTTGCTTTATTTTTTTTATCAAAAATTTGGATGAAAATGACAAAAAATCTCAAATCTTAGGGACGATTTTGGCAAAAAAAAAAAAAAAAAAGGTCAAACGTTTGGATGAAAATGACAAAAAATCTCAAAAGTGAAGGACTATATGGTACAAAAAAGTTGTATTGGATGAAAATGACAAACATGTCCAAACCTCAGGGACGATTTTAGCAATTTACTCTTTTGTTTATAATTATCGTCATTATATTCTTAGAGTTAGGTTTTGGTATAAATGGGTCTTAACATATAAATTGGCTTTATGTAAGTAGTGAAGGAGGGAAATTTTTTATGATTTTTTTTTCTCACATTATTAAGCTAAGCACGTATTTTACTACAAGAATCTAAAAAAAAATTATGTAAGTAACATTCGGGTAATTATAATTACTCTACTAGAGTAATACATGAATTTTTTAACACTATATTCTTATATATAATTATAATTACTTTAAAATGTGTAAAATTTATCTCGTTCACTTCTCATGTTAAGACCATTTTGTTTACTAAGACCTATTTGTATTTAATCCTTACACTATATTCTTATATATATATATATATATATAGGGAGAAGATCATGCGAGAACCACCTCTTATTGCGAGAACCGCGAGAACCAATGTGAACACAACCAAAAATGCCTAAAAATAGCTAAAAATCACAGCAAAAAAAAAAAAATTTAATTTTTTTTTTTTTGCTTCTAAAATTAGCGATTTTAAATTTTTTTTTTTTTTTTTGCTTCTAAAATTAGCGATTTTAACATAAAAATATTAAAAAAAAATTTAGATTTTTTTTTATTTTTTTAGGTTTTTTGGTGGTTTAGTTTTTAGCATTTTAGCTTAGGGTGGGGGGGGGGGGGGGGTTGTTAGGTTTTTGGGGGGTGGGGGAGGGGGGTTTTGGTTTTTGGGGGGGTGGGGGGTTAGGTTTTTTTTAGGTTTTTTGGGGTTTTTAGTTTTTAGTTTTTAGCATTTAGCTTGGGGGGGGGGGGGGTTTAGGTTTTTTGAGGGGGGGGGGGGTGGGGGTTAGGTTTTTTTAGCTATTTTAGGTTGTGTTCACATTGGTTCTCGCGGTTCTCACAATAAGAGTGGTTCTCGCATGAGCTCCTCCCTATATATATATATATATATATATATATAGGGGACCGCTAAAATGAAAACCACCTCCAGTTGTAAAAAGCATGAGAATCACTTTCTAACCTTTGATCAAAAAGATGGATGGTTGAAATGATCTGAATATTAAGTTATTTTTTAAATGTTTTGTCTCTTTTGCTTTTGAATTTTTTATTAAGAAAAGGGTATTTTGGTAAAATCATTTGGTGAGCCAGTAGTCACTTCGCCTGTAGAATTCAGTGTGCATGTCCAATCTTCATTAAACTTCTCCATTCTCTATGTCAAGGCCATTCTTTCTCCCTAAATCAAAACACCCAACACACAAAACCTAGATTTCTCTCTGCCAGTAGTCACCCTCTTAGGACTCCGGCGACGATTATCCCCGAGGACGATTTGGAGAGTCCGGCGACCCTGTTTTTCAAGATTTTGTATCCGGCGGTGAAGCACAGGGAATTGTGGTTCGTTGTTTTACAAGATTTTGTATCCGACGTTTCTCAATCGAGCAAAATAGAAAGGTTGGTTCCCTTTTCCTCCTAACTGTGAAAAATGTAATCGTTTTTTTTTTTTTTTCAGGTCTCCTTTACCTCTTATTCTTTTGACATTTCTGTGGTGTGTGTCCCTTTGGTTAAGATTGTCCGTTGAATCGAAGATTGGTAACTTTTGTTGGGGATTAGAGATTTTTCATTGGGCTTTAGAGTGTTCGGAAAGTAGGTTCAATCTATGCGTAGCCGGAATTCATCGGTTGGGCGGTTAGGGTTTTAGGTTTGGAGGTGATTTTGGGTTTTGTGGATAGGTTTGGAGGTGATTTTGGGTTTTGTGGTTAGTCAATCTTTAAGTGGCCGGAATTCATCTGTTTGGGGTTTTTTTTTTTTTTTTGTTAATTTTTGTTAGTAGGGGTTGAGAGCAAACTTACGTAATGGGGGGTTCTTTGTGTTGACGTCTGTGTTGTATTAATAATTTATTTTTTTATTATCGCAGGAATCACTGAAAAAATGGTTGCGGCAACGCGAAGCTCGAGCCGGACCAAGGCGAAGACAGAAGAAGAAAGACGGGTTATATCCATTAGTTCGGGTAACATAAAATTGTTTTTTTTTTACTTAACTTCTATAGCGAATGGTTTTTTGGCACCGATTGTGTAAACTACTTTTGAATGTTAATATTTTTTTTCCGCTGTATACGTGTAGGTATGAGGTCTAGGCCTCAACGTACTGGTAAGGTGTCTTGTCTTATCTTTGACTCGAGTGACGAAGCTGATACCCCCTCCCCACGGAAGAGTGTAAAAGGCCCTACTAAGAAACAGAAGCAGCCTGAGGTGGGTGGTTCACCAACGAAAAGGCACAAGAAACAAAAACCTGCAGTTCAGAAATCGCTTCCGGCGTTGAACACACGTTCTTCACCGAAGCAATTATTCCTTGCGATGATGGGGTTATCTGATCGCAAGAAAGAGGCTATCAACCAAATGGGATTTGGGGGGTTGATAGGGTTTTGTGTCAATGGAGTTCCTGAGAAACTAGCCTACCATGTCATGGACAATTTTGATGCACACTCAACGACGTTAAACCTAGGCAAAAGCGGCTTGTTGGTGGATGGCGGGGTGATTAGCAAGTTGTTGGGGATACGTGACTCAGGTTCGAGTTTCGCCGATGTTGAGGAAGCGAGGATGCTACACCCATCGTTGAAGGAGTGGCGTGCACGTTTCCCACCGACCAGCTACATGGCCCCTTCGCTGATCTCGACAGCGATTCAAAACGACAAGTATTCTGACAAGGCGCATTTCTGTACCGATTTTGCTTTGCTTTTCCTAACGACGATGGCCAGCTCACAGCAGAACGGATACGTAAAAGACAAGGTTTTGAAGCGTTTGACTGTGGATACGAGGTACGAAGATTTCAATTGGTGTTATTTCATCGTAGACTGTTTGAGAAAATGTAAGAAAAAGTGGGGGCCATTGGACCCAAAGTGTTGTTGGGCGGGGCCTTTGACCTTCCTGACGGTGAGCATGTGTTTGGTTGTTGTATTTTTATTAGTTTTTTATTCTGCTTTATTTTATTTTGATTTTTTTTCCTGCAGTTGCTGTATGTAGACTGCACGCGGCAGCCATCCTGCAACACTGGCAATGGGATCCGAGCCATTCATTACTGGACGAAGGAGCTTTTGACGCGTAGACAAGATTACGAGATTTCAAATGGAGGGTTCGGTCGTGGTCAGGGGAAATCCCTAAGCGATGGTATATCCGGTGAACAGGTATAAGCATATTTATAATTTGTAAACTGATTTTTTCATGTTTTGTTTTTAATTTTTTTTTGGTTGGTGTACACATATAGGCTAATCGTGTCTTTTCATTTTCACTAGAGAGTTACCTCGTGTGCCGCTATGAAGAATGCCGAGGGTACGTCTGGAGAGACGAGCTGCCTGGATAAATGGATCGATGACTTAGCCGCTCTAAGGTCAAGAACAGAGCAGGCTTTAAGAGATCAGTTGGATGTGGATCCGGATAACGAGGACCACAGGAGGGTGAGACGAAGATACATCGACGTGTTAGATGTGTTACCATGTTTGCCGGCTAAAGGATTAGAGAGTATTGAGGAGGGCGAAATGCTGAAAAGAACGACCGGGGGTTCTTCGAGCCGCCCGTCCGCCCTGTCAGGTATTCGTATGCTGTTTTACGCCACGCAAAGGGCACGTGTATTTTTTACCAATTTTTGGTTTAATAACTGTCTCGGGGGCTGGGGGTGGGGCAAATTCTGTAGGGGGACATGAAGAACTGGCGAAGGATGTTACGGATCCAACTTCTGATTCTAGCAAGGAAAAGGAGGAAGTTGATTTGAACTTGTTGATTTCTGGTATCGCTGAAACGGCTGAAGCGGGGGGGCGGTGTCAGCCTCGGAGCCGTAAGCGTGGTCCTTGACACCATGCCAGGTAACAAAAGAAAAGAAAAAAAATAAACATGCAAACCCATTCGTTTTTTTTTCTTATGCAGTTCGTGGCTCTCCATAAAAAAATTGTTTTTTGGTTTTCGTTTTTAGACACGGGCGGTGCTGCAGTAGGAGGTGACGTTGATGAGCGCAGTGCTGGCCTGCCGGGTGTGGACAACGTGGGCGCGATTGCAAGAGATAGCGGGGATGCTGGGGTCAAAGATGCCGACGGTCTACAAGATGTGACATTTGGTTTAGAACAGATGTCGTTTGAAGCTGAGGGTACTGTGAACTTGGGGGATAACAGCCAAGTGGAAGCTAGCGTAACGGTGGAGAAAAGAGTTGGAAGCTCGGATGTTAACAGACCATCAGACGTCGAGGAGCCAGGTACCGAAAAGGCGACATGATGGCGAGATATGTTAGGGATGGCCAACTAATATATTTTTTTTTATTTAAAATTTCTTTTAACACACAGGCGACGTTGCCGGCGGGCACGAGGTGAACATCGAAATCGAGTATACGGGGACGGTGCGTGACGAGGGAGGCTACGCCGCCGACCGTGATGAAAATGTAGACCTACCGGCTGATGTTAGCCCACCGGCGCCCCCCGTCTTGCAGCAGCAGCCTACTGAGGCCCTTCGGCCAGCAGCGGTCTGCGGTCTGTATGCTCCGAGGGCTGGGATTCCTAAGCTGGCAACCGCAGTTGGTAATCTTTTGTCATCTGCCGCAGGGGAACAAACAAATGTTACGGCAACCGAAGCAGGTATGTGGCGCCAAAAAAATATTAACCATATAAACGGTTTATAAAAATATAATATTTTTTTCTCCACACACTAGGGGGTGCTCCTGAAAGTACCGATGGGGCGACGAATGATATGGGTGATGTAACTGTCAGGTCCGGAGAAGGCGAGCCAGATGTTGATCGCCGTACAGCACCAGAAGCGGGTCCGGTGAATGCTGGACCGGTGCGAGGGTGGACAAAGTCCCAAATTGCAGCTCGGCTTTTTGACCGACCCCCGTCTGTTGGCGCAGCGTGTTCGTCAGGCTTGCGCGGCGCAGACGTCACCGTTGTTGAATGTTGCGAGGTGGACCAGCCAAGCGTGGGTGCGGACAGTGGTATGTATATAAAATGCCAAGACGCGTTGTATTTTTTCGTTTTTTTTTTTTTTTTGTTTAACAGTTTTGGGGTTGGGGGTGGGGGGCAGGGGTTGTCCTTAAAAAAAACCTTCACTTTCGAGTAACCTTTTTCCATCGCCCCTGAAGATGATGACATGGGGAAGGGCGATGTTGCGACTAGCAGCCAGCCGAGTTTTAGCTTGGGGATCTCACAGGATGTGGCATGTGGCGCGGGACCGACTGAAAAACCAACTGGTACGTACCGTCAGAGATTATTATGTTTATCTTATTGTTTTGTTCCCTTTCTTTTTTTAACCTGTGATCCCCCCGCCCACCCATAAACAGGTGTCGAGACTGACTTGGATGCTCGACCGTCAGATGGTTTGGGTGCGTCGGCCACCGTATCTAGCCCTGTCAGAAGCCCTTTAAGTTTTGAGTCCTGGGTGCCCGTACTTGATGAGACTTGCAAGGCTGATGTTGCTTCGTGTAGTCACCCGAGTTTCAGTCTCGGGATCTCGCAGGAGGTGGCGCGTGGGCCGGAGCTGAACGAAAAAGTTTCTGGTACGTACAGCTCTCATTTTATAGTAAAACGGAATCGCACGCTTTTCATGCTTTTTTTTTAATTTTTTAAGATTCTTGCTTCGAAAACAAGAAAAACGTCTGATTATTATGTTTATTATTTGGTTTATTTTTTAATATTTTTTATTTTTTTGTGTAATACCACCGCTGGCAGCATGTGACGTGGCTGGCTCGGAAACGGGACGTTTGGTTGGTGCTGTTGTGTCGGGCAGCGAAGCTAGTCCGGTTAGAAGACATATAGGCGTCGATTTCTGGGTGCCTGTTGAAACACGTGGGCCGGTTGACAAGGAAGACGGCACGGAGCAAATTGTAGACGGAGAGGACCCTAAGCCGACAGAGCCCATCCGAGCAACACCGATACGAGCGTTCCATGAGAAGCCACGCTTGGTTAGCAGCCCGGGCGACGTTGAGTTGGATCCAAAACAAACCACGACGCAGCAAAGCTCGGCTTGGCGGTTCCTATTCCGGAAGAGGACCAAGGATGCGTGGTTGAGGCAAACAGTTTTTGAAATGAGTGAGAGGTAAAAAGGATAAACAGCCACCATGTTAGACTGTGGGCGTGTCGCAACCGAGCCAAATCTAAAATGATTTTTTATCATTCTGTGTTTTTTTTGTGTTGTCGTTTTTTCTAGTACTGACGGGTATTTTTCGTTTTGTTCTTTGTAGGGATCCATTCACAATGGTCAATCCGGACCACGCAACAGATGAGTTTCTGTAAGTTATAGCACCGAAAAGAAATATATAAAAACCATATAGGGCGGGTATTTGTTAGCCGGTCGTGGCGCTATCAGAAAACAAATTAAGTAGGAAAAATTCAGAAAATTTACGGCTTTCTTTAACGGTTTTTGCATAATTTTTTGGCATTTGCTTCCTTCACATAACCCGCGGAATGTTTTACTTTTTACAATTTACGTAACGATTCACGTTCTTTTTACATTTTATATAAAAAGGGGATTGCGTTTTACATTGTTCATTTTTACATAAACTTTTTAAATTCTTTTCGTAAACTTGTACGAATTACGTAAAAGTTTTTTTACGTTATACGTATCTTTTATTAATGAGACGCTTTACGTAAAATTTGACTGTCTACGAAAAAATCTCCAGTTTACATATAAATTTTACAGTGTACGAATAATTTTCCCGTTTACATATAAATTTTACAATTTGCGAAACGTTTCACGTTCTTTTTACACTTTACGTAAAAAAAGGGATTGCGTTTTACCTTGTTCATTTTACATAAACTTTTTAACTTTTTTGCGTAAACTTGTACATATAACATAAAGTTTTTTTTAAGTTATACGCATCTTTTTATTAACGAAACGCTTTACGTAAAATTTGGCTACGAAAAAATTTCCGGTTTACATATAATTTTACAGTCTACGAATAATTTTGCAGTCTACGAAAAATTATACAGAGTACGAAAAATTTTACGTATTACGTGAAACGCTTTACGTCTTACAGTCTACGTAAATTTTTACGTTTATACATGAAACGAAAAAAAAATTACGTAAATAATTTTTTAGTTGTTGTTCAATCTCCCCCCCCCCCCCCCCACTCCCCCACAGATATGTGATGTTTGATGACAAGTTTGGGGCACGCGCGGATGTTCTTGCTCTTCAATCCCTGGCGATCGGCAACAACGTATCCGGTTTAGTGGTGGATGCATGGGAGCACGTCCTCAACGACGACCCAAATCTCTCATTGCCGGGGATGCCTAGATGGTTGTTTTGCGTCCATACCCACTGTGGTAAAAAAAATTCTCATATCATTGTTCCTGTATCGATATTGATTTTGTATTTTTGGAAAACGGTGCAGTTCTGGTAATGTAAAAAAACGTTTTGGTTTTTATCCCTGCAGGTTGATTGGATGTTATCCCTGGAGACGGACCCTAGCGGGAGCCGCGTGTCCGCCTTTGAATGTGGGTTGAAGACCAGCCTGAGCGGGCGACATCACCTTGTAGACCTGCACGACTTCGATATGGTCTTCGTGCCCGTTCTGGAGGTAGACCACTACTATCTTGTAGTGTTTGACTTGGAGGACGAGCGCATATACCTCATTGATCACTTGGGTGACCGGGGGTCTGAGGAGCTTTTGAGGGACAATGAATCCTATATCATGAAGACAACACCATTTAAAGTGGTATGTCATTCATGTGTTTTTTCTCCTTGAACTTATGTCCTTTCAAGGAACTGTGAAACTTATATCCCCGGTGTGCTTACGGCTGTTTTTGTTTAATTGGAAAACAGAAAGAAATTTTTGTCGATTATCTGAAAGCAGCGAACCATCCAAAAGCGACGGCCATGCAATCGACTGTCATCATGAGAGAGGCTCTTCCATGGTCTACAAACCATAGAAACGCGGCACTGTTTGTGGACTCCGGCATTTTTGCAATGCGCCATATGGAACGGTTTGTGGGTTCCAGGAGAAACTTCTTCTGCGGATTCGGTGTGCACGGGGCGCGGAAGAAAGTCCAGTGCAACTACTTACGGAAAAGGTATGCGGCCGCGATACTCCTGTCCCCGATGAACAAATATGGCGACGAGATTCGACGTCGGTTGGCTTTTGTGTAGACAATGATTTGGCTTGATAGATAGTTTCCTCTTTTTGGTTGAGCGTTTTTTGGGGTGGTTTTGCAAGGTTAAACAATTACTTTTGTCGGGATGTTGATATTTATGTTGGCATGTGGGTCAGGTGGACAAACACAATTTGGTTGCGTAAATTTACGTCTTTGCTTTAATGTTTTTTGCATAATCTTTCTAGCATGTTTACGATATACATATGCTTTTATTCACGAAACGTTTTATGTAAAATTCTAAATTTTTACAGTTTGCGTAAAATTTTAAAGTCTACCTTAATTTTTTACGTGAAACGCTTTACGTTTTATAGGCTACGTAATTTTTTACGTTTTACATGAAAACACTTTTCGTAAATGTTTACAGGCTAGGTGAATTTTTTTGGAAAATTTTTACAGTTTACGTATAGGTAAACTTTTTTTATTTAAGGCGTTAATTTTTACAGCTACTTTAAATTTTTTTTACGTTTTTTCATGAAACGGGTCTTTACAGACTACGTAAATTTTTTCGTTTTTCATGAAACGCTTTACGTTTTACGTCCCATTTTTATTCATGAAACGAAACATTACAAACGCCTACGTTACATTTTTTCCCTCCATTTTTATTCCTAAGACGAAACTTCCTAACGAAAAAAAAAAACACACCCATTACACATCCACGCCCCACCAAACAATGCCTATTAACGAGGAAAAAACACACCCATTACACAACCATACTTGCGTTTTACAATTAACCTAAAGTTTCACGTTTGTCGATCTACAACTTATGTAAAATTATGTAAAATCTTTACGTTGAAAAGGTTTTTACGTTTTACGCTGAAAAAGTTTATGTCTTACCCTTTACGTCTTACGCAAAAACGTTTTTCGGGTTTACGTAAATTTACGTTTAACAATCTAAGTAACTGTTTGGTTTTACGTTTTACCATTTATGTATTACATGAAACCTTTTAGTTTTGAAGTTAAACTTTTTAAGTTTTTACGTGAAACTTTTTACGTTTTACGTAAAAAATTATGACGTTTTACGCAACACTTTTAGTTTTTTTACGTCAAACTTTTAACTTTTTAAAAAATTTACGTCTTGCGTTTAAATTTTTTACGTCTTACGTTTAAATAATTTACGTCTCACTTTTAAAAAAATTTTACATTTCACGTTATAAAGAATATAAAATTTTACGTTGTACATTAAAAAAATTTACGTCTAATGTTAAAAAAAATTCAACATAAAAAAAGTTTACGTTTAAAAAAAAATTACGTCTTATGTTAAAATATTTACGGCTTACATTTAAAAAATTTCAACATAAAAAAGTTTACGTCCCCACGTTTAAAAAATTTTCATCGTACGTTTAAAAAATTTACGTGTTACGTTTAAAAAAATTACGTTTTACGTTTAAAAAAATTAGTTTTACGTTTAAAAAATTTAGTTTTACGTTTAAAAACGTCTACATCTTACGTTTAAAAAAGTTTACGTCTTACGTTTAGAAAATTTAAGTCGTACGATTAAAAATTTTACGTGTTACGTTTTAAAAACTTTCGTTTTACGATTAAAAAATTAAGTTTTACGTTTAAAAAAATTTACGTGTTTCGTTTAAAAAACTGAGTTTTACTTTTTAAAAGTTTACGTTTTACGATTAAAAAAATGAGTTTTACGTTTCAAAAATTTAAGTTTTACGTTTAAAACTTTACGTTTTACGTTAAAAATGTGCTTGGTTCAAAGGTTTAACGTTTTGCAATTGACGTAAAAACGCAAAAAGTTTAATGTTTTTACGTTTACGTTTAAATGATTTACGTTTTTCGGTCTGCGTAATCTTTTACGTTTTACGATTTATTTTTTATACGTTTCATGTAAAAAATTTTACGTTAATAGATTAATTTTTTATGTTTTTACGTTTAATTTTTGTGTTTTACGGAAAAAAATTTACGTTTTACGTTTAACTTTTTACGCCTAACGTACAGCTTTTCGCGTTAAACTTTTTACGTTTCACGTTTTTACATAAATGTTTAAAATTGTACAAGAAATGCTTTACGTTCTACAAGAAATGCTATACGTTTTACTTTTTGCGTGAACTTTTACGTTTTACTTTATCCGTTTTACGTCCAAAGTTCAACGTTCTACGTCTACATGAAATGCTTTACGTAAAATTTCTTACGTTTTACGTCTACAATCTGCATAAAATTTTTCGATTTACATAAAATTTCTTACGTTTTACATACAACTTTTTACGTTTTATGTTTTACCAGAAAATGTTTAGCATTTAGCAAATTTACGTAAGCTGTAGATTATTACATAAAAAGGTTTAACGTTCTACATTTTACATTGAAATCTTTTACTCTTTACGGTCTACCTAATCTTTTACGTTTTACGTTTTTCTTTTTTTCGTTTTACATTTGACAATTTACGCGATATTTTCATTCATAAAACCAAACATTATAACACAGACAACGCGTTACATTTTTATTCATAGAACGAAACGTTAGGAAAGACCTAAGTTCCATTTTATGCATAAAACAAAACATTACAAACAGACGACGCGTACAACGAACATTAATAAAAACAACACTGAAAATGGAACACACGACGCACAAACATACGATGCGTATTAAACATACGAACACTACAAAACCATTCACCATGGCTAATCCAAGTCAGATTCACAGTCCGACCCCCACGAAAACCAAGCTGCATCTGAACCAGCCGCTGCACCCTTGCAACCATCATCAGGGTCAGCAACTCCCACTGTTGCCGCCTTCGGTACCCAAGCCTGAGTCATCGGCCGCTTGCCCTTTAACCTCTCGCTTACACCTGCAGACGTTGGCGTACTTGCAGCCGATCCATGGGAAGGACCAAAATCACCTCGAAGATGTGGGGGGAAGCAAATTGGGCTGGCGGGGAACGTAAGTGCCCGACACCTGGCGTAATGGGACCCGGTGAGCTGGAGTGGACAGAAGGTGACCCGAAGCGGGGGGGTGGTAAACCAAAGTGTGTTTGGGTGGGCGACAGGGGGTCGTGGGAGACATTGGGGGTTGTCTGGGATACCAAACCAAACCTGGGCCCGAACTCATATCCAGACGGCGACGGTCCCATACTTGCACCCCTGAGCCGACGCCGCCTTGCTGGATGGGGAGCCAGCAAGTGTCTGGGTTAGACACCAACCCCATCTGCTCACGACCCCACACTTGCACTGTTTTTTCTTTCGCAGCTTGATTGGGAGGGCTTGGCGACGAACCTGGTCGGAAGGAAAAAAACAACCGTTTTTTTAAAGAAAAAAAAAGAATTAAATAAATGAGCCGCTAAAAACAATGTAACCTATTTTATGGTTTATTAGTTCACCTCCGGGGGGACAGGTTAGCGTGGACGCCACACTTTCTGGCCATCTGCCATCTTTCTTTCCTTTGGGTTTTGAAGAATATTAGTGGATTTGTAAAACCAATTTTTGCTTTCTCTTGGCATGAAAACAACAAAAGGCAGTAGGCTATATATAGGGACAGACACAAAACAAGGAGACAAGAAGAGGTTCGCTTTTTTTCTCCAAATGCCATAATGTATATTCCTGACTGGTGTGCAAAGATCACTTCAAATCAAAATGTCACTTTTGGTTTGTGTGGTTTAAAAACCATGTCTATTTTTAGAAAAAGACAAAGTTAGAATAGTTATTTTGTCCAATCCACAAACAAGAATGCTTATAGTGCGACACCTACCGGTTCATTTTGGTTTTATATTAGTGTATTATTTTTGGACTGGGTTTTTTTTCACCATATATAAGTTTTTACGGCTCCGCAAAAAAAATCGCAACAAATTTTTAGCCAGTTTATAAACTTTTACGTTTTATGTTGGAAATTTTACATTTAACATTTAAAAAGGATTACGTTTTACGTTAAAAAAATTTAATGTTTTACATTAAAAAGTTTAACGTTTATCATTTTAAAAATTTTACGTTTTATGTGGAAAAAGTCTACGTCTAACATAAAAAAAAAATTTACGTTTATGTTTTGTGTCTTACCCTTAACATGTTACGCGAAAATGTTTTTCGGTTTACGTAAATTTACATTTTACAGTTTTCCTAAAGATTCTCGTTCCCGATCTATAGATTACGAAACTTTTTTTACGGTTCCCGTAAACAGTTCAACATTATAAAACTTAAAAAGTTTAATATTTACGTTAAAATGTTTAGGTTTTACGTTAAAAGGTTTTACATTTTTACCCTTTAGTTCTTACGCAAAAATGTTTTACGTTTTACTTAAATTAACGTTTTATCTGTTTTTTTATACAAAAACTTAAATTTACGTTTTACAGTTTTAAAGGTTTACGTTATACGGTTTACGTAAATTTACACTTTACAGTTTAAGGTTTTACGCTTTGATGGGAAAAGTTTACGTAATGTTTTTACCTTCTTAATCAGACAAGAACATAACATTACATAAAATATATAGAGGGGGATGGGGGGGAATGACAAACCGAGAGCAGACAAACATAACATTCATTCACCAAAGGGGGGGAGGGGGTGCAAAAACATAAACTAAGTACTGTTATCCATACCACAAAAGAGGGGGGGTTACTTTATACATTTTACGGTTGTACCAAAAGTTAGAGATATAAGATACCATAAAAGTATTACATTGTCCAAACACAGCCATAGTTGTCACCAAAAACACGTCAACCCAGCGTGCACCACCAGTTCATAAGATCAACCCCGATCCAAAAAACGCCACCCCCGTCACACCACCCCATTCAGACCCAGTTCTCTAATGTTCTGCGTTCTTTCGCTTCTCCGGGCAGTTGCGCGAGTCATGCCTGGTTATAAACCGGTTGCATGTCCTGCATAATCGCTGAGGCTTTTGGTGAATCTGGACAGCCCTTTCCCCCGGCCCAATCATGCGTTTGTTGGTGCCGCATCCCTTATTGCGTATGCCTTGAGGATTTGAGCAGGAAACGGGGGTGCTACTCTCACCTTCCACAACAACTCCAAGCATATCAGCCATAACCTGTGTTTCTGTCGCCTCAGCGTTTGTTTTTCCACGGCGAGCGTCAGTGATTTCTTTCGTCCAGCCCTTGATTTTGGCAACAAAATCCTCCATTGCTGCCCGGTCGCCCACCACAGCCTGTAGCGCTTCAGAAAAACAATCCACTAGCTTGTTCCTGGTCAACGCCACCGGAGACATATCTACCCCATACCTGAACTCGACATGGAAAACAGAATTTGGTAACACGTGACGTCCCAAACGACTAACCACATACTTAAGCGGTATTTCGTCCACCTTTGTTTGCCGGAAGACGCAGAATATATGCCTGCAAAGATATCCGATAAGGCACCACAGGTTACACGAGCATGTTGTAGTGTCCTCCACTGGGTCAACTTTAACCTGCACCATGACAGGAAATACGCCCAGCTTTAAAAAAAAGTGTACTAAAAAAAACAGGAAGGGACCAATACCGTGAAATCATTGACGACATCGGAATTCTTGTCCAAATGCGTAACGGTATATATCTTTCTGCCATCGACTTCTTCGACACCGGTAATGTAACAGTATAAAAGGCCCTTTAGGATTTCTTTGTGAACCTCAACGAAGATGGTCGGGGAATACAATAACGCGCAGTGCTTCTCTATCGCCAAACCCGTCTTGAACTCGTGTGCGCGATCATCCGCCTTGAAGTCCACAACCCTCTGCCTGTATCGTTGGGATTCCAATGTGGAGTCGTAACACAAAAAAAAAAACTGAACAAGTGTGTTCGCCCAGGAGGAGTTCACCTTAAACGCGGAGTTCGAACTCTCGCATCGGGATGTAGTCTTCATCAATCAGGACATTGGAATTTCTCTGAAATACGCCGGGACCCACAGCTCCTTTATGTTGTACATGTCTCTCAGCCACTCGTGCTCTTCGAGCCCATACTTCTCTAGCAGCTTCCCCCATCTCCTCTCGAACGTCTCCGGTTTAATATAAATGTTCCATACCAGTTTATGTATGGCAGCCCTGAATTCAGAGTTAGGTGTGACCTCGCCTGTAATCTGGAAGACAAAAAAAAAACAAAAAACACGTCAAAAGGAAAAAAAACTAATTTAGCCAAAGTACATGTCGTATTGGAAATTACCTTGGAAGGTAATTTCTTCATAATGTGCCACATGCACAAGCGATGAAGAGACCGATCGAACACAGCAGCAACATCTTGGCGCATGGCCGGGTCTTGGTTAGTTAGAACAAGACTGGGCTGCTTGTTGTGCGCCTCCAGAAAAGCCCTTAGCAACCACGTGTACGCCTCAATTGTCTCACAAAACAAAAGGCCAGCCCCAAAAGTCACACACCGCTTGTTGTTGTCGACCCCGGTAAAAGGAACGAATATCATATTGTACCTGTATTTAAGATAGTTAAACAGTTAGAACACGATTAACCTATTCAACTTTCCAAAAAACATAAAAAAAAATCGAAAACTTTTTGCGGAGAAATTTACTTGCTGGTTTGGTAAGTAGCGTCAAACGCAAGGACGTCGCCGAAAGCTTGATAGTTGATCTTAGAAATTTCATCCGCCCAGAACATGTGTCGAATTTCCCCGTTTTCCATGTTGTACTTAAAAGTGTAATTCGGTAAGTGGTCCACCCGATCTTTAATCTTCTCGATCACCAAATGCGTGTCCCTGTCACCAATGAACATGCGAACCCTTGATTCCAAGTTCCTAAAGTCGTCTGCGGTACCTTTCACATTGTGGTGGCCCCCCTTAAGGTTTACTTGGAGTCTATGGGCCACCGACGGGCCCACCTTGCTAAGACTCGCTCAGTGGATGAATTCTTTGGTAAAAAAATCAAGCCTCCGGTGTTTTTTCGTAAGATCTCTACTATGCACTAGGACCATTGGATGGTTATGGTTCTCTTCAAAGTGATACAAGACCCAATCGCGAGACGTCTGATCGAACTTCACACGTATACAGGCTTTACAGTCACATACACGGAAAGTGGACTGCCTTATCTTCAGCGATGTCTCGTCAAGTACGTCGAAGTTCCTATTCTGGCTATGCGGCTTCCCGTGGCTAGAAGAAACAATGTAACGGTGCGTGATGGCTCCTTTCTTTCGCTTAATTGTTCCAAGCCTAGTCGAAAACCCACAGTGCTCTGCGTAAAGATCGTACATCTCGGCAACGTCTGCCCACTGCTGAAACACGGTTTCAAGTCTTGGTTTTAGGTTGTCCGGCGCAGCCAGGCACCAGTAGCGCGTCCCATTCGGAGTGAACCAGGAAAAGCCCTCCTCCTCTGAATCTGTGGTGTGGTCTGCGTACATAAACGCACCAAAAATATTATATATACATGAGACATAAATAGACGACTACGACACCTAATAGCATTCAACTAATATACTGTGCGAATGGTGTATACCAACAAATGGTATGTACAAAAAGTCTACCACTATTTTGAATGTAACAAATGGTCTGGGAACAGAAGCAGATTGTAAATAACAATTAAAGCAGATAACAATCGGTTTTTATACCAAACAACTAATCAGCATCAAACCTAAAAAAACATCGGTTTTTATACCAAACAACTAATCAGCGGAATTAGGGTGGGTCAAACCAGTGTCAACTTGCAAAAACAAACATCTGTTTTAAAAAACCAACATCTATTTCTATACAAAAAGTGAAATTCGGGATTATGGGACTGAACCAACATCAAAATTTAAAAACAAATATACATAAATTAACAAAGGGTGAACCATTATCAAATTGACCCCAAAGACTCAACCACATAACATACTTGATACCGATGCTATCATAGACCAAAACATTACCAAAACATTAAAAAAATATACAAATTTAAGTGCTTGACCGATATATATATATGTTACCATTGTCCGTCGGCTGAGTTGTTGGAATCAATGGAGTCTAGAAAGCCCTGGAACTTGATCCACGCTCCACAAACCCAATAGGCGATGGGTCACTGGATACATGGAGCCTATCGCCCGGCGCGCCGGTCATATTAGCCTGCCCTTGAAACAGAGTATCTCCGTCAGCATAACCAACTCCGGCGTTCCGTTGCGGTGTGCCAATCAAACTATTATCGGCATCTCCAAAAATGCCACCGGTGCTATCGCCGTCGCCTTCTGCAATCGGAGGATTATACATTATTGCAGGGTAAAATTGTGTAGGTTTTCTCCAGCGAGGTGGGTAATTGAAGCAGGAGGTTTTAAGGGATTAGGAAGCAGGAGGAAAGGAGAGATAATAAGGCAGAAGGTGAGAGGTGGGTGATTGAAGAAGGAGGAGTTGTTTATAAAAGGAATGGGTGTTGCTTCAAATCTTTGGGATTATGAAAGTCTACAGTGCAGATGAAATCATGCTCTGACACTCGAAAAATGGAAAGCGGTCATGTCAATTTTCCAGATTTGTGATTGAAAGGGTGGGAGGAGGTAAAATTACCATAGTAACCTTCTCAAAAGACATGTGAAGTAATGACATGGCAGGTTGTTATTGGTCTAAAGTGGTTCTCATGGTTCTTACAGCTAGAGGTGGTGTTCATTTTAGCGGTCCCCTATATATATATATATATATAGGGTAAGGTTTATGAGAGAACCACCTTTATTGCGAGAACCGCGAGAACCAATGTGAACACAACCTAAAATAGCTAAAAAAACCTAACCCCCCTCCCCCAAAAACCTAAACCCCCCCATCCCCCCCCCCCCCCAAGATAAATGCTAAAAACTAAAACCCCCAAAAAATCTTAAAAAAACCTAACCCCCCCCCCCCCACCCCACAAGCTAAAATGCTAAAAACTAAACCCCAAAAAACATAAAAAAAATCTAAATTTTTTTTTTAATATTTTTTATGTTAAAATCGCTACTTTTAGTAGCCAAAAATTTTTTTTTTTTTTTTTTTTTGCTACTAAAAGTAGCGATTTTTTTATAAAAATATTAAAAAAAAAATGTGTGTTTTTAGCTATTTTTAGACATTTTTTGTTGTGTTCACATTGTTTCTCGCGGTTCTCGCAATAAAGGGTGGTTCTTAACGGATCTTTGTCCTATATATATATATATATAGAGTAGGGATCCTGCGAAAAGTGTGTTTTTCGTAGAAAGTCTAGGAAGCGATCTGGGTCATCCAATGGGTGTGTTTAATGGTTAAGATGAAGTCAATGGCAATCTTGTAATTTTTTTAGTTTATTTAATTCATTGTTTTAAAAGACTAGGGACAATTTTGTCAATATATCGTGTTTTAAATCAATTAGATAACCGTCAGTCAAACCCAGTCCATAATTTCACGCGATTTTCCCTCTCTCTCTCTCCAAACCCAACTTCGAAACTCCAATCCCTACCAAAAATAACTACAATCATGGAAGAAGATAACTTTAGAAAGGATGGAGAGCACCGGATCAGTTGTCGGAAGCCGTTCGAAAGACCCCGTAGTCGCAGGTATTAATCATGCAGGGCACCAAGAACATGCTGTTAAAACACAGCGTCAAGAAACATCAAGAAAACACATCGTATTAATCTGCTTGCTGTTAAAACACAACTGTATGAATCTGAATGCTAAAAAACAACTGTATGCATCTGCTTGCTGTTAAAACACAACTGTATGAATCTGCTTGCTGTTAAAACACAACTGTATGAATCTGAATGCTAAAACACAACTGTATGCATCTGCTTGCTGGTAAAACACAATTGTATGAATCTGTTTGCTGTTAAAACACAACTGTATGAATCTGAATGCTAAAACACAATTGTATGCATCTGCTTGCTGTTAAAACACAACTGTATGAATCTACTTGCTGTTAAAACACAATTGTATGAATCTGAATGCTAAAACACAACTATATGCATCTGCTTGCTGTTAAAACACAATTGTTTGAATCTGAATGCTAAAACACAACTGTATGAATCTGCTTGCTGTTAAAACACAGTTGTATGAATCTGAATGCTAAAACACAACTGTATGAATCTGCTTGCTGTTAAAACACAACTGTATGAATCTGAATAATAACACATAGCTGTATGAATCTGCTTGCTATTAAAACACATCACCAATAACAAACTGTTAAAACACAGTACCAAGAACATGCTGATAGATTCCAGCAAGAAAACGAAGGAATGATTGATATTAAGTGAGATCAGAAATCGAAAACAAAAAATTCCGAAATTTATGGATAGTTAGTTATTGAAGATAATTTCCTAAAATAAAAATAGATTGTGAAAGTACATAAATGCCCTTCTAGATAAAATCCTTCAATGCCACATGTCGCGTTCTTATTGCTTCCTAAACTTTCTAGGAAAAACACACTTTCTACCCAACTCCTACTCTCTCTCTCTCTCTATATATATATATATATATATATATATATATATATATATATAGGGTAGGATCAAATAAAAAGTTTATTTTGCCTAAGTAGGATGAGAAGGAATCTTAACCATTCATTTTTCAAATCAATGGTTAAGATAAAAGTGTAGGAGAAAGAAGTGCTAGGGTATCTTGGGAAAATCCTATTTATGGACTTTCTCTCTCCACATGCAAGGCACATGCATATTCCACCCCCATTTTTTAAACGTTCATAACTTTTTTATACGACATTATTTTTTCATAAAAATTTCACCGTAAAATCGAGCGTATTTTTATCTTTAATTTGAGTACCATATTGTTATATAAAATATGAAAACTAAAAAAACCCACTAAAATGTGTTGTATTTCTATATTGTATAACATTTTTTTGTGCTAGATTTTTGTACTATATTTTTGTGCTAAATTTTTTGTGCTGAATTTTTTTGTCTTAAATTTTTTTTCCTCAATTTTTTGTGCTGCATTTTTTTTGTACTACATTTTTTTGTTGAATTTTTTCGTGCTAGATTTTTTTGTGCTATATTTTTTTGTACTACATTTTTTGTGCTATAGTTTTTTGTACTAGATTTTTTGTGCTAGATTTTTTTATACTAGATTTTTTTTTTGTATTTTTAAAAAACAAAATGGGTGCCACATGTCATTTCCACTCCTATTTATAAGGACCAAAATACCCTTCATTCCTACTTATTAGGAGTGCCACATGTCATCATCACAATACTTCTTAGGCTACTTAGGCAAAATCCACTTTTTAGTGGATCCTTCCCCTATATATATACTCTCTCTCTCTCTCTCTCTCTCTCTCTCTCTATATATATATATATATATATATATATATATATATAGGGTAAGGATCATTTCAGAACCATAAATATTTACAGAACTCGCAGAACTCTTAATAACCAATCTTTTTATTAATATTTTTTTATGTTTATGATAATTTTATCATTTATTATGTGTATTCTTATGATTACATACATGTAAAGAGTAATTTTATCATTTTTTATATGTAATTTCATAATTACACATATGTAAACTAGTTTCTTTTACATATATGTAATTAGTTTTGACACATATATATAATTTGGCTATTACTGTGACAACCGGTGATTTACGGTTCCTAATTACGCGATGAGCAAACATTAGGATGATAATAAATAGTGTTTAAGATGTAGATTAACTTAATTAGGTCTTTGGAGTGCCTAGGAACGTTTATTCGACTGTACAGTGCGCGTATGACGATCTGCGGAGAGATTGCGGAATATTAAACGATAACGAAACAAAACCGTACGAAATACTGACAACGCCAAAAAATACGGATTTTCTACGAATATTATATATTTATGAATTTAATTTTGTAAATTTATTGTGCTTCCGTGCCTTACAAAACGCAAACGGGAACGAAAACGCGACTACAGAAACGCACCGGCAACCAAACAAAAGCATCAGACATGCGTGTTACTCCAACACTTAAATTTTACGCTATATTTAGCTCTGTAATAAAATTTTAATATTTATAGTCGAAACCGGATCGAAAAACGGGTTACAAACGAACAACGACGAGAATCACGTGATTTTACATAAGCAACAAACGGACGCGCCAATAACGACTATCGACACCATTTTTCATATTTTTAGATCTAAACTTTTATTGTACGACGTTACAGGGAGTTCGGGTTTTGAAAACGGATCGCGTAAAAGGTTACGGGCCACTTAAACATGGGGATTGGGCTTGTGGGCCTTGGGCCCAAGCCCAAAGCCCACTAACAAAAAAACCTAGATATAAGTACTTGTGTTAAGACCAAACCTTCACTTTTCACAAAATAAGCACCAGCAAACCAAACCTTTTTCCCTCTCCCTCTCGGTCTGATGGTCACGGCAACCGGAGCTGGACACCGGCCGATGGCCGGCGGTTTCCCCTTTTTCCGACGACATCCACCACGCACAAACCCCCAAACACCCACCTGCCACCCCCTGCTCTCGATTAAACGGCCAACCACCACCCTCGGGTGGTGGCTCACGACGGCAAACGGCGGAGGGACAGGAGAGAGAGAACGGAGAAAGAGAGAGAGAGATGGCGGATTAGGCGGCAGAACCACCGCAGACGGTGGTCGGCGTCTCGGACCGGTGGTTCGTGTCAAGGTCTGGCAGTCTTTGTTTGTGACCGACAGGTTACCAATGTTGATGGTGGTTTTGATGATTTTGAGGGCAGCTGAGGAGGAGAAACGATGAAGATGATGAAGTTCTGGAACTGGCCGACGACGACACTTGCTGTCGGAGACACATCGGCGGCAACGGCTTCGGCGGTAAGGATGTTCAAGTCAGATTTGCACAATATCAGGTGGTTTGGTTCGTGTTTCGGGAGTCTTGACTCAGATGTCGTGTTTGGTTCTTATGTGGTTCGAGTTCTGGTTCGGATTCGGGTTCAGGTTCAGAATAGTTATCGGGTTTTAGGAGTCAAGTTTTTGGTGTGGTCAACAGACCAGTTAGGGTCAACAGCAGTCAACGCGGGTCAAGGCCGGTTAAAGTCAATCAACCCACGGGTCAACGAAGTCAGATTTGGTTCGGGTCTCGGGTTCGGGTCCGCTGGTCAACGGTCAGAATATCGGGTTGGGTTGACTCGGTCAAACCTGGTCAATCCGATGAGTCAACACAGTCAACTGAGCCGGTCAACTCAGTTGACTCGGTCAACTTAGTCAATGCCTCGACGCGAAGAATGGTAACGGTTTAACGATCGAGATTAATTATGTTATTTTTCTAAGTTTCAATCTTACGTAAAAACGAGCTCGAACCGAACGAACAAAATGATGAGTTATTAGTTAATATTAACTTGGTCTTATTTATTATTTCGTTTATATAAATTGGCTATGCATAAAAATTATTGAATTGTTGATTGAATTTTGAAAATATAACGACACTTTAGTTGTCGAGGCCGTCCAAAAACAGAGGAAACTTTGTCCGTTTTTCTAGAAAATCCGTAAAATGAAATGCGTTTTATTATAAAACGAACATTCGATTTCAACTACACTTTTAGAAAAAAAAATACGAATATCGACGACACTTCACAACATCACGAAAGCCACAATTTGGATGTAATATTCTCAATTATTTTATTATTTTTTACAATGCTTTCAAGTATCAAGCAATACGAAATCGTTTTATAAAAATAAATATATTTTATATTTATCGAACAATACGAAATCGTTTCATAAAAATAAATATATTTTATATTTATTTCAAACATCGAACAATACGAAATCGTTTCATAAAAATAAATATAGTTTATATTTATTTCAAACATCGAACAATACGAAACCGTTTCATAAAAATAAATATTGTTTTTATATTTATTCCAAATACCAAACAACACGAATTCGTTTTATAAAAATAAATATGGCTTATATATTTATTTTAAAGATCGTACATCACGAATTCTTTTATAAAATAGATATAGTTTATCTATTTATTTTAGACTTCAAATAACTCGACGATTCTTTTACTAAATAAATATAACTTTTTATATTTATTTTAAACGCTTTAACGGCATTGACGTGATGTCGCGGTCACGCAAATTTAATCCCAAAAACAACTATATAGATAGCGGTAAGTGGGTATCGAACACAGGGAGTTTGTGGAATGTGTGTTATTTGAAGATTTATCTAAGTTACCTAAAATTAAACTAATTGCAAGAAAAGAAAATTTCAAAGTTGGGTTGAATGGTTTTAATTATCTAGAGTTACTAAATTAGAATACAAATCAAAAGTAAGTTTTGTAACAGGATAAGAGGGTAGTAATCATCCCGAGTTTCAGGTTTTAAGTGACAATCAAGGTTCATGTTCAACTAGAAAGAACTACATAGACATAGCTCATGCAAGATCAATTATTTGTGATGAAAGGGAACTAAGTACTCGGATTCCTAGAACGCGAGGTTGTTACCCGATGACCAATTAACATATATCCAACCCTAATCCCTCCCATGATATCTCGATTGCCAACGGCACCAAGAACGTATGGTTTAGAACTATGATCAAACATACATCAACAATTTACAAACACCCAATCAAGCACCATAATAAACTAACAACACATGCACAGTTTAATATTCAAGAAATTCAAGAACAAAACATAATTGTCATAAGTAAACCTTACATTCGGGATGATCACCAAACAAACCTAGCCGCTCATAGTGTGGTGAATCATCATCACAATCAAACCTTTGTTTATTGGAATCAAAAACAAAGTCTTCATGTTTAGATCACTCAATAACACCAGAGGAGAGACAAAAATCGCACCTCCACTCCTCAAAAACCGTCCCTCCTAAGAATAGGTGAAAAGACACCATAAAAACTGACTTAATGTGGCAGTTACGATTTGTCCGTCGCATCCACCGTAAATTACGGTATCACCGTAATTTACGGTGACCTTCAATGTTGTACGGTGAGAGTTGTCTGTTTTACGGTATGATCCAGGCATAATTCAGGTCCACTTTCAATGTCTGCACATGAGCCCAAGAATAAGTCAACCGCCACACATGCATATGTCGGCCCATCTCTCTATTTAGCCCAAAAATCACGTGAATTGATGATTGTTAATTCATGTTTTGTTTAATGAATGGGTCCCCCAAGATGATGTGCCTCCCAAAATCGCCGCCAATTATATATGTGCATGTGCTTAGGTTTATTTTTTAAACCCTTTAATTGCTTTTCCACAAACAATACATGTGCGCTGCCTTTTTATGATGATGATCGAGATCACTGTTGTTGTTGACTTTGAATCACCCTCCAAAGAAGTCAGCCTCATGTGCACAAGATGTGATGATGATAAATGTGTCTACAAGAGAGTCCAAATATGTGCGGCCCACAAAGAAATCCCCAAGTCACGTGGATGGCTGTGATGATGAGAATGTTATTGACTCCAAGAGTTGTCTGCTGCCCAATTAATGTTGACTTTGTGTTCCATGATGGTGTATATTATAAAAATAATAATTCTCAATCACAATTTTTAATCAAAGATATGATGATGGATGATTCACGTGAGTTGGTGCTCCCCATAGGGTTTTTCAACAGAAAACTTTTAAAACCCACTTTCTTTAAAAATTGCACATGCCCTTTGTATCATCAATCCGTAGCCTACGGTTCCAATTTAACCGAATTAAGCGATTTACCTGTAAAACACACGAACACTCGTAGTTACTAAGTTCAAGCAAATAACCAAGTAAAGCATGGAATTTTAAACTTTTTAAACCATTTAAAGGTTGTCCTACGGACCACCCGTCACATCCCCACACTTACCCGTTGCTTGTCCTAAGCAACCGATTCAAAAACTATTTCAAAACCACAAGCGATCAACATGCAAACCAAGCTAAAATGTATCGTCCTTTTACTAACTTTCAATCATACCACAAGACACACCCCTCACAAAAATCTCTCGGTTACAAGAATTATTAGCATAATGCTAAACCACTCAATGCGTGTGTGTGTGTGCGACAATAAGCTTGTATACAAATCAAGTTTCCTCCTAACAAATATCTAACATGCTTTAGAATCAAAGGGACTTGCGGGTTGCAACGGGGCTAGGTGTAAAGGTAGGAAAATGGTGGAATACATATGAAAGAGCTAATTGATTTGACCCGGTTTTTATTTCTACCACTAAACAAAGCAACCATCAAATATATACACAACTTCTTCAACATTTTCAACTACTATTGTAACCAATCACTTCTTTTTGTATTTTTCTTATTTTTCTCTTTCTCTTTTTTTTTTTTTTTTTTCATATCGAACTTCAACAATATATACAATAACATCAACACCACATGCTAAATTTCCTAAACCGGGTCATCTCAAAAGGTACAATTTTTGTAGGAAGTAGGCTTGGGTCACAATCGAATGGTCTAAGGCTCAACATGGCTTTCTAATGACCAAACCCCCACCCCTCACAATACCAAGCTCATATATGTAAAGTATGAGGTCCAACCCACCAATCCCGCACTCTCACACATCTAGACGAGGTTACCTAAAAGTCCCCTATCATTTTCAAAAGCATGCTAATTCTAGGATTTAACAAGTATTCACACACAAATTCTATTAACACACAACACACACCGCCACTCAAACAATGAAATATCAATAACAATCATGTGTGGCTCAAATCCTCACCAAGAAAAGACTAGGAATGGGTGTCGGTGTGTCAAATGGCACAATATCAAGCTTTCAAATTTTTACACTTTTCGCTTGAATTTACAAAAATTTTAAAATTCTCAAAAATTCCCCCATCCCCACACTTGGGATACATTGTCCCAATGTATGGTTTTGAGGAAAAGATCGCTTTAACCAAGAACATCAACAATTGCTTATACTCTCAAACCCCAAATTTTTTTTTTTTTTTAAACACCACTAATTCCTTCACAACCCATAAACTAAACACATCAAAACACCACCCAACCGCCCAACCAAAAACTTAAACATGAATATATACAAAGGGGCACAAGATGAGAACAAGACACGACCTGATTAGTAAATCAGCAGTGTTGGTAGTGATGCAGCTGCGGTGATCGAACCGGTTCAAAAACATCTCTTAGATTCGCCGATATCTCAACAGGGATGTTGCCAAACATCCCCACACTTGAATCATTGCATCCGCGAGGGTTGAAACGTAATAACCTGCCAAAACACAAACACAACACCAAAACAAAACCAAACAAAGCAAAACAAAACACAAATACAATACTCTACATCCTCGGGCTGCCTCCCGAGAGCGCTAAGTTTAAAGGTCTTCAGCCAGACCATACCTGATATGCGTTATGGTGGTCTTAATGCACACTTACCCGCAGCATTTCCAACAAATGCCCGGAAATTTACATGCCATCTCCATAGATTTTTCAGTCTATTTGGCATGTTAAAGCTGCTCCTGCGGGCTTTGCTAGTCCACTTCATGACATATACCTTAATGTCTGGTAGTTTCACCCTTCTCATCTTGTTTCTCGAACCCTCTTCCCCACACTTGTTAATTTGAATTATGGGAAGAGGTTCGGTACACATATCCATCCCATCAGCCTGCTCTACCTCATAATCTGCACACATCATCTGATCTACAAGTGACTCTTCATCAGATGAAGGACTCATTGGTGTGGTATTATCCTCCACAACCTCCTCCTTCATGTGAGAATAATCTCTAATATCGCCAGGTAATGGTGAGAGGCGTTCTTCTATCTCTATCTTCAATTTTAAAGTATGACACTTAGAGACTAAGCAGCTGATTCGGTCTTCATCGGACAGGTTGGGTGTTGCTAAATATTGCTCGAGTTTGGACAAAGTTACTTCCAATACAGCAAGCTCTTTTTCCTCCTCAGTCTCATAAACATAAACACCCTCGGGCTCAGAATATTCTTCGGGATGATATTGTCGATATCCCTGATACGGTCTATAGATGCGTGCTTCCATCATCTTTTTATTCCAATACTTCGGGTTTTCCGAATACACCGGGCACACATCATAATCATAAGTGTGATCGCGACCGCAACAAAAACATAGACCATTCATCCTTGCCTCATAATAAACTTCCTCGTCCCGATCGTATCCATATGAATAATAGTCATCCTCCATTTCTGATTCATAATCGTCAACGTATGATGGAGGTGGAAGCTGTGAAACATAAGACACCGGTTTTCCATGTGCCCTCCTGTAATGAGCCTCGTGGCAACCAATACATGGATGTCGTGGACCCCCGCACAATCTACACGTAAATAAGCTGAAATTTGTGTAATGCCCTGTCATCCTGCACAACACAACTCAACTACCAAGTGTAAATCATGAACATAAAAGAAATCTTTTTGGTTTTTTTTTTTTTTAATTTTTTTTTTTTTAATTTTTTTTCAAACTAATACACAAGATAACACACGTTGCGCACTACTCCCCGGCAACGGCGCCAAAATTTGACGTGCTTGTCGTGGGTCACGCAAATTTAATCCCAAAAACAACTATATAGATAGCGGTAAGTGGGTATCGAACACAGGGAGTTTGTGGAATGTGTGTTATTTGAAGATTTATCTAAGTTACCTAAAATTAAACTAATTGCAAGAAAAGAAAATTTCAAAGTTGGGTTGAATGGTTTTAATTATCTAGAGTTACTAAATTAGAATACAAATCAAAAGTAAGTTTTGTAATAGGATAAGAGGGTAGTAATCATCCCGAGTTTAAGGTTTTAAGTGACAATCAAGGTTTATGTTCAACTGGAAAGAACTACATAGACATAGCTCATGCAAGATCAATTATTTGTGATGAAAGGGAACTAAGTACTCGGATTCCTAGAACGCGAGGTTGTTACCCGATGACCAATTAACATATATCCAACCCTAATCCCTCCCATGATATCTCGATTGCCAACGGCACCAAGAACGTATGGTTTAGAACTATGATCAAACATACATCAACAATTTACAAACACCCAATCAAGCACCATAATAAACTAACAACACATGCACAGTTTAATATTCCAGAAATTCAAGAACAAAACATAATTGTCATAAGTAAACCTTACATTCGGGATGATCACCAAACAAACCTAGCCGCTCATAGTGTGGTGAATCATCATCACAATCAAACCTTTGTTTATTGGAATCAAAAACAAAGTCTTCATGTTTAGATCACTCAATAACACCAGAGGAGAGACAAAAATCGCACCTCCACTCCTCAAAAACCGTCCCTCCTAAGAATAGGTGAAAAGACACCATAAAAACTGACTTAATGTGGCAGTTACGATTTGTCCGTCGCATCCACCGTAAATTACGGTATCACCGTAATTTACGGTGACCTTCAATGTTGTACGGTGAGAGTTGTCTGTTTTACGGTATGATCCAGGCATAATTCAGGTCCACTTTCAATGTCTGCACATGAGCCCAAGAATAAGTCAACCGCCACACATGCATATGTCGGCCCATCTCTCTATTTAGCCCAAAAATCACGTGAATTGATGATTGTTAATTCATGTTTTGTTTAATGAATGGGTCCCCCAAGATGATGTGCCTCCCAAAATCGCCGCCAATTATATATGTGCATGTGCTTAGGTTTATTTTTTAAACCCTTTAATTGCTTTTCCACAAACAATACATGTGCACTGCCTTTTTATGATGATGATCGAGATCACTGTTGTTGTTGACTTTGAATCACCCTCCAAAGAAGTCAGCCTCATGTGCACAAGATGTGATGATGATAAATGTGTCTACAAGAGAGTCCAAATATGTGCGGCCCACAAAGAAATCCCCAAGTCACGTGGATGGCTGTGATGATGAGAATGTTATTGACTCCAAGAGTTGTCTGCTGCCCAATTAAGGTTGACTTTGTGTTCCATGATGGTGTATATTATAAAAATAATAATTCTCAATCACAATTTTTAATCAAAGATATGATGATGATGGATGATTCACGTGAGTTGGTGCTCCCCATAGGGTTTTTCAACAGAAAACTTTTAAAACCCACTTTCTTTAAAAATTGCACATGCCCTTTGTATCATCAATCCGTAGCCTACGGTTCCAATTTAACCGAATTAAGCGATTTACCTGTAAAACACACGAACACTCGTAATTACTAAATTCAAGCAAATAACCAAGTAAAGCATGGAATTTTAAACTTTTTAAACCATTTAAGGGTTATCCTACGGACCACCCGTCAGGCATCTACAAATACTTTGACGAATATATACAAGACACAATATGTGATGCGAATTTGTCATATGTTTTTTTCATATAAACCTTTGTACATACACATACGACTTCTCGGAACGACTAACACTATTCTAACGAGATATTTATATTTTTGTATAAATATTTATATATTTGAAATTTCTCAAAAACCAAGTCTTTCAAAGACTTATCAAATTGTTAGTCCTTATCGACGTTAAACGAGCTAACGAGTATAACTTCCTTGTTTCCCTCAAGATAATAACTTACCGTCGAATCGTTCGGTCAACGATTCGGTAGAGCTCGGTGACACGTAGTTTAGTTACTACGTTTATTTAGAAACTTATAAGATATTCCGTGTTAGGAATATTGTAGAATGCACGCTA
Organism: Helianthus tuberosus; assembly: GCA_030545235.1. NCBI lineage: Eukaryota > Viridiplantae > Streptophyta > Magnoliopsida > Asterales > Asteraceae > Helianthus > Helianthus tuberosus. The sequence continues at coordinate 107,920,470 of CM060401.1, read as the reverse complement.
GCAAGTCAAGTCTTGGAAACGACATCACGAAGTCGTATTTAGCTAGCTTTGCACATGGAAATACAGGTGAGTTCATAACCCCACCTTTTTACGGTTTTACATTTTTATAAATGTTTTCGGGGTGGAAAGACATGCACGTTTTGCAGAAATATACAAGTTTTCGATGAACAAAGATTGCATATTTTTAGACAAGCACATTTTGCAAGAACATACGAGGTTTTTGAAGGAACAAAAACTATATATTTCTAAACTATGTTACCACACGTTTTAACTAACACAAAGATTTGTGATTTTCAATGAACTCAAATGGTTTACGAGTGATTCATACCAAATATGCCGGTTTTACAAAACAAATGCGTATTTTCGAAACGTGAATGATTTTCATGATTAGGGACGGGATTGTCCTAGTTATAATAATGGGACTGGGTTGGTCTGCATTTGAAGAACAAGACACCCACTGATTTCATGTTACTAAATGTTTACAGACAATTACAAATGGTATGGTTAGCTAAGGAAAATACTATTAGATCATGTGAATGGGTAGGCGCACTCTTAAGACCATTAATCCTCGTGTTAGGACCAAGGGACATGAGTGATAGATCTATTTGGGTGTAGCGAGCCCACACCCATGTGGACTGGGGTTTTGGCCCATGAGGTGACTATGTCTTACAGCTGGAGGCCCGGTACAAAATTTGCTAGGTTTGAGCCTTCCTACGCTCTTTCATGCATGTTAATGTATTAGCTACACATTAATTGATCTGTTCCTTATTTGCTTTCATACTGGGTTTTTACAAATTACATACCATGTTTTATACAAATTCAAAGCATAGGATTATGCAGGCATGAAGTCAAAGTCAGGGTGGGCATTGACGGTTATACAAACTTTACAAATACAAGAGTTTACAAATACATGGTTTTTACGAACATAATGCGTTACAAATACAAAGTTTCCATATAACTTGACAAGAAAATGATTTCTAAATTCGTTTTCTCAATAATATTTCACAAACCGGTTATTTAAAAGATTTATTTCAAATCTTTTACAAACAAACTATGAACTCGCTCAACTTTATGTTGATTTTTCGCATGTTTCTTTCTCAGGTTACTTTTTCAAATCATGGCACGGTTGGAATAGGAGAACCATTGGAGATTCGAGTACTTAGTGGGCGTTCGTTTTCTAGAAGTCTTAGCTTATTTTGCTTCCGCTGTACAATGAAGATACCAGTCCAGTCACGGCAGCTCTGATATTTTCGGGGTGTGACAGATTGGTATCAGAGCTATAGGTTACAGCGAATAGGGGTTTCTGTAGAGATACCTAGGCTCTAACCTCACCTTTCTCTGGGACTTAGATCATTGAGACTTTGAATACGTACAGAACGCCTAAGACTCGAATATGGTCTCCAACCGTTGCCGAAAGCAATAAGTCAAAACTTTGTTTTCACACATACGCTAATTTTGTGTTTTATAAACGGTACACAAAACAGTCGCACACAATGTACAAAACTCTAAGAGTTTAGAAACATGCATTTAGGACCTTCGGAAACTTATGTCGAAGTTCATTAAAGGTCATCACGTAGGAACCGCGAATATTAACTCGGGCACACACTATTATCCATATTGTCTATGATATTTTAACTTCCCGAGCAGGCAACCTATGCATAACGAAACGCTAGTGCACGAGAATACATGGAACTTAAATTTTACGTCAACGGATGTCGGAGTACATCACATTCTACGCGGAACGAAATGCTAGTGCACAGGTATATGTGCAACTTAAGCTATACATCAACGGAGGTTGAAGTACGTCACATACGACTTTCGAGGTGAAGTCACCGAGAAGACACTATGGAGCATTTCAGCAACGATACAAATCCTGTCAGCACGAAAACTGTCGATCAGGAAGCGGCGGTTTGGCACGCGATCCTGCAACGACACGAGTCACACTAAGGAGAATACGCATGTCTCTGTATTCCCCCTACCACATTAACGACGAATACGCTATGTTCGACATTCCATGGTAATGTCACCTAACAACCGGTCATCACATGAAACCCAGGTGAAGTCCTTAAATTTCTTTTATTGAAATTTTGACTTTTGCATCAAGCATGTAGATTTTCACATCTCTACTCCTCTTAATGGTCATTGCATCACGATATTTTCTTCCATTATAGCGAACACCTATTTGCTTCAATTCTTAAAAAAATCATATGTTACACATGCATCGTTTGTTACGCATGTGGTATCACTTCGAATGATCGTTTTCATCAAATTTCAATTGTTATTTTGCTTTATCTAGTTATTGCGTCGTGATTTGGATGATCTACATCCTTGTAAGCGTTGACTTTTTGCTATCGAGTCAACGAACTTCTTGAAACTCCTCTTTCTTTTCGAGTTACGTACATGTTTTTTCGTTGTAACCATGCCGAAATTTCCTTTTTGATACATATATATCTATTGTCGGATTGCGCTGAAACCAAGTTCAATTGTTTGAACTTTTCCATTAGACATATTCAATTCAAAGCATCATATGATGTATTGTGAGCATCATATTCAAAATTCGTTTTAACAAGTGTTTCATTTGTTCCGAGTCGAAGTAAACTTGTTTGGCATTCGACTCCATTAAATTGTTTGTTGATTTCGACATCTTGTGGTGGTGCTTACACTAATTTGAAGCTTGCGCTAATCTCGTTTACACCTCTCATGCGCGGATTTATTTATTTAATTATCTATTTATTTGTTTTAAATCCGCTTTGATTTATCATGATTAAAGCCGTCTTAACACAATCGTGTGATAAGACAATGGTACACCAATTCATTTTATATTCTGCTGTACCTACTAACGGTTCTTTCATTATCAATCGAATGTTTTGCGATATTCATTGCTTCTTCATCTTCGATCGAAAACATTATTTCCTTGATGTTCAATTTTCAATTGAAAATCCTATGAGGTTGTTTAAAACAAATTTTCAGATTTACTTCGTTGTGCTTTCATTTGATTTCAAACATGGTGAGATTGCTTGATCACCGCTATTATTGAATTATTTAAATCACTACGACACCTTGTGGTGACGCCCCGCTTGCGGTATGCACATATAATGTATATATGTGTGGGCGCTCGGGGGGCAAAAGCAAAAGTGCACTAATTTTTAACGTTATTTTACTAATTTCGTGAAAATAACGTTAAAAGAGGGGATGGTTAATCATGCATCATGTGGTGGCGTTGATAGCCGAAAGACAAGGGGGTACATGCACCAATTGGCGTTTGTCTCAATTGCTGAGTGTTATGTGCCTTATGTCCAAGGCTTGATGCAAAACCACAATCGAGCCGGGGGTCTCATTGGAAGCAGCCTCTCTATTCCTACAGGGTAGAGGTAAGGCTGTCTACATCCCACCCTCCTCAGACCCTACCTTAGCTTTTGCTATTGGTGGGATATACTGAGTACGATGATGATGATGATGATGACCTTGTGGTGTCGGTGTAAACTTGTAGCTTGGGCTAATCCTGATCAAGCATTTCATGCAAAACACAGGTGATACTTGTTCGATCACCGCTATATTTGAATTGTTTCATTCAATATGACACCTTGTGGCATCAGTATAACTTGCAGCTTGTGCTGATCACGATCGAGCGCTTCATGCAAAACTATTTCATTTGAGCTTGTTGATTCTAAGTTCGTTCAGTGGATGTTATTGTTTCTAGAACTCATTGGTATATTGTAAACGTTCGTTTGGAATACTATTGCTTGAAATTCCTGTCCTTTGTTGGGCCCCTGTGAACTTAGTCACACTAGTGACTGTATCTACACGTCTTGTTTCCTTTGACATCAATTTCTGAAACACATTTCTTTTAAACCGTTGGGTTCTTATTGTTGAGGAATGTACTTGAATTCACATGATTCGAATAAGTCTGATCCGATTTCGTGGTCATCCACTTTGATACTATTCGTATTTACCTACACATAACGTAACTCTAAGGAGTTAACGTAGTCTAAATTTCGAGGACGAAATTTCATTAACAGGGGGAGAATATGACAACCGATGATTTACGGTTCCTAATTACACGATTAGCAAACATTAGGACGATAATAAATAGTGTTTAAGACGTAGATTAACTTAATTAGGTCTTTGGAGTGCCTAGGAACGTTTATTCGACTGTACAGTGCGCGTATGACGATCTGCGGAGAGATTGTGGAATATTAAACGATAACGAAACGAAACCATACGAAATACTGACAACGCCGACAAATACGGATTTTCTACGAATATTATATATTTATGAATTTAATTTTGTAAATTTATTGTGCTTCCGTGCGTCACAAAACGCAAACGGGAACGGAAACGCGACTACAGAAACGCACCGGCAACCAAACAAAAGCATCAGACACGCGTGTTACTCCAAAACTTAAATTTTACGCTATATTTGGCTCTGTAATAAAATTTTAATATTCATAGTCGAAACTGGATCGAAAAATGGGTTACAAACGAACAACGACGAGAATCACGTGATTTTACGTAAGCAACGAACGAACGCGCCAATAACGACTATCGACACCTTTTTTCATATTTTTAGATCTAAACTTTTATTGTACGACGTTACGGGGAGTTCGGGTTTTGAAAACGGATCGCGTAAAAGGTTACGGGCCACTTAAACACAGGGATTGTGTTTGTGGGCCTTGGGCCCAAGCCCAAAGCCCACTAACAAAAAAAACTAGATATAAATACTTGTGTTAAGACCAAACCTTCACTTTTCACAAAATAAGCACCAGCAAACCAAACCTTTTTCCCTCTCCCTCTCGGTCTGATGGTCACGACAACCGAAGCCGGACACCGGCCGATGGCCGGCGGTTTCCCCCTTTTTCCGATGACATCCACCACGCACAAACCCCCAAACACCCACCTGCCACCCCCTGCTCTCGATTAAACGGCCAACCACCACCCTCGGGTGGTGGCTCACGACGGCAAACGACAGAGGGACAGGAGAGAGAGAACGGAGAAAGAGAGAGAGAGAGATGGCGGATTAGGCGGCAGAACCACCGCAGACGGCGGTCGGCGTCTCGGACCGGTGGTTCGTGTCAAGGTCCGGCGGTCTTTGTTTGTGACCGACAGGTTACCAATGTTGATGGTGGTTTTGATGATTTTGAGGGCAGCTGAGGAGGAGAAACGATGAAGATAATGAAGTTCTGGAACTGGCCGACGACGACACTTGCTGTCGGAGACACATCGGCGGCGACGGCTTCAGCGGTAAGGATGTTCAAGTCAGATTTGCACAATATCAGGTGGTTTGGTTCGTGTTTCGGGAGTCTCGACTCAGATGTCGTGTTCGGTTCTTATGTGGTTCGAGTTCTGGTTCGGATTCGGGTTCAGAATAGTTATCGGGTTTTACGGGTCAAGTTTTTGGTGTGGTCAACAGACCAGTTCGGGTCAACAATAGTCAACGCGGGTCAAGGCCGGTTAAAGTCAGTCAACCCACGGGTCAACGAAGTCAGATTTGGTTCGGGTCTCGGGTTCGGGTTCGGGTCCGCTGGTCAACGGTCAGAATATCGGGTTGGGTTGACTCGGTCAAACCGAGTCGAATCGGTCAAACCTGGTCAATCCGATGAGTCAACTCAGTCAACTGAGCCGGTCAACTCAGTTGACTCGGTCAACTTAGTCAACGCCTCGACGCGAAGAATGGTAACGGTTTAACGATCGAGATTAATTATGTTATTTTTCTAAGTTTCAATCTTACGTAAAAACGAGCTCGAACCGAACAAAACGATGAGTTATTAGTTAATATTAACTTGGTCTTATTTAGTATTTCGTTTATATAAATTGGCTATGCATAAAAATTATTGAATTGTTGATTGAATTTTGAAAATATAACAACACTTTAGTTATCGGGGCCGTCCAAAAACAGAGGAAACTCTGTCCGTTTTTCTAGAAAATCCGTAAAATGAAATGCGTTTTATTATAAAACGAACATTCGATTTCAACTACACTTTTAGAAAAACAAATACGAATATCGACGACACTTCACAACATCACGAAAGCGACAATTTGGATGTAATATTCTCAATTCTTTTATTATTTTTGACAATTCTTTCAAGTATCAAGCAATACGAAATCGTTTTATAAAAATAAATATATTTTAGATTTATCGAACAATACGAAATCGTTTCATAAAAATAAATATATTTTATATTTATTTCAAACATCGAACAATACGAAACCGTTTCATAGAAATAAATATAGTTTTTATATTTATTCCAAATACCAAACAACACGAATTCGTTTTATAAAAATAAATATGGCTTATATATTTATTTTAAAGATCGTATATCACGAATTCTTTTATAAAATAGATATAGTTTATCTATTTATTTCATACTTCAAATAACTCGACGATTCTTTTACTAAATAAATATAACTTTTTATATTTATTTTAAACGCTTAAACGGCATCTACATATACTTTGACGAATATATACAAGACACAATATATGATGCGAATTTGTCATATGTTATTTTCATATAAACCTTTGTACATACACATACGACTTCTCGGAACGACTAACACTATTCTAACGAGATATTTATATTTTTGTATAAATATATATATATATATATATATATTTGAAATTTCTCAAAAACCAAGTCTTTCAAAGACTTATCAAATTGTTAGTCCTTAACGACGTTAAACGAGCTAACGAGTATAACTTCCTCGTTTCCCTCAAGATAATAACTTACCTTCGAATCGTTCGGTCAACGATTCGGTAGAGCTCGGTACACGTAGTTTAGTTACTACGTTTATTTAGAAACTTATAAGATATTCCGTGTTAGGAATATTGTAGAATGCACGCTAGCAAGTCAAGTCTTGGAAACGGCATCACGAATTCAAAGCATAGATCTATTTGGGTGTAGCGAGCCCACACCCATGTGGACCGGGGTTTTGGCCCATGAGGTGACTATGTCTTACAGCCGGAGGCCCGGTACAAAATTTGCTAGGTTTGAGCCTTCCTACACTGTTTCACGCATGTTAATGTATTAGCTACACATTAATTGATATGTTCCTTGTTTGCTTTCATACCGGGGTTGTACAAATTACATACCATGTTTTATACAAATTCAAAGCATAGGATTATGCAGGCATGAAGTCAAAGTCAAGGTGGGCATTGACGGTTATACAAACTTTAAAAATACAAGAGTTTACAAATACATGGTTTTTACGAACATAATGCGTTACAAATACAAATTTTCCATATAACTTGACAAGAAAATGATTTCTAAATTCGTTTTCTCAATAATATTTCACAAACTGGTTATTCAAAAGATTTATTTCAAATCTTTTACAAACAAACTATGAACTCGCTCAACTTTATGTTGAATTTTCGCATGTTTCTTTCTCAGGTTACTTTTTCAAATCATGGCACGGTTGGAATAGGAGAACCATTGGAGATTCGAGTACTTAGTGGGCGTTCGTTTTCTAGAAGTCTTAGCTTATTTTGCTTCCGCTGTGCAATGAAGATACCAGTCCAGTCACGCCAGCTCTGACATTTTCGGGGTGTGACAATTACACATGTGTAAACTACTTTTAATATGTATGTAATCAAAGAAATACATATAATAGATGAAAAAAAGATCCTAAATACAAAAAATATACATAAAATGATTGTTTATTAGGAGTTCTGAAAGTTCTGTAATTATTTAGAGTTTTTGAAATGAACCCAACCCTATATATATATATCTATATATATATATAGGTAAAGAGTAAAATACAAATGCGCTTATCGTACGATACGTACGCGATCATCCCAGCCGTTTGATCAGGTGCAGATCTGGTGCGAATTCAATACATATCGCATATGAAAAAATGGTTAGCATGGGGTAGTGTGAAAAATGGCATGGGGTGTGTAGATGGACAAAATCGCATGTGTAAGATTTGAATATCGCATGTGAAAAAATGGCATGAGGTAATGTGAAAAATGGCATGGGGTGTGTAGAATCGCATGTGGAAGATTGAATATCGCATGTGAAAAAATGGCTAGCATGGGGTAATGTGAAAAATAGCATGGGGTGTGTAGAATCGCATGTGGAAAATTGAATATCGCATGTGGAAAAATGGCATGGGGTAATGTGAAAAATGGCATGGGGTGTGTAGAATCGCATGTGGAAAATTTAATATCGCATGTGAAAAAATGGCATGGGTAATGTGAAAAATGGCATGGGGTGTGTAGAATCGCATGTGGAAAATTGAATATCGCATGTGAAAAAATGGCTAGCATGGGGTAATGTGAAAAATGGCATGAGGTGTGTAAAATCGCATGTGAAAAATTGAATATCGCATGTCAAAAATCTGTGTGTGTTACTGTTCATCTTCTTCATTGTTGGTCGATCATTGTCAGTCTTCTTCCGTTTGACCCTTACAACTCCCAAATTAGTAGTTCTTATTATCAATATCGCACTAAAAGGAACGAAGGGAGGTTGGGGACGAAGATTTTCAGGTTTTTGAATTTGATTTAGGGTTTGATTTTGAACTATCATCGGTCAATTACAGAGATTTATGACCTCGCAATGACGTTTTTAACCTTCCTGGTATGATTTAGATATATTAAAATGATTAATTTAATCATTTAAATTAGTTTCGCCCGCGTTTGATCGATTGAAGATCGTACGGCTGAGGGCATCGCGTACATAATGTATGATAAGAGGTATTGTACGTTAACCGGCCTCTATATATATATATATATATATATATATATATTATAATACATGTTAATTAAGAGATTTTTATTATTTTATAAGAAATCTCTATACGCGATGAGGAAATTGTATAGTGACTATATTATATTATACTTTATCTATATATAACAATTTACGTAGCTTCTTAGCTACAGTACTAACGCCGTGAAGAAACGTCGTTTACAAAAGGGTAACCCACGTAATCCAGTTCCACCACACCACATCCCACGACGTCCTCCGCTCCGTCCCTCTTCTCTGTCTACGACCGCTACGTCCACATGTGGTTGTCCCTCTCTTCAATTTCGATTCCGATGATCACGCTTGATGCTTTCGTTTGAAATTAGGGCTCCAACATTTGGGCTCGGATTTCAGTTAGTCTATGGTAAATCTTCAGCTTTACTTCTGCAATTAGGGCTTGAATTTTAATTAGTTTTGGATGAATATTTGCAATTTGAGGTATGACGCTTTCTGTTTTTGCCATCCTATTTCCCGATTTTTTGTAGAAGATCTGGCACTTTAGGTCTCACTTGGGTTGATTTTAGATTCTAAAGTTGTGTTTGCTTTTCATCTAACATTCATCTTGCAACAGATAGGAGGTACCCGGGTTTTCTTACACCTTATAAATACTTCAGGATTGTAAATCTATGTGTATTATAGGGTGGGTGTGGCCGCGTGGGGGCACATAAATTAGTTTACATGAATCGGGTTTGATAAGCCCCGAGTTAGTGATTATAATTAGAGTAAATTGCAAATTTTGTCCTTTATCTTTATATCAAATTGCAAGCGGTGTCCTTTACCTTTAAAATTGATGTGTTTTGTACCTTATGTTTTAAAATCCTGTATGGTTTGTCCTTTGACCCTAACCCAGTTAATTTTTTCTGTTAAATAGAATCATGTGCATGTCACATGAGGGTAGATCCGTCTTTTTTCACTATCATCTTCATTTTCACCCAAATTAAATAACCAAACCCTAGATCATATGCCTCCCCAAATTTCCCCCTCTATCCTAGTTGCCACCACAACCCACAATCACCACCATTGGAAACCCACCGCCACCATTAGACTATTGAAAACCATCTACCTTTTCTATCTCTAAAAACGCAGACACACATTACAATTAATGACGATCCTAACAATCATCTAAACACGAAGTAATCAGGACAACAACTTTTGTGTATATATGAAGTATCTGATCAAATGTTCTTTAAATTTGACTTGCAGCAAATATATATTTTTTAATATTTGTTACATGAGACAAATAATGTTTATCTACTAGCATTTTGTTAGATTTTGCCTTCTGTTCAAGAATGCCTACTTCATCAAACATTGTTTGGTTCTCTCATGGTCATTATTCTAATTAGGATTTAGGGCAGTGAAGTACGACATGCCTAAGATGCGGGTAAGACAACAAGTAATCAAGATCCTAAAATCATCTCTAAAAACACACACACACACACTCACCTTTCTCTCTCCAAAATCATCCAAACACGAACCTGATTCTGACTCAACAAACAAAACACCTTCTCCATTACAATTAATCATGATCGTACCACTCTCATATCTATCCAATCGTCCAACCATCGGATAGAACGAGACGAGCACTTCTACAAATTAAAGGTCCATAGATGCTTTGGAGCATTTGCTATGGTCTCTGAAGGGGGAATGAACGATGATTTTTTTTATTGTGATGTTCAACTTGATGTTTGGATCTGTTTTCATGGTCATATTGAAGGTTGATTGGGAATTGAACATGGTGGTGCAGGTGTAGGTGTTGGTGTTGGTGTTGGTGTTGGAGAGAAGGTAGGTGAGTGTGGTGGGTGGGATGGTTGATTTATTTATTTTTTAATTACTTATTAGGGGAAAAGACATTAATACCCTTAGATGGGGTCCACGTAATCTAATTTAACAGAAAAAATTAACTGGGTTAGGGTCAAAGGACAAACAATGCAGGATTTTAAAACATAAAGTACAAAACACATCACTTTTAAAGGTAAATGACACCACTTGCAATTTGATATAAAGATAAAGGACAAAATTTGCAATTCACTCTTATAATTATCATGGAAGTTATTCGATAAGTTTTCTATTTAGAGCATGCTTAATCAGTTAGTTGTGAATACACCCAGTGGCGGATCCAGGGGTGTTTTGGGGGTTCCCGAGAACCCCCTCGGTTTGGAAAAAAATGAAAAAAATAGTGGAAATTTTATATGATTTAAAAAAAGATAGTGAGAATTTATGAAAATCTAACAAAAGGAACCCGGTAGAAAAAATTCCTGGACACGCCACTGAATATACCTGAGGAAAAGTTACCTCTATAAGTATCAGGATTTAACTATATTCAATATATATAGGACTTTAAAGTTGTAATTCTTTGTATGCTTTATTTGAAAATTGATTTGCATCAACATGGGTAATTGAAAGTAAACCATGAGAAAGTTTATCTATCTCTCAAATATAGACTGTTCTATTTGTTTCTTCTAATTATAGTCCATATTATCAAGCCAGTTCGTATCAGTAGTCCATCAAGTTAGAATGTAGTTAGGAAAATGTGAAAAATATCCCATGGAGGTGGAGACATGGATAGGCAACAACATGTGTCTAGAAAACTATGAGACCGCTGTAATAAAGTAATGGTATTTAGAGAAAGATAAGATTTGGGGCAAGCATGTATTATAGTGTGAAAGAGCCATAGAAAAGTTGTTGATAAAAGCAACAAAATAGTCATGGGAAATGTAGTAGTAGATGCTATTAAGTGCATATCTCTGAGACATGACTTGATGATTCTATCAGAACAAAACATTAGGATGACCTTTAGCAAGTCCAGAAGAGATGAGTCAATAACTTATAAACGCAATTTAAAATGTAAATATGTGAGACGCTAAAGCAAGAAAGGTTAACCCGTTTGAGACAGAGATTTTTCTCGGCCATTTCTATGTGAAGGACCCACTTGGATTTCACATCAAGTGGAAATGATGTGTTGAATGGGTCATACAGGTTAAAGGTCAAGCATGCTAGCAGAAGTTAATATTGAAAAAGTGATTAAATCCATACCATTTTATTTTGTATATTTCATAAAGAACTTAGTATACTGATTGTCATATGTTTTCAAGGTAACTTGGCAGAATCTTCCTCGAAACAAAGTATATCATCAGTTCCAACGTTTGATGTGGCGTTTTTGGTTGCCATAAACAATATGATGGTATAATGTTTGAAGGTAATTTTTTTGGGCAGTTACATGATTGATCAGTTTATGCAGCATAATTGTATTAGAGTTAGTTATCTATGTTGTCATCAGATTCTTTTTTTTATCAACTTTATTATAATTGCCTCAAAAGTTCCTTTTTTTGCTATTGAGTGTGCTTTCTTCTACTTTGTGGGTGCTAAGTTCCTAGAGTTATCACATGTCAAAATTTAATTTGGTTCGTATGAGGGAAGCCAATGATGGAAAAAACAACTGTGTTGGGCAATAGCATAAGAATTATTATTCAAATACCTTTTGTTGGGCAAATCATTTTGTGATAACAGGCACAAAAAAAAGTATTATTCAAATATATGATTTATTAATTTGCATTATGTTTGCAGTTATTTTGTGAGAACATGTATTGTTTAATGTTACCCACCCACACTAAACTCTTCTATTTCTGGTTTAACGAAGGTGTATTCTTCTACTTTGCAGGTCCCAAATTGCAGGCCCTAAGTTGCGGTTAGCCTTTTAATTGTTCCCCATTCCACCTGGTAATGTTATGGTTTTCACTTATGTTTACCTGCTTACTAACATTGTGTACCAAAATGAATCCGAGAGGGGCCTTTGGCAAGCGTTCAACAAAGTTTAGTTCTTATTAAAATTGTGAATCTGCACATGGTCGTCGTTTGCGTAGGGTATCATGAATGTTAAAGAGTCAGTGATAGGTGATTGCTCCGGTTCGTCTCAAGAACAACGCACCCCACTTTCTTTCTGTGTTCTTTTTTTTTGTAATGATGGTTTAGTGTTAATGATTTTTATGTGCTCTCGGCACCTTTAACATATCGGAAAACTATAAAATACGATCTCATGATTTTAGACGTCGATGGGTCGGCTAAAATTTTGTAAAGAAATCGGGTTTCCCCGCAAAGCGGGGATCAGAAAATTCTATTCTAGTTACTCTATATAAACATTTTGCGTATGTTCTTAGGAACAGTAACTTGCACGTGTCATGCACCTGTCAAACGCCATCCATACTTAAGGCATCGACACCGCTCTTCCATACCAGTTACCACCGCTTTGGCTCAAACCCCGCTCTGTCGGCTTCAACACCGATCCTCCAGCTAATACCAACGATCAACCACACTCTGGCTCAAACCAACGACACCTAATTCCCGCTCTGCCCAAATCGACGTTGGCGAGACACCACCGCCAAATCGAAAAGTCGCCGCATTGTCTACTTCGTCAACCACAACCCAAGCGATGGTTTCCGTCTGAGATCTGGGCTCCACAACCCAAGCAATGATTTCCGTCTGAGATTAGGGCTCCAACAGGTACGCTTCAATTCAGCAAACTAGGTTTCTAATTTCAGTTACATTTAGGTTAGTGTTTTTAACTTTGAGTGTTCTTCTTCGGCTCCTGCTTGGGTGGAGATGAATTTCATAATGTGATCGTGTAGTTCAATTCGGAAATTGTTGCGAATGGGTAGTATTTGTAAAACTGATGCTGAGTGTAAATTAATATACTCAAACTAGGTGCGTAAAAGAAAATTTATAATATTTTTGCTGAAGATACCCACCTGCTACTTCATTGCTTGTAAGCTTTGGTGAATGACAATGGATATGGGATATTCAAAGATCCTAAATTCCAAAAAGCATAAGTTTGTTACTTTTTGTTAAAGTATATGTTTTATGATAAAATTAATGATTTAAGTTTTGGATCTAGCAAAACCACACCGAAATCATTCAGCTTTTTTAAGTGCATGCCATAGATTCAAGAGCTAAATTTGTGATATCGGATACATTCCAGCAATGTATTGCAAGTGTAGACAGACTTGTGATACCGCGGTTACACTTATATGAGAAACACTGCACCTTTGTGTCTAACTTCATTTTTAGTGGTGCTTAATGACTGTGATAATAAAGCTAATACGAACTTGAGGAGGGCGTACGACAGCCCTTTGTGTATCTGCGTAAGCGATTGTGCTTATGCACAAAATTAGGAAAATGAGATGAGATATCATCATTACTTGCTGTATAAGTGCTGCCATTATCTGTGGCTATGTCCACAGTCTCAATTCATATGTTTGATGACGTGCCTTTGTCTCCTTTTGTTGGAGTAATGCATGACAGAATTAACAATTGGAGGGCGTCTGCCTTGATCCTAGCTTCAATACTATTTTTGGCCCTTGGCAGCTCGAAATTGGTTTATAGGTATGTTAAAACAGAGAAATTATTGATTGATTGATGGATGCCAATGCCGCATTTCCTTTTGTTTAAGGTATTTTTATTCCAAGTGTGGCCATATACAATGAAGACAACAAGCATCCTGTTGAGCGCTCAAACACAAGACCACTACTGGAGGAGGCGACAGCTTCTGATCAACTGGTCTGAATAGCTTTTTTTTTTTTTTTAACATGTACATCTATTTTATTTCATTTATATTCTTGGTTTTTTTTCTTTAAGTATGTTATCAAAAAGTGCCCCGGAACATGTACGGCTAATCCAATGTCTGTGTATTTGGCAACTTGCGAGACGGAAAACAACAAAGAAAATAAAAGAACAAAACAACAAATACTCCAACCCATCAACATACTACAGAAACTGACAAACTGGTGAATGCCGCCAAACCTACCAGCTTAAAGCTTAAAGACGTGTGCTTGAGTTTTGTTATGGGTGTGGAAGTGCATATATAAATACTCACATGTGTGCATCTGTTTAACGTTTTTGTTAGTAGCAAGCTGTTTGATAATAAATTGAGCTTTTTGGACGGCCATTACAATGATAATAAATTTGAGCTATTCGGACGGCCATTGCAAACGCGTTAAACCACATCCAGATCTACTCATGCTAAAAGAAATAGACAGGCAGGTACAAGTTTATCCCTTTTGTTTATCAAAATGTGCTACATGTACACTAAATGATTAGGCATAAGCATCACATTGTTTTTTGATCTCTTTGCAAACCAGTAGATAATACAATAGAAAACATTGGACTTTTGTTTACTTAGAATGTAAGTGCACAACTATGGATTTCATGATGTACATAGTGTCTATAGTAGAGTAAGTAGACTTGATTTGCAAAGATGCATAAGTAGACTTATAAATTTGAGATTTGTTTAAGGAAATCCTTGAGGTTTTTCACTAAAGAAAAACAATTGCAGTAAAATTGATTGGCCAATACCAGTCATCACATCAGCTTACATGTAGGTAACAACTGTCCTGGAACAGGTGAGGCAGATAAAGACTAGAGACAAAACGCACTCACTACAAGGATTAAACAATGCGCACAAGACGCATCTATTATTAATAGGGCTAGACATCCTTCCACAACATCCAATTTTTTTAAGTTCAACCTCTTAGTTTTAGATATTGTTTTATAAAAGGTATAGAAAAACAATGGTCCATATTATTACATGTATTAAAATTGTACCAATTGTAACCAACATTATCGACCTAATAGAAATTAAAGACCCCGCCGCACCGCGGCGGGTCATCCTCTAGTTATCTATAATAACATTTTGCGTATGTTCTTAGGAACAGTAGAATAATTAGTCAAATTTTTAGGTCTTATTTACATAATTGCCATGGCTTCTTTTTGGTTCAGTAGAGTGAGAGGAGAGAGAATCAAAGCAACAGAAAAAGAGGGAGCCTGAACGGAAGGGGAACCGGCCATCGCCTACGGTCGGCCACAACGTTGATGTCCTCCCTCTAGTGTCCATTAAGAGACGTCGCTCCCTTCAATTTCGATTCCGGCGAACCCTCCATCGGAATCCACGCTTGATGCTTGTCGTCTGAAAGTTCTCTGGCAGGTATGTTTCAGCAATTAGGGCTCCAATTTTAATTACTTATGGGTAAATGTTTATAATTTGAGGTATGTCGTTTTTGTTTTCAGATTGCATGTACAAATTGACACGCATTTTGGGTCTCACTTAGGTTGATTGTAGGATTCCGCAATTCTCTTTGCTTTTCATCGAAGATGAATGACTTGAAAGACATTTCCATGGAGGTGTTGATTGATAGAAGAAAAAGGTAAAAATCAATCGTTCTACTTTCTTTATTTGGATGATTAGGAGTCTGTATTTCTTAGTTTCATTGACTCTGCACATCTATCAGACCCACATATGTAGCAGTAGCCTTCATTAACAATTTTTTTTTGGCAATTTTAAACCAGGTAAAATAGATTTTGTATAGCTATTTAGTTATTTTGTTTTTCACTACAAATCAATATAGGGATAGGTACCTTGATATTCATCAAGGCAATTTAGAATCTGCTGAATAGAATTGAACTTGAATTTTCATATGTCCAAGTGTTTTGAAGTGCCAGCTAGAACAGATTTTCTATATGTATTTAGTTGGATTAGTTTTCACTAACAATAAGTATGAGGAGTTATAATCATCTGGTGTTACATTCATAGGCTTAGTGTTCCATTTTCTTAGGCATCATTTACCGTGACCAGTAGTCATAGTTGGCTTAGATTGACATTAAAAAATGTTTTGGGGACTGTCAATGGACGACGTTTACGATGATGATGATGATGATGATGAAGATGATGGTGGTGGTGGTGGTTGTTGTTAATAGTGAAGATGTGGTGTTTATGGTGAACCACATGATGTTGGTTAGGGAGGTGTATCGTGGTGGCTGACGTAAAGTCGTAGCGGTGGTGGGAGATGACGGTCAGTGGTGATGGTTGTGGCAAAGGCACATGCAGAATGAAACCAGCTAAGGCGTCTTTTGAAATATATAACAATTACGTAGATCCTTGTGAAGAGTACAATAATAGACCAAAATTTTAGGATTATTTACAATACTGCCATGATTTATTTACCTTGAAATTGTGCTCCAAAATTTTTGTCAGTATCAAACTGTGCCTGACCCCCCGAACTTTTCGCTCAGTAGTGTTATATATGTAGTTTTCATATAGAAAATTTTGGGTATATACGATTTCGACCCCCCCCCCCCCCAAGTCGAAAACGTCAAGCTTCGCCACTGGTTGGTAGTCGTTTGATTTTAAGAAAATCGGTGTCTAAAACATTTTATAGTGATAAATTTGTGCCGTGTGAAAGAGTTTCCAACTTCAAAACCATGGTTCACTATCAAATAATGGTATCTACTGTTTGTATTTGGGATTTCCCAGTTGAATTTGCTTTGTATAGCTGCTATACCTTCTTTAGTGACTTGGGCAAAATGAATTATGGTCTTTGTTTTTTTCTTTGTAGAAGATGGTATCCACTGTTGCTTTGTTCCTATGTTCTTATTGTTTGTATATAATATGCATTTAACCAAAACATAAAAATAGTATATACATACCAGTTCAAGAATCATAATCTTTTTTTTTTATGTCCAATTGTTTTACACCAAGAGTTGTTTGTTGTTGAATTAGTTACTTACAGATGCGCCAACACCATAGTTGAAGATCACTATTTTAGCCAGTTTTAAAAATTGGCTTTTTTTATTGTAAACTCAAATCGACAGATGCATCTACACTATAGTTGAAGATCGCTATTTCTACCGGTTTAAAAATTGGCTTTTTTTTTATTGTAAGCTCAAATCGACAATAAGGGCTGCGTTTAGTAGACGGTGAGGTCCCACTATGAGAAAAGGTCAACTTTAATAAACTAATTGTTGTGATGTTTCTAATGTGCATTGTGTTGATTGAAATATGATTTTGCATCTGTAGACGTACCAATGTCTGCATCTTCATGTGTGCTTAATTTAACATATCATGCATGATGGATACTATTTACATTTAAATGGGGTTTATTTGATTTGTAAAATTTAAGACCAATCTTTTAGACGATTGCAAGTATGTTAATAGGTATCTAGAGGCTTAAGTTTGTGTGATTGACACGGGGTCAAATACGGCAAAAGTACGTCTACTAGAATTGGATTTTCTTACCTTTATGTTGAAGACGCTACAGATTTTACGTTCTCTTATGATGATCTTAAGGGTTCTTTTGTTTTCTTTTTGTTTAGGTTGACAAGCTTGGAGGGATTCTCTTGTGAAGACAAGCATGCATTCTTAGTTGTTATCTGGCATCTCTTGAGTTTTTTCGCAAATTGGGTATGCTTTTATCATCTTTCTGAAAGTTCCATTTTGGTTTACTATGATTCCTTATCTTTTCTTTTAACTCGTGCTTATGCAGGTGCAATACCCTAGGCAGCAAGGTCCGGGGTCAAGCGACATCACCATGAACCGCGTGTTAACAGATGACATGGAATTGGAACAGGCAGCAGCAACTTCCTTCCCCAGCCACGAAAGAGAAAAAAAGAGTGTCGTGCCCCTCGCGCAGCGCGCGAGCGGGAATTCTCCTAGTATATAACAATTTGCGTTGTTCTTGTCTACAGTTCCCGTTTATAGGATTTGACGACCTACATCTGCCGGTAACCTTGATAACCCACGTCACTCAACCCACCGCTTATACCACTGGTAACCCTCCCTCAAATTGAGTTTTCCGACACAACCCATCGCCAAATCAACACTGTTAACTGAGGTTTTCTAGTGGGTAACCACCATCGTCACCACAATCCCCTTCTCAAAAAGTAGGGCAATTCCTCACCACAATCCACATCACTACAACACCTGACATCCTCCACCAACACAGGCGCCCTACACCAACATCATCGTTGCTCTTAAATCAAGCTATTAAATTAGGGTTTCATCGATCTGTTTCTCTCCCTCAAGGTAACATCTGTAATTCAATATATCAACATCGGTAATGATTATAAATTGCTTTAATTTGTATCAACTTGATTGCTTAGGGGATGATATTCATGATGTTTAAGTAAAAAGTTAATTTGCTTAAGTAAGAAGATTATAAATTGCTTTGATTTATCACAGATAATAGGATTTAGGGTTTGGCTCATGTGGTTTGACTAAAAAAGTCATAGATTTTAGATTTTTGGTTCCTGAGTATTTATTTAGGTTATAGGTTATGAACTTTCACTTTGCTAATAAAGTTGGGGTTTGTAGAAAAGAGTTTGTCTTGATTATTGTACAGGTTTGATTTAGCCATTCAGGTAGCAAAGGCATTTGTAAATCTAAGCAGGATATTCATATTAATGTTAATAATTTGAAACAAGATCTAACTAAAAAATAACGATGTGTCAGTGTTTCTGATTTTGGTTAATTAAAGACGCTCCAACATCAGTTAGCATTTACGCTTTAATGTAGGTGTTCAATTTAGTTATTGTTGTTGAAACATGTTTTCGTATTAAAATGACTACTTTTTTATGCAAGTTTGTTGGTATTAGTTTCTAATATTTCAATTATCAATAATTATGTTAGCTATAGTTATAAAAATTAGATTGTTCAAAACAACATTTTTTACTAAGATGAGCCGTAAACCATAAATATTCGAATACACTTTATGGGTCAAGATATTATAAGAAAGTTGTTTTTTATAGGAAGTCTTCACCTTGCTGGAAGTTCTGAAGTTGAGGAGCGGTTAAAGGAGATTGTTTTGAAAGAGCGTGTAAACAAGCTTAAGGTATCAACAAACAACTTGAAGATGCTGAATATAAGTTGGCTAATCTACGATTAAGCTTTCTAATGCGTGACAACCAATGGTATTTGTACTTTAGCGGCCTTTTATATTTTAGTATTCCTACTTTTGATCAATTTGGTTGTATCTACTATGACAGAAATCAAGCAAAGCTACAGAAATCAAGCAAAGCTTGAGAGGAATCTTATGTTTCTTGCTGCCATAGCTGATTCTTAACCACAAGCTGCTTTTGTTCGTTCTCAAGTATTTACTTAGTGGCACATGATCGATTCATGTTATTTTTTGTCTCTAAAAACACACAATTTATCAATATAAAATGCTATCAATAGCTTAATAGACACTAAACACCCCGCCGCAACGGTCACCCTCTAGTTTGTATCATTTGGCTGTGAGTCACACAATGAAAGCTCTTCGTGTGCTCTTCTCAAAACCCCCTCCCGCCAAAAAGCCTTCTTCATTCATCGATGAACCCCAGTTCATCTCTCTCATCCACTCCTCCAAATCCATCAAGCACCTCCAGCAAATCCATGCCCAAATCATCCTCCACCATCAGTTTTCTAACTCCCAAATCGTCACTCAGCTCATTTCCACTTATTCTTTCAAAAACAACTTCATCAATCACGCTCTCTACATCTTCCGCCACTTCAATAGCCCTAATTTATACATTTTCAACTCACTAATTCGTGCACTTGCTGATAATTCCTACTATATGGCCTCAATTTCCTACTTTGTTCTCATGTTGAGGTCGAGTGTTAGGCCCGCCAATTTAACTTTCCCGTTTGTTTTGAAATCCACAGCCGCATTACAAGAGGGATGGCTTGGTATGGAGATTCATACTCAGATTTTGAAGCTGGGTTTACTATGTGATCGGCTTGTTTTACTTCATTTGGTGGATATGTATGCCAAAGTTGGTTTACTGGAGTGTGCATGCCAACTGTTTGATGAAAGTTCTCAATGGGGGATGAGGCAAGAAGCAAGAAGTACATTGTTATGGAATGTATTAATTAATGGGTATTGTTAGGTTGGGAAATGGGGTAAGGCTGTGGAATTGTTTGAGTTAATGCCGGAGAAATATGGTTCTACCTGGAGCACTTTGATTAATGGATTAATGAAAGCCGGTGAGATTAACCGGGCTATGGAGCTTTGGCATTCGGTAGAGGACGGGGATGTGGTTTCTTGGACTACAATGATAAATGGCTTTTCACTAAACGGGCAGCATGAACAGGCACTATCAATGTTCTTTGAAATGTTGGAACAGGGTGTGAAACCTAATGATCAGACTATCGTTTGTGCACTCTTGGCTTGTGCAAAAGCAGGAGCTCTTGAGACAGGAACAAGGATACATGACTATGTTTTGAGCAATGGATTCGCTTTGAAGAAACGGGTCACGGCTGCTTTGGTAGACATGTATGCAAAATGTGGGTCCATTGAGAATGCAAGTCGGGTATTTGATATGGCAGAAGAGAGAGACCTTCGTACTTGGAGTGTTATGATATGGGGCTGTGCCATTAATGGATATCTTGACAAGGCTCTTGATTGTTTCAACAAAATGAAGTCGACAGGTACAAGGTTGACTTCCATTTTCAGATTTTTATTTCTGATATGATGAACTTTTAGAAGGATATATGTAAAGTTTGTTAGATTAAATATTATTTAGAGTTAACTGCCATTTTCGTCCCTGTGGTTTGGTCACTTTGGCCATTTCAGTCCATTTTTCAAAAATGCGCCATTTTCGTCCCCCACGTTCTGGAAAGGTGCCATTTCAGTCCAAAAATCATAACCCAGTTAAGTCAGTTAGTAAACAAGGACTGATTGTGTAAATTTGTAACATAAAGGACTGATTGTGTAAATTTAAAAAATGGACTGAAATGGCAGTTAACACCACCACCACTAGCCCTGCCACCACCACCACTCCGCCGCCACCACCACCACCACCGCCACCACCGCCACCATCGTCATCATCATCGATTTCGAATATCCAACATCACGTTCAATAATTTTCGAAACATCGTCCATCACCTCCATCCGCCATCATCTCCGTTTTCCATCGTCGTCTTCATCATCTCATACCACCCTTATTCCTCTCCGGTCACACAACTTGCAATAACCCAGTTCCGACGACCCTTCATTAATCATATTCCATCATACACCGTAACCGACAACCTTTCATCAATCATCTTCATCACTGATCACCTCCATTGCTTACAACCATCTCCATCGTCTACCACCATTAACCAGACGATATCCATCTTCAAACCTGCAACTTCACTTCTCCGTTATACCATCTTTCATCGGAGCACCGCCACTACAACACCGTACATCACCATCATAACAGCTCCAACGATCATTCGTTAGTCATCTATATACCACTCATCATCGCCATCGTTTTATCACCTTCATAACTTCTCTGACCGACTGTGATCACCGGAACCTGCAACTTCACCGGAACCTGCAACTTCATCCGAATTCAGGCAAATCGACCACTTCCATCGTCTGCATCCTCCATTTCGTTCATCTTGTTTCGGAAGCTTTCGAATGGTGGTTAATTTCGGACTATTTTTGGTGAATTTCGATTTGTTTCGGTGTGTTGTTTGAACTCTCTGAACTGTTTACAGTGAAAACATGACTGATTTGATGATTTTTGATTGAACTTTCATATATTTCAAACAGTTTTGAATGATTATCTGTTTGTTTTGAACTGTGTTAGTGATTAATGTTAATGTTGCTGATTGTTGTTCGTGTTTGCTTATCTGATTGTTATTCGTGTTGATAGGATTGTTTCGATTGATTTCGGTAAATTTCGATTTGTTCCGATAATTTCTGGTTGAAGTATCATACATTTTGGATCTGTTTGATGTATCGTTCACCTATTCCGAACTGATTCAGTGTGTTAAAGATCAACCCTCATTAACATCATAATTCGTCCTCTCTCCCCATAGCCGAAACTAACCCTAATTCGGTTTTCATCACCATCATAACTTTACACCCTAAGTAGGAACCGGATCAACCTGACAAAGATGTCGAACACTCTGACTGGATTCTCTACTGCTTTGAATAGTATAACAGGTATGTGTTTCATGTTTTCCATTAAGTTTAATCAGAACTGATCAACATGTGGTATCAGAGCATATGTTGATAAATCAGTTCTGATTTTGTATCCATTATTCTCGGATCGAAAATCTGGAAAACGAAAGTTTTAAAGCATTAAAATCAAAACTGTTTTCGGGTTTCATTATGGCCGAAATCCCTGTTTTCGGAAATTATTACTTGATAAATTGACCCGAAATCATAAAAGGATTAAGCTTATTGTCACGAAATCCATTACAAAAACCATTAAAATCAGGTTTCGGATTTCCAGATTATGTTCTTATTTTTTTAGGGTTCATCATTATGTTCTAAGCAAAACTCGAAAATTCCCTAATATTTGGAATATAATTTTGGATTAGTGGATGTTTTTCCATATTTTGATCTTTATTTTATCTATTAGATTTTCGAAAAACTGTTAATAGATAATCAGTTATTATTTTTTCGAAATATTTGATGATTTTAGATCATAAATAAAATAGGAAATAATATCCCACATTCCCTTAAATTTCGGGTTTTAGTTAACTAACACAATAAACAGCATTAAAAAGAGATTTCGAAATTATCATCATAAATCGTACAAGTTCCCTATAACAGTCGCACAAGATCAGGTCTCACACACAAAAAAAAAATAAAAAAATAAAAAAAGGGATCTGATCGCACAAGACTGATCATACAAGGGAAAACGCACAAGACTGCATAATCGCACAATAACTCATGGATCGCACAAGACTTGGGCCTTACACACATCGCACAAGTTTTGGGCCTCACATGATCGCACAAGTTATTGGGCCTTACATGATCGCACAAGTTATTGGGCCTTATCAATCGCACAAGACTTGGGCCTTACCGATCGCACAAGTCATTACCGATCGCACAAGTCATTACTGATCGCACAAGATTCGAAATCTCATTACTTAGTTCGATCCGCGCTAACAGGTGGTTTGCTATTAAATACTTGGTTTTGTTTACACTTACTTACTTAATTAATCAGAATCAGATAATTTTTGCAAAACCAAAATATAGCTTAACTTGAATGAGCTTTTGATGTATTAATTCTGGCCAAAGCTGATTTAATACATCTATTTATTGTTCAAGTATTATAAAAAGCTATGTTGAGTATGCATTACAAACCTGAAATGTCTTAATTCTGGCCAAAGCTGATTTAATTCATTTATGTTTAGCATGACTTGACAAGTGCATAACTAAAGTGATTGTCTCATTTCTGGCCAAAGCTGATTTGTCACAATTACTTTGCACACATATTTAAATGATTACACTTCTGGCCAAAGCTGATTTGTCTTCATTTAAATAGAATTTTACTAAGTCTATTATTTTGATGTTAGTAATAGACATTATCACAGCTTCATAATTAAAATGGTCATTACTTATGCCTGCCTTAGTATTACATGCCCTTAGATCACATTAAGACTTCTTTCTTAGTATCATAACTTGCTCATCTTATTTCCACTATCAGCACCCAATCAAGGGATTCCACCTTTGACTGGTGATAACTATGCTGCATGGAAGGATGCCCTCATGCTTACACTTGGAGTGCTGGACTTTGATTATGCTCTAAGAGAGGATAAGCCGGCGGACCTTACTCCACAGAGTACTGCTCCTCAGCAGTTACTTCATGATAAGTGGACTAGAAGTAACCGCATGTCTCTCATGTTCATGAAGCAGTCCATTCATCACTCAATTAGAGGAGCTATTCCTGATTCTGACGATGCTAAAACCTACTTGGCTTCTGTGGAGGATCAATTCAAGGGAACATCAAAAGCACACGCTAGCACTCTTATCCTCAAGCTGGTGACGACTAAGTATGATGGGAGGAGCGGCATTCGCGAACACATCATGATGATGCATGACATGGCCAATAAGTTGAAGGGCCTAGAGATGGAGATCAGTGATGGTTTTCTTGTTCACTTCATCATCACTTCGCTTCCTTCGTCCTATGAAGCATTCAAGATCAATTACAACACTCAGAAGGACAAATGGACGATGAGTGAGCTGATCGCCATGTGCGTGCAGGAGGAAGAGCGTATGAAGATGGATCGCCATACTGATGTTGCTAACTTCACCACTTCCAGCTCAAAGAAGAGGAAGCACAATTATCAAAGAAAGGATGCTTCTAAGGTTCAAAAGCCAAATCCAACTCCTAATACAAGTGCACCTTCCAGCTCTAAGAACTCCTTAGGCAAACCCTACTGCAAGTTCTGTAAGAAAACAGGACATAAGCAAAAGGAATGCCTTGACTTCAAGGAGTGGCTGGCTAAGAAAGGTAACGATTTTTTCATGATACTTGAGTCCTTTAATTTAAATGTTCCTGCTAATTCTTGGTGGTTTGACTCTGGTTCTATGGTACATGTTACCAATTCACTTCAGGGATTCCTTACAATCCGGAAGCTGGGAAGAAACCAAAGAACACTTAAAGTTGGAGATGATCGAGAATTAGAAGTGAAGGCCATAGGAACATTACAATTATTTTTGAAAACTGGTTTATGTATTAAACTTTATGATACCTTATATGTTCCTGAGGTAACTCGGAACCTTGTATCAGGACCAAAGTTAGACATGGACGGTTTTGTCGTTTCTCATGGTCATCGCAAACTTTCTATTCTCTATGATTCCGTTGTTTATGGTACTGGCATTCTGGATGGTGGTCTCTATAGATTAGAACTAGATGATAATTTTTCTAAATCTTTGTTGTCATATAATATTAATGAATCACTCACAAAGATAGAAAAGAAACAAATTCGAGACTTAGAGACTTCATCTATGTTGTGGCATCAACGTTTAGGCCACATCTCAAGAGAACGATTAAATCGTCTCGTAAAGGATGAAGTCTTACCTCCTCTCGATTTCACCGATTTTGGAACATGTGTCAAATGTCTTAAAGGCAAAATGACATTAGCAAATAAGAAAGGTGCCACTAGGAGCTCTAATTTATTAGAACTCATTCACACTGACATTAGTGGTCCTTATCAAATTGCTGGTATAACAGGACATACTTCATTTATCACATTCATTGATGATTATTCTCGTTACATGTACTTGTATCTTATAAAGGAAAAGTCTGAATCTCTTACAACTTTCAAAGATTATAAAGCTGAAGTTGAAAAGCAATTAGATCGTCAGATTAAAGTTGTGAGATCAGATAGAGGCGGTGAATATTATGGAAGACATACTGATGTGGGTCAAGCTCCTGGTCCATTTTATGAGTTTTGTAAGGGCCAGGGGATTGTGAACCAATACACCATGCCTGGTACACCTCAGCAGAATGGTGTCGCTGAACGAAGAAATCGTACCCTTATGAATATGGTGCGCAGTATGTTAGCCAACACTAATTTACCATTATTCCTCTGGATTGAAGCGTTAAAAGCAGCTGTTCATATACTCAATAGAGTTCCTTCTAAGTCTGTCCCTAAAACTCCTTATGAACTTTGGACAGGAAGGAAACCGAGTCTTAAATATATGAAAGTATGGGGCTGCATTGCTGAAGCAAAACTTTACAATCCTTTCCTAAGGAAACTTGACCCTAAAACAGTTACCTGCTTCTTTATTGGGTATCATGATCACTCGAAGGGTTATCGTTTCTATTGTCCTTCCCATGTCACCCGTATTGTTGAAACCAAGCGTGCTGCGTTCCTAGAGGATTTCAAGGTCAGTGGGAGCAGTACCAACCCTTACGAAGAATTGCAAGAAGTACAAGACGCGGGGGGGAGAGACTCGTCGCTTACCATTACTCCGTTTACTCCTCTTGTACCCCATGCAACTGCACCTGAAGTCACTGCACAAATTCCATCTCCACAATCAGAACCCATTATACCTCATAACGAAGGCACATCAAACGCTCATAACCAAGACAACGCTGAACCCGATAATCAGCTCAGGAGGTCATCTAGGCAAAGAAGGCCTACTAATTGGGATGATTATGTTACCTACCTGACTGAAATGGATGCTGGAAAGCTCAATGATCCTATCTCTTATAACGAAGCCATTAGCAGTGATCAGTCTTCTGAATGGAACAAAGCAATGATTGATGAGCTTGAATCCATGAAGAAAAATGACGTTTGGGATTTAGTCGAATTACCCAATGGTGCCAAACCTGTAGGTTGTAAATGGGTGTTCAAAACAAAACTGGACCCGAATGGGAACGTTGAACGCTACAAAGCGAGATTGGTTGCAAAGGGCTACACTCAGAAAGAGGGAATTGATTATCAAGAGACGTTTTCACCTGTCTCTCGTAAAGATTCATTAAGGATCGTCATGGCCCTAGTAGCTCATTTTGATTTAGAGCTGCATCAGATGGACGTCAAAACTGCTTTCCTTAACGGAGACTTAGACGAAGATGTTTACATGAAACAACCTGAAGGTTTTAAACCTGAAGGTCAGGAGCATCTAGTCTGTAAGTTGAAGAAATCCATTTATGGGTTAAAACAAGCATCACGTCAATGGTACCTCAAGTTTGATGAAGTCATGAAGAGGCAAGGTTTTATGAAGAATCAAGTGGATCAATGCACCTACCTCAAGATGAGTGGGAGTAACTTTACTATACTTGTCCTTTACGTAGATGACATTCTATTGGCAAGTAATAGTTTAGACATGTTGCATGAGTCGAAGCGTTTACTCTCGCATAACTTCGACATGAAGGATCTCGGAGATGCTTCTTACGTCATTGGCATCGAAATTCACCGAGATAGACACAAAGGGATCTTAGGATTGTCTCAAAAGACTTACATAGATCGTGTCCTTACACGTTACAACATGCAACAGTGCAAACCCTCCGTCGCTCCAGTAGTTAAAGGAGATGTTTTCGGTTCATTCCAGTGTCCGACAACAGAGGTTGAAAAGGAGCAAATGAGCCAGATACCTTACGCGTCAGTAGTCGGGAGCCTGATGTATGCTCAAGTCTGTACTCGCCCAGATATCGCTTATATTGCTGGAATGCTAGGTCGTTATCAGACTAATCCTGGCCTAGATCACTGGAAAGCAGCTAAGAAGGTCCTCAGATATCTGCAAGGGACGAAAGACTACAAACTGACTTATAGAAGAAGTGATCACTTAGAAGTGGTAGGTTATTCTGATTCTGACTTTGCTAAATGCAAAGATGACAAGAAATCCACTTCGGGCTACATCTTTATGTTAGCAGGCGGACCTATCTCATGGAAGAGTCATAAACAACAGTTAACTACAACTTCCACAATGATGGCAGAGTACATTGCTGTTTACAACGCAACCTGTCATGGAATGTTGCTTAGAAATCTGATTACTGGACTCAAAATCGTAAATTCCATTTCTAGACCATTGAAGCTTTACTGTGATAATTCAGCTGCCGTTAGTTTCTCGAACAGTAACAGTTCGACTGGAGCTGGTTTATATCTTGATACGAAGTACTTGTTCGTACGTGAACGAGTTGAGGAAAATAATCTTTGTATTGAGTATATTAGTACTAAAGATATGCTTGCGGATCCGATGACTAAAGGTCTCCCACCTAAAGTTTTCGAAGAACATGTATCGAATATGGGACTTACTAAAGACCTTGTTTAATGGCATATTGTACTAGCTTATGTTTTAATTAATAAAATTTCCTCAGTTTGATTTTGTATGTCTCTAACATATGTTCTGCCGGTGTAATGACATATAGACAAATATAAATACAAATCAGACGCTAAAGGGCTGCGTATTTTGATCGTAACTGTTAGGTTTTAAATTGAGGCTATAGTATGACTAATGGGGGTCCTGAGTCGAATGATGATTCAACGGCTGTATTTCTCTGCTATAGTTCTTGGTTTAAGGCTAAAATGAGTGTTAACTCCTGGCCAGGCTTACCTAATACTCATGATAAATGATTACTTGGCTAAGTGGGAGAATGTTAGATTAAATATTATTTATTTAGTATTTAATCTTGTAGCCTATATAATCATTTATATTATATTAGATCAGAATATATTAATAACCTATTATAATTAGTTGGTAATTGTTGATGGACCATATTACCCTTATTAACTAATTAGGTTTCCTCTTGGGTGTATAAATAAGGGGCTTATTAGAGAGTTAAAGGGTTAGACAGTTAGACACTTTACACAATCAATCAACCCTCATTAACATCATAATTCGTCCTCTCTCCCCATAGCCGAAACTAACCCTAATTCGGTTTTCATCACCATCATAACTTTACACCCTAAGGAGGAACCGGATCAACCTGACAAAGATGTCGAACACTCTGACTGGATTCTCTACTGCTTTGAATAGTATAACAGGTATGTGTTTCATGTTTTCCATTAAGTTTAATCAGAACTGATCAACAAAGTTACCCTACTGAACAAACATGTTACAATGTCTCTTTGTCTGCAGGAATAAAGCCAGATGGAGTAGTCTTTCTTGCCATTATAACCGCCTGTTTGCATGCTGGAAATGTAGACCAGGGTCTTCATTTTTTTGACAAAATGAATCATGATTATTCAATTGAACCCACCATGAAACATTATGCAGTAATTGTTGATCTTTATGGTAGAGCTGGTCGTCTAAACCAAGCTTTAAGATTCATAAAAAATATGCCAATAGATCCCGATTTTATCATCTGGGGGGCACTATTCAGTGCTTGCCGCGCACACAAGAACATTCAAATGGCAGAATATGCATCAGAGAAGCTTCTAGAACTCGAGCCTAAACATCCTGGTGGCTATGTGTTTCTTTCAAATGTTTATGTTGGGGCAGGCAAGTGGCAAGATGTAGAAAGGGTGAGGACCAAAATGAAAAATAAAGGTGTAGCAAAAGATCCCGGTTGGAGTTATATTGAAATACATGGTCAAGTCACTAGTTACATTACATATACCTACAATGCAAAGTTATTTCTGTAGTAATTTGTGCTGATTGGTAGGGCTATTTTAACTTCTTTTTTTTTTCTTATTCACCAATACATCTCAACTTTCAGGAATTACACTACCCTTAGCTTTTAAAGACTTTGTAATAAAGTTTTATGTGTACGTGTTGGTATATCAAGTTGAATTACGTTTCGATATAAATTTATTATTTAAATAAGTCGGATCAAATATAATATGTTTTTCTGCTTACTTTAATGTACGTTTTCAGTTGATCTACGTTTTGAAATAAATTTTGGTCGAAAAAGAGTCGGTTCAAATGTAATATGTTTTCATTAGACAGTATAAATTTGAGTTAATTTACGTTTCAACGCCGCTGCAACTCGGCACACCATTCTTAAATTAAAAAAAAACATTATTTTCTAGTTGCTTATTTTTATGTACGTGTTGGTATAAATTCAGGTTGGTTTACGTTTCATCGTGAATTTCTTTGGCAAATAAGTCGCATCAAATATAATATGTTTGTTGCCGCAACACGCCGTACCATTCCTTAAATTAAAGGGATATTGGATTTAAATAACCTCAACTTTCACCAATTGGCTGATAACACTCCCAACTTTCGATTTGTACACCAGCACTCCCAACTTTCAACTTATTGGCCGATAACACTCCTTA
Organism: Helianthus tuberosus; assembly: GCA_030545235.1. NCBI lineage: Eukaryota > Viridiplantae > Streptophyta > Magnoliopsida > Asterales > Asteraceae > Helianthus > Helianthus tuberosus. Next base: position 107,890,482 of record CM060401.1, on the reverse strand, counting down.
ACTAACTGAACCCTAACCTAGTTAGTTTTTGCTGGTGTGGCATCTGACGTGGCATTTTTGATGATGTGGCCGCTGATGTGGCATCTGACGTGGCCCTTTTTGCTGACGTGGTGTATGACGTGGAAACTGACATGGATTTTTGATGATGTGGCAGCTGGCATTAGCTAACTTTGTTAGGGTTCAGTTAGTTATGGAGTGTTATCGGCCAATAAGTTGAAAGTTGGGAGTGTTGGTGTACAAATCGAAAGTTGGGAGTGTTATTGGCCAATTGGTGAAAGTTGGGGTTATTTAAATCCAATATCTCTAAATTAAAAAAAAAACAATTATTTTCTAAGTGTTTATTTTTGTTGTATGTGTCGATCTATATTCAGGTTGGTTTACGTTTCATCGTAAAATTCTTTCATAAATAAGTCGAGTCAAATAGAATACGTTTTTGTGCTTATTTTTATGTATGTTTTCAGTTGATATATATTTAGACGTAAATTTGTTTAAAAACGAGTCAGGTTACATATAATATAATTTATTTAAATATATAAATTCGAGTTACTTTACGTTTTGACGACATCTCAACACGGGAGAAATTTACTAGTTTAATTACTTTCCTACTTCCCATATCTTTTGGCCACGGACTCAACTACATATATAAAACAAATTTACATTTACATTGAAACAATAAATCAAAATTTAACAATAAAAAACCTTTATCAGCTAAAAATTTGCGTTCCTGTTCACGTGGTCGAATCTTTCTCAATCATTTTTTTTATAAAACAAATTTACATTGAAACAATAACTCAAAATTTACAATAAAAAACCTATAACAGCTAAGAATTTGCGTTCCTGTTCACGTGGTCGAATCTTTCTCGATCATATTTTTTTAATGATTAACAGAATCAATCTCGAGCATTTTCAGGATACTCACTGAACGAACGGAGTACTCCGGGAGTAACCCGAGTCCACCACCAATTCTGGAGAAAACCTGGTAACCCACCCGCCTGTAGATATGATAGTGAAATTATCGGTAAAACCCGTTTGACTCAAGGATTCAACCTAAATTTCTCTTAGTCTCATATCATTGTCCACCGGTGTCTCACTCTACACAGTGAGAGTTAAACCTCAAGGCGTCTACCACTCGATATAGATATTAGTGCCTTTTCTCAGTCATATTGGATGAGCCAAAGCAATTTAACCAATAAAAGTACGCGTGAAATAAAAAAGAAAAAAAAAGTAAAGTTACAAGCAAATCATAACACCGTAATCAAACAGGCGAGTCAACTCGTACAGAAGTTCGGCAAATAGGACAACTCGAGTGAGTCACCAACCACTTGTCGACACACTCACAATGATAACGATGGTAACAAACTGGCAACACCTTTACTTTCTCCCCTTCTTCAAAGACCCCTAGACAAATGCTGCATTCCAACGTCGTATCATTCGTGTTCATCAAAGCCTGGCGGTGTATAGTGATCGGGAGGCTGTTGATCTCAGCTGCATTGAGTCCTCGTAGCTGCGACGAGGGCGAAGAGGTGTGGTAAAAGGACGAGGTGGTGGAGGAGGCGCGGGAGCTAATGGTACAACGAGAGTACAAGAAAAAGATAATGGTTACAAGTAGAATAATGGAAAAGACGATGAGCATATAGAGGCGTGTGTTGTTGCGGATATGGAAGTCGTCTTCGTCTAAGTCGTCGTCTTGAAAGTGGAACGTTGGAGAGTCGTTGGTAGACATTGTGTTGTGTTATGATGGTGGGAGTTATGTGGTGTTGTTAGGATGGTGTTCCGGCGTGGTTGACGACTTAGATGGCATTGTTTTAGACTTTTAGAGGTTTTGAATTGGATCCGATCTATGGAAAGCTTTGGAGTTAAGGGAAGGGACTAGTTGGGAAAGGGGACAAGATTGTTTATTTATGAGTTGGATCCTCTGTGTTGCCCTATCAATAATTTGATTTACATATTTTTAATAGCCTATTGAATAAATAAATAAAAACTGTCACTAGTAAAATGATTTACTTTAATAGTTATATATTTTCATGTAATAAGTTGTTTATTAAAAATTTAAAACTGGGAAAATAAACACGTTGACCAACATATTTATGAAAATATGCATTGAATTTATTTATTTTGGAAATATTCAAACCTAAACCCATAAATCAGATCGTTACAAGTAAGTAACTTCTAGCCGACATGGTAGTGCAAATTATTTTAGTCTGCCGGCTAAAATAGTGCCGACATCTTACACTTCTAATTATTTAATTGGATTATTGGATTTTATCACCCTCAACTATCGACCTTTCGCCGATGTCACCCCCAACTAACACTTTGACGCCCGACACCTCCAACTTGACTTTCAATCTGTGCTGGCACCACTCTGTTAGTGTTTTATCCTACGTGTCAAGCCCTTTCCTACGTGGACTATATGACATGGCAATTACGTGTCATGCTCCTTTCATCTCCTTCCTTTATAACATAAGAGACGCTTGGAATGATAACCAAACCCTAATTTCTTCATCGAGCTACCCTACTCTCATCAAATCGAGCCCAATTAAAGCATAAGTTTGAATCGTTAAACTGATATACAAAACCTAAGTTCTAATCGACATGAGTTCCTCTTCTAATTCTTCATGTAGTGTGAACCGAAACTCTAAAATATTCAAGGTCGATTTAGATGGAAACATGTATTGTCATCATGAAATTGTTGTTGTTCTTCGCGTGGCTGGACGGTTCGACATGGTGATCAATTTTATGGTTGCTCCACAAAGTCTTCTGCATTCTTATGGTAACACTGCTCCACAAAGTCTTCTGCATTCTTATGTAAAAACCCAGCCACAACACACACATGCTTACATGGATATCCCCTTAATTCCCACTTTCTACATGTGTAGGTTTTATTATCCAAATCAACAGATACATCATCAAAATCTCTTACTTGAAAAACCTGATAAGATGATGGGTACACTTCACACCTATAAGCTGCACCTTTTGAAAATTATAGTTTTTCCTGGATATTAGGGCATATGAGAACATTTTTGGCACCTATTTTTGTTCTTTTTATAACTAACCTACTCATGATTTGAATCCTAAACCTTGCATTGATGATGTAACCATTAAATATTTCTGCCATGTTGTTTAGTATTACATCACATTTAGTGTGAGTTTTCAAGTAGTACAGGTTAAAACATTTTGGATCATGTTTCAATAATGCCTCTACCGCATCAGGGTTTATTGATCTCATCTTATAAATGGCTTGAATGTAATCAGGTTCACAATAAACCCTTGCAGCTTTCCAGAACAACTCCTTTAACTCCTCATCCTTGAATGTCTTGTGCCAGTTAGCATAGATGTGCCTTGCACAGTTTCAATGCTCTGTTCTTGGCCAAACCAGTGCAATAGCATTCAACAAATCATGTACAATCATAAGTATTACTATTAAGCAACATAAACACAAGTATTATTAGTAAGCAACATGACAAAATACCACCTTTTGCTGATCTGATATGAATGTCCATGATTTCCCACCATCACTTATTCCCATACACTTCTTGAGCTCTTCCATGAACCATTCTCAACTATCATTATTTTCTCCTTCAACCACTGCCCATGCCAAGGGATACATCTGATCATTAGCATCCCTTCCAACAGCAGTTAATAACATCCCCCCCAGGAAAGTCTTAAGAAAACAACCATCTATGCATAAGACCTTCCTACATCCTGCTAAAAACCCTCTTTTGACACCATTAAAACATACAAATAATCTGAAGAGTGCTTCACATGTGGCTGTTGGATCTAGATTGATGAAACCTGGTGGTGCAGTTACAAGAACAAAGGTTGATGTTGGATTTGTTTCCTTCAAAACTTCCATGTATGAACCAATTTTACTATAATGATCCCTCATTGATCCATGCAACTTCTTATGAGCACAAGCTTTAGCCTTGTAAGCCAGCCACTCCGTAATTATGACCTTATACTTCTGTTTTACAACCAATTTGATCTCCTTAGCAGACCAACTAGGCTTAGATCTAAATAATGGTAGGAACTCATTAGCTATAAACCGTTCAGTTAGCTGTCTATTCTTTATCATGTTTCTTTGGCAGGTATGTCTATTCTTCACTCTTTTTACCATATAACACTCTTTCCCTTTATGCAGTGAGCACAATATAAAGAAAGGACACCCTTCTACAAACTTGACAGCTATACGACCACATTTGGCCTTCCCACTTTTAGCAAGGTACAAATTTGTAAGACCCTAACATGTTTCTTACCATATAAACCGCAATGGAAATACGAGCCTTAAAATTTCTTTCTTAATAGACATCTTGACATACTTGAAGGGGCATTTTAAAATATTTCTTTTAGATTAAATACATTCTTCGTTTTCATTTAGGAAAACAAAAACAAAACTTATGTTTACGAATTATATAAGCAAACATTCCCATACAATCTATGATGTGACTCGATCTTCAACCGCTTGCACCTTGTGATGATGATCCGTAGTTCTGTGCAACCTGCAGTCACCACTACATTCACATTATTAGTACTTGGTGACATTATATATATAATCTTAAGTGTATAACTAATAGATCACGCCTCAATCTATCCTCATGTAGATTCCATTTAATTATCCTTCTGAATGCGTACATTTCATCTCAGAGTCTAACCTTCAATAAGTCAGCAATAGCGTACCTGCACTTTATTTCATTCTCAAAGTAACTCGGTTATCATTATCAATTCTCATATATATTATTACCATGCATATCTTCATACAACTCTTCGTGTATAAAATTCCTATTATGAACATGCATACCTCTCTACCTCAAACTCTTACATACATCTTACATGCTCACATATCCATTAAACAAATCCTAAGTGCAACATCTATGCGTGAAATTCTTATACATACTAGTCTACACATATATTCATATCTAATCATGTTTAGCTATGGTTTCCACATTACACTATATCAAGTACACACAATAAAATCTTATTTATAAGACTTAGCCATATCATATCAAAACTACATTTACATTCGTTAGTGTACATGCCACGTCTTCGTACATGCTCCCATAGGCTTCTGTTCTTACCCATACCCCACAAAAACTTCATAGTAGGCTTGGGGTACCTTTGGGAAGCTTATCGGGGCCTTGGAAGCAAGGAAAAATGAGAAAAACACGAAAAACAAGTTTCCGGCGTCAGACTCGCGTAGACAACAAGATAAGGCATCCGCGGTAACAGGGCAAGGCGTCGCCGACGCCTAACCTGTGCGTCGCCGATGCCTCCTCTGCAGCTCAGACGCTGATTTCCATTTTTTTTGTTCGTTCTACCCACTAGTCGCATATCCCGAAAGTTCCAAGACGTAAAATAACAATATTCAAGCCCACATATCCTTCTAATACCTAACCCCAAGATCAAACCAACTACCTCATCTCGCCATGTTACTTTCTATTTTTTGACCCATTTGATCTCACCTCACATCTTCCATTACGTTTGAACTATAAACAACCTACTACAACATTTCTTACCCCATTTACTTACATTTCATACCCATTCCTACATGACTCCCAACGTTCATACAAACAAATTAACTTCATTTATATACTAAGAAGTGAGTTTCGGAATTCACTTACCTTAAGCGTTCGTATTCGTATTCGTATTCGCTTCCTTGCCTCCTCTTGACCCGTTAGCCTTCCGTGTTTGAGTCCATCTCGACATGACTCTTATCCTTTCATGTTTCCACATTCGCATTATGGTTAGTACACACGCTCAATCATGCAATCATTAAGTCCTTTTCATTCATACATAATTTGACTTTCATAAAACAAATACCACATACATAAGACATAGGTTGATAGTCACTTTGTTTCACATTCACGCAACTCAATGATCATCATACACAACACCTAGATGATTTTAAACACATCACATGATTTATCTATTCTCGTAAATGTGTCCAAAAGCTTAAGCATGTTTGTGATAACCTTTACTTTCGACCCGGGTTAATTACGTAAAGTTATTGGTGTAAATATTATGTGTTATTATTTAGTAAATAATAATAATAATAATAATAATAATAATAATAATAATAATAATAATAATAATGAGAGGACTATCACAGTGATGCTTCACCACAAATTCAATACACATATCTTTATGCAATCGTGTGTGTGTATGTATATATAAGTTATATATATTTTCGCTTTGATTTAAATTAGAAATATAATTTAAATGATATATTTATTAGAGCAGATTAATTTTAACGCTAGACATGTGACGTTAACTAGGTTCGTATACGCGATATACACCCACTTGCCAACCCACCTAACCTACCCAAACCCTATGTATTTAAACACCTTATTATCTTTATCTCTACATATCTCACCTTTTTCAAAACCCTAGCCCCCTGACGTGCGTGGGTGTTTATATAATTTTTAGCTATATTTTAGCTCTTTTTACTCGCAAATTCAAGTTTTAAATTTATAAAACACAATATTCTACTATCACTCTGCACACACGTTAGGGCAAGTGCACCCATCGCGGACGTAGTATAGTGATGGTAAGATACCGAGGTCGTCCAAGGACACAAGAGCTTTTAATACAGACTTATCGTTAATGTCTAATCTAACAAAATTTTTGATAAAAAGGTTTTAAAGCTATAAAAAGATAAACTAAAGAAGACAAAAATAAAATGTAAGGAAAAATAAATAGACAAGAAGGAATCACTTGGTTCCAACTCCTCTTTTATGTATCCTTTTAATGATTTCCGCACTTTGGGCATTTTAAGAGATTATCTTTAAGTTATAGTAGTAGGCCCCCTTCCAGGCAGCGTTACTCTCAACCTATTGGTCTGAGTCAGCAGGGATACAGTCCCACAAGGTCAGTTATTGAAAGATAATTAAGTAAGTTATTAATGCGAAAAGTAGTAGGCCCCATTCCGGGCAGCGTTACCCTCAACCCTTTGGTCTGAGTTAGCAAGGATACAGTTCTCGCAGGGTTGGTTTAAAGTTTTAATAGTAGTTTATAGATAAGGGATTCAAGCGGTTTCTTACTCTCAGTCGGGCCAGTCATTTCCGGCCAATCCATGGAGTAGTACTAGGCTTGAACCAGGTTCTCGCGGGATCTATACACTGAACGAGACATAGAATTACCCAACCACCCTTCTAACCCCCTTCCAAGTAGTTAACGCGCTTTATATAGACTGTAAAGACACTAATATGTGAATCAACGACATATGAAGAATGGTTAGATAAATTCTCCTTCAATATAAAAAAAACTAGTTATTAAAGTTATTAATACATACCCAATTAAAAAGGAGCCAAAGATTGGAAATCAAAAAGTAATACGTAAAAGATTTTTCTTCACCAAGTGATGTAAGAGTTTAGCCAAGCATGGCCTTTGTTTGACAAAGACTCTTATGATCATTATTGGATCCCGAGACTACTACACACTCTAAATGATGCATGATGGTGGTGGATGATGGTGTTGTAGTGGTGGCAAGTGTGAGATAAGTGGTTTGCTAAGGGATGGATTGGAATGGAACCAAGCACCCCTATTTACAGTTGAACACAAACATTCACCACGGCCCGTGCCCGCCTGGTACAGCCCCGTGGCCATCTCTCTCTCTCTCTCTCTTCCTCATTAACTGTTGTGTCAGGTCATGTACTAACACGGCCCCATGCGTCAACGGCACGGCCTATGGCCAATGTACTTGTTGTACTATGTCATATTATGCGAATCTTAGAGTTGAAAACGCCCCATGTTGCCTTAGCTCGGCCCCGTGTTGGTTTTTTGGTTTGTCCTTTGTTGTTGTCTTTTCTTCTGCAGAGAATCCAGTCTTGGACACGGCCCGTGTCTGGTGGACACGACCCCTTGTCAGGTCTTCTGATCTTACCATTTTCTTGGTTTGGATGTGGATGAGGGCTTGGCGAGTTGCGTCAATCCTCCATCTTTGTATTTATGTTGGTTTTTGCTGTTATTTTGCTCCTTTTGCGTTTTTAAGCTCTTTTAACCCTGTAAATTAAAAAGGAACAAAGAAACAAGCTTTTTCTGACATTAGTACCGAAAAATGGTTGATTTTACGTCGTATTTGATATAATTTATATGTTGTATTTTACTTACATCAAATACCCCCACACTTGAATCTTTGCTTGTCCTCAAGCAAAACCCCAAAATGTGGCTTACACACCCAAACGGAATAGGTAGAAGAGAAGGTTTTGGTCTCATCTTTAGAGTGTCGGGTATCCAAGTTCTAAATTTATTTCATTTTTATTTTATTTACAATCTTATTCATCATGATTTATTTAAAACACAAATTAAGAAAAATTATTTATTTTGGGCATAACATGCCTTTATAAAATTCCATTCAGTTATATACAAATTTACATACCTCACAAGTGGTCACTCATCACTCGGCCGAAGTTGTGTAAGTGAGAACTCTCGTGCCCGGTTTTGGAACTTACTAATACCATAGGCTTGACAATCAATCAAACCTCCTCCTGTTTTTGACATTTAATCCTTGTAAATATCAAGAGGACTTTAAAGGGTAGGTTGTGGTTCAGGTTTTATGTGTTTTATTGAAATGGCTAAAGGCGTAAAAAGTATCGGTTTTTCTATTGCTTTGTGGCTTAGCAAAAAAAATTATTTGGGCAAATTTTCTGATTTTTTATTTTTTTGCCAAAGTTGAAACTGAGCCATAATCGTAATTTTATAACCGATATCTTTACAAAATAAAAGATGAAAAATGAAAAGGCTTGTTTTTGTGGGTTTAGAAATGAAAGGTTTAAGGTTCAAAGGGTTTGTCTAGGGGGTGTTTTTGGTAAAGGAAAGAAAAATAAAGGTTTTGTAGTGAAAAAAAGGGTTGATTCTAATGCCTCCATCATTTACTTACTTGGATTAATGTCGAAAAGGACTTGGAACGTATTGCATTGGCAAGTTTTAGATTCGTAAGAAACAAACGGGCAATTGACACAAGAAATGAAAATTGAGCAATTAGTATAGATGTGTATTTATATGCTCCGTAAAGGCTCAAAACACACTTTTTGTGGGAAAAGGAGTTTAGTGTAAAAATGTATATATAATTGAAGGGGTATGGTCCCAAAAAGGCCGCGCAGACCTCATTCACGTCGCGTGCAGGACCATACTCCTTATTCATCAACTAGTTTACTGCCAACCACGCGCGCGTTACATCGTCATGTATTGATCTGGCGCGAGGTCTCAACAAAAGAAAACACCACATTCAACACTTAGCATTCTGAATAGGAGTCTTCAACTTCCCATACCCCTGTGCGGACTAGTTACGTGCTCAGCAAGAGCCACGTAGGTCTATGGCGCAGGGCTACTTCAGAAGGAACACAAGGTACCAATGGCAGAAGAAAAGGGCCAACCCGAGTCCTCCAGGTTCTGCTCAATCGTGCTCCACAATCGTCTGACGTGCAGGAGACAGAGAGTACTGGAGGACGCCTACGTGGCACCAATCACAGGGCAGAGACACCTGCCCCACGATCTCCACTTACCTGCTGATGGCAGAAGGACGGCCAGGCCGAAAACAGTGACACGTGGCTCCAATCACGGTGCGCCAGCACCGGAGAACTTCTAGAAGCCACTAACGGTCGACACCAGTGAGACAAGGAGCATATCCCCTATGTTGTCGCCTTCCGGCCCAAGGCCCATCAGCCCACATCCTCTTACACCTCTCCGGCTATAAATAGAGACCTCCCTTCACAGGTTAAACATTATACTCCCTCTACTCTCACTCTTAATACATACTTATCTCCATAAAACAGTCGCTTATTCTCACGCCGGAGCCCGGTTAAGAGGGAAACCCCCATATTCCCCTCTTAACGAGTAACGGTGTTTTGTTTTGCAGGATTAACGGATCATTAAGAAGCTCAGAAAGCCATAAGAAGATTAACCACTATGATAGGAACATAAACCCAACTAATCAATCCCTAAAATTAGTTCTGTGTTTCTTCATTGGCGCCCACCGGTTTTTACAAATCACTTTCATCTTCTTTTTCTGAGTTTTCTAAGCTATTTTTCCTTCGATCATGGCTGGTCAAGGAATCATTCCCGATTTCGGTTTTGGAACCAACACTAATGCAGTGTTGGGGGAGGACAATCAAAACGTCCAAGCTTAACATGTAGAAGAAATTGGCGAAATCGAGGTAACCAACACTGGGGGACCCCGCGCGAGCTTCACTCGCATCACTCAGACGGTAACCCCTGGAAACAATGGAGCTGGACCCTCAAATCCACCTCCACCTCAGAACATTTTGGTGCTATTAGGGCTACCTGAAGGCGAAACTCCAGCCTCTTGGTACGCCAAGCAAATCGCTACCATCAATGCTGCGTATCAATCTTTGAGCGCACAGCAAGCGGTTTTGCAAGCAGAACCATCTTTGGTCACACCTTCGGGTCCGAGTCAGCAATAGCGTACCTGCACTTTATTTCATTCTCAAAGTAACTCGGTTATCATTATCAATTCTCATATATATTAATACCATGCATATCTTCATACAACTCTTCGTGTATAAAATTCCTATTATGAACATGCATACCTCTCTACCTCAAACTCTTACATACATCTTACATGCTCACATATCCATTAAACAAATCCTAATGTTCCAAGAAAGGCCATCAAAGCCCAAGTCTTGGCCAACTTCATTGTGGAAGTCCCAAAGCCAGTCATCACGGAAGTTAACACAACTGTCGTTGAACCTTCTGACCCTGAAGCTTGGAAGCTCTGTACCAATGGAGCTTCAAGCGTTGAAGGGTCAGGAGCTGGGCTCATTCTAATCAACCCTGAAGGTATAGAACTTACATACGCTCTTCGACTTGAATTCCAGACCACAAACAACGAAGCTGAATATGAAGCACTGATAGCTGGGTTGAGAATAGCCAAGGAGATGAAGGTTCAAAAGCTTCAAGTCTTCACAGACTCGTTGCTGGTGTCAAGTCAAGTCAATGACAGTTATGTTGCAAAGGAGCCCAACATGAAGAGATACAAAGAAAAATCTAAAGAGCTGATGAACACATTCCAAACATGTACCATCAAGAAAATCCCGAGGTCTCAAAACAAGAAAGCTGATGCTTTGAGTAAACTTGCTTCTCTCACCATTGTCCACCTTACCAAAAAGGTATTAGTGGAGGTGTTGAAAACTCCTTCGATTGAAGAATTGGAGGTTCAAGATGTAATCACCGAAGAAGGCCCCAATTGGATGACTCCTATTAAGAAATTCATCAAAAATGGTGAGTTACCTGCCGATCAAACAGAGGCTGAAAGGGTTAAAATCAAATCTAGGTAGTATGTGTTGCAAGGTGAAATCCTCTACAAAAAGAGTTACCTTGCACTGTTACTAAGGTGTGTTGGCCCGGAACAAAGCCAGTACCTGGTTAAAGAGGTTTATGAGGGGATATGTGGAGCACATTTTGGAGCAAGAACGGTGGTTGCTAAACTTCTACAAAAACAAATCACTATTAACAGGCTTACGGACCAAAATCAAATCAAGAAAAATAATAGATAGGATAGGTGCTATGTCTTCTTGTTAAAAATACCAAGGCTAAGTAACTGCAGCACTGAACCCTTTAAGGTATAAAAAACATAAAGACAACACAAACCCAACAAAGACAAGGCCACAAACACAAAAATAATTGAAGGGACAACACAACAAAGGATGCATACAACCCAAAACCAGAAATACAAACCAAGGCATCAAGTTATAAAAACAAGGTAACAGCCGGAAGCCTCGAAGGCTTCAAGCTACAAGTATCCCACAAAGTTGCTTTACAAAACAGACAACTACATCTAAAAAATCACAACACAAGGCAAGTAGTAGAAAGTTAATAAGATAACAAGCCTTAAAGGCTTCCAAATGTTCGAACGAGTCAGAACAAACCTTAACGGTTTGTAGACATAGCAATTGTTCAACAAGCCACTAAGGCCAACCACAACCACAAAACAGAAACCTCAAGGGTTTCTGCAAAACCTAAAGTGTTTAACGAAATTACATAACATTGTTCAACAAGATGCTAAGAAAGCTACGAATAAGCCTTAAAAGTTTTCACTTCGCATCAATTACCACAGGCTCTGATGCACCGGCTTCATCACCCTTCACTTTCTTAACTTTCTTCTTCTTCTTCTTCTTCTTCTTACCTTCTTCAACTTCCGTGCCCGAGTGTAAGACCCATATACTGATCTTATCGTTTATGTAATAATTAATACATTTATAAGTATCATTAATATTAAAACATCGAATTAACGACATTTGGATAAGTTTCAAAAACTTTACTACCACACTTCCTACGTTTCCCAAAACATGTTGTTCCAAACCCAACTTACTTAACTTTTAAAAACAAGCAAATACATATTTACAAGAGTTAACAACACTAGAGGGTGTTCTGTGACAAAAGTAATAGTTTTCATTTGCGGAAGCTCCTTTATAATGTGTGTTCGGTTCTTTAACAAGGCTTGATCGTCATCCGCAAGTCCATCCCTTTACCTATAACCAAAAGTTATCAAAACATTAGTTATTTGAGCTTAATATATGTTTTAACAAGTTCATAACGTCAAAACGCAGCAAATAAATAAGTTTTTCCATGTCTGGGTCTCGGTCGCGGGGCGCGATGGCTGAAGGTCTAGCCTTCGCGGGCCGCGAGGGCTGTCACGTAGCGCGACACCTTCCCTGGTTCACCGTCGCATGATGCGATGCCTTTATTCTTCCAGCAGGTTTGGTTTTCAGACCTGCATTTTCCCAGCTAGTCTATACTTTTACGAAAATGGACAAAACTTGTCCGTTACTGATCCGAATTAGGTCTCGTTTCTTCCTACGGGACCGTAATTCGATACTCTATAATATAGAATCAAAATCATATCATCACCTAAACAAATTTCCTTCATTTAGACCTTCGGATTATAAAAATCTTGCATAATTAATTGACCCTTTTGCACTAATGATGCTTAACATGTACTTACAGGCTCGAAACTTCTATAAAAACTATATTTCGACCTACTTCCATGTTACGACTCATTCAACTAAAGCTCAAGTGTCGGTAACAAAGCACATATATCTTAATTGTCTAGTTTAACTTGTTTAGCGATATTTATCACTTTAACTTATCAGAGTTTCAATACTTTGGTGATTTTTGACCCGTTTGATTTCCTTGGCGAAATCCATTGCCATTATTGAATCAAACATGTAGTATTCGAGTCCTTTTGACCCGTTTAAACTTTCAAGTGGAATCCACCACTTTCATTATTTCTATATTTTTGAATTCTCTACTTATTCATGTTGAATACTACAAATGAAATCCTTCGTTTTAGTATTATCCAACATTATCACGAATTAATCATCATTCAAGTACTCAACAAAAAAATGTTAAACAAGATATTACGAAGCGAATAGCCACGTACCTTTCAAAGCTTTCCCTTTAAGCGGTTATCCGGCCCGCCTTGCCCACTCGGTGATCCACCCAAATCACCTATATAATTCAATCCGAATATATTGTTTAGAACTCATAGTTCGATGTTCAACCTTTCATTCTTTTAATTACTCGATTGAACGATTACTTCATAATTTCCAAGAAATCCAATTCACTTAGACATTTTATCAAACATCTTAAAGGCATAATCATTATAATACCATTTTCATGTTTATGATTAACTAGTTAACCATATCAAAACATCATTTATATGCTAATATGATTAAAACATCAAAATTAACACTTGAACTTGTATCATAGCTATCATTTAACTTCAATATCACAATAATTCAAGTAATCCTCACAAACCCCATATCACACCTATATGAAATTCATCGAAACAAATAGGGTATGGCATGAATTGATCAAAGTGTTGTCTAAGACTTATTCCTAGACTTGTATTCATCCTAATTTAACCATAACATCCATCAATTCTCCACTAATTTCTGTTATATGAATTCATGAATCATTAGAACATCTTTACATCTCAAAATTAAGCATACCTTTTGATATACTAAGGATGAAGATCACTTATTTAGCCTTGAATCACCTTCAATTGAGTTTGATTCTTTGATTTTAAGTAAAATTGTAGAATCTAGGGTTTTGGAAAAGATGGAGCTCGCCCCTGAGGTTTTGGTTCGATCAGGACACACACACAAATGTGTGTTCTGATGTTTATCCATCTATTAATCAAAACAATATTCAAAACTTTCACCTTTGGCCCCTCTGGTTTCAAGGTTTTTATAAAAAGGGTTAGATACTTTGATTTCCCATCTTTTCTAATTAGATTTTTAACTAGGCTAATTATTCCTAGTTTAAATTCTCATTGTTTTGTTATAAATTCTATAACTTACTCATGTATACACACATATATAGTTTAATAATTTAGGGGTGTTACAAGTCTACCCCCCTTAAAAGGATTTTGTCCTCGAAATCGTGATACGTACCGACTAAAGAAGGGTATAAGCGTCTCATCTCTTCTTCGGACTCCCAAGTGGTGTCTGATCCCTTCCGATGTTCCCATTTAACTTTCACTTGATTGATTTCCTTATGTCTTAAGTTTTTGACCTTTCGATCAATAGTTTCGATAGGCTTTACGACATAATTTAATTTTTCATCAACTTCAATGTCATCATAGCTTATATAAGCTGTTTCATCAGCTAAGCACTTTCGTAGATGTGAAACATGGAAAGTGCTATGAATACCACTCAACTCTTCTGGCAGTTCCAGTCGGTATGCTACCTTACCCACACGCTCTATGATTTTGAATGGCCCAATAAATCTCGGACTTAGTTTTCCCCGTTTTCGGAAGTAGATAACTCCCTTCCACGGAGATACTTTAAGCATAACCATATCACCTATTTGAAATTCAATCGGTCTTCGTCTTTTATCCGCGTAGGACTTTTGCCGATCTTGAGTAGCTTTCAAATGAGCCCGGATCACTTCAATATTTTCATTAGCGATCCTGGCTATGTCTTTGTGAGTTATTTCTCGTGGACCCACTTCGCGCCAACATACCGGGGTTCGACACTTTCTACCATAAAGGATTTCATACGGAGCCATTCCAATACTGGAGTGGTAGCTGTTGTTGTATGAAAATTTTGCTAGGGGTAGGTAGATATCCCAGCTACCGCCAAAATCGATAATGCATGCTCGTAGCATATCTTCGAGTGTTTGAATAGTTCTTTCACTCTGCCCACCGGTCTGCGGATGATATGCGGTACTAATTAACAACTTAGTACCCATTTGTTCTTGGAAATCGAGTCAAAAGTTTGAAGTAAATCGTGTATCTCTATCCGACATGATAGACACCGGTACTCCATGGCGAGATATAATTTCATTCGTGTATACTTCCGACATTTTCTCAGAAGTGTATATCTCGCGAATCGGAATAAAATGAGCACTCTTGGTCAATCTGTCAACTACTACCCATATAGCATCAAATCCACGTGATGTTCTTGGTAATTTAGTCAACAGATCCATGGTGATGTGCTCCCACTTCCACACCGGTATATCTAACGGCTGAAGTTTACCGTAAGGCTTCTGATGTTCTGCTTTTACTTGTGAACAAGTTAAGCATTTTTCCACATACTTAGTGATGTCTCGCTTCATTCCGGGACACCAATAATTTTGTTTCAAATCTTGTACATCTTGGTAGCTCCCGAGGGATAGAATAGCGGGACTTATAGGCTTCGTCAAGAAGAAGAGTTTTAATATTCCAAGTTTTTGGAACCCAGATTCGATCGAAACGGGTTTTCAATCCATTACTATTATCCTGCAAGTCTTTGAGTTGACCCACTATTCTTTCCTTTTTCACATTTTCTTCTTTTACAGCTTCAGTTTGTGCCTCCTTGATTCGTTCAAGTAACCCTGAGGTCACTATTAACTTCATCGACTGCACCCGAATAGGTGAATATTCTTCTTTTCTACTCAGTGCATCTGCAACTATGTTGGCTTTTCCGGGATGATAATGAATTTCACAATCATAATCCTTCACCGTCTCTAACCAATGTCGTTGTCACATATTTAACTCCTTTTGATCAAAGAAGTACTTGAGACTTTTAAGGTCAGTGAAAATAGTGCATTTCACACCATATAAATAATGCCTCCATATTTTTAAGGCAAAGACTACCACCGCCAATTTCAGATCATGTGTCGGATATTTCTTTTCATGAATCTTTAATTGTCTTGAAGCATACGCGATCACTTTTCCTCGCTGCATAAGTACACATCTGAGACCAAGCTGGGATGCGTCTGAATAAATAACCATATCTTCGGTCCCATCTGGTAACGTTAGTACAGGGGCACTGGTCAATTTTTCTTTAAGGATATGGAAGGCATCTGCTTGTGCACTATCCCATACAAATTTCTTGTCTTTACGGGTCAACTTAGTTAATGGAGCTGTAATTTTGGAGAAATCTTGTATAAATCTCCGATAATAACCCGCAAGACCTAGAAAACTCCTAATCTCAGATGGATTCTTTGGAGGTTTCCATTTAGACACAGCTTCTATTTTGGACGGATCTACCGACACTCCATCATCACTAATAACATGTCCTAGAAACTGTATCTCACGTAGCCAAAAGGCACATTTCGAAAACTTCGCGTAAAGTTGTCACGGCCCCCGACCAGGTTTGACCCGTTTCAGGAGCCGAGGGACAGAAATCCCGTGGTATTTAATTAATTGAGTTTAACAACGGAAGTTTATTATCAGGATCTTTTTAAAAACTGCAATATTTCCTGATTATTTTATTTTACAACTCGGGATAAAACCCCGGTAATTTACAATCATTTGATTTCATGAAGAAATCTTTTATTTTACAAAACATGTTTCTTTATTTTATCCTGAGCCACTTCCTTAAGCTTGTAGTGCTTCACGGCACTTTTCCTGGATCATAACAGATCACCTGAAACACGTTTGAAAAAGGTTTTGTCAGCGGGAAATACTGAGTGAATCATTCTATTTAATAAAATGATGCATAGTTATTAATTACAGCATAAGAGCGATTACAATGGCTTCTATCTTATTTTTATCTGGCGCCCTGTCACAATGGTGACATGTCACAATGGTGACGATGGTCATACCACTATTAGGTCAATGAACCTAAATAGTGATGATTATCCCTAGTAGGTCAATGAACCTAACTGGGAGAGAATTAGTAATGTGCACAATACCCCACTAGCCAGTGATTCAAGATATCCACGACTTAGTCCCTGTAATTATAACTTTTGAAAATAATTTGAGGTATTGTAAAATAGTTGATAAAAAGAGAATGACTCACATTGCAGATTTAATTTGAGCAGAGTCTAGCCTACTGATTAGCCTTTTAACCTAAATTAATAACAAGCACACAATTCGGTTAGTAACTTAATACAACATTTACGATAACTCACAAGATCAAACCCTCACATCGAATGACAAAGTGCGATACTTAAACATCCATCGAATTAACGACGAATGACAAAGCATAAACCCTAATGTGGGCAGCACTTAAACATCCATTGGATAGTTTAATCGATCGGACATTGAATCGTAGCAGCGATCGAGTTATTACCCTGTATTGCGGCGTCGATTAGTGATCCGTGTGTGTTAATTGTAGTATTCAGACAATATCTCAACGTATAAATTGAAATTGAACGTCGAACAAACGCACAGAATCAAGTCCCAATGCCTGCTATTTACAGCCAAAATTTTGACAAGCTTGCGCACCGTAAGCCTTATCCCTTACGGTGCGCAAGGGATACAAATAAGTCATAGAGTTGCCACGTTTGGGACTAGGGCTGCTGAGTTGATGAATTCCATTAATTCGATTTTGACAACGAGATTTGAAGATAATCGTAACTAGGGTTTACCCCCCCCCCCCTGAGTTTTAGGGGCCCTGATCCTGATTCTGATTGTTCTGAAAATTTTAGGGTTTGTGCAGAATCACTTGGGTGTCTCAATAAGGGTTTCCTATTGGACTAAATATAATAATAAATAATAGTTTTGGTGAGAGTTGTTACATTCTCCCAACCTTAATAAAAATCTCGTCCTTGAGATTTACTGGAATAATTGAGGATACTTTCACTTCTTTTCTGATTCCAGTTCCCAAGTGTATTAGGGTCCTATCTTTGAATCCCACTTTACTTGAACTAACACTAATCGTTTGTGTTTTGAGAAATTTCACCTTTCTATCTTCTATCTGAAGAGGTTTCTCAACAAATTTTAACTTTTCATTTACTTCTATATCTTGGAGAGGTATTACCAAAGATTCGTCTGATAGACATTTCTTGAGATTGGATACATGAAATACATCATGTACTCCAGCTAACTCTCCTGGTAGTTGTAAACGATAAGCAACTGGTCCTATACGTTGGGTCACTGGAAATGGTCCTACGTACCTTGGACTGAGCTTTCCTTTCTTACCGAATCTAACAACTCCTTTCCAAGGAGATATTTCAACGGCTTTCGTCTATTATCTGTATAACTCTTCTGGCGATCTCTAGCCGTCTTCAGCCTTTCCTTCGTGATGCTGAATATCACAGTCGTAGTCACTTTAGGATTTTCATCTATCTCCTTTGCCTTATGTTTAATTCTTTTTGCCCAAATATATATCTTAAATTCTTATGATCCGTATTGACAGTAAACTTACTTCCATACAGATAATGTCTCCAAATCTTAAGGGCAAAAATTATGGCTCCTAATTCTAAGTCATGAGTGGTATAGTTTTCTTCGTGCTTTTTCAATTGCCTTGATGCATACGCAATTACCTTTTTGCGTTGCATTAACACACATCCAAATCCTAGTTTTGAAGCATCACCGTATACTTTAAAATCTTCTGTTCCTTGGGGCATTTGTTAATTTATACTTTAAGATCCTAAAGGCTTCTTCTTGTTTAGGTCCCCATTCAAACTTAACTTTTTTTTTTTTTACAGGTTAGCTTAGTTAATGGTATAGCTATCTTGGAAAAATCCTTAATAAACCGTTTATAGTATCCGGCTAAACCTACAAAACTCCTAATTTCCATTGCGGATTGCGGAACCTTCCATTGGGTAATTGCTGCTATCTTAGCAGGATCTACGTGAATACCTTTATGATTCACCATATGACCTAGAAATTACACTTCTGACAGCCAAAATTCACACCTCGAGAATTTGGCGTAAAGCTTCTCTTTTCTTAACAAAGTTAAGAGTGCATACAAGTGCTGACAATGTTCTTCCTGATTTTTGGAAAAAATAAGTATATCGTCGATGAAGACAATTACAAATTTATCCAAATATGGTTTACAGATCCTATTCATCATGTCCATGAATGCTGCAGCTGCATTCGTTAATCCAAAGGGCATGATTGTAAACTCGTAATGACCATACCTAGTTCTGAAAGCAGTTTTAGGTGTGTCTTCCTCTTGTACTTTCAATTGATGATATCCGGAACGTAAGTCGATCTTAGAAAAATATCTATCTCCCTGGAATTGATCGAATAGATCATCAATTCTAGGTAATGGGTATCGATTCTTAATTGTAACTTTATTCAATTCTCTATAATCAATACACATTCTCATCGAACCATCCTTTTTCTTAACAAACAAAACTGGTGCTCCCCAAGGGGATGAACTAGGTTGTATGAAACCTTTACTTAATAATTCATTTAATTGCTTTTTCAGTTTTAATATTTCTGTGGGTGCTAACCGATAAGGTGCCTTGGCTATCGGTATAGTTCCTGGAATTAGATGAATCCTAAATTCTACCTCCCTATCTGGTGGTAATCCTGGTAACTCTTCTGGGAATACATCTGGGTATTCTGAAACTACAGAAATTTCCTTAAGTTCTTTATCTTTAGTATTAATGATTACTGTAATCATATATACTATTCCTTGCTTTCGTTCATAATTAGCAACTTTCATTACTGATATGAACTTTATGAGTTTACATGGCTTATCTCCTGTAATCATTATTACTTCTCCAATGGGTGCACAAATTTCTATGGAATTCTTATCACAGATAATTCGAGCATGATTGTTTACTAACCAATCAATTCCTAACACAACATCGAATTCAACTAATTTCATAGATAATGGGGTTGCAGAAAATTTATGACTTAAAAATTCTATTTCTACGTTTTGCAGAACCTTATTTATTTTAACTGAATTCCCATCTGCCGGTTCTACTGTAGAAATTTGCCTAATGCTGGTTAAGGTAAGTTAAGAGTTTGGCAAAATGAAGTATTTATAAAACTTTGGTTTGCACCAGAGTCAAACAATACTTTTGTGTAAACGTTGTGAACTAAGAACGTACCAGCTATCACATCTGGAATGAGCTCTGCTTCCTGAGCAGTCAGTTGGAAGGCTCTTACATTCCTTTTTGCTCCTTCTGCAGGTTTGGCTTTATTGTCAGATGGTTTATTCAGTTTTGGATAATCTGGCCTAAGATGTCCAGCTTCTCCACAGTTGTAGCAGACTGAAAATTTCTTCCTCCTGCAGTCTTCGTCTTGATGCCCCGGAATTTTGCAAAAATTGCAATATCCTTTGCATCTTCCAAAATTCTTCCTTTTGCAATAATTTCAAAATGGGCTAGTGGAAGATTGCCCATTCCATCCTCTCTTGAAATTGTTATGGTTACCCGAACGGAATTCTTGGGTAATCTTTTGGGCTACTTCCTTCCTTCTATTTTCTTCTCTTGTCTGTACTAGTTCGTCAGTCAGAGTATTGGCTAAATCCACCGCATCATCAATCGTGCGAGGTTTCGCAGCCTTGACGATATTACGGATTTCGGCAATCAATCCCCAAATATAACGAGAAATAAGTACCGGCTCTGGCGAAGCCAGGGTTGGTACCACTCGAGCATACTCGAAGAATGTCGAAGTATACCCTCGACAATCTGCATCCACCATCCGGTGGGTTAAAAACTTATTTGTCATTTGTTCCTTTTCATACTCGGGACAGAATTTTCTTTCTACAAAGCTCTTAAATTCTTCCCAGTTCATAGCATACGCCATCCTTCTTCCTTTTGCTTGTAACACCGTATTCCACCATTCTAGCGCCCTTCTTTGATAAGGTTTGACGCGTACATGACCTGATCATCCTGAGCACATTACTTATGACAATTACTGCCTCGGTTTTCTCTAACCAACGCAGTGCCGCAGCCGCTCCTTCATTGCCTGCAAACTCCGTGGGTTTACAAGCAAGAAATTCTTTGTAAGTGCAACCAGGCGTTGCAGCTTTCATTTTCTTAGGGGGAGGAGCTTGCCGTGGTTCATTCTCATGATTAATATGATTATTGCCTCCATTTATGCTATTACTGAAGTTATCTTCAGAAATACGTTTGCTAGGAACGATTTGTTGCGGTTCGATTAGATTTTTAACAGCAGCAACGATTGCTGGAATAGCGTTGGCTATCCTTTGAGCAACTATTGCTGGAATAGCGTTGGCTATCCCTTGAGCAACAATATTTTCTATATCCTGCCTAGTCATATATTGATCCCCCGGTTGTTGCTCAGATTGATTAACCTCATTAACTGGTTCATTATTCGCGTTTTCTATCTGATAATTAATATATATATTTTATTAGTATCAGATAAATAACAATTATACAACACAATTATACAGAGTTCATAACACCAATATAGCCAAAACTATCGATTTCCATTTATATTTAATAGTATGCATCAATACACACTATTATCCTACAGAGTTTTATTGGTAGTTATTTTACAGACTGATTTTTTTACTATTACTATTACACAACCACAGTTCCATAATCCCCTATCCTTTGTCAGATGATATTCTAGTAACGGCGTTCCCTCTCATCGTATTTCCAGGAGATTTGTCCCCCAATCTCTTGGATCCTATTCTCAGCATCCATTAGTTCTTCGCCAAAGTGGCGGAGTTCAGCCATATTCTCGTTACTCATTGATGGATTTGGTAAAGGTTCTGGATCGAACTGAGGAAAAAGCATATAGGGATTGTTTTGGAACTGTATTTCATTAGTCAACCATTCGTCTATTCCTAAAGGTTGCGAGTGGATTGAAGGGTTTGGAATAGCTGGTTCTAAGTTCATTGGTAGTTGTGTTTCAAGAGAGTGAATAAAAACATTTTCATTAATAGGCTTAATAGTATTATAGCTTGTCAATATAAAATCTAGCTCTTCCTGAGATGGTAACCCCTCAATTTGCCTAGAGCTTTCCCCAATTTCCATTTTCTTAGGCTTGGGTTTCTCGAGAGGTAAAGCGTTGAATTCTATAGGTTCTTCTATGTCTGGTATATATCTATTGAAATCTCTGGAAACCTCTATTCTTACTGGATAGAGATTTAAATTCTGAAGGGCGTCAGACAAGTCACTCATGCTGTTTAGCAAAATACACACAATTACTAAGTTAGAAATCATAACAAAATTTTATAGAAAAACTTTTAAATAGTATTTCATACTGGGTAACTACCAAAACAACTGAAAATTAAAACACACTAAGGTTTACTTATTTATTTACTGGGTGAGGTTTTTAAACTGTAGGTAATCTGGGTACTAAAACTTTGAGTCAGATTATTTTAAAGATTTATATTTATTGCTACAGTGGCTAGCATATAGAGATCTGCCCAAACTGTATAAAATTAGTCAAATAATAAAACACATAATCACAAAATAGCAATTAATAAAAAAAATTAAGTATTTTCTAAATACTTAATTGGCTTAAATCAGTGGCTCGATCAGTGGCTCTGGCTCTGATACCACCTTTTTCTGTCACGGCCCCTGACCCGGTTTGACCCGTTTCAGGAGCTGCGGGACAGAAATCACGTGGTATTTAATTAATTGAGTTTAACAGCGGAAGTTTATTATCAGGATCTTTTTAAAAACTGCAATATTTCCTGATTATTTTATTTCACAACTCGGGATAAAACCCCGGTAATTTACAATCATTTGATTTCACGAAGAAATCTTTTATTTTACAAAACATGTTTCTTTATTTTATCCTGAGCCACTTCCTTAAGCTTGTAGTGCTTCACGGCACTTTTCCTGGATCATAACAGATCACCTGAAACATGTTTGAAAAAGGTTTTGTCAGCGGGAAATACTGAGTGAATCATTCTATTTAATAAAATGATGCATAGTTATTAATTACAGCATAAGAGCGATTACAATGGCTTCTATCTTATTTTTATCTTGCGCCCTGTCACAATGGTGACATGTCACAATGGTGACATGTCACAATGGTGACATGTCACAATGGTGACATGTCACAATGGTGACGATGGTCATACCACTATTAGGTCAATGAACCTAAATAGTGATGATTATCCCTAGTAGGTCAATGAACCTAACTAGGAGAGAATTAGTAATGTGCACAATACCCCACTAGCCAGTGATTCAAGATATCCACGACTTAGTCCCTGTAATTATAACTTTTGAAAATAATTTGAGGTATTGTAAAATAGTTGATAAAAAGAGAATGACTCACATTGCAGATTTAATTTGAGCAGAGTCTAGCCTACTGATTAGCCTTTTAACCTAAATTAATAACAAGCACACAATTCGGTTAGTAACTTAATACAGCATTTATGATAACTCACGAGATCAAACCCTCACATCGAATGACAAAATGCGATACTTAAACATCCATCGAATTAACGACGAATGACAAAGCATAAACCCTAATGTGGGCAGCACTTAAACATCCATTGGATAGTTTAATCGATCGGACATTGAATCGTAGCAGCGATCGAGTTATTACCCTGTATTGCGGCGTCGATTAGTGATCCGTGTGTGTTAATTGTAGTATTCAGACAATATCTCAACGTATAAATTGAAATTGAACGTCGAACAAACGCACAGAATCAAGTCCCAATGCCTGCTATTTATAGCCAAAATTTTGACAAGCTTGTGCACCGTAAGCCTTATCCCTTACGGTGCGCAAGGGATACAAATAAGTCATAGAGTTGCCACGTTTGGGACTAGGCCTGCTGAGTTGATGAATTCCATTAATTCGATTTTGACAACGAGATTTGAAGATAATCGTAACTAGAGTTGCCACGTTTAGGGGCCCTGATCCTGATTCTGATTGTTCTGAAAATTTTACGGTTTGTGCAGAATCACTTGGGTGTCTCAATTAGGGTTTCCTATTGGACTAAATATAATAATAAATAATAGTTTTGGTGAGAGTTGTTACAAAAGTCTCTCCTACGCCTAAGCATTTCAAGTACTTCACGCAAATGACCCTCGTGATCGGTTTCACTCTTTGAATATACAAGAATATCATCGATGAAGACTATCACCGACTCATCCAACATTGGATTACAAACGCGGTTCATAAGATCCATGAAAGCCACAGGAGCATTGGTTAATCCGAAAGACATTACCAAAAACTCGTAATGTCCATAACGCGTTCGGAATGCTGTTTTGGGTATATCTTCTTCTTTTACTTTCAACTGCTGATAACCCAATCTTAAGTCGATCTTCGAAAACCAACTCGCGCCTTGTAACTGATCTAACAAGTCGTCAATCCTAGGAAGCGGATATCGATTCTTTACCGTGAGTTTATTCAACTCCCTGTAATCAATGCACATCCTCATACTTCCGTCTTTCTTCTTTACAAATAATACTGGCGCTCCCCACGGAGAAACGCTCGGTCGAATAAATCCTTTGTCTAAAAGGTCCTGTAATTGCGACAACAATTCTTCTAGTTCCGACGGCGCTAATCGATACGGAGCCTTTGCTACCGGTTTCGCGCCCGGGACTAATTCGATGCCAAACTCCACCTCACGCTCTGGTGGTAACCCCGATAGATCTTTCGGAAAAACATCTTCGAATTCTCGTATCACTGGTACGACTTTGATTTCTGGAGCCTCTTTAATCGAATCATGTATGTAAGCCATATACGCCTTACATCCATGTCGAACAAGCTTGCAAGCTTTGATGAAAGAGCAAATTATGGGGCTGCAGCTTTTCTCCCCATAAATAGTAACATGTTTTCCGCTTGGAGACATTAGTTGTATCTCCTTACCGTTACATATTACTTTCGCGTGATATCGAGCTAGCCAATCCATCCCGATTACTACTTGAAATTCTCCCATTGACATGGGAATTAGATCGACAAAATATTCTTCATCGTCAATGCTCATTTTGCAATTCCAGCACATATCACAAACAATAAAACTTTTATTATCACCTATTTCTACTTCTAGTGGTATAGGTAATTTTGTTAACGTGAATATAGGGTGTTGAATAAACTGATGTGATATAAACGATTTATTTGCACCCGTATCAAATAAATTTCGTGCTGGAATTGAATTTACAAGAAATATACTTGAAACAATATCAGGTTCAGCTTTAGCTTCAGCGGCTGTCATGTGGAAAGATCTAGCCTTTACTTTCTGGGCATCTGGCTTTACATCAGTGAGGTCTTTGGTTCCAACTAACTCCGGGCACTCAGACTTTTTGTGTCCCGGTTTGTAACATTTATAGCATACCGACACATTTCCTGGGCAATTTGCAACCTCATGTCCCACTTTACCACAAGTAGGACATGGTTTGTTTTTAAAATAACATTCGCCCTTGTGATTCTTTCCACAGATTTTGCATGGAGGTATCCCCCCCTTTTCTACTCCTTTCTTCGGAGCTTCATTCAGCTTTTGTTTCTTTGCAGGGATTGGATTTTTATCAAACACCCTTCGCTCACCCCTTTCAATCTGCTTTTTAAGCTCAATTTCCCTTTCACGTGCGGCATTCACTATCTCTGTACGATGCCCGTATTTTGAAGGAGTCATAAACTCCCGATACTCCGCGCTCAGCATGTTGTAGTAATAATATATTTTCTGTTCTTCAGTCTGAACCAGCTCATCGCAAAACCTGAGCTTATCGAGAAAGATTCCCGTAATCTTCTCTATCGACTCACCATTATGCCTTAGCTGAATAAACTCTTCTTTAATCCTATTAATCACAGCTTTCGGACTATGGTGTCTAAGGAATGGAGTTTTGAATTCTTCCCACGTCATAGTTCTCGTGGCCTCAATTCCCTGTTCCTTCTTCAGATTATCCCACCAATCCTTAGCTTGGCCTCTCAACTGACCAGTTCCGTATGCCACGAAATCAGTCTCATCACAATGGGTCCTTTCGAATACCCCTTCGATGTAACTAATCCATCATTGACAAACGATCAAATCAACTTCACCATGATATAACGGGAGTTTGCATGCCATAAATTTATTATATGGACACGCTTTTGATTTACCCGCATCTTTCTTTTCATTCATCATATCGTCTATTACCGCTAAAAACGTAGTTTGTAGTCTATCAATGAACTGCGGTAGACTAGCTTCTAAAGCTTTTCCGACTTCCTCGGAAATAGTAGCTTTCATCTCTTCAGTTACACGAGATGTTGATTCCTTTCCGGCTTCACCGGCCATTTCTTTGACTGAAATATTCACAATAGTTAATCAATAACTATTTAATTTATTTCCATCTTGTTACATGGAAATTTATATTACACATACTTAATCACAAGTAATGTGTATTTCTTTTTAGGTTCGGTCAAGTATATATCTTGCCTTACCTTTCTTACTTGGTGTATTTCCCGGGTTCGAGCGTATTCATACACTCCTCCCATACACCTTTCATATATTTTTCATTATCTTATTCTATAAATCTAGGCTCATTTATAAATAACTCTTACCGGATGTCTTGATCAACCTTTGAACCGAACACGCTTTGTCTTAACGAGGCTCTGATTACCAACTTGTAAGACCCATATACTGATATTATCGTTTATGTAATAATTAATACATTTATAAGTATCATTAATATTAAAACGTCGAATTAACGGCATTTGGATAAGTTTCAAAAACTTTACTACCACACTTCCTACGTTTCCCAAAACATGTTGTTCCAAACCCAACTTACTTAACTTTTAAAAACAAGCAAATACATATTTACAAGAGTTAACAACACTAGAGCGTGTTGTGTGACAAAAGTAATAGTTTTCATTTGCGGAAGCTCCTTTATAATGTGTGTTCGGTTCTTTAACAAGGCTTGATCGTCATCCGCAAGTCCATCCCTTTGCCTATAACCAAAAGTTATCAAAACATTAGTTATTTAAGCTTAATATATGTTTTAACAAGTTCATAACGTCAAAACACAGCAAATAAATAAGTTTTTCCATGTCTTGGTCTCGGTCGCGGGGCGCGACGGCTGAAGGTCTAGCCTTCGCGGGCCGTGAGGGCCGTCGCGTAGCGCGACACTTCCCTGGTTCACCGTCGCGTGACGCGACGCCTTTATTCTTCCAGCAGGTTTGGTTTTCAGACCTGCATTTTCCCAGCTAGTCTATACTTTTACGAAAAAGGACATAACTTGTCCGTTACTGATCTGAATTAGGTCCCGTTCTTCCTATGTGACCGTAATTCGATACTCTATAATATAGAATCAAAATCCTATCATCACCTAAACAAATTTCTTTCATTTAGACCTTCGGATTATAAAAATCTTGCATAATTAATTGACCCGTTTTCACTAATGATGCATAACATGTACTTACAGGCTCGAAACTTCTATAAAAACTATATTTCGATCTACTTCCATGTTACGGCTCATTCAACTAAAGCTCAAGTGTCGGTAACAAAGCACATATATCTTAATTATCTAGTTTAACTTGTTTAGCGATATTTATCACTTTAACTTATCAAAGTTTCAATACTTTGGTGATTTTTGACCCGTTTGATTTCCTTGGCGAAATCCATTGCCATGATTGAATCAAACATGTAGTATTCGAGTCCTTTTGACTCGTTTAAACTTTCAAGTGGAATCCACCACTTTCATTATTTCTATATTTTTGAATTCTCTACTTATTCATGTTGAATACTACAAACGAAATCCTTCGTTTTAGTATTATCCAACATTATAACGAATTAATCATCATTCAAGTACTCAACAAAAACAATGGCTGAACAAGATATTACGAAGCGAATAGCCACGTACCTTTCAGAGCTTTCCTTTTAAGCGGTTATCCGACCCGCCTTGCCCACTCGATGATCCACCCAAATCACCTATATAATTCAATCCGAATATATTGTTTAGAACTCATAGTTCGATGTTCAACCTTTCATACTTTTAATTACTCGATTGATTGAACGATTACTTCATAATTTCCAAGAAATCCAATTCACTTAGACATTTTATCAAACATCTTAAAGGCATAATCATTATAATACCATTTTCATGTTTATGATTAACTAGTTAACCATATCAAAACATCATTTATATGCTTATATGATTAAAACATCAAAATTAACACTTAAACTTGCATCATAGCTATCATTTAACTTCAATATCACAATAATTCAAGTAGTCCTCACAAAACCCATATCATACCTATATGAAATTCATCGAAACAAATAGGGTATGACATGAATTGATCAAAGTGTTGTCTAAGACTTATTCCTAGACTTGTATTTATCCTAATTTAACCATAACATCCATCAATTCACCACTAATTTCTGTTAGATGAATTCATGAATCATTAGAACATCTTTACATCTCAAAATTAAGCATACCTTTTGATATACTAAGGATGAAGATCACTTATTTAGCCTTGAATCACCTTCAATTGAGTTTGATTCGTTGATTTTAAGTAAAATTGTAGAATCTAGGGTTTTGGAATAGATGGAGCTCGCCCCTGAGGTTTTGGTTCGATCAGGACACACACACAAATGTGTGTTCTGATGTTTATCCATCTATTAATCAAAACAATATTCTAAACTTTCACCTTTGGCCCCTCTGGTTTCAAGTTTTTTATAAAAAGGGTTAGATACTTTGATTTTCCATCTTTTCTAATTAGATTTTTAACTAGGCTAATTATTCCTAGTTTAAATTCTCATTGTTTTGTTATAAATTATATAACTTACTCATGTATACACACATATAGAGTTTAATAATTTAGGGGTGTTACACCGAGGCTTCAAGGCTTGGGTCCTTCGAGCCTTCATCAGCACAAGAAAGGGTCTCCTCACTGTCCCCCGAGCAAGAACGCTTCTTTGACAAAGATTTAAGCACTTCCTTGCAGGCAGCCTCATCAATCCCATGTCGCTTCAAATCCTGCAAAACAGATATAGGCTTGCCAAAACACTTCGAGACCTCACCAACATAAGGATAAGTCAAGCGTTCCATCTCTCGGACTGAATCCTGAAAAACCTTGAGGGCTTCGGGACGGTAAAGGGAAGACTTGTCTTGAGGATCATTGGACTGGCAAGCTTTGTAACCGGCAACATAACCTTGATGCCTCCCATGCTCCAAAAGCTTACCATACACACCACCCAAAACACCATTAAATTCAGCCGAATGTAGGAGATAAGTGACAACCTGTTGAAACCCGTGATCAATCAACCACTTGTTTTCATCAGTGAGTTGAACCCTTGAAGCCTCCAAGGCTTCCACCTGTCTTTTAAACTCACCAACCTCTACCTCATGTTTTTTGGTAAGTTCTTCAACCCTCTTAGACAAAGTTTCCTCCTTCTTCACCAAGCCTTCATTCTCTTTCTTCAAAGTGCTCATAGTAGCCTTCATCTTGTCTTTCTTCTTCGAAAATTCCTCATACTCATGCATCCTCTTACGGAAACGGGCAACTCCTTGAGGAAGCACGGCAGCAAGATTGCAGGTACTCAATATCAAACGAGACAACATCACATCGTCATCCATCTCGGCAATAGTACCATGAACCAAGGGAGGAGCGATGTGGCTCAACATATCCTCACAAACAGCAATATCTTTAAAACTATCACCCAACTTCACACCCCAATCAGGTACATAAACTTGATGAACGTCAAGACCTTCAGAACCACTAACGCTTTTACCAGATGAACCTGCCACAACAAACCCTTTCCCAACAGACTTCTTCCCAGCAACAACCAACTCCTTCTCCTTGTCAACACCTTCATCCGGACCGTGATCCACAGAAACACCAATGTCATCACTCAAGTCCACATGTTCCGGAGTAGATGGTGGACCAGAAATATTCAAACGTCGATTTGAACGACGAACAACCTTAGGAACAACAGCCTTCTTAAAACCCTTCACATCAGGCACATTGACGTAACCCGAACCCTTGAACCTCTGTTAAGAACCCTTAACCACAGCATTTTCACCGGGTGTAGCATGGACATCCCCAAACGCAACATCTGGTGTATCATCACTCTTAATGAATTCCAAAGAAGACATGACTGCAAGAAATTAACAAGCATATCTAAAGGATCATAAAATGCCAACATAAGAGGAAAAACAAATGTGCAAAAACATACCCTGTCCATCCTTCATAAGAACCGGGCATTGATTAGGTTTATCCCAAAATTTACTAATACCCAGTAACACCAACACTTGCTCGAGAAAAGGACGAACCCTTGAGGGACATTCCCTGATAGTTTCAAGGAAACGGGTGTTTATCTCAGAAGCAGAGGGTTCAGGTTCGTTAAGAATGGCATCGGGTTGCCTCCAAACCATTTTGAACGGAATAATCTCATCCGAGACCTAGAAAAACCGATCCTTCCAGGCACCAAGTGTGGTGACCATAGACGAAACCAAACAAATCTCGTCTTTAGACGTCTCAAACGTAAACCAATCACCCGTTCTTTGCCAATCGAAAGAAACGGCGGAACAACAACAAAGTGGGATCATAGCCACACGATCGACACAAAACCTTAAAATGCAAAACCCTGGCCAAACCCTGCGGGTGTATTTGACCAAAAGACACACGATAATACTCTAACACATTCAAAACGAAGAGAGAAAATGGATGACGAAGATTAGAAAATTCAAAGTGTCGACAGTAAAGAGCAATTGAACCAGCCGGACACCGATCGATCGAAACATCCATCCCCGGAGCAACTGGTTTAAACTTCAACCCAATCCCCCATTCCATACAAAAATTTTCTACTTCCTCTTGGGTTAATCGAGAAAACGATTTCGCCAAGTCTTTACGAGCACCCATGCTACAAGAAAATAACCAGAAATATGGAATCGGAACTAACCTGGACAAAGGAAAGGAAGATATTGAAGGAAACTTGAGAGAAAATAAAGAATGTTTTGTGGTTATCTTGATAATAAATGAAAAATAAAGACTAATAGGGGTTATGATTACACAGCAGTTAATTAAATTGCCCTCTGCAAAAAACTGCCGTCAGTCACATCAACCGTCTTGTCAAAATTCAAATTTCAAAAAACTCAACTGTAACGAAGCCTTGAAGCCTTTAAGCAATACAAATAAATGTGTAAAAGTCAAAAGTCTTTGAGCTCATTTCCCAAACACCTCTGACTTGGGGGGATGATGACGGGGGTAGCCCAAGACTAAAATAAATGACTTAGGCACATGAACGCTTGGAAGGTTAAAGGATTAAAGGGTTCAAAACCCGCGAACTCGGGTGAATAGCAAAAAGGATGTGAACAGTAAACCATCACTTCACTGATTGCTTGTCCAGCCCTCTCACAGCCGTAAAAGATAACATGTGCACAGAGAACAACCTTTTATCCGCAGGTCTAAACCGTTCAACCCCAAAATGGGTAAGTCTCCCACTACAAGCATGGTTCACTAGTCCAAGGTTTCCTCTTTGGGCGATATCTTCCTCTATAAAATGACACCTCATTTAGTGCATAAGGACATTCCGATCAGCTCTGATTCTCCTAGAATCTCTAATCTTCCTTCTCAAGTACTTGTTCCATGCAAGTCTCCTTTCTTCACATTCAACACACACAACTTGATCGTTCTTGCTTCCAAGGCTGAACATACTTCAGCCGAAGATCTTGAACAATCAACAAACATAACTAGTGAACCTCTCTCCACGTCTTGCAAACGTAGGGGGACCCCATAGCCTGCATTAGGCAAACCGAAACCCTCCAAGCCTTTTGCCTAACCAGCCTAGCTACCATCACCGGTCTTGTATTTGTTACATCAACAGTAAGCATCCTTTTAGTATAATTTATAGATTTTGTATGTTGGAATTTGAATTTTGTTAGAATATATGGTACCTGCTTCAACAATGAATATCTCTGGTGGCTCAGCTTAGCCAACTCAAGCAACATGGCCTAAAAGGAGGATTTATGTAGAGAATTTAGTAAACTTCAGCCTTGGAGGTGGCAATAATGCAATGGCTTAGTGGTTTTCTTCAACCATTTGGTTTTACTCATTTTCATGGCAGGAGTCCTTGCATTAGTTGTATTGTAAGTATATTATATATTTTTTTTCCAAATACATGCTTTCTCTTTTTTTTTTTTTTTTTTTTTTGCGTCTATGGAAAAAGGATGGTTTTGAAATAATCATGGCTTCACTGCAGGTGAACAGGGAAAAGGGTCAAGCTCAAGAAGGTTTTGTTTACGGTGCTACAATGTGGCCAGATCCTGAATCTAAAGGCCTATAAATACCAACCGGAACTAAAGATGGCCGAATTCAATTAGTTTCTGATGGCTGTGAAATAAAATTAGTGAGTAACCAAGTCATTAACATATTAGATCTTTTTTATTGTAATCTTTTTAATCCGAAATCAATTATTTTTTCATAGTTTATGTTATTGTTAGAAGGGTGTAAGGAGGGATACCGAAGATATAATCTGCGAAGTTTCAGAAACATGTAATTGTCCAGTAAGCGTCGTTTTCCATATTTCATCCATTATTAATATGTTTGACTTTTGAAAGTTCGCTTATATTTTTATTGATTTAATCGGTGAATAACATTAAATTATAAAACAATCTTAAACATTAAGATGAAGTTAGCTGCTGCAAGAGCGTTACAAGATTCTATACTATTGGGATCCCCTATATCTGATGATTTAATGTTATCAGAGCCCGTTAAGAAAATTAAATGTTTAATAGTTGTGGGGATTAATACAGCTTTTAGCAGCCGGAAGAGAAGAGACTTTGCACCACGGGCTACTTGGATGCCTCAAGGTGGGTTAACATAAACAGTTTATATTAAGGAAGAGGGAGGTTCGGATAGTATTTTTACTCATGTAGGTGATAAAGAATGAGGTATTTTTACTTATAAGGAAATCCAAAAAAAATATTGGTATTTGAAGGTGCTTTTGACAAGATTCAGTAATATTAAGGAAGAGGGAGGTTCGGATAGTGGGGTTGTTGTGTAGGTGAGCAAGTTTTTTCTTCTTTATTTAGTAATATAACTTTTTTTAAATATAACTTTTTATGTTTATCTTTGTTTCTCACCTCACATGATTGTCTTGAATTGCTGAACAATCTCATTCGCAGCAATGCATACAATTAGGTTTTGACTTATTGTTTTTAAACAAAAATTTATTCGACTGAAGCTGTGTATATGTCATGTTGTGTTTAACCATTCTATAGGTGTTGCCAAGTGAGACTATAGGATTTGACTCAGTAATATCCATTTTGAAATTAGACGAAGCACATACAACTTTTATCAACAAAAAGGTTAGGCTTCAAATGTTCAATAGATATTTTAACAAATCTTTATGTGGATAACAGTCCAACAGAAGCAACTCAGAAAGGTGAAGAAGCAATTTAAAGATATATTAATGGACAAGATTATCCAAAAAAAATTGAATACAGGTCAAAAGTAAGTGCAATTTAATGCTTAATATGTTAATTTAGAGATATATTAGTAAGCTTTTTAACTAAACATCTAATATTTCATTTTTTTTTTTGCAATCAGTTAATTCTTTTGTTCCAGATAATAGGAGGTGTGGATGTATTCCTCTTTGGAATGTATATTCTAGAGTTTGGATCAGAGTGTAACGGCATAACAACCGATGTGTTTATAAATAGAGAACCTTATTGTGAACTGTAAGTGGAGAACCTTATAGTGAACCGTCAAACGTGAGCCAAAAAATATAAGGCAACGCGCAGGGACATAATAGGTATTTGACTAAGTCGTACCAGTTTTATTAAATTATATGTGAAGTCAAATGTTTGCTAACCTAATTTTGCAAATATTTATTTGAATATGCCAATATGCTACGTAGAGGCAGACATATAGTGTTATAAGGGGTAGCCTCATTTGCCCCTTGACACTCCGACGGTAGTGTAAATTTTGGAAAAATTTGACTTTTTTTTTGTTTTCGAAACAGGTGGTTTGGTTCATACAGCCAGTTCAAAGTTTCAAGCTGGCCAAACTGGATGAATCTAGCATCCCCATCCATGGCAAACGATCGAGCTATCCCATGAACAACGAAACTCCTCGACGACAACAAATCCGGCGACGTTACCTCTACTCGGTTGATCGAAAGCAACTCATCCGAAACACTAACAATAGTTCCAGTAATCTCAATCTCTCTACCAGGACAGAATGTCGCGATCGACGCCCCTCGTGACATAGACACCAAGTATTTAAAAGAATACTTTGGCACAACATGAGCCCTCATGAACTTAGGCACCATAGGTGCCGGTACCTCCATCACTTCAATAATCGGAGGCGCAAATATCATCATCGAATGCAAATCAGGGTGATCTTTAACAATTCCATCAAGCACATTGCACAACCAAAATGCAAATGGTGTGAATCCATTCAAACTCAAGAATTTCACCACCATTTTCCACTCAACCTTGATCTTTATGAAATCCTCTTTAGTTACTTGACTTTGATTAATCATAGTGCATACAGTTTATGAACATCTCTAGCAACATCTATGTTTTTGCGCCCGTCTAAAAGTAAGTGCAATTTTATGCTTAATATGTAATTTAGAGATATATTTTTTAACTAAACATCTAATATTTCATTTGTTTCTTTTTTTTTTTTTTTTTTTTTTTTTGCAATCAGTTAATTCTTTTGTTCTAGATAATAGGAGGTGTGGATGTATTCCTCTTTGGAATGTATATTCAAGAGTTTGGATCAGAGTGTAACGGCCTAACAACCGATGTGTTTATAAGTGGAGAACCTTATTGTGAACTGTAAGTGGAGAACCTTATTGTGAACCGTCATGCAACGTGAGCCAAAAAATATAAGTACTCGCGGCAACGCGCGGGGACATTATAGGCATTTGAGTAAGTCGTACCAGTTTTATTAAATTATATGTGAAGGCAAATGTTTGCTAACCTAATTTTGCAAATATTTATTTGAATATGCCAATATGCTACGTAGGGGCGGACCTATAGTGTTATAAGGGGTAGCCTCCGTTGCCCCTTGACGCTTCGACTGTAGTGTAAATTTTGAAAAAATTTGACCTTTTTTTGTTTTCAAAACAGGTGGTTTGGTTTATACAGCTGGTTCTAAGTTTCAAGCTGGCCAAACTGGATGAATTGCTAGGGTTTTGACGGTTGGTCGGTTTCAACAGTTTATGAACATCTCTAGCAACATCTATGTTTTTGCGCCCATCTAATTTTAGCATTCGTGTTTAACATCGCAAAGTGCCCAGTCAGTTTGTGCTATGAGATTCTTTTTGTGAATGAGCCCACTCCAGCTGGCTCGGTTTTTAAATGAGTTGAACCGAGCTCGGCTTGGCTTATAAATGATCCGAGCCGAGCAGGCTTCGTTTGTGAACCAGTTGATTTTTAGACTCTTTTGAGCGAGCGATATGAACAGCCCTTCTCTCGCAGTTGTATTGAGTCAATGTTCGTATTCGATGCAATCGGGTAGATCTAGATTTCTAGACCTGTTACAATTTTGGCTACTGAAATTGAACTAAAACCTATTTCTAACTATTATGAAAATTAACACACTAAATCTATACCCCAAATGGATTGTTTTACAGTGAAATTTTTTTATGAACTTGAGAATTCTAATATGTCGATTGTTGATATGGATAGGGGAATGATGTTGGAACACAATATCGATCTGGGATATATTTCTACACATCAGAGCAAGAGAACACAGCAATAGAATCAATGGAGAAGCAGTAGAATAAACTGAACCGGAAAATTGTGACAGAGATCATGTCGGCGAAGAAGTTCTACAGGGCAGAAGAGTACCACCAGCAGTATCTTGCAAAGGGAGGCCGATTCGGGTCAGGAAATCTACTGAGAAAGGTTGCAACGACCCTATCCGTTGCTATGGTTAATTAATAATCATGTGTTTTTGGTAAATAATCTTAGTTTGGTTGAAGTTTATAATTATAATCTCTTGTGCGTATAATGTATAATGATTGTTAATAGTTTGAATGATCTGGCGAGTCGTCTTGCTTGAACAAGTAATCATTCGGGTTTATGTTTGTTTGTCCGGTTGGTGTACACTGACGGGTTGTTACAACCTGTTAAAATATATAATTCCTATATTTTTTGTTTCCAATTCAGTCTCTCATATAATTTCTTTTTTTGTGTTTTTTTACCGTTTGTGAGGTTTCGGTTGGGCTTCTTCCTTTCTTGGGCTTCTGCTTCATGGGCTGCTGCTGGGCTCGTCCTAGGGATTCCTCGCCTATATCAGCCCTTGCCTCCCTGCTGGTTATTCATCACAAAAAACCAAAGTGCAAATTGATGCCCTCTAGAACATTTCAAAGGCTGTCACCTCTGTCCCTTGTTCAAGTTCATCATTTGCTGCTGATCAAGATAGTTCTGTGCAGAATCTTCGGTTGAAGACCTGCTCTTATTGGCTGTTTAATCTTCGGTTGAAGACCTGCAGTTATTTATTATTTGTAATCGGTGGTTCCTTCACCGAATTTGATATCGTTTGCTTAAACTGCTGTACTCTCAGTTGATTATAAGATTTTCTTCTTTTCACATGGTATCAGAGCCACAATCGGCTCTCTGATACTTGTTCATCTCCGCTGCTGTTGCTCGTTCGATCAGATCCTTTCGAATCTAGGGTTTTGGTTTAAAGACATAAGGGAATCTTGGCGGTACCTGTGAATCCACCGATCCCTGTCCATCTGCTTAAAGGTCATCTCCGATTGAAGCTGGAACCCTATCTCTAGGGTTTGGGGACAGTTGTTGCTGATTCTTCTGATCACCGGTTCTTCTCTTGTGGCTGACTAAAGACTGAAATCCCTTCTAGGGTTTCATTTTGTGCTTCTGAAGGACTCTCGTTGGTCTCTGTTACAGAGCAAACCAACAGGGTTTTTTATTGGTCTTCTTTACCTATAATCAAACTTGTAACCCTAAGTGAAGGTTACAAGCGCGATTATCCGGAGCTATTCGCACCCACTGTGAGATTGTTCTATCTCAGTAATTTATTTTTATTTTTTGTTTTGTCCTGCATCACTGAGTCAGTGTGTCTAGGCATCCCTATTTACCGGACTAGTCGGGCCGGCTCTTGATCGAGTCTTATTTGCTTATCTGCTGCATTGTTTTTGGTTTGTGTGTCATAGCTCCCAGAATAATGTCTGCAGAGGCACCTTTGAGTGATGAACCTCTGAACGGACCTCTGTTCAGGCTTCGCTATTTTCCTGTTTTTATTTGTCTTGTCTGTTCCTTATCTATCTACTGTTTGGCTGTTTTTTCACTTTGCTCTCTGTTACTGTTAGATAACTGTTTTTTGACTGAGTTTGCATTATGTCTGGTGATGATTCTGCTGTTACATCCCCTAGTACTACCCTAGTTAGCAAAATTGATGCTGGTGATCCTTTGTTTCTACACCCTAGTGACTCTGCTAATTTATCTATAGTGAGTATTAAACTCAAAGGGGCAGAAAACTATAGGATCTGGTCCAATGCTATGTATCTTGCCTTACAAGTAAAAAATAAGATAGGATTTGTTGATGGTTCTTGTCTTAGATCTAAAACTGATGAGGTCTTGGGTAGACAATGGGATAGATGCAACTCTATTGTTCTTACATGGATTCTTAATTCTGTATCTGAGGAGTTATATCTTGGCTTGGTTTATTCAAAAATTGCTTTTGAAGTATGGAAAGATCTAAAAGAAACTTATGATAAGATAGATGGTTCTGTCGTGTTCAATCTATATCAAAAAATCAACTCTTTTAGTCAAAATGGTATGCCTGTTTCTGAATATTATCATAAGTTGAACTGCATGTGGAAACAATTAGATCAACTTCTTGCTTTACCTGCCTGCTCTTGTGATGCATCTAAACAGTTTAATGACTTTAATCATCTTATAAAACTAATGCAATTCTTGATGGGTCTCGATAGTTCATATCAGTCTGTTAGAACTAATTTATTAACTCGTGAAACTCTTCCCACTGTAAAAGATGCCTTTGCAATCATCTGCAGAGAAGAGTCTCATTTACACTCAAAATTTTTTTCTGATAAAAACCCTAATAGTGCCGTTGGCTTTGCTGCCAGAGCAAATCAAAGTGTTGATTTAAAGAAAAAGGGGTAAAAACTCTTAATCCTAATCTTAAATGTTCCCACTGTAATAAAACTGATACAATAGAAAAATGGTTTGAACTTGTTGGCTGTCCTTCTTGGATGAAAACTAAAACAGGTGGGAACAAGGGTAGCAGGGTAAGTAATAATGTTACTACTGATACTACTGATTCATTTTCTGTTATGAGCTCTTTAACCAATGATCAGGTTGCTCAATTGCTTAGTCTCTTGAATGATAAACCTAAGGGTGACACTCAGAATAGTAACTTTGCTGGTATGTGTGCAAATTCTACTTGTCTAAATAGCTTTGTTACATCGAAACCTACTTGTGACTCCAAACCTATCTATTGTTTTTCAAACTTTATTAACAATGGGAAAAAGGTTGGGTGGATAATAGATTATGGAGCAAATCAGCATATGGTTATGACTGATGACTGTCTTATAAATCAGAAGGATGTAATTGAATTCAACATCAAAGTTAAGCATCCTAATGGCACTAGTGCTTTAGTAACCAAAATTGGTGATATAAAATTAAGTGACAAGGTCATTCTCTATGATGTATTTGTTGTTCCAAATTATTGTGTTAACTTAATCTCTGTTCATAAACTTGCTAGAGATTGTAAGCTTATTGTTTCTTTTGATGAACATAACTGTTACATACAGGATTCTCATCTAAAGAAAGTCTTGGTGACTGGTAATCAGTTTGATGGCCTTTACTTCTGTGGTAGCTCCTCTGTTTCGAATAAGGTGTGTAGTGCTAATTGTGATGTTAATCTCTGGCATGCTAGGTTAGGACATCCTGCTCAACCTGTTTTGCATGTTCTAAAGAATGCATTAAACATTAAAACTAGCTCTAAGTTAGCATCTTGTGAAACCTGTCATAGGGCTAAACAACATAGAGAACCATTTCCCTTAAATGAACACAAATCAAAATTATTAGGAGATCTTGTTCACCTAGACGTCTGGGGTCCCTATAGAATTCCAAGTAGGGATGGTTTTAGATATTTTCTTACTATCGTAGATGACTTCACTAGAGCCGTATGGGTATACCTCATGAAGTCAAAGGAGGAAGTTTTTTACCATATTAAAGGATTTTTCAATATGCTAAAAACTCAGTTTAGTAAATGTATTAAAATTACCAGGAGTGACAACGGAACAGAATTTATTAACAAACAAATGAACAATTTTTGTTATGAAAATGGTATCCTCCATCAGACTTCATGAGTCCATACCCCGCAACAAAATTGAGTCGTTGAAAGAAAACATAGACATCTATTAAATGTTGCTAGAACATTACTCTTTCAAGGAGGTTTTCCTCTCAAATTTTGGTCTGAATGTGTTCTTACTGCTGCTTATCTGATTAACAGGACCCCTTCATCTGTGTTAAATGGGAAGTCTCCGTATGATCTACTGTTTGGTTTTGCCCCTGTCTTAAGTCAACTTAGGGTAGTAGGGTGTCTTTGTTTTAGCACTGTGTTAAATAACTCTGATAAATTTGACATACATGCTGAAAAATGTGTCTTGATTGGATATCCAAATGAGAAAAAGGGTTATAAACTTTGGAGTCTTGATCAAAAGGTAATTTTTATTCTAGGGATGTTAGGTTCTATGAAACCGTTTTTCCTTTTAAAGAAAAGAAAATGTCCGTTGATCCTGATACCTTATCTGAAGTCAATACCCTAAACTTTTTTGACTTATCTGATTTAACCTACACCCAAAGCCCTAATGTTGACCAAACTCCCAATGATGAGAGTATTCAAACAAGCACCTCATCAGGACATGGGTCTGAGCAGTCGACTGATTCAAGTGGTACCATTGGGATGGCTGACAATCAGCAACCTAGTAGTGAAGAATCAGGACCAGACAGGGCTGAGCATGACACTGAATATGAGGACAACAACAATTCTGAGGGAGAAATTCAGGATCAACCAAGCATTAATCTTAGGAGGTCTTCTAGAAATATCAAATTTCCTTCTAAACTTGATGATTTTGTGGTAGATGGGAAAGTAAAATATGGTCTAGAAAAGGTCCTTAATTATGCTAACTTATCTCCTGAAGGGATGTGTTTTGCTGCCATTCTTAATAAAAGCTGTGAACCAAAAAATTCCTTCGAAGCTAAAACTGATAGCAACTGGGTTGATGCTATGAATTTAGAAATCGAAACTTTACATAAAAATGAAACATGGGAAATAGTGGACTTACCTCCTAATAGGAAAGCTATTGGATGTAAGTGGGTATATAAAATAAAGTACAAATCTAATGGTGAAATAGAAAGGTATAAAGCTAGACTTGTTGCTAAAGGTTTTAGCCAAAAAGAAGGCATTGACTTCTTTGACACTTTCTCACCAGTTGTAAAAATGGTCACTATTAGATGTGTGCTATCCTTAGCTGTCCACTTTGACTGGGAAATTTTTCAACTTGATATTAATAATGTTTTCCTTTATGGTGAGCTAAATGAAGAAGTTTTTATGTGCTTACCTGATGGCTATGATCAATCTAACGGGTCAAAAGTTTGTAGATTAAAAAAATCCCTTTATGGCCTAAAACAAGCACCTAGGATGTGGAACGAAAAACTCGTTTCCGTTCTACGTAATCTAGGTTTTGAACAAAGTAAGTGTGATCATTCCATGTTTACTATGACAAAAGATTCTAGTTTTATTATTCTCCTTGTCTATGTAGATGATATTATTATTACTGGTAGCTGCCCTAAGCATGTTAGTGAAATTAAGTTATTACTAAAATCCAAATTTTCTATAAAAGACTTGGGAAATTTACAATATTTTCTGGGTCTTGAAGTTATTCAAAATTATGCTGGCATTTGCTTAACCCAAAGAAAATATTGTCTTGACTTACTTGCTGAATTTGGTATGACTGGTTGTAAGCCAGTAAGTTACCCCATGGAACCCAATCATGTTTTAAACAATTTATGTGAAAAGGAAAACCAACCTTTAACCAATATAACTGTTTATCAAAAATTGGTTGGAAAACTAATTTATCTTTCTCACACTAGACCGGATATTGCATATCTGGTTCACTATCTCAGTCAATTTATGCATTCCCCCACTCAAGCTCACTTTAAAATTGCTATGAGGCTATTAAGGTATCTAAAGGGTGCCCCTGGGAAAGGAATTTTCTTTGCAAAAGGGGATTCTTTGAAAATGAGGGCCTTCTCTGACTCAGATTGGGCTAAATGTTTGGGAACCCGAAGGTCTATTACCGGGTTCTGTGTCTTTTTAGGAAATAACCTTGTTTCATGGAAAAGTAAAAAGCAGTCCACTGTTTCACGATCTTCTGCTGAAGCAGAATATCGTTCTATGTGTGCTGCAACATGCGAAGTTATGTGGATATCCAACTTATTGAAAGAATTAAAGGTTGATGTTAAACTACCCACTCAACTCTTTTGTGATAACACGGCTGCTATATCCATAGCAGCCAATCCCGTATTTCATGAACGAACAAAACACTTCGAAATAGATCTTTATTTTTTGAGAGAAAAAATACCTAAAGGTATTATTCAAACGGTGGGAATCAAAACAGAGGATCAAGCTGCCGATATCCTCACAAAAGGTCTATCTGCAGGTCCGCATGAAAAGGTATGTGCTCTTCTTAACATGTTTGATTGTTTCAAGCATTGAATTGAGATGGGGTGTTAAAATATATAATTCCTATATTTTTTGTTTCCAATTCAATCTCTCATATAATTTCCTTTTTTGTGTTTTTTTACCGTTTGTGAGGTTTCGGTTGGGCTTCTTCCTTTCTTGGGCTTCTGCTTCATGGGCTGCTGTTGGGCTCGTCCTTGGGATTCCTCGCCTATATCAGCCCTTGCCTCCCTGCTGGTTATTCATCACAAAAAACCAAAGTGCAAATTGATGCCCTCTAGAACATTTCAAAGGCTGTCACCTCTGTCCCTGTTCGAGTTCATCATTTGCTGCAGATCAAGATAGTTCTGTGCAGAATCTTCGGTTGAAGACCTGCTCTTATTGGCTGTTTAATCTTCGGTTGAAGACCTGCAGTTATTTATTATTTGTAATCGGTGGTTCCTTCGCCGAATTTGATATCGTTTGATTAAACTGCTGTACTCTCAGTTGATTATAAGATTTTCTTCTTTTCACACAACCATTTGTATAAACGGTTTGAGACCGGTCATTGTATACTGACTACATAGTGTTATACTAGATGCAGTGTTGTAACAATCGGAATTAATCGGCGCCTAGGCGCTTGTCGGGCGTTGACTGATTAGTTTTGAGCTAATCGGGCCATTAGTCGGTAGTCGGTCCAAGTCGGTCCTAGTCAGTGCAAGGCGGCCCAAATCGGCCCAAGTCGGCCAAATCGTTTCTAGTCGGCCTACTCTTTTTTAGTTTAAATCAGGCCCAAAGAAATGTTTTTAACCATTAAATACATGGCCCAAGTTGTTTTGTTCCAACCTGGCCAAGAAAAACATGTTTTTAACCCATTAAAACATATTCCATGAGTCCATGACTGATATGTTAATGTTTGAATGTTTAAATACTTAAATTGCTATTTTTAAAATTCATTGTTTAAATTTTGAACTATTTTTAAGTATTATATTGATATTAACGTGTGTATTGAATGTTTAAATACTTGATTTGCTATGTTTTAAACCTAGTTGTTTAAATTTTGAACTATTTTTAAGTATTATATTGATATTAATGTATGTGTATATATATAAATTTAAAAATTATATATAAAAAATCTGATCCGATTAATCCTGATTAATCCCGATTAATCCACCACCCGACTGGTGCCTAGCGATCTTTACAACACTGACTAGATGACATTATCAATTGATGACGATTTATCAGAGAATCAATCAGATTGGTGTATGAATAAAGTTAAAAAAAATGAAGATTATTTAGTATAGGGAATTATAGCAAAAAGCATACAAGTAAATTTGGAGAATTTTTTCTTAGTGTTTTATCAAAACCAATAAATGCAAGAAGATAAATATGTTGTCAATCTGTAAACTTTGTTTTTTGAACAACGAAGTCATTTTATTCCAACTCAAAATCAGTCAGACACTAGCAAGTAGCAACTTTTTTTTTTTTTGAATGGGTTAGGCGAGACTGCAGGTGACAGATCAAAACTTGTTTGGGTTAACATGAGTATGTTTGGAACTTTGATCAAAACCGTAACACCAGTAGTTAATTTAGAAGTAACATTAGTACAGGTTTATGAAATTTAGTTAAATTACAGAGATATATTTTAATTTGAATGCTCCTAAGAACTTTATGAAGATTTTGTTAAAAGTTATAAATGTTGTTTGATAAAGTAAATGTTTTTAAAGTATAACTATTGCCC
Source organism: Helianthus tuberosus (assembly GCA_030545235.1). Lineage (NCBI taxonomy): Eukaryota > Viridiplantae > Streptophyta > Magnoliopsida > Asterales > Asteraceae > Helianthus > Helianthus tuberosus. Next base: position 107,847,037 of record CM060401.1, on the reverse strand, counting down.
ATCTAATGTTTTTTGCGCCCATCTATGTTTGTGACCTTATAGGTTCTACGGTTCTATGACTATTTATTATCCAATGGAATAAAATATTAGAAATTCGGAATGAGTTGTGGTTCGAAATAGACATCATAACCGAATCTCATGTCAGTTGGGACACCCGCAGCAAAGCGCGGGCATTCCCACTATGTGTATATATATATATATATATATATATATATAGTGGGGATCCTACGGAAAGTGTGTTTTTCCTAGAAAGTCTAAGAAGCGATCTGGGCCATCCAATGGGTGTGTTTAATGGTTGAGATCATCTTGGTGGCATTTTGGTAATATGTGTTTCTTAAAAATAGGATTATTTAATTAATCAGGGGTAAATATGCCATTTAGCTTGTTTTAAATATGGAAATAATTGTCATTCCATAACCACCCCACATTTCTTGCGATTTTCTCTCTCTCTCTCTCTCCCTTTCTCTCTCTCTCTCTCTCTCTCTCTTCCATCTATCATTCATGAAGAAACAGATCAAGAAAACACATCGTATTAATCTGCTTGCTGTTAAAACACAGCGTCAAGAAATCCTCCAGCATGGATGGTAAAACACAGCGTATGAATCTGCTTGCTGTTAAAACACAACTGTATGAATCTGAATGCTAAAACACAACTGTATGAATCTGCTAGCTGTTAAAACACAACTGTATAAATCTGAATGCTAAAACACAACTGTATGAATCTGCTTGCTCTTAAAACACAACTGTATGAATCTGAATGCTAAAACACAACTGTATGAATCTGCTTGCTGTTAAAACACAACTGTATGAATCTGAATGCTAAAACACAATTGTATGAATCTGATTGCTGTTAAAACACAACTGTATGAATCTGAATGCTAAAACACAACTGTATGAATTTGAATGCTAAAACACAACTGTATGAATCTGCTTGCTGTTAAAACACAACGTCAAGAACATTCTGGTGGTTTCCAGACATAATTAAAACTCGATACAGACCTGATAATAGTAAACAGAAAAAGAAGTGTATTTGCCATATCCGCAATCAAGAATTATGTTTGAAGCCATAACTATCTCTCATGTAAAAAATGATTTACGAATAAAGTTGATCAAGATTGTGAAAGGAACGAATGAGAATTTGATTGATATTTACGTCTGGTAGTAATTCGCAAATCATGGAGAATCAGTTATCATAAAATCGTGCATAGTTAGTTAATGAGATATAAATTCCAAAATTAAAATAAAATGTCAAATTACACAATTGCCCTTTTAGTTAAAATCCTTCAATGCCACATGTCACGTTCTGATTGCTTCCTAGACTTTCTAGGAAAATAAGGCTTTCTACGCAACTCCTACTATATATATATATATATATATATATATATGAAATTCCGAATGAGTTGTGGTTCGAAATAGGCATCATAACTGAATCTGATGTCAGTTGGGACACCCGCCGCAACGCGCGGGCATTCCCACTATGTGTGTGTGTGTGTGTATATATATATGTATGTATATGGTTCAGCTACAAAGTCTAAATTTTCTAAAATGTGTATAAATTCATAAAACATCATAATTTCAGCCCTAAAACCCACAAATAACATAGTGAAGATTACTAAAACACCATATTCACACTTTAATAGTCTATGAAAACTTCAAACACACCATTATAGAACTATTAATATAAAACACAACATGTTAATTAACATAAAAACACCATAATGTTTGTCATTCCATAATCTGAGCTTTATCATCCAAAACACAAAACAAAACCCACATAGATGATGTTTTAGTAATTTTTATTATGTTAGTTATGAGTTTTTTATGTGTTTTATAACTTTTTAAACTTTTTTAGAAAATTTGGACTTATAGCCAACTCTTAGCCTATATAGGGTGGAGTTTTTCTACAAATTGTGTTTTTTTCATCTAAAAAGTGTAAGAAGTGATTGTAACCATTAGATTAGGGTAACTATTAGATGAGATTAAATGAGTGGTAAAATTGTAACATTTGATCTAATTAAAGTGATTGATTTCTTTGATTAAGGGTATAAAAGTAAATTTAGTGTGCCTTAAATTTAGGAACTCGCATGCAACTTTCCCCAGTCTTTTTTAAACGTCAATAACTTTTTATACTTAATTTGTATATAAAAAATGTTACACCATAATAACGAGTGTTTTTTATCTTTAATATATTGCTACATATATAAAAAAAATTATGTTTCAACTAGTTGATCTATTTTACCAATAATTGTGTGTTTTATATGACAACGTGTTTTACAGTTTGGATTGTGTACTTTAAGGAATGGTATGTTTTTATAGTGATGATTTGTGAGTTTTAGTAGGGTGTTTAGGTGAGTATATGTCTTTTAAAGTATTGATGATCTACTTAAAAGAATTTAATGTTTTATAGTTTGAATGGTGTGTTTTACCAAATATGATAAAACACCAAATCTGAAAATGGCATCACGTTTATACTAGCTCCTAGGTCGGTTAAAGCACTCCTTAACTCAAAGCTCTCAATCTCACAACGAATGGTGAAACTTCCCGAATCTGACATCTTTGTGGGAATTTTGTTCGAGATCACTGTAGAACATTCATCGTTCAATGTAACAACTGAAAGATCCTCAATTTTTTTCTTATTGAGAAGGAGTCCCTTGATAAACTAGGAAAATTTAGGCATTTTAGCCAAAGCCTCAATGAAGGGAATGTCTAAAAAAGGCTTTTTGATCATCTCCAAATGTAACGCTTCGCATTTTGTACTTTCCTTATTCAAAAAATGTATCTGTATTTTTCTATTTTTGTGAATTTGTAATAATATTATACTCTTTACTCACTTCCATACTTGTAATCCGAGACTTCGATCATAATGGAAATTCACTTTTATACTTAGGTTGTGTTTATTTTTGAAGAGGTAAAAGGTCTGCAGTCTGCGGACCACATCTGCAAGCATCTGCAGCAGAAGAGGTGGACCAAAGGTCTGCAGTCTGCAAGAAGAAGACTGTTTGTTTGTTAATGTCTGCAGCGTAACCTAACCATAACCAACCACAACCCACCATAACCATCACCCACCAAAACCACCGTGACCACAATCCACCAATACCCACCATAACCACCGTGAACCACCACAACCCACCGTAAGCATAACCAACCACAACCCACCGTAACCATAACCAATCACAACCCACCACAACCATCACCCACCAAAACCACCGTGAACCACTACAACCCACCATAACCATAAACAATCACAACCCACCATAACCAACCACAGCCCACTTTAATTGTAGAGAGAGAAACAGAAGGGAGAGAGAAAGAGAGTGTTGTAGAGAGAGAGTGAGGGGACGACGGAGAGAGTGCACGACAGTGGGGACTGACGGAGGTGACTGGTGGTGACTTGCGGCTGTGCAAGGGATGTGAGGGGTGGTGGTGGTGCGGCTAGTGGTGGTGCGGCTGGCGGCTGTGCAAGTGATGCGAGGGGTGGTGGTGGTGCGGCTGTGCAAGGGATGCGACTGGTGGTGAGAAAGGTGGTGGTGGTGCGAATGGTGGCGGCTAGGAGATGGTGGCGGAGGTGTGAGATGGTGGCGGAGGTGCGGCTGGTGGCGGCAGGGAGGAAGGTGGTTTGGGGGCTAGGTTTTGAGAATGAAGATGAATGATAAAGAATTTGCAGATGGGTTTTGAGAAGAGGTTTGAAGTGCCTAGTCCATGTCTTCTCCAAGAAGAGGACGCTCATACATTTCTTAGTAAAATGTCTTCCAAAAAACAAACGCACTGCAGACCTCTATGTCTGCCCTTGGTCTTCTTGGCGCAGACAGAAGTGGTCAGGAAGAGCTTCTTTAAAAAAACAAACACACCCTTACACTTGTTATACTTATACTTATACACAATCAAACTTTGGATACACATTTACATGCAAACCGAGATTTATTATACACTTGACTTACCAAATATTCAAGCATGATACTTACACGACACTTACAAACACGTTTCATAACCTAAAACAAGCCAAACATGAACTTTGGGCATAAAATAAAGAACAAATGGAAGTTTAAGGGCCAAAGTATAATAAACCAAACTTTTGACGAAATTCTAACCCGCTGTGTCACGTGACAGGATAAGGTTCGTAGCTCGCGTGATGCGGAGCCCCTTAATCCACAGCGAGTTGTCTCCCCTTCACGGGTTGGTCACATTTTCCTACATTTCTCCTTCCTCAATCACCTTATAACTCCATTAATACCCAAACCCTACTTCACCATTATAAAATCAAGTCTCCATCACCTCATTTGCACTTTTCCAACTCTCAAACACTCACACAACACTCTCTAATCAGCTAAAATTGCAAGTGAAGGCAGAATTCTTCTAAGTTCAAAAGTGAGCTTCCATCTCACTTTTCTTCATGTTTCTTCATCTTTTCTTCTATTTGACAGCTTGGATCACCTCTAGGTTAGTGTCCACAAGTTTACCATGGTAAACTAAGGTGGAACATCACCATTTTGAGGTCCAACTTTCTATTTTGGAGAAGAACGTTACTTAAACTTAACTTTCTTGTAAGAATCTTGCACCTATCTTACCCCTAACCAAACATATGATTATGGGGCTTGAATAAGGTTGATTCTCATGAGTTTAGTGGTTCAGGAACCTCCTAAACTTTCTATTTTGATAAGGTTCCAAGCAACCTTGAAGTGTGTGACCATCCAAGCTCACCATTGTTCATATGGCAAGTCTTGCATATGTCTAAATGTGTGAACCATGGAAGCTTGGGTTTTCCAAACTTGTTCCACTACCTCACTTGCTTATTTGTTTGTGTTCATCTAAGTATCTTCCAAGACTCAAAGTAACATAACCCCGCCACACCTCCAACATTTGCCATGTTGGGTATGGAACACCTGGGTTAATCTTACTTGGCTACTTGAGGAACTAGTTAGTTAAATTTCCATTTTTATTCATGACCATCCAGGTCATCAATAAGTTGATGATCTTGTGCTTTGGTGAATCATACAATGAGGTTTAATGGATGGAAATCATCCTACCTCCATGCTTAACTTACATGCTGATACATGATAATACTTGATGGACTAAATTATAATATATCCTACGTAATATATAATATATTTAACCGAATTCTTGATACTAACCGGATTATGGTTAGATGTCATGAACTTAGGTTATATTATCTTCGTTTCTAGACTCTCCGTTTATGATTCTAATGGGCAAGTTAGGACCCATGAAAACACATGTAAACATAGTGTCCAAACAAGTATCTAGAACAATATGTATTTTCGTTAGACATATACATTTCGTATTAATTCCGAATCTAAACTATCTACAAACTCCAAATACTCATACACCTTCGTTTCCCCAATGTAGGGTAACTTCGGTGTTTTCGACTCTCAAAATGCATCAACTCACGTACGCGGGATATTACGCAAACCATGAGTATACTCGATCCCATTTTCCGTTTTATACACTTTGGGTGCAACATGTACATGTAACACCTTGAAAACGGGTTGATAATCAAACCACGTTAATATTAATGAACGGGTGAAATACCGTTAGTGGTAAAATTTAACCCGGTGAATATTAGGATTTAAATAAATAATTTTAATATTAATTAAAAGGAGGATAAATGCTTTGAGAAAACAAAGTTTATAAGAGGCCCGAGTTAACGGGACTTAAAATAAAACGTGTTATAACTCATGTAACCCACTAAATTAACTAGGAATAATTAACCTAGTTAGTAATGAGTAATTAAGTGAAAAAAAAAAGTAAAATAAGAACTAGTGAACCTTTTATAAAAGGTTGGAACAAAAGAGACCAAAGTTGTAACAAAAGAAACTTGTGTTTTATAAACTAAAAATTTACACACAACACACACATGGTGTGTGTGTGGATCGTACATCAGTAGACAAAAAGGGGTAAACCCTAGTTCGTCAAATAGCTTCAAAATTGAAAGGAAATTGGAGCTCAAATTCATGAATAAACGCGTATAAACGATCACCAAGTCAAGGGGATCGTAAGGTATGTCGAAATTTTGACATTGATAAAGTTGTGAAAATTGATTAACTTTACAAGATGCGATTTATGTATGAATCATAGAGGCTATGGCCGAATTAGTGAAGTAGGATTGCTTAGGAACAAACCCTAAGTAGAGATTTAAAGTAAAAATTTGCTATGACTAGGTGTTTGGATGGATTACCACACCTATCTAAGTGGGTTTTATAATATGATGAGGTTAGTGTCTAACTTGTGATTAGAGTCATCACATAAACAATTTACAAGTTTGAGTACTTGTTCATACATGATTCGAAATGGGTTTTTGAATGTTATGATGAAATTGGTGATTTTATTCATGTATATGAATGTTTGAAATCATGATATCTACTAACTGATATGTAGGACTTGATAATATTAGGTGTTCGGATGAATGCTAGTGATATGATGAAACGGGTTTCACTTATAGATGAGAACCCTTAGTTCTTGCGAAATGAATCAATAAATTAGCCTTGATAATCGCTTGAACTAGTTAAAGTATTGGAAATGTAATGAACTTGGTTAGAATTTTAGTTAAAACAGTGGCCTAAAGATAATGCCTATCGGGTAATTAATGGAATGCCTAAACTAGTTGTTGAACTTGATTGTGCAATTCATATGCTAATGGGAAGTTGACTTTTAAAAAGTCAAACTGGTCTATAATACGATGAATGATAATTTTGATGTAAGATGCGTAAGGTGGAATAATCGTATTAAACTATGATTAATATAACCACCTTATGAATGATGAATGATAGTTTGACGCTTAACAAGCTAGGTGGAAGCTTGGAAGGAAGCAGGTCAAACAAATCAAGCATGGAAGAAAAGCATAGTTTGGATGCAAGTAAGTAAAGCTTACACCTTTTGTAGGATACGTATTTATTTTATAAGTCATAAATACGATAAAGGTAATATCCGAAATATGGGTTCCAGCGTGAAATGATACGGGTCAGAACAAATAAAAATGATAAAAATCATGGTTAATGGTAAAAGGGGCGAGACGGTAATTTAGTGATGGAATGACTAACAGTTAATAAGTTTTCTTTAAGGTTACCTTATTGCGTAACTAGTAATGGGAAAAAGGGGTAAAATGGTAGTTTTAGTCACGTGTTGACTAATGTAAGTTGAGGTTAAAAGGATACCCATGGCGTAAGCCATAACGGGTTGAATACGTAAGAAAAAGGATCTTGTGGTAAAATCCGTAATGGATCGGATGTGTGAATTCGTAACTAAATACCATGTTTTTATAAATATAAATGTTTGGTCATTTAGGCTAAACGGGTCAAATGGTGGGGATAACACCATTTGACAATATCGACTAACGTTTGGTTGTCAAGTCATATGTTCACAGGAGTGAATAGCCATTGGATAATTGTGTCGCTATAAAGTAGCGGCTAATAAAAGCAAGGTATAAAATGGGTATATATGTTGACTCGAGCCGGGTACGCATAAATAAGGTTATAGTTAAACGTGCAATTTTGGTCAAATAATTAGTGAAAGTCCTTCGTCGTAAAATGAGGGACTAAAGTTGACCAAAACGCCCTTGATGGATAAATCGGGCAAACGACCCTTAAGGGCTGTTTAGAAACATGCATTATGATAATGAAAGCCTTAGTTAGGCATAAGCCTTCTCGGGCCAAATGCCTAAAATGAGTCTTTTTCCGTAAAATGACCAACCGAAGAGTAATATTCGGGATAATTGGTTTATTATATCAAATCCACCACAAAAATAGTTGTGGTGGAATGTAAGTAGATATTTTAAATGTGGAATTGTGAATTGTGAAAATAAAAGAGCGAGATTTAGACTTAATTGTTTAAATCCCCTAAATGGGTCAAAATGGATTATGCGCATAGCTTGGGCACTAGTTGCATAATTCACAAAAGCTATGTTCACGAGCTAAAGATTTTAAGATAACAAATAGCCCAAGGTTTTATAATGGTTTAGACTCAAGTTAATTAAGAAATCATGAAACGGGTCAAAAAAATCTTATAATTGAATTTCAAGCCGAGAGCTTGAAATCTAGAATTTTGTGAATTCTAAAGTCGGGTTTTAACTCCATACGATGGAGAATTAAATTACGATCACGTAGGAAGAAACGGATCGTAAAACGGATATGTAAATTGGAAGTTATGCATGTTTTTGTACATGTTAAGTTTGAGAAATATAGGGCTGGGTATCTGCAGCTCTAAAGAAAGAAACTCACTGTCGAAATAAGGCTGTTGCGTCACGCGACAAGAAGAAACGAAGACCGTCGCGCAGCGCGACGCCTCTCGCGCCCCGCTAAAGACCTATTGTCTGGCAAAAAAAATTGTTTCTTGTTCGTTTTGTTATACGAACTTGATTTAAACACATTATAAGCTCTTATGACTAACCATTTGATTGTTTATGAAATGTAGGAATATCTTGGGATGCCGGATGACGATCAAGCTCAACGAAGAACCGAACACAATCAATATACAATGTTCCGCACTACGTTTTGTCGTCATTTTTAAATGAAGAACTCATTTACTTTATGTTGTATTGTTTCAAATCTGAAAATGTTTTACTATACCCGTATTTTCAAATGAATGTGTAAACGTAATTACACAATTATGGTCGAAACCATACGAAAAACTGTTGAATATAAGTAAGGGTCTTACAGTACATTTATACAAATCACGAATCACACTTAAACATGTTTATGAACACACTCTATCCGTTAATAACATGATAATTGTATTATTCTTGTTATCGCATGCTTTGTTTGTCACACCCGCTAAAATCAGAGTTGGCGTGATCTGACCGGTATCATCATTACACAGCGGAAGCTTTTAAGTTTTAATGCTAAGACTCCTAGAAGTGAATGTCCGCTAAATACTCGAATCCCCAAGATTCTCTTATTCCAACATGCCATAATTTGAAAATGTAACCTAAGAAAGAAACACGCGAAAAATCAACATAAAGTTGGTGAGTTCATAGTTAGTTTGAAAAAGATTTGAAATAAATCTTTTTGATAACCGGTTTAAAATATTGTTGAGAAAATGAAATAAAAATCATTTTCTTCGGCATGTTATATGAAAGCATTGTATTTTTCAAACTTTGTATGTGTAAAGCGTTATGTTTGTAAAACTTTGTATTTGTAAAGTTTTGTGTTTGTAAAACTTGTGTAACCGTCAATGTCCGCGTATGACAATGACAACATGCTCGCATGAGCCTATGAGTTGTATGTAGGACAAACCAGTCCTTAAGATGAAGGCCTTAAAGTTACATGCAGGATCTGTGGGTTGTATGCAGGACACATTGTCCCTTTGTTCGTAAGCAGGACAAACCAGTCCCCTTATTTGTATGCAGGACACCTCGTCCCGTTGTAACTAGAACCAACCCTGTCACTAGTCCATAGCTCATGTATGTTTCGTAAACCGCTTATGTTTTTGTAAAAACCGGTATGTTTTGCATAAATCTTTGGTAAACCATTTGAGTTTATTGAAATTCACAAACCATTTGTGTTAGTTAAAACTTATTTGTAGCATGGTTTAGAAATATGTAATTTTTGTTCATCGAAAATCTTGTATGCTTTTGCAAAACTTGCATGTCTTTCCACCTCGAAAACATTTATAAAAATGTAAAACCGTAAAAATGTGGGGGTTATGAACTCACTTCGATATACTTGTGCAAAGCTAGCTAAATATGATTCCATAATGTCATTTCCAAAACGTGACACGCTAGCATGCAATCTATGAAATTCCTTTCATGGAATAACTTATAAGTTTCTACTAGAATGGTGTAGCTAAACTACATGTCACCGAGCTCTACCGAATTGTTGACCGAACGATTCGATGGTAAGTTGTTAACTTAATGGAAACGAATAAGATATACTTGATAAGTTCCAATTAATGTCGGTGATAATTACTAAGTCTGGAAAACCCTTAGTTTCCGAGAGGTTTAGCGTATATATATTTATATAACAATATAAAATATATTTGTGGCATCGTACTAGTCGTCCCGAATGGTCGTGTGTACACGTAACGAATATTTATATGAAAGTATTACATTGTAAACTCGTATAATGTAAATGTAAATTTATATATGTATATATATGTAACCTTCGTGTAGTTGAAATAGAAATCTCGCGTCTCGTGGATGATTGTCAATATATAAATATATGTGCTGTTTAGGTGTTTGAAATAAATATTAAAAGTTATATTTATTTTATAGAGTTTTTGAGATGTGGACTTTTAAAATAAATATATATAATAATTATATTTATTTTATATAATTGTCGATTACTATACGTTTGAAATAAATATAAATAATTATATTTATTTTATAAAAGACTGTCAAGTTTTTGAGATTGAAATAAATATAAATAATTACATTCATTTTATAAAAGAATTCCCGAGTTGTTGATGTTTGAAATAAATATAAATAATTATATTCATTTTATAAAGAAATTTCCGAGTTTTCGATGTTTGAAATAAATATAAATAATTATATTTATTTTATAAAAGAATTCCGCGTTATCGACGTTCGAAGCGAATATAAAAAATTATATTTATTTGTTTATATAAAAAAATAAACGATAAGTTTTAAAAGATGAATCAAAAGTAGGGCTGGACCTAAGTAGATGATTGCGGGTTTAAGTGAACCTACTGCATGTCGCTTTTTTAATAGACATTATGTAGATAAAACTGGAGTGAAACCATGAGCAACAAGTAAAGTGAATCCATAAAATATAAACCAAAGCAGTATAGTGGAAAAGGCTTGGGTTTTCATCCCAAAGGTCTTGGGTTTGGCCAAATGGATGCGTGTTTTTTAAATGAATGTACTAAGTAGAGTTGCAGAAACCAGGTATTTTTAATAACCGGTTCTGGTTATGGAATCGGTTTCGGTTTCGGTTTCTCGTTGTAAGGGTTGGCTTGTTATTTGACCGAAAAACCATACTTTATTTGCCCAGTTTCAGGTAGGGTTTGGTTCTGGTTTTTAAGAAACCGGGTACTAAACTACCATATTTTCGTGTTTTTTATACTTTATTTTCGATTTTTTTAGTTCTATATTTTAGTATTTTTTAATACTCTATTACGTTTTTATTACCCTATCTTCTAACATGTTTAATTTATTTCCAAACTATAAATTAGCAACATTTTGTTGTTTTATGTTGTTGTAACATATGCATTCATAGTTTTTTTTTAATTGTATTTTTCACTTATAACCCAAAGGTTTTTATCTTTTGCATTTTAACCCCTTTGACTTTTTTATTTTTTTACCCAAAGCTTTTCATCTTTTCAAATTTAATCCCAACACTTTTTTATTTTCAACTTCCCCCCTATAACAACCCTCCTAATTATTTTTCGGACACCCTAATATATTTTAAAATACCCCTATATGTCCTAAAATACACCCCATACGTGAAAACCAAGCTCAAAATACGTTATGCCATTAAAAATAAATAAAAAACAAGAAAATTTAAGTTTAGGCGGGCCGCGTAAGCCATCCCTTAAGCTTTACGCGGGCCGCGACAAGGTGAAAGCTGGCGAAACCCTGGGCCGCCACGTGGCCCAACACCCGTCAACCCTACACAATGACCCGGACAAGCTAAACCCTACCCGACCTACTACGCGGGCCGCGTAGGCCTTAGCCTACTTTTACGTGGGCCGCAAGAGAACCAGAATCAGGCCCTATATAAGGAGGCCTCGGGCTTCAATAGCAAATCGTTCATTTTCTTTTCTCAATCTTGAAAATTTGATAGTAGGCATAATATACGAGTATTATATCCCCCTAATTAGCGAGGTTCTGCTCCGTTGTAAGTATTATAACCCCAATTTCGAATTAGATACGCTGTCTGATTGATTTAGGGTTCCGTAACAACTGTCGTGGTTCTGCCCGAAGTAGTTGTTGGTTCTGCCCGAAGTAGTTGTTGGAATACCGTCTCGGGGAGGGTATCGTTAATATAATTAAAGGGTTATTATACTAACATATGTACATTTGTGTAAATTATAGATAATCACCAGGAAACCCTTTCGGAAAACCTAAGATAGCAATGTGAGTTTATCCTCTTTTTGTAAATCTTTTTGTAAACTGTTTTACAAAACCTTAAATAATTTCCATGCGATTAGTAGTGATTGAGTCTTTGTAATCTTCAATTACTGCCGGTATGTTGGGGTTTTGTATACAAAATAAGTCAGGATGATAGTAAAACGTTACCATTGGACAAAGAGTTAGCCAATGAGTAATATGACCCACCAGTCAGGGATTGACAATACTGAATGAGTAAATTGTGTAGATATAAACAATGTGATCGCTCTCAATACTGTGTTAATTGATAAAACTCTTCTTGATTAAATTGTGATTCACTCACCAGTATTTCCCACTAACAAAATGTTTTAAACATGCTTCAGGTAACAAAATGTGAAAGCCAACTAGAAGCTAGCTGGACAACACTGAATGTAACAACTCTCATCAAAAGTCATATTTATTATTTTAATTGTCCAATAGGAAACCCTAATTGAGACACCCAAGTGATTCTGCACAAACCCTAAAATTTTCAGAACACTCGGAATCAGGATCAGGGCCCCTAAAACTCAGGGGGGGTAAACCCTAGTTACGATTATCTTAAAATCGTGTTGTCAAAAACGAATTTTGAGAAATTGTCAACTCAGCTAGGCTAGTCCCAAACGTGGCAACCCTATAGGCTTTAGGTGTCCCTTACGGACCGTAAGGGATGAGTCTTACGGTCCGTAAGCCAGGTCAAAAATTCACTATAAATAGCAGGCATTGGCAATCGCATTTTGGCACTTGAACGACGAAGAAATTCGTTTCGTAGACTGAGATAAGCTCTGTTTACCACAATTAACACACACGGATCACTAATCGACGCCGCAATCAGGGTAATAACTCGATCGCTATTACGATTCATTGTCCGATCGATCAATATATCCAATGGATGTTTAAGTGCTGCCCACATTAGGGTTATGCTTTGTCATTCGTCGTTAATTCGATGGATGTTTAAGTATCGCACTTTGTCATTCGTTGTGAGGGTTTGATCTCGTGAGTTATCGTAAATGATGTATTAAGTTACTAACCGAATTGTGTGCATGTTATTAATTTAGGTTAAAAGGCTAATCAGTAGGCTAGGATCTGCTCAAATTAAATCTGCAAAGTGAGTCATTCTATTTTTATCAAATTACTTTCAAAATCATGTTTATTTTCAAAGGTTATAATTACAGTGATTAAGTTTATGTAATCACCAAGTTACAGCCGGTATGTGGGGTTTTGTATACATTACTTGATAACCGTCACTATTGGACAACGAGTTAGCCAATGAGTGATATGACCATAGTCACAGACACCATCGGGCGAAGAGGCTACCGATGGATGTTCGAGTGACAAGTACTGTGGGTAGTTGGTTTGATATCTGAAACATTGTAATCTCTCTTAATACTGTTAATTCTAACAAACGAGTCGTTTTCATAAATAGAATGATTCACTCAGTATTTCCCGCTGACAAAACCTTTTTCAAACATGTTTCAGGTGATCTGTTGTGATCCAGGAAAAGTGCTGAGAAGCACTACAAGCTTAAGGAAGTGGCTCAGTATAAAATAAAGAAACATGTTTTGTAAAATAAAAGATTTCTCCGTGAAATCTCAAGATTGTAAATTACCAGGTTTTATCCCGAGTTGTGAAATAAAATAATCAGGAAATATTTCAATTTTTAAAAGATCCTGAAGAAACTTCCGCTGTTAATTAAATACCACGGGATTTCTGTCCCGCGGCTCCTGAAACGGGTCAAACCGGGTCGGGGGCCGTGACAGAAAAAGGTGGTATCAGAGCCACTGATTTAAGCCAATTAAGTATTTAGAAAATACTTAATTTTTATTAATTACTATTTTGTGATTATGTGTTTTATTATCTGACTAATTGTGTACAGTATGGGCAGATCTCTATATGCTAGCCACTGTAACAATAAATACAAATCTTTAAAATAATCTGACTCAAAATTTTAGCACCCGGATTACCTACAGTTTAGAAACCTTACACAGTAAATAAATAAGTAAACCTTAGTGTGTTTTAATTTTCAGTTGTTTTGGTAATTACCCAGTATGAAATAATATTTAAAGATTTTTCTATAAAATTTTGTTATGATTTCTTTTATTTTTGGTATTTTGTATAACAGCATGAGTGACTTGTCTGACGCCCTTCAGAATTTAAATCTCTATATACCAGACATAGAAGAACCTATAGAATTCAACGCTTCACCTCTCGAGAAAACCAAACCTAAGAAAATGAAAATTGGGGAAAGCTCTAGGCAAATTGAGGGATTACCATCTCAGGAAGAGCTAGATTTTATATTGGCAAGCTATAATACTATTAAGCCTGTTAATGAAAATGTTTTTATTCATCCTATTGAAACCCAACTTCCAATGAACTTAGACCCAGCTATTCCAAACCCTTCAATCCACTCACAAATAGACGAACGGTTGACTAATGAAATACAGTTACAAAACAATCCCTATAAGCTTTTTCCTCAGTTCAATCCATAACCTTTACCAAATCCACCAATGAGTAACGAGAATATGGCTGAACCCCACCACTTTGGCGAAGAACTAATGGATGGTGGGAATAGGATCCAAGAGATTGGGGGACAGATCTCCTGGAAATACGATGAGAGGGAACGCCGTTACTAGAATATCATCTAACAAAGGATAGGGGATTTATGGAACTGTGGTTGTGTAATAAGTAATAGTAAAAAAATCAGTCTGTAAAATAACTACAAATAAAACTTTGTAAAATAATAGTGTGTATTGATGCATACTATTAAATATAAATGGAAATCGAGAAATCGATAGTTTTGGCTATAGTGGTGTTATGAACTCTGTATAATTGTGTTAGGTAATTGTTATTTATTTAATACTAATAAATTATATATATTAATTATCAGATGGAAAACGCTAATAATGAACCAGTTAATGAGGTTAATCAATCTGAACCACAACCGGGGGATCAATATATGACTAGACAAGATATAGAAAATATCGTTGCTCAGGGAATAGCTAATGCTATTCCAGCAATAGTTGCTGCTGTTCAAAAACCTGCCGAACCTCAACAAATCATTCCAAGCAAACGTATTTCTGAAGATAACTTCAGTAATAGTGTAAACGGAGGCAATGATCATGTTAATCATGATAATGAACCACGGCAAGCTCCGCTCCCTAAGAAAATGAAAGCCGCAACACCTGGTTGCACTTTCAAAGAATTTCTTGCTTGTAAACCCACTGAGTTTGCAGGAAATGAAGGAGCGACTGCGGCACTGCGTTGGTTAGAGAAAACCGAGGCAGTAATTGCCATAAGTAAATGTGCTCAGGATGATCAGGTCATGTACGCGTCAAACCTTTTCAAAGAAGGGGCGCTAGAATGGTGGAACACGGTGCTACAGGCTAAAGAAAGAAATAGGGCTTATGCCATGAAATGGGAAGAATTTAAGAGTCTTGTAGAAAGAAAATTCTGTCCCGAATATGAAAAAGATCAAATGACAAATAAATTCCTAAACCATCGGATGGTTAATGTGGACTGTCGAGGATATACTTCGACATTCTTCGAATATGCTAGAGTGGTACCAACGCTGGCTTCGCCAGAGCCGGTACTCATTTCTCGCTATGTTTGGGGATTAATTAGCGAAATCCGTAACATTGTTAAGGCTGCGAGACCTCGCACGATTGACGATGATGTGGAATTAGCCAACACCTTAACTGACGAACTGGTATGCACGCAAGATGAAAACAGGAAGAAGGAACTGGCTCAGAAAATTACCCAAGGATTTCGTACGGGTAATAATAACAGCTTCAAGAGAAGAGGATCAGGGCAATCTTCAAATCTGCCGTTTTGCAGGAATTGCAGAAAGAAACATTTTGGAAGATGTAGTGTAACCTGCAATTTTTGTAAAATGGTAGGACATCGTGAAGAAAACTGCAGAAAGAAAACAAGAGTCTGCTATAATTGTGGAGAAGCAGGACATTTCAAAACAGAATGTCCTAAATTGATCAAACCAGCAGATAACAAAGCCAAGACAGCTGGCGGAGCTAACAAGAAGAATGTTCGAGCCTTTCAGTTAACAACTCAGGAGGCCGAGTTAATTCTAGATGTGATAGCTGGTACGTTCTTAGTTCACAACAATTACGCAAAAGTATTATTTGACTCTGGTGCAAACCAAAGTTTTATCAATACTTCATTCTGCCAAGCTCTTAATATACCCTTAACCAACATTAGGCAGATTTTTACAGTCGAAACGGTTGATGGGAATTCAGTTAAAATAGATAAGGTTTTGCAAAATATAGAAATAGGACTTTTAGGTCATAAATTTTCTGCAAACCTATTTCCTATGAAATTAGCCGAATTTGATGTTGTGTTAGGAATGGATTGGTTAGTAGCCAACCATGCTCGAATTCTTTGTGATAAGAATTCCATAGAAATTCAAGCACCTACTGGAGAAGTAATTATGATTACAGGAGATAAACCACGTAAACCCATGAAGTTCATATCAGTAATGAAAGTTGCTAGTTATGAACGAAAGCAAGGAATAGTATATATGATTTCGGTAATCATTAGCACTAAGGGTAAAGATCTTAAGGAAATTCCTGTAGTCTCAGAATACCCAGATGTATTCCCAGAAGAGTTACCAGGATTACCACCAGATAGGGAAGTAGAATTTAGGATTCATCTAATTCCAGGAATTACACCGATAGCCAAGGCACCCTATCGGTTAGCACCTACAGAAATGTTAGAACTGAAAAAGCAATTAGATGAATTACTAAGTAAAGGTTTCATACAACCTAGTTCATCCCCTTGGGGAGCACCAGTGTTGTTTGTTAAGAAAAAGGATGGTTCGATGAGAATGTGTATTGATTATAGAGAATTGAATAAGGTTACAATTACGAATCGATACCCATTACCTAGGATTGATGATCTTTTCGATCAACTTCAAGGAGCTAGATATTTTCTTAGATCGACTTACGTTCTGGATATCATCAATTAAAGGTACAAGAAGAAGACATACCTAAGACTGCTTTTAGAACTAGGTATGGTCATTACGAGTTTACAGTCATGCCCTTTGGATTAACGAATGCACCTGCAGCATTCATGGACATGATGAATAGAATCTGTAAACCGTATCTGGATAAATTTGTGATTGTTTTTATAGACGATATACTTATTTATTCCAAAAGTCAGGACGAACATTGTCAGCACTTGCATGCACTCTTAACTTTGTTAAGAAAAGAAAAGCTTTATGCCAAATTCTCGAAATGTGAATTTTGGTTGCAAAAAGTGCAATTTTTAGGACACATGGTGAATCACGAAGGTATTCATGTAGATCCTGCTAAGATAGAGGCGATTACCAATTGGAAGGTTCCACAAACTGCAATGGAAATTAGAAGTTTTATAGGTTTAGCTGGCTACTATAGACGGTTTATTAAGGATTTTTCCAAGATAGCTGTACCATTAACTAAGCTAACCTGTAAAGCAGTTAAGTTTGATTGGGGACCGAAACAAGAAGAAGCTTTTAGAATCTTGAAACAGAAATTAACCAATGCTCCAATCTTAGCTTTACCAGAAGGAACTGAAGATTTTGAAGTATATTGTGATGCTTCAAAACTAGGATTTGGATGTGTATTGATGCAACGCAAAAAGGTAATTGCGTATGCTTCAAGACAATTGAAAAGGCACGAAGAAAACTATACGACTCATGACTTAGAATTAGGAGCCGTAATTTTTGCCCTTAAGATTTGGAGACATTATCTGTACGGAAGTAAATTTACTATCTATACAGATCATAAGAGTTTAAGATATATATTTGGGCAAAAAGAGTTAAACATGAGGCAAAGGAGATGGATGGAAATCTTAAGTGATTACGACTGTGATATTCAGTATCACGAAGGAAAGGCAAATGTAGTTGCAGATGCCTTAAGTCGTAAGTATCATGAAAAAACACGACGAGTTCGTGCTCTTAGGTTAAATCTACAATTAGATTTAATGGAATAATTGAAAAATGTTCAAACTACAGCAATCAAGGATGATGCTGAAGGAATGAAGGGACGAATAAAAGAATCAGAGCAAGGAGCTGATGGAATTTGGAGATTCCATAAGAAAAGGATTTGGGTACCAAAGCAGGGAGAATTAAGAAATAAGATCTTAGAGGAAGCTCATAAATCTAGGTATACCATACACCCTGGAAATAATAAGATGTACCAAGATTTAAGAAAGAATTTCTGGTGGATAGGCATGAAGAAGGATATAGCTCGATATGTTTCTAAGTGTCTTACTTGTTCACAAGTTAAGGCAGAACACCAGAAACCTTCAGGTCTACTACAACAGTTAGAAATGCCTGTATGGAAATGGGAACTCATAACAATGGATTTTGTTACTAAGTTACCCAAAACCAGAAAAGGTAATGATGCGATTTGGGTAATTGTGGATCGATTAATCAAATCTGCTCACTTTCTACCTATGAAAGAAACCTTTAGCATGGAAAGATTGGCAAAGTTGTATGTAGATGAAGTCGTATCTTTACATGGAGTTCCACTCTCCATTGTATCAGATAGGGATAGTCGTTACACTTCTCATTTCTGGAAAAGTTTCCAAGAAGCAATGGGAACTCGACTAAACCTAAGCACGGCATATCATCCACAAACAGACGGGCAAAGTGAACGGACAATCCAAACTCTAGAAGACATGCTCCGAGCATGTGTGATAGATTTTGGTGGAAATTGGGATGACCATTTACCATTAATTGAATTCTCCTATAACAATAGTTATCATTCAAGTAACGAAACTGCCCCATTCGAAGCACTGTATGGAAGAAAGTGCAGAACTCCCGTTTGTTGGGCAGAAATAGGAGAAAGTCAATTATCAGGTCCGGAGATTGTGCAAGAGACGACTGATAAAATCGCACAAATCAAAGAAAGACTGAAGACGGCTCGAGATCGTCAAAAGAGTTATGCCGATAATCGATGCAAGCCGTTAGAATTCCAAGTTGGAGACAGAGTATTGTTAAAAGTTTCTCCTTGGAAAGGAGTTGTTCGATTCGGTAAGAAAGGAAAGCTAAGTCCCAGGTACGTAGGACCATTTCCAGTGATCCAACGTATAGGACCAGTAGCTTATCGTTTACGACTACCAGAAGAGTTAGTTGGAGTACATGATGTATTTCATGTATCCAATCACAAGAAATGTCTATCAGACGAATCTTTGGTAGTACCTCTCCAAGATATAGAGGTAAACGAAAAGTTAAAATTTGTTGAGAAACCTCTTCAGATAGAAGATCGAAAGGTGAAATTTCTCAAGCACAAACGACTAGTGTTAGTTAAAGTAAAGTGGGATTCAAAGAGAGGACCTGAATACACTTGGGAACTGGAATCGGAAATAAAGCGAAAGTATCCTCAATTATTCCAGTAAATCTCGAGGACGAGATTTTTATTAAGGTGGGGAGAATGTAACAACTCTCATCAAAAGTCATATTTATTATTTTAATTGTCCAATAGGAAACCCTAATTGAGACACCCAAGTGATTCTGCACAAACCCTAAAATTTTCAGAACAATCAGAATCAGGATCAGGGCCCCTAAAACTCAGGGGGGGTAAACCCTAGTTACGATTATCTTAAAATCGTGTTGTCAAAAATGAATTGTGAGAAATTGTCAACTCACCTAGGCTAGTCCCAAACGTGGCAACCCTATAGGCTTTAGGTGTCCCTTACGGACCGTAAGGGATGAGTCTTACGGTCCGTAAGCCAGGTCAAAAATTCACTATAAATAGCAGGCATTGGCAATCGCATTTTGGCACTTGAACGACGAAGAAATTCGTTTCGTAGACTGAGATAAGCTCTGTTTACCACAATTAACACACACGGATCACTAATCGACGCCGCAATCAGGGTAATAACTCGATCGCTATTACGATTCATTGTCCGATCGATCAATATATCCAATGGATGTTTAAGTGCTGCCCACATTAGGGTTATGCTTTGTCATTCGTCGTTAATTCGATGGATGTTTAAGTATCGCACTTTGTCATTCGTTGTGAGGGTTTGATCTCGTGAGTTATCGTAAATGATGTATTAAGTTACTAACCGAATTGTGTGCATGTTATTAATTTAGGTTAAAAGGCTAATCAGTAGGCTAGGATCTGCTCAAATTAAATCTGCAAAGTGAGTCATTCTATTTTTATCAAATTACTTTCAAAATCATGTTTATTTTCAAAGGTTATAATTACAGTGATTAAGTTTATGTAATCACCAAGTTACAGCCGGTATGTGTGGTTTTGTATACATTACTTGATAACCGTCACTATTGGACAACGAGTTAGCCAATGAGTGATATGACCATAGTCACAGAAACCATCGGGCGAAGAGGCTACCGATGGATGTTCGAGTGACAAGTACTGTGGGTAGTTGGTTTGATATCTGAAACATTGTAATCTCTCTTAATACTGTTAATTCTAACAAACGAGTCGTTTTCATAAATAGAATGATTCACTCAGTATTTCCCGCTGACAAAACCTTTTTCAAACATGTTTCAGGTGATCTGTTGTGATCCAGGAAAAGTGCTGAGAAGCACTACAAGCTTAAGGAAGTGGCTCAGTATAAAATAAAGAAACATGTTTTGTAAAATAAAAGATTTCTCCGTGAAATCTCAAGATTGTAAATTACCAGGTTTTATCCCGAGTTGTGAAATAAAATAATCAGGAAATATTTCAATTTTTAAAAGATCCTGAAGAAACTTCCGCTGTTAATTAAATACCACGGGATTTCTGTCCCGCGGCTCCTGAAACGGGTCAAACCGGGTCGGGGGCCGTGACAGAAAAAGGTGGTATCAGAGCCACTGATTTAAGCCAATTAAGTATTTAGAAAATACTTAATTTTTATTAATTACTATTTTGTGATTATGTGTTTTATTATCTGACTAATTGTGTACAGTATGGGCAGATCTCTATATGCTAGCCACTGTAACAATAAATACAAATCTTTAAAATAATCTGACTCAAAATTTTAGCACCCGGATTACCTACAGTCTAGAAACCTTACACAGTAAATAAATAAGTAAACCTTAGTGTGTTTTAATTTTCAGTTGTTTTGGTAATTACCCAGTATGAAATAATATTTAAAGATTTTTCTATAAAATTTTGTTATGATTTCTTTTATTTTTGGTATTTTGTATAACAGCATGAGTGACTTGTCTGACGCCCTTCAGAATTTAAATCTCTATATACCAGACATAGAAGAACCTATAGAATTCAACGCTTCACCTCTCGAGAAAACCAAACCTAAGAAAATGAAAATTGGGGAAAGCTCTAGGCAAATTGAGGGATTACCATCTCAGGAAGAGCTAGATTTTATATTGGCAAGCTATAATACTATTAAGCCTGTTAATGAAAATGTTTTTATTCATCCTATTGAAACCCAACTTCCAATGAACTTAGACCCAGCTATTCCAAACCCTTCAATCCACTCACAAATAGACGAACGGTTAACTAATGAAATACAGTTACAAAACAATCCCTATAAGCTTTTTCCTCAGTTCAATCCAGAACCTTTACCAAATACACCAATGAGTAACGAGAATATGGCTGAACCCCACCACTTTGGCGAAGAACTAATGGATGGTGGGAATAGGATCCAAGAGATTGGGGGACAGATCTCCTGGAAATACGATGAGAGGGAACGCCGTTACTAGAATATCATCTAACAAAGGATAGGGGATTTATGGAACTGTGGTTGTGTAATAAGTAATAGTAAAAAAATCAGTCTGTAAAATAACTACAAATAAAACTTTGTAAAATAATAGTGTGTATTGATGCATACTATTAAATATAAATGGAAATCGAGAAATCGATAGTTTTGGCTATAGTGGTGTTATGAACTCTGTATAATTGTGTTAGGTAATTGTTATTTATTTAATACTAATAAATTATATATATTAATTATCAGATGGAAAACGCTAATAATGAACCAGTTAATGAGGTTAATCAATCCGAACCACAACCGGGGGATCAATATATGACTAGACAAGATATAGAAAATATCGTTGCTCAGGGAATAGCTAATGCTATTCCAGCAATAGTTGCTGCTGTTCAAAAACCTGCCGAACCTCAACAAATCATTCCAAGCAAACGTATTTCTGAAGATAACTTCAGTAATAGTGTAAACGGAGGCAATGATCATGTTAATCATGATAATGAACCACGGCAAGCTCCGCTCCCTAAGAAAATGAAAGCCGCAACACCTGGTTGCACTTTCAAAGAATTTCTTGCTTGTAAACCCACTGAGTTTGCAGGAAATGAAGGAGCGACTGCGGCACTGCGTTGGTTAGAGAAAACCGAGGCAGTAATTGCCATAAGTAAATGTGCTCAGGATGATCAGGTCATGTACGCGTCAAACCTTTTCAAAGAAGGGGCGCTAGAATGGTGGAACACGGTGCTACAGGCTAAAGAAAGAAATAGGGCTTATGCCATGAAATGGGAAAAATTTAAGAGTCTTGTAGAAAGAAAATTCTGTCCCGAATATGAAAAAGATCAAATGACAAATAAATTCCTAAACCATCGGATGGTTAATGTGGACTGTCGAGGATATACTTCGACATTCTTCGAATATGCTAGAGTGGTACCAACACTGGCTTCGCCAGAGCCGGTACTCATTTCTCGCTATGTTTGGGGATTAATTAGCGAAATCCGTAACATTGTTAAGGCTGCGAGACCTCGCACGATTGACGATGATGTGGAATTAGCCAACACCTTAACTGACGAACTGGTATGCACGCAAGATGAAAACAGGAAGAAGGAACTGGCTCAGAAAATTACCCAAGGATTTCGTACGGGTAATAATAACAGCTTCAAGAGAAGAGGATCAGGGCAATCTTCAAATCTGCCGTTTTGCAGGAATTGCAGAAAGAAACATTTTGGAAGATGTAGTGTAACCTGCAATTTTTGTAAAATGGTAGGACATCGTGAAGAAAACTGCAGAAAGAAAACAAGAGTCTGCTATAATTGTGGAGAAGCAGGACATTTCAAAACAGAATGTCCTAAATTGATCAAACCAGCAGATAACAAAGCCAAGACAGCTGGCGGAGCTAACAAGAAGAATGTTCGAGCCTTTCAGTTAACAACTCAGGAGGCCGAGTTAATTCTAGATGTGATAGCTGGTACGTTCTTAGTTCACAACAATTACGCAAAAGTATTATTTGACTCTGGTGCAAACCAAAGTTTTATCAATACTTCATTCTGCCAAGCTCTTAATATACCCTTAACCAACATTAGGCAGATTTTTACAGTCGAAACGGTTGATGGGAATTCAGTTAAAATAGATAAGGTTTTGCAAAATATAGAAATAGGACTTTTAGGTCATAAATTTTCTGCAAACCTATTTCCTATGAAATTAGCCGAATTTGATGTTGTGTTAGGAATGGATTGGTTAGTAGCCAACCATGCTCGAATTCTTTGTGATAAGAATTCCATAGAAATTCAAGCACCTACTGGAGAAGTAATTATGATTACAGGAGATAAACCACGTAAACCCATGAAGTTCATATCAGTAATGAAAGTTGCTAGTTATGAACGAAAGCAAGGAATAGTATATATGATTTCGGTAATCATTAGCACTAAGGGTAAAGATCTTAAGGAAATTCCTGTAGTCTCAGAATACCCAGATGTATTCCCAGAAGAGTTACCAGGATTACCACCAGATAGGGAAGTAGAATTTAGGATTCATCTAATTCCAGGAATTACACCGATAGCCAAGGCACCCTATCGGTTAGCACCTACAGAAATGTTAGAACTGAAAAAGCAATTAGATGAATTACTAAGTAAAGGTTTCATACAACCTAGTTCATCCCCTTGGGGAGCACCAGTGTTGTTTGTTAAGAAAAAGGATGGTTCGATGAGAATGTGTATTGATTATAGAGAATTGAATAAGGTTACAATTACGAATCGATACCCATTACCTAGGATTGATGATCTTTTCGATCAACTTCAAGGAGCTAGATATTTTCTTAGATCGACTTACGTTCTGGATATCATCAATTAAAGGTACAAGAAGAAGACATACCTAAGACTGCTTTTAGAACTAGGTATGGTCATTACGAGTTTACAGTCATGCCCTTTGGATTAACGAATGCACCTGCAGCATTCATGGACATGATGAATAGAATCTGTAAACCGTATCTGGATAAATTTGTGATTGTTTTTATAGACGATATACTTATTTATTCCAAAAGTCAGGACGAACATTGTCAGCACTTGCATGCACTCTTAACTTTGTTAAGAAAAGAAAAGCTTTATGCCAAATTCTTGAAATGTGAATTTTGGTTGCAAAAAGTGCAATTTTTAGGACACATGGTGAATCACGAAGGTATTCATGTAGATCCTGCTAAGATAGAGGCGATTACCAATTGGAAGGTTCCACAAACTGCAATGGAAATTAGAAGTTTTATAGGTTTAGCTGGCTACTATAGACGGTTTATTAAGGATTTTTCCAAGATAGCTGTACCATTAACTAAGCTAACCTGTAAAGCAGTTAAGTTTGATTGGGGACCTAAACAAGAAGAAGCTTTTAGAATCTTGAAACAGAAATTAACCAATGCTCCAATCTTAGCTTTACCAGAAGGAACTGCAGATTTTGAAGTATATTGTGATGCTTCAAAACTAGGATTTGGATGTGTACTGATGCAACGCAAAAAGGTAATTGCGTATGCTTCAAGACAATTGAAAAGGCACGAAGAAAACTATACGACTCATGACTTAGAATTAGGAGCCGTAATTTTTGCCCTTAAGATTTGGAGACATTATCTGTACGGAAGTAAATTTACTATCTATACAGATCATAAGAGTTTAAGATATATATTTGGGCAAAAAGAGTTAAACATGAGGCAAAGGAGATGGATGGAAATCTTAAGTGATTACGACTGTGATATTCAGTATCACGAAGGAAAGGCAAATGTAGTTGCAGATGCCTTAAGTCGTAAGTATCATGAAAAACCACGACGAGTTCGTGCTCTTAGGTTAAATCTACAATTAGATTTAATGGAATAATTGAAAAATGTTCAAACTACAGCAATCAAGGATGATGCTGAAGGAATGAAGGGACGAATAAAAGAATCAGAGCAAGGAGCTGATGGAATTTGGAGATTCCATAAGAAAAGGATTTGGGTACCAAAGCAGGGAGAATTAAGAAATAAGATCTTAGAGGAAGCTCATAAATCTAGTTATACCATACACCCTGGAAATAATAAGATGTACCAAGATTTAAGAAAGAATTTCTGGTGGATAGGCATGAAGAAGGATATAGCTCGATATGTTTCTAAGTGTCTTACTTGTTCACAAGTTAAGGCAGAACACCAGAAACCTTCAGGTCTACTACAACAGTTAGAAATGCCTGTATGGAAATGGGAACTCATAACAATGGATTTTGTTACTAAGTTACCCAAAACCAGAAAAGGTAATGATGCGATTTGGGTAATTGTGGATCGATTAATCAAATCTGCTCACTTTCTACCTATGAAAGAAACCTTTAGCATGGAAAGATTGGCAAAGTTGTATGTAGATGAAGTCGTATCTTTACATGGAGTTCCACTCTCCATTGTATCAGATAGGGATAGTCGTTACACTTCTCATTTCTGGAAAAGTTTCCAAGAAGCAATGGGAACTCGACTAAACCTAAGCACGGCATATCATCCACAAACAGACGGGCAAAGTGAACGGACAATCCAAACTCTAGAAGACATGCTCCGAGCATGTGTGATAGATTTTGGTGGAAATTGGGATGACCATTTACCATTAATTGAATTCTCCTATAACAATAGTTATCATTCAAGTAACGAAACTGCCCCATTCGAAGCACTGTATGGAAGAAAGTGCAGAACTCCCGTTTGTTGGGCAGAAATAGGAGAAAGTCAATTATCAGGTCCGGAGATTGTGCAAGAGACGACTGATAAAATCGCACAAATCAAAGAAAGACTGAAGACGGCTCGAGATCGTCAAAAGAGTTATGCCGATAATCGATGCAAGCCGTTAGAATTCCAAGTTGGAGACAGAGTATTGTTAAAAGTTTCTCCTTGGAAAGGAGTTGTTCGATTCGGTAAGAAAGGAAAGCTAAGTCCCAGGTACGTAGGACCATTTCCAGTGATCCAACGTATAGGACCAGTAGCTTATCGTTTACGACTACCAGAAGAGTTAGTTGGAGTACATGATGTATTTCATGTATCCAATCACAAGAAATGTCTATCAGACGAATCTTTGGTAGTACCTCTCCAAGATATAGAGGTAAACGAAAAGTTAAAATTTGTTGAGAAACCTCTTCAGATAGAAGATCGAAAGGTGAAATTTCTCAAGCACAAACGACTAGTGTTAGTTAAAGTAAAGTGGGATTCAAAGAGAGGACCTGAATACACTTGGGAACTGGAATCGGAAATAAAGCGAAAGTATCCTCAATTATTCCAGTAAATCTCGAGGACGAGATTTTTATTAAGGTGGGGAGAATGTAACAACTCTCATCAAAAGTCATATTTATTATTTTAATTGTCCAATAGGAAACCCTAATTGAGACACCCAAGTGATTCTGCACAAACCCTAAAATTTTCAGAACAATCAGAATCAGGATCAGGGCCCCTAAAACTCAGGGGGGGTAAACCCTAGTTACGATTATCTTAAAATTGTGTTGTCAAAAATGAATTTTGAGAAATTGTCAACTCACCTAGGCTAGTCCCAAATGTGGCAACCCTATAGGCTTTAGGTGTCCCTTACGGACCGTAAGGGATGAGTCTTACGGTCCGTAAGCCAGGTCAAAAATTCACTATAAATAGCAGGCATTGGCAATCGCATTTTGGCACTTGAACGACGAAGAAATTCGTTTCGTAGACTGAGATAAGCTCTGTTTACCACAATTAACACACACGGATCACTAATCGACGCCGCAATCAGGGTAATAACTCGATTGCTATTACGATTCATTGTCCGATCGATCAATATATCCAATGGATGTTTAAGTGCTGCCCACATTAGGGTTATGCTTTGTCATTCGTCGTTAATTCGATGGATGTTTAAGTATCGCACTTTGTCATTCGTTGTGAGGGTTTGATCTCGTGAGTTATTGTAAAGCTGTATTAAGTTACTAACCGAATTGTGTGCATGTTATTAATTTAGGTTAAAAGGCTAATCAGTAGGCTAGGCTCTGCTCAAATTAAATCTGCAAAGTGAGTCATTCTCTTTTTATCAAATTACTTTCAAAATCATGTTTATTTTCAAAGGTTATAATTACAGTGATTAAGTTTATGTAATCACCAAGTTACAGCCGGTATGTGTGGTTTTGTATACATTACTTGATAACCGTCACTATTGGACAACGAGTTAGCCAATGAGTGATATGACCATAGTCACAGACACCATCGGGCGAAGAGGCTACCGATGGATGTTCGAGTGACAAGTACTATGGGTAGTTGGTTTGATATCTGAAACATTGTAATCTCTCTTAATACTGTTAATTCTAACAAACGAGTCGTTTTCATAAATAGAATGATTCACTCAGTATTTCCCGCTGACAAAACCTTTTTCAAACATGTTTCAGGTGATCTGTTGTGATCCAGGAAAAGTGCCGAGAAGCACTACAAGCTTAAGGAAGTTGCTCAGTATAAAATAAAGAAACATGTTTTGTAAAATAAAAGATTTCTCCGTGAAATCTCAAGATTGTAAATTACCGGGTTTTATCCCGAGTTGTGAAATAAAATAATCAGGAAATATTTCAATTTTTAAAAGATCCTGAAGAAACTTCCGCTGTTAATTAAATACCACGGGATTTCTGTCCCGCGGCTCCTGAAACGGGTCAAACCGGGTCGGGGGCCGTGACACTGAAGGCTTGGATAAAGTGGCTATAAAAGTTACCTAAATAAAAAGAAGATGTTTTATAAAATAAAATAGGGTTTATCCCTATGAACATGTTATAATAAGAAACTTGGGTTTACCCATGTGTTTAATATTATGAAATATGGTGGTTTTTACTCTGATAACATATTTCCTAACTACAGTCCTGATGAAAAATTCCGCTGCCAAAATGATTAACCATACAAGATACCACCGAAACTGGCTCGCATCCGCCCGTTCCCGGGAATTAGGGATCGGTGGTTGCGACAGAAGGTGGTATCAGAGCCTAGCCGCTTATTCAGCCACAGAAATGTTCTGCTGACATGAATATATTATCTAAATTTTTAGGAAATAAATTATGGAAATACGTGCATATATGTATTTTATTGTTATGTGTTATTTGACTATTTGTTAGTTTACAGTATGAGTGATCTAGGACCCTCCGACGTGTATCGTCAGTTGTCCGATTCACCTAGGAGTGAAGGTACTTCTTCCCAGCCTACCCTCTCGGCGTATGCAACTGATTAGGAAGAAGGGTTGTTTGCCTTTAAAGATCAGTCTGAAGAGCCATTCCCTCAGAAAAATAGAGGATGGTTCAGTAAGGAAGCGTTTGCGTGTAGGAAAAGAATGCGAAAGTTGCAAAAGCTGAGAGTTCTAGCAGCTGCTAAGCGAGAGTCAGATGCCCATACACAGGATATGCTTAATAGGAGCTTAGCCAATTTCCATATCCTAGCAAGAACTGCTGCTGACCCAAGTCTGGAACAACTAGTAGCCCCACAACCCTTACCTTTAATTCCCACTCAGCCGATGGAAATAGAAATGCATGATTTCAACCCTGAGGAAATACCTAGGATACCAGTCCCTAATCCTTTAGACCCAAATTATGATCCTTGGTTCGATGATCTTAGGGATTATGTGCCACGCTACCCTCTAAACAAAGAAACCTTACCGAACTTAGCAGCGTATCCAGGTCTGGACCCTCTAGATCCCTATTATGACAACGATGAATACATTAGGGAAATATTAGAGAATCCGTACCCTCAGGAGAATCCAGTGCCATTATACCCAGATCTAGTACCCGCACCTGCACCCCCAATGAGTGCAGAGAATTTGCAAGAACTCCGAACTTTCGGAGAAGAAATCCTAGAAAGTAGTGAGAGAATGAGGTATGTAGGAGAGCAACTTGTATGGAAATACGACGAGCGTCATATGGATTTCGGGAGGAATCCATATCCTTGAAGGTGATGGTGAAGTTGGTAATAATAAAATAAAT
Organism: Helianthus tuberosus; assembly: GCA_030545235.1. Taxonomy (NCBI): domain Eukaryota; kingdom Viridiplantae; phylum Streptophyta; class Magnoliopsida; order Asterales; family Asteraceae; genus Helianthus; species Helianthus tuberosus. The sequence continues at coordinate 107,817,873 of CM060401.1, read as the reverse complement.
AAAATATATGTGTAATAATAATAAATCTATCGTAGTATAGACCACTTTGTGGTTAACAAGGCATATTAGTATTGTAATTTTTAATTCCTGTTTTAGTGTGTATTTGACGCATACTATATAGAAAAGAGTAAAGTCGCAAAGCCCGACGCTTTTGACTAATGTGTGTACTGTGTGGTTGTTGCCTAAATTATTAATTATTCTGTGATATTAATAATTGGAAAATGTTTAAAATTCAGATGGCCGATCAAGTGAACCAAGTGAATCTGGATAATAACCCGGAAAACCAGAATGATAATCTGAATAATGATAATCTGAATCATGATAATGGAAATCAGGTGGACAACAGTTCTATCCAACATATAGTAGCACAAGGAATAATAGATGCAATGCCATTCATTATCCAAAATGTTAAGGAAGCCGATAACAAGAGTAAACATAGTACTAAGCGACCAACTGAACTGAAAACAGCGTGAATAATGGACCTATACTTCAAGTGCCTAATTCCAAAAGAAGAAAAACCATGCCTTATGGTTGTTCTTATAAAGAATTCTGGTCTTGTAAACCAATGGAATTCTCGGGCAATGAAGGGGCCATTGCAGCTTTACACTGGATAGAAAAGACTGAGGCAGTCTTAAGGATAAGCAAATGCGCAGAAGAAGATAAGATATTATTTGCTTCTAATCTATTTAAGAATTCAGCACTAGAATGGTGGAACACTATCCTCCAGTCAAGGGGAAGTGATAGAACCTACAATATGGAATGGGAGGAGTTTAAAGACAAGGTGGAAAGGATATTCTGCCCACCCAATGAGAAATAACAGATTGCAAACAAATTCCTAAACCTTAGGATGATTGGAGTGGATAGTATGGGGTACACTAAGTTATTCTTTGAATATGCTCGAATAGTGCCAACCCTTGCTTCACCTGAACCAGTATTAATCTCCCGTTATATCTGGGGATTAATTTTCGAGATCAGACATGTAGTCACGGCAGCTAGACCTCAAACCATATAAGAAGCTGTAGAACTAGCAAACACCTTGACTGATGAGTTAGTCCATACCCGAGAAGAGGATCAAAGAAGGAATCTAACCCAGAAGCTTACACGAGAATTTCATTCTGGAAATTCTAATCGTGGGAAATATGTAGGCTCTACCTCTGCACCATATTGCAAGTACTGCAAAAAGAAGCATTCTGGAAGGTGCTCCATATACTGCAACTTTTGCAAAATATCTGGACACAAGGAAGAAGATTGTAGGAAGAAACTCAGTAATGGAATGTGCTTCAACTGTGGAGAAAAAGGCCACATCAAGCCAAACTGCCCGAAATTAGCTCCAGCTGCAAACAACAAGAATACTAAAAATGCTAGAGGTTTTGTTCTGACTGCAGAAGAAGCAAAGATGATCCCGGATGTGATCACTGGTACGTTTTTAGTTAATGATGTTTTTGCTAAAGTATTATTTGACTCTGGTGCGAACCAAAGTTTTATTAATACTTCATTTTGCAAATTACTCAATCAACCATTAACTAAACTCCCACAAGCATGTCTAGTAGAGACAGCAAATGGGGAAACCATTAAGATTTCTGAAATCTTGCAGGGAGCAAGAATAGAACCTCTAGATCTACAAAATTCATCTCTGTGATGAAAACAGCAAGTTACATAAGAAAAGGATCATTAGTGTATTTGATTTCTATAATCACTAACACTAAAAGTAAGGATTTAAGAGATATTCCAGTAGTATCTCAGTTTTCAGATGTATTTCCTAAAGAATTACCAGGACTACCGCCAGACAGGGAAGTTGAATTCAGAATCCATCTGATACCAGGGACAGCACCCATTGCCAAAGCACCCTACCGTTTGGCACCTGCAGAAATGCAAGAACTGAAGAAAAAATTGGACGAATTGTTGGAGAAAGGATTCATACAGCCAAGTTCATCACCTTGGGGAGCGCCAATCTTATTCGTTAAAAAGAAGGACGGATCAATGCGTATGTGCATTGACTACCGTGAATTGAACAAAGTCACGATTAAGAATCGGTATCCATTACCAAGAATAGATGATCTGTTTGATCAATTGCAAGGAGCACGATTTTTCTCAAAAATCGATTTAAGGTCAGGATATCATCAATTAAAAGTACAGGAAGAGGACATTCCTAAAACTGCCTTTCGAACAAGGTATGGCCATTATGAATTTACTGTCATGCCATTTGGTTTAACCAATGCCCCAGCTGCATTCATGGACATGATGAACCGAATATGTAAGCCATATTTGGATCAATTCATAATTGTTTTTATAGATGATATTCTCATTTACTCTAAGAGTAAAGAGGAACATGCTAAGCATCTGCACGCACTTTTAAGTTTATTAAGAAAGGAAAAGCTTTATGCTAAGTTTTCAAAGTGTGAGTTTTGGTTAGAACAAGTACAATTTCTCGGACACTTAGTTGATCATGAAGGAATTCATGTAGATCCAACCAAAATCGAGGCAATTACGAAATGGAAAACCTTGAGTCACCAACTGAGGTTAGAAGTTTCTTAGGATTAGCTGGTTATTATAGAAGATTTATTCAATATTTTTCTAGAATAGCCATTCCTTAACTAAGCTAACCTGTAAATCCGTTAAGTTTGAATGGGGAACAAAAAAAGAAGAAGCATTTAGAACCCTTAAGCAAAGATTAACCCATACGCCTATATTAGCATTACCAGAAAGAACTGAAGATTTTGTAATCTATTGTGATGCTTCTAAATTAGGTTATGGATGTGTGTTGATGCAACGCCAAAAGGTTATAGCTTATGCATCCAGACAACTTAAGAATCATGAAGAGAATTATTCCACTCATGATTTAGAATTAGGAGCTATAATTTTTGCTCTTAAGATTTGGAGACACTACCTATACGATAGTAAGTTTACTATTTTCACTGATCATAAGAGTTTAAGATACATCTTTGGGCAAAAAGAATTGAATATGAGACAAAAACGCTGGATGGAAAAGCAAATGTAGTTGCTGATGCTTTAAGCCGAAAGTATCATGAAAAGCCAAAAAGGATACGTTCTTTTAAATTAAATCTACAAGTAGATTTAAATGAGCAGATTAGAAAAGCACAAAAATCAGTAATCAAGGATGATACTGAAAAGTTAAAAGGAATGATTAAAGAACTAGAACAAGGAACAGATGGAATTTGGAGATTCCATAAGAAGAGAATTTGGATACCTAAATTAGGAAACCTACGCCACCTTAAATTAGAAGAAGCTCATAAGTCTAAGTATACGATGCATCCTGGAAGTGATAAGATGTATTAAAACTTAAGAAAGAATTTCTGATGCATAGGAATGAAAAAGGATATAGCAACTTATGTTGCAAAGTGTTTAACCTGTTCACAAGTCAAAGCTGAACATCAGAAACCTTCAGGTTTACTGCAACAGTTAGAGATGGCAGTATGAAAATGGAAATTAATAACAATGGATTTTGTTACTAAATTACCCAAAACAAGAAAAGGTAATGATACAATCTGGGTGATTGTAGATAGGCTAACCAAGTCAGCTCATTTCCTACCAATGAAGGAAACATTCGGTATGGAACAATTAGCTAAATTATTTGTAAATGAAATAGTTTCATTACATGGTATTCCTTTATCAATTGTTTCTGATAGAGATAGTCGGTTTACCTCACATTTTTGGACAAGTTTCCAAAAAGCAATGGGAACCAAGTTGAATCTAAGCACAGCCTATCATCCTCAAACGGATGGACAAAGCGAAAGGACAATTCAGACAATGGAGGACATGCTTAGAGCTTGTGTAATTGATTTCGAAGGTAATTGGGATAATCACTTACCATTAATAGAATTTTAGTATAATAATAGTTATCACACAAGTATCAATGCTGCACCATTTGAAGCACTTTATGGACGAAAGTGCCGAACTCCAGTCTGTTGGGCAGAAATTGGAGAAAAACAACTATCTGGACCTGAGATAGTACAAGAAACAACAGACAAAATCATTCAAGTCAAGGAACGACTGAAAGCAGCACGTGACAGACAAAAGAGTTATGCTGATAACAGGCGAAAGCCGTTGGAATTTCAGGTAGGAGATAAGGTGTTATTAAAAGTCTCTCCTTGGAAAGGGGTGGTAAGATTCATCAAAAAGGGAAAGCTAAGTCCCAGGTATGTTGGACCTTTTAAGATTATTAGAAGGATAGGACATGTAGCCTATCAGCTACAATTCTAGAGGAAATGGCAGGAATACATGATGTATTTCATGTATCTAATCTTAAGAAATGCTTAGCTGATGAATCATTAGTTGTGCCTCTTAAGGATATAGAGGTTAAGGGGTATGGTCCCAGATCTCGCGTCAGCACGACCGCAAGTGACCATTACCCTTATCAAAAACCCCCACCAGCAAGAACTTATCTGTGTCCGTGCGGGCACGCGCGAACATAGCGGTCGAATCCAATCGGTCAAGAGATGGGAATACATACCTTATGGATGAAAATGGGTATATACATAGCGATGCGGCCTGGCACCGCATCCTATGAACATTTTCATAACGACAAGGGATCTGGACAACAGTAACAGTCACCAAGCGGCGATGCGACACGGCACCGCATCCCGCATACGTCTTGGCCAGAACAAGAATGCGGGAACAACACCAGTTACCGCGAGCAGCGATGCGGCCACAGGCCTGACACACCTGCAGGAGGCTGTGCGATGTCAGACTATCCACTCAACTACCCTCCTTCACTCCTCGGCTATAAATACCCATCCCAAACCAGGTTTGAGGTATCTCTTCACAACTCTCTCACTACTACTATCACACTTTGCATCCCAAGCAAATTACTGATTCTCACGCCGGAGAGTGGTAACAAGGAGCACCCCCCACCCCATCCTCCTTGTTACGAGTCACGACTTGTTTCCTTGTGCAGGAGATCAACCAGCGGATGATCTAGCCAGCGATCCTCGGAAAGAAGGGATTAACCCTACTTGACGAGACCAGTGAGTTAACCCTCTCGGTTAACCATTGTTTCATCATTGGTGCCCACCGCTACTTTTAGCACTTTTTTCCACATTCCTTTTTCTTTCCCAAGATCATGTCTGATCGTCTAAACAACAATACCGGGGATAACCTAAACCCCTCACACCAGGGGCCCGCAGGGACCACCCCTCCAGCCCCAAATACTGGCCACATTGGCACATCAACACAAGGGGGCACACCCCCTACATTCGCACCAGACTTTTCACAATATGCTTCTGTGATACCTCCAGGCATGGACCACCATGCCTGGTACGACCAACAACAAGCTATGTTGGCCGCAGCATACAACAGAGCTTGCGTAGAAGCGCAAATACCTATCGGGCCTACCCTGGCACCACATACACCTGCGGTTCGTATTTTACAATAAGACGGCAGGGCCCCCACGCACCCAACCTCCCGAAGCAGGCATGAAGACCGCGGTTCCTCTTACTGCGATGTCCGCACACTAGATGAGGACGATTCCTCATATGGGTCCCACCGCAGGGGCCCTATACATAGCCGCCTAGGCCCCCATGGAGAAACTAGGCGGCAGTCTACAGCCCACCGCGGCTCCGGCATCCATAGCCGGCTGGGACCACAATCCCACAATGAGGGGTATGGCCGTACCGATCCGGACGACTATACATACTGCGGGGAGTCCCACACAACCAACAGCAGACCAGGAGGGCGCAATTATGTTCCTCCCACTCAACCCCGCACGACATACCTCCGCGCTGCAAAGCGCAACCAAAGCTAGCCCTACAAACCAAAATCCGCGGTCGAAAAATCTAAATTCGTCCCAGAGATTGCCACGCCGATGTCACCACGACTAAATTCCCACTAACGATCGGGAAACACAATGGTTCGTCCGACCCAGACGATCACATGAACATCTTTACCGGAGCCGGGTGCAACGGTAAGTGGGACGAGGCCACTTGGTGTCATTTTTCCTCCAGAACCTCACTGGTCTGGCGAGGGCTTGGTTCGAGTCTTTGCCAGTTGGATCACTGGCTTCATTTGAGGACCTACAAGCAAGGTTCCTCGCACATTTCATCCAGCAGCGACGTCACAAACGTGATTCTATGGACATCATGAATATCTGGCGCGGAGACAACGAAACTCTGGAATCGTTTGTCATCCGCTACAACAAAGAGTGCCTTGAGATAGGCGGTGTCGCAGACCAAATGGCACGAAACCATTTCATCCAAGCCGTCAAGGACGAGGAAATGGTTATGACCATCTCAGGCAAGGAGAGCTTGCCAGAAAAATGGGACGACGTCATGGTCGCGGTCAAGACGTACACCCAAACTCAGCGGTCTCTCAAACCGCATACTACCGGGGCACAGCCCCAAGCGGAAGGCCATTCCTCCCACCAAGATTCCAAGCGCAACAACAAGCGAAACCGGGACACGTGGAATCGCGGCAGCGATTCCAAACCGTACGTCCCCCGTAGTCACCAGCCCGACGCAAGGGCAACGATCAATGCCCAACGCGACAACCGGGCATCAAAAAAAGAATCTCGGGACCGTAACTGGACCGAGATTAACCAGTCGCCAAGCGACGTCCTGCTCACGGACGCGTAATTCCTACGACCGGCCCAACCGATGAAGTCCAAGAAGAACCAGGATCTCACACTTTACTACGAGTATCACAAAGACTCGGGCCACACAACAAACAATTGCATCATTCTCCAACTGGAGATTGAGCGAGCCCTGAAGGAGGGGAAGCTGCAACACTTACTGTCAGCCGCGCAAAAGCAAACCAAGCGCATCACCCCCCACAACGAGGGCACTTCCACGGGTAAGAGGACCATGTACGTAGCCTCAACCCACATGATCAATGGAGGAAGAGGAAAGCCGCGCAAGGCGGCGAGAAGGCCGGACAATGACTGGAAAGACGAACAGGTCGTCTTCCCAAAAGTCCGAGGCAGACCGCGCGACAGACGCGCCGTCGTAATCACAGGCTACCTGGCTCATTACTGCACGGAGTGATTATTCATCGACACGGGAAGTACATCTGACATCATATACGAGCAGTGCTTCAACCATTTCGATCAAGAAGACAAAGATCGGTTGCAGCCGGTAGATTACCCATTGGCCGGGTTCGCGAGGGAAACCGTTTTCCCCTAGGCCAAATCACTTTTCCTGTACGCCTAACCAACGAAAGGCACACACGAACGGAGGAGGTAAACTTCATGGTTTTACCTCACACCTCCCGATACGACGTACTTCTTGGGCGGGAATCCCAAGGCGACTTCAACATGATTACGTCCGTACCCCATTCTGCTATCGGGTTCCCAACCGAGATAGGGGTCGCAATAATCTACACCCGCCGAGAGGTTATGTCCACGGACGAGTTGCGTCCGACCAAGATAGCAAGGCCTACCCCCAACACTCAACCAGAAAAATGGGTTCTTAACGCAAGACACCCAGAGCAAACGGTCACGTTGGGCCACGCCTTGTCTCACAGCATCAGAGCGCGCCTGAAGCAGCTCCTCTTCAGGAACCAAGATATTTTTGCGTTGACACCCGCAGACATGACAGGGGTGCCACGCGAAATTGCGCAACATTTCTTGAATACCTTGCCAGGTATCAAGCCGGTGATCCAAGGCCAACGCCACCTCGGGTTCGCGAAAAACGAGGCGATGTACGAGCAGGTCAAGGAACTGCTCTCCGCAGGCATCCTGCGGGAAGTCAAGTACCAGACTTGGTTATCTAACCCAGTCATGGTAGAAAAACCAACCGGGGGCTGGCGGATGTGCGTCGATTATAAAGATCTCAACAAAGCTTGCCCCAAGGATTGTTATGCGCTTCCAGAGATCGACGAAAAAGTCGATAACCTCGCCCCGTTCCGATGGAACTGTTTCCTCGATTGTTACAAAGGCTATCACCAAGTACAGATGGCAATCGAGGACGAAGATAAAACGGCATTCCGCACACCTACCGGGAATTACTGTTATACAAAAATGCCATTCGGGTTGCGCAACACAGGCGCAACCTACCAAAAATTGATGAACGACACGTTTGGTGATCAAATCAGCAAAAGTGTCGAGATCTACATGGACGACCTAGTCGTCATGAGCATGGAGGAAGATACCATGCTCAATGATATCGAAAGAACATTCCAAACTCTGCAAAGCGTCAATATGAAGCTCAATCTAGGGAAATGCTCCTTTGGAATGGAGGAAGGCAAGTTCCTTGGATTCATCGTCACCAAAGATGGATTCAGGGTAAACCCGGAAAAAGTTCAGGCGATCGAGCGCATGCCATCGCCTTCCACGATGAAAGAAATGCAACGACTAGCTGGCAGGCTAGCCGCACTGAATAGATTCTTGGCCAATCATGCAGCAAAATCTTATCCTTTCATCAAGACCCTGCGGAACTGCTTAAAGAAGGAACAATTCCAATGGACCGCAGAGGCTGAAAATGCTTTCCGGGAGGTGAAAGAGTGTTTGATCCAACTCCCTACTCTAACCTCACCACGCAAGAAAGAACCACTTATTTTGTACTTATCTGCCGCAGACAACGCGGTAGGCGCGGTACTCATAGTGGAGCGAGAGGGAGTTCAAACACCAATCTACAATATCAGCAAAATGCTAAACGACCCAGAGACAAGATACTCCATCATGGAAAAATTGGTACTCGCACTGGTGCACGCATCAAGACGGTTACGACGTTACTTTGCAAATCACGTCATCAGCGTATTAACCAATTACAGGATCGGGCCGATCCTCTCTAAGCCCGACATCTCTAGGAGATTTGCAAAATGGGCCATTGAACTGGGCGCGCACACATTGACCTATAAGCCGCGCCCCGCGATCCAAGGCCAGGTTCTAGCTGATTTTGTCGCCGAAATACCGGCAAATCGCATCCAAGAATACGAAGAAGAACAAAACCCTACACCACCACCATCCTCCTCAAATACCTGGGCACTATTTACCGATGGTGCATCCAATAAGGATGGTGCGGGGGCAGGTCTGCGACTCGTCAGCCCCGATGGCCAAGAGCTCACCTACGCAATCCGCCTCGATTTCAAAAGCACAAATAACAAAGCAGAATACGAAGCTCTACTAGCAGGGCTGCGTCTGGCAGTCAAACTCGGCGTCCAACACTTAGAGGCACACGTCGACTCACTATTAGTTACAGGACAGGTGCGCGGAGACTATGCCGCAAAAGGCGACATCATGATCCTCTATCTCGAACAAGCTCTGCAACTGAAATCAAAGTTCACTTCCTTCAATATCCGCCATATCAACAGAAGTGAAAACAAACCTGCGGATGCACTTTCGAAACTCGCATCCACTAGCTTCCAACACCTGGAAAAGGAGATACGCATCGAGGTTCTGCAAAATCCCTCAGTACCCCTCCGCCAGGTCAACGTCATCCAGTACGGAACAACATCCTGGATGACACCAATCATTGCATACTTGCAATCAGGTATTACTCCCGAAAGTAAAGCAGAGGCACGCAAGTTACAACACAAAGCGTGCCATTATCAGATGGGAGACGGTATTTTATATCGTAAGTCATACATGGGGCCACTCCTACGGTGCGTCAACCCCCAAGATGCCACATACCTAATCAGAGAGATACACGATGGAATATGTGGCATACACGCAGGCCCACGAATGGTGGTGGCCAAAATCATGAATGCTGGGTACTACTGGCCTGGTATGCACCTGGACGCGGTCAAAGTCTTGCGCAAGTGTCTTAATTGCCAGCGGCATGCTCCCAAAACCTTGCGCCCCAAGAACAACCTGATCCTGGTCACCACCGCATGGCCATTTCAAAAAAGGGCAATCGATGTGGTGGGACCATTTCCAGACGCACCGGGTGCGGTGAAGTTTATCATAGTAGCTGTCGACTATTTCACGAAATGGGTAGAGGCAAAACCGCTCGCCTCCACCACCGCTATGATAACAAGGAAATTCATTTGGGAACATAACATCTGCCGTTTCGGCCTATCAATGTGCATCGTTACCGACAACGGCACCAACTTCGCCGCCAATGACTTCCAAAAATGGCTAGAAGAGTTAAACATTGAACACATATTCTCATCAGTGGCTCATCTGCAAGGAAATGGCCAAGTCGAGAGTATCAATAAAAGTTTAGTCGAAGGCATAAAGGCACGTTTGGGAACAGCCAGACGCGGCTGGGTCGATGAACTCCCTAGTATTTTATGGGCTCAGAGGACTAGCCCAAAGACAAGTAACGGTGAGACACCCTTCAGCCTGGTCTACGGCTCAGAAGCGGTGATCCCCGCAGAAGTAGGTCTCCCCTCACCGCGAATGTTGGCTATCAACAAGATAGACAACGGCGATGAACGCAGGTTTGACTTAGATCTCCTAGAAGAAAGGCGTGAAAACGCTGCCATCAACGAGGCCAAGTACAAAACCAAGCTTGAAAAGTACTACAATTCACGCGTTCTCATTTGTACCTACAACCCGGGAGACTACGTCATGCGCGATAACGAAGCGTCTAATGCGGAACGCCCAGGGAAACTTGCCCCCAAGTGGGAAGGACCCTACCTCATCCAAGAGGTCCTGGGCAAAGGCGCATATAAATTACAAACATTAGACGGTGAACCTATCGCACGCACATGGAATGCACAGCAGCTTCGACGCTGTTACATGTAAGCCATGTTTTTCCAGTTCCATGTAACCTATCGGGCCGCAGGCCATTTCCAAATAAATAAACGAACGATTCAATGCAATATTGTTTATTACTTCTATTACAAATGCGTGCTCCATGCCTATGACCATGTTTATTTGCCCATAGTACAGATTCACATTGTTCGACCAAACACGACCAACAATGACGCAAGTACCCCATCTTGTTCAACCAAACATGGTCATAGATATGCGGCAACAAGGTAACCGCAAAGGACATGCGGTTACTTGAGAGCTAAAATGGAGAACGCGAACACCCCACAAAGCAGGGATCATCGCTGCATGTCCAGTTGATAAACATAGAGCTTGAGCAAAGCACTTACAACATTCCATCAGCTGACGCAGAGGTTACAACTAGAGTTGCGATCACGGACATCTTCCGTCACCATCTCAAAGGTTGGTTCAAACCTTGACGACATTTTCAGTCACCGTCTCAAAGGTTGGTCTGAAACACCAACAGGTGGCTGATGACATTAGAAAAAGGTAGACCATATTACCGAATCAAATCTTTGGCTGAGAATCCCGCATCAGACGGAACTTGCTCACCGGTACGGAAGAGACATCACACGACTCTACCGGACCCCCAGCTTGATTTACTTGAAGCAGGAGCCATTCGCATGGCCTAAAATCTTCTCCAGCCCATATTCTACCTTCTAGACACCATAGTCCAGTATTCCTCCCACATGCAACTTGCATAAGGAAGCAACACTGGACTGGGGGGACTTAAAGGGGTCCCAGATCTCGCATCAGCACGACCGCGAGTGACCATTACCCTTATCAAAAACCCCCACCAGCAAGAACTTATCTGTGTCCGTGCGGGCACGCGCGAACACAGCGGTCGAATCCAATCGGTCAAGAGATGGGAATACATACCTTATGGATGAAAATGGGTATATACATAGCGATGCGGCCTGGCACCGCATCCTATGAACATTTTCATCACGACAAGGGATCTGGACAACAGTAACAGTCATCAAGCGGCGATGCGGCACGGCACCGCATCCCACATACGTCTTGGCCCGGCACCGCATCCAGCCTACAAGGCAAGTGGGACTAACACCACAGTAGAAGTGGCAGCCCACATGTAAGCAACAGACTGACACCACAGCAGGACGTGGCATCACCACCGTAACCGACAGGCCTGACACACCTGCAGGAGGCTGTGCGATGTCAGACTAGCCACTCAACTACCCTCCTTCACTCCTCGGCTATAAATACTCATCCCAAACCAGGTTTGAGGTATCTCTTCACAACTCTGTCACTACTACTACTATCACACTTTGCTTCCCAAGCAAATTACTGATTCTCACGTCGGAGAGTGGTAACAAGGAGCACCCCCCACCCCATCCTCCTTGTTACGAGTCACGGCTTGTTTCCTTGTGTAGGAGATCAACCAGCGGACGATCTAGCCAGCGATCCTCGAAAAGAAGGGATTAACCCTACTTGACGAGACGAGTGAGTTAACCCTCTCGGTTAACCATTGTTTCATCAACAGGTAAATGAACAATTAAAGTTTGTAGAAAGACCTCTACAAATTGAAGATAGAAAAGTCCAGAACCTCAAGCACAAGAGATTAGTTCTGGTCAAAGTGAAGTGGAACTCCAAAAGAGGACAAGAATACACATGGGAGCTTGAATCAGAAATGCAAAGGAAATATCCACACTTGTTCCAGTAGACCTCGAGGACGAGTTCTAAAACAAGGTGGGGAGGATATAACAACCCTCCTAATTATTTTTTGGACACCCTAATATATTTTAAAATACCCATATATGTCCTAAAATACACCCCATACGTGAAAACCAAGCTCAAAATACGTTATGCCATTAAAAATAAATAAAAAACAAGAAAATTTAAGTTTAGGCGGGCCGCGTAAGCCACCCCTTAAACTTTCCGCGGGCTGCGACAAGGTGAAAGCTGGCGAAATCGTGGGCCGCCACGTGGCCCAACACCCGTCGACCCTACACAATGACCCGGACAAGCTAAACCTACCCGACCTACTACACGGGCCGCGTAGGCCTTAGCCTACTTTTACGCGGGCCGCGAGAGAACCAAAATCAGGCCCTATATAAGGAGGCCTCGGGCTTCAATAGCAAATCGTTCATTTTCTTTTCTCAATCTCGAAAATTTGATAGTAGGCATAATATACGGGTATTATATCCCCCCTAATTAGCGAGGTTCTCCTCCGTTGTAAGTATTATAACCCCAGTTTCGTATTAGATACGCTGGCCGATTGATTTAGGGTTCCGTAACAACTGTCGTGGTTCTGCCCGACGTAGTTGTTGGAATACCGTCTCGGGGAGGGTATCGTTAATATAATTAAAGGGTTATTATACTAACATATGTACATTTGTCTAAATTATAGATAATCACCAGGAAACCCTTTCGGAAAACCTAAGATAGCAATGTGAGTTTATCCTCTTTTTGTAAATCTTTTTGTAAACTGTTTTACAAAACCTTAAATAATTTCCATGTGATTAGCAGTGATTGAGTCTTTGTAATCTTCAATTACTGCCGGTATGTTGAGGTTTTGTATACAAAATAAGTCGGGATGACGGTAAAACGTTACCATTGGACAAAGAGTTAGCCAATGAGTAATATGACCCACCAGTCAGGGATTGACAATACTGAATGAGTAAATTATGTAGATATAAACAATGTGATCGCTCTCAATATTGTGTTAATTTATAAAACTCTTCTTGATTAAATTGGGATTCACTCACTAGTATTTCCCACTGACAAAATGTTTTAAACATGCTTCAGGTAACAAAATGTGAAAGCCAACTAGAAGCTAGCTGGACAGCACTGAAGGCTTGGATGAAGTGGCTATAAAAGTTACCTAAATAAAAAGAATATGTTTTATTAAATAAAATAGGGTTTATCCCTATGAACATGTTGTAATAAGAAACTTGGGTTTACCCATGTGTTTAATATTATGAAATATGGTGGTTTTTATTCTGATAACATATTTCCTAACTACGGTCCTGATGAAAAATTCCGCTGCCAAAATGATTAACCATACAAGATACCACCGAAACTGGCTCGCATCCGCCCGTTCCCGGGAATTAGGGATCGGGGGTTGCGACACCCCCCCCCCCCTCCAACTTTCATCTTTCGCAAGTTTTTTTGTTTTACTTTTTGTTCTAAATTTTGGAGTCAACATGCCGCAACGAGCGTGTGGGGTTCAACATTTCTTCATCTATTTTTCCGTTTGATTGGCCAGTCACAATGCGCCTATTTTTCTTTGTTTGACAACTTTGTCGCAACGCACAGGTCCTGAATCGACTTATTTATTGTTTTCTACATTTTACGTTAATGTCTAATTTCTTCGCACTAAAAGGCCGTAACGGGCAAGCATGGTTCAAAGATTTTACGTATGTTTTTTGTTCGGTGTTATTTTTTATTTAATTTATTTTTACGAGCTCTTTTGATGTTGGTGGTCGCTGGCAGTGGTGTGGAATTAGTGCTACTTGGCATGATTTACAAACGTATTTAACCTATTAAGTTTTTTACTAATATTTTGTTTCGAGTTTACCGCTATACCTTATTTACTTAAGAAAAACTATTTTTTTACATGCATGTTTTTATATCATGCCGGTATAAATTTGATTTGCTCTACGTTTCGACGTAAATTTTTTCTGGAAGCGAGTCGGGTTAAATATAATACGTTTTTTCGTTTAAAGACCATTTTGTACATGCATATAATATGTTTTCGTGATTATTTTATGAATGTTTTGTATATTTTGTTTCAATCCGAGTGGAGTTAAATTGTGGTTTTTTTTTTCTTTTTGTAAATACTCTAATTAATCTCTTTTGATTATACGTATCAGCTTTTGCGTTATACCCGTTACGTTTTCTAAGTATGACTCGGGTCATATATAATTCGTTATGATTGTACGGTATAAATTTGATTTACTTTAGGTTTTAATCCAATTGCAATGCATATATATGTTACATTGAGTTCAATCAGATACGCAGATACACGTGTTTTCATATGGTTAACGCATCACATAATGTTTGAACTAATTCATTCGATGTTTGCGATTTACCCACGCCGCAACGGGCGTGTGTCTTATTGCTAGTTATTATTAAATATGCATTTTATAATATAAGAAAATTAAAATAAATGTACTAACATAAGTTTAAAATAAAGATATTAGAATTATGTATCGGGTATACCTGGGTATAATCGGTTTCAGTTCCGGTTCTTGTCCAGTTTCGGGTATTAATTAGGTATGATCAGTTCCGGTTCTAGATATTGAGATTAAAATGAATATCATATCTATACCCTATGGGTAGGGTCAATTCTAATTTCGGGTATAAAATACCCGAGTATTAAAAAACCGGTTCTGGGTAATTGTTTTTGCACCTAATGTACTAAGTGTGTTGAATTTTTACTTTGAGCAGATGAGTTTAAACAAAATATAAATGATGACATTAATGTGTGCCAGCTATCTGAGTTTGTTGGTTATTTTGTTCCTGTTTTCAACACTTTTAGTTTTCAATTGTTAAGTGGTGATGTATATATTTCTAGAAAATTAGGACAAACGTGTAACTAAATATATATCAGCTTATTTATTTGACTTTTTTACCTACTTTGATGCGTTTGGAAAAACAAAATTAATGTCTGTATCTCAATGGTGTAGAATACAACACGTGTTCTGGCACTTTTTCTGTGAGCAGTGTTAAAGAAAAGATGCAAAAGTTAATTTTTACAGATTTGGAGCTGATGTTTGAGTGGAATAATTGGTCTCCCAAAAAGGTAAATTTTTTGATTTGGAGATTAATTCAAGATAAGCTTCCGACATATGCGGCTTTGTCTAGACGTAATGTTTTTGTTCAAGATAATTGTTGTAAAATGTGTGGTGAAGAGGTTGAGTCGGCTATACACTTATTTGCATCTTGTCGAATCGCGGAACAGATTTGGGAGTTTGTATCTCAATGGTGTAGAATACAACACGTCTTTGCCTTAGAGTTAAAAGACTCGGCAAATATTCACAAGAGAAACAGAGGATCACAAAGGTGGAAAAAAGTGATTAATTTGGTGACCCAAGCGACCGTATGGATGATTTGGAGGAGCCGAAACGAGGCGGCATTCGAAGGAAAACAACCTCATGTAAACAGGATGAAGGAGGAAATTAAGATGTTTGGATATATGTGGCTGAAAAGTAGAGTCAAGAATGCTAATATCTCATGGGGAGAATGGTGTAATTTCGATTTAATTAGTATTGGCGTATAAAGGTGATGTATTAGTTTTTTTTTTGGTGAATGTACTTGGTGAATCATCTGGCTAACATTTGGTTGCCCAGGTGAATAATGGAATAAAATTTTGTTGATCTTTCAAAAAAAATGTCTGTATCCTATTTTATGATATATTTTGTGCATTATGGATAGTTTTTTTTTATTATTTCATTTTGTTTATTATTTTTATAGGCCCAATCCAATAACGCCCTAATCGTAAAACAAACCGGAACCAAATCGCTAGTAACGGTTCGGATTAAATCTTCAAAGGTTCAGTTTTAGTTTTCAATTATCAAAAACCGTAATTAACCGGTTAACTAAAAATCCGTCAAAACCGGACCGTAAACACCCCTAAGTTCCAATTCTTATTTGCTATTAGTTTGATTTTTTTTTTCTACTGATTTTTCATTCTATTTCATTTTTTCATTCCAATTACCAGAGCAAATTACATAACGATAGCAGGAACACGAGCAACAAACTGCGCCACCATCCCCTTCTGAATAGAAAACGCTAGTCTACTAAAAACAAAGCCTTGCCCCTGAGGGGTCGAAAAGTTGTTGTGGACCAAATGCTAAACTCTAGCGAAGAACCGAACCGCCTCCGGCGCCAAGGAGCCGAACGTGTCAAACGCCAGGGGAACAAAGGTATGTTGATTATCCTTACAAGCTTTCGTGTGCTTTTCCACCTTCTTTGACTCTGCTTTCAGTACCGCTTGCTCCGCCACAAACTCATTTTCCCAGAACCCGGCTAGGGGGGATACACCTGTGAGATCGACACAAGCATGTTTCCCGCCCTCCCAACAAAAAATTAGCACGTCAGCCGGGCGTAGGGTGGACGTCCCTTCCGTCGGGTCTGTAAGAAAATTAACCGGTGCCTCTTTCTTTGCCGAGATCCCTGCTCGTCTGAGAATATCCATTAACACGTCTCGAACAAAGTCGTGGCGATACTTAAACCCCGACAACTCTCTGCAGTGTAACGCATGCTCCCCGTATTTATCCAGGCATGCTTTATGGCAGACTGGGCAAGTTTCATCATTCGGGAACATGGGGATCATCAGACGGTATTTAAGGATTGACCGGTACTCCACCGCTGACATATGTTGACCCAGACCTTCAATAGGAATAACGGTTAAAAAATCCTGAGAATGAAGCCTCTGTAGGCATTCAATGACGGCTTTCTAGCAGGGGAACAAATGGAAATCTTTTCCCAAACTTTGTGCGATTCGACAACAAAGGGCAATTGTCAAAGTTTTCTGTGGCTTTTTGGGGGCGGTGTCCTTGTTAGAGAAACCGCCGAGATCAAAGTCAGTTTGATTTTTAAACTATGAAATTATGAATTTAGGTAAACATCCAATTTCTTAGGTAAACATCAAAACCGGACCATGACACATGCCCAACGTTGTATTCATTTAATAGGTAGTAGATTGTACTTTTATTATGTGATGAACCTTACCCGGCTCAAACGCCGGCCGACTTGAAAAGTTTTGTATCTAATATGAAATTAGAGCATCTAAAAACAGTTAACACAAAAATAATTGTTGGATTTGCCACTTATCCAAAGCTGATTACAGTCACAATACAAAATTTTCACAAGAATTGTCTCACCTGTTTGCATAAACCCTTGGTAAACAAAGAAGACATGAATTAGTAAACTCAAAACTCTTGCAATCGACCTAAATGTTTCTAGTGATTATAGTCGCAAATGCTTAATAATTTTAAATATTTTGCGACAATTATGACGACCCCTAAACGATTTTTCCATCAAGAACCGCCAGTGTCGTAATTAGATGAACAGAAGAACCTTTGGCGCTTACTTCTGATGCGGTAGTGTGACGACATTGTCCATGAAGATGATGCAACAATCCTACCCAATAATAATTTTAGAGACTCTTTTAGTGTTGTGATTTCTTCCTTATTTGTGTTATTTGTGACACAAAGGATGAAGTTGCATACAATCCTGCCACCCAAACTGGTCATATCTGCTTGGACCATGGTTAACCTTAGGCTTTTGAGTGCGTGCTTGATCTCTGAAAATAGTTCTGCCCGATCTTCACAACAAACAGAAGCTCGGATGAAAACGTCACTATTTGGCTCCATAGTATTCAAATCAAGGTCGATGATCACTTCATCCAAATGTGTTGGAATTGTAAGTACTTTGCTTAATTCTTTTGTTTCCAAATTCAACTGTTTGACTTGTTCAATTACCTTTCCCAGTAGCCTTGCCTTGTCCATCTGCATACACCAAATACATTTAGCAACAAGAAAAGTCGAATTTAGCGACTCCAATGTTACTTGTATCCGTATGCTAATATAGTTAGAGACAGAAACAAGAAACTTAATTAGCCACTGTCACAAGAAGTTTTTGGTATTTTTGGAACGGCTAACTCACACACCCTTTAATATTACTCTCTTAAATCTACACTTCCGTCCACTAATCAGGGACCAGATTTCTCAACCATTTGGGAAGGAACACCATTATGTACGCAACTTGATGGATTATGTTAGTATTAATCTTAAGAAGTTTTTATGGTTTCTAGGCAATGTTTAAAACTTATTTGACTCTAGGTGATCCGCTAGTCGACTATCTAACGTGTGTTAATAGCGTTAATGGGGATCCGCTGTTGATGGGCTAACACATTACATTACATTACAAACCATTGTATCATCATTTACAGAATCTAAGAGTTAACAACACCTACGGCTGTCACAATAGATATTTGGTTCTAAACTTATAATTAGCAATGAGAAAAAAATAAAAAAAAATAAAAAATAAAGAAGATAATAACCTTTTCAGGACTGGATACAAGTTTCCTTAGAGTAGAAAGATGTGCATTGATCCTATCTCTACGTCGCTTCTCGGCTTCGCTATGGTTCTTGGAAGCACTTTCCACTTTACCATCATCTCGTCCGCCATCGCCTAAGCTGCTACCTCCACCACCGCCACCGTGATCAGAATCACTGAATTGATTAACAATCCCATTTTGGGTCCAAGACCAAACAAAATCGTCCATCTTGAAAGGAACAAGTTAATTAAAGGTTTTGAGATATTTGAAGGTGAATGGTGAGGGTTTGTTCTCCAATGAAAAATCATGTTTTTTTTTGGTAGTTATCCACAAGTCACCTTCACCACATTGATTAAATGGTTTCATTTAAATTAAAGGATTGAAAAAGTCTCAGCCGCAAAGCTAGCAAACTTTAATGATTTCATGAGACAAAGTGATTGGAAAATAAACAATAGTCCGTGGATCCAAGAAAGATTTTTGTGACGTACCAGCTTTATTGTGAGCAATATATTTATATATTTACTGTAGTAACCAGTTAGTACTTGAAGATTGCAATGGAACGTTAAATCTAATAAAAAGTATTGAACCATACACGTGCGTTGCAATATGTTAACTCGCAAAAATTAAACCGAAACTTAAACATAGAAAAGAATAACTAAGTCGACTTAGGACCCGCACATTACGACAGGACGTTAAACAGCCAAAAAATAACATATAAACGTCGAACCACACATGCGTGTTGGAGCATGCTAATTCGCAAAATTAAGACCGAAATGTAAAACGAAAAATTTGTAAAGCGACAAACATTTTTGTGAAGTTTTTAAAACGGTAAATTTATGCACGAGCAAGTTAATAAATTAAGTCTACTAGGAGAACTGTCAACCATTTTTTCTTTTATATATATTATATTATATAGAAAAAGTGTAACGTACAATAGGGCTTATCGTATGATACGTACGCGATCATCCCAGCCGTACGATCTGATGCGAATTCAATCTTCGCATATTATAAAAAGGCAATTGAAATCGCATGGCTTGAAAATGCAATGAAATCGCATGTTTCGAAATCTCATGCAAATGAAATCGCATGTGAAAAAATGGCTAGCATGGGGTAATGTGTAGATGGACAAAATCGCATGTGGAAGATTGAATTCGCACCAGATCGTACGGATGGGATGATCGCGTACGTATCGTACGATAAGCCCTATTGTACGTTAACTGACCTCATATTATATATATATATATAGAGAGGGAAAATGTAAAATACAATATGGCTTAACGTACATCACGTACGACAACGTGCGTGATTATGTGTATAACGTCCATGATTAATGTTTTCATCATGCGTGATTAATGTTTTCCAACATGCGTTGTTAGGATCTGAGTTTCTTTTGATTGTGCTTGTTTGATAATAATGGAAATGAAACAGAGTTAAATGCAGCGGAATTAAATGAAACAAACTTTCAACACACAATCAATGAGAGAATAAGTTTCAGCAAACATGTTTATATTGAAATCGAATGATTGTATTTGTTACAATGATCAATCACAATGCATGCATGCACATAATCTCCCCCTCAGCCTGAGCTCACAGTGATTGTTCGTACAGAATGACTTGGTGATGAAGAGAGCTAATAGAACAGTACAAAATAAATAATAAATAATAACGAGACTCTCGTTATTTGTGGGAAATTCGATTAGTACAATACCGGTTACAAAAACTAAATAAACGAATATAAAATACAACTAAATTGTACCAATCTTGATTCAAAGCCAATGTCTTTGAAAACTTCAACTGCATCTACGAGATCGAAACTCCGCTGCAAGGCAAGCAAAATTGTTGACGGTTTTTGGTTGAGGCACGTGTTAAACACGCTTCCCTTAAAACAGATTCCGCGCCTCCTCTCAGACGGTCTGTCTCCCAGGGTACAACAACCAGAACAGTATGTGTACTGCCGGAGATGGCACTCACGCCCGAGATTACACCGGGTATAATTTGGTGTACATATAATTAGGAAATATGAAGTCGAAGAAAAAGACAATTTAAAGAATACTCTTCTCTAAATTTCTATGGAACAAAATTCTTTTATGTGTGTGTATTACTCATCTTTTTCGATAATCTCTAGAATGAAACATCATCCTCTTCTTATACTCACACACATAAAGAAGCCATTAAACCCCATTATTATTGTCATGAATTAGACAATTAATCAAGATCATTAATCTTGTAATAAATGGGTTTAAATCTCTACATAAATGGACTTTAGTGGTTCGGTCAAAAACTGTCATTTCTCTTAATGACTAGAATTAAACGAGTTGAAACAGCTAGTTTGACCAAGTCCAACCAGTTGTTTTGTTTCCGCTGCAAACCTTGGCGCGCGCCTGAACTGAGTTGCTAGTCCATGCATCACGCTACATGGACCTTTGATGTGCGTTAGGTGTATATGTAGGTTTAAGTATATTTTAAGCCCTTTTACACTTTTTTTAGTCAAGTTTTAAATTTATAAAACACGATATTTACTAACACTAAACACAAATATGGGCAAGTGCACCCATCTTGAGCGTAGTATAGTGTTGGTAAGATACCGAGGTCGTCCAAGGACACAAGAGCTTTTAGTACCGGTTTATCCTCAACGTCTAATCAAATCAAAAAGTTAGAAAAAGGTTTTAAACTAGAAAAATAAAAACTAACTAAAATGCTGAAAATAAAATAAAAGTAAAAACAGATAGACAAGATGAATCACTTGGTTCCGACTCGTGTTTAGTGTAACGTTTGATTATTTCCGCACTTTTGCACTTTTTAAGAGATTATCTTAGTTATTGTAGTAGGCCCTTCTTTTGAAGGTGACGTTACCCTCAACCCAGTAGTTTGAGTCAGCAAGGATACAATCCTAAAGGGTTGGATTATTGAAAGATAATTAATTAAGTTATTAATGCATATTATGGTAGGCCCCTCTTTTGAAGGCGACGTTACCCTCGGCTAAGTAGTCTGAGTCAGCAGGGATACAGTCCTAGGTAGCCGGGTTAAAGTATTAATAGTAGCTTACATATGAGGGGATCAAAGAGTTTGGACCCCCGCCATCCAATACCGTTAAGTATTGAAGGAGATCCTACTAAATTTGACCCAGGTCCTTGCAGGATCTATACACTGAACAAGGCAAGACTTTTACCAAACTGTTCCCTTAACCCCCGACCAGGTAGCCAACATACCTCCATATAGACCGTGGAGATATGAATGGTGAAAATCTTTTATTTTATATAGACAGTAAAATAATGCCAAGACACCACGGACAAACGATAAGGAAAAATCACCTTCAACATAAGAAACTAGTTATTAAAGTCATTAATACAAAACCAAGTAAAAAGTGCGAAAAGATTAAAAATAAAAAATATTACACTAGACACTTTGTCTTCACCAAGTGATGTAAGAGACTTAGGCAAACATGGCCTTGATTGTCAAGAACTCTTACGATCAATCTTGGATCCCGAGACGACTCACACACTCTATGATGGACAATGGATGATGGTGGTGGATGATGGTGTTATGGTGGTGGTGGGTGGTGGGTGAAGTGTGAGAGAGGTGGTGTGCCAAGGGATGCCTTTGAAGTGAACCAAGCACCCCTATTTATAGCCTGTACAGAAGCCTGGACACGGCCCCGTGTCCGCTGGACACGACCCCGTGTCCACCCTTTTCTCTTTCTTCATTAATACAATTTGTCTGCATTAGCTCCACACGCCCCCGAGTCCGCTGGGCACGGCCCCGTGTGCAGAAGCGTATCTATACCATCAAGATTTGCTCAGATTCTGCGAATCTTTGCGTTGACCATGGCCCCGTGTCCGCTGGACACGCCCCCGTGTTGGGAAATAGAAGCTTCTACAGGTTTGTGTTTTGTGCCAGGGCTGATCATCCTGGACACGGCCCCGTGCTCAGCTGGGCACAGCCCCAAGCTCAGCTTTCTTCTTGTTTTTTCTTTGGGAGTTGTTGTCGAGGGGTGGGGCATGCCACGTTTCTTCCTTTTCTTTGTATTTATGTTGGTTTTGGCTGTATATTTGTTCCTTTTGTTCGTTTAAGCTCATTTGACCCTGTAAATTCAAAAGGAAGACAAAAACACACTTTTTCCAACATTAGTACTAAAAAAGGGTTAGTTTTATGCCTCATTTGATGTAATTTATATGTTGCATTTTACACACATCAACCTTACACCACGCCATATGGAGTCGCGCATCACACTGATGCCACTACACATACCAGGACGCCACCCGGTCATGTGCCATCCATACTCGCGCGCCACTTGCATTCTTCTCCATGGCCAATGCGCTATGCCATGATATCTGCCTAGCCCACCCAACTGTGCGCCATAAACGGACCCGGCATGTATCTGACCACGCGCTCATGGACAAAATACAAAGGCGGTGTGCGAAGTTCAAAGTGCACCACATTGGCCTATACCCCATGTTTTGCGCGCATATGTGATGTGGAGTCGCGCGCCACACGGATGCCACTGCGCATAACAAGACGCCACCTGGTCATGCGCCATCCATACTGGCGCGCATATGTGCGGGTGCGGCGCACCCTTTGGTCCCCACTAGTGATTGCCATTAAGAAAACAATTACAAGGAGTGCTCCTCCTTATATACCACTTTAAGTTTTGTTATCCCACCTATGTGGGACAAGTTGACAAAACTAATCCATTTTAATCATCTTTGTTTGTTCCAAACATACAACTTCAAGCTTCGATATCTCATTCATCTTAGCTCTATTTGGACATAGTTTGAACACAAACCATAAATGATTATTTATACAACACATATATAAATATTATTAATGTCCAAAATATTTCGTGAAAAACTCATTTTCACTAAAATTTCCAACACTAACAACCTCTAACCACTGACTAATACAACCACTGATAAGTAAACAACTGATTACAAGTATAATACAAAGAATAAAGTAAACTACTGCTTCTTCATTCCACAGTTACAGCTCCAGCAGTGCTTTGTGTCTTCAGCAGTACTTGAACCATATCAGTAGATTGAGCATCAGTGTTTTATCTTCAACAGTCTTTAGTGATCAGCAGTTGTTGTGAAGGGCAGTACTTAGAGGACATCAGATGTTAGGGCCACTTCCAAGGGGAAAGATCTGATGCAAACAACTGCTTATGAGGAATCCACTGACCTGATCATGTTTTGGCTTTATCAACTGTTCCTTTGTATGGTTCAATCCCAACATGCGTGATTTGGGTTTTTTAGTTTATAACGTGCGTGATTTTCAAATGAACGTGCGTAATTATCTGTCGTACGTGATGTACATTAAGTCGTATTGTACGTTAACTGGCCTCTATATATATATAGTAACTTTGATACTTTGAACTATGATATTCAAATTAAACATTTCCACAATGTCCCAGTTAATATGTAATTTTCATAGTTTTAGGTGTCGTTGGTCATTTAGATGTAGGAAAAACTGATAAACTGTAAAAGCTAATAAAATGAAATTTTGAAAGAAAATACATTTGTTGGGACTACAATATCTGAAAATTAATTTTTCACTTTTTGTGATGAGAAAGATCATGTGTTAAAAGATAAAGTTTTTGAGTTGGGGCATGTAAAATGAAAGATGAGTGTTGGCACATCAAACTTCATTTTCAAAAATTATTATTCTTACAGCACTTAAATTGGTGGACCTTCACCATCAATGGCTATTCTGGCTTTACATCGACACTGGGTCTCTGATCCGATCATCTTATTTTGAATTTTTATAGAATACATTGACAACAATTATTAACCTTTTATAAGATATATTATTTAAGTATACCAATGATTTTTGAAACATGACTCCAAATTCAGACACACATAGCGAACTTTTAATCCAAAGCTTGTAGAGTTTTGATTTGATGGATGGTATATTCTTACCACAGTAAGGGGCTGTTTGTCAACTTCTGAATGGGTAAATGTTAAACTAGTAAGAGGTTTGAACCATTAAGTGCTAAACCAATAAGAGGTCTAAACCATTAAGAGCCAGTATAATGCTTAACCGTTCAAAGGCAAATGTCTGACCAATTCAGATAAAAAGTCTTAACTATTCAGACTCAGTATAATGCTTAACCATTCAGAGACGAATGTTTGAATAATTTAGACATTTGCTCGCGAAACAAATAGTCTGAACCATTAAGTACTGACATGACAGAGGCGTAGCTTAGTGTATAGTGGGGGGTGCACCCGCCCCCCGAATGTTTCGGTTAGAAGTGTAAAATTTCTTATTTTTCGTCCGAAAATTTTAAAATTATATACGATTGCCCCCCCCCCCCCCCCCCCCCAATTATTTTGTCTAAATATTTATACAATATATAAATTGGGTCCCATGACATTGCGCCACCTCGGAACTTTTGGTCAAGCTCCGCCACTAAATACTGAACAAATAAGACATCTGAACCATTAAGAGTCTAGCAGAACAAACAACCCGTAAGACTAGATTTATCCTGTAATGTCAGTAATGTTACTTTTGTTTAACTAGATTGGCTCTTTTTTCCAAATTTTAAATTTACTTTTCATAATATCATGGATGACATTGAGGGGTATTTTAATTAAAAAATGAGGTTGTTTTGGTGATATCTTCTCTTGGTACATGCATATGTGGTTGGGATTGAAGAGCAGAACGTCAATCGGTTTCTTAGCATTCAAAGTTGTTAAGAAAACAGGGAGAACAAAAATAGGCTTGAGGCTTGACGCTTGAAGAAATTAATTTCTTCAACGATGATACAAGCTTTATATACTTTAAAAAGATAACCAATTCCTTAATTCAAAGCTACTAAGAATAAGCATAATCAACAAACTATAACAAAGATAATAACATGTACAAAAATACAACATTTCTAATAGTAATACTCCCCTTTTAAGTTGGAGAGCGTAGGTCCTGAACTCTCAACTTGTTTAGTCTCAAATTGAACTCTACCCAAAGCCTTTGTAAAGAAATGGTGTTAGAACTTAAGAGTGCTTAATCATTGTTGCTTGTAAGGTTTCTCAAAACATATGTTATTCAACTTCAATGTGCTTTGAAAAAACAAGATATGATATTATTTGTAACGTCATATGACTATCGTACTACCGTTAAGAAGAGTCCTAAAAAATAGCATATAAATCCTGAAGAATGTACTACAAGCAAGTCAATTCCAAACAAGATGTTGGTTATTGCCATATACTTGGCCTAATAATAATAACAACAACAACAATTATTATTATTATTATTATTATTATTATTATTATTATTATTATTATTATTATTATTATTAAATGCTTGGTTGGTCTCTGTGGTTTGCAAAAATTTCATATTAGAGTTAAATGCTTGGTTGGTCCCTGTGGCTTGCAAAAATTTCATACTTGGTCCTAGTGGTTTACTAATTACACGCGTGATCCCAAAAGTTGTCAAAAATGAACTCGGTTGGTCCCCTGACCTAACCCCTGTTAAGTTGATGTTAAATGACCAAATTACCCTCAACAATTAAAATCATAATTCTCTCCACCACGTCTTCTTTCTGGATTACTTCATCTTGTTAGATTTCTTGTAAAACCATCAAATAGAGACCCTGATGAATATGACAATGTGACTGCTTTACAAGGCCAGTTACAGCAACTCTTCATTCTTCATGACTCTGGAGTTGACCAATCTTTCATTGACACACTTCCTGTGTTCACCTACAAGTCAATAGTTTGTGTGAAAGACCCTTTTAATTGTGTTGTTTGTTTGTGTGAGTTTGAGGGTGGTGATAGTCTTAGATTGTTGCCTAAATGTAGCCATGCTTTTCATATGGTTTGTATAGATACATGGCTGTTGTCTCATTCCACTTGCCCTCTTTGTAGAAGTAATTTGGTTATTGATTACAATCCAAACACTTGTTGTTCACCAATTGTGCTTCTTCTTGAAGCTGGTGAGAGTTCTAGAGATATTGTGGCTGATCCCACATTTCAAAGGGTGAATTCCCAATTTAGTGGTGATGTACATGGCTATGAAGAATCCGAATTTGCGCATTCGAATTCGGGTCAAAATAGGTGAAGGAAGAGGAGGGTAAGGAGAAAGTGGTTGCAGTTAAGCTTGGTAAGTTCAAGAATGTGGATATTGGTGGTGGATTTGGTGGTGGTGATGGTGGTGGTTGTGGTGGTGATGAGAATAGTAACAATATTGAAGGTAGGAGGTGTTTCTCAATGGGATCTTTTGAGTATGTGATGGATGATAATGCATCATTACATGTACAAGTTAGGACCCAAATCAAGAAACAAGCTTACAAGAAGTCAAATCTCCCCATCACTCCTGGCCACAGACCAGCAATGTCGGAATGTGGAGGCGATTCCAGACGGGAAGCGTTTAGAAGTGTTAGTGGTGGCAGTATTAGGAGGGAGAGCTTTTCAGTGTCCAAGATTTGGCTTAGAGGGAAGAAAGAAAAGCCTAATTCAACGGTGTCAGTGGCAGCCACGGTTGAGCCACCACCAATGGAGAGTTTCTCTTTACAGTTTTTGCTTCGACAGAATGTTACGGGAGATGAATCGAAAGAGGTGGGTTGTGATGATCACGAAACGCAGAGTGGTAACAATGTTGTTCCACAAGCAGCACCAAGTCCACCATCTTTGGCAAAAAGGAGTCTGATGTGGCTTATGTGCAAGCAGAAAAACAAGGTGGTGGGTGTTCAGTGCCGGTGGTTGTTCGGCGGTGAAGGAGGGATGTTGGTGTGGGTGTTCAATGGTGGTGATGGTGTTGGTCTTGGGCAAAAGAAGAAGAAGTGGTGGAGAGAAAATTATGATTTTAATTGCTGAAGGGTAATTTGGTCATTTAACATCAATTTAACAGAGAAATTTAACAAAGGTTAGGTCAGGGGACCAACCGAGTTCATTTTTGACAACTTTTGGGACCACACGTGTAATTAGTAAACCACTAGAACCAAGTATGAATTTTTTGCAAACCACAGGGACCAACCAAGCATTTATCTTATTATTATTATGTATATAGTGCATGTGTGTAATTACATTCCTTTTGGACTCCTCATCACTATATATTGAGGAGGTTCTTGCATTGTACACTCACTTCAGTTTGATATGGAGATATTGGAGATGACTCACTAGCTTTATTGTATCAAAGCCTAAGTTGGTTACATCTCTGGGGGTCAACACTTTTAAGGCGAGTGTATTATCTTCTCCGGCAATAGCCCTATCGTCTTCATCTTTCCTTCATGGTCGATTCAGTTGCTATTCTAGAAATTGCAATCCCTTCCCCATCAGATTTTGTTGCTTTTCCAGTTAGATCTGTTAGAATTCTGACAGTCTAACTTAATCTTCAGCCACTTTGTTTTCTTTTCCGGCCCCCTTCTGCCTCCTTCTTTGGTCATCTTTCTTCATTGTTTCCACCTTTCTTCTCAGTTTTCTCATAGCTACTGCTTCTGCTACCAATTAAACTCACAGAGGATAGCTATTTCAATTGGAAACATCAAATACTCATTTTGCTTAAAACTCTTGGTTTGTTGAAATATGTGAATCGAGGGTTCCCAGTAGTTGTAATTGGATCTCAGGAAATAGTTGCTTGGGTTAGATTTGATGGCTACGTATTTACCTTTATCACTGCAACATTATCTTCATCTCTCTTGTATTTGGCATGAGGAACTAATTTTGCGTCTGAGTTATGGAGAAACATCGAAGAACATTATTGATTCACTGTAATCGATTCCTCTTCTCAAAATCGACGAACTGATGGTTATTAGCGATCTCACGTTGGCTAGTTGAGTGGCCAATTCTATGGCTAATATGGTGGTCAACAGTGGGGTCATGGTGGTCAATAGGGTGGTGTTTCCTTTAACATGGAAACTTCTTGTTCTAAGTTCCATCCAATGTGAATACATTTGATACTAATGGATCTTTTGTGCTAGTCTTCGGACAACTTCTATCAATATTTGGCCCATGCCCAACCTTGCCACAAACTTCTGATTGGAAAGTGTCTATAGGTGTTTTGACCCGTTACGACTTGTTAAAGTGGTTTACTCCACTTTAACGGATCATATGCATAAATACGGGTCCGGATGGTCGAATGAGTCGCATGACAAGTCCGATATGTAAAAACATGTTTAATAATGTTGTATAATCAGTTTAAATGTCAAAAATATTGCTTATATAGGTTTAAAGCTATTTTACGCAAAAAATGGTGTGAACAAAATGGATGAACAAAGGACCTATTTATAGTGATCTTGGATTATGGAGGTATTGCCAAGTGTGTTTTGATGTTGATTAGTGTCCTAACATGTGTCCTAACCAAAATGAAGGTGGCAAGATTCATGCAAGGTGTCAAGATTTGATGATAGGTGGCAATGCTTGGTGAACAAGCATTTTTTTTAGCTTCTGGGCACTCCATACGGACTGTATGGATTTAGGTCTTACAGTCCTTAAGGACTTCTGATAAATAAATTTGACTTTTTGGCAGTTTTGGTCCCCGAACTTGTATTATCACATTATTGCCATTTTTAACTCTTCTAACTTGGTATTTAAGCTATATAAGGGGTATAAAGGCATATGTGACTTGGATTTTGTTCCAAAAATGTCGTGAATATCGTTTTGCTCGATCGTACGATTACATATTTGGTAAATAAAATATACAATTTTATTAAATACGAAAACGATCAAAAGTGTACAACAGTTGAAATTTTGCTAATGTTATAGTCTCCCCTCCTTTAGGAAATTTCGTCCCGAAATTTATCCGTAGGAGACTGTTGGATGAACGTTCCCAAGTTCGGGAGGTAGTTCGAGTTTCTAGGTTACCTTTCTGATCCTTTCAATGATCTTAAAGGTCCCACATCTTTCTAAGGGGATACCTTGAGAAGAACATGATCAATGATTTTGGAATTCCAAAGGCTTGCGTTGTTTGTCACCATAACTCTTTTGACGACTTCCAGTTGTTAAAAGGTTATTGCAAATTTTCATGATTTTGTCTGTTGTTTCTTGAATGAGTTCTAATCCGGTGATTTGAGCTTCACCAACTTCATTCCAACAGACAGGTGAACGACATTTTCGACCGTCAGAGCCTCAAAAGGAGCTATGTTAATGCTTGTTGTTGTAGTAGAATTCGATCAAAGGTAGATGCGAATTCTAGCTACCACCAAAGTCAATATCACAAGCTAAGCATATCCTCAAGTGTTTGGATTGTCCTTTCGGTTTGTCTATCCGTTTGATGATGATAAGCAGTGCTCAGATTTAATTTGGTTCTCATGGCAGATTGCATGGTTTTCCAAAAATGAGATAAGAAACAAGATGCAATCTGATATGATATAAAATCTTAGCAAGTTTGCCAGCAGAGAAAATCCTCACGAATCGGAAAAAAGTGTACTGACTTAGTCAAACGGTCAATGATTACCCAAATGACATCATGACTTCTAGAAGTGTGTGGAATTTTAGTGATGAGATCCATAGCGATGTTCTCTCACTTCCACATCAGTACTTCTGGTTGTTCAAGCAAACTAGAAGGATGTTGATGTTCTACCTTTAGAGCTTATGAATTGAAAGGGTGTGAATTTGAAAAGGGATTTTGGAGTTTCGAATAACGGGTGGAAGGATGTTTATAGAGGTTCCCTAAAGAATCGATGAAGACTATTCATATAGGAAACTTATGTGTGTATTGGAAGGTTTCGTGAGTGTCATCAATGTATGGTTTAGTTTCTAAATTCATCACTAGATAATAGTTCTAACAAAATTGGTCAAGGTCCAGAACTTCAAGTGACTTAAATAACACCACGCTTATAATGTAAGAAGGAACACTAATATATAGGAAGTACCAGCGGCGTATCCACCATGCCCTTATTATATTGTACCCGTTTGTTATCCTTATCACTATAGGTTCTACATAATCACATATGACAAAACTAGCTATGGTTTTCCATGCACCGAATTTTAGAATTATGTGTGCACCCATAATTACTCAATTCTTTGCCTAGTCCGCATAGTTCATATTGTGATGTGTGGGGGATAACAAACAAACAAGCTCACAGAAAGCATTTAAGCATATGCATCAAATAATGTTTTTGGGATAGTACTTTGGAATCCAAGGGTCTAACTATTTTCATAGAAAGGCCCAATAAGGATTTAGGATAGTACTTTGGGGTCCAGGGATCTAACTATTTGCATAGAAAGATTCAATCATGGATTTCGGATTTGTGTTTTGTTTCGTCACATAAATTGTACATAAACATATTGCATAAGACCAATCAATAATTTCTGAAAGTACCCTTAAAAATCCAATCAAGGATTTAAAATAGTACTTTTAGGATCCAGGGATCTAACTATTTGCATAGAAAGATCCAATCATGGATTTCGGATTTGTGTTTTGTTTCGTCACATAAATTGTACATAAACATATTGCATAAGACCATCAAGAATTTGTGAAAGTACCCTTAAAAATCCAATAAAGGATTTAAAATAGTACTTTTGAGTATCCATCTAAGGATCTAACTTGTGATTTGTACTTTGTTTCTTAGAAAAACAAGTACATAGGATTTTTGTGGAGATTGTGTGGCCGCACTAAGTGCGATCACAATAATGGGAGAAACTACGAGAGTAGTTCAATTGGTAAGGAATAGAACTCTCCGTGTCAATATGGTAGAGGTATATCACACATATGTGTAATCATACTCGACTTGTAAATGAAATAGGAATAATAAGATTATTTATAAAACAACAAAAATGTATCATGATTCTTGGATGACAAAAGAGAAAATGTAAAAGTTTAAACTTTTATAGTTGCATTGTCATTGGCACGAGCTTCATTAACATTTATGTTAAATGCACGTCCACGGGCTGGATAAGCATTAACAAGATTTGGGCAATTGTTTTTGAAGTGACTCATCTCGCCACAGTTGTAACAAGATCCAGGTGGAAAGTGAGGTCGAGCAGGATTTGCTTGGGGTTGAACCAAATTTGGGATAACTTGGTTTGGAATAGATCGACAAACATTAGCCGAATGACTGAATCATCCACATTAGGTACATTAACGACAGGGTAATTAATCTTGGTAGTGACCATTGCATCGATTGCACAAAGGTGCAGTACCTGTCACACCCGTTTATTAGCGGAAGCGTGCGGTGTGAACTTGATTAGTTTTCATTGCATACAATGTAAGTAAACAACTACATGATTAAAAACATACGATGTTCATCCATTGACATAATAAAATATTACACATCATAAGTTGTTTAGGATACAAACCAACATAAGTTTTAAGTTTACAAAAAAAAGACTAGTTTGACATAATATTAAAACTTAAGGCTTTGCATCCTATATCTCATTGAAGATGAGATATATGGACCAAACCCTCCAAAAGGGATGACATCGATGACTTGTATCCAAAAGCTTCATAGTAAACACCGGCACCAAAGTCCCATTAGTTTCCTGAAATACATGTAAGTTTGAAAACATCAACAAAAGTTGAGCGAGTTCATGTGTTTTGAGTGAGCTCCAATTAAACCTTTAAACATGTGAGAGATCTTTTATAACAAACAGGTATCTATAGCATCTATGAACAGATCATTAATGTTTTGCAAGGACATTAATATGTGTGGCAACATAGGAAGCACTCAACCCTAGCGAATTTCCCCCGGTCCACCCGATTAGAACAACAAAAGCACTACATGGGCCACACAAGGACCTTGTAGATCCCAATATCAATCCGGATCACAGTGGTTGATTGTTTAAGTCCAAAACACCTATTGATCAGGTGTTTGAACCTTGAGAAAGTTAAGAAAAATCATAGAATGAAGCTGAAGCTAATGGTTTGATGAGTACAACAAGTGTCGTAATGAATCCAAATAAGAAAATAAGCAATAGAGCACCTGGAGATCTGATTAAGCACTATCAATAATGATCAAAGAAAAACAACACAAGTTTTCATCAAGACAAGCCAAAAGCTTGGCTAGGGCAACATTTCCTTAGCTTATATAGTGTCTGACTTGCCAGCATAATTATAATTATGTTGGCATCTTAATTACACCAAGTCTGATTTGCTACTTACAAAACATTACAATATTAGTCCCTAGACTTTAATAAAGCTACAAATCTATAACAAAATCAATCCAGTCAAGCATCAATGATCTCACAAGATCCAATAATATCCCCCTAGATCGATGCATACTTGTTTAAACTTTCATTCTTCAGCTATGGCTTCTGGATTATTTGCAGCTTCCTTTTCAGGCTCTGGTGGGACTTCTGCTGTTGTTGTTGTTTGTTGTGGCGGTGGGACTTCATTAGTTGCTGCAGGAGTTTCTTGAATTAAAATAGCTTTACTGTTTGATAGCGGGTCCTCCATAATGGCCTCATATGTGGATGAGGCCGGAGGTTGTTGTGCTGCTTGAGGAGTTGACGAGGATTCTTTTGTCTTGGATGAAGACTTTTCTTTCTTTTTGTCGAGCTTTTTCTTCTTCCTAGCTTCCTCTTTCTTCTTTGCTTCAGCTTCTTTCTTCTTCTCAATTTTTTCAATAATGTCGAGCATCTCACGTTCTCTTCCAGGCTCGCTCTGCTGCTCTTTGAAACAGCATTGCCTCTTCTAAGTTAGCATTCCCGGCTCCAACATTGATGCAATTAGCATTCAGCACATTTAAATCAGAAATTCCAAACATGAAGGCGTCCATCGGATCCAGTATTCTAATGTCTTCGTTTGAATTCGATCGGATCACTGCTTCACCCGTCTGACTGTCATAGAACCATTTTTTGAAGTTGCTCAGGCAGACGGGGACTCCTGCTGGGAGCTTAATTCTAGTGACTACTTTAGCTGGGTTGATAACCCACGTCACTTTTCCCTTGCCTGTGATAGGATCTCTTGTGGTTTTGGAAACTCTTCTTCGAGGACGCTGTGGCTTGAACACTTCAAAACCTTTGTTGCATTCCTTAGCAATTATACGTTCAAAATCCGCACTGAAACTACTGCGATCTGGGTTTAATAAGTCCAGTCTGCCAAGCTCCCTCACATCTCATCTAGGAAGAGAAAACAGATCATACCCGGTCTTGAAATACTGAATCACGCCTCCTCTGTGTTTAACCACGAACATCCCTCTAAGATTGTTGTACATCCAGCTGATGATTTTATCAGTAATCTCTGACTTTTCAACGGTGATTACTTGATAAAAATCTGGAAGCTTTTCTCTTTCTTTTCTGAACCACTCAGGATGCTGTGGAGTGAATGTTTCTCCATCTTCCTGTTCATACGTGACTTCTTCTTCTAATCCCCATTCAATGAATCTTGAGGGTATCTCATCCCTGTCAACTTCTTCTTCGTCACTCTCATCGCCTTCAGTGACCTTCTCAGTGGATTATAGACGCCTCTTCTTCGCTTCCGCCCTTTTCTGTTTGTTTCATCTTCCTTGAATTTTTCGAAGTCGAAGAGCTCCGCAAAGGAGAACATAGGCTCTATTTCAATTTTGGCGCAAATTTTCTTCATCATTCGATATAACTTTTCAATTCCATGTTGTTGAAATCTGATAAACTTTGATTGTTCATAGGAATGGCAATGGGCCGGGCTTGGGCCGGGTATTCGTAATCCCAGGCCCGTACCCGATTGTAATTCTTTGTCCCATACCCGGTCCCTTACCCGCCAGGTATTTATCGGGTAATTACCCGTCGGGTATCGGGCATACCCGCGGGTATCAGGTATACCCGTTAATTTCATAAAAATACCCGTTGGGACAAATGTGCAATTTTACTTTGATGTCTATATAATTTACTATTTTAATGACTATAACAAATGAAAATATGATTAATAACTTCCATATTATATTCAAACCACATATACCAAACTAAATCAAATTGATTACTTAATTAAGTAATTGTATCAGGACCACCTAATTGCATAAACATCCACATAACAAAGGGTGATAGCTTCCATATCCAATATACATGCTACAAAATAAGTTATTTGTTCACTAATCACCTGCCAAATACATATCCACATATAATTATAGAGAAGGTAATAAGTACATGTACTAAGTTTATATATATGGAACTCTATAATATGATACTTTCGGGTATTATTCGGGTAAATGGGCCGGGTATTGGGCGGGTATCATTAAATCCCATACCCCGTACCCGTACCCGATTTTTTTCTTTTTAAGGACGTACCCGGCCCATACCCATTGGGCTTCGGGTATACCCGGCCCGTATGTTTCGGGTTTTGGGTATACCCTTCGGGCTTGGGCTTTTTTGCCATCCCTAATTGTTCAGTGACATAAGCATGCATTTCTCTATTTTTCTTCCTTTGTTCTTTCTACTTTTCTCTCAGAACATTAGTATCGTTCACCTGGTGCTTGAGAATACAGATCTCTTTAGCTGGAACCGCACCGATTTCTTTGACAAGCTTATCGTACAACTCTTGGAACGGTCGGATTCTTTGTGGTGGGGCAGCAGGTTGTGTAATTCTTGTAGGTTTTACTTGAGGATGCTTTGAAGATCCTTCATCTGTTTTCTTTTTCTTGGATGGAGGCGTTTTGCTTGCAGATGGTTCGTCTGGATCAATTAACAAAGTATCAACAAAATCTTCCAATCCTTCTTCTTCCTCTATTACAACAACAGGTGTTTCAGACTCCCTCATTTGACGTCTAGCAAGCTTCTTTTCTTTCTTCTATCTCTCTTCCATTTCATGGATTGCACGCATGTCTTGAATGTGTTGTCTATGCTCTTGAGAGTCCGCCGCCCTAAATCTTTCCCTCGTAAACCTTTCGGGGTTCGCTGATGATTTCTTTTTCTTTGAAGGTTCTTCATCGGCTGCTTGTTTTCCTTTTCCTTTTCTTTTTTCTCTTTAATTGTTCTTCTTCTTCTTCAACTTCTTCTTCTGCTTTCACATTTCTATATTGCTTCGCTTTGAGTGCTTCCTTATACTTTTGATACATAGCTTTAACCAAGGGAAGTCTTTCCGCAGAGTAGATCCAGTCGTGCAACATAACCCACTCGTTTGTTTTGATCTGGGTAAGCTGACAACTAGTAGGAACATGGAAGGTGTAACGACCTCCATCATGTGGCAACTCGGAATATTGATCATTGATTAGCATCTGAATGAACCTGGGGTACATTGCCCATGTGTTCCCTCTTGAATTCTCGATCATGTAGTTAAAAATCAGTCCTAAGAAGTTGAACTTTTGGTTTAAACATAAGTTCAACATAGCTCCTGACCATTCCAGATTCAGGCCGTCGTAACCTCCCTTTCGATAAGCGATGCCCATTGCAATCACATGTAAGATGAACCTCTAATCTCTTGTAAGGCTGTTCCTCTTAATCTCCTTCTTTTGTCTGAAATCTCCAACATACCCTATTCCACGAAAACCATCCAGAATATCATCTTTGTTTACGCTGATAGGATCATTGTGTTCATCTCCTAGCTTCAACACCTTGCGAATTCTTTCTTCAGTAACAATGACTTGTTTATTGCGAACTGTTGCTTAGATTCTTTTGACTTTGTTAACAACTTCGGCTTTTGCAGTTTCCCAAAATTCTTGGATGTGAATACGATGAATGTTGACTTCCGTTTGAACTGCATAACCAATTTTGCTCGAGCGTAAACATCTAGCTACGTCTTCAAAGTCTTTTGGTGTTGGATCGAGGATGATTGGCTGATTATGCTTGATAGTTTTATCCCACTCGATTATTTTCACCATCTTACTACTATCAAGACAAACGATCCAAGTTAGAAATCTTTTGAAAATCAACGACGCTACGAAAGATATAATATTTACAAAAATGTATAATGTTTTAATAGGAAAGTATGATATATTGATTTAAAAAAAAAAGATTTACAAAATAAGATTATGTATATAAGATATCTACAAATATTAAAGAAATATAAATAGATTACAAAAATCAACAGTTAATTTCGCTGATAACACAATAGGTATCTTCGCTGCCGATTTAAATCGAGACAGGACATTTTCGCCGGCAACAATGATGGATCAAGGATGTTTTCGCCAATAGAAAAAATAGTCATGACTCGTTACTAGATTAATTTCGCTGAAAATAGCCGACGAAGGCAAAGTTTTGACAAGGAACATGACGAGTAGCGAAGACATTTGTCTATGCTCTCTGACCGGCAAAATAGTCTATTTCGCCGGTTGCTCGAACTCGCGTTCGAGACTTTCGCCAGAAATACCCTGGTCTGAGTAATTCCGGCATCAACAACTTTAATTTTTCCATATTCAAGAATATCTTCGCTATGTTCATCATGTTCTTGAAAAACCCTTCTAAAACCATAGCTGATTTAACTGATGATGAACAGTATGTGAATCTTTGATCGAAAAACAGTCCAACGAGATCAAGACCTTGAATCATGAACAATGCCGATTATAATCTATCTCAAAACTCTCTAATATCTTCTGATTTACGATTATTAGACATGAACTTTTGACAAAACTAAACTCAAATAATCATAAACCATCAAGCATAATAATCTGTAAGCATCGAACAAAACATGTATTACCTATGATTCTTGACCAAACACTAAGAACTAATGTGGTAAGAATAAAGATCTTGAAAGAGATGAATGATGACAGCCGATTATAGAAAAGAGAGGTGTGTTTGAAAAGTTTTGAAAATTGGTCGGTTATGACCTTTTATAGCCAATGGCGGTTACCAGCGGATTTATCAATTCCGCTGGTATGTTAATTCTGCCGCTTCCTTGGTTCACAACCCGTTTTTCAAAAACTATTTTAAATACGCTCGTGAATTTCAAACTTTCTCGAAAAACGTGCCCATTTTGGTTTAAAAAGTAATAAAAACATAGAAAATATTTACAAATTATAGAAAATTTTGGGCAATTTGGACTCCGAACTTCATTTTTCAAACAGGAGGTTCCTATTTCAATGAATTCCTTTTTCTTTTAACGCTTGTCGACTTACCTGCAAATGATCACATTGTCAACACTTGTCAAATCCTTAATTATTATTTTTAGCAAATCAAGGCACAAGAAAAACTGCCAGTATGTTTGTCCGCTTAAATCCATGCATCTTTCTTTCAACATGCCTTCGGTGAGCGCGTTTATCATGTTTTTTGTAATATTGACAAGAATTATATGGCCCCCACACAAGCTATTGAAAATAGAATCATTACGCCTGTGAGTCCCACATCAGGACATACCCCCGCGATCAAGGTATGCACAAAGGTTCCTCATAACAGGTGAGTATGTTGGATTCATTCATTTTTCTTTTCAACGATAGATAATTGGTGATCAGGTCAATACTTCCGTACAGCAGAAAGACCAAAATCTACAGAGGGCGAAGACAGATACCAGAAATGGTACGATTTGTGCATTTTTGCGCATTTGAATGACTTTCTATGAAAGCTTCTTCAATTTAGGGATTTGGCCATTTTTGGCTCTTTTCTTGAAAAGATATCATAGCGTCTAGGTCAGCATGTATTTGGATGCAGCAGAAGAGCGGCTATGATATCCCCGAATGAAAAACCAATATAAAGACCCGGAATCTTGGACTTTGGCAATCTGTCAATGCAAGATTTAAGACCATTAAGCCATATGCCACAATGTGTTACCCACAATGATGCGTAATGCCTGAGGAAAGCCAATGTATATGTTATGTTTTGCCACCTAATAGCAATTTACTCATTAGTATTGCTGAATCTACTGACACGTCGTTGCTTGGTACCCCGATTCCTTTTGTTTTCTATTTTTCAAGAAATGACAAAGTGTTAGCAATATTTCTATCATTTCTTCTAACAGGAGTCAGACACAAGCATCCAATTTTTTTTATTTTCTGCAATATCCCCCCTAAAATCTTTATTTTCGTAAGTCCATTGCCCGAAAATGAAATTTTAACGATCAGAAAATCTTTTTGGTGTGCAACGTTTTAAGATACTTGTTTTACTTTTAACAAACGGTTTTTTTAATATGGACAAAAGATAGAGTATTTACAAACGATTTTAGACGAAAAGAGTCATTTCCACTCAAGGAAATTAACCGTTTCCAACCAGGTACCAGCTGGTTGAATCGGGTTTTATCAAAAGCTTTCGTGAATATGGCGGCCCGTTGCTGTGTTGTATCCACTGGCACCACTTGAAAATATCCTTTCTCATATGCATCTCGAATTGCGTGAATACGAATCTCGATATGCTTTGTTCTTGACTGGTGGATGGGATTCTTCACTATTCCCAGACACGCCTCATTGTCGATGAATATAGGAGTCTTCATGATGTTAATTCCATAATCCAACAACTGATTTTGTGTCCAGAGAACTTGTGAACAACAACTATAGGCCGCAGTGTACTCAGCTTGAGCAGTGGAGGTGGACATAGTCGTCTGCTTCTTGCTTCGCCAAGAGATTAGATGATTTCCCAAGAATTGACATCCTCCTGATACAGACCTGCGATCAACTTTACAACCTGTATGATCACTGTCAGAATAAGCAATAAGATCAAAATTACTATCTTTAGGATACCAAAGACCTAGTTTCGGAGTTCCTTTAAGATAGCAGAAGATGCGCTTCACAGCAGTTTCATGTGATTCTTTGGGATTTGTCTGAAAACGAGCACAGAGACAGACGGCCCACATAATGTCAGTCCTGCTAGCAGTTAAGTACATTAGAAAGCCTATCATGGAGCAATAGAAGGACTTGTTCACAAGTTTTCCTTGAGGATCTAGAGTAAGCTCGGTCTGTGAGGCAAACGGGGTGCTTGCAACTTTGCAGTCATTCATATTGTACTTTGTGAGGATATCCCTAATGTACTTGGCTTGA
Source organism: Helianthus tuberosus (assembly GCA_030545235.1). Classification (NCBI taxonomy): domain Eukaryota; kingdom Viridiplantae; phylum Streptophyta; class Magnoliopsida; order Asterales; family Asteraceae; genus Helianthus; species Helianthus tuberosus. Next base: position 107,778,444 of record CM060401.1, on the reverse strand, counting down.
TGAATAAGGATGCCATTCTCCTTTTGCTTTACTTCTAATCCCAAGAAGAACGTGAGTTCCCCCATCATGCTCATTTCGAATTTTGCCTTCATTACTGTCTCGAATTCCTTGCACAACTCCTCATACGTTGACCCGAAGATGATATCGTCCACATAAATCTGAACCAGCATTACGTCTTCTCCGATTCGTTTGGTGAAGAGAGTAATTTCTATTTTTCCTCTGGTGTACCCACATTCCAAAAGATAAGTTGAAAAAGTCTCGTACCAAGCACGTGGAGCTTGGTGAAGCCCATACAGGGCTTTATCCAACTTGTAGTAGCAACTTGGAAAATGAGGATCTTCGAACCCCGGAGGTTGACAAACGTAGACTTCTTCCTTTACCTTGCCATACAGAAAAACGCTTTTTACGTCCATCTGGAAAACTTTGAAATTCTTGTACGATGCGTATGCCAGGAATATTCTGATTGCCTCCAATCTTGCAACTGGTGCAAAGACTTCTTCATAATCAATTCCCTCCTCCTGACGAAAACCTTGCTCTACCAATCTAGCCTTGTTCTTGATTACTACTCCGCGATCATCCATTTTGTTGCGAAAATCCCATTTTGTACCAATCGGAAACTTTCCATCAGGTATGTCAACTAGCTCCCAAACTTTGAGTTTGCGAAATTGAGATAGTTCTTCCTGCATGGCCTGTACCCAACTGGAGTCTTGAATAGCTTCTTCGATATCATGAGGCACAGACTGCGAGAGAAAAGCGGCATAGAGCCCTTTGTTGATGTTCGATGACTGACCACGAGTATGCACTCCATCTTCTACTGCACCTATGACATTCTTAAGAGGATGATTACGATTTGTCTTGTATCTTGCATTTGTGTGGGTTTCAATTTGCTGGGGAAGATTGGTGAAATGTTCGTCAACGTAGATCACCGGAGGTCCATCTTCCTGAGTTGGTTCATCCACATTCGCCTGCGAAGAAGAAGCGCCATTTTGTGAAGTGTTCTCAGGCGAAGTGTCACCATTTACTTCATCCACGGAGAGAAGTGGATCGGCTGAGAATGGAGAGAAACCAGTAGTGAAAGGAGTTAAACCAATATCTGAAGAATCAAAACAGAGGTTCAACTTGAGCAGCTTCTGCAGGTTTGGCTTCTGGAACATTTTCTGGAATTTCAAAGGTGTTGAAAATCACACCCACATCGTAAAACCAATTGGGAGTATTCCAGTGTTAGTGTAATTTCCTTTTTGGAAGTCAACATAATAAGATTCAATCACCATCTTTGTCTGTTTGTTGTAGACTCTGTAAGCTTTCTGAGTTGATGAATACCCCATGAAGTAGCAGATATCACCCACTGCTTCGAACTTGATAAGATTTTCTTGAGTGTTCAGAAGAGTGCAAGAACATCTGAACGGCCTGAAGCAATTAATAAGAGGCTTTCTTTTGAAAAGAAGTTTATATGCAGTCTTTCCGTGAGGTTTGACAATGAGAACCCTGTTCAGAATATAGCATGCAGTATTGACCGCTTCTGTCCAAAAGATGATTGGAAGCTTTGAATCTACCAGCATAGTTCTCACAGCTTTGATCAGCGTTCTGTTCTTTCGTTCCACGACTCCATTTTGTTGAGGAGTTCTGGGCGCACTGTATTGAAGATGAATTCCTTTTTCTTCACAAAAGGATATGAAAGTTTGATTCTTGAATTCGGAACCATTATCGCTTCTGATCGACTTCACTTTCAATCTGGTCACGTTTTCAATCAAGGGTATAAATGACTTGAGGATATCAGCTGTCTCACTCTTGGCTTCAAGAAAGTAAACCCATGAGAAACAAGAGAAATCATCTGTAATCACCAGACAGTAAGAACTTTTAGCAAGACTTTTAACACTTATTGGACCAAAAAGGTCCATATGTATCAATTGAAGAGGCGCGGTAATCGTATTCACTGCTTTGGGCTTGTGCGATTTCTTGTGTTGCTTTCCTTGGGCGCATGCTATACATTTTTCGGAAAAAGGAAATTCTTTTATTGGAAGACCTCTTACTAAGTTTAACTTAGAGAGTTTGTTCATATTTTTGAAATTCACATGCCCCAGTCGCCTGTGCCAAAGCAGTGACTCCGATTCTGAAGCCTTTGAGATTAAACATGTCAAGTTATCATTTGTCTTGGCATTTTTCATGTTGAGCACGTATGTGTTGTTTTGTCGTAGAGCTGTAAGCATGATCATTTCAGCAGGAACGACATATTCAGGCTTGAGAAACAGACATTCCACGTTGTTGAAAAGCACTGATATTCCTTTATCACAGACTTGTGATACACTCATAAGATTGTAGCACAATTCTGGAACATAGTTGACGTTTTCTAACGTAAGTGCTTCAGACACCACGTCTCCTACTCCAACGATTTTCCCTCCCTTCTCATCTCTAGCAAATGACACGAAGTCGCCATCAATAAAATGAAAATTCTTCAGAAGTTCCTTTAAGCCTGTCATATGCCTTGAGCATCCACTGTCGACATGCCAGATATATTCCATGAGCATCCGAAGCCATTTCTAGAGTTTATTCTGAAATACAAATATATACACTGATTAGTTTGATTTGGGAACCCAGATATTCTTCACCTTGGGTCTATCGTGGTTTTGTCCCGTGATATCTTCTTTTTGTTTCCAAAAACAGGTAGTGGAATTAACCTGATTTTTAACAGATTTCTTAAAGTAATCAAACTGCTCTGTGAAATTTTTAACAAAATTGTATTCTGTTTTAGAAAAATTCTTGTTTTTACAATGTTTCGTTGTATGTCCTAAATGACCACAGCGAAAACATCGTTTGCGTCTGGGCTTTTTGGTGTTAGAAGATGATGTATGTGATGAGTGTCTTGAGCTATTTGAGGAGTCTTTTGATGCGGTGTAGCTTGGACTCTCAGCTTTCTTCATTTTCTTATCAATACGGCTTTCATCTTCTGAGCAGTCTTCATCATTGTCGGGATCTGAAGAAATTTCTGATGTTTGATCTTCACTTAAATTTTCTGAATTTTGATCTTCACTTGTTTCGTCTGTGATTTCGTCACTTGAATCTTCAGAACTTTGATCTTCACTTGATTTTTCTGATTCTTGATCTTCATCAGAGCTTAAAGTTTCTTCTTCCTTTTCTGAAGCAGAAAAGCTTGAATCTTCTTTGCTGCTTTCTTCAGTGACTTCCTTTTCTGAGTCTGTCATACCTGTTCGAGATGGAATAAATTCTGGAATTTCCTCGGTGAGGAATTTTCCAAAACTATTCTTTTTCAATTCTGGCACAAATATAGGAGATTCACACACATTTTTATCATCACAAAATGCAGAATTTAAATCATGACATTCAAACATAGCATGTTCACGATCACGAGTCTTAAAGGTAGGCACATGGCCCTTACAGTCATCCAAAGAGTTAAATTTAGGCACACGGCCATTACAGTCATCCGTCTTCATTAAATTATTACATTCATCCCGAATATTGTTTTTCTTAGCACAGTTCCAGGCGAACCAGTTAACAGTCGAATAACTGTCGCCTGAATAGCCTATTCCTATTTTGAACCGCCGCAGCCTTCATCCTCATTGCACACATCTTCTTTACACACAAATGAATCTGCATTACTTTTAGGATTATTAGCAGTTGTTTCATTCTTAAAAGAATCATTTTGAGCAATAGGATCCTTTTCATCAATCAAATCATTGTCGGGATGAGGAGTTGGCATAGGCACATAGCTTTTGCTATGTGGTGGAAAGAAAAGTTTTCTTTCATTTCCTTGCCTATCCTTATACCCGATCCCATCTTTAACATACATCGGTCGATGGCAGTTTTTGATGTCAGTAAAGGCCTTTTGACTGACATTCCATTTGTCTATTATAATTTGTAATTTATTGTTTTCGTTCAAAGATTTTTCTAATATTTCTGTTAAATCATTGATGATAAAATCTTTTCTAAAAACGAATTCTTTTAGAGTTTGCATTTCAGCTAAAGTTGAATTCAACTTTCTCTTATATGCGGCCTCATTTTGTTTGAGTTCTTTATTGAATTTTAAAACTTTGCTTTATCCCTCATAATTTCAAGATTGAGATACTTATAGTGTGCCACGACGTTTACGCATGATTGTGTGAATAACTTTACTTTAAATTCATGCGGAATGCTATTTACCAAGTCCTTGTCCGCCTTCTCCTTTGAGGATTCAGTTTTCATAGCTGCAGCTGAGGCTTTTGCTTTCTCTTTCTTCTCATCAGATGATTCTTTCTGAACCTGCTCCTTGGGCTTTTCAGCTTCTTCAGGATTCTTGTCTTTCTCAGGCTCAGAGGAGGTGAGAATGCTCTTCAGACCCTTGTCAGCAACATTATCTCCTTTAGGGATTCCAGTAGCCTGTTTCTCGACCGGTTTTGATGAAGAAGATGATGACCCACTTGAGATCTTTGCCATGAGAGCGTTGTTAACCTATTCCTTTTCTTCAGTAATTTCTTCAGCCTAATCGTAATCCTCAACCACCAATGCTTTCGGTGTTTTAGGAGCAGCATTGTTGTTGTTGTTTTCTTCAATACCTATTTGCCTAATAACAGGAGCATTTTCATCATTTCCATTCTTTAAAAGAGGACAATCTCGCTTGAAGTGGCCCAAATTCTTGCAGTTGTAACATCTCAGCTCGGATTTATCGAAACCGGCTTTTCCAAGAGCTAGGTGTTTCCTAGTCTTGTCCTGAAACTTTTTGAGCATTAAAGTGATCATAGCCATCTACCATTTCAAATCCATCTCTTCCATGTCATCTGGATAAACCTGATACATATCTTTAGCAGTGAACATCTCTTTCTTGAGCTCTCCTGACATCAGTGCTTCATAGCTGCTCAGAAACATGTTGAAAAGTGCCACGTTTTCAGTTGAAACTTTTAAGGCTTGAGTATCACCGACTACGACAGTCTTTTCACTAGATTGTGGAGCCTTTGATGCGCTTGCGGAAGCGGTAAAGTAAGCCGTGTTAGAAACCTTTTGACTGACGCCTTCTGATGCAAGAAGTGCCACGTTCTTCAGTCCAGCCGAAGTCTAAGTAGACTTTGGGGTGTAACCAGCCGTATTCATTTCTCGTTTGTTGACATCCATTTCAAAAGCCTTCAAAGTGTTGATTAAATCGGACAGAGTGACAGGATTTGGGTTGTTGAGGAAATCCCTTTTGATCATCTTGGTCATCATATTCAGAAAGCCACTGATATGATCGGAGAGGCTTTCTCCGTGAATTCCACCAAACATGTCGTATTGCTTCTGCACCATGTCTCTTTTGCTCTCAATTAGCTCTTCGTTTCCCTCGTAATATTCCATCAAAGCGATCCAAAGTTCATTTGCAGTGGTGTATTCTTCAAACATGTTATAGTCATCAGTTGACAATGCCATGGTTAAGGCAGCATGTGCACGACGGTCACGTTGGATTAGGGATTTGTCTTCATCAGTGTAGGTTGTGGGGTCGTTGTTAGCAACTATCGCATCTCCTCGAACTACCGTTGGTACATGGGGTCCAGCGGTGACGGAAATCCATAGATTGTAGTCAGTGTATTCGAAGAACGATTGGATAAGGTTCTTCCAAGTACCGAAATCGTCTGCTCCTTTCAACTTTGGTGGTCTTGTGGTGGTTCCGGTCTCAAGTTCAGCTTGAGCAATTGGACTCAGTTGATTCAAAGACATTTTGATTGGTTTTTGACAAAGGTTTGCTGATCAGAGGCTAATTCCGCTGACACGCTGGATGAAGAACAATTTCGCCGGGAATAAGACTAATTTCGCTGAAGAAATTCACGAACAGGTGCAACTGCGCCGAAATCTTTGCTGATGAATTAACTTCGGCGGAGAGATGATGAGTCCTGCACGAGCGAAGGTAGCTAATTCCGCTGAGACAATTAACAAACACGTTAGTTTGGCTAATTTCGCCGGACACCGTGATAAAAACGATGTGGTTCTTTATCACTGTTCTCGAAGTCACCTTCGATAAATTCGCTACAAGGTCAATGACACTATTTCGCCGGTAATTAACAAGTTCGCTCGTGTTTAATCGGTGAAATTGCTAATTATGCGATATTCAAGATAAATCCGTTGTATTCAAACTAAAATCGTTGTATTCAAAATTATCTACGCTGACCAGAAGGTTTAACATGAACTAAAACCGTCTAATCGCCCAAAAACGACTCAAAAACCATGTTTCTTTGCATCAAAATGTCCAAAATGACTTCCTAATCACTGATTAACGACAACCTAACAATTAAACACACCAAATCAATCCATTTTAAGCCCAAAATTTTGAAAAACTTGAAACTTTTGAAAAACCTTCAAAACTTGAAGAATCTTAACAAAAACACAACAACCAAGAGCACTGAGGCTCTGTTACCTAATTGTAGATCCCAATATCAATCCGGATCACAGTGGTTGATTGTTTAAGTCCAAAAACCTATTGATTAGGTGTTTGAACCTTGAGAAAGTTAAGAAAAATCATAGAATGAAGATGAAGCTAATGGTTTGATGAATACAACAAGTGTTGTGATGAATCCAAATAATAAAATAAGCAATAGAGCACCTGGAGATCTGATTAAGCACTATCAATAATGATCAAATATAAACAACACAAGTTTTCATCAAGACTAGCCAAAAGCTTGGCTAGGGCAACATTTCATTAGCTTATATAGTGTATGACTTGCCAGCATAATTATAATTATGCTGGCATCTTAATTACACCAAGTCAGATTTGCTACTTACAAAACATTACAATATTAGTCCCTAGACTTTAATAAAGATACAAATCTATAACAAAATCAATCCAGTCAAGCATCAACGATCTCACAAGATCCAACAGACCCAAGAGTAAGGCTCGCTACACCCGATAGATCTACCACTTTTGCCCTCGGTCTTATACAAGATTAATGGCACTTAAGAGAGACTATTATTCGCTCACATGATCTAACAGTTCATTTCCTAGCTAAACCATACCATTGAGACATGTATTCCACCCCCAAGAGTTATAAATCCGAAAACAGTTAAGAGAAAAGAGGGACATGAACTCACAGCTTTTGCGTTCCTGAGAGAGATATTCAATCAACGTGTTTCGTAAATGCGAGTCAACCTACAAGGGTTCTAACTCATTAGACACGTCGGTCCTTCCTACACCTTGTACTCGTTGTTCATCTTGAACGTTTATTATTTTCATTTCGTTCTTGGAACACTTGTGTATTTTAGTAATATGTTGGCATTTGTTTCCGGTATACTTTGATTCGAGACTTTATATTTGTTACACAAATAAAAGTGTATATCTTTAATTGATAAAAGTGTTGAAAATATTTATTCTTGACGTCGAAATACGTTGTCGTATGTATACAACCTTAGTGAGAGAGTACACTTCAATAGGTGTAGGTGAGTATATCATCATGTACTAGAGTCTTTTATACATATACATATATTTATACTGTATGTATACTTGTATTTGTGTGCTTTATACATGTACGTATACCGTATTTATACGTGTAGGTATACCGTATTATACGCGTAGGTATATTGTATTATACTATACGTGTAGGTATACCGTATTTATAAGTGTAGGTGTACCGTATTTATAATGTACTTGTACAATATATATTTGTAAAAATATACATGTATTTTACTTTGGGCTTAGCCCACAATTTTGTGTTTTGGGCTTAATCCTTATTTTATGGCATTTGGGCCTAGCCCAAGTTCTATGAGTTATTGGGTCTAGCTCATGTTAGTATTGTAAGTGGGCTTTTATAAGTATTTTAGGGAATGGACCTTTGCCCATATATTTATGGTATTGGGCTTAGCCCAATATTTATGTTATTCTAAGCCCAAATCAGTTTCAAAGGCCCAAAGTTATATAATCTAGACCAATATTTGTGTTCTTGAATTTGTGACAAATTTTACTAAGTATGCTATAACCACATTAGTAAATTTTTAGAAACGCACATAGTGTTATTTTTATTATTGAACTTTCCGGCTTTCGTTGTCTTTGATATATATATGAAGTGTTTAAAAATAGTTTATTTTTACACTTGTCGCAACGTTCGGTTAATATATGTAGCTTTTTGTGTCGAAGTTGTCCGTTTCGCCGATGACGCATAAAGCGTCGTCCGATGTTCGCGCCTTGAGTTATGGTCTTACACGAGTGTGTTTCGAGTGCTTGTGAAGGTTCGCGGCTATCGCCATGCTTGCGAATGTTAGCGAGGTTTCGGTTACTTGTAAGTGTATAATGTTCATGTGTATTATTTTTAACATTTTGGTATGTATTCCTAAGACTAAGACTAATACATACACGTAATATACACACTTTATACATCAAATAAAGTATTTGGAATATATATACATATAATTTTCTCCAAAAATTATATTGATTGTTATTCTTGTAATTTTTACCCATTTATCATAAAAATAACTTGTAGTGTTTTAAATAAACTCTTGTATGGTTAATGCTTAACCATTGTCATTAGGGTTTGTATAATCATGATTAGAGTCGCTAATCACAATTAATTTATCTTAATCACCCCATTAATCTCTTTTTAATCGCGATTAGATTTTTATAAAATTTCGCCATAGTTTCCTAAACTGTGGCGTTTTTCCCATGTGTTCAAAACATGTTTAAAATCATTTCCAATTTACCATCAACATTAATCTACTAATCTCAACAATTTACAACATTAAGTAAACAAATTCTACCACTTATTTTCTTAAATCATGAGCACTTATATATATAAATTTTCTTAAAAAATCCAACACTTTTATGTCTTGAAATCCAAGACTTTTTTTTAGTGTGGTTTTCATAACCATTTATTAAATCACTTGTTATTTTTAGAAATCACATTTATTAGTCCTTAATCACTATGTTTAGTTCATTAAATCATTAATCTTTCAAGCTTAAACACACACACACACACACACACATATATATATATATAAAGCTCATGGATTTAAGGGTGATGATCTTTCTTGATTTAAACTTCTAAGTGTTTAAATCACATTTCTAAGACTAATCCATTGTTGATGCATGAAATGTCTATTGACTACGTCTACGTTAAGTCTTAGGTCAAGATAGGTCAACATAGGATTTAGATAGTCAAAATTAGATTATATGTTGATAGGTCCACATATGTGAACATATGTTGATAGGTCCGCATATGTGAACATATGTTGATAGGTCCGCATATGTGAACATATGTTGATAGGTCCGCATATATGAACATATGTTGATAGGTCCGTTTATTTGTCATCTTAGGAGGTCCGCTTATATGACATCTTAGGAGGTCCGTTTTTCTGTCAGTCCATATAAGCAGACCACATCACACTATATATACCTGATCAGTTCATTTGTGTATGTAACGTTGGAGCAGACCTGTATCATTGCTTGTGTAACCGAACTCTGTCAAATTTACATCAAAAAGCAATAAAAGTGAAGAAATTGAATAGGAAAGCTGTTGTAACTTCATTTATGTTGATTCCGCCTTCATACATGAAGATGAACATCCTTGACTGACTTTTTGAGGTCGTAGATCGATCCAACAAGTGGTATCAGAGCTCAGGACGAGGAGTTCATACTACTACAGCTTGAATCTGCAGAATTCTCTCATTTCTACTCACTTTCTTTCATACTTTTTCGATTTGAGATAGTTCCTACGGTTGAAATTGTCTGATTTTTGAGTATATCGTGCGAAACATTGTAATAACAAACCCTAGAAAGTTTCAGATTAAAACTTGGCTTAAAAATGGTTAAAATTGGGTAATTTGTGAGATCCGCTTTTACGGTCATTCGTAGGTCCGCTCAAAATAACCATTTAGGTCCGCTTATTAGGTCATGTTTGTTGTAGATTAGCTCTAGAGGTCCGCTCATTCGGACATCATTAGGTTCGCTTTTGTGGTTCGCTCTTGAGGTTCGCTTATACAGACATCACTTAGGTCCGCTTATACGAACATTATAGATCCGCTTATACGAACCTTGTAGATCCGCTTATACAGACATTGTAGATCCGCTTATTTGGACAATAACTGGTCCGCTCATTCAGACATTATCTGGTCCGCTTATCCGAACAATACCTGGTCCGCTTATTTGTCAGATACTATTTCGCTTATATGTCAAGACTGAGTTCGCTCATAGGGACAGTGCTGATTTCACGTGAAACCTTTCATTGAATCATCTGTTTTTGATTAAAAAAAAATTGATAGACTCTATGTGCTTTGACTGAATACATTCAAACAGTCCAATTAAAATCAATTGTCTGCCATCTTAAATCGAATTGCATGTGAAAGAATAAAGGGCGGCCCAATCAGGTGAATGTTTGTGCATGTGATCTGAAGTCATTTGCGGCCCAATGAGAATATAATATACATTAAATCTTGTCAGCCCACTTTTAGTGAAGGTTCAATGAGAATCGTTTGATCATATAACTGGTTCGCTCTTTTGAACATTGTTGATTCGCTTATTCAGACAATACTAATTTCGTTTATTGAGACACATTAAAACTGATTTCACTTGTGTGTCACTGTTTGTCAAAATTTTGAAAATTTTTCTAAGTGATTGTTGATTTTTGCAGGTACATTCACGATGGATGATATTTTCTTGAATCCGTTTAGCAACATGTACGCGTTCGCCGGAGATTCCGGAAACAATGATACTCGTCAAGCAATGTGAATGAGAATCCTCCAAAAGAGAAGAAAAAGGAAGCTTGGGAATCGGAAAGTGCCTTCGGAACATTCAATAAACCTCCAAAGCTAATGGCTATTGAGGAATACAGTCGGTGGTCAAGAAAGTTTGAAGACTGGTTGATGGCATTCGCATTTCCCAGCTGGAAAAGTCTGAAAAATGGTTATGCCAATGGAAACAAAAATGGTGAAACTTTAAGAGCAGCTGAGGAGATTGATTCGTTTGTAGCTGAACAAAAGTGTGTGGCATTGTTATTTCAATCCGTCCGAGAAGACATAATTTCATTGATCGATTATTCAAATGCAAAAGATCTTTGGGCAAAGTTAGAAAAGAAATGTTTAGGAAGTACTGAAATCGTGAAAAATAAAAAGAAACTTCTTAGAAAAGAGTTTGATATGTTTGGATGTTTAAAGAATGAATCAGTATCAAAAATGATCGAGAGGTTTGGGCATCTAAAGCTGGAATTAGAGAGACATGGAATTAAATATTCTGATGATGAGCAAGTAGACAAGTTGTTTGATTCGTTGCCAGACGAGATGGAGTGGAGATATTATGCTCTCATGCTAAAGAACAATATCTTGTCGAAAGATCTTACTCCAGATGTGCTAATTGAGAAACTCGAGAGTCACGAGTTGGAACTGAAGAAGACATACAAAGTCAATCACTCATCTTACCAGCAGAATTTGGATTTGTATTATCCAAAGAGCATGATGCCAAAAGCAACTTCTCCCAAGACTGTGTTTTCTGCTGAGAATGTGTCCACAGCAAGCAAAGAAAGTCAAAGTGGTCAAAGCAGTGGAAGTCACAGTGGTTATCACAGTGGATCTTCATCATCTGCAAGTCATTCTGATGCAAAGAATCGTTTTCAATGCAACATTGCAATAGACTTGAAGAATGCTCAGAATTTTGATGAGGAGTCGGCCAAACAGCAGATGATCTTCCTAGCATCGGTGTTGGAATCGTATGAAGGGTTAGTAGCTGGGAAGATAGGCAACACCAATCTGACGAAAGAAGATTATGATCAGATTGATCCTGAGGAAATGGAGCTGATCGATATTCGTTGGGCTATGGCCAGTGTTGTTCGTCGAGCACAGCGTTTCATGGAAATTACCGGCAGGAAGACAATTGGTGGTGCATCTACCAAGCTGGGGTTCGATAAGTCCAAGGTGACATGCTTCAAGTGTAAGCAGAAAGGTCATTTCAAACGAGAATGCAGAAATGCTTATGCTGATGAGTCGGAGAACCCTTTCAGAGATGATTACTACAAGAAGGCAATTTATCATCAGAATAAATCCGAGCCGCCTAGATTGAAGCAGGTTGAAGACAACAGAGAGAAATCTAGAGCTCTTGCGGTGATTTATGATGATGAAGGGTATGATTGGAGTCAAGAGGTTCTACCAGTAGAAGATGCGGTTGGTTACGCATTCATGGCGAAAAACGACGATCCTATTCCGTGGAAAGACGATAGAACTGAAGAGCAAAAATATCAATACAAAAAAATGATTGCTGAAAACAAAATAATTAGAATATCTCGTATTTTTCTGGAAGCGAGGAGAGCAAATAGATGGGATCTAGACAGGGAGTGTTATCTTGATGAATATGGAAATATTGCGATCGATGACAAAACGCTTGATATCGAGGCCATAATCCAGCAGTACAAAGAAGAGGATGAGTACTGGCAAAATAAATGGTGGGGAACTCCAACTGAGAAAATGAAAGAAGAAGAGAAAGAGAAAAAGGAGAAAGAAGAGATCGAGAAAGCAAAGAAGATTGATACTGGCATTATTGACACAACACAGGAGTTGAATGCTGAGAACTTGGGAAAAATGGCTGACAAAGTGCTGGCTGCTAAGGCACTTGAGGTAGACTCTAACTCCGTATCTGAGTCAAAAAGCCAGGTCAGTTCAGATGTGTCAACAAATGTGTCAGGTAAGAAAATTGATGGAAATGCTGATTGCAAAAATTGCAACAAAGAGTGCAAATTTTGTAGCACAGTCACGTATCTCAATGGGAAGAAAGTTGATGATCTGACAGCAAAGGTCAGAAGTGTTGAGAATCAGATTCTTGATCGTGACAAAACAGTTAAAGCTTCAACTGAACGGATAAGAGAATTAACTAGCAAAATTGAAAATGATAAAATTGATCATGACAAAATTAAACAAGAAAATGAAAAGTTAATTCTTGAAAACCGTCAGATATCTGAAAATTTTGAAAAACTCAAAAGCACAATGAAAGATTGTGATGATCGAAATGGTAAAACTTTTAAAGAAAATGAACATCTAAAAGCAGTGCTTAGAGTAAAAGAAAAATCAATCAACCAACAACTGGATGAAATCGCTAAACTAAAACTTAAAGTTCAAGAGGCTGTAATTGAAAACGAGCGAATCTAGTTGAAGCTTAACAGTTACAGCTCCGCAAGCTTTGTTTTGCAACACATTATTCCCAAACCTATCGGGAAAGACAAAGCAGGCGAAGATGTGTATTCTGATGGAACTGGGGTGGGTTTTCATCAAGTTCCACCACCTGTTCTTGATAACTACACGAAAAAGCAATCTGGGTTGGTTGAAATTGAGGAAGAAAGTGAAATTAAACTTCCGGAGAACATTGATGTCACGTTCACATCTTCCAATGACGATAGTGTCCAAAATGATATTGTAAAAGGTGTTGTTGAAAATGTGCTAAAAACAGATGGTGACACTACTGAGGAAGATGGGTGTTTCTTGGATAAGTATATTCAGAAACCAAAATCAAAACACAATTTAAGTGATGAACCGGGTCTTGTAATGTACAAGATGGCTGGATCTGATAAGTTGTATTCGGATTCTGAGTTTCCAATTGAGAATGTAAATGTGAACAAGTTGACAAATGTTTTCAAATTGGTTGAAGTTGAGTTGTCAGAAGTGAACAGTTTGAAACAAACAAAAAGGCAAATGAATTTTGAGAAAGATAAAGCTTACTACAAAAAGCCTGTTGTACCACCACGTTTTTATAATAATAATCGAAACAATTGGTCGAGTGGTTATTGGGGTGGTAAGAGTTATCAGAAAAAGAGTTTTCAAAACAGAAGGTTTACTGAAAAGAAGGTGTTTGTGAACAGTTCGAGTTCACTTCCTGATGAAGAGAAAGAAATTTTTTCAAAATCAAATGAAGAGTTCTTTGAGAAAAGAGCTTCACAGTATCAGTCTGAAGGCACAAGTCGAGTTGTTGATACTCGAACATGTTTCAGATGTAATCAAGTTGGTCACATTGCACGAAAGTGTACCAATGTGAAGCCTAAGACTGAAACTGTGAAGATTCAACAAAAGAAAGTTGACGTGAAGGGTAAAGCACCAATCGTTGTTGAGAAAAAGAGTGTAAAAAATGATAACACCAAAGTGAAAAATGAACCCGTAAAGAAAGTGGTAACTAAAAATGACAAATTTTACAAGCGGGTTGCATTATCTCAACAAGTTTGGAAACCAAAGACAGAAATGAAAATTTCAACTTCTGAAGTGAAAACGGCTGAAGAATCAATTTCGGTTGATTATGATGCAAATTTTCCACCTTTGAAGGCTGAAAATTTCAAAATTCAAATTGCGAGAGTCAGGGTTACACCTAAGGCTGATGAGGCCTGGGTGGACACCATGTTTGAATAAACAGTTTGAATTGCCGGAGCTTCCTTGATCGCGAAGCATGAATCGGCATCTTTCTTGAACATAATGTAGATGTTCCAAGCGAAGTGATGCCGCGAACTTTTTCATATCATCCAGAGGAGTTGATCATAGGAGAATTGCAGACAGGCGTTCGCACTCGAAATCAGATTGATAAAGGGCTTACATGTTTTTATACAAAAGTTGCTCCTTTGCAAACTGAATTCTCATTAAGTTGTTTTATATCGCAGGTTGAGCCAAGAACTTACAAAGAGGCGCTTACTGAAGACTCTTGGGTCAATGCAATGCAGGAGGAACTTAGTCAATTCGAAAAATTGGGAGTGTGGAAGTTAGTTGATTTACCAGATGGTCAGAGGAAGATAAACACCAAATGGGTGTTCAAGTGTAAGAGAGATGATAGAGGAGTTGTGATTCGCAATAAAGCTCGACTCGTTGTTCAGGGCTTTAGTCAACAGGAGGGGATTGATTTTACCGAAGTCTATGCTCCTGTGGCACGACTAGAGGCAATCAGAATTTTTCTTGCATTTGCGTCTTGGAAGAACTTCAAAGTATATCAGTTAGATGTTAAATCGGCTTTTCTTTATGGGAAGGTCAAAGAGGAGGTTTATGTCGGTCAGCCGCCGGGCTTTACTGACCCAATCCACAAAAACAAGGTCTACTTATTGGACAAAGCGCTGTATGGTTTACACCTGGCCCCGAGAGCCTGGTACGAGACTTTGTCTCAACACCTACTAGCCAACAAGTTCATTCGTGGAAAAGTGGATGCCACTCTCTTCACTAAAGAGGTCGATGGTCATCTTCTGATAGTTCAGATTTATGTGGACGATATAATTTTTGGGTCAACAAATGAAAATCTATGCAAAGATTTTGAATCAGTGATGAAGCAAAAGTTCGAAATGTCATCAATGGGGGAGATGAAATTCTTTCTGGGATTACAAGTTGAACAACTTCCTGAGGGAATTTTCATTCATCAGACAAAGTACGTTCATGATATCTTGGAGAAATTTGGGATGTCAAGTTCTACTCCAGCTGCTACCCCACTTGCAACAAATCATGGGATTCACCCAGATCTCACCAGAGACAGGGCTGATGAAACGTTCTACCGATCCATGATAGGTTCTTTGATGTACTTAACTGCTTCACGTCCTGATATTATGTACCCAACGTGCCTCGCAGCAAGATTTCAATCTAACCCGAGAGCTTCGCATATGATCATTGTGAAGAGGATATTGCGCTACCTGAAAGGAACTCCTTCATTGGGGTTGTGGTATCCTAGGAAAGGCGATTTTACGCTCGAAGGGTATTCCGATTCGGATTTCGGATGCTGCAAAGTCAATTCCAAATCAACAATTGCAGGATGCCAGTTTTTTGGTCCTAGATTGGATACCTGGCAGTGTAAGAAACAAACGTCTGTGGCGCTATCTACATGTGAAGCGGAGTACGTTTCTGCTAGCAGTTGCTGCTCTCAGATCCTGTGGATACAGCAACCGATGCGCGACTACGGTTTGCAGTTTCTTAACACACCTCTTTTTGTTGATAATGAGGCCGCAATAAATATAACAAAGAATCCAGTTCATCACGCTAAAACAAAACACATAGAGATTCGTCATCACTTTATTCGTGATTGCTTTGAGAAAAAGTTGATACGAATTGAGAAAATCCACACTGACGAACAGAAAGCTGATTTACATACCAAAGCTTTTGATAAAAATCGGTTTAAATATTTGTTAAAACTGAACGGTATGAAGCTTCTGTCGGTGTCGGATGGAATTGTGGGCGTTGATGAGAGTACTGTTGTGGATGAAGACGAGAAACAATCTGCAATGGTTTGTCGATTTTTTACTTGTTTTGGTATTTAGGGGGAGTAGATAGATGTATATAGTTTATTTTTCAGAAAATACAAAAACAGTAAAAAATGCAAAAATACAAAAACATGATAAAATCTGAAAAAGAGCTTGTGTATAAAGGGAAAATGATAGTACATCGGCTTGACAGTCACGGTATGCTAAAGAATTGGAATGTTTAAAAGGTTAAACAGTCTCGCTGATGATGTGTCGATAGGTTTTTACACATTTAGTAAGTTTGTTCGGGATATAAACTTAAATCTTACTTGCTTATTTCGTGGGGAACACTACTTGGATATATAGGTAACCCCTGAAATCTCGTTTGAAAGGTTTCGTATTCTGATATACTAGGCTTTATACTCAGTTGATATCTGGGGTATTATTCCGGGACTTCTGCTGAACGGTAGTTCTGACCTAGTCCTCGAATAATACTTTCTGCAAATGCTTGAAACATAGCATAAACCCTCAGCATGCAGATGAAACAATAAAATTGATAGTCGCTGCTGTTGTAGCTAGAAGATCCTCTAAAGGGGACACACCCACAAGTTGAGTCATGATCTCTCCGCTGAACGGTAGTTCTGACCTGAGCTCTTATGATTCTTCATAATTTATTAACCCCTTACAGATATCATTTGTGTTATAATTACCTGTAAGACTGAATATCGGGATCTGGATACGGGAGTATATTCAAGAGGTGGGACACACGTATAAGTTTAAGTCTCTTAAAATACTAATTCGTATCCTGAACAGATTGAAATTTGTGTGAGAATTTAAGATGGATCAGTATATCGACAATCAAGGTGAATTGTTTAATTCTGAGTATGTAATCACAGCTTAACGGTACTTGTGATTTGTCTGAAAGCTGATATGATTCCCTGACACGCTCGCAAAAATATGTTTGTAAATAGTTTACTTTGTTTACTTTCTGCAATTTAAGTTTTCTGTATTTTATTTCTTAGTTTAGAACACTTTATAAAATCCAAAAAGATTTTATTTCTGCTTTATTTTTTTTTTCGACAAATCAAAGTGGAGAGTTGATTGTTGGATTCTCAGATGTTTGAAGCAGATGCAGGAGATTCTGGACTGAAGAATGAGGAGAGCTTATCTTGATGGAGTTTGTTTTATTGGAAAGTCAAAAACAAGTTCATTAACTTGATACTTGTTATTTTTAGAAAATGTTTGAAATTGTTGTTTTAAATCAGTTTGATTCGTCAAATGATCAACCAAGGTCATTTAATTGGACTTGGTAGATTAATTGAGTAATCAGGGTCATTAAATTGGACCTGAATACTTGAGTGGATTTCTAAAGCTGATTGTGTTAGTGATTTATTGTTGAAAAGAGAATTGTAATGGTTATTGGTTGAGTAACAGGTTTGAACTTCATTATTCTCAACGGAAGCTATTTGTCAAAGCTTGAGCCAGATACCTCAGATTCTAGCATATCGAGAGGGGGAGTCTGTGAAAGGGGGAGCTTGGATCAACAGTCAAAGAGAAGATGGAAGTTAGAGTCAGGTTGTGATTCTAAACCTGTGAAGAATGCTTATGATATGAAGACAGAGAGTAGGAGAAAAGACCAAGACTGAAGACTCAGGAGCTGAAGTCTACGTCAACATCCAAGGGGGAGTCTGTTGATGTATGAAATGTCTATTGACTACGTCTACGTTAAGTCTTAGGTCAAGATAGGTCAACATAGGATTTAGATAGTCAAAATTAGATTATATGTTGATAGGTCCACATATGTGAACATATGTTGATAGGTCCGCATATGTGAACATATGTTGATAGGTCCGCATATGTGAACATATGTTGATAGGTCCGCATATTTGTCATCTTAGGAGGTCCGCTTATATGACATCTTAGGATGTCCGTTTTTCTGTCAGTCCATATAAGCGGACCACATCACACTATATATACCTGATCAGTTCATTTGTGTATGTAACGTTGGAGCGGACCTGTATCATTGCTTGTGTAACCGAACTCTGTCAAATTTACATCAGAAAGCAATAAAAGTGAAGAAATTGAATAGGAAAGCTGTTGTAACTTCATTTGTGTTGATTCCGCTTTCATACATGAAGATGAACATCCTTGACTGACTTTTCGAGGTCGTAGATCGATCCAACATCCATCAAGATCATCACTAATATAGTTTACTACACTAAACATACAACATGATCAACTTAAATCCTAAGCTAAACAACCTATTTTAACCAAGATTAACAAGATCAAACAACTCATACAACCCTAAAGCACATAATAAACACATAACACTTCATGATTAGTAAGTTGTTAAGTTTTGGTTTAGGGTTTTAGGTGAAATTTTTCCTTGATTTCAAGATGATCAACAAGTACTTTAGTAATCTAGACATAATAGTAAGCTTAAAAATGATAAGTAAAAGGCTTACAACTTTGCAAGTGTCTTAAGATGATGATTTAGAAGAGATTAAGCTCCAAAGGTAGCCCTAAGTGTTCTCCATGCATGCACCTTCCATGGATGATCTTGAAATGAGTTTTTAGAGGTTAAAAGGGTGATTTTAGTGGATCAAAATGAAGGGTTTATGGGGGTTAGGGGCTGCCAAGAATACAAGGGAAGGAGGAAGGGGTGTTGATTTTTTTTGTAGGTAAAAATGAGTAATAATGATTTGAAAGTTAAATTATATGAATGCCCATGTCTCTCAAAGTCAAAATCAAATCTTAAGGCACCATGCTTCCACATTCATCAAAGATTACCAAGAATGGGCAAGGGGCATGTGGGCCCCTTGTGTTGACCGTAAATGACCAGGGGGTTATGTGTAACGTTTTATTAAACATGCTTTATGTTATAGATATTTAGGTAGTTTAGCTAAGTATGTTGGTTAGGGGTTGATCTTGCGTCATTAGGGAGCAATTAGGGGTTTAGGACATTAATTAACCTCGGCTAGTTCAAATAACTAGTTGATGTTAGTTTTAGGTAGCAAAAACGCCACTAGTTTACTCGTCGAGTCACTTTCGAACATTATGTGAAAGATGTGTCTTATTACCGGAATTATTGTTTCGACATAGTCATTGACACTATCAATGTTGTTTCGAATGTGAAATAACCTTAACTAGTTCATTGGGTAGTCCATTTGGGTGTTGAGATGGTAAGAATGCTTCTTACTAGTTCGCCGGCGCGAAATTGGCGAAGTTGTGACCGTTATGGCGTAGTACCGGAAACTTGTGTTTCGGGTCTTCCGTTGATATCCACAAGCCCATTTAAGGTGTATACATTTATTATAAGTCTTACGGACACCGAATAATAGATTTTAGTGTTGCGGATGCTTTATTTTGGTTATATTTTGGCGCGGAGCGGACAAGATGCATTTGTATGTGTTTACCGGAAAGTTAAAGTGTTTCAGTGATTTAGTGCCCCTAATTCGGGATTTTTAATTGTATTCCATCTAACAAGTGCATCCGTGCCCTTCATTGCTCGTTCCGACAGTTTTCAAAAATAGCTGGCATGAATAGTGTTCCGGTGAATAGTGTTTTTCAGCATTTGCCAACATATTAGGACATAGTTTGTGGTTTTCTCGCGACATGGTGATTGTGTTAATATTGTTTAGCATTTTTAACCATGTTCTATGATTGCTAGAACTTATAAGACCTAATCATGCAGTAATTAAATCATAACGAGAGAAATTAAACGTTAAATCAAGTGTTTAAGTTGTACGGAATTATCATTATTTTTGCCAGTTGTCACAGTACCAGTGTACGGTTTCCTAGTAGGAGGTTGAGCTGGATGGTTGGGAGTAGCTTGATTATTTTGAGCAACAACGGCAAAGTTTCTTGAAGCCTTACGCTTCTTTGAATCTCTAGAGGGTTCGGCTTCTATTTCCTTTGGTTTCTCCTGAGTAGTCTCGGCAGCTTGTTTCTTGTCACCTTTTTGAAAAAGTTTCCCTTTCTTGACTTGGGAATCGGTTAGGGTAGCGGCTAGTGATCGGAGTGTCGCGCTCCGGTCAAAGATAATATTTATATACCCTAATTACCCTTAACAAATAGCTAGTGGTAGTGAGGGGTCGAACCACGAAGAGTATGTGGTTTGTGTACGGATTTGATTGAATTATGAAGTTGTCACAATTATGAAGATTGCTAAGATATATTTTTTGTGTTTTTGTTTGGTTGGAATATGTGAAATAGAATTACTAAAATGATTAATTAGATTAACTACTAGGGATTACTAGATGCAAGAATTGAAAATGATTGGTTGAACAATAATGGGAAAACAAGGTTCACACCCGGTTTCAACAATTGCAAGACTTAGGGTTACTATGTGTTTTAATTAGTTTTACTTGAAGTAGTTCATTAACGGGTCACAATCACAAAGCTTAGGTGTCAATCGCTATCAACGTCGTAAACAACGGACCATGATACACTTCGTTACTTTGGACTAGCAAATCCTATCAAAAGACAAGGCATAAATACGTGTATTCATTTCACAAAGTCAAATTTAATCATTCACTCGACAGTTTGCAAATTCAATACCAACGTAGGACAATTGTCTAAGATTCAAATGCAATTCAAGTTGTCACAAAACAATTAACACACATAATAAACCCTAAACCTTACAAAAGTCTACACCGGGGTGAAACCGCCAAGGAATTAGCCGAGCATGATCGAAGAAACTTGATCAACGGATGTTGAAAGCTTGACTTGGATCATCGTGAAGCGTGAAGATGGATTGATGGATAGAGGTTAGGGTTTTAATTGAATGATGATGGTGAATGGATGCTTGGATTGGTGGATTGGGGAATTGGTGAAGCTAGGGTTTTTGAAATCAAGACGATGATGATGAATTGTTCTTGATTCGGGTTATAGAGAGGATGGATGGTGGAATGGTAGGTGATAGATGATGATGAAAGGCTCCAAGATGATATTCAAAACTCCAAAACAAGTGTAACCCCCGTTTTTTGGTCAAAATTGATGTTATAACTCGTCCCCAACTCAAAAATCAAGTTTTTCGCGATATGAGAATGCAGGTGGCGTCGCCGACGGCCATTTAGGGCGTCCCCGACGGCCCTTGGAAGTCTCAGTTTCGCCCGACGGCTTAATTAGCTGTTTACGGAGGTTTCGGGCCGACAGAACAATCCAGAGGACGTCACCGACGGCCCTTTTGGGCGTCCCCGACGCTGCCTGGTTTTGTTAGTTTCGTCCAAAACTGTTTTCTTCATAACTTCTTCGTTATAGCTCCGTTTTACTCACCGTTTTCGCCCACGTTCTCGTAATTCAGCCCTCTATCATGCCATATTCCAATATATTCATTTTAAATCCATCAACATTCCCCAAAATACATCCAATCTTAGTGATTAACCCGGTTTTCTTCATTTCACATCCCCGGTTGATCCGTTTCACGTCCCGGTGCTCCGTTTAGCTCCCGATTAGCTTCTTAAACTCTTTTAGACCTGTAAAACACAAACCCTTTTACAAGTAGGCTATTCGGGATAAAAAATTAAGTAAAACATGAACTTAAGCATAAACGAACACCGGTTTTCGACCACGTATCACATCCCCACACTTGAGGTACAAATTGTCCTGAATGTGTAAGAACTAGAGCTTTTAAAGCACACAAGGGATGTGACACGGCTAACTTCCCCAAAAAATTCACCCCGGAAACATAAGATACAAAATACAATCCACTTATTCCTAACTAAGGATCAAAGTAAAAGGAAACACATGCACCTGATTTTTGTCGCTTGATACTCATATCTCCTTCGCCTCTTCATAAAAACGGTTGTCCCGCGAACATGTTGTACCTACAAATTCTAATCCTTGTGTAGAAGCATGCTTCTCACAACCATCAAAATTTGTTAGTTACCTAGTTCTACCCTTTTTATGAAAATATTACCAAGCCATGTGTTACTTCACTTTGATTTATGTGGAAAATAATTTACAACAACAACAAACCTAACTCACTTTCGTAGGAATCATGGTTGCATTTAGCTTATGCAACAAGCCCTTTTAAACCCCCCAATAGCTTGGGAGGACGAGAGGTCTCGTGAGGGTTATATAGGGAACACACCCACAACGTTCATTTAACTACTAAAACGAAATAACAAAATTATACAACAACAACAACAACAATACTACTAAACTACGGATAAAAACTAAAATGAAATGCGAAATAAAATATACAACAACAATTGACTTACCACCTCATGGTGGTCGAATGGCGTGTTTGCCGCCCACAAACTCCTCTAAATCACCCGCCGGTGATTCATACCATTTGCTGCCAAACGGTCCAAACTTCCTCACCTCCTCTTCCTTCTTCTTTTCTAGAGGTGACTTTTTCGCCTTCTTTTTCTTGACCGTTTTCTTCCTTGTTTCTCCAAACCTGCCAACCATAGCACACACCTTTTTGTTTGGATTCATGTCCTTTTTAGGACACTTATCCTCACCGAGCGGGTTAGTGAAATTTGGAAAAACATTTAAATTTAATTCCCGGTCCCCAAACTTCATGCTTACCGTTCCCGTTGCACAATTTATTATGGCATTAGCAGTTGCCAAGAACGGTCTACCCAAGATAACTACCGGTTGGGTATCCTCAACATCCCCAACATAGTCTACTACCAAAAAGTCAACTGGGTAGTAGCAATCATCCACCTTAACAATCACATCCTCCACCATCCCCCTTGGATGCGTGGGAGTCTGATCGGCCAATACCACGGGAGTATCAAATTTTTTTAATGGACCAAAATCGTATTGGTCATACAAACTCCCGGGTAAAATGCTCACACAAGCTCCAAGATCGAGGAGCGCCCTCTTAATTTTGAAAGTTCCAATTTGAATTGGAATAAGAGGATCTCCCGGATCTTGAGCTTTTTGGGGGAGCGCACTTGATAAAACGGCACTAACATGTGATACCAAATCAACCGGTTCGGATAATTTATTGTGCCGTTTTTCACTGCTCAACTCTTTCAAGCATTCCACATGAGCCGGAACCTTTTTAATGTCATCAAGTAACGGTAAATTAATTTTTGCTTGTTTAAAATTTTCCCACCTCTCGTCCTTTGGTGGGCACCGTTCTTCAAATTTTGATGCATTAATCGGTTTAAGTTAATTTAAACAATTTTTACAAAACGATTTTTTAGTTACATTTTCAATTTTACTTCGTGAAGTTGTTTCTTGTTCATTTTCAATTTCCGGCTCATAATTTATATTTTCCACTACACCATCAAATAATTGTGGTGGTGGAATGCTTTCAACACTACAAACTTCATCATTTACAAGAATACTTACCGCGTTAACGCGTGCATTCCACACGTTGCTTGTGCTTGAACCTGGATGCTTCGGATTCACCGTTGTGTCACTTGGAAGCTTTCCCGTGCTTCCTCTCATTTGAGCCATTTCCTCCGCGAGTTGGCCCACTTGCTTTGCCAATGCCTCATGTGCTTTATCCCGAATCTCGTTTGTCTTCTTTATCTCCTTGATATCATGGTGAGATTCTTTTATATTGTTTTGAGATTCTTTTTGCATATTCAACAAAGCATCCATTTTGGCACTCAAATCATCGCCACTTCCTTGATTATTCGTTGACCCGTGACCATCTTGGTTGTAACCTCTTTGGCGAGTTTGGTGCGAATACCCACCTTGATTTCCCGATTGGAAATTCCGGTTCATTTGGTTGGAGGAATTACCATACCTAAAGTTAGGATGGTTCCTCAACCCGGGGTGATAAGTGTTGGAGTTCATGTCATATTGCCTTCGGTCCCCATATACTTGATTCACCTCCACAGTGGCTTGACAATTCTCAGTCCGGTGACCGATGTCTCCGCATTCCTCACATACGGCGTATTGCACCGCATTCACTTCTCTTTTCTTCATGCGAGCCAACTCCCGCTCTAACGTTTCAATTCGATCCTTAGAATTCACATCACGATCGGGCCAAGACCTTGAGGTGGGGTGCTTTTTGGCTCAGTCGGCCGACTCTTTCGCCTTTGATCTCTTGCTCATTCTTTCTAGGAACTCCCAATCGTCATCCTCGTGATTGCTTAATAGAGTTCCATTGCTGGTCGATTCAAGGCGGTTCCACGTCTCATCATCCAAACCCCTCACAAAGCATTTAACCAACTCCCACCTTTCGATTTGATGATGTGGGCACTTCCGGATCAATTCCTTAAATCGAGTGAATGCTTCATGTAATGGTTCACTCGAAAGTTGGCGAAAAGACCGAATTTCATCTCTAGCATCGTCGGTCTTCGCCATTGAGTAGTATTCGTCAAGAAAAACTTGTTGCATTTCAGCCCATGTGCGAATACTATTCGCCGGAAGTGTAAGAAACCATTGCTTCGCTTTATCTTTTAGTGAAAACTGAAATAAGCGAAGCTTGACCTCCTCCAATGCAAAATTATGCCCCCCGATAGTGCTACATATAGACGAAAACTCCGCCAAATGAGTGTACGGTTCATCGTTGGACCTCCCGTTGAAGTGGGGAAGTATGTTGATGTAGTGGGGCTTGCAATCGAACATCCTTCTTTCACAAACTATAGGAGAGTCATTGTCGGTGACCACCGGCCTAAAACGGTCATTTACTCCCCGCGGGGGTTGTTGATGACGACGCGGGCCGTTCACTTCTTGATCAACCGGCCTTCGATTATCCCTTCGGTCACCTCTTCTATCTCCACCTTGATTACCACCCCCCACGAATTGGGGAATCCGGTTACGGTTAGCATTGTTGTTATTGTTGTAATAACCGTCATCCCGGTTCCTTGGATTATTGTTTCGTGGCTGGCGGACATTTCCATAACCATAACCTTCGTTGTTTCCCACAAAATTATCATTTTGATAGCCGAAGTTCTCATACTCAAACCCCCGAGCGTTATGAAAGTCCCCCACATTATCATCTTCCCAAAAGTCATCTTCAACCCGCTCGTTGTAATTCCCACCGTCATCCGAATACTCCGAGCGAATACTCACGTGTTCTGGCGATTGATAACCGGGAACACTATAAGGTTCGTCATCGGGGATGGCGTTTCTCAAATCATCTATGTTGAAAAATGGGTCTTCGTTCGCGGGATTGCCACGATCTCGGTTGCCTCGACGGTCGGAATTGACATTCCGGTCATCAAGGTTGAGGGGTAAGGAAGCTTGTCGATGAAGGTTTTGTTGTTGAGGTGTTCTTTGGTTGTTGTTGGGATTTTAGTTTTGTAAAGGTGGTGTGGGTGGTCCGGTATTGTTGTTACCACCCGGTCGCTCTTGAGGTATAGATTGAACATTTTGGGCGGGATAAAAGGTTCCTCGGGATTGGAATTGGTTTTGGTTGAGGTTTGGGTGATTGGAGTTTTGGTTTGCCATTGAATCGGTTTCAATGGTCGGTGTGAGTTGTGGTGTGTTGGTGGTTTGATTAGAAGCAAGTGTTGCTTCTAACCGGCTTGCTAGATTTCTCCTTGCGACTCTTTCGATTTCCGGTTCGTAGACTAAAGGTGAAGTCCTCCCGGAGTTCCGCGTATGCATGCACTACCTGTAATCTGCACAAGTAACACACCCCGCGTAACAAGGAAAAAGACAAGTACAAAAAGAAAACTAAACAAATTAAACAGATAATCACAAAATATTCAAACAATATCCAAACACAAAGCGCACGCACTCCCCGGCAGCGGCGCCAAAATTTGATCGGAGTGTCGCGCTCCGGTCAAAGATAATATTTATATACCCTAATTACCCTTAACAAATAGCTAGTGGTAGTGAGGGGTCGAACCACGAAGAGTATGTGGTTTGTGTACGGATTTGATTGAATTATGAAGTTGTCACAATTATGAAGATTGCTAAGATATATTTTTTGTGTTTTTGTTTGGTTGGAATATGTGAAATAGAATTACTAAAATGATTAATTAGATTAACTACTAGGGATTACTAGATGCAAGAATTGAAAATGATTGGTTGAACAATAATGGGAAAACAAGGTTCACACCCGGTTTCAACAATTGCAAGACTTAGGGTTACTATGTGTTTTAATTTGTTTTACTTGAAGTAGTTCATTAACGGGTCACATTCACAAAGCTTAGGTGTCAATCGCTATCAACGTCGTAAACAACGGACCATGATACACTTCGTTACTTTGGACTAGCAAATCCTATCGAAAGACAAGGCATAAATACGTGTATTCATTTCACAAAGTCAAATTTAATCATTCACTCGACAGTTTGCAAATTCAATACCAACGTAGGACAATTGTCTAAGATTCAAATGCAATTCAAGTTGTCACAAAACAATTAATACACATAATAAACCCTAAACCTTACAAAAGTCTACACCGGGGTGAAACCTCCAAGGAATTAGCCGAGCATGATCGAAGAAACTTGATCACCGGATGTTGAAAGCTTGACTTGGATCATCATGAAGCGTGAAGATGGATTGATGGATAGAGGTTAGGGTTTTAATTGAATGATGATGGTGAATGGATGCGTGGATTGGTGGATTGGGGAATTGGTGAAGCTAGGGTTTTTGAAATCAAGACGATGATGATGAATTGTTCTTGATTCGGGTTATAGAGAGGATGGATGGTGGAATGGTAGGTGATAGATGATGATGAAAGGCTCCAAGATGATATTCAAAACTCCAAAACAAGTGTAACCCCCGTTTTTTGGTCAAAATTGATGTTATAACTCGTCCCCAACTCAAAAATCAAGTTTTTCGCGATATGAGAATGCAGGTGGCGTCGCCGACGGCCATTTAGGGCGTCCCCGACGGCCCTTGGAAGTCTCAGTTTCGCCCGACGGCTTAATTAGCTGTTTACGGAGGTTTCTGGCCGACGGAACAATCCAGAGGGCGTCGCCGACGGCCCTTTTGGGCGTCCCCGACGCTTCCTGGTTTTGTCAGTTTCGTCCAAAACTGTTTTCTTCATAACTTCTTCGTTATAGCTCCGTTTTACTCACCGATTTCGCCCACGTTCTCGTAATTCAGCCTTCTATCATGCCATCTTCCAATATATTCATTTTAAATCCATCAACATTCCCCAAAATACATCAAATCTTAGTGATTAACCTGGTTTTCTTCATTTCACATCCCCGGTTGATCCGTTTCACGTCCCGGTGCTCCGTTTAGCTCCCGATTAGCTTCTTAAACTCTTTTAGACCTGTAAAACACAAACCCTTTTACAAGTAGGCTATTCGGGATAAAAAGTTAAGTAAAAACATGAACTTAAGCATAAACGAACACCGGTTTTCGACCACGTATCAGCTAGTTCGATAGCCTCCCTAATGGTAGCTGGCTTATTATCGGTGACTATGTCTATAACCGAATCAGGTAAACCATCGATGTATTTCTCAATGGCCTTATCCAAAGTCCCCATGGTGGGACATAGTAAGCTTAACTCCTCATATCGATTGGTATACGCACAATGTTCACCACTACCTTGCTTAAGATCATGGAATTCGTTCTCGAGTGCCCTCATCTCATTACGTGGGCAGAACCCTTTCATCATAAGATCTCTAAGTTCTTCCCACGTTTGTGCCATAGTTACATCTGCTTCTCGATCTCTCATAATCCTATTCCACCACGTGAGTGCTCTCTTTTGGAATACACTTGAAGCAAACTCTACCATGCACTCATTAGAACATTGACAATGGCGGAAAGTGTTCTCTTTGCTTTCAAACCATTGCAGGAGCCCAGTAGCTCCTTCTGGCCCATAGAACTTGAGTGGTTTAGCCGAGTTAAACTGTTTTTAGTTACAAGGAGTGGGTACATTGTTGTTATTGTTACTTGATTGAGTTGGGTCACAAGGTTTGGAAGTATCGCAGCCATTTTCTGAGCGATCATGGCCGCCTTTTCGACATCTTGGGTAGTGTTGCGACGAGGAGGCATTCTTAAAAGAAAAGGAAAATATGAGAGGAAATGAGTGAGATTGATAAAGGATAGTCAAAAATAAATGTTTAAAAATATCGACCAAACATAAGGATTGTGATCATTTATTCGTTACTTGAAACGAACAAACGACACGGTGACTAATCAAAGTAGATGGATCATTATAATGTATCGCGAAGACATGCTTTAGCCTATAAGTGGACACTCACCCCAAGAGTTCCCATGTAAGAGTGAGTGGTCCGATTAAGTGGATTTGTGCGAACACTCTAGCCTTAGACAAAAAAAACTCAGGGTACAGGCATCCACCCTTCCAGATTGCACGTGGGCACATTATTAAAACCCAAACTTTGATGAGATTTTGAAAACAACAAAGGCTTAAAAACCTAAGGATTTAAGATAAATCATCTAAGGCTAGATGATTTATAGAGGAGTTATGGCAATGATAAGGATGAGGATGGGGATTAGGATAGAGATCCTAAGTTAACTCATGTTTGGGTCCCTAGGAAGGTTATAGTCTAGGTCAAAAGTATTCTAATAACCTAAGTCCCTATAACCAATGCTCTGATACCAATCTGTAACATCCTGACCGCGTATAAAACAACTCGCGACGGAATCATCGGGGAGTCACGTTACAAATTACTCATAACACATGGTACTAAAGTTTCATTATATTACATTATATTACATTGTTTTACAAAACACAGAATACAAGTAATTGTTTTTAAATTAAAGAAGACTAAGGCTCGAGTCCAATCCTACATGTAGCATACTTGAATAATCATCGCGCATAAAAACACCTGAAACATATGTGAAAATAAAGTCAACATTGAATGTTGCTGAGTAACATAGGTTTTGTGGTCAAGTTCATGGCTACAAGTTTTGTATTGAAAAGGGTTAACCAACTACACGAGTTGATTTTATAAGTAAATCTTTGTAGCCTTGAACCTTGACAAAAATGTTTGTTTTGTAAAATTGTGAAAGTAATCGGAAAACTTTGTATGGTTTATATATCTTTAACTAGAAAACCATTTGTCCGTGTCTTGTATAAACCAATTGTCCTTGTTTTGTGTAAACCAAATTGTATGTGTCATTTATAAACCAATTGTCGTGTCGAGAATAAAAATTAAAGTATAGGTTGTTGGCGAATAAATTCAAACATGTGATGACTCGAAAATGGTTTTAATTTAAGAGCGTGTTTTCGAGTTCTGGCGTTCCCCAAACTTCCCTACAAGTCGCGGGAAATTTGGAAATGGGATTGTCAGTCCTATGGTACCACAACATACTACCTCTCGGCTTGGCCAAAGTTAATGAATGTATCATTGTCGAGTTTCAATGCACCATCAAATTTCATGCGAATTGAAAACTATTTTTGTGTGTATATATAAACCATATATGAATATTGTATTTTGAAATCTTGAAAACAGTTATATGCACATATGAATCACCCTAAAACACTTAGAAAGCGTAAAAGAGGGGAACTATGTACTCACAGGTTTGCGTAGATGTCTTGTCCAAACGTGTATGCAAAGTTCAAGTGTGTGTCCTAATTATGTTGAATTGTTATATAGTTAGTGTGTATCGTGGCTTAAACGGAAGGATGGATAGAATGTGGTTTATTAACCAAACGAGTGAAGGGTCTCATATAATGTGGTTTACTAAACCTTATATTCTGATTGGAAAGTGTCTATAGGTGTTTTGACTCGTTACGACTTGTTAAAGTGGTTTACGCCACTTTAACGGGTCGTATGCATAACTACGGGTTCGGATGGTCGAATGAGTCATATGACAAATCCGATATGTCAAAACATGTTTAATAATGTTGTATAATCAGTTTAGATGTAAAAAATATTGCTCATATAGGTTTAAAGCTATTTTACGCAAAAGGGTATTTTTGACCTCTTAAAAGTATTTAAAGTTGACTCACCATTTGACTAACCAAACGACATGACCGTAAGGTATAACCTCATAGGGTTATTCCCTATATTACTATGGTCATATAAATGGGCTTGATCGGATCCTAACACTGACCAAACGAGTTGGAATCGAAAGTCAAAGTAGAAGCCGAACTACTTGACTTTCGACTAGGAATGAAACACTAAACTAGAAATGACGAGCTCGACATGTTAACACATGTCTAATAATTTTATGAAACTGATTTGGTGTCAAAACTTTAAGTTTTAATACCCAAAAACTCATTCGTCGTAAAATACATTTTTATGCATTTTTTACTTTTATTTCATAAAAGTTTGACTCGTCATTTCACCTACTATAGGTGATGATCAGAGGGTGTAATCGCGAGGGATTAACACCTTCATTATTACGATCACGTAACAAAGTTCAATTTGTACTTTGACTTGACCAAAAAGGTCATGACCGAAAATCAAAGCAAAAGTCAATTTTCTTGACTTTTGGCTAATGTACTTTGACTTGACCAAAAAGGTCATGACCGAAAATCAAAGCAAAAATCAATTTTCTTGACTTTTGGCTAATAACTTACTAAGGAAATGAAATAGACTAGGAGAAACACTTGCTTGTGTTTAGAAGAAGGATTAGAACTAAGGAATGGAGGCCTCAATTGTAAAAGAAAGCTCCAAGAGTGTGTAAGAAAGAAAGAATGGTGTGAACAAAATGGATGAATAAATGACCTATTTATAGTGATCTTGGATTATGGAGGTATTGCCAAGTGTGTTTTGATGTTGATTAGTGTCCTAGCATGTGTCCTATCCAGAATGAAGGTGGCAAGATTCGTGCAAGGTGTCAAGATTTGATAATAGATTGCAATGCTTGGTGAACAAGCATTTTTTTAGCTTCTGGGCACTCCTTACGGACCGTATGGCTTTAGGTCTTACGGTCCGTAAGGCCTTCTGATAAATAAATTTCACTTGGCAGTTTTGGTCCCCGGACTTGTATTATCACATTTTTTTCATTTTTAACCCTTCTAACTTGTTATTTAAGCTATATGAAGGGTATAAAGGCATATGTGACTTGGATTTTTTTCCAAAAATGTCGTGAATATCGTTTCGCTCGATCGTACGATTACGTATTTCGTAAATAAAATATAAAATTTTATTAAATACAACGGTTGAAATTTTTCAAGTGTTACACAATATAACCCTCATTATAGACCCAAAAAATCACCACACTATCCATCTTTTATATATTCTTCCCGCACATTAATCTATATCTTTTAAAAAACTTACCACACTCTCCATTTTTTATATATTTTTCTCTTGTTCATCTATATCTTTTAAAAATTAATCGCCATAGTTCTTCATCTGACGAGGAAAACGCTAGGAATTTTTCTCTTAGCATGATGCTTGAGATGGCTAAAATTGTTGCTGTGATAGAAGAAGGTGGTTAAGACGAAGAAACTTCACAACCAAGAACGAGGGCCGCTGCGTTAAATAGAGATCGCCAAGATATATTATTTTTATACAAGTTTTAGTTTTAAAGTTTTGTTATTTATTTTTAGGATTATTTGAATAATTTATTAAACTTAGTTTTCAGCCTTTATTTAAGGTGCTCTTGAACCTTTGGTTGTTGACTATTTTGCTGAAAACTGTGTATACACTGACAAACAATTTATGCTTCGGTTTCGAATGAGTCGACGATTGTTCGTACGTATTGCCAATTATTTGGCTAATTATGATGACTATTTCACATTGCGCTACGATGCTAGGGGAGAAGGGGTATTACTACGTTTCAAAAATGCATTTCAGCACTCCGTCAATTACCGTATGACACTGCTAGTGATTCATGGGATAAATATTTAAGGATGTCTGAGAGAATGAGTCGGGAGTGTTTGTATGAATTTTCCAAAGGTATTGTGAACCTGTATAGAAAGGTCTATTTACGTATGCTAACGAAGAAGGACATCGAAAAGCTTTATGACCATGAAGAGACACATGGATTTCCTGGGATGCTAGGATGCATTGATTGTACACATTGGCAATGGCGTAATTGCCCTACTACATGGTGTGGTCAATATATGTGTGGTGATATAGGTTATCCCTCAATAATCTTAGAGGATGCTTGCTCACAAAGATTATGGATTTGGCATTTTTTTTTTTTGGGTTGCAGGTTCAAACAATGACTTAAACGTTCTTGCAAGATCTCATATTTTTGACGATATCATTAGAGGTACGGGCTCTGATTCTTCAATGGGGTGTCATACAAGCATGGGTATTACCTAGCCGACGGTATATACCCATCTTATACAGCTATTGTTAAAACTATTCCTAAACCCGGTGATGAAAAAAGAAAAAAAGTTTGCGAAGTGCTAAGAATCAGCAAGGAAGATGTGAAACGATTGTTTGGTGTGATAAAGTCAAAATGGGGGATACTACAACAATCGGCTCGTGCATTTGAACCAAAAAAATTGAGATACATTATGTATGCTTGTTTAATACTTCATAACTTGATTATTGAAGACGATGGTCGAGCAATATGCGAATACGATCCAAATGATATTCATGAGAATGTTGACGAGGAACAACACTCAAATTTGTGGGCGCTACGCAGTGAGCACGTGCATTTAATCGACTATATTTGGAATAACTTCCGTATCGATCACGTTGATGACGAG
The DNA here is from genome assembly GCA_030545235.1 of Helianthus tuberosus. Lineage (NCBI taxonomy): Eukaryota > Viridiplantae > Streptophyta > Magnoliopsida > Asterales > Asteraceae > Helianthus > Helianthus tuberosus. Next base: position 107,745,879 of record CM060401.1, on the reverse strand, counting down.
TAGTGGTGTTCCTAGGTTTAGACAAATTTTATTTTATGATATTAGTATGTAATTTGTGTTTTTTTTATTTGTAATTTTCTAGAATTTTTATTCAAATTTGAAATTTCTTAAAAAAATATCCGTATTAACTATAAATAAAATACATTAGATGAATAAAAAATGTGTTTAAACATAAAATACATTAACTAAAAAAATTAAAAAAATGGAAGGGGAAGGGGGAAGAACACCCCACTCTTGGGGGTGGGGTGGGGTGGGGGGAGGGGGGTGGAATGATGTGAAAGGGAGGAGTGTTTTTTTATTAATGTTTAATATACCGTACACATACTCACTTAGCATCAAGTTTTAATCAATGATTTTCAAGGAAAATCGCCACAATAAAAAGATCAAAATTAGAGACTAGTAAAGAGCTTAAAGCTTGGCTATGTTATCTAAGTATCCAACTATATCTCTTTCTTGTAAATCCATCCTTATTGTACTATACTAGTAATTTTTTATATCAATATAACCCTTTGTTGTGAATTCTATAGATAAGAAGTTTGAGTTTTTTCCTAAATTAGTGTTGGTGGAAAAACTATTTACCAAAATAGTGTTCCTTTAAAACTATTTACCAAAATAGTGTTTTCCATTCATTTTGTATATACATTTTTTTAACCAACATTTTACTTCTCTTTTATTTTTATTATTGAATCAATACATTGTTAATTTTCTTATTGTTTAGTATACTTTTGTTTTTTACGTTTTCATTCAATCAATCCACTATTTTTTTCTTCAATTAACTCATTATAGCTTTTTTCACAAACTTATTATTGTTATTTTTTTTAATCTGACCATGTCAAATACAATGTATAACGATCATCATGGATAAACTTGAACAATAACAATAAAAAACGTTAATATATTCCATTACGTAGCTTTGTTGAGCGAAAACAACATTTTTATCTCATTTTAGATTGACTTGGAAAAAAACGTTAATATATTCCATTACGTAGCTTTGTTGAGCGAAAACAACCTTTTTATCTCATTTTAGATTGACTTGGAAAAATATTTAAAAAGAACTTACTTAGAAAGTTATAAAGAAAATCTTTTCAAAGACCTTCAGTATGGAAAAAAACTACAAAGAAAAAAATCATAAAAAAATTCTTTTCAAAGACCTTCAGTATGGAAAAAAAAAGTATAAAGAAAATTTCATAAAAAAGTTGAAAGAATTCAATAAGCCCTTTGACAAGAGATATTTGTATGATTTATTTTAAATAAGTTTTCATTGTAAATATTTCTTTTAATTCAATCTAAAATGAGACAGAAAGAGAGTTATCGCTCAACAAAGTTAGTAATTGAACATATTTACATTTCTTATTTTGATGTTTAAGTTTACCTGGGATGATACATGGGTTGATTAAAAAAATAATAAGTAAAGAAAAATAATGAGTGTGTGAAAAAAAAAAAAAAAAAAAAAAAGCTACAGTGACCTGATTAAAAGAAAAAAAAATTAAAGCAACCAATATTGATTGATCGAATAAAAACGTAAAAACAAAAGTATAATATAGAATAAAAAAAATCATTAATGTATTGATTCAATAAAAAATAAAACAAAGTATAATATGTTGGTTAAAAAAATATAAATGCAAAATAAATAAAAAACACCATTTTGGTAAATAGTTTTAAAAGAACTTCATTTTGGTAAATAGTTTTCTTACCAATACTGGTTTGTGAAAAAACTCTAAAAAGTTTAGGAACATTATTTAAGGAAATCATAAAATATGGTAGGGTTGGACTATAAAGTTCAAATTTCCTAAAAAGTGTAAAAAGTCATAAAATACACCTAAAACCCACAAATAATATAGAAACATAGTAAAGACTACTAAAACACCATATTCAAACCATAATAGTCCATAAAAACTTCAAACACACCGTCGTAGAATTATGAATATAACACACAACATGCTAATCAACATAAAACACAATAATCTGTCATTAGATAATTAGAGCCTTATTATCCAAAACACAACTCACATATATGATGTTTTAGTAATCTTTATTTTGTTAACTGTGGCTTTTGTGTGTTTTATGATTGACATTTTAATATTTTATGACTTTTTACACTTTTTAGAAAATTTAGACTTTATACCCAACTTCTAGACTCATAAAATAAATGTAAATAATTTAAGTTAGGATGTTAAACCGAGCCCGAATAGTATCATGCTCGAATTAGGTACAGCTCGATTATACCTGTATTTTTATTACCAAGCCATAAACCAAAGTTATTTCATAATCATATAGGGAAAAATGAATATATTATTGCTCTTTTATTAAAAAGGCAATATAGTATGAATTAAGAGAGCCCAAAAGTCACATGTATAGGTCCCTCCATTAGAAGAAAAAGAAGGATGACAGTCTGCCCTCACATTTCTCCCACCGACTTCTCACGACAAATGTTCCATTCAAGAATACAATCTAGTCCAATTCACACGTTCATTAAACATTTAACTTGATTAATTGAATGAAAAAAAAAGTTGTGAACACCCGTTACATTAATGTTATATAATATGTTGGAATAACTATTAATATTAATAATATTAAGAGAGGGTTAAGTTACTTTACACAATCTTTAAATTTAGAAAAGGTACAAACACATAATTAATCGTAAATTATAACACAATAGTAAAGAAAAAAAAAAGCATAATAAATACCAAAAAAGACACAATGATAAAAATAAAATAATAAAACACAATGCCAAATAAAAACACACATTGATATGAAACAAAAATTCTAAAATCTACAAACTAAAAATCCTGAAAAAACAACCTAAAATCTAAAATCTAGAGTTCGATAAGACGAGGTCTAATTGATACTCTTCTTGGTTTTAAACAAACTTGTTCATATACTATAATTCAAAATTTTGATATCAACATATTATTCTCATTTGAGTCCATGTGTATGCTGTTGGTTTTGCTTATTGGATGTAATCTCACTTGCATCTTCCTCATTTAGGTTGGAGATGCCCATAGTTTACCGCGCGGCAAGGGGTCATCAGCCTAGCCTCTATTCGGTGAGCATCGAGTGGGGGATATAGTGAGTAGTCACCGAATGTGGGAAGAGAAGAGAGAGAGAGGGGGGGTTTATGATGGGCCACAACCACTTCCAACCAATCACACATTTTTTTTATTTTTTATTTTTTTAAATAAATTGTTTACCACTCTCCATGTGTTTGAGCACCCCTAGTGATTGAGTGTAAAATGAAGAGTGGAGTAGGGAGTTGACATGATATGACATTATTAGCTAGAGAAAAAGTTTACTACTCCCCATTTGGGGAGCACTCCTTCCACCCTTATAAACGGACAGTCATCTTCCTCTCCTCAAGTATCCTCGGAGTACTTTGGCAGCCTCATTTCATACATACTAGAACGATGTCCGTGTGATGCGACGGGAAATACAGACATTGTCATGGTGTGCATTGTTCAATAAGTTCGATTATTATCTTCAACTGAAATCGAAGCCACTCGTTTGTCTATTTTATTAATCAACCGTGTTTCAGTTAATCCGTTCGGTTTATATAGTTGGATTGATGGTTTTTGGCTTGAATTTCGATTAATAGCCAAAACTAAAGTTAGACTAAAAATTTTGCTTAGAAATACAAGAAAGTAAGCTATAATATAAAGAAACGAGATCTGCAGAAAACGCCTTAAAGTGTGAAAACGGTGAGAACGATTTTCAACCACAAGATCTTAGTGGTTTGTGGCTGATATTGATGCAGTGGCATTTTTGTAAATACTAGGGGTCTTGGAACTATCAGAAGGGATAAAATAGAAAGATCTTAACAAGGGTGCAAATTTTAATCACACGTCATTCCCCCCAAAATAATTAAACTTCCATAACTTTTTATATGTGATTATTTAAAAAAATACACTATAAAATCCAGCGTTTCTTATATTTCCAATGAGTATACTATTGATATACTTTTTCGAAAAAAATGAACTGGGTTTTTTTATGTCGTTTTCAACTTTGTATTTTTATGGCGATTTAACTTTGTGTTTTTATGGCGTTTTCAACTGGGTTTTTATGGTGTTTTTCTGAAATGGATATTTTTATGGTGTTTTCAATGAGGTTTTTTATGGTGTTTTTTTTTTTAAACTAGGTGTTTTTATGACGTTTTCAACTTGGAATTTTATGGCGTTTTTTTCTGAAATATGTGTTTTATGGCGTTTTCAACTGGGTATTTTCATGGCGTTTTTTTTTTTTTTGAAATATGTGTTTTTATGGTGTTTTTATTTGGACACCCAGTTCCTGTCATTTTTTTATCTCAAAAGTATAGTTATTTTATACTCGTTGGAACGATAATGAAACACTCAATCTTATGGTGAACTTAAAAAAAAACATAATCACTATAAAAAAGTTATGGGACTTTAAAAAAATGGTGGAATATGCATATGACTTGCATGTGCATGGGCTTTTTGACAATGTTACCTTTAAACTGCATGGCTTGGGTTGGGGGCATGAGTCGCCATGTGGCAGCCACGTAGGTAGTGTGGGCTCCACAACTCAAGCCCAAAAAAAGGAGGGAGTGAAGGGCGTGAGTTTGGGGAATGAGTTGACACGTGTTACTATTTTTGTTTTTGTTTTCTTTTAAATAAATAAATGGAGATTGATGTTTATTTTTTGGATTGTGGGTTATTTGTCTGTAAAGTGTATGTGTATATATAATATAAATATGAATTTTAATTTTTTTAATTAACGGTCAAATGGCCAACGACTATTTTTTTTAGTTTGCAACGGTCAAAAGAATGAGCCAATAAAACATTGTCACGTCGTCAATATCTTCGCCCCACACCGGTGATTTCCCCCGCGCCAAACCCAAGCCCGCCTCAGGGCGGTGTTCCGCGCCGGAGTTCCCAACCCACGCTCCCAACCCACACCCACTCCCTGCAGTCTTAGTGTAAGTTAGTACCAACGCTACATGTCAACACCAAAATCGTTCTCACCGTTTTCACACTCTTAAGCGTTTTCTCCAGTCCTGTCTCATAATATAAATACATGAAATGGAAGTATAGATAATAAAATGGAGGTATAAAATATGAATTGCATGATCGGTATAAAAGCTAGAACTATATAAAAATTTAAATGGTCCGATCTGGTTCGGTTAATTTTGATTAAACGATAGTACAAAAAAATTCGATAGCCGATTTTGGTTAATTTAGGTTTCAGTTAATCGGTTTTCAGTTAATCCAATTTTTGGTTGATTTCAGTTTGGTTTCATTTGTTTTCGGTGTGGTTTCAGTTATTGTGTACCCTTAGACATCATTAATCACATACCATATCAATATTTTAATTAAAAAAATATGACAATATTATACTCAAATTAAAGAGAATAAAATATTCGTTTTTATGATGTGATATTTTTAAAGAAATATTAACATACAAAATAGTTATGATCGTTTAAAAATAATAAGGGTAGTTATTTTTTTACCGGTATCAAAATTATGATATGAACATATTATTCTCATTCGGTACCCAATTTTATCAAATTTGATACCTGTATTTTCGTTACTGGTACAAATACTGTACCAATCTCATCCCTACCTTAAACATTAAAAAAAGGCTAAATTGCACTTTTCGTCCTTTATGTTTCAGGGTTTTTGCAGGCGCTGTCCTTTAAGTTTAAAAATTACACTCTATGTCCTTTATGTTTGCAACCTATAACAGGCGGTGTCCTTTCTCATAAACCCAGTTAACTTTTTTATGTTAAAACCCCTCACCTTAACAGCAGGGACCATATGTGTAACTTTGTAAACATGAGGGACCTTTAATGTTAAAACCGGCCATCTTCTCCGGCATCTTCTCCGGCCATTAATTCTAGATTGTGAGGATTACCAATTACAAAACGAAAAGGGGCCATATCTAAACAATACCCAAATTCAATCTAAACAAAACCCAATTCAACATTTCACATGAATCAATCCACTGCACTTCGCGTTTCCGTACCGCTTACCCCTTCTCCTTCTCTCTTCATAAAATACCAAAACAAAACCGACATCATAAATCGTCATTTTCACGCATAAAATTCATTCTATTGAATGTTGAATCTAAGTCACAGATCTGAGGTGTTGTTATTGCAATAATAAGCTACGAAGAAGTGTTGTTATCATTGTTTGAAACGAATCAGAATTGGTGATTTGTTGTAGTTAGATCGAATCAGAAATTGTTATGTTGTTCTGGTTTCGATACGATCGAATCATAGATCTGAATCTGTATTGAGTTGATAGATGATAAATCATCTTGAATCAGGTTATTCATATGTGTAGATCTTAGTTGCAGGTTTTCTTCATTGTGTTTGCAGCTGGATCTGTAATTGATAGTAAAGATCTGATTTACGACTGATAATTTGAATCTGATTGCATCTGAGTTTTAAATATGAAGTGTTTTAAATATGAAATATAAAGGCCCAAAAGTGCAATTTAGCCTTAAAAAAAACAAAAAATTGGGTATATATTAAAATGCCTTTATTTTATACATACACAATACACTACTAGTGTGAGGTTCATTGGGGAACACTAAAAAAGTGGGGAACAATGGGGAACCGACTCAAACGAACTCCTATTGGACTCATTCCAGCGGCGTTGGAACCGGCTCGTCGAACCCTAACTAGGATCTCTTAACCCTAACACCTAAATCATAACCCCTAAACCCTAAATATATTAGGGTTTAGCTTTAGGGTTTAGCATTAGGGTTTAGCTTTAGGGTTTAGTTTTAGGGTTTAGAATTTAGCTCTAGGGTTTAGGGTTTAGCCTTAGGGTTTAGCATTAGGGTTTAGCCTTAGGTTTAGCCTTTAGGGTTTAGCTTTTAGGGTTTATAGTTTAGATTTTACGGTTTAGCTTAGGTTTTAGCCTTATTTTTTAGCTTTAGGGTTTAGAGTTTAGGAGTTAGGATTTAGGGTTTAGGGTTAAGTGATCTTAGTTAGGGTTCGACGAGCCGGTTCCAACGCCGCTGGAATGAGTCCAATCGGAGTTCGTTTGAGTCGGTTCCCCGCTGTTCCCCGCTTTTTTAGTGTTCCCCAATGAACCTTCCCCTACACTAGTATAGATATAGATAAATGAAATCATCTTATATACTTGAGTAAACTGCAATTTTACCCCCTGAGGTTAGGGGTCATTGGCACCCTTACCCCCCTAACGAAATAATTGCAATTTTACCCCTCACTGTTTGCTGTTATGTCGCAACCTTACCCCCCGGCCTCAGTCAACGGTAGTTTGACCCTAATAGTTGAGGGTATTTTGGTAATCTTACCCTATATTTATTATTATATTATTATTTTTTATTATCTGTTCGCCAGAAAAGCCCTAATATAATTTGCACCACCACCATTTCTCCCTGAAACCCTTTTCACCACCTTCTTCTTCACTCCCCCCACCGCAGAGAGCACCACCACAGCTTTGCCTACCACCGTCTACATCTCCACTGCCACCGGGCGTCGGAATAACCACCAAATCGGCACCATCTACATCTCCACTCTCTCTCTCTCTCTCTGGCCAACAAATCTGTGAAGAATGAAGGTGGTGTTTGAGGGAGAAATGGTGGTGGCTGGTGGCGAATGGTGGTGGCTGGTGGCGAATGGTGGTGGTTGGTGGTGTTTGAGGGAGAAATGACTGTGATTCTGAGGATCTGCAGTGTTTGAGGGAGAAACGAACACACGCACCACCTATCGCCGCCGTACCCCACCACCGCCTCCTAACCACCGGCGAACCACCAGAATGAAGGTGGTGTATCTTGATCGCTCTGCACCTGGTAGTCTGGGAATCCGTTACCCAGTTGGAGACTCACCGGAGGTGGTAACCATATAACGTGATACGACATTTTATGTTCTCGCGTATTGCGCGATATTGTTTGAAAATTTCTTTAATTAACGCTCTCCATGTGATATTTTTTCGGATGATGTTCCTAAATTGAACTTGTTTTTGTAACTGCTTTAGTTAGAAGTGTGAGACAAAACCTCTTACCAGATTTGATTATTTTTACTTTAATGAAAGGCGCTGAGAAAGGTAGGCTTGAAGTTTAAATCTGGAGGAGAGAGAGGAAGCCATGTGGTGGTTATTGTTGCTCTGTTTCTTATTATAATTATTGCTCTGTTTCTTATGGGAGCTTTGTATTATCCCCAATTTTATGGGAGCTTAGATTTTAATTTATGTTGAATAGATTGTGTGTTGAATGGTTTAAATGGTCAATGGGTGTGCAAATTTAGTGTATGGTTCAAAGTAGGTGTTGTTACGGAGAAGTTGCAGGCTGGGGTGTGGAGATGACGGTGGTGATTGTTGAAGATGAAGGCGGGTGATGGGTTTTTTTAGAGAGAGAGAGGGGGGGGAGGAAGAAGATGGCAGTGGTGGTTGTGGTGGTGAATGGCGGTGGTAGTGGTGGTTGAGGGTGGTGGCTGGAGGTGGCAGTGGTGGTGAATGGCGGTGGCATTGGTGGCAGGGGGTAATATTACTGAGTAAACAAAACAGAGGGGGTAAAATAAAAGGGTATAATAGTCATTTCACCACCAAGTCAACAGATCAGTCAACAAAATTAAGCTTAGGGGGTAAGGTTGCGACATAACAGCAAACAGTGGGGGGTAAAATTGCAATTATTTCGTTAGGGGGGGTAAGGGTGCCAATGACCCCTAACCTCAGGGGGTAAAATTGCAGTTTACTCTACATACTTTATCGACTTAACCATCGAAAATGATTTTTAGAGCTTTTGTATTGGGTTATCTTCTAACAGATTATTTACATTTTGTGGTCCAGAACTAAACTTGAAAAAGCTAAAATCACCCACAAACCGATTACTAAGACCATGCGTAGTGGTAAAAAAAGTGGGCGTTTTTTTTGCCCAATAATGCCCGACATCGCCCCCTCCCCCCCCCCCTCGAAGCGTTTTTTTGGCAAAATTTTGTTTAGGCGTTTTATTTTCCACGCCCAGCTTCATTTCTTGTGTCCAATCACCTTCATTTTCCTTTTTGTAAAAACCAATCAGATTTTTTGATTTTTTTTTATTTAATTTTATTGCAAACATAACGCCCCACAATGCTCACATCCCCACGACACCCATTTTAGAAAACGCCCCATAATGCCCCATTGCTGACTGGGCTGCCACATGGCGTAAAACGCCCAAAGGTAGGGTGTCAACCACTACACATGGTCTAACAAGGCCCGACTATATCCCATCCCACTTCTTCTTGTGAAATAATTTAAAAGTTTAATACATATTTACCATTAAGATTGGACTCAATGTCTATACCGTTGGTTTGCTTATTGGATGTAACTAGTATTAGCACCCCCCGCGTTGCGACGGGGGCTAAAACCATGAAAAACTAACGTGACAAATGCGTTATTTGAATTAGTAATTCAGTATGTAGTTCATTTATGCGAATTTCATTTCTTTTGTTGTTCGCTATATACTGAAAAAACTAACGTGACAAATGCGTTATTTGAATTAGTAGTTCAGCAATATTGTGTTTGGAATCAAGGTCGGCTATTTTACATTTATGCGAATTTGGAATTACGCCTAATACATCTCGTAACCATATATGTCTCAAACATTCTTATACCTACACCTACTAAAACAACCCTTTAAATTAGGCTAAGAACCATGGAGATCCAACATATTTTCGAAGCCAAATTGTGCAGCCCCTTTACTATACTAAATACATAAAAATTAGGCCAAGTGATACGAGATTTATGCGTATATGAAAAGGGGTTATTATGTTCTAAGCTCATGTTGGTCAAAACTTAAGGATTTACTACTTGATTGTGGCGGTGAGTCAGTGTACAAGTAGCATAATTGAAGACTTTACTCCAAAACAGGGTGGCCGGCTGTAGGCCGTGGCCGGATCGAGGATGGAGGCAGGATGTGTCTGATGAATGTTCTGTGGCTTTTCGTATTTCACTTTAACCCTAACAATACACGCCGACCGGAACCCTAAGCTACCCAACCACTACCGTCGCCGTCAGCCTTCCAACGATTGCAACTAGCAACCGCACCGGCTCTTTTTGTCTCTAATACCGACCGTTCTTTCTCTCTCTCAGATTTCCGTTCTCTGTTGCGACGCGTACTTGAGGCAGAGAGGAGGTAAGCCGAATGGCCGGTCGGAGACAATGGACACGCACCTTCACCATCGTACTTCTCTCTCTCTAACTTTGTCTCTGTCTCTCTCTAGGGTTTGTGTTGTGTGGGTAAAATGAAAACAAAAAGAAGATAAAAACGATATGTGGCAGAAGATGGCAAGATCATGCATCAACAATTTATACGTACAATGTTACAAAGCACAAACTATAAACTAATCATAACGTACAACCTCTAATGCCTAGAAATGTTAGAAATTAGAGTATTCTATAATTAATCCCACTTGTGTCTCCCTCATTTATAAACGAAAAATAACCATCTCCCTCTCCTCGAGTATCCTCCTTGTTAGCAACCTCATTTCATACTTATATATATACATGAGATCATCTTATATACTTTAATTCTTTAGAGCTCTTGTTTTGGGGAGTCAAGTTATTCTAAAAGGCTCTTAATTATAAGAAATGTAAGAAGGATTTATAGAGTGACAAGTGTCTAATAACCTAAAATTAAACCCACTACATCACCATCCAAAACCTAAACACCCACCCCCACCCCACCACCACCCAAAAACCTAAACCCCCCAACTCCCACCCCCCCCCCCCCCCCCCCCAAAAAAAATCTAAAAAAAACTAAACACCCACCCACCCCACCCCTACCCAAAAACCTAAAACCGGGGGTTTAGGTTTTTGGGTGGTGGTGGAGGTTTAAGGGTTTTTTTTTTTTGTAGTGGGTTTTTTTAGGAGCCTTTGTATTTGATCCTGATCCTGTTTTGGGTTAGCTTCTACGAGTTATTAACCTTTTGCAGTTTAGAACTAAACATGAAAGGCAAAAACCGATAAATAACAAGACCAGACCAAAAATAATATATCAACAATTTCATTCTTAAATGGGTAATAGAATCAACATACATTAAATTTTAGTCAAATTCGGTGAAAGACTTGATCGAGTTCCATGAGCATGTTAGCGAAGGAAAGCATAAGGAGGCGATTAAGCGGATTATTATGGTGGCGTGTTGATGTATCTAGAAGGCAAGGAATGAGAGAAGGTTTTCTAACATATCGGTCAAAGCGGAGAAGATCATTCGAAATACAAAGTCTATTGGGTATTTATGGTATAAAAAAGATCTCTGTATAGAACTATTTGTTAGGATGATTGGTGCTGGTGCAATTTTAATGTGATGTAGTCGGTTGTTGTTGTTTGTCGCCCCTAAGCGCTTAGGGACCGACGTTGTTTATAATAGTTACCTTTCGGAAAAAAAATAGTAAAACTAGAATCATGTGATATGATTGTATGATGATGTATGGTGATTATGTAAGATCTTCAAGTAATCATTTGATTTGAATGTGGACCGAGTCTAAATCACATAGACCCATAAGTTATGTGATAGAAATATGGGACGTGCCATGTTTTGTTTTGTTTTAATTCTGCTTTTATTGTTGTATTATTATCAGAATTGTTACTATTATAATTTTGACAAAGATTGTATGCTTTTTTTGTAATTTACATAAATGTTTAACATTATTGGTATATTGGAGTTATTATTCAATAATTTCTGTTAAAATGTAGATGCAAAATTTTCACCTTTTAATAATTAATTGTATGATTTTATTGTTTGTTTATTTCAGTTGGTTACCATCAACATGTGTGTTACAAGTCCTTCCTCCCCAAGTTGAAAAATAAGAAAATGATTAAAATATAATGTTTGTCCGTATCCTTCTATAGGTGTTTATATACAAAAGCTTCGGAAAAATATTATGAGAAAATAAGTTTTTGACATGTGAATAATTTTAGTGAGTTTTTTAAAATGTAAAACACATGATCATCGCATAGCAGAAATGTCACGACCTAAATCCAATTATCATACTTTTGATAAATGATTCCAAAAAATGTCATACGTTAACATTATATCATCCCTTAAAAAGGCGTTTTAATCAAAATTGATTTTTTATTATTTTTTAGCTTGAGTTAAAATCATTTAATCAAAATTGATTTTTTATTATTTTTTAGCTTGAGTTAAAATCATAGATAGTTAACATTGTTTATAATAAAATCCTTACCTTAATATCTATTCTTTTATTTTAAATATATTTTTAAGTTAGACTAATATATAGCATTCTAACACAAATTTGTACTTACTTCAAATATACCTTTAATTTATAAATTATAATGATAATTTTGAACTAAAACTTACCGAAAACAAGTTCGTATGAAAAAAAAAATTATCAAATCTATAATGATAATAGATATTTTAATTATGCTACCAAAAATGCCCGAACTTCGAATATAATCTAAGAGGGTTTTTGGGGTTGAGTTTTGAAAATAGATTATGCGTTTTGAATAATCAGAATCAGATAATTAGCTATAACAAAACGTGCTGCATAAAGATAGTGTTTGGATTTGATTAGGTTGTTTGATATCACAATAATCAGATAATCAACTATTTGAGTGTTTGGCAAATATATATATTTTAAAAAATAAATAAGTGAAATGACAAAAAAAATAATCAGATAATCAACTATCGTGGAATCCCGTTTTCCTACAGTAAGGGACTAAGGGGTGCCCTACTTTTGGATTATCACGTTTTGATCTCTACAAAATGTAAAAAATCTGTTTTTATTAATTTTTTACCAAACACCCAAATAGATTTTTTACGATTTCAAAATACAATAATCAAAAAATCAGGTTGAAAAAGCAATCCCAAACACACCTTAAATTTAATCCTTTAATTATGTAATAGTATAATACAAGGGACTATAACCTAGTAATAAAATATAAGTTTATAATTGTAATATAACAAAAACTAACGATATAAAATGTATAAACTAAGAGGTGAGTTTGTATACAAAAGAGGAAAAGTGTACAAAGTGTAGGGGAGGAAAGTCATTGATCTCTCAAAATCAAGGGTTCAAAATCAAGCGGTGGTATTGTGGTAAATACTATGTTCAAACAATTGAAAAAACAAATAAAGAAAGGGTATTTTGGTCTTTTCTTACTTGAACTTTTTTCTCTTTGATTTTCAAATGGTTATAACTTTTTCATATGTTAATATATTTTTTTTTAAATTACATTGTATTAACGAGCATTTCATTATTTTTAATTTGAGTAGACTATTGCTATAGTTTTCTTAAAAAACAATTACAAGATTTTGAATACCCATTACGTGACTACGTAATTTTAAATAACCATTATGTGATTACGTGATTTTATTATAGTATTTTATGTTAAATCTCACTAAAGGATTACGTAATTACATAACAATAGTTGACTATGTATTATTATGTGACTATATGATTTTGAATATTTATTTCGTGATTACTTGATTTCATTATAATATTTATGTGAAACCGCACTGAGTGATTATGTAATTACATAAAAGCAAAACATGTAATACATAATATTTAATGGAATACCTAATATTTCAAGTCTAAACACTTATTAAGTATAAATGTAATACAAAACATTAGCCAATCAACCTATAATAACCACATAGTATCGTATATTAGAGATTTCATCACGTAATAAAGTATAAACAATCAAGTTTTTATTATTGAATGTTAATTACATAATAAGCATAACTGTAATAACATCAATTATAACAAATCATATTGAATGCGTAATCATGTAACCTTATAGCTTATAAAATAAAAACTTTAAGAAATTAAGAAAACTATAGCAATAGTCTACTCTAATTAAAGAGAATAAAATGGTCGTTAATACGGTGTAATTTAAAAAAAAATATTAACGTATGAAAAAGTTATAGTCGATTGAAAATCAAGGAGGAAACTAGCTCAAAGGAGAAAGACCATCATACTCTTCTCCCCTTAAATTGAGAAAGACACGTGTAGGGCCATGATTCTCTCCAACACACTTTGTATGGATATGGAATTTCTCTCTTGTAGATGATCTCTTATCTCAAAACTAATAGAAGGTATGACCATTGTTCATCTTACTAGGAATGAGCTCAATGCTGGTGTCGAAAATATCGGTACCGAAATAGCCAAATATGGGTACTGGTACGGATATAGAAAATGTTCGGTATGGTACCAGTATTTGTGTGTAAAATCCGGTAAAATACCAGTACCTTACCAAACCGAAAATACCGGTAACGAAAACGCCAAAAAGTGGGTACTGAATTCGTACCGAAAAAATTTCGATACGAAAAATTTGATACCGGTACCAAGTCCCAAATATTCATCCCTACATCTCACCCAAAGCTTTTAGTGGCACAAAACTTGTATAATTGCTAAATTCTTCATCTTTATATTTTAAATTAAATGTAATTTACAGAACAAATACGCTATTATCAATTGATAAACTTGCAAGAAGCAACACTATCAAAATAGCAATGATCTAGACAAGATCGTTCCTAAGTTTATCGTTCCTGAGTTTATAGTTCATCTCGCTTCAAGTCTTCAGTTGTATAATCTCCCTTTTTTTTATCATCCGTTCATTAGCACCAGTGGCTTTTTTTGTGTTGCTGCCACTTGCCACTTAATTGGGTTTAAAAATGCAATTAAAAACAATATTGGACTTAGGGGCTGTTTGGCTAAGCTTTTCAAAATGACTTATTTGCTTATTTGCTTTTCAGAAAAGCAAATAAGCAAATAAGTCATTTTGAAAAGCTTAGCCAAACAGCCCCTTAATCTAGTTTGGTAAATGTATTTAAATGAAATATGGGTTTAATGTAATTACTCTAGTTTAAAAGCATACTTATTTGTACCAACTTAATTTCATTTGTCCATTATCTCACCCCTATAAAACGTGTATCTCAACAAATTGTGCTTTTGTTTCCAATTTAATTTTCTCTATCCTTTCATGTACATCATTTTGTAAAAATACATGTTAGTATTATACTTGTTCATGTACCTAAGCTGTAGTACCCGTCAAGTAGTCGGTCACATGCTTTACACACAAAACTGGAAACTTCTATCCATTAGATACTTGTTGGAAAAAGTATTGAAAAGTAGCGTGAGATTATGAGACCCATGACCATTAATCAAGAAAAGCAAACTTAACATTGTCCAGATACTTGTTGGAAAAAGTATTGAAAAGTAGCATATCCGTCCTATCGACTCTGACCCATGTTTTCATACACATGACACAATTTAACATTATACTCATTTTGCTGCCTACAAGCTGCAAAAAATGCCTCCGTCTATCCAAAAGAATATTACAATGAGAGCATATCCACACTAGAAGAAAAACACCATTAGACTCAACCACTATAACAAATTCAATCTTCAAAAAGTAACCCGCATAACCACCACCATTCACTAAGTCAATGCATCAATCAATAAGAACCCATTGGCGGCATTCCAAACGGCGGCATTGGCGGCATCCCCATTCCACCCATGGGTGGTGGTGGAGCAAATCCTCCACCCATACCCGGTGGAGCAGGTAGTGCAAGAGGTAATAGCTGAGCATACATATTCTGCAAATTATGAAATTCTCAATTATTTTACAAATCAACAAGCATAAGATTAAAGTGAAACGAGAAAAAAAAAACGGAATACAATACCTGTTGTTTAACGATATCCTGCTCCTCGTTCTCTTTGGCCTTACTTTCCTTAATTGCTTCGATCTTGTCTTTGATCAGTTCATCAACCTTGCCGGTGTATTCCCGGATAAACTGCAACAAAAAAACAAATAATGAGTTGATATTTAGACTTAGTATAATCGAGGTTAGTTAAACTGTGCAGAACCTGAAGCAGATAAGGGAAAGCAAAATCAATCATGTTGTTTAACCAGGCTAGCTCAAGAGCAACATCTGGGCGGATGAGATCATAACACACAAATAGACAGGAAGCAAAGCATTCCTTCTTTCCCTGCACAAGCAATACATGTGATCATTAGTCAATTGTAACTTGTAAAGGTGTAAATTAATCGAGATTGACTCGCTTAATGCTCGAAATTAGTCGAGCTTAAATGAGCCCAAGCCCATACTTGAGCCTAAACAAGCTCAAGCTTCACATACCAGGCTTGACTAGACTTCCGAGCCTAAAGGAGCCTATTATTTAGTAACTTATAACAATTATAATTTATATTATTACATAATAAATAATATATTATGTTTGAAACTATGAAAAAATTACATATAATATATATATATAATAAATATATATATATATATATATATATATATATATATATATATATATATATATATATATATATATGTACAAGAACAACTAAAGATTTAATAAATAATGAACAGTCCAAGCCGAGCCAAGCTTAAAATATTATTAACTAGCTTAGCTCAAGCTTCAGACATAGAGCTTAAAACGAGCCACACTCAAGCTCAAGCTCGAGCTCTCGTAAGTTAAACGAGCCAAGCTCCAGCTTGGGCTCGGCTCGGCTCGGCTCGTTTACACCCCTTCCTAATTCCGACTAACGCTAAAAAAAGTTCAAAAATGAAGCAAATGATATTTTCTTACCTGCTCAATGAAATAAACAAGCAATTCTTCAGCCAGCTCACGGTCCCCAGATTGCGAAGCGGTCTCCATTGCATCTTTGTAAACCTTGTCTTTTTTGGACAGTGCAATAGACTGCTTCCATCTACCGGCTTTTTTGTAAATATATGCAGCTACACGCCTCATCTCAAGAAGCTCGTGTTTCTCAATCTGTTGCAAAACACAAAGCATCGATAAGAGAAGAAACATAACACGAAGAGGAAAAAAGGCAATTGATCGAACCCCACCTTCTGTGCAAGACCAATCTGGTCAAAGTTATCGTGCAAATCAATAGATTCACGCAATCTATCGTAATCTTCCTCTTCAACATATATTTCATTCAAAGCTTCATTCACAGCAGATACGTTGTTGCTCTGAACTGCAACCATATATGGTTTGACTAAAGGAAGTTGACCCGCCTGTAATTAGTAAAGTCCGAATAAAACAAATGTTAAAGATAATAGAAAAGTACAAAAGCATTTTCCAGGTGTCGAACGAACCTTGCGCATGATGTCTACAACACGTGTATGGTCAACACGTAGAGCAAGAACATTAAGAACATCATTAATAAGGTCGGGATGTTCTTCTAAATAGAAATGAACCGCCTTGTAATAAAGTTCGACATTTGCAACTTTAACTGCAATATCCTTAAACTGCATATGATCCCAAGCTTCCGGGGAATGATTCATGACAGTTGTCGCAGCATTGTCAAACTCGTCATATTGAATGTATAGGTAAGTAAGCTCTTTCCAGTGTTGTTGCTCATCACAAGCACGGATTAACTTTGGGATGTTGAGACGGGTCGAAAAGAGTTTTATATGCTCCATTAACTTCTCGTGACGGTATCGGGCATATAAGACACCCAACTCGGTGAAAATGCCCATGTGGGCCCGTTCCAACCCTAAACCACTCTCCATGAGAGATATAAGCTCATTGAAGCATCCTCTGTTTTGGTAGTATTCACTCACCTCTTCCAGATCATCCACCTAGAAATTTCAGAAAAACCTTTAAACACTTGTCCAAAAAAAACTATATAATAAAAGCATTCCAAACAGGCACATTTTTAATCGTATTTTTTGGCACACGAATAAATTATAAAAAAAAAACTTTTATACTGACAAAAGTTGTTTGAGTAAACACACCCAACCCAACAAGCCAGTCTCACTGACATTATTACTTTTGTCTCACTGACATTATTACTTTAGTGATCATATAAGACATGCTTATTAACTAAAAAGTAGGTGTTGCAAGTCAACCCACCGCAAAACACGTTGTCACTGTTTACCCAACCCATTCATAGAGCCATAGAGGCAATAAAAACTAATACACATCCACAAGATATTAAATGGTTAATACTAATTACCTGCACAATGATATTGAGCCCGCAAATCTGAGCCAATCGGAACTCCTCGGCATCAACACAAGCAAAGCAAACTTCTTTCCATGTCTTTGCACTATTTGCTTTACGAGCAGCATCGACGGCACCTTGAAACTGTTGTAGCCTCACAAGTGTAACAGCAAGCTTAGCCCAGTTGGAGATAAAAGCATATATTATCTTAGCGGCTTCATACAACTCTTCATCAAACAAACGATCGCCAACATTATGAAGATTTGCAACATTTGGCATAAGGATAAATTCCTCAATATCACTCAACCTGTCAATCTTTGCGTATGCGTAAATAAGCTCACTGTCCACCTTTGGCTCCTTGATCTTGTTTCTAACCATCAAAAGATACTTAACCAAATCATGGTAGCAATCTGTGTCTTCAGAAGCACGAATAACATCCAAGAATTGAGTAGCGTCATCAGCACGAATGAACGACTCAATTGCATCACTAACCAATCCCTCCTTGAGCTGTGCTTTTGCCACCTGGCTCCATACCGCGTCTTCTTCAACACGGTATGCAAACTCAACAGCCCGTGGAATACTTTGAATATTATCCAACAGAACATCGACTGCTTGAACATTTAAGTTGAATTTCTTGAATATCGCAAATGCTTCTTCGTAAAGCTGTGCTTCTACGGCCACCTCACCAACCGCAGGTCCGTCAAAGTTATCTAACCTATTAACGTAGTCCATAACTCGTGATGGGTCTGCTTTAATGGCTGTCAAAATAAGCAGGTTTTGTAGATTGAAATTCCCACTGAAAGCAGAGTTTTGGAGGACAATTTTCTCGAGAAGCTCGATTAGTTCATGAGGAAGATCAGCAGTCATGAAAGCTTTAACAGCAGCGGAAACCTGCTCAGGGCTCTTGCTCTCAGGCAAAGCAGTAGAAACAACCTGATCAATTAATTGCCTTCTGTATTCATTCTCCGGGTTAAGAACCTTCTCCCAAAGATCGCCATCCATCCTCTCCACAACATACCTAATAGAGAACAATATAACTTTGAATTAAAACACATTCCCAAAAAGAAAAACATTGCATTTTTTAGACTAAGGTAGTAAAATAATTGTGATAATGATTGATTTCGATAAATGGCTCAAGAACAATTAGTTAATCAAAGACGATAAATAGAACCAAAGGTTCCAAAACAAAGTTCTTGTATTAATAATCAACCAAAAACTAACAATGAATCCTAAGATCCTATTTATAAGATAGGATAGGAATCATAATTTAAAAGGAAACTAAATAAAAAAGATTAGGAAATTAAAATTCAAATAACTAATAACAATAATCTTGAAAATCTGCATCAGATAATAATAATAATAATAACAACAACAACAATAATAATAATAATAACAAAAACAAAGACAACAATAACGATATTAATACAATAGCATATTTTGAGACTAAGTGGTGGTGGCGGTGATGATGATGACGATGATAATATAGTAGTAAAATAATGATGATGATGATGATGATGATGATGATGATGATAATAATAATAATAATAATAATAATAATAATAATAACAATAATAGCATTTTTTGAGACTTAAGTGATAATAATAATAATAATAACAATAATAATAATTATATAGTAGTAAAATAATAGTGATAATAATAATAATATAGTAGTAAAATAATAGTGATAACAACAATAATAACAATAATATTAATATAATGCAGCAGATCAAGTACCTTGCTTGCAGTTTGAAAAGGGAGTTTTTGCTTGTGACATTGATGAGTTCATCATCACATTGGCCTCTGCGATAAGCAACGACAGCGAGCGTAGGATCACGCTTCTCACAGTATTTCCCCACGACACGGGAATCATAATATGGGTTTGTGGTAAGGAAGTGCTCCGGGTTGTTATTGCTATCAATGATAATCTTACCCAAAGCATTATGAACATGTACATCTTGGCTTCCTTCACTCACCAAATGCTCCAAAAATTGAGTTAATAACCTAAGTCGGTTCCTGTAAGAACAATAAAAAAAAGTAAATATGAAGAAGTTTCAAATGATGAAAAAGAAAATTATGTTTAGCCAAGCAAACAGAGAACAACCAACCTCTTTTCACACTCGTCTACAAGCGGCTCAACTGGAAGCAGAGAACGAACTGACAAAATCAAACCTTTGATGAAATCTTCAGGGCACTCGTCATCTAGAAGCTGTCCAACCACTTGTGGAGCATTCCCAGGGTTGACCTACACAAATGCCCCATGCGCACTAAGATTTAAGCCCATATATATGAACTATAAATAGTTTTTTGATCAAAACAATACCTTTTGAACATAACCTTCAATATACCGAAGCATGTTGTTGGTATAGAGGTAGTGAGTGAGATCTGGAACAAAGCCAAACCGATCACAGACATTGATCAATGGTCTTGCATCAGGAAGCTTGGCTTCCATTAAAAAGTTTTTGGTCTTTTCAGCATCATAGAAATTTGACTCCCTTGTGACACGTTCTACCTCCTTAATTTGACCAGTTTTTGCAGCAGCCTCGATGTACTTGAAATGTATGTCAGGATCCTCGCTGTGATGTTCAGTGTTAGTATATTCAACACTAAAATGATCCTTTAAATTTACTAAAGTTTTTAAATTGATAACCTGGAACTCAAATACGATCCCAGAAAGAAGTAGAGGCCTTCATATGATTTGAATTGTTCAAAAAGTTTAATACATGCTTCAACACCAAGTTGCTCACAATATTCTTTTGCAACCTACAACTCACACAATCATGTCAGTCATTGACTCGCAGGTTCAAATAATAACCATTCGTATAGAAATATTTCTTACCTGAACAATTATCTGAAGGTTTCCTCTCAAATTGACCAGTAAAAGATCCTTCATGCACTCAAGCGCCCATTCTTTTGATAAAGTTCCGAAAAATTCTACAAGAGACTGAAAAAAAGGAAGCTAGTTGGGTACCATCCCTGCTAAATGCTGCAAAGTACACAAATTGAAAAAACAAACCTGTGGCTCTATTGCATGAGTATTCACAATAACACGTTTGATATCTGGTAGTTCACTATAATGCTGCACAAAAAAAGTTTCAATCAAGCAGATGATACGAATTAGAAAGTGAAAAACTAAAAATACAGGTTTCTAAATGTTAACCAACCTGAAGGGCGCGGACATAAAGACCGGCTTTCTCACATAGTTGAGCAATTCGAGGACGATCATAGTGACTAAACATACCGTTAGCTAATATGGCATCAGCAACATTAGGGAATGTTACAAGGTTGATTTCAAGGACCTGTGTAGATTTAAGAAAAAAAAAAGTGAGGAAGAACTATCCTAGATGGACAAAGACTATTCTATAAACATCAGGTAAATGTAACCTTAGTTTGTAGGTGAGCATGTTCTGGCAAGTTGGGCTTCAAAACATCCAAGAGGAAAGCTGTCGCCTCTCGTATCAAGTTCCTCTGAAAAGATGGAAAAAGATGCATTTAAAACTGGTTAAAAAATTTATCCAGATATAAAAACTGTAAGGTCAGTGTTGTAAGAATCGGTAGGTACTAGTCGGTCGGTGAGGTATCGACTAGTGATTAATCCGATTGGGATTTTTATATGTAACTTTTAGTTTTATATACACACAAAATTTTATATGTAATTTTTATAAATAGACATGTTTTAACCACTCGTTGACCCATTTTTTAAGTAACTGGAGAGAATTTATACGGTTTTGTCGAAATTTGGCCGGAATAGGACCGCCGTTGACCGCCTAGCTATTAATCGGCCATTACTCGGTGAACCTCCGATTAGTGATTAATTGTCGACTAATCGGAGCCTAGGCGGGAATTTTTACTAAGGTGAAGCCACTGCGACTAGTATAGAAACAAAGCACAGATCTTTCTATTAACAGGATACACTTTGAGAATTCCAAACGTTTCTTTTTTACTTTAACACGACGCTATTTGGTTGGACTTCAAGTCTTTGTTACAAAAAAGGTTTCTGGGTTGTTAGCAATCAATGATAACTTAGATTGTGAGTGATAATGCAAAGGGTGTTGTGCCCTTAAACCATGTCATTCGATGGGTCCGGATTAATATAGCTTATGCGAGTGCGCACTCCGCACCTCCTATTATAGCTAAACGTAAAGTCCCTTTGGTGTTATGTAAATCTAGATTACATAAAATTATTAATACACTAAAATCTTCTATATTCTATGCTCATTATATATTTTTTCATGGTTCCTATTATTCTGCTGTTTTGTCTGGAATGTCGCACATTTTTTGCGCCTTGTGCCTCGCAACTGCGCGTTGATTGTGCCTTGCCACTTTGACTACTATGGTTTTGAAGGTTTGAAACGTACCTGAAGGAAAAGATCTGTAATGGTGTTGTAGTCAACAGGGCAACCTCCTTCCATTTGGGACATCATTAAAGCAAAATTAACAGCTCCCTGCAAAAAAACCAACAATGTTAACGATCTAAACTCCATGCACTTAAACATATGGCATCACAAAAAAAAAAAGATCTTTAAAGTGTGAGACACATTTTTAAGCAAATTAATGCCTGATTCAAAACGTGTTGGCTGTTAAATCACTGACAAACATACTATTTACTAAAGAACTACAGTACCTGCGGGTCCGTGCGAAGAATTGTTTGCAGAAGGAACAAATAATCAGGTGAATATCCAACCTGCGCCAATTCAGGACAAATTTTATGAAGGGCTGTCTGAATATGAAGTGTACTGAAACTATTAACAAGAAAAGCATTTTATTTCAACGAGAATAATGCCTACCTGCTTGGAGTAAATGAGAATTTTGTCAAACTCCCTTCTCTCAGCAAAAGCTGCAACAACTTTTGGGGTTGCTCTCGCTTTAATGTATATTTTCAAAGCAAGATCATTATCCACTGTCTGAAATTCAAGAAAAAGAAATAATATTAACAGTCAAAAACACATTTAGCTGACGCAAGTAAAAATCCAAAACTTTGTAAAAAGCTAATACTTCATACCTTCACAAGGTCTCCGAGTTCCTCACTACATTCCAGCTTGTCTTCAGCTAACCAATTCTCTAGAAGATTCTTTTTGTTTTGATTGACGACTAATCGTGATAGTTCCAAAGATTCAAACGCGTTTAGTTTTCCTTTTGTCAGTAAGGTCCCAAAGTACTGCAGTAATGGTGGTGTTTGTCCAGCTTGCACAGGTACACTCTGAAATGAAATAAAGAAAGGTTAAGACTCTTAAAACTGAGAATAATAGTTTTAGTATAAAGCAACATGTACGTTATATCACAATTGGAAAAGTACTTACCTGAAATTTTGCAACTGTATCCGGTGTACGGAGAATGCCTTGAGGAGATTCAGCAGCCAGTTCAGCAGCTTCTTTGTATTTGGTTTGAGCAAACAATTCTTGGAAACGCTGAACAACCTGAAATGCACAAACATCAATTAGTCAGTAACTGTGACCGTTGATTTTTAAAACATATTTAACTTCTATTTCCTATGACGTAACAGTAGAGTCCAATGCAAACTCACTTATGATGCTGCCATACAGTATACACAAAAAAAAACATAACTAAAACAGAAACAACACTTATGATAAGCAAGTTTACCAAATTCTCTGCACCAGGTAGGTTTCCACGTTTGGCAAGATTGACAGCAAGCTCCAGGTTGTTTAACTGCAATGGCAAATCAAAATCAAACTCATACACCAAAAGCAAAATGAGCATATAATCCATTAATGGATAAAGCTTGGAAACTTACCTGCCCACTAACAAAAGGAACAATTGTGGATTCATTCACAGTAGCAAGTAACACCTGTCCACGTCTATTTACTGCATAGAAGCCCCCAACTGATGAAGCTTCAGATGTCAGGAAAATGGGATCTGGGCTTATTCTGTTTCTATAAACCGCAGTGGCGGTTTCAAGATCGTACACAAATAAGAGACCCAGCTTGGTGATGACATAGATCAAACCATATTTGTTGGATATCTGCAAAACCGTAAATAAATGTCAGATCATGTTGCAGCTCACAATCCCGGGGGGAACAAGGACAAGGAGGTACCTGCATGGCCACAGGAAAATCATCTGCAAAGTCAGGAGGAAAAAAGAGGTCTGCTTGTTTCTTAGTGAATGAGGCCTTCCCTGCACATATAATTACACATTGAGAAAAAAAAATAAAACAAAAACGCAGTCTACATAGAAGACTGAGATATAGAAGTCAAACGTAAAGGTTCAAGTGTACTGTATGGAAAGACATGTGTAGAGGATAGAACCTGGTTGGGCGCCAAGCTCAATAACATGCAGCTTTGAAGTAACCTGTCCAGCATTAGAGCTTTTTGTTGCAAAAGAAATGAGAATTGAAGGGTTCTCATTGCCTGGAACCTGTACATGACATAATAAAATGTGCTAAATATCGATGACACCTAGCTTATATATGGTTTCAATGTAT
The DNA here is from genome assembly GCA_030545235.1 of Helianthus tuberosus. NCBI lineage: Eukaryota > Viridiplantae > Streptophyta > Magnoliopsida > Asterales > Asteraceae > Helianthus > Helianthus tuberosus. The sequence goes on along the minus strand of CM060401.1, from coordinate 107,721,556 downwards.
TATAATGAAGGGAAACATCTTTACTTTCAAGCTGGCAAAAGATGCTGCATGTGCTTCAAGAGCTTGACTTCGCTGCTGATCAACAGAATATAGTTGCATATTTCCTTTGACTAACTGAGGTCTCTGTTGATATTAAAAACACAGAGTGATTAACAGCTGAGAAGTCGGTAAACAGTCTACTACACAACATGCTTTATGATATATCAACATATAAAAGTTAAATATATATTTACAGGTAAAGATGAGAGAATACATTAGTAAAAATTATCCTAAATCACTGAACTAAGTGACAGTTTTAATAAATTATCCAAAAGTACAACATTTAGATCTTTTTAATGAAATAATGAAAAATATATGATAGTATTCAGTTAAAGAAAACATTATCCACTTGGATTGTAAACTAGACATGTAGCATTAGCAGAAAAAGAAAAGCATGATGACACCAAGAACCAGTACACAATATCTGATTAAACAGGAAAGGTGGACGTCTACTAAAGCAACTAGTTAATACTATGGAGCATAGTTGTTAAAAGCCATCGCCTCTTGCGCCTAGGCCCAATTTCTTAGCGAGGCGAGGCAATTGCGCCTTAAGTCAAGGCAATTGCGCTTTAATTCTCCAAGTGATGGTTCATGCGCAGGTTCCGGCGAGATTCCTAGATTCTTGAGAGTTTTTGGACAAATTCTCTAAATTCTGGCAAGATTCTAGCTAGATTTCTACTTTTATCTAACGAAACTACTTTTCTACACTAATAAACTAGCATTTTATAACTTTTGGTACTTAATAGACGATATTAAATGTTATATAATAGCTTTAGTTTATTTTATTTGAAGAATAGTATTAATTTTCTATTATAAATATTTTATGTTTTTTTTTGTTGTACGCTTTTTTTTTCTCAGGCCCGCGCTTTTTTTGCGCCTTGCGCCTAGGCCCCAGGCGAGGCCTATGCGCCTTGAGTGCGCTTAACGCTTTTAATAACTATGCTATGGAGAACAGGCCATCTAACCCACATCATACAAAAATAAAAGAAACACAGGAAACTCGAATTAGATAATTGTGCTGTTAGATATGGTGACAAGTGCCAACTCATAAGTACATCACATCTGATCAAAACTCTTACAGATAAAAAAAAAATCCACTCAAAGACCAGTGATAAGAATATAACAAAATCTTCAAATGTAAAAGAAAAATAGATCGAACATAATTAAAAAATAGCAACAAACCTCAGGTGAGCCAGGGGCAATTCCAATCAACACCAGCCATTTCTCAGATGGATCACATTTGTAATTAATTATCTGATTATTTGATAGATTGGCTGTTCTATCAAACATCTTCACAGGTTCAGAATCACCTGTATAGAAAAATATCGACTGGCCAAGTTTAGAAGCTACAAGCCTTAAGCCTCTAACTTACATATGACAAAACGGAAAACAAATATCAAGTAATCTCACTACAGAGAAAACAAAGGTAGTGTACCTTCAATGGACCAATGATATACTGAGGTCTGGGTTACCATGCCCAACATCTTAGGTGTAATCCACTTCCAAAAGACTACCTGAAGATAAAATTGTAGTAAGTTGCGTAAACGACAGTGTTAACAAAAAGATGTAGAAAAGTTACAAACACTGAACGATTTATATTTAAATGTGTTACCTGCTCAGGCATCTGATGTGACTTCATTTTTGCTTTCATCTCAATATTAAATATCTGCAGGTGATCTTGAGTTGTCCCAGGAAGTTGAGCTTCAAGAAATTTAAAGTGTTGATTAGCTAGCTATATAGTTAAATATTGACATCATTGTTTCTCTAAGGGCCTTTATTAAGAGTTGCATCAACAAGACAACTTTTTGGAATATTTCAAAGTTTCCAAATAGATGATTGAATAAGGTTCTTGAGTTCTGCATTTGACAGTACTTCAGAACATCTCTGCTAAACACATTTCTTCAAAAATACTCTTAAAATAGGACATGTAAGCAAGCCAGTGCACATGTCATGGTGATACCCCTAGCCTTCCTAGCATGTGAAAATAATTCAATGGGGGCCAACTTGCACGAAAATCATGAAAATATAATAACATATACATGAGCAATTAAACTTGATCAGAGAACAACACAATCAGTTGGCAAGAGCCTGGGGATTCATACTCATCAGAAGGCAATCCAGCAGTTAAAAAAAGGCATGAACAAAGCAATTTATTCAAAATTCCATGACCTGATACAGAAAACACCTTACCTTTCAAAGCCAGAATCTTCGAAATGGGATTCATAAGAGCCGAGTCAGCCGTAATCGGCCTCCTTAGCGGCTGCATTGGCATGCTCATGTCAATGATCACAACGCTATTCTGAGGAGACGTTTCACGAACACATATAAACTTATCCGACTCCATCGTTACATTTGTAAACGTAATAAACTGCGGACTGATCCCTATGCTGGGCAACTGCAACAACATCATAAGATTCAAAATCAAAACAAAAATCATGTCCAAAAGTGGATCACACTGAACTATTCTTTCAAAACCACATCCATCACTTCAATCCACAGATCTGAAAACCTACCACGTAGACGTTCATTCTCTCCTAAATCTAAACAGCACGAAGATCATAACATCCAGCACTACACTACTTCGAGTGAAATTAACCCTAAATTAACCTAATTAAGCAAGTTTTTCACAACTATCAAAGTGCGATTCCACTTTTAGAACTAGACTTTTAACTTTATACAAACACAGTAGATGCATAGGCATGTCTGCAAATCTACCAAATCTGAACTGATATTGCAATTCACCACATACAACTCCAAAACGCTATATAAAACGACGAAATTGTGTAAACGATGCGAGTGTGAATCTATCAATCTATCCTTACAAAACCACATCCATCACTTCAATCCACAGATCTAGAAACATACCACACACATATTCACTCTCTCCTAAATCCAAACAATAACAAGATCAAAACATTCAGCAATACACTACTTCGATTAAAATTAACCCTAAACTAACCTAATTAAGCAAGTTTTTCATAACTATCGAAGTGCGATTCCAATTTCAGAACTAGACTGCATACAAACACAGTAGATGCATACACATACATCTGCAAATCTACCAAATCTAAACTGATATTGCAATTCACCACACACAAGTCTAAAACGCTACATAAAACGACGAAATTGTGTAATCAAACGAGTGCGAATCTATCAATCTATACAAATAAGATGAAATTAAGGGAGAGAAATAGAGATACCGTAAGTGCTTCCTTCATAGTTATCGGAGCGTTAGCGGCCGCCATGGTGACGGAGGGAGAGATCAAAACGACGACGGATCAGATGCGGTTGTGATCTGTTAGGGATTAGATTCGGTTGAGTCACCGCCGGTGAGAGGTTTGAAACCACCGGAGAAGCAAAAGGTTGAGGTGATCTCTCGTGATGGAGAGATCTAGAGAGAGAAAGACAGGGAGGAGAGAGAGAGAGATGGGAGAGAGTATGTTATAGTGGGAAATTACACTGGAACAAAAGAACACCGCGACAGTGAAGAAGATGCCTTCGATGGAGAAAATGGAAAATTAAAGGAACGCCCTTGTTGTAAGTTGTATTTACAAAATGTACCCCAAAACTTCTACTTCTTGATTTGATTTTGGTAGTTTAAAATACTAGATAGATGTAGGGGCTGTTTGGCAACATCTGAATGGTTAAGTGTTGAACCAGTAAGAGGTCTGAATCATTAAGTGCTGAACCAGTAAGAGGTCTGAACCATTAAGAGCATGTATAATGCTTAACCGTTCAGAAGCAAATGTCTGACCAATTCAGATTAGAGTTCTTAACCATTCAGACTTTGTATAAATCTTAACCATTCAGAGGCAAATGTCTGAACCGTTCAGACATCTGCTCGTGAAACAAACAGTCTGAACCATTAAGTGCTGAACCAGTAAGAGGTCTGAACCATTAAGAGGCTCATTAAGAGGTAAACAAACAGCCCCTTAGGGTATGTTTGGCATGGAGTTTTTAGTGGCTATTATAGTAGCTTCTAGCTTTAAGCTTTTATGAAAAAGTCTTACTCAATAGAAAACATTGTTTAGATGAAGGAACTTGAAGGTTTTAAGTTAGGAGCTTGAAGCTTTTGGTTGAACGCTCCTACTAGTAGTATTTAGAAGGAGCTACAAGCTTTTAGGGAAAAATGTCTATCTTAACCTCTAAAGATAATAAACTTTTTAATGCATGAACTTTTTAAAATTTTTAGTTATGTCCATTTTGGTCATTTTATACATTTTATTAAAAGTTCCAGCTAATCTGTCAAACACCAAATATATCTAAAAAGCTACTAGCTACCAGCTTCCAGCCACTAGCTATCAGCCACCAGCCACCATCCACCAGCTACTTTTGCCAACCATACCCTTAGAAAAGAAACTAAATGTATATTTTCTACTAGGTTATCACCCGGAATTACTTCCTGGTCTCGAGAAAGTTATTTATATTTAAACTCTTATCATTAACAACTTAATTAAAAGAGTAAACTGTCAAAATGGTCTCTGAGGTTTGGTCATTTTTGCCACTTTGGTCCAAAACTCAAACCTTTTGAATCTGGGTCTCTGTGATTTCAATTTTGTTGTCATTTTCATCTAAAAGCAAAATTTGGTCAGATTTTTCAGTTAACATCCAACTTTTTTGTCTTTTTCCTCCCTTTTAATGAAGTGCAAAATGGTCAGATTTTTTAATATGTTATAATAAAACGTTAAAAGACCATTTTGTCTTTCATTAAAAAGGAGGACAAAGACAACAAAAGCTGGATGTTAACCGAAAAAACTGACCAGATTTTGATTTTGGATGAAAATGGCAACAAAATTGAAACCACAGAGACCTAGATTCAAAATGTTTAAGTTTTGGACTAATGTGGCAAAAGTGACCAAACCTTAGAGACCGTTTTAACAGTTTACTCTAATTAAAATCATACAATAGGGTATAAAATAATAGATGTGTTATCTATAAAAGGGGTTCAAACTCTTATCTTAATTAAAGCTTTTACAATCTTAGCATGTCCAAATCTTGCAACAAAATGCAAGCATTTTTTCCATTGGCTCTAGGAAGAAGACAAAGAAGCTACTGTCTTGTAGTAACTAGGAATAAATAACCTAGTTAGTTATAAGTCTTGTAGTAATAGGGAAATTTTGTTAAAATACACTTAAAGCAACTTGAGTAAATTAGAGGGGCCAAACGTGACAAACTTAAAACAAGTTTTAATTAAATAAAATACCCAACACCAATACACACACCTTGAGTGTGTGTTCTGGTCGAGTTCTTCACAGAAGCCAAAGGGAGCTCTAAGCTCAAACCCTAGTTTGTGCAATTCCTTCAAATCAAAAGGGTAAATCAGCATCCAAACTCAAATTAGTGATCGCCTTCGTGAAAGGATCATAAGGTATGCCTAATTTTGTTATTTAGTTTCATCTTGAGTTCTAGATGAACATGAGAAATCGAAAATTAAGCTTGCATGACCAATGTTTGAATGAAATTATGAATGAATTTATGTCTAGGAGTAAACCCTAGTCATTAGCTTGTTGAATTAATTCTCATAATTGTGGAATTCATGGTCACCCATCTAAGTGTAAAATGGGTTTTGTGGAATGATAAGGAACACTAGGAATCTGATTGTAAAACGAGTGTTATTGAATTACTTGAAGTGAATCTAGATGTCATTAGGCATACTAGATATAATGAACTTGCAAAAATTGTTTAAATTTGGCTAATTAGTTAGTCATGAGCTTGATAATGGATTCTATAAAACGATGCCCATAAGGTGTTTGTTAAAACGCCTAAAAGAAAACTAAATGTTGAAAATCGGACCAAAAACGCATATTTGATTAGTATGGCAAATTATGCGTTATGTATTATAAAAAGAGTTCTAAACATTTGTGGTTGAACTCTATAGGCAAGGAAACCGAGACGTCAAGTGGATAAGCCGGTGGCGATACGCGTTTGAAAGGAAAGCTTTGAAGGTATGTAACCTTGGCTTCGTTACATTAAGTTTGATTTGAATTTAGTTGCTTGAATTAGTGTTGAGAGAAAATGTAACATTTTGTAGAAGTGACGAAGTTCACTAAATAATTAAAACGGGTCAAAAGATTGGTTAAGGTATGTTTGGTTGTCTTTGAAAATGGTGGATTCCATTAAACAACCAAACGGGTCAAACAAAGGTTAAGTAGGCAGTATGGAAGTGACTTGAACGTCACTTGGTGATTGTATGAGAGCATAAAACCATGGAATGGTAATGATACGCCAAAGATCACAAGCCCAGGGAATGGGTAAGTATGTTTAGAAGTCATAAATTATAAGTAGTGAAAAGTATAATACAAAACTAAACGGGTCGGATAAATAAAAAGGGAACTTATAGGCTTTCAGTCCATAAACCGAACTTTTTAGCATAAAAAGATGATAAACGTGTTTGTATTTAAATAATGAACGCGTAGGGAAAATAATCACGTAAAACGGATTAATAGAATGAAAGTCATGAATGTTTAAAGTTGAATTTTTGGAAAATTATGGAGCTGGGCATTTGCAGCTCTGAAGGTCTAAACCTTCTGTGAAAAAGAGGCCGTCGCGCCCCGCGACGGAGATCCTTAGGTCTGTCGCGCCCCGCCACGGCCTGTGGCGGCCCGCGAGGGCTGAGACTAAATCTGTCGCGGGCCGGACAGGCTGCAGAGTTGGGATTTTTATTTATTTTGTTCGTTTTTGCAATTTGGACTTGTTTAAATTGATTAATTGTTCATCAAAACTAACTTTATTATTGGTTTTGATATTAGGTGATGTAGGTGGCATTCCGAATGGCGATCAAGCATATGTTATGAACCGAACACAATACTTTTGAAGCTTCCACGAATGATGTTTTGTTTAGTTGTATGTTTTTAAAAACATGTAATCACTTAGATGTTTAAAACTAGTATGGTGATGTAACTTAAACAACTTAGTTATGTTTGAACGTTAACTCTTCAAAGTTTTTGAATGGTCGTATTTTATATAGAAATATGCGTATTTTGTTTAAAGTTGTTTAACGCGAGACGGGTCTTACAAGTTTGGTAATCAGAGCTCAAGGTTGTTAACAAAGTGTGTTCGGTTCGAAGCTTGGTCAAACATCCAGTAAGAATTAGTCAAGTAGTAGATTTTATTAGAATATTAGAAAAAGGAATTCGATTTGATGTGCACGGGAAGAGCGTGTCAACACACTCAAACCCGGAAAGTGCACTAAACATGAATGGTTTAAGCAAGTGGTAAACTTGGCTAAACCAAAGCGAATGATGCATATGCTATAAAATGAAATGTCTAATAATTAGCATAAACATTTCAGATTCAAGATGGCCGATGGAGGAAATGATGATACGGTGCCGGTAGTCACCAAATAAATGAGAGAAGTGATTGCCGACGAGGTAGGAAAGGCAATCGAGAATAGTCTATCCGGTTTTATAGACAAGATCCAAAGCACGGTGCTTACGGTGGTCGAGGAACGGATCAAAAGGTTGGGGGATAATGCCAACCAAGTTAAGGAAAAGACGGGAGAACGAAAAGCTTGTCCATACAATAAATTCATGTCTTGTAAGCCTCCGATATACAACGGGGAGGTAGACCCGATAATATGTCAACGATGGTTGAGTGACATGGAGGGAGTATTCGAAAGGACCCACTGTGATGTAAGTGATTTCGTAGCTTACGGTACGGGTCAATTAAGGGGTCAAGCCAAGGATTGGTGGGATAACATGAAGAAAGAGATTGGGGTCGAAACGACGAAGGCTATGACGTGGGATGAGTTTAAGGCACCGTTCCTTAAACATCACAGTCCCAAGGAGGCGATTAACATAATCAAGGAGGAATTCATCTAATTGAGGCAAAGGGGTGAATCAATTGACAAGATCACGGGTATTTTCCTAGATAAGCTAAGATTCTGTGATGAGTTAGTGACGACCGAAGAGCAAAAAATATATTACTATTATAATATGCTGAGTGCTGAATAGCGGGAGTTCATGACTCCCTCAAAGTACGAGACTCTCGCCGAGATCATTAACACCGCTTGGGAACGAGAGATTGAACTGAAGAAGCAAATAGAGAGGGGCAAACGAAGGGCGCAGGATGTTAACCCAAGCCCTACAAAGAAGGCAAGAACAACCGAGTCGGCAAGAAAGTCTGATGCGAAAGGCGGGTCGCCAAGCTGTAAAGTGTGCGGGAAAGGGCATAAGGGCGAGTATCGCTTCAAGGACAAACCATGCCCTATATGCGGGAAGACGGGGCATACGGCTTCACTATGCCCGGGAAAAGTTTCGGTTTGCTACAAATGTTACCAACCGGGCCACAAGAAATCCGAATGCCCGGACTTGGTCAGAAAGAAAGATAGCAAAGAATCGCAAACGGAGACTTAAAAGGCGAAGGCCAGATCTTTCCAACTAATCGCGGCTGAAGCGAAGATAGAACCCGTTGTGGTCTCAGGTATATTCGCAATAAACCCAATTCCCGCACGTGTGTTATTTGATACCGGTGCGAATAAATCCTTTATTTTACATGGATTATTCGACATCCTTCATTTCTATTAACAAAATTACATATGCCTTTAGTAGTTGAAATAGGAGATAACAAGAGCTTTATAGTGTGTGATGTATGCCAAAATTGCAAATTGAGTATCGATGGTGAAGAATACTCAATAGACTTAATCCCGATGTCAATGGGAGAATTCCAAGTGGTTGTCGGGATGGATTGGTTATCCCGACATCACGCGAAAGTCATGTGTTTCTGTAAGGAGATAAAACTAACATCTCCGAGCGGGAAGCATGTTACTATCTATGGCGAGAAAGGAAGTAATCCCGTGATATGTTCGATGTTAAAAGCTCACAAGCTTATGAGGCGCGGATGTAGAGCGTTTATGATATACGCAAGTGAACCGGAGAAAGAATCGCCAAAGGTTGGAGACGTACCGGTGGTGCGAAACTATGAAGATGTGTTTCCGGCAGACTTACCGGGAATACCACCAGAACGAAAAGTAGAATTTGGAATCGAATTGGTTCCGGGCGCAAAACCCGTAGCTAAGGCGCCGTATCGACTCGCGCCATCGGAGCTACAAGAGTTGATGTCTCAGATTCAAGATTTGCTCGACAAAGGGTTTATAAGGCCGAGTGTGTCTCCGTGGGGCGCACCGGTATTGTTCGTAAAGAAGAAGAACGGGAGTATGCGGATTTGTATCGATTACTGGGAGTTAAACAAACTCACGGTGAAGAATCGATACCCGCTCCCGAGAATTGACAATTTATTTGACCAACTACAAGGCGCAAGTTGGTTTTCGAAAATTGACCTTAGATCGGGATTCCATCAACTAAGGGTCAAGGAAGAGGATGTACCGAAAACGGCCTTTCGTACACGGTACGGGCATTACGAGTTCCTCGTGATGTCCTTTGGGTTGACAAATGCACCCGCAGCTTTCATGGACCTCATGAACCGGGTTTGCAAACCGATGTTGGATAAGTCGGTAATAGTGTTTATCGACGACATTTTGGTATACTCGAAGAGAGAAGCTGATCGCGCGCATCATCGACGCGAAGTATTAGAGACGCTCAGAAGAAAAAAACTATATGTAAAGTTTTCAAAGTGTGCTTTTTGGTTACGGGAGGTGCAATTCCTAGGGCACATTATCAGTGCCGACGATGTGTAGGTCGATCCGTCGAAGATAAAAGCCGTGACAAGGTGGAATCCACCGAAAAATCCCTCGAAAATCAGAAGCTTCTTGGGGCTTGCGGGATACTATAGGAGATTCATACAAGATTTCTCCAAGATTGCTATGCCATTGACCAAGTTAACTCGCAAGGAGGAGAAATTTATATAGGGCGTTGAACAGGAGAAAACGTTCCAAACGCTTAAGGAGAAGTTAACTCACACTCCAGTGTTAACATTGTCGGACGAAGTTGATGATATGGTGGTTTACTCGGATGCGTCACATTCGGGGCCCGGATGCGTTTTAATGCAAAGAGGCAAGGTTATAGCCTATGCTTCAAGGCAACTGAAGATTCACGAAAAGAAATACCCTACGCACGATCTAGAATTAGAACCAGTGGTATTTGCTTTAAAAATATGGAGGCATTATTTATATAGAGTGAAGTGCACTATATTCACCTACCACAAGAGTTTAAAGTACTTCTTTGATCAGAAGGAGTTGAATATGAGACAGAGGCGGTGGTTGGAAACAGTGAAAGATTATGACTGCGAAATACATTACCATCCTGGGAAAGCCAACGTAGTGACGGATGCTTTGAGCAGGAAGACAGACTATGCTCCAATAGGGGTACGAGCGATGCAGCTTATTGTGACCTCGGGTTTACTCGAGCGAATCCGAGAAGCACAAGTTGAAGCAATGAAAGAAGAGAATTGGAAGAAAGAAAGAATAGTCAGCCAACTGAAAGAGTTAACATATGATAACAATGGGTTGAAAACCCGATTCGGTAGAACATGGGTTCCTCACTCGTGTGGAGTTAAAAAGCTTCTACTTGACGAAGCTCACAAAACCCGTTATTTCATTCATCCGGGGGTGACCAAGATGTACAACGACTTGAAACAAAATTACTGGTGGCCCGGAATGAAAAGTGATGTAGTTAAGTATGTGGAGAAATGCTTGACATGTCTACAAGTCAAGGCAGAACACCAAAGACCCTACGTTAAACTTCAACCGTTGGATATTCCAGTTTGGAAATGTGAACATATCACCATGGACCTATTAACCAAACTACTGAAGACGAACCGAGGATTTGATGCCATATGAGTAGTTGTAGATAGACTGACGAAAAGTGCTCACTTTATTCCGATACGTGAGACTTATACGTCAGAAAATATGTCAGAAGTGTATACTAATGAGATAGTGGCATGCCACGGGGTACCGGTATCCATTGTGTCCGATAGGGATACCCGGTTTACTTCAAACTTCTGGCGAGACTTCCAAGAGCAAATGGGGACAAAACTGTTCATTAGCACCGCGTACCATCCTCAAACGAATGGACAGAGCGAAAGAACGATGCAAACATTGGAAGACATGCTACGGGCGTGTATCATCGATTTCGGGGGTAGTTGGGATGTTTACTTACCGTTAGCCGAATTCTCATATAACAACAGTTACCATGCCAGTATCGACATGGCTCCATACGAGATGCTTTATGGTAGAAAGTGTAGAACCCCGGTGTGTTGGGGTGAGGTGGGTCCGCGTGAACTCGCCCATAAAGATATACTTCGAGCCACTAACAAGAAAATTGATATGGTTCGAGCTCACTTGAAAGCGGCTCCAGATAGACAAAAGTTGTATACTGACAAAAGACGAAGACCGATCGAATTTCAGGTTGGTGATAAAGTTATGCTTAAAGTATCCCCGTGGAAGGGTATTATCCGGTTCAGAAAAAAGGGAAAGTTAAGCCCGAGGTTTATTGGCCCGTTTAAAATCATCGAACAGGTTGGTAAGATAGCATATCGCCTTGAACTACCGAAGGAATTGAGCGGAATCCATAGCATGTTCCATGTGTCACATCTCCGAAAGTGTCCAGCCGAAGAAACGGCTTATATTCACTATGACAACATCGAAGTGGATAATAGCCTTAATTATGCGGTGAAGCCGATTGGAATTCTGGATCGAAAAGTTAAAAGTTTACGAAACAAGAAAATTAACCAAGTGAAGGTCAATTGGGAGCATAGAAAGGGTTCAGATACTACATGGGAATCCAAAGAGGAGATGCAACGACTCTACCCTACATTGTTCGGTATGTATTCTGGTTTCGAGGACGAAACCCTTTTTAAGGGGGTGGACTTGTAATACCCCGAAAATATAAATTTTTATATTAAAAATTTAAAGTGGGAAATAAACAAAATAAACTAACTAGGAATAAATAACCTAGTTAGTTATAAGTCATGTAGTAATAGGGAAATTTGGTTAAAATACACTTAAAGCAACTTGGGTAAATTAGAGGAGCCAAATGTGACAAACTTAAAACAAGTTTTAATTAAATAAAATACCCAACACCAAAACACACAACTTGAGTGTGTGTTTTGGTCGAGTTCTTCACAGGAGCCAAAGGGAGCTCTAAGCTCAAACCCTAGTTTGTGCAATTCCTTCAAATTAAAAGGGCAAATCAGTTCCAAATCAACATCCAAACTCAAATTAGTGATCACCTTCGTGAAAGGATCATAAGGTATGCCTAATTTTGTTATTTAGTTTCATCTTGAATTCTAGATGAACATGAGAAATCGAAAATTAAGCTTGCATGACCAATGTTTGAATGCAATTAGGAATAAATTTATGTCTAGGAGTAAACTCTAGTCATTATCTTATTGAATTGATCCTCATAATTGTGGAATTCATGGTCACCCATCTAAGTGTAAAATGGGTTTTGTGGAATGATAAGGAACACTAGGAATCTGATTGTAAAACGAGTGTTATTGAATTACTTGAAGTGAATCTAGATGTTATTAGGCATACTAGATATAATGAACTTGCAAAAATTGTTTAAATTTGGCTAATTAGTTAGTCATGAGCTTGATAATGGATTCTATAAAACGATGCCCATTAGGTGTTTGTTAAAACGCCTAAAAGAAAACTAAATGTTGAAAATCGGACCAAAAATGCATATTTGACTAGTATGGCAAATTATGCGTTATGTATTATAAAAAGAGTTCTAAACGTTTGTGGTTGAACTCTGTAGGCAAGGAAACCAAGACGTCAAGTGGACAAGCCGGTGGCGATACACATTTGAAAGGAAAGCTTTGAAGGTTTGTAACCTTGGTTTCGTTACATTAAGTTTGATTTGAACCGAACACAATACTTTTCGCGACGGAGATCCTTAGGTCTGTTACGCCCCGCCACGGCTTGTGGCGGCCTGCGAGGGCTGAGACTAAATTTGTCGCGGGCCGCGACAGACTGCAGAGTTGGGATTTTTATTTATTTTGTTCGTTTTTGCAATTTGGACTTGTCTAAACTGATTAATTGTTCATCAAAACTAACTTTATTGTTGGTTTTGATATTAGGTGATGTAGGTGGCATTCCGGATGGCTATCAAGCATATGTTATGAACCGAACACAATACTTTTGAAGCTTCCGCGAATGATGTTTTGTTTAGTCGTATGTTTTTAATAACATGTAATCACTTAGATGTTTAAAACTAGTATGGTGATGTAACTTAAACAACTTAGTTATGTTTGAACGTTAACTCTTCAAAGTTTTTGAATGGTCGTATTTTATATAGAAATATGCGTATTTTGTTTAAAGTTGTTTAACGCGAGACGGGTCTTACAGTGTCGGCACACATTGTGTGCATCTAACTAACTCTATAAGATTAATCTGTAACTATAGATACTACGTAAAATGTAAGAACATCCATTGGTGATGAGATCTACCTCGTATGATTAGCGTCGTCCTTACAAGAGAAAACACCTATAACGTGCTCAAAAATGAAATTAACTTTCTCACTTGTTTGGATAGCATGGACAAAGAAGCTGCGGAAGTACATGTTACCGAAGAAAGCAAATTAATAAAAAACATAAGATACCAACAACCCTATACTTGTTAACAAAAAAATGAGTAAAAACATTACTTGTAATTGAGATAACAGTTAATCCTTTTCATGTGTTTATTCAACATTTTGACTCGTATAAACTCATTATCTAACTAATCAAGCGGGTTGTAAGTCAGTTTTAGAATCGGATTCACGTTAAACAATAAATTTTAATAAAAAAACTAAATGTAAAATTCGTAAAGTAAACATATAAAAATATACTTAAAAAATTCTAGTATTCTATCGGATATTAAAAAAAATATGGCTTCGGGTATAAGGTATAATCAGTTTCAGATATTTTCGGGTATAAATCAGCTACGCTACGGTTCTGAGTATGGGTATTGAGCTCAATTTAAGTTTATTAATCATTGCCCATGTAATTTACAATTCCTATGGGTAATTACGCCAGCTTCTCCAAACGAATCCCATACGATGAAGTCAGTAATTTTAACATGAATAAAAGCTAAAAAAAATTGTTATTGGTCGGTTGATCTATGCTATATAAGAAAATAGAAAGGTAAACTGGAAGACGAAAAAAGGAAAAAATCTGTACAAGACCTCTTCCATTACTGAATCACTTTGTTCCTGTCATTTTCTTTGTTATTAGTCGGTTAATCTATGCTATATAAGAAAATAGAAAGGTACACTAGAAGATGAAAAAGGAAAAAATCGGTACAAGACCTCTTCCACCACTGAATCACTTTGTTCCTGTCATTTTCTTATTTTCTTATCAATTAATTGAAATACCTCTTCCATTAATGAATCACTTTGTTCCTGACATTTCTTATGTTCTTACCAACTAATCGAAGATTGATGGATGGAGCTTATCAAAAGCAATGTACATACCTACAAATAAAAAAAAGTGGCGTTGACCCAACCCAATTCGTTTCAACATGTATAAAAAAGTATATCATTTGACCCGTTACTTAGGCTAACCTGTCATTTTATCATCTCCGATTCTATTGTTGTGCACTTGTATCATCTTTTGTTCAGCCACATTAATGCATTCCAATAGAATGAAACTGCAAATGCATAGATCAGTGGAAAAGTCACGAAAAGTTGAAGGTGGATGTCAATGGTAAAGAACAATTCAACAAAACGCTAACTATCTAACCCAAATGCAACTCTTTCTACTAAGAAGAATCAAACAAAAAAGAAATTACAACTTACTTCTGTATCGGGCACGATATGTTTTCCGAAGCGGAGACGAACAGAGGATGCCATGGATCGCCCAACGACGCCTCCGATCAGTTTATTCAAATCGTCGGTGGCCACTGCTTGTGTTTCCTTAACAAAGCACATTACTGTTAGAACACCACTATCCCTAGGTCGTCAGAATATCAAACTAATGATATGCATTCCTTTGACTGAAGATATCATACATTATCTTCCCTTCTACAACAAACCCTTTTGTCATCAATACAATCCACACTCCAATAACGTTGAAGATTGTATAATACTTGTTATACTATCATATATAATTTAAGGTTTGATTAGAATCCACATACTATAATATTTAGGGTAAGAGCAAGTGATGGTTTCATTCAGGCTTGTAAAAGAGTATTCACAGCCCATTAGAGCGTATTTCAGAGCCTTACATGGTTGTCTAGCAAACCTATACAACAAAACGTTTTTACAAAACTAAAACATTATACCTTTGTTTCTAAAAGGGCTGCAACTTCTCATGGCAGCCAACATCCCAAACCATGAACATAACATTCTTATATTGAACTTCTCCGATCTACGGCATGTAAAGTATGGTTGTTTTCACTACTACATTCAAGCCCAGCATAACAACCTAGTTATGTAAAAAACACAAAATTCAAAAAACTTTAATTTACAAAACACAAGCGTTCTAATCAAATCTCACTGATGTAAAGTGCCCCAAAAGTTCTAAGCAAAAGCAAAACAACCAATATGGGAAAGAGTTGCATTCAAGCACGAATATAAAACATAAAATGAAAAAAGTTACAACAGTTTAAATAGCCAGTCGCTACAACTTGAGATTTCTTCCGGTAACTTTGCCTTGTAGCGTCAAATTTCAGTATAAATCACCACCACGAAGCCCTATTTTTTCATTCCTAGCCGTCTCAACTAGCTTTCTGGACACAATATAATATCAACATCATTAAAGAACTCACAGTCTGAAATGAAAGAAAAACTATAAAACAAACCCCATAAACTATTAACCCGATACCTTACGAATAACAAAAAATCATAACCAAAAGGGTGACTGTCAACCAAATCCAAAACCAACACACCATTGACTTAAAACCACCAAAAAGCGAAACTACTCTTCTGCTATCAAGACAAATGTAAACTTTCAAAACATTTTTCCTCTTACCTAAAATCCATCATCCATATACTTTAAAAAACATATTTTGAACTATTTTATAATACCGTTGCAACAAAAAAATCCGGTTCACTCTGCTTTTGTTGTTTTACGTATTAATTACTCCACATGATTTCATTTTTATTTTAAAGTGTTCATGCAAATTCACGATTATCTAACCATTCAAAGGTTTCAATTACATTCCAGATTAGGGCATAACATGTGTACTTCTGTAATCAGACCTCAAATTAGGGTATAAAATGTTTCTATGTATGCTTCGCCAACAGTTTAGCCAGAAGCCCTAATTTTAGTTACAATTCGAATTAGAGAATCAAATGTTCGTATTTCTACTTCCTTTTTTTTCTGAAAATGATTACACTCATTGTGTGTATATTATACACATATATATATATATATATATATATATATTAATGCGCAATTAATCCTACAGGAATCACAATGCACAACTTATTTTGCTTCTAGTACAAACTCAAGCAACCTTTGGTTTTATCCTCTTTGCTTTTGAATACAAGAATACTCCAGCAAGTGCCAAACCAGTTCCTTAGGTCATAACATACCACTTTCAGGTGAATGCCCCTTTTATCTTGGCCAGTTATTTGCTGATAAGGATATTAGTTTACTTAATAATGTGTTATAATAAAATTATATTGACCATTTTGCCCATGAGGAAAATGACAAAATAACATGATTTTATTAGACAAATACCAGTTGATTTCGCTTTTGGACCAAAATGACAATAAAAGTGAAACCACAGGGACCCATATTTAAAAGATTTGAGTTTTGGACTAAAGTTGCAAAAGTGACCAAACCTCAGAGACCAAAATGGAACTTTACTCTATAACTAATAATAACTAAGAAGGAATGCATAATTTTCTAAATACAAAAAAAAATATATACACACACACTAGACGGATGGCTAAGCGACACGGCATGGAACACAGATCACATAACATATAAAATATTTTAAATTAAAAATATAACAATACCATACTCAAATTAAAGAAAAATATGCTATTTTTATGGTTTAATGTTTTAAACTATTGTAACATATGTTAAAAAAGTTGTAATTACTTAAACTCTTAAATTTATTCTTTTTGTCCTCCTTATATGTATTGTAATTTATTTTGTGTGTGTACATATATAGTATAATTAAATTAAATATGTTCAAGCGAGCTAACAAGGAAACCAACTGTAACACCTCGAAAATTCGTGTTCAATAAAATAACGACACGTGTCATGTACGACAAAAGTGTTATAAACCCGGATTTAGTCAAAGATGTATGGTAGGATTTAAAAGCGTCGTCATGTAAATTCATACCTCTGAGCGACCTCATTATGAATCCCAAGACCCTAATATATATTTCAAACATCTGATTTCATTCAATCCGGTAAATGTTAACAATAATTGAGTAGAATTATACAAGAATGGGATCCTACGAAGAAATACACGACAACCCTTCGTTCATGGCTTTTTGATAATGTCCAAGACAAATGTACATCATTAAAGGTGATCTAAACTGTTCAAGGAACGTTCATGAGGCCCCATACTGAATTATAGAAGCCCAAAATTCATATTACATGGTTGCCTGTTTGAATGCTTGAAAGGGCAAAAATTTTTGCCTTCTGCAAAAGGCTTACGGACCGTAAGCCACCCCCTTACGGTCCTTAAGGGGTGCCCAGCAACAGAAATTCGGGCAGTTGGCTGTTATGAGCTTGTAACCGACTTAGTTAGATATTTTTCACTTCTTGGACGACCCCTACATGCTGTTAGACCCTAGGAGCACTTGTTATTGATCTGGATCACCCCATAGACTTAGTTGTCACCATCATAATGGATCAAGAACACTATAAAAGGCCCTCATGTTGCAACCATTTGATCACACCTTCCATCTGCATTCTTGAAGACTTCTGGAGCTCCAAAGCAGACCCAAGTCATACCTAGTCGTGCATAGGACTTTGGTAAGCACCCTTGACCTTCCTTAATTGAGTTTTTACTTAGTTTTAGCTTAAAAGTCAAACCGTCGTAATTACCGTTTGACTTAGCGATTAATCATTAATGGTCTAGTGATTTGTCGAATTGAAGGTAGTTATAAGTTGGTAATTATGTGGGCATTAAACCCTTAAAAGGGCTCCCTCTGATTCCCGTCCTAACTAGATCAAATGTCGGGTCAAAGTTGTTTATAAAAAGTCAACAGAACCTTAATTTTCGGATTAACGCATAATTAGCAATGCTGAAGGTGTGTAACCTATTTTATCACTCATATAACTTAGTAATAAGTGTAAGAACATGTCTAAGCATGTTCGACCCGACAATTTTCTGTTTAGACCCGGTTCGGAACCGAAAGTCGCAAAACTTTGACTTTTGCTTTGACTTCAGTTCTGACCCGATTTAGTATGATATGGAAATGCCTTAGAGCTTCATTAGGACCAAGTTACATGATAGTATAACCCTCTGTGATTATACACCTTGGTTCATTAGCTATCCAATTAATATGCATGATTCCGTTAATTGCTTAAATGTTGACCAATATGCCCTTTTGACCATAAAATGAGAATTTTGGATATGTGAAAGGACAATAATCTTTATTACTGATTTATAAACATGTCCCCAAATTTCCACATCAGTTGGAGGTCTAGATTAGGAGTTATGCTCATTAGCGTAATTAGAACGCCTTTTAGTAATTAAACGGCGTCATTAGCATAAAGCCTATCTAAACCCAATTTTTGACACTAAACCTTTTACCCACTCATGTAATATAATATTTTGAGATTTTTAAAGTTTTTTATAATTATTTTAACCTGCTCATAACCTA
Organism: Helianthus tuberosus; assembly: GCA_030545235.1. Classification (NCBI taxonomy): domain Eukaryota; kingdom Viridiplantae; phylum Streptophyta; class Magnoliopsida; order Asterales; family Asteraceae; genus Helianthus; species Helianthus tuberosus. The sequence goes on along the minus strand of CM060401.1, from coordinate 107,702,846 downwards.
AGGTTATGGCATTAATTCGGTAAATACCGAATATACCCTTTTTGGTTATAAAATGAGTTCTACAAAGTATTTTGATGCCAATCCAGTTGCTACTGATTTTATTTAATAAATGAAGTATTTTGAACTTTATAGCCAGTCCAGAAAACTCAGATTCTCGGTATAACCCAAAAATCGCTTAAAATGGTTTTTAAGCGTATTAAACGCATAGTTTATGTTTAAAACCATTTTTGTCATACAAGACTTATCACAACTGATATGACCTATTAAAATAAGTTATTTTACTGATGTATTCAGACCCGAATCTCAGAATTATAAAATAACCTCTTTTATATGACCAAAATACCCCTACGGGGCTTAAATTGAGATTAAACTCGTTTTGGGACTAATGGAAGGTATCCTACTGATATCACAACATATTTAAGGCATGTTAACTTAGGAAACCTGTAAATGACTCTCATGGTTACCCGTTACGCCTCTTGCGCGTTCGGTTCGATTTATGTAACTAGTTTACATAAATTAGCCGAAACGGGTCAAACTTTATCGGTTTTATCTCAAAATCCAGAATGTGTTTAGATTACCCATATAATACAAGTCTTCAAACTTGTCGGGTCTAAATCACATTCTATTCCGGTCTTCGCTTAATCACGCGTTCAAACCGTATCTTTCATTTAAACTAACCGGTCTAAGTTTAGGCTTAATTAAAGACCCGTTAGGATTCTAATAGGTTATTATAAACCTTCGTTCCAGAATAGGAGACTCGGTAAAAGCTACACGCACTTGCTAATTGTGATTGATACTTGCAAAGGTAAATACTTTTAACTTATTTTCCCTTATACGGGCTTGGGGTACGGTATATAAAATACCGCTTGGTCCGGCATTGAATCTTTAATCGAATAGAGGTTAAATCATTGATATGCCCGTTTTGAAATGTTTTGTTTGCTTAAAGCCTTTGGGAGGTTAATGACCATGTCCCGGATATCCTTGGCATCATCTTACGAGATGGCCACGACCTGAGCGCGAGGTGTAGGCGTACACCCGTCAGTGCATAAATAAATAATGTGGTGTGTCTATTGATCTTTAACCCGATCTACGGATCGGGCTACTGAACGCATAAGGAACATGTAATTCTTTTACAAGTATTATATTCAAATAATTATCCCAAGTTATAAAAAGTTTGTGCCACGTGCATTCAAATCAATTTTATTAAACTTTTCAAATGAGTCGGTTGAATGTATTTACCAGTATAAACTGACGTATTTTCCCAAAAAGGTTAAGTGCAGGTACTACGCGAACTAGGCTGGCTTTCTTCTAGCGTCCACAATAAGTCTCGCAAGCTTGGATGTCAAAACTGTTGAACAATGTTTCCTATTTATTTTTGATCCACCTGTGGATTATTTTCAACTTTTGTGATACTTGATATTACAATTATATTCGGTTGAAATATATCTTTCATTTGCTTCCGCTGTGCATTTAAATATTGTGTTGTTTGACTGTAACGATATCAACTACGTCACGATACTCCCCCACCGGGCCCACCGGTAATACATGGAAATATCGGGGTGTGACACCAACCTTGGTTCAAGCTCAGCTTATACCCAAGTAATTTCGTGCTAGTTTTTCTCAAGCGAGCTACGAACTAATTGGACAACCTTAGTATCAGTAACATCAACAAACCTGCCACGCCTTGATTTCCCGTGGGCCCGAATATAGGGTTTATGTGTGATGATTGGATAACAGTTTTCACAATACAGCAGAAGTAGAGAGTAATAAAGTACAAGTATTTTAATCTAGAAATTATATTAAAAATTATAACGTTGCATTCGGTACAAAATATCCCAATAGGTAGGTTCTAAATAAATGGACCTGGGACATCATAGGTCATTAGCCATGGAGTCGCAAATTCCGAAGCTTTTTGGTCGAACGTTATCCAGCCTACTATTGAGGTTCGCTACTTGTAAGTTAATCTTTAAAAATATGCCAGCTTTCGCTGGTAAATACTATGAACGACTCATTTGAGAAACTTTTAAAATCATTTGTGAGTCTTTGGGATTTTTCTTGTTACTAGATTTGCATGCTTATCATATATTCGGGGACCTGTGTTCATAACCGGTTCATGATTAATATACACACCGGTTCATGATTACTATTAACCTACACCCCGCACTTTATATGGCCATTACAATAAATGAATCGGGACACCCGGATACAATACTATTAACCCCCAAATATTTTATGTTATTTAGGAATGCTGATTAAACTCGGATTATCAACAATATGAAAGCATTTGCCCATTGTGATACCCGAACCAAGTGGTTTTGTACTATATCCCATGTTTTTATAATAAAAAGTGGCTAAAAAGTATTTACATGTACTAGTTGTATTCATAGTGTATTTAGTTCTCGTAGTACAGCTGAATTCAAAGTTTATTAACTTATGGGGCGATTTCCGGAGGGCTCTATAGTCCAGAATGAATGGAAATATTTATCCATTGAAATTGTTACGAGCCATTATAAGTCCTTTGGACTTGATTGGTAAACTTAGAATTACGCTCGTTTCTGCTAGATTAAGCGTTGACCGGATATAATGTGGTTTATACCTGTACGAGTGAGGACTCTCGTATAAGATGGGTCATTTAACCATACATTTTGATTTGAAGAGTTTTTGAAAAAGTTTGACCCGTTTCGACTACTTTATATGGTTTTTGTCATTTTAACTAGTCATGCGCTCATAAATACGGGTTCAGATGGTTAAATGAGTTCGTAACAAGTCTGACGCATAAAAATATATTTTATAGCGTTATACAAAATGTTTTGAAGTCAAATTACATGTTACATACATTTATAACCTCGTTCTTTGATTATTAGACAAAAAGGTATTTTTGACTTTTTGTAAATATAAGTTTAACTTGTCACTTGACCCATTTAAACATGATGATCATAAGATATAACCGTAGGGAATTATACCTTATATTATGATGATCACGTGGGTGATTTTAAACGGTGGTGGTAGTCTAGAACAATAATGGTAGTTGTTGGAGTTGGGTTAAAACAAATGCAAAGACAGTCAACGCATAGTCAACTCAGACACTCAGTCACCTACGAAGGCACATGTATTAGAAATTCGTGTTCACAAGGTATAAACTCAAAGTTGTCGACTCAATTAGTTATTTAGTTTGTGTGTGTATATATATATATATATTAAGGTGCCATCTTTGGCTCTCTCAACGTATGCGTGTTTATACCTATGAATATATCTCTAAATCATACATTTTTTTCTTAACGGGTAAAAGTTAAGCACGTGATGATGGTCAGGGCCATGATACTGTTATGCGAGCTCTGCTAAGTATTATGATTATATCTCAAGAATTTATGAATCCCAATTATGTTAAGGTGATCTTTGTTAGCTTCATGGTTTACTTGTATTTTGACAATATAGATATAGTTGCAGATAATTGTACTTATATAGGCTTCAAATTGTCTTTTGTTTAACAAGATTTTCGTGCCAGGAATAGTTGTTTTGGGAACAGAGGATTTAGCTGCCAACCATGATGTTATGTAGTAGTCAAGGTACCGTGAATGTTTATGATCTTCTAACAATTTTATAATTATATAAGCTCATTTAAGTCTTAGTTAGCGAGGCATTTGAGTTTATAATTATAACACAATGATAAAACACATTTTGTTTTTGTATTTTTAGTCCATTTTGTTTTATAATAAAATGAAAAAACAAATTTTTTTTGTGTTTTAGTCTATTGCGTTTTAGAAAAATACATTTTCTTTTTGTTTTCAGTCCAATGCGTTTTAGAAAAAAACACATCTTTTGTGTTTTTAGTCTATTGTATTTTAGAAAAACACTTTTTCTTTGTGTTTTTAGTACATTGCGTTTTAGAAAAAAAAATATTTTTATGTGTTTTTAGTCCATTGCGTTTTATAATTTTGTTTTGTATTTTTAGTTCATTGTGTTTTAGATAAACACTTTTTTGTGTTTTTAATCCATTGCTTTTTAGAAAAAAAACACAATGTTTTGTGTTTTTAGTCCATTTCGTTTTCGAAAAAAAAAACAAATTATAGTCCATTGCGTTTTAGAAAAAAACCAATTTTTTTGTGTGTTTATAGTCCATTGCATTTTACGCATCTAGATTATCGATTTTTTTTCAAAAGTATAGCAATAGTATACTCATTTTAAGAATAAAATTATATTCGTTTTTAAAGTGCAATTTTTATAAAAAACAATAATCTCAATCGATGATCAAGATTATTTTCTAACCTTCATACCCAAATAAATTTACTAGTATATCCTGATCCTAATTATGTTTTGAGACAATTTGAAATCCAGTTCAATTTTAAGGTAACAATATTATTGCATTCGTTACAAATCTTGATGCATAAACAAGTAGCCATTTACAATTTTGTCCCTTTAGCTTACATTGTTTTGCATTTAAAAAAGGGTTTAATACTTATATATTAATTATTCCGTTTTAATGACATAAACTTTATTTATTAATTGTGTTTAATGACTTAGATTTTAATTATTTTTATTTATAACATTACTTTTATTTTAAATTTTATTTTCTTTCATTCATTTTTCTTAACCTACGTTGTTACAAAGGCATTTATAACACTACTTTTAAATTTCTTTTATTCATTTTTCTTACCCTATTTTTTTACAATGACGTGACTTTTGGTGCTTTCCAAATATATTGTTCTTAAGTTTGTTTTCTCTACACTTAAATTTTCAAACACAACTAACCGTAATGTAAAAAAAGGTATTATTATCTCTCGTAGCACAAGTATACCTTTTTTGTATTCTAATGTACTTCTTGTTTATGTATGGATAGCATACTATTTTAGGAGCTTCTTATATGCTAATAACAATACTATTTTATTAGTTCTAATGCTAATAATAAGAAGTAAATCAAAATTATTGAATGTGAGAGGGGTGTTTATGTAATGTTTTGTTTCTTCTCTCATCGTTTTTTTAATTATTTAATATTTTACTAACTAGTGATAGGGACCAACGAAAAAGATGTGCCTTCCAATATAATAATGGCAGGGTGTGATCCGCTCACTTGATCAAATTATCATTTAATGACCATGTTTCCATGTTGTAATACTGAAATTCCCATAATCTAAAATATACTAAATAAAAATATAATAGTTGTAATAGTAATTTAACATTAGGGATTAGGATCAAATACAAAGGATCCTAATTGTAAGAAGGGTATAAAGGCTCCTAAAAAAACTCACTACAAAAAAAAAACCTTAAACATCCACCACCACCAAAAACCTAAACCCCCACCCCCATCACCCACCCATTTTTTTTTGCCGAGAGGGTGGGGGGTGGGGGTGGGGGTGGGTGTTTAGATTTTTGGGGGTGGGGAGGTTAGTTTTTTTGAGGGTTTTTTTGGTGAGATATAGTTTTTTATTTTTGTTTTTCTTTGTGCGGGGGGGGGGGGGGGGGGGGTAGGTTTTTTGGGGGTTTTTTTGGTGAGGTATAGTTTCTTTTTTTGCCCGGGGGGGTGAGGGTGGTGGTGGGTGTTTAGTTTTTTTTTAGGTTTTTGGGGGTGGGGAGGTTTGGTTTTTTGGGGGTTTTTTTTGGTGAGGTATAGTTTTTTATTTTTGTTTTTCTTTGTCCGGGGGGGGGGGGGGGGTTAGGGTTTTTTTGGTGAGGTATAGTTTCTTTTTTTTTTGCCCGGGGGGGGGGGGGGGGTGGGGGTTTTGGGGGGGGGGGGGGGGGGTTTAGGTTTTTGGGTGGGGGGGGGGGGGGGTGGTTAGGTTTTTGGGTGGTGGTGGGGTGGGTGTTTAGGTTTTGGGTGGTGATGTAGTGGTTTTAATTTTAGGTTATTGGACACTTGTCACTCTATAAATCCTTCTTAACACTTATTACAATTAGGAACCTTTATAGAATAACTTGACCCTTAACATTAGTTCACGTTATTTTGGCAAACAATTGAGACAAGTAAAACCAAACAGATGATACTGGTAGTCATTATAATAAACACTTGCAAACAGTGGCGAAGCTTGACCAAAAGTTCCGAGGGGATGAAAAGTCATGTGACCCAATTTATATATTGTATAAATATTTAGGAAAAATAATTAGGGGACAATCCTATATAATTTTAAAAATTTCAAACAAAAAATAGGAAATTTATACACTTCTAACCGTAACATTAAGGGTGGCTTCACACTAATCTACGCCCCACTTGCAAAGAAACGGACATTGATAAAATATTTGAAATTCAGAGCATCAATTGCGGATGCTTTTAAAAACGGTTTCACGTTAATCCCATGCTTGCATAGGCTTTACCCTCCTCATAGTAAAAAACGGTTCCAAAATGTGCATAAGGATTCTTTTGACAACATGGCTAAGCTTCGATCAACATACAACACGTGTATCACACGTGTATACACATACATCAAACCTTACTAAGATATGGGAATATATACACGTTCAATGTTGAACAAGTCCAAACTAATAAGTTATAAATTAAATTGTTATATTATATTTAACTCAAGGGATATGATGTGAAGAGATTCTCCACTCTAACCAAAAGATAAAAAAGTTAAATTGTGCAAGCTACGGTTATTACTGTATTTTGGAGTAGGTTACTTTCGCGTTAAAAAAATTATATTAAATAGATGGGGCTAATGATGGGTCGGTCTTTGGTAGACCAACATTTTTTTTTTCCATTCAGCCAACGAGGAACAGCCATTGTATTTAGCCCACTGGCTCACTGTACCCTTTTGGCAAATCAAAATTTACATGTTTTCCTTTAAATAAGTTAGGGGTGTTAATCAGTTCTTTTATCTAATAGAAAAACACTTTAGGGATCTTGATATATCTGACAATCCAGTAGTGGTTAGAGATGAAGAAGAAACCATCTTGATCGGTTCCCGTTTAGGGTGAGCAGTTAGGATGGAGATGAATACGAATTAGGGGCTGTTTGGTAGCCTATTAATGACCATTCAGATGCTACCTCTTAATGGTTTAAAACCTCTGAATGAATAAGAGGTAACCTCAAGTCTGAATGGTAAATCATCACATGTCACATTCTTCTACCTTCTCATAAGTAAAATTCTTAATGGTTCCATTAAGATGTATCCTCTTAATGACCATTCAGAGGCTACCAAATAGCCCCTTAGGTTATTGCAGTGACGGGGCCGTAAACTTTTTGGTGTATCTTTAGGGTTCCCCAATAACCTGTATTTATATGCTTCACCCAAAAGGAAACCCTAATTAACTAGTACGGGCCTTTACGTCCATCAAATAAAACCCAGTTAATTTTATAGGGATATTAAGGTAAATGGATCTGATTATTAGATAAATGATCAATAAGGGCACCATAAATTATTTAATAAATAATTAAATAAATAATTTACGCTAACATTCTCCCACTTGGCCGAGTGATCATTTATTATGAGTATTAGACAAGCCTGATCAGGAGTTAATACTCATTTTAGTTTTAAACCAAAATTGTAGCAGAAAAATACAGTCTTTGAGTCAGTTATTCAACTCAGGACCCCCATTAATCATACTAATCCCAAATTTAAAACCTAAGCAAAGTAAGGATCAATTTACAAGTAAGCCCTTAAACGATGATTTGTATAATAATAGTCTTTACGCCATTAGGCTAGCGAAACGTAGTTAGAGACAAACAAATCAAATGAGGAAATTTTATCATTAAAACGTAAGTAAGTACAATATGCATTTAAATAAGGTCTTTACAAAAGCCCATCTTCAAAACATGTTCTTCGAATACTTTAGGTGGGAGACCTTTAGTCATCGGATCCGCAAGCATATTTTTCGTACTTATATACTCAATACAAAACTTATTTTCCTCAACACGTTCACGTACGAACAAATACTTTGTATTAAGACATAATCCAGCTCCGGTCGAACTCTTACTGTTCGAGAAGTTAACGGTAGCTGAGTTATCACAGTACAGCTTCAATGGTCTAGATATGGAATTAACAACTTTGAGTCCAGTAATCAGATTCTTTAGCAACATTCCATGACAGGTAGTGTTATATACAACAATTTATTCTTCCATCATAGTGGATGTTGAAGTTAGCTGTTGTTTATAACTCCTCCATGAAATAGGTCCGCCGGCTAACATAAAGATATACCCTGAAGTGGATTTCTTGTCATCTTTGCATTTAGCAAAGTCAGAAATAGAGTAACCAACCACTTCCAAAACGTCACTTCTTCTATAAGTCAATTTATAGTCTTTCGTCCCCTGAAGATATCGAAGTACTTTCTTTGCTGCTTTCCGGTGATCAAGGCCATGATTAGACAGATAACGGCCTAGCATCCCTGTAACATAAGCGATATCTGGACGAGTGCAGACTTGAGCATACATGAGGCTCCCAACTACTGAGGCATAAGGTATCATTCTCATTTGCGCCTTTTCATCCTCAGTTTTCGGACATTGAAAAGAACCAAAAACATCTCCTTTAACTACTGGAGCTACAGAGGGAGAGCTGTGTTGCATGTTATATCGACTAAGGACACGATCAATGTAATCCTTTTGTGATAAGCCCAAAATTCAATTACTTCTATCTCGGTGTATTTCGATGCCAATAACGTAAGAAGCCTCTCCGAGATCTTTCATGTCAAAGTTAGGCGAGAGTAAGCGCTTCGATTCATGCAACATATCTAAGCTATTACTTGCCAATTGAATATCATCTACGTAAAGGACAAGTATAGCAAAATTGCTCCCACTCATCTTGATGTAGGTGCATTGATCCACTTGGTTCTTCATAAAGCCTTGCGTCTTCATGACTTTATCAAACTTAAGATACCATTGACGTGATGCTTGCTTCAAACCGTATATGGATTTCTTCAGCTTGCAGACAAGATGTTCCTGACCTTCAGGTTTGAACCCTTCAAGTTGCTTCATGAACACGTCTTCATACAAGTCTCCATTGAGAAAAGCAGTCTTGACATCCATCTGATGCAACTCTAAATCAAAATGAGCTACTAGGGCCAAGACGATCCTTAAGGAATCTTTTCGAGAGACAGGTGAAGAGTTCTCTTGATAATCGATTCCCTCTTTTTGAGTGTAGCCCTTTGCAACCAATCTTGCTTTATATCGTTCAACGCTTCCATCCGGATTTAGTTTTGTTTTGAAGACCCATTTACATCCTACAGGTTTAACACCGTCGGGTAATTCAACCAAATCCCAAACGTCATTCAGAAGACTGATCACTACTAATGGCTTCATTGTAAGAGGTAGGATCGGTAAACTTTCCATCATCTGATACGGCTTCAGCTAGGTAGGTTTCATAATCATCAAAATTAGTAGGCCTTCTCGCCCTAGATGACCTCCTAGGTTGATTCTCAACTTCGACATTTGAGGGTCCTTCATTCTCAGGTACATGCGGAGCGACATTTAATTCTAAATGAGTTAGAGGTGGTGCAGTGACATGCGATTCAGCATCGAGTACAAGAGGAGTAGTAATAGGAGGTAATGAAATGGACGAGTGTCTCCCCCCGCGTCTTGTACTTCTTGTAAATCATTGTAAGGATTTTCACTGCTCCCACTGACCTTAAAGTCCTCAAGAAACGTGGCACGCTTGGTTTCTACAATACGAGTAACATGGGAGGGACAATAGAATCTGTAACCCTTTGAGTGATCCGGATATCCAATAAAGAAACAACTTGTTGTTTTCATATCCAGTTTCTTTAAGAAAGGGTTATAAAGTTTAGCTTCAGCAAGGCAACCCCATACTTTCATATATCTAAGACTCGGTTTCCTTCCAGTCCAAAGTTCATAAGGAGTTTTAGGGACAGACTTCGAAGGAACTCTATTGAGTATATGAACAGCTGCTTTTAAGGCCTCGGTCCAAAGGAATAAGGGCATACCTGAGTTGGCTAACATACTGCGTACCATGTCCATTAGGGTTCTATTTCTTCTCTCAGCAACACCGTTCTGCTGAGGAGTACCGGGCATATTATATTGGTTCACGATCCCCTGGCCCTTACAAAACTCATAAAATGGACCAGGAGCTTGACCCACGTCAATATGTCGACCATAATATTCGCCTCCTCTATTTGATCTAACAACTTTTATTTGACGATCTAATTGTTTTTCAACTTCAGCTTTATAGTCTTTAAAAGTTGTGAGAGGTTCAGATTTTTCTTTAATGAGATACAAGTGCATATAACGTGAATAATCATCAATAAACGTGATAAAGGAAGTGTGTCCAGCTATGCCAGTGATGTTATAAGGGCTGCTAATATCAGTATGAATGAGTTCTAATAAATTAGAGCTCCTAGTGGCACCTTTTGTCACACCCCAACCGATAGCGGAAACATCGGAGTGAGACGAAATAGATTACAAGAGACTTCATAACACTATTTGTGACAAGTATTTAAATGATAAATTTTCATTTCATTTCTAAAGAGTCAATTACAAGGATTTGAAACAAATACAACAAGAATAATGAAATACAATACAAATAAAATACAAAATTTAAAGTGTGTATCTAAGCATCCCACTAGATTCCACGCATCATCAACATCATCGCAAAACCTGCAACATGTTTTAAAAGCATAGTTCAATACAAAGGTATTGGTGAGTACACTAGTTTTAGAGTCGTGGCATATGTATAAAAAGGTATTTTCAATCCAACATAGCAATTGGTATACAAGGTCAATCTATCATGCATAACAATATGTCAACTCTAGTGTCCACTAGTATTAGCATCCCTCGACACAAAAGTGACGAGACCGTTATAGAATAAAGACTCAACAAAACCCCGTCGGGTGGTGTGCTACTCCTATAGCGCTATAATTGTTAAGCCGAGTTAACAAGTAGTATGTATTCTAGCATGAACCTAAGCATAGCAAAGCATGTATAAGGATTGAATGAATAAAAGCCTGTTTGTGAATCGTGCATTTTAACAAGTAAAACATGCTGCACCCAAAGTGTATTAAAAGGAAAATGGGTCAAGTGTACTCACAAAGTTGCATATGATTTCCGATTATCCCATGTGACGAAGTTGTTGAGACTAGGAAGTTGAATGTGTTTGATTTGGAGTTTAAGAGGTGTTTACATGTGGTTCTATGGATTTGGAGTTTAAATAACATGAAAAATAAACATATGAAAATAATCATCTAACACCTATGACACTATGAATCTCTAAAAGAGTTTAAATGTTTTCATGGAACAAAGTTCCATTAGAATCGTGACAAGTTGTCAAGTCCTAAGATGATACAATCTACTAGCTTGACGCATGTCCATTAGTTCATCACCAAGAGTTCGATTATTTGGTTGTTACATAAGTATTACATAGTGTATATTACATCATATAAGTCAAGCATGAGATAGAAGATTAAAGTCTTCATTTAGGCACCTCTAAGTATCATGGAATTCATACATGAGGTAGGAAGAACAAAGCTTCCATTTAGGTACCTCTATTGTTCACCACTACACTTGTTGTTATGAACAACAAGGAGGGTCATGAACTTACAAGAAACAATAGAATATGAACAACTAATCTATGAGAAAACATCAAGCAATGTGTGGATTTTCAAGTATGTTAGCCCAAGCTAATCCTAAATCACACAATCATCAAGTCTTGAACTTGAGCATCACTTGTGGGTTAAAACCCTTGAACAAAACAGAACGTTTGTGAGGTTTATACCTCTGATTTTGAATGTCTCAACCTTGTTTTTTAAGCCTAACTAACCATAGAAGTGGTTATAAGCATAAGGACATAGGTTTGAGATGAGTTTCCTCAAGTTTAAACAAGTTTATCAAAGTTTGAAACAAGAATAGAAAAAATCAGTCCACTTTGGAGCCCTTTTGGCAACATTCTAGGCTCTGGTTTTCCAGGGAAAACCCATGGAAACGTAGCTAAGGTCAATGCAAAGTAGTAGGAAAAAGAATCGAGTGAATCAGATAAGAATTGAGTGAGTTATGCTCACTTTAGTGAAGTGGTATAAATCTGCTCGAACTTCTGCAATCATCTACGGTTTAGAGTGTTTGAGAGTGAATGGAGAGTGTTTAGAAAGTGAAAAATGCTTGGAGGAGGCTTGGGTTATATAGGGGATGGATTAGGGTTTCATTGGGTTGGGTTTTGGAAGTGTTTAGTGGGCTAAATAACTCAAAACAAGGAAATTAAGTGGGCTGATGCAAGGCTGTTAACAGCCCTATAATTTTGATTTTATTTTATTTTTTTGACATTAGAAGGTATATATTTGATGTTTAATAAAGTGTTACATGGTGTCTAGTATGTATGTAACTTGTAACAAGGTCCAAAATGCATAAATGACATGTTTTAATTTAGCAAAAAGTGTGATAACATAGATGTGTATAACACATGAAATGTAACAAGTATGTATGATTTATAGTTTGGTATGATCAAGTGAAAAAAAACATACAACTTAATCTTATAATCGAATAACTAAGGGTTTAAATGTATGAAGATTTAAGGATTACGAATACACGATCATTGTTTACGAGTTAAGCTTACGTTTATACGAATTACGAACCATGTATCAAACGAGTGCACGTATCAATGTATAAACATGTATAAACAATGTATAAAAGATTCGTTTCATTACGATCAAAGTCTCGGATTTTACAACGATGCAACGAAATATGATTACAATGAATACAAGATTTCCAAAAAATAGAATTTCAAGCAATGGTTTCTAAGTATGGAAAGTATGAAAACACAGGACGTTACACCTTTCTTATTCGGGCTGATGTCATTTTACCTTTAAGGCATTTGACACATGCTCCAAAATCATTGAAATTGAGAGGTGGTAAGTAGGGGTGTTCATTAGCCGATCCGATCCGATCGAGGGTCTGCTCATGCTCGGATTGAATTACAACCGATCCGATCCGATCGGATAGAATTTGCAAAACCGAGCACAAAAGTGATGCTCATGCTCGGATTGAATTTGAATCAATCGGATTGTTTTCGCTCGGTTTTTATCAAATCCTAAAAAAAATCGAGCGGATCGTTTTCGCTCGGTTTCGCTCAATTGAATTATAAGGCTTCGTTCAACAAAAACAAATCCTAACTTAATTAAAACATGTCCAACACTTTACTAACAAAAGCAATACATAACTAAAATCATGATTCTAAAAATATTCTTAGCAATATCAAGAAGCACAAAATAAAGTGCGAAATATTTTTTGGGCTTTTAATTTTTTTGGGTTGAATATTTTTTGGGCTTTTGGGAATAGGATTTAGGGTTAGATTTTCATATTAAATATTAAGTTGGGCTGAATTTTTTTTGGGCTTTTTTTTTTGGGCTAGTATATTTTTTGGGTTTTTAATCTTTAAAATCTATAATATATATATATATATATATATATATATATATATATATATATATAGGGCAAGGATAAATCGAAAACCTCCTTGAGTTAAAGAAACTCAGAAAACCCTATATCTACCATTGATTCAATGTAATCAATGGTTATCATCAATTTGGTTATATAATTACCATACTTTTAATTTAATATTAAGAAAAAGTACATAGAGGGGTATTATGGGCATGAATGATATTTTTGACTTTGACATCTATCAAGCTTGGCTACATCTACAAAGAAACTTCTGACAATTCAAAAATTCTTCAAACGAGAAAGTCTCTCACTTCAAAAGTTCATCTCATTTTTGACAATTCAAAAATTCATTTGCACTTCTCCAAGAAACTTGCATAAAACTTCCGGATTTCTACCATAATCTTATAAACAATGAAGCTTTCAATTGTTTATCGTATCATAAAACTGGTCTTCTACTTATCCGTCTGGTTACATTAAAGGATGATCCAAGAAGATTCAAAAATTCATTTGCACTTCTCCTGACCTAGAAAGATGCTCTGAGTCCAAAAGATGATTCAGATCCAAAAGATGGTCCGAAAAGATGCTACCAGATCCAAAAGATGCTCCAGATCCGGTTGAAGAAGTTCGATGTTGAAGATGATGTTTTAGATGACGGTTCGATGTTGAAGATGATCCAAAAGATGTTCGATGTTGAACATGATGTTCCAGATCTAAAAGATCTCCAGATCCATAAGTATGTTTGTTTTCAGTTTTTTTTCTTTCAGATTTGCAATTTTTTGTGTTTTGTATATCTTCATTTTTTGTGTTGTTTTTTATTACTGATTTTAACAAATTTTCGTGTAAAATTTGTTTTCAGTTCTGAACAAATGGAAACAATTTTCTTGTTTATTGTTATGATGATTGAATCTAAAAACTCTGTTGTTGTTGGATTCTTGTTAATGAAGTTATATTTTTTATATACATTTTGTAACATTGCTAGTTAGTAATGAAGTTTATTTTTGATGTAACAATTCTTTGTAGCACTATGTAACCGAGTGTTAGAAATGTAACAATTGAAGAAAAAACGCATGTTACATTTTTTCGTGTTACATAAATAATGTCCGTTACAGAAAAAAGGTGCATTGTTACATTTTTTAGATTATTGTAAAAATAAAGTGCGTTGGTATCATTTTTTATTTGTTGTTGTTTTAAAGGTGCTACAAAGAAAGGGTTTTATGTGGTTTTGACAATGCTACAAGAAAGTTTTTAGGGTTTTAACATTTCTAAAAGACATTTTGTTGAAAAAATAACACTGATGTGGCTTTTGTTCATATGGGTTTTGATTTGATAAAACAAAAAATAAAAATAAAACTTTTTAATTAAGGTGTGGATTTCTCAATACACCGACCAATGTAAAAACAAACGGGCATTTATTTAGGGTTAGATTCCCCCACCACGTACACATTTGGGGTTTGAATAAACAAAAAAACTTTTTTTCATGTTTTTTAAAAGTTGTTACAAAAAAATGTTCTATTCGGGAAGAAAATGTTACTTTGGCAGTGCATATTTTTAAAAAATATATAAATAAAAAGTTACATTTAAAGGTAAAAAAATCTAAAAAAGAAAATTAGAAGTAGAATTTGAAATAAAACAACAGTTAAATTTTTTTGAATATTACATAAAGATTGTCTACTTTCACAAAGAAAAAGTACATAGAACTTAGAGCTAAAATATAAAAAAAATAAAAAGTCAAAACCTATATAGAACCTAT
Organism: Helianthus tuberosus; assembly: GCA_030545235.1. Lineage (NCBI taxonomy): Eukaryota > Viridiplantae > Streptophyta > Magnoliopsida > Asterales > Asteraceae > Helianthus > Helianthus tuberosus. Next base: position 107,687,793 of record CM060401.1, on the reverse strand, counting down.
AAAGTATACCTACAATAAAATATGAGTGACTATTATATAAATAAAAAATAATGTTGTGCTACTTTATGAAATGGTTGTACTACTTTACACACCTGACACGTATGTTCCATTTTCTTAAACACATCTTTGACATTTTATCTAACTCCCATTTAATGAATGCACCGTTTTCCAATGTTCCATGCCTTAATAAGGAATTTTTTTTTATATTTTTAATGACTTTATGAAAAGTCGTTTTACATATTCTGTGTAAAAAAACAAAAGGAAATGAATTAACTCTTGTTGTTATAGTTTAAATATTTGTAGAAATTTTGTTTCTTATTACTGATAATAAATATAAAAATCTAATAGTTTTAATGTAACTGCAAAAAAATGTTACATTTTACTAGTAAAAAAAGTTACATTTTACTGATAAAAAATGTAACTACCAAAAATGATACGTCTAACTGATAAAAAATATACAGGTATTGCAAAAAGATGTGGGTCATCCGAATCACAACTACAAATCTCTACAAGTTGAGCTAGCACTATCAAAAAAATGCATATAACATAAAAGTAAAAAATGTACGATTTCTAATACATGGGGTAGAAGTCATTATAGCAAATAAACACATAAATCTTACAAAGATCTAATACATGTATATTTTCTAAGATAAATAAAAAAATGAAATTATGAACCTTCAACGTCTTCAAAATCTTCAATATCCGGTTATCAAACTCTCATGTCAGACTTATCGCCAAGATCCGGTCACTCTAATACTTCAAAATTAAACTCTCAGATCCGGTCATCCTTAAAAAATGAAGTTATGAACCTCTAAACCGGACTTCTCTCAAAAACCCACCACACTTTCCAGCAAAAAAAAGTGTTGATGTGTGGATTAACAAAACGTTTAAAATAAAAAAAAGTGTGATATGATTCTAACATTGTTTACATTTTCGGGGGATGTATTTAATCTGTAACACACATGGATATAATGCAAAAAATGTAAAATGAAACTTTCGTACATGTAAACATATTATTTTTTTGTTGTAACCATGTCAATGTAGAAGACTGAAGATAGGCAAGAGAACAACAGGGATGAATTACAGAAGGAAAAAAGACAAAAATTCAACAAAATCACAAAAAAGTGTCATCTTTATCAACTAACTACTTTTTGTACATTTTTTCATTTCTTCAAAAACAAAAAAAAACGTGATGTTACATTTTTTGCTATGTACTGTAACATGTATTCGCTTGAGAAAAAAAACAATGTAACAACTGTCATTCGGATAAAATTCTTACTTTTTAGCGCAAATTTTGTAACACAAAAAAAGCGTATTGTAACATGCTTTATTTTTTTTAGCACAAGACTTATTACAAAAAAAATGAAGATATATTATGTTACAAGTAAACAAATGAAAAAACATAGCAACTCAGGGGGAGTAGTCGAATGTAGTGTAGATAAAATTCTTACTATTTTGAGTGATCATAATAATGTTATTATTTATTTTGTAACACTTTTTATTTATTATATACAGGGTAAATGGATGTATGATATTTATGTTGGTGCAGTTGTCTGTCGACTACATCTTCGTTCGAGTCTTAGGATAGGGCTGTTTGTATAGTGAACGGAAAACGAGAAATTAGGGTATATAGAGAGGTCCGCTTATTAGTCACTTTATACATAGGTTCGCTCATATGTCACTTAGGTGGTTCGCTTTTGTGACATGATGTGTGGTCCGCTTATATGGACATGTCCATATAAGCGAACCAGAGTGCCTATATATATGTGAGTCATTCAAGCGGATCTTGTAACGAGATATGTATGTGTAACGGCGAAGCCCTGCCCGTTTGTCTCTGAAAACTTGTAATTTGTCAGATAATCAATAAAGGAGACGTTAAGTAGTGAAATCAAGCTGAACGAAGACTTTATCAATGAATTCCGCCTCTGATCTAGTCTAAGCACTCTTCCGATTGACTCATCAGGTCGTCAAACGTTCCTACAATTTAAAAAGTCTTTGTTTACTCTAACAAGAAAGAAAATATACACATTTTCTAATAAAAATGAGATTGAAAAAGATAAACTCTTAAGACTGATGTGATTATATGGAAGCACACTCTACTAGTCAACTTTTGTTAATTTCTCTCTCTTACTCATTCTCTCATACTCTATCTCTCTCGTTTTGATCTTTTTTTTTTCAAAGATAAATGTACCAGCATAAAATGATACATAGAAATGTTATACACAAAAACATAACATAAAACATGTAAACGTTACATAAACATGTAATTTACACATCGGGTACAATTGCATCAAATTAAACAAAAAGCAAAAGATATGCACGTAACTGCAGAAATGTGTTACGTATTACTAATCAATATAGCAAAGCTAATAATTTTAAAGGTATCTGCAAAAAAAATGTTACACTTTACAAATAAAAACTGTTACACTTTACTAATAAAAAAAAGAATGTAACTACAAAAAATGTAATATATTACTGATAAAAAAAATACATGTAACTGTAGAAAAAATGTTACGTTTGTAACTATAACTTCCACAAATCCAGATCCATTACATCTTCGTTGCACAATTATTCTTGAACCACAATGTATCCAGACCAGTTGCACAATTATTCTTGAACTACAATGTATCCAGATCAGTTGTATCCAAACCTTACTTGTTAGTGTGATAAGTCGCATCAAAAGCTAACACATCACCAAACACCTCATAATTTATCTTAGAAATTTTGTCTGCCAAAAAAATCGACCTCAATTGCCCTTTCTCAACCACAAACTCATAGTAAAAGTCTGGTAAGCTCTCCGATCTTTCTTTCAAACGATCTATAACAAGTTGCGCATCACGGTCACCAATATAAAGCCTAACCGACTGGCTCCAGTTCTTAAAATCAGTTGGCGTGCCACGTACAATAGGAACATTAGGACACCACATTCTAGTGCCATTGGGTGTGTGGTGAACATAAAATTCCTCATCCTCCTGAATACCTACAAAAAAAAAAAAATAGTTATAACAATAGGAACATTAGGACACCACATTCTAGGCTTGCATATCTATATCATAAAAGTGAAAATTTAAAAAGGTCACAAGTCTTTTACAAAACATTGCATTGTTAATAAATTTTAACAAGTATGAGTTAAAAAAAAGTTTACTTGTAACATGAAACCTAACAACTGATGCATTTTATTGTATTGTCAATACAAGTTTAACACGTTTTGCTACGATGGAAACAAACATGGTGGTACATTTTTTTGATGTCACCAAAAAGCGTAGATGTTGGTGCATTTTTTTTAGGTGATCCAAAAGTGTAACCTCGAATATTTTTCCCTTCCAAAAGATATAAAAACTTAATACAAGTGTAACCACACATGTTTTTACCTTCTAAAAAATATAAAAGCTTGTTTCATAAAAATAAAAAATTAAAATGCTATTGTTAATACAAGTTTACCAGATTTTCTACCAAACAAACCACCACATCATCTGTTTTTTTCCTCCTTTACCACAAAAAAAGGCATTCTAATAACAAATTACAAACATTATAACTATGGGTGTTACAATACCCCTCAAGAAAAAAATTCATGCTCTCAGATAAAAACTGACCTCTGGATAGCAACTCCGTAAAAGTACAATTCTGAACCCCATCCTCATCATCATTGATGCCGTTTTGATTCAGATCTGAGGCTAAACATAAAAAAAAAATCAAGAAGAATCCAATGAAAATCTAAACAAGAAAACCTTAATTTGCACAAGTACTCGTATGCATTTGGACTCACCAGAATTGCCCACGTTCTCATTTTCAGGCCGGAAAACTTGGACTGCTGAATAACACACAAAATGTCAGAAAAAGGTATATATGAAACACAAATGTCATAAATCAAATCTATATGATCTATAAATTTATGTAATCTAAGTTATAATGTTCTCGCTGCAACTGAAAAGGTGTACATTTAATAAAACTGAGGAAAAAAGTATCACTCACCTGGAAACTCTGAAGAAATTGGTTCAGTATCTTCAACAACTCTACTCTCACCCAATGCATCTTCATTAAATGCTGTAACACCCCGAAAATGTAAATCTTTTATTTAAAATAAAAGGTCGGTAAATAAACAAGTGAACTAACTAGGATTTAAAATAACCTAGTTAGATAAAAATCTTGTAGTAACTTATAAGTGGGTTAAAGCACTAAACAAGAACTAAATGAAAGTTAGGGGACCAAAAGTGGTTAAATTGAAAATAATTTTAATAAAACATAAAATTAAAATCCAAACACACACAAGTGTGTGTGTCTAGATCGATCCAAGCACAGGGCGACCAGGAGAAAACCCCCACAACCCTAGTTCACACTTAATCTTTCAAATTGAAGATCAAAATCCATTCTAAATCAAAATCCGAGCACGGAATAGTGATTCTCACTGAAAAAGGAGTCATAAGGTATGAGAATTTTATGAGAAATCTCTAGTGGAATTTCTAAGTGAACCTAGAGAATTCGAATTAGATGATTGCATGCTTGTTATATGATGAAACAGGAACATTGTAGTGTCTATGTGTAAACCCTAGACAAATATATGTTGAAAATCATGCTTAATTCTAGTAAAATCCATGAACACCATGGAAGGTAATTAGTGGGTTTTTATGGAACTTGATAAACACTAGGATTTTGATGGTTGTTCTAGTGTAAATTGATATTGATGAAGTGATTTCAGAATTATTGAGGTTAACATTTAAGTAAGATAGCTTGATTGATGTAAATTTGGGCTATATGACAAGTTATGAACTTGATAATGAACCATGTAAAAATTCTGCCTTTAAAGTGTTTGTAAAGAGACTCAAAGAAGGCTTAAAAGTGAAAATTCTAGTTAAAACGCATATTTGTAACGTTTCGGCAAACTATGCGATATATGTTAAGAAAAGAGTTCTAAACATGCTATGGTTGAACTCTATAGGAAAGGAGGCCGGAGCGTCTAGTGGACAATCCGGTGGTGAAGCGCGTTTGAAGGGTTTGCTCTAAAGGTATGTAACTCGTTTCGTTACATTAAGAAAATTGATATTTAAACATGTATTGTTGCGTATTGGAATATAAATTTCGTTGATTTAAGTGACAAAGTTCACTACTTGAATTAATAGATTAAGATTGAATTATTAGGCGTTTGGTAGTCAATATAAATGGAGGATTCCATAATTGAGCCGAATGGGTTGAATAATTGTGTAGATAGTAGTGTTATAGTTTGATAGTTAGCTTTTGGCGTCGATAATCACAAGAGCATGAAGCCATATGGATGGTAATGAAATACCGGTGATATTAAGCCCCATATGTTGGGTAAGAGCACCACAAGGTTACTATCTCAATGGTATAAAAAATTGGTATAAACTTGGTGGGTCGAATAATCACATAGTGATTTTAGTCATTCGGTCTGTAATCTAAATTTCTGGGTATGATAAATGTAATAGGCACGTCGTTAATGAAATCACAGACGTATAGAAAAAAGAATCACCTAAAATGGACCTACGGATCAAAAGTTACGGACATTTGAAGTTGAAATTTGGAATTTTCGGAGCTGGCAGGAAATTCAGGTCAAAAACCTGCACCTGCTGGAAAATGGTATCCCCTGCGCCATGCGACAGGATCAGCTAGATCCGGCGTGACACGCGAGAGCCGTCGCGACACGCGACATCATGAAAGATACCTGGCGCGACACGCGACAGGACCAATTCTGAATTTTTATTTTATTTTAATGATTCGATGCTGGAACTTGTTTATACGCACTATATAAATGTCAAAACTAACATTTTAAGTGGTTTTGACTTTAGGTGACAATAGGGACTTTTCGGATGGCGATCAAGCATGTTTTGAAGAACCGAACACGCACTTTTGAAGCTTCCGCAAGAGATTAACTTTGTTTTAGACAATGTTTATAATGTAAACAATTTATGAATCATGTTTTGAATGTTGGAACTAGTTTAGTAGTCAACTAGAATGTGATCACCTTAAAACTTAAACTTGTACTTGTTTTGAAGTAAAGTACCAAATTATATAAAATCATGCGTATTTTCATTAAATTCGATTAGAAATTAGACGGTTATTACAAGTTGGTAATCAGAGCTCAAGGTTGTCAACAAAGTGTTCGGTTCAAGCTTGATCGATTGTCCGGTAAGAATTAATTAATTATTTTAGTAGATCTTATCTCATGTAAGAAAAGAGGGGTGAATCAATGTGCACGGGAAGAGCGTGTTAACACACTCAAACCCGGAAAGTGCACTAAATGAGAACGGTCAAAGCAAGTTATGAACTTGGCTAAACCGAAGTAAATAAAGCTATGTTATAAATGAAATGTTTAATAATTAATGTAAACATTTCAGTTTCGAGATGATGGAAAGGAATGACGATGATCCGGTGCCGACAAGCACTGAATAAATGAAAGAAATAATTGCCGAAGAAGTGGGAAAGGCAATTGAGGGCAGTCTATCCGGTTTCATAGACAAAATTCAAAACACGGTGTTATCGTTAGTCGAAGAATGAGTTAAAAGGTTGGAAGATAATATCAACCTTATGAGAGATAAATCTGGAGAACGTAAGGGATGTTCGTACAAGAAGTTCATGGCGTGTAAACCGCCGATTTACAACGGGGAGGTTGACCCGATAATATGCCAAAGATGGCTAAGTGACATCGAAGGGGTGTTTGAAAGGACCCACTGTGACGTAAGCGATTTTGTAGCTTACGGAACGGGTCAGTTGAGGGGTCAAGCCAAAGATTGGTGGGACAACAAAAAGAAGGAGATAGGAGCCGAAGCGGCAAGGGTCATGACATGGGACGAGTTTAAGGTGCCATTCCTTAAACACCATAGTCCCAAGGCAGTTATCAACAGGATCAAGGAAGAGTTCATCCAGTTAAGACAGAGGGGTGAAACAATTGATAAAATCACGGGCATTTTTATGGATAAGCTGAGGTTCTGTGATGAGTTAGTGACTACGGAGGAGCAGAAGATATATTATTATTATAATATGTTAAGTGCTAAATATCAGGATTTTATGACTCCCTCAAAGTATGAAACCCTCACGGAAATCATTAACACCGCCCGGGAGCGGGATATCGAGTTGAAGAAACAAATCGAGAGGGGTGAACGAAGGGTAATGGATGTTAACCCGAGCCCTACAATGAAAGCCTGAACGACTGAATCGGGGAAGAAAACGGATGTGAAAGGTGGATCACCGAGTTGCAAGGTGTGTGGGAAGGGGCACAAGGGCGAATGCCGCTTCAAGGATAAACCTTGTCCAATATGTGGGAAAACGGGGCACACGGCATCTCTATGTCCGGGTAAAGTCTCAGTTTGTTACAAATGCTATCAGCCCGGCCACAAAAAGTCCGAATGCCCGGACTTAGTTGGAAAGAAAGACACTAAAGAATCCCCAACAGAAGCTCCAAAGGAGAAGGCTAGGTCCTTCCAACTAACAGTGGCTGAAGCTAAAACAGAACCCGATGTGGTCTCAGGTATATTCGCAATACACTCAATTCCTGCACGTGTATTATTTGATACGGGTGCGAATAAATCCTTTATTTCACATGGATTTATTCGACATCCTTCATTTGTATTGACGAAATTACCTGTGCCCTTAGAAGTTGAAATAGGGGACAACAAAAGTTTCATAGTTTGTGATGTTTGTCAAGGCTGTAAATTAAGTATCGATGACGAGGAGTACTTGATAGATCTAATCCCGATGTCGATGGGAGAGTTTCAAGTAGTTGTTGGGATGGATTGGCTATCTCGACACCACGCAAAGGTCGTGTGTTTCCGTAAGGAGATAAAGCTAACATCTCCGAGCGGAAAGCACGTTACAATCTATGGCGAGAAAGGAGGCAATCCTATAATATGTTCGATATTTAAAGCTCACAAGCTCATGAAGAATGGATGTAGAGCATTTATGATATACGCCAATGAGCCCGAGAAAGAATCACCGAAGATTGGAGATGTACCGGTGGTGCGTGACTTTGAAGATGTGTTTCCGGAAGATCTACCGGGGATACCGCCTGAACAGGAGATAGAGTTCAGAATCGAATTGGTTCCGGGCGCGAAACCCGTAGCTAAAGCGCCGTATCGCCTCGCGCCATCAGAATTGCAAGAACTAATGTCGCAGATTCAAGACTTGCTTGATAAAGGATTTATAAGGCCGAGTTTGTCTCCTTGGGGCGCACCGGTACTATTTGTGAAAAAGAAAGACGGGAGCATGCGAATGTGTATCGATTACCGGGAGTTAAACAAACTCGCGGTAAAGAATCGATACCCGCTTCTGAGAATAGACGATCTATTCGACCAATTACAAGGTGCGAATTGGTTTTTGAAAATCGACCTTAGATCGGGGTATTACCAATTAAAAGTCAAGAAAGAGGACGTACCGAAAACAGCCTTCCGCACACGATACGGACATTATGAGTTCCTCGTCATGTCATTCGGGCAGACAAATGCACCCGCGGCTTTCATGGACCTCATGAACCGGGTTTGCAAGCCAATGTTAGACAAGTCGGTAATCGTGTTTATCGACGACATTCTGGTATACTCGAAAAGTGAAGCAGATCATGAACATCATTTATGAGAGGTGTTAGAGACACTCAGACGAGAAAAGTTATATGCAAAATTCTCAAAGTGCGCCTTTTGGTTACGGGAGGTGCAATTCCTCGGCCACATCATAAGTGCCGATGGAATATTGGTAGACCCGTCAAAGATAGAGGCCATGCCAAAATGGAGCCCTCCGAAGAACCCTTCGGAAATAAGAAGTTTCTTAGGACTTGCGGGATATTACAGGAGATTCATTCAAGATTTCTCCAAGATTGCCTCGCCACTAACTAAGTTAACTCGGAAAGAGGAGAAATTCATTTGGGGTGTCGAACAAGAAAGAGCGTTCCAAACGCTAAAAGAGAAGTAAACTCAAGCTCCAGTATTAACGTTGCCGGACGGAGTCGAAGACTTGGCAGTCTATTCGGATGCCTCATTTCGGGGCTCGGATGTGTTTTAATGCAACGAGGCAAGGTAATAGCTTATGCCTCGAGGCAATTAAAGGTGCATGAAAAGAAATATCCCACGCACGATCTCGAATTGGCGGCGATGGTGTTTGCGTTAAAAATATGGAGGCACTATTTATACGGGGTAAAGTGCACCATATTCACCGACCACAAGAGTTTAAAATACTTCTTCGATCAGAAGGAGTTAAATATGCGACAAAGGCGATGGTTAGAAATGGTGAAAGATTACGACTGCGAAATACATTACCACCCGGAAGGGCAAATGTTGTGGCGGATGCCTTGAGCAGAAAATTGGATTATGTCCCAATACGAGTAAGGTCGATGCAGCTTGTTGTAACCTCAGGTATACTTGAACGTATCCGAGAAGCACAAGCAGAGGCAGTGAAAGAGGAAAACTTGAAAAAGGAAAGGATAGTCGGTCAGCTGAAGGATTTGGCGGATGGTAACAACGGGTTGAAGACCCAGTCCGGAAGAATATGGGTCCTAAATTCCTGTGAAGTTAAGACGCTTCTACTCGATGAAGCTCATAAATCCCATTATTCTATTCATCCGGGTGCAACCAAGATGCACAATGATCTGAAACAAAACTATTGGTGGCCCGGAATGAAGAGGGATGTAGTAAAGTATGTGGAAAAGTGCTTGACTTGTTTACAAGTCAAGGCGGAACACCAGAAACCATATGGGAAACTGCAACCATTGGAAATCCCGGTTTGGAAATGGGAACATATTACCATGGACCTGTTGACCAAACTGCCTAAGACGAGCCGAGGATTTGATGCTATATGGGTGGTTGTGGATAGATTGACGAAGAGTGCTCATTTCATTCCTATACGTGAGACATATACTTCGGAAAAGATGTCTGAGTTGTATAAAAACGAAGTAGTGGCACGTCATGGAGTACCGGTATCCATTGTGTCAGACAGAGATACCCGGTTTACTTCAAACTTCTGGCGAGATTTCCAAGAACAGATGGGAACGAAACTTTTTATCAGCACCGCATACCATCCCCAGACGGATGGGCAGAGTGAAGGAACAATATAGACCTTGGAGGATATGTTACGGGCGTGTATCATCGACTTCGGGGGAAGTTGGGATGTTTATCTACCATTGGCCGAATTTTCGTATAATAATAGTTACCATGCACGCATCGGTATGGCTCCGTACGAGATGCTTTATGGTAGGAAATGTAGAACCCCGGTGTGTTGGGGTGAAGTGGGTCCGCGTGAACTGGCCCATAAAGATGTTGTCTAAGCCACTAACGAGAAAATCGATGTGGTTCAAGCTCACTTGAAAGCGGCCCAAGACAGGAAAAAGTCTTATGCCGACAAAAGATGAAAACCGATTGAATTTCAGGTAGGCGACATGGTTATGTTAAAGGTTTCCCCATGGAAGGGCGTCATCCGATTCCGAAAGAGAGGGAAATTAAGCCCGAGGTTTATCGGGCCAATCATCGAACGGGTAGGCAAGGTAGCTTATCGCCTTGAGTTACCGGAAGAATTGAGCGGAATACATGGCACATTTCATGTGTCACAACTCCGTAAATGTTTAGCTGAGGAAACGACTTATATCCATTATGATGACATTGAAGTGGATAATAGTCTTAACTACGCAGTGAAGCCGATTGCGATTCTAGCTCGTAAAGTGAAAAGCTTGAGAAACAAAGTGATTAATCAAGTAAAGGTCAAATGGGAACACAGAAAGGGCTCGGATACCACATGGGAGTCTGAAGAAGAGATGCAACGGCTCTCCCCAACATTATTTGGTACGTATTTCCCAGTTTCGAGGACGAAACCCTTTTTAAGGAGGGTGGACTTGTAACACCCTGAAAATGTGAATATTTTATTTAAAATAAAAGGTCGGTAAATAAACAAGTGAACTAACTAGGATTTAAAATAACCTAGTTAGATTAAAATCTTGTAGTAACTTATAAGTGGGTTAAAGCACTAAACAAGAACTAAATGAAAGTTGGGGAACCAAAAGTGGTTAAATTGAAAATAATTTTAATAAAACATAAAATATAAATCCAAACACACACTTTGTGTGTGTCTGGATCGATCTAAGCACAGGGCGACCAGGAGAAAACCCCCATAACCCTAGTTCACACTTAATCTCTCAAATTGAAGATCAAAATCCATTCTAAATCAAAATCCGAGCACGGAATAGTGATCCTTACTGAAAAAGGAGTCATAAGGTATGAGAATTTTATGAGAAATCTCTAGTGGAATTTCTAAGTGAACCTAGAGAATTCGAATTAGATGATTGCATGCTTGTTATATGATGAAATAGGAACATTGTAGTGTCTAGGTGTAAACCCTAGACAAGTATATGTTGAAAATCATGCTTAATTCAAGTAAAATCCATGAACACCATGGATGGTAATTAGTGGGTTTTTGTGGAACTTGATAAACACTAGGATTTTGATGGTTGTTCTAGTGTAAATTGATATTGATGAAGTGATTTCAGAATTATTGAGGTTAACATTTAAGTAAGATAGCTTGATTGATGTAAATTTGGGCTATATGACAAGTTATGAACTTGATAATGAACCATGTAAAAATTATGCCTTTAAAGTGTTTGTAAAAATGCCTCAAAGAAGGATTAAAAGTGAAAATTCTAGTTAAAACGCATATTTGTAACATTTCGGCAAACTATGCGATATATGTTAAGAAAAGAGTTCTAAACATGCTATGGTTGAACTCTATAGGAAAGGAGGCCGGAGCGTCTAGTGGACAAGCCGGTGGTGAAGCGCGTTTGAAGGGTTTGCTCTAAAGGTATGTAACTCGTTTCGTTACATTAAGAAAATTGATATTTAAACATGTATAGTTGCGTATTGGAATATAAATTTCGTTGATTTAAGTGACAAAGTTCACTACTTGAATTAATAGATTAAGATTGAATTATGAGGCGTTTGGTAGTAAATATAAATGGAGGATTCCATAATTGAGCCGAACTGGTCGAATAATTGTGTAGATAGTAGTGTTATAGTTTGATAGTGAGCTTTTGGCGTCGATAATCACAAGAGCATGAAGCCATATGGATGGTAATGAAATGCCGGTGATATTAAGCCCCGGATGTTGGGTAAGAGCGCCACAAGGTTACTATCTCAATGGTATAAAAAATTGGTATAAACTTGGTGGGTCGAATAATCACATAGTGATTTTAGTCATTCGGTCCGTAATCTAAATTTTCGGGTATGATAAATGTAATAGGCACGTCGGTAATGAAATTACAGACTTATAGGAAAAAGAATCACCTAAAATGGACCTACGGATCAAAAGTTACGGACATTTGAAGTTGAAATTTGGAATTTTCAGAGCTGGCAGGAAATGCAGGTCAAAAACTGGCACCTGCTGGAAAATGGTATGTAAGGACATGCAAAAATGTCCCACAACACTCCGTAAGTGAAAACCCGGACCCATAAAACCCTTATTTTTATGAAAAACCAAGAAATTCAATTTTTCTGATCGCTCGCGGGCCGCATAATAGATAGCCGAAGCTTACGCGGGGCGCGACAACCTGAAAACTCTCCGGATAAGCTTTAGGCCACGTGTCAAACACGTGGCAAGCCTACATGTGACATGGTAGCCCTAGTTGTAGCTAGGGTGGCCCTCGCGTGCCGCGTAGGATTCCCCTTAGGTTTACGCGGGCAGTGAGAGACTCAAAAATCAGCTATACATTGCTCGTTGCATGACCATTCCTTCTGTGTCGAAAGTTTCTTTCAAAACAGTCAAAATTCTGGGTAAAACGAGTGTTTAAGAGTCGAGATGCTGCTACGATTACAGGGTAATAACTCGATCACTGCTACGATACAATGTCCGGTCGATTGAAACTGATCCGATGGATGTTTAAGTGCTGCCCGAATCCGGGCTATACTTTGTCATTCGTCGTGAGGGTTTTGATTTCGTGAGTTTATCGTAAATGTTGTATTAAGTTACTAACCTAGTTTCGTGTGCATTATTATTTAACTAGGTTACGAGGCTAAATCAGTAGGCAAAACTCTGTCCCACTAAACGTGCAATGTGAGTCATTCTCTTTTTACCAAAAGTGTTTTACAAATACCTAAATGTTTTCCAATTATATGTTACAGGGATTAAGTCGTTGTTATCTTAAATTACTGGCTGTAAGTGGGGTATTGTGCACATTACTACTGTTTTCTCACTTTTAGGTGAAAGGACCTAAACAGTGATAATCATCACTATTCGGTGAAAGGACCCAATGGCGGTATGACCATAGTCACAAATGGTGTGACACTAGACCAGATAATTGTAAGATAGTGGCAATTGTAATCGCTCTTAATACTGTAATCTATAACAATGTGTCATTTTATGCAAATTGAATGACTCGCCAGTATTTCCCCGCTGATAAAATCTTTTTAAACATGTTCCAGGTGATTTACTGTGAACTAGGGAAAAGTGCCACATAGCACTACCAGCTTGGATAAAGTGGCTCAGTAAATAAATAAATAAACATGTTTTTGTAACCAGGGAATTTCCCAGTGAAATCCCTCTATTGTAAATTACGGGGTTTGTCCCGAAACTTGAAATAAAATAATCGGGTGTTTTCAGTTTTAAAAAGATCCTGTTAGAATTTCAGCTGCCAAAATTAAATACCACAGGTTTTCTGTCTCGCGGCAATCGAACCAGGAAACTGGGTCGGGGGCCGTGACAGAAAAAGGTGGTATCAGAGCCACTGATTTAATTTTTCAGAAAAAGGTGGTATCAGAAAAAGGTGCTGTTTAGAAATACTTAATTTTTCAGCTTTGCCATTTTGTGATTATGTGAGAATTTAATTTAATAAATAAAATTTTAACTTAAAATTTTGTGTGTTTCTTCATGTGTGCCAAACAGCATGAATGAACTGTCGGAGGCACTCCGAAACTTTACTATCCATACCACCGACTTGGATACAACCGGGACCCTTGTAACAACTCTCATTAAAAGTCATACTTATTAAAACAATTAGTTCAAAAGGAAACCCTAATTGAGAGACCCAAGTAATTCTGAACAAACCCTGAAATTTTCATAATTTTCAGAATCAGGATTAGGGCCCCTAAAACTCAAGGGGGGTAAACCCTAGTTGATAATTATCAACTTAGAAACGTTGGCAGCAAGTAAATTTCGAAATTATCAACTCAGCTAAGCTAGTTTCAGTCGTGGCTACCCTATAGCCTATTTTGATTCCTTACGGACCGCAACACTATCAACCTTACGGTCCGTAAGCAGTCATACGGACCGCAACATTGACAAGCTTACGGTCCGTAAGCTTCCAAAAATTTCACCTATAAATAGCAGACATTGGCATTCGAAATCTGAACATTTTACGTCGACATAATTCTCACAAATACACTGCTTTACGTTCTGTTATTCCAAAATTCAACCCCCGGGTATCGAAATTCTGCTACAAAACAGGGTATTAGCACAATCGCTGCTACGATTCATTTATCCGACGATCAAGATATCCAATGCATGTTTAAATGCCGCCCACATTAGGGTTATACTTTATCGTTCGTCATTAATTTGACGGATTGTCGTTAATTCGATAGATAAAGTATTATACTTTATCGTTCGTTGTTAATTCAACGGATCATCGTTAATTCGATGGGTAAAGTATTATACCTTGTCGTTCGTTGTTAATTCAACGGATCATCGTTAATTCGATGGACAAAGTATTGCATTTTATCATTCATTGTGATAATTTGACCTCGTAAATTATCGTAATTGCTGGATTGATTACTAACCCAGTTTTGTGTGCATTGTTAATTATATTAGGTTAACCAGGCTAAATCATAGATTAGACTCTGACCATATTAAATCAGCAATGTGAGTCATTCTCTCTTTTTATCAAATCTATTTACAAAATTATGTTTTATTCAAGGTTATAATTACGGGGATCAAGTCTTTGTAATCACCAAGTTACAGCCGGTATGTGGGGTTTTGTATACATTACTTGATAATCGTCACCATTGGGGCAGCCAATGGGGGATATGACCATAGCCACAGACACCATTGGACGAATGGGCCAATGGGTCGAGTGACAAGTACCGTGGGTAGTTGGCTTGATATCAGAAACATTGTAATCGCTCTTAATACTGTATATTATAACCAATGTGTCATTTTAGTAAATAGAATGATTCACTCAGTATTTCCCGCTGACAAAACCTTTTTCAAACATGTTTCAGGTGATCTGTTGTAATTCAGGAAAAGTGCTGGGGAACATTTCAAGCTTAAGATAGTGGCTCAATATAAAATAAATAAATACTTTTGTAATATCACGCTTTTATAGTAAAAACATACTATTGTAAATTATCGGGGTTTTATCCCGAATTGTGAAATAAAATAATAGGGGAAAAATTTTAGCTTTAAGCGATCCTGTTTCCGCTGTTAAACTCAATTAAATCAATACCGCAGTATTTCTGTCCCGCGGCTCTTGAAACGGGTCAAACCGGGTCAGGGGCCGTGACAGAAAAAGGTGGTATCAGAGCCACTGGGTTAAGCTGACTAAGTATTTAGAAATACTTAATTTTTCCTGATTACAGCCACTAAGTTAAGCTGATTAAGTATTTAGAAATACTTAATTTTTCCTGATTACTATTATGTGATTATTTGTATTATTAACTGATTATTTGATTATTTGTTAGTTACAGTATGGGTAAGAAAAAGCTGTCAAGCATCTATCTTAAATTAGAGAAATCATCTAATGAAAAAGGAAGTTCATCCCGAACCAAATCCTCAAATCAGACTGAAATTCCTGAAGAAGGAATATTCGTGCGAAAGGCACAATACGAGGAATCACTTTCTCCTCACAGGAGGGAAATTATTATTAAGAAAAGTAAAGAGAAAATCCGAGAAAAGAGGATTAAACGGGAAACTCAAGAATTAATTGATAAATCACCTTGGGAAGATAAACTAGATGAGAAATGGGCAAATTTATATATGCTAGCTACAGTAGCAGAAAATATAAATCTTTAAAGTTTAGCACCCTACTCTCATAAATCTAGAAACCTTGTGTGATAAATAAAATTTGAAACCTAAGTGTGGTTGTCAGTTATCTTTGTAATCAACTAGTACACAGTGTGAAATAAATTACAAAGTTTATTTGTAAATTTTAACTTAGTATTTTATGCATTTTGCATATATGCTACATCAGCATGAGTGAGATATCCGAAGATTTTCAGAATCTTAATCTTTATCCCGTAACTGTCGAAGCTTCCAAAGAATATATTAGCTACTATCCTGATGTTGAACAACCAGTAGAATTCAAGGTTCCACCCCTGAGCAAGCCAAAACAGAAGAAAAGAACTTATGTAGGATGGAGGAAAATCCGTAAGAAGAAGCCAGCTAAGAAACTGCCCAAAATAAACAATCCATTGAAAAAGGGAAAAGAAGTCATAACCGGAGAGAATTCCAAACCACTAGAAATGGAAACTGGAGACAAAAAGAAGGATAAGGAGATAGAAGTACAAATGGAGGAAATTACTAAAGAAGTAATAATGGAAGTTGGGCAAGGGTCTATACCAGCTCAGAGAGAAATCGGGGAGAGTTCCAATCCAACCCAGGAAAGAACTTTTCAAGATGAGATAGATTTTCTGTTGGAAAACTGTGAGACGATTCAGCCTGTCCAGACAAATCTTTTTACCTATCCTATTGAAAACCAATTCTCTATGAATTGGGAACCAGCAGCAATTCCAGATCCAATAGTTCACTCCCAACCCATAGGAATGGACGAATGGTGGACGAACGATTGGCAATTTCAAAATATTGTCAACGATCCTTACTCTTTTCTTCCACAATTCGATCCAGAACCATTACCTAATCCACCCATGAGCAATGAAAACATGGCTGAACTTCGCCACTTTGGCGAAGAGTTATTTGATATGGGGAATAGAATGAGGGAGATAGGTGGACAGATTGCTTGGAAGTACGACGAAAAGGAAATGCGTTTTTAACAGCAAGTAACGAAAGTTAGAACGATGATAAAATGGTAGTTGTAAAAAAAAAAAATAGTACTAATAAAGTTAGTCTGTAAATAATCAATAAAACTCTGTATGATATCTGTGAGTAATGATGCATAATAGATATATATAAATGAAATCGAAAGATCGATTATTTTGACTATATCTGTATTATACAATTTTCTGATTGCTTGTATATAATTATTATTTGTCAGTTACTAATAAAATTTATATATATACATTATCAGATGGCAAACAGTAATGATGAACCTATTAATGAAGTTAATCATTCTGAACAACATTCAAGAGATCAATATATGACTCGGCAAGATATCGAAAACATTGTTGCTCAAGGGATAGCCAATGCTATTCCAGCATTCGTTGCTGCTATAAAGAATCCACCCGAACCGCAACAAATTGTTCCTAGTAAACAGATTACTAAAGATAATTTCAGTAATAGTGTAAATGGAGGCAATAATCATGTTAACCTCAATAAGGAACCACATCAAGCTCCATTAACCAAGAAAATGAAAACTGCAACGCCTGGTTGCACTTTCAAAGAATTCATTGCTTGTAAACCCACTGAATTTGCAGGCAATGAAGGAGCAACTGCATCACTGCGTTGGTTAGAGAAAACCGAAGCAGTTATTGCAATAAGTAAATGTGGTAAAGATGACCAGGTCATGTATTCATCCAATCTGTTCAAAGAAGGAGCACTCGAGTGGTGGAATACTGTGTTACAATCAAAAGGAAGAGCAATAGCTTATGCTATGACTTGGGAAGAATTTAAAGGTTTGGTGGAAAGAAAATTCTGTCCTGAGTATGAGAAGGAACAGATGGCGAATAAATTTCTAAATCATCGGATGATGAGTGTGGACTGTCGTGGTTATACCTCGACATTCTTTGAATATGCAAGAGTGGTACCAACATTGGCTTCGCCAGAACCGGTACTTATTTCTCGCTATATTTGGGGGCTAATTAGCGAAATCCGCAATATTGTTAAAGCTGCGAGACCTCGCTCTATTGATGATGCGGTAGAATTAGCCAACACTCTGACCGATGAATTGGTGCGCACAAGAGACGAAGATAGGAAAAAGGCACTAGCTCAGAAAATTACCCAAGGATTTCGTGTGAGTAATAATAACAGCTTCAAGAGAAAAGGAACAGGACAATCTCCAGGTCCGTCATTCTGCAGGAAATGCAAAAAGAAGCATTTTGGAAGATGCGATATTACTTGCAATTTTTGCAAAGCTGTAGGACATCGTGAAGAAAACTGCAAAAAGAAAACAGTAATCTGTTTTAACTGTGGTGAAGCAGGGCATTATAAAACAGAATGTCCTAAATTGGTCAAACCAGTAGATAACAAACCCAAGACGACCGAAGGAACTACTAAGAAGAATGCTAGGGCATTTCAGCTGACCACGCAAGAAGCAGAACTTATTCCGGATGTGATAGCGGGTACGTTCCTAGTTCACAACGTCTATGCAAAAGTATTATTTGACTCTGGTGCAAACCAAAGTTTTATAAATACTTCATTCTGTCAAGCTCTTAGTTTACCTTTAACCAATACTAGGCAGATTTTTACTGTTGAAACCGCAGACGGAAATTCAGTTAAAATAGACAAAGTGTTGCAAGAAGGAAACATAGAACTTTTAGGATACAAATTCTCTGCAAGACTATTGCCGATAAATTTAGCTGAATTTGATGTTGTATTAGGAATGGATTGGTTAATAGCCAACCATGCTAGAATCCTTTGTGATCAGAATTCCATAGAAATTCAATCACCTACCGGAGAAGTGATTAGGATTATAGGAGATAAACCACGAAAACCCATGAAATTCATATCAGTAATGAAAGTTGCTAATTATGAACGAAAACAAGGAATAGTGTATATGATTTCAGTAATCATTAGCACTAAAGGAAAAGATCTTAAGGAAATACCAGTAGTATCAGAATATTCTGATATATTTCCAGAAGATTTATCAGGATTACCTCCAGATAGGGAAGTAGAATTTAGGATTCATTTAATTCCAGGAACTACACCGATAGCCAAGGCACCTTATCGGTTAGCACCCACAGAAATGTTAGAATTGAAAAAGCAATTAGATGAATTACTAAGAAAAGGATTCATACAACCTAGCTCATCTCCTTGGGGAGCGCCAGTGTTGTTTGTGAAGAAAAAGGATGGTTCAATGAGAATGTGTATCGATTATAGGGAATTGAATAAGGTTACAATTAAGAATCGATATCCATTACCTAGGATTGATGATCTTTTTGATCAACTACAGGGGGCTAGATATTTTTCTAAGATAGATTTACGCTCTGGATATCATCAATTGAAGGTACAAGAAGAAGACATACCTAAGACTGCTTTCAGAACTAGGTATGGTCACTACGAGTTTACAGTCATGCCCTTCGGATTAACGAATGCACCTGCAGCATTCATGGACATGATGAATAGGATCTGTAAACCGTATTTGGATAAATTTGTAATCGTTTTCATAGACGATATACTTATTTATTCCAAAAGTCAGACCGAACATTGTGAACATCTTCATGCACTCTTAACTTTGTTAAGAAAAGAAAAGTTGTACGCCAAATTCTCGAAATGCGAATTTTGGCTAAAGGAAGTGCAATTTTTAGGACACATGGTGAATCATGAAGGTATTCATGTAGATCCTGCTAAGATAGAGGCAATTACCAAGTGGAAGGTTCCACAAACAGCAATGGAAATTAGAAGTTTTATAGGTTTAGCTGGGTATTATAGACGGTTTATTAAGGATTTTTCTAAGATAGCCGTACCATTAACTAAGTTAACCTGTAAAGCCACTAAGTTTGAATGGGGACCTAAACAGGAAGAAGCCTTTAGGATTCTGAAACAGAAACTAACCCATGCACCAATCTTAGCCTTACCAGAAGGAACTGAAGATTTTGAAGTATATTGTGATGCTTCAAAATTAGGATATGGATGTGTGCTTATGCAACGCAAAAAGGTAATCGCGTACGCATCAAGGCAGTTGAAAAAGCACGAAGAGAATTATACGACTCATGATTTAGAATTAGGAGCCGTAATTTTTGCCCTTAAGATTTGGAGACATTATCTTTACGGAAGTAAATTTACTGTCTACACTGACCACAAAAGTTTAAAATACATATTTGGGCAAAAAGAGTTAAACATGAGGCAAAGGAGATGGATGGAAATCTTAAGTGATTACGACTGTGATATTCAGTATCACGAAGGAAAGGCGAATGTAGTTGCAGACGCCTTAAGTCGTAAGTATTATGAGAAACAACGAAGGGTTCGTGCTCTCAGATTAAATCTACAAATAGATTTAATGGAACAATTGAAGAATGTTCAAACTACAGCAATCAAGGAGGATGCTGAAGGAATGAAAGGACGAATCAAGGAATTAGAACAAGGAGCAGATGGAATTTGGAGATTCCATAAAAGTAGAATTTGGGTACCTAAACAGGGTGACTTAAGATCTAAGATTTTAGAAGAAGCTCATAAATCTAGGTACACTATGCACCCAGGAAACAATAAGATGTACCAAGATTTAAGAAAGAATTTCTGGTGGATAGGAATGAAAAGGGACATAGCCAGTTATGTTTCTAAATGTCTTACTTGTTCACAAGTTAAGGCAGAACATCAGAAACCTTCAGGATTACTACAACAGTTAGAGATGCCAGTGTGGAAATGGGAACTTATAACAATGGATTTTGTTACTAAGTTACCCAAAACCAGAAAAGGTAATGATGCGATTTGGGTAATTGTGGATCGATTAACCAAATCAGCTCACTTTCTACCTATGAAAGAAACCTTTAGTATGGAAAGACTGGCTAAATTATATGTAGATGAAGTTGTATCCTTACATGGAGTTCCACTCTCCATTGTTTCGGATAGAGATAGTCGTTTTACTTCCCATTTTTGGAAAAGTTTCCAGCAAGCTATGGGAACTCGACTAAACCTGAGCACTGCATATCATCCACAAACAGACGGACAAAGTGAAAGGACGATCCAAACTCTAGAAGACATGCTCCGAGCATGTGTAATAGACTTTGGTGGAAGTTGGGATGATCACTTACCATTAATTGAATTCTCCTATAACAATAGTTATCATTCAAGCATTGAAACTGCTCCATTCGAGGCACTGTATGGAAGAAAGTGCAGAACCCCAGTTTGCTGGGCAGAAATAGGAGAAAGTCAGTTATCAGGACCTGAAATAGTGCAAGAAACAACTGATAAGATTACTCAAATCAAGGAAAGATTGAAAACTGCTCGAGATCGTCAGAAGAGTTATGCAGACAATAGAAGCAAGCCATTAGAATTCCAAGTTGGAGACAGAGTATTGTTAAAAGTTTCTCCTTGGAAAGGAGTAGTCAGATTTGGAAAGAAAGGAAAGTTAAGTCCAAGGTACGTAGGACCATTTTCAGTGATCCAACGTATAGGACCAGTAGCTTATCGTTTACAATTACCAGAAGAATTATCTGGAGTACATAATGTATTTCATGTATCCAATCTCAAGAAATGCTTATCAGATGAATCTCTGGTAGTACCTCTTCGAGATATAGAGGTAAACGAAAAGTTGAAATTTGTTGAGAAACCTCTTCAAATTGAGGATCGAAAGATCAAGTTTCTCAAACACAAACGACTAGTGTTGGTCAAAGTAAAGTGGGATTCAAAGAGAGGAGCTGAATATACTTGGGAACTGGAGTCAGAAATGAAGAAAAAGTATCCACACTTATTCCAGTAAATCTCGAGGACGAGATTTTTCTTAAGGTGGGTAGAATGTAACAACTCTCATTAAAAGTCATACTTATTAAAACAATTAGTTCAAAAGGAAACCCTAATTGAGAGACCCAAGTAATTCTGAACAAACCCTGAAATTTTCATAATTTTCAGAATCAGGATTAGGGCCCCTAAAACTCAAGGGGGGTAAACCCTAGTTGATAATTATCAACTTAGAAACGTTGGCAGCAAGTAAATTTCGAAATTATCAACTCAGCTAAGCTAGTTTCAGTCGTGGCTACCCTATAGCCTATTTTGATTCCTTACGGACCGCAACACTATCAACCTTACGGTCCGTAAGCAGTCATACGGACCGCAACATTGACAAGCTTACGGTCCGTAAGCTTCCAAAAATTTCACCTATAAATAGCAGACATTGGCATTCGAAATCTGAACATTTTACGTCGACATAATTCTCACAAATACACTGCTTTACGTTCTGTTATTCCAAAATTCAACCCCCGGGTATCGAAATTCTGCTACAAAACAGGGTATTAGCACAATCGCTGCTACGATTCATTTATCCGACGATCAAGATATCCAATGCATGTTTAAATGCCGCCCACATTAGGGTTATACTTTATCGTTCGTCATTAATTTGACGGATTGTCGTTAATTCGATAGATAAAGTATTATACTTTATCGTTCGTTGTTAATTCAACGGATCATCGTTAATTCGATGGGTAAAGTATTATACCTTGTCGTTCGTTGTTAATTCAACGGATCATCGTTAATTCGATGGACAAAGTATTGCATTTTATCATTCATTGTGATAATTTGACCTCGTAAATTATCGTAATTGCTGGATTGATTACTAACCCAGTTTTGTGTGCATTGTTAATTATATTAGGTTAACCAGGCTAAATCATAGATTAGACTCTGACCATATTAAATCAGCAATGTGAGTCATTCTCTCTTTTTATCAAATCTATTTACAAAATTATGTTTTATTCAAGGTTATAATTACGGGGATCAAGTCTTTGTAATCACCAAGTTACAGCCGGTATGTGGGGTTTTGTATACATTACTTGATAATCGTCACCATTGGGGCAGCCAATGGGGGATATGACCATAGCCACAGACACCATTGGACGAATGGGCCAATGGGTCGAGTGACAAGTACCGTGGGTAGTTGGCTTGATATCAGAAACATTGTAATCGCTCTTAATACTGTATATTATAACCAATGTGTCATTTTAGTAAATAGAATGATTCACTCAGTATTTCCCGCTGACAAAACCTTTTTCAAACATGTTTCAGGTGATCTGTTGTAATTCAGGAAAAGTGCTGGGGAACATTTCAAGCTTAAGATAGTGGCTCAATATAAAATAAATAAATACTTTTGTAATATCACGCTTTTATAGTAAAAACATACTATTGTAAATTATCGGGGTTTTATCCCGAATTGTGAAATAAAATAATAGGGGAAAAATTTTAGCTTTAAGCGATACTGTTTCCGCTGTTAAACTCAATTAAATCAATACCGCAGTATTTCTGTCCCGCGGCTCTTGAAACGGGTCAAACCGGGTCAGGGGCCGTGACAACCCTCTCCAACTATCAAGCAGATACTGAAGAACCTCTAGTGTTCCAGGCCCAACCGCAGGAAAACCAAAGCCTAAAAAGAGGAGGATAATCTTGGATTGGAAACGCGAACGTAGGAAGAAGCCAGCTGCCCAGAAGGTGAAAAATACTGAGGATCCGAAGGACAAAAGGGAAAGGCAAGGAGATCGGGGAAAGTTCCGGCCAAGCCCAGGAAATGCCACCATGGGAGGAGCTTGATCGAAAACTGGCGAATTGTGACCTTATCGGACCTGCTGATGATAACCTTTTCAATTTTCCAGCCCAATCACAGCTTCCAATTAATTTGGAACAGGCCATCCCAGACCCTATTGTCAACCCCCAACCAGTTACAGGCCAGCTGGAAGAGTGGTGGACGAGCGACTGGCACTTTCAGAATTTTATGAATAACCCCAATGTCTATTTTCCCTAGTTTGACCCTGAACCTGCACCATTCCCACCTATGAGCGAAGAAAACGTTGTCGAGTTACGCCGCTACGGCGAGGAGTTGGTGGATGCGGGCAACCAGATTAGGGTAGTGGGGGAGAACATCACCTGGAAATACGACGAGAGGGAGCGTCGTTTCTGAAAGGCCAGCTAACTGTGGTTGTGTGATTGTATAATAATAATATGTAGAAAAAAATATATATAATAATAATAATAATAATAATAATAATAATAATAATAATAATGTAACACCCTAAAAACGGGTTCGGTAATCGAACCACGTTAATATTGACGACGGGTAAAATACCGTTAGTGGTGAAAATTTACCCGGTAAATATTAGGATTTAAATAAACAAATTTAATATTAATAAAAAGGAGGATAAATACTTTGAGAAAACAAAGTATATAAAAGGACCGAGTTAACGAGACTTAAAGTGAAACGGGATAGGTAAAACCCGAAAAATATATAGGTGTTATATATTTATTAAACATCGGTTATGAACAAGATAAAATAACTAGGAAATAAATTACCTAGTTAATTATAAGTCTTGTAGTAATAAAGAAGTTGGTTAAAATACACTCTATGTAACTTGGGTGAATTAGAGGGGCTAAAGGTGTTAAAAGTTAAACTAGTTTTAATTAAAACAAAAAAAATTGAAATTCCAAACACACACTTGTGTGTGTCTGGATCGAATAAAACACAGGAGGGCGACCAAACTCACCTCCAAACCCTAGTTCTTGCTAATTGATCAAATTGAAGGCTCAAATCGATTCCAAATCGAAATCCAAGCATAGATTAGTGATCTCCTCAGTAAAGGGATCATAAGGTATGTAAAAATTTCACTATTTGGTTCAATCTAAAATTCTGGATGAACACTTATGATTCGAAATTGAGCTTGCATGATAGTTGTTTGGGTGAATTTGGGTTGAAATCATGTCTATGAATATACCCTAGCCATTAGTTTGTTCAATTATGTTCATCACTATGAAAATCCATAATCACCAATATAGGTGCTTAGCGGGTTTTGTAGAAACATGTCAAACACTAGGATTATGATTATTATTCTAGTGTACTTTGAGTTCCATGAAGTAAATTCAGATTTGTTGATGCTAAATTCGTGTATGTGATGTTTTTAGGGTTTTGATTGCAAAAAAATAATGTAATAATGTCATAAACATGTTTTAATTGAAAGCTGAATTCAAACAGCTTCTGATCAGAATTTACAGCCGACTTGTATTGGTTGTAACGTGGACAAAACATGACAAGAACATGTGTTTCTTGAGTCTAAAATGTAATTCCAGGAAATATCTTTAAAACCCCACTGGAATTGCATTTTATCGACGAAAATTGAGCGTTTTATGAATTTTTCCGTATCGAAGGTTCAAGCTGCGTTTTCTGGCAGAATTTGCAGCCCATTACGAATGTCATAACTCAATTTAGGAATTTAGTTATGATCTCAAATGTTTACTATAGATAGCTTTAAGTGATTACAAAAAATTCAAATTGGAATTTCGTCAATCGGATAAACGAGGAATTTTAAATGAATTTTTTCGTAAGCTGCAGTCAGAAGTGATGAATCTGATTGTAGCTTAGTAAATGAATTTTTATGAATTTTTGGTAAAGAGTTAGATCTTGAAATTCTAACACAAGGCCTAACCCTCCGAGTGGTACGTCAGATAAAAAAATCATAATTTTTGAAAACTTGTAAACAGGTTAAACAGGTCACCAAAAACAGCCTATTTTCAGTGATATGAACTTGCCTAAGTGAGTTACTGAACGCAAATTTGCATTTTGTATGATTAAGGGTAAATGACTTTTATAAGTCATATCAACCAATGATGAAGTCGAATAGTAGATTCGACATGGAATTCGTAAGATGGAATAGTCGTATGTGATAATGACTAAGCTATCCGTCTTACGAATTATGATTATAGTTTGACGCTTGACAAGCTAGGTGGAGGCTTGGAAAGGAAGCGGGTCAAACGAATCAAGTGTGAAGGAAAAACGTGTTTCGGATGCAAGGTAAGTAAGCTTACGCCCCTTTATATTATTTACGAAATACTTATTTGCAAGTATTGTATATAAACTTTATTAAGTAATTGAAATATGATGTTCCGGCACGAAATAATGCGAGTCGGAACAAGGGAGAAATGGTAAGAAACCATGAAAAATGGTAAAAAGGCAATCCGGACATGAGTGGCGGATGGGAAAAGAGATTCAAATAGATATCATATGGCGAAAGTCATAATGGGTCAAACAAGACAAGAAACAGTCTTTAAGTAAAAAAAAAGAGTTCAAGGAGAAAACCGGAATGGGTAAAAAGGGCTAGATGGTAACTAGATATCCTCTCATAATAACAATTGGTCATTTCGACTAAACGGGTCAAATGGTGTGTTAATACCATTTGACAACAATAACTGATGACCGTCTGTTGAGTCTTGCGATCACAGGAATTAATTTATGGTTTGCGTTGCTTTAAACTAGCAAGTTTAAAAGCAAAAGGTATTTAAACGGGTTAATTCTATAACCCGAGCCAGGTACGCTTAACTGAATTTATAGTTAAAAGTGTAATTTTTGGTCAAATAGATAGTGATGGTCCCTCGCCATAAAATGAAGGACATAAATTTGACCAAAAAGCCCTTGAGGGGTAAGTCGGGCAAACGACCCTTAGGGGTTGTTTAGGAACTTGTATTATGATTATGTAGTCCTTAGATATGTATAAAAATTAGAGGTAATGACATTCGTGGGTCGAATGTCTAAAAACGGATTTATGCGCATAGCTTGCGTACTAATAGCATAATTCATAAGAATTATAAACCCGAGCTAGAGATCTTGAGTTAAATACATTGATGTATGTATTTGGTTGTTTAAAAAAAAACAAGTTGGTGGTTTTAAATACAAATGGGTCAAAATGTTGATTTTGAATAATAAGTCGAATGCTTAAAAAATTTAGAATTTTAGTAGTTTGAATGTTTAATTATAACTCCATATGATGGAGAATCGAATTACGGTTGCGTGGGAAAAAGAATCACGCGAAACGGACATGTAGAACTAAAGTTATGAAATTTTAAAGTTAGAATTTGGTTAAAACTCGGAGCTGGGCATTTGCAGCTCAAACAAACAAACCTGATGTGAAAAATAGGCCGTCGCGTTACGCAAAGGCGAATTAATAAACTGGTCGCGCGACGCGACACTTGTCGCGGGCCGCGAAAGCTGAGACGAAAACGGTCGCGGGGCGCGACCGATCTATATTTCAGAAATTTTCTTTTATTTCCATTGTTGGGCCGTAGGACTTGATTATACGTATTTAAAAGTTGTCAAAACTAACAGTTTATGTGGTTTTGGCATTAGGTGAATGCTCACAAGATTTCCGGATGAAGATCAAGCGTCTTTCAAGAACCGAACACACCGAACAAGCTTCCGCATTGATTTATTTTGTTTAAATTAATATGTAAATAATAAGAATTGCATTTGAATGTTTAAACTAGTTAGAATGATAACTCAAATATTTTGATCATGTATGATTGTAAACCCAACAAAGTTTTTGCAAGCTCGCATTTTTGTAATAAATGCGTGTTAAATATTATAAATTCTGTTATTCTTTAAGATGGGTCTTACAAGTTGGTAATCAGAGCTCAATGTTAAAAGAATAAAGTGTTCGGTTCGAGGCTTGATCTCAAATCCGGTAAGTACATGTATATTAACGGTTAACATGATTAAAGTGTTGTGAACAACACATAGGGTTATCGTGTAATACACGTTACCTCAATTAAATGAAAAATATAGTTGACGAAATTACGCACGTTGACGCGTATAGTAGAAAAGCCTTGTATTATAATACGGGCGATTATTGAAGTTGATATTATTAACTCTTGTAAATGTTTTAGTTGAAGAACACTCGCATCTAAAGATAGCGGGAGTCTAACAAATTGCGGATTTGATGGAGGAACGGTCCAAAGTACGACAAGTATAACATGCTCACCAAGGACCTAAATCGCGTAGCGATCGCGAACAAGGCTCATGGCAAGAGAAGCCCGTTAGGGCAAGCATTACCAGGTGCACATTTTAAATTTATTGCACGAATAGTAATATGCAACAAATACATAGAGACTGACCATTGCATATATAAATTAAAAACTTGGAAAAACCTGAATAGAATACCTATCCAGGATATTATTTCCAAGGAAACTAAATAGAGGCGTTACTTACATGGGGTGTAATGTGAAAATTATAAAAGGTCATGCATATCAGGTGTTGATCGCTTACTCTGGCCAAGTAAGTAGTGAACACGTGGTACCATGAACTTTTATGATGGACATACTTACATCCGATGTAGTAAGGACGGGGTGAGTGGGACAAATTAAAAGTACCCAAAGGAATCAAATGAGAAAAATACTTGATAATAATGTAAACGCACAGCCGGGTGACGGAAGCGTATTACATTAGGATAATGAGCCCGAGAGAAGGGACAAAGATTAATGTAAACGATGACATAAATAAATAACCTAAGGAAAAATTCATGAAAATAAATCATTTTGGATGAAAGAGCCATGGTTGACAAAAGGGGCAAGTAAAACCAAAGTATAGATGACCCGCAGGGTCATAAAAACAAAGGTGTTGCCCACACGAAAAGACAATCAAGGTCGTTAACTTGGTTGTAGTAAGGAAGGGATGACGATGATAATCGTCACTCATAAATTATAAGGCCGTCAAGGATGGTCACATAAAGAATAAAAGACATGGTCGAATAAAAGCGATGGATTTCGCTAAGACGACCGAATAAATTGACGCGAAGTCTTAATGCATACCGGAAGGGTTGCAATAATAACGATTTCGGTAAAACACCCGGTTGTTGGGTAAGGATTTAAACACATGCGTAGACCGAGAAGCGGGAACTCGGATGTAAAGTCAAAAGACTCGGGTTTTGAGTCATGACTAACAGACGACAAGATGATGTAAATAGAAATTTTGATAAATTATGTTCAACTATTTTAAAGTTGAACGGGTCGAACAAAGAATGAAGTTTGACATCCATAAGTGATAAAATCTCACACGAACAAGTCAAACAAAATAAATAAAGAATAACACTTGCTAATGTAAGTAAGCGCGAACCGAATAAATAAAAAGAGCGAAATATTAATAAACCTATGCAAGGGGTTATGTGCGCTAAAAACCTTAAGGTAAAAGAACTCGAGTAGAGGGTTGAAAAGAAATATAGGTGATAACCAGATAATGGTAAGCGTAGAATAAACCGACGTGTGAGTGACGTAAAAGTCATAAAGTCGGAAAAATTTGTCCGAAAGAAAACAAATGTAGCCTTAGACTACGATCAAAGTCAAAGGAAATACAAAAGCGAAAATAAATGATTTTGAACATAAAAAGGGTGCCTTAAAGCCATATACAAATATAAGTGTATATACCTTTGAATAAAGACTTGAATAAAAGATGATCTACGGGATTATCTTAACCTACGAGATTATAAATGATGCTAAGGTCTACGGTGTGACAACTCGAGTATCCAAGGTCTTTCCGCGACACGTTACTTGTTTACAGTCGTATTTTCATAACTTGCTTGCATTGTAACTTGTTTATATTTGATACATGTTAGGGCACCAAACTATAGTTGAATGAAATAATAAACTGTATACTGGTTGATATAAATAGTGGTGTGTAAATGTTATTAACATTATTATTATATATTTTAAGTAAATGACGAAATCACAAGAGGGATTTCGCCACAAACTACTCGACGAAAACAAAGTGTTTTCACCATAGCCTGCTCGACGAAATCCAAGGGATTTCGCCATATCCCTCACGACGAAATCCAGTGTTTTCGTCGCTCCCGATTTCGCCAAAGCCCAGTAAGGGCCCAACATGTTATAACTTTCTTTTATAACCCAGTAGGTCGCGTAGATGATCAGTTTAGCAAAACCCTAGAGTTCCCCTTTTGTGCGACGACAACCTTGTGTCTTTGAAGCTCTCTAGATCGATCAAGTTATTGTTTTGTCCATCACGGTTAGTGTTAACCTTTACATGATTGCTTGATCAGTATCTTTGTTAACTGTCTAATTGAAATCATTGTTTGTTGATATTAAGTAATACGTAAATCCATGTTTGGATGCTAGGTTGAGAATAATAGGTTGCTAGATTAGCAATTTCGGTTACGTATAACGGGATTTGATCGTTTGTTGATGCGTTGGTTGATAGACGGGGTCTGATGTTTCTAGCATGAATCACTTAGAATAGATCTGATGTTGTGAAGGCAATTGTTAGGCCACTGATTGTGACAACCCTCACCAAACCAGGTATCCGTACGAATTAATTAATATTTAATTACTGCTTAATTATTGTGCTTGCTTACAACTGTGATTAAACTGCTTACTGATTTCTGATACATACATACTCATGCATCACATTTTATACTGTCACTCTGTTATTTTTACACGAACATCAGTGACAACCTTGATGCACAAAAAGCACAGTGAGCACACTATACGGGATACCATTAAACATGCTGATATAACCAGCATCAGGCAGACACTGCCTCTAAGGCCAGCATGAGCCGGGAATAGTTTACTAAACTAGTAGAGAGTGTAGGGAAGTAAGGATTGTAGAACTACGTCACTAGGTGATATTTATAGTGACCGGATGTGCCTAAAACGTACTTTAAAGTACAAAATCCTGCACTTTATCACAAAAATTCAGCATTAGCTAACTAGTAAAGTGCCAAAACCTGAGAAAAATATTACTAGACACTTTCCAAAGTGTCGGGAATAAATTGTGTCACTAAAAATAATATTAACGACACTTTAAATACTTATTTAGCACTTTAACGGAGTGATATCCAACCGTACAACCGGACTTTACCCGGAACCTTAAAATATTGGCATTAACATTATTTTTCTTTTTCTGAGCCAGTTAGGGTCCCCGAATACCTAACACCCGTTATATTTCACTACACACATAACAACTAATTTAAACTTCCAACTAACTAACTATACTTAATCATATAGTTGAAACCTAACCATTTACCCAACCCCCCTTGCAA
This sequence comes from Helianthus tuberosus, assembly GCA_030545235.1. Taxonomy (NCBI): domain Eukaryota; kingdom Viridiplantae; phylum Streptophyta; class Magnoliopsida; order Asterales; family Asteraceae; genus Helianthus; species Helianthus tuberosus. Next base: position 107,656,993 of record CM060401.1, on the reverse strand, counting down.
CGAGTTCGTTTCCCATGTGGGAACACCCAACTAAACTTTTGATTATTTTATTTTGTCATGCATAATATCTCTAGGACACAATGCCCAATGGTTATTAGTGAATATTAGTTTATAAGTGGCATGATGGATAAGCCTCACAATCATAACCCACTAAACAATTGCAACTCCCTTTTCCCTCCTGTTTGGTGTTCGGCCGAACTCAACCTCCCACATCCACCCACATTAAATTCCATTTCTAGCCACATTATATACATTCAAGTGTGAGGGATCGCGTACAAGGAAGTTTGGTGCCTACGGATCGTCAAGGACCTCACCTCAACGCTATTAACCACCCGTTTTTCGACTAGTTTCTTCCCTAGCCTCGAGCTAGTAGTAAGTGACTCTAAATGCCTTTTCGATCTATTCTAAAGTGGTTAATAAAAATTTTGACGGTTGAAATTTATGAGCATGTAGAACAAAATTTAAAGTCTACTAAAATAATATAAACAAAGTGGTTAATAGATGAATATTGGTGTAAAACTTATAAGACTTGTTTTGTTATGATTATTTAGTGTTGTTTTATGATAGTATTATTTCGGATCGTCATCTAACCCGAGTAAGTCATGTTCATGGAACATGACCTAGTGTATGTTATAGTGTGAAAAGTGGTTGGATGAAGAACACTACTACTTAAAACCATGAACTTGTGTAAAAACAATTTTTCTTACAAAATGGAGTTCTAAACTAGTAGATCTACGGATCTACAAGTGGTATTTTCAAAGGACCAAGTGTCAAAGAAAATCATATTTTTAAAGCTGGATCTTTCCTAAACAAAGGTGATTTTTGTAAACACACAAGTGTGTAGACACTTGTGTGACAAAAAGTTTTAACAAAGAATTGTTTTTGTAATATTTGACTAGAAGATGTACAAATGCATTTTCTGTAAAAAAAATAAGATTTTCGAGAAACCGATTCCATTTATAAAAGTAGAAAGATCTACTAAAAATATGAGGAAAGCTACTATATATTTTGCACAAACCACAAGTTCATGTGTTATGCGATTTATATCTATTTTGGACTAGTTGATGTTGAAATATTGTTTGTTAATGTCGGGAACATTGTTGATTTGAATTATAAAAGAAAATGATACGCTTGAAAGCGTGGCCACCTCCAGTTACAGAGGAAACTCTGGCGAAATTTTTCCAAACAAAAAAAATCTAACACTTGTAAATATTTTTTTTATCACAAGTGTTATGGATATATTTTAACTTATTTTTCCAAATAAATTTCATCACGATTTTTATTACAAATTAAGCAAGTGTCGGAGGTGGGATTTTCACAAAATAAAACTTGCTAAAATATATATTTAGAATATATATTTTCATAACAGCACTTGTGTAAATTTTGTGAGTATTTCGTGAACTACGTAAACATTATTTTTAGGGTAAAAATAATATTACCAAATATTAACGACTCCAAAATAATTCGAACGCCTTCACAATAAATATTTAAGTTACACCGATATTATTAATACCACCCGAACCTTACAACGTAACTTACGTATTTACAGATAATACACATAAGTGTGTATTTTGACAAAGTATTATTTTGGATAATTATGGAATAAAATATAATATTTTTGGGAAGAATATTTATATTTTGGAAGTAAAGTATTTTTGGACAAATGAAATAAAATATATTTGATTAAGTGAGACTTAATAATATATTTCGAAGTTATACGAACGCACATGTATTAAATCCCCCATCCTTGGGAATGAATATATTTACAAAATAATTACGAAGTGCAAACACGAAATAGTTGCCTAACTATTTCCCAAAGACATTAAACCTTAAACTAAGGCACCGCCGTCCGTCTAATAGAAGTTAGTACGTGTAGGTCGTCGCACAGCAGATTTTCTGGGAGATACTTTTTAGAGACGCACTTCGGTGAGTTCATGTCCCCCTTTTTTTTCTTAACTGTTTTCAGTTTTTAAACTGCGGGGGTGAAATACATGTTACATTTACTACAAACGTTTTATACACGGTATGATTAGCTAAGGAACTTACTACTAGATCACGTGAATGGATAGGCTATTATCGTAAGACCATTAATCCTTGTATAAGGACCGAGAGGCATGAGTGATAGATCTATCGGGTGTTGCGAGCCCCACACATGGGCCAGCGTGCGGCCGCATGTGGTGACTATGTCGTTCCGCCGGAAGGACCGGTATAAAATACGCGTTACAGGTTTGAGTGCTTCCTAGTCCATGTCACTTATTAATGTATTAGCTACAAATTAATCGATCTCTTTTTCCTTAATTGCTACATACCAGGGATTTTCATACATACAGACTTTTTTACAGAGGTTTATACATACTCACTTACACATGAACTCGCTCAACATTATTGTTGATTTTTCCAACTTACATGTATTTCAGGGAACTAAGGATCTGGCACGGTATGCTACGTTTTCACGCTGCGTTAGAGTTATGGGATCATCCGAGTTTAGGGGTTGTGGCTTTTACCTGGACGAGTCACAGTTCTTAAACTACGTCTATCTTAAGTTTGTGGTTGGGTCTTTCAAACAATGTTTTTATGTTACTAGGTTGTAATTTCCGTTGCATGTGTCAACGCCTTAAGACAATGTTGTGGTGTTTTACTTTTCAAACTTAAATCAATGGATGATCTGCATGGTTTTATTTTCATATAGCTTTGTTATGATTAAGCTATGGTATTAAGAAGTCACACCAAATTAACCCACGCTTCCTCAAAGCCAGGGTGTGACAGCTTGGTATCAGAGCCTCGATCATAGCGAACTAGGATTCTTTCTCGAGTCTAGACTATGATCACTAGGGCTCTCACGAAAACATTTTTACATTGCATACCACTTAAGTCCAGATCCAAAACGTTTTTACAAACAAAGTTGAGCACATTTTAATTGTTAGTTATAGGCTCAGTCTGGGAGGCTGAGGCTCAGTCTGGAAGGCTGAGGCTCGGTCTGGGAGGCTGAGGAAGTAGGCTAGTGGGACTAGGAGAACTATATGATTGCTTATTGGTGACTAATATGTTTATCTGACTATATGATTGATTATTTATGCATATGTGTGTTTGTATTACAAAACGTCATGCCTTCATCAGATACTAGATACTGGAGAGTCGGACACTACAGATCCCATGGCCATAGTATCAGGAGACATAGTTTCATCGGAGCACGAGGTGTACATTTCCGATACTACCAGCACAGACGATGACGACTTTCAGCCCTTTGCGCTGCCTGATGTCGTAGCAGAGCCTGCTGATGGCCATCTTGTTGGGGATTTACCACTCGCGGTGATCCCTGCTCCTGTGCCCCTTGCTGCTTATCCCATTGTTCATATGCCCCCCCCCCCGACGTTGTCTCTGACGACGATGTCGAACTATTAGAGGAGGACCCACTTGAGGGCGAGGCCCTATTGCTGCTGGTGGTAGCCTACTGCTTGCTGACGCTCCTGCAGAGGAGGCTCATGCTCATTCACCTGTCCCAAACTCATTTGAGTCTGTGGCGTCCGCATCTTCGCATATACAGGGAGTGCATCACCACTCACACGGCGCCGACCCTGATATGGCGTCATCAGCTGCACCGGTTCCCGCACACAGCTTTGAGTTTGATCACGATATTGAGGATGATCCTGTTTTTCCACCTGGTTCTGATCCAGACCATGACATTGAGTTCATACACTTAGACCAACCCTTGGAGGATCCTGTAACCCCTGTGTTTGTTGATCCAGCTGATTTTGAGATGGAGTTTGTTGATCCGGAGCCAGCCGTGGCCCCTGAGCCAGGCGTTGCTCCTGACCCCGCATTGGAGCATGACCCTGTTCATGCCGATGCACCTGCTGTTGCTCCTTGATTGATCATCTGCTTGGATGAGAGAAAATTGGGGTAACTGTGCAAGACAATCTATTATTACGGGGGCCCACGTGATAACGGCTTGTAGTGCACAGAAATCCTGGTGGACTCTGCGGGTCAAGCTAATGAAAACCCATGTAGCAGGAAATAACTAAAACATGAATGACCAAGGCGATGTAGCCTCGAGTTCATTCTATTACAAGCAACAAGCCATTTTGGCAAGCCTATGTGAAGGCTCAGAAATTTATTTCCTCACTCATACATTGAGTATATTTACGTGTGAAATTGGGTGATTACCTGATGGCTTATGGTGCTATGTATCTCATAGACAATTGAAATGTTGTCTAACCCACTTCATACCACTGCGACAGAAGAGAATGCCACCCAGGCGTGACACAGACACCAGTACACTGCCAAGGACAGAAGCTGAGTTGCAAGAACGCATCTCACAGGAAAATGCACGACATGAAGCCCTCCGCTCTAAGCACAACGATGGCATTACTGGAAATAACCCTCCAACTGGCTGCACCTATAAGCAGTTTCTGAACTGCAAGCCTTTGAACTTTGACGGAGCAGGAGGCGCCGTGGCATTTGTTCGTTGGTCCGAGAAGACTGAATCCATTCTAAGAATGAGTAACTGTTCGCCCCAACTGAGTATTGCCTATATCTCGGGGTTATTTCTAGATGGCACACTCTCATGGTGGGATCTTCAGGTTCAGACCCTTGGTACAGATGCTGCTTATGCACTGAGCTAGGACGAGCTCAAAGAAATGATTGAGAAGAAATACTGTTCTAGGGCTGGTATTCAGAAGCTTGAGGTGGAGTTCTGGAATTTGAAAATGGACGAACCAGAGATTCCTGAACATGTCCAGCGATCGCACGACTTGTCTAGGGTCGTCCCCTACTAAGTCATTGATGTTGTATGATACAGTTGTGTACTTGTAAGCTTTACATTGTGGTCTCGATTTGTGGCAATGCAATCACAGTATTCTCATCACTCGTGATGTTTGATCTATTGTTTATGTTCTATGACATGAGATGTTATGTGGTTGATTTATTTACAGCATGAGATGTTATGTGTTGATATTGTTGAATACATACGTACATTTTACTTGCTATGACCTAACCTACGTGAAACATCTTTTAGAAGATGCCACCAAGACGCGAAATGCGCATGCCCACCTCAGAGGCGGAACTTCAAGAGATAATTGCTGCAGCTATAGCACAGCACGAGGCCCTACGCTCCGAACCTATCAGAGGTACCTCAGAAAATAACAGTTGTCCCTACTGGCACTTCCTCAACTACAAGCCTCCGAAGTTCGACGGCACTGGAGGTGCCATAGCTTTTGTGAAATGGATTGAAAGTATGGATTCCATCTTTCGAATGAGTGGTTGTGCGCCAGAACAACAAGTCCCATACGTTTCCGAGTTGTTTCAAGATGGAGCTCGATTATGGTGGAATCTTCAGATTCGAATAATGGGCCTAACTACAGCATACGCGTTAACTTGGGATAAGTTGAAAGGAATAATGCGTAAGAAGTATTGCACCCAAAAAGAAACCCAGAGGTTGGAAGGTGAATTCCAGAGCCTGATGATGGAAGGTCCAAAAATGTTGGAATACATGCAAAGACTTCATGATTTGGCACGAGTCGTTCCGTACTTGGTGGAACCAGAATTGAAGAAATTAGGACATTTTATTTGGGAACTGGCACCTCAAGTCCTGAGCTTAATGACAGCATCTACGCCACCAACAACTATGGCTGCAAGTAAGATGGGCTTGGCACTCGTTACGGAAGCAATTAGACAAGAAAAACTTGCAAACCCTGACAAGGAGACTCAGGTAGAGTCGTCCGGAAAGAACAAAAGGAAGCTCACCGAAGATACCCGAACGAATAATGATGAACAAATATCTATCCGAGGTTGTTTTGACTGCGGGGACAAAGGGCATTTCAAGAAAGATTGCCCTAACAACAAACAGGCCAATGATAAGATTTACTTAGAAACTAAACCAAGACGTGCTGGGTGCAAGTATCACCACGATTGTGGATGTCGGAAGCCTAGGTGCGGGAGGAAAGGACACAACAAGGATGGTTGTGGGATGAAGAGTCCCAGACAAGGAGAAAACAGTAACAACGCTCAAGGTGGAAATGGGAAAGGAAATGGCCGAGTGCCAGGATGCTTCCATTGTGGGGAGGTTGGACATCTTAAGAAGGAATGCCCGAAGTTGAAACAAGACCGTGAAAGAACATCCAACATCGGAGCTTGTGAAGCATGCCAGGATCCAGGCGTGATTACTGGTACGTTCTCTAACAACCAAAACTTTTGCATCTATTTTGTTGATACTGGTGCCGATTATAGCTTCGTGTCATTAGAATTTAAGAATATTCTTGGTTTGACGCCTAGTAAGTTAGACGTCCCATATTCGATCGAATTAACAAATGGGAAACTAGTTGAGACCAGTGAAGTTGTCCAAGGATGTGTGATTGAATTAGGAGGGCACGAGTTTACGCTAGACTTACTACCTGTCGAGTTGGGAAGCTTTGATGTGGTAGTGGGAACGGGTTGGCTATCGAGTAACAAGGCCGAGATTGTCTGTCACGAAAAGGTCGTACGCATCCCAACCGAGGATGGTGAAATGATTGTAGTTCATGGGGAGAAGCGAGATACGCCCTTAAGAATCATCAGCTTCCTGAAAGCCCGTAAGTGTTTACAGAATGGATGTGCTGCCTTCTTGGCACACATCGTGGATAAGAAAGCTGCTGAGCCGAAAATCGAAGACATCCCTATCGTGAGGGAATATCCTGAAGTCTTTCCAGAGGACTTGCCAGGATTGCCACCCCAAAGGCAAGTGGAATTTCACATTGACTTAGTTCCAGGCGCCGCGCCTGTAGCTAGGGCACCTTATAGACTTGCACCGTCGGAGATGCAGGAGTTGTCGACACAAATCCAGGAGTTACTTGACAAAGGATTCATCCGACCAAGCTTCTCACCTTGGGGAGCTCCAGTTTTATTGTCAAAAAGAAAGACGGTAGTTTTCGTAGGTGTATTGACTACCGGGAGTTGAATAAGCTGACGATCAAGAATAGATACCCTCTGCCAAGAATCGATGATTTATTCGATCAACTCCAAGGTTCAAGCTTTTATTCTAAGATCGATCTTCGATCTGGATACCATCAGCTAAGGATACAAGAGGAGAGTATCCCGAAAACAGCCTTCAGAACTCGTTATGGACATTACGAGTTCCTAGTTATGCCGTTTGGGCTAACCAACGCGCCTGCTGTTTTTATGGACCTAATGAACCGAGTCTGCAAGCCGTATCTCGATAAGTTCGTGATTGTAATCATCGACGATATTTTGATTTATTCAAAAACAAAGGCTGAACACGAACAACACTTAAGAGCTATTTTGGAGTTGCTGAAAAAGGAACAGTTGTACGCCAAGTTCTCCAAGTGTGAGTTTTGGCTACGTGAAGTCCAGTTTCTTGGACACGTGGTTAATGGAAATGGAATCCATGTTGATCCCACAAAGATCGAGGCGATAAAGAGCTGGGAGACTCCAAATACGCCGACCGAGATTCGCCAGTTCTTAGGTTTGGCTGGCTATTATCGAAGATTCATTGAGGATTTTTCTAAAATCGCTCAACCCCTTACCGCGCTCACACAGAAGGATAAGAAGTTTGATTGGGGAATCAAACAGGAGGAAGCATTTCAGTTGTTAAAAGACAAGCTCTGCAATGCACCGATTTTATCGCTACCCGAAGGTACAGATGATTTCGTGGTATACTGTGACGCCTCACGTTAAGGATTGGGTTGCGTGTTGATGCAACGCCAGAAAGTTATAGCTTACGCGTCACGCCAGTTGAAAGTTCATGAAAGGAATTATACCACGCATGATTTAGAACTAGGCGCAGTGGTATTTGCGCTGAAAATCTGGAGACATTATTTGTATGGTACAAAGTGTACAATTTTCACGGACCACAAGAGTTTACAGCACATATTCAACCAGAAAGAGCTGAATATGAGACAAAGACGTTGGGTCGAATTGTTGAACGATTACGACTGCGAGATAAAGTACCATCCAGGGAAGGCGAATGTGGTCGCCGATGCCCTAAGTCGTAAAGAAAGGATCAAGCCCATAAGGGTTAGGGCTTTAGAAATGATTATCTAGACAGATCTCTCTCTACGCATTCATGCTGCATAGAGAGAAGCTTTGAAAGGAAGGAATATTGGAGATGAGTATCTCCGTGGGATGGAGAAGCAGTTGGTGCCAAACGAGGAAGGAACTTTATGTTTTATGAAAAGGATTTGGGTTCCTCTGTTTGGTGGTTTGAGAAAAGTTATTTTTGATGAGGTACGCAAATCACGGTACTCTATCCATCCAGGTGCGGATAAGATGTACCAGGATCTTAAGGATTATTATTGGTGGCCCAGGATGAAGGGCGACGTTGCTGTTTATGTTAGCCAATGTTTGATGTGTGCCAAGGTGAAAACTGAATACCAGAAGCCTTCAGGACTTCTGCAACAACCTGAAATTCCCAAGTGGAAATGAGAACAGATTTCAATGAATTTTATAACAAAGTTGCCAAGGACGCCCAGAGGTCATGACACTATTTGGGTAATAGTTGACCGTCTGACCAAGTCCGCGCACTGCTTGCCAATCAAGGAGAAAGACAACACTAGTAAACTTGCGGAAATTTACATGCGAGAGATCGTTGCACGTCATGGAGTGCCTCTCTCGATCATCTCTGATAGGGATGGGAGATTTGTATCAAGGATTTGGCAATCCTTCCAAGAATCTTTTGGCTCGCAATTGAACCTAAGTACTGCATTTCATCCGTAAACTGATGGCCAAAGTGAAAGAACTAATCAGACATTGGAAGATATGCTGAGAGCATGTGTAATGGATCTTGGTGGTAGCTGGGATAAGCATTTACCATTGGCCGAATTCTCATACAACAACAGCTACCACACCAGTATTGGAGCCGCGCCATTTGAAGCTCTTTACGGACGCAAATGTCGATCACCACTATGCTGGGCTGATGCAGGTGAGAGACAACTTGTTGGTCCCGAATTAGTCCAAGAAACAACGGACAAGATTGCGCAAATTCGAAAACGCATCGAAGCGGCTCGCGAAAGACAGAAAGCCTATGCAGATCCAAACCGGAAACATTTGGAATTCCAAGTTGGAGATATGGTTTTATTGAAAGTTTCACCCTGGAAGGGTGTGGTACGCTTCGGAAAGCGTGGGAAGTTGAATCCGCGTTACATTGGCCCTTTCAGAATCCTGCAAAGGATTTTGGCTTGTAGCCTACAAGTTGGACCTACCTGCTGAACTCAATGGTGTTCACGATACATTCCATGTATCCAATTTGAGAAAAAGTCCAACATAAGATACAGTGATCATTCCTGCTGACGAAGTTCATATCGACGACACGCTCCACTTCACTGAAGAACCTGTTGAGGTCACGGATTGGAAAGTTAATAAAACTCGCAGGAGCAGTGTCAAACTCGTCAAAGTTCGTTGGAATGCTAGGCATGGACCTGAATTCACGTGGGAACGTGAGGATCAGATGAAAGAGAAATACCCCCATTTATTTCCTAAGAACCCTGCATCTAGTAGCAGAACTTAAATTTCGGGACGAAATTTCTTTAACGGGGGGAGAATGTGACAACCCTCACCAAACCAAGTATCCGTACGAATTAATTAATATTTAATTACTGCTTAAGTATTGTGCTTGTTACAACTGTGATTAAACTGCTTACTGATTTCTGATTCATACAGACTCATCCATCACATTTTATACTGTCACTCTGTTATTTTTACACGAACATCAGTGACAACCTTGATGCACAAAAAGCACAGTGAGCACACTATACGGGATACCCATTAAACATGCTGATATAATCAGCATCAGGCAGACACTGCCTCTAAGGCCAGCATGAGCCGGTAATAGTTTACTACACTAGTAGAGAGTGTAGGGAAGTAAGGATTGTAGAACTGCGTCACTAGGTGATATTTATAGTGACCGGATGTGCCTAAAACGTACTTTAAAGTACAAAATCCTGCACTTTATCACAAAAATTCAGCATTAGCTAACTTGTAAAGTGCCAAAACCTGAGAAAAATATTACTAGACACTTTCCAAAGTGTCGGGAATAAATTGTGTCACTAAAAATAATATTAACGAAACTTTAAATACTTATTTAGCACTTTAACGGAGTGATATCCAACCGTACAACCGGACTTTACCCGGAACCTTAAAATATTGGCATTAACATTATTTTTCTTTTTCTGAGCCAGTTAGGGTCCCCGAATACCTAACACCCGTTATATTTCACTACACACATAACAACTAATTTAAACTTCCAACTAGCTAACTATACTTAATCATATAGTTGAAACCTAACCATTTACCCAACCCCCCTTGCAACGAGTTCGTTTCCCATGTGGGAACACCCAACTAAACTTTTGATTATTTTATTTTGTCATGCATAATATCTCTAGGACACAATGCCCAATGGTTATTAGTGAATATTAGTTTATAAGTGGCATGATGGATAAGCCTCACAATCATAACCCACTAAACAATTGCAACTCCTTTTTCCCTCCTGTTTGGTGTTCGGCCGAACTCAACCTCCCACATCCACCCACATTAAATTCCATTTCTAGCCACATTATATACATTCAAGTGTGAGGGATCGCGTACAAGGAAGTTTGGTGCCTACGGATCGTCAAGGACCTCACCTCAACGCTATTAACCACCCGTTTTTCGACTAGTTTCTTCCCTAGCCTCGAGCTAGTAGTAAGTGACTCTAAATGCCTTTTCGATCTATTCTAAAGTGGTTAATAAAAATTTTGACGGTTGAAATTTATGAGCATGTAGAACAAAATTTAAAGTCTACTAAAATAATATAAACAAAGTGGTTAATAGATGAATATTGGTGTAAAACTTATAAGACTTGTTTTGTTATGATTATTTAGTGTTGTTTTATGATAGTATTATTTCGGATCGTCATCTAACCCGACTAAGTCATGTTCATGGAACATGACCTAGTGTATGTTATAGTGTGAAAAGTGGTTAGATGAAGAACACTACTACTTAAAACCATGAACTTGTGTAAAAACAATTTTTCTTACAAAATGGAGTTCTAAACTAGTAGATCTACGAATCTACAAGTGGTATTTTCAAAGGACCAAGTGTCAAAGAAAATCATATTTTTAAAGCTGGATCTTTCCTAAACAAAGGTGATTTTTGTAAACACACAAGTGTGTAGACACTTGTGTGACAAAAAGTTTTAACAAAGAATTGTTTTTGTAATATTTGACTAGAAGATGTACAAATGCATTTTCTGTAAAAAAAATAAGATTTTCGAGAAACCGATTCCATTTATAAAAGTAGAAAGATCTACTAAAAATATGAGGAAAGCTACTATATATTTTGCACAAACCACAAGTTCATGTGTTATGCGATTTATATCTATTTTGGACTAGTTGATGTTGAAATATTGTTTGTTAATGTCGGGAACATTGTTGATTTGAATTATAAAAGAAAATGATACGCTTGAAAGCGTGGCCACCTCCAGTTACAGAGGAAACTCTGGCGAAATTTTTCCAAACAAAAAAAATCTAACACTTGTAAATATTTTTTTATCACAAGTGTTATGGATATATTTTAACTTATTTTTCCAAATAAATTTCATCACGATTTTTATTACAAATTAAGCAAGTGTCGGAGGTGGGATTTTCACAAAATAAAACTTGCTAAAATATATATTTAGAATATATATTTTCATAACAGCACTTGTGTAAATTTTGTGAGTATTTCGTGAACTACGTAAACATTATTTTTAGGGTAAAAATAATATTACCAAATATTAACGACTCCAAAATAATTCGAACGCCTTCACAATAAATATTTAAGTTACACCGGTATTATTAATACCACCCGAACCTTACAACGTAACTTACGTATTTACAGATAATACACATAAGTGTGTATTTTGACAAAGTATTATTTTGGATAATTATGGAATAAAATATAATATTTTTGGGAATAATATTTATATTTTGGAAGTAAAGTATTTTTGGACAAATGAAATAAAATATATTTGATTAAGTGAGACTTAATAATATATTTCGAAGTTATACGAACGCACATGTATTAAATCCCCCATCCTTGGGAATGAATATATTTACAAAATAATTACGAAGTGCAAACACGAAATAGTTGCCTAACTATTTCCCAAAGACATTAAACCTTAAACTAAGGCACCGCCGTCCGTCTAATAGAAGTTAGTACGTGTAGGTCGTCGCACAGCAGATTTTCTGGGAGATACTTTTTAGAGACGCACTTCGGTGAGTTCATGTCCCCCTTTTTTTCTTAACTGTTTTCAGTTTTTAAACTGCGGGGGTGAAATACATGTTACATTTACTACAAACGTTTTATACACGGTATGATTAGCTAAGGAACTTACTACTAGATCACGTGAATGGATAGGCTATTATCGTAAGACCATTAATCCTTGTATAAGGACCGAGAGGCATGAGTGATAGATCTATCGGGTGTTGCGAGCCCCACACATGGGCCAGCGTGCGGCCGCATGTGGTGACTATGTTGTTCCGCCGGAAGGACCGGTATAAAATACGCGTTACAGGTTTGAGTGCTTCCTAGTCCATGTCACTTATTAATGTATTAGCTACAAATTAATCGATCTCTTTTTCCTTAATTGCTACATACTAGGGATTTTCATACATACAGACTTTTTTACAGAGGTTTATACATACTCACTTACACATGAACTCGCTCAACATTATTGTTGATTTTTCCAACTTACATGTATTTCAGGGAACTAAGGATCTGGCACGGTATGCTACGTTTTCACGCTGCGTTAGAGTTATGGGATCATCCGAGTTTAGGGGTTGTGGCTTTTACCTGGATGAGTCACAGTTCTTAAACTACGTCTATCTTAAGTTTGTGGTTGGGTCTTTCAAACAATGTTTTTATGTTACTAGGTTGTAATTTCCGTTGCATGTGTCAACGCCTTAAGACAATGTTGTGGTGTTTTACTTTTCAAACTTAAATCAATGGATGATCTGCATGGTTTTATTTTCATATAGCTTTGTTATGATTAAGCTATGGTATTAAGAAGTCACACCAAATTAACCCACGCTTCCTCAAAGCCAGGGTGTGACAGCTTGGTATCAGAGCCTCGATCATAGCGAACTAGGATTCTTTCTCGAGTCTAGACTATGATCACTAGGGCTCTCACGAAAACATTTTTACATTGCATACCACTTAAGTCCAGATCCAAAACGTTTTTACAAACAAAGTTGAGCACATTTTAATTGTTAGTTATAGGCTCAGTCTGGGAGGCTGAGGCTCAGTCTGGGAGGCTGAGGCTCAGTCTGGAAGGCTGAGGCTCGGTCTGGGAGGCTGAGGAAGTAGGCTAGTGGGACTAGGAGAACTATATGATTGCTTATTGGTGACTAATATGTTTATCTGACTATATGATTGATTATTTGTGCATATGTGTGTTTGTATTACAAAACGTCATGCCTTCATCAGATACTAGATACTGGAGAGTCGGACACTACAGATCCCATGGCCATAGTATCAGGCGACATAGTTTCATCGGAGCACGAGGTGTACATTTCCGATACTACCAGCACAGACGATGACGACTTTCAGCCCTTTGCGCTGCCTGATGTCGTAGCAGAGCCTGCTGATGGCCATCTTGTTGGGGATTTACCACTCGCGGTGATCCCTGCTCCTGTGCCCCTTGCTGCTTATCCCATTGTTCATATGCCCCCCCCGACGTTGTCTCTGACGACGATGTCGAACTATTAGAGGAGGACCCACTTGAGGGCGAGGCCCTATTGCTGCTGGTGGTAGCCTACTGCTTGCTGACGCTCCTGCAGAGGAGGCTCATGCTCATTCACCTGTCCCAAACTCATTTGAGTCTGTGGCGTCCGTATATATCGATGATCTGATTGAATGATTTTGTTGATGATTGATCATGTATCTGTTAGAATGATTAGGGTTGCTGTTGTACGTAACTGATATTGATGATGATGATGTAACAGACGAAAACACAGGGACCTGATGAAAACACTAGGTGTTTTCGACATATCTTAAGCTCGACGAAAACCCTTGGGATTTCGTCGCCTGAAGGGTTTTCGCCACTAAGTGTTTTCGCCACATGTGATTTCGTTGAGTGTTTTGGTATGTTAATTCTGTAAGTATGTTAACTCTGTTAGTATGTTAACTCTGTTAGTATGTTAACTCTGTTAGTATGTTAACTCTGTTAGTATGTTAACTCTGTTAAATCTGTTAACTGATAACCCATGTTAGAATAGACTGAAAACTCAACTATGTGGAACATGAATTGTATGAACATGAAATAACTGTTATGTGTTACTTGATAATGATTGCCTAAGCACATTTTGTGATATAGATTGCATGTGAAACCTTACAAACATAAACTGATTGTGTATACGTGCATACTATAGGCCTTGACTGAATTGTTTGTGCACAAGTAGATAAGCATACCGAGCAAACCGAAGTGAGTTCACACTTTCACAAGGCATGGGATTCCCAAGGGTTGGGAATGGGTAAAGGATTGAAACTGAAACTGCGTGATGTCCTGGTTTGGAACACGTACACACCCTCTTCATTGAAGGGTGACAACACGTACTAAGAACTTAATCGGAACCTACGTAATCTCATGGTTTGGGGATTACGTACACACCCTCTTTACTGAAGGGTGACAACACAGATACTAGACCAAAACTTTCTATCATGAAGTCCCTCCTTTTATATCGACTTAATCGTCGGGCCAATGGCGAGCGAGTCATTAGTTAGATAGTGCTATTTAGGTTTGACAAGCCTCACACCGTGCCGCAGAGGACGGGCGTGAACTAATGGATCTGGGCACTAGTCAATGATGATAGACATTGACGTCAGGGCACCAACTTATTTTAGTCAGTGGTCGATATGGTAAACGGGTCTAGTGGTTCACATGGGGAAGCCCCCACTAGTTATGGATATGTTTGGGAAACAGGGTAAACTGATTAACTCACGACTTACAAATGAACTCATGGTTTTTGGAAACAACTTAACAATGAACACCAACTGTGAACTCGCTCAACTTTGTTGTTGACTCGTTGTTACATGCCTTGCAGGTTGTTAGATGCTTATGGAGCTTGCACGAGGAGGAGAGGTCGTTGTGGAATATGGACTGTTATATCCTGTGCTTAACATTTGAACTTTAAACTATGTTTTGGTTATTTAAACATTACTATGCTTCCGCTGATTTCTTAAACATGTTTGGTTTATTTTGAAACACCAATTATATTGGGTTTGGTTTTAATTACTTAATTGCATTGTTCAATATGATTGGTGGCTTGATCCTGGTCAGTCACGCCTCCATGCGGTGATACTCCGCTTGTGGATTTTGGGGGTGTGACAGATTGGTATCAGAGCCATTGGTTATAGTGAACTTGGTTTTAAAAAAAAGGGGAAAAGCTTTTTGATAAAACCAGACTATAACTTGTACAGTGCTCAATGATCCACAACGACGCTTCACTCCACGTGCAAGGCCCAACACTATAGGTGATATGATTTATGTTTATATTGCCTACTTGTTAGTTACATAGTACATTGCTCATGGTATGCTTAGATAAGCGTAGCAACTGTTGATTGAAACACATGTGTGCTTACTCTCTTCTGTCATCGCACTTTCGCGATACCTTTCTCACTCATGTTTCCTTTGATATGAAGATCATGGGTGGACGTGTTAACCTAACTCAAGCCCAGCTGACGGCGTTGATCAATGAATAGGTTACTGCAGCACTCGCAGCTGCTCAGGCATGAGGTATAACCTGCCATTGCAACTTACTCTAGGATCTTTAGATCCTACTCTCGTAAACCAACACTTGTGCTTAACCTTGTCTCTTATTGCATACACGACAGGTCAACATGCTCAGCCTCCTGCATGTACCTTCAAAAATTTTATGGACTACCGACCTACTACCTTCAGTGGCACTGAAGGAGCTGTAGGCCTCCTCCACTGGTTTGAGAAGCTCGAGTCTGTCTTCGAGATGTGTGAATGCCCTGAGGCTCGTAGGGTGAAGTATGCTACTGGTACTCTTGAAGGTGTAGCGCTCACGTGGTTGAACGCTCAGGTTCAGATGCTGGGGTTGGTTACTGCTAATGCCACCCCATGGAACGATTTCAAGGAACTGATCAAGGAAGAGTACTGTAATCGTGATGACATCCACAAGCTGGAGGTAGAGTTCTTCAACTTAAAGATGACGGGGTCGGAAATCGAAGCGTATACGAAAAGATCAAATGAGCTGGCAATCTTGTGTCCAACTATGGTAGATCCTCCTATTAAGCGCATCGAGCTATACCTTAAAGGTTTAGTGCCAGAAATTCAGAGTCACGTGACCTCAGCTAATCTTGGCACCATCCAGCAAATCATCCGTTTGGCTCATCGTCTCACTGATCAGGCAGTCGAGCAGAACAGGCTGCCCAAGCGTATTGGTGCTACCACTACTACTACTTCTGATGCGCCCAACGACAACAAGCGCAAATGGGATGGAGTCTCAATCAAGGGTTCATGTCACACCCCGATATTTCCACGTATTACCGGTGGGCCCGGTGGGGAGTATCGTGATGTAGTTGATATCATCATAGTCAAACCACAATATATAAATGCACAGCGGAAGCAAAAGATAGATTCATTTCAACTTTAATAAATTGTAATATCAAGTATCACAAATAGTCGAAACAGATCCACAGGCGTATCAAAATAAAGAGGAAACATTGTTCAACAGTTTTATGACGTCCAAGCTTGCGAGACTTATTGTGGACGCTAGGAGAAAGCCAGCCTAGTTCGAGTAGTACCTGCACTTAACATTTTTGGGAAAATACGTCAGTTTACACTGGTAAATACAATTTAACTGACTCATTTTGAAAAGAGTTTGAAAATTGATTTGAATGCACGTGGCACAAAATATCTTTTATAACTTGGGATAATTATTTAAATATAATCTTGTAAAAGAATTACATGTTTCTTATGCGTTCAGTAGCCCGGTTTATGCCGGGTTAAAGATCAATAGACACACCACATTATTTGTTTAGGCACTGACGGGTGTACGCCTACACCCCGTGCTTAGGTCGTGGCCATTTCGTAAAATGATGCCAAGGATATCCGGGACATGGTCATTAACCCCCCAAAGGCTTTAAGCAAATAAAACATTTCCAAACGAAGCATATCAATGGTTTAACCTCTATTTGATTAAAGATTCAATGCCCGACCAAGCGGTATTTTATATAACATACCCCAAGCCCGTATAGAGAAAATAAGTTAAAAGTATTTACCTTTGCAAGTATAAATCACAAATAGCAAGTGCGTGTAGCTTTTACTGGGTCTCCTATTCTGGAACAAAGGTTTATAATAACCTATTAGATTTCTAACGGGTCTTTAATTAAGCTTAAGCTTAGACCGGTTAGTTTTAAAGGAAGATACGGTTCAAACGCATGATTAGAGAAAATATCAGTAGGTATCAACCCTTATATGTTTAATATAGTTTTAGTACATACTATGCGTTAAAAACGCTTAAAAAGGCGATTAGGAGCCATTTCCGGGTTCTATATATAAAGCTGATATTTTTATTATTCCAGAAGGTTTAAAATAATTTATTTATCATATAAAATCAGTAGCAAAAGGTTTGGGGTCAAAAAGATATGTAAAACTCATTTTATAGCCCAAAAGGGCAAAACCGACAATTACCGAATCAAGCTTATAACTCTAAGTTATGCTCATCCTAAAATTAATTAAAAATCTTCAAAAATCCCAAAATATTATATTACATCAGTGGGTAAAAAGTTTGATATCAAAAAGTGGGTTTAAATAGGCTATATGCTAATTATGCCGTTTAATCGCTAAAAAGCTTTCTAATTACGCTAATGAGCATAACTCTCAATCTACACCTCAAACTGATGTCAAATTTTGGGTACAAGTTTATAAATTAGTAAATAAGGTTTCTACTCTTTTACATTTTTAAAAATCACGTTTTATGGTGAAAAGGGCATAATAGTCAACATATAAGCAATTAACGGAATCATGCATATTAATTGGATAACTAATGAACCAAGGTGTATAATCACAGAGGGTTATACTAGCATGTAACCTAGTCCAATTAAAGCTCTAAGGCATTTCTAAAACATGCTTAAACGGGTCAAAACTGAAAGTCAAAGCAAAAGTCAAATTATGCGACTTTCGGTTCCGAACCGGGTCCCTACTGAAAATTGTCGGGTTGAACATGTTTAGACATGTTCTTACATTAATTACCAAGTTATATTAATGATAAAACAGGTTGTATGGGTTCTACATTGCTAATTATGCATTAATTTGAAAATAAGCATTCTGTTGACTTTTTAATAACAAGTTTGACCCGACAATTGACCTAGTTAGAGTGGGAATCAGGGAGTACCCTTTTAAGGGTTTATTACCCACATAATTACCTACTTAAAGGTACTTTTAATTCGAGATTTGACTGAACCAATTTTAATTAATCTCGAAGTCAAACCATAATTACGACGGTTTGACTTTTAGCTAATTAACTAAGCTAAACTGAATTAGGAAGGGTTAAGGACACTTACAAATGTCCTAAGTATGATTAGGGACCACCAGGAAACTTGTTGCTGATCAGGGGAGCTCCAGAGACTAGCTTGATAGAAGTTGCAAGTGAAAGACCAAAATGTAGCAAACTTGGTTCTCTTTTATAGTGAACCCAAATGCATTAGATCATGCCAAAATAGTCTACAAGTGTTGCAAGATCATCCCAGGTGTCCCTAAGATGCTAAAAACCACCTATAGAGCCCATGATTTTCGAATACCACTTAAATAAGGCGGTGCAACCGTTTTAACAGGCAGCTGTCCAAAAAATCGCCCAGATGCAGTCCTTACGGACCGTAAGGCATGGAGCTTACGGTCCGTAACCGTTTCCCTTACGGACCGTAAGGTTAGACCTTTACGGTCCGTAAGACTTCGCCAGAGGACAAAAATTTGTTTTATTTCAGGCCGTGACCATGCAACTATGACATCTCCGACTCTTGTGCTCTTTAATCAATATGGGGACCATGAAGACAGCCATTGCATGCCTAGCCATGCACTTACACAACTTGTATTCTTGTGGGAGGTTTTTAATGTCGGAAATACCAAGAAATTCATATTGGATCCATGTCTAAGGTTGTAACCAATTTATTATTTAGGATAGCCAGATTTATATACATAATTCAGATGTTGATTAAATATTTCCTGGTTAGGGATTTATTAATAGGTCGCTCAGAGGTATAAATTAACATGTCGATGTTTTTAATCCTACCGTACATCTTTATCTGGATCCGTTTTTATAACACGTTTGCATAACATGACACGTGTCTTTATTTCACTGGACATGAATTTTCGAGGTGTTACATCCTCACCCCCTTAAAAGAAATCTCGACCTCGAGATTTATTGGAACAAATGAGGGTATTTTTCCTTCATGGTAGACTCTACCTCCCAAGTATATTCGGGACCTCTGCGGGCATCCCATTTGACCTTTACGATAGGTACATGCTTCCTCCGAAGCTTCTTAATCCGTCGATCCTCAATCGACAAAGGTTTTTCCACAAATTTTAAGCTCTCATCTATATGCACATCTGTATGTGGTATGACTAGCGATTCATCGGCTAGACATTTCTTCAGATTGCAGACGTGGAATACATTGTGAATACCACTGAGCTCTTCTGGCAAGTTCAACTTATAAGCCACTGATCCTACACATTCGATGATCTCGAATGGTCCTATGTACCTTGGGCTTAACTTCCCTTTCTTACCAAATCGCATCACTCCCTTCCAGGGTGATACTTTAAGCAAAACTTTATCGCCAACCTCAAACTTTAAAGGTTTTCGCCTTTTATTAGCATAACTTTTCTGCCTATCCCTGGCAGCTCTCAGGCGGTCACGAATCTGGACAATCTTGTCCGTCGTTTCAAAGACCAAGTCAGGTCCTGATAATTAAACTTCTCCTACTTCCGCCCAACAAATAGGCGTTCTGCATTTCCTACCATATAACGCTTCAAAAGGCGCAGCCTTAATGCTTGTATGGTAGCTATTGTTATAGGAAAACTCGATCAATGGCAGGTGGTTATCCCAACTACCACCTAAATCAATCACACTTGCACGAAGCATGTCTTCCAAAGTTTGGATTGTACGCTCACTCTTTCCATCCGTTTGAGGATGGTAAGCCGTACTAAAATTCAAGCGCGTGCCCAAGGACTGTTGGAAACTTTTCCAAAAGTGTGATGTATATCTAGTATCTTTGTCAGAGATAATTGACACTGGTACGCCATGCAAAGATACAATCTTATCTACGTACAATTGGGCTAACATATCAGAGCTGTAAGTCTCCTTAATGGGTAGGAAGTGTGCTGACTTAGTCAGTCTATCTACTATCACCCATATAGTATCATTTCCTTTCCTCGTTTTGGGTAACTTGGTGATAAAATCCATTGTCACCATCTCCCACTTCCATGTGGGAAGTTCAGGATGTTGTAGCAAACTTGACGGCTTCTGATGCTCAGCTTTGACTTGCGCGCACGTCAAACATTTTGCTACATAGGCAGCTACAGACTTTTTCAAGCCTATCCACCAATAGTTTGCCTTTAGATCCTGGTACATCTTATCAGCTCCAGGATGAACGGAATACTTGGAACTGTGGGCTCCTGGAGGATAACATCCCGAAGCCCTCCATAAACTGGAACCCATATTCGTCCATTTAACCTTAGGATCCCGTCCTTGTCATAGGATAACTGCTCTTCAGTTACTCCTAGCTTTTCGTCAGGATAGTTAGCTTCTAACAGAGCTTCTTTCTGTGCAGCAAACAATCTTTCGTTTAAACTATTCTTTATCTCAATGCTCTTGGCATTGATCCTTATAGGTTTCACTCTTTCCTTCCTGCTTAGGGCATAGGCAACTACATTTGCCTTGCCTGGATGGTATCTTATCTCACAGTCATAATCATTCAGAGTTTCCATCCAACGTCGTTGCCTCATGTTTAAATCCTTCTGATTAAACAAGTGTTGAAGGCTTTTGTGATCGGAATAGATCACACACTTGGTTCCATACAAGTAATGTCTCCACAGTTTTAATGCAAATACAACGGCACCCAGCTCCAAGTCATGGGTGGTGTAGTTCTTCTCATGCACCTTTAACTGTCGTGAAGCATAGGCAATGACTTTGCCTTTCTGCATAAGCACACAACCCATACCGGTGTGTGATGCATCACAATATACTACAAACTCATCAATTCCATCAGGCAATGTCAATACATGAGCGTTACTTAACTTCTGCTTCAAAATATCGAAAGATTCTTGCTGCTTAGGCCCCCAATCAAACTTTCTTTTCTTGCGGGTGAGTAAAGTCAGGGGTGCTGCAATTCTTGAGAAGTTTTCAATAAATCGCCTGTAGTATCCTGCTAGTCCTAGAAAACTGCGAATCTCAGTAGGCGTTTTCGGCTCTTGCCAGTTCATAACTGCTTCCACCTTAGCGGGATCCACTTGGATACCACGTTCACTAACCACATGTCCAAGGAATTGGACTTCTCGAAGCCAAAATTCACACTTCGAAAATTTGGCATAGAGTTTCTCATGATGTAGAAGTTTAAGAATACAGCGAAGATGTTTCTCGTGGTCAGCTTGGTTTTTCGAGTAGATGAGGATGTCGTCAATGAAGACGATGACAAATTTATCCAAGTAAGGCTTGCAGATGCGATTCATGAGATCCATGAACGCGGCAGGTGCATTAGTGAGCCCAAAAGGCATCACTAGGAACTCGTAATGACCATAACGAGTCCAAAATGCAGTCTTGTGTACATCTTCATCTTTGACTTTCAATTGATGATAGCCTGACCTCAAATCGATTTTAGAGAAGTAGCTTGCCCCTTGTAATTGATCGAACAGATCGTCGATCCTGGGCAAAGGATACCTATTCTTGATAGTGACCTTATTAAGCTCACGGTAATCTATGCATAGACGCATCGATCCATCCTTCTTCTTGACAAACAAGATCGGCGCTCCCCAAGGAGACGAACTAGGTCTAATGAAACCTTTGGCTAGCAGATCATCTAACTGCGTCCTCAACTCCTTCATCTCTGTTGGTGCCAACCTATAAGGTGCTCTAGCAACAGGTGCTGCTCCGGGGATGATGTCAATTCTGAATTCTACTTGCCTATCTGGTGGTAAACCAGGTAGTTCTTCAGGAAAAACTTCAGGATATTCAGAAATGACGGGGATATCTTCAATCTTAGGCTTCGGCTCATCGATAGTCGCTTGTGCCATGTAGATGACACAACCCTTCTTCAAACATCTGGATGCCTTGAGCATGGACACTTGCTCAGGCAGTCCATATTGGGTGTCTCCCTGAATGGTAAGTGGCTCACCAGACGGAGTCTTAATTACCACTTGCTTCTTATTGCACACTATCTGGGCTTGGTTATGCGATAACCAATCCATACCTATCACTATATCAAAACCGGCTAGCTTAAAGGGAAGTAAGGATAAAGGAAAAAAGTGGTTCCTAATGGATATAACATATCCGTCTAACACAGTTGAGGTGGTTTCTATGGTTCCATCAGCTAATTCCACCTCATAATTCACACTTAAAGCTTTAACAGGTAAATTCAGTAACTTACAAAGCTTATTATCTACAAATGATTTATCAGCTCCTGAATCAAATAGCACTCTCGCAAAAACATCATTTATGAGGAAGGTACCTGTGATCACATTGTCGTCCAGTACAGCTTCCTTTGCATCCATCCTGAAGACCCTAGCATTGGTCTTTTTCCCATCCTCAGTCTTCTTTGCGAGTTTTGGGCAGTTGGACTTGATGTGCCCTTTTTCATTGCAGCTATAGCACGTAGCATCCTTGATTTTCTTACAGTCCAAGGTCTTGTGCTCAGAAGACTTGCAAATCCCACATGCCCTTGGCTGTGACTGGGATTTCGACTCGAGTCTGCACCTCCCAAAATGGTGCTTCTTACAAACCTTACACTTGGGCTTATCTCCAGATTGATGCCCATCCTTCTTAGATCCAGACCCCTTCTTGTGGTCATTGTTTCCCCTGTGCTTCTTGTCTGACCGTCGTGAATTGTCATCTTCACGCTTCCTTTTCTCGGCATCCGTGTTCCTCAGCGATCTCTGCCTGACCGCGTCCAATGTGAGGGACAAGGATATATCAGCGGCAGACCTGAATGTGGCTGGTCGAGAGGCTTTTACACTAGCCTTAATTTATGGGGCTAAACCCCCAATGAAATGAGCTATTCTTTTGGGTTCCGGGGTCACAAGATAAGGATCCAACCTTGACAGGGTATTGAAACTCGTAAGGTAAGCTTGGCAATCCAGATTTTTCATCACCAATGACAGAAAATCTGACTCAATCTTTTCAACCTCATGCTGAGGACAGTAGTTCTCTTTGATGAGGGTAACAAATTGTTCCCATGTCATATTGTACAGTGGGACCTTCCCAGTAGCTTGAATCAACGATCTCCACCAGGCTAAGGCCTCACCTTTGAACGATTGAGATACAAATTTTACTACATCCTTATCAGCGCACCCGCTGATATCAACCACGGTATCTATTTCATCCAACCATGTCATGCAGTCAACTGCTCCTTTCTCCCCAGTAAAGTCTCTGGGTTTTCATGAGACGAAGTATTTATAAGTACAGGACTTACCACGCGGTTCCTGTTTAAGCTCAATTTTCTTGGACGGAACGCTTTCCTGGTTTGAGGAGTGATGATCGTCATCATTCTTCTTTGGCTTATCTAGCTTAGAGGGTGGCTTACTATAAGCCTCCGAATGAGTCTTAGGCTTAGAATGGGTTGCTGAACGGGTCCTGCTTCGAGTACTACCCGATTCACTATACTGCCTATCTATGGCTTTTGTGACAGCATTGTCCACTAACGCTTGGAGTTCTGCACCAGTGATATTAATCCTGGTGGTGTCATGATTCTCCTTTGGCCGACTGTTGACCTCGTCAGACTCGGCCATGTAGTTAAACTGCTACATAAGATGATGACAATGATTCATTTAGGGAATTATAAGTTTGTCATCTTGATAATTTATTAACCATGGTAATTAAAGAACCATATTGGTTAATTTGTTAAGAAATTTCATTTGGGACTTTTTATTAGTAACCCTTAGTTCTAGAATGACATATAATATTGGCACAACAGGCCTAGTCACATGGACAATTCTAAATTATAGATTTAGATCTTATAGGATCTAGTTATTAAGGTTTGAATTAAAATTCATTACCTTTCTTGACAGGGAGTCTATAAGCTACGGCTGTCTTTTGTCTTATATGACATTAGTTATAGCCCGTAGGCATTACATCACAATCGGATGTGTGGGATCGATTCGTGACCCAAATGAGTCAATCAGAAGAGTTCGTATCTATACGAAAGGCGGAAACAGACGTATAGACATAGAAACAACTTGATTCACACTTTAAACGTCTTGTATATTGATATTACACTGTTTACAATCAGTAGACAAACCGGCATCACTTCGGTATCACTTTCTAATTCCGTTACAAATGACAAACCTGAACCACCTATATATAGGCCTTGTAATTCCGCACGAAACTCAAACTCACATCTCATACGAAATTACATGAAGTAATTCCGTACGGAATTATACAACAACCTTTCATGCGAAATTATCAAAAACAATCAAAAGTCTGTTTCATGTATGCATCTTGTTTCACGTGATGTTGCAATATCATGATGTCACTTGTATGATATAAGATTGATGTCATCTGTATGATGTCACATTCTTGTTCAGATCCGTAATAAATCCAAGACTCGATATAAGATGAAGTCAACAGATGAATGCACCAACAGACTCCCCCTCAGATGTTGACGAGTCTTAAGTGTCGAGTCTTCAACGTCTTCAGTCTTTATCAGTCTTTGGGCTCTCTTTAGAATCTCGATCTGACTCTTGCCTCACTCTAACATCATCTTTTTCTAGCCTGGCTCACCTGCATATTCTCTACCCAAAACATAAGATTCATAACAGTTAATGTATAACACTTTTAGAAATTCTGCACAACACTTGTAGACACAGCCTAAACACATCTTTATCAAGAATCAATCAACAATGATTTAACATATTAATCTCTGATGAACCACTTGAATGTATATCAATTTTCATTTCAAACATCTTCAAACAAACTTTCTTTCCCAAACCTGTTCGTCATGTTCAGCACTTGGAATTTTGAAAATCAGCTTTTCAACATCAGTTGTCTAAACTCTTTTGAATTTTTAAAAAATTTATGCTAAAACACACCAAAAATCTTTTTGGACTTTGTAATGAAATGAAATGCAGTAAAGAAATATTTACATACAATATTTTTTGTGAGTTTGCGTAAGAGGATCATATCAGTTTTTGAGACAAATCACCAACACCGTTAAGCTTTAAACATTTTAAGTTCTAAACGATTCACTTAGATTGTCAGTATACTGATCCACTTAAATTTTCACACAATGTTCAACTGTTTCGAGATACGATATTAATGTCTTAAGAACTTAAACTTCATCGCGTGTCCCACCTCAGAATATACTCCCGTATCCAGATCCCAATATCCAGTCTTACAGGTGAGTACACCTAGATGATATCTGTAAGGGGTTAAATTGCGAAGAACCGTGATAGCTCAGGTCAGAACTTACGTTCAGCAGAGAGATGACGGCTTCGACTTTTGGTGGGTCCCCTTTAGAGGATCTTGTTTACAACAGCACATGATTTACATATTTTTTCAATGTTTCATCATTTTTATGCTGAGGGCGGCGCTATATTTCAAGCAAGCGTAAAGTATTCTCCGGGGACTAGGCCATTGCTTCCGCATTATCAGAAGTCCTGGGATAATACCCCAGATATCACTAAGCATAAAGACCTAGTATCTCAGAAAGAGGGACCTTTCAAACAAGATTTCGGGGGTTACCCATATATCCGAGAGATGTTACCCACGAATTAAGCAAGTTTGAAATTTAGGTTTATATCTTGTCACAATCTACTAAATGTGCAAAAACCTACTGGCATATCATCAGTGAGACCGTCTATCACTATTTAACTTTCCATTTTTTTAGCATGCCGTGATCGTCCACTGATGTACTATCATTTCCTCTTTTATACAACAAAACTCATTTTTGATTTTATCATGTTTTTTACTTTTTCAAATTTTCTAATGTTTTTGGATTTTCTGAAATTTTTACTCCCCCTAAAATGCAAACACGTTTTAGGAAATTTGAAAACAAACTATACAATAAAATGACAACTGATATCAAATCACTTCAAATCGCCATCCACTTGGCATAAACAATCAGAACTCCCGCTCACAACAAACTATTTTCCCATTGTGATTTCAAAACACATAAGTTTGTATTAATCAAATGGTTTTTCCGGAAAATAAGTTTCGTTGATTTTACCACTTGTAAGTTAGGGGTTCATCACCTTGTTTATCAATCATTTGCAGTAAAAACAAGTACAACTTAATGTCCTTGATTTACCACTTGTAAGTGAAAACCTTCTTCAACCCCTTGTAGGTTCACTTCTTAACCATACTATTTGTAAATCAAAATATAACAATATAAAGATATAACCTGTAGATTTACCAACCAAACATTTCAAGAATGATGCCGATTCCTGCTCCACGCTTACCAACCTGGGAGCTCTGGCAAGTCCGGATGTTTAATTGTGGAAAACTGCCATCCAAGCTTCACCAAACTTGAATGTTTCTTCCTCAACTTCTCTTGGGTAAAAAGTTGCTTTCTTTGTTTCATAAAAGTCCTTTACCCTTTCACTTTACCCTCAACCATCTTTCCAAAAATCTTTTTCACTTTTCCATTAAAAGCCTTTTCAACATCAAATTCATTTTTTTTCAGAATAAAATTGATTTGAGATATCAACTTTCCCAACTTTTGATTTAAAATTCTCAGCCCTCAATGGTGGAAAATGAACATCATCCATTGGAGACACTGAGTTTTCATCATTTTTAACAACATGTGGCTCCTCTGATTTTGTGGAATCAGATTCATCGCCAAGTTTCTCATAAAACTTCTTAACAACCCACACTTGGTTGTCATGTTTGGCTCTCTTTTGATAAAAATGAGTCTTTGAGCACTCACCAACTTCATATGTTGAATTTTCAAAAACTTTGAATTTCTCAGTTGGTGGTTCATTTTTCTCAACAACCTTCTCTTTGAGTTTTTTTAGAGACTTCCTGTTTTGTTTTTGTTGTTTGAGAACAGTTCCATGCAATATGACCAGCTTTATTACATTTGTAACAGGTTCTTGTCTCCTTTTATCCATTTGCTCCATTCTTCTTGTTTTTTGGCAAGAAATTCTTTGTTTGATTGCTTCCAGAATGGGCTTTTTGCTTCTTCTTCCGAGCTTGTTCCTGAAACAAATGTCATTTTTTATTTAAAATCTCGAACATATCTTTCATTTTTATAATTTTCAGGTGGAATAAAACCTAAACCTTTCTTTTTGAAATTACCGTTATGGTTTGGTTTCTTTTGAAAACCAGAACCAGAACTGTAACATTTTTTCTTGTTTAGCCGTTGTTGAACTCTTGAAGTGTACTTTTTAGATTTTTCAGAAAGATTTAAGTTTTTTATTTCAGAAATATTGATTTCTGTCATTTTGAAAACCTTTTTGATATTTTCAATACGAACACTTCTTATAGGAAATTCCTCATCAGAATATAATTTGTCTAAATCAATCAATGTATATGCCACTTTGATTGCTTCGTCATTCAAATTAGATTTTGATAACATGAATTCTTTATTGTAAACCCTTTTAACCGACGACTTTTGACTGCCGACTGACGAATTCGAACTTTTGACGGACGAACTTGAACACCCAGACTCGGACTTTGACTCAGATTTTAACTCTGACTCCTCATCTGTATCCAACACCTGATCGACCACCTTTTTTATTAACTCTGACTCATGACCAGTGTCAGACGATGTAAAAACAACGTCAATGTTTTTTGGTAATTCGTCGGTTATATCGGACTTTAACTTTATATTGACTGCTTTTTCGACTTGCTCCTCATTCGGTTTTCTAGGCAAATAACCTTCCCAAATCAGAGGCGGACACTTGTTATAACTAACACTCTGTTTCTTACCAGTATCCTTCTTCTTTGGCTTCTCATCATCTTTAAATGCTTCAAAACCTGCAACAGTAGGATAGATTCGATCAATGAGATAATCAGAACTAGAATAACTCTGTAATAAACGTCTGATCCTCTCATTTTCAATCTTCTCAGTTTCCAACTCTCTTTGCAGCTTTGCACATTCTTCGATATAATGATTTATCGCTTTCTGCTTTGTCATCATCACAGAATTCATCATAGTCAATGCATCTTCTCTTTCTGAATTTGTCTTTTGAAGACCAGGGACTGCTCTGTTTAGCATATCATAAGACTCTTTCACGTAGTTGAGATTGAACAATAATTGTTCTTTCATCTTTTCAAACTCAACCAATTTCTCATCTTTTTCTGCACATTGCTTGCAAGATTCTTAACATTTTGAACAAGGCTTGATAGCTTCCACAATCTTTTCAACTTTAATGACTTTCTCAACCTCAATCACCGGTTCAGTTTCAATCACCTTTTCAACTTTAACTTCTTCTTTTTGAGCAGTCTCTTCTTTTTGTTCAACAATTTCACTTTTCATTTTCTTTTCTTCTTTTGCTGCTCGTCTCTCTTTCAGCTTCTCCAAGCGATCTGCAAAATAAAATTGAAAACATTCCGGAGATAAATGAGTTTTAGCGATATTAATATGTCTTTCTTCCTCATCATCACCACTATCATCAGTTGGTGATTGATCAAAATCTATCGCTTTTTCAGAACTATCATCTGAAGAACCAGAATCAGATGGTGTTTGATCAAAATCTAATGCTCTTTCAGAGCTTTCATCTGAAGAGCCAGAATCAGTTGATGTTTGATCAACAACAGTTGCTTCTTCTGAACTTTCGTAGGACGAAACAGATTCTTCTTCTTGATTCTTCACATGAACACCAATCGCTTTCATCCATTCTGTAAACAACTCAGGTTCTTGAACTAATTTGGCAATGAAAGCTTTAAAATTCCCATGCTCATATGCAAACCTATCCCAGCTGAACCCTTCAGGTAACTTTTCATCATCTTGGTTTATTAAACATGCTTTACTATCAGCTGAAATATATTTTTCCCAATTGAAACCTGGAGCCATTTTCTCATCATCTTGATCAATGATACCAGAATAAGCTTTCTTATTTGCATCTTCGATCATTTTCCCATGAGCAGTTTGTGTTTCTTTTTGTTGATATGGTTGATGAGCAACTTGTTGATATATGGCTTTCTGATAGTAATCATCTTTTCCAAATGGATTCTTTGCTCCACTAGCCTCCTGATTTTTGCATTCTCTTTTGAAATGGCCTTTCTCCCTGCATCGAAAACAAGTAACTTTAGATTTATCAAAACCCAAAGTAGACACATGTGCATCCAGAAAATCATTTCTCCCTGTGATCATTTTAAACTTTTCTGCTCTTCTCAAAACACTAGCTAGACACCATTTGATATCCATGAGCTCCATCTCTTCAGCGTCTATCTGATCGTAATCCTCTTTCGTCAGCATAGGATTTCCGATCCTCCCTGCAACCAAACCTTCATAGGATTGTAGCACAGTTGCAAGTAACGCCATGTGATCTTTTGCAAATTCTTCAGAAAAACTTTGATCATCTGGAAGATTCAATGCAATGTTGCATTGTATCACACAACCATTTCCACTTTTTGAACTTTGAGAATGAAAACTTGAAGTTGAACTCTTTGGATTAATACTTGGAAATGAAGATAATCCACTGCTGCTGTTTGGACTTTGTTCAACACTTTCAGATGAATTTCCAGCACTAAAAGCGGTTTAGATTTTAGGACTCCTTTCAACCTCTTGAACACTGCCTTTGTAATACATCTTCACATCTTGTTGACCACTTGGATTATTCATCCTCGCAATCTTTTGCTGTTCAAGATCTTGACCCTCAATCTTCTCGATGAACTGAGAAATTGTCAAACCATCATATACTCCGGTATTCTTCAAAATCATCAAAAATGTACCCCATTCTTTTTGAGGTAAAGCATCAGCTAATTTGTCAACCCATTCCTCTCGATCTTTGGTTATGCATAACAGTGACATAGAACGTACTAAGTGGCAATATCTTTCAATCAACTTCTTTGTATCTTCCCCTGGCAGACTTGTGAATAGATCAAATTCTTTCTTAAGCAATGCCTTCTTACTTTTTATCATATTCTCACTTCCCTCAAATTTGATCTTAAGAGCATCCCAAATTGATTTTGAAGTTTTGTCATGTTGAAGCAATACAAAGATATCTTCTTTAATGGCTTGCTGAAGTAGACTAATCATCATCTTTTCAGCTCTGTACATGTCTCGTTCTTTATCATTGAATTCAGAGATTTCTTTCTCAACTTGTAGTTCTGTACGTGGTAGTACATATTTCTTCAAAATACACTCCCAAGATCTCAAATGATTGGCTTGTACCCAGTTTTCAAATCGATCTTTCCAACCGTAATACTCTTCAATGCTCATTAGTTTCGGGGGTTTTTGTAACGTTCCAGTTTCATTTTCCGTGTTCATATTTTGAGCAATGGTAGCCGGA
The DNA here is from genome assembly GCA_030545235.1 of Helianthus tuberosus. NCBI lineage: Eukaryota > Viridiplantae > Streptophyta > Magnoliopsida > Asterales > Asteraceae > Helianthus > Helianthus tuberosus. The sequence goes on along the minus strand of CM060401.1, from coordinate 107,626,362 downwards.
CTAGTTGAGGATGTAGCAAACGCGTTGTAGCACTCTTCTTCCATGATTCGATATCGAAGAATTTTTCAAACAAGCTTTCAAATAAACTGGTTCACCTCGTAAAACACCTATATCACCTTTCAAACGGAATTAGGATTTTTCAAACGAAATTAGCTTATTTCATGCGGAATTAAGCTGATGTCACACGTTTTCGAACACAAAAACCCAGATTCCTCTCAAACGGCTAGGAATTCGGATCTGAAACTTGATAGGATTGTAGATTAAGTGTTTTCGCACAACATATCAAAAACTCATTCGATTTGGACCGTAGAAACACTTTCAATTTTGAAAAGAAGGTGTAGAAGTCAGAAATTGTGATGAAAACAGGCTGTTTTGGTATGAACTCTTCGTCCTGTTCTCTGATACCACTTGTAGGATCGATTTGTGACCCAAATGAGTCAATCAGAAGAGTTCGTATCTATTCGAAAGGCGGAAACAGACGTATAGACATAGAAACAGCTTGATTCACACTTTAAACGTCTTGTATATTGATATTACACTGTTTACAATAAGTAGACAAACCGGCATCACTTCGGTATCACTTTCTAATTCCGTTACAAATGACAAAAATGAACCACCTATATATAGGCCTTGTAATTCCGCACGAAACTCAAACTCACATCTCATACGAAATTACATGAAGTAATTCCGTATCGAATTATACAACAACCTTTCATGCGAAATTATCAAAAACAATCAAAAGTCTGTTTCGTGTATGCATCTTGTTTCACGTGATGTTGCAATATCATGATGTCACTTGTATGATATAAGATTGATGTCATCTGTATGATGTCACATTCTTGTTCAGATTCGCAATAAATCCAAGACTCGATATAAGATGAAGTCGACAGATGAATGCACCAACAGGATGTTTAAATAATAAGGAATTGGGATAATTAACACAAGGGTGACATGTGTGATTTTGCGGATTACATTAGCCAAGAATGTTAACATGTTTGCAGATGTTAACAGGGACTTGAATCTTTTAAAACAGGTTTTACCATATTGGCCAGGTCTTATTATGACATAAAAGCTAGGTTTTACCTTTTAAGATTCTTTTTAACATTTAACGCAGAACAAATTTTAAATTGAGATGTTAATAAGGATCTGGATCTAATTGGGGAACTACCATCTTGGCCCTGTCTTACAATGACACAAAGGCTAGGTCTTGTCCCTTTAGATTTTATCATTTTTAATATAATGATCGATCTCGTAAAAATATTGTTATTATTTATTTTATATTTTTGTTCATGCATATAACTAAAATAGAAATTTAAATCTACCCATTTCTCCACATGAATTTAAAATATGAGTATGCCCTGAACGGGACTTCTAATTAAAATAACATGCCCTCGCAGGGGCTTAACCAACAAACATACCCACGCAGGGGTCAAACAAAAGACTTGCCCACGCAGGTGCTTAACAAACAAAACATACCCTCGCAGGGGTTAAAACAGAAAATAGGCCCACGCAGGGGCTCAACAGATACAAGGAAATGCAATCAACAATTGAAGGATTCAATGGTTCTTCTTGCTTTTTCCTTTAATTAAACCTGCCAATCCCTTGAGGAAACCATGTCGTTCCCTGCGATCTCTGTGAATTTGATGTTCAACCTGGTCCAGTCTTTGGAGAATTTCCTCCCGCTCAAGCGGGGAAAACCGTGGTACCTTCGGCTGCGGTTGCGGCTGCGGCTGATGTGGAGGTCAAAGAGACGGCTGCTGTTGGTACCCATAAGCTGGGTATCCAACTCCCCAAGGAGCTCCGTAAGGCCCTTCGGGGTTAACAACGTTGTAGTTCCATGCCGCCAGGTACGGGTCGATCTCCGCATAATTAAAGCTGGTCTGAGCAGGCTGCTCAAAGGGGTTATATGTTGCCGGGCCAGTGTACGTGGGAATTGGGTTGTCAAAGCCCAATGGTGGTGGCATGGCATGCGTAGAGTTCACTTCCGGGTTGGGGTTTGAAGGTCCCCCAAACTGCTGGTCTTCTCGGAGCGGCGGATAGTGGCTGCTACTCGATGGTTGGGGAGTGCTGATATGCACTCCTCTTCCTTGCACGGACATTCGTGCGTTTGTTCTCCTTCGCCTCGGTGGCTCTGGAGGCTGCTGCTGAGGTGGTGGTGGTGGCGGGGTAACTGCCACAAACCGAGAATCCCTGGAAGGATCCGATTGCTGCTGCTGCTGAGGCGTTGAATGGTAAGAAGGTGTGAAATACCACTCATACTGGTTGATCCTTGCTTGAAAGTTGTCTGGACCACGGTAAGGTGATCCGTGAAAAGATGATCCATCGGAGATCTCAATAGGGTGTGTGGGGGTACCGCTCGGTGGTTTTGTAGGGTCGGTATCCTCATCCATGTCCATGGCGTGATCTCCTGGAAATTGGTCTTCAGGCCCCAACGGGTTAACACCCACTGGTTCCTCTAGGTAGTTTGCCGGGTTGAACCGGCTTCGAAAGAGATGGGACGGGTTATCAAAGGAATGGCGCGAGTTGGACCGCTGTAGAGGGATAAACGAAGGCTGTGGGTTATCTGGTTCGTTCTCGGAGTGGGGTCCAAAGGAATGTGGGTAAGAAGGTGACGAAGCTAACGAGACAGACCGCCTCGCTGGCTGCAGGTGTGATCTCCAGTCTCCCTGAGGACTGGTGCTAATAGGAACGGGTGAAGTTCGCCCTTGAGAAGGCCCTGCCTCCTTGTCGTGGGTTCCTACCGGTGCCTTTCCTTTGCCTCTGAAGAATCTTGGCGGCATATTCCCTGTCAAAAACAAAAGGTAACAACAAAGAATAATATAAAAGACAAAAATAAAACCAAATCAGGATTTGTCCTATGTTCTTTGTCTAGACTCGAAAATTTGAGGAATGTGCAATTGTGTAACTGAGATTAAACACAAAAGGCTAGTGCTTAATTCACTCAGTGTTGGCTCTGATACCAACCTATCACACCCTGATATTTCCACGTATTACCGATGGGCCCGGTGGGGAGTATCGTGACGTAGTTGATATTATCATAGTCAAACCACAATATATAAATGCACAGCAGAAGCAAAAGATAGATTCATTTCAACTTTAATAAATTGTAATATCAAGTATCACAAATAGTCGAAACAGATCCACAGGCGGATCAAAATAAAGAGGAAACATTGTTCAACAGTTTTATGACGTCCAAGCTTGCGAGACTTATTGTGGACGCTAGGAGAAAGCCAGCCTAGTTCGAGTAGTACCTGCACTTAACCTTTTTGGGAAAATACGTCAGTTTACACTGGTAAATACAATTTAACTGACTCATTTTGAAAAGAGTTTGAAAATTGATTTGAATGCACGTGACACAAAATATCTTTTATAACTTGGGATAATTATTTAAATATAATCTTGTAAAAGAATTACATGTTTCTTATGCGTTTAGTAACCCGTTTTATGCCGGGTTAAAGATCAATAGACACACTACATTATTTGTTTAGGCACTGACGGGTGTACGCCTACACCCCGTGCTTAGGTCGTGGCCATTTCGTAAAATGATGCCAAGGATATCCGGGACATGGTCATTAACCCCCCAAAGGCTTTAAGCAAACAAAACATTTCCAAACGGAGCATATCAATTGTTTAACCTCTATTCGATTAAAGATTCAATGCCCGACCAAGCGGTATTTTATATACCATACCCCAAGCCCGTATAGGGAAAATAAGTTAAAAGTATTTACCTTTGCAAGTATAAATCACAAATAGCAAGTGCGTGTAGCTTTTACTGGGTCTCCTATTCTGGAATAAAGGTTTATAATAACCTATTAGATTTCTAACGGGTCTTTAATTAAGCTTAAGCTTAGACCGGTTAGTTTTAAAGGAAGATACGGTTCAAACGCATGATTAAGCGAAGACCGGAATGGAATGTGATTTAGACCCGAAAAGTTTGAGGACTTGTATAACATGGGTAAACTAAACACATTCTGGATTTTGAGAAAAAAAATGATAAGGTTTGACCCGTTTTGGTCAATTTATGCAAACTAGTTACATAAACCGAACCGAACGCGAAGGATGCGTAACGGGTAACCATAAGAGCCATATACAGGTTTCCTAAGTTAATATGCCTTAAATATGTTGTGACATCAGTAAGATATCTTTTATTATGCCCGAAACGAATTTAAACTCAAACTATGCCCCGTAGGGGTATTTTAGTCATTTACAAGGTTATAAAAGAGTTTGAACAATAATCTGAGTTACAGGTCTGATACAATCAGTAAAAATACTTAATTTACTAAGTTATAACAGTAGGGTATAGCCTATATGTGAAACTTATTAATTATAACCATACTATGCTTCAAAAGGGCATTTTGGTAATTTCACTTTAGCCAAAAATGTCAAAACTGAAATCTGAGTTAAATAACTTTTGCTTAGTGTTAAAATATTATAATTTACCTAAAATATCAGTAGGTATCAACCCTTATATGTTTAATATAGTTTTAGTACATACTATGCGTTAAAAACGCTTAAAAAGGCGATTAGGAGCCATTTCCGGGTTCTATATAGAAATCTGATATTTTTCTTATCCCAAAAGGTTTAAAATAATTTATTTATCATATAAAATCTGTAGCAAAAGGTTTGGGGTCAAAAAGATATGTAAAACTCATTTTATAGCCCAAAAGGGCAAAACCGACAATTACCGAATCAAGCTTATAACTCTAAGTTATGCTCATCCTAAAATTAATTAAAAATCTTCAAAAATCCCAAAATATTATATTACATCAGTGGGTAAAAAGTTTGATATCAAAAAGTGGGTTTAAATAGGCTATATGCTAATTATGCCGTTTAATCGCTAAAAAGCTTTCTAATTACGCTAATGAGCATAACTCTCAATCTACACCTCAAACTGATGTCAAATTTTGGGTACAAGTTTATAAATTAGTAACTAAGGTTTCTACTCTTTTACATTTTTAAAAATCACGTTTTATGGTGAAAAGGGCATAATAGTCAACATATAAGCAATTAACGGAATCATGCATATTAATTGGATAACTAATGAACCAAGGTGTATAATCACAGAGGGTTATACTAGCATGTAACCTAGTCCAATTAAAGCTCTAAGGCATTTCTAAAACATGCTTAAACGGGTCAGAACTGAAAGTCAAAGCAAAAGTCAAATTATGCGACTTTCGGTTCCGAACCGGGTCCCTACTGAAAATTGTCGGGTTGAACATGTTTAGACATGTTCTTACATTAATTACCAAGTTATATTAATGATAAAATAGGTTGTATGGGTTCTACATTGCTAATTATGCATTAATTTGAAAATAAGCATTCTGTTGACTTTTTAATAACAAGTTTGACCCGACAATTGACCTAGTTAGAGTGGGAATCAGGGAGTACCCTTTTAAGGGTTTATTACCCTTTTAAAGGTACTTTTAATTCGAGATTTGACTTAACCAATTTTAATTAATCTTGAAGTAAAACCTTAATTACGACGGTTTGACTTTTAGCTAATTAACTAAGCTAAACTGAATTAGGAAGGGTTAAGGACACTTACAAATGTCCTAAGTATGATTAGGAACCACTAGGAAACTTGTTGCTGATCAGGGGAGCTCCAGAGACTAGCTTGATAGAAGTTGCAAGTGAAAGACCAAAATGTAGCAAACTTGTTTATCTTATATAGTGAACCCAAATGCATTAGATCATGCCAAAATAGTCTACAAGTGTTGCAAGATCATCCCAGGTGTCCCTAAGATGCTAAAAACCACCTATAGAGCCCCTGATTTTCGAATACCACTCAAATAAGGCGGTGCAATCGTTTTAACAGGCAGCTATCCAAAAAATCTCCCAGATGCAGTCCTTACGGACCGTAAGGCATGGAGCTTACGGTTCGTAACCGTTTCCCTTACGGACCGTAAGGTTAGACCTTTACGGTCTGTAAGACTTCGCCAGAGGACAAAAAATTGTTTTCTTTCAGGCTGTGACCATGCAACTATGACATCTCTGACTCTTGTGCTCTTTAATCAATATGGGGACCATGAAGTCAGCCATTGCATGCCCTGCCATGCACTTACACAACTTGTATTCTTGTGGGAGGTTTTTAATGTCGGAAATACCAAGAAATTCATATTGGATCCATGTCTAAGGTTGTAACCAATTTATTATTTAGGATAGCCAGATTTATATACATAATTCAGATGTTGATTAAATATTTTCAGGTTAGGGATTTATTAATAGGTCGCTCAGAGGTATAAATTAACATGTCGACGTTTTTAAATCCTACCGTACATCTTTATCTGGATCCGTTTTTATAACACGTTTGCATAACATGACACGTGTCTTTATTTCACTGGACATGAATTTTTGAGGTGTTACAGTTCAACATCAGTTCAGTCTCAGTCTCAGCAGCGAAAGACTGACGACTACAAGAGCCCTGGTCAGCAATCTTTTGGTAGTCAAGGGCAGAGTGGGTACAAGGGGAACCACCCCAAGTGCAATCGTTGTGGTTTCCATCATAGCGGACCGTGTATTAAGGGCACTTGTCAGAGGTGTAACAAACCTGGTCATGCGGCTAAGGATTGCAGGAGTCTCTACCCTGCAAATCAGCGACGACAGAACCAGCAGGAAGCTCCACAGAATCAGTGTCAGCAGCAACAATAGCAGCAGGGTAACAACAAAGGATGCTTTCAGTGTGGTGCTGAAGGCCACTTCAAAAGAGACTGCCCCCAGTTGAATCAGAGACAGAACAACAACAATCAGGGAAACGGAAACAATAATGGGGGAAACAATGATGGAAATGGTGCCAGGGGACGTGCGTTCGTGATTGGGCAGGGTGATGCAAGGAACGATCCCAACGTCGTGATGGGTAAGTTTCTACTGGACGACTTTTATGTTAATTTTTTATTTGATTCGGGTGCCGATACTAGTTTTGTATCCCTAAAGGTTAGTTAAATTCTTAAACGTACCCCAACACTCTTGAGCACCAAGCACATGGTAGAACTAGCAAACGGTAAAAGTCTTTAAGCCACACATGTAGTTAAGGGTTGTAATCTCATCTTAGCTGGTCAGACCTTCTCTATCGACCTCATTCCTATCGTTCTGGGTAGTTTCGACATTGTTATTGGTATGGATTGGCTATCTCAACATCGAGCAGAAATTCTTTGCAAGGAGAAGATCGTCCGCATTCCTCGTTCAAATGGAGAACCTTTAGTGATTCATGGCAACAAGAGTGGTGCTGTGGTGGGCATCATTTCTTTCCTTAAGGCCCAGAAATGCTTGCGAAAGGGCCACACTGCTATTCTAGCCCTCGTCACGGACACCTCAAAGAAAGAGAAGAAGATAGAAGATATTCCGATCGTACGTGACTATCCTTAGGTGTTTCCTGAGGAATTACCAGGTCTACCACCCCACCGTCAGGTTGAATTTCAAATAGAGCTAGCTCCTGGAGCAGCGCCCATAGCTCGAGCACCTTATCATTTAGCTCCATCAGAACTTGAAGAATTGTCCACGCAACTACAAGAGCTCTTGGACAAGGGTTTTATTCGTCCTAGCTCTTCGCCCTGGGGAGCTCCAGTGTTATTTGTGAAAAAAAAGACGGTACCTTCAGAATGTGTATTGACTACCGCGAACTCAACAAGGTGACCGTGAAGAATCGTTATCCTCTCCCACTCATTGATGACTTATTCGACCAGCTGCAAGGGTCGAGCTACTATTCGAAGATTGATCTGAGGTCAGGCTACCATCAACTGAGAGTCCGAGAAGAGGATATCTCTAAGACAGCATTCAGGACTCGATATGGGCATTACGAGTTTCTGGTTATGCCTTTTGGATTGACGAATGCACCTGCGGTCTTCATGGATTTTATGAACCGAGTGTGCAAACCTTACCTGGATAAATTTGTTATTGTTTTCATCGACGACATCCTGATCTATTCGAAGAGTCAGGAGGAACACGAACAACACCTGAAGCTTATTTTGGAACTCCTTCGAACAGAGCAGTTGTATGCCAAATTCTCGAAATGTGACTTTTGGCTTCGTGAAGTACACTTTCTAGGCCACGTGGTAAACAAGGATGAGATTCATGTTGATCCATCCAAGGTAGACTCGATCAAGAACTGGCCTGCACCCCGTACACCAACAGAAATCTGCCAATTCTTGGGTTTGGCGGGCTACTACAGAAGGTTCATCAAGGATTTCTCCAAGATTGCGCAACCTCTCACTTCACTAACTCAGAAAGGTGTCACCTATCGTTGGGGTGATGCACAGGAATCTGCATTCCAGCACTTAAAGGATAGACTATGTAGCGCACCAATTCTCTCATTGCCAGAGGGCACAGACGATTTTGTGGTTTATTGTGACGCGTCAATTCAGGGTCTTGGTTGTGTGTTGATGCAACGGGATAAAGTCATTGCTTATGCATCACGCCAACTCAAAATTCATGAAAGGAATTACACTACACACGATCTGGAGCTGGGAGCTGTTGTTTTCGCACTTAAGATATGGAGACATTACCTGTACGGTACCAAGTGCACCATTTACACCGATCACAGAAGTCTCGAGCATATCTTCAAGCAAAAGGAGTTAAACATGCGACAACGTCGATGGGTCGAGCTCTTGAATGATTACAAATGCGCGATCAAGTACCATCCGAGCAAAGCCAATGTTGTGGCCGACGCCCTCAGTCGAAAGGATGCTACACCTAAACGCGTGCGTGCGTTACAACTTACCATCCAATCTAGTCTTCCTACACAAATACGAGATGCTCAGGTTGAAGCATTGAAAGCAGAGAACGTCAGGGCGGAGTCCCTACGTGGATCACGGAAACGATTAGAACAAAAGGAAGACGGCGCTTACTACATAACAGGGTGCATATGGGTCCCACTCTATGGAAACTTACGCGAGCTTGTGATGGATGAAGCACATAAGTCTCGTTACTCAGTACATCCTGGTTCGGATAAGATGTACCACGACTTAAAGACTACATACTGGTGGCCTAGCATGAAGGCACACATAGCAACCAACGTTAGCAAATGTTTGACTTGTGCGAGAGTCAAGACCGAACATCAGAAACCATCAGGCCTACTCCAACAACCAGAGATTCCGAAATGGAAATGGGAGCAAATTTCCATGGATTTCGTTACTGGCCTGCCTAGATCTCAACGCGGAAATGACACTATTTGGGTGATAGTGGATCGATTAACAAAGTCTGCACACTTTTTGGCTATCAAAGAAACAGACAAGTTCTCTACTTTAGCAGACGTGTACTTAAAGGAAGTGGTTTCGAGGCACGGGGTGCCAACCTCCATTATTTCCGATCGTGATGCGCATTTTACTTCTGAACTGTGGCAAGCAATGCACAAGTCCTTTGGCTCACGTTTAGATATGGGCACCGCTTATCACCCATAGACGGATGGGCAGTCTGAGCGCACCATCCAAACCCTTGAAGACATGCTTAGGGCATATGTAATCGATTTTGGCAATGGTTGGGAAAAACATCTACCGTTAGTGGAATTTTCATATAATAACAGCTACCACACCAGTATCCAGGCCGCTCTGTTTGAGGCATTGTACGGACATAAATGCCGATCACCTCTTTGCTGGGCAGAAGTTGGTGACAGCCAAATCACTGGTCCAGAACTTGTGGTAGACACAACCGAGAAGATTGCTCAGATACGACAACGAATGGCGGCAGCTCGTGACCGTCAGAAAAGCTATGCTGATAAGCGCAGGAAGCCACTCGAGTTCCAGGTTGGGGATCGAGTGCTACTCAAAGTCTCACCTTGGAAAGGTGTAGTTCGTTTTGGCAAACGAGGAAAACTCAATCCGCGTTATGTCGGACCGTTCGAAATTGTTGAGAAAATTGGCAAAGTCGCTTACAAGTTGAATCTACCCGAGGAACTCAGTGGAGTTCACAACGTATTCCACGTGTCAAATCTGAGGAAGTGTCTGTCAGATGAGACCCTCATTGTTCCTTTAAAGGAGCTCACAATCGACGATCAGTTACGATTCGCCGAGGAACCACTTGAAATCACAGACCGGGACATTAAGGTTCTTAAGCGCACCAGTATACCTCTTGTTCGAGTTCGTTGGAACTCCCGTCGCGGCCCAGAGTTCACCTGGGAACGAGAAGATCAAATGAAACTCAAGTATCCCCATTTGTTTGAGAACAGTGCAACCACTACTGAGGCTGAAGCTACTGCGGAATTTCCGGACGAAATTCCAAACCAATGGGGGGATGATGTGACACCCCAGGAAAACCAGGAAACAACGCAACACAACTAGCTTCCTCAGTAACCACGTGCTAAATTTCGGGATGAAATTTCTTTCAAGTTGGGGATAATGTGACAACTCGAGTATCCAAGGTCTTTTCACGACACGTTACTTGTTTACAGTCGTATTTTCATAACTTGCTTGCATTGTAACTTGTTTATATTTGATAGATGTTGGGGCACCAAACTATAGTTGAATGAAATAATAAACTGTATACTGGTTGATATAAATAGTGGTGTGTAAATGTTATTAATATTATTATTATATATTTTAAGTAAATGACAAAATCACAAGAGGGATTTCGCCACAAACTACTCGACGAAAACAAAGTGTTTTCACCATAGCCTGCTCGACGAAATCCAAGGGATTTCGCCATATCCCTCATGACGAAATCCAGTGTTTTCGTCGCTCCCGATTTCGCCAAAGCCCAGTAAGGGCCCAACATGTTATAACTTTCTTTTATAACCAAGTAGGTCGCGTAGATGATCAGTTTAGCAAAACCCTAGAGTTCCCCTTTTGTGCGACGGCAACCTTGTGTCTTTGAAGCTCTCTAGATCGATCAAGTTATTGTTTTGTCCATCACGGTTAGTGTTAACCTTTACATGATTGCTTGATCGGTATCTTTGTTAACTGTCTAATTGAAATCATTGTTTGTTGATATTAAGTAATACGTAAATCCATGTTTGGATGCTAGGTTGAGAATAATAGGTTGCTAGATTAGCAATTTCGGTTACGTATAACGGGATTTGATCGTTTGTTGATGCATTGGTTGATAGACGGGGTCTGATCTTTCTAGCATGAATCACTTAGAATAGATCTGATGTTGTGAAGGCAATTGTTAGGCCACTGATCATGTTCAGTCTAATGCTTGATGATCATGTTATTTGAGTGTTGTGAGATTATGTGTTACCGTTTTGTACATATCGATGATCTGATTGAATGATTTTGTTGATGATTGATCATGTATCTGTTAGAATGATTAGGGTTGCTGTTGTACGTAACTGATATTGATGATGATGATGATGTAACAGACGAAAACACAGGGACCAGACGAAAACACTAGGTGTTTTCGCCATATCTTAAGCTCGACGAAAACCCTTGGGATTTCGTCGCCTAAAGGGTTTTCGCCACTATGTGTTTTCGCCACATGTGATTTCGTCGAGTGTTCTGGTATGTTAATTCTGTAAGTATGTTAACTCTGTTAGTATGTTAACTCTGTTAGTATGTTAACTCTGTTAGTATGTTAACTCTGTTAAATCTGTTAACTGATAACCCATGTTAGAATAGACTGAAAACTCAACTATGTGGAACATGAATTGTATGAACATGAAATAACTGTTATGTATTACTTGATAATGATTGCCTAAGCACATTTTGTGATATAGATTGCATGTGAAACCTTACAAACATAAACTGATTGTGTATACGTGCATACTATAGGCCTTGAATGAATTGTTTGTGCACAAGTAGATAAGCATACCGAGCAAACCGAGGTGAGTTCACACTTTCACAAGGCATGGGATTCCCAAGGGTTGGGAATGGGTAAAGGATTGAAACTAAAACTGCGTGATATCCTGGTTTGGAACACGTACACACCCTCTTCATTGAAGGGTGACAACACGTACTAAGAACTTAATCGGAACCTACGTAATCTCCTGGTTTGGGGATTACGTACACACCCTCTTTACTGAAGTGTGACAACACAGTTACTAGACCAAAACTTTCTATCATGAAGTCCCTCCTTTTATATCGACTTAATCGCCAGGCCAATGGCGAGCGGGTCATTAGTTAGATAGCGCTATTTAGGTTTGACAAGCCTCACACCGTGCCGCAGAGGACGGGCGTGAACTAATGGATCTGGGCACTAGTCAATGATGATAGACATTGACCTCAGGGCACCAACTTATTTTAGTCAGTGGTCGATATGGTAAACGGGTCTAGTGGTTCACATGGGGAAGCCCCCACTAGTTATGGATATGTTTGGGAAACAGGGTAAACTGATTAACTCACGACTTACAAATGAACTCATGGTTTTTGGAAACAACTTAACAATGAACACCAACTGTGAACTCGCTCAACTTTGTTGTTGACTCGTTGTTACATGCCTTGCATGTTGTTAGATGCTTATGGAGCTTGCACGAGGAGGAGAGGTCGTTGTGGGATATGGACTGTTATGTCCTGTGCTTAACATTTGAACTTTAAACTTTGTTTTGGTTATTTAAACATTACTATGCTTCCGCTGATTTCTTAAACATGTTTGGTTTATTTTGAAACACCAATTATATTGGGTTTGGTTTTAATTAATTAATTGCATTGTTCAATATGATTGGTGGCTTGATCCTGGTCAGTCACGCCTCCATGCGGTGATACTCCGCTTGTGGATTTTGGGGGTGTGACATACGGGACCAAAAAGACCTTCGGGTCACAAATAGAAAGAAACGAATTGTTGGGGTTCTCACCTTAAAAATGTGAAAATCTGAAGAAAAAGCTTACGAGGCTAAGTAAAAGAACCTGCGGGTAACTTGGATAAAGCGTAGAAAACTGGTTACAATTCTCCATGTAAAATATTAACGGCCAGGAATAAAACTTAGACGGAAATTCCTAGACATGAGGAAAAGACATAAGACAGAGAAAACGTAAACTTAAAATTTTAGTTTTTTTGTCAAAAGTAGCTTTTTAACAAAAATGAGTAACATGAGAGGATTTAGAAAAGTTTAAACACACATAAGGCCAGAGATGGCAAAATAGTATACCCAGATGACAAGGTATGAAGTGACGGTGACTAAATAGTCTAGCCGGAGGAACTATTCAAGGTTGAGAAAATGTCATGACAAATACAAAGCGCTTGTTAATATAAGACAAGCGTGGGATAAACATTGTCACACCCCAACCAATGGCGGAATCATCGGAGTGGGACTTGTTCAAGATTCTACATAACAAAATTGATACAACACTTTAAACCTAAACGTCTAAGTGAGTATCTAGGCATCTTTGCTAATCCATTTTCATAGCATCATCATTCATCAACCTGTAACATGTTTAAAATACAATTCAATGCAAAAGCAAAGGCGAGTATACAAGTTTAAGCATAAGTATAGGTATAAAAGTTTAAAACGAATCCACATGGCAACTTAGTTTATACAAGATCAACCTAACATGGCATGCAATATTTCTAGCCAATCCTCTGTTTACACAACAATGATATAATTCAACATGACCACTAGTCTACGGGCGGTGAGTTACTCCTATAGCGCTATACATGTCAAATGGAGGCTCGTGAAAGCTAATGACTAAAACATATCACATAAGTATGGTCCATGTAAGCATCAAGTATCATAACATAGCATTCATGTATAAGTGTAACAACCCGCACGTTCTTGCGTTGTTACTACTCGTTATACTCGTTAAGCCTAGCACCAGAGATTCGGATCATAATGTACCTATATCGCATATATCGCCATATCGCAGTATTTTCGCATAATTTCGTGTACTTTATCACTATCACATCACATTGTACTTGCTGACAACCACGAAGATGTTGAGAGAGGACCAATTCTACCCTCCTTGATAGCCGTGATGTGTCGCAGTGCAACTCATTACTCAAAACGCACATCGCATCACACACATTAACGTTCACGATGACGTTGAGTGAGGACCTATTCTACCCTCCTCGATGACCATGAAGCGTCGCAAAGTAACGCATATTCGAAACGAAACCCGGTTATTGTATCGCACTTTGAAAAAAATGGATATGTATATACGACCCAACGTGGCTAATTATAATAAAAATATGAAAATGTGGACGAGAATGTGTAACCAAACTATCGCAACGCTTAACAATCGAAACGGAACGCCAAAACTCAGCTCGCCGGAGGTGTTTGATCGAATGGCACTTCGATCAGACAGCCATCCGATCGGACAGCCATCCGATCGGACAGCCAACCGATCGGACAGCCATCTGATCCGATGCACTGCACCGCCTTTCTTCTCCTTTGCCTATAAATACCCCACTTGTCACATCAACAACAGTTGATGTGACTGCTCTCTCTCTCTCGACCAGACACCTTCTCGCCATTTTCTCTCGATTTCTCACAATTCTTGTAAGTTTCTACCCCAAATCTTGTACTTCTATGATCTACACGCACTCCTTCATCTTTCTCACTATCAAATCTCACTTCATCACAGTTAAATCTTTGGATTTGAGCCATTCTAAGGTGATGTCATCATAAAGTTCTTAGGAACAATGAAGTGTGACCTCATCTCATCAAGAACAGTCCAGATCTGATGGATTCCACGGAGAATAAACATAAACTCGCACAAATCTAAGCCGAATCAAAGTTTTCTAAGTTTTTCTTCAAACTTTCCTAACTTATCACTTGAAATTGGTAGCAACAGAGCTCGTACAGACCTTCTACTTTTCCTATAGTGAAGTGTCGGTTTGAGAACTGGTTCCTATCGACGAGATAACCGGCTTGTCGTGTTAAACACAAATAACCATCGAGAACAGTTAACTGATCGGACGGGGTGATTCCCATCTGATCCGGTGGCTCGGACCTGGTGGAGTTCCATTGTTTAGCTCGTAGTCGTAACGTCTCGATCAAATCGCAAAAACTTAACGAAATAGCCAAGATGTAAAACGATAAGATTGTGGGACGGGTTACCGTCCGATCGGATTGCCGTCTGATCGGACTGCCACCCGAACGACCTGCAATCCGGTCGGGTTACACTTGGGGTCAAGACTTAAACAAATTTTCAAACATTCAAGGATCTGAACAACGAACGGATTGCTGTCCGGTCGGATTGCCGTCCGATCGGACGACCATCCGATCGGCTGACTTTTGGATCCTCAACACTTAAACGTTTTACAAATCCTCATCACACATCAGTTCCAACGGATTGTCACCCGATCGGATTTCCACCCGATCGAGCGACCAGCCAACTGTGAACTTATAAGCAACCAAAGTGTCTTGCTAATCGGATCACCGTCCGATCGAACAACCACCCGATCGGGTTGCCACCCGATCGACCGACCGTTCGATCGACCGACCTGAAAGGTAGAGATACTTCTCTTTTTTCAAAATGCTACAACGGAAACTTCAAAAAGCAAACCATCATACACAAACACATCTTTCCCAACGAGGTAGCAATCCAATCGAATGGTCACCCGATCGGATGCCCATCCGAACGGATTCTCACCCGATCGACCGGCCACTCGATCGGATTGCCATCCGATCGGAGTACTGTCCGATCCATTGACACCTTGCTCTGTTTCACGCACTATTCAACGCTTACGCTATCGATCTGTAATCAGGATAATCTCACACGCGCTCCCTTCAATCCAACCAAGTTTCTGCTTGCTGAGCACTGACTGTGAGTATACTCGAACCCCTTTTTATCGCATTTTGGGTGTAACATACGTTTCTATCAAATCAACCTTATTAAGCGAATTATTCAATCAAACCGTTTATCACTTGCGAATGACTGTTATGCATATTTATACGTGATGCTAGTTACATATGTGTTAGGACTTTTACTCGCGAGGTCCCGCCTTAACTAGTATAGTACTATAGCACCCTACGGGGTCTAGTTAGGATGAATAGCAATCGCAGCTCTAGTGACTTAGCTGGTAGTATCGGTCTTAAATGCATGTATGTTGAGGCATCTCGTTTATGTATTTGGTAATTCGCAACACTTTTTATCTAGTTACGCTACTCTATCAAAACCTGTATACTTGCCAATACTTTTGTATTGACGTTGTTTTAACGTATGTTGCAGGTTTAGTCGCAGTCTACTTCAAATCAAGCTAGGAAGTCTAGAAACACACATAAAATCTAGGTTTTCGGATTTGTATTGTTTAAGAGAACATGAAAATTCATGACAACTTATTTGATTGTACTTGTTTATTAGTATGGGATAATGAACGCATTAAATACTATCGCAATTTAGTTGTTATGGATTCTCTTGAGCAATCTGATTCGCCTAGTGCCGCACCCTGATGATTCCGCCATCGGTTGGGGTGTGACAGATTGGTATCAGAGCCATAACTATAGGGAATTAGGCCAGACTCGACCTAGTCCTGGTCAATGTCTTAGTAGCGACCTAGTCTATAGTCTAAGTACCAACGGGCCGACTCGTGCGAACTTGGTAGGATTGCACGGGCCTAATGGATACTCTCATTCGAACTTGCTAAAAACTACAACTTGGTGTGAACACCGCGTACTACAGCTTCACACGAAGAAGCCTTTCATAAGGCTGAAATACTACTTAGCCTTTCCTAAGGCTGACACAAAGCACACGTTTTCGAAATTACTCGCATAACGAAACCGAGTGATCCAGTCGAGACCAGGTGTGAAAACCAAGAACTCTCGATGAGATCGCTCACCCAGCGCATTTTTCTAGCACGAGAATCTTTCTTCGAGCTAGGAGTGACATCCACATCTCGATGAAACTCTCCATTTCGAAATCTAGTGGAACTCACGAATTTATTCAAAGAGCATAACTACAATTAGGAACGAAGTTGTTAAGTCAGAGGTGAAACCCGTATCTTAATAAATCGTTCTACTCTCTATAAAATGGTTTTCGAAAAGCTCTCACCAAGGACTCGACAATAACGATAACTCGAGCCACACAATGACTAGGAGGACGAATGCCATGAGCTGCATCCCAATGGAAGCATAAGTCTTCTAGGTCAACGCGCGTGCACGAACTTGTTGGGTATAGTTGGGTTACCTTGGGTAGTCGACGCCTAAACACCCTAGGCACTCCGATTATTTTACTAAGCCTATGACTCGCCGGTTTTACGCCTTAATTACTCTTTATGTGTTTATTTTTACGCCTTATCGATTTCTCGATTTACCAATTTTCGCTCCTTGTTTTACATAACGCACAACTCGCACAACCATCGCAATCTAGAACGAAAAACGAATGTTCGCAACAAAACTAATGTCTAATTGCTCGCTCTCGCTCCCTCTCCCTTCACCGCGTCCTCACGCAATCTACACCGATATGTATGTGGGTAAGCATAAACTACAACTATTTATATGTACAAAACGAATCAATTGTGTGAGAACTTAGGAATCTCGTGTCTCCTATGTGAAATCTATTATATTAATCGCTACAAGTTTGATCGCACTCAATCGCATCGCAAAACTTAAAATCATTATGATCGAATCTCATTCCAAATCTCTCTCTGTCTAGATGCCTTCCAACGACTCTACCTCGAGACGAACAGCTAGGAGAAGAGCCAAACGAAGCGCCGAGAAGAGGATTGCCTCGCTTGTGGTCAAGGAAGTGGCCAAGGTCATTCCTCAAATTGTCGCTCAAGTGCACTCTCTCAGCAACTCTCGAACCTCGGAAGACTCTAAGACGGAAGCGCCGCAATCTGCTTTCCTCTACAAACACTTCAAAGCCTGTGATCCGATGGAGTTCACGGGTGAAGGAGGTGTGCCCCAACTACTCCAGTGGTTCGATTCTATCGAAGTTACCCTTCGTCAGAGTGGGTGTCCCGATGGTTTCCGTACTACTTGCGCTACCAGAGTATTCCAATCGCAAGCACTCGACTGGTGGGCAGCCGAACGTAACAAATATGGGATCTCCGCAGCTTACGCCCTCTCTTGGGATGAGCTGAAAGAACTCATGAAGAAAGAGTACTGCCCGCCCCACGAAGTTCAGAAGCTAGAAAACGAATTTTGGAAAATCAAGCAAGTCGGAAGTGACAATGTTGGCTACACCGCAAGGTTCAAACAGCTTAGCCTAATCTGCCCAAGTCAAGTCAACACATCATAAAGAGCCATTACGAAGTATATTCACGGCTTGCCTGAGTGTGTAGGCGATTTTGTTGAAGCTGCAAGACCTGCTACCATCGAAGAAACCTACCGCTTGGCTGCAGAAATCAACGACAAACGAGTCTTGGACGGATCCTTCTCCAAGAATCCTGTCAAACAAGCTCATCAAGCAATCGTCATCGATTCATCCGGCGATTCTTCCAATGACTCTACCAACATTCTTCTAAAGATTCTTCCGACAATACCTCCGGCGAATCATCAAACGAATTCGCCGACGACACTGCATCATCTCAGGAAGCTCAGCCCAGCCGTAAACGAAAGACCATGAGCCCAAACTCTTCAACAACTGGACTGTCGCAACCAAAACCTCTCTGAGCAGCTCCAGTTCACTTGAAACATGCCTACAACGGAACTCATCCCATGTGTTACACGTGTACGTATCATCACCCGCCAAAAGCTAACTGTCACTATTGGGCAAATTGCAACTGGTACGGTCATCTTACGCAACACTGTCACACGAGACCGCAACCTTGAGGATTTTCAGCAACATCCGCAGTCTCCGCAGAAGTACTCCACAGTAACGTTATTTTGCTTCTAATGTTGTTGTAATAATACGACTTATCGCCGTCAATTTCTTTTATGTGTGGAAACTTATTCTATCTCTCGACGCATGTGGATTCTATTTCTCTTATACTCGCACACAATCTATATGCTGGTACTATGTACTATATAGTGTATTTTACCCCTACTATGCGTTCTTGAGATAAGGTACGATAAACGTGCAAGAATCAGATTAATCACGGGTGCACACGGGATTATTTTGGTTAGTGCACGAAGATCGTAGTGAGTTTCAATGATGCCTTAACGTTCAGGGCATGGTTAAGCGTGGTGGATATGCCGCTGGTACTTCCTATATATAAGCGTCTTGACCATGTCTGACGAAGTGTGACACCTATTCACGGAACCGAGGCGCAATGGTGAAACATGACGGTGTTTCGCTGTGCCAACCGAAGTTTTGTGAAGAAAGTGCCATGTGGAGTTGGAACGTAGATCTATTATGCTATTGTTTTTATTTTCGACACACTATACTACATCGCAAGGCGTAACAATCTCAATCGCAAACCAAGGCATGTAATCACAAGACTTTTCGTAAGTCAACACGCTCGCAATCGCATTATCGCTAGAATCTATCTCGCAAATCGCAATCGTTTATTATGTGTTTCGCGCTATCGCTTATTGTGTATTCGCAATCTCAAACGTTTATTATATGGATCGCTATCACCTATGGTGTTTTCGCTTAATCGCATATTTTGTGTGTATCGCACCATCGCTTACCGCTTACTATATATCGTTTGCTGTGAATTGCGTATCGTGAGTCGCTTGACGAGTATCGCACATCACTCGTCGCTTTTCGCCACAACGCTTCTCACACCTATCTCATCGCTTTGATATTTTCATCGCTTATCGAAATCGCTATTTGTGTTATTTGTGTTATCTTTTTTATCTGCGTTATGTTAGCACTCATGACCTCGCTTCACGAGACAAAACTAATAAGGCTAAGACATGGTGGTGTTTTAGCTGTATCAGCAGACTTTCGTGGAAAAAGGCCATGTGGGTTAATGGTAGTTAAAAAATTGTAGTGTTACTAAATCTAATATAATCTCATGTCTTCATCGCTTGCAACACATCGACTGTCGCTTATCGCTTGACGCTTGTCGCTATCGCTTGTCGCTTTTCGCTTGTCGCTTATCGCTTTTCACACATCGCCGCCGTCTTCATTTTACTACGCTTGGTGTTTGGTGTTTGCGTCATCAATAATCGTGTACCGCTTACCGCTTCTCGCACTCGCTCGTGTCGCTGAACTGAGTTCGAAAACGACTTCATCGCTCAGTTTGCTAATCCTTCTCTTACACTTGGTCCGACCATCTTTCGCTTGGACCAAGGGGATCGAAATCTATCAGTACTATGTCGACAAGCATGACACCGCCTCACGGGACGGAAGTCATATGGCTAAAACATGGTGGATACGCCGCTGGTACTTCCTATATATAAGTGCTTTAGCCGTATTGTCGAACTTTCCTGGGAAACTGCCATGCGGGGCCGACTTTAAATTGAAATTTTGATATTATCAAAACCTTTGTGAAACCAGTTTTTCTTGCAAAACTTTTCCTATAAAACTTTTTCCGAAAACCTTTGTACAAAACAAGATTTTCTTGTAACACTGGTGTGACAATCGACGCAAGTTAACGCCGTGGGGCGAGAAAATTTCGTAAAACGAGTTTGAAACACTTTTTAGATCTTTTCATAACCTAACCAAAACACTTCTCATAGCACTTGTGTGGACATCAATACAGTTAACGCCGCACCGAGAGAAGATTTTCATAAACAAGTTTTTCCTAATTAAGTCATCTTTTCGAAAATTTAAAGCGCTCTGAGATCGCATTCTTGTGTGTGTTATCGCCTTTGATCATACGAATCGCTTTAAGTCGTCGCTCTCGCTTAGTCTTCGTAATACTCTCACGCGTTAATTCTCTATCTATCGCTCGCTATCTCGTCACTTTTAATCGCTACGCTCATTCGCATCAACTCTCGCGACCCTTCTTATGGATTAATTTCGGGACGAAATTTCCTAAAGCAGGGGAGACTGTAACAACCCGCACGGTCGTGCGTTGTTATCACTCGTTATACTCGTTACGCCTAGCACCATAGATTCAGATCATAATGTACCTATATCGCATATATCGCTATATCGCAGTATTTTCGCATAATTTCGCGTACTTTATCACTATCACATCACATTGTACTTGCTGACAACCACGAAGATGTCGAGAGAGGACGAATTCTACCCTCCTTGATAGCCGTGATGTGTCGCAGTGCAACTCATTACTCAAAACACACATCGCATCACACACATTAATGTTCACGATGACGTTGAGTGAGGACCTATTCTACCCTCCTCGATGACCGTGAAACATCACAAAGTAACGCATATTCGAAACGAAACCCGGTTATTGTATCGCTCTTTGAAAAAAATGGATATGTATATACGACCCAACGTGGCTAATTATAATAAAAATATGAAAATGTGGACGAGAATGTGTAACCAAACTATCGCAACGCTTAACAATCGAAACGGAACGCCAAAACTCAGCTCGCCAGAGGCGTTTGATCGAATGGCACTTCGATCGAATGGCCATCCGATCAGACAGCAATCCGATCGGACAGCCAACCGTTCAGACAACCATCCGATCCGATGCACTGCACCGCCTTTCTTCTCCTTTGCCTATAAATACCCCACTTGTCACATCAACAACAGTTGATGTGACTGCTCCCTCTCTCTCGACCACTTCTCGCCATTTTCTCTCGATTTCTCGTAATTCTTGTAAGTTTCTACCCCAAATCTTGTACTTCTATGATCTACACGCACTCCTTCATCTTTCTCACTATCAAATCTCACTTCATCACCGTTAAATCTTTGGATTTGAGCCGTTCTAAGGTGATGTCATCATAAAGTTCTTAGGAACAATGAAGTGTGACCTCATCTCATCAAGAACAGTCCAGATCTGATGGATTCCATGGAGAATAAACATAAACTCGCACAAATCTAAGCCAAATCAAAGTTTTCTAAGTTTTTCTTCAAACTTTCCTAACTTATCACTTGAAACCGGTAGCAACAGAGCTCGTACAGACCTTCTACTTTTCCTATAGTGAAGTGTCGGTTTGAGAACTGGTTCCTATCGACGAGATGACCGGCTTGTCGTGTTAAACATGAATAACCATCGAGAACAGTTAACTGATCGGACGGGGTGATTCCCATCTGATCCGGTGGCTCGGACCTGGTGGAGTTCCATTGTTTAGCTCGTAATCGTAACGTCTCGATCAAATCGCAAAAACTTAATAAAATAGCCAAGATGCAAAACGATAAGATTGCGGGACGGGTTACCGTCAGATCGGATTGCCGTCCGATCGGAATGCCACCCGAACGACCTGCAATCTGGTCGGGTTACACTTGGGGTCAAGACTTAAACAAATTTTCAAACATTCAAGGATCTGAACAACGAACGGATTGCCGTCCGATCGAACGACCATCCGATCGGCTGACTTTTGGATCCTCAACACTTAAACGTTTTACAAATCCTCATCACACATCAGTTCCAACGGATTGTCACCCGATCGGATTTCCACCCGATCGAGCGACCAACCTACTATGAACTTATCAGCAACCAAAGTGTCTCGCTAATCGGATCACAGTCCGATCGAACCGCCACCCGATCGGGTTGCCACCCGATCGACCGACCGTTCGATCGACCGACTTGAAAGGTAGAGATACTTCTCAGTTTCAAAATGCTACAATGGAAACTTCAAAAGGCAAACCATCATACACAAACACATCTTTCCCAACGAGGTAGCAATCCAATCGAACGGTCACCCGATCGGATGACCATCCGAACGGATTGTCACCCGATCGACCGGCCACTCGATCAGATTGCCATCCGATCGGAGTACTGTCCGATCCATTGACACCTTGCTCCATTTCACGCACTATTCAACGCTTACGCTATCAATCTGTAATCAGGATAATCTCACACGCGCTCCCTTCAATCCAACCAAGTTGCTGCTTGCTGAGCACCGACTGTGAGTATACTCGAACCCCTTTTTTTTCGCATTTTGGGTGTAACATACGTTTCTATCAAATCAAACTTATTAAGAGAATTATTCAATCAAACCATTTATCACTTGCGAATGACTGTTATGCATATTTATACGTGATGCTAGTTACATATGTGTTAGGACTTTTACAAGCTTCCATTTAGGTACCTCTTATGGTTCACCACTACACTTGATGTAAAAACATACAAGGAGGGTCATGAACTAATATCAATACAAGAATAAGAAACAACTACACTATGAGAAATCATCAAGTAATGTGGGGATTCTATGTTGGACAACCCAAGTTGGTCCATAATCACACCTTCATCAAGCTTGAAGCTTGAACATGACTTGTGGGTTAAAAACCCTAAATAAAACAGAAAGTATTTGAGGATTAACCTTTGATTTTGTATGTCTCAGCCCCATTTTTAAGCTTAACTAACCATAGAAGTGGTTATAAGCATAAGGACGTGGGTTTGAGTGAGTTAAACTCAAGTTTGCACAAGTATAAACAAGGTTTGATTCAAATCAAAACAAACAGTGAACTTTGGAGCCTATTTGCCGGAGTTCTAGGGACTTATTAACTGTGAAATACCCATGGAATCGAAGCTAAGGTCAAGCCAAGCGTTCTGGAAAAAGAATGAGCTAAAACGGATGAGAAATGAAGAAGTTATGCTCACTTTAGTGGAGCTTGGTACTTCTGTCCGAACTTGCACTTGCAGCTACGTTTTTGAGTGATTGAGAGAGTTGTGAGAGTGTTTCTAAAGTGCAAATGGCTTGGACTAGTGTGGGTTTATATAGGGAATGAATTAGGGTTGGTTTAGGTGTGTAATTAATGCCAAAAACCCGGTTTTAAACTAAAAAACAACCAAATCCCGCTCAAATTCGCGAAGAGAAACAAGGAGGCTGATCTGGGAGTTTTCACACGGCCCGCGTAGCCCCCAGGCTTAGCTTACGCTGCCTGTATGGAGGTGTGGGCTGAACTTCCATTAAATTGCAACTAGACCCCTCTAGTTTGTCATTTAGGGCATTTAGGGTGTTTTAGGGACTTGTTTCGCCATAAAAGCATAGTTTAAGGCCAAATAAGGTATGAGGAACATAATCAAAGTATAATTAAGCATATGAAGGTCATATTTACATATCGTTTACAATCAAATCACGTTTCATGCATAAGTTTCACATATTTGCAAGTTTAGCACATAGTTTCCAAGAATTACGAATAAGCATCAATTGTTTCACAAAATTGAATGTATGAGCATGTATAAAGTATGTATAACATGAATTGAACAAAATACGAGTTTCATTTATGATCCAAGTCTCGGATTTTACAACGGTTACAAAGAAAGAACGATTACAAGAGCACAACACTTCCAAAAATAGAAATACAAACAAGACTTTCTATTTATGGAAAGTATGAAGTAGCAGGGCGTTACAGTCCCCCCTCCTTTAGGGAATTTCGTCCCGAAATTTAGGAAGAAGTAGGGAAAAGTTGCAGATACTTCGTCTTCATGTGACTCTTGAGTTCCCAAGTGAATTCAGCGCCACGTTTACTGTTAGTGCAATTATGTCTATTGACTTCGTCTTGTATCGAGTCTTGTAATCAGATAGGATAAACCAGTGCTCGTTAGGCTAGAAATCAGATTTGTGTGTGTGAAAGCTATTTCGCACGAAATGGCCAAAGGCTATTTCGCACGAAATGAAGTAATTCATTTCGTAGGAAATAGACTGAAGTCATTTCATACGAAATGACATATCTATATATAGGGGTACTTGGTTTGTTATTTGTAACTTTTGGAAATCGGTAGCGAAGCTCTGCCGAATTGTCTCCAGGTGCTGTAACACTATTATATCAATACAAGAGACATTATAATTGAATCAAGCTGTATACAAGTCCGTATCTCTGAATTCCGCCTTTGATTCGGATCCAAACTCTTCTGATCGACTCATTCAGGTCGTACAACGATCCTACAAGTGGTATCAGAGCTCAGGAGGAAGAGTTCTTACAGAATTCAGCTTGATTTCATCAGATTTCTGACTTCTACACCTTCTTTTTCAAATTAATCAACTTTTAACGGTCAAAATGGATTGAATTTCATATATTTCATGTAAAACATAGTTTTAACTAATCCTTGAAAGAACTGGACCTTAATTCAGCTTAAAACCAGTTCAATTTGACAAAATGATGACCGAAATGATGATGTCAGCATCATTTCTTACGAATCAGTGAGATTTATTTCGCACGGAATCATTATCTGAAGGTTCATTCCGCACGAAATCAACACATAGATCCTCATTTCGCATGAAATCAAGTGTGTGGACCTCATTTCGCACGAAATCAAGTGTGTGGACCTCATTTCGCACGAAATCAACTTCTTATTTTGCACGGATTGCCATTTCGCTTCAAAGTGGTCATTTCGTTTGAAGGATACATTCATTTCGTACGAAACAGACATAGTTGATTCATTTCGCTTGAAGCTCATTTCGTATGAAAGATTCTTTTATTTCGTTTGAAGCTATTTCGTTTCAAAGGGCCATTTCGCACCAAGATCATTTCACGACAACTGAGTGTCAGTTTGTTTCAAGTTGTTTGATATTGTTTAAACTGATTGTGTTTGTTTGTTTGCTTGCTATTCAGGTGATTTAGAGTGATTCAAAGAATTTACAATCATGGCTGAAGAGTTCTATAACACGTTCTACAATGCATTTACGTCCGAGTCTTCCGAAACTTCAACTGTTACACCAAAAACCATAACAAAAGCGATAAATGAGAACATAAAACATGATAACTTCTACGGAACATATTCAAAGCCACCAACGCTTGAAAGTATTGAAGATTACACTTGGTGGAAAGAACGTTTCATCAGTTGGGCAAAAGCTTACGCTCATGAGAGCTGGTTATGTTTGGAATTTGGTTATAAAAGGCCGACAGATGATAAAGGAGAAGAAACCCCACTCAAAAGCTTATCCAAAGAAGACAAATCTGAATTTGCGGCTGAACAGAGAATGATTGCTTTAATTCAATCATCAATTAGAAATGACATGTTTGCTTTACTACAACATGACGGTTCATCAAAATCTGTTTGGGAAGCTTTACGGGTTAAAGCTGAGGGGGGTAAACAAATCAAAAAGAATAAAATTGCTTTGTTAAAGAAAGAATTCGATTTGTTTGATAGCCTTAAAGGAGAGTCGGTGAGACAAATGATAGAGAGATTTGGTCATTTAAAAATCGAACTTGATCATTTTGGAATTGTCAAAACTCGAGAAGAAATAATCGATAAAATCATAGAAGCGTTACCACGAGCTGATCAGTGGCAAACGTTTGTGTTCATATTAAAAAATGATGTTTTATATGATACAATTTCTCTCGATGTATTAATTGAAAAGATTGAAACTCATGAGCTTGAATTGAAGAAACAAAGCAAGATGAGTAGTTCTTCACATCAACAGAATGCTGGTCTTTATTACAAAGGCAATATACCCTCGGTGAAAGTGAATGAGTCACCAAAGACAACATTCAGTGGTGAGAAGACAAAGGAACCTCAGACAAGCTCTTCAAGCTACAATCCAGGATATCATTCATCGTCTTCAAAAACAAATCCTGATGAATCAGAGGAGATACTGTGCAACATTGCTCTCAGGTTAAAAAATTCTCCTGCAATGAGCATCAACTCTGCTAAGCAGCAAATGAGCTTCCTTGCATCGGTTCTGGAATCATATGAAGGTCTTGTGGCTGGTAAAATTGGAAATTCTGAATTGACCAAAGAAGACTACGACCAGATTGATCCGGAAGAAATGGAACTCATAGACATTCGCTGGTGTTTGGTAAGTTGCATCCGCAGAGCTCAGAGATACATGGAGATTACTGGAAAACGGACAATCAGTGGTCCATCAACGAAACTGGGATTTGATAAATCCAAAGTGACCTGCTTCAAGTGCAAACAAAAATGTCATTTCAAGAGAGAATGTAACAATTCTGCAGTTGATGGAAAAGCAAACCCGCTCAATGATGATTATTATCGTAAGGCATTTTACCATCGAAGCAAAGAAGAGCCGAAAATGATCGAAAATAATCCCAAAGAAAAGTCAAGAGCATTTGCAGTTATTCATGATGATGAAGGATATGATTGGAGTCAGATTCTTCCAGAAGAAGATCGTGTTGATGATCGATGTACAGCTCATGGCAAAGCTATATCAAAGAGCAAACATCATGTTTTTGTTGCTGAAATTAAAGAGGAAACCAGAAAAGAAAACGTTATGGTTGAAATCAAAGGAAAAACCAGAGAAGAGATTCTGAGTGAGAAAACATACAGAGAAAGAAACATTGCTGAAAACAGAATTGATGAAATGCAAGAAGAGTATGAAAGTGCAGTGAGCAATAAAAGATGGGATAAGAAGCGAGAGTGTTATGTCAACAGAGAAGGTGAACCTGTTGTTCCCAAGAAGGACATAATTTTTGATGATGTTCTTCTCATAATTCCTCGATCTGTCGAATATTATACAAATGTTGGAAAAGATAAAACATATGCGAAAAGGCTTGAAAAAGACATAAGACATGTCATGACATCGAGTTTGAGGAAGAGGGATGAAGAAAGAATTAAGGAAAATGTTGAGAAGTTGGTTGATGAATTGAAGAAGATTGCTGAAGAAGTTAAAGTCGAAACTGTTAAAGTTGAGAATGTGATGGTAGAAGAAAAAGTTGTTGAAGAAACAGGGGTTGTGAAACAAGTTGTTGAAAAAGAAGTTGTTACTGAAAAACAGCAGGTTGAAGAAGCTGAGAAGAAGTTGGAAAGTTCGGTTGAGAAGAAGGTTGAAAGTTCAGTTGATATTGTTGGTAATGTTGGTACTGGTGATGAGAAGAAGAGTGATGCTGAGCAGAAGCATACAGAAGTAAACACCGAGGTGCCAATCACTGAGGTAAATTCTGATTCTGAAAACTTAAATGAAAATGTTGAACAGTGCAAGAAATGCATGGAAACGTGCAGTGCTTGTACTGAAAAAGACGAAAAGTTCAGAACAAGAGATCTTGAATTTACCAAAATAGAAGAAGTTTTCAAAAATAAATACAAAGAAATGTTAGAAAACAAAAAAGTTTTAAAAGATAATGATGAAAAACTTTCAGAAAAATGTAAAAAATTAGAAAAAGAAAATGAAGTTTTGAAAGAAAATGTTTTGAAAAAGACAGAAGAATGTGATCTAAAAGAGAATGCATTTCAAGAAATGAAAAAAGAATATGATTCAATAAAATTGGCCTATCATATTACTAAAACGTCATATGAAGATGTAAAAAGTCAAATGAAACTTGTTCAATCGATATTAAGATACTGTTCTGAAACAACTGATATGTTTAAGCGACAGTATGAAATAAAGCAACAAGTTGTAAATTCTTATATTGAGGATGTTGCTAAACTTAAGCGTCAGATTGCTGATTTAGAACAGGATAATAACAAGTTAAAAAGTTATCATGCGTCATCATATGTGATTGAAAGAATTTTCAACATAAAACCGGATGGTAAAGATTCTGAGCAAAACAAGAAAGGAATTGGCTCAGAGTTTCATCAAGTTCCACCACCGGAAAAGTTTGCATTTTATGATGATAAAAAGGCCGAAAAAGCTTTCAACATGGTAGATCAATTGCCAGATAACATTGACGTAACCTATTCCAAATCTGATGATTCTAGTGATTCAGAGGTGTTAGGTAAGGTCGTTGAAAGTGTGTTGAAAGAAGAGTCGGTTGATACAGGTAAAGCTGAATCACATGATGAAAATGAAGGTAATTTTCATGATGGATATCTGAAAAACTCAAAATCTGAGAAAAATTTGAATGATGATTCAAAAGGATTGGTTTGTAGCATGATTGGATCGGACAAATTATTCTTAGATATTGTATTCCCGATTCAGAATGTGATTTCAGAAAAGATTGACAAAGTTTTCAAAATGGTTGAGATTGAAAAATATGAAATTCCAAAGTTTGCTGGAAAAGGTCACAAAACTTTTTATAACAAACCTGGTTTCAAGAAGAAAAACATGAAGGCTGGGTTGGGTTATAAAAGGAAACATGGTTGGAAAAGAAATGAAATGCCAAATTATCAGACAAAGATGAATTTTGTTCACGGAACAAGTTCAGAAGAAGAGAAAGAACTCAAATTTAGACGATAGTCTAATGAAGAGTTCTATGCTAAAAAGAAAACGCAAGAACCACAGGTCAAAGATGTCTCAAAGAGAACATGTTTCAAATGTGATCAAATAGGACATCTTGCTCGCAAATGTCCAAATCTAAAACCTGTTGATGTTGAGTTGAAAAAGGAGTCTGATAATGTTCAAAAACAGAAATCTGAGAATGTGAAACAAAGGTCAACCAGATTTGATTCAAAACAAACTTGGAGGTACAACACAAACAAGTTTGTTTCGAACCAAACTTGGAAATCAAACTCGAATAGGTTCGATTCAAGACAGACCTGGAATTCTCACACACCCAGATTAAGAACAATACAAAGTTGGAAAACAACTGTTGACGCAACGAAACCAAATCAGTTTTGGAAACCAAAAGTTGTTGTTCAGAATCAAAATGTTCAAAAAGGTTCAAATTTTTACAAAAGAGGTACTCCAAAAGGTCAAACATGGAGTGCTAAGAAACAAATTGTTTTGGTAAATGATGAAATAGATGAAATTAAAGTTGAAAAAGTCTTTGTACAAAATGAAAAAGATTTTCCGAAGTTGAATGAGGCATGTTGTGTTGAAATGCCTAAGGTCAAACAGACCAGGGCTAACTTGTTCAAGTAATTGAATTAGTTGAATGTGCAGGTGCTCAAGAAAATTGAAGATTGTGAGAATGGAAATCGGAGCAGCCTGGCACAACGAGGAGAGGAGGCTGCTAAACCCTGTGTTGGTTGAAACAGGGAGTTTGTTTGATTTCTGTATATAAATAAACAATATTTCAAAAACCCTAAAAATTAAAAAATTTGAAAAATAAAAAATATGTTTGTTTTTAAATTTTGTCAAATATTCAAAAAATTTACAAAAATATGTTGATTGAATATGCCGAAACCCTCACGGCGGAACAAACATGATTAATTTCACAAGATTGAAAAACGGTTTTTCAAATTGTAAAATATCAATGTGGTGTAAATCATGGGGGTACGTTATATTTTTTTTTTGCAAATCAGTGCACGAAAAGCAGAAAATGGATGGCGAGACAAAGATATCAGTATCGGTTTGTCAAATTTTCTTTAAATGGTTTTGCATTTTAGGGGGAGTAAGAAAATGTCAGAAAATCCAAAAACATAAGAAAATTTGAAAAAGTCAAAAAACATGATAAAATTCAAAAATTGATTTTTTTGTGTAAAAAGAGGAAATGATAGTACATCAGTAGACAATCACGGTACGCTAAAGAAAATGGAAAGTTAAAATGTGATAAACGGTCTCACTGATGATATGCTAGTAGGTTTTTACACGCTTAGTAGATTGTTTTTGAGATATAAATCTAAATATCATACTTGCTTATTTCGTGGGGAACATCTCTCGGATATATGGGTAACCCCCGAAATCTTGTTTGAAAGACCCCTTTTTCTGAGATACTAGGTCTTTATGCTTAGTGATATCTGGGGTATTATCCTGGGACTTCTGATTTTGCGGAAGCAATGGCCTAGTCCCCATATAATACTTTTCGCTTGCTTGAAATAAAAGCACCACCCTCAGCATAAAAAATGATGAAACATTGCAAAATGCTAATCATGTGCTGTTGAAGAAAAGGTTCTCTAAAGGGAACACACCTAAAGTCGAAGCCATCATCTCTCTGATTTTGCGGAAGCAATAGTCTGAGCTCTCATGGCCCTCGCATTTAATCCTTTACAGATATCATCTAGGTATACTCACCTGTAAGATTGAATATTGGGATCTGGATACGAGAGTATATTCTGAGATGGGATACGCAAATAAGTTTAAGTCCTTAAAACACTAATTTGTATCTCGAAACAGTTGAACTTTGTGTGAAAATTTAAGTGGATTAGTATACTGACAATCTAAGTGAATCGTTTAGAACTTAATGTGTTAAAAGCTCAACGGTGCTAGTGATTTGTCATAAACTGATATGATCCTCTGACGCGAACTCGAACAAAAATATTGTCTGTAAATATGTTTGTAAATATTTCTTTACTGCTTTATGTTTCAGAAAATTACAAAACGATTTTGATTTCTGCTTTATTTTCGACAATCGATGTCTAGGAAGCTGAGTTTCAAAAACTAAGTATGCTGATTGTGTTTCTAAAAATAAACAAGTTCATTAGTTTGAAACTTGAAGTTTTATTCAAAAACCAAAAACAGTTTGTAATATCTCCAAGGTCATTAGGTTGGACTTGGATGATTAACTGTGAGGGATTTGGATGCTTTTATTGTTAAAATATGTTGTAAAGAGCCAGTTTCTGATCCTGGTCGCTAATACTGCCAAATCTATGAAGATTGTTGATAGGGGAGTGGTTTAGAAAGTTGAAAAGAGTCAGATTACGATTTCTGGAAGATTGAATGTTCAAAACATTGTTACTTATAAATGTTTGAGTGTTGCAGATGTGATTCCAGAGTACGATCCCGACATCTGAGTCTAAGGGGGAGTCTAAAGACGAGCTCAATGCAAGAGGGAGCTTGTAACCGGAAAGCAAGGTGTCGATCCCAAAAGCACGGAAGCTTAACAAAAGGGGGAGCCTGAAGAAAGAGATTTTGATAGAGAGAAGAAGATAAAGATTGATGGATGCTTACAGTGTTAGACAACTTGGAAAGAGGAAAAAGA
This sequence comes from Helianthus tuberosus, assembly GCA_030545235.1. Taxonomy (NCBI): domain Eukaryota; kingdom Viridiplantae; phylum Streptophyta; class Magnoliopsida; order Asterales; family Asteraceae; genus Helianthus; species Helianthus tuberosus. The sequence goes on along the minus strand of CM060401.1, from coordinate 107,594,893 downwards.
TTGATCAAGACTGAAGATGTGTCATGCTAAAGACTCGACACTGAAGACTTCGTCAACATCCAAGGGGGAGTCTGTTAGTGAAATTATGTCTATTGACTTCGTCTTGTATCGAGTCTTGTAATCAGATAGGATAAACCATTGCTCGTTAGGCTAGAAATCAGATTTGTGCGTGTGAAAGCTATTTCGCACGAAATGGCCAAAGGTTATTTCGCACGAAATGAAGTAATTCATTTTGTTTGAAATAGACTAAAGTCATTTCGTACGAAATGACATGGTCTATATATAGGGGTACTTGGTTTTTCATTTGTAACTTTTGGAAATCGGTAGCGAAGCTCTGCCGAATTGTCTCCAGGTGCTGTAACACTATTATATCAATACAAGAGACATTATAATTGAATCAAGCTGTATACAAGTCCGTATCTCTGAATTCCGCCTTTGATTCGGATCCAAACTCTTCTGATCGACTCATTCAGGTCGTACAACGATCCTACATTTACCTTCCCATCGAACCTTGACGATAGGAATTTTACTGCGCCTCAATAACTTGACTCCTTGATCCACGATTTCGACGGGGTTTTCCACAAAGTGCAAGGTCTCGTTGACTTGAAGGTCCTCGAGTGAAACTTGAAGCCCTTCGTCAGCTAGACACTTCTTTAAGTTTGACACATGGAAGACAGGATGTACATTGTTGAGTTCTTCAGGCAGGTCCAGTCTATACGCAACCTTGCCAATCCTTTCGAGGATCTTGAAAGGACCAACGTAGTGAGGTGCGAGTTTCCCTTTCTTGCTAAATCGAACTACACCCTTCCAAGGGGATACATTGAGAAGTACGAAGTCACCTGTCTCGAATTCCAAAGGTTTGCGACGCTTGTCGGCGTAACTCTTTTATCGGCTCCTGGCTTTCAGTAAATTGTCTCGAATCTGTAAAATCTTGTCCGTCGCTTCTTGTATAAGCTCGGGACCAGTGAATTGAGATTCACCAATCTCGTGCCAACTGATAGGCGAACGGCACTTGCGACCATACAATGCTTCGAAAGGTGCCATTTGAATACTCACATGATAGCTGTTGTTGTACGAGAATTCTATCAACGGCAAGTGTGAATCCCAGTTGCCACCAAAATCTATTACCCATGAACGAAGCATATCCTCTAAAGTTTGGATAGTACGCTCGGTTTGACCGTCTGTCTGAGGATGAAAAGCGGTGCTAAGGTTAAGAACAGTACCCATAGCAGATTGGAAAGTTTGCCAAAGACGAGACGTAAAACGAGCATCACGATCGGAAATGATGTCAATGGGGGTACCATGACGACAAATGATCTCATTAGTGTAGATTCTAGCCAGTTTCTCGACTTTGAAATCTTCACGAATGGGAAGAAAATGAGCTGACTTGGTCAATCGATCCACGATCACCCAAATGCTGTCATGACCAGAAGAAGTACGAGGAAGTTTAGTGATAAAGTCCATGGCGATGCTCTCCCATTTCCAGACAGGAATCTCTGGTTGTTCGAGTAAACCAGAGGGACGTTGATGTTCGGCTTTTACCTTCGAGCATGTAAGACATTTCACAACGTAAGAGGCGATATCTCTCTTCATCCCAGGCCACCAATAGGATGTACGCATGTCGTGATATATCTTATCAGCACCAGGATGAACAGAATACCTTGTTTTGTGTGCCTCATTCATAAGAAAGTCTCGGAGGTTTTCACGATTAGGGATCCAGATACGATTGAGATAGTATAAAATACCATCGGATTTAGACTCGAGCTCATGTTCCTTAGCACCTCGTATCTCAATAGAGAGACTACCTTCATTAATGGAGGCATATTGAGCTTCACGAATATGGTTTTGAAGAACGTTAATGAGTTGGAGACAACGGATACTCTTCACATGAGTTTTACGACTAAGAGCATCAGCTACTACATTCGCTTTACCTGGATGGTATTTGATTTCGCAGTCGTAGTCATTTAAGAGTTCCACCCAACGATGTTGACGCATGTTCAGTTCCTTTTGGTCGAAGATATGTTGAAGGATCCAATGGTCGGTGAAGACCACACACTTAGTACCATAAAGGTAGTGTCGCCAAATCTTCAACGTAAAAATAACTTCGCCAAGTTCAAGGTCGTGTGTAGTATAGTTTTTCTCATGTATTTTGAGTTGCCTTGACGCATAAGCGATAACCTTGTCTCGTTGCATAAGCACACAACCAAGACCAAGGCGTGAAGCATCGCAATATATGACGAAGTCGTCGTTACCATCAGGAAGCGTGAGGATAGGAGCATTACACAGCATCTCCTTGAGCATTTGAAAAGAGTCCTCCTGTTCGGGACCCCAAACAAAAGGTTTCTCTTTCTGAGTCAAAGAGGTCAAAGGAACAGCGATCTTCGAGAAGTTAGAGATAAAACGATGATAATAACCAGCAAGACCAAGAAACGAACAAATTTCAGACGGAGACTTAGGTGCGATCCAGTTCTTCACAGCTTCGATTTTAGCAGGGTCAACGTGAATACCAAGCTCGTTGACAGTATGACCAAGGAATTGAACCTCTTTTAACCAAAATTCACACTTGGAGAATTTGGTGTATAGACGTTTAGTACGAAGAAGTTCAAGGATAAGACGCAAGTGTCACTCGTGCTCTTCTTGTGTCTTGGAATAGATAAGAACAACGTCGATGAAAACGATCACGAAACTGTCCAAGTAGACTTTGCACACGTGGTTCATCAAATCCATGAAAACAGCAGGTGCACTGGTCAGACCAAAGGGCATGACCACGAACTCGTAATGGCCATAATGCGTACGAAAAGTGGTCTTAGGTACATCTTCTTCGAGGACTCGAAGTTGATGGTACCCAGAACGAAGATCGATTTTTGAAAAGCAGACCGCGCCTTGCAATTGATCAAAGAGGTCGTCAATGCGAGGAAGTGGGTATCGGTTCTTGACAGTAAGCTTGTTGAGCTCATGATAGTCAATACACATTCGGAATGACCCATCTTTCTTTTTAACGAACAAAACGAGAGCACCCCAAGGAGAAGTACTAGGGCGTATAAAGCCTTTATCAAAAAGCTCTTGGAGTTGATTCGAGAGCTCTTGCATCTTAGAGGGTGCTAAACGGTAAGGAAACTTAGCGATAGGTGTAGCGCCAGGCACTAAATCAATGTGAAAATCGACAGAACGAGCAGGAGGCGGACCAGGAAGATCGTCGGGAAACACATCGGGGAAATCATGTATAACGGGAACGTCGGTTATGCTTGGGCATTTGTCCTTCTTTTCCACAATATGGGCAAGAAAGGCGAAGGTACCCTTGCGTAAGCATTTGTTTGATTGGATACACGACATGAGCTTGAGACCTTGAGAAGGTTTCTCGCCATACACGTGTAGAGAATCACCGTTTGGTAGAGGGAGGCGGATAAACTTTTCAGAACAAACAACTTTAGCACGAACTCGCCTAAGCTAGTCCATGCCTACTATGATGTCAAAGCTACCCATTTGCATAGGTATAAGATCGATTGAAAACGTATGATCATTGAGATTCAAGGAGCAGTTGGAAAGAACGGAATCAACAGTGACGGATTTACCATTAGCGACTTCGATAGCAAAAGATTTTGGCAACATAGAGCGTTTACACTTAAGCAATTGTTCAAATTCTAGCGACACAAAACTTTTATTGGCGCCAGTATCAAACAGACAAGAAGCATATACATGGTTCACAAGAAACGTACCAGTGATAACGTTGTTTGCGTTCTGAGCCTGAGCGGCGGTGATGATAAAAGCTCGGCCTCTAGCAGGTTGTTGAGCTTGTTGTTGTTGTTAAGGCGGTTGCTGCTGCTGCTGCTGCTGTTGTTGAGGTTGATAACGCTGGGGACAGACATTGGCGAGATGATTGAGATCGCCACACTTGAAGCATGCTCGCACAGGAGCATTTTGAGGTTGAGGGAAGTTTCGACACCGGTTAGCAAAATGACCATACCTCTGACAGTTGGCACATTTGCGGCAGCGTACGTTGGTAGGATGATGAAACAAACAGGTGGTACATTTGGGATGAGTTCCGACATAACCTTGTTTTGGTGGTTCGGTGTTTGCGGGTGCAACGACGGCTAAAGCTTGTACGGGTTGTGGGTTTGGCAGAGTGACGACCGCACAATTTTGGCTCGAAGCCTTCCGCTTCTTGCCTTGGTTTTTCTTGGACGATTGGGAGGGTGAGGGCTCAACAGTGGCAGTGTCGGTTGTAGCTTGGTGTGCATTATTCGTTGAAACCGTGTCATAGGTTCCGTGGAGAACACAGTTGTTGTTAAGTTCGGTGGCTATTTTAATGATTCGATGCTGGAACTTGTTTATACGACAGCATGAATGATACCTGGTGCAACACGCGACAGTACCAATTCTGAATTTTTATTTTATTTTAAAGATTCGATGCTGGAACTTGTTTATACGCACTATATAAATCTCAAAACTAACATTTTAATTTTTCTGACACCCCTAATATAATTAAAATATCCCAATATGTCTCAAAATATACCCCGTACGCGAAAACGGACCCCGAATACCTTCATTTTTATAAAAATTAAATAAAAACAAGTTTTTATGGTCTCTCACGGGGCGCGTAAGCCACCTCTTCGACCTACGCGGGCCGCGACAGCTTGGAGTCAGGGCGAAACCCTAGCATGCTACGTGTCAACATCGTGTCAGGTCTACTCTCGATGAATCAGCAACCCTAGCAGCTACACCCCTACTACGCGGGCCGCGTAGACCTTGGTCTCACCTTATGCGGGCCGCGAGGAACTCGAAATATGGCCCTATAAATAGAAACCGAAGGCCTTCAGTCCCAACTCGTTCATATTTTCTTTTCTCTCTCGATTTCACTATAGTAGGCATAATTCTAGGGCATAATATCCCCCTAATTAACGAAGTTCTGCTCCGTTGTAAGTATTATAACCCCGGTTATGTATTAGATACGATGCCCGATTGATCCAGTGTTCCGTAACGGCTGTCGAGGTTCTGCCCGACGTAGTCGTTGGAATGCCGTCTCGGGGAGGGTATTACTAATGTAAATATTGGGTTATTATACTAACACATGTACATTTGTGTAATTAATAGATAACTACCAGGAAACCCTTAAAAGAAGTCTAAGACATCAATGTGAGTAATCTCCTTTTTTTTTGTAAACTGTTTTTACAAAACCTTAAATATTTTACAATGTGATTAAGCAGTGATTGAGTCTTTGTAATTCTTCAATTACTGCCAGTATTATGGGGTTTTGTATACATTACTTGATAACCTTCACAATTGGACAACAGGTTAGCTAATGTGTGATATGACCATAGCCACAGATTCGGTCAAGTGGCAAGTACTGAATGAGTAATTGTGTAGATATAAACATTGTAATTGCTCTCAATACTGTGTTAATCGATAAAACTCTTCTTGATTACCCTGGGATTCACTCACCAGTATTTCCCACTGACAAAATGTTTTTAAACGCGTTTCAGGTAACGAAATGTGAGAGCCAACTAGAACCCAGCTGGACAGCACTGAAGGCTTGGAGAAAGTGGCTATAAAAGTTACCTAAATAAAAGAAGATGTTTTATTAAATAAAATAGAGATTATCTCTATAAATCAGTTTGTAATAAAAACATGGATTTAATCCCAATATGTTATAAAAGTTTGGTATTTACTCTGATAAAATATTTCCTAACTACGGTCCTGATGTAAATTCTGCTGCCAAATTGATAAACAAATGATACCACCAAAACTGGTCTCGCGGCCGCCCGTTCACGGGACAGATAGGGGGCGGGGGTTGCGACAGAAGATGGTATCAGAGCTAAGTCACAGATTCAGCCACAAAAGTGTTCTGCTGACACCAAAATATTATTCAAATTGTTAGGAAATTAATTATGGAAATACATGCATATCTGTATTTTATTGTTATGTGTTATTTGACTATTTGTTAGTTTACAGTATGCGTGATCAAGGACCCTTAGACGCATATTGTCAGTTGTCCAATTCACCTAGGAGTGAAGGTACCTCTTCCCAGCCTGCCCTCTCTGGGTATTCAGCTGACCAGGAAGAAGGGATGTTTGTCTTTAAGGCTCAGTCTGAAGAGCCATTCCCTCGGAAAAAGAGAGGATGGTTCAGTAAGGGAGCACACGAGTGTAGGAAAAGAATGCGAAAGTTGCAATAGCAGAGAGTCCTAGCAGCCGCTAAGCGAGAGTCAGATGCCCATACACAGGATATGCTTAATGGGAGCCTAGCCAATTTTCATATCCTAGCAACCACAGCTGCCGACCCAAATCTGGAACAACTAGTAGCCCCACAACCCTTACCTTTGTTCCCCACGCAGCCGATGGAGATAGAAAATAACCCCGAAAACCAAGTCCAAATGCATGATTTCAACCCTGAGGAGATACCTAGGATACCAGCCCCTAATCCCTTAGACCCAGATTATGATCCTTGGTTCGATGAGCATAGGGATTATGTGCCACGCTATCACCTAAACGACGAACCCATGCCAAACTTAGCAGCCTATCCAGTTCTGGACCCTCTAGATCCCTACTACGATAACGATGAATACATTAGGGAGATCTTAGAGAATCCGTACCCTCAGGAGGAGCCCATGCCCCAATACCCAGACCCAGTACCAGCACCTGCACCCCCAATGAGTGCAGAAAATGTGCAAGAACTCCGAACTTTCGGAGAAGAAATTTTAAAAAATAGCGAGAGGATGAAGCAAGTAGGAGAGCGACTCGTCTGGAAGTACGACGAGCGAAATATGGATTACTGGATGAATCCATATCAGTGAAGGTGATGGTAGAGTTGGTAATAATAATAATAATAATAATATTGTAATATATATAATATGTGAAAAAATATATGTTTAATAATAATAATATACGTTGTAGTATAGACCACTTTGTGGTTAGTGATGCATAATAGTATTGTAATTTTAATTCCAGTCTTAGTACGTATTTGACGCATACTATAATAGAAAAGAGTAAGTCGCAATGCTCGACGCTTTTGACCAATATGTGTGTTGTGTGATTGGTTGCCTAAATTATTAATTATTTTGTGATATTAATAATTGGTAAATGTTTAAAATTCAGATGGACGACGAAGTAAACCAGGAAAACCAGAATAACGATAACCAGAGTAACAATAACTTGGATAATGAAAACCCGAACAACAAAAATAATGGAAACCAAGTGGATAACAGTACCATGCAATATATAGTGGCACAAGGGATAATAGATGCGATGCCATATATTATCAAAACAGTTAGGGAAGCAAAAAATAAAAGTAAACATGATAGGAAACGACCTTCTGAACCTGAAAATAGCGTGAACAATGGACCCGTACTTCAAGTGCCCATTCCCAAAAGAAGAAGAACCGTGTCTTACGGTTGTTCTTATAAAGAATTCTGGTCTTGTAAACCAATGGAATTCTCGGGCAATGAAGGGGCCGTTGCATCTCTACGCTGGATAGAAAAGACTGAGGTAGTCTTAAGAATAAGCAAATGTGCGGAAGAGGATAAGATAATGTTTGCTTCCAATCTGTTTAAGAATTCAGCACTAGAATGGTGGAACACTATCCTTCAGTCTAGGGGTAGTGATAGAACTTATAATATGGAATGGAAGGAGTTTAAAAACATGGTAGAAATGAAATTCTGCCCTCCTAATGAAAAGGAACAGATAGCAAACAAATTCTTATACCTTAGAATGACTGGAGTAGATAGTAAGGGTTATACTACATTATTCTTTGAATATGCTTGAATCGTACCAACCCTTGCATCACCTGAACCAGTATTAATCTCCCGTTACATCTGGGGATTAATTGGAGAGATAAGACATGTAGTCAAGGCAGCTAAACCCCAAACCATAAAAGAAGCTGTAGAACTAGCAAACACCTTGACAGATGAATTAGTCCGTACACGAGAAGAGGATCAAAGGAGGAACCTAACCCAGAAGCTTACCCAAGAATTCCGTTCTGGAAATTCTAACCGTGGGAGAAATGTAGGTTCTACCTCTGCACTCTACTGTAATTATTGCAAAAGGAAGCATTCCGGAAGATGCTCCATATACTGTAACTTCTGCAAAAATGTCGGGACACAAGGAAGAAGACTGCAGGAAAAAAAAACAGGATATGCTACAATTGTGGAGAACAAGGTCATATCAAGTCTAACTGTCCAAAGCTAGCTCCCGCCACGAACACCAAGAATACTAAAAATGCTAGAGCATTTGTTCTTACTGCAGAAGAAGCAAAGATGATCCCGGATGTGATCGCTGGTACGTTTTTAGTTAATGATGTTTTTGCTAAAGTATTATTTGACTCTGGTGCAAACCAAAGTTTTATTAATACTTCATTTTGCAAACTTCTTAATCAATCTTTAACTAAACTCCCACAAGAATGTCTAGTAGAGACAGCAAACGGGGAAACCATTAAGATTTCTGAAATCTTGAAGGGAGCAAGAATAGAAATTCTAAATCAGAAATTTATTGCAAACCTTTACCCCATGAATCTGGCAGGATTTGATGTTGTGTTAGGAATGGATTGGTTAATAGCCAATAAAGCCAGTATTTTATGTGATCAAAAGTCAATCCAAGTAAATTCACCAAAGGGTGAAAAGATCACAATTAGATGAAATAAAACCTCTAGATCCACAAAGTTCATCTCTGTGATGAAAACAACAAGTTATATAAGAAAAGGGTCATTAGTGTATTTGATTTCTATAATCACTAACACTAAAGGAAAAGAATTAAAGGATATTCCAGTAGTATCCCAGTTTTCAGATGTATTTCCAGAAGAGCTACCAGGGCAACCTCCAGACAGAGAAGTAGAATTCAGAATCCATTTGATACCGGGAACTGCACCAATTGCCAAAGCACCTTACCCTTTGGCACCCCCAGAAATGCAGGAATTGAATAAACAGTTAGACGAATTGTTGGAAAAAAGATTCATACAGCCAAGCTCATCGCCATGGGGAGCACCGATTTTATTCGTTAAAAAGAAGGACGGATCAATGCGTATGTGCATTGACTACCGTGAATTGAATAAAGTCACGATTAAGAATCGGTATCCATTACCAAGAATCGATGATCTGTTTGATCAATTGCAAGGAGCACGATTTTTCTCAAAAATCGATTTAAGGTCAGGATATCATCAAGTAAAGGTACAGGAAGAGGACATTCCTAAGACCGCTTTCAGAACAAGGTATGGCCATTATGAATTTACTGTCATGCCATTTGGTTTAACCAATGCCCCAGCTGCATTTATGGACATGATGAACCGAATATGTAAGCCATATTTGGATAAATTCATAATTGTCTTTATAGATGATATTCTTATTTATTCTAAAAGCAAAGAGGAACATACAAAGCATCTGCACGCACTTCTAAGTTTATTGAGAAAAGAAAAGCTTTATGCTAAGTTTTCGAAATGTGAGTTTTGGTTAGAACAGGTACAGTTTCTTGGACACCTTGTTAATCATGAAGGAATTCATGTAGATCCCACCAAGATCGAGGCGATTATCAAGTGGAAAACCCCTGAATTGCCAACCGAGGTTAGAAGTTTCTTAGGATTGGCCGGTTATTATAGAAGATTTATTTGAGATTTTTCTAGAATAGCCATTCCCTTAACTAAGTTAACCTGTAAATCCGTTAAATTCGAATGGGGACCAAAACAAGAAAAAGCCTTTAGAATTCTTAAGCAAAGATTAACCCATGCACCCATACTAGCGTTACTGTAAGTCCCGTGAAACCGGATCTTTCAATGATATCAAACAATCACCAAGTTTGTGCGGAATCCAAACTTGGTGAGATTCAAGAAAAACACAAAAATATGAAATACGAACCGAATACGAAGAACACACCGAATCACTTTCAACACTTGCACACGATTCTATTACTATCAAAGCAAAATCGTCTAGTACAAGTGCTCACAACCAAATTGCCTCCCACTCTCTGTTTCTCTAGAATTTCTGTAACTATGAGGTTCCAAAGGTTCTAAGAGGTTCAAACCCTAAAACAAGTTATAAACTTGTTTATATACTTACTAAAGCCCACTTCCCTACATGGGCTCCCCTTGGGCCTGCTTGGCCCACATGGCCTAAAGCTTGGCCCAAGTGACCTCTAAAGATCCAAAACCTAATATAAACTAACCCGGTACGGCCCAGTTCATAACCATAACCCATTGTGTTAATTTGATGCGTCAGTCTCACACTTCAGGGCCTAACAATCTCCCCCTAGACTGATGCCATCAAATTGTCTTTATAGCATGAATTCAGAAATATCTTCAACGAAGTCTATGGTCATCACTATGCTGCAGATGTTGTGGAAGTTCTTGACTTCTGAACACTCAGCACTGGGTCTCTTTCTTCAGCTTTTGTGGTTAGCTTCATATCAGGATCTTGATCAGCTTTGCTTGAAAATCTTGTTAAAAAGAATGTGAGAGGAGGATTCTCAACAACTCTTTTCTTCTTCAACCTTTTTCTTTCAAGCAGGTTCACGGTACTTCTTCAAATGCACTTTCACTGTCAGACAACGTTTCGTATCCGGTTCTTCTGACTCAGGTACATCTTGTTGTTGTGCTGCTTCAGACTTCTTCAGCAACTAACAGCATCTCAATATTCATCAATCCCTGTTCTTGATTGAAATCAAGTTCTGCACATGCTCACAAACTCATAAGCAAACATTTCTTATGCAACAGGGAGAGTACCATATGAACACTAGGTACACCCAAGTACTTGTACTCGAATTTCACAATTTAAATTCTTTCAACTTTTATGATCAGTCAAATCTTCAAGAACGGTTATATTTTTAATTTTAAGAAAAACAAATAAGCACTTTATTTTTGGATTTTTGGTTTTATAGAAAAACAAGACACTATTTTTGTATTTTTGAATTTTTCAATTTTTAAGAACTAAAAACAAATAAAAACTCAAAATATAAACAACTACCTTAATATACAATTACAATTGCAATGGGATCAAAATTCGTTCTCAGGCAGACTAAGGAACACTTTTCAGTACGAGCCTAATCAAACTGGTCTATGCGATTGCCAATATGTTTGTCCACCTAAACTTTAACGCTCAACTTTCAATTTTTCAACTTCGTGATATGCTTTAGGTAATATTATACTATTATACCCGTGTGTCCCATTCCAAGGCATACCCCCACGATCAAGGTAAGCACAACGATTCATCGTAGCAGGTGAGTATACTGATGTCATCCTTTAAGATATCCTGACTGTGTCTAGGTCTGCATATAATCTATTTTATCATGTTTTGATTTCTTAACAATGAACACCCAAATAAATACTAATCAAATCCTGGAAATATAAACAGCACACTCTATCATGCAAGTATCTTCCCTACCACATATTTCACAAGTCCAATCCAGATTTCTGAAATCTTAACTGGGAATAGGTTGAGAAGAGAACATAATAGATCTTTTGCAGAGAAGGTATAATATACAGATCAAATGAGTTTTTCTCAATTTGATATAGGTTTCTAGGGTTTCTTTTGGGCACTTGAGGGCCTCTTTCGGGTGTATTAGATCTATAACGCGACAACGTACAGCTAGGTCAGCATGTATCTGGATGCAGCAGAAGCTGTCGTTGCCTAGCACCTCCAGGTCAGCATATATCTGGATGCAGCAGAGGAGGTACACGACTTTTTTCAGAGAAGATTTCAGAATCAGATCAAAATTGTGTGTATCGGGACAACATACAGACATTCAAATAGAAATGATCTAATTCCAAGTGACTTTCTTTCCTGGGGTCATGTACAATTTTAGTTCTGAACAGAAGGACAGCCAAGATATCCCCGGATGATTCAACAATATAAAGACCCGAAACCTCAGATGTTGGCTATCTATCAACGCAAGATTTAAGACCATAAAATCATACGCCGTTGGTATGTTACCCACATGGTACATAGTTCGTTATGTTTATAACACTTAGTATCTTTTATCATTTTGAGCGTCAAGCCTATCGACATATCGCAGTAGATCCTAGTCTTTTCAGCTATGGCACCTTACATGTGTTAGTCAAACCCTTTAACACGAACATTTATTTCACTTCCCATAACATGAAATCTTTCTTTTTGGCTTTTTCATTTTCTAATGTTTTTGTATTTTTCTCATTTTCTCCCCCTAAAACAATACATATTTACAGCAAACTCTTTTTGTATTTTCTGAGTTTTCTCCTCCTAAACTCTATATCTATCTATATGTTCCTCTCCCCCCCTAAATTTGTGCATAAATCTTGTATTTTTGCGCAAATTTACCATTTACTAGAGAAAGGACACAGTATGTACAAAGTTATAAACTAAGAAAAAGAGAAAAATATTTTTGCTTAACCGTTCCGTCATTAGATTGAAGACTAATCAAATTCAAATCAAAGTACTGAATTTAAACGGTACCTTTTGCTGATCTTTTCTTACTTCTCTAATCTCCTCCAAAGGAAACATATCATCTGTAAAAAAAATTTGAACTTTTTGCAACAGTGAAATGTTACCCGTTTTTATCTCTGGAACAACCGCTATCAACATTCCAGAGATTGTCAACAGCTCCTCCTTGGTTGTTCCTGAAAATTAAGGAGATTAGTAAGAGATGGGTACCCAGGCCATCGTGGTCCTGGGATTTCCTGAAGCATCAAAATAAGACACTTCTTTTAAACACAAGTCCCCTTTTGTTTCAAGGATTGGAGACGTTGCTGCTTTGGATTTGGGTTTCCAAATCTGTTTCGGTTTAACAAACATGTTTGTTGCCTTCGGTTGAGCAACTTTAGCTAATTCAGGCTTATTAGTTTTAGAAGCACATTTTTGTTCCTGAAAAGCTTTGCGTTTGTTTTTGGCAGCGTTCCAATCCCCATCAGAAGGTTTAACCTTGGGATTCACATTCTTCATTGCCTTAGGTGATGATACCTTCATCGGCTTGGAATGGTAGTTATCCTTTGGTGTAACCTTCCGATTTTGCATATAATATGGTACGTAGGGACGATGTGTGCAGTTCCGAGCTATGTGACCAGCAATGCCGCAATTGAAGCATGTTTGTCTCTTCATGTAGAAAGCATTCTGATCAGCTGGATTTGCTCTTGCAGACCCTGAAGGACAAACCGGTCCTCTTCGTGTTGGATGCGCCTGCACATGACTTTCAGACGAAGACGAATTTGGGTGCTTATATTTGCTGTTTGCAGAACTCTTGTTGCTATGAGCACCATTCTTCGTCTTTTCTCCCTGATTGGATCTTTCATTCACCTTGTCACGAGCCTTATGAGGATTATTGCTGCCTTGTCCTTGATGAGCAGAGTTCTTATACCCTCGATTTTGATCTGCTCGTTTTGGCTCCTTTTGCGTGTTGTGAACCGGCTCACAAACATCAGCACAAGAGTGAGTATAGGCATTTTGCTGCACTTTTGGACGATGAACACAATTTCTAGCAATGTGTCCAGGAATTCCACAGTTGAAACATGTCTGTCGTTTCAAAGTATGGAGATTCTGATAGCTAGCAGCATTAGCTGATCTGGTGGGTCTAGATGACCGAGCTTGCGTTGCTTGTGTTCCATGTGCCTTTTCTGAGTTCTTCTGTACCTGCTGATCAGAACTAGCACAAGCATGAGATGTAGACGGATGATGAGATTCATCCTTCTCACTTTTATCTTGATCATTTTGAAAAACCGGTGTTTCAGGTTTATCTTTATTTTCAGAAACATTTTTCGGTGACTGTTCATTTATTTCAACTCCTTTTTCTTCTTTAATAGATTCAGATTCAGTTTTAATTTTAGAACAAGTTGAAATTTCATCAACACATGTTTCGTCAACACATGTATCATGTGAATCCGATTTAGGTTTGCTTTCATCCACGGTTTCCAATGGGGTCCCACTAGATTCAACATTAGGGACGTCCACTGAGACCGATTCAGAAGATGAATCAGGACATTCTTGATTTTCTTGAGAATAAGTTTCAGTGGTTTCACTGAATGTATCCTGAGGGACCTCACCTGTAACACAATCATCAACTGAAGAGTTAGAAACATCACAATCACAATCATTAACTGAAGAAGATTCATCACCAGACTTATTGTTCAAAGGTTCAACACAAACATTATCAGTTTTGCCCAAAACATCAGGCTCAAAAGACGAAACATAAGCAGAAAATGACGCAAACAAAGAACGACTAAAAGCAAGGTCAGATTCAGTTGGTTCAGAATAAGGTTCAAGATAAGGTTCAGAAATATTTGAAATAACGACTGGTTCACTCCCATGAACATCTCCACACTTTACTTCAGAACTATCATCTGCACATGAAGATGAAACGTTAGGATCAATTGAGCCTTTGGAAACAAAATTTATTGGAGCAGACTTCTGTTTCTCAACTGGTTTGCCATTAAATGATGACTTATTGTTTTTGGGACCATAAGTCATTTGACTTTCATTTATCATCTCCTCCTCAGTCATAGGTAAATAAGTATAATTGTCATTATAAGGAGGAGGAGCCTTTTTAAAACCCAAACCACGCCCTTTATTTTCTTTGTACGCAAGCTGTTGATCGCACAGGTTTTTAACTAGTTTGCTGGAAGAATCAAATTTCTTGATATTAAGTTCATTAATTTGATATCTGTCTCTAATATCTTCCAGTTCCTTAGTTAAAATACATACCTTCTCCTGTGCCTCTAAGAAATGGGCTGTTTTTACACTTACATCATCCTTAAGTTTGATGATGTCTTTTCGCTGAGCTTCAATTTTATCTTTATAAAGCTTTTCATTCTTTGATAAAGTAAAATTTTTATTTTTTATGTCTTGATAATCTTGTATTAGCTCAGCGTTGTGTAAATGATATGCCTCAACCCTTTCTCTACATTCAGGAGTGCAAAAGACAGAAAGTATCTCTTCACGAGTAATTTCTTGAGCCGCAGGTTTGTGAAACACAAATGCCATAATTTCAACGGGTGGTTAATACTTTTGTTCTTCTCCTCAAAACACAAACCAAATGAGAACCCGTGTAATCGCTAACTCAAACCCTTTGCACGCGAATGAACCCGCTTTCTGAACCGTACCTCAAAACCTGTCAAACTTTTCACACCCAAACAAACTTTTTCTCCTTTTTTTTTAATAATTTAAACAAACCTTTTTTTTTAATAGTTTATAAAAGTATAATTATTATTATTATTATAAAAATCAATGATTATATAATGATGACCTTATGATTAATAATAATTATATAATGATTGTTGATTTTATAATTATAATTATTAATAAAAACCTAAGCTTCAAAACAACACAACTGTCCGTCTTCTTCGTTAAACAAATACCGAACCTAAACCCTAATTTTCTGCCACTCGATGTGATAGCAACAGATGATGAAAGGAGAATGGCTGGGAGACGTAGTGGAGATCGGAGAAGAAGATCGGAGGTGATCGGAGAGAACAGTGGTCGGAGTTTGAACGGAGACGAGGATGATCAGAGGATGATGAACGACGATGAAGGTGGTGACTGTTGAACGAAGAAAAATTGTAGGTTCAATCGGAGAAGAAGGTTGCTCGTGATGGGTGTCGGAACAGTGGAGGTACGGTGGTCGTTCAGAGGTGGTGATGATGGTCTGCGGTGTCGAAAACCCGAACTCGATATCGTGATCCGATGAGAGTAAACGAAGATGATGAAGAAGAAGGTGGTGGTCGGAGATCGCCGGAGAAAATGACCGGAGTTGCAGATGGTGTTCGGCGATGGTGAACGAAGATGGTGGTCGACGATGTTAACAGGATGATGAACGAAGATGATGTCAGATGAAGATGAATTATGACTGTTGATGATTACGACTCGAAAATAAAACGTGATGACTCGAGATCTCGGTTGCGACTCGTAACCGTGGATGGTTGCGAGTCGAAACCAAAGCAGGATGAGCCGAAACGGTGGTTGCTACTCGAGACCTTGAAAGTGATGAAGATTCGAAACAAAGATGATTGCGGTTGCCACTCGAACTCTGATGAGAGTCGGAACGATGATGAATATGATGAACGTGTGGACTCGTAACTGTGGTTGCGAGTCGGAGAAGATGTTTCTTGTTGCGACTCAAAAACAAATGACTCGAGACCTCGAAAGCTATGTTGTCGGTTGCGACTCAAATGATTCAACAGATTGATTGGCGAGACAGCTGTATTCCTCAAAGTAAAAACAATTTTCCTTTAATAAAGGAAACTGAATATCGTGAAAGAAGGAGTTTTAAAATCTTTTAAAACTTTTCCAAAAAAAAAAAATTGACTTATTTTTTTCGGATATATTTCAAATTTTTGAAAACACAAAAGATTTTTTTATTTTTTTTTAATCCGTTAACATCTTTTCAAAAACAATCAAAAAGCAAACTATAGTGATTTTTGATGAAATTCCGATGAACACTACGAAGAACGCGAAGAACACCGAACCAAAAATATGAAAATCTTGAATCTTTGATATCACACCGAGCCTAGAAATAGGTTCTTGGCTCTGATACCACTTGTAAGTCCCAAATATCCCAAGATATCACTCAAAGGTTTAATCGAACGCGGAATATAAGATCAAACCACAAGAACAAAAAGAAAAAATATTATTACCAAACTTTGTGTCGCTGCTTCGATCGCACACGGTTTCAACGAACCGTCTGGTACGATCTCTAAGAAGATTGCACACGCTCTCTAGGAACGTCAAAAGGTTATAGCTTACGCCTCTAGAAAACTTAAGAATCATGAAGAGAATTATTCAACCCATGATCTAGAATTAGGAGCTATAATTTTTGCCCTTAAAATTTGGAGACATTACCTATACGGTAGTAAGTTTACCATTTTCACCAACCATAAAAGTTTAAGGTATGTTTTTGGGCAAAAGGAATTGAATATGAGACAAAGACGCTGGATGGAGATACTTAGTGATTATGATTGTAATATCCAGTATCATGCAGGAAAGGCAAACGTAGTAGCTGATGCTTTAAGCCGAAAGTATCATGAAAAGCCAAAAAGAGTACGTTCTCTTAAGTTAAATTTGCAAGTAGATTTAAATGAACAAATTAGAAAGGCACAAGAATCAGTAATCAAGGATGATACTGAAAAGTTGAAAGGAATGATTAAGGAATTAGAACAAGGAACAGATGGAATTTGGAGATTCCATAAGAAAAGAATGTGGATACCTAAATTAGGAAACCTACGTTATCGTATATTAGAAGAAGCCCATAAGTCTAAGTATACGATGCATCCTGGAAGTGATAAGATGTATCAGGACTTAAGGAATAATTTTTGGTGGATAGGAATGAAAAGGATATAGCAGCATATGCTGCAAAGTGTTTAACCTATTCACAAGTCAAAGCTGAACATAAAAAACCTTTAGGTTTGTTGCAACAGTTAGAAATGCCTGTTTGGAAATGGGAATTGATAACAATGGATTTTGTTACTAAATTACCCAAAACAAGAAAAGGTAATGATACAATCTGTGTAATTGTAGACAGGCTAACTAAGTCAGCTCATTTCCTACCTGTTTTGGTCAAAAATTACCGAAGTAATTAAGTGATCAAATTAGTTAAGTGAGGTAGTGTGCTAGAAGTGAGTGTCAAAAATATGTTAATCAAGTTAATTGTAAAAACAGTTTCAGGATACGGCTCAGGATATAGAGCTGTATCTACAATCAAACAATGAGCGAAAATGTAAAGGTTGACACATGATGTACGAGGAAAGCCCTTGATCAATCTAGATCGCCGGCATAAAACCTCGGGAGCTGACAATCGCAGCTGCCTTGTTCTTCTATTGCTTCAAATATCAGGATACAGTGCAGGATATGATGCGGATCAACTAGGTGTTACAACGTGATTTGATTACAAGTGTTGGTGTGTGGTGAATGCTAGAAGCTAGAGAGCAAAGTGTGCGAAAGAGAATGTGTGGAAAAAGTTGTGTCTGCCTATGATCCGATCGCTCCCATTTATAGTAACAAAAACTAACAAACTATCCTATTATTCCGAGATACTTTGGAATATTCCATTCTGAACGTTGGGGGACTACTTTTACTTGTTTTCCACGTGCTTATTGACTATAAAACCGGGTCTTCAGCTCATATGACCGTTACAACGTCAATAGCATTGACCAGCTTCCGATATTCTCGCGGAATATGCCTTTATTCTATTCTGACCGTTACAAGACCCATTCTTCCACCATCAACGTCCATTTTTCAACCATCTTGAGCGAATCTTCAGGTAGATCAAGTCCTTTAACGTTGGTACCTTGCAACCAAAGAAAATCGTTAGTAACTGCCAGGATACTACGTCAGGATGTTACTAATATCCTGGTCTGGTATCCTGATCGATACTGCCTCAGGATGTTACCAATATCCTGGTCCGGTATCCTGATCATAAACAGCTAACATGAAATCAAGATATAGTGTCAGGATATGGGCTCAGAATTTCACCCATAACAATTGTCCCCAAAAATATAACTGTTGGATATCCTGATTCCAACAGATATATTTTTCAGTCATTCCAATACGTCCGGTAAGGATATCTGTTTTGAACATTCATGCATATGTTTGGTTAATCAGCACATAATATGATAAGATTGAAACTACTCCCTTTTTCTGTAGACTCTGCTAAGGTCCCTGTTTTCTTCAATCTTGAGAAGCTTGACAGTTACTCCAAACCTGTCCTGGTAAAAGAATCATCTGTTACCACCCGCTCTAAGCTGTCCACTGTTGTTGCCGAAGGTTTCTCTCATGATGACCTTGGCTTCATGGAATCCATCGAGCCCATGACCTCCTTCCTTAATAAGGTAAATATCCAAATCCTGTATCCCGTACACATATACTGAACCTGTATCCTAGTTAGTTTGTCTTTAACGATACCTGTACTTTGCTTTGTAGGGTCTGAATCATCTGGTCGTCCTGTACTTAGAACAATTTTTATTTCCTGCAAGCTTTAGAACAATTTAACAGCTGGAGGTGAAGGGATCTCGTGTTTTCAGGACGAAGCCTTCAACTGTTTATGTAAATATGCTTTAAAAACTTAATTGTGTTCTTGGTGGATGGGTCTCTTTTTGAGATGAAACCAAGAATACAATTAATAATAAACTAACCTTTTAACCTTACATGTTGTTATTTGTTATGCATTGCTTAGCCTGAATTCCAATGTTCCAAACTTAGTGCAATTATTACTTTTATGAAAATATTTTGATCACTATACTCGCAAATATCCTATTAAGACTTCCGTCAAATAGGGTTTTTATAACTCAAGCAATTCAGATAAAGTTTTCACAGAAAGAGGACAGTTCATTTTTATTTTACAAAGTTGGTTTTGAGAACACTTGTTTGACTAGAACACAGTTTCAGTTTTTAATCCAAGTATCCGGAAGTATATCCTGAGAATACATCTTGAGAATATATCCTGAGAACATATCCCGATCAGGTTACTCATAAGTGTTATAATATAGTTTCAGAAATTTAGACAATCTTGATAAGGTTTTTTAAAGAACAAAAATAGGAAAGATCATACCGAAACAGAAGACATCTCAATCCTTTTATTCCAGTCCTTTCGCAACTATTCCACCGAAGGTGTCCCCAGTCCAGGATACTTGGCGAATTATGCCCAAACTTGATCCTTTGAGTTCCTCACAATGCCTTAGTGGGATATAGTGTTGGCATAGGTTTCCTTCTTGCTCCAGCATAAATGTCCCCAGTAGGATATAGTATCAGCATACGTCATGTTCCATCACAGATGTCCCCTGTCTGTGCAGGACCAGTATGTTGTACCAGGATATGATCCTTTAGCAATTCTTCAACCAGTTGTTTAAACTTAGCAATCTTTTTTCAAAAATTTATGTAGACTTGTAAATGATTATGTTTTTTGAAAATATACTTTGGGATTATCCAAAAACTTTGTATTTTATTGAGACTAAACCCATTTTCCAGGCATTTAAGCCGGAGTATAAGAACCTCAAGACTTGAAAAGGTGAAAACCTTTAAGTCTTTGAGTTTTACTGGGGATTTTACCCACGTTTCGTGCGCTACAGGGAGGGTGTGGAAACCCCAAAACTTAGAAAGGTGAAAACCTTTAATCCTGGGGAAAATCCCAAATTTTCATGCGCTACAGGCGGGAGTGTATAAACCCCAAGACTTAGAAAGGTGATAACCTTTAAACCTTAGAGAGTATGAAAATACCCTTTCGTGAGAGAGGGTGATCAATCCTCATATACCTTAAGGATCCAGGGTATAGCCAACAGTAACGAAATTGTCAGCCACTTTTACATGAACTGGTCCCGCCACCTTGAACTATCCCTGGATAACTTGCGCTCCAGGCGGGGTGTTTAAACCCAATTCGGAAGAAAGGTGAAAACCTTTAAACCTGTGAAGGGATCAGGATCCCTTATACGTGAGAGAGGGGGCCAATCCTCTAATCTTCCGAAGTATCCTGAGTGAGCATCCTGGAGCTATATCCTGGAGCATATACTGCAAAACATCTTTTAACTAAGGTGGGTGTTAGCTTGGCTAACACCCCTCCGATGCTTAAGTTAGTATTGGGTTCTAAAGAATAAATTAAACCAAAACATATTTAAAAAAGATAGAATTCATACCATCCTGAGTTAGAAATTAAATTCCAAACTCAGTTGAAATAAAGCTTAAGGTGTATAGCATTCCAAGATCTCGGTAGCATATCGCCTTCCATATTCTTGAGTCTATATGCTCCTTTCCCTGCTTCTGATTCAACTTCATATGGTCCTTCCCATTTTGCCATTGGCAGGATTAGTAGTATTCTGAAAAGCCTTTCTCAACACCCAATCTCCAACCTTAAATCTTCTGGTCCTAATATTCTTGTTATATGCTCTGGATATTCTTTGTTGATATGCTGCCATCCTTAGCCTTGCCGCATCTCTCTTCTCATCTATAGTGTCTAAATCCTGACTCAAGGCTTCAGGATTCTGCTCAGGATCACTTAGGGTAGATCTTGCAGTAGGTACTATCATTTCCGTTGGAATCATTGCTTCTGCTCCAAATACCAAGGAAAATGGGGTTTGGCCTGTTGCATTCTTTACCGTTGTCCTATCGGCCCACAAAACAAAGGGTAATTCTTCTCCTTTCTTGGCTCCTAGTCTCTTCTTTAAGTTATTGACAATTATCTTGTTTGAGGATTCTGCTTGTCCATTTGCTTGAGGATGTACCGGAGTAGATGTGATCATTTTGATTCCCCAACTCTTGCAAAAGTCAGTAGGTCTCTTGCTTATAAACTGAGAACCATTGTCACAGATTATCTCGGCTGGTACTCCGAATCTAGTCAGGATATTCCTCTTTATGAAGGATACTACTTCTTGATCTCTAACTTGAACAAATGCTTCTGCTTCAACCCATTTGGAGAAATAATCCGTCATTGCCAACATGAAAACCTTTCCTCCTGGAGCTTTCGGGAGCTTTCCCACTATATCCATACCCCACTTCATAAACGGCCAAGGGGAAACAATAGGATACAGTGGTTCAGCAGGTTGATGCAATATGTTACTATGTCTTTGACATGCGTCACATCTTCGAGCATATTCTGCGGCATCTTTTCTCATTGTTGGCCAATAATATCCTGTCCTTAATACTTTTGAGAATAACGACCTGCCCCCAGTATGGTTACCACAATCCCCTTCATGTATATTCTGAAGTACTTCTTTGGCTTCAGGATCCTCCAAGCACCTCAAATACGGTCCTGCAAGAGATTTCTTGTATAAAACATTATTTATAATAGTGAATCGTGATACCTTCATCCTAAATGCCTTAGGATTTTCATCTCCGGGGATGTGTCCTTCGTTGAGATATCTCACAATTGGAGCCGTCCAGGATTTAGGATCCTGTTCAGGATATTCTGCTCCAGGATGCCGAATGCCTGCTACTTCTTTATCCTGAGGATTCGTTGCAGGATATAAGACATGTAATATTGGTATTTGGGTCCCTTCAGGTATCCTGATCGATGATCCCAAATTTTCTAAGGCATCCGCTTCAGCATTATCCTCCCTTGGTACCTGTTCAAGTGTAAAAACATCGAAATATCCTGCTAATTTTTTGAGAATATCGAGATATTCGATTAATCTCTCACCCTTAACTGCATAGGATCCATTAAAATGGTTAGTAATTAACAAGGAGTCAACATATACTTGCAAATTCTTGATACTCATATTCTTAGCCAATTCTAATCCTGCAATTAAAGCTTCATATTCTGCCTCATTGTTAGTAGCAGGAAATTCACACCTAATAGCCTGGGGTAATATGTCCCCCTGTGGCGATTTTAGTAGTATACCTAAACCTACACCTTTTATATTGGATACACCATCAGTATACAACGTCCAGGATCCTGAAGATTCTACTAACTGCTGAACTTCTAGGTCTGCCTCGTCCTGAATGTCACTACTGAAATCAGCCACAAAGTCAGCTAAAGCCTGAGACTTTATGGCATTTCTAGGTTCATACACTAAATCATAAGCACTTAACTTTACTGACCACTTGGCCATCCTACCTGACATCTCTGGTTTCCTAAGCACATTTTTGACAGGATAATTCGTTTTAACATGGATCCTATGTGTCTCAAAATAATGTCTAAGCTTTATCGATGCCATGACTAGAGCTAATATCAATTTTTCTAAATGAGAGTACCTAGTTTCAGCATCTAACAAACTTTTACTAACATAATAAACAGGATATTGCTGACCTTCATGGTCTTTTACAAGAACGGCACTTACAGCATTCCCTGATACAGCGAGGTATAGGGATAGTGGTTCACCATTTTCAGGCTTCATCAATAGAGGTGCGGTTAAGAGATATCGCTTCAAATCCTGCAAGGCTGCTTCATGATTTGTTCCCCATTCAAATTTCTTATTCTTCTTGAGGATATCATAGAATTCCTTGCATTTTTCTGAGGATCTTGAAATAAATCTATTCAAAGCTGCTACTCGACCTGTTAACCGTTGTACGCCCTTCATATTCGAGGGTGATTTTATATCCAGGATAGCTCTAATCTGCTCCGGGCTTGACTCTATCCCCCTTTTCGTCACCATATACCCAAGGAACTTTCTTGCCCCCACTCCGAAATGGCACTTAGCAGGATTCAGCTTCATGTTATACTGATCCAGGATATCAAATGCTCCCTTGATATCCTGGAGGTGATCCTCAGCCTTTTTAGATTTCACCACCATATCGTCAATATATACCTCCATGGTGTCCCCCAGCTTATCTTTGAACATCATGTTTACTAATCTCTGGTATGTTGCACCTGCATTTTTCAAACCGAAAGGCATAGCAGTATAGCAATATATACCTGTTGGTGTCATGAAAGCAGTATCCTCCTGATCCGAAGGCTCCATTTGAATCTGCTGAAATCCTGAGGATGCGTCCATGAACGTTAACATTTCATGTCCAGCAGTAGCATCCACCATTGCATCGATATGAGGGAGAGGAAATGGGTCTTTAGGACAAGCCTTGTTCAAGTCCGTGTAGTCTACACAGACTCTCCATTTCCCGTTTTTCTTCTGTACCACAACTACATTTGCTAGCCATCTTGGAAACTTGACTTCTCTGATCATCCTGGACTTCAACAATCTTTCAACTTCCTCTTGGATAATCGCATTCCGCTCAGGAGCAAATTTTCTTCTTTTTTGCTGAACAGGCTTGAATGACCTGTCAATTCCAAGCTTGTGAGTAATAATGTCTTTGGATATACCTGTCATATCCTCATGCTTCCATGCAAACGTTGACATCCTGCATTTCAAAAAGTTAGTTAACTGCTCTTCAATATCCTGAGGGATATTGGTTCCTACGAGCACCGAGATATCAGGATTATCCTGATCCATGATAATTTTCTTCACATCCTGCTCCGAATCCTCCACGATATCCTGGGCCCGCATCTTTAATTGCTATGCTGTACTAGGCTTAGTTGAGGATTTCATTGAGGATGAGTAGCATTCTTTCGCTTCCTGCTGATCGCTTTCAACCTTGGCAACTCCCCAAGGGGTAGGGATCTTGATGCATTGGTGATATGTTGATGGAACAGCCTTCATATCGTGAATCCATGGTCTTCCCAGTATGATGTTATAGCAGGATAAGGAGTCCATCACGCAGAAGCGTTGTATGGAGTTGACCCCTTCAACATATACTGGTAACTTTATCTCCCCTACGGTATTCCTAGCTTCTCCACTGAAACCAACGAGCACAGTGGACTTCGAAGTAATGTCCATCGGAGATACATTCATCCTCTTTAATGTTTCTAGTTGGATTATGTTGACGGAGCTGCCATTATCAACCAATATCCTGCGTACAAAATGGTTAGCCACATATAATGTTATTACCAGAGCATTATGATGAGGATCCTGGACAGTATCCCTGTCATCAGCATCAAATGTGATCACTTTGTCGGTTGTAAGCGTAGTCATCCTGACAGGTCTGTCTCCCCTTTCGGCCTTAGCTTCTTTTGCATGTCTCTTTGCCGCCGAATACGAAGTCCCACATATGTCGGATCCTCCCGAAATGAAGTTGATTATCTTGGCATCCGCGGGAGGTGATGCTGCTCGCTCAGGATCCTTCTCAGTATCCTGACCCTTATTCTTCTTTCTTCCTAAGAGATCTTTCAGATATCCCTTGCTTAGAAGATAGCTTATTTCTTTCCTTAGAGCAATGCAATCCTCAGTTACATGTCTGAAATCTTCGTGGAAAGCACACCATTTTGACTTATCTTTCCAATCGGCCTTTTGTTGATTCTTTCGAGGCCACCTAGCCTTGTCTCCTAAACCCTGCATGGCATACATTAATTCAGGAATGTTAACAGAAAAGCAATACTCAGATAGTTCAGGATATTCTTCAGGATCCTCGTCTTCAATAGCATTCACTTTCTTGTTTTCATTTCTACCATATGGCTTAAATGAGGATTCTGACTTCCTGTTAGTTGACTCATAAGTGTTAGATGAGTTCATCCTTTCTTGCATCTTTCTGTCATCTTCCAATCGAATATATCTTAGGGCCCTGTTCCGAGCTTCATCTAAGTTCCTGCATGGGTTCATGGTCTTGGTAAAATTGAGAATCCTTTTGCAGCCCCATCTTGAAAGCTTGCACAGCTGTTGCAATATCAAGATGCGGAATGTCTAAGGATTCTCGGCTGAACTTGTTCACATAATCCCTTAGGGATTCTTGATGCCCTTGTGTTATCCTGTAAAGGTCACTTGTTAGTTTTTCAAAACTCCGACTACAAGAAAACTGACTATTAAATAAATTCACTAAGTGAGCAAAAGGTGTAATCGAATGTGGAGGGACATTCAAGAGCCATTTCAAGGCTGATCCTGTTAGGGTAGAACCAAAACCCTTGCATAAGCATGCTTCTTTGAGCTCCGGAGGGATAGGGTTAATCTCCTTTCTTTCCCTATACTGGGCAACATGCTCTTCAGGATCCGTGGTTCCATCATAAAGCTTCATGTTGGGGGTTTGAAATCTCTTTGGAGTCTCAGCATCACAAATAGGATACGCAAAGCGAGATATCCTGTGGCTGTCTTGGGACACCTCCGGGATTGGCTGGACCACTCCAGGTACACTGGATATCATGTCCTTCAACTTTTGAAGTTCCCTAGTAAATGCGGATGTTACACCTGTATCCTGCAATGATCCACTACTGTTAGCAGCATGAGTATTATTATTATTTGACACGTTACCCGTCGGAGGATTTTGCCCATATCCTGAAGCATATCCTGAGCTCCTCATGGTTAACATCCTGACCGAGGAGGGTATTTCAGGAGTGTGATTCTGAGGAAGGCTGGGGACAATATTCCCCCTGTTATCCTCAGTATACATAGCTGAACTGAAGTTCAAAGTTCTGGGTTGTAATGGAGTGACAATATCCTCAACAGATCTGCTCGAGCCAGACTTCAGGGGTTGTATTTCCCTCAACAGCATTTGGTTTATTTCCTATTACTGCCTCATTTGTTCCTGCACACTTCCAAATAAAGTCAGAATTTCATCATTAGAGGCTAAAACGGGAGCAGATCCCTGAACACTCCGAGTAGGGATAACATCTTGAGGTTGTGAAGAAAACGGCATCCTTGGAGGAGGTGGTGGAAGCACTGAACCAGTGGTAGCAGAGGTTGTAGCAGACATAGTTGAAGAGCTCATGTTTGATCTTGAGGCCATTGTAAACAATGTGACCAAAAGTTTAGAAAATAGAAAACCGATTAATGATTTTGCAAAGATTTTTAGTAAAAGTAGCACCACTTGCCCCACGGTGGGCGCCAAATTGTTTTGGTAAAAAATTACCGAAGTAATTAAGTGATCAAATTAGTTAAGTGAGGTAGTGTGCTAGAAGTGAGTGTCAAAAATATGTTAATCAAGTTAATTGTAAAAACAGTTTCAGGATACGGCTCAGGATATAGAGCTGTATCTACAATCAAACAATGAGCGAAAATGTAAAGGTTGACACATGATGTACGAGGAAAGCCCTTGATCAATCTAGATCACCGGCATAAAACCTCGGGAGCTGACGCTTCAAATATCAGGATACAGTGCAGGATATGATGCGGATCAACTAGGTGTTACAACGTGATTTGATTACAAGTGTTGGTGTGTGGTGATTGCTAGAAGCTAGAGAGCAAAGTGTGCGAAAGAGAATGTGTGGAAAAAGTTGTGTCTGCCTATGATCCGATCGCTCCCATTTATAGTAACAAAAACTAACAAACTATCCTATTATTCCGGGATACTTTGGAATATTCCATTCTGAACGTTGGGGGACTGCTTTCACTTGTTTTCCACGTGCTTATTGACTATAAAACCGGGTCTTCAGCTCATATGACCGTTACAACGTCAATAGCATTGACCAGCTTCCGATATTCTCGCGGAATATGCCTTTATTCTATTCTGACCGTTACAAGACCCATTCTTCCACCATCAACGTCCATTTTTCAACCATCTTGAGCGAATCTTCAGGTAGATCAAGTCCTTTAACGTTGGTACCTTGCAACCAAAGAAAATCATTAGTAACTGCCAGGATACTACGTCAGGATGTTACCAATATCCTGGTCTGGTATCCTGATCGATACTGCCTCAGGATGTTACCAATATCCTGGTCCGGTATCCTGATCATAAACAGCTAACATGAAATCAAGATATAGAGTCAGGATATGGGCTCAGAATTTCACCCATAACACTACCAATGAAGGAAACTTTCAATATGGAACAGTTAGCTAAATTATATGTAAATGAAATAGTTTCTTTACATGTAATTCCTCTATCAATTGTTTCTGACAGAGATAGTCGTTTTACCTCTCATTTTTGGACAAGTTTCCAAAAAGCAATGGGAACCAAGATAAATCTAAGCACAGCCTATCATCCTCAAACGGACGGACAAAGTGAAAGGACAATTCAGACACTGGAGGACATGCTTAGAGCTTGTGTAATTGATTTCGGAGGTAATTGGGACGATCATTTACCTTTGATAGAAGTATGAATGCTGCACCTTTCGAAGCACTTTATGGACGAAAGTGCCGAACGCCAGTCTGTTGGGCAGAAATTGGAGAAAAGCAACTATCTGGACCTACGATAGTACAAGAAACAACAGACAAGATCATTCAAGTCAAGGAACAACTGAAAACAGCACGTGATCGACAAAAGAGTTATGCAGATAATAGACGAAAGCCGTTGGAATTTCAGATAGGAGATAAAGTATTATTGAAAGTCTCTCCTTGGAAAGGAGTGGTAAGATTCATCAAAAGGGGAAAGCTAAGTCCCAGATATGTTGGACGTTTTGAGATTATTAGAAGAATAGGACCTGTAGCCTATCAGCTACAACTGCCAGAGGAAATGGCAGGAATACATGATGTGTTTCATGTATCTAATCTCAAGAAATGCTTAGCTGATGAATCACTGGTAGTACCTCTTAAGGATATAGAGGTAAATGAGCAATTAAAATTTGTAGAAAGGCCTCTACAAATTGAAGACAGGAAGGTTAAGAACCTCAAGCACAAGAGATTAGTTCTAGTCAAAGTGAAATGGGACTCCAAAAGAGGGCCAGAATACACATGGGAGCTTGAATCAGAAATGCAAAGGAAATATCAACACCTATTCCAGTAGATCTCGATGACGAGCTCTAAAACAAGGTGGGGAGGATATAACAACCCTCCAAAATATTTTTCTGACACCCCTAATATAATTAAAATATCCCAATATGTCTCAAAATATACTCCGTACGCGAAAACGGACCCTGAATACCTTCATTTTTAAAAAATTAAATAAAACTAGTTTTTATGGTCTCTCGCGGGGCGCGTAAGCCACCTCTTCGACCTACGCGGGCCGTGACAGCTTGGAGTCAGGGCGAAACCCTAGCATGCCATGTGTCAACATCATGTCAGGTCTACTCTCGACGAATCAGCAACCCTAGCAGCTACACCCCTACTACGCGGGCCGCGTAGACCTTGGTCTCACCTTACGCGGGCCGCGAGGAACTCGAAATGTGGCCCTATATATAGAAACCGAAGGCCTTCAGTCCCAACTCGTTCATATTTTCTTTTCTCTCTCGATTTCACTATAGTAGGCATAATTCTCAGGCATAATACCCCCTAATTAACGAAGTTCTGCTTCGTGTAAGTATTATAGCCCCGGTTACGTATTAGATACGCTGCCCGATTGATCCAGGGTTCCGTAACGGCTGTCGAGTTTCTGTCCGACGTAGTCGTTGGAATGCCGTCTCGGGGAGGGTATTACTAATGTAAATATTGGGTTATTATACTAACACATGTACATTTGTGTAATTAATAGATAACTACCAGGAAACCCTTAAAAGAAGTCTAAGACAGCAATGTGAGTAATCTCCTTTTTTTTTGTAAACTGTTTTTACAAAACCTTAAATATTTTACAATGTGATTAAGCAGTGATTGAGTCTTTGTAATTCTACAATTACTGCCGGTATTATGGGGTTTTGTATACATTACTTGATAACTTTCACAATTGGACAACGGGTTAGCCAATGTGTGATATGACCATAGCCACAGATTCGGTCGAGTGGCAAGTACTGAATGAGTAATTGTGTAAATATAAACATTGTAATCGCTCTCAATACTGTGTTAATCGATAAAACTCTTCTTGATTAACCTGGGATTCACTCACCAGTATTTCCCACTGACAAAATGTTTTTAAACGCGTTTCAGGTAACAAAATGTGAGAGCAAACTAGAAGCCAGCTGGACAGCACTGAAGGCTTGGAGAAAGTGGCTATAAAAGTTACCTAAATAAAAGAAGATGTTTTATTAAATAAAATAGAGATTATCTCTATAAATTAGTTTGTAATAAAAACATGGATTTAATCCCAATATGTTATAAAGTGTGGTATTTACTCTGATAAAATATTTCCTAACTACGGTCCTGATGTAAATTCCGCTGCCAAATTGATAAACAAATGATACCACCAAAACTGGTCTCGCGGCAGCCCGTTCCCGGGATAGATAGGGGGCGGGGGTTGCGACAGATCAAGCATGTTTTGAAGAACCGAACATGCACTTTTGCAGCTTCCGCAATAGATTAACTTTGTTTTAGACAATGTTTATAATGTAAACAATTTATGAATCATGTTTTGAATGTTGGAACTAGTTTAGTACTCAACTAGAATGTGATCACCTTAAAACTTAAACTTGTACTTGTTTTGAAGTAAAGTACCAAATTATATAAAATCATGCGTATTTTCATTAAATTCGATTAGAAATTAGTCGGTTATTACAAATGCAAAACCAGCTAAAAGATTATGTGGGACAACATTTAAGGCTGAACCCGAATGGTCATTGAATGTCGCCGTACCACCGGCAACACTCCGAGGTTGTTGGCTGCTCAACTCAGCGATGTTAAATGCAACAACTCTTCAATGTTGTGTATGGTATTTTTCTTTCACTCCACTTCTGTTTTGGAGAATTGAGATGTGAGATATATCACACCATATTTATGATACATAAAACAAAAAAGAACTAAAGATATGTGAACAAGTACAAAGGGCAGCCCAAGTACAAATTGTAATAAATGAAACAGATAAAAAAGAAGGAAGGTCTGTAGTGCATCAAGTCTCTTACCAAACTTACACATTCATTTAGTCAAAAGGTTAATGTAAATGACGAAAATGCCCTTGTCTTCTCTAACACTAACATGCGACGTGGATCAATCCTAACCACATGTAAGAGTTTCCTGGGTTTTCTTAATTGGGATGGGTTTTCTTGTTATAATTAGCCTATATATATATATATATATATATATATATTATTAATAAAAATAATTTGAGCGAAACCGAGCGATCGACGAGCGAGCGAAGCTTTGCTCATGCTTGGATTGAATTTGAATCGAACCGATCCGAGCGGCTCATTTACAAACTGAGCGGGAATCGAATGATACGGCTGTTCACGAGCCGAGCCGAACCGAGCGGGCCTTTGCTCGTGCTTGGCTCGTTTACAAACCGAACAGAGCGGAGCGGCTCATTTAAAACCGAGCCTCAAATCAAGCGAGCAATTTTCGAGCAGTAAATATTCCGAGCGAGCTTCGAGTGAAGTTCGAGCGATTTGGACAACCGTGTCGCCCGATTTAAATTTGCTAAGAGAGATAGTGACAATCTTGGGTCTCAAGTTTTTATGTCTTTAAACACAGACACATTTCATGACATAATATTTTTCTTATGAATAACAATGTTGTGGCTGACGAGGCGATGATCTTATTGCACGAACAATGACGTTGAGACCAGGAGACGATCGACTTAGGGTAACGGCATGAAACATTGAGGCGATGAGTAGACTGTTGTTTATCGGTTTAGGGTTTAACTTTTAGACTTGATATTAATTTTTTTATTGGCATGATTGGGCTAGTACGTATAGATATAGCTGTAAATTTGTACATAGTGGACCAAAATCTAATAGAGTGGTATATATAAAACTATAAATTTAATTTATATTTAAATATATATGTATGTGTAATGTGTGTATATATATAGGTGTGTGATATATGTATAATTCATATTTGTGTATATATATGTGTATATACATGTTTATATATGTATGTGTATTTGTATATATGTACTAATTAAAAATAATAATTCGATCCGAACCGAGCCGGGCGGACCTTTGCTCATGCTTGGCTCGTTTACAAACCGAACCGAGCAGAGCGGCTCGTTTACAACCGAGCGTCAAATCGAACGAGCATTTTCCGAGCAATTTTCGAACGAGCGTCGAGCGAGCGACGAGCGGCGAGTGATTTGAACAACCCTATCGAATGAGCATTTTTCGAGCGATCGCTGAGCGATCCTCGATCGTCGAGCAGTTTGGACAGCCCTAGTGGTAAGACCTCATCCTTCACGAGTCGAGTTAAGCGTTCTCGTGAAATGTGGCCTAAACTTTGATGCCACAACATGAATGAAGTTTCTAAGTCTCGTTTGCGTTTTCTCTTTGTTAAGTTCTCATTAATATTATATGATAACAAATACTTGGAAAAATCATCATCTAGTTCTAATCGATAGAGACCACCATCCAAGAAGCCAAAACCAAATATTTGAGAATTAAAACGGATACTAAGTTTGCCATGACCATGAGAAACAAGAAAACCGTCTACGTCTAACTTTGGTCCTGATACAAGATACCGAGTAATATCAGGAATATATAAGGTATCATAAAGTCTAATAGTTAAACCAGTTTTCATAACTAAATCTAATGTTCCCACGGCCTCGACTACTAGAGGTTAGCCATTAAAAAAAATGGTTGTTAACATATCTTGAAGTTCAAGAAACCCTTAATCTGTCATAAGAAAATTCATGCTAAACCTGATTATATCAGGTTTAATAAAAACTTAGTTTTTTTCGATTTCAATTCCAGATCATAAGAGAATTTAAGAACTGAGTAACATCGCTCTGATACCACATGTTAATCAGTTCTTTTATCTAATGGAAAAACACTTTAGGGATCTTGATACACCTGACAATCCATTAGTGGTTAGAGATGAAGAAGAAGCCATCTTGATCGGTTCCCATTTAGGGTGAGCAGTTAGGATGGAGATGAATACGAATTAGGTTATTGCAGTGAGGGGGCTGTAAACTTTTTGGTGTATCTTTAGGGTTCTCCAATAACCTGTATTTATATGCTTCACCCAATGGGAAACCCTAATTAACTAGTACGGGCCTTTACGTCCATCAAATAAAGCCCAATTAATTTTATAGGGATATTAAGGTAAATTGATCTAATTATTAGATAAATGATCAATAAGCGCACCATAAATTATTTAAATAAATAATTTACGCTAACAATGGGGTTTGGTTCACAGAAATTCAATTGAATTTAAGGGAATTGGAATTTGAATTCCATCTCTTAAGATGTTTGGTTCACAAAATTTGATGAAATTGGAATCCCAATTCCAACCTTCATGTGTTTGGTAGACAATGGATTTGAAATTGGAATTAGGCATGAATTTCTTCAAATTCCTTTAACTAAAGGAATTCAAAATCCTTCTTATATGTGAGTGACTTCAAATTCCTTTAACTAAAGGAATTCAAAATCCTTGTTATATGTGAGGGAATTAAGGTAAATTCATTGGAATCTTCGACCGTTTCAGCCCGCAACGTTTTAACTCGTACCGTTTCGATCCGAACAATTTCAAACCATACTGGTTTCGATCCGAACTGTTTCGACCCGTACCATTTCGACGCAAACAGTTTCAACTCGTACCGTTTCGACGCGAACGGTTTCGACCCGTTAACGTTTCGACGTGAGCGTTTTCGACCCGTACCGTTTCGAATCGAACCGTTTTGACCCGTACCGTTTCAAATCGAAACGTTTCGACCCGTACCGTTTCGACCAGTACCGTTTCGACCCGTACCGTTTCGAACCAAACCGTTTCGACCCGTACCGTTTAGACCCGAACTGTTTCGAAACGAACCGTTTCGACGCGAACTGTTTCGACCGGTACCGTTTCGACCCGTACCGTTTCGACCCAAACCGTTTCGAATCGAACCGTTTCGACGCGAACCGTTTCGACCTGTACCGTTTCGACCAGTACCGTTTCGACCCGAACCATTTCAACCCGAACTGGTGGTTGTGGGTGCCGGGGTGATTGATTCCAATTCATTTGACAACCAACACAACAAAAATGGAACTGAGATTCCAATTCCAACAATTTCAAATTCCATTTTTTTTAAATTAAGTTTTATATTTTATTCCATCACCAAGGCAAATTACATAAGGATAGCAGGTAGATGAGCAAAAAACTGCGCCGCCATCCCATTCTGAATAGAAAACCCTAATCTACTAAAAAAAAAGCCTCGCCCCTGAGGAGTCGAAAAGTTGCTGTGGACCACACGCTGAACTCTAGCTAAGAACCGAACTACCTCCGACGCCAAGGAGCCGAACGTGTCAAACGCCAGGGGAACAAAGACAATTCCTTCAAATTCTAATTTCTATTCAAATTCTTATTCCAATTCCAAATCATTCCACGAACCAAACGCCCCTTTAGTTTCATAAATTTTAAGAATGTTTATAAGAATACTGAATTTCGTGAATTAAATTCGTTTAATTTTGTATAAATTGCATAGTTCAAAATTTATAGAATATATAGAATGTTTATAAGAATATAGAATTTCGTGAATGATTTGTATTTTGTGATTCAAATAAATAAACAGAGTTGAATATTATTTAAGTCTTTGTGCTTTGTTCAAAATAATCTATTTCAGTCCAAAAGATATTTTTGAATTTTTTTAATCTAATAATTTGATTTTAAATCAATTTAGGTTCAGTTCACTAAATCCAATTTTTTTTGTTAATTTCTCATGAAAAACCCAAAATACACCTAGCCCATTTTTAAACTAATATTATATATTGCTATACCAATAAATGAAAATCTTTTCAAACACATATCACTCTATGACGCATCCTCACTTTTAAATAATAATGTAATGATTTTTTATACACACTATTAGGTATATATATCTTCTCTCATATTAAATAATAATTCAATTAAATATAATTTCATTTACTACATTATCGTATATAACACTACAAAATAATATGATTTTTTTTTCTTTATACATGTCTTTCTATACTAATAAACAAAAATCCTTTTTAGACACGTGTCATTCTCTGGTAATTTCTCACCCTTATTTTTTTTATTTATCTCTTTTATTAAATAATAATAATACTAATATTAAACATCAATTTAACTAAATATATTTATCTCTTTGTTTAATCCGAGCAAAAAAACACTGGTAATTTAATCCGAGCATACCAACTTAATAATATCAAATATATTATTTTGATAGAAAGAATAATTTCTTATATATTATCAAATAACTATGTATAAGTACTTATTATTGGTTATCTAAATAAAATACCGAATTATCTTTATAATGTTATTTTGATTGTGACAACCCGCACTAAACCAGGTATCCGTACGACTTAATTAGTAATTAATTACTGCTTAATTACTGTGCTTGTTTGAACTAGCTGATGAACTGCTACTTGATATCTGATACATGTACTTACTTGCATCATACTTTACTTATCGTCACTACATTATTTACATACGGCACCTTAGTGACAGACATGATGCACAAAAAGCACAGTAGCACAACAGCGGATAACCTATTGAACATGCTGATAAAGCCAGCATCAGGCAAACACTGCCTCCAAGGCCTATAAGAGCCTGAGATATTTTGCTACACTAGTGGTGAGTGTAGGGATACAAGGGTTGTGGAACTGCGTCTCTAGGAATAAGTGACAATGACTGGATGTGCCTAAAACGTACTCTAAGTACAAAATTCAGCACTTTACAAAATAATTCAGCTTTTAGCTAACTAATAAAGTGCCAAAATATGAGAAAAATAACACTAGACACTTTCCAAAGTGTCAGGAATAAGCTGTGTCACTAAAGAGAGTAATAACGACACTTTAAAGCTTTGTTAACGCTTTAACGGATTACTATCCAACCGAACAACCGGACTATACCCGGAACGTGAAAATATTGTTATTTTCATTATTTATCTTTTTCTGAGCCAGTTAGGGTCCCCGTACACCCTAACACCCTCTTTAACATACTATACACAAGTAACCGAGTTAATTACTTAACTTAAACTAACTATATACTTAATGGCTAGTTGAAATCGAACCAAGGGACCCCCCCCCCCCAACCGAATCGGTCACCTAGTGACCACCCCATGTACTTGCAAGATTTGCTAAATCTAGTTTGCTAAATATCTAACCTACACATGGACCTTTGGATAATACTCTTAATAATTGCCTATAAGATCTAACCTTAAACCACTAATCACTTCCATCACCACATCTCAACCAAACAACTCTCTCCCTCTCTACATAGCTCTCGGCCGAACCCCCTTGAGCACCCACCCATCATCTTCGGTTTTGATCTTCAAGTTCCATCATCATTCAAGCATCAAGGGTCTCGTATTAGGAAGCTTGGAGCAAGCGGAACACGAAGGACCTCTTTCTTTAGCTTTTATCCACCTCATTTGCGCATAGATTCTTTCCTAGCCTCGAGCTAGAGGTATAATACTTAAAACTCGTATTTGAACTATTCTAAAGTGGTTAAAAGGATTTGTATCGGTTAAATCTCGTTAAAATGCAAAATGATGCACAAAAGTCTACTAAAAACACTTAAAATGGTGGTTAATAGCTTATATGTTGTGTAAATGTTGTAGTAATTGAAAGTGGTGATTATTTAGACCCGATCTATGTTGTGGTAGCTCGGATCATCGTTTAACCCGGTATAGTCATGTTCTTGAATCATGACACAAAGCTATTTGAGAAGTAACAAGGGTTAAAAGGTGAAACTCTACCACCCATGAAACATGAACTTGTGTAAAAATGTTTTGCTTGTGTAAAAGTGTTTTAACTTGTACAATAGTGTTCAAAACTAGCGGATCTACGCATCTGCAAGTGGTATTTTCAAAGAACCACGTATCAAAGAAATCATGTATTTTAAAGAGATGGATCTTACAATAACAAGCATGATTTTTATAAACCACAAGTGTGTAAACACTTGTGAAATGAAAAGATCCGACAAATAACCGTTTTTGTAAAAGATGACGAGAAGTTGTAAAGACGGATTTCTCTAAACACGAGGTTTTTACGAGATCAAAATTACTTTATATAAAGATCCACAAAATATAAGGGGATTTACACTATAGTTTCGGAAAAACTACAAGTTCATGCGATTATGCGATTTACATACTTGTCGATTAGTTGTTGTGATGAAAGTTGTTCAGATCAAGTAAAGAAAATTGTTGAGTTGATTTGTTAAAGAAAATGATACACTTGAAAGCGTGGCCACCTCCAGTTACAGAGGAAACTCTGGCGAAATTTTTCTAAAAACCTAACACTTAGAACTATTTTCACTACAAGTGTTAGAATTATTTTGACATGTTTTCGAAACATAAATTTAGCCATTACTTTATTTACTAAATATTCGGAGGTGGGATTTTCACAAAATTTAACGTGATAAATATATATATTTTTTTCACACACTGTTTATGATTATTTTGTGAATTACATAAATATTATTTTTAGAGTAAAAATAATATTTACGAACGTTAACGAATCCAAAATAATACGAACGCTTTCACCATAAATATATAAGTTACACCGGTAAGTATATTACCACGCAATCGTTAAAACGTAACTTACGCACTTACAGAAATATTTATGAACGCGTATTTTAACAACGTATTATTGGAAAAAAATTATGTGAAATGAAAATATAATATTTTTGAGAAAAATACTTATATTTTGGAATTGGAAATATATATATTAAGTGAGACTTAATGATTTAATTTGAACGCACATGTATTGAATCCCCCATCCTTGGGAAGGAGATTAACTACCAAGTATTTACAGAATATAAACACGAAATAGTTGTCTAACTATTTCCCAAAGACTTAAACTATAAAGCTAAGGCACGGCCGTCTGTCTAATAGCAATTAGCACCTGTAGGTCGTCGCACAGCTGCGTGAGCAGGAGATACTTAGTAGAGACGCTTCACTGTGAGTTCATGTCCCCCTTTTCTCTAACTGTTTTCAGTTTTCTTAACTGCGGGGGTGAAATACATGTTACTTTGTTTACAAGTACTTTATACATGGTATGGTTAACGTAAGGAGGTTTACTACTTAGATCATGTGAATGGGTAGGCAGAAACACCGAGGGACGTAAGCGGTAGATCTATCTGGGTGTAGCGAGCCCAACTCTAGGCCCAACAGAACGGACCTCTAAGAGGACCAACAGAACGGACCTTGAGTGACTTTGTACCCGACGCAAAAATCTGCTAGGTTGAGTCTTCCTACTTGCATTTCACACATGCTAATGGCCTTGCAAACCATTGGTGATCTCTTTTCCTTACACTGCTACATACCAGGGAACTTTTATACTTACAAGTGTTTTACATACTCACTTACACATGAACTCGCTCAACATTATTGTTGATTTTTCAACTTACATGTATTTCAGGAAATTAACTGGATCTGGCACGGTATGTTATGTTTTCCCGCTGCATAAGGGTTCCAAGGTCATCCCAGTTTAGGAAATGTGACTCTTTCCTGGACAAGTCACAAATCTTAGACTGCGCTTATTTCATGTTACTGTTTATGTTGTTCAAGACAATGTTTTATATTATGATGTTGTAAGTCTTTAAGACAATGGTATGTTACTCTGGTTTTAAAACTTAATCAAACGGATGATCTTGCATGATTTTATTTCATATAGCTTTGTTATGGTTAAGCTATGGTATTAAGAAGTCACACCAAAATTAACCACGCTTCCGCAAAGCCAGGGTGTGACAGCTTGGTATTAGAGCTCTGATCATAGCGAACTAGGATTCTTCCTCGAGTCTAGACTATGATCACTAGGGCTCTCACGAAAACATTTTTCTGCATACCACTTAAGTCCAGATCCAAAACTTTTTACAAACAAATGTTGAGCACATTTTATTATTTATAGGCTCAGCCTAGAAGGACTGAGGCTCGGTCTGAGAGGCCGAGGCTCGGTCTGAGAGATCGAGGTAGATGGCTAGTGAGACTAGGAAGAGTAGGCTCAGTCTTGGAAGCTGAGGCTCGGTATTGGAGACCGAGGCTCGGTCTGAGAGATCGAGGTAGTTGGCTAGTTGGACTAGGAAGAGTAGGCTCAGTCTTGGAAGCTGAGGCTCGGTATTGGAGACCGAGGCTCGATCTGAGAGGTCGAGGTAGATGATAGAGCAGTCTTAGAGACTGGGAGAAATTGGCTAGTGAGACTAGGAGAATTATGTGATACCTTACTTGGTGACTTATGTGATTATCTGATTGTGTGACTGATTATTTGAGCATATTTGTGTTTATGTTACAGACTCATGGATTCAGCCGGTATTGGCGTTTCGGACACCACTGGACACATACCTATCGTATCTGATGACCCCACATCCTCCGAGCACGAGGTGCACACACCTGACTATACCAGTACTGACGAGGATGATTTCCAGCCCTTCGCACTACCCGATGGTGCTGATGAGCCTGCAGATGACCCTCCCGCTGAGTATCTACCTCTAGTAGAGATTCCGGCCCCTATAACCTTAGCCGTTTATCCAGCATATGATTTCCTTCTTGACGCCGAGGCTGATGGCGATATTGACCTGTTTGAGGATGAGCCTTTTGAGGATGAGATCCAGGGCGAGGCCCTTCTTCCTGCGGACGATCTTTTGATGATCGCTGACGTTCCCGCTGAGGATTCGCCAGCACATTCTCCTGTCCCAGACTCCTTCGAGTCTGTGGCATCCGCACCTTCTCACACGTTGAGCGCACAGCACTTCGCGCACGATTCTGATCCTGACCAGGCATCCTCTGTTTCACCTATACCCAGCTTTGAGTTTGACCATGATGACATAGAGGACTCTGATCCTATCTTTCCCCCGGGATACGACCCGGATCGTGACATCGAGTTTATACCTATGGATCAGCCCATGGAGGATCCAGCTGACCCAGTAGATCCTATCGACCCAGAGTTTGACTTCGAGATGACTTTTGATGACCCTGAGCCTGTCGTCGCTCCTGAGCAGGCAGCCGCTCTAGACCCCATACTTGAGCATGACCCCGTACATGCTGGCATCCCTATTGAGCCTGTTATAGCAGACCCACCTGTTGATGATCTCCCCGTAGATGTTCCTTTGATAGAGGGCGATCATGTTGATCTTGTTGCTCCCCTACCTGTTGTTGATATACCTGTTGACCATCCTGTTGAGCACATTGCACCTGTTCACCCTTTTGTTGCTCCCCCACCTGATCCCGTTCCACTAGAGCCCGAGCATGCACTGTTCGCGGCACACATGGATCCACCTGATGAGCATGCACAGCACGGTTGGATACCTGCTGATGAGGATGTTCCACCATTTCCCCCTCAGATCCCTGATACACGACATGTTGATTTTTCTTTTCAGGTTCCTCAGTTTGTACCTCCAGCGAGGGCTGGAGAGGGTTCTTCAGCCCATCCTTTTGGGCATGTACCGATGTCTATCCCTTTCATGCCCCAGATGTCATCTGTTCCACCCTCTGTTGCTCCATTTCATGTGGCACCTTTCGATCCCACTAGTGAGCCGTTCCTTTGGGCACCAGACTCTGGTATGCCACCTACTGACCCCTACCATTCTTTCCACAGGGGGTATACTATCGAGGATGTTTTGATGTCTTTTGTCGCCCAGCATGAGTCACACACGCAGCGCATCCAGGAGCTTGAGAGAGCTCAGCTGCCACCTTGCCAGTGTCATGGTCGGACACACTCTCCTCTGCAGCCATTTCGACCCTTACCTCCAGATTATGCTGCCCGTCTCTTTACACTAGAGCAGCAGGTTACCTCTATCCTCCATACTCAGCAAGCCATGGAGGAGGACTGGCTCCAGTTACGTCGTTTGTTTTACACCCACTTTCCCACTCCTCCACCACCATCTGTATAGAGCTCATCAGTGCTGTTTGGGTAGACGAGGATGAGAAGACGGCGATTGTTGGACTGCACAGCATTTTTGGAGACTACATGTGATCCTGACTTTTGTTGACTTGTATTTGACGTATTTGACAATGACATGATATAGTTTTTGGACAGGGGTGATGTAGCCCCTAGTTGATTGATGATTGTATGACACAGGGATGTACTGATACACTTACTATGTGGTCTCGATATATGGCAATCGCAGTATTCTCATCATATTTGATTCGCTTGATTGCTTATTTGTATTTTAGGACATGGGATGTTGTGTGATTGGTATTTGTGATGTATTGATAACATGAGATGTTATGTGATTATACTATTACTATCGTTATATACGTACACTACATTATGACCTGACTTACGTATTATAACATCGGAGCTTTACTATGGCCTGACCAACTTAAACCATCTTTTAGAATATGCCGCCAAGACGTGAGACACGCATGCCTACTAATGAGGCAGAACTCCAGCAGATTATTGCTGCTGCCATAGCACAGTATGCAGCATCTCAGCCAGGAACAAGCGGAAGTATTAACCAAGGCAATAACAATCCACCTCACGGTAATACTAAGTCATTAAGACATACCGTGACCTAATTGGATATCTTTAGCGATGATGCTAATGCCATTCATATGTTATAACATATGTGCAGGGTGCACCTACAAGCAGTTCTTAGACTGCAAGCCCGTAAACTTTGATGGCACAGGAGGTGCTGTCGCCTTTGTTCGTTGGGCTGAGAAAACCGAATCTGTTCTTCGCATGAGCAAGTGCGCGCTGAATCAGCAAGTCACCTATATCTCAGGGCTATTTTTGGATGGAGCCCTCTCTTGGTGGAATCTGCAAGTACAGACACTAGGCGAAGCTGCTGCCTACGCGCTGACCTGGACCGAACTGAAAGAACTTATGCGCAAAAAGTACTGTTCCCGCGCAGAAATCCAGCGATTGGAAACCGAGTTCTGGCACTTGAAAATGGACGGTCCAAAGGTAGCAGAATACGTTCAAAGATTCCATGACTTGTCTCAAGTGGTTCCTTACATGGTTACACCAGAATACAAGCGAATCGAGCGCTTCATTTGGGGATTAGCTCCTCAAATCATAAGCATGGTGACCTCATCCAAGCCTGCGACTATTACTGAGGCGATTGATCTGAGCATAGCCCTCACTGAGGAGGCGATCCGCCTGAACAAGTTTGATGAGATCAAGACCAAGGAGACAGAGACTCACGTCGAGTCATCAGGAGGTAACAAACGGAAGTTCTCAAACTTCAAGCAGGGCGCCAGTGTGGCGGTTAAGAAAGGAGGATCAGACACGCCAGCTCAGGTTACAGCTGGTAGAGGGAAGAAAGGAAAAGGGTACATGGGCACCCAACCCAAGTGCAACATCTGCCAACGCCACCATTCTGGTCATTGCGGGTCAAAAGTATGCGAAGCATGTGGGAAACGTGGCCACTCGAAGGACACTTGTTGGGCCACTGCTGGTCAGGGAGGCCAGGGAGGATTCGGAAACAGAAGCTACAACCGGGGTGGGAATGGAAATCGCCCACAAGGAAACTATGGAGGTAATGAGAATCGGGGCAACAATGCTAACCAAGCGGGCGCCGTGAATCGTAGTCAGAGGAATGATCAAGCTGGTGGAAATGGGCAAAGACTTGGGTGCTTTAACTGCGGTGATATCGGTCATTTTAAGAAGAACTGCCCAGACTTAAACCAAGCCCGTGGAAGAGTGTTCCAACTCGAAGCAAGGGAAGCGCGCCAGGACCCCAACGTCGTTACTGGTACGTTCCCTGTAAATCAACGCTATGCATCCGTTTTGTTTGATACCGGTGCCGACTATAGCTTCGTATCGTTAGAGTTTAAGAATATGCTTGGTTTAGCCGCTAATAAGTTAGATATTCCCTACTCGATCGAATTGGCCAATGGGAAGTTAGTAGAAGCCGATGAAGTTATCAGAGGTTGTGTGATCGAATTAGGAGAGCGTGAGTTTGCTTTAGATCTACTACCAGTCCAGTTGGGAAGCTTCGACGTGGTAGTAGGAATGGATTGGTTATCAGGCAACAAGGCTGAGATAGTTTGTCGCGAAAAGGTTGTTCGTATCCCAACCGATGATGGTGAGACCATTGTTGTTCATGGAGAGAAGCGTGAGACGCCGTTGAGGATTATCAGCTGCTTGAAAGCAAGGAAGTGTTTGCAAAAAGGATGTGTTGCTTTTCTGGCACACATTGTGGACAAGAAGGCTGCTGAGCCAAGAATCGAAGACATCCCTGTCATAAGGGAGTATCCAGAAGTCTTCCCAGAAGACTTGCCTGGACTGCCGCCTCAGAGGCAAGTAGAGTTTCACATTGACTTAGTTCCAGGCGCCGCGCCTGTGGCTAAGGCACCCTATAGACTTGCTCCGTCTGAGATGCAAGAATTGTCGACACAACTTCAGGAGTTGTTAGACAAGGGATTTATCCGACCAAGCTTCTCGCCTTGGGGAGCTCCGGTCCTGTTTGTCAAAAAGAAGGACGGTAGTTTCCGTATGTGCATCGACTACCGGGAGCTGAACAAGCTGACAATCAAGAATAGGTATCCTCTGCCAAGAATTGATGATCTATTCGACCAACTTCAAGGTTCCACCTTTTATTCAAAGATCGATCTTCGATCCGGATACCATCAGTTAAGGATACAAGAAGAAAGCATTCCGAAGACAGCCTTCAGAACTCGTTATGGGCACTACGAGTTCCTCGTTATGCCATTTGGTTTGACGAACGCACCGGCGGTATTCATGGATCTAATGAATAGAGTTTGCAAGCCATACTTGGATAAGTTCGTGATTGTATTCATCGATGACATTTTAATTTATTCAAAGACGAAGGCTGAACACGAGCAGCATCTTAGAGCCATTCTAGAGCTGCTGAAGAAGGAACAGCTGTATGCCAAATTCTCTAAGTGCGAGTTTTGGCTACGAGAGGTGCAATTCCTTGGGCACGTGGTAAATGGAGATGGAATCCACGTGGATCCAACAAAGATCGAAGCGATCAAGGATTGGGAAACGCCAAAGACGCCAACCGAGATCCGGCAATTCTTGGGTTTGGCTGGCTATTATCGAAGATTCATTGAGAATTTTTCAAAGATCGCTCAACCATTGACGCTCCTCACATAGAAGGATAAGAAGTTTGATTGGGAAATCAAACAGGAGGAAGCCTTCCAGATATTGAAGGATAAGCTCTGCAACGCGCCTATCTTAGCTCTACCAGAAGGTACTGATGATTTTGTGGTATACTGCGACGCATCGCGTCAGTTGAAAGTGCATGAAAAGAACTATACCACACACGATTTGGAGCTTGGCGCAGTGGTTTTTGCTCTAAAGATCTGGAGACACTACCTTTATGGTACGAAGTGTACAATCTTTACAGATCACAAGAGCCTACAGCACATATTCAACCAGTAGGAGTTGAATATGAGGCAAAGACGATGGGTTGAGTTGTTGAATGATTACGACTGCGAGATAAAGTATCATCCAGGGAAGGCAAACGTGGTCGCCGATGCCCTAAGTCGTAAAGAGAGAATCAAGCCCATAAGGGTTAGAGCTTTGGAAATGATTGTCCGAACCGATCTTTCCTTGCGCATTCGTGCCGCGCAAAAGGAAGCTCTCGAGGAAGGAAACCTTGAAGAAGAATATCTCCGTGGGATGGAGAAGCTACTGGTACCAAACGAGGAAGGAACGTTATGTTTTGAGAAAAGGAGTTGGGTTCCTCTGTTTGGTGGTTTGAGGGAAGTTATTTTTTATGAAGCTCACAAGTCG
The DNA here is from genome assembly GCA_030545235.1 of Helianthus tuberosus. Classification (NCBI taxonomy): domain Eukaryota; kingdom Viridiplantae; phylum Streptophyta; class Magnoliopsida; order Asterales; family Asteraceae; genus Helianthus; species Helianthus tuberosus. The sequence goes on along the minus strand of CM060401.1, from coordinate 107,551,169 downwards.
CGGTACTCTATCCACCCTGGATCGGATAAGATGTACCAGGATCTCAAAGATTACTACTGGTGGCCTAGGATGAAAGGCGATGTTGCTGTTTATGTGAGCAAATGTTTAACGTGTGCTAAGGTTAAGGCCGAATACCAGAAGCCTTCAGGACTTCTGCAACAACCTGAGATTCCCAAGTGGAAATGGGAACAAATCTCAATGGATTTTATTACGAAATTGCCAAGAACGCCAAGAGGCCATGATATGATTTGGGTGATAGTTGACCGCCTGACAAAGTCCGCACACTTTCTACCAATCAAAGAGAAAGACAGTACTAGTAAACTTGCGGAAATTTATATGAGAGAGATCGTCGCACGCCATGGAGTACCTCTCTCGATCATCTCTGATAGAGACGGAAGGTTTGTGTCAAGGATATGGCAATCCTTCCAAGAAGCGTTTGGATCCCAATTGAATCTGAGCACTGCGTTTCATCCGCAAACTGACGGCCAGAGCGAGCGAACGATACAGACTTTGGAAGACATGCTGAGAGCGTGTGTTATGGATTTGGGCGGTAGCTGGGACAGGCATTTACCTTTGGTCGAATTTTCATACAACAACAGCTACCACACCGGTATTGGTGTCGCGCCATTCGAAGCCCTTTACGGACGCAAGTGCCGATCACCCCTATGTTGGGCTGACGCAGGTGATAGGCAACTCGCTGGTCCCGAAATCGTCCAAGAGACGACAGACAAGATCGCGCAGATTCTTAAACGCATCGAAGCAGCTCGCCATAGACAGAAGGCCTATGCGGATCCAAACTGGAAACATGTGGATTTCCAAGTTGGAGAAATGGTGTTGTTGAAAGTCTCACCCTGGAAGGGTGTGGCACGCTTCGGAAAGCGTGGAAAGTTAAATCCGCGCTACATTGGTCCTTTCAGAATTCTGGAAAGAATAGGACTAGTAACATACAAGTTGGACCTACCTGCTGAACTGAATGGTGTTCACGACACCTTTCACGTATCCAATCTAAAGAAAAGTCCAACTCAAGTTGACGTTGCCATTCCCACCGACGAGATTCATGTTGACAACACGCTCCACTTCGTTGAAGAACCGGTTAAGGTCACGGATTGGAAAGTTAACAAGACCCGCTGGAGCAGTGTCAAACTCGTCAAAGTTCGTTGGAATGCCAGACATGGTCCTGAATACACCTGGGAACGTGAGGACCGGATGAAAGAGAAATACCCCCACCTTTTTCCTAAGAACCCTGCATCTAGTAGCAGAACTTAAATTTCGGGACGAAATTTATTTAACGGGGGGAGAATGTGACAACCTGCACTAAACCAGGTATCCGTACGACTTAATTAGTAATTAATTACTGCTTAATTACTGTGCTTGTTTGAACTAGCTGATGAACTGCTACTTGATATCTGATACATGTACTTACTTGCATCATACTTTACTTATCGTCACTACATTATTTACATACGGCACCTTAGTGACAGACATGATGCACAAAAAGCACAGTAGCACAACAGCGGATAACCTATTGAACATGCTGATAAAGCCAGCATCAGGCAAACACTGCCTCCAAGGCCTATAAGAGCCTGAGATATTTTGCTACACTAGTGGTGAGTGTAGGGATACAAGGGTTGTGGAACTGCGTCTCTAGGAATAAGTGACAATGACTGGATGTGCCTAAAACGTACTCTAAGTACAAAATTCAGCACTTTACAAAATAATTCAGCTTTTAGCTAACTAATAAAGTGCCAAAATATGAGAAAAATAACACTAGACACTTTCCAAAGTGTCAGGAATAAGCTGTGTCACTAAAGAGAGTAATAACGACACTTTAAAGCTTTGTTAACGCTTTAACGGATTACTATCCAACCGAACAACCGGACTATACCCGGAACGTGAAAATATTGTTATTTTCATTATTTATCTTTTTCTGAGCCAGTTAGGGTCCCCGTACACCCTAACACCCTCTTTAACATACTATACACAAGTAACCGAGTTAATTACTTAACTTAAACTAACTATATACTTAATGGCTAGTTGAAATCGAACCAAGGGACCCCCCCCCCAACCGAATCGGTCACCTAGTGACCACCCCATGTACTTGCAAGATTTGCTAAATCTAGTTTGCTAAATATCTAACCTACACATGGACCTTTGGATAATACTCTTAATAATTGCCTATAAGATCTAACCTTAAACCACTAATCACTTCCATCACCACATCTCAACCAAACAACTCTCTCCCTCTCTACATAGCTCTCGGCCGAACCCCCTTGAGCACCCACCCATCATCTTCGGTTTTGATCTTCAAGTTCCATCATCATTCAAGCATCAAGGGTCTCGTATTAGGAAGCTTGGAGCAAGCGGAACACGAAGGACCTCTTTCTTTAGCTTTTATCCACCTCATTTGCGCATAGATTCTTTCCTAGCCTCGAGCTAGAGGTATAATACTTAAAACTCGTATTTGAACTATTCTAAAGTGGTTAAAAGGATTTGTATCGGTTAAATCTCGTTAAAATGCAAAATGATGCACAAAAGTCTACTAAAAACACTTAAAATGGTGGTTAATAGCTTATATGTTGTGTAAATGTTGTAGTAATTGAAAGTGGTGATTATTTAGACCCGATCTATGTTGTGGTAGCTCGGATCATCGTTTAACCCGGTATAGTCATGTTCTTGAATCATGACACAAAGCTATTTGAGAAGTAACAAGGGTTAAAAGGTGAAACTCTACCACCCATGAAACATGAACTTGTGTAAAAATGTTTTGCTTGTGTAAAAGTGTTTTAACTTGTACAATAGTGTTCAAAACTAGCGGATCTACGCATCTGCAAGTGGTATTTTCAAAGAACCACGTATCAAAGAAATCATGTATTTTAAAGAGATGGATCTTACAATAACAAGCATGATTTTTATAAACCACAAGTGTGTAAACACTTGTGAAATGAAAAGATCCGACAAATAACCGTTTTTGTAAAAGATGACGAGAAGTTGTAAAGACGGATTTCTCTAAACACGAGGTTTTTACGAGATCAAAATTACTTTATATAAAGATCCACAAAATATAAGGGGATTTACACTATAGTTTCGGAAAAACTACAAGTTCATGCGATTATGCGATTTACATACTTGTCGATTAGTTGTTGTGATGAAAGTTGTTCAGATCAAGTAAAGAAAATTGTTGAGTTGATTTGTTAAAGAAAATGATACACTTGAAAGCGTGGCCACCTCCAGTTACAGAGGAAACTCTGGCGAATTTTTTCTAAAAACCTAACACTTAGAACTATTTTCACTACAAGTGTTAGAATTATTTTGACATGTTTTCGAAACATAAATTTCGCCATGACTTTATTTACTAAATATTCGGAGGTGGGATTTTCACAAAATTTAACGTGATAAATATATATATTTTTTTCACACACTGTTTATGATTATTTTGTGAATTACATAAATATTATTTTTAGAGTAAAAATAATATTTACGAACGTTAACGAATCCAAAATAATACGAACGCTTTCACCATAAATATATAAGTTACACCGGTAAGTATATTACCACGCAATCGTTAAAACGTAACTTACGCACTTACAGAAATATTTATGAACGCGTATTTTAACAACGTATTATTGGAAAAAAAATTATGTGAAATGAAAATATAATATTTTTGAGAAAAATACTTATATTTTGGAATTGGAAATATATATATTAAGTGAGACTTAATGATTTAATTTGAACGCACATGTATTGAATCCCCCATCCTTGGGAAGGAGATTAACTACCAAGTATTTACAGAATATAAACACGAAATAGTTGTCTAACTATTTCCCAAAGACTTAAACTATAAAGCTAAGGCACGGCCGTCCGTCTAATAGCAATTAGCACCTGTAGGTCGTCGCACAGTTGCGTGAGCAGGAGATACTTAGTATTGGTGTCGCCCCATTTGAAGCCCTTTACGGACGCAAGTGCCGATCACCCCTATGTTGGGCCGACGCAGGTGATAGACAGCTTGCTGGTCCCGAAATCGTCCAAGAGACGACAGACAAGATCGCGCAGATTCTTAAACGCATCGAAGCAGCTCGCCACAGACAAAAGGCCTATGCGGATCCAAACCGAAAACATGTGGATTTCCAAGTTGGAGAGATGGTGTTATTAAAAGTCTCACCCTGGAAGGGTGTGGCACGCTTCGGAAAGCGTGGGAAGTTAAATCCGCGCTACATTGGTCCCTTCAGAATTCTAGAAAGAATAGGACTAGTAGCATACAAGTTGGACCTACCTGCCGAACTGAATGGTGTTCACGATACATTTCATGTATCCAATCTAAAGAAAAGTCCAACTCAAGTCACCGTTGCCATTCCCACCGACGAGATTCATGTTGACGACACGCTCCACTTCGTTGAAGAACCTGTTGAGGTCACGGATTGGAAAGTTAACAAGACCCGCCGGAGCAGTGTCAAGCTCGTCAAAGTTCGTTGGAATGCCAGACATGGTCCTGAATACACCTGGGAACGTGAGGACCGGATGAAAGAGAAATACCCCCACCTTTTTCCTAAGAACCCTGCATCTACAAGCAGAACTTAAATTTCGGGACGAAATTTATTTAACGGGGGGAGAATGTGACAACCCGCACTAAACCAGGTATCCGTACGACTTAATTAGTAATTAATTACTGCTTAATTACTGTGCTTGTTTGAACTAGCTGATGAACTGCTACTTGATATCTGATACATGTACTTACTTGCATCGTACTTTATTTATCGTCACTACATTATTTACATACTGAACCTTAGTGACAAACATGATGCACAAAAAGCACAGTAGCACAATAGCGGATAACCTATTGAACATGCTGATAAAGCCAGCATCAGGCAGACACTGCCTCTAAGGCCTGTAAGAGCCTGAGATAATTGCTACACTAATGGTGAGTGTAGGGATACAAGGGTTGTAGAACTGCGTCTCTAGGGATAAGTTACAATGACTGGATGTGCCTAAAACGTACTCTAAGTACAAAACTCAGCACTTTACAAAATAATTCAGCTTTTAGCTAACTAATAAAGTGCCAAAACATGGGGAAAATAACACTAGACACTTTCCAAAGTGTCAGGAAATAAATTGTGTCACTAAATAAATATAACGACATTTTAAAAGCTTTGTTAACGCTTTAACGGATTACTATCCAACCGAACAACCGGGCGTTACCCGAAACACGAAAATATTGTTACTTTCGTTATTACTCTTTTCTGAGCCAGTTAGGGTCCCCGTATACCCTAACACCCGTTGTATCTCACTAAACATAACTAACTAAGTTCAACACTTAACTAACCTAATTAACCTAACTAAACATCAACTAATCTAGTTGAGATCGAACCAAACTACCCCCCCCCCCTTTACCAAAACCGTCCCCAAGGGGACATACCATGTACCATGTTGATTATTTTAATGTTATATGTCTAATATCCTAAAGACACATGATCCTTTGGTCCCTAATCACAAGTATTGTCTATAAGATGCTAGATTAGCACAACATAATCATCCACCACACACAACATCACAACACATTTTCTCTCCCTCTCTTGGAGGTCTCGGCCGAGAGCAACCCACCCCCACCCATCCATCTTCGATTTTCAACAAGCCATTCCAAGGCCATTCTAGTATCAAGGGTCGTATACAAGGAGTCTTGGAGCAAGCGGAACGCGAAGGACCTCTTTCTTTAGCTTTTATCCACGCCATTTTCGTCAAGATCCTTCCCTAGCCTTGAGCTAGAGGTATAATGTTTAAATCTCTATCATGAACTATTCTAAAGTGGTTAAAAGGATTTGTATCGGCTAAATCTCGTTAAAATGCAAAATGATGCACAAAAGTCTACTAAAAACACTTGAAATGGTGGTTAATAGCTTAAATGTTGTGTAAAAGATGTAGTATTTGAAATGTGTGATTATTTAGACCCGATCTATGATGTGGTAGCTCGGATCATCGTTTAACCCGGTTTGGTAAGATCATGGATCTTAACATAAGCTTGTTTTGAATGATACAAGGGTTAAAAGGTGAAACTCTACCACACATGAAACATGAACTTGTGTAGAAATGTTTTATTTGTGTAAAAGTGTTTTAACTTGTACAATAGTGTTTAAAACTAGCGGATCTACGCATCTGCAAGTGGTATTTTCAAAGAACCACGCGTCAAAGAAATCATGTTTTCTAAAAGACGGATCTTACACTAATAAGTATGATTTTTATAAACCACAAGTGCGTAAACACTTGTGATACGAAAAGTTTCGTCAAAATAACAAACTTTGTAAAAGAGGACGAGAAGTTGTAAAGACGGATTTCTCTAAAAACGAGGTTTTTACGAGATCAAAATTTCTTTATATAAAGATCCACAAAATATAATGGGATTTACACTATAGTTTCGGAAAAACTACAAGTTCATGCGATTATGCGATTTACATACTTGTCGACTAGTTTGATGTGTCGAAAATTGTTGGATTGATTAAGGAAGTTGTTGAAATTGATTTTGTAAAAGAAAATGATACGCTTGAAAGCGTGGCCACCTCCAGTTACAGAGGAAACTCTGGCGAAATTTTCTAAAAACCTAACACTTAGAACTATTTACACTACAAGTGTTAGAAATCATTTTTTTGACATGTTTTCGAAATATGAATTTCGCCATGACTTTATTTACTAAATATTCGGAGGTGGGATTTTCACAAAATTTAACGTGATAAATATATATTTTTCACACACTGTTTATGATCATTTTGTGAAATACATAAATATTATTTTTAGAGTAAAAATAATATTTACGAACGTTAACGAATCCAAAATAATACGAACGCTTTCACCATAAATATATAAGTTACACCGGTAATTATATTACCACTCGATTGATAAAACGTAACTTACGCACTTAAGGAAATATTTATGAATTCGTATTTTAACAACGTATTATTGGAGAAAAATTATGAGAAATGAAAATATAATATTTTTGAGAAAAATACTTATATTTTGGAATTGGAAATATATATATATATATATATTAAGTGAGACTTAATGATATAATTTGAACGCACATGTATTGAATCCCCCATCCTTGGGAAGGAGATTAACTACCAAGTTGTCACACCCCGAATTTCCACGTGTCACCGGTGGGCCCGGTGGGGGAGTATCGTGACGTGGTTGGCAACATAATAGTCAAACAACACAATATAATAATGCACAGCGGAAGCAAAAGATAAATATAATACATTCCGAATATAAGTAATGTAAAGTATTACAACGGAAGGTAAAGGATCCACAGGCGGATCAAGCAAAAGATACTAAAATTGTTCAACAGACTTCAGGCATCTAGAACTTGCAAGATTCCCTAATGACACCCTGAGCTCCCAGCCAATTATGCGTAGTACCTGTCACTTAACCTTTTGGAAAATACGTCAGTTTACACTGGTAAATACAAGTAACTGACTCATTTTGGAAAAAGGAGTTTGGAAAGTGATTCGAGTGCAAACGGCACAAAACTATCTTGACACATTGATTAAAATGCACAGAGGCAAAATTAATCTTTTATACTTGGGACAATTCTATTAATAAAAATCTTGTATCCGATTTACATGGTTGTCCAACATTTAGGGCCGGTGATTATACAATACAAGCCGGACAAGATTAATCGACACACCACAAATATGGTCTCACAAGAAGACACCCTTACGAGTGAGTATACGTTATACATATGCAACAGGAGGTGTTATGTCTACACCTTGTGCTTACGTCGTGGCCATTCACTTTTTAAAATGAGCCAAGGATATCCAGGACACGGTCATTAACCCCCAATGTTATTTGTTATCAATCAATACAGATTAAACGGGATTATGCAATTTAATCATCTCCGATTAAAAGGTTTCTACACCCGACCAAGCGGTATTTTTATAATACCGTATCCCAAGCCCGTATAAGGGAAAATAAGTTAAAAGTATTTACCTGAGCTAGCTCCTGTCTTAATTAGCAAGAATCTAATAACTCAGCCGTAGTCACTTAAGTAAGCGTAGGTACAATTTACCGGGAAGCTCTAGTCTGGAATGATGGTATAAATAATTAATTAGAATGCTAACGGGTCTTTAATTAAGCCTAAGCTTAGACCGGTTAGTCTTAAGGGAATATACGGTTCTTACGCACGATTAAGCGAAGACCGGAGTAGAATGTGATTTAGACCCGACAAGTTCGAAGACTTGTATAATATGGGTAAACTAAACACATTCTGGATTTTGAGATAAAACCGTTAAGGTTTGACCCGTTTCGGCTAATTTATATAAACTAGTTATATAAACCGAACCGAACGCGAATGATGCGTAACGGGTAACCGAATGAATCACGAACAGGTTTCCTAAGTTAATATGCTTTAAATATGTTGTGATATCATAATGATACCTTCCATAATGCCCAAAACGAGATTAGTCATTAATTATGCCCCGTAGGGGTATTTTGGTCATTTTAGAGATTATAAAAGGGATTTAACGTAACCCCGATGTTCGGGACTGAAGTAATCAGTAAACAACTTATTTTTAACAAATTATATTAGTTGGTAATAATCCCTATGTGTCAAAATGGTTTTAAGCCTATACTACGCGTATAATACGCGTATAAACCCGTTTTAAGCGACGTACGGTTTAAAATATGATTCTGGGTTTTCTGATTAGTTAAACAGGCTCAAAACATTACATTTATTATTTAAAATCAGTAGCAATTGGATTCGCGTCAAAATTCTTTGTAGAAATCATTTTATGACCGAAAAGGGTAAATTCGGTATTAACCGAATTAAGACGATAAGCCTAGCTTAAGACCAGTTTAAAAATAATTAAAAATCTTCAAAAATCCCAAAATATTATTTAACATCAGTGGGGAAAAGGTTTGGTGCCGAAAATCGGGTTTAGATAGGCTATGCGCTAATCGCGCCGTTTAATTAATAAAAAGTCTACCGTTTACGCTAATGCGCATATCTCCTAATCTAGACCTCCGATTGACGTGAAAATTTACGTACATGTTTAATAATCAGTAACTAAGATTATTGTACTTCCACATTTTCAAAATTCTCGTTGTATGGTCGTAAGGGCATTACGGTCCATTTTAAGCATTTAACGGAAACGCGCGAACGAATCGGATAATCAACGAAACAAGTATCGAGACTTATACTATCATGTAACACAACCCTAATGAAGCACTAAGGCAATACCAAATCAAATTAAAACGGGTCAGAACCGAAGTCAATGCAAAAGTCAAAGTTTTGCGTCTTTCGGTTCCGAACCGGGTTTAAACAGAAATTTGTCGAGTCGGACAAGCGTAGACAAGTTTTTTATACTTATTACCAAGTTATATTAAGTTTAAAACAGGTTACACGCCTCGCGGATTGCTAATCGTGCATTAAATCGCATTTTGTAATTCTGTTGACTTTTTCGGTCAACGTTTGACCCGACAAACGACCTAGTTAGGTCTGGATTCGGTACGTGCCCTTATAAGGGTTTAATACCCACATAATTACCTATCTAACGGTACTTTTAATTTGCGATACGACTGAGCTATCATTAATCAATCGCGAAGTCAAACCGAAGTTACGTCGGTTTGACTTTTAAGCTAATTACTAAGCTAGAATTAATTTAGAAGGGATTAGCAAACTTACTAGTGTTGAATGATGATTAGGGAGGCCTTGTAATCAGTTTGGAAGCCCCACCATGATCAGAATTGAGAATGTGAATGGAATGATCAAAGAGGACTTTATATAGTGGGTTTACACACCACAATATATTGACACAAGGGTCTACAATCCTCCACAAATGATCAACACATGTTACTAGTGTTTAGGGGTGTCTAGGGGACCTTCACATGCAAGGAAAACCGGCTGAAAGGGTTGAAATTGCGCTGAACTGGCTGCTGTGGGTTTTCTGTTGCTGGCACCTGCTTTACGGACCGTAAGGTCCCCATGCTTACGGTCCGTAAGCTTGACATCAGGGACCAGAATTGCTTGTTTGTTGGTGTATCGAAAGGGCAACCTTATTTCTGACTTTAGGGACCTCAATTATCAACTAAGGACCTCCAAGAAGTGCTCTTAACAGTTACATACCCCACCATTTAGATATGTTTCTTTGAATTCAAATTAAAGTCCCGAAAACAAGATCTATCATTCATTTCTTCGCGATATCCTATCATGCTTTACGTATTAACACGTATTAACAATGATTCACTGATTTTAGGGAAACATAGATGTGTAACATATTAAATCGGGTCTTGGGATTTATAATGGAGGTGTTCAGAGGTAACAATTAACATGACGCCTCTTTTCAAATCTTCCCGACACATCTTTATTAATCCGGTTTTATGACGACACGTGTCATTTATGACACGTGTTGTTTATTTTATTACACGCGAATTTTCGAGGTGTTACATCCTCACCCCCTTAAAAGAAATCTCGGCCCGAGATTTACCGAAATTAAGGAAGTATTCTCTGCCTAATGATGGCAACTTACAGATGGTTAGGAATTTGTATGATCTTGTTCGTTGCTTCCAATGCAACTTTCAGATCCAGATAATTGGACTTACCAATCTATTGTCCTAATCAATAGATTGTTTAATATTTCATTTATACAAGGTCTCCCAAGGGGCAGCCTTGATACTTATTTATCAACTTTTATAGAAAAGCTTATCTTAAGGTGAGATGGTTATTTCAACCACTGCTTAACAAATCTTAGGGAATAGCTAATCCTTGCCGTTAGTTGAACAATTCGACTACTCTGGGCAGCTGATGGCAAATTCTTAATCGTTGTCTAAGTAGGGTTGCGGTAACAATGCATAAGCAAAAATGAACCGTCTTTCTTACCCAACCATGTCAAACTCTTAGAATATCGAGTTAGGATATATGAATCTATATCTTAAAATTTTCTTAATCAGGCTTTCGGTTGTTCCATATTAAACATGGAGTTCTTACAACACTCTAACCCAAAGCGGGATGTTAATCTTAACTCTACCTGCCTCTAGGGAGGTAAACAGGGTAAACTTAGGAGAAGATAATCAAAGTACAAGGAGGTTACAGAGATTTCCATATCTCAGGCTCCAGTTCACTCATCAACGCTTGTGTCTAATAAGTGACACATTCATGTTATGAGTCCACATATTCCTTTACCGAGGAATATTTATTTGGATAGTTCTATACCGGATATCTCCTTTGAATACTATTAGTCGACTGAAGTACAATACGATCATTGGGATATCTTAGGGGTTCCATGTATTAAACCTCCATGCTGATCAGACATGGAAATAATCTATGGGACACACTAGGATACGCCAATCCTCATATGACACTTTTATCAAACATAGTTTGGCATTCGCAGGCGATAGAAAACAATGAGAAAATAATTAAAATAATATACGTTGTCGTACTCTATGCAAAGAAAGAGTGCTCTCAGATTTTCGGAAAGATTCCTTGCCGATCTATAAGAATCGGTTACTATGGTCTCCTTGGTAGTTATACCTTGTGAATGAGAAAAATTTTTGCTAAGTTTATGGTTCATGAAGATTTATTATTGCCCGTAATAAAACATGACACTTAGTAGAAATTATCATTTATAAATGATAAGGAAGTTTATTGTACAAGTGCTTATAATTAATCAATAATGGAAGTTTCACAAACTAGGCACCTAGCTCAGTTGGCTAGGCGCGCGAAAGGGTGCGGCCTAGACCCAGGTTCGATTCCGGGGACGACCAGTATCACCATTTTTGTGACTTATCGAATTCTTAAGGGAACAGAAACTAGTTCTGGTAAATTTTCTACTTGTAAATTTTTCCGTACACTATATATATATAGGGTCCTTATGAAAAGTTTAAAAAAAAACTTGATATACTTATAGTTATGAAGGATTTACTGGTATCCGAACCAAAATAAAAACTCTTAGTATTCAAATTACTGATAAAATGCCAAGGAATGTACCTGATGTCATTATTTATGGACTAGTTCAGGCATTTTAGGCGCTTTCAATTTTAGGCTTTACTTCCTCAACCGCTTTTCCTTTGCCAGATTTAGGGCACGTAGTCTTGATGTGGCCCTTCTCATTACAGCCGAAGCAGACTGCATTCATCATGCCCTCACAGTCTAACGTTTTATGTCCTTTAGACTTGCAGATCCCGCAATGTAGAGGTCGAGGCTGCGATTTGGATTTTGGTTCGAACCTGCATTTCCCATGATGGCGCTTCTTGCAGGTCTCACATACTGGTTTCTGGTCGGACTTTTGTTTGTTCTTTTTCTTAGAACTCTGGGAGTTATCTACCTCCCTTTTCCTTTTTAGTTCATCCTTTGCAACAGAGGCATGAACGGGATCCTCCTTAAGAGTAAGGAAGTGTGGTCCTAGATAAAATTTAGACCGAGCAGCATGGGGCTCCTTGAACTTTTTCACAGCCTTCTTCACAGCTTTTCCAACAGCTGCGTCTATCATAGTTTGAAGGACATCTTTGGAAATTCTAAGGTTCACAATTTCAGCATCATTAGCATGCGTCGTGCCATCAATGGCGCGATCGACTGTTGTCTTATCCGTGTTTGCCATACTCGATATTGGTTCCTAATACCAATAAAATAATTTCTTAGTTGCAATCCAACAACTGCTATTTCTCATTTTGATGGTCTTAATATATACTAACCATGGTGTCAATAACCTATACAGGCTATTATAGCACTAACATTCTTAATGAACATTATTTATAATATATTAATATTACTTAGCCTAGGTCGCAAGGGACCATTAATGGCATTAAAGATTTGGACCTAGTCCATCACTTTTCTGACAGAGGATCAAAACGTCACATCTGTCTTTATTATATTTAAGAATTTAGGTAGCTTGAAAGCTTGCCGTAGGAATATCAGAAAGGAGTGATTCCTATTAGATATAAAATATTCATCTAAGGTTTGTTGGAGCATTTCTTAAAGTATCATCGGCCAATTTCTACTTCGTATAAAATGACCGAAGTCTTACTAAGACGGAGACAACACTTCTCAACAGTGATCGCTCATTATTGGATCACATGTGTCAGCATCAAATAAATTTCTGCATAACTGCTTGATAAGGAAAAGTACCTGCTATATAGTTATTCTCCTGCACCATCTCCTGGCGTTCATCTGGAAGACTCATGCGTTTGTTTTCCTGACCTCTCCAGGCTTCTTTATTAGCTTTGGGCAGTTGGTTTTGATGTGCCCTTCCTCGTTACAATTGTAGCATGTGGCGTTCTTCATCCCCTTGCAATCTAAGGTTTTGTGACCCTTGGTCTTGCAAATCCCACACAATTTAGCACGTGGGTCTATTGTACATTTTCCAAAATGTTGCTTTTTGCAGTTACTGCATTTGGGTCTGTTATCAGACTGACTCGAGTTCTTCCTAAACTCAGAATCCTCCTCGCGCTCCGAGCTTCCCTTCTTCTTCTTGTTAGTTTGATGAGGGTTTTCCTCCTTTCTTTCTCTTCTTCTCTCGCCAGAAGCCTTAACAGACTTAATTCTGATTGCGTCTAAGGTGAGAGATAAGGATAAGTCCACCGCGGACCTATATGTGGTTGGCCTAGATGCTTTAACACTTCCTTTTATCTCTGGTGCTAGGCCTCCAATAAAACGCGCTATGCGTTTAGGTTCAGGGGTGACTAAATAAGGAACTAGGCGGGACATAGTGTTGAAACTTGTCACATATGCCTGGCAATTCAAATTTTCCATGACCAAGGTCAAGAAGTCCGATTCTATCTTTTCTACTTCATGCTGAGGGCAATAGTTTTCCTTGACTAATGCAACAAATTGACCCCAAGATAAGTTGTAGAGTAGAACTTTCCCCGTGGCTTGGAGCAATGATCTCCACCATGCCAACGCTTCTCCTTTAAATGATTGTGAAACAAATTTCACAACATCTTGCTTCGCACAACCGCTGATGTCAACAACAGCGTCCATCTCATCGAGCCATGTCATGCAATCGATGGCCCCTTCTTCTCCTGTAAAGTCTCTGGGCTTGCAGGAGACAAAATATTTATATGAACAGGTCTTAACTGGTGCCTCTTGATGAAACACAACTTGTCTAGACGGAATACTCCTTTGATTTGACAAGTCATGAACATCGTCCTCCCTTGACTCATGTGTTTTAAGAGGGGGCTTACATCGAGCCGCAGATAGAGTCTTAGAATGGGTATCATTTGACTCATCATACTGCCGATCAAGTGCTCGAGTAACAGCATAATCTATTATTGCCTGTAGTTCTGCTCCAGTTACATTAATTCTGGTAGTATCATTGTCCTCTTTCATGTGGCTGTTAACTTCCTCTAATCCAGCCATGTAGCTTGATGTCTACATAAACATTGACAATGATTTATTCAAAGGTTATTATGGAATTATCATCCTTGACGATTCATCAACCATGGTAATATAAACCATATTGGTTAATTTGTTAGTTATATTAAATTTGTATTTTCATTATAATTTATCCTAGTTATAAAACATTAAGGATATTAAAGTGGCGCATAAGGCCTAGTCACAAGGACAGTTCTAAATTTTGTAAGCCCTGATTTCAGAGAATCGAGGCATTAAGGTTTGAATCACGTTCATTACCTTCTCTTGACAGGGAGTTGCAGACTTCAACTGTCTTTTGTCTTTTAGGACAATAGATATAGCCCGTGGGCATTTCCCTTCTGAGGGATGGTTATAATATGTTCATCTTCTCAGATGTTATTAGTCGAGATTGTATGGATCCTACCGACTATTAAGCTTGGACCTGGTCCAAGGTTTTTAGATAGGAGGTCAAAGACCACCACTATCGTTGTCTTATCAGACAACAAGTTTAGCCCATAGGCACTTCATCACTATCGGATGTTTATAAAATGATCATCTTATAGGATGACACAAGCCATGATTTCTAATTCACTAGGCTAGATAAGAAGATTGGTAGAATCCAATATAAGGATGACTGTTGTGATTTTATCGAATCACATTTGTCAGGAGTGCTAACACGTTCTTAGGTGTTAACAAGGATTTGAATCTCTTGAGTAGGTTTCACCATCCTGGCCGCGTAGGCTAGGTTTCACCTTTAAGATTCTCTTTAAAATGCCTACTGGCAGGGAAAGAAGGATATTTATTTTATTCAGGATTTTTATCATAAATCCTAATTTATAAGTTAATAATAGCACAATGGCCTAGTCGCGTAGACAAGTTTAATTTATAAGCCATGATCGTCTGGGATCGAGGCATTTAGTAATAGCACAAAAGGCTTAGTCACGTGGACAAGTTTAATTTATAAGCCATGATCGTCTGGGATCGAGGCATTTAGCAATAGCACAAAAGGCTTAGTCACGTGGACAAGTTTAATTAATCCATTATATGAAAATAAAAGTACAGAGTTGCCCTAAGCGGGTCTTTGAAGGGATAATGTGTCCTCGAAGGGACTGAAGGATAAATATGTCCTTATAAGGACTATTAAGGAAACAATCTTCAGCAAAAGGAGTTTCTTCTTCAAGTTATTTCTGAATGCTCCCCCTTGGCTGCACGTTTCATTCTGGCCGCGGTACGAAGCTCAGCATCTCAGGGCTCCGGGTGTGGAGAACTCCTATTACGGCTTCTTCACTTGGCGACGTATCCAATAAAAATTTTGGAAGTAAAAATTTCCAGATTAGGATTGAGAATAATCCTATGTTAAGTCTAGACTCAGAAGTTTAGATTGTGCAATTGTGTAACTGAGATTAAACACAAAAGGCTAGTGTTTAATTCACTCAGTGTTGGCTCTGATACCAACCTGTCACACCCCGAATTTCCACGTGTCACCGGTGGGCCCGGTGGGGGAGTATCGTGACGTGGTTGGCAACATAATAGTCAAACAACACAATATAATAATGCACAGCGGAAGCAAAAGATAAATATAATACATTCCGAATATAAGTAATGTAAAGTATTACAACGGAAGGTAAAGGATCCACAGGCGGATCAAGCAAAAGATACTAAAATTGTTCAACAGACTTCAGGCATCTAGAACTTGCAAGATTCCCTAATGACACCCTGAGCTCCCAGCCAATTATGCGTAGTACCTGTCACTTAACCTTTTGGAAAATACGTCAGTTTACACTGGTAAATACAAGTAACTGACTCATTTTGGAAAAAGGAGTTTGGAAAGTGATTCGAGTGCAAACGGCACAAAACTATCTTGACACATTGATTAAAATGCACAGAGGCAAAATTAATCTTTTATACTTGGGACAATTCTATTAATAAAAATCTTGTATCCGATTTACATGGTTGTCCAACATTTAGGGCCGGTGATTATACAATACAAGCCGGACAAGATTAATCGACACACCACAAATATGGTCTCACAAGAAGACACCCTTACGAGTGAGTATACGTTATACATATGCAACAGGAGGTGTTATGTCTACACCTTGTGCTTACGTCGTGGCCATTCACTTTTTAAAATGAGCCAAGGATATCCAGGACACGGTCATTAACCCCCAATGTTATTTGTTATCAATCAATACAGATTAAACGGGATTATGCAATTTAATCATCTCCGATTAAAAGGTTTCTACACCCGACCAAGAGGTATTTTTATAATACCGTATCCCAAGCCCGTATAAGGGAAAATAAGTTAAAAGTATTTACCTGAGCTAGCTCCTGTCTTAATTAGCAAGAATCTAATAACTCAGCTGTAGTCACTTAAGTAAGCGTAGGTACAATTTACCGGGAAGCTCTAGTCTGGAATGATGGTATAAATAATTAATTAGAATGCTAACGGGTCTTTAATTAAGCCTAAGCTTAGACCGGTTAGTCTTAAGGGAATATACGGTTCTTACGCACGATTAAGCGAAGACCGGAGTAGAATGTGATTTAGACCCGACAAGTTCGAAGACTTGTATAATATGGGTAAACTAAACACATTCTGGATTTTGAGATAAAACCGTTAAGGTTTGACCCGTTTCGGCTAATTTATATAAACTAGTTATATAAACCGAACCGAACGCGAATGATGCGTAACGGGTAACCGAATGAATCACGAACAGGTTTCCTAAGTTAATATGCTTTAAATATGTTGTGATATCATAATGATACCTTCCATAATGCCCAAAACGAGATTAGTCATTAATTATGCCCCGTAGGGGTATTTTGGTCATTTTAGAGATTATAAAAGGGATTTAACGTAACCCCGATGTTCGGGACTGAAGTAATCAGTAAACAACTTATTTTTAACAAATTATATTAGTTGGTAATAATCCCTATGTGTCAAAATGGTTTTAAGCCTATACTACGCGTATAATACGCGTATAAACCCGTTTTAAGCGACGTACGGTTTAAAATATGATTCTGGGTTTTCTGATTAGTTAAACAGGCTCAAAACATTACATTTATTATTTAAAATCAGTAGCAATTGGATTCGCGTCAAAATTCTTTGTAGAAATCATTTTATGACCGAAAAGGGTAAATTCGGTATTAACCGAATTAAGACGATAAGCCTAGCTTAAGACCAGTTTAAAAATAATTAAAAATCTTCAAAAATCCCAAAATATTATTTAACATCAGTGGGGAAAAGGTTTGGTGCCGAAAATCGGGTTTAGATAGGCTATGCGCTAATCGCGCCGTTTAATTAATAAAAAGTCTACCGTTTACGCTAATGCGCATATCTCCTAATCTAGACCTCCGATTGACGTGAAAATTTACGTACATGTTTAATAATCAGTAACTAAGATTATTGTACTTCCACATTTTCAAAATTCTCGTTGTATGGTCGTAAGGGCATTACGGTCCATTTTAAGCATTTAACGGAAACGCGCGAACGAATCGGATAATCAACGAAACAAGTATCGAGACTTATACTATCATGTAACACAACCCTAATGAAGCACTAAGGCAATACCGAATCAAATTAAAACGGGTCAGAACCGAAGTCAATGCAAAAGTCAAAGTTTTGCGTCTTTCGGTTCCGAACCGGGTTTAAACAGAAATTTGTCGAGTCGGACAAGCGTAGACAAGTTTTTTATACTTATTACCAAGTTATATTAAGTTTAAAACAGGTTACACGCCTCGCGGATTGCTAATCGTGCATTAAATCGCATTTTGTAATTCTGTTGACTTTTTCGATCAACGTTTGACCCGACAAACGACCTAGTTAGGTCTGGATTCGGTACGTGCCCTTATAAGGGTTTAATACCCACATAATTACCTATCTAACGGTACTTTTAATTTGCGATACGACTGAGCTATCATTAATCAATCGCGAAGTCAAACCGAAGTTACGTCGGTTTGACTTTTAAGCTAATTACTAAGCTAGAATTAATTTAGAAGGGATTAGCAAACTTACTAGTGTTGAATGATGATTAGGGAGGCCTTGTAATCAGTTTGGAAGCCCCACCATGATCAGAATTGAGAATGTGAATGGAATGATCAAAGAGGCCTTTATATAGTGGGTTTACACACCACAATATATTGACACAAGGGTCTACAATCCTCCACAAATGATCAACACATGTTACTAGTGTTTAGGGGTGTCTAGGGGACCTTCACATGCAAGGAAAACCGGCTGAAAGGGTTGAAATCGCGCTGAACTGGCTGCTGTGGGTTTTCTGTTGCTGGCACCTGCTTTACGGACCGTAAGGTCCCCATGCTTACGGTCCGTAAGCTTGACATCAGGGACCAGAATTGCTTGTTTGTTGGTGTATCGAAAGGGCAACCTTATTTCTGACTTTAGGGACCTCAATTATCAACTAAGGACCTCCAAGAAGTGCTCTTAACAGTTACATACCCCACCATTTAGATATGTTTCTTTGAATTCAAATTAAAGTCCCGAAAACAAGATCTATCATTCATTTCTTCGCGATATCCTATCATGCTTTACGTATTAACACGTATTAACAATGATTCACTGATTTTAGGGAAACATAGATGTGTAACATATTAAATCGGGTCTTGGGATTTATAATGGAGGTGTTCAGAGGTAACAATTAACATGACGCCTCTTTTCAAATCTTCCCGACACATCTTTATTAATCCGGTTTTATGACGACACGTGTCATTTATGACACGTGTTGTTTATTTTATTACACGCGAATTTTCGAGGTGTTACACAAGTATATACAGAATGTAAACACGAAATAGTTGTCTAACTATTTCCCAAAGACTTAAACTATAAAGCTAAGGCACGGCCGTCCGTCTAATAGAATTAGCACTTGTAGGTCGTCGCACAGCTTTCTGATTTGGAGTACTTGGTAGAGACGCACCGACTGTGAGTTCATGTCCCCCTTTTCTCTAACTGTTTTCAGTTTTCTTAACTGCGGGGGTGAAATACATGTTACTTTGTTTACAAGTACTTTATACATGGTATGGTTAACGTAAGGAGGTTTACTACTTAGATCATGTGAATGGGTAGGCAGAAACACCGAGGGACGTAAGCGGTAGATCTATCTGGGTGTAGCGAGCCCAACTCTAGGCCCAACAGAACGGACCTCTAAGAGGCCCAGCAGAACGGACCTTGAGTGACTTTGTACCCGACACAAAAATCTGCTAGGTTGAGTCTTCCTACTTACACTTCACACATACTAATGGCCTTGCAAACCATTGGTGATCTCTTTTCCTTACACTGCTACATACCAGGAAATTTTATACTTACAAGTGTTTTACATACTCACTTGCACATGAACTCGCTCAACATTATTGTTGATTTTTCAACTTACATGTATTTCAGGAAATTAAAAGGGATCTGGCACGGTATGGCATGTTTTCCGCTGCACTAGTTTCCGAGGTCATCCGGGGTTTAGGGGATGTGTCTCTTTCCTGGACAAGACACAACCCTTAAATCATGTTTATGTTATGTTTCAAGTTTGTAATGTCTGTCGAACAAGGTTATGGTTGTTAGGGTATGTTCCCGTTAAAACAATGGTACTGTATTTGGTTTTCTAAAACTTAATGGATGATCTTGCATGTTTTTAATTCATATAGCTTGTTAGGGTATGTTCCCGTTAAAACAATGGTATTGTATTTGGTTTTCTAAAACTTAATGGATGATCTTGCATGTTTTTAATTCATATAGCTTGGTTATGATTAAGCTATGGTATTAAGAAGTCACACCAAATACTTGGAAAAATCATCATCTAGTTCTAATCGATAGAGACCACCATCCAAGAAGCCAAAACCAAATATTTGAGAATTAAAACGGATACTAAGTTTGCCATGACCATGAGAAACAAGAAAACCGTCTACGTCTAACTTTGGTCCTGATACAAGATACCGAGTAATATCAGGAATATATAAGGTATCATAAAGTCTAATAGTTAAACCAGTTTTCATAACTAAATCTAATGTTCCCACGGCCTCGACTACTAGAGGTTAGCCATTAAAAAAAATGGTTGTTAACATATCTTGAAGTTCAAGAAACCCTTAATCTGTCATAAGAAAATTCATGCTAAACCTGATTATATCAGGTTTAATAAAAACTTAGTTTTTTTCGATTTCAATTCCAGATCATAAGAGAATTTAAGAACTGAGTAACATCGCTCTGATACCACATGTTAATCAGTTCTTTTATCTAATGGAAAAACACTTTAGGGATCTTGATACACCTGACAATCCATTAGTGGTTAGAGATGAAGAAGAAGCCATCTTGATCGGTTCCCATTTAGGGTGAGCAGTTAGGATGGAGATGAATACGAATTAGGTTATTGCAGTGAGGGGGCTGTAAACTTTTTGGTGTATCTTTAGGGTTCTCCAATAACCTGTATTTATATGCTTCACCCAATGGGAAACCCTAATTAACTAGTACGGGCCTTTACGTCCATCAAATAAAGCCCAATTAATTTTATAGGGATATTAAGGTAAATTGATCTAATTATTAGATAAATGATCAATAATCGCACCATAAATTATTTAAATAAATAATTTACGCTAACAATGGGGTTTAGTTCACAGAAATTCAATTGAATTTAAGGGAATTGGAATTTGAATTCCATCTCTTAAGATGTTTGGTTCACAAAATTTGATGAAATTGGAATCCCAATTCCAACCTTCATGTGTTTGGTAGACAATGGATTTGAAATTGGAATTAGGCATGAATTTCTTCAAATTCCTTTAACTAAAGGAATTCAAAATCCTTCTTATATGTGAGTGACTTCAAATTCCTTTAACTAAAGGAATTCAAAATCCTTGTTATATGTGAGGGAATTAAGGTAAATTCATTGGAATCTTCGACCGTTTCAGCCCGCAACGTTTTAACTCGTACCGTTTCGATCCGAACAATTTCAAACCATACTGGTTTCGATCCGAACTGTTTCGACCCGTACCATTTCGACGCAAACAGTTTCAACTCGTACCGTTTCGACGCGAACGGTTTCGACCCGTTAACGTTTCGACGTGAGCGTTTTCGACCCGTACCGTTTCGAATCGAACCGTTTTGACCCGTACCGTTTCAAATCGAAACGTTTCGACCCGTACCGTTTCGACCAGTACCGTTTCGACCCGTACCGTTTCGAACCAAACCGTTTCGACCCGTACCGTTTAGACCCGAACTGTTTCGAAACGAACCGTTTCGACGCGAACTGTTTCGACCGGTACCGTTTCGACCCGTACCGTTTCGACCCAAACCGTTTCGAATCGAACCGTTTCGACGCGAACCGTTTCGACCTGTACCGTTTCGACCAGTACCGTTTCGACCCGAACCATTTCGACCCGAACCATTTCAACCCGAACTGGTGGTTGTGGGTGCCGGGGTGATTGATTCCAATTCATTTGACAACCAAACACAACAAAAATGGAACTGAGATTCCAATTCCAACAATTTCAAATTCCATTTTTTTTAAATTAAGTTTTATATTTTATTCCATCACCAAGGCAAATTACATAAGGATAGCAGGTAGATGAGCAAAAAACTGCGCCGCCATCCCATTCTGAATAGAAAACCCTAATCTACTAAAAAAAAGCCTCGCCCCTGAGGGGTCGAAAAGTTGCTGTGGACCACACGCTGAACTCTAGCTAAGAACCGAACTACCTCCGACGCCAAGGAGCCGAACGTGTCAAACGCCAGGGGAACAAAGACAATTCCTTCAAATTCTAATTTCTATTCAAATTCTTATTCCAATTCCAAATCATTCCACGAACCAAACGCCCCCTTAGTTTCATAAATTTTAAGAATGTTTATAATAATACTGAATTTCGTGAATTAAATTCGTTTAATTTTGTATAAATTGCATAGTTCAAAATTTATAGAATATATAGAATGTTTATAAGAATATAGAATTTCGTGAATGATTTGTATTTTGTGATTCAAATAAATAAACAGAGTTGAATATTATTTAAGTCTTTGTGCTTTGTTCAAAATAATCTATTTCAGTCCAAAAGATATTTTTGAATTTTTTTAATCTAATAATTTGGTTTTAAATCAATTTAGGTTCAGTTCACTAAATCCAATTTTTTTTTGTTAATTTCTCATGAAAAACCCAAAATACACCTAGCCCATTTTTAAACTAATATTATATATTGCTATACCAATAAATGAAAATCTTTTCGAACACATATCACTCTATGACGCATCCTCACTTTTAAATAATAATGTAATGATTTTTTATACACACTATTAGGTATATATATCTTCTCTCATATTAAATAATAATTCAATTAAATATAATTTCATTTACCACATTATCGTATATAACACAACAAAATAATATGATTTTTTTTCTTTATACATGTCTTTCTATACTAATAAACAAAAAATCCTTTTTGGACACGTGTCATTCTCTGGTAATTTCTCACCCTTATTTTTTTATTTATCTCTTTTATTAAATAATAATAATACTAATATTAAACATCAATTTAACTAAATATATTTATCTCTTTGTTTAATCCGAGCAAAAAAACACTGGTAATTTAATCCGAGCATACCAACTTAATAATATCAAATATATTATTTTGATAGAAAGAATAATTTCTTATATATTATCAAATAACTATGTATAAGTACTTATTATTGGTTATCTAAATAAAATACCGAATTATCTTTATAATGTTATTTTGATGGCCATGTTAGTGTAATACACGTATTTATTCAACCCGAGCAGACTGTAGAGAACGGTGATCGTGAGAGGGATATGATTGACTTTTGCTCAGAGCGGGAGACAATGAAGCGATAAGTAGAATGTCCGGGTCAAAGTCTATCACTTAACAACTTAGAATTTTACTTTTAGATTTGGGTAAAATATGTATAAATATAATTGTATATTTGTATATATAATGGGTCAATATCCATAAGAGTAATATATGAAAAACGATAAATATAATTAATACTTGTGTGCATGTGTGTGTATAATTATTTATATAAATAAACTAAAAAATATTTCGAGTCAAACCAAGCCGAATGGACCTTTGTAGTGTCATGCATTATTGTAAAAATCTAAATAAGATTGATTTAAATTATTATCTAACATTATTATATTATTATTATTTTTGTAATTCGGTCATTTTATATAGTCGAATTGCCCTTCTAGTTAACAGAATTACATATAAAATGACCGAACTGCTCTTCTCATTAACAGAAAAAAATGGATAAAATTAACCCAGTAGACTAAAATGGCAACGATGAAACCTTTTGGGACCCATAGACGAAAATTAAAACCTTTTAGACTAAACTAACAAAATAACCCAAACCACAGAGACTAAAATAACATTTAAGTCTGTTATAAAGGTTAAAAATTATGACCCAAACCAGAGAGACTAAAATGACATTTAAATCTGTTATAAATGTTAAAAATTATAAGATACCAAATAGTTAACTAGTGTTATGATAAAATATTAGGTTATTTGAATAAATATTAAAAGTTGGTTTAATACACAAATAAACTACAAACAAATTAAACATCACGAAAAATTAAAAGTTGGTTTAATACACAAATAAACTACAAACAAATTATATCAAACAAGACATAAAATTAATCCGTTTCGTGTACTAATGTTAGAAAAAAGTGCGTTTGTATACTTTTGATTTTCAGGGCTAAACGAACTTAAACATACAAAAGTAAAAAATTAACGACAAAAAAACCAATATAAATACAAGAAAGAAGAGTTGGCACACCATGCCTACCCTCCAAGCCACACCGCAACACTAAAAAAACAAACCAGAAGACAAGCACGGGGCCGTTCCATCAAGACATATGGTCGAGCCCCACTATAGAATGAGATCAGAAGCCATGCAGATCAAGACAAACAAAGCAAACAAAAGATACAGGGCCGTGGTTAACTCCCAGATATGCAGAATCTCCCAATGGACCCCACAAAGTTGACCACGTGGCCATGCCTACTGTCACACGGGACCGCATGTGTATACGAACTGACACCAGGCATTAAATGAGACAGAGAAGGAAGGACACGGGGCCGTGCCTACTGGGCACTGGGCCGTGTGAAGGGACTGTTTTCAGCTATGAATAGAGGAGCTTGGTTCACTTCCAACTCATTCCTTGGCAAACCACTTCTCTCTCACTTGCCACCATTCCACCACCACTATAGCACCATCATCCACCACATTCCTCCATTATCCACCTTTAGAGTGTATGTAGTAGTCTCAGGATCCAAGATTGATCGTAAGAGTTCTTGTCAATCAAATGCCATGTTTGGATAATCTCTTACAATACTTGGTGCAGACAAATCTTTTATGTATTACTTTTGATTTCTAAGTTTTGGCTACTTTTTATTTGGGTTTGTATTAATGACTTTAATAACTAGGTTTTTTATATTGAAAGTGAATTTTACTCTATCATTTCTTCATGTTTTGTTGATTCACTCATTCGTGTCTTTAAGGTTAATATAAATCACGTTAACAATATGGAAGGGGTTAGAAGGGTGGTTTTGGTAATGTTCTTGCCTCGTTTAGTGTATAGATCCCGCGAGGACTTAATTCAAGCTTATTAGGACTTATCTTAAGGCAGATAGCATCAAATCGGGAGAAGAAAGAACAGGTTGAATCCCTTATAAATAACTAAGGAAATCTCTTAAAAAAGCCCAAAGTGCGAAAATCATCAAAGGATACGTAAAAGAGGAGTCGGAACCAAGTGATTTTGTCTTGTTTATTGCTTTTCTAATATTTTATTTTCATTTTTTTTTATCCTTTTAAACTTACTAACATCCTTTCTCAAAATTTTGGTTAGATTAGACATCGACGATATTTCGGTCTTAAAAGCTCTTGTGTCCTTGGACGATCTCGGTATCTTACCATCACTATACTAAGTCAACGATTTGTGCATTTGCCTTAACATGTTGTAGAGAGTGATTGTATTATATCGTGTTTTCTACAAGTTTAAAGCTTAATAAACGAGTAAAAAAGTGCTAAAAATATACTAAAAATTATACAACGCTCGACACACGTCAAGTTTTTGGTGCCATTGCTAGGGACACAAGGATTTTAAGAAAGTTTAGAATCGGCGGCCTGATCATTTTTAATCTTCTTTATTTTTTCTTTTTAGGTTTTTCTTCCTTTTCTGCATTTTCTTCACTTTCTCCAGTTTCAGCACGGGCCATGCCTGATCACACACGGGGTCGTGCCTAACTTCCAGAAGGCCTACAGGGGCCGTGTCTACTTAATACGAGGCCGTGTCTGTCTTACAGTACTGAAAGAATCTGTTTTCTGTGTTACTGGAATGAAGCACGAGGTCGTGCCTAATTGAGCACAGGGCCGTGCCACACTTCCAGGATCTAGAAACCTGAAAACAGAAACTTAATCTCGATAGCACGGGGACGTGTTTGTTAACTGATCAGCACTTTTTCTGTTTTTGTTCGCAGAAATTTACATTATTTTGTATAACCTGCAGAAAATATGACCTGGTGCATGACCTCCACCTCCGCTAAAGACATAAAAGTGCCACTCGAAGAACCCAAGCGCTTCCTAAGAAAAAGACTCCAAGCTAAAAACCGACAAAAAGCCTCGACCCAAAACCTCACCATGACGGATCAACGTTCTCTCATGGATTACCTACGGGGGTAATCTTGGAGCCGCTATTAACCCACCTAATGTCGATGCTAACAATTTTGAGCTTCGACCACAACTAATCCAAACGCCCCAAAATTTGTTTTTGAGATTGTAGGTTAATTACTAAGGTCTTTGATGTAACAATATATACACATAATTAACTTTGTTTTTGACATTGTAGGTTAATTCATTCTCATGACTATGGGCAGGTGCTGGTGAAGGAATATAAGATGGTGATTGGCATATTTTTTTTTGATGATAGCATTGGTGCTAGTGACGTTGTTTTGAAGAGCTTAGTTCTACTTGTTATTTACTTTTTTCTAACTTGGTTAAGAACTTATTTAATTAACTTGGGTTTTTTTATTTTTCTGAACGAATATATTGAATTTAGTTTTATTTTAGCAAATACACTGAATTGGTTCTTTTAATGAACGCATTGAAATGGATGTATCTATGTTAATATAATATTTTCTTTTCTTTGAACACAACAATATGTAAAAATATAAATTATACAAAAGAAAATGGCTTGTCGAGCCTCGAGCTGGCTTGAGTTTTTTCGAGTCGAGCTAAAAAATCTAGCTTGTTTACATTTTCGAGCCGAGCCAAGCTGGCTCGATTGCTATCGAGCTCAATCTCGAGCCCACCCTGGCTCGGCTCGGCTCGTTTACATCCCTAACTATAAACTCATAAAATAAGTAGGTGTCCACATGTCAGCGATTCAAAAACTGGTATCAAGTAGCTCACAAACAGCTCGTCTAGTTTACGCCCCTAAAACTAAGCAGTAACGTATTACTGCAACACATATTTTTTCTTTTCTTTCAACGTTTTCATTTTACACCACCTTTAAATGTTTCCACTGTTGCTCTTAGAGCAAATCAAAACTTCTCAAAAACAAATATACAAAACAAAAAAAAATTAAAATATTCCTTACTATACAAAGTAATTGAAAATAAAGAGAAATACAAAAAGAAAAAAAAAAACAAAATCTCAAGTTAGGGTCACGAGCGAGAAACAATGCGTGTATAAAGAAACTCGTTCCATGTGTCAGGTAATCCAGGTAAGCACCAGTGAATACAATCTGCATAAATAGCGGGATCCGCCTTTTGTTCGTCGGTCAAAATTTTGCCTTGACGGATTGTGTAGATTGAGGTGTGTGCATCTTTTCGATACTCTGAAATAGTAGTTATGTTGAGGAACTGCACTGGGAATTTCATCGATTGAATCAGATTGGTTGCAACCGTGAAGAGCCGTCGGTCCGTGCCCACGCTTGGTGGTGTGGTCGTGTTTAGGATTGGACTCGTCTCCTTGGCACATTTGATGCCATCAGGGTTGTTCCAGTCCGAGCTCCTGTGTATTTTTGTTTCATTATAATCTGCTGCAAACTCTTTTCATTTTGATATGTTTATTTGGTATACTATGAATATATATGAAAATGGCGGAACTAGCCTAAAAAGTTAGGGGTGTCCTATTTTTTTTAGGATCAAGGGTATCCTTTATATAACTGAAACGGTGTTGAGGGGTATTTCTATACTATAGAAATGGAGTTAAGAGATACACTACGGAGACGGGGTTGTGCTACCCCTACTAACACTCTAAGTCCGCCCCTGATATATGATATATGACATAGTACAAAAACATGACATAAACCTAAAACTAAAACATGACATAAATCTAAAACTAAAATCACACGTGTAATATACATGTTTTTAAGAGTATTGAGCAGAAAAAAAAGAAAAACAAAAAATAGAAAAGCGTCCAAATCGAGGATATTTTTTAAAAAAATAAAAAAGTTTTGCGCAACATGATTGTAACATATGTTACATAAAATCTTGTTTTTTTTTTTTTAAATTTGATCGGCGCTTTTTTGATTTTTTTTTCTTGCTTAAAACATGTATATTACATGTGTGATTTTTGTTAAAACAATAAAAAAATGTTGGAAGGTTAGAATTTCTTAGGTTTTCTCAATAAAAATAGATTTCCTATAAGTTTCCTAGTTTTCTCAATGAAAATGGTTTCCTATATAATCTCTCTCTCTATATATATAGGGCACTACTATACACACCCCCCCTATTACTAACTACACCCCCCTCCTCTCACATAACTTACAGGTGGGGCCTGCGTGGGACTGACAGTTTCCTCTCACAAGGGGGGTGTGGTTAGTAATAGGGGGGGTGTGTATAGAATGCCCCTATATATATAGTAATATTATGTGGCTGAAGTGTCAACATATAATTGTAGGTACAACCAAGGCTTAGATTACAATTTACAACTAATGGTGCAGCTAATACCCTACTAATTCATTTTATGGCAACCAAATTCACACAGTCCACACGTTTTGAAACTAACTAATTAAAGCCAATATATATTCTAACTCTAAGATGTAGACTTGGTAACCGACTACAACTGATCAATTTAACCATTATTAATTAAATCGGACCATATGTTTATTAACAACCGTCACGCTGAAAGTTTTCCAAATGATTACAATCTTCTGACTCGTTTTAATTATCTATATCTATATCTATATTCCCACTTAGCTCATCTTGACCGAAACTCATTTGTTCTTATTTTGATTAATACAATAATATCTAGTTTTGTAATTATATTAGTAATCAATTATCTAATGTTTATCCCGAAGCAGCTCATTTTAACCGGAACTCATTTGTAATATAATAGCTAGTGTCATTACATATGCGTATATTTATTGATTTTGCCACATGTATTAATAACCCAAGTGACCATACATATATAATTATATATTTATGGCGTCATCCAGTTTTAAACCGCGTGGAATGGTACGTTAGACGGGTCAATGACTGGTCCGATTATGCAAAAGATTGTTGAGAACTTACTTGATATGAAGAGGAGACATGCTATTAAAAAAGACCATGGTGCGATTAGGGTTTACATTTAAATCGACCCACTCGGACCACGTTTTGAGTACTCTTCCATACGCTACTGGCCTATCGACTTCGTCATACTCTGTTGCGCCTTCATCGAAGGCTCCTTGCCTGTTTATTTGCAAAATTCAAAATAAATCATTTTGTATTAAAAAAATGTGAATTTAAGTTATGTAATGCTTACAGGACTTTCATCTTTAATGTGTTCATCCACCAGATATATGTGTTGAAGACCAAATAGTCAACATTTTTCCAATTTTGACCATGCTTGTTAATTGACTTAGGCATGATAATTCTGTCTAATATACTGTGCATATCTGGGTCATCAGAATTGGATTCTACTAGAAATGGGGCCCAGTAAAACTCCACCGTGGCATTATAATCCTGAGAAAAAAACAAGTTAACATTAAATTTTGTCTCAGGGGCTGTTTGGTAGCCTCTTAATCCATTCAGAGGCTGTCTCTTAATGAAATCATTTGTGGCCCTTATGTCTGAATGAATAAGAGGTAACCTTATGTCTGACTGGATAAGAGGTAACATCTGAATGGTAAACCATCACATGTCACATTCTTCTACATTATCTTTGTTAAACTCTTAAATGATTTCATTAAGAGGTAGCCTATTAATGTCATTCAGATGCTACCAAATAGCCCCTCACTTAATGTACAAAGTTATTTGTTGTACATCACTAGCATTTTTACCAACGCTATGTGACGGGATAATTTATGTTAAAACATATATCAATTAAAAACATACATAAAAATAACCACGAAAACGTATTATATTTGACTTCGTATACGTTTTATGTCACGTTAGTCATTTGGTATTTGAAATTCGTGTTTTTGTTTTACATTTTTTCCTGGTTTTGGTTGTCATTCGTTTACACGGTTTTGGTCTCCACCTCACAACGTTGGTAGCACGGTTTTATGCCTTCTGCCTCGCAACTCGGGGGCTTAGAATACGCCCCCTGCCTCGCAACGTGGGGGGCTTAGAGTAGAAATCACAATCATAACCAATTTTACCTTTCTATTTAAAGTAAGCTTTGCTATTATATGTTCACAACTTTATTCTTCTGACTATGGTAAATATAGCAACAAACAAACCAATTTCCTTGTTTTTTTTTCAAAAAGTTATGCTGTGTTCTGTAACATGCTAATTTTTTTACATAACTACATATGCCTTAGTAATGACAAATATATAATATTGTCTCCAACTATGTCACAATCTTACTGAAAATGACATGTAATTTTTCAAGAAAACTTACAACATGAAACCCATCATATTATATTGTTTTTACACTTATTCTTTAAATTAATTGCAAGATTCTTTATAGGACCATTTGCTTTTCTTTTGACAAATGCTAAGGACATAATTATGAATGAAGTGGTCAAAAAGGGTTTTCCACTCAAAAGCTTACAGAAATTATGGTTGTGTTATCATTTTTTGCTAATACATTATTTTCATTTGCC
Organism: Helianthus tuberosus; assembly: GCA_030545235.1. Taxonomy (NCBI): domain Eukaryota; kingdom Viridiplantae; phylum Streptophyta; class Magnoliopsida; order Asterales; family Asteraceae; genus Helianthus; species Helianthus tuberosus. The sequence continues at coordinate 107,520,827 of CM060401.1, read as the reverse complement.
GTCTAATTATGTATAAAACTAAGAGGAAACTTATGATCATATGATAACAACAACATTTTTTTTATATTAGTTTTACTTTAGTGTTTTGAATATCAAAATAATAAAATAGGTTTCACCCTTAGAAAGTTGAAAGAGTTGGGTCGTAAATAAAAACTAACAAAAATTATCTCATTATAAAATTTACACATTTAAAGATGGTTAAGTAACTAATCAATTTTAAATATAGAATCGCAAAAATCATTTATGTAGCATGGCTAATTATAATGAAAAAGGTAAAGGGACCGAATTATGTGATTACATAACTGTCTTTCTTATGTATTATAATAAAAACGCATTTACACAAAACATGATGCATGTCAAATGTAAAGCTGTTACGCGAATCACACCCGGCATTAACCTTAAAGTTTTGCATGAGACCAAACACGAACCAAAATATTGTCGCACACATGAACTCAAAAACGACATGAACTTTCATAGGTTGACACGACCATGTCCAATTTTGAAAAAAAAATTATATTATTTTATCTTTCATAGTAATGCCGTAAAATTACAGCTTTACCACCAAAGTTATAATTATATATATAATATTTATCGTTAAACCATGTGACTTGTTCTCTCTTATCTTTTAAATTTGGAACGAGATACCAAATCATAATAATATAATTTCTAGATAGCTTACAAGCAATAAACCAACCAACCGCCCTTTATACTAGTCATATCTAAACACGACTCATTCAAATAAAGTAGTTAAACGTCTCTTTAGATTAAAACCAAGCTCGTAAATTTCGTAAGTATCTATGCTACTTTTAATTTTAACTGTGAAAGACAGAGGAGAGAAGAAACCTCGAGTCTAAAAACGGAGAGCGACCCAGTTTTGATCAAGCTCTTTCTTCCCGGACTAGCAACCGATTGAACCAAACACACCATCGATTCCCACTGATTCCTGTTCAACGAATCTCCAACAAACATCAACCTCTTGTTCCTCAACTTCTCCACCAACAACTTGGCACTAAACCTTAATTCCCACAAACCAAAGTCAAAACCATAACAACTCAAAACACAACCCAATAAATTAAAACATCAAATCAAAAAACAACATAACCTTACTTTGGCAAATCACAATCCTTAGGCTGCCACCTCCACTTCTGATACATAGAATCTTGTCTCCCATTTTTCATGCACGTAACCTGACGTGTCAAAAATTCACACTCCTCTTCTTTATATAACGGGTGTGTGACATCGTCATACACCCAACTCCCATCGAATATATCGCAGCCGTCCGATGGGAACTCAATGTTCTCATCATACTCGGCTGCGATATCTTTATCTAATGTGTTACTGGATTCACCCTTGTTTAACACGGGTGAGTCAGGAAGTGAGTTTTGGCGGTATTGGAATGTGGTGAATGGGAATTGAGCTAGGGACTTGACATCTTCGTTGTAAAAGACGATTCCAATGAGAAAAACCGATACGAGGATGACCGAAACAGAGATGTGGCTATTTTTCCGGTAAGTCATTGTGGTGGTGAAGGTGAAAGAGTTGAGAAGGTGTAGGATATTGTGAGGGGAGCAATGGACAGAGAGACATTTATGGGGGGTGAGTGGAGGGATTTGGTGAAATGTGATTGTCTTGAAGAAATTGGTGGATGAAATGTTGAATTTATTTAGTAATTTGGTTCAACAATTTTATTGTTTATGACTTGTTTCTTCAGTCTCCATCTCTGGTTTTAGAGAGAGAAGGTGAGAGAGAGAGAGAGAGAGAGAGAGAGAGAGAGAGAGAGAGAGAGAGAGAGAGAGAAAAGAGTGAGAAGAAAGGTTTTGATCACTTTCAAAGCCGGTAAGAAAGGTATTGTTTCCGGATAAATCGAAATATCATAGTTGTATTTGTTTCTTTTTATGTTAAACAAAAGTTGACACCCAAATATTTTATTCTACTAATAATATGATTCAATTTTTTTAACAACAAATTTGGATTATTGACATACAAAGTATTATCGTGTCATTTCTGGAATTACCTAATTATATTCATCTTCATTTGGCTATAATGTCTATACACTAATTAAGTAAGAAATCCAATAAATCTGAAAAATCTCTCTTGTAGGAATCGAACCCAAGACCTAATGATCCTTAAGTTTTATTCCACTCAAGATACCACTAGGCTATAATACCATATACAATAATATGATTCAATTACAACTAATGCAAGCAACAGGATCGTTGACCCCTAACAACTCTATTAATTATATAATTCAACTAAAACTAATAAAAGCAACCGGATCGTTGAAACTTAAGAACTCTTAACACAGATGTGAAACAACGGCGTGAAAGAGAGATGATGATTGATCTATAGCCACAAACAATCCGTAAGAAATGAAGGTGAGCACTCTAGGAGAGGGGGCACAATTTATGAAGTTTTTGAGCTCGCCTTTATTTTTTATCTATGACGCGGAGGTCCTATGGAGCCATGAGCCAATGGTGATGCTCTAATCAATAATTTATAATAACTAACTGAATAATATATAAGTAAATATTTAATTTTTTTTTAAAAAATGATAAATAATTTAGCACGATAGATAGAAGTTGCTTAAAATCTTAAATAATTATAATTTCAATAGGTATAAAATAGTTGGTAATGTGCAAATAAATATATTAGTCAATGATAATAAAAAAATATAACGTGTATCATATTGACTCGGTTCAAATGACATACCACCTACGGAATAAACTCGGTTAAATTATTATTACGATATTAGATTAAAACTCCATGTATTAAACGTGTTTAATGTATAAAACTTACTTTTAATTTTTGTAATTTTAAATATTTGGGATTAAATAATATAAAACCAATAACAATAATAATAAAAGATTATATCTCATCGGAACTAAAGCGTTTCCTAATCACATAGATACACAAATAAAATAGAGACGTCATGATCTAATCACACCGTCTCAAAATGTGCCAAGTAATTGATCGTAACAAACAAATCAGATTAGATTATACATTTTTACAATTTTACTACAAAATATATTAAATTAGTTGTAGTTATTTTTAAACAATTTTTCTCGATTGTGCTACATATCTTGATATATTAATTTAACAAATTTTTAGATATTATATTTTTGTGTTTTCAAGATTGTTATGGATTTTAATTTAATAGATACTTATTAACATTTGTTTCATTATTTAATTTATATTTTAAAGAGTTTTTATATATTCATAATATTAGTCAGACATTTATCTAATATTATTTAATAATATTATTAATAAATTAAAGAAGAGATTGTCATATGATATTAACGGAAATCTTTTATTATAAGCTAGATGCCTAAGACTAAACGGTATGGGGGCCGGCCTTGCCCCTGGGAGGCCCGGCGCCGCACCCCCTATGCCTTGTCCCGGCTTCCCCGTCGGCCAGAAGACGCACAAGCCGAGCCTGTTTCTCTATTCGTTCTCTCCCTCTCTCTAAAATCAAATTAATTTAATATTTTTTAATTGTTTTTATAAATAATGTAAACCCCCATCCTCCACCCCCTTGGTCCATCCACTTTAGACTCATCCTCTCTCTCGATGACGTGGCGGGTGACGTGACGGCCCATCCCCTTGGGGATGAGCCTCACCATACCTTCTAGTCTGATAAAAATGAACATCGTAAGAATATTTACTTACTTTATGACAAAGTACTTTTATTATTACAAAACAAATATCGATTTTTGTTTTATTTTCTATAGAAAATTTTCCATTTCTAAATTTATATACTAGTTTTACCTTTATGACAAAGTACTTTTATTATTACAAAACAAATATCGAATTTTGTTTTATTTTCTATAGAAAATTTTCCATTTCTAAATTTATATATTAGTTTTACGGAATTTTATCATTAACACAATACTGTTATATAAGACATTGTTTTATAAAACAAGATTCATTTTATATGTGATTTAAACATAACCAAAATCAATTTCCGGTAAAAACATATATAGCGGTAACTTAAACATTTTTCTTTATCGTAAAGACACGTATGGTAAAAAGATAGAAAATAATAAAAGTAACGTATTGATTCACAGAACTTTTGGATGGGTGTGAGTCATATAAGAACTTTTAGTGTACCTATCACCAAAGTTTTAAAACGATGCATAACATTTAACGCAATGGAACACTTGTATAATCACATTAATTCATTATTTTATAACAAAAATGTTATCTAATGTCATTTTGGTATTTTCTTTTTCGCTAAAATTACTTTAACCAGATTACGCTATATAAGAACATAAAATTGATTCTTAAATATGTTTATATAAAATAAAAATCTATTAAAGATTAAATAAATGCCAAACAATAATAAGTTGATATATGATATATCATTATTGTAAATTAGCATAGTCATAAAAAGAATCATGAAGTGTAAGTGCTGGCCACGACATGTGATCTCTTAAGAGGGCGTGATATGTGGCGAGTGATCACCACTTCGGAATTGCACGTGTGTGGTGATGTTGCATTATTATATTATTATCGTTTATTTGGAGAAACAAAAAGCAGTCATACATTCGATAAAGAGTATGCTAAAGTCTATCCACATTCCACACAAAAGACCATAGCAATTAATACATCGGCTTTTAACGTATTTAAGATGCTGGAATGGCAAAGGAACTCAAATTTGATGTGAACCCGAAATTGATGGGTGATGAGACGAGTTTTCGGGCATGCGATTAGATTTTAGAAAAAAAAACACGAGTATAAGAAGAGCAAGAGCATGATATCAAGTGATAACCGACCTTATTATCTAAAACATATATAAGTGTATATTTAGAGAGTGTTTGGGGTTGAGTTTTGAAAATAAATTATGCGTTTTGAATAATCAGAATCAGATAATTAGCTATAACAAAACGTGCTGTAGAAAGATAATGTTTGGATTTGATTATGTTGTTTGATATCACAATAATCAGATAATAAACTATTTGAGTGTTTTGCAAATATATATATTTTAACGTTTTGATCTCTACAAAACGTAAAAAATCAGTTTTTATGGAATCTCGTTTTCCTGCAGTCAGGGATGACCTACTTTTGGATTATCACGTTATGATCTCTACAAAACGTAAAAAATCAGTTTTTATTAATATTTTTTTTACCAAACACTCAAAATAGATTTTTTTTTGTGATTTCAAAACACAATAATAAAAAAATCAGGTTGAAAAACCAATCCCAAACATCCCCATAATAATGCAATCACCACACACGTGCAATTCTGAAGTGGTGATCACTCGAGTTGTGAGAACCATGAGAATTTCTACTTTCTACGCGAGTCAGACCATATTTGTTTTTTTTTTTTTTGCACAAACGTAGATGAAAATATTATAAATACATCTGTAAAAAAACAAAAAAAAAGATCGTTGAATCGGTAGTTACGCCTGATGTAAATTTTGTTTACGTTTGATGTAAATTTTGTTATGGCGATGAAATTTTTTACACCTAATGTAAATTTTTGAATGCGACATTTTTTTATTTTTTTGCTGAAACAAGTGATTTTTTAAGATTTATGAGAAATCATTTTTTTTTAAAAACCTTTTGAAAGGCTTAGTTCTTATGGTTCTCACAACTCAACGCGGTTCCTATTTTCCCTTTTCATATATATATATATACACGACAGTAGTGGCCGTATACGTGTCCTGATTCGTTACATACACGACAGTAGTGGCCGTATACGTGTCCTGATTCGTTTTTCTTTGATAAGGCTAAATCAAACAATTAATTCAATCATCTGAGGGCAAATTCGTCTCTTCATTCAATCAACGAGAAGTTCGTTACACTAATATCCCGGTAATTATCATTCGAATCAGTTTCAAATTTTTCATAATTCTCAAATTGCAGTTTTCGTTCTTCTGCTTTAGGGTTTCATTCAATTGTTTTTTTTCGATGGATCCACAGAGCAGCACTGGACGAACAGATGTTGATTTTGATGAAACTCGACAGATCGGTGATCATGCTCAATTATCTGCATACCAGAGAGTTTCGATTGAGGATGTTTTAAATCTGCAACCTGCAAATCCAAATCCAATTGCAAGTACAAGTGCTGTAAACGAGTGTTCTAATGGTAATTATGTTAATTCAGATCTTTAAATTGTTCGTAGACTTGTTTTTTGTTTAATCGTAGCAATGATTTTGCATTGTTGTAGCTGTTTTTGAAGTTTGAATGTTGAGTATATTTTTTACATGAAAGCAACATGTACAAGTTCGCATGTTATGAGTCTTTCAATTCGCATTTGATGTTTATTTTGTTTACGGATTTTCGCATGTTATGGTATAATAAATCGCATGTGTAAAACATATTAATCAAAATCATCATTTTCGCATGTTATTGTTCATACAATTCGCCCGTGTTGTTGTTATTACGATGAAATTATGCAGTTATTAATATATCGCATGTAACGAGTCCGATAATTCGCATGTGTTTTTGTTTTTTTTGATTGATTTATTTAGATGAAAGGGTTTACACTTCGGAGGTTAAAGCATCAGCTACACCTATGGTTGGAATGCAATTTATCTCTATTGAACAAGCATATGCGTTTTACCAATCATATGCTAAGTTAGCTGGTTTTTCTATTCGGAAAGGTGGTGAAGTACACAGTGGTGGTATAATTAAAACAAAGTATTTTGTTTGTTCTAAAGAGGGACATAAGCCATTGTGTATTGACGATCGTTATTCGAAGTCAAAAAAGCAATTCAAATCAAGGAACAGGGGGACCATTAGAACTGGATGTAAAGCTCAACTTATGATTTGCACTGTGGATGGAAGATTATATGCAGTAAAGAGATTTGTTGATGGCCATAATCATAAGTTTGTATGTCCACATGATATTCACATGCTGCCAGCTTACAGACAATTGTCATATGTCCAAGAGGAGATGGTATTGGAACTAGGCACTTTAAACCTTGGTCGTGTCAAAGCTTTCCATATAATGAGGAAACGTTATGGTGGTTTCGAGAACGTTGGTGCCACGATTGATGATTGCAAAAATTTTTGGAATCGAATTAACAGCTATATAGGAGAATATGACGCTGACATGGTGATTAATAGGATGACCGACAAAAAATAGTATTTAGCTGATTATTCGTTTGAATATTCTGTTGATGATGACAAACGGTTAACTGGTTTGTTCTGGGCTGATGGGTTATGCAAGCTTAACTTTATGGAGTTTGGGAATGTGATATCGTTCGATGCAACTTTCAAGACAAACAGGTAAGTGTTTCAAGACAAACATGTTTTTTATTTATTTTCGCATGTTATATGATTTCCTAAACTTGCAATATCGCATGTGTAGACATTGAAGAGTTGGTGTTGAATATATCGCATGTTATACTGTATATTTTCGCATATGATATCTGTCTATTTCGCATGTTTCAATGTGTATTTCGCATGTGTTTGTTCAGGTACAAGATGGTGTTTGTTCCGTTCACTGGCATTGACAACCACTGTCGAAATGTAACCCTTGGAGCTGGGTTGTTGGCATCGGAGAGCATTGAATCCTATAAATGGCTTCTGAATTCATTCGTAAAGTCATTTGGTCGGCAGCCAAAGGTTGTAGTGACGGACCAAGACCCTGCTATGAAACAGGCTATTGAGGAGGTTTTTTCTACCAGCAGACACCGATTGTGCATGTGGCACATAATGAAAAAAGTGGCAGATAAGGTATAGCATGCTATATTGTCTCTCTTTAGCGTTTTTTTTATAATATAGATTTTGTTATAGGCGGACATAAAAAGCAATTTTCGGTATAGGTTGGACACGAGTTGTGCAATAACGATGAGTTTAAAAGGAGGATGTGCGACATTGTATTGTCACACCCTGATATTTCCACGTATTACCGGTGGGCCCGGTGGGGAGTATCGTGACGTAGTTGATATCATCATAGTCAAACAACACAAATTATAAATGCACAGCGGAAGCAAAAGGTATGAATCACATTACAACCGAATAAATAGTAATATCAAAGTATCACAACGGGCTGTAAAGGATCCACAGGCGGATCAAAATATAAATAAGATCATTGTTCAACAGACTTTAACATCTAGAGCCTGCAAGACTTGATTATTGATGTCTGGAGTAGCCAGCCTATTCCATATAGTACCTGCACTTAACCTTTTGGGAAAATACTTCAGTTTACACTGGTAAATACAATTAACTGACTCATTTTGAAAAGAGTTTAAGAAAATTAGTTGAATGCACATGGCACAAAATATCTTTTATAACTTGGGATAATTATTTAAAAATAAACTTGTATACAGTTTTACATGTTTGTCGTCCATTCAGGACCTTGTTAGAAGAGCCGGCTTAATAAGATTAATAGACACACCACATGGTATAATACCCACAAGAAGATACCCTTCTTGTGGACTACCTTTTTACATATGCAACTGTCAGGTGTATGCCTACACCCCGTGCTTAAGTCGTGGTCATTTCTAATGAATGAGCCGAGGATATCCATGACACGGTCATTAACCCCCCAAAGGTATTGCATCAAACAAGACAGAATAAAACGGGTTATGCATTTTTTTAATCAATATTTGATTGTACGACTTCATACCCGACCAAGCGGTATTATAATACCGTACCCCAAGCCCGTATAGGGAAAATAAGTTAAAAGTATTTACCTGAGCAAAGTATAAATCACAAACAGCAAGTGCACGTAGCTTTTACTGGGCTCCTAATCTGGAACGAAGGTTTTAATAACCTATTAGATTTCTAACGGGTCTTCCTTAAGTTTAAACTTAGACCGGTTAGTTTTAAAGAAAGGTATTCGGTTCAAAACGCAAGATTAAGCGAAGACCGGATCAGAATGTGATTTAGTCCCGAAAAGTTTGAAGACTTGTATAATATGGGTAAACTAAACACATTCTGGATTTTGAGGTGAAAATGATAAGGTTTGACCCGTTTCGGCTAATTTATACAAACTCGTTACATAAACCGAACCGAACGCGAATAACGCATAACGGGTAACCAAAAGAGTCATGAACAGGTTTCCTAAGTTAATATGATTTAAATATGTTGTGATATCAGTAAGATACCTTTCATTATGCCCAAAACGAGTTTAATCTCAAATTAAGCCCCGTAGGGGTATTTTGGTCATTTTTAAAGATTATAAAAGAGATTATTTATAATTCTGATATTCGGGTCTGAAATAATCAGTAAAACAACTTAATTTAATAGGTTATGTCAGTTGGTGATAAGTCTTATATGACAAAATGGTTTTAAACCCATACTATGTGTTTAATACGCGTAAAAAGCCGTTTTAAGCGATTTCCGGGTTATGACTGGAAAGATGGGTTTTCTGATCAGTTTATAAAGTTCAACATACTTCATTTATCATATAAAATCAGTGGCCAAAGATTTGGTATCAAATTGTTATGTAAAATTCATTTTATAAGCAAAAGGGTATAATCGGTAATAACCGAATCAAGCCAATAACCTTATGTTATGATCAGTTTAAAAATAATTAAAAATATTCAAAAATCCCAAAATATTATATTACATCAGTGGGTATAAGGTTTGGTGTCAAAAATTGGGTTTAGATAGGCTTTATGCTAATTACGCCGTTTAATTAATAAAAAGCTTTCTAATTACGCTATTGAGCATAACTCCTAATCTAGGCCTCAAACTGATGTGAAAATTTAGGGACATGTTTATAAATCAGTAACAAAGATTATTGTCCTCTCACATTCCCAAAATTCTCGTTTTAAGGTCAAATGGGCATTATGGTCAACATTAAGCGATTAACGGAAACGTGTAAATGAATCGGACAATCAACTAGTCAACCACAGAGGGTTATACTATCATATAACCTGCTCCTAATGAAGCCCTTAGGCATTTCTAAAACATGCTATTATGGGTCAGAAATGAAAGTCAAAGCAGTGGTCAAGTTATGCGACTTTCGGTTCCGAACCGATCCTAAACTGAAAATTGTCGGGTCGGACATGCTTAGACATGTTCTTGCATTGATTACCAAGTTATATGAGTGGTAAAATAGGTTACACGCCTTCTACATTGCTAATTGCGTGTTAATTTGAAAATTAGGGTTCTGTTGACTTTTTCGGATTAAGTTTGACCCGACATTTGACCCTGTTAGAGCGGGAATCAGAGGGTGCCCTTTTAAGGGTTTAATGCCCACATAATTACCAACTTATAACTACTTTCAATTTGGCTAAACATCGGACCATTAGTGATTAATTGATAAGTCAAACCTTAATTACGACTGTTTAACTTTAAGCTAATTAACTAAGTAAAGCACGATTAAGGAAGGTTAAGGAAGCTTACCAAGGTTCTATGCACGACTTGTGATGCTTAGGGAAGGCTCTTGTGCTCCAGAAATGATCAGAAGTGAAGGTATGAATGAATGATCAAAGTTTGCAACAATGTGGGTCTTTATATAGTGATCTTGATTGATCAAGATGATGCCAAACAACTCTAGGATTGATCCCTGATCAATTACAAGTGTCCCTAAGCCTAAAAACTAGTTTGTGCCGCACATGGTATTGAAAACTAGCAATGTAAGTCGGTTAAACTTGTTATAACAGGCACCTGTCAAGTTTCTGATGCTGGCGAAGTCTTACGGACTGTAAGCCTTAGGCTTTGCGGTCCGTATCCGCTTTAAAAAAAAACATCGCCCAGATGACTTCCTTGCGGACCGTAAGGCTAAGCCATTATGGTCCGTAACCGATGACCAGAAGACAAAAATTTGTAAATTATTAGGCTTTGATCATGCAACCTTTATGTCTTCGAGTCTTATGCCTTTAATATCGGTATGGGACCACTTGATCATGCCTGAACAGTTATGACCACCTTGCCATATTTTAAATTGTCTTGGATTCTAATGAAAGGGCCATGAATGAAGGTTTGTCGTATACTTTCTCATAGGATCCCATCTTTGCAATCTGAATCATTTATCACTAGAATTAACCGGATTTGAATATATATCCGATGTTTATAAAACAGGTTAACGCTTGGGATTTATAAATAGGTCGTTCAGAGGTATAAATTAACATGTCGACACTTTTAAATCCTAGCATATAATTTTCGACTTGATTCGAATTTATAACACGCTTACCTTCCACGACACGTGTCTTTATTTTATTGGACATGAAATTACGAGGTGTTACATCCTTACCCCCTTAAAATAAATCTCGACCTCGAGATTTACTGAAATAAGTGAGGGTACTTTTCTTTCATTGTGGACTCTACCTCCCATGTGTACTCGGGACCTCTACGGGCATCCCATTTTACTTTTACGATCGGTACATGCTTCCTTCGAAGTTTCTTAACCTGTCGATCCTCGATCGACACAGGTTTTTCAACGAACTTCAAGCTCTCTTCTATGTGCACATCTGTATGTGGTATGACTAGTGATTCATCAGCTAGACATTTCTTCAGATTGCAGATGTGGAATACATTATGAATACCACTGAGCTCTTCAGGTAAGTTTAATTTATAAGCAACTGATCTGACACATTCGATGATCTCGAATGGTCCTATGTACCTCGGGCTTAACTTACCTTTCTTACCAAATCGCATCACTCCCTTCCAGGGTGATACTTTAAGCAACACTTTGTCACCTACCTCGAATTTCAGAGGTTTACGCTTTAAATCTGCGTAGCTTTTCTGCCTATCTCTGGCAGCTTTCAAGCGGTCACGAATCTGGACAATCTTGTCCGTCGTTTCAAAGACTATTTCAGGTCCTGTCAGTTGGACATCTCCAACTTCCGCCCAACACACGGGCGTTCTGCACTTTCTACCGTACAAGGCCTCGAAGGGCGCAGCCTTAATGCTTCTATGATAGCTATTGTTATACGAGAACTCGATTAATGGCAGGTGGTTACCCCAACTACCACCTAAGTCAATCACACATGCACGAAGCATGTCTTCCAAAGTTTGGATTGTACGCTCACTCTGCCCGTCCGTCTGAGGATGGTAAGCCGTACTAAAATTTAAGCGCGTGCCCAAAGATTGTTGGAAACTTTTCCAAAAATGTGACGTGTATCTAGTATCCCTGTCAGAGATAATAGACACCGGTACGCCATGCAGAGATACAATCTTATCTACGTACAGTTGGGCTAACATGTCGGAGCTATAGGTCTCCTTAATGGGTAGGAAATGTGCTGACTTAATCAGTCTATCTACTATCACCCATATAGTATCATTTCCTTTCTTTGTCTTTGGCAACTTGGTGATGAAATCCATTGTCACCATTTCCCACTTCCACGTGGGAAGTTCAGGCTGTTGTAGCAAACCTGACGGCTTCTGATGTTCAACTTTGACTTGCGCACACGTCAAACATTTAGCTACATAGGCAGCTATAGACTTCTTCAAGCCTATCCACCAAAAATTTGTTTTCAGATCCTGGTACATCTTGTCAGCTCCAGGATGAACGGAGTATTTAGAACTGTGGGCTTCCTGGAGGATAACATCTCGAAGTCCTCCATATACTACAACCCATATTCGTTCGTTTAACCTCAGAATTCCGTCCTTGCCATAGGATAACTGTTCTTCAGTTACTCCTAGCTTTTCATCAGGATAGTTAGCTTCCAGCACAGCTTCCTTCTGCACAGCTAACAACCTTGCATTCAAACCATTCTTTTTCTCAATGCTCTTGGCATTGATTCTTATAGGCTTCACTCTCTCCTTTCTACTTAAGGCATTAGCGACCACGTTTGCCTTGCTAGGATGGTATCTTATCTCACAGTCGTAATCATTCAACGTCTCCATCCATCGTCACTGCCTCATGTTTAAATCCTTTTGGTTAAACAGGTGTTGGAGGCTCTTGTGATCAGAATAGATCACACACTTGATACCATACAAATAGTGCCTCCAAAGTTTTAGTGCAAATACTACGGCACCCAACTCCAAGTCATGGGTGGTGTAGTTTTTCTCGTGCACCTTTAACTGTCGAGAAGCATAGGCAATAACCTTGCCTTTCTGCATAAGCACACACCCCATGCCGGTGTGTGATGCATCACAGTATACCACGAATTCTTCAATCCCCTCCGGCAATGTCAACACTGGTGCATTTCTTAGCTTCTGTTTAAGGATATCGAAGGATTCTTGTTGCTTCGGTCCCCAGTCGAACTTAATGTTCTTCCTAGTCAAAGAAGTTAGGGGCACAACAATCCTTGAAATTTTTTCAATAAAACGCCTGTAATATCCTGCCAATCCCAAGAAGCTGCGAATCTCTGTGGGCGTCTTCGGTTCTTGCCAATTCATGACAGCTTCAACCTTAGCGGGATCTACCTGGATTCCGTGTTCACTAACCACATGTCCAAGAAATTGGACTTCACGAAGCCAAAATTCACACTTAGAGAATTTGGCGTAGAACTTTTCTTGATGAAGCAGTTTCAGAATGCAATGGAGGTGCTTCTCATGGTCAGCTTGACTCTTCAAGTAAATAAGAATATCATCGATGAAGACGATGACAAATTTATCCATGTAGGGCTTGCAGACGCGGTTCATGAGATCCATGAATGCGGCTGGTGCATTAGTGAGTCCAAAAGGCATCACTAAGAACTCGTAGTGACCATAACGAGTCCTAAATGCAGTATTATGTACATCTTCATCCTTGACCTTCAGTTGATGATATCCTGACCTTAAGTCGATCTTGGAAAAGTAACTTGCTTGTAACACCTCGAAAATTTGTGTCCAATAAAATAACGACACGTGTCATGTAAGAAAAAAGTGTTATAAACCCGGATCTAGTTAAAGATGTATGGCAGGATTTGAAAGTGTCGACATGTTAATTTATACCTCTGAACGACCTCATTATGAATCCCAAGACCCTAATCTATATTATAAACATCTGATATAATCAAATCCGGTAAATACTAGTAATAATTGATTCAAAGTACAAGAAATGGGATCCTATGAGATTGTGTTTAACAAACCTTCATTCGTGACCTTTTCGATAAAGTCCAAGACAATTATACCACATGGCAAAGTGGTCTAAACTGTTCAGGGCATGTTCATGTGGCCCATACTGATAATAGAGGCCCAAATTCGTAATACCTATGTTTCCTGTTCGAAGCTTGAAAGGTTAAAAATTTTTGCTTTCTGGTAAAGGCTTAGGGACCGTAAAGGTCCTGCCTTACGGTCCGTAAGGCATCCCCAGCGACAGAAAATAGACAGGTGCCTATTATGAACAAGTTAACTGACTTAAATGGATATTTTTCATCACCATATGCAGCACAAACTAGTTCTTAGGCTTAGGGACACTTGTTATTGATCAGGGATCAATCCTAGAGTTGTTTGGCATGATCTTAAGCAATCAAGAACACTATATAAGACCCACATTGTTTCATTTTTGATCATTCATTCCCAACTCAACTTCTGATCATTTCTGGAGCTCAAGGCCATTCCCCAAGCATCACTAGTCGTGCATTGGACCTTGGTAAGCTTCCTTAACCTTCCTTAATCGTGTTTTACTTAGTTAATTAGCTTAAAGTCAAACCGTCGTAATTAAGGTTTGACTTATCGATTAATCATTAAAGGTCTGATGGTTAGTCAAATTGAAAGTAGTTATAAGTTGGTAATTATGTGGGCAATAAACCCTTAAAAGGGCACCCTCTGATTCCCGTTCCAACTAGATCATTTGTCGGGTCAAAGTTTGTATTAAAAAGTCAACAGAAACTTAATTTGCGAATTAACACGTAATTAGCAATGTAGAAGACGTGTAACCTATTTTATCACTCATATAACTTGGTAATTAGTATAAGAACTGGTCTAAGCTTGTTTTATCCGACAATTTTCTGTTTAGGCTCGGTTCGGAACCGAAAGTCGCAAAACTTTGACTTTTTCTTTGACTTCAGTTCTGACCCGATTTAGATGAGTTTAGAAATGCCTTAGAGCTTCCTTAGGACCAGGTTGCATGATAGTATAACTCTCTGTGGCTGGTTCGTTGTTTGACCGTTTCATTTACACGTTTCCGTTAATTGCCTAATGTTGACCATAATGCCCTTTTAACCATAAAACGAGGATTTTGGAAATATGAGAGGACAATAATCTTTTTTACTGATTTATAAACATGTCCCTAAATTTTCACAGCATTTGGAGGTCTAGATTAGGAGTTATGCTTAATAGCGTAACGCTTTTTATGAATTAAACGGCGTAATTAGCATAAAGCCTATCTAAACCCAATTTTTGACACCGAACCTTTTACCCACTGATGTAATATAATATTTTGGGGTTTTTGAATATTTTTAATTATTTTTAAACTGATCATAACCTAAGGTCATCGCCTTAATTCGGTAATAACCGATTATACCCTTTTTGCTAGTAAAACGAGTTTTACATAATATTTTGACACCAATTCAATTGCTAATGATTTTATATAATAAATGAAGTATTTTGAACTTTATAACCTGATCAGAAAACTCAGACTTCCTGTATAACCCGGAAATCGCTTAAAACGGCTTTTTACGCGTATTAAACACCTAGTATGGATTTAAAACCATTTTGTCACATAAGACTTATCACCAACTGATATAACCTATTAAACTAAGTTGTTTTACCGATTATTTCAGAACCGAATCTCAGAATTATAATTAATCTCTTTTATGATCTTTAAAATGACCAAAATACCCCTACGGGGCTTATATTGAGATTAAACTCGTTTTGAGCATAATGGAAGGCATCCTACTGATATCACAACATATTTAAGGCATATTAACTTAGGAAACATGTATATGACTCTTATGGATACCGTTACGCCTCTTGCGCGTCCGGTTCGGTTTATGTAACTAGTTTGCATAAATTAGCCGAAACGGGTCAAACCTTACCGTTTTTAACTCAAAATCCAGAATGTGTTTAGTTTACCCATATTATACAAGTCTTCAAACTTGTCGGGTCTAAATCACATTCTATTCCGGTCTTCGCTTAATCGTGCGTTTGGACCGTATCTTTCTTTAAAACTAACCGGTCTAAGTTTATGCTTAATTAAAGACCCGTTAGGATTCTAATAGGTTATTATTAAACCTTCGTTCCAGAATAGGAGACCCGGTAAAAGCTACGTGCACTTGCTTGTTGTGAATATTACTTGCAAAGGTAAATACTTTTAACTTATTTTCCCTATACGGGCTTGGGGTATGGTATATAAAATACCGCTTGGTCGGGCATTGAATCTTTAATCGAATAGAGGTTAATTCATTGAGATGTCCCGTTTGGAAATGTTTTGTTTGCTTAAAGCCTTTGGGGGGTTAATGACCATGTCCCGGATATCCTTGGCATCATCTTACGAGATGGCCACGACCTGAGCACGGGGTGTAGGCGTACACCCGTCAGTGCATAAATAAATTATGTGGTGTGTCTATTAATCTTTAACCCGGTCTACGGATCGGGCTACTGAACGCATACGGAACATGTAATTTTTTTACAAGATTATATTCAAATAATTATCCCGAGTTATAAAAAGTTTGTGCCACGTGCATTCAAATCAATTTTTATTAAACCTTTTCAAAATGAGTCAGTTAATTGTATTTACCAGTGTAAACTGACGTATTTTCTCAAAAAAGGTTAAGTGCAGGTACTACTCGAAATAGGCTGGCTTTCTCCTAGCATCCACAATAAGTCTCGCAAGCTTGAATGACATAAAACTGTTGAACAATGTTTCCTTGTTATTTTGATCCACCCGTGGATTACTTTCAACTATTTGTGATACTTAATATTACAATATTATTTAGTTGAAATGAATCTATCTTTTGCTTCCGTTGTGCATTTAAATATTGTGTTGTTTGACTATGATGATATCAACTACGTCACGATACTCCCCACCGGGCCCACCGGTAATACGTGGAAATATCGGGGTGTGACATTGCTCCTTGAAGCTGATCGAACAAGTCGTCGATCCTGGGTAATGGATACCGATTCTTGATAGTAACTTTGTTAAGTTCCCGATAATCGATGCACAGACGCATCGATCCATCCTTTTTCTTCACAAACAGGATTGGTGCTCCCCAAGGAGATGAGCTAGGTCTAATAAATCCTTTGGCTAGCAAATCATCCAGTTGAGTTCTCAACTCTTTCATCTCCGTTGGTGCCAATCTGTAAGGCGCTCTTGCAACAAGTGCTGCTCCAGGAATAATGTCAATCCTGAACTCCACTTGCCTATCTGGGGGTAAACCAGGTAGTTCTTCAGGGAATACTCCTGGATATTCAGAGATAATAGGTATGTCTTCGACCTTAGGCTTTGGTTCATCAATAGTTACTTGCGCCATGTAGATAACACAACCCTTCGTCAAACACCTTGATGCCTTGAGCATGGACACTTGCTCAGGCATTCCGTACTTAGTATCTCCTTGGATTGTCAAAGGCTCGCCACGAGGAGTTCTGACAACTACTTGTTTCTTAGCACAGACGATCTGGGCTTGGTTGCGAGACAACCAATCCATGCCTATTACTATATCGAAACCAGCTAACTTCAAAGGAAGTAAGGATAACGGAAAAGTGTGGTTCCTAATGGATATAAAACATCCATCTAACACGGTTGAGGCAGTTTCTAAGGTACCATCAGCTAATTCCACCTCATATTTTACACTTAGGGTTTTAACAGGTAAATTCAGCAACTTACAAAACTTATTATCTACAAATGACTTATCCGCCCCCTGAATCAAACAATACCCTCGCATAAACATCATTTATAAGAAAGGTACCTGTTATCACGTTATCATCCTGCACTGCCTCCTTAGCATCCATTCTAAAGATCCTAGTGTTGGTCTTTTTACCTTCTTCTGGTTTCTTGGCATATTTTGGGCAGTTCGACTTAATGTGCCCTTTCTCGTTGCAGTTGTAGCAGGTCGCATCCTTCAACTTTTTGCAATCTAAGGTCTTGTGTTCCTTGGACTTGCATATCCCACATGCAAAAGTCCTTGATTGTGTCTGCGAGTTCGATTCCAATCTACACTTCCCAAAGTGATGTTTCCGACAAACTTTACACCTGGGTTTCTCACCCGACTGTTGGTTACCTTTGTTGGACCTTGAACTCTTCTTGTTCTCATGGTTCCCCTTGTGTTTCTTGTCTGAACGACGTGAGTTATCATCCTCACGCTTTCTCTTACCTTTTTCAGAATTCTTTAGCGATCTCAACCTGACCGCATCTAAGGTAAGAGACAAAGATAGATCAGCTGCTGATCTAAAAGTAGCAGGTCTTGAAGCCTTAACACTGGCTTTAATCTCTGGGGCTAAACCCCCAATGAAGCGAGCAATTCGTTTGGGTTCCGGTGTTACAAGGTAAGGAACCAATCTTGACATCGTGTTGAAACTTGTAAGATAAGCTTGGCAATCTAGGTTTTTCATAACCAACGATAAGAAATCTGACTCAATCCTTTCAACCTCATGATGAGGGCAATAATTCTCCTTAATTAGAGCAACGAACTGATCCCATGTGAGATTGTAGAGTGGGATCTTTCCAGCTGCTTGAATGAGAGACTTCCACCATGCTAATGCCTCTCCCTTGAATGATTGGGATACATACTTCACTACATCCCTTTCAGCACAACCGCTGATATCGACCACGGTGTCCATTTCATCTAACCAAGTCATACAGTCAATTGCCCCCTTCTCCCCAGTGAAATCCCGGGGTTTGCAGGAAACAAAGTACTTATAAGTACAGGACTTGGTACGTGGTTTATCATCAAATACTATCCTCTTGGATGGAACACTGTTTTGGTTTGAGGAATGTCGATCATCATCTTTATTTGGCTCATCTTCCTTAGAGGGCGGCTTGCTGTGAGCCTCTGAATGAGTCTTTGGCTTGGAATGCGGTGCGGATAGGGTCCTACTTCGAGTCCCGCTATATTCATTATACTGCCGCTCTATGGCTTTCGTAACAGTATTGTCTATCAATGCTTGCAGTTCTGCACCCGCTATGTTAATTCGGGTATTATCATGATCATCCCTTGGGTGACTGTTGATTTCATTCGAGTCAGCCATGTAGTTTGAACTTTACATAAGATATTGACAATAATTTATTTGGGAGTTTATTATGGAATTGTCTTTTATGGCAATTCATTACCCATGGGAACATAGACCATATTTTGGTTAATTTGTTAATCATAATTATTTAGGATTTTTATTATAATTTATCCTAATTATAAAACAATAATAGTATTATTAGTGGCACAAAAGGCCTAGTCACAAGGACATTCTAAATCATAAGCCACGATTTCAGAGAATCGAGGCATTAAGGTTTGAACATAGTTCTTTACCTTTTTCTGACAGGGAGTCGCAGACTACAACTGTCTTTTGTCTTATTTGACATTTATTATGGCCCGTAGGCACTACATCACCAATGGATGTTTAATAGGTGATCATCTTAATTGATGATTTAAACCCATGATTTATGGATTATCAAGTTAGGATAGGAAATCTTTTGAAGAATTCCTAATACTAGAATGACGTGTGTGATTTTAACGAATCACGTCTGCTAGGAGCGTTAACATGTTTTCAGATGTTAACAGGGATTTGAATCTTTTTACACAGGTCTTACCATCTTGGCCAAGTCTTATAATGACATGCAGGCTAGGTTATACCTTTAAGATTCTTATTTAATATTTAAATAGGCAGATTATTTTAAGAGGAACGATTTTTAATTTATTTATTTCATGTATATTATATTCATGGATAAAATGACAAAAATGAAATTTTTAAATTTAACATTCCATTAACATTAAAAGGAGTACACATTGCCCTAAACGAGACTTTTAACAGAAATAACTTGCCCACGCAGGGGCTAATACTGAGAATACAAGTCCTCACAGGGACTGGTTACTAAGCTAGATGTCCATGCATGGACTAAAGAAAGGCAAGTCCACGCAGGGACTAAGTACATAGATAAATGTCCACGCATGGGACTTGGTTGAAATAAGGAAATACAACAATACATATAGGGTTTTAATGATCCCTATTCTTCTTTCCTTTTAACAAACTTGCTAGGCCATTGAGAAATCCCCGGTTGTTCTTACGCTCTTCTTGAAATTCTCGTTCCACCCTGTTTAGTCTTTGGAGGATTTCCTCCTGCTCTGGTGGGGAAAACCGTGGTGGCTGTGACTGGTGCTGAAACGGAGGTTGAGCAGATGTTCGATACCCATGAGCGGGGTATCCCACTCCCCAGGGGGTTCCATATGGTCCTTCAGGATGAAGGGCGTTGTAGTTTACTGCTACAAGGTATGGGTCGGCTTCAGCATAATTGTAGTTAGTGTGACCCGACTGCTCAAATGGATTATACGCCGTTGAACCGGCGTATGTAGGAATTGGGTTACCAAAACCCACTGGTGGCGGTGGTGGTGCAACTGGTGCAAAATTCACCTCTGAAACTGGATTTGAAGGCCCACCCACTTGTGGGTCTTCGTGCAGTGGCGGATAGTGACTGCCAATTGAGTGTTGGGGGGTGCTAAAATGAAAATCCCTTTCTCGCACGGACATTCGTGCGCCTGTTCTCCTACGCCTCGGTGGTTCAGGAGGTACTAGTTGTACTGGCGGCGGTGGTGGCGGTGGCGTGACTGCCACAAAACACGAATCCTCGGAGGGATCCTACTGCTGTTGCTGCTGCTGGTGAGGCGATGAATGGTGAGAGGGTATAAAATACCATTCATACTGGTTAAATCTCGTCTGGTAGCTGTCTGGGCCACGGTAAGGTGATCCATGGAAGGATGACCCATCTGAAATCTCGATGGGGTGAGTAG
Organism: Helianthus tuberosus; assembly: GCA_030545235.1. Taxonomy (NCBI): domain Eukaryota; kingdom Viridiplantae; phylum Streptophyta; class Magnoliopsida; order Asterales; family Asteraceae; genus Helianthus; species Helianthus tuberosus. The sequence goes on along the minus strand of CM060401.1, from coordinate 107,500,118 downwards.
GTGTCCCAGAAGGTGGTTCAATAGGATCCGTGTCTTCATCTATATCTGTGATAACTGTGCTCTGTGATCGATGTACAATGTAAAACAATGTTGGTTATCAATAAAACAATATGCTTTGGTGTTATTATTGGTGTTTTGGTGATATTATGTGTGCAATTGTGTTTAATGATTTTACAATTTGATTTGATTCCGATTCCAAGCTTTAAATCACTTTCTGGAAGGTCATACGCAAACTGGTGCTTAAACGCAATCAGTTTAACGTGACATACACTCCGGAACTGTGACGTAAGCCAAACATACCCTAAATATCCCTTACATAACTTAGAAATAAGTTTCGAAGGATTCGGTATGGCGAAAACACGTTTATTTGAACTAAAGAGCTATTTACGACAAAACTGCGAAACGAACGTTGGTGACCGCCCGGATAATATTTAAATCCCACAAATATTCTATTATGATTAAAATCTTATTTTAATCAGGTTCGTGTTGAAAAATAAATTAAGATGCTTAAAACGTTATTTTTCAAGTTTAAGCGTGTACCGTGTGTTTCTGCGCGACACAGTGCTTTTACTGCGAAGCACAGACAACGTAGCCAGTCTTGGCAACTGAAATTTATTTCAGTAATATTTTGGCGAGTTTATTTTATAGAATAATAAAAATAATTTAGAACGCCATAAATCGGGATTTGAACGCTAGATAAAATACCCGGTACATAATTAAACACTTTAACGAAACGATACCCAACCAAACAACCGGACTTTACCCGGAACACAAAAATAATGTTACACACATTGTTTTTACTTTTTTTCTGAGCTGGTTAGGGTCCCCGAACACCCTAACACACTATATATTTAATAACCCACCATAAACCACTAACTAGATATTTAGCCTCCTAACTAAGTTAGTAACTAACATTTTGAACCCAACTAAACTAAAACCTTTCCCAAAAATCGGTTATGGGGTGTCTCCCCACTCTTAGATTTTTTGAATTATTAAATTGGATTATGTCCTACTTTTCCTAAACATATAAACCATTGGGTAAACTAATGTTGGTGTATTATAAAGAAACCTCAAGGACCATAACTTCATTTCATCCATTATTCACCAACAAGTTTCCTCTCCTCCCTCTCTTCTTCATTTCGGCAGCCACACATCACCACCATACACCCACCAGCAAGTCACTTTCTAGCCATTTTCCATCCATACAAAGGTTCAAGAGGTTCAACAACTAAGCTTGGTGTGTTCGGAAGCTCAAGGACCTCTCTAGTTTTCTTTTATCCACCACTTTTCTACACTCGAACTCCCCTAGCCTTGTGCTAGTAGTAAGTGCTTCAAATCTTCATTTTGTTCTTGTTTTTGGTGGTTAATAGTTGATTGAATGGTAAAATACTAGGAACTCTAAAGAACATCACCAAAGTCTTGAAGTATAACTAACTAAAGAAGAAGTATGATAAAGTAGTGTTAAAATGATGAATGAAATATGATATTTCATGATAAATCTGGAATATATAAGTAATAATCTGCTGTAAGTATTGTTGTGATCGCTAAACATGTGAACGGAATCAATCGAACACACTTTATAATGTGAAAAGACTGAAAACAGCTTGCTGATATGCATTTCCAGCCGCCTTTAACTGGCTGTAACCAGACCGTATCTTAACGAAAAATGTATTTTCTGAAGTCTGGATTTATATATTATGAAATACGGTTCTAATGGCACCGGAATCATAGTTTTTGGAGTTCGTTTACTATTTTAAAAGTGTCTTTTCGAAACAGCAGCTAGAACTGCATTTTTCTGCTGAAAATATGCGTCCTATTTTCAGTCATAACTTAAATTCTGTGTAGGGTTAGATCATGAAATTTATACTGTAGATGGTCACTGTTGTCGCCGTGATCCTCCAACTGGAATTACGTCAAACGGACTTATGATTAATTTTTAGTGAATTATTCCGTAGACTACGATCAGAAAGTAACATATCTGATTACAGTCGGGAAAATGAATTTTTATAAAATATTGGTAATGAACTAGACCCCGATATTTTTACACAATAATATTTGGTTCGTGTAAGACGTTTTGTAAAAATTTGGGAATTTTTGGAATAAGTTAACCATTTTATTTAAATGTCCGAAAACAGTCCAGTTTCATATATATTAAAACAGAAATGACATAAGTAGTAATTGCATGCCAAAGTGTGGTTTTTGATTATTAAAATCATTCTTATTTAATTTAGGGAGGATAAACAATTTGAGGGATTGTGTTAACAATTAAAAACGCACCCGAAGGTGAGTACATAGATCCCCTATTTTACTGTATTCGATTGTTTTGGGGTGATTCATATGTATCAAAACGATTTTAATATTCTAACGATGGTTTCAAAACGATTGAGATGGTTTATACAAAACTAATAACGATTTCGATAATGTGAACGAACTTGTTGGTGGTAGTTACATAACGAATGACATTCATTAGCATTGATCAAGCCGACCAGTATTAGGTTATGGTACCATAGGATCTGACAAATCCCGTTCTCAGACCGCACCCATGACATAACGAATGACATTCATTAGCATTGATCAAGCCGACCGGTATTAGGTTATGGTACCATAGGATCTGACAAATCCCGTTATCAGACCGCACCCATGGTTATGTGTGGGTTAGGTGGGTAACGACTGAATCTAATGATTGTTAACTTACCCTTTGGAGGTTTGTTAATGCGAAAACGAGTTGAACAATAGACGAGTCACAAAGGTTTGAATGTTATTAGCGAGACGACCAAAAGTAGTTTCACGATCTAAAACGAGAATGATTTAAACGACTAAAGCGATTATTAACGAATTAAACGATTTGGGTAAACAATTGGAAGCGATGTCACACAAATGAGGTTTTCGAAGCGATATAAACCATACGAGTTTTACTACAAAAACGATTTATGATTTGGTTTACATAAACAAATGTTTTGGGTTAAGATTCATGGCATCGAGGTTTATAAATTGTGACCAATCTATTTTGACTTGGTTATTCATTTGCGATACAAATATTTTACCAAACAAGGTTTTTCTAATATCAATTAACAAAGCCATACAAGTTGTTTCAACATACAAACGAGCCATGAATCTGATACTCACGCAAAAACTATGTACTCGCCAGCATTTCTTTGCTAACTTTGTTTTTACATATGTTTCAGGTGAAGTTGCTTAGTGTTGATTGCGAATAGGATGCAAGCTCACTTAGGACCGGACGAGGCCTTAGTGATTTAGTAATGATAATAGACTATGTTTGACTTGTTTGTTTAACTTAAGACAATGTTTAATATTTAATGAAATGAAACTCTTTGTATCCATGGTTTGAAATAATAATTCTGTTACAACACTCCCCGACGTTTCCGCCACGGTTTGTTGTTTTACGTGGTCGGGGTGTGACAGAAGAGTTGGTATCAGAGCCAATGGTTATAGAGAATTAGGTTATTAGTAGAATTTTGACCTAGACTATAACTTTCTAGGACCCCAACGCAAGTTGATTTACGTTTAGAATTTTTTTTAACATCATACGAATCTGCTTCAAAAATTAATCATCCGTTCTAGGATGATTGATTACTAGGTTTTGAACCCTCTGTTTGTAAGGTTTTGAACCCTTCCATTTTGACTCATTTTTGGCTTAGTGCCTTTTGAGTTTTCAAAATCTCGTCAAAGTTTGGGTCTAAATAATGTGAACACGTGCAAACTGGAAGAGTGAATGCCTGTACCCTGAGTTTTCTGTCTAAGGCTAGAGTGTTCGTACAAATTCACATAATCGGACCAGTCACGCTTACCTGGGAACTCTTGGGGTGAGTGTTCACTTATAGGCGAGCATGTCTTCGCGATACATTATTTTGATTCATTACTTTGATTAGTCACTGCGTGTCGTTTGTTTGTTCGAAGTAACGAACAAATGATCGCCTTCCTTATGATTCGTCGATATTTTCAATACCTCTTGTTTTTCCTAATTGTCGACCTCACTCGTTTCTCATATTTCCTTGTTAGACAATGCCTCCTCGACGTGATGCACAATCTTTTACTGCTGAAGAACTCGCAGCCCTTGTCACTCAGCAAATGGCTGCTGTGCTTCCAGGCGTTGTGACCCAAATCCACGAGCTGTACAACAACAACAATAACAATGCACCGTGTAACTTCAAGAGTTTCAATTCTGCTAAGCCGTTAAAGTTTTCTGGGTCACAAGGAGCGACTGCACTCCTTCAATGGTTTGAAAGTATCGAAAACACATTCACACATGTGCAATGTCCGAATGGGCGTAAGGTTGAATTTGCATTAAGTGTGTTTGAGAAGCGTGCTCTTACGTGGTGGAACGGAGTGATGCGCGACAGGGGTGCCGAAGTGGTGTTGGCACAAACATGGGAAGAGCTTCGAGCTCTCATGATAAGAGAGTTCTGTCCCCGTCACGAAATTCGAGCCTTGGAATGAGAGTTTGACGATCTGAAACAAGACGGGGGAGAACACCGTGCGTATACGGATCGATTTGAGGAGCTCAGTCTTTTATGTCCTACTATGGTTACTCCGTTGAAGAAAGCGATAGAGAGGTATATCGATGGTCTACCCGATTCCATACAGGATATTGTGACTGGCGTCAATCCTGCTACTGTTCGTCAAGCGATCGAGTTATCTGCTACCCTGACTGAGTCGCAAGTCAGGAAGGGTAAACTCACCTGTAAGGGTGATAAGAAGAAGTCAACTGATTCTGCTAAAGACAAGGAAAAGGGTAAGGGTAAGAAGGGTGAGTCTTCGAAGAAGTCGAGAAAGCGAAAGGGTGCTCAGAACTTTGCAGTAACTGCACAAACTGCTCAGAACCCTCAGAACCCACCAGCTCAACCTCCTGCGAAGAAAGTGTATGCTGGTACCGCACCTCATTGTGCTCGCTGCAACGGTCATCATGTTGCACAACAAGCTTGTAGACAACGTACAACGTGTGGTAAGCTTGGGCATCTGGCCAACGTCTGTCGTTCGGGTCAGAATCAGATTGTTCAGAATCAAGCTGCTCAGGTTTAAGCCCCAGTTCAGGGGAATGCTGCTAGATTCCCACCGGGTTCATGCTTCAATTGTGGAGAGTATGGTCACTTCCGCAACAACTGTCTGAGGTTGGCAAATGCAAATACAAATCTGAACGTGAATGTCAAAGTCAATGCGAATGCGAATCCCGCTCGTGGACGAGTATTCAATCTGAATGCTAACGAAGCGAGGGCTGACAACGAGGTCGTTAATGGTACGTTTCTTGTTAACAATCGACCTGCATCTATTCTTTTTGATTCTGGTGCCGATAGGAGTTTTGTTTCGTTATCTTTTGAACCTTTGCTTGCGATACCTAGAACTAAACTGAGGAAACCCTTATCTGTCGAAGTTGCTACTGGTAAGCCTCTTGTTCTCGATTCTGTTATTCGTGATTGTCATTTAAACCTTGATAACCATCTTTTTCCCATCGACCTCACGCCGCTGTAACTCGGGAGTTTCGATATTATCGTGGGGATGGATTGGTTAACCAAACATCATGCTGAGGTGGTTTGTTTCGATAAGATTGTTCGTATTCCTCTTCCGTCTGGCGATGTTCTGGAAGTTCGTGGCGAGAAACCAGCTGGTGGATTGAAGCTTATGTCGTGTATGAAGGCCCAAAGATATTTGCAAAAAGGATATGTTGCTTTCCTGGCACATGTCACCGAGGAGAAAGGCAAGAGCAAGAGTATTCAGGATATTCCGATTGTTCGGGATTATCCGGAGGTGTTTCCCGATGAACTGCCTGGTTTGCCTCCAGCTCGTCAAGTCGAGTTTCATATTGACCTTGTATCCAATGCCAACCCGATTACGAAAGCACCTTATCGTCTTGCACCATCGGAGATGCAAGAGTTATCGAAACAGCTTCAAGAGTTGTCTGATAAAGGATTCATCCGTCCGAGCTTTTCGCCTTGGGGAGCTCCTGTTCTCTTTGTGAAAAAGAAAGATGGATCTTTTCGAATGTGTATCGATTATCGTGAGCTTAATAAGCTTACCATCAAGAATCGATATCCCCTACCTAGAATTGATGATCTCTTCGACCAGCTACAAGGTGCCTCATGCTTATCCAAGATCGATCTGTGTTCTGGGTATCATCAACTTCGCGTGTTCGAAGAAGATATCCCCAAAACTGCTTTCCGTACGAGATATGGGCACTACGAGTTCACTGTCATGCCTTTTGGTTTGACGAATGCCCCAGCCATCTTCATGGACTTAATGAATAGGGTTTGTAAACCTTATTTAGATAAGTTCATCATTGTGTTCATCGACGATATTCTTATTTATTCAAAGTCTCAAGCAGAGCACGAGCAACACCTTCGTTTGACATTGGAACTCCTAAAGAAGGAACAACTTTTTGCTAAATTCTCCAAGTGTGAATTCTGGCTTAAAGAAGTTCAGTTCTGGGGTCATATTGTCAATAAGCAGGGTATTCATGTAGATCCATCCAAGATTGTTGCAATTAAGGATTGGAATACACCGACGACACCTACAGAAGTTCGTTCTTTTCTTGGTCTTGCTGGTTATTATCGTCGATTCATTTCTAATTTCTCAAAGATCGCGGTTCCACTCACTGCTTTGACTCAGAAGAATAAGCCTTTTGAGTGGGGACCTAGGCAAGAAGAAGCGTTCCAAACGCTAAAACGAAAACTCTGTGATGCTCCTGTTCTATCTCTACCTGAGGGAAACGATGATTTTGTTGTCTATTGTGACGCGTCGAATCTAGGACTTGGTTGCGTTCTTATGCAACGCGGTAAAGTTATAGCTTATGCGTCTAGACAGCTGAAAATTCACGAGAAGAACTATACGACTCATGATCTTGAGTTAGGAGCTGTGGATTTTGCGCTTAAAATCTGGAGACACTACCTCTATGGAACGAAGTGTGTGGTTTTCACAGACCACAAAAGTCTCCAGCATATTCTCAATCAGAAGGAGTTGAACATGAGGCAACGACGTTGGGTTGAACTCTTAAACGATTATGATTGCGATATCCGCTACCACCCTGGTAAGGCGTACGTCGTAGCCGATGCGCTTAGTCGAAAGGAACGAGTCAAGCTTCATTCTGTTCGAACTCTATCTGATATTCAATCTCGCGTCCTTCAAACTCAACGATCTTGTGTGATCAAAGACTTATTGAAGTATGAACTACCGCTTCAACTTGAGCTCAAACTCGAAAGGAAAGACGATGGTCTACTCTATTTTGAGAATCGTTTGTGGATTCCGAATCAGGAGGATCTTCGCACCTTAGTAATGGACGAATCTCACAAGTCTCGATATTCTATCCATCCTGGTGCTGATAAAATGTACAAGGATCTTCGTACTCAGTATTGGTGGTCTGGTATGAAGAAGGATGTTGCCTTGTATGTATCGAAATGCCTAACTTGTCTCAAAGTCAAGGCTGAACATCAACGACCTTCTGGTTTGCTTGTACAACCAGAGATACCGGTTTGGAAATGGGAGAACATTGCAATGGATCTCATCACCAAGTTACCGCGTACGTCTAAAGGTCACGATGCTATTTGGGTCATAGTTGATCGTTTGACAAAATCAGCTCACTTCTTACCAATCCGTGAGGATTTCTCTGCTGAGAAGCTTGCCAAGATCTATGTAGACAAGATTGTATCACGACATGGTGTTCCTCTAGATATCATTTCCGATCGTGATGCTCGATTTTCATCTCATTTTTGGAAGACCATGCAATCTGCTTTGGGAACCCAACTGAATCTAAGCACTGCTTATCATCCCCAAACAGATGGTCAATCTGAGAGAACGATTCAAACTTTGGAGGATATGCTTAGAACATGCGTGATAGACTTTGGTGGTAATTGGGATTCTCATCTGCCATTGATCGAGTTCTCATACAATAATAGTTATCCTGCTAGCATTAAGATGGCACCATTCGAAGCTCTCTACGGTCGAAAATGTCGTTCACCCGTCTGTTGAAATGAGATCGGTGAAGCTCAGCTTACTGGACCTGAGCTCATTCTGGAAACAACAGACAAAATCAAGAAAATCCGCGATAATCTTGTGACCGCTAGAAGCCGTCAAAAGAGTTATGCAGATTTGGGACGCAAGCCCATGGAATTTCAAATCGGAGACCGTGTCCTACTCAAGGTTTCACCTTGGAAGGGAGTGGTGAGATTTGGAAAGAAAGGAAAACTTGCACCACGATATGTTGGACCATTTAAGATTGTTGAAAGAATTGGAAAGGTTGCCTATCGACTAGAGCTACCTCCAGAGCTTGGAAATGTTCATCCGACTTTTCACGTGTCCAATTTGCGAAAGTGTTTAGCTGATGCTGATCTTCACATTCCTCTCGACGAGATTCAAATCGATGAAACGATGCACTTTGTCGAGAAACCTGTGGAGATAGTGGAACGTACATACAAACAGTTGAAGAACAAACGGATTCATTTAGTCAAAGTTCGCTGGGAATCCAAACATGGCCCCGAGTTTACTTGGGAACGTAAGGACCAGATGAAGGAGAAATATCCGCATTTTTTTTTACAAGAATCCTCTAAATAAAATTTCGGGACGAAATTTCCTAAAGTAGGGGAGACTGTGATAACTGTGCTCTGTGATCGATGTACAATGTAAAACAATGTTGGTTATCAATAAAACAATATGCTTTGGTGTTATTATTAGTGTTTTGGTGATATTATGTGTGCAATTGTGTTTAATGATTTTACAATTTGATTCGATTCCGATTCCAAGCTTTAAGTCACTTTCTGGAAGGTCATACGCAAACTGGTGCTTAAACGCAATCAGTTTAACGCGACATACACTCTGGAACTGTGACATAAGCCAAACATACCCTAAATATCCCTTACATAACTTAGAAATAAGTTTCGAAGGATTCGGTATGGCGAAAACACGTTTATTTGAACTAAAGAGCTATTTACGACAAAACTGCGAAACGAACGTTGGTGACCGCCCGGATAATATTTAAATCCCACAAATATTCTGTTATGATTAAAATCTTATTTTAATCAGGTTCGTGTTGAAAAATAAATTAAAACGCTTAAAAATGTTATTTTTCAAGTTTAAGCGCGTACCGTGTGTTTCTGTGCGACACAGTGCTTTTACTGCGAAGCACAGACAACGTAGCCAGTCTTGGCAACTGAAATTTATTTCAGTAATTTTTTGGCGAGTTTATTTTTATAGAATAATAAAAATAATTTAGAACGCCATAAATCGGGATTTGAACGCTAGATAAAATACCCGGTACATAATTAAACACTTTAACGAAACGATACCCAACCAAACAACCGGACTTTACCCGGAACACAAAAATAATGTTACACACATTGTTTTTACTTTTTTTCTGAGCTGGTTAGGGTCCCCGAACACCCTAACACACTATATATTTAATAACCCCCCATAAACCACTAACTAGATATTTAGCCTCCTAACTAAGTTAGTAACTAACATTTTGAACCCAACTAAACTAAAACCTTTTCCAAAAATCGGTTATGGGGTGTCTCCCCACTCTTAGATTTTTTGAATTATTAAATTGGATTATGTCATACCTTTCCTAAACATATAAACCATTGGGTAAACTAATGTTGGTGTATTATAAAGAAACCTCAAGGACCATAACTTCATTTCATCCATTATTCACCAACAAGTTTTCTCTCCTCCCTCTCTTCTTCATTTCGGCAGCCACACATCACCACCATACACCCACCATCAAGTCACTTTCTAGCCATTTTCCATCCATACAAAGGTGCAAGAGGTTCAACAACTAAGCTTGGTGTGTTCGGAAGCTCAAGGACCTCTCTAGTTTTCTTTTATCCACCACTTTTCTACAGCCTTGTGCTAGTAGTAAGTGCTTCAAATCTTCATCTTGTTCTTGTTTTTGGTGGTTAATAGTTGATTGAATGGTAAAATACTAGGAACTCTAAAGAACATCACCAAAGTCTTGAAGTATAACTAACTAAAGATGAAGTATGATAAAGTAGTGTTAAAATGATGAATGAAATATGATATTGCATGATAAATCTGGGATATATAAGTAATAATCTGCTGTAAGTATTGTTGTGATCGCTAAACATGTGAACGGAATCAATCGAACACACTTTATAATGTGAAAAGACTGAAAACAGCTTGCTGATCTGCATTTCCAGCCGCCTTTAACTGGCTGTCACCAGACCGTATCTTAACGAAAAATGTATTTTCTGAAGTCTGGATTTATATATTATGAAATACGGTTCTAATGGCACCGGAATCATAATTTTTGGACTTCGCTTACTATTTTAAAAGTGTCTTTTCGTAACAGCAGCTAGAGCTGCATTTTTCTGCTGAAAATATGCGTCCTGTTTTCAGTCATAACTTAAATTCTGTGTAGGGTTAGATCATGAAATTTATATTATAGATGGTCACTGTTGTCGCCGTCATCCTCCAACTGGAATTACGTCAAACGGACTTATGATTAATTTTTAGTGAATTATTCCGTAGACTACGATCAGAAAGTAACATATCTGATTACAGTCGGGAAAATGAATTTTTATAAAATATTGGTAATGAACTAGACCCCGATATTTTTACACAATAATATTTGGTTCGTGTAAGACGTTCTGTAAAATATTGGAAATTTTTTGGAATAAGTTAACCATTTTATTTAAATGTCCGAAAACAGTCCAGTTTCATATATATTAAAACAGAAATGACATAAGTAGTAATTGCATGCCAAAGTGTGGTTTTTGATTATTAAAATCATTCTTATTTAATTTAGGGCGGATAAACAATTTGAGGGATTGTGTTAACAATTAAAAACGCACCCGAAGGTGAGTACATAGATCCCCTCTTTTACTGTTTTCGATTGTTTTGGGGTGATTCATATGTATCAAAACGATTTCAATATTCTAACGATGGTTTCAAAACGATTGAGATGGTCTATACAAAACTAATAACGATTTCGATAATGTGAACGGACTTGTTGGTGGTAGTTACATAACGAATGACATTAATTAGCATTGATCAAGCCGACCAGTATTAGGTTATGGTACCATAGGATCTGACAAATCCCGTTATCAGACCGCACCCATGGTTATGTGTGGGTTAGGTGGGTAACGACTGAATCTGATGATTGTTAACTTACCCTTTGGAGGTTTGTTAATGCGAAAACGAGTTGAACAATAGACGAGTCACAAAGGTTTGAATGTTATTAGCGAGACGACCAAAAGTAGTTTCACGATCTAAAACGAGAATGATTTAAACGACTAAAGCGATTATTAACGAATTAAACGATTTGGGTAAACAATTGGAAGCGATGTCACACAAACGAGGTTTTCGAAGCGATATAAACCATACGAGTTTTACTACAAAAACGATTTATGATTTGGTTTACATAAACACATGTTTTGGGTTAAGATTCATGGCATCGAGGTTTATAAATTGTGACCAATCTATTTTGACTTGGTTATTCATTTGCAATACAAATATTTTACCAAACAAGGTTTTTCTAATATCAATTAACAAAGCCATACAAGTTGTTTCAACATACAAACGAGCCATGAATCTGATACTCACGCAAAAACTATGTACTCGCCAGCATTTCTTTGCTGACTTTGTTTTTACATATGTTTTAGGTGAAGTTGCTTAGTGTTGATTGCGAATAGGATGCAAGCTCACTTAGGACCGGACGAGGCCTTAGTGATTTAATAACGATAATAGACTATGTTTGACTTGTTTGTTTAACTTAAGACAATGTTTAATATTTAATGAAATGAAACTCTTTGTATCCATGGTTTGAAACAATAATTCTGTTACAACACTCCCCGACGTTTCCGCTACGGTTTGTTGTTTTACGTGGTCGGGGTGTGACAATATCCATTCCCTGAGCTTCGGGGAAATGGTCTTCAGGGCCCAATGGGTTAAAACCCATTGGTTCTTGAATGTAGTTTGCCGGGTTGAACAGGCCCTGGAAGATAGGAGTGGGGTCGCCAAAGGAATGGTGCGACATGGATCGCTGTAGCGGCAAGAAAGAGTGGCGTGAGTGTTCAGGCTCGTTCTCTGATTGCGGCCCAAAGGAATGGCGGTAAGGAGGCGTTGAGCTAAACGAAGTAGATCGTCTAGCGGGCTCTGAATGGATCCTCCAGTCTCCTTGAGGACCATCACTCATGCTAGCAGAAGGAGTTCGCCGGTGTGAAGGCCCGGCCTCGTGATCGTTGGGGGCGTGGATTGGCCCCTCGCCTCGTCCTCCTCTTCGGAATCTCGGTGGCATATTTCCTGTCAAAACAATTGAAAGAAACAACAAAAACAATAAAGGACAAGTTAAAACAAATTAGGAATCGTCCTAAGTTCTTTGTCTAGACTCGAAAATTTAGGAATGTGCAACTGTGTAACTGAGATTAAACACAAAAGGCTAGTGTTTAATTCACTCAGTGTTGGCTCTGATACCAACCTGTCACACCCCGATATTTCCACGTATTACCGGTGGGCCCGGTGGGGAGTATCGTGACATAGTTGATATCATCATAGTCAAACAACACAAATTATAAATGCACAACGGAAGCAAAAGGTATGAATCACATTACAACCGAATAAATAGTAATATCAAAGTATCACAACGGGCTGTAAAGGATCCGCAGGCGGATCAAAATATAAATAAGATCATTGTTCAACAGACTTTAACATCTAGAGCTTGCAAGACTTGATTATTGATGTCTGGAGTAGCCAGCCTATTCCTTATAGTATCTGCACTTAACCTTTTGGGAAAATACGTCAGTTTACACTGGTAAATACAATTAACTGACTCATTTTGAAAAGAGTTTAAGAAAATTAGTTGAATGCACATGGCACAAAATATCTTTTATAACTTGGGATAATTATTTAAAAATAAACTTGTATACAGTTTTACATGTTTGTCGTCCATTCAGGACCCGGTTAGAAGAGCCGGTTTAATAAGATTAATAGACACACCACATGGTATAATACCCACAAGAAGATACCCTTCTTGCGGACTACCGTTTTACATACACAACTGTCAGGTGTATGCCTACACCCCGTGCTTAAGTCGTGGCCAATTCTAATGAATGAGCCGAGGATATCCAGGACACGGTCATTAACCCCCCAAAGGTATTGCATCAAACAAGATAGAATAAAACGGGTTATGCATTTTTTTAATCAATATTTGATTGTACGACTTCATACCGACCAAGCGGTATTATAATACCGTACCCCAAGCCCGTATAGGGAAAATAAGTTAAAAGTATTTACCTGAGCAAAGTATAAATCACAAACAGCAAGTGCACGTAGCTTTTACTGGGCTCCTAATCTGGAACGAAGGTTTTAATAACCTATTAGATTCCTAACGGGTCTTCCTTAAGTTTAAACTTAGACCGGTTAGTTTTAAAGAAAGGTATTCGGTTCAAAACGCAAGATTAAGCAAAGACCGGATCAGAATGTGATTTAATCCCGACAAGTTTGAAGACTTGTATAATATGGGTAAACTAAACACATTCTGGATTTTGAGGTGAAAATGATAAGGTTTGACCCGTTTCGGCTAATTTATACAAACTCGTTACATAAACCGAACCGAACGCGAATAACTCATAACGGGTAACCAAAAGAGTCACGAACAGGTTTCCTAAGTTAATATGCTTTAAATATGTTGTGATATCAGTAAGATACCTTCCATTATGCCCAAAATGAGTTTAATCTCAAATTAAGCCCGTATGGGTGTTTTGGTCATTTTTAAAGATTATAAAAGAGATTATTTATAATTATGAGATTCGGGTCTGAAATAATCATTAAAACAACTTAATTTAATAGGTTATATCAGTTGGTGATAAGTCTTATATGACAAAATGGTTTTAAACCCATACTATGTGTTTAATACGCGTAAAAAGCCGTTTTAAGCGATTTCCGGGTTATGACTGGAAAGTTGGGTTTTTCTGATCAGTTTATAAAGTTCAACATACTTCATTTATCATATAAAATCAGTGGCCAAATATTTGGTATCAAAGTGTTATGTAAAATTCATTTTATAAGCAAAAGGGTATAATCGGTAATAACCGAATCAAGCCAATAACCCTATCTTATGATCAGTTTAAAAATAATTAAAAATCTTCAAAAATCCCAAAATATTATATTAAATCAGTGGGTAAAAGGTTTGGTGTCAAAAATTGGGTTTAGATAGGCTTTATGCTAATTACGCCGTTTAATTAATAAAAAGCTTTCTAATTACGCTATTGAGCATAACTCCTAATCTAGGCCTCAAACTGATGTGAAAATTTAGGAACATGTTTATAAATCAGTAACAAAGATTATTTTCCTCTCACATTCCCAAAATTCTCGTTTTAAGGTCAAATGGGCATTATGGTCAACATTAAGCGATTAACGAAAACGTGTAAATGAATCGGACAATCAACTAGTCAACCACAGAGGGTTATACTATCATATAACCTGGTCCTAATGAAGCCCTTAGGCATTTCTAAAACATGCTATTATGGGTCAGAAATGAAAGTCAAGGCAGTGGTCAAGTTATGCGACTTTCGGTTCCGAACCGATCCTAAACTGAAAATTGTCGGGTCGGACATGCTTAGACATGTTCTTGCATTGATTACCAAGTTATATGAGTGGTAAAACAGGTTACACGCCTTCTACATTGCTAATTGCGTGTTAATTTGAAAATTAGGGTTCTGTTGACTTTTTCGGATTAAGTTTGACCCGACATTTGACCCTGTTAGAGCGGGAATCAGAGGGTGCCCTTTTAAGGGTTTAATGCCCACATAATTACCAACTTATAACTACTTTCAATTTGGCTAAACAACAGACCATTAGTGACTAATTGATAAGTCAAACCTTAATTACGACGGTTTGACTTTAAGCTAATTAACTAAGTAAAGCACGATTAAGGAAGGTTAAGGAAGCTTACCAAGGTTCTATGCATGACTTGTGATGCTTAGGGAAGGCTCTTGTGCTCCAGAAATGATCAGAAGTGAAGGTATGAATGAATGATCAAAGTTTGCAACAATGTGGGTCTTTATATAGTGATCTTGATTAATCAAGATGATGCCAAACAACTCTAGGATTGACCCCTGATCAATTACAAGTGTCCCTAAGCCTAAAAAGTAGTTTGTGCCGCACATGGTATTGAAAACTAGCAATGTAAGTCGGTTAAACTTGTTATAACAGGCACCTGTCAAGTTTCTGATGCTGGCGAAGTCTTACGGACCGTAAGCCTTAGGCTTTGCGGTCCCTATCCGCTTTAAAAAAAACATCGCGCAGATGACTTCCTTGCGGACCGTAAGGCTAAGCCCATACGGTCCGTAATCGATGACCAGAAGACAAAAATTTGTAAATTATTAGGCTTTGATCATGGAACCTTTCTGTCTTTGAGTCTTATGGCTTTAATATCGGTATGGGACCACTTGATCATGCCTGAACAGTTATGACCACCTTTCCATGTTTTAAATTGTCTTGGATTCTAATGAAAGGGCAATGAATGAAGGTTTGTCGTATACTTTCTCATAGGATCCCATCTTTGCAATCTGAATCAATTATCACTAGAATTAACCGGATTTGAATATATATCAGATGTTTATAAAACAGGTTAAGGCTTGGGATTTATAAATAGGTCGTTCAGAGGTATAAATTAACATGTCGACACTTTTAAATCCTAGCATATACTTTTCGACTTGATCCGGATTTATAACACGTTTACCTTCCATGACACGTGTCTTTATTTTATTGGACATGAAATTACGAGGTGTTATATGTATGGACTGATTCCATTGAGCCTGAAGAATTCGAGAGACAGTGGAAGTTGGTGATGACTGAGTTCGGTCTCACTGAAAACAAATGGATTGATGTTATGTTTTCGATGAGATACATGCGGATTCCGGCTTTTTACCGGCATGAGCCCATGTCTGGTCTCATGCGAACAACTTCGAGATCAGAGAGCGAGAATCATTTTTTTTCCAGGTGTCAAATTCACAACTCACTCTTGTAGAGTTTATGAATCATTTTGACGGTGCAATGGATGTCCAAAGGTTCAATCATAGAAAGAATGATCATATTTCAAGATATATTGAGCCTGCTGATTGGAGCAAAACTACTTTGGAAAAAGATGCTGCTAAGATATACACCAGGTCTATATTCTTTGATCAGCAAATAGAGATTAATGGAACAATTTCCGAATGTCTGCCGATGGACACCAAAATCGAGGGTCCACAGATCAGGATATTGTTGAAAGACTTTAAAGTCCATGGAGATGGTTTATTAGAGGTATTATAGCATATATATTTCAAACATGTGATTTGTATGCGAATTTGATGTAATCATGTGATTTTAAATTTATACAATTAAATGATTTTTAGACATGCGAAATTGTTAATTTACACATGCGATTTTAATTTTTAATATATATTTTTTCTTTTGGTTTTCTTAGGTGTGTTTCAAGAATCTTGAAGATGATGTAACTACACAATGTAGCTGTTTGCGTTTTGAATAGTATGGGTTGCTTTGTAAACACATCTATTTTCTTTTCAAGATGTTTGGTGTTAAAGAAATATTAAACAAATATGTTATGAAGAGATGGATAAAGGATGTGGTTCCGAATGAATTAAATGTGAAGTACAATTAAAGGTGGGTGTATTGCTCGTGAAATCATCCACAAAGGGGAGTATTTGGTTAGCAATTTGATTTCCGACCTTGATCAACTTGTTTTAGTGAGGGATCAAATGATGCAGCTTAAAGAGAGAGTTGATCAGAGTCATATAACCAAGCAACTTGATCCAAAATTTGACCGATTTTCAAAGTTGATTGGTTACCAATAAACAGTAACTAATGCACCTCCTACTGTCCGTGTGCCGGCTGGTATAAGAAACAAAGGTCGTGGCTCGCATAAAAGGATTAAATCCAAGAAGGAACAAATGATCAGCCGCAAAGGAAAAAGGTCAAGGACAAGTAGTGTATGCAATGAAAAAGGTCATGATATTCGGACCTGCGCAGATACTAAAAGGCAAACAACAAGGCAAACAACAAAAGAAGAAGATGAAGGGCGTCCAGATTGAAAAAGATCCCAGAGACAAAGACAACGAGGTCGAAGACGATGAAGAGGAATATGAGTTTGAAGATTACAGTGGTAGTAGTGATGATGGATCTAAAGAAGAAGAAGATCAGTGGGAGGAGGTTTCAGAAGATGAGGAAGATTAATTTTTTTTAATGTAAATGCGATTTTATACGAAACACATGCGATTTTATATTCATCTGTTTATATCATTTTTTTCATGCGATTTAGTACATAAACATGTTGTAACAACTCTCACCAAAACTATTATTTATTATTTTATTTTGTCCAATAGGAAACCCTAATTGAGACCCCCAAGTAATTCTGCATAACCCCTAAAATTTTTAGAACAATCGGAATCAGGATCAGGGCCCCTAAAACTCAGGGGGGGGGGGGGGGGTAAATCCTAGTCGGTAATATCCTTACAGTTTTACGTGTAAAATGAATTCGAACGAACGGTCAACTCAGCAAAGCTAGTAACAAACGTGGCTACTCTATGCTAAAAGTGACCTCTCGCGCCACGCGAGCGCGCCCTTTTTCCAGTATATATTCAGGAGTTTGGCACTTGAATTCCTGCATTGGTTCGACGTTAAAATTCAAATTGTGCACTAAGATATTGTCCGATTACTATCAAAACACACACAATCACAAATTCTGCCACGACAACAGGGTAATAACTCGATCGCTACTACGATTCAATGTCCGATCGATTAAAACTATCCGATGAATGTTTAAGTGCTACTCAAATTAGGGTTTATACATTGTCATTCGTCGTGAATTCGATGGATGTTTAAGTATTGCACTTTGTCATTCATTGTGAAGGTTTTAGTCTCGTGTGTTATCGTAAATGCTGTATTAGTTACTAATCTAGTTCGTGTGCATTGTTATTTAAATTAGGTTATCAGGCTAATCAGTAGGGTAAACTCTGCCCGTGTAAAACTGCAATGTGAGTCATTCTCTTTTTACCAAATTGCTCTCAAAATCATGTTTATTTTCAAAGTTATAATTACAGGGATTAAGTCTTTGTAATCTCCAAATTACAGCCGGTATGTGGGGTTTTGTATACATTACTTGATAACCGTCACCATTGGACAACGGGTTAGCCAAGGGGTGATATGACCATAGTCACAGACACCATTGGACAACGAGATAGCCAATAGGTGGTCGAGTGACAAATATCGTGGGTAGATGGTTGATATGTATAAAATTATAATTGCTCTTAATACTGTAAATTATAACAATGCATCGTTTTTAGTAAAAAGAATGATTCTCCAGTATTTCCCCGCTGACAAAACCTTTTTCAAACATGTTTCAGGTGATCTGTTGTGATCCAGGAAAAAGTGCCGCGAAGCACTACAAGCTTAAGGAAGTGGCTCAATATAAATAAAGAAACATGTTTTGTAAAATAAGAATTTCCCAGTGAAATCACTATATTGTAAACTACGGGGTTTTATCCCGAAATTATGAAATAAAATAATCGGGCGTTTCAATTTTAAAAGATCCTGCTAAAAATCTTCTGCTGTCAACTCAATTAAATAAATACCACGGAATTTCTGTCCCGCGGCTCCTGAACCGGGTCAAACCGGGCCGGGGGCCGTGACACATGTGATTTTACATGCATCAGTTTATAATTAGTCTTACATGTGATTTCACTTTTAGTACATGCGATTTTGTGTTATCTTGTTTTTTTGTGACAAAGATGTCTAAATTATTCATGCGATTTTATATTATAATGAAGCATAAGATGTGTTCAAAACATGTACCCAAAATATAAAGTAGTTGTTATTGTCTAACACAGCTACAACCATAAAACGATTAAACAGAAATTTAGTTACTTGAAGCAAAGATTTTGTCACGTTCAGCAGAGCTGAACTCCATCTTCTCATTCACAGTGTTTAGAACATCTTTCAGGAAAGAGAAGGCTAAGTCATCAGCTCGAGATTTCTCCTTTATGTGATTCAAAGCTGCGTCTCTGAAGCTTTGATGGTGGTTCTTCAAGTAGTCTCTCCCACATCTCTTGATTTTTCTTGATTTCTTCAAGAATTTTCCCATGCACATCAAGAATCAAATGAGAAGAGGTGACATCGGTGCTTATTTCTGTCAACGTGCGAGTTGATAATAGCTCTTTTATTGCAATGTTTTTTATTTTTTTTGAATCTTCAGATGTCATTTTTTGTGGGTGTGTTGTGTGTGTTTTTGTGTTCTATGTCTTAATATGGAAGGTAGTTACTTGGGTATTTTATATTTAAATAGTAAATTTATTATGTTGGTAGGGTGGTGAGTTCAGTAGTATTTATTGTAAAATTGATCATTACATGTCAAATTACAGTCACATCGGTGATAAATTAAGTTTTTTTTTAATATAAAAGAGTTAATTTTTATTTATTTTAGTTATTAATTCGTAAATTTTTTTTTTGCTTTTTTTAGGACTAAGTAATTTGAAAGTATTAGCAGCATTTTATTCAAAATCGCATTTGATTCGAAAACGAATTCTCAAACTTTAAGAAATCTCAAAGATAATTAACTTTTTTTGAAATCGCATGTGTAAAACCATGAATTCGCAAACTATAAGAAATTTCAAAGATTATTAACTTTTTTTGAAATCGCATGTGTAAAATCATGAATTCGCACATCATAAGACATCTTAAACATTATTAGCTTTTTTTTTTTGTAATCGCATGTAATGTTATATTATTTCGCAAACTTTACAAAAAACACAACGTTTCTTTTTGTCTGAAATGTTTTTTGCACGTTTGATATGTATTTCGCATATTTTATTTGATTTTCATCCTGTATCATCTTCTTCGATAGACGGTCTATCGATTTGTTTCAGTTCTGAACTTCCAAATTCAGCAGAAATTCAATTCGCAGAAGGAGTTGGTGAATAAGAATCGATAGATTTTTGATTACTTGTTGGATTTTCGAATAGATTTTGAATAAGAATCTTACGGTATGATTTTGAGTTTTTGTTTGCTGATTATCAGGGGTTTTTGATTTCTTAATGGACGATTTTAACCTTGGCGGTTTCATATATATTTTAATTTGATTAATTTAATAGTTAAGCACGGGGTTTATTTGAGATGATCTGACGGTTGTGGTTATAGCGTACGTAATGTACGATTAGGCATATTGTATGATAACATATAAATATACATATGTTACTATCTAAAGTCTTTTTTCATTGGGTTCCTTTTGCTAAATTTTTACTATTTTTTTTTCAAATCATACGAGGTTCTCACTAATTTTTCTCTTTTTTTCTAAACCGAATGGGTTTCTGAGAACCCACAAAAGTAACCTAGATCCACACCTAGTCTTACCCAACTTCGAATCCGTGCGTGGAGTTTGCTTATTTAGTCAGGTCTATGGGCGGGTTTTTTTTTTACTAGAATTCTAACGCTTTTTGCAGGGATTGAACTTGAGAATTACCTCCTAGGAGGACACCCCTATGAGAAAAACCCCTAACCATGGCAGGCGGTAATTACCGACTCATATTCGACGAGTATTGTTAGGAATTTGATAATATTTTATAATCGAATATGAACACTTTGAAGTATATTTGACATGACAACACGAGATTGGTTGAGACTAAAATACAACTATGGCTGTAAACGAACCAAACGAACACGAACAAGTCCTTGTTCGTGTTCGTTTGTTAAAAAATATATGTGTTTGCGAACCGTTCACGAACACTTATCGAACGGGATTTTATGTTTGTGTTCGTTTGTTAAGGAAATGAACTTGTTCGTGTTTGTTTGTTAATTTTTGGCAACGAACGTTGACGAACACAAATGAGCACAAACTAATGTTCATAAACACAAAAGGAAACAAACGAACATAAACAGAATATATAATACACCGACACTTGTTAGATATTTAATTTGTCAGAATTTTGATATATTTAAATAAATATAAAACCTAAAAACACTAATGAACTATCGAACACAAGCGAACACGTTACCGAACTTTCACGAACATAAACGAACGAACGCGACTTCTGTTCATGTTTGTTCATTTAACTAAACGAACGAAATTTCTTGTTCATGTTCGTTTGTTTAATAAACGAACGAACACAAACGAACTTCCCGCCAAACGGTTCACGAACTGTTCGCCGAACGGTTGGTTCGTTTACAGCCCTAAATACAACCCTAGAGTGCCTATTCCCCCTAAGGCCTAACATGTACATCTATGTTGTCTATTTTCCTTGTGTTGCTAACACGATATAATTTAGGCCAATTGGATTTTAACACCTTTAACTAAGAAGAATTGGCCGATAACACCCGCAACTAACACTTTGATCTGTGACACCCCAAACTTTTAATTTTGTTTGTCATTTCACCACTCAGTTAAAAAATCAGTAACTTAGTTAGTTTTCAACCCTAGCTGGCATCCTACGTGGACTATTTTTGCAGATGTGGCACATTCATGGGTATAAAACTCATCTTCAACCTTCTAGACTCTAAACAAAAACCTCCATTACAAACCTCCTGCAACTCTACAATCTTCAATACTTTCCACAAATCACCACACAACCTCATCTTCAATGACGTCACCCGAAACTCCACCACCAGCAATCACCGTCCAACCCGCCTCCCCTCGCTTCCCAAAATCCACCCCATTAACCGCCGGAACTCACCGGAAAATCGCCGTCGAACCACCGGCCACGTCCGCCCTACCTCCGTCCTCTACGGCGCCGATTGGGGTGCCGTCGAACCACCGGCCACCGGAACCCTAACCGACGAACATAGAACCAATACAACGCTTGAAGATTCGAAAGTGTGACTAATTAAACGCTATAAGTATAGGATCGATGTGCAAGAGGAGCCAGAGAGTGACTGATTAAACGCTGTAAGTATAGGATCGAGCAACGATCCGTTAATAATTCGTTTAGATCTGCATCTTGTTTGTGTAGATTGCGTTTTATTGTGAGCTTTGTTAGTGAGAGCAGAAATGAAATGGGATCTTCAGATCTGCATCTTGTTTGTGAAGATTGAGTTTGATCGTTCAGTTCTTCAGTTCTGCATCTTGTTTATGCAGATTCTGTTCGCTTGTGAGCTTTGATTATGAGAACAGAAGTGAAATAGGATCCCTTATAAAAATCACAAATCTAGATTATTTGTGTAGATTGTGTTTTGTTTGTCCATCTTGTTTGTACACCTTATAATAACCCATATGTGGTGAAATGACAAACAATAGTCCACGTAGGATGCCAGCTAGGATTGAAAACTAACTAAGTTACTGATTTTTTAACTGAGTGGTGAAATGACAAACAAAATTAAAAGTTTGGGGTGTCACAGATCAAAGTGTTAGTTGCGGGTGTTATCGGCCAATTCTTCAAAGTTAAAGGTGTTAAAATCCAATTGGCCTATAATTTATTAACATATATTGGTCAAACCAATAAGGGGGTACGTCCATGGTGGTCAAAGTCTCAAGGGTAAGTTTATACCAAGTGCCCAAGTGGTCATAAGAGTATAAGGCTACGGTGATTGGTGAGTATATTTTGCTGGATTTATATGGCTAGTTATATTTATTAACATTTCCTATTTTAATAAAATCAAATAATAAAGAAATTTGTAGTTGTTAACCAGCTAGAAAAATACCAATAGGGTTGATGGTCTAGTAGCAAAGCGAAACTTTTTAAAATACTTAAATAAAAGATGTTGAGTTCAAGTCTCACAAGAAGCAAGACACTCTAAACAAAAACAAGCTAGTAGAGATATATTAATGATTATTGATTTGATATGGGTTTGGCCGGAGTGGGTATATGACTTTGGTTTTAAGTTTGAACAACCAAAAGGGCTTAAAAAATCCCGTGGATTTACTAAATGAACGAGCAAATGAAATTGGGAAAAAAAAAATTTAGCTCGTATACATGGAAAATATATGCTACATGTACCATCATAAATTCAATTCGGTACCGATAGATGGGTAAAGGGGTAACAAAATTATACATGAATGATTTCAAAATTATAATGATGAAAATAACAACTGAAAATTACGCATGCGTCAAATCAAAGTTACGCATCAAAATTATACATGAAAGAAATAACAAATGAAAATTAAGAGAACAAAATTACGCACCTTGTAAAAAGAAAAAAAAAAACAATTTCTAACACGAATGAAATATCTAAGTATTTATTTTTAAAGTAGATTTCTTTTTAGCTCTTAACCCTCTCTTAGACAATTTATGAAAAGATCGTGTCTAGAAAAATAAATAAAAAACGTAAATGCATTTTTATATTATTTTATATACTCATTTACTTGTATGCAAACATCATCATCATCATACTCAGTAAATCCCACCAATGATAAAGCTAAGGTAGGGTCTGATAAGGGTAGATGTAGACAGCCTCACCTCTACCACGTAAGAATGGAGATGCTACTTCCAGTGAGACCCCGACTCGATTGTAGTTGTATGCAAACCTTTCATGTAAATAACTATGTAAAAATGCATTCACTAATACACTAATGTCCAATTATCATTATGATTAAGGATGTTAATGCAAGTATGCAAAAATAAACATGTACAATCTTAACACTTAGTGTTTCTCAAAGTTTGATGAAAATACAGTTAATGAATTGTTATATTGTTCTTGACACCGAAAGGACTCTTAGATGCAGTTTTTTTAAGAGGTAAATGTCTGCAGTCTGCGGACCACATCTGTAAACATCTATAAAAGAAGAGGTGGACCAAACCTCTGCAGTCTATAAGAAGAAGGTTGTTTGTTTTTTAACTTATGTAGACTTCTAAAATAAACTGATGGTGGTGTACGGACGGTGGTGACGGTAGACGGTGGTGGTGGGTGGTGGACGTGGACGTTGGGTGGTGGTGGTGGACGGTGGTGGTGGGTGGTGGTGTTTAACCCTCTGCAGACCTTAAAAGATCTTAGAAGTGGTTGGGCCAAGTCTGCACCAAGAAGAGCTCCCGCATATGTTTTTTAATGAAACGTATTCGGAAAAACAAACAGTCTTCAGATGACAATGTCTACGCGTAGACAGAAAAGTTTGCGCATATATTTTTTAGAAAAACAAACACCACCTTAATTGTCATGACAAGAGATCAAGAAACTTTTTCCTATAATCTTTTATTATACACTCTTATGTCTTGACTGTCATGATAAGAGATCCAAGAAACTCTTTCCTACCATCTTTTATTATGGGAATTAATAATCCTACATGGTAAAATCTTATTCTCATATGGTGTATACGGGCCATATAAGATTATACGACCCGTATAGGATAAAGTGAACTGATAAAGGTTGTGCTAGTAGCCTTTGTCAGTTCACTTTATTCTATACGGGTAGATAGGGGAGTGAATGCTGCAATCGATAGCTAGATGTTCAGGATGTACGGGGTGATCGCCCATACGAGAGACGGAGCGTGAGACCACATGTGATGCCTTCAGCGGGGGTGGAAGAGTGACTGGCTTAGGTCGAGTCGGATGTATCTGCTATACGGGTGGACATACAGTGGATGGTGGAGGCGATTATTGCTAGCATTCTGGCGCGCTTCTATCTCCACGAGCCGGTGCTACATCACTACCACCATCCCCGTAGCTGCTTATTGTATTTTGGTTTTGTTGTTTTACATTTGAAACATTGTAAATATTTATCTTTTGTTGTTTTAGATGTAAAACATTGTAAATATTAATCTTATGTTTACATTTTATCTTGTTTGTTTAATAATTGTTCTCGTATTGTTTGTTATTTTGTTTGTTTAATAATTGTTATGGTATTGTTTATCATATGCACATGTTTTGCTTATCCGATATACATACATACATATATATATATATATATATATATATATATATATATATATATATAATAATAATACAACACATACTATTGTAACATAGACATTTTACAAACTCGTAACATAATCCGATATATCTAAATAATACGGCAAACACTATCTAAAGAATTACTAAAACTTATTAAACGGTTGTTCGGTTTTACACAAAAAAAATTATATTCGGGTCGTAAAACATTATACGGCCCGTATACAGACTGCGTATGTGTTGTATACGAGCCGTATAATGGTATACAGACCTAACAAATTACTTTCTCTTGATTACCAGTATGTGGAATTGACGAAAACGCAGTCGGTATGTGTTCAACGTGAATATGTCCATACATGCATTTAATTCACTCACATCATTACAAATTGTCAGAACATGAAATAAGATCAAGCTTAACGTAATGAAATAAGACCGATGATGAGGAATGTAATGAGAAACGTTGGGATTCAAGTGTTTAGACGCCATGTCGCGCGGGGATGGTACATAAACCACCAAGGGGATATTGGATATGATAACAACTACTAAGGCAGCAGGGGACCGGGTAACTACAACCCATAACGGTTCTCCAATTCCAGATCAGCGTTGTTTATCACCCTGTGTGAGCATTGAAAACCCGACAAACAGTCTTGCAATTAGTCAACAATCATTACTTCTTAATGAACTCGAATTCAGGAAATGATGAAGAATGTAAGGAGAAGCATCGGGATTTAAGGGTTTAGATGCCATGTCGCGCGAGGATGGGTATATAAACCATCAATGGGATAATGGATAATGTAACAACTACCAAGGCGGCAGGGGACCGGGTAACTACCACCCACAACGGTTCTCCAATTCTAGATCAACATTGTTTATCACCCCGTGTGAGCATTGGAAGCCCGACAAACAATCTTGCAACTAGTCAGCAATCATTACTTCTTAATAAACTCGAATTCAGGATATGATGAGGAATGTAAGGATAAGCATTGGGATTCAAGGGTTTAGACGCGATGTCGCGCGAGGATGGGTACAGAAACCACCAAGGGGATAATGTATATGTCATAATAGATACAAAAGCGACAAAATAAAATCGGTTAACATTTATAAAATCGGTTATACCCCTTTAAAAAATAGAAATTATAATTATAAAAAACAACAAAAGTAAGTATCAACATTGTCAGATAGACACAAAAGCGACACATCACAACTTATACGAACATGCCCAAATATTTGCCACATCAAAAATTTATATTACATAAATACCAAAAGCTTCAGCCATGACGGTTTGTTTTCCGCCAGAAGATTGTTGATTTTCCGGTGGAAGAAGGTGAAGAGTGTGGGTGAAATGGTGTGTGTGGATGGGTGGGTGGATATATATGTGTAACAAAAGTGGGTTGAGTTGTTTCATGGTTCTTATAAATTGTTCGGGGTGGTTGGAAAAGTGGGTGTGCTACTGCTGGTGCTTATAAATTGTTCGGAAAGTGAAGTCCATTGGGTTTAAAAGTGGTGAAGCAGAATAGGGTTCCGGCGGGAGGGTAATGTGATCGGTGAGTTTGATTTGAATATTGAAAGGAGGAAGACGTATGACAGAAGAAGATAAATGGTGGTGATACAGTGATTTTCAATAATGTAGGATTGTAGTTGGACATTCAATGATAGATGTCAATGATTGAGTTAAGGTGACTATTAGACTACTGGTGGTGCCACCTGGGTGAAAATGTAATGATAGATGTCAATCAAAGTTATACAAGGCAATTAAACCTTACAAACACCATCTAAAAACTTATATAATATGCTTCATATATTAAACATAAAATAAGTAAAATATATTCTTCCATTCATTGCTTCACTTGACCCAAAAGATGATAACTTTCACCAAAAAGTTTATAATAAAACTTCAACCATTCTGAACCATAGCTGCAAACAACCCAACAAACTCCAGATACTGAAAACATTCAGCAATCATACTCTCAGTACTCTCACAATCGCCATCCAACAAACTCCGGATACTGAAAATGCTATCTAAAGAATTACTAAAACTTCGGTTTTACACAAAAAGAGAAAAAAACTTATATACGGGCCGTATAACTTTATACGACTCGTATACAGATCTTAAAAACCAAAAAATCATCAAACCTCACAAAAATAAACACTTTTGGTCGTATAATGTATACAATTGTATACGGCTCGTATACATGTAAAACAAAAAAAACATTCCACTGTATTTATTTCTGTGCAACAGCTAACTATACGGGCCGTATAATGTTATACAACCCGTATACATCTAGGGATGTGAAAATAAGATTATAGGGGTGTGTGAATAGTGGGTTCCTTTATTATACATTATCAACACCTCTTTTTGCCGGCTCCTAAGAAAAGTTAAATATATAAAATAAATAATTTATTATTCAAACTTAAAAAAGTTAAAAAATAAAACGAATAAGTTATTCTTAAAAGCTTACTAAAAATCGTATGATTCTGTGATTCTTTTTTTAATAAAGACCTTAGTAGTGTGATTCTGTGATTCTTTTTTAAATAAAGACCTTAGTACATCTATTTTTTTTGCCTTGAGTTAAAGATAAATAATTGGTGGGTTTGTATTTTGAAAAGAGTAAAGATAAAGACAGCCTTGTACACTGATGATGGATGGATGTGTATTTTGAAAGCTAAGGCAACTACTAAATACTACCACCACCACTCAACTAATACTATACTTTTTGTACCTTCTTTCATAGTCATGATCACCTAATTACTTCCTAATTCTAAACTAAATAAACCGATCATTTGGTACATGTACCACTATACTTCATATATGTATCAAAAGGGAAAATGCTCACGAAGGATCGGTAAAAACAATAAGAATCAAGAACCATATGAAAAAAGTAAGAGATTTTGACTAGCTGTATCCCTAGAACATTGATGCTGATAAATTATCATAGATGAAAAGCAAATTTAGGTATAAACGACGTCTGATTGTAAGAACTAACTTCACTTTCCATAAAGAATATTTGAAGGAAACAGGCACTGAAACCACTAGATTCAATCGCTAAATCAAAGCCCATAAATAATTAACAAGTATGGATGAAGAAATCACCTTGTTTTGAGCATGTCGACGCCTTTGGTTTCTCATTGTAGTGCTTACACGTTCGGAGGAGAAGACCAAGAAGACGGCAATTGCTTGAGGCTAAAGTTGAGGCAAAGGTTTGCTTCTAACCTTTAAGCGGTGCTTGAGGCTAAAGATCGGAGATATTCAATTTTTTATGCATGGCCTTTTTACTGCAACTGGGTCTGAATTTGTTGGTCTACTAATTTCATCCAAAGCTTCACTATATTGGTGTTTTTAAACTAAATATAGGTATAGGGGTCGTTCTGTAATTAGTGAGTTAGTTTATGATGTAATTAGATTAGTTAGTAAGTGCGAGGACCGGAAGCGACAAGTTGAAAGTTTGTAACCTACAAACTTAATCAAGGGACGCCTCTCCTGGAGACGCACCTCTTCAGATCAGCACCAACAAAACAGGAAGCAACAGACACGATGTTTCAAGTATCAGACACATCGATTCAAGAGGAGACGCAACTGTTCAATCGCATCTATTCGTATAGTATATATAGGGTTCATGTATGTCAATTGTATTCATCACTTTTCATTCAATACAAGCGAGTTTATTATTCTTGATTCTCAATTCTTTTATATTCATACCTGTGATTCGCAAGTCCGATTACCAACAGTGGTATCAGAGCACCACATTAATCGATCCAGGAAGCAAGAAAGAAAAATCTCAGTGCAAGATTACGAGCAAGAAACGAAAATCTGGGTTTGCCGTTTGAATCAGAGAATCATCTATCAAGAACCGGGCGACGGCATACGATTTCGTAAGTACGTTTTCTTTTGATTTAGTTGAACCACAAGAAAGGAACAATAGGGTCATCTTGGTTTTTCACGTTCCCCATAAAAAAAAAGTCAAAGTTGATTTTTTTTTGGTTTGATTCCAATTATTTGCATCAAAATTGTTGTTACTGATTCATTAAAGAATCATAAACAAGATCACGAGTTTTTATTTTAATTGCAAGTTTGACTTTTTTTGCAAAGCTATATTGGAATCACAAAGGCTAGAAAATAATTGTGGAACTGGTGTTCAAAAGGAAAAAAGAAATCAAGTTTTTTTGCATGTCGAAAAAGTGATCATTAGCATGTTTTTTAAAATAAAGTCAATTTTTGAATCATAAACGATACGTATAGCAAGAAATCGAACCCATATCGGCTCTAGCAAGTCAAACCGATTCTTGGTTCAAATAGCAAGTTCCGGATCGTTTAGTTCAAAACAGCAAGTAGCACGTCGAATCATCACGATTCAGTCTAGCAAGAAACGACCATTCTTGGTCAAAACAAGAAAAAACAAGTACAGCGGGTCGATCAAATTAAGTCCAATTAGCAAGTTGGTTGGATATTTTTTATCACTTGCAATAGCAAGTTAGCAAGAATCTGATCAGCAAGTCGGTCAGAACCTGATTAGCAAGTGGGTCAGGGTACATAAAATATGATTAGCAAGTCGGTCAGAAACGCAAGAACCTGATTAGCAAGTGGGCCAGGGTACATAAAAAAATCTGATTAGCAAGTCGGTTAGAAACGCAAGAACCTAGTTAGCAAGTTGGCCAGACGCAAGTACTAAGTAAGAAATTTGATCTACACGGTCTAGAAAAGGATCATCCGATCACAAGCAAGATAGGCAAGAAAGGCAAGGCGAGAAAGAAAGGAGGCATGACAGAAAAAGAAGGAAATGCATCAACGTCACTCCACGAGCAAGGGAATGTATCTCTTCAATGCCCAAAATTGAAAGAGACGAATTACACCCAATGGGCAGTTATGATGGAAACAATCTTGAAGGCATATAATCTTTGGGAAACAGTTGTTTCAACGGAAGGGATAAATGAAAAGAAGGCGCACACAACGAAAACACTTATCTTCCAAACGTTACCGGAAGATGTTTTGATGCAAGTTGCGCAATACGAAAAAGCAAAGGAAGTATGGGATGCAATCAAAGTTCGTTATCTCGGAGCAGATATGGTTCAGAAAGCACGTCTACAAACTTTGAGGAGCGAACTAGAAGTTTTAAAGATGGATGAGAACGAAACAGTAAGTAGTTTCGCAAGCAAGTTGGGTGGTATAAAAGCCAAATTTAAAACTCTCGGTACCACCATTAAAGACAAGAAACTTGTAAGAAAATTACTTATCTCAGTTCCGAAGAAGTTTCTACCCATCGTGGCAAATATCGAACAATATTCCGAAATAGACAAAATGCCATTCGAAGAAGCAGTGGGAAGAATAATAGCTTTTGAAGAACGTCTCAAAAGTCAAGACAAGCAAGAAGATAATAATCAAGGAGGACTCATGATGGCAAGTACAAATAATCAGTTTGAAAGTTTGCATCATGGAAAGGGCCGTGGTGTTCAAAACTATGGCAGAAGTCAAGGACAAGGATCTTTCAAAGGAGGAAGAGGACGTGGAAAAGAAATGGGTCCAAGAAACCAAGACAAGAGCAAGTTCAGATGTTATGATTGTGGACAACTTGGTCATTTTGCAAAAGATTGCGCCAAGTGGAAGGAAAAGGAGAAAGACACGCAACAAGAAGCCAATCTCGCATTAGAAGAGGAACCAATGCTACTGCAAGTCAAGCAAGTTGAAGACCTTTGTTAAACTATATTTAGTTTACGGGGGAGTATTGGTGTTTTTAAACTAAATATAGGTATAGGGGTCGTTCTGTAATTAGTGAGTTAGTTTATGATGTAATTAGATTAGTTAGTAAGTGCGAGGACCGGAAGCGACAAGTTGAAAGTTTGTAACCTACAAACTTAATCAAGGGACGCCTCTCCTGGAGACGCACCTCTTCAGATCAGCCCCAACAAAACAGGAAGCAACAGACACGATGTTTCAAGTATCAGACACATCGATTCAAGAGGAGACGCAACTGTTCAATCGCATCTATTCGTATAGTATATATAGGGTTCATGTATGTCAATTGTATTCATCAGTTTTCATTCAATACAAGCAAGTTTATTATTCTTGATTCTCAATTCTTTTATATTCATACCTGTGATTCGCAAGTCCGATTACCAACACACTAGATTTGTACAAAAATTAAGATTTAAACAAGGGAACTTCTATGACATAAGTTAGTGAATCATAGACGATACTGATACGGAGCCAATTTTACTTTGTAGCTAGGTACTTACAAGCTTTCCCTGTGATATAGTTATTCGAAACCTTTAATATATGGCATAGGTTGTCGAAACTGAACTTGAGGATAAGAGAGGAGCAGTTTGTATGATTTGCAAAATGTTATATTTTATGTTCAAAACAATTTAAGATGTAGTTCTATCTGTAGCCTGTAGGTCAAGAAAATGCAGAAACTGGAATCAAAAGAAATTGTTATATTTTTTGTTGGTCATCTTTTGAAGTGATTATAATCCCAAGAAGTGGGATTTAATCAAAAGATCGAGCTTTCCTTGCATAGGAAGAAGATTTCTCACCATCTATATAGGTCAAGGACGAGGACCACCACGATGATGAGGCAAAGGTCGTGGTCCTCGTGGACGATTCATAGGTAGAAGCAGAAGCATTCTATGATGCAAAAAATGTAATAGGTTTGTGCATGTTATTGCGGAGTGATGTGTGCACATAACAAGGAAAAACATATATGGAAACCAATTTTTTTTTAACTTTTAGGGACGACATATCATCTATAGACAGTGACGGACCCATGATTTTTTTCCACTGGGGTCCCTTTTTCGGGTCAGGAGACGGTCCGACAACATAATTTTAATAATACGGACTTCTTAAGTTGAATTATATATTTTTATCAACTGAATCAAATCAAGCCGAACGCAAATCGACTTTTAAAATCAGTTAAATTGTTAATTCAAATTAAGTTAAAAAAATATAAAATTCAAATAAACAATCGATTAACTCAAGTAACTTGATATTGGATTGTTTTAATACATTTAAACAAACTTATAAATTTTAGTATTACCTTTGATTTTTCCATACTAGTTCAGATTATTAATTTTTTTTTA
This sequence comes from Helianthus tuberosus, assembly GCA_030545235.1. Lineage (NCBI taxonomy): Eukaryota > Viridiplantae > Streptophyta > Magnoliopsida > Asterales > Asteraceae > Helianthus > Helianthus tuberosus. The sequence continues at coordinate 107,468,223 of CM060401.1, read as the reverse complement.
TAGTATTCTACTAGTCTAAGTTCCCGTGTGTTACACGGGTGGCTAAACAGGGAAACTAAGTCCTTTAAAACTGTAAAGTAAAAATTATAATTTTATATACGTTGACTTATTAACGAAAATGTTAGAGAGTGCAAGAAATAATTGAAATCCATGAATAGGACAAAAAAATCACAACTCATTGAAGATCTCTTTATAAACAACGTTAGTTGTTTTATTCGTAGGTTTATCGTCGTTGTCAAGTATTAGTAGCTTTACTCCATCTCGTGTTTTAACCCTTGATAAAGCAACATACAATTGACCATGTTGTGTTTTTATACTATTTATAATGTGTTATTGAACAGCTTGTAGTGTCTCATCAGATTCAAAAATAGTTTTATAAAAAAAAAACTTTAAAGAATATAAAGGTGTGTGTATGCATAAAAAGTTTAAAACATAATATTAAACTACTGGTCTAAGTACCCTTGTGTTACATGGGTTACTCAAAGTAAATTATGTCATTTAACAGACGTTGATAAAGCGATATACAACTGGCCATAGGTGAAAACTAATTTTTTTTTTGAGATTAATCATGTTAACTCAATATATAAAAAGAGAAAGAGGATTGTATAAAATAAATGCTACTTGTAATTGAGATTACATACATGTAATAATAATGAAAAAATAAAAGTTGCTATTATAGTACACAACAAAATTTCAAAGTTTTTACAAAGGACTCAAAAAGCTAACAAAACAAACAAACAATCATAGCATCTCTTAAGAAGATTCAACAATAAAAAAAAATATTAACCCTATGATTATATCGTTTAAATCAATAAACAGAGTGATACATTAAAATATATTAAAATTGTTGAAACTCACAGTATAATAAGCATTCATAGAAACTTGATTCTTTTCTCTTAGTAAAATTTCTTTCCAAAACTTCATGCCCTATTTTATATTCCAAGTAAAAAATTCATGTCCTATTTTATCTTCCAAGTTGCATTTTGAAAAGCAAACTGCACCAACAACTTTAGCACATTAAATTAGCATTTTAGCTACAAATAAGCATATTAACTCTTACATTTTAAAAGAAACTAAAAAACTAACCTATGAAATGATTATCTATAGCACAAGGAATGCAAACAAATGATATAATATAAAACCGTGACTTACCTGCATAGCAACCAAAATCATGAACGCTAATTTGAACATAGTAAAAAAATGTGAATGGTTTAGAAACATAGTGTACAATGTTTGAGTAAAAAGACCAAGTGCATCACCCAATAGTTAATAGTAGAGCAATAAAAAAGTGGTTGCCTTCACATACATGTACATATCTAGAGTTCATTCAAGCTAAGAAATTCATGAAAATCCACATCTTGAACTGCCAAAAGTTGAGCTAAAAATTTGCAAACTATATAAAACACATCGTTGGCTAAACCTTACTAATCTTAATTTCGAAATCAACTAAATTGGTTCTATTTTTAAACAGAGATGAGGTTGTGCAAAGTTTGGCGTTTATTCTAAGATAAAGCCTCCTCTAACATTTCGCCAAATGTTGTAGCATACGAGCTAACTTTCAAATCCTGCAAACCAAAGGTGAACAAAAAATAAAGCCACGCATTGTGTAAGTTGTTATGTAACAAAATCTATAGAACATCACGTAAATTAAATCAAAATCTCAATCATTGTCTACATTATAGAACCATGTAAATTTTTTCAACACCAATAATACTATAAATCTAGGTACACCACGTTACTCGTTTTCCGTTAGTCGAACGAACTATGAAGAAAGTTATTTTGTAGGGAGAATGAGTATTTTACCAATGATGTGGATGGGTCAATGGGTACATACCGTGGTGAATTATTTACAGCCCTTGTCACCAAGAATGACCAACTGAAGCTTCAAATTAGAGTGCCACAAAGACATTGCAGCCTCATCATCAATACTATCGCTTCTTGTGAGAAATCCGAGCCTAATATCGCTCACTTTAATCACCTTGGCCTATCTCATACGCTCACCTATATGTTAGTTCGCAACTTCATAAGTTATCATTTAACAATATATCCACTGTACTATAATCAATCATCCAGCCAAGATAAAAGTTCAACCGCTTTTATTTCCGACTCCAGCCAAGGCCGAAGTTCAGCAACAGCAGCTGCATCCCTGACACAAATAAAAAATTAACATTTTGACTTACTTATATTATGGAAAATGCAAATGGTTCTGATTACTTTTATACATATTTTACTAACCTTATTGCTCCACCAAGACCCGAAGATATCCTGTAGACCATCCAACATGCTAAGGCAGTTAAAATGTAAACAACAACAAACCAAACATAAAATCGAGATTATTCTTACTACAAATCATCTGTTAATGTTGATATATATATCACAGATAGGATAAAAAATGACCTGGTCTATAATACAGATGTCTCCAACTTTGGATTTGGGAGAAAACCACTCATATTTTCTTGGTCCAGGGTGTGAGATTAAATATATTAATATTATAATATTTAATCTTTTAGCCTTTATAATCATTTATATTATATAGATCAAAATATATTAATAACCTATTAATAATTAGTTGGTAATTGTTGATGGACCATATTACCCTTATTAACTAATTAGGTTTCCTCTTGGGTGTATATATAAGGAGATTATTAGAGAGTTTAAGGGTTAGACGGTTAGACAATTACACAATTCACACAACCCTCATAACATCATATTCTCGGCTCTCTCTCCATAACCGATTCCTTCCCTTGTTTCGGTTTATCACCATCATAACCTTACACCCTAAGGAGGAACCAGATCATCCTGACAAGTATGTCAAACTCAATGGCTACATCTCTGACTGGATTCTCTGCTGGCCTGTCTGCTGTAACATGTATGTTATTCATGTTTTCCATTATGTTTAAACAGAACTGATCAACACAGGGACCACCAGAAAGAAAAGACTACTATTTGTTTTTCTTACTCGCAAACTATGAATCAAGAAAGTTAAAAAAGTAACTATATAACCTAACTTGAGTGTGTGATGAGGCCAAAAAGAAAGCATAAAAATATCATATAATTCACGAGTTTTATAATCCGCAATAGCTTCAGATGGCATCCTAAGGTCTTACATTGTCAACCATGCCATGATATGAAAAATACTCGTCCTGACACATCAAGGTGAAAGTCAAACAATTGTTATCCAAATGTGTCGGGTTAAAAAAATCGCCAAATATCTATACTTAAAGTCAGTTAATTTAAAATAAGTTAATACACACCATTCTCCACATAAATCAGTTGTTTTACCCAAACACTCACAACACTTAGTTGAGTTTATTATACTTCAAATTGCATTAATCACTTTTATCTTCATATCCACAAAACGTCTAATAATTTTGTTACGTGTTAGTAGCATTCAAAGTCAATTCCTTTTCCATTTTTAGAACATAAATATTACTATATAGAACACATATATTACTGTATAGAACACAAATGTATGATAGATAACTATCCTACTTGAAACTCAAGGTTACTGAATTATGTCTATGCAAACAATAACCTAAAAGTACAAAGTCAATTGAAACACAAACAGAGGCGATAGTATAACAACCATTCAAAATAATTTTCGACACCCCTAATATGTTTAAACTATCCCTATATGTCTTAAAACATACCCCGTATACGAAAACCGAGCCCAAAATACCTTACATAATTAAAAATAAAATAAAAACCAAGTTTTAGGAGCGCTCGTGGGCCGCGAAGGCTTTGCCTTCGGCCTACGCGGGGCGCGACAGATTGACGATTATGCACCCGATGCTGCCACGTGTCGGGCGGTGTGTCGAGGCTACGAGTGCTGACTGGTCATAGCTAGGCCCTACAACCCTATGTCGCGGGCCGCGTAAGACCTTGGTGTGGTCTTCGCGGGGCGCGATAAACCCCCTGAGCAGCCCTATAAATAGCAACGAAGGATTCAGTCGACAAAACCTTCACACAAACTTTCTCTCTCTCGAATTTCTGCATAGTATAAGCTATATTCGGGCATAATACCCCCCTAAATAATGAAGTTCTGCCTTGTTGTAAGTATCATAACCCTGGTTACGTATTAGATACGCTGCCCGATTGATCTAGGGTTCCGTAACGATTGTCGTGGTTCTGCCCGACGTAGTCGTTGGAATGCCGTCTCGGGGAGGGTATTACTAATGTAAATATTGGGTTATTATACTAACGCGTGTGCATTTGTGTAATTAATAGATAATCACCAGGAAATCCTTAAGGAAAACCTAAGACAGCAAAGTGAGTAATCTCCTTTTTACAAACTGTTTTTACAAAACCTCATATGATTAACATTACATTAAACAGTGATTGAGTATTTGTATTCTACAATTATTGTCGGTATGTTGGGGTTTTGTATACAAAATTTGTTACTACATTGTGAGTAGTAACATGACCACAAGTCGGGTTGACAGTACCGTGGGTGGTAATTAAAGTAGATGGAAACAAATGTAATTGCGCGATTGCCCTCAATACTATACAATTGTTTTACTTATATTGATTAAACTGGGATTCACTCACCAGTATTTCCCACTGACCAAATGTTTTTAAACGCGTTTCAGGTAACAAAATGTGAAAGCCAAATAGAAGCCAGCTGGACAACACTGAAGGCTTTGAAAAGTGGCTACAAAGTTACCTAAAATAAAGAGATGTTTTATTTAAATAAAATAGGGTTTATCCCTATGAAAATGGGTGTACTTGAAACTTGGAATTTTCCCATGTGTTTAATATTATAAAAGCGTGGTATTTTACTCTGATAAAATATTTCCTAACTACGGTCCTGATATAAATTCCGCTGCCAAAATGATAAACACCGATACCACCAAAAATGGCCGCGACCGCCCGTTCCCGGGTAATTAGGAGACGGGGGTTGCGACAGAAGGTGGTATCAGAGCTAAGCCACTGATTCAGCCACAGAAGTGTTCTGCTGACACCAAGATATTATTCAAAATGTTAGGAAATAAATTATGGAAATACGTGCATATCTGTCTATTATCATTGTGTGTTATTTGACTATTTGTTAGTTTACAGTATGAGCGGCCAAGGACCTTCCGGCGCCTACCGTCAGTTGTCCAGCTCACCTAGAAGCGAAGGCACCTCTTCACAGCCTACCCTCTCAGGGTATTCTGCTGACAATGAAGATGGGATATTCGTGTTTAAGGCTCAGTCTGAAGAGCCATTCTCTCCTAAAAAGAGAGGATGATTCAGTAGAGGAGCGCATGAACGTAGGAAAAGGATGAAAAAGTTACAACAACAGCGTGCTTTAGCAGCCGTTAAAAGAGAAACAGATGCTCACACCCAGGATATGCTCAATAGGAGTCTAGCAAACTTTCATATCTTAGCAACTACAGCTGCAGACCCTATCCTGGAGCAACTCATAGCACCCCAGCCCTTAGACTGTGGGATATGGGGCGGGGGGTTGGGGCGTGGATTGGCTAAAAATGCCCAAGGGACCACCCCGGGTGGGCTTGGGTTTGGGCGTGGTCCAAGGGGCGGGAGTTTAAAGTCGGGCGTGGGGCGGGCTAGCGATCCTATGTGGCCGGCTCCTATTCGCTTGTTGGCAAGGTCATAGCGGGGCATTTTAAAATTCAAAATCTAGCCGTTTGGCCAAGCCAAGCGGTTTACCCAACCCAACAGTCACCCACCCAGCTATATATATAACCCCAACCCTATCGGCTACCCCAACCCAAACAAACTTGTTGGCTGTCCACCGCTACCCCAACCCACTTGATCGATGGCCTCTTGGACACACTAAGAATAGCTAGCTCTCGTCACGAGCGTCGTTGACGCAATGAAGGGGCGACAACCCGGTGAAACGCGATATTGGCCGAAAGCCTTTGCAAGCTACCGACATAACGTCGGAAACGACCGGCACAACTTAAACGCGTGCCAACATAAATGGCGCGAGCTACGGCCGAAGCTTGATCGTTTCAAAGCCTACTACGAAGCCGTTCCGAGCGATGAGTTAAGCCACGAGGAGCGGGTGGCGGTGGCGAACATTGAGTTTCGGGGCAAGGAGCGAAAGTCGTTCGACAAGCTCGCGCTTTTTGAAATTTACCTAACGCTCTAGGTTTTTTTTTTATTTTGTAATCGTTTTAAGGTTTTTTTTTTTGATTTTTTTGGAATTATGTAATTTTTAAGAATTTAATAAAATTTTAGGATTTTTTTTAATGTTGTGTGTATTTATTTTAATTTTTTGTATTTTTTTTAATAAACTGCCAAGCCACGCGTTTCACCCACGCCCCGCCATACCCCACGGACACGTCACTCACCGGTGGGGGGGGGGGGGCTTGAACTCCACGTGTCAACTCATGCCCCAAATCTCCGCCCCACCATACCCCATGGTCTTACCACTGTTTCCCACACAGCCAATGGAAATTGAAAACAATCCAGAAAACCAATTCCCAGCATCAGCCTTTGACCCGACAAAGATACCTAGGATACCAGCATGTTGGTGCATAATGTCTATAGCCTATGTCTTAAGTCTAGGTCATGTCTGTAGCTTGTATAGGGGTTGAAAATGTAAATTTATGATGTTTTGTTGTAATTCCGCTTGAAATGACACATGGTCATTTAAAACGGAATTAGAGTTGTTAATTCCGCTTGAAATGACATGTGGTCATTTCAAACGGAATCACATGTCTATAAATAGGCAAGTCTTGTTTCTCATTTGATACGGAATTAGAAGTGGTGTAACGAAGTGCTGTCAGATTTCCACCGTGTATTCAAGTATAAAATCAATGAGAAGCTAGTTTAAAGTATAATAATCTGTTTTCTACTCATTTCTACACTGATTCTAGGCTGTTTGTTTGTTTCCGCCTCTCAAACAGTTGTGTATTGTCTCTGATTGACTCATTTGGTTGTTAAAACGATCCTACAAGTGGTATCAGAGCTCAGGATGAGTCAATACACTTGAATCAGTGCTTGAAATTCTGTTTTTCTACACATTCTTGGATTTCTGGACAAATTCATGAACAAAATGGACTGATCTTTTGATATTGTGTGTAAAATACAGTTTTAACAAACCCTTGAAAGAATCAGACCTAAAATCAGACTAAAAGTGATAAAAATAGGCCAAAAGGGTAATTTCGTTTGAACGAACATCTTGATTTCGTTTGAAAAGTTTAGGCAATTTCACACGAAATCACTGATTTCGTTTGAACTACACCTGATTTCGTTTGAAACTGTAATTCCGTTTGAAATGGCACTTGATATCGGTTGAAAGTGCTATTTCGCTTGAGAAGGTAATTTCGTTTGAAAAGTGATTCTGTGTGAAAACCTTATTCCGCTTGAAAAACCTGATTTCGCTTGAAAGGTTTGATTTAGTGTGAAAGTCCATTTCGTTCGTGATATTTCGTTTGAAGTTCAAAGTGTTTTCACTTGAAAGTAACCAGTATTCAAAACTTGAAAATTTTTTTTCCGAAAAATTGTTTTCGTAAAATGGATAACCAAGAGTTTTACAACTTCTTTGCCGGTGGGGGAATGACGGCAGCACAAACACCAGCCAGTATCGTGCAAAATGTGAACATGGAAAATGAACTCGGCACTATGCAGAAACCGCCGAAGTTGATGAACATTGATGAGTATGCTGGATGGTCGGATAAGTTTAAGACTTGGGTGCAAGCTAACCATTTTGAATGCTGGATGAAAATCGAGTCTAAATATGTTCCTCCAAAGAATGGTTCGGGTTTAGAGAAAGCTATCGGAAGTTTGACTCCACAAGAACAAGATGATTTCAAAGCAGAAAAGAAAATGATGAGCATTCTACAATAAGCCATCAAAGAGGATATCTTAGTTCTGCTACAACATCAGGGTGATTCACAGTCCGTTTGGAATTCTTTGAAAGTAAAGTTTCTTGGAAGCATGTCTATGATAAAAAGCAAGACTGCTTTAATGAAGAAAGAGTTTGATATCTTTACGGGTATAAAGGGTGAAACAACAAAGCAGTTGATTGAACGATATTGCCATTTAGTTGTTGAAATGAAGAGGTTGGGCATAACCAAGATAGATGAGGAATGGGTCGATAAATTGGCAGCTGCTTTGCCATATGATGAATGGGGAACTTATCTGTTGGTGTTGAAGAATAATTTGGAGTATGTGGGATTCAACCTTAGCACATTCATTGAAAAGATTGAGTCACATGAGCTTGAGTTGACAAAGATTAGAAAGATGAAGTCTTCAAGTGTTCAACAAGATGTCTCATTATATTACAAAGGAAGTACTCCAGCAACATCAAATCTAAGTCCAAAAGTGCAGACAACCTTTAGTGCAGATTCAACATCTGGAGTATCATCTGTCACATTAAGCAACAATAACTCACCATTTGCAAGTTTTGAGCTAAATCTAAAGGTTCAGAACTCACCTGATCAATCCTACACTCAAAGTTCGTCAGGATCAAACAGTCAAAGTCAAGGTCCAGGAATTCTGTGCAACATAGCAGTGAACATAAAGAATGCTCAAGACTTTATTGAATCATCAGCAAAGCAGCACATAGCACTTCTTGCTTCGGTGCTTGAATCATATGAAAGCTTGGTTGCAGGTAGAATTGGGAACCCCGATATGAAAAAGGAAGACTACGATCAGATCGATCCAGAAGAGCTGGAATTGATCAACATCAAATGGGGAATGGCTAGCTTGGTGAGAAGAGCTCAACGATTTATGGAAATAACTGGTAGGAACAGTCTGTCAGGACCAGATCAAAAGCTTAGATTTGATAAATCAAAAGTCACATGTTTCAAATGTAAAGAGAAGGGACATTTCAAGCGGGAATGTCCAAACAGAGAGGTCAACAACCATCAAAACCCGTTCTCAAATGATTATTACAAACAAGCGATCTATCACAAGACAAGTCAACAACCATTCACCCAAAGACCTCAGATCGAAAACAAGCCGGAGAAAGATCTCTTAGTCAATCAAGATAATGAGAAGGTTGCTGAAGGTTTTAGTTGGGATAAGTACATCCCTGGTAGTGAGGTTAGGGCAATGATGGCACAGATTGTGGAACAACCAGAGTGCGTTGTTGAGACAGAAGAAGTCAGTGAAGTGACAATTGAAGAAAGTTTAGCTGATCTTGAAGAAGTTGCTGCAGAAGTCTATTACTACCAGTCTGAACAGGAGATTATTGCTAGTTCTTTCAAATCAATAATGCCTCCTAATATGTTTGAATCTTTTGCAGGTTTCTTCAATGAGCCAACTACTGGTCTTTGTCCAATATATGATGTTGAACCAGATCAAGTTGAAGAGATAATAGATGTTTCAAAAGAAATGAATGAAGAGACACTCAAAGAGATTGCTGACAAAACATTTATGGGCAAGCTAAAAGAGGTAGAAACAGAATCTGTCGAATCAAAGTCTGTCGAAACCGAGTCAGTTGAAAGTGTGTCTGTCGAAACGGTCAAAAAGGAGTCTGACGAGAAATCGAAAAATGAGGAGATCAAATCAGGAGACGAGTCTGAGTCAGAGTCTGATGATTTTGGTAAAACAGATTATAAAATTGATCATGAAGAAAAGGTTACCGAAAAGGTTGATTCGATTCTTGAAGTTCCATGCAAAAACTGTTCAAAACCATGCATGGATTGTCTTGAAAAAGACAAGCAATTTCAAGAATTGAAGAAATTTACTGATGAAGTAAAATTTGATCTCAGTGAGATAAAAGAAGCATATGACACTTTGGCATGATCAATCAAGATGATTAAAACATAAAGTTTTGAAAATGATAAAGCCACGAAATTGCTAAAATCTTCTGTCATGGATAAACAAATGGAAATTAACATTCTTTTAGACACAATTGCTTCTTTGAAAAAAGAACTTGAGTTAATGAGAATTGAAACTGAAAGGGTTGATAAGAAACTGATCAGTTATGATGCTTCATCATATGTTATTGATCAAATTGTTCCGAAACAACCTGATGCGAAACCTGTCTTCAAAAGTGTTCCACCCCCAATGTGGAATCATTACACTCAAAAGTATCCAGATGGGTTGGAATCTGCATTGAATCTCAAGTTGAGAACCATTGAGAATGAGTTGCCTGAGAGCATTGATGTTACATTTTCTCCATCCGACACTGATAATGAGTCACAGGTTATCAAAACCGTTGTTGACCAAGTGTTAGATGAAGAAAGTGTTAACTCGGAGTTTGACACTGTGAAAACTCATTTTGAAAACTCCATTTCTGATTCTGAAGAAGATGGTAATTTCTTAGACAAATTCATACCAAAATCAGACAAAGGTGCGAATGATGATTCAATCATTGTGGTTTACACAATGACAGGAACTGACAAACTTTATTCTGATTTTGAGTATCCAATCCAGAACGCGAACATGCAAAATGTTGAAAAGGTGTTTAAACTTGTTGAAATTGACATTTCTGAGGTTAACAACAACGAGTTTCTTTCAAAACCTAAAAAGTCTTTTGTGAAACCACAACCGAACAACCCTGGGAAAAAGGATTGGGTGGGTAAAAATGGGTCTAACAAAAGAAATGGTAACAACTTTAAAAACAAAGGCATTGGTTTTGAAAAGAAAATGGCGAAGAATGTCAAGCCAAAAGACAAGATGAGTGATGTTTTTGTTGTTGGTCCTAGTGTTGATACTGAAAAGGATTATATTTTTAGTCAAAAATCCATTGACGATTTCAAAGCAGCTCAGAAGTTGAAACAGGAGAGCTACAAATCAACTTTTGTCGAGTATGACAAAAGAATTTGTTACCGCTGCAATGAAATTGGTCATATGGCCAAGCAGTGTGTGAAAAAGTTTGAGAAACCAGTTTTGCAAAAACCTAAACCTAAAACTCCAAATGATGATAAGGGTAAAAAGCCAATGGTTTCCCCCGTTCGAATTTTGAAAAGAGGTGAATCTGTGAAGTCCGAAGAAAAACCGAAATCAACATTTGAGATTGGTGAATCTTCGAAAACTCAAAAGACTTCAAAGATTTATCCATAGACAAAATTTTTTGAAAACCAATCATGGGTGGCAAAACCAAAACAATCAGTTGAAATAAAGAAGATGGAAAATGAGCTAAAATCTGAATCAAAAGTTTTTGAAAATGATGTTAAGAAACTTGAATTTGAACTAGACAAGTTGCATGAGGAATTCCCTCCAATTAAAGAGGGTGATTTAAAACCAAAAACCAAATCTGTTGTTCCAAATGTCATTTTTAACATTCCGAAAGTTGATGTGACTTGTGATATCCTGTTTGGTAGTGTTCCAAAAGTAAAGAAATCATGGGCCTCATTGTTTGAATGAATTTCTATGATGTATGCAGGGGCTTCCAAGGTCAATAATCTCGTAATGGATCATGGACAGCGGAGCTTCAAGGCATATGACTGGAATGCCGGCTTTGCTTTACGATGTTAAATCAATCAATGGTGGATATGTTGGATTTGCAGGGAATCAATGAGGCAGAATAGTTGGACAAGGAACTCTAACAAATGGAGTTGTGTCGTTTGAAAAAGTGAACTATATAATCGAACTTGAAAACAATCTGTTGAGCATCTCACAGATCTGTGCAAGTCATTTACAGTACACTTCACTAAAAATGAATGTTTAATCATAAAACCTGGTTTTAAAATACCTGAGGAAATGGTGTTGATGCGAGCTCCACGAGAAAATGACTTGTATGTTCTCGATATGAGTGTCGCAACAACAACAGACTATCAGAAACAATGTTTTGTGACAAAAAAGAAAGCGACTGAAAAAGAGTCGAGAATGTGGCATCGAAAGATGGGCCACATTCATGTCAGAAAAATGAACTTTCTTGTGCACAATGATCTTGTAGAAGGTGTAAATCTGAAAATTTTTCATTTGAATGATGATTGTGTAGAGTGCAAGAAAGGAAAGCAGACCAAAAAGTCACACCCACAGAAGTTGCTGAATTCTATCAGAGTACCGCTCGAGAGACTCCATATGGATCTCTTTGGGCCAGTCAATATGAAAAGCGTAAGCGGAGATTTGTACTGTCTTGTGGTCACTGACGACTTCACAAGGTTTTCGTGAGTGATGTGTATTGAAAGTAAAGACCAAACTTTTGAGTCATTGATGGTTCTATTCAAAAAGATGGAAATGCTGTATAAATTGCCGATCAGGAGAATACGAAGCGATAATGGAACGGAGTTCAGAAACAATCGCACGCTCGAGTTTTGCAATGAAAAAGGAATTCTTCATGAATTTAGTGCACCATACACTCCACAGCAAAAATGGTGTAGCTGAACGAAAGAATCGTACCTTGATTGAAACAGCTCGAACAATGCTCGCCGATTCCAAGTTGCCAATGTTTTTCTAGAGTGAAGCAGTTGCAGCAGCGTGCTATACACTGAATCGTGTGCTTACAGTCAAGAAATACAAGAAGACCTGTTTTGAACTTCTTCATCGTTACAAACCAAATTTGAAGTTTTTAGAACCATTTGGATCGCCTTGTACTTTCATTGATCAAGATGGTAAGTTTGGTGCGAAAAGTAATGAGGGTTTCTTTGTTGGATATGCGAGTTCGCTCAAGAGAGTGTTCGTACTGTGCCTGGGGAAGATAATTCAAGTTCAGCATGTTGATTGTCAGAAGCATACTGCTCCACCACAACTTCCCGGACAAAGATTTCTGTTCGATTACGATAAACTTTGGGAGTCTTTCCAACTGCCGACTGAGCCAAGTGTCGAGGAACTCGTTTTATTATACCAACATCAACAATCTATGTCACAAGATCAGGTGCCAAGACCGTTGGTAGTTTCTCAGCCCGACGTGGGTACAAGCGACCCTACAAGTGGTACAAACGATCACGAGGCCGGTCTAAGTGGAACGACACACGAACCCCTAGAGGAACCAGCTCCAACGTTTGATAATTCTGACGACTCAGAATCGGAAGACGGTCCGACTTTTGACGAGGAACCAAATGTTGCAACAACAGAAGCTGAGGATCACACCGGTGATCAAGATATTACGAACTTACAATCGGAAGTGAGCGTGCCTGACACTGCTATGCCAAGAACTTTGTCGTATCATCCTTCAGATCAGATAATTGGTGATATTCAGAGCGGAGTAAAAACGCGGGATCAGATCAACAGAGCTCTTACATGTTTTTATACATCTGTTGCTTCTTTAGAGGAAGAATTCTCACTTAAATGTTTCATCTCGCAGGTTGAACCCAAGACGTATAAAGAAGCTTTAACTGAAGAAAGCTGGGTAAATGCTATGCAAGAAAAATTGCAGCAGTTTGAGAAGCTGGGAGTCTGGAGACTAGTAGACCTTCCTGAAAATCAAAAGTTGATCAAAACAAAGTGGGTATTCAAATGCAAGAGAGATGATAGAGGAGTCATTGTTCGAAACAAAGCACGTTTGGTAGTACAGGGATTTAGTCAGCAAGAAGGCATTGATTTTACAGAGGTGTATGCGCCTGTTGCTAGACTTGAGGCGATTAGGATATTCCTGGCGTTCGCGTCTTGGAAAGGATTCAAAGTCTACCAATTAGATGTGAAATCTGCATTCCTGTATGGCAAAATCAAATAAGAAGTGTATGTTGGACAACCGCCGGGTTTCACTGATCCACTACACAAAAACAAAGTCTATCTTCTGGATAAAGCGCTTTACGGACTTCACCAGGCCCCGAGAGCCTGGTATGAGATGCTTTCCCAACATCTGCTGGCCAACGGGTTCACCAGAGGGACAGTTGATAGCACTCTGTTTACAAGAGAGGTTGCAGGACATCTTTTAATCGTGCAGATCTACGTTGATGACATCATATTTGGTTCGACAAATGACGATTTGTGTAAAGATTTTGAGAAAGTTATGAAGACAAAATTCGAGATGAGCTCAATGGGGGAGATGAAGTTCTTCCTAGGGTTGCAGGTGGAACAAATGCCCGAAGGAATCTTCATTCATCAAACTAAATACATGAACGATGTTCTGGAAAAGTTCAACATGTCTGAATTTACTCCGACATCAACCCCTAGCTCAGAATCATGGAATTTGCCCAGACGAGAGTGGAGAGAAAGTGGCTGAGACGTATTACCGGTCGATAATTGGATCTTTGATGTATCTTACTGCTTCTCGCCCAGACATCATGTATCCGACATGTTTATGCGCCCGATATCAGTCCAGCCCACAACAATCACATTTGACGATTGTGAAACGCATTTTACGGTATTTGAAAGGCTGCCCAAGCACCGGCTTGTGGTATCCTAAGTTGGGTGACTTTTCACTCATAGGTTTTGCTGATTCGGATTTTGGTAGCTGCAAGCAAAATGCTAAGTCCACCACTGCAGGCTGTCAGTTCTTCGGAACTCGACTAGTCACTTGGCAGTGCAAGAAACAAACCTCAGTGGCGCTCTCTACGTACGAGGCAGAATACGTTTCGGCCTCGAGCTGTTGCTCTCAGATCCTTTGGATCCAACAGCAGATGCGAGACTTTGGTTTGCAGTTCTTGGACACGCCTATATTTGTGGACAATGAAGCAGCAATTAACATAACGAAAAAACCGGTTCACCATTCTAAAACTAAACATATAGAAATTCGACATCATTTCATCCGTGATTGTCACGAGAAGAAATTGATTCGCATCGAACATATACACACCGATGAACAGAAAGCTGATTTTTACACCAAACCGTTTGATAAAAAGAGATTTAACTATCTTTTGAAATTAAATGGGATGAAAAATTTGTTTTCTGGGAGGGTTGTTGAATGTGAAGCCGAGGAGGACGACGATCTGATGTGATCCACGTTGTGTTGTCAAAGTTTTTGTACAGTTTATTTTCTGCTTTTGTTAAAAACAAAAACACAAAAATATGTCTTTGTTTTTAGGGGGAGAAAGTTTGCAGAAAATCCATAAACATGTTAAAATTCAAAATCCAAAAACATTTGAAAAAGTAAAAATGAGTTTGTGTAAAAAGGGGAAATGATAGTACATCAGCTAGACAGTGCAGTACGCTAAATATATGTAAAGTAAAAATGTGTTAAGCAGTCTTGTAGATGATATGCCGATAGGTTTTTACACATTTAGTAGGTTTGTTCGGGATATAAACATAAAATCATTACTTGCTTTTATGTGGGGAACATCTCTCGGATATATGGGTAACCTCCGAAATCTTGTTTGAAAGGTCCCTCTTTCTGAGATACTAGGTCTTTATGCTTAGTGATATCTGGGGTATTATCCCGGGACTTCTGATTTTGCGGAAGTAATGGCCTAGTCCCCGGAGAATACTTTACGCTGCTTGAAATAAAAGCCCCCCCCCCTCAGCATAAAAAATGATGAAACATTGAAAAATGCTAATCATGTGCTGTTGTAAAAAAGATTCTCTAAAGGGAACCCACCAAAAGTCGAAGCCGTCATCTCTCTGCTGAATGGAAGTTCTGACCTGAGCTCTCACGGCCCTCGCATTTAACCCCTTACAGATATCATCTAGGTATACTCACCTGTAAGACTGAATGTCACGGCCCCCGACCCGGTTTGACCCGTTTCAGGAGCCGCGGGACAGAAAACCCGTGGTATTTATTTAATTGAGTTTAACAGCGGAAGTTTTAATCTCAGGATCTTTTTAAAACTGAAATATTTCCCGATTATTTTATTTCACAATGCGGGATAAAACCCTGTAATTTACAATCTTGAGATTTCACAAAGAAATCCTTTATTTTACAAAACATGTTTCTTTATTTTATACTGAGCCACTTCCTTGAGCTTGTAGTGCTTTATGGCACTTTTCCTAGATCATATCAGATCACTTGAAACATGTTTGAAAAAGGTTTTGTCAGCGGGAAATACTGAGTGAATCATTCTATTTTGCATAATGATGCATAGTTATTAATTACAGCATAAGAGCGATTACAATGGCTTCTATCTTATCTTTATCTGGCTCTATGTCACAATGGTGACAAGTCACAATGGTGACGATGGTCATACCACTATTAGATCAATGAACCTAAATAGTGATGATTATCCCTGTAGGTCAATGAACCTAACCGGAAGCAAATTAGTAATGTGCACAATACCCCACTAACCAGTAATTCAAGATATCCACGACTTAGTCCCTGTAATTATAACCTTGAAAATAATTTGAGGTATTGTAAAATAGTTTGATAAAAAGAGAATGACTCACATTGCAGATTTATACGGGCAGAGTTTAGCCTACTGATTAGCCTTTTTAACCTAAATTTGTAACAGGCACACAATTCAGTCAGTAACTTAATACAGCATTTACGATAACTCACGAGATCAAACCCTCACAACGAATGACAAAGTGCGATACTTAAACATCCATCGAATTAACGACGAATGACAAAGCATAAACCTTAATGTGGGCAGCACTTAAACATCCATTGTATAGTTTAATCGATCGGACATTGAATCGTATCAGCGATCGAGTTAATACCCTGATTGCGGCGTCGATTAGTGATCCGTGTGTGTTAATTGTGATAAACAGAAGATATCTCGGAGCATAGAACGAATTTCTTCGTCGAACATATGCAGAATTTCAAGTGCCAATGTCTGCTATTTATAGTGAAATTTTTGCAAGGCTTACGGACCGTAACAAATATTTCCTTACGGTCCGTAAGGGACACTAAATTCTTATAGGGTAGCCACGTCTGGGACTAGCCTAGCTGACTTGACAGATTTCATTAATTCGATTTTGACAGCACTCAATTTAGATAATCGTTAACTAGGAAATACCCCCCCCCCTGAGTTTTAGGGGCCCTGATCCTGATTCTGATTGTTCTGAAAATTTTAGGGTTTGCGCAGAATCACTTGGGTTTCTCAATTAGGGTTTCCTATTGGTCAATTAAAATAATAATTATGACTTTTTGATGAGAGTTGTTACACTGAATATTGGGATCTGGATACGGGAGTATATTCTGAGGTGGTACACATGTAAATGTTAAGCCTTAAAACATTAAATCCGTATCCTAAACAGATTGAACTTTGTGTGAAAATTTAAGAGGATCAGTATATCGGCAATTAATGCAAACTGTTTAATACTGAAAATGTAATCAAAGCTTAACGGTACTTGTATCTCGTCGGCAGCTGATATGATCCCCTAACACACTCGCAAAAATATTGTGTGTACAGTTTGTTTCTTATCATAATCTAAAATCCAAAAAGATTTGTTTTTCATCTTATTTTAGACAACAGATGTTGGAAATCTGACGATCAAAGTCTTATGTGCTGAACAAGTCTGATTCATGAGGGTTGGGTAAGCAGAAGATTGGGAAAAAGTGATTGGTAATTGCTTGAAAGTTAAAAAGTTCATTAAATTGAACTTAAAATTGTTTCAGAAAGTCAGAAAACTTCATAACTTGGTCAACCAAGGTCATTAACTTGGACTTGGTAGGCTGAACAGTTGATCAAGGTCATTAACTTGGACTTGGTTAACTGGGGTGTGTCGGTAAAAACTGAAAAAGTTAAAAATTTGAATAGTGATTTCGCTTGAAAAAATAATTCCGCTTGAATATGTAATACCGCTTGAAAGATGATTCCGTTTGAAAAGGTATCAGTTCCATTTTCACGCGGAATCAGGTTGTCTATAAATAGGGATGTGATTTCGCTTGAATGGTTCATTTCTGTTATTCCGTTTCAAAGATACTCTCCGGCAATTTCAAGCGAAATCCCATATCATCGATTTCTAGTCGTTATTCTGCACAAATCATTGCTCGTAATCTGATTCTAGTTGGTATGCTAAACTATTGTCATGGGAAAGGTGAGATATTTCGGTGTTTTTGACCCAGATCTGACTTAATTTCGATTGGTCGGCGATGAACTTGAACTGAATCTTAGATCTAGGGTTCGATTGTTAACTAAAATGAACAATAAACATATGTGTGTGGTCGGAATAGATTATAGATGTGTTTTAGGGTCTTGATTTGTACCAGATCTATGATTTCGTTTGAATAACATTGAACAGGGTTTTCAAACTTAGATCTAGGTTGATTTTGTTGGTAAAAATGAACAAGAAACAGACCCTTGTGCTTGGAATTCACTAAGGAATAAACCCAGTTAATCAATTTCATCATAAGTTCATGTTTTGGAGATGTGAAGTTTCAAACTAAATAACAGGTTAATTCCGCTTGAAAGAGCGTTTTTTTATAAAATGACATTCAAACGAAATTACTATTTTATTTGAAGTAAATTCCGTTTGAAAACATGTAATTCCGTTTGAAAGTAATTCCGTTTGAAATCATATTGTAATTTCGTTTCAAAGTGTGATTCCACATGTAATGTGATTTTGTTTGAATGTGCTATCTCATTTAAAATGATTTCGTTTGAAAGTAGTGTTTGTGTTGAAAAAATTTGTGTAAATGTTTAACATGAATGTATTGTTATTTTTCAGCCTACGAATGTGTTATTTGAAGCACTACACAACACTTGTTGTGATTTCGATGAGGAGAAGATACCAAAGCTGTCCGAATTCAAGAGTATTCTGGAGTTTATGAGAAGATTGCCGATTTAGAAAGCTTTGACGAATCAACATCTGGTTTTCAAATCTCACATTAAACGTTTTTGGGAGAAGGCAACTTATGATGAAGAGAACAAAGTGATCAATTCGGTTGTTGAGCTCAATGGTGAAAACAAACCAATTATTATCTCGGAGGCACTTATCCGTGAAGTGTTGGATTTTCCTAATAATGTAAACTCTCCGACAAAATCCCCAGAGAGGATGGTCAAAGGCTGTATGTTGCGGATGGGTTATAATGGTGCACTGAACAGTGCTAACTACTTGAAATCAAAGTTTTCAAAGCCTTACAAGTTTCTTATTCACTCAGTGTTGCAGGCTTTAAGTCATCGTAAGGGAGGTTATGATGCGATGAGAGATTATCAAATGAACATGGTGACAGCTCTCGTGTTAAACAAGAAGTATAATTTTACGAAGATTGTGTTTCATTACATGGTTGAGAACATTACTTCAAAGAGAAAGACTTGGGTGTATCCACGATTTGTTCAAATGTTGATAGATCATGCTTATCCTGATCTTGAAAAATATGAAAACAATGATCTGTTGATATTATCTCACATGGATAATAAGTCTGTGAAACAATTGGCCAGATATCATCCTAATCATCCAGAGCCATCAACTAAAGCTGAATTCTTTGGTTTCATCTAAGATAAGAATTATCAAGATCCAGATCCAGTCAATCATCAGAACTGGAGAAATGAGGAAGAAATGAAAGAGAAAAGTTATGCAGATGAACTAAAAGCACTTGAAAGCTTCAAAGAAACTCGAAATGAATGGTTCTTGAAAGAGAAAAAGAAGAGGAGCAGGAAAGCAACTCCTAAAGTTCAAGAAGAGGAAGGTTCATCATCTTAACCCAAAAAGCGTCAAAAGAAAGCTGTTAAGACATTGCTTGTTGATGAATCAGAGGAGGAAGCTGAAGTTGAAGTTGAAGTTGAAGCTGAAGCTGAAGCTGAAGTTGAAGCTGAAGTTAATGTTGAAGGAGATGTTCATTTGTCTCCTGATTCTACAAAGCTATTGAAATCTCTTACTAAATTTAATGCCGAAACAGAGAAGACAGCTGGTAACGAAGGTGATGATGTAGACAAAAGTATAACAAGTTCATCTGAATCAGAGATTGATGAAAATGAACGTGCTAAAAGAGTTCAGGCTGAGATTGAGAAAGAAACACAGTTAAAAAGAAAAAGAAGAAAGAAGAAAGATGATGATGAGTATACTCCTTCACAAGAAGATGTTTAAATGCCACCTACATCAGGAGGTAAAAAGAAAGCAACTGCAAGGAAACGTGTGGTTACTCCAAAGGCAAAGACATTAAAGATATTGCTGAACAAGAAACCTATCCAAGAACCCAGTCAACCATCATCACCACCACCTGAACCTACCCCACATCAATCACCACATCAATCACCACCAAAACAACCTACACCAATTCAATCTCCACCATATCAACCATCACCACCACATCCATCACCACCACATATTCATATTGCTACACCTCCACATGAACAACAACCTGTTGTTACATCTCATCAAATCTTTCAAACACCTCCATTTACACAACCACCTGTCCAAACTACACCTGGTTCTTCTGGTTTCAAAACTTTTCCAAATATTCCGGAGGGTATTACTCTTGAAGAAATTGGTGATTTCAATTTTGCAACTGATGTGCAAGTTAAAAGTGTGGAAAAGAAAGTTGATGAAGTGTTAGCTGAAAACAAGAAGTTGTTGGATCTGGAGAAGAAATTGGAAAAGCGTGTTAAATCTGTGGAAGCTGAAAATTCTGCATTATTAAAGAAAGTTGAATCAGATCAAGCTGAGATTGATATTCTGAAAGTTAAAGTTGCAGAGTTGGAAGAAGAGAAAGCACGCAGAGACGAAGAGAAAGCACGCAGAGACGAACAAAAAAAGTACTTTGAATTAAAGAATAAAGAATTGGAAGCTGCTAAAGCTATGAAAGAACACGTGTTGTACATGATAAACAAAGTGTTAGAGAGTATGCTTGGAAAGACTGTTGAACAGAAATTCGACGAAATAAAGATTGAGGAGGTTAGAGCTCAACGTCAAGCTGAAATTGATGCTCAGATGATGAACAAGGGCAAGGGTATTGAAGATGTTTCTAAGAAGGCTATTGTTCTATCTACTGCTCCTGAATCACCTATTCCGAATCCTCGTCCTATCTTTGTTGTTTCTGCTATTTTTGAAGCAGATGTTGAAATGGATGATGTTATAAATGAAGTTGAAGAAGATGATGAAGATGAGGATGATGATGAAGAGAAATCAGATGATGCAGATGATGTATTCTCTGTGAGTAGTCATAGTGATGATGATGGAGATAACGACGATCAAGGTACTTCTAGTGTTAAAGTTACTGAAGCATCAAATGAAAGAAATGTTGATGATTATTTGCATGACGATGCAAATGAAGAGCCAGAGAATGCTGACGGTGAGGGGGAGAATGTTGATCAAAGTGTTGATGAAGTTGAGAAGTTAATTCTGCGTCTAGAGCCTGATATAGAAGAAGGAGAGATCAGACATACTTACACCATGAATGATATTATTGAAATGACGCGTATTGATGATCTGAACTTCAAGTTTGATTTTGAAGATGAATTAAATCAGTTCGATATCAACCAGCAACCCGAGTATCAGTACAAGTATGTGGAGGATGCTGATCTTTATGATAGGGTTGAGGTTGAGGATTGCAGTGATGAAGAGAATGTGGATGTGGATACTTCTGATTTTCCAACACTTGTCGAATTTTTCAGTCAAGAGAACATCGATGAAGTAGAAGAGGTTTTGAAAGATACAAACTTTGATGGTACAGTGAAAGATGTACATATGGAAGAAAGAAAGAAATGGTTTCGAAATAGTAATGAAAGAAAATTCAAACGTCCACTCAAGTTTTATAAAAGAGACAGGGATGTGTCACGGGGTGATATAATCAGTTGGGGCTTTCTACCACAGGTCAATGCTTATGCTATTCGCCGAGAATATGGTGTTCAGTATTTTGCATTTCTTCATGATACCATGTCATTACCCTGGTGGGATGTGGAAGAGCTAGCCAAAGTCAGAACTTGGGATTATCCGGTTAGAAAGAATGACATACCTATGTGGGGGTTGATTAAGTTTGAAGCATTTAGAGATTTTCAGCACTGGAAGCCACATCAGCCAAAGAAAGTAAGAAGAGTGGATCCAGTTACTGGTGTTGAAGAGATTATATTGAAAATCAAGAAGCCAAGAGTGATAAAAAACATACCATTACCTAAGATGGAGCAGGATATCCATAAGGGTTTTGTGTATTGGGTGTACAACTGTTTGACGACTGAAGCTGTGATTACTTACATAGTTGAGAATGAAGTCAGATATATCTCTGTGTTTGATCCTCTGTGGCTGGTTAACTGCTCAGCAAAAGACATAGAGTGCTTGTTTGTTAACAAGATTGGATTTAGAGCTGAAGATAAAGAGCAGGCTATGCAATTTCAGAAAGTTGTTTCTATATGCTTTCAGAAAGGTATTAATGCTGAGAGTAAATGGTCAACTCAATGGAGAGAGATTGAGAAAGAAGAGGCACTAAAAGCTGAGAAAGAAAAAAAGAAACGTGAAGAAAGAGATCGAATGCTTCGTGGCAAGTTCATGAGAGAACAAGCTGAAGAAAGACATAAAGCTGTTCAAGAGAATGAAAAGCTGAAAAGTGCATTGAGGAGAAAACCTAAGGCAAGAGAAGAAAAGTTCAAGTCGCTGTGAAGAGCTGAAGACCAGACTGAAGACTCCGGCAATATCCAAGGGGGGGTTTGTTGGTGCATAATGTCTATAGCCTATGTCTTAAGTCTAGGTCATGTCTGTAGCTTGTATAGGGGTTGAAAATGTAAATTTATGATGTTTTGTTGTAATTCCGCTTGAAATGACACATGGCCATTTCAAACGGAATTAGAGTTGTTAATTCCGCTTGAAATGACATGTGGTCATTTCAAACGGAATCACATGCATATAAATAGGCAAGTCTTGTTTCTCATTTGATACGGAATTAGAAGTGGTGTAACGAAGTGCTGTCGGATTTCCACCGTGTATTCAAGTATAAAATCAATGAGAAGCTAGTTTAAACTATAATAATCTGTTTTCTACTCATTTCTACACTGATTCTAGGCTGTTTGTTTGTTTCCGCCTCTCAAACAGTTGTGTATTGTCTCTGATTGACTCATTTGGTCGTTAAAATGATCCTACACAGCACCCAATCCCTTAGACCCAGATTACGACCCGTGGTTTGACGACCATAGAGACTACCGGCAACGCTACCCAATACCAGAAGACGAACCCATGCCAAACCTAGCAGCCTACCCAGACTTGGACCCTCTAGATCCCTACTATGATAACAATCAATACATCAGGGAAATTTTAGAGAATCCATATCCTTACCAAGAACCCATTCCCCAGTTCCCAAACCCAGTTCCAGCCCCTGCACCCCCAATGAGTGCAGATAATGTGCAAGAACTCCGAACCTTTGGTGAGGAGATTTTGGAAGGTAGTGAGAGGATGAGGCAGATCGGAGAACGACTCGTCTGGAAGTATGACGAGCGTAATATGGAGTTCTAGATGAACCCATATCAGTGATGGTGATAGTAAAAATAATAATATAATAATAATAATAATAATTATAATAATAATAATAATAATATTAATAAAACAATAATAATATATAATATGTGTGTATGTTTGAAAAAAAATCTAGATAATAGTTATGGATGCCTAATAGTAGTATAATTTCAATTTCAGTTGTATTGTAATATATATGGATGCATAGTATAAAATAGAGTAAGTCGCACTGTTCGACGATTTTGATCAATATGCGTGTTGTGTGATTGATTGTGTTAAATACTATCTTGTGATATTAATACGTGGCAAATGTTTAAAATTCAGATGGACAACGAAGTGAACCAGGAAACCAGAATGACAATAACCCGAATAACGATAACCCGAACAACGATAATAATGGAAACCAAGTGGATAACAATGTCATTCAACACATAGTGGCGCAAGGGATAATAGATGCAATGCCACATATTATCAAAACAGTTAGGGAAGCAGATAATAAAAGTAACAATGGCAGTAAGCGACCCACTGAACCAGAACACAACGTAAACAATGGACCCATACTTCAAGTGCCCATTTCCAAAAGAAGAAGAACCATGTCTTATGGTTGTTCTTATAAAGAATTCTGGTCTTGTAAACCAATGGAATTCTCGGGCAATGAAGGGGCCGTTGCAGCTTTATGCTGGATAAAAAAGACTGAAGCAGTCTTAAAAATAAGCAAGTGTGCGGAAGAGGATAAGATAATGTTTGCTTCCAATCTGTTTAAGAACTCAGCACTAGAATGGTGGAACACTATCCTCCAGTCTAGGGGAAGTGACAGGGTTTACAATATGGAATTGGAGGAATATAAGAACATGGTGAAAGGAAATTCTGCCCTCCCAATGAAAAAGAACAGATAGCAAGTAAGTTACTAAACCTTAGGATGACTGGAGTGGATAGTAAGGGATACACAACTACATTCTTTGAATATGTTAGAATAGTGCCAACCCTTGCATCACCAGAACCAGTATTAATCTCAAGTTACATCTGGGGATTAATCAGTGAGATTAGGCATGTAGTCAAGGCAACTAGACCTTAAACTATAGAAGAAGCCGTAGAACTAGCAAACACCTTGACAGATGAGTTAGTGCGTACACGAGAAGAAGATCAGAGGAGGAACCTAGCTCAAAGGCTTACCCAAGAATTTCGTTATGGAAATTCTAACCGTGGGAAAAATGTAGGTTCTACCTCTGCACCCTACTGCAAGGCCTGCAAGAAGAAGCATTCAGGAAGATGCTCCACCTACTGTAATTTCTGCAAGATACCAGGACACAAGGAAGAAGATTGTAGGAAGAAACCTAATAATGGAATGTGCTTCAACTGTGGAGAAAAAGGTCACATCAAACCAAACTGTCCGAAACTAGTTCCAGCCATGGGCAATAAAACTACCAAAAATGCTAGGGCATTTCTTCTGACCGCGGAAGAAGCCAAAATGATCCCGGATATAATCGCCGGTACGTTTTTAGTTAATGATGTTTTTGCTAAAGTATTATTTGACTCTGGTGCGAACCAAAGTTTTATTAATACTTCATTTTGAAAACTTCTCAATCAACCATTAACTAAACTCCCACAAGAATGTCTAGTAGAAACAGCAAATGGAGAAACCATTAAGATTTCTGAAATCTTGCAGGGAGCAAGAATAGATTTTTAAATCAAAAGTTTATTGCAAACCTTTATCCAATGAATCTGGCAGGATTTGATGTTGTATTTGGAATGGATTGGTTAATAGCCAATAAAGCCAGTATTCTATGTGATCAAAAGTCGATCCAAGTAAATTCACCAAGGGGTGAAAAGATCACAATTAAAGGAGATAAGCCCTGTAAATCCACGAAATTCATCTTTGTAATAAAAACAACAAGTTATATAAGAAAATGATCATTAGTGTATTTGATTTCCATAATCACTAACACTAAAGGAAAAGAACTGAAAGATATTCCTGTAGTATCTCAGTTTTCAGATGTGTTTCCAGAAGAATTACCAAGATTACCGCTAGACAGAGAAGTTGAATTTAGAATTCATCTGCTACCAGGAACAACACCGATTGCCAAAGCACCCTACCATTTGGCACCTACAGAAATGCAAGAATTGAAGAAACAGTTAGACGAATTATTGGACAAAGGATTCATACAGCCAAGTTCATCGCCATGGGGAGCACCGATCTTATTCGTTAAGAAGAAAGACGGATCGATGCGTATGTGCATTGACTACCGTGAATTGAACAAAGTCACGATTAAGAATTGGTACCCATTACCAAGAATCGATGATCTGTTCGATCAGTTGTAAGGAGCTCGATTTTTCTCAAAAATCGATTTACAGTCAGGATATCATCAATTAAAGATACAGGAAGAGGACATTCCTAAAACCGCATTTAGAACAAGGTATGTCCATTATGAATTTACTGTCATGCCATTTGGATTAACCAATGCCCCAGCTGCATTTATGGACATGATGAACCGAATATGTAAGCCATATTTGGATAAATTCATAATTGTCTTTATAGATAATATTCTCATTTACTCTAAGAGTAAAGAGGAACATCCAAAGCATTTGCATGCACTTATAAGTTTATTGAGAAAAGAAAAGCTTTATGCTAAGTTTTCAAAGTGTGAGTTTTGGTTAGAACAGGTACAGTTTCTTGGACATCTAGTCAATCATGAAGGAATTCATGTGGATCCCACCAAGATCGAGGCAATTACCAAATGGAAAACCCCTGAGTCACCAACCGAGGTTAGAAGTTTCTTAGGATTGGCCGGTTATTATAGGAGATTTATTCGAGATTTTTCTAGAATAGCCATTCCCTTAACTAAGCTAACCTGTAAATCTGTTAAGTTTGAATGGGGACCAAAACAAGAAGAAGCCTTTAGAATTCTTAAGCAAAGGTTAACTAACACAGCCATGCTAGCGTTACCAGAAGGAACTGAAGACTTTATAGTCTATTGTGATGCTTCTAAGTTAGGTTATGGATGTGTGTTAATGCAACGCCAAAAGGTTATAGCCTACGTCTCTAGAAAACTTAAGAATCATGAAGAAAAGTATTCAACCCATGATTTGGAATTAGGAGCTATAACTTTTGCCCTTAAGATTTGGAGACATTACCTTTACGGTAGTAAGTTTATCATTTTCACTGATCATAAGAGTCTAAGGTATGTTTTCGGGCAAAAGGAATTGAATATGAGGCAAAGATGCTGGATGGAGATACTTAGTGATTACGATTGTAATATCCAGTATCATGCAGGAAAGGAAAATGTAGTAGCTGATGCTTTAAGTCGAATGTATCATGAAAAGCCAAAAAGAGTACGTTCTCTTAAATTAAATCTACAAGTAGATTTAAATGAGCAGATTAAAGAAGTACACGAATCAGTAATTAAGAATGATATTGAAAAGATAAAAGAAATGATTAAAGAATTAGAACAAGGAACAGATGGAATTGGGAGATTCCATAAGAAAAGGATGTGGATACCTAAATTAGGAAACCTACGTCACCGTATATTAGAGGAAGCCCATAAGTCTAAATATACGATGCATCCTGGAAATGATAAGATGTATCGGGACTAAAGAAAGAATTTCTGGTGGATAGGATGAAGAAGGATATAGCATCTTATGTTTCTAAGTGTTTAACCTGTTCCCAAGTCAAAGCCGAACATCAGAAACCCTTAGGTTTATTGCAGTAGTTAGAAATGCCAGTGTGGAAATCAGAATTGATAACAATGGATTTTGTTACCAAATTACCCAAAACAAGAAAAGGTAATGATACAATCTGGGTGATTGTAGATAGGTTAACTAAGTCAGCTCATTTCTTACCAATGAAGGAGACTTTCATTATGGAACAATTAGCTAAGTTGTATGTAAATGAAATAGTTTCATTACATGGAATTCCTTTATCAATTGTTTTTTATAGAGATAGCCGTTTTACCTCTCATTTTTGGACAAGTTTCCAAAAAGCCATGGGAACCAAGTTGAATCTAAGCACAACTTATCATCCTCAAACAGATGGACAAAGCGAAAGGACAATTCAGACTATGGAGGATATGCTTAGAGCTTGTGTAATTGATTTCGGAGGTAATTGGGACGATCACTTACCTTTAATAGAATTTTCTTATAATAACAGTTATCACACAAGTATTAATGCTGCACCCTTCGAAGCACTTTATGGACGAAAGTGCCAAACTCCAGTCTGTTGGGCAGAAATTGGAGAAAAGAAACTATCCGGACCTGAGATAGTACAAGAAACGACCGACAAGATCAACCAAGTCAAGGAACGATTGAAAGCAGCACGTGACCAACAAATGAGTTATGCTGATAACAGACGAAAACCGTTGGAATTTCAGGTAGGTGACAAAGTGTTATTGAAAGTCTCTCATTGGAAAGGAATGGTAAGATTCATCAAAAGGGGAAAGATAAGCCCCATGTATGTTGGACCTTTTGAAATTATTAGAAAAATAGGACCTGTAGCCTATCAGCTACAACTGCCAGAGGAAATGGCAGGAATACATGATGTAATTCATGTATGCAATCTCAAAAAGTGCTTAGCCGATGAATCACTAGTAGTACCTCTTAAAGATATAGAGGTAAATGAGCAGTTAAAATTTGTGGAAAGACCTCTACAGATCGAAGACAGGAAAGTCAAGAATCTTAAACACAAGAGATTAGTTCTGGTCAAAGTGAAATGGGACTCCAAAAGAGGACCAGAGTACACTTGGGAGCTTGAATCGAAAATGCAAAGGAAATACCCGCACCTGTTCCAGTAGATCTCGAGGACGAGTTCTAAAACAAGGTGGGGAGGATATAACAACCCTTCAAAATAATTTTTTGACACCCCTAATATGTTTAAACTATCCCTATATGTCTTAAAACATACCCCGTATACGAAAACCGAGCCCAAAGTACCTTACATAATTAAAAATAAAATAAAAACCAAGTTTTAGGAGCGTTCGCGGGCCGCGAAGGCTTTACCTTCGGCCTACGCGGGGTGCGACAGATAGACGATTAGGTTGCACCCGGTGCTGCCACGTGTCGGGCGGTGTGTCGAGCCTACGAGTGCTGACTGGTCATAGCTGGGTCCTACAACCCTATGTCACGGGCCGCGTAAGACCTTGGTGTGGTCTTCGCAGGGCGCGACAAACCCCTTGAGCAGCCCTACAAATAGCAACGAAGGATTCAGTCGACAAACCGTTCACACAAACTTTCTCTCTTTCAAATTTCTGCATAGTATAAGCTATATTCGAGCATTATACCCCCCTAAATAACGAAGTTCTACCTCGTTGTAAGTATCATAACCCCGGTTACGTATTAGATACGCTGCCCGATTGATCTAGGGTTCCGTAACGGCTGTCGTGGTTCTGCCCGACGTAGTCGTTGGAATGCCGTCTCGGGGAGGGTATTACTAATGTAAATATTGGGTTATTATAATAACGCGTGTGCATTTGTGTAATTAATAGATAATCAACAGGAAATCCTTAAGGAAAACCTAAGACAGCAAAGTGAGTAATCTCCTTTTTACAAACCGTTTTTACAAAACCTCATATGATTAACATTACATTAAACAGTGATTGAGTATTTGTATTCTACAATTATCGTCGGTATGTTGGGGTTTTGTATACAAAATTTGTTACTACATTGTGATTAGTAACATGACCACAAGTCGGGTTGACAGTACCGTGGGTGGTAATTAAAGTAGATGAAAACAAATGTAATTGCGCGACCGCCCTCAATACTGTACAATGGTTTTACTTATCTTGATTAAACTGGGATTCACTCACCAGTATTTCCCACTGACAAAATATTTTTAAACGCGTTTCAGGTAACAAAATGTGAAAGCCAAATAGAAGTCAGCTGGACAACACTAAAGGTGTGGAAAAGTGGCAATAAAGTTACCTAAAATAAAGAGATGTTTTATTTAAATAAAATAGGGTTTATCCCTATGAAAATGGGTGTACTTGAAACTTGGAATTTCCCATGTGTTTAATATTATAAAAGCGTGGTATTTTACTCTGATAAAATATTTCCTAACTACGGTCCTGATATAGATTCCGCTGCCAAAATGATAAACACCGATACCACCAAAAATGGTCGCAGCCGCCCGTTCCCGGGTAATTAGGGGACGGGGGTTGCGACAGACAGAGCATATGTATACAACTTACATCGTTGAGCACAAAGACCGACACCGGAATTGAGAGAATGAAAAAGTTACACATATGAGCGTTATGTTCAGCATCCGGTTCTTCACGGAATCCAATCCGTAAAAGTATAAAGAGCCATCGGTACTAAGGAAATCAAAACAAAATTTAGGGAATCAAAATGGCCAGAATCGAATCGCCATCGCCACCTTCCTTCACGCACTTGCTATTTTCTCACAGCATCGACAAACCAAAAACATTGCTCCCTTAAACAAAAAGGAACCCATATTCTAATAACACGAACTTAAGAAAATCTGAGCTAGTTGCGGCTGTGAGATATGAAATTCTTCTTGTCGTCGTTATGGCTTTCCTGTTAGAAAATATAGTTAAAAAGCCCTACTATTAGTAGACCTCAACAACAAATTATATATAACATGCTTATTTAATTATTTCTTAATAGAGGTGTATGTAACTCCAAATTTTGCGAAACTGAAATAGAGAAACAAATGTAATAACTTAGACTAAACTACATAGTGCCACTCTCTAATCAGCAAATGAAATCTAAGCTAAATCTCTACTTAGCAAATATTAATTCTCATTAATTGATGTTATGTAATGTTGATTAAGAATCACTTTTATTTACTTCTATGATATTCATGGGGCATAACTTCAACAATATCTAGGTTCACTACTTCACTTGTTAAAATTATGGGCTGTACTAAGGAACATTAGATGTGCGGTCCGAATGAAATTAGTCAAGTGGGTAAGAAGTAAACTATCAATCAATAAACTTAAAAAGAAAACGTAGAAATCGGGACCAAATTTGAGTCCTAAATTACTTTCTATTAGTGTATAAGATCGGAAAGCATTCTTGACATAGAATATTATCAACATCGATCAAGTGTAGTTTCATATACTGCAAGAAGAAAACAAAATGGAAACCTAATGAAAACGCTAGAAACGAACCTTCTTCATAGCCGAGCATTACAACCTATGCATTTCCTCCATTAACTTACCCATGGTGCGTCATGTCTCATAACCTTCTTCATAGCCAAGCATTATAACCTTTCCAGCTCAACTGTTTCATCAGAATAAACCTATGTTGTAGGTCTACTTGCCATTTTTCTTATCGATTTACCTACATAACTCTTGCATGACCTACCAACATCCAAAAATACAATTACTCAAAACATTATATTTTATATTCATCATATATAAAGTTGGAGAAACCACTATCTGACCCATCATCCCCAATTTGCTTCCTTCCAACTTGATCTGCAACAGAGATTCAAAAGAAAATCGAATTTCAATAAAAAAAAACTTAAGATCACAAACATGCAATCAAGCAGATAATGAAAGAAAACGATTGAAGATAAACATCCAATAATTACGAAACCCTAACTGATCATAGAAATTGAGAATTTAAACATTGTTCTCTAGCCCCGATTCAAACACCCACAACCTCTAAAAATGAGACTTGGTTGCGGATCAATGGTGATTGAAAAACAAAACTGGAAAACAATTCCACGGGTTCTATAAAATATATCAATGATTAACATATTAAACACTGATTAAAGAGAAAGAATCAAAGGATTATCAGATTACATCATTAGACATCGAAGAAAACATACCTTGTGAGAGTTCTTGTGTTTGAGATCTAGGGATTTCTGAAGTAGGTATGCGAGCGCTGTGTGTATTAGGGTTTCTGAAGTGGGTTCGAGAGAAAGATGGTTTTGATTATAAGCGATAATAATTGAAACACATTCATGATTTTGTTGAAGAATTTCAACTGATTGAGAATTCTATATTCTTATGTTCCCCTTAAAGTCAAAGGGAACAAAATGCAATCTGAGCCATTGGATCAAAATAAGATTAAATCCTGGCCCTAATAATTCAGAAAAAGCAGGAGCAGTTATTAAGATTAAAAGTTGACTTTTTTAAATCCCATTTTGATTTTCAACTGAAATTCAGGCCACGATCTGATTTTAATAACTTAACAAAATTAAATAAAAAATCTTTATAAATTACTATATTCCTTCTAGAAGTAGAGGTTACAGACGGTTTGTATGTTTGGGGTTCCAGTTTTGCATTTGACTTGGTAATCATCACAACTGACACCCCATGTTCTAATTTACAATAAAAGGTTCTACTTTATATAACAACAAAAGCTTTTACCTTTTTTTACAACGGATTATTTTATAAAAAATAAAACAGTAAAAAGTATAAAACTTTTTTGAAAGCTAAACATTGTGTTACAAGTTTGCTGCCATGAAATGATACCTGCAAAAAAAATCAGCTACATGAAAGTTTTAAGTCAATTCTAATAATTTTTAAGTGAAGGTGCATAATACTTTGGTTAAATTCTACCCAAAAAAACACATTCCATAAAAATATAGAGCCTAACTACAAGTTTTAAATTATAAAAATTTATATAAACAACATACCGTCACTGAAAGTTGGAACTGATTATTAAAAAGAACAAACAAATGTATGTATCTCAAATTGGACAGTTTTCACCTTAAATTATCAATTATTTTACAAAAACTGCAGATTCTAAAGCTTAAATAACATTTAACAAAATATTTAAAGTCTTAACTGCAACCCAGTTTCAAAATTTTTGTTCCCTCCAAATTGTCTAAATTAGTTTTAAAACTTCCAAAAAAACACAGAAAACATGGGTAGAAGTTATTTTGTAGATCATAGGTAGAAGTTATTTTAAAGCTGTCCCTAAAAGCATCTATATAAAGATGCAGATAGCTTAAAAAATAAACCATACTTTCTCTCAAAATTGCTCTCTGAATGAAGCTTATTATCAAAAAAGAAATGCAGCCAAACGTAAGGCAGTTCTGCAAATTTACCTACTACCATTTAAACCTTTATACCTTACAATATTTTTATCTTTTGTATTTTAAGATGGAGCAAACTTACCGAGTTGAAAAATATGGTCCCAAAACCGAAGAGAAGGAGCAGAACACCTTGACTTACCTGTAAGTAAACATATTTAAATGTAATGTAATTTTCCAGTTCTACATATTTACCTACCATTTCTACTTTATAATATTTTTTATCTTTTCTATTTAAGCCGGAGCCGACTTACCAAGTTGAAAAAGATGATCCCAAAACCGAAGAAGTCAAAGAGCAGCAACACCTCAAATCACATGTAAGTAAACATCTTCAGAAATTCTGTAAAAGTGATATCTAATGATGTACATTGATTTTGTAGAAACCTATAAAAAGTGTTGAGATAATAAAATGTGATGGAGAGTCAAGTCCAACCGCTTCAGAAATTCTACGTGAAATCAGTGAGCAGGTAAATCTGAATTATAGCAGTGTTATATATTTTATTTTTTATGTCTACATTATTTTTTTAAATTGTTGTCAGCAGCGATCATGGAGCTTCCGAAGACGATCCACATCCCGATGATGAGATGGCTGATACTGCAGATTCAATGGAGAGTTTTTGGAAGAAATCTAAAATTCCACGAGTTGAAATACGTACCCGTGAACGAGTTGTTCGAGTCGATTCCGTCTAAATCTTTAGTTTTGATAACTATTTGCTATGTTTTTTTTATTGTTTTTAGCTTTACTTCAAACCATGTTTAGTGAGTTTTAAATTAATCCAGATGACTTCAATTTTACATCTCTGATTCATATAAGTTGTCTTACTATAATAGTGATACTAATATAACAATTAATGATATTAGCACAATATTCATATTAAAAAATAACTACCTATCATGTATCATGTTATTATTATTACTGTCTAAATTATATAACATAGAATCCTACAAATGAATATGATAATAAAAATTTATTATAGTTACTTTTTATTTCTAACGAATTCAAACAAGATTCTTTTATATAGTGTAAAAGGTATCAGTTTAAACAAACTTCAAGAAGATGGTTTCTCATAAACACTAATAAAAACGAAATGAACACAAAACCAAGAGGGCTGGAGCATAAGTTTTTTTTTTAGGATTTTTTTAGAATTTTTTGTATTTTTTTAGAATTTTTAAGATTTTTAGAATTTTATTGATTTTTTATAATTTTTATAATTTTTAATTTTTTTATATTTTATATTTTATTTTTTAATTATTTTTTCATCTCATCTTTACCCAAACCTGTATTAACCTATAATTTTTATTTTATTTTTTAACTATAATTTTTTTTATAATAGGTCAACTACTGAATTAGAAAAAGACGTCCAAAAAAACTATGTTATTTACCATGATTTTCTTCAAGATAGTGTTTTGAAGTAGATCGTAATCCTCGCAGTAATTATCCGTAACAATCATGCACTTGGATCCAATCTATTGACACACGGAAATAAATATTCACAAGAACTTCTGGATTAAACACAAGTCTCGAATGAAAAAAAAAAATGCTTAAATAAGTAAGTAAAATCGTTGATGTTATGACAGAGAACTAAAAGAATAGATGATAAATTACCTTACATCGTTTTAGAACTTTTAAGAAACTCATCATGTTCGAAAAGGTCGTTTTTCTTCGGTAGGCGATTTTTGGTTCCTCCATTATTGCTAAATCTGCTTCACCGAAACCTATCACGAGAGTCTCGATGCATATGCGTATACCCTAGAACCGTAAATCCTAGATCTGAATGACTGAAACGACCGAGAAGATGACGATTTGATTTCTGGCGAGATGTTTGGAGTTCTGATTAGGCGGAGGCTTATGAGGTTTTGTTGGAGGTGTTCGCATCTTGAACTAGGGCAAAATTTGGAATGAGATTTGATAGAAAAAGAGAAAGAAAAGAGGTTAGGGTTTCTGAGCACCCGCATATGTGTAGCAGACTAGCAGCTTAAAGCCCCAAAGGCCACTATAACACCCCCAACTTATTTGTTTATAAAAAGAATTATGAACCCATTTGACCTTAATTTGAATAATGTATACCAGCCCAAAGGCCATGATAAATATAATTCTCAAAGGATTAAATTATGTTTCTTAAAGGGATTAAATTAAGTTTTTTTTATAATAAAATAATATGTTAACGAATTGGACTTGAGGAAATTGAGAGAAGGTATTAATGAGAAGTACAAATTTTAACTTCCATCTGTCATGTAATTTATAGTTTTTATGCTGTGTTGATATATACAAATAATGTTTTTTTTTATAATACAAACAATAAAATATTTATTTTATTATACCATTAATATGCCCGTCCACCGGACGGGTATAGAACTAGTTGATTAGGGTTTCCATATGGAGATTCTTAATTAGGTGGTTTCACAAATGAAGGAGAATTGAGAGAATATAACATTGGCGCTCAAATATCAATTATCTGGCTAAAGACCTATGCCACATCATGGTCAATTGGTCAAAGCTATTTTGCTTTAATATAAAAGATAGATTGGTAAATATTAACCTTGAAATGGAAGAACTGAAAGGCTATTATGTTTTGATCGGATGAACACAATAAATGTGAAGTAAAAAAAATGCTATATTGAGAATCGAACTCATGACCTTTTAGTTACAAGTCAACAAATTTACAACCACACCAACCTTCACCTTGTTACAATGGGTTCCATCTAATTTTTCTTATGGGGTCCGTAAAAAATTTAATATACTGTTTCTACTAACTTTTTGAAAAACATTGGGGTCCGGAGACCCCGATCCACATAGTGTGGGTCCGCCCCTGCCTATAGGTCTTTTAAACCTATAGGGATGATATATGGTATCCACATCTTTTGTTTCTAGAGGCCTGTCCCTACATGTTGTCGAGGTTATAGACACGACTTGTGGTCTCTACATGTTGAAACATTTTTTTAGGTTTCTTATGATATAGTGATGACTTTTGGTCCCTATAAAAAAACTTAACTGAAATGCAGGAAAACTCTATATGAATGAAAAGTCCTCCCAATATCTTGTTCTATAGGGACGGCTTTTGTCCTCCCTATAGATTTTGTTCCTACAAGTGTTTTTTTTTTTTTAACTTTTTTTATTTTCGTCATTACTAAATGAAAATTTAAAAAAAAATATTCAAAGTTATAGAGACGACTTGTGGTCACCACAAGTCGAAACATTTTTTTAGGTTTCTTATTTTATGATATTAGAATTAAAAAAAATAAAAAAAACAATTTAACTTCGAGCTAAAGGGACGACTTTTGGTCCGTATAGAAAAAACTTATTTGAAGTAGAGGAAAACTTTATATGAACAAAAAGTCCTCCCAATAGCTTGTTTCATAAGGACGACTTTTATCGTCCATATAGATTTTGTCTCTACAAGTGTTTTTTCTTGTAGTGGGACAATCAAGTAAATGCAGCAATAGCCAACCCCAATGATTACAGGCTATTTATTATCATCTGCTAAGACGAGGTGTAATCTAAGCACATGACTAGACAGTGAGGATTGTTTACAAGTCTAGATGAGTCCAAGAGAGTAAAGGTTCACATTAGAAAATGAGCAATGATACATGGTAAAAGGAAAAGAATAGTCATGTTTTTTGGACATATAGTAGGATACCAAAGATTGAGATTTTTTTTCATTTAATTTTTTTTTAAAGAAGACACGCCATTTTTGCTTGTTACGTTGGAACTATAAGACTTGATACTTATCCATTTAACCTATGGTTATCCGCACATTCAAGTGCTAGAGCTTCTTCATGATGAGGGATGGAAATTGTGTTTCAACAGAATGAGTCAATCACAACGTGTGAAGGATGTGTATATATGGGAAATAAGACGAGATATTTTCATCATGCATAGGGAACATCACATTTTTTTTTTGTATGGACTCAATCTATTGGAGATAACAAAAATTTCTTACTTAGGCCGGAGGGTGTGGAGGCGTCACCATTGCCACCTCACCAACGATAGCGCTCCGGCGGCGCCATCTGCCACACCGTGGCATTCAAAGGGGGGCCGCCACCATGTGTTGTCCGCCACCATGGTAACGAGGAAGAAGCTGTGTGCAGGTGGGGCCCACATGCATTCCTTCCAATAATTATTTTTTAGTTTGTTTAATAGGGGGCTTTATCCCACACCCTGCAATTTAAGAGAAGGTGTGATAAAGCCCTCTGGCTAACGTGGATCTGACCTGACGTTGAATGGCGTGATAAAGCCCCTAGAGACTTTATCCCACACCCCATAGCCTTATAAAGAAGATTACATTAGTTTGATGGGCTAGGTATATTTTCTACATAAAAAGGGAGATTGCTTGGCACGATTCATAAATTTTCTAGCTAAGGTAGAAAAACAAATAAGGGGACGTTTAGTTCGCATGAATTCAATCGGATTTATGGGAATTGGAATTTGAATTCCATCTCTTAAGATGTTTGGTTTACAGAATTCGATAGAATTGGAATCCCAATTCCAATCTTCATGTGTTTAGTTGACAATGGAATTGGAATTGGAATTTGAAATAGGCATGAATTTCTATATGGGAATGAATTAAAGTAAATTCATTGGAATCTTCTATCGTTTCGACCCGCATCGTTTCAACCCGTACCATTACAATCCGAACCGTTTTGACCCATACTGGTTTTGATCCGAACCGTTTCGATGCGAACGGTTTCGACCCATATTGTTTTGACGCAAACGATTTCGACCCGTAACATTTCGACGTGAACGGTTTCGACCTGTAACGTTTCGAAGCCAACGGTTTCGACCCGTACCGTTTCGAATCGAACCGTTTCGACCCATACCGTTTCGAATTGAACCGTTTCGATGCGAACCGTTTCGACGCGTACCGTTTCGACGCGTACCGTTTCGACCCGAACCGTTTCGAATCGAACCGTTTCGATGTGAACCGTTTTGACCCGTACCGTTTCCACCAGTACCGTTTCGAACCGAACCGTGTCGACCCGTACCGTTTCGAATCGAACAGTTTCGACACGAACCGTTTCGACGCATACCGTTTCGACGCGAACCATTTCGACCCGTACCGTTTCGAATCGAACCGTTTTGACGTGAACCGTTTCGACCTGTACCGTTTCGACCCAAACCGTTTTGAATTGAACCGTCTCGAATCGAACCATTTCGAAGCGAATCGTTTCGACCCGTACCGTTTCGACCTGTACCGTTTCGAATCGAACCGTTTCGACCCGAACCGTTTCGACCCGTGCCGTTTCGACCACTACCGTTTCGAATCAAACCGCTTCGACCCGAACTGGTGGTTGTGGGTGCCGGGGTGATGGATTCTAATTTATTTGACAACCAAACACAACAAAAATGGAATTGAGATTCCAATTCCAACAATTTCCAATTCCAATTGGAATGTTTAAATTCCAAATTCAGTTCCTTCAAATTCTAATTTTTATACAAATTCCAATTCTAATTCTAAATCATTCCGCGAACCAAACGTTCCTTAAAGTGATGCTGGTAATCAAAAGCAAAATACATACTTGAATCAAATTGTAAGATGAATAATAGATCTGATCATCGTTTCCTATTTATGTATCTTCAACCGGTGTGATCTAAGCATTGCAACGCTTAAGAAAAATCTTCTAATCCTATTTGACATAATTAGAATTTAAATCCCTTCTAATTCTATTTGACATAATTAGAATCTAAATCCCTAAGTATTCACAATTACATATTAACCCACAAACCTTGTTTAATAACAAGTTTAGTTTAAACACCAACGCCAAGGGCTTCATTCTTTGAGATCCGGTTTGCCATCACAAAAGTGTTGTTTCTTCATCACTTGTCGGATCAAGTTTACCTCCACCTTTTTCTTCCATGTTAGCCATACATGCTTGAAGTTTTTGAGGACAACCGTTCATAAAATCAAATAACAACTTCATTAATTCAATCAGAAAACGAATGACAATACAAAAAGGAAAATAAAATTGCAAACAGATTACAAACCATTACAAACCGAAATAAAGAAAATAACAGAAAAAGAAAAACGAATGTTGGATGAGGATTTATGTCCAATAGAGGTCCCTTAAAACAGATTCCGGACCACCTAGCTGAGCCCGTTTCTACCAGGGTACAACAGCCTAAGCAAATTGTACAACCGAGTTTAGCCAAGCACTTGAAACTGTACATGAAACAATAGCTGGTAGGTCAGAAAAATTGGAGAAATCGTTAGAGGTGTTGTGTGGTTTTTGGAACATGCAATTTTGTGTGTCTAGATAAGACACACATGCCTGGTATGTATACTCACGAGATTGGTCATGCAAGAAGTCTCAACCAAAATACTTGAATTCATAATTCAATTGAAATGAATTCATCTAATTATTGACGAAATCTATACATAATTCGATGGAGATGTATTCGTAATAATTGTTGGAATTTGAAGTGTCTTATGTTGACGAGACCTTTGAGCCATGCGCCACAGACTCGAGCCGTACTCAAAAAAATAGTAATGGCGGCTCCAAGCGGCGATGAGAAGTGCAAAGTACGCCATCAAAGCGACACATTACGCTCATCGACGTGGTCTCTATCCCGTACCCAGGCTTGGTCACAGGTGCATGTTGGGTGCATTGCACCCTCCTGGCTGCCACTGGTTGTGACCTAATACATAGAAATACTATCCTGTAGAGTATTATTCCATATATAAATAAGTAACTTTTTCATGCATAAAGAGTTGTAACTTGTGCTTTGAGGATTTCTCAAAAAAAAAAAAAAACTTGATTTTTTTGTTTTAACCCAAATGTTTTTGCCCTTTTGCCATTTTAACCCTACAAAATTTGTTTTTTTAACTTTAACTCA
This sequence comes from Helianthus tuberosus, assembly GCA_030545235.1. Lineage (NCBI taxonomy): Eukaryota > Viridiplantae > Streptophyta > Magnoliopsida > Asterales > Asteraceae > Helianthus > Helianthus tuberosus. Next base: position 107,429,353 of record CM060401.1, on the reverse strand, counting down.
AAACTTTTCATTATTTGCAATTTAACTTCACAACTTTTGTCAATTATATTTTTCGTCTTTGGTTTAACGTTTTTACGTTTCGTTACGTATAGTTCTAAATTTTCCGAGTTAATACGACGCAACGTATGAGTGTGGTTCAACTTTTTTATGTTTTGTTTCAAATTTTGCAAGTTAATAAGGCGCAACGTGCATGTGTGGTTCAACGTTTTTACCTCAATTTTTTCATGTTTGACAGGTTCGTCGCAACACGCAGATCCTAGGTCGAGTCAGTGTTGGTGGTCGATCACGGTTGTGTGACATTAGTATTAATTGACACCGTTTTACTCCCCGCCGTAACGCGGGGTGTGCTTTGGGGGTTTTCCAAAGAAAAAATGGTTATGTATATGGTTGTCGTAACCTTGGCTTAGGGGTTTTCAACAAAAAATTGTTTTTTTTTTACTTTTCACCCAAAAGTATTTCATAAATTACTTTTAGCCCAAAACTATTTGTTTTTTTTTTTACTTTTAACCCAAAACTTTTTATCTTTGTGCAATCTATCCTCACAACTTTTTTTACTTTCAATTTGATCCTTTATAGTTTTCATTTTCCGCTTTATGCTTGGTTCTAAATTTTGTGACTTAACACATCACAACGTGCGTCTTTAGTTTAACGTTTTTACGTTTCGTTCTAAATTTTGCGAGTTAACACGACGCAACGTGCGTGTATGTGTGAACGTTTTTACATCGTCTATTTTTTTCCCGTTTGACAGGTTTAACATAACGTACGGGTCCTAGGTCGACTTAGTTATAACTAAAGAATCCCCGCCGCATTGCGGCGGGTCTCAATTCTAGTTTTACTTATATATCAACCCAAGATTATCTCTCAACCAATGTGAGAAAAACTCATTTCTTTAAAGTTCCAACCGCATAATCTCATTCATCTTGCCTTTATATTGGACACGGTTTGTTTCTTTAGGATTCTCTCACCACACCTTGATTAATAATTATACTAATCTCACATATATAATTAATTAATTATGTTCAAAATTTCAAACAATCACCCACATGAATAGAGACCGACTCATACATTCTAGTGTCATGATACAATCTCAGTGGTTAATTAATGTAGGAGAAGTAGGTGTTCCCATTGAACCCTCATTTGTGATGTGTACTTAGTATCCTAACGGTTCGAAGATGCGATGTCCTTGAACCAACCCCTTTTACATAGACAATATTACATTTCACACATAACTCTTCATGGTCTGGTTAAACGATGTCCTTGAATCAACCCCTTTTACATAGATATTATTACACTTCACACATTACTCTTCGTGATCTGGTTAACCCCTCTTTATCGTGTCCATCATGGCCATGACACTTACATAGTTTTGCGAGAGCTATAGGAATTGTGTGCCCCACAATTCAATTTGAAGCGACCCGACTTCTCTTTAACATAGTTGACATTACGAAAATCATTAAAAGCCATACGCTTAGCCTCCTTTGATATAACTGATTTGTTATAGGAATGGACTAGAAAGTAAGAAACTCCCTCCCCTACAATGACATTAGTTTATACAATTAGATTGTTCTATTTAGCCCAATTAATGGGATCTCCATTCTTATAGGATACGTTTTTCGTTGTACAGACTTACCCAGTGCACTTCGATTCCATTTCTCTTGATGACTTAGTAGTTGCCTCTCTGCTTAAGATTTTTGTAAGTGTATCCGCAATGTTATCTTTTGACCTCACATAGTCAACCCAGATAACCCTATTGGGTGCAGTTGTTGTATTGTATTGTATTATGTCTACATCATATGTGCCTTGATATGCCATTATACATTACATTTTGAGCTATGCCAATAACCGATTGGCAATCCCAGTGAACGCAAATAGCCATCACGGGCTTCGGCCAACTTGGAACATATTCCAAGAATTGTCGTAACCACCCTGTCTCTTGTCCAACTTTATCTAAAGTGATAAAATCATACTCCATCATGGATCTAGTTATAAGAGTTTGTTTAGATGATTTCCAAGCTATAGTCACTCCTCCAAGTAGGGCTCTAAATAAACCGAGTTAACACGAACAATGCCTTGTTTGTGTTCGTTCATTAAGGAAGGAACACGTTCATGAATGATTCACGAGCGCTTACTAAGCGAGATTACTTTTTCGTGTTCATTCATTAACGAAAAGAACATGTTCATGAACGTCTACCAAACGTTGACAAACGTAAACAAATGTTCATGAACATAAATGAACATAAACGAACATTATATATTCCTTTAAAAATACAATATGCATTTTTCATCAGAAACATTCTGACGAATCCACCAAAAATAATTAAATAAGTAATATAATAACACAAAATGAAATTGAAATGATCAAACGAGGGATGTTGGCGGAGGCTTATAGCATGATTATGGTTTCAAATTTTAAAAACAAAAGCTGATAGGATAAAAATATAGCATGAAAAACCTTTAAATAAATGAACACAAATGAACATAGATGAGAGGACATGAATGAACATATTACTGAACGTTCATGAACATAAATGGACAAATGTAACTTCTATTCATCTTCGTTTGTTTAACTTGTGGAACAAAATTTTGTGTTCGTGTTTGTTCAATTATTATGCAAATGAACATAAATGAACTTCACACCAAACGATTCACGATATGTTCGCTGAACATTTGGTTCATTTACAACACTACCTGTAAGGGTAAACACACAACCACCTGTAGATTTAGAATCTTTCATATCATATATCCACTTGGTGTCACTATATTCTTCCACACCAGCTTGATCTTGGCCATATTACAGTCCACAATTCCTCGTCTATCTCAGATACCTTAGTAATCTTGACATACTCTTCCATTGCTCAGAGCTGGGATTACTAGTATATCTACTTAGCCTCCTCACAGCATACGCTAAGTCTACCCGAGTGCATGTCATAAGATACAAAAGACTGCCAATGATCCTTGAATACTCTAATTCGACAACAACCTCACCTCTATTTTTCTTCAGAGGGAGGGTAATATCAATTGGAGTTTGAGCCTCGCTGGTGTCCTCCGGATTGAACTTCTTAGGGATATTGTCCACATAAAGAGATTGACTTACGACAAACCAGTTTGGGATCTAATGATCTTTACTCTAAGAAGGCTAGACACATGTCTTTCATATCAAATCTAGCTTTCAACATGTCTTTAGTAGATCTAATTATCTTATCATCACTCTCAAAGATAAGTATATCATCTACATAAAGGCATGTCTTGATTTTATAGAGCTTATACAAGAGACGAAGGACAAGATTTTACAGATTCAAGACAACCTGCAAAAGGCCAGAAGCCGACAAAAGAGTTACGGTGATAAGCGTCGCAAACCTTTGGAATTCAACGTTGGTGACTTTGTACTTCTCAAGGTATCCCCTTGTAAGGGTGTAATTCAATTTGGTAAGAAAGGGAAACTCGCTCCTCGCTATGTAGGTCCTTTCAAGATCCTAGAAAGGATTGGCAAGGTAGCATATCGACTGGACCTACCTCAAGAACTCAACAACGTTCATCCTACCTTTCACGTCTCCAACTTAAAGAAATTTCTATCTGAAGAAGGACTTCATGTCCCACTCGAAGATCTTCAAATCAACGAGATTTTGCAATTCGTGGAGAAACCTGTCGAGATCATCGATCGAGGAGTCAAGAAATTAAGGCGCAGTCGAATTCCTATCATTAAGGTTCGATGGGAAGGAAAATGTGGTGCCGATTTTACTTGGGAACTCGAAAGTGAAATGAAGACTAATTATCCGCATCTGTTCGTGGCATCTTCCTAAATTCGGGACGAAATATCCTAAAGGAGGGGAGACTGTAACGCCTCGTTTTTGTAACTTTCCGTAATTAGAAAGGTTGACGTATATTTCTATTTTTAAAATTTCCTAAAGGAGGGGTGACTGTAAAGCCTTGTCAATTCAAATTTACTCATTCAATAATTTAAATACTTATTATCAACCATAAGCTAATTAACATAAGAAAATATGAAAGGTTAGGGACTTGAATGGCCGAAAACATGAAAGGTTCTAAGATGGCCTTGTGACCGATCACAATTTACAACCCAAAACATGGCTGGATCAGCTTATTTGGTCCATTTTTTTTGCTCAAATCTCCCACCTACTTGCATTTAATTCTTATTTAAACACTAACCCTAATCCCTCCCTATATAAACAATATTTCCCTCACTCTATTCCACTTTCCAACTCCACAAAACACTCTCAAATACACTCTAAATCTCCCAAAAATATCCAGCTTTGAGTAGAAAGTTTAAGGGATTTAAAGTGAGTTCTAGCTCACTTCCTCAACTATTTTCTTCTTGTTTCTTCTTTTGTTTCACTTGGATAACCTCTAGGAAGATTTTCACAAGATTACCATGGTAATCTAAGGTGAAACATCACCATATTTGAGGTCCAAAGTGTGATTAATTTTCTGATTTTGTTTATGTTCATGTAAACTCCATTTTTTCATATTTTCTTCACCATTTCCTCTTCTACAAAGCTTGGAATACCAATTGGAGTGTTTCCACAATATTAATCTAAGGTGGAACATCACCACTTTTAGGTCTAAACTTTCTGTTTTGAAGAAACTTGGTTAAACTTTTATAAAAAAACTACTTTTTTCTTCTTGAATCTTGTACCTAGCAACCTCCTAAACCCATCAATGGTTGTGGGACTTGTTGGGGATGATTCATACAAGTTTAGATGTACAAAAAACCTCTAAGCTTTTCGATTTGTTAGGGTTCAATACAAACCACAAGTGTTGAAATCACATAAGTTTGCCATAGTTCATATGGTGAGACTTATGTTAAATGCAAGTGTGAACATTGGATGCTTTGGCATTCCTAACTTGATTCCACACATCACTTGATGTTGTTAGTTAATATTCCAAGTAGCTTTCTAGTATCAAAGTAACATAACCCCGTCTAGCCTCCGACACTTAGTTAACTCTTTCCATGTCGTGGTGGTTCACCTGGGTTAAGATTACTTGGCTACTTGACTTGTATTAGTTAGTTTCTTTTAATTCTTGTTATTCATGACCCTCCGAATCATCCTTGTGATGGTTTTGTGTAGTGGTGAATCATACAATGAGTTTAAATCCTCAATTCTCGACTTACATGATAATACATGACATTCTATGATGGACTTAGTTTTGGATATTATTATAACTATATAAGTGTGTATATATATATAAAATTGGTCAAGTTTGTGATGATAATCGGATACTGATTATCCATCATGAACTAGGGCTAACTTATCTACGATTCTAAGTCACTTGTTATTGATTCTAATGGGCAAACTAGGACCCATGAAATCACATATAACTTAGTGTCATAAACAAGTACTTAGAACTAGATAATACTTTTGCGAATACATACTTTTGTACTTTAAATTCCAAATCCAAATCTTCCATCTTAAATCCTTTACTTACGCACCTTCGTTTACCCTTGTAGGGTGACTTTGGTGTTCCATCCTCTAACTTACAACTCTTCACGGGATTTCAAAGGAAGCTTTGCAAAACCGTGAGTACACTTGACCCATTTTACGTTTTAACGCACTTTTGGCTGTAACATGTTTTACTTATCAAATACACAATCCACACAAACTTATTCATTCACTCAATCCGCTATACATGCTATTTGTTATGCTTAGGTTGTTATGCTAGAATACATACATGCACTCTATGTGTCATTAACTTAGCTAGCCCACCTTAACAAATATAGCGCTATACGGGTAACACGCCGCCCGTTGGGGTATTGTTAAGTTATTTATTATATATTACGGTCTCGTTCACTTTGGTGGCGAGGGATGCACATTATTCTTGTGGATACTCGGGTTTGACCTTTATTATGCATGCTAGTTCAACCTTGTATATGAATTGCCATATTGAACTATACTTTTAAACATGTTACAGGTTTATGATGATGATTATGATGAAATCTAGTAGGGACGACACTAGAAAATCCTAACGAAATACTAGAATTGTTATCTTTACTTTGTTGAACTTTGTGATTTTGTCTTTCAATGTTGTACTTTGATTCTCATGTTGTATTTGACAATTTATGTTATGAAATGAAATCGCTTTTGAATTAATTATTGACAAAAATAGTGTTATAAGTGATGAGCAATCTATTTCGTCTTATTCCGATGTTTCCGCTATCGGTTAGGGTGTGACATGATATGCCATTATACATTACATTTTGAGCTATGCCAATAACCGATTGGCAATCCCAGTGTAAGCAAATAGCCATCATAGGCTTCGGCCAACTTGGAACAGGTTCCAAGAATTGTCGTAACCACCCCGTCTCTTGTCCAGCTTTATCTAAAGCGATAAAATCATAATCCATCATGGATCTAGCTATAAGAGTTTGTTTAGATGATTTCCAAGCTATAGTCACTCCTCCAAGTAGGGCTCTAAATGAACCGAATGAACACGAACAATGCTTTGTTTGTGTTCGTTCATTAAGTAACGAACACGCTCATGAATGATTCACGAACACTTACTAAACGGGATTACTTTTTCGTGTTCATTCATTAACGAAAATAACATGTTCATGAATGTCTACCAAACGTTGACAAACGCAAACAAATGTTCATGAACATAAATGAACAGAACGAACGTTATATATTCCTTTAAAAATACAATATGCATTTTTCATCAGAAATCTTCTGACGAATCCACCAAAAATAATTAAATAAGTAATATAATAACACAAAATGAAATTGAAATGATCAAATGAGGGATGTTTGCGAAGGCTTATAACATGACTATGGTTTCAAATTTTAAAAACAAAAACTGATAAGATAAAAATATAACATGAAAAACCTTTAAATAAATGAACACAGATGAGAGGACATGAATGAACACATTACTGAACGTTCATGAACATTAACGGACAAATGCAACCTCTATTCATCTTCGTTTGTTTAACTTGTGGAACCAAATCTTGTGTTTGTTTTGTTCAATTATTATGCAAATGAGCATAAATAAACTTCACACCAAACGATTCACGAAATGTTCGCAGAACATTTAGTTCATTTACAACACTTCCTCTAAGGGTAAACACATAACCACTTGTAGATTTAGAATCTTTCATATCGGATATCCACTTGGTGTCACTATATTCTTCCACACCAGCTTGATCTTGGCCATATTACTGTAAGGCCTGCGTCCCTTGACTTTTAGCTAATTGTCACTTTTAGCCCCTATACTATGAGTTATGTGATACTTTTGATACTTTGTGAATCTAATACTATGAATCTTATGAGACTTAACTCTAGATACTTGATTCTTGATACTTGATACTTGGAAACTATGATTCTTGATACTTGATACTTGGAAACTATGATTCTTGATACTTGGAATCTAGATTCTTGACTCTTGATACTTTGGTGCTTGACTCTTGAGGCTCGTGAAACTTGAGACTTGGTTGAACGAGGGACTGGAGTCTTGTCACTGGTGGAAACTATGGAAACTATGGAAACTTTTATGTTGATGATATAATCTAGTTATGTAATACTATTACCCAATAATACGCAACGTAACGCTTAATCTAACTCGTGAAACGAATCGAAGACGGGAACACGGAAGGGATGGGATTGACCGAATGGCAATCCGATCGGATGACCAACCGATCGGATGGCCATTCAACCGAAGTGCCATCCGATCCGTGCACACCGCCTCACTCCCTCCCTTTGACACTATAAATAGGTCTGTCACATCATTCTCACTGATGTGACAGCCTCACTCGACCAAGACGCACGCACTCCTGCTTTTCTTCCATTTCTCGGTGATTTCGGTACGTTTTACACTAGATTCTTGTACATCTTTGATCTACACGTTATTCTCTACATGATTCTCCTTTGAAATCTCACTTTTTGTCACACCCCGACCGCGTAAAACAACAAACCGCGGCGGAAACGTCGGGGAGTCGAGCAACAGAATTATTGTTTCACAACCATGGTAATTAAAGTTTTGTTTTATTTATAAACAAAGGGGTTACATTGTCTTAAAGCAGAAGAAACAAAGAGTACATAACAAAGTTAAACTATTCTAGCTCCATTTTATGTCACTAAGGCACAGGTCCGCCTAAGTGTATCTTGATCATTCCTATGCATTAGCTCCTGTAAACACATGTGAAAATAGGTACGTCAGCATAAAAATGCCTGTGAGATACATAGGTTTTATAAAAATAGGATTCATGACTTGTAAGTTTAAAGAAATATTTAATAAAAGTTAGTCATGAATCTTGTTAAGTGTTTTCTTTTATAAATCATACGAAAATTTGATAAGAAATCAGATGATATAAAAGAAAGGTGTATGGTTAAATAAATAACCAAGTAAAATGAGTTGTATAAAATAAACTATTTGTAAAACAATGTCTTTGTGCAGGTATGTTATTTGTATAAAATGTAATATGTCTAAACTGAAATGGTTTAAATAACGCTACGATATGTAATATCATAAAAGCACTTATATATAGGAAGTACCAGCGGCGTATCCACCATGCTTTTATCACGTTACACACGCCTCGTTATTTAAATCACTTAAACAAAGCACCCATATGTATTGTTTAAACCAATGTCAAATGTTTATGTGTAAACAATGTCTATTGCCAAATGCAAATCATCTAATGTGTAACCAAATGTCATGCATGGCGAGTGAAATATGTCAACTAAAGCCATAGGTAAAATGCACAAAACAAGGTATTGAAATAAATCATAGTTTAAATCAAAGTTATGTTTTGTAAAATAAATGCATGCTTTACTGATACAAACATCTATACGGTATTGTTAAAATGCATACATTCAAGCCTTGCGACTGTGGCGACAAACCCTTAAACATATTAAAGGTTTATCTGAATTATGTATATTGGATTCAGTCATTCCTTCCACCCAAACAAACCTAGGATTTCAGGAACGGGAGTTGTCAATTCCTATGGTACCATTACTTACTACCAAGCGGCATGGCCAATGTTAATGAACGTATTTTTGTCCCATTTAAACAAACCAAATGTCATACCAAATGTAAACATGTTATGTGAGAACAATGTACTAAGTATGCAATAAATGAACATACATAACATGAATATGATGTAAAACAATGTACTAAGTATGCAATAAATGAACATACATAGCATGAATATGTTGTAAAACAATGTACTAAGTATGCAATAAATGAACATACATGCATGAATGTGATGTAAAACAATGTACTAAGTATGCAATAAATGAACATACATAGCATGAATGTGTTGTAAAACAATGTACTAAGTATGCAATAAATGAACATACCTAGCATGAAATATGATGTAAAACAATGTACTAAGTATGCAATAAATGAACATACATAGCAAAAACACGGATGAAATCATGTACTATACGTGTACTAATGAACATAGCAAGTATGTGTTATGAAATCATGAAAAGCACGGAAGTAACAAGTAGGCACATGTGTTTCACCCCATAATGTTTGAAAAACAGTAAAGAGGGGACTATGTACTCACTTGAGATTGCTCAATAGTCTTTGGATAACAGCCAAGCAATGCTAGAAAGATCACGGAATCAATCGGCACCTAATATAGGTAACTACGTTAATAAAACGGACCTAAATCGGAAGATCGGATAAAATGAGGTTTCGTAAACCAAATGAGTACAGGAACTCATTTTATATGGTTTAACAAAGCCTACATTCTAAAACGGAACCTATCCTAAGTGCTTATGACCCGTTACGACTCGTTTAGGTAGCTTACGCTACTTTAACGCGTTGTTCGCGTAAAACGCGTTTGGACCGCCTAACTAGTCCTATGACAAGTATTATATGCCTTAACATGTTTAAAAATATTGCCTAATCAGTTTAGATGTCAAAATTTATGTTACATATGCTTAGAATGAAATTTGGCGTAAAAAGGGCATTTTGGTCATTTTTCCTAAGGCATATAATTACCTATCACACAGCTAAGTAGACTAAGTGACAATAAGGTATAACCTCGGAAGGTTATTCCCTATACAACTATGGTCACAAAATGTGTTTGGTCGGATCCTAATGATCGACCAAACGGGTCGAGTTCGAAAGTCTAAGCGGTTGTTTAGACAGCTTATCTTACGACCCTATATAAGCTCACTACCTAAAGTCACGAGTTAAACATGTTAAAACAAGTTTAACGAAGTTAGTAAACAAGTTTGATATCAAAACAAACGGTTTTGATACCCAAGAATAGTTTGGTTGCAAAATACGCATAAACGCGTATTTTGACCGAAACTATAACTCGTCACTACGCCTAAATAATGTGGTAATCAGTAGGTATAGTCACAAAGGACTATGACCATCATGATTACGCTCACGTTACGAAGTTCAAACGAACTTCGTGTTGACCAAAGACTGGTCAAAGCTGAAAGTTAAACACTATTTGACTTTCACGCTTAAAAACGCATAAAAGTACGAAAGAAGCTTACAAGAGGTCCAAGCAATGAAGATAGAAGAAGAAAACTCTAAAATTAGGACCTTCAACCAGAGAGGGATAGTCATAATGTCCAGAATATGAGAGAAAGATCAGATTGTGCAAGTTGTGAATGAAAAATCATGGGGTTTATATAGATTTCGGACAACCGTTAAGATCATTCCCCGATAAACGAGCTTGAATCTTGGCCCTACAAGTAATACCCACTGTTTTGGTAATCTATTGGTGCTTAAAACCAGCTCTATGTTTGTTAAAACAATGTCCATAAACCCAGAACCAGGTTGCTGTTTAAAAAAAATGGTTTTGCTGATCTGACAGGCTCTCGCACCCCGCGTACGGGTGAGAGCCAGCCTACGTGGCCCGCGACCGCAGATCAGTTCAGCAACAGTTTTAACAATTACAACTTTGGTCCCTACAAGTGTTTAAGGCCATATTTCACTCGTTTAAGGCCCATTAAGCCATTTTCAAGGCTCTACAATGATGCCTTAGCATAGGGAACATGAAACATGCTTGAAAATATGTCGGATGTCAGTTCGTTTGGTCGTACAATCACGTTATTCTGTTAATTACGACGAAACACGAACGGACGCGAAAAACGATCCAAATTACGCGACGAATGGAATGTTATCATGTGAATCACTAAAATAAAATATTTTAATGATTACAAAAATTTTTGGATGTCAGGATGTATTCAGAACGTAAGATATGCGCGAAAACGCAAACTTATGCACTTTTTGACGCTTTTAGTCCCTGAATGACCAAAAAGTTTATTTTAGCATACCGAACCCCTCAAAGCCTATTTCTAAGCTATATAAAGGATATTTATCGTATGTTTAACTTATGGTCATGTTCCGGAATGTTCGTTACAGTACGAATCGGCATACTTTCACAGTTTGTCGAAATTAGTCCCTGTAAGCGAATAAACTTGATTTTGCCACACCAAAGCCTTCAAAACATATTTCTAAGTTATATAAAGGTTATTTAAGGTATGTTAAGAATATATTAATGTTCCAGAGTGTTTTTCGTGTTAAACTGATTACGTTTACGCATCGGTTTGCGTATAACTCTCTAGAAAGCGATATAGAGTTTGAAATTGAACAAAAATCGAAATGTGCAAAATGTCAAACATAAACAAACAAATATTGGGATCAAATAACATTGTTTCATTGAAAATTGAACTATTCAAAGTTTATAAAATGATTACAATCACAAGTGTCACACTTTTCACCGTGAAATCTCTAAGATTTGAGCTCTTGAGGGTGACGTCATCATGCTGGTTTGTACAAACTATGTTGTGATGTCATTCCTGCAAAGATCTAACTCAGATCTAAGGAATTTCATGGGTTTTACATTGTATCTTAACTAAATCTAGACTTTTCAACTAAAACTTATGTTTATCTTCATCTTTTCTTAAAACCTTTACCTAAAACGGTGAGATCTGGGTCTAAACAGACTATAGACTTGATGATTTGTCTGTAGTTGGTTTGGAGAAGGATTGTTGCCAGAGAAGATGACCAGAGTATGAATTCTAAAATAAGCACCGTCACGAACGGACGACTGAACGAACTGGGGTGATTCCTGTCTGAACAGATCGGCTGTACACTTATGTGCTTACCGTTGTCTCAATACGTACCATGTCGTCGTGGTTTAAACAAAAACATAGAAACTTTACAAGGTTATGAACGGGACAAGGATAACTCTATCGAATGGAAAACCGACCGGATAGTCATCCGATCGAACCGCCATCCGATCAGGTGACACTTGCCTCTTAACCTTAAACACTTGGAATCTTTCGTAAACTTTAGGAACAAGGTCACAACGATCGAATGGCAATCCGATCGAACCGCCATCCGATCGAAGTGACGTGTGCCTTGAAACCTTTCAATACTTAGAAAATTTTTCAGAAACTTGAAGCTTTGGAAACCTCGATCGAATAGCAATCCGATCAGATAGCCATACGATCGAACAGCCATCCGACCAAAGTGACCAAAACACCTAGCAACAATTGGAATCTTGACACTTGGACCGAATGACCATTCGATCGAATGGCCATCCGTACGGATGACCAATCCTATCGGATGGCAATCCGTCCCAAACACGCTATAGTCATCCCAATCGAATGGCAATCCGATCGGATAGCCATCCGATCGAACAGCCATCCGATCAAGATGACTGATCCGACACTTGGTTTGAATCTCGTTATTCTGCCCGACTCTTATCCGTTGTAATCTAATCAGGCTAACTCTAAAGAGCTCCCTTTGATCCAATAACAGTTAATCTGCTAAGCAATCACTGTGAGTATACTAGATCCCTTTTTGTTTTAAACTTTGGGATGCAGCATGTTTTCTATTAAACTATGATACTTGAGACTTTTTGGAAACTAAAATCTATCCTATGTGTATGTGAAACTTGTGATTCTTGTATTCTATGTGCTATGTGGATGTTTAATCCAGGGTGTGTAGTTCCGCCTTAACAATAGTAGTGCTATAGGAGATGCACCTCCCCATTATTATCAGGGGTATTGTTAGGAGGATTCTAGTTTTCCTTGAGACTTGGGAAAACACTAAAGCATCGAGATACTTGGGCTATCACTTGTTGGACTGCGAACACTAGCATGGCTGAAACTATTTTATCATTTACATATGGATATGAGTTGTTTTAATCTATTATGCTATTATTCAAACTTGTATACTCGCTGGTACACTTTTGTACTGACTCTATTTTAATACATGTTACAGGCTAACAGGATGCTAGGATTCATGAAACAAGCTAGGATGAAGCTTAGATACTCCACGTAGCTAAAACTAGAAACTTTGAAATAATGATTATGTTTGTTGGTTTGAGACTATGTTTTGGTGGTTGATGTTATTTTAGACAATTTTGCATGAAATCAAATAATCTATATTGAAACAATAGTGTTATGGAATCTCATGAGCAATCTGAACGCTTAGTGCTCGCACCCCGATGTTTCCGCCATCGGTTGGGGTGTGACAGATTGGTATCAGATCCATAACTATAGGGAATTTTGATAAGTAGGAATACTTGCCCTAGTCTATAGTCCTAGGAATCATGATTCTTATCTGTTGTTTAAGACTTATGCATTCTACCGTATCTGCTTCCTAGCAGCACATTTTCCTGCTAAGCTTACATGCCTTTCCTAAGGTTGACACAATATACACTTGATACTTTGAAAAACACAGTTAATCAGTGTTTGTATTTTGCACGAAATTTACCCTCAAGTCAGGAGTGACATCCGAACCTTGATGGAAAATATCCTTATTATATTCAGGTTGGTCTTGTCTGCGGATAAGTACCGACGCTATTAGGGTACGATGTTATCAAGTTAGAGGTGAGACTCAGACCTTGATAACTAGTCCCACTCCTTGATATTTTTATGTCTCGCCAAAGTCTCGAAACTTTCAATCAATTGGGAACGTGGAATGACCAAAAGGACGAATATCGTAGGCCTAACATCGATGACGTATTTGTCTAAGTAAGTCAATACATGTTGCCTCAATTCGAAAGGGGTTCGAATCACTCTGGTTAGTCACCGTTCCTCTACCCGGAACAATCCTATGTTTTATGAGCCTATCTTTTATGTATCTCAATTTTACGTGTGGTTTTATCTTGATTCTTCGTTTATTTTAATTCTTCGTTTATTTTGAGACTCTTACACGAAACGCACATATGTCCGCAATCTAAAACATTAACTCTAATCTCAGGATCAACTAAATTTATGAGGCTTTATTCTATGATAATCTATGTGGGAATCTTGATCGACTGTGATACTATGTGAATCTATCTAATGAATCTATGTGTTATTGTGGTGGTAAGACACTAAACATAACATGGCATAGAAATACAAGGGAAAGTGACGTGTCTGAAACATGGTGGATACGCCACTGGTACTTCCTATATATAAGTGTTTCAGGCATGTTACCAACTTTTGTACCAAGTACCATGAGAAACATAGTGTTTTGCAGGCCGATGATGAGGTTGTTGAATTCTAAAACTATAGGAAACTACATGCGTAATCTAAGTGAAATCTGAGCGTGATCTATGTGTAATCTATGTGTACTCTAGCTTAATCTACGTGTAATCTAAGTATGTGTTGTTTGTGAAACAAAATACGAAACGTAGCCTAGCGCCGAAGACGAGGCGGACGTGGCATGTCCGAAACATGGTGGATACGCCGCTGGTAATTCCTATATATAAGTGTCTCTGGCATGTTACCGAACCTTCATACCACGCGCTAAGCAAAGTTCGTAGTTTTGAAGGCCCGAGATTGAAGTTGTGGAATCTATTTTGTTAATCTACATGGTTGAATCTATTTGGTTAATCTATGTTAAGAGAGGTGGTGAAATCTAATGTTGTGGTTAATGAAGCATGACACCGATGACGAGACGGACGTGGCATGATTGAAGCATGGTGGATACGCCGCTGGTACTTCCTATATATAAGTGCTTCCGTCATGTTACCGAACTTTCGTAGCACGTGCCATGCGGGATTTCGTTGTTTGTGGATTGTTAACACTAATCTATGTGAATCTATGTGAATCTATTGGAATCTATGTGAAACTATTGAATCTATTGAAATCTATTGGAATCTATGTGAATCTATTGGGAATCTATGTGAATCTATGATGATGATGATGATGATGATGATGAGTGTGTTTTTCGACACGTAACATGACACCGAGTACGAGGCGGAAGCGATGTGCCCGAAGCGTGGTGGATACGCCGCTAGTACTTCCTATATATAAGTGTTTCAGGCATGTTACCAACTTTCGTACCAAGTACCATGCGAAACTTAGTGTTTTGTAGGCCGATGATGAGGTTGTTGAATTCTAAAACTATAGGAAACTACATGTGTAATCTAAGTGAAATCTGAGCGTGATCTATGTGTAATCTATGTGTACTCTAGCTTAATCTACGTGTAATCTAAGTATGTGTTGTTTGTGAAATAAAATACGAAATGTAGCCTAGCGCCGAAGACGAGGCGGACGTGGCATGTCCGAAACATGGTGAATACGCTGCTGGTACTTCCTATATATAAGTGTTTCTGGCATGTTACCGAACCTTCGTACCACGCGCTAAGCAAAGTTCATAGTTTTGAAGGCTCGGGATTGAAGTTGGGGAATCTGTTTTCTTATTCTATGTGGTTGAATCTATTTGGTTAATCTATGTTAAGAGAGGTGGTAAAATATAATGTTGTGGTTAATGAAGCATGACACCAATGGCGAGACGGACGTGGCATGATTGAAGCATGGTGGATACGCCGCTGGTACTTCCTATATATAAGTGCTTCCGTCATGTTGCCGAACTTTCGTAGCACGTGCCATGCGGGATTTCGTTGTTTGTGGATTGTTAACACTAATCTATGTGAATCTATTGGAATCTATGTGAAACTATTGAATCTATTGAAATCTATTGGAATCTATGTGAATCTATTGGAACCTATGTGAATCTATTGGGAATCTATGTGAATCTATGACGATGATGATGATGATGATGATGATGAGTGTGTTTTGCGACACGTAACATGACACCGAGTACAAGGCGGAAGCGATGTGCCCGAAGCGTGGTGGATACGCCGCTGGTACTTCCTATA
Source organism: Helianthus tuberosus (assembly GCA_030545235.1). Classification (NCBI taxonomy): domain Eukaryota; kingdom Viridiplantae; phylum Streptophyta; class Magnoliopsida; order Asterales; family Asteraceae; genus Helianthus; species Helianthus tuberosus. The sequence goes on along the minus strand of CM060401.1, from coordinate 107,413,269 downwards.
TATAAGCGTTTCTGACATGTTGCCAAACTTCGTACAACGTGCCATGCGAAGGTCGTGGGTTGTGGTGTTGAGTCTACTGGAAATCTACGTGAAACTTAAATCTTTAATCTATGTGAGTCTTGTTGAATCTTGAGCCTTAATCTATCGTGTGTGAATCTATACTGTGAGACTTTAGACTTATACGACCTTCTTGTTGGATTTTTAGATGTCTTCTCATAAGCTATCCGACACTCTCAAGAGATCCAGGGAGAAGTCTCAGAAAAAGATGATGTCATTTATGGCCGACCAGATCGCTCGAGTCATGCCAAAGATCCTCTCTGAGATACAAGGATCAAACACTCCTCCATCCTCTATGGACTCGAAGTCCGAGAAGCTAAAGCCTACTAAGTTCAACTACAAACATTTCATCTCTGCAACCCTAAGCCTTTCACGGGCAGTGATGGGGTGACTACTATGCTCGAGTGGTTTGACAGCATTGAGGTTACCTTCATTAACAGCGAGTGCCCAGATCACTTAAAGACTAGGAGTGCGACTAGAATGTTTCAAGGCAGAGCGTTGGAGTGGTGGTCTAATGAGAGACATCTGTTCAAATGAAGAGGCCTGTGCTCTTCCATGGGCCGAGGTGCGTGAACTAATGATGCTTGAGTTCTGTCCTCCCCATGAACAATTGAAGCTTGAATAAGAGTTCTGGCACCTGAAGCAGATTGGTGATGATAATATGGCTTATACTACCCGTTTCAAGCAGCTCAGCTTGATCATTCCTCACTTGGTTTATACTCCTAAGCGAATGATAACCAAGTACATCAATAGTCTACCTCCTGCTATGCGTGATTCTATTGAAGCAGCTCAACTAGAAACTATTGAGGAAGTCTATCGTCTTGCAGCTAGTCTCAACAACAACCACGTTCGTGATAAGCAGTTTGCTAACTCTGCTCGCTCCAAGTATGCACATCAAGTTACCCAGCAGCCAAGTGGCAGCAAGAACAAGAGGCGAAAGTCTCAGGGTTCAGGATGCAATGCTATTGTTCCTGCTGCAAACCCTGCTGCTAAACCTACTCCTGCTGCTACTATTCAGAACCCTACTGCCCCTGAAGTCAAAAAGCAGTACTCTGGGTCTTACCCCAAGTGCGCAACTTGCAACTTTCATCATCCTGCTAATTCCGCATGTCGTTTATGCACCAACTGCAATCGCTATGGTCACACGACTCCTTACTGTCGCCAAGCTAATCCTGCTCAACCAGCTCAGCAAGCCCCAGCTCAGGCAGCCCTGCCCGCTCTTCCAGCTCCTCAGCAGAATCCGAGGCCAGTCAACGCCGTTCGCGCGTGCTACAAATGTGGAGATACTACTCATCTTCGTAACCAGTGTCCTCAGCTGAACCAGGACCAATAGCCAACCGCTCGTGGACGAGCATTCAATCTCAATGTTGACTAGGCTCGTAACGATAATGACGTCGTTAATGGTACGTTTCTTGTGAATAACCTTTACGCTTCGATTCTATTTGATACTGGTGCCAATAGAAGTTTTGTGTCCGTGGAATTTGAATCTTTGTTAAACTGTGCACGCTCTAAGTTACCTAAGTCGTTTTCTGTGGAGATTGCCGATGGGAAGTCTATTCTAGTTGATTCTATCCTCTGTGGTTGTTCCTTGACTCTTAACGACCACGTATTTGCCATTGATCTAATACCCATGCAATTGGGTAGTTTTGACGTTATTATCGGTATGGATTGGTTGCGTAAGAATCATGCCGAGATTGCTTGTCACGAGAAGTTTGTTCGTCTACCTCTGCCATCCGGTGATATTTTGCATGTCTATGGAGACCGACCTTAGAAAGGATTGAAGTTGATGTCATGCACTCAAACGAACAGATGCTTGCGTAAACAGAACTTTGCCTTCTTGGCCCACGTGGTGGAACAAAAGGGCAAAGGGAGGAACATAAGTGATGTTCCAGTAAGGTGTGATTTCCCTGATGTCTTTCCTGAAGATCTTCCTAGTCTTCCTCCTCCTAGATCCGTTGATTTTCGTATTGATCTCATACCTGGTGCGACTCCTGTCGCCAAGGATCCTTATCGACTTGCATCTTCTGAGATGCAAGAGTTATCTAGCCAACTACAAGAACTGCTCGACAAGGGATTCATTCGTCCAAGTACCTCTCCGTGGGGTGCTCCCGTGCTATTCGTCAAGAAGAAAGATGGTTTGTTTCGCATGTGTATCGACTACCGTGAACTTAACAAGCTTACAGTTAAGAATCGCTATCCTCTTCCGCATATCGATGATCTATTTAACCAACTACAAGGCGCGTCTTGTTTCTAGAAAATCGATCTTCGTTCTGGTTATCATCAGCTTTGTGTACTCGAGGATGATGTACCCAAAACCGCATTTCGTACCCGTTATGGACACTATGAGTTCGTGGTCATGCCTTTTGGATTGACCAACGCACCCGCTGTGTTCATGGATCTCATGAATCGTGTGTGTAAACCTTATCTTGATCGTTTTGTGATAGTCTTTATTGATGATATTCTCATTTATTCTAAGTCTAAAGCTGATCATGCTCATCATTTACGCTTAATGCTTGAGTTACTACGTGGTGAACGCTTATATGCTAAATTCACTAAGTGTGAGTTTTGGATTAACGAAGTGCAATTTCTTGGTCATGTCGTTAGTCTGCAAAGTATTCATGTTGACCCATCTAAAATCGAAGCTGTGAAGAATTGGAGTACGCCAAAATCTGCATTTGAGATTCGTTCCTTTCTAGGATTGGCGGGTTGTTACCGTCGATTCATCTCGGACTTTTCTAAGATTTTTGTTCCTCTCACTTCGTTGACTCAAAAGGAGAGACCTTTTGCTTGGGGTCCTGTAACAACCCTCAGTAAAACCGACCCCCTCATAATATTTCTGACACCTCTGTATGTTTTAAAATGTCCCATTATGTCTTTAAATACACCCCGTATGTGAAAACTGAGCCCGAAATATATGAAATAGTATTTAAAAATAAATAAAATTGAAAACTAGGTCTAAGGCAGGCCGCGTAGACCCACCTCAAACCCTTACGCGGGCGGTATCAAGGTTAGAACCGGATTCATTTGATTTTCTTAAGTTCAAACGGGCCGCGTAAGACCCATGTTAAGTTTACGCGGGCTGCGAGAGATCATCAACGCGGAGGCACCCCAGGCCGACACGTGTCATCATCGTGTCGAGTCTATATGCAGATCCGGACGAGCTACACGTTGACCCAGAGTCAACGCGGGCCGCGTGAGAGTCCAGTTCAGCAAGTATAAATAGAACGCATCAGCTTTCATTTCAAATCGTTCATTCTTCGTTTCTCAATCTCAAATTTTGATACTAGGCTTATTATACGCGGATATTATATCCCCCTAATTAGCAAGGTGCTGCCCCGTTGTAAGTATTATAACGCCAGTTTTGTAATAGATACGCTGCCCGATTGATTTAGGGTTCCGTAACAACTGTCGTGGTTCTGCCTGACGTAGTTGTTGGAATGCCGTCTCGGGGAGGGTATCATTAATATTTTCAAAGGGTTATGATACTAACCTATGTACATTTGTATAAATTATAGATTATTCCCAGGAAACCCTTACGCGAAGTCTAAGATAGCAAAGTGAGTTTATCCTCTTTTTGTTAACCTTTTTGTAATATTTTACAAAACCTTAATTGTTTTACAATGTGAGTAAGCGGTGATTGAGTCTTTGTAGTTCTTCAATTACTGCCGGTATGTTGGGTTTTGTATACAAAATTTACTACATTGTGAGTAGTAAGTCAGGGATGACAGTACGTCACCATTGGACAACGAGTTAGCCAATGTGTAATATGACCCACAAGTCAGGATTGACAGTACTGAATGAGTAATTGTGTAGAAATAAACAATGTGATCACTCTCAATACTGTTTTAATTAATAAAATGTTTCTTGATTAAACTGGGATTCACTCACCAGTATTTCCCACTGACAAATGTTTTTAAAACGCGTTTCAGGTAACACAATGTGATAGCCAATTAGTAAAAAGCCAGCTGGAGAGCACTGAAGGCTTGGGAAAAATGTGGCTATAAAAGTTACCTAATAAACGATGTTTTAAATTCAATAAAATAGGGCTTATCCCTATAAATGTATTGTAATAAGAAACTTGGGTTTTGCCCATTTGATTATTAATATTAAATATGGTGGTTTTACTCTGATAAACATTTCCTAACTACGGTCCTGATGTAATTTCCGCTGCCAAATTAACGCAACTGATACCACCGAAACTCTGAGTTCGCGTCTGCCCGTTCCCGGGACAGATAAGGGACCGGGGGTTGCGACAGAAGGTGGTATCAGAGCCTAGCCACTGGTCTGAGCCAAAGAAGTGTTCTGCTGACACTTAAATTCTAAATTTTGTGTTAGGAAATAAATTACAGAAATACGTGCATAACTATATTTATTTGTTATGTGTTATTTGACTATTTGTTAGTTTACAGTATGAGTGATCAAGGACCCTCAGACATGAGTCGTCAGTTGTCTGATTCACCTAGGAGTGAAGGTACCTCTTCACAGCCTGCCCTTTCTGGGTATTCTGCTGATCAGGAAGAAGGAATGTTTGCTTTTAAAGCTCAGTCAGAAGAGCCATTCCCTCATAAGAAACGAGGATGGTTCAGTAAGGAAGCCTTTGCACGTTGGAAAAGAATGCGAAAGTTGCAACAGCAAAGAGTTTTAGCAGCCGCTAAGCGAAAGACAGATTCCCATACAGAGGATATGCTTAATAGAAGCCTAGCTAATTTTCATATCCTAGCTACAACTGCTGCTGACCCAAGTCTGGAACAATTAGTAGCCCCACAAGCACTAATCCCAGACCAACCCATGGAAATAGAAAACCTTGAAAACCAAGTGGAGATGCATGACTTCAACCCAGAAGAAATCCCTAGGGTACCTGCACCAAACCCCCTAGACCCAAATTACGACCCCTGGTGGGACGATAATAGGGACTTTGTGCAAAGTTACCCGATACGTGACGACACACCCATAGGAGCCTATCCAGGTATGGACCCTTTAGATCCCTATTACCATGATGAATATATTAGGGAGATCTTAGAAGATCCTTACCGATTTCAGGCACTTTCACCCCCATATCAGGAAGCCGCACCTCAGATTCCGAACCCTGTCCTAGAACCTGCACCCCCAATGAGTGCAGAAAACGTCCAAGAACTTAGGACATTTGGTGAGGAAATTTTAGAAAGCAGTGAGAGAATGCGACAGGTGGGAGAGCGTCTCGTATGGAAATACGATGAACGCAATATGGATTTTTGGATAAATCCATATCCGTGATGTGATAGAGGAGATGGTAATAGTAATAATAATATAATATAATAAAATAAATTAAAATATGTGTGTACGGATGCCTATTACTATTAGTGTGATTCTATTTCTGTTAGTATTGTAATTTTTATTTCAGTACTAGTGTGTAATAGATGCATAATAGTATACGGAAATAGAGTAAAAGTCGCAATGATCGACGTTTTTAGCTAGATTGCGTGTCATGTGATTAACTATATTACATATTATCTTGTGATATTAATATGAGGTAAATGTTTAAAATTCAGATGGCCGACGAAGGAAATCAAGAAAATCTGAATAATGATAACCAGAGTAACATTAACGTGGTTAATGAAAATCCAAGCATCAATAACAATGGAAACCAAATGGATAATAGTGCTGTTCAACATATAGTGGCATAAGGAATCATAGATGCAATGCCATTTATTATTCAAACTATTCAAGAAGCGAATAATAAAAGTAAGCATAGCAGTACGCGACCAATCGAACCAGAAAACAACGTGAACAATGGACCTATACTTCAAATGCCTATTCCCAAAAGAAGAAGAACCGTGTCTTTCGGTTGTTCTTATAAAGAATTCTGGTCTTGTAAACCAATGGAATTCTCGGGCAACTAAGGGGCCATTGCAACCCTACGCTGGATAGAGAAGACTGAGGCAGTCTTAAGAATAAGCAAGTGTGCTGAAGAAGATAAGATATTGTTTGCTTCTAATCTGTTTAAGAATGCAGCACTAGAATGGTGGAACACTATTCTCCAATTAAGAGGAAGTGATAGAACCTACAATATGGAATGGGAAGAATTTAAGAACAAGGTAGAAAGGAAATTCTGCCCACCCAATGAGAAGGAACAGATAGCAAACAAATTCTTAAACCTTAGGATGACTGGTGTGGATAGTAAGGGATACACTAAAATATTCTTCGAATATGCTAGAATAGTGCCAACTCTTGCTTCACCTGAACCAGTATTAATTTCCCGTTATATTTGGGGATTAATTGGAGAAATTAGACATGTAGTCAAGGCAGCTAGACCTCAAACCATAGAAGAAGCTATAGAACTAGCAAATACCTTGACAGATGAATTAGTTCATACCCGAGAGGAGGATCAAAGGAGGAACCTAACCCAGAAACTCACACAAGAATTTCGTTCTGGAAATTTTAATCGTGGGAAAAATATAGGTTCTACCTCTACTCCTTACTGTAAGAATTGCAAAAGAAAGCATTCAGGAAGATGCTCCATATATTGTAACTTTTGCAAAATATCGGGACACAAGGAAGAAAACTGCAGGAAGAAAGTTAACAATAGGATATGTTACAACTGCGGAGAACAAGGTCATATCAAGCTTAATTGCCTGAAATTAGCTCCAGCTACAAACAACAAGAATACTCAAAATGCTAGAGCATTTGTTCTGACTACAGATGAAGCTAAGATGATTCCAGATGTCATAGCTGGTACGTTTTTAGTTAACGATATTTTTGCTAAAGTATTATTTGACTCCGGTGCAAACCAAAGTTTTATTAATACATTATTTTGCAAATTTCTAAATCAATCATTAACTAAACTACCATTAGAATGCTTAGTAGAGACAGCTAATGGAGAAACTGTTAGGATTTCGGAAATCTTGCAGGGAGCAAGCATAGAAATTTTAAATCAGAAATTTATTGCAAATCTTTATCCCATGAATCTGGCAGGATTCGATGTTGTTTTAGGAATGGATTGGTTAATAGCCAATAAAGCCAGTATTTTATGTGATCAAAAGTCAATCCAAGTAAATTCACCAAAAGGTAAAACGATCACAATTAAAGGAGACAAACCATCTAGAACTACAAAATTCATCTCTGTGATGAAAACTGCAAGTTATGTAAGAAAAGGATCACTAGTGTATTTGATTTCTATAATCACTAACACTAAAGGAAAGGATTTAAAGGATATTCCAGTAGTATCTCAGTTTTCAGATGTATTTCCAGAAGAATTGCCAGGGCAACCTCCAGATAGGGAAGTCGAATTCAGAATCCATTTAATACCAGGAACAGCACCGATTGCCAAAGCACCTTACCGTTTGGCACCTGCAGAAATGCAAGAACTGAAGAAATAATTGGACGAATTGTTAGAGAAAGGATTTATACAACCTAGTTCGTCGCCATGGGGAGCGCCGATATTGTTTGTTAAAAAGAAGGACGGATCAATGCGTATGTGCATTGACTACCGTGAATTAAACAAGGTTACGATTAAGAATCGGTACCTATTACCGAGAATCGATGATCTGTTTGATCAACTACAAGGAGCTCGATTTTTCTCAAAAATCGATTTAAGGTCAGGATATCATCAATTAAAGGTACAGGAAGAGGACATTCCTAAGATCGCCTTCAGAATGAGGTATGGCCATTATGAATTTACTGTCATGCCATTTGGTTTAACCAATGCCCCAGCCGCATTTATGGACATGATGAACCGAATATGTAAGCCATATTTGGATAAATTAATAATCGTTTTCATAGATGATATTCTCATTTATTCTAAGAATAAAGAAGATCATACACTTTTAAGTTTATTAAGAATGGAAAAGCTTTATGCTGAATTTTCTAAGTGCGAATTTTGGTTAGAACAGGTACAATTTCTTGGACATTTAGTCAATCATGAAGGAATTCATGTGGAGCCCACAAAGATCGAGGCGATTATTAAATGGAAAACCCCTGAGTCACCAACCGAGGTTAGAAGTTTCTTAGGATTGGCCGGTTATTATAGAAGATTTATTCAAGATTTTTCTAGAATAGCCATTCCCTTAACTCAGCTAACCTGTAAATCTGTTAAGTTTGAATGGGGATTAAAACAAGAAGAAGCATTTAGAATCCTTAAGCATAAATTAACCCATACACCCATACTAGCATTACCAAAAGGAACTGAAGACTTTATAGTCTACTGTGATGCTTCCAAATTAGGTTATGGATGTGTATTAATGCAACGTCAAAAGGTTATAGCTTACGCATCTAGACAACTTAAGAATCATGAAGAGAATTATTCAACACATGATTTAGAGTTAGGACCTATAATTTTTGCTCTTAAGATTTGGAGACATTACCTTTATGGTAGTAAGTTTACCATATTCACTGATCATAAGAGTTTAAGGTATATTTTCAAACAAAAGGAATTGAATATGAGATAAAGATGTTGGATGGAGATGCTTAGTGACTATGATTGTGATATCCAGTATCACGAAGGAAAAGCAAATGTAGTGGCAGATACTTTAAGCCGAAAGTATCATGAAAAGCCAAAAAGGGTACGTTCTCTTAAATTAAATCTACAAGTAGATTTAAATGATCAATTAAGAGAATCACAAGAATCAGTAATCAAGGAAGATACTGAAAAGTTAAAAGGTATGCTAAAAGAATTAGAACAAGGAACAGATGGAATTTGGAGATTCCATAAGAAGAGAATGTGGATACCTAAATTAGGAAACCTGCGTAACCGCATATTAGAAGAAGCCCATAAATCTAAGTACACGATGCATCTAGGAAATGATAAAATGTACCAGAATTTAAGGAAGAATTTCTGGTGGATAGGAATGAAAAAGGACATAGCAGCCTATGTTTCTAATTGTTTAACTTGATCACAAGTCAAAGCTGAACACCAGAAACCCTCAGGTCTATTACAACGGTTAGAAATGCCGGTGTGGAAATGAGAATTAATAACAATGGATTTTGTTACCAAATTACCCAAAACAAAGAAAGGAAATGATACAATATGGGTGATTGTAGATAGGCTAACCAAGTCAGCTCATTTCCTACCAATGAAGGAAACATTTAGTATGGAACAGCTAGCCAAATTGTATGTAAATGAAATTGTTTCTTTACATGGAATTCCTTTATCAATTGTTTCTGATAGAGATAGCCGATTTACCTCTCATTTTTGGTCAAGTTTCCAAAAGGCAATGGGAACCAAGTTAAAATTAATCACAGCTTATCATCCTCAAACGGATGGACAAAGCAAAAGGACAATTCAGACAATGGAGGACATGCTTAGAGCTTGTGTAATTGATTTTGGAGGTAATTGGGACAATCACTTACCTTTAATAGAATTTTCTTATAATAATAGTTATCACACAAGTATCAATGCTGCACCATTCTAAGCACTTTATGGACGAAAGTGTCGAACCCCAGTCTGTTGGGCAGAAATTGGGGAAAAGAAACTATCTGGACCTGAGATGGTGCAAGAAACGACCGACAAGATTATTCAAGTCAAGGAATGACTTAAAGCAGCACGTGATCGACAGAAGAGTTATGCTGATAACCGACGCAAACCGTTGGAATTTCAAATAGGAGATAAAGTATTATTAAAAGTCTCTCCTTGGAAAGGAGTAGTAAGATTCATAAAAAGGGGAAAGCTAAGTCCCAGGTATATTGGACCATTTGAGATTATTAGAAGAATAGGACCTGTAGCCTATCAGCTACAACTGCCAGAGGAAATGGCAGGAATACATGATGTATTTCATGTATCAAATCTCAAAAAATATTTAGCTGATGAATCACTGATAGTACCTCTTAAGGATATAGAGGTAAATGAACAACTCAAGTTTGTAGAAAGGCCTCTACAAATTGAAGATAGGAAAGTCAAAATCCTCAAGCATAAGAGACTAGTTTTGGTCAAAGTGAAGTGGGACTCCAAAAGAGGACCTGAGTACACATGGGAACTTGAATCTGAAATGCAAAGGAAATGTCCGCATTTGATTCAGTAGATCTCGAGGACGAGCTCTAAAACAAGGTGCGGAGAATGTAACAACCCTCAGTAAAACCAACCCCTCATAATATTTTTGACACCTCTGTATGTTTTAAAATGTCCCATTATGTCTTTAAATACACCCCGTCTGTGAAAACTGAGCTCGAAATATATGAAATAGTATTTAAAAATAAATAAAATTGAAAACTAGGTCTAAGGCGGGCCGCGTAGACCCACCTCAAACCCTTACGCGGGCGGTATCAAGGTTAGAACCGGATTCATTTGATTTTCTTAAGTTCAAACGGGCCACGTAAGACCCATGTTAAGTTTACGCGGGCCGCAAGAGATCATCAACGCGGAGGAACCCCAGGCCAACACGTGTCATCATCGTGTCGAGTCTATATGCTGATCCGGACGAGCTACACGTTGACCCGGAGTAAACGCGGGCCGCGTAAGCCCCAGCGTACATTCACGCGGGCCGTGTGAGAGTCCTGTTCAGCAAGTATAAATAGAACGCATCAGATTTCATTTCAAATCGTTCATTCTTTGTTTCTCAATCTCAAATTCTGATAGTAGGCTTATTATATGCGGATATTATATCCCCCCTAATTAGCAAGGTTCTGCCCCGTTGTAAGTATTATAACGCCAGTTTTGTAATAGATATGCTGCCCGATTGATTTAGGGTTCCGTAACAACTGTCGTGGTTCTGCCCGACGTAGTTATTGGAATGCCGTCTTGGGGAGGGTATCATTAATATTTTCAAAGGGTCATGATACTAACCTATGTACATTTGTATAAATTATAGATTATTCCCAGGAAACCCTTACGTGAAGTCTAAGATAGCAAAGTGAGTTTATCCTCTTTTTGTTAACCTTTTTGTAATATTTTACAAAACCTTAATTGTTTTACAATGTGACTAAGCGGTGATTGAGTCTTTGTAGTTCTTCAATTACTGCCGGTATGTTGGGGTTTTGTATACAAAATTTATTACATTGTGAGTAGTAAGTCGAGGATGACAGTACGTTACCATTGGACAACGAGTTAGCTAATGTGTAATATGACCCACAAGTCAGGATTGACAGTACTGAATGAGTAATTGTGTAGAAATAAACAATGTGATCGCTCTCAATATTGTTTTAATTAATAAAATGTTTCTTGATTAAACTGGGATTCACTCACCAGTATTTCCCACTGACAAATGTTTTTAAAACTTGTTTCAGGTAACACAATGTGACAGCCAATTAGTAAAAAGCCAGCTGGAGAGCACTGAAGGCTTGGGAAAAATGTGGCTATAAAAGTTACCTAATAAACGATGTTTTAAATTCAATAAAATAGGGCTTATCCCTATAAATGTATTGTAATAAGAAACTTGGGTTTTGCCCATGTGATTATTAATATTAATTATGGTGGTTTTACTCTGATAAACATTTCCTAACTACGGTCCTGATGTAATTTCCGCTGCCAAATTAACGCAACTGATACCACCGAAACTCTGAGTTCGCATCCGCCCGTTCCCGGGACAGATAAGGGATCGGGGGTTACGACAGGTCCGGAGCAAGAGGAATCTTTTCAGACTCTTAAGACCCTTTTGTGTAACGCTCCTGTTCTTACTCTCCCCGATGGGAATAACGATTTTGTGGTATATTGTGATACCTCGAACCGTGGCTTGGGCAGTGTGCGCATGCAGCGGGACAAGGTTATTGCTTATGCCTCTCGTTAACTCAAGGTACATGAGAAAAACTATACTACTCATGATCTGGAGCTTGGTGCAGTCGTGTTTGCGTTAAAGATCTGGCGACACTACCTGTATGGTACTAAGTGTGTGGTTTTCACTGACCATAAAAGCCTTCAGCATATCTTTGACCAAAAGGAACTGAACATGCGACATAGACGTTGGGTGGAATTGCTTAACGACTACGACTACGAAATTCGCTATCATCCTGGCAAGGCGAATGTAGTGGCTGACGCTCTTAGTCGTAAAACTCATGTTAAGGCTATTCGTATCTCTAGTGATCTCCATGCGTGTATTTGTGAAGCTCAGTATTCGTCAGTTAATGAAGGTAGTCTATCTGTTGAAGTTCATGGTGCTAATGTGGTTCAACTCGAAACTAAATCTGATGGTCTTCAATACTATCTCAATCGCATCTGGGTGCCGGATCGCGATAATCTTTGTGAGCTCATCATGAATGAGGCTCACAAATCTCGTTACCCTATTCATCCAGGTGCCGATAAGATGTACCATGATCTGCGTATGACCTATTGGTGGCCTGTATAAAGAAGGACATTGCTGTATATGTTTCTAAATGCCTTACTTGCTCGAAGGCTAAGGCCGAACATCAGCGTTCTTTTGGACTCTTAGAACAACCCGAAATCCCAGTTTGGAAATGGGATAGCATTGCTATGGACTTTATTACTAAACTGCCCCGTACACCGTTTGGTCACGATAGTATTTGGGTGATTGTTGATCGTTTGACAAAATCAGACTACTTTCTTCTTATTCGTGAAGATTATAAAGTGGAGAAACTTGCTCGAATCAATACTGATGAGATTATATGCCGTCATGGCATACCTCTTGACATAATATCGGACTGTGATGGCCGTTTTACTTCACGTCTTTGGCAAACTTTTAAATCCGCTATGGGTTCTCATTTGAATCTTAGCACGGCCTTCCACCCTCAGACGGGTGGACAGACCAAGCGTACTATTCAGACCCTAGAGGATATGCTCCGTTCTTGTGTCATCAACTTTGGTGGTAACTGGGATGTACATTTACCATTAATTGAGTTCTCGTACAACAACAACTATCATTCCAGTATTCAGATGGCTCCTTTCGAAGCTTTGTATGGCCGCAAGTGCCGATCTCCTCTCAGCTGGCAAGAGATTGGTGACAAGCAGTTTACTGGCCCTGAAATCATTCAAGAGACAATGGATAAGATTCTTCAGATCCGTGATAACTTGATCAAGGCTAGGAGCAGACAAAAGAGCTATGCTGATAATAGGCGTAAGCCTCTGGAATTTGATGTTGGTGACCGAGTTCTTCTCAAGGTATCTCCCTGGAAGGGAGTAGTTCATTTCAGTAAGAAGGGAAAGCTCGCTCCTCGCTATGTGGGTCCTTTCAACATACTCGAAAGGGTTGGCAAGGTGGCGTACAGACCCGACCTGCCACAAGAACTAAACAACGTGCATCCAGTGTTCCACGTATCTAATCTACGTAAATGCTTAGCCGACGAGGAACTGCAGGTTCCTCTTGAAGACTTGCAAATAAACGAAACCGTACACTTTGTGGAGAAACCGGTCGAAATCATGGATCAGGTCGTCAAGCGACTGAGGCGCACCAAAATTCCCATAGTCAAGGTTCGATGGGAAGGAAAGCGTGGCGCCGAATTCACTTGGGAACTGAAAAGTGAGATGAAGACCAAGTATCCGCAGCTCTTCGAGCAGTCTTCTTCTTAGATTTCGGGGACGAAATCTCCTAAAGGAGGGGAGACTGTAACGCCTGCGTCCCTAGACTTTTAGCTAATTGTCACTTTTAGCCCCTATATTATGAGTTATGTGATACTTTTGATACTTTGTGAATCTAATACTATGAATCTTGTGAGACTTAACTCTAGATACTTGATTCTTGATACTTGATACTTGGAAACTATGATTCTTGATACTTGATACTTGGAAACTATGATTCTTGATACTTGATACTTGGAAACTATGATTCTTGATACTTGATACTTGGAAACTATGATTCTTGATACTTGGAATTTAGATTCTTGACTCTTGATACTTTGGTGCTTGACTCTTGAGGCTCGTGAAACTTGAGAGTTGGTTGAACGAGGGACTGGAGTCTTGTCACTGGCAGAAACTATGGAAACTATGGAAACTTTTGTGTTAATGATATAATCTAGTTATGTAATACTATTACCCAATAATACGTAATGTGACGCTTAATCTAACTCGTGAAACGAATCGAAGACGGGAAAACGGAAACGATGGGATTGACCGAATGGCAATCCGATCGGATGACCATCTGATCAGATGACCAACCGATTTGATGGCCATTCAACCGAAGTGCCATCCGATCCGTGCACACCGCCTCACTCCCTCCCTCTGACACTATAAATAAGTCTGTCACATCATTCTCACTAATGTGACAGCCTCACTCGACCAAGACGCATGCACTCCTACTTTTCTTCCATCCTCCTTCTCTTTCTTCATTAATTGCAGTTTGTCTGCGTTAGTTGACCACGCCCCCGTGTCCGCTGGGCACGACCCCGTGTGTAGAAGCGTATCTGTACTATCAAGATTTCCCTAGATTCTGCGAATCTTAGAGTTGACGACGTCCCCGTGTCCGCTGGGCACGCCCCCGTGGTGGGTGATAGAAGCTTCTACAACTTAGTCTTTTCTGCAGACACTTGGGCACGCCCCCGTGCTCACTGAGCACGGGGCGTGTTCAGCCTTCTGTTCTCTTGTTTTGCTTGAGAAGATGCTGTCAGGGGGTCGGGCATGTCATGTTTATTCCTTTTCTTGTATTTATGTTAGATTTAGCTGCCTTTTTGCTTCTTTTGTTCATTTGAGCTCAGTTAATCCTGAAAATACAAAAGGAAGACAAAAACACACTTTTTCCAACATTAGTACTAAAAAAGGGTTAGTTTTATGCCACAATTGATGTAATTTATATGTTGCATTTTGTGCACATCAAATACCCCCACACTTGAATCTTTGCTTGTCCTCAAGCAAAACTCTTTATAATGTGGCTTTACACTCCCAAATGGAATGGGTAGAAGAGAAGGTTTTTGGGCTTGTCATAGAGTGTCGGGATTTCCAAGATTCTTTATTAGGTTTTACTTTTATTTATTTACAATCCTATTCGTCATGATTTATTTAAAACATTTCATAAGTTGAATTACTTATTAGGGCATAACATGTCTTTTTAAAATTCCATTTATATACAAGTTCACATACCTCACGGGGAATCACTCAACACTCGGCCGAAGATGTATTTTAGTGAATCACTCGAGAGCGGCATGGAACTTACTCCTACCATAAGCTTGCCAAGCAATCAATCCTCCTCTTTTTTAACTATACACCTTTGTAAATATCAAGAGGACTTTTGGGTAAAGGGTTAGGCTTGGGCTAAAGGTAGGTGGTTGGGTTAGTGGTTAGTAAAAGGGCGAAAGACGTAAAAAGCGTCGTTTTTCGTAAGACTTGTTATTCTTTGTAACTTTTTATTTTGATGAAGCACTTCTTCAAACAAGGTTCTTTTTGATAGACTTGTTTGTTTATTTCTTTTGGCTTCATCATCATCATCATCATCAAAAAAATTTTTTTTTTTTTTTTTGATAAGCAAGTCATAAGAAGAACCGAGCTTTGTTACTAAAATAAAGGGTTTAAAATTAAAAAGGGTTTTGGTGGGTAAAAGGGTGTTTGTTTTGGGTTAAGAAATGAAAAGGTTTATGCTCAAAGGGGTTAACTATGGGGATTTTGGGTAGGTGGTAAAAAAAAAGAAAAATAATGGTGTAGAAATAAAAAAAAAAAGGTTAGTCCTAATGCCTCCATCATTTACTTACTCGGGTTTAAGTTGGTAAGGACCGGGAATGTATTGTCGTGGCAAGTTCTAAAGTCGTAAGAACCAAGCGGCTATTCACACACGAAACGAAAAATGAGCATTTAGTTTAAAGATATGTATTTGTATGCTCAATAAAGGCTCAAAACTCACTTTTTGTGAGAATGAGTTTTTATGTGATCAAGTATATATAATCAAATTTTAACTAAACTTTTCATGCCGTTTCATAATTTTCTTATGTTGGTTCTTTTTATCACGACGCTATCGGTTGTAAATTTGTAAAAATATAACTTTTTTAGAACTTGAAATTCCCAAATTAAACCTAGACAAGTAAAAAAATGAAATTTTTTTTAAAAAATTTGGGGTGATTAGCGGTTCTAATAGAGTTTTGTGTAAGGCTTGTAATTAGGATTTGCAAGATTCAAAGTTTTAGCATCCCCCCACACTTAAATTACACATTGTCCTCAATGTGTCCCAAAAATTAGTTTTTAGGTTGATTGAATGTGTAAAAAGGTGTGAAAAAGAAAAAAAATTATGTTACTGGGCGTCTGGACACGGCCTCGTGATGTCCGGGCACGGCCCTGTGTTCAGATTACAAGTAACAGAAATTAGTAAAAAGAAACAGAAGCCTGGGCACGGGGGCGTGTTCAGTGAGCACGCCCCGTGTCCAGTTACCTGAACTGGGCAATTTTCTGCAGATTGTTGGGCACGGGGCGTGTTGGGCGAGCACGGCCCCGTGCTGAACTTGCTGTAATGAAGAAAAATTTGTCGGGTGGCCCTGTTTTTGTGCATGGGGTGCTGGTTCAAGTTTCCCTTGGTATCCTTCACCATCCCGAGTGTGTTTTATCCATTACAACATCATCCAAACACCAAATTAACTAAAACCATCATTCCATTAAATAGAGAGAATTACATAATATTCCTAAAAAAACAAAGTAGAAAAATAAAACTTAAAAGTCCTAAACTAGATAGGTCAAGTAATACATAAAATCATTCTAAGGAGCTCTACTTTTACATTAAGAACCAAAATTCCGGAAATAATTCTCCGGTATCTAGAAGCTTGGTAGAACTCCGGGCCGAGGGGTGTTCCCTAGATGTTGTTAAAGCCATTCTTCTATCTCTCTCGGGAGGAAGAAGGCAGCTTCATTCTCCTCAACATCTTGTGGAGGGGGAGTGACACCAACCGGAATCCCTTGTAGTATGTCTCGAGGGGGTTCCGGGCGAATGATGTACCATTCGGCCGGTATGATGACTTCCGGTACCACATTCCATGCCCTTTGGGTTATGATTGGTACCAAAGGAGGAGAGGCGAGAATGTTCAACCTTTGGTGCAAAAGGTTGGCCTCTCGAAGACATCCCTCTAGTCCCACCGTCAAATGATTAATACGGTCGACCAATGCTTCTTCCACCCCCGTCATTTCATCAATGGCTTCTCTTAAGGCGTAAACGTAGTTCACAAGAGAATCTTCAACCGTTGATGACCTCCTCCCTTGTCGGTTGTTCCTGGAGTGCGATGAAGACGTCCCGCTTGTTCTGCTCGCCATTCTGAGAAAACATACCGGAAAGAGTTCAATCTTTATGGAACAGTTCCTCGGACACGGCCCCGTGCTCGTTGAGCACGACCCCATGTTCAGATGTCTGCAGATTTTTGGAACAAGGAATCTTGGAGTTTTAAATTATTTTTCCAACTTTTAAAGCTTTTTTTTAGCAGAAATAACTTAAAACAATGTTGCAAAACTTATTTTTAACAAGATTCCTTGAGTAAAAATCTATCAAACATCACCTTAAAGCTTGGAACCATGGTGATTTCAAGCTTTAATGGAGGTATTGAGTGAAAAATTGAAGAAGAAGGTAATGAACAAAAATGGAAAAGACAAGATGGTTGTTGAGAACCTTCCTTAGAATATACCTAGGATGGTATGAGTGAAGATCCCAGCAAATCTTTGTCTTTGGAGTGGTCCAAATGAGCAGGAATCTTGCTGCATTTATAGAAAACGACAGCACGCTGCACACGGCCCCGTGTCGGCTGAAAACGGCCCCGTGTGCAGACAAGATCCTGACACATTTTGTCCGTATTCTGACAAAAGTCAGAAAGGAATCTTTTGGTGGACACAGGGGCGTGCTGACCTAGACACGGCCCCGTGTCTAGAGGCTGTTTATGAATTTTCGTCTATTTCTAAGGAACTTATCCGTATCGGGCGGATCCTTACTGGATGGAACAACCCCAAAGTGTCTGAGATACCTTAACTGCTCTAGATTAAGACGAGAACGCAAGAGGTTGTCGGTGAGGGTGATTCCTATGCTAAATGTAGGTGGACAAGTCCAACCCTTTCCCGGGCTCTCGTTAAAGAAGGTGTATGCCGAATCGCTCAGGTCTATGTATGCACCGAACGAAGTCGATGGAGAGTCCTTCACGGCACAATCGACACAGGGACGACTATCGCTCAAGTCTTCGCTAGAGTTAGAGGTGATATCGGGAACAACATAGTTGTTTTTATTCGAATGTGATCCCAACAATTCTTCTTGGGTATCGTCTTGAGATAGAAAGTCTAACTCAAGTTCTTTTAACCAATTAAGAATTAGATCTTCCAATTGAAATAGTTCATCAAGAAGCATTTCTCCTAGAAGGTCCGGTTGAGAGCATTCGAGGGAGAGATAGGGATTATTTTTACTTTCGCCCCACTTAAGGCTACAGGAAAACAATGGGTCTATATAATGGGGCTTATAATTTAGAAAATAACATTCTAAATCTTTATGAGGGCCTCCACATATTTGACACCACGTACCATAAGAGTGCCGAAAGTAAAAAATATCAGTATCACTCATGTTTGTGTCAGAAATTACCAACCGTCGGGATCTTACGGTTCTGTTTTCAGTAACTGAAACTTGGGCACGGGGCGTGTTGAGTGGGCACGACCCCGTGTTCAGCTTACTGTCTGACTTAAAACAGGATTGCCAGTTCCAAAGATTGTGCACGGGGCGTGTTCAGCGGGCACGACCCGTGCTGAGTTCTGCAGAAGCTGAAAAATTAAGAAAATCCTAAAAAAGCAGAAAAATTAGAAAAAACGATTAGGCCGTTGATTCCTAACTTTCTTAAAATCCTTGTGACCCCGGCAGCGGCGCCAAAAACTCGATGTGCATTAGGTGTGCTATATTTTTTATGTATATTTTAAGCCCTTTAACACTTTTTAGTCAAGTTTTAAATTTATAAAACACGATATTTACTAACACTAAACACACATATGGGCAAGTGCACCCATCGTGAACGTAGTATAGTGTTGGTAAGATACCGAGGTCGTCCAAGGACACAAGAGCTTTTAATACCGGTTTATCCTCAACGTCTAATCAAATCAAAAGTTAGAAAAAATGTTTTTAAAATAGAAAAATAAAACTAACTAAAATGCTGAAAAATAAAAATGAAAGTAAACACAGATAGACAAGATGAATCACTTGGATCCGACTCGTGCTTAGTGTAACCTTTGATTAATTCCGCACTTTTGCACTTTTTAAGAGATTATCTTAGTTATTGTAGTAGGCCCCTCTTTTGAAGGTGACGTTACCCTCAACCCAGTAGTTTGAGTCAGCAAGGATACAATCCTAAAGGGTCGGATTATTGAAAGATAATTAATTAAGTTATTAATGCATAATGTGGTAGGCTCCTCTTTTGAAGGTGACGTTACCCTCGGCTAAGTAGTCTGAGTCAGTAGGGATACAGTCCTAAGTAGCCGGCTTAAAGTTTTAATAGTAGTTTACATATGAGGGGATCAAAGAGTTTGGACCCCCGCCATCCAATACCGGTGGGTATTGAAGGAGATCCTACTAAATTTGACCCAGGTCCTTGCAGGATCTATACACTGAACAAGGCAAGACTCTTACCAAACCATTCCCTTAACCCCCGACCAGGTAGCCAACATATCTTCATATAGACCGTGGAGATATGAATGGTGAAAATCTTTTATTTTATATAGATAGTAAAATAACGCCAAGACACCACGGACAAATGATAAGGAAGATTCACCTTCAACATAAGAAACTAGTTATTAAAGTCATTAATACATAACCAAATAAAAAGTGCAAAAAGATTAAAAATAAAAAGTATTACACTAGACACTTGTAATCACCAAGTGATGTAAGAGACTTAGGCAAACATGGCCTTTGATTGTCAAGAACTCTTACGATCAATCTTGGATCCCGAGACGACTCACACACTCTATGATGGATGATGGTGGTGGTGGTGGATGATGGTGTTGTGATGGTGGTGGTGGGTGGGTGAAGTGTGAGAGAGGTGGTGTGCCAAGGCATGGTTTGCAAATGAGCCAAGCACCCCTATTTATAGCCTGAACAGCAGCTCGGGCACGGCCCCGTGTCCATCCTCCTTCTCTTTCTTCATTAATTGCAGTTTGTCTGCATTAGTTTACCACGCCCCCGTGTCCGTTGGGCACGACCCCGTGTGCAGAAGCATATCTGTACTATCAAGATTTCCCTAAATTCTGCGAATCTTAGAGTTGACCACGGCCCCGTGTCCGCTGGGCACGCCCCCGTGGTGGGTGATAGAAGCTTCTACAACTTTTCCTTTTCTGCAGACACTTGGGCATGCCCCCGTGCTCACTGAGCACGGGGCGTGTTCAGCCTTCTGTTCTCTTGTTTTGCTTGGGAAGATGCTATCGGGGGGTCGGGCATGTCACGTTTATTCCTTTTCTTGTATTTATGTTAGATTTAGCTGCCTTTTTGCTTCTTTTGTTCATTTGAGCTCATTTAATCCTGAAAATACAAAAGGAAGACAAAAACACACTTTTTCCAACATTAGTACTAAAAAAGGGTTAGTTTTATGCCACAATTGATGTAATTTATATGTTGCATTTTGTGCACATCAAATGGCAATCCGATCGGATAGCCATCCGATCGAACAACCATCCGATCAAAGTGACCAAAACACCTAGCAGCAACTGGAATCTTGACACTTGGACCGAATGACCATTCGATCGAATGGCCATCCATACGGATGACCATCTGATCAGATGGCAATCCGTCCCAAACACACTATAGTCATCCCAATCAAATGGCAATCCGATCGGATAGCCATCCGATCGAACAGCCATCCGATCAAGATGCCTGATCCGACACTTGGTTTGAATCTCGTTATTCTGCCCGACTCTTATCCGTTGTAATCTAATCAGGCTAACTCTAAAGAGCTCCCTTTGATCCAATAACAGTTAATCTATTAAGCAATCACTGTGAGTATACTCGATCCCTTTTTGTTTTAAACTTTGGGATGCAGCATGCATTCTATTAAACTATGATACTTGAGACTTTTTGGAAACAAAACTCTATCCTTTGTGTATGTGAAACTTGTGATTCTTGTATTCTATGTGCTATGTGGACATTTAATTCAGGGAGTGTAGTTCCGCCTTAACAATAGTAGCGCTATAGGAGATGCACCTCTCCATTATTCTCGGGGGTATTGTTAGGAGGATTCTAGTTTTCCTTGAGACTTGGGAAAACACTAAAGCATCGGGATACTTGGGCTATCACTTGTTGGACTGCGAACACTAGCATGGCTGAAACTATTTTATCATTTACATATGGATATGAGTTGTTTTAATCTATTATCCTATTATTCAAACTTGTATACTCACCGGTACATTTTTGTACTGACTCTATCTTAATACATGTTGCAGGCTAACAGGATGCTAGGATTCATGAAACAAGATAGGATGAGGCTTAGATACTCTACGTAGCTAAAACTAGAAACTTTGAAATAATGATTATGTTTGTTGGTTTAAGACTATGTTTTGGTGGTTGATGTTGTTTTAGACAATTTTGCATGAAATCAAATAATCTATATGGAAACAGTGGTGTTATGGAATCTCATGAGCAATCTGAACGCTTAGTGCTCGCACCTCGATGTTTCCGCCATCGGTTGGGGTGTGACAATTACAATCCATAATTCCTCGTCTATCTCAGATACCTTAGTAATCTTGACATACTCTTCCATTACTCAGAGCTGGGATTACTAGTATATCTACTTAGCCTCCTCATAGCATACGCTGAGTCTACCCGAGTACATGTCATAAGATACATAAGACTGCCAATGATCCTTGAATACTCTAATTGGGCAACAACCTCACCCCTATTTTTTGTCAGACGGAGGGTAGTATCAATTGGAATTTGAGCCTCGCTCGTGTCCTTCGTATTGAACTTCTCAAGGATCTTGTCCACATAAAGAGATTGACTTACCACCAAACCAGTTTGGGCTCTAATGATCTTTACTCTAAGAAGACTAGACACATGTCTTTCATATCAAATCTTGCTTTCAACATGTCTTTAGTAGATCTATTTATCTTAACATCACTCTCAAAGATAAGTATATCATCAACATAAATGCATACACATAACCTCTAGATGTGTTTTCACATAGACACACTTGTCACATTCATTAATTTTGAAACCACGGTTAAGCATAACTTGGTTGCTTTAAGCTGTACAATAATTTAACAAGTTTACACACCTTGCCCTTTTGGTCGTGGCAGAGAAACCCCTAAGTTGCTCCATGTAAATATCTTCTTCTAATTCCTCATTTAGAAATGCAGTCTTTACATCCATTTGATGTATTTCCAAATATCTCAGAGCTGCAATCACAAGCACCAATCGGATTGAGGTTATTCGTGTCATAGATGAGTCTGTGTCAAAGTAATCAAGACTTTGCTTTTGTCTAAAACCTTTGATGACTAACCTTTCCTTGTACTTATCAACAGAGCTATCAACTTTCACCTTCCTTTTGAATATCGATAGATATCCAAGTGGTTTACATCTCAGTGGAAGATCTACTAGCTCCCAAGTATGAATCTATGAAATAGAATTAATTTCACTCTTAGATGGCTTCTTACCATTGAGCTCCATCTGAAGAGGTGACCGCTTCTTAGTAGGTTTGAGGTTCACTCTCAATCATATATGTAAGAAAGCCAGGCACAAAGGATTTCTCAATCATTTGCCTTTTGCTTCTTCTTGGCTCAACCTCTTCATCCTTTGACTGTTCTTGAATTTCCTCTTGAACAATCTTATCAACTGTTGTTGATGAACTCGAATGAGTTTGTTGTAATATTTAATATCCATCTTCAAAATAAGTTACATTTCCCAGCCTTGTCTCTATGATGTACTACTTGTCCACATACAAGAAAGCAATGTGAACTAACATTATGAGCTTATCCAATGAATATGCGAGAAACAATTTCGGGCCCTATTCTAAGAGCCTTAGGAGGTGTAACCATCACTTTGGCTAGCTAGGCACCCCTTACACTTTGAAAAATTTATAAGATTCTTTCCTTACCCACAACAAATCATGAGGTGTTACATCTCTTTTAAAGGGGTCTTATTTAAAAGATAATAAGCTGTGAGAATGCCCCCCCCCCCCCCCCCCGGACATGTCCAAGCTTACCCCATAACTTGTCAACATGGTATTCGTCATTTCTTTTAACATGTCATTCTTTCCTTCTGCAATGCCATTTGTTTGTGGTATATAAGGAGGGGTACACTAACATATTATGCTACTTTGTGTGCATATATTTGCAGATGGTGAAACATATTCACCACATCAATCACTTTTCACATGTTTGATTTTCTTGTTAAGTTGATTCTCAACTTTAGCTTTATACAAGAAAAACTTGTCAATTGCTTCATCCTTACTCTTAAGTAAGTGAACACAACAATATTTTATACTATCACCAATGAAAGTGGTGAAGTACTTGTTGCCACCTCTAGTGAGAATCACCTTTAAATCACACAAGTTAGTGTATTGAAGTAAGATTAGCATGACCAAGACGACCATGCCAAACATTAGAAGACTCAACAAAGTAAGCCAAACTAGTGACATTCTCATTCATTTTTTAAGTGGTTACATTGAGTTTAAATATATAATTTTGTGCATAACCCTTCCCAGCATGCATACAATGTAACGCTTCGCATTTTGTACTTTCCTTATTTAGAAAATGAAATCGTATTTCTATTTTTGGAAACTTGTACGTGTATCGTATTCGTATTTCTTTTCCAACATTTGTAATCCGAGGCTTCGATCATAATGAAATTCTGTTATTTTATACTTAAACATATGACATACTTGTATTATACGTGCAAACTTGAGTAAATGCTGATACGCGAAAGCCTATACTTGGAATACTTGAAACATCAGTTATATGCACTTTATACTTATACACTACACTATCATGCTTGAATTATAAAATCGGCTAAAATATGCGAAACTAGCCTAACCAAACCCCCTCATGCAAATGAAAACCCTCCGCACGGATTTACCCTTCTTGCGAATGAACTCTCTCTCGCACGAATAAACAACCATTCATGCGAACTGCATAACCCATTCGTGCGAATTAGCTTCACTCGCACGAACCATCCATCCGCACCAGAATCCCATCCGCCCTAAGAATACGAGACCACTTCCACTCCTCACCACTTTCCACTCACTTCAAACTCTCTCAAGCTCCCTGCACTTTCACACTACGGACAGTATATCACAACAGTTTTTAAGTGAGTTTTAGCCCACTTCCTTGCATATTTCTTACTTATTTTTCTAACTTCTTCTATTAGTTTCCAAATTTCTTGTTTGGCAAACCTCTTGGAAGGATTTCATAAGCTTGCCTTGGCAGCTAAAGTGAAACCTCACCACAATGGAGGTCCAAACGAAGATTTATAATTCTTACTTCATTCATGTTACAATTCTGTTTTATTAAAGTCTTGGACAAAACGTTTTTAATTCGAAACTTGGTAGAATCTTGTAGCAACCAAGCTCACAACTCAATTCATAGTTGTGGGTTTGTGTTAAGGATAATTTTCACCAAGAATCAGGACTCACTCGCACGAAAGGGAGCCCCCTTCATGCGGATTGACTCCCATTTGTACAAATGGTGAATCTTTTGCACGAAAGACCCTCCATTCGCAAGAAATACTTTCTTTTTTTGAAACTTTTGATTTAAGTTCATACATGTTCAAAGTGTTTAAGCCATCTCAGATTCACCATCTTCCATATGGACGAGTCTATGTTTTGACAGAAGTGTGAACCGTGGGAGCCGTGGCTTTCCAAACTAGTTCCACTACCTCACTTATGAACTTGTGAAAGAACACCCATGCAGTTTCCTGGAAACATTGTAAGTTAACCCTGCCTCGCCTCCAACACATGCCATGTTGGGAATGACACGCCCGGGTTGTCCTTACTTGACCTCTTGGATTATTCGTTAGTTAGTTCTGTTATACTTATTCATGATTAACCGGGTTTATTGACAATGTTGGTAAACTTTGATCTTCGGTGAATCATACAATGAGGTGTTCATACCTCCATGCTTGACTTCAATGAAATCCCTGACCATACTGGTATGATTATACTATATCATATAAAATATATAAAACACGTTTAACCGAATTCATGACCATAACCAATTAATGGTTAAATGTTCGAAAGGACCTCCTGTTCACACAGACTGGCCCATTCGCACAAAGAGGACTTTCTGTTCGCACGACCTGGTCCCCTTCGCACGAAAGGACCTTCTGTTCACACGAACTTGTCCCCTTCGCACGAAAGGACCTTTTTTCGCACGAAGGAGCCTTCTATCCACACGAACAGTGTTGTGAACATAGGTTATTTCATTTCCGTTCAAAAATCCTCGTTTTGATTCTGATGGGCAAGTTAGGACCCATGAAATCACATAAACTTAGTGTCAAAACGAGTACTTAGACAAGATGTATTTTCGTATATACATAGTTTCCGT
Organism: Helianthus tuberosus; assembly: GCA_030545235.1. NCBI lineage: Eukaryota > Viridiplantae > Streptophyta > Magnoliopsida > Asterales > Asteraceae > Helianthus > Helianthus tuberosus. Next base: position 107,387,909 of record CM060401.1, on the reverse strand, counting down.
ACTTTAATTCCAATCCGAATCCTTCTTCAAAATCCAAATAACTCACACACCTTCGTTTACCTAATGTAGGGTAACCTCGGTGTTCCAACCCTTGCAATCGTCAACTCGCGGATTAAAAAGGGAAAGCTTTGCAAAACCATGAGTATACTCGACACCCTTTTCACTTTTTAAACTTTTAGGTGCAACACGTTCATGGTATTAAACTCACACATACACATACTTTATCCAATCACAAACAAACATTCCTACATACATGCTTATATGTTATACGTGAACTCATACATGCTAGGCTATTCTTATGCTTTATACTTGTCATTAACTTCGTATAAGCCTCCCTTAACATGTATAGCGCTATAGGAGTAACACACCGCCCGTATTTTTGAGGTCATGTTAAGTTAAACAAAACGGTCTATTAATTGCTATGCTTAGATTACGCTAGCAGGAATCTTTGGTTTGACTTGTATAGTTGCATGCTAGTATATTATGTTAGTTTGTGTTAATGAGTATGCATGTGGAATTGTTTAAACTTTTGATACTTATGCTAGTAATTAAACCTGTATACTCGCCAATACTTTTTGTATTGAACTATACTTTGAAAATGTGTTGCAAGAGTTTGATGACAATGATGATGAATGGAATCTAGTAGGATGAACTAGAAACCCACTTGATTTTAGAATTTATGTTGTATTGTTGTTGTATTTTGTTTCAAATGTTGTACTTGAATGTTTAGCAATGAAATGAAATTCAATCTTATTAATTATTGTCACAAAATAGTGTTATGAAGTCACTTACACCGATGTTTCAGCCATCGGTTGGGGTGTGACAGATTGGTATCAAAGCCATAACTATAGGGAATTTGGGAAAATTGCCATGATTTGACCTAGTCTATAGTTTAAGTGCCAAACTTGACCATTTTTGATTTCATGCTTAAATTATTTAAATTCTTCCTATTTTGCTTCTCATCTATTCTTTTGTCTTAAATTATACATATGTCTTTCCTAAGACGTTACATAATATATACATGAAGACGTGAAGACACTCGCTTTATACAAACGAGGCGATTTTCACCAAAAATAAGCGTGAAAACCCACAACTTTTGGTGAAGTCCCTCAATCCGCGTATTCGATTTTTCACGAAATTACGCCATCAAGTTAGGAGTGAAATCTACATCTTGATGGAAAATTTCCCATTCACTCTAGTGGACCCTTACCAACGAGTCAGAATTTACTTTCTTGACACGTTCGGTGAGTACTAACCACACTTAGGGTACGATGGTGCCAAGTTAGGGGTGAAACCCGCATCTTGACAACTACTCCCACTCCTCGATTTCCAATCCCGCCAAAGCCTCAAATTTTCGATTGATTTGGGACATGTAGTAATTGGAAGGGGGAATACCATTAACCGCTCCTCGGTGATAGTATTCTACCTATTAAGCCAAAGCATGCTTTCCTAACTCGAAAGAACTTTCGATCACTTTGGAATAGTCTTAGTTTCGTTCGTTTCAAAACCGAAGCACAATTCACACGTTTCCCGCAATCTCAAACAATAATTAATCCTCGAGAACAAACTAAATTTATACTTCTTTTGTCCTGATACGTGATTATACATTGTGAATACATGCTATACTTGTGAAAACTTATGTGCTATGTGAAATACTTTTATGCTCATTCATGCAAACAAACGTGGTTTTCTAAAACATATTATGATATAGTCTTATCCTTTTTCCTCTATTTCGAACTTTTAGATGTCTTCCATCTGTCGCTCGAACTCAAGAAGAGGCTCCAAGTCAAGCGTTAAACCCAACTCCGACTCGATGTCCAAAAATGACATGATGAAGTTTATGGCCAAGCAAATGGCCAAGGTGATCCCCGACATCGTCAGCAAGATCCAAACGCCTAATCCCGATTCCCCTCATACCTCGGTCGACTCCAAAGCTGGCCCACCTAAGTCCACGTTTACCTTCAAACAGTTCAACTCTTGCAACACGATGCCATTCACAGGCGAAGAGGGTGCAACGAAAATGCATCAATGGTTTGATGCCATTGAAGTCATGTTTCGTCAAAGTGGGTGTCCCGAACATCACCGGCGTATTCCGATCGAGGGCACCCGATTGGTGGACCGCTGAACGTAACGCACGTGTCGATGACGTTGCTTATGTGTTAACTTGGAACTAGCTGAAGAAGCTCATGAAGGACGAGTTTTGTCCTCCCCACGAGCTCCAACAACTCGAGAACGTGTTTTGTAACCTCAAGCAAGTAGGGAGCAACAATACCGGTCTTACCGCTAGGTTTAAACAACTTAGCGCCTTGTTTCCTGGCCAAGTCGATACTACCGACAAGGCTATTGCCAAGTACATTCGAGCCCTACCTCCTCTGTTTCCAACTTTGTCGAGTCTGCTCAACCCAAGACCCTCGAAGATACCTTTCGCCTAGCCGCCAAGTTCAACCACAACCGAATCTTGGATGGAACCTTCGACGTCAAGGGTTCTACCAAGAGTGTTCACCAAGCCACCACCGAACCAACCATCAAACCCACTTCATCCAAGCCTTCATCCAAACCCAACACCAACACCAACGGTAATAAGCGGAAGGCTTTAAACCGAAATTTTGCGGTTGTTACTCCGCAAAACCCACCTCAACAACAACTCGCCCTCACCCAAAACCCTGAACTGGTGAAACGAGCTTACACTGGGACTCATCCCAAGTGTAACACTTGCTCGTACCGTCACCAAACTCACACACTATACCGCCTTTGCACCACGTGCAATAGGTTCGGGCATTTTAACACCTAATGCCGAAGTGGCCAAAAGCCATAAGGCAACCAAACCCAAACCCAAACCCCTGCCCAAAACCAAAACTCCCCAAGCGAACAACGGTCACACCTGCTTCAAGTGTGGCGACCCTAACCATCTCAGCAATGTGTGTGCGCAACACAACAGCCAGCAACAAGCTCCTTGCAGACGAGCCTTTGTGATCACTTCCGCACAGGCCCAGAACAACAACTACATCATCAACTGTACATTTCTTGTAAACGATATTTATACTTCTTGCATATTTGATATTGGCGCAGATAAAAGTTTTATATTCGTTGAATTTGAGCAATTGCTTAAGTGTAGAAGCTCTAATTTGCCAAAATCTTTCGCGGTCGAAGTCGCTAAAGGTAAATCTGTAACTGTCGATCTGTCCTCCTTAATTGTTCTCTCAATATTAACGATCATAAGTTTTCGATTGATCTCATACCATGAAATTGGGTTGTTTTGACATCATAGTAGGCATGTATTGGCTTCAACGAGTTCATGCTGAAGTTGTTTGCTCCGAAAAGTTTATTCGTCTCCATCTTCCTTCTGGTGTCACGTTAAACGTCTATGGCGATAAACCTTCAAAAGGTCTCAAACTTATGTTGTATAGTCAAGAAAACAAGTACTTGCGCAAGGAGTACTTCGTTTTTCTTGCCCATATTGTGGAAAAGAAGGGCGAAGGAAAAAGCGTGAGAGACGTTCCTTTTGTTTGCGAATTTCCCGACGTCTTTCCTGACGTCTTTCCCGAAGACCTACCTGGTCCTCCTCCTCCTCGTTCAGTTGATTTTTGTATTGATCTCGTCGCTAGCACTACGCCTGTTGCAAAATCTCCTTACCGCCTCGCACTCTCGGAAATGCAATAGCTATCGAGCCAACTTCAAGAATTACTTGATAAAGGCTTTATACGCCCTAGTACTTCTCCTTGGGGCGCTCTGGTGCTCCTTGTGAAGATGAAAGATGGATCGTTCCGCATGTGCATTGACTATCGAGAACTCAACAAGCTCACCGTCAAGAACCGCTATCCTCTTCCTTGCATCGACGACCTCTTCGATCAACTTCAAGGAGCGACGTGTTTCTCTAAAATCGATCTTCGTTCTGGTTACCATCAACTTCAAGTCCTCAAAGACGATATTCCTAAAACCGCGTTTCGTACTAGATACCGTCACTATGAGTTCGTGGTCATGCCTAACGGTTTGACCAACGCACCCGCGATCTTTAGGGATTTGATGAACCGAGTGTGCAAACTTTACTTGGACCGTTTCTTGATCGTCTTCATAGATGATGTCCTTATTTATTCCAAGACCCAAGATGAGCATGAGTGACACTTGCGTCTAATCCTCAAACTCTTGCGAACCGAACAACTTTACGCCAAATTCTCTAAGTGTGAATTTTGGCTAAAGGAGGTTCAGTTTCTTGGTCATGTCGTAAATTAGAAAGGTATTCATGTCGATCACGTGAATATCGAAGCTGTCAAGAATTGGATTGCATCGAAGTCTCTGTCCGAAATTCGTTCATTCCTTGGATTGGCGAGTTACTACCGTTGATTCATCTCCAACTTTTCAAAAATCGCCGTTCCTCTCACTTCCTTGACTCAAAAAGATAAATCTTTTGTTTGGGATTCCAAACAAGAGGAGTCTTTTCAAACACTCAAGGACATGCTTTGCAATGCTCATATTCTCACTCTTCCTTACAGAAATGACGATTTCGTCATGCAACGGGACAAGGTTATCGCTTACAAATCGAGACAACTCAAGATACACGAGAAGAACTACACCACCCACGACCTTGAACTTGGTGCAATTGTTTTTGCATTAAAGATATGGCGACGCTACCTTTATGGTACTAAGTGTGTGGTCTTCACCGATCATAAGAGCTTTAACCAAAAGAGCTCAACATGCGCTAACGCTGATGGGTAGAGTTGCTCAACGACTACGACTGCGAGATTCGCTACTATCCTGGTAAAGCAAATGTCGTGGCTGACGCTCTTAGTCACAAAACTCATGTCAAGAGTGTTCGTTGTTTCCAAATTCTAAACGACCTTTGAAACCACATTCGCGAGGCACAATACTCATCCATTAACGAAGATAACATGTACAATGAGATAAAGTGTGGTGCTGAAAGCCAACTCATGTCCAAATCTGAAGGTATCCTTTACTACCTCGATCGCGTTTGGGTACCAAACCGTGATGAACTTCGAGATCTTCTAATGAAGGATGCACGCAAGTCTCGATACTCTATTCATCTTGGTGCCGAAAAGATGTATCAAGACCTTCGTACATCTTACTAGTGGCCTGGTGTAAGGACTCTTAAAATTGTCCTAAAAATACCCGTAAATATAAACCCGGACCCCTGAAACCCTAAACCATATTAAAAACTAAGAAAAACAAAATATTGGGTCTCAGGCGGGCCGCGTAAAAGACAAGGGGTGTCTTACGCGGGCCGCGTCAAACCATGATTGACCGGATAAGCGTAACTGTGCCACATGTCATCCATCTGGTGCACCTACGCATGACTAGTCAAAGCTAGTCGTAGACTGGGCGGCACGCGGGCCGCGTAAGGTCAAGCTAAGGTTTTACGCGGGCCGCGACAGGTCCTAATTTTAACTATAAATAGCCTGTCACTTGCACAATCCACTGGTGTCAAAATCTTTTCGTAAAAACGAATTGAGAAAGCTCTGAACTCGAAAATACAACTTTAATTAGTCGGGTGCTGCTCCAATACCGGGTATTAACTCGATCGCTGCTACGATTCAATGTCCGATCGATTAAACTATCCAATGGATGTTTAAGTGATGCCCACATTAGGGTTTATGCTTTGTCATTCGTTGTTAATTCAATGGATGTTTAAGTATCGCACTTTGTCATTCGTTGTGAAGGTTATAATCTCGTGAGTTATCGTAAATGCTGTATTAAGTTATTAACCGCGTTGTATGCATGTTATCAATTTAGGTTAAAAGGCTAATCAGTAGACTAGGCTCTGCTCAAATTAAATCTGCAATGTGAGTCATTCTCTTTTCATCAAATTACTTTCAAAATCATGTTTATTTTCAAAGTTATAATTACAGGGATTAAGTCTTTGTAATCACCATATTACAGCCGGTATGTGGGGTTTTGTATACATTACTTGATAATTTTCACCATTGGACAACGAGTTAGCCAATGGGTGATATGACCATAGTCACAGAAACGAGTCGAGTGACAAATACCGAGGGTAGTTGGTTGATATCTGAAACATTGTAATTGCTCTTAATACTGTAAATTATAACAAATGTGTCGTTTTAGTAAATGGAATGATTCACTTAGTATTTCCCGCTGACAAAACCTTTTTCAAACATGTTTCAGGTGATCTGTTGTGATCCAGGAAAAGTGCCGAGAAGCACTACAAGCTTAAGGAAGTGGCTCTATATAAAATAAAGAAACATGTTTTGTAAAATAAAAGATTTCTCCGTGAAATCTTATATTTGTAAATTACCGGGTTTTATCCCGAATTGTGAAATAAATAATCGGGAAATTGCAGTTTTAAAAAGATCCTGAAGAAATCTTCCGCTGTTAAAATCAATTAAATAAATACCACGGGATTTTCTGTCCCACGGCTTCTGAAACGGGTCAAACCGTGTCGGGGGCCGTGACAGAAATAATGTGGTATCAGAGCCACCAAATCAAAGCCACTGATTTAAGCCAATTAAGTATTTAGAAAATACTTAATTTTTATTAATTACTATTTTATGATTATGTGTTTTATTATCTGATTAATTGGGTACAGTATGGGCAGATCTTTATATGCTAGCCATTGTAGCAATAAATACAAATCTTTAAAATAATCTGACTTAAAATTTTAGCACTCGGATTACCTACAGTCTAGAAACCTTACCCAGTAAATAAATAAGTAAACCTTAGTGTGTTTTAATTTTCAGTTATTTATAGTTAGACAGTCTGGAATAATATTTAAAGGTTTTCTTTGAAATTTTGTTATAAAATTTTGACTTAATAAATTTTGATTATTTTGCATATTTAAACAACATGAGTGACTTGTCTGACGCCCTTCAGAATTTAAATCTTTATCCAGTAAGAATAGAAGTTTCCCGAGATTTCAATAGGTATATACCAGACATAGAAGAACCTATAGAATTCAACGCTTTACCTCTCAAGAAACCCAAGCCTAAGAAAATGGAAATTGGGGAAAGCTCTAGGCAAAATGAGGGATTACCATCTCAGGAAGAGCTAGATCTGATATTGACAAGCTATGATACTATTAAGCCTGTTAATGAAAATGATTGTATTCATTCTCTTGAAACACAACTACCAATGAATTTAGAACCAGCTATTCCAAACCCTTCAATCCACTCGCAAATAGACGAATGGTTGACTAATGAAATACAGTTACAAAACAATCCCTATAAGCTTTTCCCTCTGATCAATCCAGAACATTTACCAAATCCACCAATGAGGAACGAGAAAATGGCTGAACTCCGCCATTTTGACAAAGAACTAATGGATGCTGGGAATAGGATCCAAGAGATTTTGGGACAGATCTCCTGGAAATACGATGAGAGGGAACACCGTTACTAGAATATCATCTAACAAAGAATAGGGGGTTTATGGAACTGTCATGGTGTAATAGTAATAAATAAAATCAGTCTGTAAAATAACTACAAATAAAACTTTGTAAGATAATGGTGTGCATTGATGCATACTATTAAATATAAATGGAAATCGAGAAATCGATAGTTTTGGCTATATTGGTGTTACGAACTCTGTATAATTGTTTTGTTTAATTGTTATTTTGATACTAATAAATTCTATATATTATCAGATGGAAAACGCTAATAATGAACCAGTTAACGAAGTTAATCAATCTGAACAACAACCGGGGGATCAATATATGACTAGACAGGATATAGAAAATATCGTTGCTCAAGGGATAGCCAATGCTATTCCAGCAATCGTTGCTGCTGTTAAAACTCCAATAGAACCACAACAAATCATTCCTAGCAAACGTATTTCTGAAGATAACTTCAGTAATAGCATAAACGGAGGCAGTAATCATGTTAATCATGATAATGAACCACGGCAAGCTCCGCTCCCTAAAAAAATGAAAGTTGCAACACCTGGTTGCACTTATAAAGAATTTCTTGCTTGTAAACCCACTGAGTTTGCAGGCAGTGAAGGAGCGACTGCGACACTGCGTTGGTTAGAGAAAACTGAGGCAGTAATTGCCATAAGTAAATGTGTTCAGGATGATCAGGTCATGTACGCGTCAAACCTTTTCAAAGAAGGGGCGCTAGAATGGTGGAACACAGTGCTACAGGCTAAAGGAAGAAATAAGGCTTATGCCATGAAATGGGAAGAATTTAAGAGTCTTGTAGAAAGAAAATTTTGTCCCGAATATGAAAAAGATCAAATGGCAAATAAGTTTTTAAACCATAGAATGATGGGTGTAGATTGTCGCGGTTATACTTCGACATTCTTTGAATATGCTAGAGTGATACCAACACTGGCTTCGCCAGAACCGGTACTCATTTCTCGCTATATTTGGGGACTGATTAGTGAAATCCGTAACATCGTTAAAGCTGCGAGACCTCGTACGATTGACGATGCTGTGGAATTAGCCAATACCCTAACTGACGAACTGGTACACAGTCAAGATGAAAACAGGAAGAAGGAATTGGCTCAGAAAATTACCCAAGGATTTCGTACGGGTAATAATAACAACTTCAAGAGAAGAGGAACGGGAAAATGCTCAACCCTGCCATTCTGCAAGAATTGCAAAAGAAAACATTATGGAAGATGTAATGTAACCGGCAATTTTTGCAAAATGGTAGGACATCGTGAAGAAGACTGCAGAAAGAAAACAACGATCTGCTATAACTGTGGAGAAAAGGGACATTTTAGACCAGAATGTCCTAAATTAATCAAACCAGCAGACAACAAAGCCAAGACAACCGATGGAGCTACTAAGAAGAATATCTGAGCCTTTCAATTAACTACTCAGGAAGCCGAGATGATTCAAGATGTGATAGCTGGTACGTTTCTAGTTCACAACATTTATGCCAAAGTATTATTTGACTCTGGTGCGAACCAAAGTTTTATCAATACTTCATTCTGCCAAGCTCTTAATATACCCTTAACCAACATTAGGCAGATTTTTACAGTCGAAACGGCTGATGGGAATTCAGTTAAAATAGATAAGGTTTTGCAAAATATAGAAATAGGACTTTCAGGTCATAAATTCTTTGCAAATCTATTACCTATGAAATTAGCCGAATTTGATGTTGTTTAGGAATGGATTGGTTAATAGCCAACCATGCTCGAATTCTTTGTGATAAGAATTCCATAGAAATTCAGGCAACCACCGGAGAAGTAATTGTGATTACAGGAGATAAACTACGTAAGCCTATGAAGTTCATATCAGTAATGAAAGTTGCTAATTATGAACGAAAACAAGGAATAGTATATATGATTTCAGTAATCATTAGTACTAAGGGAAAAGAACTTAAGGAAATTCCTGTAGTCTCAAAATACCCAGAGGTATTCCCAGAAGAATTACCAGGATTACCACCAGATAGGGAGGTAGAGTTTAGGATTCATCTAATTCCAGGAACTATACCGATAGCCAAGGCACCTTATCGGTTAGCACCCACAGAAATGTTAGAACTGAAAAAGCAATTAGATGAATTACTAAGTAAAGGTTTCATACAACCTAGTTCATCCCCGTGGGGAGTGCCATTGTTGTTTGTTAAGAAAAAGGATGGTTCGATGAGAATGTGTATTGATTATAGAGAATTGAATAAGGTTACAATTAAGAATCGATACCCATTACCTAGGATTGATGATCTATTCGATCAACTTCAAGGGGCTAGATATTTTTCTAAGATAGATTTATGCTCTGGATATCATCAACTGAAGGTACACAAAGAGGACATACCTAAGACTGCTTTTAGAACTAGGTATGGTCATTACGAGTTTACAGTCATGCCTTTCGGATTAACGAATGCACCTGCAGCATTCATGGACATGATGAATAGGATCTGTAAACCGTATTTGGATAAATTTGTAATTGTCTTCATAGATGATATACTTATTTATTCAAAAAGTCAGGACGAACATTGTCAGCACCTGCATGCACTCTTAACTTTGTTAAGAAAAGAAAAATTGTATGCCAAATTCTCGAAGTGTGAATTTTGGTTGCAAGAAGTGCAATTCTTAGGACACATGGAGAATCACGAAGGTATTTATGTAGATCCTGCTAAGATCGAGGCAATTACCAATTGGAAGGTTCCACAAACTGCAATGGAAATTAGAAGTTTTATAAGTTTAGCTGGCTACTATAGACGGTTTATTAAGGATTTTTCCAAGATAGCTGTACCATTAACTAAGCTAACCTGTAAAGCAGTTAAGTTTGAATGGAGACCTAAACAAGAAGAGGCTTTCAGGATTTTGAAACAGAAATTAACCAATGCACCAATCTTAGCCTTACCAGAAGGAACTGAAGATTTTGAAGTATATTGTGATGCTTCAAAATTAGGATTTGGATGTGTGCTTATGCAACGCAAGAAGGTAATTGCGTATGCATCAAGGCAATTAAAAAAGCACGAAGAAAACTATACGACTCATGATTTAGAATTAGGAGCCGTAATTTTTGCCCTTAAAATTTGGAGACATTATCTGTATGGAAGTAAATTTACCGTCTATACAGATCATAAAAGTCTAAGATATATATTCAGGCAAAAAGAGTTAAACATGAGGCAAAGGAGATGGATGGAAATTTTAAGTGATTACGACTGTGATATTCAGTATCACGAAGGAAAGGCAAATGTAGTTGCTGATGCCTTAAGTCGTAAATATCATGAAAAGCAAAAATGAGTTCGAGCCCTCAGATTAAACTTACAGATAGATTTAATGGAACAAATAAAGAAGGTCCAGGAAACAGCCATCAAGGATGATGCTGAAGGAATGAAATGACGAATAAAAGAATTAGAACAAGGAGTTGATGGAATTTAGAGATTCCACAAAAGCAGAATTTGGGTACCTAAGCAAGGAGAATTAAGAAATAAGATTCTAGAAGAAGCCCATAAGTCAAGGTATACAATTCATCCAGGAAACAATAAGATGTACCAAGATTTAAGAAATAGCTTTTGGTGGATAGGAATGAAAAAGGATATAGCTAGATATGTTTCTAAGTGTCTTACTTGTTCACAAGTTAAGGCAGAACATCAGAAACCTTCAGGTCTACTACAACAATTAGAGATGCCTGTATGGAAATGGGAACTCATAACAATGGATTTTGTTACTAAGTTACCCAAAACCAGGAAAGGTAATGATGCGATTTGGGTAATTGTGGATCGATTAACCAAATCAGCTCACTTCATACCAATGAAAGAAACCTTTAGCGTGGAAAGATTGGCAAAGTTGTATGTAGATGAAGTAGTATCTTTACATGGAGTTCCACTCTCCATTGTATCAGATAGGGATAGTCGTTTCACTTCTCATTTCTGGAAAAGTTTCCAAGAAGCCATGGGAACTCGACTAAATTTAAGCACTTCATATCATCCTCAAACAGACGGACAAAGTGAAAGGACAATCCAAACTCTAGAAGACATGCTCCGAGCATGTGTAATAGATTTTGGTGGGAACTGGGATGATCACTTACCATTAATTGAATTCTCCTATAACAATAGTTATCATTCAAGCATCGAAACTGCCCCATTTGAAGCACTGTATGGAAGAAAGTGCAGAACTCCAGTTTGTTGGGCAGAAATAGGAGAAAGTCAATTGTCAGGTCCGGAAATAGTGCAAGAGACGACTGACAAGATTACTCAAATCAAAGAAAGACTGAAGACGGCTCGAGATCGCCAGAAAAGTTATGCAGACAATAGATGCAAGCCGTTAGAATTCCAAGTTGGAGACAGAGTATTGTTAAAAGTTTCTCCTTGGAAAGGAGTAGTTAGATTCGGTAAGAAAGGAAAGTTAAGTCCTAGATATGTAGGACCATTTCCTGTGATCCAACGTATAGGACCAGTTGCTTATCGTTTACAACTACCAGAAGAGTTAGCTGGAGTACATGACGTATTTCATGTATCCAACCTCAAGAAATGTCTATCAGACGAATCTTTGGTAGTACCTCTTCAAGATATAGAAGTAAACGAAAAGTTAAAATTTGTTGAGAAACCTCTTCAGATAGAAGACAGAAGGATTAAATTTCTCAAACACAAAAGATTGGTACTAGTCAAAGTCAAGTGGGATTCAAAGAGAGGACCTGAATACACTTGGGAGATGGAATCGGAGATGAAACGAAAATATCCTCACTTATTCCAATAAATCTCGAGGACGAGATTTAAATAAGGTGGGTAGAATGTAAGGACTCTTAAAATTGTCCTAAAAATACCCGTAAATATAAACCCGGACCCCTGAAACCCTAAACCATATTAAAAACTAAGAAAAACAAAATATTGGGTCTCAGGCGGGCCGCGTAAAAGACAAGGGGTGTCTTAAGCGGGCCGCGTCAAACCATGATTGACCGGATAAGCGTAACTGTGCCACATGTCATCCATCTGGTGCACCTACGTATGACTAGTCAAAGCTAGTCGTAGACTGGGCGGCACGCGGGCCGCGTAAGGTCAAGCTAAGGTTTTACGCGGGCCGCGACAGGTCCTAATTTTAACTATAAATAGCCTGTCACTTCACAATCCACTGGTGTCAAAATCTTTTCGTAAAAACGAATTGAGAAAGCTCTGAACTCGAAAATACAACTTTAATTAGTCGGGTGCTGCTCCAATACCGGGTATTAACTCGATCGCTGCTACGATTCAATGTCCGATCGATTAAACTATCCAATGGATGTTTAAGTGCTGCCCACATTAGGGTTTATGCTTTGTCATTCGTTGTTAATTCAATGGATGTTTAAGTATCGCACTTTGTCATTCGTTGTGAAGGTTATAATCTCGTGAGTTATCGTAAATGATGTATTAAGTTACTAACCGCGTTGTATGCATGTTATCAATTTAGGTTAAAAGGCTAATCAGTAGACTAGGCTCTGCTCAAATTAAATCTGCAATGTGAGTCATTCTCTTTTCATCAAATTACTTTCAAAATCATGTTTATTTTCAAAGTTATAATTACAGGGATTAAGTCTTTGTAATCACCATATTACAGCCGGTATGTGGGGTTTTGTATACATTACTTGATAATCTTCACCATTGGACAACGAGTTAGCCAATGGGTGATATGACCATAGTCACAGAAACGAGTCGAGTGATAAATACCGAGGGTAGTTGGTTGATATCTGAAACATTGTAATTGCTCTTAATACTGTAAATTATAACAAATGTGTCGTTTTAGTAAATGGAATGATTCACTCAGTATTTCCCGCTGACAAAACCTTTTTCAAACATGTTTCAGGTGATCTGTTGTGATCCAGGAAAAGTGCCGAGAAACACTACAAGCTTAAGGAAGTGGCTCTATATAAAATAAAGAAACATGTTTTGTAAAATAAAAGATTTCTCCGTGAAATCTTATATTTGTAAATTACCGGGTTTTATCCCGAATTGTGAAATAAATAATCGGGAAATTGCAGTTTTAAAAAGATCCTGAAGAAATCTTCCGCTGTTAAAATCAATTAAATAAATACCACGGGATTTTCTGTCCCGCGGCTTCTGAAACGTGTCAAACCGTGTCGGGGGCCGTGACACCTGGTATGAAGAAGGATATCGCCACCTTCATCTCGAAGTGTCCCACGTGTTCAAAGGTGAAAGCCGAACATCAATGCCCCTCTGGTTTGCTCGAACAACCAGAAATTCCAGTTTGGAAATGGGAGAGTATAGGTATGGATTTCATCACCAAACTCCCTTAAACTTCATCTGGATATGATAGCATTTTTGATAATCATCGATCGATTGACCAAATCCGCTCACTTCCTCCCCATTCGTGATGGTCGTTTCACCTCGCGTATTTAGCAAACTTTCCAAACTGCTCTTGGTACCCATCTTAACCTTAGTACTGCTTTCCATCCTCAGTCCGACGTCAAACCAAGCGCACTATCCAAACTCTTGAGGATATGCTTCGTTCTTACGTAATAGATTTTGGTGGCAACTAGGATATGCACTTGCCTTTGATAGAATTCTCATACAACAACAATTATCGTGCTAGTATTCAAATGGAAGCATTCGAAGCGTTGTAGGGTCGTAAGTGTTGATCACCTATTTGTTGGCATGAGATCGAAGAAGCTCAAATCACCGGTCCCAAGCTCATACAAGAGACGACAGACAAGATCTAGCAGATACGTGATAATCTACTCAAAGCTAGAAGCCGACAAAAGAGTTACGCCGACAGGAGAAGCAATCCTTTGGAATTCAATGTTGGTGACCACGTACTTCTCAAGGTATCCCCTTGGAATGGAGTACTTCGATTTGGTAAGAAAGGCAAACTCGCCCCTCACTTCGTAGGTCCTTTCAAGATTCTTGATAGGATTGGCAAGGTAGCGTATTGACTGGATCTACCTCAAGAAGTTAACAATGTTCATCCGACATTTCATGTGTCAAACCTGAAGATGTGTCTAGCTGAATAAGGACTTCAAGTTCCATTCGACGATCTCCAAATCAACGAGTCGTTACACTTTGTGGAGAAACCGATTGAAATCAGGGACCAAAGAACCAAGCAACTAAGGTGCAGTCGAATTCCCATAGTCAAGGTTTGGTGGGAAGGAAAATGTGGCGCCGAATTCACTTGGGAACTCGAGAGTGAAATGAAGACCAAGCATCCGCATCTCTTCGTTAAGTTTGCCTCTTGAATAAATTTCGGGACGAAATTTCCTATAGTAGGGGAAACCGTAACGCTTTGCATTTTGTTCTTTCCTTATTTAGAAAGTGTAATCGTATTTCTATTTTTGGAAACTTGTCCTTGTATCGTATTCGTATTTCTTTTCCAACATTTGTAATCCGGGGCTTTGATCATCATGAAATGCCGTTATTTTATACTTAAACATATTACATAATTGTGTTATATATGCAAACTTGAATACATGCTCATACGCGAAAGCATATACTTGGAATACTTGAAACATCAGTTATATGCACTTTATACTTATACACTACACTTTTATGCTTGAAATACTTAAAACCGGCTAAAATACGCGAAACTTGCCTAACGAAACCCCCTCATGCGAATGAAAACCCTACGCACGGATTTACCCTTCTTACGAATGAACTCCCTCTCGCACGAATAAACAACCATTCATGCGAACTGCATAACCCATTCGTGCGAATTAGCTTCACTCGCACGAACCATCCATCCGCACCAGACTCCCATCAGCCCTAAAAATACGAGACCACTTCCATTCCTCTCCACTTTCAAGCCACTTCAAACTCTCTCAAGCTCCCTGCACTTTCACACTTCGGACAGTAAATCGCAACAGTTTTTAAGTCAGTTTTAGCCCACTTCCTAACATATTTCTTCTATCTTCTTCTATTCTTTTCTAATTTTCTTGTTTGGCAAACCTCTTGGATGGATTTCATAAGCTTGCCTTGGCAGCTAAAGTGAAACCTCACCACAATGGAGGTCCAAACGAAGATTTAAAATTCTGATTTCATTCATGTTACAATTCTGTTTTATTAAAGTCTTAGACAGAACGTTTTTAATTCAAAACTTGGTAGAATCTTGTACCAACCAAGCTCACAACTCAGTTCATAGTTGTGGGTTTGTGTTAAGGATAATTTTCACCAAGAATCAGGACTTACTCGCACGAAATGGAGCCCTCTTCGTGCGGACTGACTCCCATTTATACAAATGGTGAATCTTTCGCACGAAAGACCCTCCCTTCACACGAAATACTTTCTTTTTTGAAACTTTTGATTTAAGTTCATACATGTTCAAAGTGTTGAAGTCATCTCAGATTCACCATCTTCCATATGGACAAGTCTGTGTTTTGACAGAAGTGTGAACCGTGGGAGCCTTGGCTTTCCAAACTAGTTCCATTACCTCACTTATGAACTTGTGAAAGAACACCCAAGCAGGTTCCTAGAAATAAAGTAAGTTAACCCTGCCTCACCTACAACACTTGCCATGTTGGGAATGACACACCCGGGTTGTCCTTATTTGACCTCTTGGATTATTCGTTAGTTAGTTCTGTTATACTTATTCATGACTAACCGGGTTTATTGACTATGTTGATAAACTTTGAGCTTCGGTGAATCGTACAATGAGGTGTTCATACCTCCATGCTTGACTTCAATGAAATCCCTAACCATACTGGACTGATTATACTATATTATATAAAATATATAAAACACGTTTAACCGAATTCATGACGATAACCGATTAATGGTTAAATGTTCGAAAGGACCTCCTGTTCGCACAGACTGGCCCATTCGCACAAAGAGGACCTTCTGTTCGCACGAACTGGTCCCCTTCGCACGAAAGGACCTTCTGTTGACACGAACTTATCCCCTTCGCACGTAAGGACCTTTTGTTCGCACGAAGGAGCCTTCTGTCCGCACGAACAGTGTTGTGAACTTAGGTTATTTCATCTCCGTTCTAAAATCCTCGTTTTGATTCTGATGGGCAAGTTAGGACCCATGAAATCACATAAACTCAGTGTCAAAACGAGTACTTAGACAAGATGTATTTTCATATATACATAGTTTCCGTACTTTAATTCCAATCCGAATCCTTCTTCAAAATCCAAATAACTCACACACCTTCATTTACCTAATGTAGGGTAACCTCGGTGTTCCAACCCATGCAATCGTCAACTCGCGGATTAAAAAAGGAAAGCTTTGCAAAACCGTGAGTATACTCGACACCCTTTTCACTTTTTACACTTTTGGGTGCAACACGTTCATGCTATTAAACTCACACATACACATACTTTATGCAATCACAAACAAACATTCCTACATACATGCTTATACGTTATACGTGAACACATACATGCTAGACTATTCTTATGTTTTATACTTGTCATTAACTTCGTGCAAGCCTCCCTTAACATGTATAGCGCTATAGGAGTAATGCACCGCCCGTATTCTTAAGGTCATGTTAAGTTAAACAAAATGGTCTATTCATTGCTATGAATAGACTATGCTAGCGGGAATCTTTGGTCTGACTTGTATAGTTGCATGCTAGTATATTATGTTAGTTTATGTTAACGATAATGCATGTGGAATTGTTTAAACTTTTGATACTTATCTATTAATTAAACTTGTATACTCGCCAATACTTTTTGTATTGAACTATACTTTGAAACGTGTTGCAGGAGTTTGATGACAATGAGGACAAACGTAATCTAGTAGGATGAACTAGAAACCCACTTGATTTTAGAATTTATGTTGTAATGTTGTTGTATTTGTTTTTTTGATCTTGTTGTTTAATTTTTTTTCGGATGTTTTACTCGAATGTTTAGAAATGAAATGAAATTCGATCTTATTAATTATTGTCGCAAAATAGTGTTATGAAGTCTCTTACAATCTCGTTTTCGTCTCACTCCGATGTTTCTGCCATCGGTTGGGGTGTGACATACCAAACTTATTTAAAACAAACTTATCACTCTCAAAAACTAAACTAAAACCAATCTTGTTAAGCAACCAACCCGATACAATACTCTTGCGCAAGTCAGGAACATAAAGCACTTCAAGATCGCATCACCTTCCCCCTTAGTATCCGCTATAACAATATTCCCCGTGTATAACTTCTCATCATCCACAACCTATTTAAACGTATTAAAAAGGGTTTTATCTTGGTAAACATGGCATGTAGCCCAACTGTCAACAATTAACCTTCTCGATCATAGCAATAAGGAAGGCATGCTATTATGGCCACCAAGGGCCTGCCATCATCAATCATAAGTGCATTCTCACGTTTAGGCGCCTTGCACTGGTCAGCACCATATTCACAAGAGTTGTAACGTTTCTATTTCCCTTTGAAGGGACCAACTTTCTTCTTCACACCACTGTTCTTTGGCCTAAGGTCACCACCCTTATTTTTCGCTTTGCCACTAAACTTATGGCTTTTGTACTGCTTTGTAGACTGACCATGTTGGCTTTGCTGAAGCTTTAACTTGGCTTCCCTGATGTGCCAACCTGTTATCTTCATCATCAATTCTGAGGCGGACCACAAGGTCCTCAATAGCCATCTCCTTTTACTTATGCTTAAGGCAGTTCTTGAATTTCACCCAACTAGAAGGTAATTTGTAGCTTTTAAACTTGACTCATTAAAGTTTTGCAATCAACCATTTTATAGTAAAAAAAAACGTAGCCACAACATATTTCATTGTATCGGCATCTTCAGTTGTGTACTTGCATTCCACGACTCCCATAATTCTTTGCCAGTTGGTTCCTTAAAATACACGTTATACAAGGTATATGCAAGACGGTTCAACAGATAGTTGCAGCACAAACACCCGGAGTGTTTCCACGCCTTAACAGCACTCACACATTGAGCGTCGGATACCTCTTCAACAATTTGAGGGGGGGGGGGGGGTCGCTCAAGAACCTTTCAAGGTTTAAGGTGGTCAAGTAAAACATCATCTTTATTTGCCACCTTTTGAAATTCAAACCAGAAAACTTTTCTGGCTTCTCAACATGATTAACATCATAGGCCGCTTGGGTACCAACTAGTGGTCCTAAAGTAGTACTAATTGAAATAGCCCCTTGGTGGAGGATCTATGTCCCACGGTGGTGGTTGAAGCACCAACATGTGTAGCCACTTATGAAACATGATAGAACTAGTCAGAAGTGTTGATTTACTAAAAACCAGAATACAAGTAATAATCCTTTATACAAAGTTTGCCAAAAGCTTGTTAGATTTAATTTCGTTTAAAAAAACCAAATAAATGTGTAACATGTATAGAAACTCAAATAAAGTTTTTAAAACACAACTATGAACCGTGTTTTATAAAATCTGTTTTAAGCTAGTTGGACATCCGTTCATAAAATAAAATAACAATTTCATTAATCAATTAAAAACAAATTACAATACAGAAAGGAAAATAGAATTGTAGACATATAACAAATAGAAATAAACAAAATAAGAGAAAAAGAAAAACCAATATTGGCCAAGGATTTCTTTTCATTATGGGTCCCTTAAAACAGATTTCTAGCCAGCTAGGTGAACCCTTCTGTCTTCCAGGGTGTTGTGTGGTTTTTGAACATGCGATTTCGGGCGTGACAGCGGGTTGGGTGCTTTGCACCCTCCTGCTTCCACTGGTTGTGTCGCGATACATAGGAATACATTCGGTAGAGATTTATACTTATAAATCAACACGATATTTATCTCTCAACCAATGTGGACAAGCTCATCTCGTTAAAGTTTTAACTACACAACTTAAAGGTTCGATATATCATTCATCTTGGCTTTATTTTGGACACGGTTTGGTTGATTGTGATCCTCTCACAACACCCTAATTAATAATAATATTAATCTTATATTTATACTTATTTAATTATGTCCAAAATTTCCAAGCTGATTACACTTTAAACACTTTATGTGATTCTTGTTCTGGTGGACTCGATTTCCATTTTTATTATTCTATGACTTTAAATTTATTCCTTGATCACGTTTTTTTTTTCTTGATTTGAATTCTCATGACTACAACATACACGTTTATGCCACTTGACTTTCTTTATTCCTTCTTTTTTTTAGTGAATAGAAGTTTGTCGTGTCAGTCTTCCTCCTTGATTTGCTTCTTGGTACATTTCTCAAAAGCCTTCAATCTTTCTACAACTTCTTGTATTTGCATTGTCCCAATATCAACAATCTGCTCCATTGCAACAACAAAGGAACTCTTTTGGTACCGAACCGGGGCAAAGTTTGGATTATTAAAATCCAGTTTCCTAATTAACTTTTCTAAAAGCTCATGTGACTCTGTCTTGTAAAATCTTAAATTTTTCTAAAAGCTCATGTGACTTTTTCTTGTAAAATCTTAAAAGAAATCATTTAGTCTTTGTTGTGTGGTCATAAAGTTTGTGTTTGATCTAAACTAGGCTTTATGTTCTTTACAAGTTCTTATTTTTATATATTTCTTGTAAAGTCGTAAAATTTATTTGATAAAATTAAAATAGTCTTTAAATTCCACACATGCCTTGTTGTTTGAGAAACATGGTTCTAAAGTCATAAAAGTCAAGTGACTTTGGTCGTATTAAATCTTTTAAACTTATATGACTTATGTATTACTAGGTTTTCACGTGTGAACTACATGGGCTAAAATTTTTAGGGAAATTGTATTTTAATAATCCTACTTAGTTGTGATTGGCCAAAATAATAATAACACTTTTAAAAAATTGCTACCGACACTCCGAACTTTTAAAATTGTTGTTCTTATCAGTCTGAAATTGGTGATGAAAGACCATTGTGAACAACAATTTTAAAAGGTGAGACTGCTAGTAGCAAATTTTAAACGTGGGTATTATTGGCCAACCACTTATAGGTGGGATTATTAAAATCCAATTTAACAAAATTTTAATTATATTAATCATAAGTCTATAAATAAAACAGATACTAACAAACTAACATATTACATAATTTACGGATATAGACGAAATAAAATTAAAAATACATATATGTTTAAAATATTTGATTTTGTTATCATTGATTATGTCAAGGATTAAGGATATGCATATTTCTTGAATGTTTTGATCCTAAGTTTTAATCATATTACTAATCAAATTACCTTATATACTTTAAACTTCCATCTAAAATTGTTAAAAAAATATTTGTGATTGTATAGCTATAATTGAAGAATTTAGTAATGCAAAAAGTATAAACCTATTCAAACTTGTAGAAAGAGCTATTTGTTAGAATTAAAATGTTTCTCAAGAAATGGCGGGACAAATTTTTAGCTAAGGAAAAGGAAGACGAAAAGATAGCTTTAACAGAGTTGGAACAGATGGAAATCGATATGGAATCGAGGGACCTTTCGGAAGAGGAAGAGTGGGTTATGACGGAGAATAGGAAAATTATCAAAGAGATCGAAGAAAGGAAGAATTTGGATTCTAAACAAAGAGCGCGGATCAAATGGGCGATAGACGGGGACGAAAATTCTAAGTTTTTTCATGCTTTGGTGAATAATAGGAAAGCCTCGAACAACATTCACGGTCTAAATATTAACGGAGAGTGATGTAACAAGCCGGCCAAGATAAAGAAACAAGTTCTTCATTTTTTTCGGGAGAAATTCAAGGAGTCTTTGCCGACGAGACCAGATCTTTTTTGTCATAACATTAAAAAAATCTCGGAGGCAGAAAGTAGTATGATTGAAGAACCTTTCACGGAGCTTGAAATTAAGAATGCCATTTTTGACTGTGGAGATGACAAGTCTCCGGGTCCCGACGGTTTCAATTTTAAGTTTATTAAGCACTTCTGGGATTTGTTTAAAGAGGATTTTGCAAGAATTTTTGCTCGGTTTTTTGACACAGGAGAGATTAGCAACGGTAGTGGCGGTTCTTATATTGCTCTTATTCCTAAAGTTGTCGACCCGGTTTCTTTGAATAATTATAGGCCGATAAATTTGGTTGGAGTCATTAGCAAAGCGATTTCTAAGGTGTTGGCCAATCGGATGAGGAAGGTCTTAGATGGAGTCATATCTGATTCCCAGTCGGCATTTTTAAAAGGAAGATTCATTTTGGACGGGCCGCTTATAATTAACGAACTCATCTCTTGGATCAAGAAAAGGAATTCGAAAGCTTTTTTCCTCAAGATTGATTTCGAGAAGGCGTACGACAATGTTAACTGGAGGTTCGTGATTAACATACTTAGGCAAATGGGATTTCCTAACATATGGTGCAAATGGATCTCGGGTATTCTCTCTTCGGCGAATTCGGCCGTTTTGGTCAATGGAGCGCCTACATTTTATTTTAAATGCGAAAAAGGAATGAGACAAGGGGATCCGCTTTCCCCTTTTTTGTTCCTTGTGGTTATGGAAGCATTGTCGTGCATGTTTAATCGTGCTAGAGAGGAGGGTGTGATTAAAGGGATAGCGACTCCTAACAATGGACCGATTATTACGCATCTTTTATATGCCGACGATGCAATTGTTATGGGGGAATGGGATAAAGTGGAAGTGGTAAATATTGTAAGAATTCTTCGGGTCTTCTTCATGTGCTCGGGTCTTAAAATCAACATTGATAAATCTAATCTTTACGGGTTAGGCGTGGATATGGAAGAAATCGGGGTCATGGCAAGTGAGGTTGGTTGTAAACCAGACGCTCCTCCTTTTAGGCATTTGGGTCTGAAAGTTGGAGCAAATATGAATAGAATCAACAATTGGCAACCGGTTTATGAAATCTTTAGGGCTCGGCTAGCCAAATGAAAGTCTCATCTTTTGTCGATTGGGGGTAGAGTGGTTATTATTAAAGCGGTGATGGAAAGTTTGCCTTGCTATTATTTTTCTCTCTACAAAGCTCCTAAGAAGGTAATTTCGGATTTGGAAGCCATGATTAAGAACTTTCTATGGGGAGGTAATTTAGAGGAAAGGAAGATGCATTGGGTTGGTTGGGATAGGGTCTCGAGGCATAAGAAAGATGGGCGACTAGGGTTGAACAAGCTCAAAGAGATAAACACGTCTCTTTTAGTCAAATGGGGTTGGAGGTATAAAACGGAAAAAGAATATATTGTGGAAAAGAATTATTGATGCTCTTCATTTCACTAGGGTCGGATGGGAGTGTATTCCCTTCAAAAAGACCTTATCCGGTGTTTGGAATAATATTGCTAAAGTGTTCATCAATTCTAAGGTTGGAGGTTCACCGCTTAGAAACTTCATGAAGGGAGTGGTTGGAAATGGTCGTGACATTGCTTTTTGGCTAGATACGTGGGCAGCTAACGAGCCTCTCAAGCAGACCTATCCGGATCTTTTCAGACAGGAATCTAACAAAAAAATGTATGGTGGCGGACAGGATTTCGATGCTAGGTGCGGATAGGGTATTCGAGTGGAGTTGGAAACATCAGCTGATTGACGCGGGTTTGTTGGCTAATCTTCAGTCGCTGTGTTCTTCTTTGGATAATGTGCAGTTTTCGGGATCTAGTGATAGGTGGAAGTGGTCGGCCGAGTCGACTGGTGCGTTTTCGGTCAATTCTGTGAAGAGGTCCCTCTATTCGGACAGTGGGGGCTTTAATGGATACGTTATGGAGTGGATAAAATGGATTCCGGCTAAATGTAACATTCACTCGTGGAGGATGCTTAACAGGATACCGACAAGGGGGGCTTTGAAGAAGAGAAACATTCTGGCTGGCGATTCGCTGTGTCCATTCTGTGGATCGGACGAAGAGTCAAACGACCATCTTTTTATTGCTTGCTTTGTTGCGGCAAATGTTTGGAACGGTATTAGCACTTGGTGTAAGATTCCGTATATCTTCGCGTTTTCTATAAAAGACCTTCTTGAGGTGCACAAAACCATCGGGGCTTCGGAGAAAAAGAAGGAAACGGTTCAAGGCATAGTGAGGATTGCGTGCTGGAGCATTTGGAAAGCCAGGAATAATCTTATTTTTTCTAATATTCCTTTCAGGATAGAAAAAATTATTAGCGAAGTTAAGGCTTTGGGTTTTATTTGGTTCTCGAATAGATCGAAGTACAGAGATATAGATTGGGTAGAGTGGAACTCTTTTGTTAATATGTAAGTTGTAGTTGTTTGGCTATTTTGGTTGGCCCGGTTTGGGTCGGCCTGTTTGTGAATGAAGTTAACTTTCAAAAAAAAAAATAGTAGAAAGATAAATTAAGATTAAATATGAATTATCAAATGTTTGGCACCAAATAATGAATTCAGATCAAATCAAGATAACAATAAAAACTTCTTTCGTCTACCCCTATAGTATTCAAGAATGTTGGATCAAGATTATGAGACATGAATCATTAACCATTAAAAATATTACCATGGATAGAAAAACTTACACGTCTGCCGTGGGCTCCCATTGGCTTCCTATAGTCAATTTGTTACATACCAAACGAGAGAACTCAACCCAAAAGACTAGTCTGGTGGGTGAGAGACCTCATTTGGTATATAAACCCCACAGTAGTTGCCCATACAACCGATGTGGGACAAGTCCCATACCTTGCAATGGTATTAGTCCATAACAATCGACCCTCCTTAAGGGCCAACGTCCTCGTTGGTCACGGCTGGCTCTTTCCAGGCCACCACTCCGAGCCTCGTTGGTCACGGCCACGTTGGTCACGGCCACGTTGGTCACGGCCACGTTGGTCACGGCTGGCTCTCTCCAGGCCACCACTCCGAGTTCTGGCTCTGATACCAATGTTACATACCAAACGAGAGAACTCAACCCAAAAGACTAGTCTGGTGGGTGAGAAAGCTCATTTGGTATATAAACCCCACAGCAGTTGCCTATACAACCGATGTGGGACAAGTCCCATACCTTGCAATGGTATTAGTCCATAACACAATTACGAAATTTAGGGTTTAAGAAATAGATTAGACAAAAGGAAACTTACCAAATAGAAAAAAAAGCAAAAAAGCACTGATATATGTCAAGTTTTAGTTTTATATTTGTAAATTGGAAAGTATTATAATCAATATCTATTTTAGTTTATTCCTTAATTTGTGTACTATATAATCTAGACAACTTTAGGAAACTTACAAACGTATTGTTTTTTTCGAAAATGGTAATAAAAACAACCTTTTTAGTAAACTTTGAACAAATAAATTTTATAAATTGAAGATGAAAACATTGTTGCCTTACACAATTCGTAAGTTCTCAAGTGCTAAAAGTCATGTGACTTTCCCTTTAACATCTTTAAAAAGTCATGTGACTTCTTTGATTCTGTCTTATCAAAAAATGTTTATGTTTTGGTTTTTTTGTTGATATATAACCTCATGTTTTACAGTCTTATTATTTCAGAGGTGAACATAAAGTTCATTTTTAATATAACAAATGAACAAAGAACCCAACCATATAATGTGGGGGAGGGGGGGGGGGGGGGGGTGTTGTCATTTCTTATCTGTATTGTATTCTGATTGGGGAGAACTGTTTAACATAAGCCAACTTGAGCTCTTTTGTAAAGAACTTGGTCTTTTAAATATGATTACCAATTAAATTTAGGGGATGTTAAAATTATCAATTATTGGTAAACATTTATCTTTTATTTTCTAATTTCTTGGTTAAGTTTGTTTAAGGTTCTATCTAAAGGGGCTAAAGGTGCTTAAGAGTTGTAAAGGTTTGGTCCAATAAAGTATCACTTAGACTAACTATAAACTTTGAAATAAAATGACATTAACAAAAAATGGAATATGCATATTAACAAAATAATGGCATATTAAAAAAGTGCATATTAATAGAGACTAAAATGGCATTTCAGTGTTATAATGATTTACCAAAAAAAATGGAGAACAAATTACGCATATTAACAGGAGAATCAATATGATCGTTGGATATATGTGTTCTTTTTATTTAAAGGCTGTGAAAATTAGTGCTGGGTTTTTTCCTTTATAATGTTATGAGAATGAGAATTAGTATTGCTAGTGAATGGTGAAATATTATTGATTCTCTTGATAATATGCATTTTGAAATCTAATTAGTATTTGATATTGTCGTATATGTTCAAGTTAAATAAGTTATATATAGCTTAGGGGAGTGTGGGTGGTCCGTGATGGACACTCCATCACTCGTGAAACAATCACGAACACCGCTGCCACCATACTCTATCACGAGTGATAGTTTAACTCGTTGATAATATCACGCGTTGAAGATTGTTGAATGTATGTGTATGACTTGTACATTATGTATTAATACTTGTACATTGAAATTCCATCACTAGTGATGACCACCGCCACTACAATTCTATCACTAGTGATTGAATAGTGGGTGATGACATGGCATGAGTTGATTGGATATTGGGAGTGATAGAATTCTATCACTAGTGACCACCCCCTCCCCCATTAGAAATTGAAGGAGAGAGAAATCAATCTATTGGGTATCACACTTTACTTTAGTTAGACCGGAGGGTGTAGAGGCGCCACCATGGCCACCTCAGCCTCTATAGCGCCACCATGGGCATGGCTTCACCATGGTAACGAGCTTAATTTGGGAAGATCGAGGTGGTTTAATTTAAATGTTACCGTTCAAGTTGAACGGTAACAATTTAAAATAAAATTAATTTCCTATTTTATAAAATTTAACCTATAAATACCCCACATTTTGTTGATACATATTTTGTTGATACGGTTCGGCTCGGTTCGACTCGACTACGAAGTGAAGGCCGTAGTCAAGACAACCTCCTGTCTTGACTCGGTATGCGATTTACTTTGTAACATTTGTGTAAATGCAACTGCGTGTGTGCAGTTTGCATTTAGTATAGCTTGTTTGTTTGTCTGTTTGTTTGTTTGGCCCATCCTTGAAGAAGTCCAAGACAAAGCCCAACATGTCATGTCCATGATGAAGCCCAAATCTTTGGCCCAACTTATGGACGAAATCACCCTGTGGTGAAAGAAAACACCCTTCTGGTGAAAACCAAATGGGACGAAAACACATGGGACGAAATCAAGGGATTTCGTCCAGATCTTGGTTTTCGTTAATGGGTTTTCGTCAGGATCTTGTTTTCGTCATGGCTTCACTATATATACAGTCACAACAGACAGAAACACTAAGAAGTCTGAATAAATTTCGGAGAGAACACACACACAACAGAGAGTTTATAGGTTTATCTTGTAAACATTGTATTGTAACCGTTTCAGAGTATTAATACATTGCGTGTTAATCATTGAATCTTTGTGTCTTGCGTGTTCGTAACTTGGTTTAACTTACCCGTTTGGATTCCGCACTTTCGGGTTTGTCGGAAAACAGGGAATAGAGGTTACTCGATCCTCCGGGTGGACCTACAATTGGTATTAGAGCCATGGTACCCGATTTAGTAAATCTAACCGTTTGCTAAATCACATGTGCTCTAGATCTGTGTTTATTGTGATTTTTGTTCAAGATGTAAAAAATGGTGAAATAAGAAAAACCCAGATTTGAACCCGCATATGCAGATCTGTGATGGAACGGACTGTACAAAAGGTTTGGGTTTTGTATTTCACACCAGAAAATCAAGTTTTCATCATCATAAACAAGTTTTCAATACAAATCTGCAAGTGAACAGTGGTTGTGTTCTTGAGAAGATGGTGGCGGCTGTTAAGAAACACTAGGGTTCTTCATATCTGCAACACCCGACGAAGACTCCAGGTCGACGAAGCATCATACCGACGAACCTTATTATACATGACGAAGAATCTGTTGTTTATGTAAAAAAAAAAAAAAAAAAAAAACTAGACACAGAAAACATTCGTCATCATCTGTTAATCTTCGTCATCTACATTCGACGAACCCTACCTTCGTCATCATCTGTCAATCTTCGTCATCTACAATCTGTTGTTTATCTCAAAAGAACAACCACCACCCATCATCTTCCTCCTCTTACCATTGTAAACCCACCACCAACAATTCAAACAAACCCATATCAAATAATCAACACAAAGATCCCATTTCTCTTATGTTGTCGGCTGAAGGAAGACGTCTGGTTGCTGGGTACTGATATTTAAGGTTTGTTGGTTGCTGGGTATCGCAGAAAGGAAGACGTCTGATGTTGTTGGAGGAGGTAGATGATGATGTTTGTGGCTGCTGTTGGTATGTACTACAGATGCTGTTAAGGTTTTTTTTCAGAGATTTGGGGTTTCATCAGATGTAGAACCTTCGATTCAGCTTGAATATCTGCTACTGATTCCTCCATTGCAGCCTAAAATCAAACCCAAAAACAGATAAACTGAGCTGATTATGTGCCGATTCATGGCTGTGGGTCGTTGTAATCTGATCCAGAACAGATCAGATTCAAATAGCAGGGTACCAGGGTTGCTGCAACTGTGATTTGCAGACCTTGGGATGCATGTTTGGGGGTTTTGGAGGTGTATATCGCAGATTGAGAAGAGAGATTTAGATGATGAATAGCGGCTGCACTTATTTTTTTTTTGGGTTTCAGCTGGTATCATAGAGAGAGAAATGGTAGGTTCTGGATGAGGGAAGATGACTGATGTCAGCTGGGTTTGGAAAATGAACGTGTTCACTTGTGGCTAAGGTGCTGTTTGTTTTTTCAGATGTAAAATGTGTGTAGTCTGCGAACCACATCTGCAGGCATCTGCAAGAGAAGATGTGGCCCAAATGTCTGCAGTCTGCAAGGAGAAGAGGGTTTGTTTTTTTCCTTCAAAAACAACTTCACACACACAAGCTCTCTCTCTCTAGAAACTCTCTCTCTCTACAACCACCGCCACCGCACCACCTCTGCCACCACCACCGCACCACCTCCGCCATCACCGCCGCCCTCTTATTGTCTGAAAACGGTGCACCACCGTCACGGAACCACCTGTCGCCACGATTCTTCATCATCACCGTCACGGAACCACCAGAAACACAGAGAGGGAGAACGAGCAATAGATCGGACATGAGGACTGGGGTGAGTGGCCGGGGAACCACCGTAACGGCGTCGGCTCCTCCTTGTTCTGGTCGCCAGCTCGACATCACACCTCACAGATCTCTCTCACAGCTCTCTCTCTCCCTCACAGCTCCCTCTCTCTCACAGATCTCTCTCTCTCTCTACGGTCTCTCTTCCTCACAGCTCTCTCTCTCTCTCTCTCTCACAGCTCTCTCTCTCTCTCTATGGTGCGGTGGTGGTGGCGGAGGTGGTGCGGTGGTGGTGGCGGAGGTGGTGGTGGCGGTGGTGGTGGCGGAGGTGGTGGTGGTGGCAGGAAGAAGAAGAAAAAGAAAGGTTGGTGGTGTGTGAAGATGTATGTGAAGATCTTGAAGCAATATTCCATAGCTTTTTTTTTAAGC
Source organism: Helianthus tuberosus (assembly GCA_030545235.1). NCBI lineage: Eukaryota > Viridiplantae > Streptophyta > Magnoliopsida > Asterales > Asteraceae > Helianthus > Helianthus tuberosus. The sequence continues at coordinate 107,359,325 of CM060401.1, read as the reverse complement.
AAACAAAAGCTATTTTAAGATCTTTTTTTTTTTAACAAACAGTCTTCAAGAGCTTATGTCTGCCCGCCCGCAGACATAAGCTCTTTTCAGACAACATAAGCTCTTTTCAGACAATATAAGCAAAAACAAACAGCACCTAAGTGATCAAAGTCAACAAAAACAAAATTAAAAGTTGGGCCACCGTTGTTTCATTTGGGCTTGTTTGGAGGTGCATATGGGCCAATCTCTAAATAAGCATTAGTGGGTTGCAATTCTCATGAAATGATAAATCAGTTGAAATCCACAATGTTGATATCATATTTGGAGGTGCATATTGGACTTAAAAAAAAATGGGGTCGGGCGTTCGCGAAGTTTATTTGAATGGAACTTCTAAATTTCAACGTTAAATTCGTACAAGTTTGGGAGTTCGCCAGATCAGTTTAGGATGATGAAAACAGATGATGATATTTAAAAAAAAAATTTGTGGGGTAGTCACGGTTACCGATGCAAACGTCAAATTTTGGTGACTTGACTACTATGGGCCAAAAACCAAAAACGGTATGTTCACTTCCGCACGTCAATGTTTATGATTGTTATCGGTTATTCGTAAATGTTCGAAAACATTTTGTTTATTGTCATATTCTCGCATTTGAAAACGAACGTATGAACCTGGAATGTCAATAACGGTCCTAACGAGTTCACAAAGTCTTTGGAGGGATACAAGTCGGATTCTACGGGGTACTAGGCGAAATTTCTTTATCAACTAGAATATGCAAAGAAGAAAGCTTTTTGTTTATTGTCATATTCTCGCATTTGGTAACGAATCAATGAACCTGGAATGTCAATACCGGTCCTAACGAGTTCACAAAGTCTTTGGAGGGATACAAGTCGGATCCTACGGGGTACTAGGGGACGTTCTTATTCAACTAGAATATGCAAAGAAGAAAGTCATTTTCGTGATTTTTTTCGAAAAACCGAGAACATTCAGTGAAGATTGACGACAGTTCCGCTAAGTAGAGGGAATTGGTGAACATTTGAAGATAAATTCTACTCAGTGGAGAGAATTTGTTCTGTGAAATTGACGACAATTTCTCTAAAGTGGAGGGAATCTGTTAAGGTTTAGAGATCTTACCAAAGAAATGGGGAAATAAAAAAAAATTTGTTCGTATGTTGAATTTCTTCGGTAAATTTCTAAACGCAATCATAGGTGGTAGAGTTTGTCTTATGACAGATCAAGACTTGATGCAGTTTTTAAAGAATGGAACCCTTATCAAATGCCGGTTGTAGTATTGGAAGATCAGCGGAAGATCGGCCAATTGAGCCTTTTGAGGAAATTGCACAACACCCAACACGGATATGCGTACTTTGAGGGGGAACTATTATGCAAGGAGCGTCAAGATACTACTTACCTGGATCATCGGTCAAGGGGGAATTTGTTAACACAGAGAAGATAAATACTTGACTGAAGATTGATTGCAGTTGCATTTTCAGCATTCGACAGCAACGGACAAGGGGGAATTTGTTGATGTAGATTTTGTGTCCGATGCTTTTCGAATAGATTAGATTTATTTTATGCTGAATTTGTAATAGTTAGTGAAACGGTCTAACGAACGTGTATAGACCCGCTCGTTTGAAGTGGTCAAATGAGAGGGTTATTCGTTTAACCGTGTGTGTTTGAAAGACAATGGGGGTGTGGCTATAAATAACAACCCCAAGTCATTTCCAACACTGGAAGTTTGAGGAGGTCTCAGACCTCACCGGGAGAGATCACCACTTGGTCTCTCCCCGGATGTGTACTCCTTTGGTATGGTTTGGTTAGCTTGTTAATCGGGTCGGCTTGTTATGTTATGTTACAAAATCAATACAAGTAAGTATTTAATCCGTCTCTAATCTTCCCGTCTATGAACATAATCATGATAATCACGGTTTCGGTCCCGAAAATGGTCCTACACATTTTCTACACTATTTTTATACCATTCTCTACACTTTTTTATACCATTCTCTACAATGTTTTCCAACAAGAAAAACCCGTGGATCCGAGCAATATGTTTTGGCAAAGTTTGCAAAACAACGAGAAAGAGGACCGTTATCGAAGAGACCCGCGTACGGGTGAGCTTAGATATTATCCGATGCCACCAAGCACCCCAACTTCTTCTCATCCCACCACTCCACCGATGCCCGGTTTTTACGGGTATTATTCTCAACCCTCATTTTTTCCCCAAAACATACCCCAAACCCAAAACATACCCCAAACCCAAAACACAACCCAAACCAAATCCGTACCCGAAACCTAAACCGAACCCACTTCCTCAAAAAAGCGAAGTCATCGAAAGAAGGATGAGTCGGAAAAACGTGCTAGTAAGAAGATCGAATTTTGGTAGCCTAAGGAAGAATTTGAGTTGGCAAAAGCATGGCTCGATGTATCAGAAGACGAGATTGTTGGTAAAATTTATCTCTATATATTTTTTTTACATATTTTTAGAAACATATAGTTTTGTAAATTTATTTTTTAAATCAAACATATACTTTTGTAAATATACTTTTTATAGGAAACGACCAAGACATAAAGGTATTTTGGGCTCGTATACGTGAGAAGTTTTTCGCCGCAATGGGTCGTGGCAAATATCGATCGCACGACTCTTTTTCAGAAAAGTGGGGCGCTATGAGGACAAAGGTTAGCAATTTCAACAATATATATACTAATCTCGTCAACAATAATCGAAGAAAAAGTGGTTCGAGCGACGTGGACGTTATGACCCAAGCTCACACCGAATACAGATGGTACCATGGGCATTACTTTACAATGGTAACTACATGGGAGCTTCTTCGCAAATCTTCTAAGTGGCATCTTGTACCACCGTTCGACCCAACCCGCCCTAGGTCTAAACGGTCCAAATCGACATCCACTACCGAACCATCTGGGTCCGATGCTCGTACAACAATTAATCTAAACGACGATGTAGACGAATTTGAAGAACCAGAAGAGCTGCCTTGACCAAAGGGTAGGGATAAAAGTAAGGCAGCGGCACGAGGAAAGTCTTCGTCAACGCCATCGGATGGCCTGTCAGAGTTGAACGACTTCAAGGCAAGTCTCAACAAAATAATCGCGATTAGGGAAAAAAACCAACAAATGAAAATGGAGAAACAAATCTAGAAAGACATGGATTTTCTCGCGAGAGATTTGTCAAATCTAGCGTAGGAGGACCGAGTCATTTTGAAGGCTCGTAAGGCACAAATTCGTGCGAAATATATGTAGTTTTTTTATTTTCTAGTATCTTATGTTTTTTATGACTTTGTAATGTTTTTATTTTTTTAATGAAATTATGGTTTTTCTTTAATTTTATAGTTATTAAAATTGGCATTTAATTTAAAAAAATAAAATATATAAATAAAAAAATAATTAGGTAATGATAACATGACTTTATCCCACACCCTACAAGTTAAGGGAGAGCGTTATAAAATCTCCGTGGATCCTAGGTGACGCTGGTGTGTCCTGGCTTTATCCCACACCTCATAGCCTTAATATTGATAGATTAGGGTGTGAATGGAAATAGATGAGGGTGTAAGGAGAGAAACCCTTTCTCTTGGGCTGCAATCAATCTGTTTTCATTGCCAATCAAAATTATCATCCATTTATAATTGGCAATCAAGAAGGGTTCTATGATTGGTATAAATAGGAGTGCCCGCCTATCACTTGTTATATACAAAGAAAAGGATAAACGATTCACAGCACACAACAATGTAGTTCATCAATCTTCTTCTTTTCTGTTTTTTTTTTTCATGCTTGTAATCTTTTGTTTTATTTTTCTCCTCATTCATCCTATTATTCTTAAGTTATTGAGGGTTTTTTTTTTTTTTATCTTATTCTTGTTTCTACATAAAATTCTTGATACGATTCCAAGCTTTAACTTCAGCGGTTTCACTAATAAGGACACCGCCCCCCCTAAAGCCCAACATGCATTGGCGAGTGCTCTTTTTAGTAAAATTGTCCACGAAATCGAAGTGCAGTTTAACTTGACCGTTAGACAAAAAGCCGTTTTTGAGTGTCTCCAAGCACCACATGCACAAGATTTTCTTCTTGCTATACCTATAGATGGGTTAGGCCAGCATATGTCGCCGGTGGAGTACCGTACTATCCTTAAATATCGCCTCATGATTCCTTTATTCCCAGTTGATGAGGTATGCCCAGTTTGTCATAAGGCATGTTTGGATTCTTTTGGTGAGCATGCAGTTCATTGTAGAGAGCTCCCAGGGTTCAAATACCGACATGATTTGGTTAGAGATATCCTTTTTGACATATTCAGGTGCGCTGGTATTTCTGCTAAGAAAGAGGCACCCGTTAATTTCTTAACAGACCAGTTGGAAGGGAGATCTACCCTTCGACCAGCCGACATTCTGGTCTTTGGATGGGTAGGAGGAAAACACGCCTGTGTGGATCTAACAGGGGTTTCCCCGCTTGTGGGCTTAGGGATGAGTGCTTTCACAGTGGGTCAGGCTGCTTCGGATAAAGTGATCAAGCATGAGAAAGCGTGTCTTGACAACCAGCACGTGTTTATCCAATTTGCTTTTGATACTTTTGGTTTTCTGGCGCCAGAGGCTGTGGACCTACTTAGTCGAGTTCAAAGGGTCATGCATAGTAATGTTATGACCCCGAGATCTATGGACGTAGTTTTTAAAAGGCTTAGTTTTGCTATTCAAAAAGGGGTAGCGGCGCAGCTTGTTGCCAGTTTACCAACTATCTCGTTGTAAATTATTTTGTGGTTAATTGAAGTTTGATTCTTGGTTTTCTTTTCTTATTTGTCTTGCGTCAATAAAACAAATAAAACCATAAAAATTTTTGACAGAATCATTTCAAGATTTAGGGAACAAGGGTGTTTAATTCATTTTAGAGTAGCAAACTGAGTCTTGAGATACATAGCAGGTATGGATGATTACGGGTTATGGAATGAAAAAATGCAGAATATCAAGTTGGATGCATATACGAACAGCTACTGGGCTAGTTCTCAGCTACGTGTCAAGTAGTGTGGCTACAGAATTTGCTGCTATATCTAGAAAAAAGAGCTGGGGGTCTCACTGGAAGCAGCCTCTCTACTCCTACGGGGTAGAGGTAAGGCTGTCTACATCTTACCCTCCTCAGACCCTACCTTAGCTTTGCTATTAGTGGGATTTACTGAGTATGATGATGATGATGATGATGATGATGATGATCTAGTAAAGGAGCAAAGAGGAATCTATTGTGACAACCAGTCTTAGGTATAAGCATCAAGATTTTTCACTTGACCTGGCAATATTAGCCAATACCTTTTAGTTTTGGGCTGGTTTGGACTGTAAAATTAAAATGATGGGTTAGTTTTAAAGGGATAGGATTAGGGCTGTTCAAATTGCTCGATGCGCGAAACTTGTTCGATAATCGCTCGGAAATGCTCGGAATTTGCTCATTCGATTCAGCTCGATTGAAAAAGGCACTCGGTTCGGATCGGTTTGTAAACAAACAAGCACGAGCAAAGGTCCGCTTAGTTTGGTTCGGCTCAATTCATTTTTAATAGAATGACTAGAGGCGCACATTAATAATGTTTGGTCCAGGATCCAAAAAGACGCCACTTAAGTATAGAATTGAAGGCCGACATCAATAGTCCATTATCTAATAATCCAATGTCCATTTGAGTAATTAAGTCAAAATGTTAAATACTCAAATGTGAAGCGTCAATGGATACTCAAGTCTCCACCACCATTCAATTCAACGTACATAATCCTAATTAGAACCCCATATCGACCATCATTATTCGAATTCTCCATTGCTAAGACGCCAACTCCCAGGGTTTTGCTTCGGCCGATTCATTTGATTTCGAACTTTCGATAGAACAAGGGTCTGCTTCAATCGATCGACACGATTCAATTTCCTGCTCAGATGATCTCGGTAAACCAGTTGAATGTATTTTCTGTTCCTTGTTATTTCTTAATTTATATTTACGATCTAACTGGACGAAACCTTAGGGACAAAAATTGCACTTTACTCTAAAAACTAACAACCCCTATCATCACTTTCCTATTTTGTTTTGTGACGCTCGATACTCGCTCAGCGTTCGTTCGGAAATATGCTCAGATCGAAAGACACTCGTTCGACTTTGGCTCAAATGAAAAACCGCTCGGTTCGGATCGGTTTGTAAACGAACCAAGCACGAGCAAAGGTCCAATCGGTTCGGCTCGGCTCGTGAACAGCCCTAGATAGGATAGACACATTCAGACATTTGGGTTACCAGAACAGTTCACATACCTGCATGCACAACTTATGGTTACGAGACTTTGATTTACGAGGGGATTTTAAAGGTAATCAAATCAAAGTTAAGTAATCGTAAAGGAGCGTCCTCAATATCACTGAGTCAAGAAAATGAGCAAGTCTTTAGCACTTAGGAGGGCCTAGTCTTTAGCCAAAATACTTGTAGTTAGTTTAATTATCGAATTTCTTTGGTATGGACTTCTGGCTATATATAGCCTAAAGTGATTGAATAATAGGCCTTAGAAAATGGAATAAACAAGCAACATTTATGCTGGAAATAATCAGTGTGTTCAATTGTGTATGATGTGACACTCCAACACATCGTATAACCAAAATCAAGGTTGGTTTGGAGTTGTAGTAGAAACAGATGGGTGTAGTTGAAAACCTATGACAAATCACAAAAACTGTTTCACTATTACGCATTTTCATAGTATGACCAGATTGACACCTACAGGAGACCTTGGTATAAGCTGCATCTTTGCAGAAGATCGAGCACGTTCCTTTTCTTTTGAAAAGACCTTTTCAGATACACTTGGGTACCACACTTGGTATCGTGGATCTATGACAATTTTCTGGAGTCCAACAGCATTCTCCATCACGTAAGCTGCAAGTTCAAGGTCGCTTACTCGGCCATAATACCCCAAGATTTGGAAAAGCTTGAGGTGCTCATAAAGGTAGGAAGCAAAATGCATTACTTTCCCTCTCCTTCTAACCGGGGTAAACCAAATTAGCTGCAAAAAAGAAAACAAAACATAACATTTTTCCGTTACAGTGATACCGATTTTGGGACAGTTTCATACCATTAAATAAACCTCTTAATTGGACATAACATAAATACCTTAACTGTAAGACTCTCCAAACTCGGACAAGCTTTAAATATTGAAGTGAGTTGTAGTAAACTTTCATCTTCATGAGCTCCGATTGTCAGTGTCAGTTCCTTGACATTTGGTAAAATTGGTAGGGAATTGAGCTCTAGAAATCTCTGCGACAAGAAGAAAAAAATCAGGCTCTATCTTTAAATGGTTATATGCATATTGAAGATGAACAGCAAACCTGAGAACGATGCTCAAAGAATGAAAGAACCTCCAGGGACAATGCACGATAACAGCTTATAAATATTATTTCTAGATACCATAATTCCTTGACAAATAAGTTTGCGAAGGTTTGGAAGATTAGCTAGATTTAAATTTATTGGTTGACCCTTGTAGACAAATGACACAAGATCAAAATCAGATAAATGAATGGATGACATCATCGGACATTCATCTATCTCAAAGTGCTTTATATTAAGTGGCCGTCCACTAACTCGGATCTTGGTCAAGTATCCAGAGCCATGGATAGATATCGTCTCAAGATGGGGAGAATTTGTCAGAAATTGTTTGCCTGGTTTCGAGTTGTCACTAAGTGGTCTGGAGTCGAAACCATATGATCTCAACTCGCAACCACAGATGGAATCTTTCTAGAACCTTCTCAAACATTGTACGAGCCAATCAGATTTTCTTAACATGTTTCCATCATTCGTACACACAGAAATCAAATCAAATGCAATGATTTCGAATATTTTTAGCATATTCAAAATGTTCATCATTTAGGGTTTTCACATTTTATCAAAACAGTCCAAAACATAATAATATCCATCACTGTTTCATCAACCACATAAACACAACATTATACTCATGATAGGTTGTTGTTCCAAACATCATGTTATCACCAAATGGCCTAGCAGTTTGCATTTATCATATGAACAACCAATACTTCTCATCCTAAATCATGTTTGCATCATACAAAAACCCTAGCATGAATCGGATTTCATCAAACAACTTTAACTCATCACATAAGTCCACATATTATCATAAAATATACATTGTTAATCCTCAAACAAATAGATACTTCTATCCTTCATAAGCATAAAGTAAGCATTAAAACACTAACCGGTTGTTTCGAAGGTGGAAGTGTGTGTAGAGAAGAGTATAAGGTAGAGCTCCGGCCAATGGTTCTCGGCTGCCTTCACCGTGTTGTTGTTGCCGGCGAGAGGAAGAGGAGATGGTGTTGGTGTGTTAGGGTTTCTTAGAGAGAGAGAGGGGGTTAGCGAGAAAGAGGATGAGGGAATGTTTTTGGGGATTTGTGTGTAGAATGATTGTCAAATCATTCTACTTATCGGCTGATTGCAAGGGTTTTATACCCCTCCAAAAGTGGTGCACCCTAAAAGGGGTTTCGAGTGGGCTTAAATAGGATATTGGGCCAGGTCACGAGGATGTGTAGCCCACTTGGTTCGAGTCAGCGATCCAGAGTCGAGACCAGGTGGTCTCGAGTCAGAACCGTGGTTTCGACTCTGACATGATGCATACATTATTATATTCACACACACACACACACACACACATATATATATATATATATATATATATATATATATATTTGTAATTCACACATTTTCACCTAACTCACATAATACACAAAGATAAGTCAGAGATTTTCATTTAATAGCTTTATATAATGGTATTATACAATAAGGTTGTTCGGGAAAACCCGAAGTGTCACATTATCCCCAAGTTTTAAGAACTTTCGTCCCAAAACTTAGAGCGCAGCCAATGACAAGCTAGTGTGATGAAATGTTTTCGCGGGGTGTCACATCATCCCCCTGTTAGTTTGGAATTTCGTCCCGAAATTCAGGTGTAGCTTCAATGCTGGGATTTCGTTGGCAAATAACTAGGGATATTTGCGCCTCATCTGGTCTTCCCGTTCCCAGGTAAACTCTGGGCCACGACGCGAGTTCCAACGAACTCGTACGATAGGTATCTTGCTACGCTTGAGGGTCTTGGTCTCTCGATCCATGATCTCAATCGGTTCCTCAACGAAGCACAGTTGGTCATCAATAGTGAGCTCCTTAAAAGGAACAACGAGTGTTTCATCTGACAGACACTTTTTCAGATTAGTCACGTGGAAGATGTTATGCACTGCACTCAGCTCTTCAGGCAAGTTCAGTCTTTAAGCTACCTTACCATTTCTCTCGGTAATTTCGAATGGCCCAACATATCGCGGATTAAGCTTGCCCTTTTTTTCCAAAACGTACCACACCCTTCCAAGGTGAAACTTTAAGTAGAACCCGGTCCACGACCTTGAATTCTAGAGGTTTCCTATGCTTATCAGCGTATCTTTTCTGACGGTCACGAGCTGCCGCCTTGCGTTATCTGATCTGGGTAATCTTATCTGTAGTGTCAAGTACAAGTTCTGGGTCGGTAATTTGGCTTTCGCCAACTTCCGCCCAGTACAAAGGTGAACGGCATTTATGACCGTACAATGCCTCAAAGGGTGTTGCCTGAATGCTAGTGTGGTAACTGTTGTTGTAAGAGAATTCTACCAGCGGTAGATGTCGTTCCTACCCGTTTCCAAAATCATAAACACAAGCTCTCAGCAGGTCTTCGAGTGTTTGGATGGTACGTTCAGTCTGACCATCCGTTTGCTGGTGGTAAGAAGTGCTCATATCCAACTATGAGCCAAAAGACTTGTGCATAGCCTGCCATAATTCGGTGGTGAAACACGGATCACGATCAGAGATAGTGGATGTGGGCACTTCATGCCTAGCAACTACAACCTTCAAGTAGATGGTTGCCAGTTTCGAAACCTCGTCGGTCTCTTTGATCACGAGGAAGTTGGCAAACTTGGTTTAACAGTATAGAATCACCTAAATGGTATCGTTTCCGCTTTGTGATCTTGGTAAGCCGGTGACGAAATCTATGGAAATTTGTTCCCATTTCCAGGTTGGCAACTCTGGTTGTTGCAGTAATCCTGACGGCTTTTGGTATTCGATCTTAACTCTAGTGCAGGTTAAACATTTGCTAACGTACTTAGCAATAATGGTTTTCATGTTAGGCCACCAATATAGGGTTTTGAGATCGTGATACATCTTATCAGAACCAGGAGGTATTGAGTAGCGAGACTTGTGCGCTTCGTCCATCACAAGCTCTCGGAGATATCCATAGGATGGAACCCAGATAAGGTCCATGAAGTAGTGAATGTCTTCGTCTTTAAGCTCGAGCTGCTTTTCCATTCCTCACATGGATTCAACTAGAAGGTTCTCCGCCTTCAGTGCTTCGACTTGAGCGCTTCGGATCCAGTTAGGAAGGTCCAAGTGAATAGTAAGCTGTAAGGCACGTATACACTTAGGTTTGGTCTCTTTCCTACTGAGGGCATCAGCTACAACATTAGCCTTCCCTGGGTGATACTTGGTCGCGCACTCGTAGTCATCGGCGTTACCCCATATTCAACTCCTTTTGATCCAATATATGCTGGAGACTCTTGTGATCGGTGTAAATCGTGCACTTGGTACCGTACAAGTAATGTCTCCAAATCTTGAGTGCAAAGACTACTGCTCCGAGTTCTAAATCGTGTGTCGTGTAATTCCGTTCATGGATGTTGAGTTGTCGAAAAGCATAGGTAATAACTTTCTCGCGTTACATCAACATGAAACCAAGTCCTTGGATAGACGCGTCGCAGTAGACAACAAAGTCGTCGGTACCTTCAGGTAACGAAAGAATAGGAGCACTATAGAGGTTTCCTTCAGCTTCTGAAACGTAGACTCCTGAGCATCATTCTACTTGTAAGCAATACCCTTCTTGGGTAAGAGTCATGAGGGGTTAAGCGATCTTTGTGAATCCCTTGATGAATCTATGATAGTATCCCGCCAATCCCAGAAATTGGCAGAACTCGGTTGGAGTCTTAGGTGGAGGCCAGTTCTTAATGTAATCAATCTTAACTGGATCGACGTGAATCCCATCTTCGTTGACTACGTGCCCAAGGAAATGGACCTCTCGAAGCCAAAAGTCGGATTATGAGAACGTGGCGCAAACTTGCTCGTTGCGTAAGAGTTTTAGAATAAGACGTAGATGGTGCTATTGCTCTTCTCGATTCTTGAGTAGATTAGGATGTCGTCGATGAATACAATCACGAACTTGTCGAGATATGGTTTGCATACTCGGTTCATCAGGTCCATGAAGACCGCAGGTGCGTTTGTCATCCCAAAAGGCATGACATGGAATTCCTAGTGGCCATAGCGAGTTCGGAATGCAGTTTTAGAGATGTCCTCGTTACGAGCTCTCAACTGATGATAGCCTGATCGTAGGTCGATCTTGGAGTAATAACTCGACCCTTGCAGTTGGTCGAACAGATCGCCGATACGTGGGAGTGGGTAACGGTTCTTGATAGTCACCTTATTCAACTCACGATAGTCTATACACATGCGGAATGTGCCATCTTTCTTTTTGACAAAGAGTACCGGGGCTCCCCAGGGTGACGAGCTATGACGAATAAAACCTTTATCCAACAGCTCCTGCAATTGCATAGAAAGTTGCTCCAGTTTGGCTGGGGCTAGTCTATAAGGTCCACGAACTATGGGTGTCGCTCCGGGAGTTAGCTCGATTTGAAATTCGACTTGACGATGAGGAGGGAGTCCATGTAGTTCCTCAGGGAATACCTCTAAAAAGTCACGTACGACGGGAAAATCTTTGATCCTCTTTTCCTTCTCGTGAGTGTTAGTAACGAGTGCTAAGATAGAAGTATGGCCCTTCCGTAAACACTTTTGGGCTTTTAAGAAGGAAATGATGCCTGTGACTGCACCATTCCTGTTGCCTTGAACAATAAGGGGTTCACCAGTAGGACGAGGGATACGAACCGCTTTCTCTTGAAAGAGTATCTCGGCGCGATGTTTGGATAACCAATCCATACCAATAACGACGTCGAAGCTCCCAAGAACGATGGGAAAGAGATTGACGAGGAAAGTTTGACCAGATAGTACGAGTTTGCAGTTGTTGATAACATGTGAGGCCTCGATGTTTCTACCATTAGCTAATTCGACAACATGCTTAGAGTTTAACGGAGTAGGCATAGACTTAAGCTTCTTACTAATACGTAGGGATACATAGCTAGCATCGGCTCCAGAATCAAATAGTACTGAAGCATAACTATCATCAAGTAGGAACTTACCCGCTACAACATTGGGATCATTCCTTGCTTCTTCAGCTCCAATTACAAAGACTCGACCCCTTGCACCCTTATCACCATTGTTGTTGTTGTTGTTTCCAGTGCCCTGATTATTGTTGTTGAGGTTCTGGTTCAGCTGAGGGCAATTCTTCTTCATGTGCCCTATTGCTCCGCACTGGTAGCATCCACGGTTGTTTCCTTGTTGCTGTTGCAGTTGTTGCTGTGGCGGGTTCTATCTAGCTGGAAACTGGCCTCTTCAGTCTTTAGCTGCCCCATCTTGTTGCATCGTTGACACTGGCTTCTTGCACATGGTCCACTGTGGTGTCGGTTACACTTGTTGCACTTGGGGTGGGTTCCTCGATAACCACCCTGTTGTTGAGGACCTTTGTTGTTGTCGAACTTCCTTTGCTGAGCTGGGGCTTGAGTGAGGTTGGCATCCTTGCCCTGGTTACCATCTCACTTTCGTTTATTATCACCTGAACCTTAAGTAGTAGCACCGATCCTTTTGGGCATCTTGCCTTGTTCAACGGCCTGGTCAGTGAGGCGGTGAGCTAAACGTATAACTTGCTGAATTGTGGTGAGGTTGGTTGAAGTCACCAAACTCTGAATCTCAGGGACCAAACCCTTGATGTACAACTCAATTCTTCGATAAGTAGGCTGAGACATGTTGGGACAGAGAGCAGCATAATCATTGGATCGCTTGGTGTACGTCTCGAATTTTGACCCAGTCATCTTTACATATTTCTTACTTATTTCTTCTATGTTTTTCTATTTTTCTCCAATTTTTGTGTTTGGCATCTTGGATGGATTTCATAAGCTTTCCTTGGAAGCTAAAGTGAAACCTCACCACAATGGAGGTCCAAACGAAGATTTCGAATTCTGATTTCATTCATGTTACAATTCTGTTTTATTAAAGTCTTGGACAGTACGTTTTTAATTCGAAACTTGGTACCCACCAAGCTCATAACTCAGTTCATAGTTGTGGGTTTGTGTTAAGGATAATTTACACCAAGAATCCGGACTCACTCGCACGAAAAGGAGCCCCCTTCGTGTGGACTGACTCCCATTCAAACAAATGGTGAATCTTTCGCATGAAAGTCCCAACACTCGCACGATATATGTTTTGAAACTTTTGATTTAAGTTCACACATGTTCAACTTGTTGAAGTCATCTCAGATTCACCATCTTCCATATGGATGAGTCTTTGTGTTTGACAGAAGTATGAACCGTGGGAGCCTTAGCTTTCCAAACTAGTTCCACTACATCACTTATGAACTTGTGAAAGAACACCCAAGCAGTTTCCTAGAAACAAAGTAAGTTAACCCTGCCTCGCCTCTAACACTTGCCATTTTGGGAGTGACACGCCTGGGTTGTCCTTATTTGACTTCTTGGATTATTCATTAGTTAGTTGTGTTATACTTATTCATGACCAACCGGGTTTATCGGCTATGTTAATAAACTTTGAGCTTTGGTGAATCATACAATGAGGTGTTCATACCTCCATGCTTGACTTCCATGAACTCCCTGACCATACTGGACTAATTATACTATATTATATAAAATATATAAAACACATTTAACCGAATTCATGACGATAATCGGTTAATGGCTAAATCATCGCACGGACTAGCCCATTCACACAAAGAGGACCTTTTATTCGCACGGACTGGTCCCCTTCACATGAAAGGACCTTCTGTTTGCATGAATTGGCCCCCTTCGCATGAAAGGACCTTTTGTTCATACGAAGGGGCCTCCTGTCCACATGAACAGCATTATGAACTTAGGTTATTTCATCTCCGTTCTAAATTCCTCGTTTTGATTCTGATGAGCACGTTAGGACCCATGAAATCACATAAGCTCAGTGTCAAAACGAGTACTTAGACAAGATGTATTTTCGTATATACATACTTTCCGTACTTTAATTCCAATCCGAATCCTTCGTCAAAATCCAAATAACTCACACACCTTCATTTACCCAATGTAGGGTAACCTCTGTGTTCCAACCCTCGCATTGTCAACTCGGGGATTAAAAGGGAAAACTTTGCAAAACCGTGAGTATACTCGACACCCTTTTCACTTTTTACACTTTTGGGTGCAACACGTTCGTGCTATTAAACTCACACATACACATACTTTATGCAATCACAAACAAACATTCCAACATACATGCTTATATGTTATACGTGAACACATACATGCTAGACTATTCTTTTGCTTTATACTTGTCATTAATTTCGTACAAGCCTCCCTTAACATGTATAGCGTTATAGGAGTAACGCACCGCCCGAAAACGGTCTATTCATTGCTATGTTTAGATTACGCTAGCGGGAATCTTTGTTTTGACTTGTATAGTTGCATGCAAGTATATTATGTTAGTTTATGTTAACGATTATACATGTGGAATTGTTTAAACTTTTGATACTTTTGCTAATAATTAAACTTGTATACTCGCCAATACTTTTTGTATTGAACTATACTTTGAAACGTGTTGCAGGAGTTTGTTGAGGATGATGACTAACGAAATTTAGCAGGATGAACTAGACACCCACTTGATTTTAGAATTTATGTTGTATTGTTGTTGTATTTTGTTTCGAATGTTGTACTTGAACGTTTAGCAATGAAATGAATTTCGATCTTATTTATTATTGTCGCAAAATAGTGTTATGAAATCTCTTACAATCTCATTTTCGTCTCACTCTGATGTTTCCGCCATCAGTTGGGGTGTGACATACCACACTAACTTAAAACAAACTTATCACTCTCAAAAACTAAACTAAAACCAAACTTGTTAAGCAACCATCCCGATACAATACTCTTGCACAAGTCAGGAACATAAAGCACATTGCTCAAAGCGTGCTCTTTTCCTGAAGTCGACTTCAAGATCACATCACCTTCCCCCATAATATCAGGTATAACAACATTCCCCATGTATAACTTCTCACCATCCACAACCTCTTTAAATGTATTAAAAAGGGTTTTATCTGGATAAACATGGCATGTAGCCCAACTGTCAACAATTAACCTTCTCGAACATAGCAATAAGGAAGGTCTGATATTATAGCCACCAAGGGCCTGCCATCATCAATCATAAGTTCCTTCTCAAGTTTAGGCTGCACTGGTCAGCACCAGATTCACCAGAGTTCTAACATTTCTATTTCCCTTTGAAGGGACCAACTTTCTTCTTCACACCACTGTTCTTGGGCCTAAGGTCAACACCCTTATGTTTCTATCTGCCACTAAACTTATGACTTTTGTAGTGCTTTGAAGACTGACTATGTTCCACCATGTTAGCTTTGCTGAAGCTTCAACTTGGCTTCCCTTATGTGCCAACCTATTATCTTCATCATCAATTCTGAGGCGGACCACAAGGTCCTCAATAGCCATCTCCTTTTACTTATGCTTAAGGAAGTTCTTGAATTTCACCCAACTAGAAGGTAATTTTCAACAATTATCGCCACTTGAAATCATTGTTGTAAAAGTCCCGCCTAGGCTCCGAGTACTCGCTACAAGGTAGGTTGCCGAGGCTTGAGTACTATTTGCCTAGGCCAATTACTCCCTGAGTAATCTCCGCCTAGGCATAGTACTCTCAAATCCAACTAGGGAGCGCCTACCGACTTTTACAACCATTCTTGAAATGTTTCACTTCGATTCATTCCTTTAGACAGAATGTCGCTAAAAATAATTTGTAGCTTTTGAACTTGACCCATTAAAGTTTTGTAATCAACCATTTTATATTCCAAAAATGTAGCCACAACATATTTCATTGTCCTGGCATCTTCAGTTTTGTACTTGCATTCCAACGATTCCCATAATTCGTTGGCAGTCGGTACCTTAAAATACACGTTATACAAGGTATACGCAAGACGGTTCAACAGATAGTTGCAGCACAAAAACCCCGAGTGTTTCCACGCCTTAACGACGCTCACACATTGAGCGTCGGATGCCTCTTCAACAATTTGAGGGGGGGGTCGCTCAAGAACCTTTTAAGGTTTAAGGTGGTCAAGTAAAACATCATCTTTATTTGCCACATTTTGAAATTCAAATCAGAAAACTTTTCTGGCTTCTCAACATGATTAACAGCATGGCCCGCTTGGCTACCAACTAGTGGTCCTAAAGTAGTACCGATTGAAAGAGCCCCTTGGTGGAGGATC
This sequence comes from Helianthus tuberosus, assembly GCA_030545235.1. NCBI lineage: Eukaryota > Viridiplantae > Streptophyta > Magnoliopsida > Asterales > Asteraceae > Helianthus > Helianthus tuberosus. Next base: position 107,342,939 of record CM060401.1, on the reverse strand, counting down.
TAGGTCCCACGGTGGTGGTTGAAGCAGCAACGTGTGTAGCCACTTTTGAAACATGATAGAACTAGTCAGAAGTGTTGGTTTACTAAAAACCAGAATACAAGTAATAATCCTTTATACAAAGTTAGCCAAAAGCTTGTAAGATTTAATTTCGTTTAAAAAAACCAAATAAATGTGTAACCTGTATAGAAACTCAAATAAAATTTTTAAAACACAACTATGAAACGTGCTTTATAAAATCTATTTTAAGCTTGTTGGACAACCGTTCATAAAATAAAATAACAATTTCATTAAATCAGTAATAAACAAATTACAATGCAGAAAGGAAAATAGAATTGTAGACATATAACAAATGGAAATAAACAAAATAAGAGAAAAAAGAAAAACCAATATTGGCTAAGGATTTCTTTTCAACATAGGTCCCTTAAAACAAATTTCTAGCAAGCTAGGTGAACCCGTCTGTCTTCCAGGGTGTTGTGTGGTTTTTAAACTTGCGATTTCGGGCGCGACAACGTGTCGGGTGATTCGCACCCTCCAGGCTGCCACTGGTTGTGTCCCGATACATAGGAATACATTCGGTAGAGATTTCTACTTATAAATCAACACCATATTTATCTCTCAACCAATGTGGACAACCTCATCTCGTTAAAGGTCTAACCATACAACTTAAAGCTTCCAAATATCATTTATCTTCGCTTTATTTAAGACACGGTTTGGTTGATTGTGATCCTCTCACAAAAGCCTAATTAATAATTATATTAATCTTATATATAATTATTTAATTATGTCCTAAATTTCCAAGCTGGTTACACTTCAAACATTTTTTGTGATTCTTGTTCTGGTGGACTCGATTTCCACTTTTATTCTTCTATGACTTTAAATTTATTCCTTGATCACGTTTTTTTTTTCTTGTTTTGAATTCTCATGACTACAACATACACATTTATGCCCCTTGACTTTCTTTATTCCTTCTTTTTTAGTGAATAGAAGTGTGTCATGTCTGTCTTCCTCCTTGATTTGCTTCTTGGTACATTTCTGATCAAAAGCCTTCAATCTTTCTACAACTTCTTGTATTTGCATTGTCCCAATATCAACAATCTGCTCCATTGCAACAACAATCTAAACGAACTTTTTCGGTACCAAACCGGGGCATCGATTATTAAAATCCAGTTTCCCAATTAACTTTTCTAAAAGCTCATGTGACTTTGTTGTGACAACTGTCAAAAATCCAGGTATCCGTACAATTTAATTAACCAAGATTAGTGCTTAATGAGTGTGCTGAATTACAAATGACTGCTTTCTGATTACTGTATCATACTTACATGTGCATCACATATTGCAAAATGTCACATCATTTGCACATACAAACCATATAGACATACATGATGCACAAAGCACGGCTAGCACAGTTAGCGGATAACTCAAAGAAATGCTGACGAAGTTCAGTACATAGACAAACAGTGTTATGAGGCCCAGTATGGGCCAGAGACTAAGTACTACACTAGTATGGTGTGTAGGGAAGTAAGGATCACAAAACTGCTTCACTAGGTGGTAGTTTAAGTGACGGAAAGTGCCTAAAACCCACTTAAAGTGCTGAATTCAGCATATTTCAGCAAAATTCAGCATTTTAACAAGCTTGTTACATGCAAAAATATGACTAAATGGTCATGAATGCTTTCCTAAGTGTCGGGAATTAAAAGTGTGATAAAAGGGTACATAAAGATCACTAAACGGGGTAGTTTGACACTTTAACGAACCGGTATCTAACCGAACAACTGTACACTACCCGAAACACCAAAATTTTACTAGAAACATGGTTTTAGTGTTTCTGAGCTAGTTATGATCCCCGAACACCCTAACACACCATATAACATATCATATGCATGAACACTAATCAATACACTTAAGATCTAACTATATAAACTTAACTACCCATTAATCACCAACTAATACCCCCCCCCCCTTGGTTGGGACGGTCACCATGTGGCCCCACCCTTGATCTTGTATGATCTTACTTAATCTCCCAAAGATTTGTGAAGGTTTGTTTAGTGATATGCCATGTACTTATGGAACACAAGACCCATTGGATAAAAGACTAAGATGGATTATAAGTTCAAACCACAAGATCACAACCTCATTATCCTTCACATATTTCACACACACTCATCTCTCCCTCTCTTACTCTCCTCTCGGCCGAAACCCACCCAAACACCACCACCATCTTCAACTCACTTCCATCCATTCCAAGTTCATTTCAAGATGTAAGAAGGCCTACAAGCAAGCTTGGTAGTCTTGGATATTGAAGGACCTCTCCCAATTGCTTTTATCCATCACTTTTGTCATCCTCAACTTCTAGTGTTCTTCCCTAGCCCTTGTGCTAGTAGTAAGTTCCTTGCAACTTGTTTTTACTTCATATTTTGATGGATAAAAGATGATGAACATTGTTAATTTTGATGAACACTAAAGAACTTAATCATGAATCTTTAACATAAGCTTATTAACATATGAATACATGCTGAATAATGTTTATTTGCTTCTTGATGATTGATGATTTGTGTTAGTGATGTTAGACATCATAAGGAACCTACTAGATTGTGATTAAACACATGATCTAGTAAGTTAAGGTGGTGATCTTGTGAAAGACGAAGATCATCATGCTTTATGCTTTCATGAACTTGAAAAATGAACATGATTTTATGAATGATGAAACATGTAACATGATTACTAGACATAAACTTGAATGATTTCAAAAATAGTTTTCCAACGAAACCAAGTTAAATCACAAGATTTACATGAACATTGTTTTTAAAGAAACTAACCATGTTTCTAGTGGTGAAACAAGTATAAGAATACATTGTTTACAAGAAAAATTCAAGAGAATGATTTTTGGAAAAATCATCTAGTAAGTTGTAAACACCTAAATCTTTCATGAATGAAGTTTATAAAGAAGTAAAAACATTTTGGAGGGTAACTAAACCTACTAAACACACTACCAAGTTACTACAAGTTTTTATGAAAGTTCAAGTTCATGATTCTTATGTAGATAGCATTGTTTTGGCACTTGGTAAGTGTAGGTTGATTGTTGATTGTTTGTGATGATTTTGAAAGAAAATGATATGCTTTGATAGCATGGACACCTCCATTTTTTGGGGAAACCATGACAAAATTTTCTAAAAATATAAACACTTAGAAAAATATTTTCTAAACAAATATTTACAAGTGTGTTTTAACTATGATTTTCAGTATAAACTTTGCCATAGATTTTGTTACAAGAATACAAGTATTGGAGGTCGGTTTTTATAAATAAAAATGGATAAATATGTATTTAGAATATATATTTACATTAAAGACACATTGTGTGTGATTATTTGTATACTTTGTGTAGTAGTTATATTATTTTAGGGTCAAAATAATATAACTTGACAAAATACCAAGAATTTACAATCCAAAATAATACCAAAAATCACAAGGAATAAATATATAAGTTACACGCATAATATTGTGGAACCGAACGATAGAATGTAACTTACAAATATTCCGGAAAATGCGTTTATAAACATATTTTTGGTAAATAATATTTTGGATACAAGAAACGAAAGTATGACTTTGATTATTACAAAGTATATCATATTTTCGACAAGGAGAAAATATATTATTTTTGGAAGTTAAAATATATTTTCTTGGAATATTTAGAAGATATATGATTTTTGGGAAAAAAATATATATTTTCTTGAAATACATTATTTTTGGACAAAATAAGTTTATATATATTTTCTAAGTTAGACTTAAAAATATATTGTTTTGGAACTCCAAATACAAGAATACGAATACACATGTATGAGAATACCCCCATCCTTGGGAAGGAAATACTTGAGAAGTATTGATACAAAAAAATATTGTTTAACAATTATTCCAAAAATTAAATATAATTTAAAGATTTTTAACAAGGAATTATAACTTGGAATAATATTGGAGACATAAAAGAAACGTAACTAAAAAACGTAGATACTAAGGCAAGGCACGGCCCGTTTGTCTAATAGACCCTAGTACATTGTAGGGAGTCGTGTTTGCTGAGGAGATTTGAGTTACGAGTACAGAAGGCGCAAAACTGTGAGTTCATGTCCCCCTTTTCTTTTAACTGTTTTCAGTTTTATAACTACGGGGTGAAATACATGTTACAATTGTTTACAAACATTTTATACATGGTATGGTTAACTAAGTAGGGTTACTGCTTGATCATGTGAAAGGTGGGTACAACACTTAAGGACATTAATCCTCGTTGTAGGACCGAGGGACATGAGTGATAGATCTATTTGGGTGTAGCGAGCCCACACCCATGAGGACCAGGGTGGCCCATGTGGTGACTATGTCCACATACTAATGCCGTGGCAAAATTCCGCTAGGTTTGAGTTTTCCTGCACCATTTCACACATACCATTGGCCTTGCAAACCATTGGTGATCTGTTTTTTCCTTATTGCTACATACCAGGGACATATATACATACAGACATACTTTAAAAGTTTATTCATACACAAACACATGAACTCGCTCAACTTTTGTTGATATTTTCAAATTACATGTATTTCAGGGAACTAAGTGGATCTGGTAGGTGTTTGCATGTTTTCAAGCTGCGTTATAAATAAGAGATGTCATCCAAGTCATTGGGGTTTAGGAGATGTATCTTAATCCTGGACGAGATACATGGTCCTAAACTCGGGTTTGTTTAAGATCTTTTGTCGAGTCTTTGTGAACTCATTAAAACATGTTGTAGTTTGTAACTTAAATTTGGTGTCAATGTTTTAGACAAGTACGTTATGTTATTTTCAAACTTAATTAATGGATGAACATCTTATGGTTTTTATCATATAGCGTTGTTATGATTGAATGCTATGGTATTAAGAAAGTCACACCAATAACCACGCTTCCGCAAAAGTCAGGGTGTGACATTTGTCTTGTAAAATCTTAAAAAAAATCATTTAGTCTTTGTTGTGAGGTCATAAAGTTTGTGTTTGATCTAAACAAGGCTTTAAGTTCTTTACAAGTTCTTATTTTTATATATTTCTTGTAAAGTCATAAAATTTATTTGATCAAATCAAAATAGTCTTTAAATTCCACACAAGCCTTAAAAGTCAAGTGACTTTGGTCATATTAAATGTTTTAAACTTATATGACTTATGTCTTACTAGGTTATCACCTATAAACTTCATGTGCTAAAATTTTTAGGGAAATTGAATTTTAATAATCACACTTAGATGTTATTGGCCAATAATGATCTCACTTTTAAAAAATTGCTACTGACACTCCGAACTTTTAAAATTGTTGTTCTTATCCGTCTGAAATTGGTGACGAGGGACCATTGTGAACAACAATTTTAAAAGGTAGGATTATTATCGGCCAACCACTTATAGGTAGGATTATTAAAATCCAATTTAACAAAACTTTAATTATATTAATCATAAGTCAATAAATAAAACCGATACAAAAAGTAACATATTACATAATTTACGGATATTGATGAAATACAATTAAAAATACGTATATGTTTAAAGTGTTTAATTTTTTTTTATCATTGATTATGTCAAGGATTAAGGATATGCACATTTCTTGAATGTTTTGATCCTAAGTTTTAATCATATTACTAATCAAATTACCTTATATACTTTAAACTTCCATCTAAAATTGTTAAAAAAATATTTGTGCTTGTATAGCTAGAATTGAAGAATTTTAGTAATGAAAAAAGTATAAACCTATATAAACTTGTAGAAAGAGCTATTATATTAGAAAGATAAATTAAGATTAAACATGAATTATCAAATGTTTGGCACCAAATAATGAATTCAGATCAAGATAACAATCAAAACTTCTTTCTTCTACCCCTATAGTATTCAAGAATGTTGGATCAAGATGAGACATGAATCATTAACCACTAAATATATTACGATGGATAGAAAAACTTACATGTATGCCGTCGGCTCCCAATGGCTTCCTATAGTCAATTGCAAAATTTAGGGTTTAGGAAATAGATTTGACAAAAGGAAACTTACCAGATGGAAAAAAGCACTTATATATGTCATAAGTTTTAGTTTTATATTTGTAAATTGGAAAGTATTATAATTATCAATATCTATTTTAATTTATTCCTTAATTTTTGTACTATATAATCTAGACAACTTTAGGAAACTTACAAATGTATTGTTTTTAGGGTTATTGAATTTTAATAATCCTAAGTTTCACCTGTTGTTGGCCGATAATAATCTCACCTTTAAAAATTACTGCCAATAATCCCAATTTGTAAAAGTTTGGCCACCATTAATCATTTTCTAACATAGGTGCACTTAAATCAATTTAGGAGTCTCTAGGTGTAATTGAATCTATTAAGGAGACCATATTCTTATATGTTTGAAAATGATCAATGGCGGCCAAACTTTTACAAGTTGGGATTATTGAAGGGAATTTTTTAAGTTGGGATTATTATCGGCCAACAGTTGAAACTTCGGATTATTAAAATCCAATAACCCTTGTTTTTACGAAAAAATGGTAATAAAACACAACCTTTTTTCAGTAAACTTTGAATAAATAAATTTAATAAATTGAAAATAAAAACATTGTTGCCTTACACAATTCGTAAGTTCTCAAGTGCTAATAGTCATGTGACTTTCCCTTTAACATCTTTAAAAAGTCATGTGACATCTTTGATTTTGTCTTATCAAAATATGTATTTTTTGGTTCCTTTCGAGATATACAACCTCATGTTTTATAGTCTTATTATTTTAGAGGTGAACATAAAGTTCATTTTTAATATAACAAATGAACAAAGAACCCAACCATATAATGTGGTGTAGGGGGTTGTTGTCATTTCTTATCTATACTGTATTCTGATTGGGGAGAACTGTCTAACATAAGGCCTTGGGGTGTACCTTAACACACGGGGTGTTAAAGGTGACATGTCATTCCCTTGCATACTATTCCCTTTTGTGTTAATGGGTATTAAAGGGATTACTTGTTAACATGTTTTAAAAGATTGAATTAAATTTCTTTCCTTTTTTAAACAAAAAAACCACTAAAGAAATCAAGTTAGGTGGGGTTAACGGGAGTAGACAATTTCCTTGAGATGAAGTGAAGTGAAATGAGGAAAAGTGAGTGATGTGCCACCTAGGTGGAGTTGAGAAGTGTTAAAGTATATCCTAGGGCCTAAGACAACATGAGCTCTTTTGTAAAGAACTTGGTCTTTTAAATATGATTACCCATCAAATTTAGGGGATGTTAAAATTATCAATTATTGGTAAACATTTATCTTTTATTTTCTAACTTCGTGGTTAAGTATAGAATGACTTGAGGCGCACATTAATAACGTTAGGTCCAGAATCGAAATAGACGCCACATAAGTATAGAATTGAAGGCCAACATCAATAGTCCATTGTCCAATAATCCAATGTCCATTTGATTAATTAAGTCAAAATGTTAAATACTCAAACGTGAAGCGTCAATGGATACTCAAGTCTAAACCGCCATTCAATTCAATGTACATAATCCAAATTAGAACCCCACATCGACCATCATTATTTGAATTCTCCATTGCTAAGACGCCAACTCCCTGGATTTTTGCATCAGCCGGTTCATTTGATTTCGAACGTCCAATAGAACAAGGGTTTGCTTCAATCGATCGACCGACGATTCATCTTCCCGCTCAGATGATCTCGGTAAACCAGTTGAATATACTTTCTATTCCTTGTTATTTCTTAAATTTATATTTACCATCTAACTGGGCGAAACCTTAGGGACAAACACTGCATTTTACTCAACTAACAACCCCTATCATCACTTTCCTATTTTGTTTTGTGACGCTCAATACTCGCACGACGTTCGTTCGAAAAAATGCCCGGATCGAAAGACGCTCGTTCGACTTTGGCTCGAATGAAAAAACGCTCCGTTTGGATTGGTTTGTAAACGAACCGAGCACGAGCAAAGGTTCGATCGGTTCTGCTCGTCTCGTGAACAGCCCTGTTGGTCCAACTAGCGGAGGATCTAGTCGCCTAATCCTTGTATACAAACAGACCCGGTTGTGCGGAATCCAACCGGGAAAGCAAACCGTGATAAAGATCGACACGAGACACAAAGATTTACTGTTTAACACACACTTGTATATTTCAGAAAAGTTTACGGTACAAGATTACACCATATAAGGTTCACACACTAAACTCTCCTGATAATACTCTCTTGTGTTCTCTCTGTGTTGCCTGTGTTCTCTGGTTCTTACTTTTGTGTGTTCTAGTTCTGTCTTCAGTCTGTACTATTTATATAGAGGAACATGACGGCGAAACAGCAAGCAGCCGACGTAACTTCATTGAGCCGATGAAACTTCATGGCGAAACCTAACAGTGACGAAACTAGGAGAGTTTCGTCACACCCTTATACATGACGAAACTTGAGTTTCATCAAGCATGTTTCGTCAACACCCTACATCCGACGAAACTTATTTTTCTTCAGGAGAAGTTTCGTCATCAGCAAGCAAGGAGTTTCTCCAACCATGAGTTTCGCCAAAGAAGGAGGTTTCGTCGAACAACAGCATCCAGAAACATATAATTCAGCAACTTGATAGAATCAAAGCTCGATGGAGGATATCGGCTTTGATCTACATTCCGGAACTGAAACGAGCGAGCCGCGTCCACATATATGTATCAACAAACTCCCCCTTGGACGCTACTCGTGAGGTTCGTCTTCCATGTCGGAGGATCTTCAAAGTCTTCACTTGACGTAAGTAGAAAATGTATCAACAAACTCCCCCTTTCATTTAGGAAGTGTGTTAACAAACTCCCCCTTAACATAAGCTCTCCCTTGAGTTATGCTCGTGAATCTTTTGATCTTCAATTGCTTTAGATCCTTGTGGTGTTGATGATAGATCAACGGCAACTCAATCATCTTTATCTTTTGAGTGCCTCCATGTCGTGTCTTCATTCCGAAGCTTGTCATCGAACATGTTCTCTTCGCCTTTAGCATCTGCACATGCAAGAAATCTAAACGCATAATGAGAACAACCGCTAGGAATATAGTTAACATAAACAAACGACACACATGTGACCATTTTTCAATCAACTATCGTCCGACAGTTTGAAAGTTTAACAAATTTATCAATTTTAGACTTTAACTTTCAAAACTTGCAAATTTCGTCCGTTTATGAAGATTTAGTCGATTTGGTTTTCAGTCAGGTTTCAGGTGTCGAAGACTCGAGTTCCAACATCGGGTAATCAAAAGAAGTTAGAATAAAATATTTTGGCTTTTATAAAGTTTATATTAAAACACACTTAAAATCTTTTTGGAATTTTGAATATGTGAAATGAAAAGACGGAAAGCAGTAAATAAATATATACAGTGATGCAGAAACTGAAAGCATTAAATAAATATTTACAAACATTCTTTTTGCGAGTTTCGAGGGTAAGAGAATCATATCAGTGTACGGTCACGCCAAAACGCTCTTGTTGTTCAATTAGTTAACATTTAGATAAGCATCCTATAACAATTATCGGTATTGTTGTCCACATAAGCTCAACTTATTAGATGTAATCATGGCGAGGGGATACGTTAAGGTAAGATTTATACTTACCGACCGGTGTTCATCCACACACGAAACATTCCCGTATCAAGGTATGCACGAGGGTTCATCTTACTGGTGAGTATACCATTTATCATCTGTTTTGACGTATATGAAAACTGTGCGATACTCACTTATTTTGAATTGAAAACAAGCCCTATGTGATAGAATCACTTATTGATGAGGAACTTGATTTTCAGATGCATGAAGGCACATGAGCAAGTTCGTGAACAGGTTAGTACTAACGTACAGCAAAGAGACGAACTTGACTCCCGGATAAATGTAATATATTATCACTTATTTTGTTTGGACATCTGATTGTTGATCACTTATTGAGGTCGTATGCAGTATGTACACGTATGTATGGTATCATGGAAGATCTAGACTTCGTCTCCGTTATTTTCGATAAAAGAAACAACCATGATACCCAGATGATAAACAACATAAAGACCACATATCTTAGAACCTCGGCAATCTCTCAAACAAAATTTCGGTACTAAGACCATATGCCAATGAGCGGTTCCCACACAGTCTTCAGTCGATTTAGGTTTATATCACCCAGCACACTAAGACCATATGCCAGTGAGCCTACCGATACATCTTATATAGAGCTGCTTAACATTTTTCATTTAAGGTTTAAAGAGGTTTCGACAGACCACTGATGTACTATCATTTTCTCTTTTGCTCGCCAGGAAACTCATTTTTGTTTTTCTATTGTTTTTGTGTTTTGAAATTTTTTGATGTTTTTGAAATTTTTAAATTTGGATTTACTCCCCCTAAAATGTAAAAACTATGATAAATTAAAAACACAAAGATATTTACAAAAACGATTTTCCGATGTCGGTTTTACTCTTGCTTGACGTTAATGCCGTTTACCAATATTAAAAAGTCAAATCTTGATTTATCAAATGCTTTGGTAAAAAGGTCGGCACGTTGGTCATCGGTGTGGACCTTAACAACATCGATTAGCCTTTTATCAAAGCAATCACGTATGAAGTGATACTTAATTTTGATATGTTTGGTCTTTGCACAGGATTTCTAGTGATCTGTGAGGCAGCAGAATTATCAACGAAAATAGGAGTAGTTAGGAATTCAAAACCATAGTCGCGCATTTGTTGTTGGATCCACAGGACTTTGGAGCAATAACTTGAGGCAGCAATGTATTCAGCTTCGCATGTTGATGTAGCGACACAAGTCTGCTTCTTGCACTGCCATGTGACTAGGCGATTTCCTAGGAACTGACATCCAGCCGTTGTGGATTTGCCGAAGATTTTGCATCCGCCAAAATCAGAATCACTGAAAGCGATCAAGTCAAAGCTATCATACCTAGGGTACCATAGATCGGTGTCTGGGCATCCCTTCAAATAGCGAAAAATCCTTTTCACAGCTGCAAGATGTGAGGCCTTCAGGTTGACTTGATATCGGGCAAGCAGGCACGTTGGATACATTATGTCTTGTCTTGATGCTGTGAGGTACATAAGAGATCCGATCATAGCGCGGTAGTATGAGGAGCTAACAACTTCACCCTTCAAGTCTGGATGAATTCCATGATTTTGCTGCAGTGGGGTACCAATCGGCGATGTGTCGGACATCTGGAATCGGCTCAAGATGTCATTGACATACTTAGTCTGATGGATGAATATCCCAGACTTCGTTTGTTGCACTTGTAAGCCCAAAAAGAAAGTCATCTCCCCCATAGCGCTTATTTCAAATTTCTCATGCATGACACGCTCGAAATTCCTACACAAAAAATCGTTAGTAGAACCAAATATAATATCATCTACGTATACATGTACCAGTTGAAGATCTCCATCCTGTTCTTTGATGAAAAGAGTTCAATTGATAAGACCTCTGCGAAATCCATTCTCCAGCATATAATTAGATAAGGTTGCATACCAAGCTCACGGTGCTTGATGTAGACCATAGAGAGCTTTGTTGAGCAACCAAATCCGACCGGGATGAATAGGATCTTCAAAACCTAGAGGTTGTTCGACGTACACCTCTTCTTCAACTATACCATGTAAGAATGCACTTTTCACGTCCATCTGGTAGACCTTGAATCCTTTAAAGGAAGCATAGGCTAGAAAAATTCGAATTGCTTCTAGACGTGAAACTAGTGCATAAACTTCGTTGTAGTCGATCCCTTCAATCTGAAGAAAACCTTGAACGACTAATCTTGCTTTGTTTCAGATAACTACTCCACGGTCATCCTTTTTGCACTTATAAACCCAACGGGTACCAATCTTCTTGTAATCTTCAGGTTTATCAACGAGTTTCTAGACACCTAGCTTCTGGAATTGCTGCAGTTCTTCATGCATAGCTTCCACCCAAGAGTTATCTTTCAAAGCTTCTTTAATAGATTTTGGTTCTTCTTGTGATACGGAACACGCGAAGGACCAATCGTTTTGTTGACCAGATTCTCGAATCGCCGCATACAAGCCTGCATTGTTGTCGTTTCACAACATGTTTCTCGTTTGAACGCCACTTTGTACATTACTGATGATGTTTTGTTAAGGATGGGTATTGTGAATTCTTGTTTCAGGGTTTTCAGGAACTGGAATGTTCGTACCCAGATTGTTGAGATTGAGATCAACAACTAAATCAATACCCTGAACTGGCGAAGAGGATGATGCAGTAGCTTCAGCTGCTTTAGGGGCGTCCACTGGAGGTGTAGCCTCTGAAGTACCATGAACAGCTTCTTGGCCTGCATCGAGAAATTTATCATCCTCTGAAGATTCGTTCAGGTCGGTAGCATCATGAAAATCCTCATTGTCGAGAGCATTATTGTTCACTGAAGTTGGATTTGAATTGTTGACAATAATTGGACGAACCAACGGTGAATCTGTTGCGTTGTCACTCTCGAAAAACATCCTTGCCGCAGCACTTTCTTCGACTTCTTGACTATTGATCGAATTGAAAAAGTCATCGTACTCAAACATCCATGGTTGACCTGGACATTTGACTAGCAATGTGCGCCTTTGTACTCTGACTTCAGACCATTCCTCGACCCTTTTAGTCTCTAGATTCCAGACTCTTAAGTTCGGGGTGGCATAACCAAGAAAGTAACCTTCAATAGCTTTTGCCCCAAACTTTCTATTAGGATCTATCATTGTGCAAGGAGCTCCAAACGGTTCAAGATATGACAAATCGGGTTTCCGTTTGTGAAGAAGCTCGAAGCAGGTCTTGTTGTGCCTTTTGACTGTAAGGACTCGATTCAATGTATAACAAGCAGAGGACACAGCTTCAGTCCAGAAGGGAATCGGCAGTTGTGACTCTACCAACATCGTCCTAGCAGTCTCGATCAATGTACGGTTTTTACGTTCAGCGACGCCATTCTGTTGAGGAGTGTAAGCTGCACTAAATTCATGAAGAATACCTTTTGAAGTACAGAACTCCTTCAAGGCTTGATTCTTAAATTCTGTTCCATTGTCGCTGCGAATCTGTTTAACTTCAAAGTATACAAATTCTCAATCTGAATGATCAAGTTTTTGATAATACCGAAAGTATCACTCTTGTGTGCCATGAACGCCACCCAAGAAAATCTTGAATAATCATCTGTTACCACGAGGCAGTATTGATCATTCCGAATGCTTTTAAGCTTGACATGACCGAATAAATCCATGTGCAAACGTTCAAGCGGAACGGCCACCGTGTTGATCTTCTTAGTCGGGTGTCGCTTCTTGCTTTGCTTTCCTTTTTGGCATGATACACAGACGTCTTGAAGATGGAAGTTTTTAAGAGGAACACCATTCACTAATTTATTCGACACTAAATGATTCATTTTGCGTACGCGAATGTGACCCATCCGTCTATGCCAAGAGATTGAGTCTTTTTCTGTGGCTTTGGAAACGAAACAAGTTGCTTGTGCAGATGTAGTAATTGCTTGGATCATATCAAGGACATACAAATCATTTATCCTTGGAGTAGATAAGAGAATCCATTCTTTAGGAATCTTGAAGCTGGGTTTCAGCACATAACATCCATTTGCATCAAAAGTGCACTGAAAACTGCTTATCACAGATCTGTGAAACGCTGAGAAGATTGTGATCAAGTTGTTTCACAAAGTTAATCTTATCAAAGCTTACAACCCCGTTGGATACCATTCCTTCATCAGTAATATATCCGCCTTTATCTCCAGCAAAAGCAACATAACCTCCTCTAATAGATTTAACGTCGTAGAGAAGCTTCATGTCGCCTGTCATGTGCCTGGATGCCCCACTATCAACAATCCAATGATTGCTGAAAGTTCCTCCTGGAACACCCTGCACATGAACTCACATGATTAGTTGGAGATGGGGACCCAAGCCATTGTGGTCTTGGGTCTTCCATTTTCATCGACAAAAGTTATTTCAATTTCTTGATGGTTTGGAAATTGTGATGTTCCCCCCTGAATTTGTGGTCAATTTGGGTTTCCATGTCTGTTGATTTTTACCAGTTTGATTGTTTGAAATTTTAACTTCTTGTTTGTTTGAAGTTTTAGAAATTCCTGGTTTGACACGGACATGTTATTTTTGAACCACATCAGTTTTAATTGCCTTCTGAATTACCTTGACTTGTTGGCGTCTCTGTTTCTTTTCCCTTTCTTTTACAAGGCGGGGATCTTGTTTTGTAGAAACAGGTCACTTTCGGTAATTTTGTTCACGGGGATTAACAACTTTGGCTTTTAACTTATGAAGATATGGACAATTTTGAATGATATGTCCAATTTCACCACATTCAAAACATGATCTTCGTTCAACAAACCCCGAAGTCGATGAACTTTGTGATCCCGAGGTATTAGGTTTTGAACTGTTTTGTTCATTTCTTTTCTAAGATTTAACTTGATTGACATGATCTAAGTTAGATTTATTGGCAAATGTTTCAAGTTTATCCGTTCCCATTGATCTCACAAAGTTCATTTTCTTGTTCTTCTTTTGGTTCGGTTCCTTTCGACCTTGAGTCGTTGATTTACCATTTGGTTTGGTATGATTTTGCTGCTTTTTCACTGTTGGTAATTTATGATTGCTATATTGTTTTCGAACTTCGGCCTTTGGAATCGAAGGGCACTGTGTTACCACAACGTGTGAACCCGACTTTCCCAAAAACCTACTTGTCGAATCTTCAAAAACTTTACTGATTAAAGATTGATTTACATTCTTAATCGGAAAATCTTTGTCAGAATAGATTTTATCATCACCAACAAGAGTGTACAGCAAATTCACACTCTCTGACTCTTTTGCAGACGTGGACTCGACCATAACAGTCTTAGCAGGTTTTGCGGGAGGATCACATAGAATATGATTCTCGAGAGGTATGTCCTCGTCTTTGATTACCGTATCAGACTGTGCTGAGTCAGTATCATCGGATTCATCATCTAAAGAATCAGCATCCTCAACAACGACTGGAGGATCCTGATTTTGTTCAGCAGTTGACACACTTATAACTGTTGAAACATCCGAATCGGATGATACTTCATTTTTGTATCCAAGTCCGGTTGCAAATTCCTCAATGTCTAAAGGAACAGATTCCTCATAATAAGTTCTATTCTCCTCATCAGACATTGCATCATAATTTTGTCTAACAGGTGGTGGACATTTCTTGTATCCAATGCACGTGACATCCTTTTTCTCTTTTTGTATGTCAATGATGTGATCCAACACATATCTAAAGTTTGAATAATTGTCTAGCTTAAGCCGGATCGCCTCACTTTCACACTTAACACATGCTAACTCTTTTTGCATGATCTCGAGACGATTGATATAACAGTTTATGTCAGTTTGTTTTCTTGAAACCATTTTTGTTAGCTCCGTTTTATCTTTTCTTAAATTTTCAACCACCCTTTTAAACTCTTTTTCATGGTTTTCATAAAACATGTTAGCCTCTTTGCATTTCGAAAGATCCACTATTAACTTTTGATTGTGGATATATGTCACGTCATACTTGCTTTGCAAATCATCATATTTTCTTTGCAAGTCCGACAATTTATCACCTAAACTAACACAATTATCGCATTTATCAGGAGTTGGTTTATCGACACATACCTGACTTTATGAACCGCCGACATTAGCCATAAAGGCTGAATGATTAGAAAAAGAAGAATAAACAGCTTGATCCACCAATATAGATCTTCTATGATTTCCTGCTGCAGCTTCTCCCAATAGCTCATCAACATCTGCATCGACTGACACACTTGACGTGTCATCCAAATGATCATCGCCTGAAGTTGAGGATTCTTCATCTGAGCTTCTACTGTACCCAGAACTGTCTTCATCTCAGAAGATTCACCACCACTGGCGGAAGATTCTCCACCACTGGTGTGTTTCAGATCCTTTACAACTTCAGCAAAACAAGCTGATCCACCTTGATCACCAATGCCTAATTGCATTGACCAGTCGCAACCCTCATCCACTTACACGACAAGAGCTTGATTGTTTGATGGTCCTGCTTGATTGTTTACAGGTACCAAGATGCGATCGTCATTCCTGGTTTGATTCTGATTCTGTTGGTTGCCTTGACCTCCGAAAGGGTTTTGGTTCCCATGCTGTGCTGGCTTTGTGCATTCCATCTTGAAGTGACCCCGTTCGCCATAGTTAAAGCACTTAACAGACTGCTTGTCGAACCCATACTTGGTATCTTTCTTGCTTTCCAAGATGGTTCTACCAGTCCTTTCCATGAAGTCTTTAGCTCGCCTGACCGCACTAGCAAAAGCCCACTTGATATCCATCATATCCATTTCCTCCTTATCGATCTGCTGATAATCTTCTTGTGTCAGATTGATGTTTCCAATCTGACCTGCTATCAACCCATAATACGCACTCACCAATGTGTTTAGTAGCTACATATGATCCTTAGCTACTTCAACACTTATTTTCGAGAAATTCGAAGTGTCGAGCCAAACAGTATTTGGATTAGATGGCTGACCGGCAGATGAAGTGCTTCCATAACAAGCTTGTTTTGGAACTGGTAGAGGATTTCCATACAAATCAGTTGCTATAGGAGACCTTTGGGTTTGCTGCTGGGGAACTGGTTGTAGTGGATTTCCATACAAGTCTGTGGTTGGAGCTGGCTTAACGGGAACTTGTATCGGATTTCCATACAAATCTGTGCTTGTGCAAACGCCGTTTGAATTGGAGCATGTGGAGCAGGTCTTGCAAAAGTGCTAGGAACTCTATAATACATATCAGGATTTTGTTGCACTGGAACCCTTTTCGCCTTTAGGGTTTTTTCCTGATCTTTGTTCTCCAAGAGCTGAACGAAGTCATTGATGTTTGTCGTAGCCAATGTGCCATTGTATTTCAGAATTTCCAAGAAACCATTCCATTGAGGTGGCAGTGCATCTGTAAACTTTGTGACAACCTCTGCTGGAGTTGTTACTACCCCATAATTACTTAATTCAGTCAACAAGTGATAAAATCGACTTGTCATATCTCCCAAAGATTCTTTTTCCATACATGTGAAGCCATCAAACTCCTTCTTGAGTAAATCATGTCGCAATTGGCGTGACTTTTCATTTCCTAGACCTCTTGTCTTCAATGCATCCCATAATCGCTTTGACGTCTTGAAGCTGACAAACTAATGAGATATATCATTGCTCAACTCCGGAGTCAGAATAGCATATGCTTTCTTTTCTAAATCATATGCCTTTTTCTCGTCTTCCGTAAGATCTGCAAATGTCGCGGCAGTTGAAGCGGCAACCTCAAGAGCTTGATCGAAATCTGTAGTAAAACATAACCACAATTCCGTGTTTTGCCCAAGGACATACGTATGGAATCTATCTACCCATCCAGGATATTCATTTATGTGCATCAGTTTCGGTGGGTGATTTAGACTTCCGGTCTCGCTTTCGCTTAGAAGTATACCTTGAATACTTTGAGTTTGATTTGAAACAAACGCCCATTGACCTGTCGAAATTGGATTCGCTTGCGAAGATGCGGGTGCGGGAGATTTGGCCCATGATGGCGACAAACCCGTGCTTCTATACTTGCTCTCCGTATTTGACGGAATACCCCACCAGTCTGGATTCATTTTGAATATATAATGATGAATACCTGATAAAATCACTTGAAAACACATTGTTAATTAGTTTTGCAAAGCCTCTGTTTAAAAAAGTTAACAACTTTCGACTAAACACCGTTAAGAACTACTTATCGACGAAACCTTTATACGACGAAACACTCTATGAATAAATAATGCTCGACGAAACCTTTACTCGACGAAACCTATGTTCGACGAAACACACAAAGTTGTGAGTAAAAATTAGAGTTTCGTCAAAGTTCAATTATGAAGGAGAAATGGGAGTTTCGTTGACTATAGTGCACAAAAAAAAAGATATTTTCAAAAGAAATAAATCTTATCTTCTGACACAGTTGGTGAACAATTTCAAAATACACCTTACCCTTAACCCATCCCTAAACACCTCAATTGTCAACTTTCATCATTTCAATGAACTCCTTTTTCTTACCAACTTGTACAGACAAACTGTGACACCCCAGGAAAATCTGGAAAACAACGCAACTTAACTAGCTTCCTCAGTAACCACGCGCTAAATTTCGGGACAAAATTCTCTTAACAAGGGGAGAATGTGACAACCCTCAAAATCCCATGTATTCCGTACAAATTATTAATGATAATTAAAGTGTCTGACGACTGTGTGGAATTACTTAACTGCTTTCTGATATCTGTGTTATGCTTACACGTATTTGTTAATATGCTATGGAATATGCTAAGGAATATGCTAAGGAATATGCTAAGGAATATGCTAGGAATATGCTAGGAATATGCTAGGAATATGCTAAGGAATATGCTAGGAATATGCTAGGAATATGCTAAGGAATATGCTAGGAATATGCTAGGAATATGCTAGGAATATGCTAGGAATATGCTTGGAATATGCTAGGAATATGCTATATGAAAGATCTTATAAATACCACCATTCCACCAAGCTCTCTCTTCTCTCCCTCTCCTTTCCCTTGTTCGGCAGCCACCTTCCACCATACTACCACCATCATCAAGCTCTTTTTCAATCATTCCTCATACATACAAAGGTGTAAGAGGTCCAACAACGAAGCTCGGTGCTCTCGGAAGTGGAAGGACCTCCTCCATTCGCTATTAACCACCACATTTCTTCACTCGAACTTCCCTAGCCTTGAGCTAGTGGTAAGAACTTAGATCCGTTCATTCTTTATGTTATTTTAGTGGTTAATAGATGTTAGAATGATAAAAAGTTAAGAAACTTTAAAGCTCATGAACAAGTCTTGAACATAATGTGTTAAGGTGTGGATAAAGAGAAGTTATGTGTGTAAATCATGTAGATCTTGTGTTATTATGATTATTGGTTGATTATTTGATGATTTGCTGATTAATATTAATATGTGATGTTGTTGCGGTCACTAAACTTGTTAACGGAATCATTCGAACACGATTTAGAAGGATAAACATTGAAAATCAGAATATGTCCTAGTTTTACAGCCTACTTCAGTTGGCTGTAAACAGGTCTTAAACTTAACGAAAAACCGATATTTTGAATCTAAAATATGTTATTATGAAATACGGTTCTAATGGCACTGGAATCGTAATTTTTGGACTCCGTTTACTATTTTTAAAGTGTTAAATTGTAACAGCAACTTAAGCTGAATTTTGGCAGCAATAAATGGGTGTCATACTTTCAGTCATAACCTGAGTTTTGTGATGAACCGGACCATGAAATTTGTACAGTAGATGAAAACCGATGTATTTGTAATTACCCCACTGGAATTTCGCAAATCGGACTTACGATAAATTTTTAATAAATTGTTTCGTGGACTGAGGTCAGAAATACATAAATCTGAGTTCAGTCCCGAATATGAATTTTTATAAAATATGGGTAATGAACCGGACCCCGATATTTTTACACAATAAAATATGGAATGTTAATGACATTCTATAAAAATTTGAGAATTTTTGGAATAATCTAACTATTTTATTTAAATGTCCGAAAACAGCCGGTTTTGAGTATTAATGCTGAATTGACATAAGTTGTGACTTGCGTGTCTAAATGTCGAGTATGCTATCTGTGAATGATTTAACATGTTATATATGTTATGTGCATTATCGTATGTTTGATTTTGAGTGGGGAATGGACGGGAAACTTAGATGGGCATAAACCGTTACAGTGATGCATGTTGTGTGATAGATACGTGTAGGAACTTTGTGTTCTATTTGAAAGCCACTAAATGACTAACTGGTAAATCATACTAGGACGCGATTGACCGACCCTGACTGTTAGCTATATTGAGAATCTAACCGAGCAAACCGAGGTGAGTTCACACACTTTCTAAGGCATGGGATTCCCGGTGGTTTGGGAATGGGTTAAAGAATTAAAACTAAATCTACATATCCTCCTTGGGTAGGATATGTACGGCCATCCTCCATAGATTGGATGCCATTATTAATCCTACGAATTCTCCTAGTGCAGAATACGTACGTTGTGGTCCTCCTGGTGCAGGACAACAACCTTAAAACTGGCTAGACAAAACTCTATCATGAAGTCCCTCAATTTATATCGACTTAATCGCCGAGGCCAATGGCGAGCGGGTCATTAGTTAATAGCGCTATTAGGTTTAACAAACCTCACACCGTGCCAGTCGGACGGGCGTGTACTAATGGACTATGGCAGATTGTCAGTGATGATAGACACTGATATAGGGCACAACTTATTTGCGTAGCAGTCGATATCATACCGTCTAGTAGTTCAAACGGGGAAAGCCCCCACTGATTATGGATATGGTTTGGGTAAAGAAAAGGAATTGGTTAAACATACTTTCAACTATGGGGTGACCCCCACGGCAAATAAGCCAACGAAAGTCAACCCACGTTTTCAGAAACAACTTAAAACTAAACAACCAAACGTGAACTCACTCAACTTTGTTGTTGACTAGTTGTTACATGCCTTACAGGTCGCTAAACACTTGGAGCTTGCACGAGGAAGGAGTCGTTGTGGTGTGCGGACTGTTGTGTTCCGTACTAAATGTTTAAATCCTTATGAACTTACTAAACTTGCGTTTTGAAACTTTAACTTATGAACTATGGACTTATGCTTTTGAACTCACGTTTATGCTTCCGCTGTTTAAACCAAACAAGGTTAACTAGCTTTGGTCACCAATCGTATTATGTTTGGTTTTATTTACTTAATTGAGTTATTCAATATGATTGGTGGCTCGATCCTAGTCATGTCACGCCTCCAAGCGGTGATACTCCGCATGGTGGATTTTGGGGGTGTGACAGATTGGTAACAGAGCCATTGGTTATAGTGAACTTGGTTTTAAAAGGGAAAAGTTTTTAATAAAACCAGACTATAACCAGTACAGTGCTCAACGATCCACAACGACGCTTCGCTCCACGTGCAAGACTCGACACCATAAGTGGTATGATTTATGTTATATTGTCGGTTAGATAGTTCTCACTGTGCATTAGATAATGTGATATTTGCTATTTGAACCTTGTGTGCTTACTCCCTTCTGTCACTCCACACCTACGCACTTTGCGACACCTTTCTTACGTAAGTTCCTTCGACGTGAAGATCATGAGTGGACGTCTCGACATGACCCTGGGTCAGCTGACGACCTTGATTAACGAACGGATTGCTGAAGCCTTAGCAACCCAATCAAGGAATCAACCCATGCACTCTCCAACACGAATGGGCACCTCCAGGGCGTTCCTGGAATGCAAACCTCCCACTTTCGACGGCACTGAAGGTGCAATCGGCCTTCTGCACTGGATCCGAAGAATCGAATATGCATTCGAAGAGAGTGAAAGCCCTGCCAGCAAACGAGTAGAGTACGCTACCAGCATGTTGCAAGGGAAAGCGTATTCTTGGTGGGACACACAAGTCCAGATGCTCGGATTGGCAGACACGAATGCCACCCTTTGGAGCGACTTCAAGGATTTGATTAAGGAAGACTTCTGCCACCTGGACGACATCCTGGAACTTGAAACAGAGTATTATGGTTTGAAGATGGAAGGATCAGAAATTGAGGCGTACACAAAGAGGTCCAACAACTTGGCTGACTTATGTCCTAACTTGTCACGACCCATATCTAGACGGATCAAGCTATACCTCAGGGGCTTAGTTCCGGAAATCCAAGGGTCTGTAGTGGAGGCCAACCTTTCCACAATCCAGGAAGTCATTCGTTTGGCGCACCGACTCACCGATCAGGCGGTGGAAGAGGGCAAGCTGCCCAAGCGTGTTAGCACTACTGCTACTGGTGCTCCCAGTAGTGACAAGCGCAAGTGGGATGGAAATTCGGGCAGGGGTTCCACTCCAGTTTAGTCCCAGCCCCAGCGACGAAAGGCAAATGAACACCTGAGCCCCAGTCAGCAGTTTTCTGGAAAACAAGGTCAGGGTGGATACAGGGGAAATCACCCTAAGTGCAAACGATGTAGTTTGCACCACAGCTGGCCGTGCAACAAGGATCGTTGTCAGAAATGTAACAAGCTTGCACATAAAGCCAGAGATTGTAGGAGCTCACGTCCTGCGAATCAGAATCGGCAACGGCAGCCACAAGCCCCACAGAACCAACAGCAACAGCAGGGTAACAAGGAATGCTATCAGTGTGGTGCTGAAGGTCACTTCAAGAGAAACTGTCCCCAGTTGAACCGGAAACGGAACAACAACAACAACCAGGGAGACGAAAACAATAATGGGGGAAACAATAATGGCAATGGAGCCAGGGAACGTGCGTTTGTGAGTGGGCAGGATGATGCAAGGAACGATCCTAACGTTGTGATGGGTAAGTTTCCTTCTGGATGATTTCCTTGTTACTGTTTTATTTTATTCGAGTGCCGATACTAGTTACGTGTCCTTAAAAGTTAGCCAAATGCTTAAGCGCACTCCAACACTTTTGAACACCAAACACACGGTAGAACTAGCTAACGGTAAAAGTCTTGAAGCCACACACATAGTTAAAGGTTGTAACCTCGTCTTAGCTGGTCAGACTTTCTCTATCGATCTTATTCCTATCACACTGGGTAGTTTCGACGTTGTTATTGGGATGGATTGGCTATCTCATCATCAAGCGGAGATTGTTTGCAAGGAGAAAATCGTCCGCATTCCTCGTTCTGGTGAAGAACCTCTCATGATTCGCGGCGACAAGAGTGGTGCTGTCGAAGGCATCATCTCTTTCCTTAAGGCCCAGAAGTGTTTGCGAAAGGGCCACACTGCCATTCTAGCACTCGTTACTGACACATCCACGGAAGAGAAGAGAATTGAAAACATCCCTATTGTGCGCGACTTTCCCGAGGTATTTCCGGAGGAATTACCTGGTCTTCCGCCTCATCGCCAAGTTGAGATTCAAATCGAGCTAGCCCCTGGAGCAGCGCCAGTAGCTCGAGCACCATATCGTCTAGCTCCATCAGAACTCGAAGAACTGTCCACACAACTATAACAACTCTTGGAAAAGGGTTTTATACGTCCTAGCTCTTCGCCCTGGGGAGCTCCAGTCTTGTTCGTGAAGAAGAAAGACGGTACCTTCAGGATGTGTATTGACTATCGCGAACTTAACAAGGTGACGGTGAAGAATCGTTATCCTCTTCCACGTATAGACGACCTATTCGACCAACTGCAAGGGTCGAGCTATTACTCCAAGATTGATTTAAGATCGGGATACCATCAGCTGAGAGTCCGAGATGAGGACGTCTCCAAAACAGCATTCAGAACTCGTTACGGCCATTACGAGTTTCTGGTTATGTCATTCGGGCTGACGAATGCACCAGCGGTCTTCATGGACCTCATGAACCGAGTGTGCAAGCCTTACCTGGATAAGTTCGTTATTGTGTTCATCGATGATATCCTGATCTATTCTAAGAGTCAGGAGGAACACGAGCAGCATCTACGACTTATGCTGGAACTTTTTCGAAAAGAGCAGTTGTATGCCAAGTTTTCAAAATGTGACTTCTGGCTTCGCGAAGTCCACTTTCTAGGCCATGTGGTAAACAAGTATGGAATTCATGTGGATCCATCTAAGGTTGAATCGATCAAGAATTGGCCTGCACCCCGTACACCAACAGAAATCCGCCATTTCTTGGGTTTGGCAGGATATTACAGAAGGTTTATAAAAGATTTCTCCAAGATTGCGCAACCTCTCACTTCACTGACTCAGAAGGGTGTCATCTATCGTTGGGGTGATACACAGGAGTCCGCATTTCAACACCTAAAAGATAGACTTTGTAGCGCGCCTATCCTCTCATTGCCTGAGGGCACAGACGATTTTGTAGTCTACTGCGACGCTTCCATCCAAGGACTTGGTTGCGTGTTGATGCAACGTGACAAGGTCATTGCCTACGCATCACGCCAACTCAAGGTTCATGAAAGAAACTACACCACGCACGACTTGGAATTGGGAGCAGTTGTTTTCGCGCTTAAGATATGGAGACATTACCTGTACGGTACTAAGTGCACCATTTACACCGATCACAGGAGTCTCGGGCATATCTTCAAGCAAAAGGAGTTAAACATGCGTCAACGCCGATGGGTTGAGCTCTTGAACGATTATGAATGCGCAATCAAGTATCATCCAGGCAAAGCCAATGTTGTGGCCGACGCCCTCAGTCGAAAGGATACTTTACCTAAGCGTGTACGTGCTTTACAGCTTACCATCCAATCCAACCTTCCCGCTCAAATTCGAGATGCCCAGGTCGAAGCATTGAAAGCAGAGAACATCAGGGCTGAGTCCCTACGAGAATCGAGGCAGCGGCTGGAACTAAAGGAAAACGGTGCCTACTATGTTAACGGACGCATCTGGGTTCCATTTTATGGCAACTTACGCGAGCTTGTGATGGATGAAGCACATAAGTCTCGTTATTCTGTACACCCTGGTTCGGACAAGATGTACCACGACCTCAAGACTACGTATTGGTGGCCTGGCATGAAAGCCCACATAGCAACCTACGTCAGCAAGTGCCTGACTTGTGCGAGAGTCAAGTCTGAATATCAGAAACCATCAGGCCTACTTCAACAACCGGAGATCCCGAAATGGAAATGGGAGCAAATTTCCATGGATTTCGTTACCGGCCTGCCCAGATCTCAACGCGGAAACGATACCATTTGGGTGATCGTAGATCGACTAACCAAGTCTGCACATTTTCTGGCCATCAAAGAAACGGATAAGTTTTCTACTCTTGTAAACATTTACCTAAAGGAAGTGGTATCAAGGCACGGAGTGCCAATCTCTATTATATCTGATCGTGATGCACGTTTTACTTCTGAACTGTGGCAAGCAATGCACAAGTCCTTTGGCTCACGTTTAGATATGAGCACCGCTTATCACCCGCAGACGGATGGGTAATCTGAACGCACCATCCAAACCCTTGAAGACATGCTTAGGGCATGTGTAATCGATTTTGGTAATGGCTGGGAAAAGCACCTCCCGCTAGTGGAGTTTTCATACAATAACAGCTACCACACCAGCATCCAAGCCGCTCCATTTGAGGCATTATACGGACGCAAATGCCGATCGCCTCTCTGTTGGGCAGAAGTTGGTGACAGCCAAATCACTGGCCCAGAACATGTAGTAGACACCACCGAGAAAATTGCTCAGATACGACAGCGAATGGCGGCAGCTCGTGACCGTCAGAAAAGCTATGCTGATAAGGGAAGAAAACCCCTCGAACTCCAGGTTGGGGATCGAGTGCTACTCAAAGTCTCACCTTGGAAAGGTGTAGTCTGCTTTGGCAAACGAGGCAAACTCAATCCGCGTTATGTTGGACCATTTGAAGTCATTGAGAAAATTGGCAAAGCCGCCTACAGGTTGAATCTACCTGAAGAACTCAGCGGAGTTCACAATGTTTTCCACGTGTCAAATCTGAAGAAGTGTCTGTCAGATGAAACCCTCATAGTTCCTCTTAAGGAACCCACTATCGACGACCAGCTGCGATTCGTCAAGGAACCAGTAGAGATTACAGATCGAGATGTTAAGATCCTCAAGCATACCAGGATACCTCTGGTCCGAGTTCGTTGGAATGCTCGTCGTGGCCCAGAGTATACATGGGAACGAGAAGACCAAATGAAACTCAAGTATCCCCAACTGTTTAAGAAAAACGCAACCACTACTGAGGCTGAAGCAACTGCAGAATTTCGGGACGAAATTCCAAATCAACGGGGGGATGATGTGACACCCCAGGAAAATCTGGAAAACAACGCAACTTAACTAGCTTCCTCAGTAACCACGCGCTAAATTTCGGGACGAAATTCTCTTAACAAGGGGAGAATGTGACAACCCTCAAAATCCCATGTATTCCGTACAAATTATTAATGATAATTAAAGTGTCTGACGACTGTGTGGAATTACTTAACTGCTTTCTGATATCTGTGTTATGCTTACACGTATTTGTTAATATGCTAAGGAATATGCTAAGGAATATGCTAAGGAATATGCTAGGAATATGCTAGGAATATGCTAGGAATATGCTAAGGAATATGCTAGGAATATGCTAGGAATATGCTAAGGAATATGCTAGGAATATGCTAGGAATATGCTAGGAATATGCTAGGAATATGCTTGGAATATGCTATATGGAAGATCTTATAAATACCACCATTCCACCAAGCTCTCTCTTCTCTCCCTCTCCTTTCCCTTGTTCGGCAGCCACCTTCCACCATACTACCACCATCATCAAGCTCTTTTTCAATCATTCCTCATACATACAAAGGTGTAAGAGGTCCAACAACGAAGCTCGGTGCTCTCGGAAGTGGAAGGACCTCCTCCATTCGCTATTAACCACCACATTTCTTCACTCGAACTTCCCTAGCCTTGAGCTAGTGGTAAGAACTTAGATCCGTTCATTCTTTATGTTATTTTAGTGGTTAATAGATGTTAGAATGATAAAAAGTTAAGAAACTTTAAAGCTCATGAACAAGTCTTGAACATAATGTGTTAAGGTGTGGATAAAGAGAAGTTATGTGTGTAAATCATGTAGATCTTGTGTTATTATGATTATTGGTTGATTATTTGATGATTTGCTGATTAATATTAATATGTGATGTTGTTGCGGTCACTAAACTTGTTAACGGAATCATTCGAACACGATTTAGAAGGATAAACATTGAAAATCAGAATATGTCCTAGTTTTACAGCCTACTTCAGTTGGCTGTAAACAGGTCTTAAACTTAACGAAAAACCGATATTTTGAATCTAAAATATGTTATTATGAAATACGGTTCTAATGGCACTGGAATCGTAATTTTTGGACTCCGTTTACTATTTTTAAAGTGTTAAATTGTAACAGCAACTTAAGCTGAATTTTGACAGCAATAAATGGGTGTCATACTTTCAGTCATAACCTGAGTTTTGTGATGAACCGGACCATGAAATTTGTACAGTAGATGAAAACCGATGTATTTGTAATTACCCCACTAGAATTTCGCAAATCGGACTTACGATGAATTTTTAATAAATTGTTTCGTGGACTGAGGTCAGAAATACATAAATCTGAGTTCAGTCCCGAATATGAATTTTTATAAAATATGGGTAATGAACCGGACCCCGATATTTTTACACAATAAAATATGGAATGTTAATGACATTCTATAAAAATTTGGGAATTTTTGGAATAATCTAACTATTTTATTTAAATGTCCGAAAACAGCCGGTTTTGAGTATTAATGCTGAATTGACATAAGTTGTGACTTGCGTGTCTAAATGTCGAGTATGCTATCTGTGAATGATTTAACATGTTATATATGTTATGTGCATTATCGTATGTTTGATTTTGAGTGGGGAATGGACGGGAAACTTAGATGGGCATAAACCGTTACAGTGATGCATGTTGTGTGATAGATACGTGTAGGAACTTTGTGTTCTATTTGAAAGCCACTAAATGACTAACTGGTAAATCATACTAGGACGCGATTGACCGACCCTGACTGTTAGCTATATTGAGAATCTAACCGAGCAAACCGAGGTGAGTTCACACACTTTCTAAGGCATGGGATTCCCGGTGGTTTGGGAATGGGTTAAAGAATTAAAACTAAATCTACATATCCTCCTTGGGTAGGATATGTACGGCCATCCTCCATAGATTGGATGCCATTATTAATCATACGAATTCTCCTAGTGCAGAATACGTACGTTGTGGTCCTCCTGGTGCAGGACAACAACCTTAAAACTGGCTAGACAAAACTCTATCATGAAGTCCCTCAATTTATATCGACTTAATCGCCGAGGCCAATGGCGAGCGGGTCATTAGTTAATAGCGCTATTAGGTTTAACAAACCTCACACCGTGCCAGTCGGACGGGCGTGTACTAATGGACTATGGCAGATTGTCAGTGATGATAGACACTGATATAGGGCACAACTTATTTGCGTAGCAGTCGATATCATACCGTCTAGTAGTTCAAACGGGGAAAGCCCCCACTGATTATGGATATGGTTTGGGTAAAGAAAAGGAATTGGTTAAACATACTTTCAACTATGGGGTGACCCCCACGGCAAATAAGCCAACGAAAGTCAACCCACGTTTTCAGAAACAACTTAAAACTAAACAACCAAACGTGAACTCACTCAACTTTGTTGTTGACTAGTTGTTACATGCCTTACAGGTCGCTAAACACTTGGAGCTTGCACGAGGAAGGAGTCGTTGTGGTGTGCGGACTGTTATGTTCCGTACTAAATGTTTAAATCCTTATGAACTTACTAAACTTGCGTTTTGAAACTTTAACTTATGAACTATGGACTTATGCTTTTGAACTCACGTTTATGCTTCCGCTGTTTAAACCAAACAAGGTTAACTAGCTTTGGTCACCAATCGTATTATGTTTGGTTTTATTTACTTAATTGAGTTGTTCAATATGATTGGTGGCTCGATCCTGGTCATGTCACGCCTCCAAGCGGTGATACTCCGCATGGTGGATTTTGGGGGGTGTGACACAAACAATATTATATTATCTAACAATAATTCAGCCAAAACACAAAGCAAATATGACTCAAAAACCCAGATATTTTGAATATCTTATAGAACAATATGATGAACACGATGAGTTTTTTTAATTTACCGGCCACCGGAAAAATTTCCGAAACACATTTTTGCACAAAAGTTTAAATAAAAACCAAACCTTAACATGTAAACATGAACTTAACAAGGTTTTTCATCAAACTAATTAGCAAAAACACCAAGTTTTTCAAGATTTCTAACTGATTTTTTTTCCAGAAACTATGATCTTCAAACACCCAAAAAACACTCGGTTTTAACAAGGAAGAGAGACAAGGCTCTGATACCACTTGTAGGTCTAACTAGCGGAGGATCTAGTCGCCTAATCCTTGTATACGAACAGACCCGGTTGTGCGGAATCCAACCGGGAAAGCAAACTGAGATAAAGATCGACACGAGACACAAAGATTTACTGTTTAACACACACTTGTATATTTCAGAAAAGTTTACGGTACAAGATTACACGATATAAGGTTCACACACTAAACTCTCCTGATAATACTCTCTTGTGTTCTCTCTGTGTTGCCTGTGTTCTCTGGTTCTCACTTTTGTGTGTTCTAGTTCTGTCTTCAGTCTGTGCTGTTTATATAAAGGAACATGACGACGAAACAGCAAGCAGCCGACGTAACTTCATTGAGCAGACGAAACTTCACGGCGAAACCTAACAGTGACGAAACTACGAGAGTTTCGTCACACCCTTATACATGACGAAACTTGAGTTTCATCAAGCATGTTTCGTCAACACCCTACATCCGACGAAACTTATGTTTCTTCAGGAGAAGTTTCGTCATCAGCAAGCAAGGAGTTTCTCCAAGCATGAGTTTCGCCAAAGAAGGAGGTTTCGTCGAACAACAGCATCCAGAAACATATAGTTCAGCAACTTGATAGAATCAAAGCTCGATGGAGGATATCGGCTTTGATCTACATTCCGGAACCGAAACGAGCGAGCCGCGTCCACATATATGTATCAACAAGCCCTAGATAAGATAGACACATTCAGACATTTGGGTTACCAGAACAGTTCACATACGTGCATGCACGACTTATGGTTACGAGTCTTTTATTTACGAGGGGATTTTAAAGGTAATCAAATCAAAGTTCAAGTAGTCGTAAAGGAGCGTCCTCAATATCAATGAGTCAAGAAAATGAGCAAGTGTTTAGCACTTATGAGGGCCTAGTCTTTAGCCAAAATACTTGTAGTTAGTTTAATTATCCAATTTCTTTGGTATGGACTTCTAGCTATATATAGCCTTGGATGATTGAATAATAGCCTTAGAAAATCGAATAAACATGCAACATTTATGCTGGAAATAATCAGTGTGTTCAATTGTGTGTGATGTGACACTCCAACACGTCGTATAACCAAAATCAAGGTTGGTATGGATTTGTAGTAGAAACAGACGGGTGTAGTTGAACAACCTATGACAAATCACAAAAATTGTTTCACTATTACGCATTTTAATAGTATGACCAGATTGACGCCCGCAGGAGACCTTGGTATAAGTTGCGTCTTTGCAGAAGATCGAGCACGTTCCTCTTCTTTTGAAAAGTCCTTTTCAGATTCATTTGTGTACCACACTTGGTATCGTGGATCTATGACAATTTTCTGGAGTCCAACAACATTCTCCATCACGTAAGCTGCAAGTTCAAGGTCGCTTACTCGGCCATAATACCCCAAGATTTGGAAAATCTTGAGGTGCTCATGAGGTAGCGAGCAACATGCATTACTTTCCTTCTCCTTCTGATCAGGGTAAACCAAATTAGCTGCAAAAAAGAAAACAAAACATAACATTTTTCCGTTACAGTGATACCGATTTTGCACTACTAGAAAATGGTCACTTTGCTACGGCAATTTGCAACGCAAAAAAATGCGTCACAAATTCCGACACATTTGCAACGCAATTTCAACGGAAGAAAATACCCTAATTATTGAGACACATTTGCAACATAATAGCGACACAAACCAAAAGAAGTATAATTTTGTCACAGTTTTGTCACAAATGTGACGGAAATATATAGTTAAAACAATTCACTTCATTGATTTACTACTACTAAATACAATTTCACTATTTTGCTACACATTTTCAATGAAAACATAATTAACTTATTTAGTATTATCAGATATTATATTTGAAGTATGTTTAAACATTTAAATAATATTGTTATCAAATAGAATCGTAGGAAATGCGTTACAAATTTCCATTGCAAATAAGTTGAAATTTGCGTAGTAAATGCGTTGCAAAAAGTTTTCCACGGGGCTTTTTCCAACATTAGGTTTTGTTACAAATGCGTTGCAAATTCAGATTTGCGACACATTTGTGACGGAAAAACATGTTGAAAAGTTTCATTTTTCTAGTAGTGTTGGGACAGTTTCATACCATTAAATAAACCTCTTAATTGGACATAACATAAATACCTTAACTGTAAGACTATCTAAACTCGGACAAGCTTTAAATATTGAAGTGAGTTGTAGTAAACTTTCATCATCATGAGCTCCGATTGTCAGTGTCAGTTCCTTGACATTTGGTAAAATTGGTTGGGAATCGAGCTCTAGAAATCTGTGCGACAAGAAGAAAAAAATCAGGCCCTATCTTTAAATGGTTATATGCATATTGAAGATGAACAGCAAACCTGAGAACGATGCTCAAGGAAAGAAAGAAGATTAGCTAGATTTAAATATATTGGTTGACCCTTGTTGACAAATGACACAAGATCAAAATCAGATAAATGAATGGATCTCATCATCGGACATTCATCTATCTCAAAGTGCTTTATATTAAGTGGCCGTCCACTAACTCGGATCTTGGTCAAGTATCCAGAGCCATGGATAGATATCGTCTCAAGATGTGGAGAATTTGTCAGAAATTGTTCAAGAATTTCTTGGGTCACGTTAACATCCTTCAAATAAAGTTTTTTCAGAGACGGTATATCCACAACTGCATCATTTCTATGGGATAATGATAAGGGGAAATTGTAGTTGTAGGTAGTAAGAAAACTCGTGTGACGCTCGTTGTCTACAAAAAACAGCTCAATCGTCTCAACTTTCTTCTTTACAGCAAAATTGAGCCACCCATCGATAAGTGTTCGATGATCATTATCGAGGTCAAAACGAATCTGGAATTCTTCAACCATTGGGTGGTTGTAGCTTCCAATGACATCATTCACCTGGTTGACGTACAGATGACGCTTTCTATTCAACAGCCTCCAATCCCTTGATATTCTAATTAAGTCGCCAGTACCATCAAAGTTTAATTTCCTGTTACAACCGCATACTTCATAGGCAGAAGACACAGAATCATAACAACAATATCATCTGACAGTTCGGTGATGAAATCTTTCAAATCTGATCCCTCATCAACCTCCTACAAAAATGCAACTCATCACTAACATTAACAATCAGATAGTCTTAATAATAATCACAATTGAACCAGTGAACCTAATCAAACCAAAAACCATAAAGTGAATCACTGGAACCTTGATCCTGATAAATTATCATATATGAAAATCGAATTTAAGTATAATCGAACGTCTGATTGTAAGAACTAACTTCACTTTTCCTAGAGATGGAAATATGCACTAAAACTACATAAATCAATTGCTAAATCACATCCCATAAATAATTAACCAATATCGATGAAAAAAATCACCTTGTTTTGACCAGATCGACACCTTTTGTTCCTCATTGTGGTTCTTACACGATCCTAGTTTGAGGCGAAGAAGACGGCAAGTGGTGCTTAAGGAGGCTTTGTTTCTAACCCTTAAGCGGTGGTATTATCCTAGTTTCTTCGCATTTTCAATTTTTTTATGCGTGGCCTTTTTAATTGCAATTGGGCCTTGATATTTTTACATTTTTGGTCCACTATTGCATACAAGGCGTCAGTTTAGATTTTCTAAAAAATTAAAGATTTAAACAACGGCACTTATATAAGATATAAGTTAATGCATATCATAGACAATATGGATCGATATCTTTCAGTCATTTCGTGAACATATCCTTCTCCAGGTTGCAAAGTACACAAAGGAAACCCATTTATATATGGGAAGCAATCAGAGTACGATTCTTGGGAGCCGACAAGTTCATGAGACTCGATTACAAATCCGGAGATCACAACTAGAAGTGTTAAAGATAAAGAATAACGAGACAATCCATGAATCTGCAGCCAATATAATAGAAGGGAACTTCAACAATCTTGGATCATTTCTTGATGGCCATCAGATTGATGTGCAGCGGATACATCATGTTGGTTTGGTTCCATGATAACAAAACGAATCGATAATGAATCGAAGATAGTAGAATTGAAAGGACAATTGAACAGTTAATTGTCTTGGTACCGAGATATGTTCCCGGCAATCAATATATATACATGATGAGGAAGAACAGTTATGATGTTAGGTGAATTTGGCTGGAATAACCGCCATTCGAAACTGATTCAAACCAACCGTCATGACCGATCCTTACTCGAGTTATATTGTTACATGCACATATAAAACATTACATAAATAATACATGTCTCTTAATTAAATATAAGAATTATGTTTATCATAAGTCTAATAGTTGTTGGCAAGGTAGCTGCTTAACTATGTACCTCTAAGATTCATACCGATTATAGCTTCAATCGACAGAATCAGTCAGGGTCGTTCCAAGAAAGAATCAAGCCATACGGGGGACACGGTAATGAAGTGTATAGCGAACTATAATTCTCGACAACAGATGGCCAAGGAAGAACAAAAGGCCTTGATTCGAACAAAAGGAAACAGGGACGATCACGTGAATATTCAAGTCAAGAACCTTGTGGCCGCAGCCAAGGACGAGGGTTCGGTAGAGGCAGAGGACATGGTGACCAACTTAATGACAACCAGAGAGAAAAAACAATATAGCTCGCGACAAGTGTGTCACACCCCGACCACGTGAGACAACGTAACGTGGCGGAAACGTCGGAGAGTGTTGTAACATAATTAATCGTTTCAAATCCATGGCAATTAAAGTTTCGTTTTATTAATCAAACATGAAAGTTTACATTGTTTTAAACAAGAACCAAAGAGTACATAACATAAATTAACTAGTTCTTGTCTCGTTTTAAGTCACTAAGGCACAGGTCCGCCTAAGTATGTCTTGATAAGTCCTATGCATCATCTCCTGAAAACACATGTGAAAATAGATACGTCAGCATAAAAATGCCTGTGAGATACATAGGTTTTGAGAAAATAGGATTCATGACTTATGTTTGAGAAAATGTTTAGTCATGAACCTTGTAATTTGCTTTGTCTTGTAAATCATTTGAAAAACGATAAGATCAGATGATATGTATAAATAAGAGAATAATGTATGGTTAAATGAATAACCATGAAAGATGAGTTTGTATAAGATAAGTTGTTTGTAAAATATTGTCTTGTGAAAAGTATGTTATTTGTATGAAAATGTTATATGTCTGAAATTGAAATGATTCAAATAACGCTACGATATGTAATACCATACAAACACTTATATATAGGAAGTACCAGCGGCGTATCCACCATGCTTGTATCATATTACACACGCCTCGTTACTTAATCACTTACTCAAACCAAACTACCAAAGTAAAATGTTTATGTATAAATGAATTGTTATGTGTTAATGTGTAAACCATATCGAAATGTCTATGTCCAATGTAAACCACTAAATGTGTATATCAATGTCAAAATGTTTATGTTTAATGTAGATCATGTAATGTGTATCCAAAAATGTAAGCATGTGATGAATAACAAATGTACTAAGTATGCAACAAAGGACATACATATCATAAAGTGTAATGTATAACAATGTACTAAGTACGCACACAATGGGCATACATAGCATGAAATGTAATGTAAAACAATGTACTAAGTACGCACACAATGGGCATACATAGCATGTAATGTAAGGCAATGTACTAAGTACGCACACAATGGGCATCCATAGCATGTAATTTAAGGCAATGTACTAAGTACGCACACAATGGGCATACCTAGCATAAAATGTAATGAAATCATGTACTATAATTGTACTAATGAACATAGCAGGTATATGATGTGAAAGCATGAAAGTAACAAGTAGGCACATGTGTTCCACCCCAAAATGTTTGGAAAACAGTAAAAGAGGGGTCTATGTACTCACCTGAGATTGCTTAGAAGTCCTAAGATAACCACCAAGCAATGCTAGAGATCACGGAATCAAACGGCACCTTAATATAGGTAACTATGTTAATAAACCGGACCTATATCGGAGGATCGGATAGAATGAGGGTTCGTAAACCAACTGAGTATGGGAACTCATGTAGTATGGTTTAACAAAGCCTACATACTAAATGAAGCCTAGCCTAAGTGCTTACGACCCATTACGGCCCGCTTAGGTAGCTTATGCTACTTTAACGCGTCATTCGCGTAAAACGCGTTCGGAACGCCTAACTAGTCCTATGACAAGTAAAATATGCCTTAACATATCTAATATTGTTACCAAATCAGTTTAGATACCAAAAGTTATGTTACATATGCTTAAAATGAATTTTGGCGTAACAAGGGCATTTTGGTAATTTACCTAAGGCATATAAACTACCTATCATACAACTACTTAAACGAAGCGACCATAAGGTATAACCTCAGAAGGTTATTCCCTATATACTATGGCCACCTAATGTGTTTGGTCGGATCCTAATGATCGACCAAATGGGTCGGGTTCGAAGGTATAAGCGATTTATTAGATCGCTTACCCTTACGACCCTAGACAACGTGGTAATCAGTAGGCATAGTCACAAGGGACTATAACCATCGTGATTACAATCACGTTGCGAAGTTCAAACGAACTTCGCATTGACCATAAACTGGTCAATGCAGAAAGTCAAACAAAGTTTGACTTTCGGACTCGAAAAGCAATAAAAGAACGAAGGAATACTTACAAAGGGTCCAAGAATGGAAGGTTTGAATCCGAGTACTCTAAGGTATGAAGTGTTAAACACAACAACTTAGAGAGCAAACTCAGATTTCAAAGGTGTGAGTTGAGAGTGAAGTGGGTGTTGGGTATTTATAGATTTCGGTTCACCGTTAGGATCGTTTCTTGGAGAAGAGGGAATGATCACATCCCTACACTTGTCGGAAAGTTATGGTGGCTCATTTTGCCCCCACCACAAGAGTTTGACAAGTGGAATTGGCCTTTGGGGGTTTGAAGGGCTGGAACCAGCTGTTTAAAACATTGAATCTGGTCAGAAGGGGCCTCGCGTGACGCCAAGACCCCTCACGACACGCCTAGCCCTCCTTTTGGCAAAAATGGCAGATTAGGTCCCTGCACATTGTTTCGTTGCGTAACGTCACTTCTAACACCCGTCAATCCCAATTTCAAGCTCCACAATGATGTTAAGACATAGGGAACATGAAATATGCTTGAAAATATCTCGGATGTCGGTTCGTTTGGCCGTACGGTTGCGATGTTCGCTTAATTA
This sequence comes from Helianthus tuberosus, assembly GCA_030545235.1. Classification (NCBI taxonomy): domain Eukaryota; kingdom Viridiplantae; phylum Streptophyta; class Magnoliopsida; order Asterales; family Asteraceae; genus Helianthus; species Helianthus tuberosus. Next base: position 107,306,960 of record CM060401.1, on the reverse strand, counting down.
CGACGGAATGCGCATAAGCGCGGAAAACGATCCAAATGATGTGACGAATGGATTTTTCTTATGCCCAACACTAAAATAAAATATTTTAGGGCTTACATAAATTTTTGGATGTCCGGATGTATTCAGAACGTAAGTTATGCGCGAAAGTGCAAACTTGTGCACCTTTTGACACTTTTAGTCCCTGAATGACCCAAAAGTTTATTTTAGCACACCGAACCCTTCAAAGCCTATTTCTAAGCTATGTAAAGGATATTTATGGTATGTTTAATTTATGGTCATACTCCGGAATGTTCGTTAAAGTTCAAATTGGCATACTTTCGCAGTTTGTCAAATTTAGTCCCTGTAAGCGAATTAACTTGATTTCGGCATACCAAACCATCCAAAACTTATTTCTAAGTTGTGTAAATGTTATTTAAGGTAGGTTAAGCCTATTTCACTATTCTGGAGTGTTCGTTGCATTAAACTGGTTATATCTACGCATCAGAGCGCGTATAACCCTCCAGAAAGCGATTTAAAGCTTGAAATCGAACAAGAGTTGATATGTGCAAACGATACACATATTTTTACAAATCCCAAGTATGAAATACAATATTTCATTGGTTTGGAATTTTTTTGATGGTTGTAGTGACACAGGTGTCACAGTCTCCCCTACTTTAGGAAATTTCGTCCCGAAATTTATTCGTAAGAGTCTATCTGTGACTTTGTGTCAAATAACCACCAGAGATATGAAAGGCATAATCCTGACATTTCCTTAACGGACATTCTTCAGAAACGAAAATGAACGGAATGAGTCATTTTCCACAATTTCTTCAGAAACGAAAATGAACAGAATGAGTCATTTTCTTTAATTTCTTCAGAAACGAAAATGAACGGAATGAGTCATTTTCCACAATTCCTTCAGAAACGAAAATGAACGGAATGAGTCATTTTCCACGATTTCTTCATATACGAAAATGAACGGAATGAGTCATTTTTCCACAATTTCTTCAGAAACGAAAATGAACGGACTGAGTCATTTTCCACGATTTCTTCAGGAACGAAAATGAACGGAATGAGTCATTTTCCATGATTTCTTCAGAAACGAAAATGAACGGAATGAGTCATTTTCCACGATTTCTTCAGATACGAAAATGAACGGAATGAGTCATTTTCCACAATTTCTTCAGAAACGGAAATGAACGGAATGAGTCATTTTCCACAATTTCTTCAGATACGAAAATGAACGGAATGAGTCATTTTTCACAATTTCTTCAGATACGAAAATGAACGGAATGAGTCATTTCCACAATTTCTTCAGAAACAAAAATGAACGGAATGAGTCATTTTCCACAATTTCTTCAGATACGAAAATGAACGGAATGAGTCATCTCTAGACACATGACAAAACTTGCTGTGGTTTCTGTGCACTAAATTCCATAATTATGTACGCATCCATAATTACGTAATTCCTTGCACAGTCCGCACAGTTTGTCTTGTAATGTTTAGGGGAGGAAAATCAAACCTGTGATGAGGGTGACTAGACTACCATAGGGTCCTTTTAATTAGATCAACAGATGATCTTATTAATTTGGCCACCAAGGAGTCCTTTCAGCTATATCATCACATGATGTTCCTAACCAGATTTTTGGATCAATCTGTTTAACTTAGACCACTCAAGGGGTCTAATTATGGAGTAGTACTTTATAACCCAAGGGACTTAACTACAACGTAGAAGTCCATTAAGGATTTTAGATAACAAAAACTTGGATTACACAAAAAACATGAAAGGGAACACATAAGCACATAATCACATAATTGTTTAACTTGGTTATTAATTTGTTATTAACTTGTTATCGATTGAAAATGGATGTGGAAACCAGTCGATGGACTTCAATGTCCTCTGGGATCTATCTAAAAAGATAGGAAGATCTCCCAAATATTCGATTTTGTTTTCAAAGAAACGTAATATTCGAATTAAGGAACACAACAATTATAGGATTTACGGAAATATCCTTAGGTACCCTTATTAAGGATTTATAGTGGTACTTTGGGTTTTCGTCCAGTGTTGTAACTTGCGCCTTGTACTTCGTTTCCTTAGAATTAACGGGTACTTAGGAATTTCGTGGAAACGCAAGAGATCATAGAATGGGGAAATTTTGGGGGTAGTTTGTTCTTCAAGGAATACGGTTCCTTAATTGTCGGTATTGTAAGGGATATGTTGTTTATACATACAACCTCATAAATACATTGTAATGTAAATAAAAGATTTATTTATAAACAATGATAACAACTGTTTCATGGACCTTGACAACAAAAGAAAATAATACACAAGACATGATTATTTCTAAAGGGTGTTGTCTTCTAGTCGGTCAGATGCTCATCCCTGTGCTGGATTAGCATTAGCAAGCTTTGGGCAATTTCTTCGGAAATGACCCATCTCGCCACAATTGTAGCAAGAACCTGCTGGAAAGCGAGCTTGAGCAGGATTGTTGTCAGCTTGATTTGGCGCAACTGCAGCTCGGCAAACTTTTGCTGTATGACCTTTAAGTCCACAAATTTGGCATTCGCGGCACTTCACCCTAGCATGATGATGAAGGTTACATTGGTTGCACAAGGGTGAAGTTCCATTGTATGGCTTCCTAGCAGGGGGTTGAGCTGGTTGGTTGGGGATGGCTTGATCATTGTGAGTAACCATGGCGAAGTTCTGAGAAGCCTTTCGCTTCTTTGACTTCTTAGGGGATCCAGTCTGTTCATCCATGGTCTTTGATTCCTCGATTGGTTTCGATTCCTCGACCGGTTTCTTGTCACCCTTTCGGAAAAGCTTACGTTTCCTGATCTGAGATTCAGTCAAGGTTGCAGCTAGCTCAATGGCCTGCCTAACCGTAGTGGGGTTACTACCAGTAGCAATGTCCTGAACTGAGTCAGGGAGACCATCAATGTATTTTTCGATCGCCTTATCCAAAGGCGTAACCATGGTAGGACACAACAGGCTCAGCTCCTCATATCGATCAGTGTATGCTCGATGTTCACCGCTGTCTTGCTTAAGATCGTCGAATTCCCTTTCCAAGGCTCTGATCTCGTGACGAGGACAGAATTCCTTCATCATCAGTGCTCTAAGTTCTTCCCACGTTTGAGCCAGTGCCACTTTGGCACCCCTATCTCTCATCAAACCGTTCCACCATGTCAAAGCTCGTTTCTCAAAGACACTAGATGCAAAGTCTACCTTTCGCTCGTTTGGACATTGAACATGTCTGAAGGTGCTCTCTAAACTCTCGAACCATTGCAGAAGTGCAGTCGCTCCTTGAAACCCAGAAAACTTAGATGGCTTAGCCGAGTTGAACGTCTTGAAGCTGCAGGGGGCATTATTGTTGTTGAGGGCTTGGTTACATTGGGCAACGATGTTCGGGATTGCAGCAGTTATTTGCTGTGTAATGACAGCTGCCAGATCTTCAATAGATACCGGATTTTCGCGTCGTGGAGGCATTCTAAAAAGGGAAACAAGTGAGAAAACAAATGAAATGGCATTGGGTAAGAATAGGATGTTACAAATACCGACCAAAATCATGGTTGATGGTCATTTGTTTGAACCACGAAGCAAACAAACAACACAAAGGCTGAATCAAAGCAAATAGATCCTCATAGTGTATCGCGAAGACATGCTCGCCTATAAGTGGACACTCACCCCAAGAGTTCCCAGGTAAGAGTGACTGGTCCGATTATGTGGATTTGTACGAACACTCTAGCCTTAGACAGAAAACTCAGGGTACAGGCATTCACTCTTCCAGTTTGCACGTGTTCACACTATTTAGGACCCAAAACTTTGACGAGATTTTGAGAACTCAAAGGGGTTCAAAACCTTACAATAGAGGGTTCAAAACCTAGTAATCAATCATCCTAGAACAGATGATTAGTTTTCAAAGCGGTTTTGAAATTTATGTTCTTGTTGTGGTCGTCGCCTAAGGATAGGTGACGGTATTGTTTTATGACTAAACGCAAGTAAACTCGCGTTAGGGTCCTAAGAAGGTTATAGACTAGGTCAAAGTATTACTAATAACCTAATTCCCTATAACCATTGGCTCTGATACCATCTTTTCTGTCACACCCCGACCACGTGAGACAACGTAACGTGGCGGAAACGTCGGGGAGTGTTGTAACATAATTAATCGTTTCAAATCCATGGCAATTAAATTTTCATTTTATTAATCAAACATGAAAGTTTACATTGTTTTAAACAAGAACCAAAGAGTACATAACATAAATTAACTAGTTCTTGTCTCGTTTTAAGTCACTAAGGCACAGGTCCGCCTAACTATGTCTTGATAAGTCCTATGCATCATCTCCTGAAAACACATGTGAAAATAGGTACGTCAGCATAAAAATGCCTGTGAGAAACATAGGTTTTGAGAAAATAGGATTCATGACTTATGTTTGAGAAAATGTTTAGTCATGAACCTTGTAATTTGCTTTGTCTTGTAAATCATTTGAAAAACGATAAGATCAGATGATATGTATAAATAAGAGAATAATGTATGGTTAAATGAATAACCATGTAAGATGAGTTTGTATAAGATACGTTGTTTGTAAAATATTGTCTTGTGAAAAGTATGTTATTTGTATGAAAATGTTATATGTCTCAAATTGAAATGATTCAAATAACGCTACGATATGTAATACCATACAAACACTTATATATAGGAAGTACCAGCGGCGTATCCACCATGCTTGTATCATATTACACACGCCTCGTTACTTAATCACTTACTCAAACCAAACTACCAAAGTAAAATGTTTATGTATAAATGAATTGTTATGTGTTAATGTGTAAACCATATCGAAATGTCTATGTCCAATGTAAACCACTAAATGTGTATATCAATGTCAAAATGTTTATGTTTAATGTAGATCATGTAATGTGTATCCAAAAATGTAAGCATGTGATGAATAACAAATATACTAAGTATGCAACAAAGGACATACATAGCATAAAGTGTAATGTATAACAATGTACTAAGTACGCACACAATGGGCATACATAGCATGAAATGTAATGTAAAACAATGTATTAAGTACGCACACAATGGGCATACATAGCATGTAATGTAAGGCAATGTACTAAGTACGCACACAATGGGCATCCATAGCATGTAATTTAAGGCAATGTACTACGTATGCACACAATGGGCATACCTAGCATAAAATGTAATGAAATCATGTACTGTAATTGTACTAATGAACATAGCAGGTATATGATGTGAAAGCATGAAAGTAACAAGTAGGCACATGTGTTCCGCCCCAAAATTTTTGGAAAACAGTAAAAGAGGGGTCTATGTACTCACCTGAGATTGCTTAGAAGTCCTAAGATAACCACCAAGCAATGCTAGAGATCACAGAATCAAACGGCACCTTAATATAGGTAACTATGTTAATAAACCGGACCTATATCGGAGGATCGGATAGAATGAGGGTTCGTAAACCAACTGAGTATGGGAACTCATGTAGTATGGTTTAACAAAGCCTAGCCTAAGTGCTTACGACCCATTACGGCCCGCTTAGGTAGCTTATGCTACTTTAACGTGTCGTTCGCGTAAAACGCGTTCGGAACGCCTAACTAGTCCTATGACAAGTAAAATATGCCTTAACATATCTAATATTGTTACCAAATCAGTTTAGATACCAAAAGTTATGTTACATATGCTTAAAATGAATTTTGGCGTAACAAGGTCATTTTGGTAATTTACCTAAGGCATATAAACTACCTATCATACAACTACTTAAACGAAGCGACCATAAGGTATAACCTCAGAAGGTTATTCCCTATATACTATGGCCACCTAATGTGTTTGGTCGGATCCTAATGATCGACCAAATGGGTCGGGTTCGAAGGTATAAGCGATTTATTAGATCGCTTACCCTTTCGACCCTAGACAACGTGGTAATCAGTAGGCATAGTCACAAGGGACTATAACCATCGTGATTACAATCACGTTGCGAAGTTCAAACGAACTTCGCATTGACCATAAACTGGTCAATGCAGAAAGTCAAACAAAGTTTGACTTTCGGACTCGAAAAGCAATAAAAGAACGAAGGAATACTTATAAAGGGTCCAAGAATGGAAGGTTTGAATCCGAGTACTCTCAGGTATGAAGTGTTAAACACAACAACCTAGAGAGAAAACTCAGATTTCAAAGGTGTGAGTTGAGAGTGAAGTGGGTGTTGGGTATTTATAGATTTCGGTTCACCGTTAGGATCGTTTCTTGGAGTAGAGGGAATGATCACATCCCTACACTTGTCGGAAAGTTATGGTGGCTCATTTTGCCCCCACCACAAGAGTTTGACAAGTGGAATTGGCCTTTGGGGGTTTGAAGGGCTGGAACCAGCTGTTTAAAACATTGAATCTGGTCAGAAGGGGCCTCGCGTGACACCAAGACCCCTCGCGTCACGCCTAGCCCTCCTTTTGGCAGAAATGGCAGATTAGGTCCCTGCACATTGTTTCGTTGCGTAACGTCACTTCTAAGACCCGTCAATCCCAATTTCAAGCTCCACAATGATGTTAAGACATAGGGAACAAGAAATATGCTTGAAAATATCTCGGATGTCGGTTCGTTTGGCCGTACGGTTGCGATGTTCGCTTAATTACAACGGAATGCGCATAAGCGCGAAAAACGATCCAAATGATGTGAAGAATGGATTTTTCTTATGCCCAACACTAAAATAAAATATTTTAGGGCTTACATAAATTTTTGGATGTCCGGATGTATTCAGAACGTAAGTTATGCGCGAAAGTGCAAACTTGTGCACTTTTTGACACTTTTAGTCCCTGATTGACCCAAAAGTTTATTTTAGCACACCGAACCCTTCAAAGCCTATTTCTAAGCTATGTAAAGGATATTTATGGTATGTTTAACTTATGGTCATGCTCCGGAATGTTCGTTACAGTTCAAATTGGCATACTTTCGCAGTTTGTCAAATTTAGTCCCTGTAAGCGAATTAACTTGATTTCGGCATACCAAACCATCCAAAACTTATTTCTAAGTTGTGTAAAGGTTATTTAAGGTAGGTTAAGCCTATTTAACTATTCCGGAGTGTTCGTTGCATTACACTGGTTATATCTACGCATCAGAGCGCGTATAACCCTCCAGAAAGCGATTTAAAGCTTGAAATCGAACAAGAGTTGATATGTGCAAACGATACACATATTTTTACAAATCCCAAGTATGAAATACAATATTTCATTGGTTTGGCATTTTTTTGATGGTTGTAGTGACACAGGTGTCACAAAGTGTAGGACCGTGTTTCGTGACCGAAACCGTGATTATCATGATTATGTTCACAGACGGGAAGATTAGAGACGGATGAAATACTTACTTGCATAGATTTGATAACATAACAAAGCAAACCTACCCGATTAATAAGCTAACCGAACCATACCAAAGGAGTACACATCCGGGGAGAGACCAAGTGGTGATCTCTCCCTGTGAGGACTCAAACCTCTAAAACTTCCAAGTGTTTGAAATGACAAAGGGTTGCTATTTATAGCTACACCCCTTTGTCTTTCGAACACACACGGTCAAACAAATAACCCTCTCGTTTGACCACTTCAAACGAGCGGGTCTATACACGTTCGTTAGACCGTTTCACTAACTACTACATATTCAGCATAAAATAAATCTAATCTATTCGACAAGCATCGGACACAAAATTTGTATCAACAAATTCCCCCTTGTCCGTTGCTGTCGAATGTCGAAAATGCAACTGCAATCGATCTTCAGTCAAGTATTCTTCTTCTCTGTGTTAACAAATTCCCCCTTGACCGATGATCCAGGTAAGTAGTATCTTGACGCTTCTTGTATAATAGTTCCCCCTCAAAGTATGCGTATCCGTGTTGGGTGTTGTGTAATTTCCTCAAAAGGCTCAATTGACCGATCTTCCGCTGATCTTCCAATACTCCAACCGGCATTTGATAAGGGTTCCATTGTTTAAAAACTGCATCAAGTCTTGATCTTCAAGCATACTACATTGGTAGAGGTTTCTGGTGAACTGTCTTCTATAAACCGTCTTTGTGGAATCGACCAAGTAATGCACTTTAATCTTCAGCATCAACACTCAGGAAAGTCGGCTAGACCAAGTGTATCCCTTGCAAGCTCAACCAGCATGCTTAGTTGAACTACATCCAGATCTCATTGTCTCGCCTTTGTGAAGTTGACCACGTAATGCACTACGGATCTTCAGCATCAGTACTCAGGAAGTCAGCTAGACCAAGTACATCGTTTGCAAACTCAACGAATTGAGTTACCCCCAGATCCCTGTAAAATCCCAAAGAAACATCAAACCCAAAACCGAATCCTGCAGGTCTTCAGTCTTGAACTATCAGCTTTCATAAAGATTCCCCAGGTCTTCAGTGAACATCGCTTTTGTAACTACTGTCGACTTTAGAAACCTGTATTTTTCCGTGTAAAACCCTTCACGCTGGCTAGAGAATTAATTAAAATTCTCAAATATGTGTCTGTGCAAAACATTCCACACCGAACCGTTGGTATCACCAGAAAATCACAAACTCTACCACCTGTGATTGCGTTTAGAAATTTACCGAGAAATTCAACATACGAAAATTTTTATTCCCCCATTTCTTTGGTAAGATCTCTAAACCTTAACAGATTCCCTCCACTTTAAAGGAACTGTCGTCAACTTTCAAATGTTCACCAATTCCCTTCACTTAGCGGAACTGTCGTCAATCTTCACTGAATGTTCTCGGTTCCGAAAAATCACGAAAACGACTTTCTTCTTTGCATATTCTAGTTGAATAAGAACGTCCCCTAGTACCCCGTAGGATCCTACTTGTATCCCTCCAAAGACTTTGTGAACTCGTTAGGACCGGTATTGACATTCCAGGTTCATTCATTCGTTACCAAATGCGAGAATATGACAATAAACAAAAAAAAAACTTTCTTCTTTGCATATTCTAGTTGATAAAGAAATTTCGCCTAGTACCCGTAGGATCCGACTTGTATCCCTCCAAAGACTTTGTGAACTCGTTAGGACCGGTATTGACGTTCCAGGTTTATACGTTCGTTTTCAAATGCGAGAATATGACAATAAACAAAATGCTTTCGAACATTTACGAATAACCGATTAACAATCATAAACATTGACGTGCGGAAGTGAACATACCATTTTTGTTTTTGGCCCATAGTAGTCTAGTCACCAAATTTTGACGTTTGCATCGGTAACCGTGACTACCCCACATTTTTCAAAATATCATCATCTTTTGTTTTCATCATGCCGCATCATCCCGCGTGCTCCCAAATTCGTACGAATTTGATGTTGAGATTTGGAAGCCCGGTTCAAATAATCTCCGCGAACACCCGATCCCACTCCACAAATAACCCAACTTCCATCAACGAGTCAACCACCATTATCATATTTCCTCAATGTGGGTCTAGATATTATTATTATTATTATTATTATTATTATTATTATTATTATTATTATTATTATTATTATTATTATTATTATTATTATTATTATTATTATTAAAGAACACATATGCCATCATTTTTGAGTGGACCCAAAAGAAAACTAGCAGCCAAATCACATGTTCCTGTCGACATGTAACTTGTTTAAATAGCCATTTCATCAAAAGGCATCACCCAAAAGTCAAAGACCCTAGCTGCCATCTTAATAGATAAAACAACTATTCAGCCTACATGTCTCTGCAACACATAATCACCAACCCTCTTTTCCTGCGATATACCAGCTGAAACCCTTTTTTTTTTATTGTTCGATACACATCCCTCGATTCCACCTTCAAAGAGCCCATCAATTAGAGTGTAATCTTTAATATACCCCAAAAGTCAAGAACCCTATATTAACTTTTTCAAGAATTTACCACCTAACTTTCATTGTCAGCCGCTAACATCATTTTTGTCTTCCTCTTCACACTTCCATCAAATCTCCTTCAACCTTTTCAATACTCAACAACCAAAACTAATTTCCACTAAAACAACATCAGTGGCCACCATCTCTAAGACCAGCCAACATCTCTTTTCTGCGATACAACAAAACTCAAAACCCCCAAAAATTGAGACCCATCTAAGACCACCGTCTACTAACCACCGGCGATTCCAACATCCACAGCCCCATCTAAGACCACTGTCTACTAACCACCGGCGACCAGTTAGCATCTGAACGGAGACCCGTTACCATCGGATAGGAGACTAGTGATTCTTCGCTGACCTGAAGATACTTCGTCGAATAACATAAGAGTCCGTCGCCCAGTGAGTCTTCGTCAAACAAGGGATTTCGTCATATTGAACTTCTTCAAAGGTGATTTCGTCAAACAGCCATTTCGTCGCAGATGTTCGTCGATGTATTTTTTTTAATAATAAACAACAGACTTCGTCATGTATGATCATCGGTGAAGGTATGAGACTTCGCCATGATGAACCTTCGCTGACAAGTGATTTCGTCGAGGGTGATTTCGTCCTAGACAAGTGTTGACGAAAATGGTGATTTCGTCGCTGTGATTAATGGTGATTTCGACGAAGACACAAATGTTGATTTCGTCCAGAACCGTTTTTGTCTAGAACCGATTTTGTCTAGAACCGATTTCGTTGAAACCCTAGTGTTTCTTACCAGTCGCCATGCTCATCTCAAGAACACAGCCACTGTTTCTTTTGCAAATTTGACTAAAACATTGTATATATGATTTTTAATGATGATAACTTGATTATTTAGGTGTAAAACATAAAACCCAACTCTTGTATATGTTCTGTTTTATCTAGACCCGAATATTTCGGTCCAGATCTGGGTTTTTCACCATTTTTACATCTTGAACAAAAAGCACAAAAATCACAGATCTAGAGCACATGTGATTTAGCAAACGGTTAGATTTACTATATCGGGTACCATGGCTCTAATACCAATTGTAGGACCGTGTTTCGTGACCGAAACCGTGATTATCATGATTATGTTCATAGACGGGAAGATTAGAGACGGATGAAATACTTACTTGTATAGATTTGATAACATAACAAAGCAAACCGGCCCGATTAACAAGCTAACCGAACCATACCAAAGGAGTACACATCCGGGGAGAGACCAAGTGGTGATCTCTCCCTGTGAGGACTCAAACCTCTAAAACTTCCAAGTGTTTGAAATGACAAAGGGTTGCTATTTATAGCTACACCCCTTTGTCTTTCGAACACACACGGTCAAACAAATAACCCTCTCGTTTGACCACTTCAAACGAGCGGGTCTATACACGTTTCGTTAGACCGTTTCACTAACTACTACATATTCAGCATAAAATAAATCTAATCTATTCGACAAGCATCGGACACAAAATCTGTATCAACAATAAGAAGAACGTTAGATGCTACACATGTAACTATTTAAGCCATGTTAGCTGCTACACTGTAACGATTTAAGCCACTTTGCATGTATTGGGAATGCACCGGCCAAGTCCAAAGACGATGAAGCCAATCTTAATCAAAATGAGGACAAAGGCTGCAATGCTCCCATGATTGCCTCAGTGTTTGTCAAGAATGAAGAAATCTTCTTAAATGTAGAAAATGTACATCAAATTAAACTAAACGAGGAATCATAAACATACAACCCATTGTTTATTTACGTACCTCATGTTCTTCGTTTATATATTCATTCAAATTTATTATTAACGGAATTTAGCCTTAAATTTAGATTATTTTCTTTCTAATGATGATCTATGATGACGGGGGTAGCCCAAGACTAAATAAAATGACTAAACATGCAAACGCTAAAAGGGTTAAATGGTTCAATGGTTAAAAAGCTGTGAGGTAGGGGAAAGTAATACGAAAACAGTAGCCAGTCACATCCGGGGATTGCTTCACCAACCCACAGCCGCAAAAGCAATGCAGGTCTGCAGAATACACGCTATTATCCAGGGGTCAAAAAGCTTTAACCCCCGAAAGGGTAAGCCCCTCACTGCAAACAAGATCACTAGTCAAATGAATTATACTTCGGGAGATGTCTTCTCCTATAAATTGACACTTCATTTACTTCAGAAAACATCTCCTGGCCAGCTCTGATTCTCTAATCTCTGGTCATTCATATTAAGTACTTGCTTACATGCGAGTCACTTCTTTTCACATACACCACACACATTCTATTTGCTCCCACATCCGAATCTGAATATACTTCAGAGAAGGATCTTCAGCAAACAACAAAAATAAACTAGTGAACCTCCTTCCACGTCTTGCAAACGTGGGGGGACCCCACGACCTGCGTTAGGCAAAGTTGAACCCTTCAACCTTTTTTCCTAACCAGCCCAGCTACCACCGTTGGTCTTATATTTGTTGCATCAACAAGTTGGCGCCCACCGTGGGGCTACGCCGCTATTTCTTCTCACAAAAGACCTAGTAGTGTAGCTCTCTTCACTTAAAATCACCATGTCCGAAAGTGGATCCCCGGAAGAAGTAAATCAGATTCCAAACACTTCTACTCCGGGTAGTAGCCAAGCTCACGTGGCTATACCAACTTCTTTCTCAACTCCGGGGAGCACACCCGAGTTCCTCACCTTCATGTAACACCTGTGCCTTCACGGCCATCAAACAAATGCCAAACCAATGAAATATTATATTTCATACTTGGGATTTGTAAAAATATGTGTATCGTTTACACATATCAACTCTTGTTCAATTTCAAACCCTAAATCGCTTTCTGGAAGGTTATACGCGCACTAATGCGTAAATATAACCAGTTTAATGCAACGAACACTCCGGAATAGTGAAATAGGCTTAACATACCTTAAATAACCTATACATAACTTAGATATAAGTTTTGGAAGGTTTGGTGTGGTGAAATCAAAGTTAAATCGCTTACAGGGACTAAAGTTGACAAACTGCGAAAGTATGCCAATTTGAACTGTAACAGACCTTCCGGGACATGAACATAAGTTAAACATACCATAAATATCCTTTACATAGCTTAGAAATAGGCTTTGAGGTGTTCGGTATGCTAAAATAAACTTTTGTGTCATTCAGGGACTAAAAGCGTCAAAAAGTGCACAAGTTTGCATTTTTACGCGTAACTCACGTTCCGCATACATTCGGACATCCAAAAATTTATGTAAGCATGACTACATTATATTTTAGTGTTCGCCTTAAGAAAAATCCATTCGTCGCGTCATTTGGTTCGTTTTTCGCGCTTATGCGCATTCCGTCGTAATTAACCGAACATCGCGACCGTACGGCCAAACGAACCGACATCCGTGATATTTTTGAACATGTTTTAAGTTCCCTATACTTTAACTTCATTTTAGAGCTTTGAAATGGGGTTAACGGGCCTTAAACGTGTCAAAAATGGCCTAAATACAGTTCAGGGACCAAAACTGTAATTCTGCCAAACTTGCACCATACGATGCGTATGGTATGTATACCATACGATGCGTATGGGGTCTCCAGACCAGGTGCAATGTTTAACAGCCTGTTTTCAGCAGGTTTAACCACAACCACATGTTTGCAACTTGCTTAATCACTAAGTTTAGGAGCATTTGTGGCACCATGACTTTCCGACAAGTGTACGGCCTTGATCGTTGCCTCCTTTTCCAAGAAACGATCCTAGCGGTGGACCATTTCCTATAAATACCAACCAACATCACAACCAAAAAACTCACACCTTTGAATCTGAACTTGCTCTCTAAGTTGTCGTGTTTAACACTTCATACCTGAGAGTGTTCGGATCCAAACCTTCCATTCTTGGACCCTTCGTAAGTATTCTTTCGTTCTTTTCCTTATTTTTACTGCTTTTCGAGTCAGAAAGTCAAACTTTGTTTGACTTTCAGCGTTGACCAGTAATGGTCAATGCGAAGTTCGTAGGAACTTCGCAACGTGAGTGTAATCACGTTGGTCATAGTCCCTTGGGACTATGCCCACTGATTACCACGTTGTCTAGGGTCGTAGGGTAGGCGATCTAATAAATCGCCTATACCTTCGAACCCGACCCAGTTTGGTCGATCATTAGGATCCGACCAAACACATTAGGTGACCATAGTAGGTAGGGAATAACCTTCCGAGGTTATACCCTATGGTCACATCGTTTAAGTAGTTGTATGATAGGTAGTTTATATGCCTTAGGTAATTTACCAGAATACCCTTTTCATGTATAATTGGTAATTAAGCATATGTAACCTAAACTTTTGTCACGTAACTGATTATGTAACATGTTTAGGCATATAACACTTGTCATAGGACTATTTAGGCGGTCCGAACGCGTTTCACGCGCACGACACGTTAAAGTAGCATAAGCTACCCAAACGGGTCGTAATGGGTCGTAGACAGTTATGTTAGGTTTCATTTAGTATGTAGGCTTTGTTAAACCAAATGACACGAGTCTCTACACTCGTTTGGTTTACAAACCCTCATTCTATCCGATCCTCCGATTTAGGTCCGGTTTATTAATGTAGTTACCTATATTAGGTGCCGTTTGATATTCCGAGATCTCTAGCATTACTTGGTGATTATCTTTAGACATCTGAGCAATCTCAGGCGAGTACATTATTCCCCTATTTTACTGCTTTCAATTGTTTTGGGGTGACTCATATGTGCTAAATGCTTTCAAGGTTTTAACGATGGTATCAAAACGATTTTCGATATTATAACGATGGTTTCAAAAACGATTAAGACGATTTATACAAAACTAATAACGATTTCGATAATGTGAACGAACTTGTTGGTTGGGTTACATAACAAATGACATTCATTAGCAATGATCAAGCCGACCAGTATTAGGTTATGGTACCATAGGATCTGACAAATCCCGTAATTTACTGCACCCGTGGTTATGTGTGGGTATGGTAGGTAGCGACTGAATCTGTAATTATTAACTTACCCTATGGAGGTTTGTTAATACGAAAACGAGAAGCGACGAAAACGAGAAGCGATGAAAGTCACGAAGGTTTGAATGTTATTAGCGAGACGACCTTATAAGTAGTTTCACGACCTAAAACGAATTAAACGATTTACGATTGGGTTTCACACGATGTTTTAACGATTGGGTAACGATTGGGTAAACGATTGGTTTCAAAGCGATATACGATATTATTCATTTATACATATTACATGATTTACATTTGGGCATGAACATTTTACATTGTTTGGTTTGGTTTGATTAAGTGATTAAGTAACGATGCGTGTGTAATATGATACAAGCATGGTGGATACGCCGCTGGTACTTCCTATATATAAGTGTTTGTATGGTATTACATATTGTAGCGTTATTTGAATCATTTCAGTTTGAGACATAGAACATTTTATACAAGTAACATACTTTTCACAAGACATTTATTTACAAACAACTTATCTTATACAAACTCATTTTACATGGTTATTCATTTAATCATGCATTATTCTCTTATTTATACACATCAACTGAACTTATCATTGTTTTTCAAATAATTTACTAAAACAAATGTTTTTGGGTTAAGAGTCATGGCTACGAGGTTTTACAAATTAAAACCCGCTTGATTTGAGTTGGTTAATTAAGTTGCAATATTATACTCTTTTCAAAACAAGGTTTTTAAATAAAGTATTGCAACGTCTAAACTAGCCATGATTTCGACACTCCTACAAAACCTATGTATCTCGCCAGCATTTCTTTGCTAACCTCGTTTTCACATATGTTTCAGGTATTGTTGGATGATATCGATTGATAAGATGCATGCTCACATAGGACTGGACAAGGCCTTAGTGACTCTATAACAATGATAGACTATGTTTAAATAGTGTATTTAGATTTCAAGACGATGTAATTACTCAATGTTTAATAAAACGAAACACTTTTTGGTATCCATGGTTATGAAACATTAATTCTGTTGCAACACGCCCCGATGTTTCCGCCGCGCTTTGTTGTTTTACGCGGTCGGGGTGTGACAGAAAAGTGGTATCAGAGCCAATGGTTATAGGGAATTAGGTTATTAGTAATTAGTAATGCTTTGACCTAGTCTATAACCTTTCTAGGACCCTAACGCGAGTTTACTTGCGTTTAGTCATAAAACAATACCGTCACCTATCCTTAGGTGACGACCACAACAAGAACATAAATTTCAAAACCGCTTTGAAAACTAATCATCTGTTCTAGGATGATAAATTTCTAGGTTTTGAACCCTCTATTGTAAGGTTTTGAACCCTCTGTTATATGGTTTTGAACCCCTTTGAATTTTCAAAATCTCGTCAAGGTTTTGGGTTTTAAATAATGTGAACACGTGCAAACTGGAAGGGTGAATGCCTGTATTCTGGGTTTTCTGTCTAGGCAAGCACTTCGTATACATCTCATCAGACGCGAGACCAGTTGTGCTTACCTGGGAATTCTTGGGATGAGTGTTCACTTATAGGCGAGCATGTCTTCGCGATACATTATTTTTAACCTATTTACTTTGACTAATCACCAAGGTCGTTTGTTGCTTTGTAGTAACAAACAAATGACCACTATCCTTGCTTTCATCAGATTTGTTTCATCTCATTCTTTTCGTCTAATTCTCCCACTCGTTTCCTTCTCAGACAATGCCTCCTCGACGCGATACCCGAACCGATACTCAGACTTTTACTATTGAAGAACTCGCGGCCCTGATCTCTCAACAAGTGGCTGCTGTGGTTCCAGGTGTTGTAACCCAAGTCCACGAGATGTACAACAACGGCAACAACAACAACAATAATGCACCGTGTAATTTCAAGAACTTCAATTCTGCGAAGCCACTTAAGTTTTCTGGGACTCAAGGAGCAACTGCGCTCCTGCAGTGGTTTGAGAGTATCGAGAGCACATTCAGACATGTGCAGTGTCAGGATGCGCGTAAGGTGGAATTTGCTTCGAGTGTGTTTGAAAAGCGAGCGCTTACTTGGTGGAATGGTGTTATGCGAGATAGGGGCGCCGAAGTGGCGTTGGCACAAACATGGGCAGAGCTTCGGGCTCTCATGATGAAGGAGTTTTGTCCCCGTCACGAGATTCGAGTTTTGGAACGAGAGTTTGACGACTTAAAGCAAGATGGGGCTGAACACCGTGCGTACACGGATCGTTTTGAAGAACTCAGTCTATTGTGTCCCACCATGGTTACCCCTCTGGAGAAAGCGATCGAGAGATACATAGATGGTTTACCCGATTCTATTATGGATATTTTGATCGGTGTTAATCCTACCACCCTCCGTCAGGCAATCGAGTTGTCGGCTACCCTGACTGAGTCTCAAGTCAGAAAGGGTACACTCACCCGCAAGGGTGATAAAAAGAAGGCAACCGATTCTGGAAAGGACAAGAAGAAGGATAAGGGGAAGGGTGAGGACGGTGAGACGTCGAAGAAATCGAAGAAGCGGAAGGGTGCCCAAAATTTTGCTGTTACAGCACAGACTGCTCAGAACCTGCAGAATCCACCGGCTCAGTCACATGCAAAGAAGGCATATGCTGGTACCGCACCACATTGTGCCCGTTGCAACGGTCATCACGTTGCACAACAAGATTGCAAGAAATGCACAACGTGTGGTAGACTTGGGCATTTGGCCAATACTTGTCGTCTGGGACAAAATCAGGCTGCTCAGGTTCAAGCTCCGGTTCAAGGGAATGCTGCGAGATTCCCACTGGGTTCATGTTTCAACTGCGGAGAGTTTGGTCATTTCCGCCCCAACTGTCCGAGACTGGTGAATGCGAATGCTAACGCAAACCCGAATGCGAACGTTCACGTCAATGTGAATCCAGCACGTGGTCGAGTGTTTAACATCAATGAGGCAATCAATGATGAAGAAGTGAACTTTTAGTATTTTGTATTTCCTCTGGTTGTTATCTTGCAACATTTAAAGACAATGCGGTTGCTATATAAATAAAAATTTGTGGTTTTTATTTTTAACTAATGCAATTGTATGAATGTTTGATCCAACCTTATGATGTTAACACAAAGACAAAACTACTCGTGTGGTTCTGTCATTTTTATGATCACTTGTGATCTCCCTAAGAACCTCAAACACTTGTTTCTTTTAAATCTAAAGTATCTTATCGTCTTGTACCGTTCGAGATGCAAGAATTATCAAAACAGCTTCAAGAGTTGTCTGATAAAGGATTCATCCGTCTGAACTTTTCACCTTGGCAAAACTCCTGTTCTCCTTGTGAAAAGAAAAATGGATCTTTTCGAATGTATATCAATTAACGTAAGCCTAGTAAGCTTACCATCAAGAATCGATATCCCCTACCTTAAATCAACGATTTCTCCGACCAACTACATAGTGTTTCATGCTTTTCCGAGATCGATTTGCATTCTTGGTATCATCAACTTCGTATTCTCGAAGAAGATGTTCCCAAAACGGTTTTCTGCACGAAGTATGGCCATTACGAGTTTACAGTCATACCTTTTGGTTTGACAAATGCTCTAGCCATCTTCATGGACTTAATAAATAGGGTCTGCAAGCCTTATTTGGATCAGTTCGTCATTGTTTTTATTGATGACATCTTGATCTATTCAAAGTCCCGAGCCGACCACGATCAACACCTACGTTGATTTCGGAGCCTGATTGGATTCCTTGTACACATTAATATGTACATTACAACTCAATTAGGACAAGCCAAATTCTTTTTTTAGATCTTCCTATTTTCATAGTTAGATTCTTGAAAATATTTAAAGTGTCAAGTGAAATCCACGGATTGGATTTCCTAGTATGCTTTAAATACCCATGTCCAAAGATAACAAATTAAACGATTATACGATTAAACGATTATACGATTAAACGATTTTGCGATTTAACGATTTTGCGATTTAACGATTATACAATTATGCGATTATGTGTTTATGTGTTATGTGTTCTCCTCTATGTTTTGTGTGATCCAATTTTCAAATCCTCATAGAATCTTTCGTATCTTTATATGAGGGATTCATAGTAGGATATTCAAAAGGTACTACTTTAAATCCTTAATGGGCTTCTACGTTGTAGTTAAAGACCCTTGGGATTATATGGCACCACTCCATGATTCTTAAGAGACCTTAAGTGGTCTAGTCAAAAAGATTGATTCGTAATCTGGTTAAAGAATGACATCTAGTGATGTAGCTGGACAGACTCCTTGATAGTCTATTTAGATCATTTATTGATTTAGTCAAAAGGACTCTATGGCGGTCTAGTCACACTCATCACAGGATTGTTCATTTGGTTTTACCCTACACATTATAAAATAGACTGTGTGAACTGTGCAAGGAATTCTCTAATTATGGATGCGCACATAATTATGAAATTTAGTGCACAGAAATCCAGTAAGATTTATTATGTGAAGGAACCGATAGTGACAACAATAACAAAATGAGAACGATGTAATGGAGGCATGGTGGACGCACCAATGACGCTTCATATACTTGTATATAAGTGTCCCTCTTACATTGCAAACATAATGTTATTAAGGTTACTAGAAGTTCAAGAACCCTAACCAATGTTGTTTGATCTTTTCAACTTCATGTTTTAAACTCTCACAAGTTTCCTCTAAATAAATTTCGGGACGAAATTTCCTAAAGTAGGGGAGACTGTAACACCTGTGCCTTCACGGCCATCAAACAAATGCCAAACCAATGAAATATTATATTTCATACTTGGGATTTGTAAAAATATGTGTATCGTTTACACATATCAACTCTTGTTCAATTTCAAACCCTAAATCGCTTTCTGGAAGGTTATACGCGCACTAATGCGTAAATATAACCAGTTTAATGCAACGAACACTCCGGAATAGTGAAATAGGCTTAACATACCTTAAATAACCTATACATAACTTAGATATAAGTTTTGGAAGGTTTGGTGTGGTGAAATCAAAGTTAAATCGCTTACAGGGACTAAAGTTGACAAACTGCGAAAGTATGCCAATTTGAACTGTAACAGACCTTCCGGGACATGAACATAAGTTAAACATACCATAAATATCCTTTACATAGCTTAGAAATAGGCTTTGAGGTGTTCGGTATGCTAAAATAAACTTTTGTGTCATTCAGGGACTAAAAGCGTCAAAAAGTGCACAAGTTTGCATTTTTACGCGTAACTCACGTTCCGCATACATTCGGACATCCAAAAATTTATGTAAGCATGACTACATTATATTTTAGTGTTCGCCTTAAGAAAAATCCATTCGTCGCGTCATTTGGTTCGTTTTTCGCGCTTATGCGCATTCCGTCGTAATTAACCGAACATCGCGACCGTACGGCCAAACGAACCGACATCCGTGATATTTTTGAACATGTTTTAAGTTCCCTATACTTTAACTTCATTTTAGAGCTTTGAAATGGGGTTAACGGGCCTTAAACGTGTCAAAAATGGCCTAAATACAGTTCAGGGACCAAAACTGTAATTCTGCCAAACTTGCACCATACGATGCGTATGGTATGTATACCATACGATGCGTATGGGGTCTCCAGACCAGGTGCAATGTTTAACAGCCTGTTTTCAGCAGGTTTAACCACAACCACATGTTTGCAACTTGCTTAATCACTAAGTTTAGGAGCATTTGTGGCACCATGACTTTCCGACAAGTGTACGGCCTTGATCGTTGCCTCCTTTTCCAAGAAACGATCCTAGCGGTGGACCATTTCCTATAAATACCAACCAACATCACAACCAAAAAACTCACACCTTTGAATCTGAACTTGCTCTCTAAGTTGTCGTGTTTAACACTTCATACCTGAGAGTGTTCAGATCCAAACCTTCCATTCTTGGACCCTTCGTAAGTATTCTTTCGTTCTTTTCCTTATTTTTACTGCTTTTCGAGTCAGAAAGTCAAACTTTGTTTGACTTTCAGCGTTGACCAGTAATGGTCAATGCGAAGTTCGTAGGAACTTCGCAACGTGAGTGTAATCACGTTGGTCATAGTCCCTTGGGACTATGCCCACTGATTACCACGTTGTCTAGGGTCGTAGGGTAGGCGATCTAATAAATCGCCTATACCTTCGAACCCGACCCAGTTTGGTCGATCATTAGGATCCGACCAAACACATTAGGTGACCATAGTAGGTAGGGAATAACCTTCCGAGGTTATACCCTATGGTCACATCGTTTAAGTAGTTGTATGATAGGTAGTTTATATGCCTTAGGTAATTTACCAGAATACCCTTTTCATGTATAATTGGTAATTAAGCATATGTAACCTAAACTTTTGTCACGTAACTGATTATGTAACATGTTTAGGCATATAACACTTGTCATAGGACTATTTAGGCGGTCCGAACGCGTTTCACGCGCACGACACGTTAAAGTAGCATAAGCTACCCAAACGGGTCGTAATGGGTCGTAGACAGTTATGTTAGGTTTCATTTAGTATGTAGGCTTTGTTAAACCAAATGACACGAGTCTCTACACTCGTTTGGTTTACAAACCCTCATTCTATCCGATCCTCCGATTTAGGTCCGGTTTATTAATGTAGTTACCTATATTAGGTGCCGTTTGATATTCCGAGATCTCTAGCATTACTTGGTGATTATCTTTAGACATCTGAGCAATCTCAGGCGAGTACATTATTCCCCTATTTTACTGCTTTCAATTGTTTTGGGGTGACTCATATGTGCTAAATGCTTTCAAGGTTTTAACGATGGTATCAAAACGATTTTCGATATTATAACGATGGTTTCAAAAACGATTAAGACGATTTATACAAAACTAATAACGATTTCGATAATGTGAACGAACTTGTTGGTTGGGTTACATAACAAATGACATTCATTAGCAATGATCAAGCCGACCAGTATTAGGTTATGGTACCATAGGATCTGACAAATCCCGTAATTTACTGCACCCGTGGTTATGTGTGGGTATGGTAGGTAGCGACTGAATCTGTAATTATTAACTTACCCTATGGAGGTTTGTTAATACGAAAACGAGAAGCGACGAAAACGAGAAGCGATGAAAGTCACGAAGGTTTGAATGTTATTAGCGAGACGACCTTATAAGTAGTTTCACGACCTAAAACGAATTAAACGATTTACGATTGGGTTTCACACGATGTTTTAACGATTGGGTAACGATTGGGTAAACGATTGGTTTCAAAGCGATATACGATATTATTCATTTATACATATTACATGATTTACATTTGGGCATGAACATTTTACATTGTTTGGTTTGGTTTGATTAAGTGATTAAGTAACGATGCGTGTGTAATATGATACAAGCATGGTGGATACGCCGCTGGTACTTCCTATATATAAGTGTTTGTATGGTATTACATATTGTAGCGTTATTTGAATCATTTCAGTTTGAGACATAGAACATTTTATACAAGTAACATACTTTTCACAAGACATTTATTTACAAACAACTTATCTTATACAAACTCATTTTACATGGTTATTCATTTAATCATGCATTATTCTCTTATTTATACACATCAACTGAACTTATCATTGTTTTTCAAATAATTTACTAAAACAAATGTTTTTGGGTTAAGAGTCATGGCTACGAGGTTTTACAAATTAAAACCCGCTTGATTTGAGTTGGTTAATTAAGTTGCAATATTATACTCTTTTCAAAACAAGGTTTTTAAATAAAGTATTGCAACGTCTAAACTAGCCATGATTTCGACACTCCTACAAAACCTATGTATCTCGCCAGCATTTCTTTGCTGACCTCGTTTTCACATATGTTTCAGGTATTGTTGGATGATATCGATTGATAAGATGCATGCTCACATAGGACTGGACAAGGCCTTAGTGACTCTATAACAATGATAGACTATGTTTAAATAGTGTATTTAGATTTCAAGACGATGTAATTACTCAATGTTTAATAAAACGAAACACTTTTTGGTATCCATGGTTATGAAACATTAATTCTGTTGCAACACGCCCCGATGTTTCCGCCGCGCTTTGTTGTTTTACGCGGTCGGGGTGTGACACTTCAACACACCAACTCCGTTTAGATCCGGGGTTCCATCTCCCAATATCGGTGTCTCTGACGCCCCAGCCCGTGTTGAACTCACCCCTGAAGGGGTCGCCAACAATTTCCTTGAGTTGAGGTCCCTTCTCAACCAACATGTAAGTAAAGAAAGAGAAAAAGGAGTGAGGATTCGTTTGGACTATGATGAACCTGAACCAACGCTGTCTCCCGGACCACCTCCCCCTCCTTTTACAACAAGAAGTGAGGCTGGTCCCAGTAATCCTTCAAACCCTCACCCTTATCTGTCCACTATGACAAATCCTACGGTGCATCCTATCTTCTCTTCTCAACCGATTACTAGTAACGCTCCTTTGGGACATGAGCTAACCCTTGACCAGCTCCTACAGTCCCCAGTAACAAGCTATCCCGCATCTATAACAACCACGTGGGAGCAAGCTCTGTCCGTGCTCCCTTTGGCACGAAGTGCTGTTATGAGCACTCCCCTCGGAATAAACTGCTCAGTTGGCCCAGGAAGCCTTCAAGGCTTCAACCTCATGCCCAACATGATGACCCAGATGATGGCCAACTTCCCATGGCAACACTTTATTAATCAGGTGCTAGCCACTCAGGGAAATAACGACAACGGCAGTAATATGGATGCAAGGGCTGAAGAAGACTTGGCTAAACCATATAAGCCGAGTAACCTTTCATGCTTCTCAAAGCAGATAGCCGATAATGATTTCCAAGCAAAGATTAAGATGCCATCCCACATCAGGACGTATGATGGGACTGAAGATCCTGAGGATCATCTTCAAATCTTCACCGGTGCAGGAAGGATAGAGAAATGGTCAAACGCTGAATGTTGCCTAATGTTCATGCAAACCCTTGTTGGATCAGCCAGAATCTGGTTCAACGACTTACCCGCCCAAAGCGTTCGAAGCTTTGACGATCTTAGTAAGGGTTTTCTGGCCAATTTCTCTCAACAAAGGCGATATGTTAAAGACGCAATAGTAATCTTCCAGATAAAGCAGCGTGATGATGAAAGTCTTCGCGCGTTCATTGAACGATACAAAAAGGAAGGGCTGACCTATGTAGGGGCAGATGAGAAAATGAGAGTGGCCGGTTTCATGAACGCCATCACCTCTAAATATCTCACGAGAGATTTCAACAAGTCCTTGCCCAAGACCTTGGAAGAAGCTCTCGAAAGGGCTGAAGCCCACATCCGGGGAGAGGAGGTGGTAGACATTAAAGAACAAAGAAAAAGGGGATCCGGCTAGCGAAGCAATAGTCCGGCTAGAAAGAGGGGAAACCTTCACTCCTATGACAGGCGGTCAAAGGGTTCAGACCCTCGAAGGTCTGAAGGTCGGAACCCTCCGAGCCGGGAGAAAGGCAGAAAGGCATCAGTTTCACTCCCCTCACAAAGACCCCTCAAGAAATCCGTGCAACGGAGGAAGTTAAGCAAAACTTTCGGCCTCCTAGGCCTCTCCCCAAAAGCAGGAAAAACGAGAACTCCACACAATACTGTGAGTTTCATGAAGAAAAAGGTCACCACACCAATGATTGTTTCCAACTCAAGAAAAGAATTGAAGAAGCTGTTAAGTCCGGAGAACTCGCTCATTTGGTAAAGGGAGTCCGGGAGAAAATGGCTGAAGGAAAAGGCAAGGAAGTCAATATGGTGGATTTTGATGGAAGGGTTCCTCATAAAAGACAGCGGTTGGAAGCTTGGGAGCTTCAGTGTGTCTGTTTCCCCCCAACGGAAAAAGACCCTCTCTCTAGCCCTCTTGTGGTAGAAGCCACCGTGGGAACATTGCAAACATGTAGGGCATACATAGACACTGGGGCAGCCACTGAGATCATGTTCGAGAAATTCTTCAACCGTTTGAGTAACGAAGAATGTTCAAGGCTTCAACCCTCTGGAACCTCTATAAAAGGTATCGCCGATATACCCCTCAAGCCTTTAGGGCAACTAACACTTAATGTTCGTTTCAGCGAAGGTTTGAAAGAAAGAATCCAACCGCTCACCTTTGTAGTTATCAACATCCCCTCAAGCTATGACGTGATCATTGGAAGACCAGGGCAGTGTGCATTCTACATGGCCGTGTCTGTGGGTCATGGCACAGTCAAATTTCCTACCGAAAGAGGTATAGCAACCCTTCAACCTTCTCAAGAAGCTTACATGGTTGAGGGTGAAAGCTCAAACAGTGAAGAAGAAAGGCAAAGGTTGGTCATAAACCCCAAGTACCCTGAACAGAGAGTGAGGGTCAATCCAAACCTTTCTCCAGAGACCCTCTCGTACCTCGAAAAACTGCTCACGCATTACAGCGATGTTTTCGCTTGGTGTCCAGAAGATATGACAGGGATCCCTCGGGACATTGCCGAACACGAGTTAAGGGTACCACCGGATGTCAAACCTGTGGTCCAGAAGAAAAGAAGCTTGGCACCCGAGAGGAGTCTGGCAGCCTGCCAAGAGGTTGAAAAGCTCGTATCAGCCGGCATTCTCCGAGAAGTCAGGTACCAATCATGGGTTGCAAACCCGGTTATGGTCAAAAAACCCGACAACTCTTGGAGGATGTGCATAGATTTCAAGGATCTTAACAAGGCTTGTCCTAAGGATTGCTATCCACTACCGGAAATTGATCTCAAGGTTGACTCCCTCACAGGTTACTCGTTCAAATGCTTTCTTGATGCATACAAATGTTATCACCAAATCCTCATGAAGGAAGAGGATGAGGAAAAAACAGCCTTTCACACGGACAAAGGGATCTTTTGTTATCAAAAGATGCCTTTCGGCCTCAAAAATGCCGGAGCAACCTACCAACGGCTCGTTGACAAAGCCTTTGAAAGCCAAATTGGCAAAAACATGGAAGCTTATGTCAACGACTTGGTAATCAAAAGCAAGACGGAATATCAAATGCTCGACGACATCCAAGAGACTTTCAAGAATCTCAGAAAGGTCAACATGAAGCTTAATCCGGAAAAATGCTCATTTGGGTTTGAAGAAGGAAAGTTCTTGGGTCACATCGTCGGGAAGCAAAGCATCAAGGCCAACCCAAACAAGGTAAAAGCGGTTCTCGAAACAAAACCACCAAAAACCAAGAAGGAGGTTGAAAGCTTAAATGGGAAGCTTGCAGCCTTGAAGCGTTTTACCTCCAAGTTGGCTGAGAGATCTCTACCTTTCTACAAAACGCTTAAGAACTGCTCAGATAAGAAGGATTTCAAATGGACTGAAGAGGCTGAAGAAGCTTTCAACCAGATGAAGCAACATCTAGCTTCTCTACCAGATATTGCGGCACCTAAAACTGGGGAGTTAATATCGGTGTACCTCTCAATTGCTGACGAGGCCATCAGTGCAGTCCTCACCATTGAGCGAGACAAGGCCCAGGTACCCGTTTATTTTTTCAGCAAAACTTTAAAATTAGCTGAAACGAAATATCCTCCCCTTGAAAAACTTGCCCTAGCCCTAGTTCAAACAGCTAGAAGGCTTCGAAGGTATTTCCAAGCACACCCCATACAAGTGGTCACCGACCAACCTATTAAGAGTGTGCTTGAAAAACCTGAAAATACGGGGCGATTAGCCAAATGGGCCATAGAACTAGGTGAACATAACATCACCTATGTCCCAAGAAAAGCTATCAAGGCCCAAGTCTTGGCTGATTTCATTGTGGAAGTCCCAAACCAAGCGATCACCGAAGTAAACACCACCGCCACTGAACCTTCCAACCCTGAAGCCTGGAAGCTTTTTACCGACGGGGCTTCAAGCGTTGAAGGGTCAGGGGCTGGGCTAATTTTGATCAACCCACAAGTGCTGGAATTCACGTATGCTCTACGTTTTGATTTTCAGACCACCAATAACGAGGCTGAATATGAGGCACTAATAGCTGGCCTAAGGCTAGCTAAAGAGATGAAGGTTGAAAAGCTTGAAGTGTTTACAGATTCGTTGCTAGTCTCAAGCCAAGTAAATGATAGCTACATAGCCAAAGAGCCCAACATGAAAAAATACAGAGAAAAATCCAAGGAACTGATGAGTACCTTCCAAGGTTGCAACATCAAACAGATCCCTAGATCACAAAACAAAAAGGCTGATGCCTTAAGCAAACTTGCATCTCTCACTTTTGCCCACCTTACCAAGAAGGTACTGGTAGAAGTATTGAAGGCTCCATCAATCGATGAATTGGAAGTTCAAGATATAGTTACCGAAGAAGATCCAAACTGGATGACTCCCATAAAAAAGTTCCTTAAAAATGGTGAATTACCCAATGATCAAGTAGAAGCTAAAAGGGTTGAAATCAAAGTAAGGCAATACATACTACAAGGAGAAACCCTTTACAAAAAGGGTTACCTTGCTCCCTTGTTAAGATGTGTCGGCCCCGAGCAGAGTAAGTATTTGATCAAAGAAATTCATGAAGGTGTATGTGGAGCTCACTTTGGAGCTAGGTCGGTAGTTGCAAAGCTCATGAACCTTGGATATTTCTGGCCATCAATGCACCGCGATACAACCGAAGAATTGAAGAAATGTGATGCTTGTCAAATCCATGCACCAATTCCAAAAAGTCCCAAACATGACTTAGTCCCGATAACCTCAGCATGGCCATTCCATAAATGGGGGATGGACATTGTTGGCCCATTTCCCCCAAGCAAAGGGGGAGTAAAATTCTTACTGGTGGCAGTAGATTATTTCACCAAATGGCCCGAGGTCAAACCACTCGCTAAGATTACGGGAAAACAGGTCATCGATTTTGTTTGGGAGAACATCATTTGCCGTTATGGATTGCCGAGAGTACTTGTCACCGATAACGGAAGGCAATTTGCTGAGAAGCCTTTCAGCGTTTGGTGCAAGGAATACAAAATCGATCAGGTCTTTAGCTCAATGGCTTATCCGCAATCAAACGGTCAAGTTGAAAGGACGAATAGAAGTATAGTGGAAGGCATCAAGACAAGATTGGGAAGATACGAAAGCAACTGGCTTGAAGAATTGCCTAGTGTCCTATGGGCAATTAGGACAACTGAAAAAACAAGCCACAAGAAAACACCTTATAGCTTGGTATTTGGATCCAAGGCTGTGATCCCCGCTGAGATAGGAGTTGTAACCCAGCGAATTGTCAACATGGATCCCGAAACAAACCAAAAAGAGACCATGTTGAATTTACAACACCTAGAGGAAGCACGAGATCAAGCTGCGATCCAAGAAGCCAAATACAAGCAACAAATGGAAGCCTACTACAACAAGAAAGTCAAGTACGAACGATTCAAGCCAGGGGACCTGGTCCTCAGAAACAATGCAGCTAGCAAAAAGGAAAATCAAGGAAAGCTTGGCCCAAAATGGGAGGGTCCATACACCGTCCTCGAAGCACACAAGGGTGGATCCTACAAGCTAGCAGATTCAGAAGGCAAAAGGCTTCCAAGGCATTGGAATGGCAAAACACTGAAAAGGTTCCATGTTTAGACAGGAAAATTTGGTTTGTATCAAAATGTATTTCGAACAACACTATGAATACCTTTCGTAAAAAGCAAGTATTGCTTGAATGAATGAAATTGTTTTATCAAACTTGTCTTTCTATCCTAAGATCAGGTTGAGAACCTAGCAAAAAACTCCATGGGAAGGGCCATGTAAGGGGATGAGCTCCCAGGCCACATCGCTCAATAGGTTCAAGGGTTGAACGAGCCTATATAAGGGGTGAGTTCCTAGATCAATACAACTCCATGAGACTTGTTAAGAAAAAATAAAATTGTCTCATAGACGGGTGTGAACAGCCTACACCAAATGTTCCCTAAGCCTCAAAAACATAATCCGCAAACAGGCTTGGAAAAAGACAAGTGAAAACCAAAATAATGATAAAAAGGATAGGTGCTATATCTTCTTGTTAAAAATACCAAGGCTAAGTGTCTGCAGCACTGAACCCTTTTAGGTATAACAAACATAAGGGCAGCACAAACTCGAAAAAGACAAAGTTACAAAAAGACAAAGAAAATCTAAAAGAAAAAAAATCACTTAGACAAAAGTCACAAAGATACAAACCGAGTCAGAAGCCTTCAAGGCTTCAAGCCACCCGGGTAGCAACCCGAAACGTCAAAGGCTTCAACTTACTAGCAGACAGCCAAAAGGCTTGAAAGGTTAAAGCCAAACAAACTACCTCAACGAAATAGGCACAAGTGTAAAAATATAACACACAGAAAAATAGTTAAACATCATACCATGTCAAAGAAAGTCCTAAAAGACTTCCAAACATAAGTTAAGGCAATTCCTAGTAACTTGCAAGCCTAATCATTGTTCAAGCGGCCATACAGGCCTTCAACACAACCAAAAGGAACCTTAAGGGTCCCTGAAAACCTAATATTGTTTAAGGGTTACAAACCATGAATTGTTTTAACAAAGTGCTAAGAAAGCTACGAATTTTAGGCATCAACAGAAGGCTTAGTAGCCCCAGAAATGCTACCCTTGGCCTTCTTAGTCTTCTTAGCCTTCTTAGCCTTCGGACCTTGATCATCAACAGCTGAAACTTCCAAACTGGCATCCTTCGGAGCATCGGCCTCCCCAGGAAAAGTATCCTCACTATCTCCCGAAAAGGAACGTTTCCTTGAAGGGGAGCCAAGCAGTTCAGCGCATAACTTTTCATTCAAACCATCCGGCTTCAGTTCCTGTAAAGCAGAGAGTGGCTTACCATAACAAGAGGCAACTTGACTTACATACGGGTATGATAACCTCTCCATTTGCTCCACGGAACTCTTAAAGACGTCAGAAGCCTCGGGACGGTATAGAGGAGATTTCTCCAAAGGGTTGCCAGACTCGTGAAGTTTATAACCTGCAATAAGACCTTGGTGTTTTCCCAGATTGAGTAGCTTAGTATAAACATCACCAAGAGTAGAGTTAAACTCTTTGGAATGCAACAGATAGGTAACCACTTGGTGAAAACCCTGCTCAATGAGCCATTGGTTATCTGCAGTAGCCTGTGAAACCAAAGTCTTCAAACCATCCTTCTCTTTAGCAAAAGCCTTCTTCTGCACAGCTAAGGTCTCCCGATCAGCTTTCAGTTTCAACAGGCTGGCTTCAAAGCTCTTTTTGAGGTCACCCATTTAAATATCGTGCCTTTTAGTTAACTCCTCAATCTTCTTGTTCCAAGCCAACTCCTTCTCAGAAAAGCTCTCGATTTCCTTCTTCATGGCAGCAATTGAAGCCTTCATTTTCTCCTTCTTCTTGGAGGTCTCCTCATATTCCCGCATCCCTTTAGCAAAGCGGGTGACACCTTCAGCCAAAAGGGCATAAAGGTTGCAGGAACTAAGCATCATCCTAGAGATAAGATGATCACCCTCCATCTCAGATATGCATCTCAAACACCGGGAGGAGCAAAATGAGCCAAGGCTTCAGCACACACAGTAGGATCCTTAAAATTGTCACCAACCTTAACCCCCAATTAGGCACGTAAATGTCCTCTGAACCCTCGAAGCTTTCAACACTTTTGGCTGACGATCCTTGAATAGCAGGAATGGCACCCTTCTTAACCAATTTCTTTTTCTTGCTTGAAACAATAAACTCCTTCTCCTTGCCTTTACCAACATCCACAGCTTTATCCTCTGATGCCTCAATATCATCACTAACATCAATAGGCTCTGAGCCAGAGGGCTGATCAACAACCTTCAGATGGCGTTGAGAACGACGAGTAGAACCTTTGGACGCAGTAGCCTTGGTAAAGCCTTTAACATTCGGAACATTGACATAACCAGAACCCTCAAACCTATAATCGGTACCCTTAACAACCGCATTCTCGTCAGGGGTAGCAACAACATCATCAAAAACAACGTCAGAGGTATCATCGCTTTTGATAAAATCCAAGGCAGACATAGCTACAACACAAATATAAAAGCACATAAGCAAATAAATAGAAAGGAACAAAGAAGCAAGAAAAGAATAAATGCATACCCTTCCCATCTCTAATAAGCACCGGATCCCGGTTAGCCTTTTCCCACAACTTACTTATACCCAACAACACCAACAAATGCTCAGGGAAAGGG
Source organism: Helianthus tuberosus (assembly GCA_030545235.1). NCBI lineage: Eukaryota > Viridiplantae > Streptophyta > Magnoliopsida > Asterales > Asteraceae > Helianthus > Helianthus tuberosus. The sequence continues at coordinate 107,276,127 of CM060401.1, read as the reverse complement.
CGAAGCCTAGAAGGACACTCCCTAAGAATTTCTAAGAAGCGAGTGTTTATCTCGGAATCAGAGGGCTTCGGCTCGTTCAGAACAGCATCTGGGTGTCTCCAAACAGGTTTGAAAGGGACAATTTCCTCCGACACCCAGAAAAACCTATCTTTCCACACCCCAAGTGTAGAAACCATGGACGAGATTAAGCAAGTGTCAACTTGACTGGTTTCAAAGGTGAACCAATCACCATACTTAGCAAGCCGGAAAAAGCGACGGAAGGACAACAAAGATGGATCATACCCACAGGCCCGGCATAGAATTTCGAAATGCAAAACCCTAGCCATGCCTAGGGGATGAAATTGACCAAAAGACACCCAATAATATTCCAATACATTCCAGAAAAAGTTTGAAAACGGATAGCGAAGGTTTGAAAACTCAAAATGACGGCAATACAAGGCAATCATACCAGAAGGACAGGCATTGATGGATTTATCGCAAGCCGGTGCAACCGGTTTATACTTCGTCCCTATTCCCCATTCTACACAAAATAAATCGACTTCCTCTTGGGTCAGTCGAGAGAAGGATTTTGCCATATCCTTCCGAGCACCCATCACAATGAACAACTAAAGAAAAAATAAGCAAATGGAAACTAACCTGATATTGAAAGAAAGGGGGATACAGGAGAGAAAAAAGGAAGCAAACTGATTTCTTCAAATTAAAATGTGTAAATAAATGAGAAAAGTAGATATAAAATAACCTACAATAGGGGTAATAATGGCAAAACAGTAACCGCCACCCTATTGAACTGCCATACATCAATTAAATCAAGTGTCAGTTATTTAAAATTCAAATATTAACTGCTCACAACCCTTCAAGCCTTCAAGCATCGAACCATTGAAACCTTTGGACAATAAAATACGCGTATAAAAGTCAGAAGTCTTTGAGCCCATTCCCCAAAAACCTCTGACTTGGGGGGCTGATGACGGGGGTAGCCCAAGACTAAATAAAATGACTAAACATGCAAACGCTAAAAGGGTTAAATGGTTCAATGGTTAAAAAGCTGTGAGGTAGGGGAAAGTAATACGAAAACAGTAGCCAGTCACATCCGGGGATTGCTTCACCAACCCACAGCCGCAAAAGCAATGCAGGTCTGCAGAATACACGCTATTATCCAGGGGTCAAAAAGCTTTAACCCCCGAAAGGGTAAGCCCCTCACTGCAAACAGGATCACTAGTCAAATGAATTCTACTTCGGGAGATGTCTTCTCCTATAAATTGACACTTCATTTACTTCAGAAAACATCTCCTGGCCAGCTCTGATTCTCTAATCTCTGGTCATTCATATTAAGTACTTGCTTACATGCGAGTCACTTCTTTTCACATACACCACACACATTCTATTTGCTCCCACATCCGAATCTGAATATACTTCAGAGAAGGATCTTTAGCAAACAACAAAAATAAACTAGTGAACCTCCTTCCACGTCTTGCAAACGTGGGGGGACCCCACGACCTGCGTTAGGCAAAGTTGAACCCTTCAACCTTTTTGCCTAACCAGCCCAGCTACCACCGTTGGTCTTATATTTGTTGCATCAACAATCTATAAATACATGGGTGATATATCTTGAAGGAAAGAGCCTGGAGGGATGATGCACAAAATGAAATCCGGTGGAACACGTTATTACTGAATGTAGTTAGAGAAATATAAATTAGAGGATTTGGTACCTAATAAAAAGAAAAAAACAAAAGGGAAAAGGGAATGAAGTCATGAACCACCGGCATACCTTGGTTTTGGTTTGTACTTGATGTAGAGATACTTCTATGATTGTTAAAATATGTTGCTGAAAACATTTGACAAATATCAGAAAACTGTTTTACTTTTACACATTTTCATAGTATGAGGACCATATTGACACCTGAATGAGATCTTCGTACAAACTCCCTCTTTGCAGAAGATCGAGCATGTTTCTCGTCCTTTAAATAGTGCTTTGCAGAAACGTCTTAGGTTGCTGGTATTGAGGATCTGTAACAATTTTCTGGAGTGCAACAACATTCTCTATCACCTAATAAGCAAGTTCAAGGTCGCTTACTCAACCCGTTATACCACAAGAAATGGAAAAGTTTGAGGTGCTAGTGATGGTAAGTAGCAACATGCATTAATTTCCTTCCCTTTTTTGATAGGTAAAAATCAAAGTAGCTCTAAAAAGGCATAAAAAGGTTTCGTTACATTGATTTTTTGATAGGTAAAAATCAAAGTAGCTCTAAAAATCAGAATTTGCAATTCTTGTCTGATGGCAAACACTCTCATATTTCATCAAGGAAACTAACTCAAAACCTAAATTACAATTATCTACCAATTGAATTGGTATATATAGTTAACCAAGACGAGTTAGACTATATCTAGGACACTAACTAATTACATAACAATCATGTAACACACTTCCTAACCCAACACGTATAGAGTACTTGGATAACAATCCCCTAATTAATTAATGATCAATTATTTCCAGTCGTCCCATGTTACCCAGGACCACGGACCAACTCAGTAATTCCCAACATTCACCCCCTGAATTTATGCGTAGCATACAGAATGTCTTCAATGCCAAGTAGATCCCGTGTCTCCTTGACTTTATTTTCACTAGTACCTTTGTCAATATATCTGCCCTTTGTTCGTTGCCATATACATGCTCAATGGCCACGTCATTATTTTCAACACATTCCTGAATAGAGTAAAAACTGGACTTTGGATGCTTGCTTTGGTTTTGGAACAATGGGTTTTATCGAAGGCAATCGCTTAGGTATTGTTCACTTTTAACATCACCTTCTACGGTTGTCTTCCGATAACTTCACTTATTAACCCATGGATATAGAGCCTGGCAAGCTGCTACACTTGTTGTGATGTATTTAGATTCGCATGATGATAATACTACAATACTATGTTGGTGCATATTTTTGTGTCTGTAACTTGTTCTTATTTACGATGTATTAGTACGGTCTTTTGTTATCGAGTCTATATTGTTTCCGTCTAGTCGACCAAGTTGGATATCCGCCTATCTAACTTGGTATGACGTTTGTCTCTTTGTATTGTATGTTTGAACTAATGCATGTTGCACTATGTCTGTTTGTGTGTGTATTTATGTTTGCTGCAAACTGTCTAACAATTTGCAGCTTTACTGTCTTGCAGCCTCCCCACGAAGAACCTATTCTTCGTGGGATGTCATTTGTCACGAAGAACCTTCTTCGTCTTATATGGTGTATTCTTCGTCACATGGTCTTTCGTGGTAACAGTTCACGAAGAACCTGGTTCTTCGTGGGCTTAGGTTCTTCGTGGGCCCAATTACATTCTTCGTAGTGTAGTGGGCTGGGCTGCAGTATAAATAGCACACTTTGTCTTCTGTGTTGAGTATGAGAGCATAACCTACTGAGAGTATTATCAAACATTGTGTGTATGTGTTTGTAATCTGTTCTCATCATGTTAATCAATAGAAAGTGAATCTTTGGTTACTTTGTGTCTTTGCTATACTTTGTTTGGTTTGCATCATCACGGGGATTCCGCACTCGGGATTGTGTTTGTGATAAACAAGGACTAGGTTTCGTAATCGATCATCCGAGAAAAACGGACCTACAAGTGGTATCAGAGCATTGGCTCTTATCCTTGTTTAAAACCAAACATAGTTGTCTTAAAACAAGTTGTTTATGTGTGTTTTCAGAAACTGTTCTTCTTTAATATTCATATTTTCTGGAAAAAGTCTTTAAAATCAGTGAAAATTATGTTGTTTTGCTATAAGTTATATTGAAAAGCTTGTTATATTTCATGTTTACATGTTCAAGATTTGGTTTTTGTTGAAAGTTTTAGCACACTTCGTTTTCGGAAAATCTCTCCAGTAAAAACTGTTGGCCGTAAGCTTCATATCTTCAAAGTGTTCCTGAATGTCATTAAAATATAATTGTTGAAAAATTGGTACACATGATAGGTTGGTAAATCAGAGCATGTTGTTAGGTTGAAAAAGGTGTCTGTGTCAGGGACAAGGATAAGATTTGCTTTTTGAAAATATCTCAACAACCTTCTGTGTCTGATAGTCAATGAAGAACCCAGCAACGAAAAACAAGGTCCTTCGTCAAATTGTCTTCGACGAAAAATCTAGTTTTTCGTAAAGGTGTTGTTGACGAAAATCTTATTCTTCGTAGTCATTGTTGTTGATGAAGAACCTGATTCTTCGTAGTGATTGTTTTTGACGAAGAACCTATTCTTCGTCTAATTTGGTCTTTCGCGAAGAACCTAGTTCTTCGTGGGTGTCACTTGTGAAATTTTTAAGAGAAGCTTTGCAAAACCTATTTAACTATTTCTTTTCAAGTTTATGACTAGGTATTCTCATTCATACATAAAATATGAGTACTAGTCCATGAGATTGGAGCAGTAGCTCAAGCACAGGTCAAGATCCGACCTCCGCAATGTCGTGGATCAAAAATATGATGCCACAACAAACAATTACTGCAAGTCAATGGGCATGCGTAGCGAATCAAAATCAAATCATTCAGAACTTACTACTGAGCGAAAGTGAAACGGGTAGCAACAATCACCCGCCAAAGTTAAATCATATGAATGACTATCCATCTTGGAAAGGTGGATTTCACACTTACGTTCTAGGGCAAAACACCGAGCTATGGACGTGTTTCACTACGGCATACAACACAACTCTTGAAGAAGCAGGATCAAATCCAACGACCTTGGCAAATATGGTTGAAAGCGACAAAAAGGCATATGATCTGGAAAAGAAGGCGTTTTCTATCCTTACGCAAGCACTCCACAAAGACATTTATCATCAATTCGCTTATTGTACTTCCACGAAAGCCTTATGGGACATCTTGGTAACAAGAGGAGAAGGGAATGTGGCTACAAGGAAGACACGCCAAGATTTGTTGAAAAAGGAGTTTGAAGCATTTCTATTAATGGAAAACGAAACATTAAATGATATGACAACTCATTTTTATCATTTACTTGGTGAAATGTTTTCTTATCAAGTTGTTGCAACTCCACAGGAAATGGTTGCAAGGTTTGCTGATGCTCTACCACCGAAGTGGAGCCCATTCATTGAATTGTTAAAGCATACGGGTGTTTTAGATACTATTAGTATCTATGAATTCGTTCAGAAGTTGGAAAACAAGAATGAAGAAGAAATCCGAAAGGCTAAACGCATTACATTCCCTCAAAATCCAGAAATGAACTTTGGAGGGATTAATCCAGCAGTTAGTACCAGTCAGCAACCAAAACTACAAACGGCTTTTGTGTCCAATACAAGCCCCTTTCCTCAAGTGACAAATGTAAACCCCTTCCTACCACAATTTAAGCCAGACTAGTCAGCTTCAACAAGTGTTCAAACATCGTATGGTCAGGTTTTTGATCCAAATGCCTATCTTCCACGACCACAACCTGCTGCATAACCTCAAGTTCACTCACAACCCTAATTCGATCCCATTGCCTATTTCCCTCAACCCCAACCTCAACCTCAACCTCAAGTTTCCACAACTCAACCTCAATTTGATCCACGAGCCTATTTTCCGCCACCACCAGTTGCTACACCTCAACCACAAGCCCAACCAAAACAAGCATGTTAGAGTAACAACTTTCAACCTCAAAACCCCAGCGCCGTCAGAGTTGATACTTCAAACCTTTCAAAAGTCAGTATAGAAGTTGCAAAGGAACATATGGAACTTCTCAACACAATGGTCAGTGCCTATTGTGGACTGGTCGCAGGTCAAATTGGAAACATTAATTTGACAAATGAAGATTATCAACAGATAGACCATGATGAAATGGAGTTGATGGACATTAAGTGGGCGTTTGCGAGTGCTGTTCGAAGGGCTAAGGATTATATGAGCAAAACCGGGAAAATTACCTTGGAAAGCAAAAAGGATACAAAGTACGGTTTCGGAAAGGATGCAGTTACGTGCTTTAATTGCGGCGAAAAGGGTCACTTCAAGCGTGAGTGCACTCGACCGAGCAGACAAGGCAACCAAAATCCCTTCCGAAATCAGACAAGTACCAACACGAATCAAGCTAACCGTGAAAGAGGGATAGTAGTTGTGAACAACACAACCAACCAAAACCAGTATGGGCCTTTAAACACCAACTGAGCATTTGTCGTTCAAGCTGATGAAGGGTGTGACTGGTCAGTACAGTTTGGAGGTGGTGATCAAGGAGGACGAGGAACTGCATGTTATGCCAAGATCATCAATCGCATCAAGCATGTGCACAAAGAATAGTTCTTTGAAAGTGATGATAGTTCGGGTTATAGTGGCAGTTCGGATGAAGAAAGCTCGGTGTGGGAGGTTATAGTTCAGAATCGGATGTGAAGGAGGAAATGGATTCTGATGTTGATAGTTTGTTAAAGGAAGCCGAGGAGTTAAAGTGTCAGAAATCTGTTCTGATAAAGAAGGCTGTTGTTGCATCAAAAGAAGTGGAGAAGTTCTTCTCTGAAGATGGATCTTTCTCTTATCAGACTGCCTTTATCGCAAATGTCACAGCCTCGACAAGTGAGGTAAATCCCGACACTCCTACTCCTAGTGTATGCAGTAAATGTGCAGATCTGAAACATGAATAAAAAATGATTCATAGTCACAATCAGAATTTGGTTATTGAGCTGTCAAAATGCAAAGAGGCAAACACGGCCTTAGCTCGTAATGAAAAAGATTTCAAATCAGTAATCGTAACTTTAAAGAAAAGCGTTTCCGAATTAACAAAAACCGTTTTCAACAAACAAACTGGTATTAATAACTACATTAATATCATTGAGGAAACAAAGAAGGAGCTAGCCATGGCAAAATGCGAGCATGATGCAATCAAGCTCAAATTGGAGAGTTATTGTAACTCCCGATATGTGCTTGATGACATTATAGACGCTCAACAACTGAAAGGGAATATGAAAGGCGTTGGATATAAGTCGTGTCCGCCTCCTTTGAGACACAACTATACCAGAATGCCCGATGAAGAGGAAATGCCTCGTTTTGAGCCAAGTGTACCTCTTGATTATGAGGAGGTCACTACATGATTAGGGTTCAAATCGGATAGTTCCTCGGGTAGCTCATCTGAAGGAACAGAAAATTCAACACCTACGAAACAAAGTGCTCCAATTATTGAGGACTATGATTCGTCTGATGATGAATCAGATGTGAGTGATCAGGATAAATCTCTTGATAAGATGAAAAGAGTAGAAGTTCCTATTGAGAATCATATTCTGTGTGACCCTCCTACTCCTGGTGTGCACTCTGTTGCTAAACAAGAGATAGATCCTATCCAGAAATCTGTGTATGCCGTTAAAAGTGATAATGTGTTGTATACTTTAGTCGGTGATGTTAAAATCTTTTCAAACAAAGATTTTCCAATTAAAAACTTCAATCAATCTTTGATTGATAAAGTGTTTGAAGATACTACCAGTAAGCTTTTGGGAAAGACATTCCCGGGAGTTGTTGTAACTCAGTGTGATCCTATTCCAAAATCTGAAGTGAGAAAACAGTATGGAAATCAGAGATTACCGACAAAGCAACAACCTATTGCTTCTAAGGGTAAACAGCAAGAACAACAAGCTCAAAAGCCTAAGGTTTCTCAACCAAAGTTTGAAACAAAGGGAGCTCGTTACAAGAAGAAAATCAATGATGTTAAATTTGTAGCATCAAGAGGTACTGATAAAGTGGAGACTTTTGAAAATAACTCAAATACCGATTTGGTTCAACAAGTCAAAATTTTAAAACGTAATAGTCAAAACAACTACACCCAATACACAAATGGGTGTGATGAAGGAACAAGTACCTTTGGGTCTGCAGGTTTGACATCTGGTCGTCAATCGGAATCTCATAAGTTTGTTGAAAGGAGATCTTGTTTTAAATGTGGGGAGTTTGGACATATTATCAAAAACTGTACAAATACTCCCAAAGAAAAGTTTATTGAGAGAGCCCCTCCTGAAAAAGGTCACCAACAACGTCGTTCTGTTTCACCAAAACAAGATAAGCGAACTGTTAAAGAACAAGAAACAAAACAACGATGTTAAAACGTCAAGGCAATAGAAAAGGCTTTAAAACAGGAAGTCAAATCTGTTAAAAGGGAACCAAGTTCATCACAACCGTTAAAACCAGAAATTTCAAAATCTTTTAGTATTACTCAATCTGGTAAACGAAATCAGTCTTGGAAACCTAAAACGGGTGAAGGTTCAGGGGGAGGTGCGATATTTCAAAATCATCAAGAAATAGAAATCACATTTCTTGATGATCAGGGATGACCCAAGACCACTAAGGCTTGGGTCCCCAACTCCAACTGATTGTTGAATGAAATGTGCAGGGTGTTCCAGGAGGAACTGTTAATAGTCATTGGATTGTTGATAGTGGAGCATCTAGGCACATGACTGGCGACTTACGGCTTCTTTATGATGTGAAAAACATTAGAGGAGGTTATGTCGCATTTGCTGGAGACAAAGGCGGATACATAACTGGAGAAGGAATGATCTCCAATGGTGTTGTGAGTTTCGATAAGATCAATTATGTGTGACAAATTGATCACAATCTTCTGAGTGTTTCGCAAATCTGTGATAAGAAGTTCACCGTGCATTTTGATGATGCCGGTTGTTATGTGCTAAAGCCTGGGTTTAAAATTCCAAAAGAATGGATTCTCTTATCGGCTCCAAGAATTAATGATATTTATATTCTTGACATGAGCCAAGCGATTACAATATCTGCACAAGTCACTTGTTTTGTCTCGAAAGCCACAGAAAAGGAGTCTATATCTTGGCACAGACGAATGGGTCACATTCACTTGAGAAAAATGAACCATTTGGTGAAAAACAATCTTGTGAATGGTGTGCCTATGAAGAATTTTCATCTACAAGATGTATGTGTTTCATGCCAGAAGGGAAAGCAAGCGAAGAAGTCTCACCCTTTTAAGAAAGTCAACATTGTCAGCATGCCTCTTGAACGTCTTCATGTGGACCTCTTTGGACCTATGAAACACAAGACAAACTTTGGGGATGCTTATTGTCTGGTGGTTACTGATGACTACTCTAGATTTTCTTGGGTATCATTTATGGCACACAAGAGTGAAACTCCTGAGATCCTCAAGAATCTTCTTACTCTTCTAGAAAATTTGTACACGTTGAAAATGAAGAGGATCCGAGGCGACAGTGGCACTGAGTTCAAAAACTGAATAATGGATGAGTTCTGAACTTCAAAGGGCATTCTTCACGTGTACAGTTCTCGATACACTCCACAACAAAATGGTGTCGCTGAGAGGAAAAATCGAACGATAATAGAAACTGCAAGAACGATGTTGGTAGAGTCGGAGCTTCCTATTCAGTTCTGGGGGAGGCTGTGGCTACTGCTTGCTACACTTTAAACAGAGTTCTCATAGTTAAAAGGCATGACAAGACTAGTTTCGAATTTTTACACAAAAGGAAACCGGACATTTCTTACTTAGAACCTTTTGGTGGTCCATGTACTATGATTGAACCGCACGGAAAGTTTGGCGCCAAGGCTATCGAGGGTTTCTTCCTTGGATATGCTATGCCGAATTTTCGTGTGTGGAATTTGACAACCAAAAAGATTGAGTTATGGGGTGAAGTAAAGGTTCAAAGGTATACTAATTCTGTAAGAGCTCCGGGTGATCCTTGGATGTTCGATTATGATGGACTATTCGACTCCTTTAATCTGCCAACCTTTGATGAAGCATCTGCAGCTGCTCAAATGCTACTGGAAAGTGATAATGCAGTTGACTCGTCTTTGGTGAGACCAATTGTTATTAACCCTAAAGCTTCTACTTCGATTAACAACATTGTTCAAAATGAGGAATTTGAAGATGCTGTTGATTACAATGTGTCGTCGGAAGATGATGAGTTCCACGATGCGAATGAAGACCCTTCAGCTACAGTTGCTCCTGTTCAAGGTGCTTCTAAAGCAACTACTCATGTGCAGAATGTAGACACTGCTGAAGGAAATGCATCCACATCTATGTCTATCCCAGACGTGGATTTGGTTGTTGATCTTAATCTTAACAATTTGGGTATTAATACTCGTGTTCCTGATGTTCATGAAAAGAGAATTCATAATACTCATCCGCAGCAGAATATTATTGGAGATGTCCAAAGTGGAGTGCAAATGCGTAATCAGCTGAGAAACAACCAGAATGCTGGATTGTATCCAGCTATCAGAGAATCAGGTTTACAAAATGATTGGTCCTTCCCGTGTTATGTTTCACAAGAAGAACCAAAGTATTGGAAAGAAGCTCTAAAGGATAATTCTTGGGTGGAAGCTATGCAGGAAGAACTGCAACAATTCTAGAAGCTGGGTGTCTGGAAACTTGTTGAAAACCTGAAAATTACAAGAAAATTGGCACCCGTTGGGTTTTCAAATGCAAAAAGGATGATCGAAGGGATTGACAACAATGAAGTTTATGCACCGGTTGCACGTCTTGAGGCTATTTGGATCTTTCTAGCTTATGCTTCATTTAAAGGATGCAAGGTCTACCAGATGGACGTGAAAAGTGATTTCTTACATGGTGTGGTTGAAGAAGAGGTGCACGTCGAACAACCTCTGGGTTTTGAAGATCCTATTCACCCTAATCGGGTTTGGTATGCAACCTTACCTAACTATCTGCTGGAGAATGGTTTTCGGCGAGGTCTTATCGATTGCACTCTTTTCATCAAAGAACAGGATGGAGATCTTCTGTTGGTACAGGTATACACTGATGATATCATTTTTGGTTCAACTAACGATGTTTTGTGCAGGAAATTCGAGCGTGTTATGCAGGAGAAATTCGAGATGAGCGCAATGGGGGAAATGAATTTCTCTTTGGGCCTACAAGTTCAACAAACTGAGTCTGGGATATTCATCCATTAGACTAAATACGTTGGTGACATCTTGAGCCGGTTCCAGATGTCTGATGCAATGCCCATTGGTACCCCACTTCCGCAGAATCACGGGATTACTCCGGATTTGAAGGGTGAAAGCAGTAACTCTTCATATTATCGCGCAATGATCGGATCTCTAATGTATTCACAGCCTCGAGGCCCGACATAATGTATCCTACGTGCCTGCTCGCAAGATATCAAGCCAACCCGAAGGCCTCACATCTGGGAGTTGTAAAAAGGATTTTTCGCTATTTGAAGGGTTGCCCGGACGCTGGTCTTTGGTACCCTAGGGATGATAGTTTCGACTTGATCGCGTTCAGTGATTCGGATTTTGGTGGCTGCAAAATCGACGGCAAATCCACAATGGATGGATGTCAGTTTTTAGGAAATCGCCTGGTCACTTGGCAGTGCAAGAAGCAGACTTGTGTCGCTACATCAACTTGTGAAGCTGAATACATTGCTGCCTCAAGTTGTTGCTCCCAAGTTCTGCGGATCCAGTAACAAATGCGCTACTACGGTTTTGAATTCCTATCTACTTCTATTTTCGTTGATAACAATGCTGCCTTACAGATCACTAGAAATCCTGTGCAGCATTCCAAGACCAAACACATCGAAATTAAATATCACTTCATACGTGATTGTTTTGATAAAAGACTTATCGATGTCGATAAAGTCCACACTGGTCACCAACGTGTCGACCTGTTCACTAAAGCTTTTAATAAGTCACGTTTTGATTATCTTCTTTTGGTCAATGGCTTTAAGGTGAAACCCGAGTAAAACTTCTTTGGCTAATCGTTTTCGTAAATATTTTCTTTAAAAACTCTAAAACTACAAAAAGATTTTCACTTTCGTTACCTTTTCGCATTTTAGGGGGAGAAATTTCAAGAAAATACAAAAACATTTGAAAAAGTCAAAAATCCAAAAATATGTCTTTACTTTCTCCTTTACTTTCTGTCTTTACATTTGAAAAATCAAAAATTCAAAAAATTAGAAAATAAAAAATTCAAAAAAATTAGAAAATCAAAAATGAGTTTCTTGGATAAGAGAAAGTGATGATATACACTGGTGTGGTCGGCCAACATGGTCAAAAATGTAAAAAGAAAAATTGAGAAATGATAAGTATCTCTACTAATGATGTATCGGTAGGCTCACAATTAGATTAAAATGTGCAGGATGATATAAACCTAACAGACTTCAAGTCAGGTGGGAACCATTCATTTTGCACATGGTCTTAGTACCAAAATTTGGTTTGATTGATTGTCGAGGTTCTGAGATACTCGGTCTTTATGCTGTCTTATCATCTGGGTATCATGGTTGTATCTTTTATCGAAAAATAACAGAGACGAAGTCTAGATCTTCCATGATACTATACATACGTGTACATATTGCATTCGAACTCAATAAGTGATCAACAATCACATGTCCAAACAAAATAAGTGATAATATATCACAGCTTTATTGCGGGAGTCAAGATCGTCTCTTTGTCTGTACGTTGGTACTATCCTGTGCCCTCATGCATCTGAAAATCAAGTTCCTCATCAATAAGTGATTCTATCACATAGGGCTTGTTTTCAAACAAAAATAAGTGAGTATCTCACATCTTTTTATACACTCAAACAAATGATAAGCGGTATACTCACCGGTAAGATGAACTCTCGTGCATACCTTGATACGGGAATGTTTCGTGAGTGGATGAACATCGAATTGAGTATAATTCATACCGTAAATCGTATCTCCTAATTATGATTACATCTGATCAGTTTGAGCTTATGTAGACAACAATATCGATAATTGTGGTAGTATACTTATCTAAAGCTTTAAACCGAAACAAAAACCATGTTGACAAAGACTGTAAGCTTGTATGATTCTTTTACCTTGATACTCGCAAAAAGTTTAGTATTGTACAATCTTTTACTGCTTATTATTGATTGTCGTTTAGTTTACCGCATTTCAATTTCAGTCTTAGTGTAATTTGTAAAGTTCTTTTTGATTAGCCGAAGTTGAACCTCGAATGTTTTCTGCCGGAAAGCCCAAAACCGACTTGTTTGTGATTTCACTACTTCATAAAGATCCTTTTGCATTGGGTAAACTTAACACAAAGGAAAATCTGTTCAATTTGTAAAATCTGTTCAAAATTCAGACTTGGTGATTTTGTGTGAAAGGTCAACGAAGAACCTCCTTTGGTCAACGAAAAACCTTATCTCGACGAAGAACCATTCTTCGTCAAGGTCTTCACGAAGAACCTAGGTTCTTCGTGGACCTTCCTTATGGGCTAACTTTTTAAGCCCATTAAGGTTCTTCATCGGCCCACTTAGTTCTTCATCGGACTAAGTTCTTCGTCGAGGGTCAGATTATAAAAGGGGACCCAGTGCATTATTGATCCCATTTTTTCAAACCCACTCCAACTGTTCATCTTCTTCTACACGCTAACCCCCATACGCACAACCGACTCAAAAATCCTTGATTTTTCTCTGTGTTGTTGTCAAACCCAAGGTATTCAAAGGACCATTAACACGTTTAAAACTTCTTAAAAAGACCCTCTGTTTTGCTCGAATGTTTGAAAACCCTTGATTTTTGATTCTGTCTTATAGTTATCGGTTTCATTTATGTGTTTCATCAAAGTTTGAGTAACATTTGAGTGTATGTGATAACTAGATGTAGATATTTACATATTTTGGGTTTTTGATTTAGGGTATTAAAACAGGGGTTTGGGTTTTTGTTGAGATTTGCAGGTTTGGGTGTGTTTTCTTGTTCAAACCGATGTCGGTTAAACATCTGGGTTTTGGGATCTTCATGCTTGTCTTTAAAAAGTGTTTTTTGTTTTGCTCTTTTGAATCAACTGTTGATTCAACGTCGATCGGCGAAAAACCCTTGTAACAAAAAACCCCCAAATTCAATTTGGATGAAAAACCCTAATTGACGAAGAACCTTTCTCATCACAATTGTTTATGATGAATAACCTGTTTGATGAAGAATCATTCTTCATCAAATACATTTTGACAAAAGACCCATGGTCAACGAAGAACCATTCTTCGTTGACTTTTGTTGACTTTTATTGACCACTGGTTCTTTGTGGGTAAAGGCGACGAACAACCAGTTCTTCGCCATGAGGGGGTTCTTCGCCACAATGACAGTTCTTTGTGGGCCAACATTTATAAAAAATTTCATGTTGTTCAGTGGTATTACACTTTCACAGTATGTATGTATATACATGTTTACTGTTCACAGTATACTTAACATGTATGCATATATGTACTATGCATGTGTTACATCCTTATGACTCACAGTGGATGTTTTTCATGTGCAGAATGGCTCCGAAAGAACACAAACGCAAACCCGCAACTAAGAAAACAAACTAAACAGAAGTACAAACCATGTCCGAACCCCGGCACAATACGATTGCGTATCTTGATCCTGAAGGAAAGATTGCTGAATTTAAGGAGATCACTCAATGGCTAAGTGAATCTCGGATCAACAAAGCTATCACCTTCTCAACACCGATGTACAAGTCTCTTATTAAAGAAATATGGAATTCAGCTAACGTGATTGAAGTTGATGGAAAGGAGCTTATTCAAGGGCAAGTTAATCAATTATACGTGGATGTCTCTCTGGATATTCTAAACGTCGTGTTGGAACTTCAAGATGATCCAAATGCACCATATTCCGTTCCAATTATGTGCATGCGCGGATGTTTGCTTCGGATGAAATGTACTGGTGATATATTTAGTGGTCAGATCAACAAAGCCTGGCTGCCAATGCGCTACAAGTTTCTACTGCATGTTCTTATTCAATGTCTGAGCAACCGCCGTGCTGGCTATGACATGGCAGGCAATGATTTAGTTGGATTTATGGTGGCCTTGGTACTAAACAAGCCGTTTTGTATTTCCAAGTATATTTATGCAAACATGAAAGAGAATCTGAAGAGAACGGGTGCGCGTACGACAGGGAACAAGTTCTGGATGTGTCCTAGATTCTTGCAGATGATAATGAACGTCCAACATCCGAATCTTCCAAAGGCCGATAACGATATTCTGAAGCTAGATGCTATGTTAGAGCATTCTCTAAAGATATTCAGGGGTGTTGCAGCTAAACGGTACAAAGAAAGCACACCGCCAAGGAAGATGATATGTGCTCTTGATAAGAAAGACTACGTCACTCCTGCAAACGATAAATGGCGTCACGATGACAGCCAATCAGATGATGAAGAGCCAAAGTTGAAAAAGATGATGGAAGATAAGTTTGGACGCAAGAAGATTAAGGTTTTCAGTGATTCTACTGAAAGTGACAACGATTATGATGGTGATGATGAAGGTGGTGATGGTGGAGATGCTGGTGCAACAGCAAGTGGTGCAACTGGTGCTAGTTCTGCTGGAGGTGATGAAGAAGATTCTGATTCTGACGATAATCATCCAGAACCAGGATATGAATTCTTTCTCGACGATCGTGGTGTAAGACAAGTGAGGAGGATTAGACAGGAGGAGGATGTTGATTATGTTCCTTCTGATACTGAAGCTCAATGGTTAAAGAAGAAACAAACTGCTGCTCGTAGAAAGAAAAAGAGCAGGAAGTGCATCGGTGCTTCATCTGTGCGGTCAATTGTGTCACAACAAGAGCCTATTCATGAAGCGGAAATGAATCCAAACTTTGGACTCACGACCAAAGAAGCTGCATCTATCATATCGTCTCCTCCAAGATCAACTGAACCACCCCTGTGGTTATCAGCTACTGAAACTCCAATAGTCGCACCACAAGAACCTGCACGCACAATGGCATCCACTATTCGAGCAACTACTTCTCAGCACAGCTCAGAACACAGACAAAGGAAATTTTCTTAAATACAGCCAGACGAAAAGGTAGATTTCTTATTTTCTCAATTGCAAGCTGTTGCAGGTCAGATTGACAGACAAGCAGCATTCATGAATTCTACAAGAAGCGATGTGATCAAGCAACAGTTGGAGATCAATACGTTAAAATCCACTGTTGAACGCCAACAAGCAGAAATTACACAGCTAAAGGCTGAGAATGAACGTCTAAAGGTTGCTGATGATATACAAGAGCGGCAATTATTGCAGATGTGTACAGCTGATAATACTCGTGGGATTGAAATGAATCGATTGAAAGAAATGAGTACTGAGGTTCAACGAGTTGCTGATTCTCTTAAGGCAAAGCATGACGGCATGAGGGAGTGGTATAATTCCAGAAATACCACATTGACTGAAGGATTCAAAACAATTAAAGATAATGTTGAGCTTTGCGCCAAGAGCGTCAACATTATATGCTCTGAAAGGTGTAAACAGCTGGAGATTTTACGAAAGCGTGACCAAGACAAAGAAGACCCTGGAAATCTTGACACTTCTGCATCATCTCAACACCAGGGGCGTCAGAGTCTTCTCAAATCATGGCTGACAAGCCTCAACAGATTGTGTCTGCACAAGGAACCTCCGGTGGCGCTCAAGAAGAAATACCACAGCTAGAGAGCAGTCATTATGTTGAAAGCTCCTCGGCTGGTAGGGATCCGGATCTTGAATCTGCTGATCTTGCACTGAAGAGTGTACATCCAGTGACTGGTGAAGAACTGGAAGAAGGAGAATTGATTTCTGACTTCACAGATGAACAGATTTTAGCAATTAATGAAATGAAAGCAGTAGAAGATGCTGCTATTGATCAGATCCCCAGTGAACCAAAACAGCAGACTTAGAAAATCTTGAAGAGATTGTCTTTGAAGGTGATAATAACAAGTCTACTTACGTGCGAGAAGACAGAACAGAGTTCATTCCTTTCAATGAAGATTGGTTGAAAGAAAATGTGAACGATATCGACGAACAGTTGAAGAATCGGGATACTACAGATAATTCACCTGATTCGTTCACAGAATGGCGAAAACAGTTCCTGTCCAAGGTTACAAAGCCTACACCTGCTGAAGCTCACATCAATTATTTGAAATACGAGAAAGAAAACTTGCACGGGAAGATACTTAGTTGGATGTTTGTCAAATAAATCCATTGCATGGCCGTAAAATGTGAACACGACATTCAGTATTTCAGATCGTTGCTTAGCATTCTGTCCTTACCATTTTATGATGTTGCAGTATTAACAAAGCTAGAGCTGATTAATCATTCAAAGTTTGAAGGGGCAACATTGTTTGTTCGCAAGTTGAAGATAAATCGAAGGATTGGCTGGAAAGACGAGTTATACAAGCCATAATTTCCAATTCATCAGCAGATAAAGTTCACTTTGGATCCGTCAACCAACACGGCAAGATACAAGCTTGTTTATCAGCCGTCGAAGGTTATGGACAAGATCCCTCTGATGCCGATGAAGCAGAACTTCTTGGAAAATATGGCGTTGTGGTGTTATGACTCCGACACGCACGAGGCCGTTATTGTGTTCAAAGACGATCAAGAAAACTTCCGCATGCTTGATCCGATGTGGATAATCAACATATCTGCTGCCGATATCAACAAACTGTTTCGTCATGACATACTCTACGAGGACAATGACGCGCATCAAGAGTTACTATTTCAACGCGTCGCTTGTTTTTTTTATCGCGGGATTCATGCCGGCAGTTCATGGTCGGAGAAGCACTGAAGATTGAAGAACAAAGATCGAAGACCAAGTAACAGACAAGGGGGAGTTTGTTGGTGCATATTTTTGTGTCTGTAACTTGTTCTTATTTACGACGTATTAGTACGGTCTTCTGTTATCGAGTCTGTATTGTTTCCGTCTAGTCGACCAAGTCGGATATCCTCCTATCTAACTTGGTTCGACGTTTGTCTCTTTGTATTGTATGTTTTAACTAATGCATGTTACACTATGTCTGTTTGTGTGTGTATTTATGTTTGCTGCAAACTGTCTAACAATTTGCAGCTTTACTGTCTTGCAGCCTCCCCACGAAGAACCTATTCTTCGTGGGATGTCATTTATCACGAAGAACCTTCTTCGTCTTATATGGTGTGTGACGAAGAACCCATTCTTCGTCACATGGTCTTTCGTGGTAACAGTTCACGAAGAACCTGGTTCTTCGTGGGCTTAGGTTCTTCGTGGGCCCAATTACATTCTTCGTAGTGTAGTGGGCTGGGCTGCAGTATAATTAGCACACTTTGTCTTCTGTGTTGAGTATGAGAGCATAACCTACTGAGAGTATTATCAAACATTGTGTGTATGTGTTTGTAATATGTTCTCATCCTGTTAATCAATAGACAGTGAATCTTTGGTTACTTTGTGTCTTTGCTATACTTTGTTTGGTTTGCATCGTCACTGGGATTCCGCACTCGTGATTGTATCTGTGATAAACAAGGACTAGGTTTCGTAATCGATCCTTCGAGAAAAATGGACCTACATACTAATTGGTGTTGAACCGTAGTAAAATATGTGTCTTGTTGTACTCCAACAACTATTTTGATCAGTATTGTAGCTACTATCAGTATTGCAACATAACACAGATACTACTTTTCATGGATAAGCAATCCTGTAGCTCGTGGTTCCCTTCATATCCGAGTATCTATTTAATAGCTACTGCATGACTTTGCCTTGGATTTTACATATACAACTAACATTGTGAACCAGATAACCAAGATCCGGGTGCGCTTAAAGTAAATAACGTACACACCCAACTATTTTTTCGATAATTGGTTGCTTCAACTTATGCCTCCTCTTCTGTAACAACCTCAAAGAAAACCGACACCCTCATAACATTTCCGACACCCTAGTATATTTTAAAAATATTCCAATATGTCCCAAAATACACCCCATACGCGAAAACGGGCCTCAAATACATTAAATAGTATTAAAAATAATTAAAAACAAGAAAATTTAAGTTGAGGCGGGCCGCGTAGACCCCACCTCAACCTTACGCGGGCGGTTTAAAGGTTAAAACCTGATTTCTCTGATTTTTATGTTTAGGCGGGCCGCGTAAGACCTCCGTTAGTTAACGCGGGCCGCGTGAGATCTGAAATGTGACGCAGCCCGGTGATGACATGTGTCATCATCGTGGCGAGTCTAGACGCTGATCCGGATGGGCTACGACGTTGACCTGGGTTTGACGCGGGCCGCGTAGACCCTTATCTACATTTACGCGGGCCGCGTAAAACTGAAAGTCAGGCCCTATATAAGAATGGTATCGGCCTTAAGTTCCGATCGTCCATTTCTTTCTTTCTTTCTCTCAATATTAAGTAGTAGGCGTTATACTCGGGTGTTATACCCCCCTAATTAGCGAATTTCTGCTCAGTTGTAAGTATTATAACCCTTGGATATGTATTAGATACGCTCCCAATTGATCTAGGGTTCCGTAACGGCTGTCGTGGTTCTGCCCGACGTAGTCGTTGGAATGCCGTCTCGGGGAGGGTATTACTAATGTTAAAATGGGTTATTATACTAACGCGTATGCATTTGTGTAAATTATAGATTATCGCCAGGAAACCCTTACGAAAAATCTAAGAGAGCAATGTGAGTAATCTCCTTTTTGTTAACAGTTTTTACAAAACCTTAACTATTTTACAATGCAATTTAGCAGTGATTGAGTCTTTGTAATTCTTCAATTACTGCCGGTATGTTGGGGTTTTGTATACAAAATTTACTACACTGTGAGTAGTAAGTCGGGACGACAATACGTTACCATTGGACAATGAGTTAGCCAATGTGTAATATGACCCACAAGTCAGGATTGACAGTACTAAAGGAGTAATTGTGTAGATATAAACATTGTAATCTCTCTCAATACTGTTTAAATTAAATTAATGTTTCTTGATTAAACTGGGATTCACTCACCAGTATTTCCCACTGACAAATGTTTTTAAAACGCGTTTCAGGTAACACAATGTGAAAGCTAATTAGAAGCCAGCTGGACAGCACTGAAGGCTTGGAAAAGTGGCTATAAAAGTTACCTAAATAAAGAAGGCGTTTTAATTCAAATAAAATGGGATTTATCCCTATAAATTAGTTTGTAATAAAAACTTGGGTTTTAACCCATTTGTTTAATGTTATGAAAATGTGGTATTTTACTCTGATAAATATTTCCTAACTACGGTCCTGATGAAAAATTCCGCTGCCAAAATTAAACAATACACGATACCACCGAAACTGGTTCGCGGCCGCCCGTTCCCGGGACAGATAAGGGATCGGGGGTGGCGACATCTTCGGCTCTGATTACTTTAAATTCGGGTCCATCAAAATAAGAACCGAATTACACTCGTGCGACCCCACCCTTCTTTGAAATCTTGGAGGCATAAGCTTCCTGTTTGATTTTAATTCCATTCGCGTCGTGTTAAAATTTGATACCCAAATAACACGTTAATATTTGATACCCAAATAACACGTTAATATTCCGAGATCAGACATATCAACTATTCAGCCATTTCTTTCTTGAATTCATTAATAATTGACAAACTTGAACTTGTAAGGAAGAAGTCATCAACATACCCGTCTACGATCAGTAAAGAGTTACCCACCATCTGTCGGGACACGGCTTGTTATTTAGAACGTCGATGAAATTATAACGTTTTAACATATAACTCAGCTTAATATTCCAGACCCTTGGTGCTTGGCTTGACTCGTACAATGCTTTAAAAAGCATGTAAATCTTGTGACTTTCTTTCGGTACATAAATCCATCCGGTTGAGACACACAAATATCTTCCTCCAAGTCATCATTTCAGAACACAATTTTAACATCTAAATGGTGTATTTTCCATCCTTCTATGGCTGCAAGAGAAATAATAAATCGGATCATCTTGATTTGCGCTAACGGTGCAAAAACCTTCACCAAAACCAATACCATGTTTCTACATGTACCCCTTTCCTATAAGTCTCGCTTTGTCAATGTCCCATAAACATTCATTTTTATTTTGAAAACCCACTTTAAATCGATTGGTTTAACACCTTTTCGAAATTAATGAGCTTCCATGTACAGATTCGTTCAATAGAATTAGTTTTGTCTCGCATTGTTATAACCCATTCCCCATTTAAATTTGCTTCGGCAAAATAAGCTGGTTTATCATCAGTCAAAAGAAATTCACACGTATTTAATTTCTTAGTCATTATACATAAAATGTAAAATAGACTAGCAGCCTTAAATTCATCACTGGCCTGATCTGATTCGTTTTAGGCCACATGTGGACATGTTTGTGAAGTGGAATTATTGTTTGTTGTGATCTAGGCTATAAAACCTAAACCATAGGTTGGCTAGTCCCAAACATACCAGAGCTATGTTTTGCGTATGGGATAGTTAGGTCTGATGGGCCCAAACTATCACTGCTAGACCCGACTTCATCACATGGTTTTGATTTTGGGATGGGTCTACTGTTCTCGGTCTCAAATAGGCCAGGGTTCAGTGTCCCAGTTCTGGAATCAATCACGTTTCCCCAATAAACCATAAACATCCCCGATTTCTATTCACTTCTTGTTTATATTTCGGTACCTTTGTTCCACTTCCACGCTGTGTTTTATCAAACTCCGCATTTCTATTTATCACAATATTTTGAGTTATGAGTCATATAAACGGTAACCTTTGGATACTGGTTCGCTTCAAGAGGTACCAAAATGCCAAACCGATTATTGAGGTTTTGAACATCCATCTTGACTTTAGCAAATCAGTTCAACTAAAACTTTGACATGTTAAAAATTAGGTTGTTTAGCTTTGTATTTTTCGTTTGGACTATCTCCCACCAATGCACCTATAGGAGACCGGTTTATCAAATAAGTCGCATGTCAGACATCTTCACCTGACAAATAGTTTGGAACTTTCATTACTTCCATTATCTTCGAACTATCTCCATATGACTTCGATTTCGACGCTTGTGTGAGTGCATATGTCTATCGCTTGCGTCAATCACATATCGTAGCTGAAACAAACGAGACAAGACATGTGCTAAACTGTGAAGTTGTATTGTGAAAGTATAACTTCGTATGAAGGGACACTTCGTACGAAGCCAGGATAGCATTAGGCAACTTCGTACGAAGGCTTGTTAGCCTTGTGCGAAGCCAGAACTCTATAAATAGGTGCCTTGCCTAGTTCATTTGTATCTTTTGGGGTATTCTTGAGGCGAAGCTCTGCCCGTTTGTTTTCACGGTGTAAACTCTGTCAAACCAGTAAAAGAAAACAGTTATAATTACATCCTCGTGTTCTCATCTACACACGTGATTGGATTCTGCACATATCACGTGTCGGTACACATTCATTGGTTGAAGATTCGATCCAGGGTTCGAATTCTCAAGTGGTATCAGAGCGGGTGATTGTTTGCAAGGATCAGAGACACGAATATTCAAGTTTCTACATCAACTTCAGAGCCAAAATCATCATTTTCTACTCATATCTTCGTCTACACTTCTTCTACATTTTCATTTGAAACTTAAAACTTAGATCTACATAATTTTAACAGTTAAAATTGGCTAAATTTTTAGTATGTTGAGCGAAAATCATGTTTAAACAATCCTACAAATTTTCAGATCAAAATTCAAACAAATTCGTGATCAAATCAGTGAAAAACTATGAAAAACGTGTTTGTGTTCTTTGCAGCATAGCTTCGTACGAAGCCACACCATAGCTTCGTACGAACTCACAATATTGCATGTTTTGTTCATTTGATAGCCTCGTACAAATGCACCTTCATACGTACCTAGCTTCACAGCTTGGTACAAACACACATTTATAGCTTCGTACGAACGCAGGGTGTTTGTTCTTTAATTTTCAAATTTAATCAAGTGTTTTGATTGTGTTTTGCAGGTTATCATGGCTGAAGAGTTTTATAACACGTTTTACGAAGCATATACTTCAGAGCCTTCCGAAACAACAACTGTTGCACCAAAAAGCATTTTTAAAGCTACAACTGAAAATATTAATCATGATAATTTTTACGGAAGTAACTCAAAACCACCAAAACTTGATAGTATTGAAGATTACACTTGGTGGAAAGAAAGATTAATTAACTGGGCAAAAGCTTATGCGCATGAGAGTTGGATTTGTATGGAATTCGGGTATAGTAGGCCAGTTGATGATAAAAATGAAGAAATTCCACTTAAAAGCTTATCAAGTGAAGATAAAAAGATTTTTTCCCATGAACAAAGAATGATTGCGTTAATATAACAATCAATCTGAGATGACATTTTTGCATTGCTTAATCATGACGGGTCATCAACATCTGTATGGGAAGCGTTAAGAGTGAAAGCTGAGGGTGGAAAGTAGATTAAAAAGAATAAAATATCATTGCTTAAAAAAGAATTTGATTTGCTTGATGGTATAAAAGGAGAATCTGTGAGACAACTGATTGAAAGATTTGGTCACCTTAAAATTGAGCTTGACAGGTTTGGGATAGAAAAACCCTTGAAGAAACTATTGATAAAGTCATTGAAGCTTTACCACGTGCTAATCAGTGGCAGACATTTGTCTTTATTCTGAAAAATGATGTATTGTATGATACGATTACTTTAGATGCTTTGATTGAGAAGATTGAAAGTCATGAACTTGAGTTGCAAAAGCAAAGCAAAATGAGCAACTCATCTTATCAGCAAAATGTGGGTCTTTACTACAGGGGAAATGTACTTTCAGTGTCGACTATTGAGTCACCAAAGATTGGTATAGCATTTAGTGTTGATAAGCCGAAAGATTCATAGAAAAGCTCATCAAGTTACGATCCAGGGTATCATTCGTCTTCAACAACTTCAAACTCAGAAGAACCTAATGAGATTCTCTGCAACATTGCTTTAAAGTTGAAAATTTTTCCAGCAATGAGCATCAATGCAGCTAAACAACAAATGAGTTTCTTGGCATCTATTCTGGAATCGTACGAGAGTCTGGTAGCAGGGAGAATAGGGAATCCCGAGTTGAAAAAGAAGATTATGACCAGATAGATCCGTAGGAGATGGAACTCATTGATATCAGATGGTGTTTAGTGAGTGGTATTAGAAGAGCTCAGCGTCTCATGGAGATAACAGGCAGGCAGGAACTTGGAGGGTTGTTAAGCACAAAGCTCGGATTCAATAAGTCTAAAGTGACATGTTTTCGATGTAAGCAGAAGGGTCACTTCAAGAGGGTGTGTGTTAACCGAGAAGTAGATGATCATGGTAATCCATTCCGTGATGACTACTACAAAAAGGTAATTTATCATAAAACCGGTGACCATACATCTGGAGAAAGTCTAAAGCGAATTGCTGGAAGTTCATCAAAAGAGAAATCACAAGCTTTAGTGTCACTAAAGCCAGTTAATGATCATGCCAAACATGTCAAACAAGCTTCACACTGGACAATTCAGGAAGACGAAGGGTTGAATTGGAAAGATTATATAGATGATGATGGAAATGCTTTAGTGGCTGAGGTGAAAGAGAGTGCTTTGGTAGCTGAGGTGAAAGAGAGAACGAAAGAAGAGATTCTGAAAGAGAAAATGTACAGAGAAAGAGTACGAAGAAGCAAAGAATTTTCGAAGATGGGACAAGAAACGAGAGTGTTATGTCAATAGCAAAAGTGAACCGGTTGTCCATCCAAGTCAAGTGGTGTATAACGACGTTCTTGCAGTAATCCCTACGTCCGGCGAATACTATTCAAATGTGGAAAAGATAAAAATTATGTTAAAAAGCTGGATAAGATCATCAGAGATGTCATGACAGCAAGCCTGAAACAGAGAGATGAAGAGAGGATGAAGAAAAATGTTGAAAATTTGGTGGACGAGTTGAAGAAGGTTACAGAAGAAGAGAAAGAAGAAGTAGAAGCTGAAGAACAGCTGGTGAAGGAAGGTGATCAGAAACAGAGGGCAGAAAAAGCCAATGTGCCAACTACTGAAGTAAAACTTCAACTGAATCTTCTGAAGTTTTAACTAAAACTGTTGAACAGTGCAAGAAATGCATGGAGACGTTCAGTGCTTGTACTAAAAAAGATGAAAAGTTCAGAACAAGAGACTTGGAATTTACTAAAATTGAAATGGTTTTCAAATATAAATGAAAGGAAATGTTTGAGAATGAAAAGATTTTAAAAGATAATGATAAAAAGCTGACACAAAAATGTAAAGTTTTAGAAAAGGAAAATGAGATTTTGAAAGAAAAGTGTTCAGTAATGACAGAAGAATGTTTGCAAAAACAAAATTCGTTTCAAGAAATGAAAAAAGAATATGATTCAATAAAACTTGCATATCATTTTACAAAAGAATCATATGAAGATGTGAAAAGTCAAATGAAACTTGTTCAATCGAGATTGAAATATTGTTCTAAAACATCAGATACTCTTAACCGACAGTATGAAATAAAACAACAAGTTGTAAATTCTTATATTAAAGATGTTGCTCAGCTTAAACGTAAAATAGCTGATTTAGAACAAGATAATAACAAGTTGCATAGTTATCACGCTTCATCATATGTTCTTGAATGTACTTTCAACACAAAACCGGATGATAAAGATTCTGAGAAAAACAAGAAAGGAATTGGCTTAGAATATCATCAGGTTCCACCACCGTTTGAGGAAAAGTTCACATTCTATGATGACGAGAAGGTGGAAAAAGCTTTCAACATGGTTGATCAATTGCTAGATAATATTGACGTGACCTATTCCAAAGCTGATGATATTAGTGATTCAGAGGTGGTAGGTAAGGTCGTTGAAAGTGTTTTGCAAGATGATTCTACTAAAACAGATAAGTCTTCACAAGATGAAAATGAGGGTAGTTTTCATGAAAGTTATCTGAAAAATTCAAAATCTGAGAAAAATGCGAATGATGATTCAAAAGGATTGGCTTATACCATGATTGGATCGGAAAAATTGTTCTCAGATATTGAAGTCCCTATTCAGAATGTGATTTCAGAAAAGATTGATAAAGTTTTTAAATTGGTAGAAATTGAAAAATCTGAAATTTGAAAATTTGCTAGAAAGAGCAAGAAAACTTTTTATAACAAACCTAGTTATAAAAGAAAAACATGAAGGCTGGGTTGGGTTATGTCACACCCCTTTCTGCGGCGGAAGCACGAGGTGTGATCATGAAAGGTTCTCATTGCATACGAAGAGTAAACATACTACATGCTCAAAAATACCTTCAAATATTACATTACTGAAAACATATGTCAAGTGTTTACAACACGAGATAACATATTGTCTTAAAAGTCACAACTTTATTTAAAGATAAACAAAGCGACATCCACGAGCATGAGTAAGACCACGCGCACATCCATCCTAGTTACCTGAAATACATGTGAGTTTTGGAAAAACGTCAACATAAAGTTGGTGTGAATTCATGCAATTTTTGTATTTCACGTTTGTATACCTTGTATGAAAACATAATTTGTATTTTGTATAAATCAAGTCTTTTGTGTACACCACGTACTCATGTATAAATCAAATATTTCTGTATGTATCAAGTGTTAATGGGTTGCAAAGCCATTAACATGTGACACGACATAGGAAGTCACCAAACCATAGGCATTTTTCTGTAGTCGATTTACGACTGAGACACAAAAACACTGCTTGGTAAAAGAGTGGCCAAGAGTGGGGCTGCCCGGAACCCATTAGATCTAACCTTTTGTTCTGCGGTCTAAGTATGTACACGATTAATGGTGCTTATGGTACCCTATTCGTGACACGATTTCTCGTATCATTCTTGTATCCATCATACCATTTGTAAACATTGTAATATTTGTAACATGTATTTCACCCCCGAAGTTATAAAACTGAAAACAGTTAAGAGAAAAGGGGGAGCATGAACTCACAACTTTGCGTTCCTTGCGTCGTAAACTTCACCGGATTTGCTTAATTAACGTCGTAACCTATACGCGTTTTCTTAATGTTAGTCACTAGACTTGTATCGCACAAGTACAGTCACTCTCTTTTGTATTTGTATTGTTGTGTTAAAAAATATTTCATATTTTTAACTACGTATCTTACTTATATTATTTCCTCTAAAATAAATATAAGTCTTTTGTGTTTTGCACTTTGCACCCGAATTATGTATCTTGTATTTTGTATGTGTATTTTTTTATGTTTATACTCCTCACGAGTATTTAGTGTATTTTTAAGTCTTAATACGCTAGCACGTATAACACATACTATATACACTTAGCACAAAAGTTGGTGATAAAATAATATATATATTTTTCTCAAAAATATATACATACTTAATATCCGTTTTTATTTTGAAGAAATCCTCATTTCTTATCACCAAAAATTAGGGAAACATTGGTAATACTTTTAAACACATTTTTAGGGAATAAGTTTCTCAAAAACTTATATTTTTCTAAGTGTCAAAATTTATAAAAATTTTGACAGAGTTTCCCCTAAAAATGGAGGTTTCCCATGTTTTCAAAACATGTGTTTATTTTCTTTTAAATCGTCAACAATTTCCTCATTCAACAATAAACAATATGCAACTAGTTAAAATAGATATAATCGCAGAAATACATGAACTTGTGGTTTTTTCCAAAATAGGTAGTATCCTTCCATTATTTTTAGTGGATCTTTGTATAGATCAACTTTGTTTCTTGAAAGTCTCGCTTTTAAAGAAGTTACATCTTTACAACTTCCGGTCAACATTTACAAAAATAGTTATTTTGTCGAAACTTTGTGTTACACAAGTGTTTACACACTCGTGTGTTTGCTAAAATCATTCTTTTTCATGTAAGATCCGGCTTTAGAAAATATGATTTCTTGGACACTTGGTCCTTTGAAGGTACCGCTTGTAGATCCGTAGATCTACTAGTTTTAATCACTATTTTACAAGATAAACCACTTTTACACAAGTTCATGATTCGAGTGTGGTAGAGTTTCATCTTCTAACCCTTGTTATACTTAAACAAGCTTTATGTCATAATCCAAGATCATGACTAAACCGGGTTAAATGATGATCCGAGCTACCACAACATAGATCGGGTCCAAATAATCACACAAATCAAATACTACATGATTTACACAACATATGTGCTTTTAACCACCATTTTTAGTGCTTTTAGTAGACTTTTAAGCTTTAACTTGTATGTTTACGAGTTTTAACCGTTACAAATCATTTTAACCACTTCAAAATAGTTCGAGTAGGTGATTTAAGTAACATACCACTAGCTCGAGGCTAGGGAGGAATCTAAACGCAAATCGAGTGGATAAAAGCAAAGTAGAGAGGTCCTTCGCCTTCCGTTTGCTCCAAGGTTCCTTATATGCGACCCTTAACACTTGTAGATGATTGGAATGTGAAGATCAAAAACCGAAATGGATTTATGTTGAGAGGGGTGTTCGGCCGTGAGCTAGGTAGAGAGGGAGAGAGAGTTGTGTTGAGTGAAAAGCTAAGTAAATGTTCATGTGTGTTTAGTGTTAAACTTATAGACAATTCTCAAGGTTATTAACCATAAGATTTTGTGCTATCTAGATACTAAGCACATGGATTATAATATTCATTTGAAGGACAAGGTGTGTCCCCCACATGGGGACGGTTTCTAAAGAGGGGGGGGGGGGGGAGGGTCTTGGTCCGATTCCAACTATTAGTTAGGTCATTTAGTTAGGTTAAGTAAGTTAGTTAAGTGCTTAACCTGGTTAGTAGTGCATAGTGTGTTATGACGGGTGTTAGGGTATTCAGGGACCCTAACTGGCTCAGAAAAAGGGAAATAATGTAAATGGCAATATTTTCATGTTCCGGGTATAGTCCGGTTGTTCGGTTGCATACCGATTCGTTAAAGTGCTAAATTGCACCTTTTAGTGTTTAATAAGTATCTTTTTGTAACACTATCGATTCCCAACACTTAGGGAAATATTCTGGATAATAAAACGACATTTCTGCAAAATATTCATATGTCTAAATGCTGAATTATTGCTGAATTATATAAATTCTGCACTTAAAGTGCGTTTCGGGTGCTTTTTAGTGACTAATTTTGCTTTCGCATTGCATATTTATTAAACCCTTGTATGTACTCTTGGGTTTTAATGCATTCTTGTTGTCGGACCTACACCTAGGCTCCAATTTTATTGTCTGACTGCTTTCTGCAGTTCTGTTGACACAGTGTGTCTTACCAGTGAGTTTACTAGTATTTTTGACGCAACGCTCTCGTTTATGCATAAAGCAATATTTTGTAGTATACAACATGCATGAATTCACTTGTTTAGTATGAAATTAGACATGGCTGACAATTAAGCACATAATTGCAGTCATTAAGCACTAATTAAAGTGTACAGAAATTACCGGTTTGGGCCAGTTGTCACAGGTTATAAGAAAAAACAAAATCAGAAATGATTTGAAAAGCCAAATTATCAGAAAAGACGACAGTCTAATGAAGAGTTCTATGCTCAAAAGAAGAAACAACAACAATAGGTTAAAGATGTGTCCAACAGAACATGTTTTAAGTGTGACCAAACTGGCCATCTTGGTCGTAAGTGTCCAAATCCTAAACATGTTGACGTTGACAAGAAAAGGAACGTTGAAACACAGAAGTCAACCAAGTTTGGATCAAAACAAACTTGAAAACCGAAACCAACAACACCTAAAGTTGTGCCACAACAGATTTGGAAACAGAAAGAAAATGTTTCAGAAACAAAACAAATCTGGAAATCTAAAAATGATTTATCAAAACAAAACATTCAAAATGAGTCAAAATTTTATCGAATGAATGTTTTAAAAGGACAAGCTTTGGTGGTCAAGAAACAAACATCTATGAGTGATAATCAAAATGAAGATGTTTTTGAGAAAAATGAACGAAACTATCCAGTTCTACCTGGAAAGATTTTTGTTCAGCTACCTGAGTCTAAACAGGCTTGGGTTGCATTGTTCAAGTGATCGAATTATTTGAATGTGCAGGTGCTCTCAAAGACAACTGACTGTCAACTAGAAGAGTATCGGAGCATCCTGGCACAGGAGGAGACTACGGATCCATGTAACTGAAAAACAGGGAGTTTGTTCGTTTCTTTACTTAAATAAACCATATTTAAAAAAAACCTAATAATAGAAAAATTTAAAAACCAAAAATATGATTTTATTTTGTCAAAAATTGAAAAATGAAAAAAAAATTTGTTTGTTTTTTTTAATTTGTTAAAAATTCAAAAATTTCAAAAAAATAGGTTGATTGAATATGCCGAAACCCTCACGGTGGAACAAACATGATTATTTCACAATTGAAAATGGTTTTAACATTATTAAAATTCAGTGTATTGTAAATCATGGGGGGTATTTTCAACAAAACAAGGCATGTAAAGCAGAAATTGGATGGAGAAACAAAGCTATCTGCATCTGGTTGTCAAATTTTTCATTAAATGTTTTGGATTTTAGGGGGAGTAAAAATTTTAGAAAATACAAAAACACTTGAAAATTTGAAAATGCTAAAAACATTGATAAAATTAAAAAATGAGTTTTTGTGTAAAAAGAGGAAATGATAGTACTAGTACATCTGTAGACAATCACAGTACGCTAAAGAAATGGAA
Organism: Helianthus tuberosus; assembly: GCA_030545235.1. Lineage (NCBI taxonomy): Eukaryota > Viridiplantae > Streptophyta > Magnoliopsida > Asterales > Asteraceae > Helianthus > Helianthus tuberosus. Next base: position 107,245,901 of record CM060401.1, on the reverse strand, counting down.
AGTTAAAATGTGATAAACGGTCTCACTGATGATATGCCAGTAGGTTTTTACACGCTTAGTAGATTGATTTCGAGATATAAACTAAATATCAATAAACTTACTTATCGCGTGGGGAACATCTCTCGGATATATGGGTAACCCCAGAAATCTTGTTTGAGAGATTGCCTGATTCTGAGATACTAGGTTTACGCATAACTAGCATGTAACACGTAATGGGTGAAGCATGTAAACTATCAACAATGATACACCTTAACCATGTGACTGTCAGTAGAGTGTGTGCGACACATGTTCACCGAAGCGAACACGTGAAGAAAAGTATGTGATCCTTAGCAACCCTGACAAATCAAGCGTTGAGTCCAAACTATAGTGTTATAGTTGCTAAAGGCGGTCGGGCAAGTAATCACTGTATAAGCATAGCAACAAGCATTCAACTAATAACGTATAGCATGCGGGAGCGGTTAGCATTTATAAAGTGTTTGCGTTGTGTGTTGTGTTTTGATAGAGAACGTATGTAACACCCAAAAGTGCGTTAAACAAAAATGGGTTCGAGTATACTCACAGTGCGCGTCTAAACAAGTAAACACGTTCGGAATAGATTTAAGGGAGCGCTGGATCAGCCTGCATACGGCAACAGAAGCGTAAGTCCTCCAAAGTGCTGAAATAGTCGAAAATCGAAGTGTCGGTGGGAAACAGAAGCTTCGTACGAAGGTGTGTCTTCGCACAAGTGATGCTCCCATTGTCCAAAATAGAGTGGTCTTCGCGTCTGTCTTCGGAAGGTCGAGTGTTCATTCCTCTAACCTTAGGCTATTGATTAAACTTAGAGCCGGAGAGGTCTTTGGTTAATTCACGAGTGAGAATCGGGCTGTTAGGTGCGAAGTCAGTGCCTTCGTACGAAGCTGGGCTTCACACAGAACAGTCCAGTTCATAAACGTGGTTGTTCTTGGCGTTTGGAGATGCATTTTTGCCTGAATCGGATGTATTTTCGAGTCCCATTCAAGATGGGTTCGACACCACCTCGTTCCACTATCCAGTGAACGAAATATGTGTCGTTTTAGGTCCGGTTTAGTGTAAAAATCAGGTTTGAAAAGGTTTTACAAGCTTTTCACTTAAATATAACACTTGGAGAGTGTGAAATCAGTAGATTTCTAACTTGGGAAGCCGAAGCTAGGCCCAATACACCCGATTAAGTGTAGATTCGTGATAAAACAAAAAGATTTGATGAAAAAGATGAAGAGTTCTATGAAAAAGAAGAAGTTCATTGAAAAAGATGAAGTTTGAATGAAAAATAGAAGAGTTTTAATAAAATCAAAGTGAATCTTGTGGAAAATCGAAGTGGAAAACGTGGTGTAATCACATAAAAACTGTTAGATCTTACTTGAAAATGGTCGGACAGTAATTCGGTAGAGTTTCGGTAAGAAATCAGCAAGTGAGAATGAATCAGGAGGGGCTTGGGTATTTATAGGAGAAGTAGGATCGCATAGAGCACCTGGTTCGAACCTGTTGCCTTCGTACGAGGCTGCATGGCTTCGTTCGAAGGTGCTGTTTTGTGCGGGAAATTCTCCTTTTCACGCATAGGATGCTCGTTTAATGCGTTTTGTTACGTTAGTTACTATTGGTACTCTAAGTATTTTAGCGTAGCACTTAAGTATCAGATCGTGTTTCCTTTTAGAGTGATAAATCGAGTTGTGCGAGTAGTGTTTGTGTGTTTCGAGCGAATGCGTTGATAATCACATAACTATAATAAGCACACACAAGTAAAGCATATAAGAACACACAACATAACATTACTACTACTAATACCGTTTGCGATTTAGCGTTTTTAATCGTGATAAGCGAATGCGAAGGCATGAGTGGTTACCGAACAAACAAACACACTCGGCAATTTAAATAGCATAATTTCCTGTAATTCGTTTTGCGTCAGCGTTGAGCGTTTGTGACTATAAAACGTTTAAGCGTGCAGTGGTGCGGTGTGATGAAAATGTATTTAGTATAACATAACCATTTATTTATATCGAATCTCAGAGTACAAGATGCTTACAAATCGAAGCGAGTAGCGAACGGATAACCATCCGAAAACTTGGGTTGTACAGTCACCCCTACTTTAGGGAATTTCGGCACGAAATTAGGTAGTAAACGTAACAAAGAGCTACAGATATTTTGCTTTCATATCACTTTCGAGTTCCCAAGTGAACTCGGTGCCGCGTTTGCCTTCCCAGCGAACCTTCACTATCGGAATGCGGGAGCGTCGAAGTTTCTTGGTTTCTTGATCCACGATTTCTACTGGCTTTTCCACAAAGCGTAGAGTCTCGTTTACTTGCATGTCTTTGAGAGGTACATGAAGATTTTCATCAGCTAAGCACTTCTTGAGGTTTGAGACGTGGAAAGTCGGATGTACGTTGCTGAGTTCAATCGGTAATTACTACCACAATTTTTCGTTTAATTTTGTTATCATTAACAAATAAATATATTTTACAACAATTAAAAATATTCAACAATATAAATAACGATTAAACATAAGAAAATATAGATACAATTAAATATAATAAATTATAGTCAAATATGTCGTAGATTCTCCAAAGTATTTAGTGAAAATTATTTCATCACTTCGTTACCTCATTGGCTTAAAAAGTTTCCTAAAGAATTGATGACTGCGAAAAGCACTCTACAAGTGGGTTGAGTATTAATTACTTTGAGTAAAAGATTACAAACTTGTGGAATGACTATCATGTACGTCTATTTGTCTTATTTACAAATAAACTATTTTTGTTATTCAACACGTGTATACACGGGAGTATAACCTAGTAAATATAATTATAAACTATTATAATATTAAATAATAAAATATTAAATAGCTATATATCATTACAAAAATAAAATCACTATTTATTGCCACTTTCCAATTACTATTTACACCCATTTTTCAATTATTTATGTGTGTATATGTAACATTCTCAAAATTTCTATTTATAAAATTTAAAATAAAGTATATAAAAACTTATGTTATTAAACGGATAGACTATGGGTAAGTTGACTGTTAGAAATATGAAGTACCTAGACAGGCCTAAGAACCGTTTAACAATTAAATTATAAAATACATTATAATTGAACTTACTCCGTTTTTAATGAAACTTTGTTCAAAATGTAGATAAAAATATTATTGTTCTAATGGCATATTTATCATTTTATAAAACGTCATATTTTAGAAGTTATAAGCGCCAAATGAGTGAAGTAGTTAAATTAATTATAATAATAATAATATAACAATAAAATAATAAACTAACATCCGTGTCCTATAAAATGATGAGAATGAATCTAAGCTTTTCGTGACCTCCAAGGATTCGAAAAGTATAAAAGGAGACATAGGTAGACATCTTCAAATTGCTCAGATCATTTTACCTTCTTTGTCTCGCTTTCCCTCTCTCTATAATTCTATTTTTTTACTTTTCCTTCTTTAATATTTCACCTATAATAATAATAATAATAAAGTCCTGCCCCGTTTTAAGTGTTTTAACCCCTAATCAACGATACCCTGTCCGATTGATTTAGGGCCCCGTAACGCATGTCAAGGCTCTGCCCGACTAAGTTCGTTGGGGTTCTGTCTCGTGACGTAGGGATAAAGTGAATTGGGTTACTATACTTAACACGAGTACATCATATATTTTTTACAACCCTCTTAAAACACCCCTAACACCCCTACACGTCCCAAAATATACCCCGTATATGAGAACGGCCCTAAAGTACCTTTATTTTATTAAAAATCAAATAACACAAAATTCTATTGTCTCTCACGGGGCGCGACACGGACAAGAGAGTCTGTCGCGGGCCGCGATCCCTTGACACCAGGCCGCACCACAACCCGCCACGTGGCGTGACACCCGTCAATCCTATACCGGTGACTAACCGAGGCTAGGACCTACCATATAGCCTCGCGGGCCGCGAAGGCGTCTTCTGTTTCTCTCGCGGGGCGCAAGGATGTCCCTGATCAACCCTATAAATTAAGAAGTTCGACGTTCATTTGAATTTGTTCATTTTCTAAATCTCTCTCAAATTCTCTGAATAGTAGAGGTAACTCTCGGGTATAATACCCACTAAAAAGCGAAGCTCTACCTCGTTGTAAGTATTTTAATCCCCGGTTACGTATTAGATACACTGCCCGATTGATCTAGTGCCCCGTAACGGCTGTCGAGGATCGGCCTGACGTAGTCGTTGGAGTTCTGTCTCGGGGAGGGTATAACTAATGTAAATATGGGTTATTATACTAAAGCATGTTCATTATTTAAAATTTATAGATTATAACCCGGAAGCCACAGGAAATTACCTTAGATAGCAATGTGAGTAATATCCTTTTTGTAAACCTTTTTACCAACTGTTTTTTCAAAACCTTAAATAATTTACAATGTGATTAGCAGTGATTGAGTATTTGTAGTTCTTTAATTACTGCCGGTATGTTGGGGTTTTGTATACAAAATGTGGAACACGTTACCGTTGGACAAAGAGTTAGCCAATGGGTAATATGACCCACCAGTCAGGATTGACAGTACTGAATGAGTAATTTTGTAGATATAAACATTGTAAACGCTCTCAATACTGTGAAATGATAAAACCTGTTTTGATTAAACTGGGATTCACTCACCAGTATTTCCCACTGACAAAAATGTTTTAAACACGTTTCAGGTAACAAAATGTGAAAGCTAAATAGAAGCCAGCTGCAGAGCACTGAAGGCTTAGAAAAGTGGCTATAAAAGTTACCTAAATAAAAATGAGATTTTATTTTCAATACTTAGGGTTTATCCCTATAAGTGTATTGTAAAGAAAACTTGGGTTTTATCCCATTTATCTATTTTAAACATTTTGGTGTTTAACTTTGATAAAAATATTTTCTAACTACGGTCGTGATGAAAATTTCCGCTGCCAAATTAATAAACACCGATACCATCTGACTGGTTCGCGGCTCCCGCTCCTAGGATGGGGTCGGGGGTTGTGACAGTATATATATATATATATATATATAGGAGAAGGATCATTTAGGAACCACCCTTTATTGCGAGAACCAATGTGAACACAACCAAAAATACCTAAAAAACACGAATTTTTTTTTATTTTTTAATATTTTTTATTGAAAAATCGCTGGTTTTCATTATTGAAAAAAAAATTAATTTAAAAAAAAATTGGCTACTAAAAGTAGCGATTTAAGCATAAAAAATATTAAAAAAAATTGTGTGTTTTTTAGTTTTTTTAGGTGAGGGGGGGGGGTTAGGTTTGGGGGGGGGGGGGAGGTTGCTGCTGCTATGCCTCTTGTTTCACAACAGAGTGTGGGCAGACATTTGCAAAGTGGTTTGGATCACCACAAGTGTAGCAAACTTGTGCATTAGCAGCTTGTGTTGGAAGATCCTGGTTGACCTAAGGAGTAGGAAGTTGAGCTGGCAGTGCAGGTAGAGCTTGAGGAGCTTGCTGGCGAGGGCCTGAGCGGCAGTGAGATGTACAGTGCCAATAGATGCTGCAATTAACACAGAAACGACAGTTCACCCCTGTTGGATGATGATGAGTGCAAGTAGGGCACGTAGGGTGAACACCAGTATACGCGCGCTTAGCAGGCGGTGCGTTGGTAGTAGCAACTTGACGAGTCTGGTTGTTGGGCGGTGTTGTGACTTCCACGTTGTTCTTGCTGGAGTTCCTCCGCTTGTGATTCTAACGAGAGGACTTTGAAGTTTGAGATGCTGCAGATTCGGCACCTGACACTACAGTAGCTTGGTTGAGACTCTTGGTTGAGGTTTCGAAACCTCCAGCCAAGACTCGCTTGTCGTTGATCTCAGCTGTGAGTTGGTAGGTTTCCTCAATCGTTGCAAGTCTTGCGGCTTGAACAAAATCAGCTACACAATCAGGAAGAGCGTGAATATACTTCTTGATAGTCTTATCAGGTGTGTCCACTTGACTAGGACAGATGATGCTTAATTACTTGAAACGAGCGGTGAGACCAGCGTTATTACCTCTATCTTGCTTGATGTTCCATAACTCATTCTCCAGCTTCTGGACTTCGTGGGGAGGACATAATTCCTTCATCATGAGCTCCCTGAGCTCCTCCCGTGTGAGACCATAAGCTGCATCATTACCGCGCCTGTTACGCTTGGCGGTCCACCAATCAAGTGCCCTTGATTAAAAGACTCCAGTGGCGTTCACAGTGCGGAGATTCTCGAGACATCCGCATTGACGAAAGGTAACTTCGATCACATCAAACCATTGAAACCTTGCACTAGGTCCATCTTCACCTGTGAAGTTTGCAAGGCTACAGGCTTTGAACTGCTTGAAGCTGAAGGGAGCTTTAGGCGCGTCATTCTTGGAATCTACAGAAGAAGTGCTGCTGGAAACATTGATTTCACTGACGATCTGGGGTATCACCTTGGCCATTTCCTTGGCCACGAGAGAGGCGATTCGTTTGTCAGCATTGTTCCTCTGAGCATTTCGACGAGTGTGCGATCCAAAGGACAACATCTGCCATTTAGATGAGATTCGATTATATCGGGTTTTTGTTGAAAAGTTTAGCGTTCAATATGATACACTCTATTATTATCATTATTCAAGTAAAGCTCAGGAACACGTAAGTACATACTCACGTATACACGTAATTCATGTAAGCATGTATGCACATAAGCATGTATGAGCACATAATTCATGTAAACACATATTTTGCACGTATTCACCTACATTTCAAAGACGCGTAGCGCGTGCGAGAGTTGCGAGAGATAACGAGTAGCATAAGCGAGGAGTATTAGCGTATGAGACTTCTTAATTCGTTCATGATTAGTTAGCATTTTGGGTCGCGAGGGTTGTGCGAGTCGTGCGCGTTTTGTATAGCGAGGAGCGAAAAGCGAGAAATCGAAACCATAAATTGTAAATTTAAAACACATAAACATAAATAAATCGATGACGTGTAAAATCGGCGATTGCGGCTTGAAAATAAATAGAATGCCCTGGGTGTTAGACGTCGACTACCCAAAGTGATTCAACTATTCCCAACGAATTTCGAGTACACGCTTTGGCCTAATAGACGATGCTCTCACCGTGATATGGCTACCGGCATCCATCCTTCCAGTTACTACGTGACCCGAGTCATTGGAACAGTCGAGACTTTGCTGAGATTAGTAAAAATTAAAGTAGGGAGTGGAACCGGTCATTAAGGTGCGGGTTTCAACCCTAACTTAACAACTTCGCTCATACTTGTGGTAAAACCACGAGATAGAAAGGGAGATTCCCATTGAGATGTGGATGTCACTCCTAACTCAACGAAGAATTCTCGTGCTGAGAGTGAAATACACAGGGTGAGTGATCTTATCGAGAGTTCTTGGTTTTCACACCTAATCTCGACCCAATCACTCGTTTGTGTTATGCGAGCATTTTCAAAACGTGTGTATTGTGTTAGCCTTAGGAAAGGCAAAATAGTTTTCAGCCTTAGGAAAGGCCCCTTCGTACGAAGCTGTATATGTGGGTTCATACGAAGGTGTAGCACAGTAGGTTCGAACGAGAGTATAACAGTATGTGGGTTCGTATGAAGCCCCAAGTGGGTTCATATGAAGCTGGTCTGTTGGTACGTAGACTATAGACTAGGCATGTTCTACACGACTCGACCTAATTCCCTATAGTTATGGCTCTGATACCAATCTGTCACACCATACTGATGGCGGAATCATCGGGGTACGACACTAGCCGAATCAGATTGCTCAAGAGAATCCATAACAACTATTCATTACCAATATTTTAAAGGTTCATCATCCCATACTAACGAACAAATATTCAACAAACAGTTATTAAAGATAACGAGTTCTCATAAACAAAACATGATCCGACAACCTAGATTTTTATTATGGGTTTCTAGACTTCCTATCGGTTGCAGCATAACAATCCATCAACCTGTCAAATATGTTAAAATAAAAGTGAATACATAAAGTAAAGGTGAGTACACAAGTTTGCATAGTATAGTATAAAAAGCATTTACGCATAACCTGTGGTACCCGCGGAAAAGTCCACAGTCATCCTGATTTAACACTTTGCCGTTTTGGAGTACTTGTCAAATTTTGGGTCGAAATTTCTTTCAAGTTGGAGATGATGTGACAACTGAACTTTCAAGGTTAGTGTCGTGCAATCTTGTGATCTTAACTTCTCGTTATCCCTCTCCAATGTGTTAAACGTTCTTGCTATGTTAAACTGTTAAGCATTTTGTTATATTAAACTTGTCAAGTATAAACATGCTCGTGTATGTTTGAGTGTGTAGTTGGGCTACTCTAAGGGTGTAATTACCACATTGGGCTGCATGCATACTTGGGCCACAGGCCACTCGCTGAGTCTTATGGTTGTGCTTGGGCCGCACGGGTGTTGGGCCACACACACATCTCCTTTAAGCTCCTAATCAACTCGGCCCACACTCAGGTTTGGCTACGGCCCACTGTTATGAGTTTACTTATTTGTATATTAGGGAGTTAGGGGTATACGTACACATAAAGGAATAGCAAAACCCTAGTGCAACCACCCTATTCCCTTCGATGAACAGCCTCTCCCCTCCCCTTTGAATCGAATCTCCTGGTAAGTATAATCCTAAAGATTTTACTCTTGTTTGGCTATGATTGCTTGTATGAAATGTGTCATTGATATGTATGTATGGTTATAATACTTGGCTTATCTAGGGAAATTGTATGCTAATTGAATGGTGTGATATAGGATTGTATGTGGTAGAAACACCAATGAACCTGTGATAGAGTACGATTAAATCTGATGGTGATTAAGATTATGTATCGAAACAGCCATGAGGATTATCTGTTTGATTCTTTTGAATATTGCCATGATGAATGATTCTAAGTTAACTATATTGATTGGTTTGATTTGTGTATAAGCATGATGTAAAGGTTAGAGGATCATTAGGGTTTTGGGAATCAGGAGCATCTGTGTAATGCAGCGACAAAAAATCAACGGCGGCAAACATCATTTTTCGTCGCCTAAGCTTTTGACGAAAAACATCTTTCGTCGACTGGCTTTCTCGACGAACAACAGGTCTTTCGTCACCTGATCTTTCGCCATGAGGGTCTTCGGTGAAAAAGTGTGATGTTTCAACTATAAACTTGTTATACTGATTTGTGTGTATGCATGATTCTGTAGTAGTCTAGAGGTTCTAACAAGAACTTCGATTTATATAATGATGAGCATTCATTGAAAGAATGGTGTGTCATGATTTAGAAATTGTTATTATGTTCAAACTATTCGATTTGTATGATGATGAACAAGGGTAGAATGATTATGTGATTTGATGTAATTGGCAATGTGAAACTAATCGCACAAGATACTTGGATCGCACAATGTCATGACACACACACACACTTGGACTCACTGTCATACTTAAATTACGTGGCATGGTACTTGGTAGACACCCATGCAGTTATGTGAATTGTGAACGATAAGATGTGAACATGGAAATGAATTAGTATGAGGCCCAGACATCTATCACATGATGTAATATTTGCATGATATGGAATATTGGATTTCATGATCTATTGTTGCAACGTGTACAATGATATGTGTATGGCACTCGTGTATTATGTGTTACAATTTGCATTACGTGTTAACGAAACTAACTGTCATCGATAACCCTACTAGGATTTGGTTGACCCACGGTAAACGAGTAACTAGTCATACCGAGCAAACCAAGGTGAGTTCATTCCTCTTGAGCATGCGTCCTGGTGGTTGGGATAGTCATTGGGTATCCCTGTGAGGGATGGGTTTTTGGGTAAATCAAATGGGTATTCCTGAGAGGGATACGTCCAGTGGTTGAAATCTAGAATGTTGGATAATATACTCGTCCTATCACCTTTAAGTCACATCTTTTGTTACCGGAGAGGTAACGGGGTATTAGTTGGTAGCGCTACTTAGGTTTGGCACCCTCACCCTGTACCGGAGAGGACGGGTGTGAACTAATGACCCAGTCATGCCCAGTGCTTTGATAGGAGCACTGGGGAATGGGCAAAGCATACATCAGGAGCCGTCTTGTGTCCGGGGTATTATCAACATTGTAATCAATGAACGGAACTAATCACTTGGTAACTAACGTTTTCGTAAAACTATGAACTCACCAACGTTGTCTGATACACGTGTGTGCATGCTCGCAGGTTATAGGTATGTGTGGATGTGGAACTTTCGGTCTGGGATGCTGGAGTGGTCATGGGTCGAGAAACATGGAATCGCGAGACGAGTCTAATGGTTATCATACATATCATTTATGAAGCACTTGACTAATGATTTATGCTTCCACTGAATACAATGATTTGTAATTTCGGTTTTGTAACACTTTATGTTAATGAATGAAAGTTTCATTTAAAATCTTGTATGTGTTCAATGTGATTGGTGGCAAGATCCTGGTACGTCACACGCCTCGTGGGGGTTTCCACTTGGGGTATTTTTGGGGGTGTGACATAACCAGCATGTACCACGTTACGGGCAGAGCATTTAAACTATCAACAATAATACATCCTAACCATGTGACTGCGAGTAGAGTATACGCGACACATGTTCACCGAAGCGAACACGTGAAGTAAAGTATGTGATCCTTAGCAACCCCTGACAAATCAGGTGCTGAGTCCAAACTATAGTACTATCGTTGCTAAAGGCGGTCGGGCAAGTAAACACTATATAATCATAGCAACAAACATTCAACTAATCATGTATAGCATGCGGGAGCGGTTAGCGTTTATAAAGTGTTTGTGTTGTGTGTTGTGTTTTGATAGAGAACGTATGTAACACCCAAAAGTATGTTAAACGAAAATGGGTTCGAGTATACTCACAGTGCGCGTCTAAACAAGTAAACACGTTCTGAATGGATTGAAGGGAGCGCCGAATCAGCCTGCATACGGGCACAAAAGCGTAAGTCCTCCAAAGTGCTGAAACGGTCAAAAATCAAAGTGTGAGTGGGAAACAAAAGCTTCATACGAAGCTGGTGCCTTCGTACGAAGGTGTGCCTTCGTACGAAGGTGGGTCTTCGCACAAGTGATGCTCCCGTTGTCCAAAATCGAGTGGTCTTTGCGTCTGTCTTCGGAAAATCGAGTGTTCATCCCTCCAACTTTAAGCAATTGATTAAACTTAGAGCCGGAGAGATCTTTGGTTAAGTCACGAGTGAGAATCGGGCTGTTAGGTGCGAAGTCAGTGACTTCGTACGAAGCTGGGCTTCGCACAGAACAGTCCAGTTCACAAATGTGACTGTTCTTGGCATTTGGAACTGCATTTTCACCTGAATCGGTTATATTTTTTAGTCCCATACAAGACGGGTTCGACACCACCTCGTTCCACTATCTAGTGAACAAAATATGTGCCGTTTTAGGTCCGGTTTAGTGTAAAAATTAAGTTTGAAAAGGTTTTACAAGGTTTTCAGTTAAATATAACAATTGGTGAGTGTGAAATCAGTAGATTTCTAAATTGGGAAGCCGAAGCTAGGCCCAATACACCCGATTAAGTGTAGATTCGTGATAAAACAAAAAGATTTGATGAAAAAGATGAAGCGTTCTATGAAAAAGATGAAGTTTGAATGAAAAGTAGAAGAGTTTAAATGAAAATCAAAGTGAATCTTGTGGAAAATCAAAGTGGAAAACATTGTGTAATCATATAAAAACTGTTAAATCTTACTTGAAAATGGCCGGACAACAATTCGGCAGAGTTTCGGTATGAAATCAGCAAGTGAGAATGAATGAGGAGGGGCTTGGGTATTTATAGGAGAAGTAGGATCGCACAGAGCACCTGGTTCGAACCTGCTGCCTTAGTACGAAGGAAGTGCCATCGTACGAGGCTGCATGGCTTAGTTCGAAGGTGCTGTTTTGTGCGGGAAATTCTTGTTTTCGCGCATAGGATGCTCGTTTAATGTGGTTTGTTGAGTTAGTTAGTATTGGTACTTTAAGTGTTTAGCGTAGCACTTAAGTATCGGGTCATGTTGCGTTTTAGAGTGATAAATCGAGTTGTGCGAGTAGCGTTTGAGAGTTTTGAGTGAATGCGTTGATAATCACATAACTATAATAAGCACACACAACTAAAGCATATAAGAACACACAACACAACAATACTAATACTAATAGCGTTTGCGATTTTGCATTTTTAATCGTGATAAGCGAATGCGAAGGCGTGAGTAGTTACCGAACAAACAAACACACTTAGCAATTTAAATAGCATAATTCTCTGTAATTCGTGTTGCGTCAGCATTGAGCGTTTGCGACTATAAAACGTTTAAGCGTGCAGCGGTGCGGTGTGATGAAAATGTATTTAGTATAACATAACCCTTTATTTATATCGAATCTCAGAGTACAAGACGCTTACAAATCGAAGCAAGTAGCGAACGGATAACAATCCGAAAAGTCAGGTTGTTACATTGGATTCCGCACATATCACGTGTCGGTAGGCATTCATCGGTTGTATATTCGATCCAGGGTTCAAATTCTCAGCTTGACCATGCCATTTTGTTGTGGTGTGTAAGGAATTGTCAAATGTCTTGTAATCACCACCTAATTACAATAACGGTTAAATGCAAGAGAAGTAAACTCTCCACCCCTATAAGTTCGTATAGTTTTGAGTTAATTTCCCATTTCTTTTTCCATTTAGCGCATTTAATAATTTTATTGTTTTGAATGTTCCACTTTTCTCCTTTAACAAATAAGAGCATATATATTGTGAGAAATCATCAATCAATGTAGGACCAATTTCGTTGTTCATGGGGAAATTGGTCCACATAAATCACCATGGACTAATTCAACATTTGAGATGCTTGAAAAGTCACTTTCTTTGGAAATGGTTTTGTTGTCTATATTCAGACCATGTATACTCCTACTACCTTGTTTTTGTGACAAATCTTTGGTACTGTAAGTTCAGGAACGGTTCGTTATGAACACAAGTTCTGCGATTAATCCGGTCTAACGTGCATAATCTGTTAAACCGAACCGTAATCTGGTAGACGATATGTACATATAAATGATTCGAACATTATTATGATCAGATGATAACCAGACAGAGTTCCGGTACAATTCGACACTATGAATATGCTCTCCTAAATATTTGATGTAGAAGCTATGAGAACTTTTTTGAAGGAACGAAAGTGAAGAGTATTTATAGACTTCAATTTGGAGCGCATGACTCTCTTGAGCGGATGTGTATCTTGAAGGGATGACTTCCTTGTGCGTATGTCCATCCCATGCGGATGTCTTCGTAACTTTCATGTGTACCATGCATATATCTTGATGACATCAGCCTATTATGCATAACTTATATAACTCTTGGACTAGTGACATTAGCATATTATGTATCATTAAGTCACATGCACATGAATAGATTATGTATACATAAGTCGAGTGCTATATCTTGATCATACTACTTTATGCTCTAACAATCTAACACCTAATACAACCTAGCTAAACCTCTGTATTATACACAAACTTACAGGCACAGACTCAAGACTCTTGATGTTATGTACATTTAGATTTCTAACTATGGCCACACACAAAGTGCACTAACAGTCTCCCCCTGGACATAGCTAGAAATCTGTGATGTTATCATGAGGTAAAAGATGAAAACATGAACCCGTTTGGCAGAGACTACTATCACAGAGCAATCATCGCAAGAATTCTCAAAATAGCCCATTTCAGTCAAACTCCGAAGTCATTCCTATTGAAGATATTTCTACATTAAAACCTAGGGATAAAGCTTTAATGGTTAATCAAAGTGATGAAGGGTTTAATTGGAATGAGGTGATGTCAAAGACTGGAGGTCTAGCTCTAATGGCATAAATCCATGTAATTGAGGAGACTGGAGAATATGGTGAGATTGTAGAGAATGTGATTGTTGTTGAACCAGTTAAGAAGAAAAGGTTTGTTGCTGAATCAGTTGAGGAGATCAAAGGTGATGCTGAAAAAGAGATAAGATTTGAAACAGTTGAAACGGAATCTGGGAAGTTCCGACAGATACTGTCGAAGAGGATAAGATTTATTCTAATCCTACAGATGTCTTTAAATCTATTTTTTTTTAAATCTATTTTCCACCTAAAGTCATTCAAAGTTTTGCAGATTTCTTTGGAGAGGAAGGAGCTTTAAATATCTACATTATGATGAGGAAAAGAATGATTACGTTAAAGTGATAGACGTCAAAGAAAAGATGAATGCTGGAACTCTGGACAAGATTGCTCAAAAGGCAATGATGGCAAACTTGAAAGAGGTGAACTCAAAAGTTTCAATTGATTTAAAAACCGAGTCTAAAATTGAATCTAACAACGAATTGGTTAAGTCCCTAAATTACCAGTTAATCAAGATATACCAACAACCTCCTTTGAATGTGTAAAATGTTTAATTCCATGCGAATAATGTATTGAAAAGGATGCAGCTTATAATATGCTTAAACAACATACTGATAACTTGTTAGGAGATCTCAAGAAAATTCAAGAGACTCACAATAACCTTCAGAAAGTGGAAAAAGAGTTTAAAGAGATAACAAGGAAAGAACAACAAATTATTTCAAAGTTAAAAGCAATAGTGTCAAATAAACAAATTACTATCAATAAACACATTTATGATACTGTTGCTTTAAAACAAGAATTACAAAAGATGAAAGCAGAAACTGAAAGAATTGATAAAAAAGTTGACAAGTTATGTTACCGCATCGTATGTTCTTGACCACATTCTTCCTAAACCAACTAGTAAGGATGAAGAAGCTGGGGAGAATGTCTATGGTTACAATGATCACGGGGTTGGGTATCACAGATTCCCACTGCCAATGTGGAGTAATTACTCCAAGAAATCACCGGACGGTGTTGGCAAAGCCATCAATGTGGAAACAAAAACTGTAATTGTGGCTGATCCTAAAGATCTTTTACCCGGAGCATTGACGTGACATAGGAGCAGACAACTCAAAGTTCTAAATGTGATTCTGATTTGTGTAATAGTTGTTAGGACATAGGTTTTACTAATTGTGGATCATGTATCCTGAGACGTTGGTTGGATCACTTATCCTTAGTGGTTGGGGTAGGGAGTCTGAGGATCAAGGATCCTTGTCATTACTTATGATTTCTAACAATTGTTCTCTATGTTTTTGAATGTTCCTATGCAGGTTACCAACATAGTGGACTAAATAATCTCGGGAATTATTCGTTCAAGATACTGCACGTGATATTTCCACAATAGTCATGAGAGTGGATGTGGTCTTGCACAATTTTCAGACTTAGTTGTTATTATAGTTAAAAATGGGTTGATCAAGTATTGGCAGAGAGATTTCACAATTTACATTTCGCATACACACATTACGAACCAGAGAACACACAGAACACTCTTATCAATCGTTTGTAAAACAATTGATCAACATCCAAAGTTTTAATTTTTATCATTCAATATAGTTGGTGATAGGTAGTTTCCATCACCCGAGGTTTTTACGCCGGCGATCTACTAGTAATCAAGGGTTTTTCCTTGTACAAATCGTTGTGCTCATTATTTTATATATTAAGCATTCGTATTTTTCATTGTTCATCACATAAGCACTCTACCTCACAAACAAAATTTGGTTACATTATCCTTAAACTAATTTTTGACCAAAACAATTTGGCGCCAACTATGGGGCAACAGGTGCTTCAATTCTAAAAACATTTTTTTGTTCATTTCTGTTCATTTTCATCAACTCCATGGCCTCTCAGGGAAAATTAACTCCAAGTGCCATGCCGGTGGTTACCTCATCTCAAACCAGTGCATCATTACCTCCTATTCCCCCACCATTCCAGAAATCAAAAGCTATATGGAGCAGCAAGACAAAACCAACCAGAGGATCCTTTGCGAAATTGATGATATCAAGAAGCAAAAGAGGCCAGCAGAGGACCAGTCTCCATTCGTGCCTAGGATGTTAGACTTTGTCACTCCAGCAACTACAACATAACAATCAAGAGTGTCCATCACACGGCCTCAAGGATCCTGCATCCATCAGCAGGGATCACTGCCGATGACTCAATCACAAGGATCCTCCATTCACCAACAAGGATCATTGGCGATGACCTAACCTCAAGGATCCTTCCTACGCTCAGAAGGATACATGGAGATGTTCCAACCTCAAGGATCCTACTTCAATTAACAAGGATCCTCAGCTCGAGTTCAAGGATCCATGGATCATTCATCCAGACCTTCAGCATAGACCTACCCAGGATCCAATGTCTTTTAGGATCAAGGATCCTCAGGGAGACAATAATGGAGAAGCTCTGAAGTCCATGAAGGGGATTTCATCCCTATGCAGACCATTGCTTCTTCAGGCCCTACTATTATGCCAGACATGTCCTATCCTAGATATCCTTCTGGAATACCAACTTCAAGTCAACCAGAAGGTAACAATTTTCATAATACATCTTTTGATACTAACTATGGTTTCATGCAGGATGCAGGGATCAATCAGGCTATGGCTAGGGAGTTGCAGAAACTCAAGGATATGATATCCAGCGTCCCAGGAGTGGTCAAACCCATTCCTGGGATTCCAGACGGAAGTCATAGGATATCTCATTTTGCACCTCCAATATGCAATGCAGAGATACCCAAACGCTTTCAGACCCCCAACATGAAGTTGTATGATGGTATAACTCATGTGGCACAATACAGAGAGAGGATAGAGATAAACCCCATCCCCGAAAGATTGAAGGAAGCCTGTTTATGCAAGGGATTTGGATCCACACTCACTTGTTCAACACTAAAATGGCTACTCAGTCTTCCTCCTTACTCTATAACTTTATTTTTGCACTGACTTAACCTATTTAATAATCAGTTTTCTTGTAGTAGAACTTTTGAAAGGTTAACTAGTGACCTATATAGAATTACCCAAGATCGTGATGAATACCTTAGGGATTATGTTACTAAGTTTGGTAGAGAATCCTTAGAAATCCCAAACCTTGAGATTGCAACTGCGGCAGAAGCATTTAAGATGGGATTACAAAAGGATTCTCCTTTCTATGATGGCCTTGTTATGACCCCATGCAGGAACTTAGATGAAGTCAGGAAGAGGGCCCTAAGACTCATCCGATTAAAGGATGATAAAAGGATCCAAGACAAGTTAACTGGTTCTTCCAAATAGGAGTACAACGATAAGAGGCAAGGATCCTTCTACAAGAATAACTAATGCTTTCCTTGCAGTATTTAGGTGAGAAAGCAAGATGGCCCAAGAAGAATGAGAAATCAACATTCTTCAAGGACAAATTTAAATGTTGTGCATACCATGAAGATTTTGGCCACCTTACCGATGAATGCATTGAACTCAGAAAGGAGATAGGCTACCTCCTCAGTAAGGGTCACTTGAAAGAGTTGCTTAGTAGGAAGAAATCAACTATCCAGGATCCTAAAACAGTACCAGTAAGGGCTCCTCCACCACTTCCAGATGCCCAAATTATTAATTTCATTTCCAGAGGCTTAGATATATGTGGAACCACATTCTCTGTAGCAAAGAGGCATGCCAGGGAAACCAAGCTGGAAAATGGAGACATGCCTATCAGGACCTCCACTCTAACTCAACAAAAAGTTATATCCTTTGATGAGGATGATCGTGTCGATATCCAGGATCCTCATCATGATGGCTTAGTTATTACCTTGTTTATTTCCAATTGTTTTGTTCGCAAGATCCTTATCGATGGTGTAAGCTCTGTGAACATCATCCAACTTGATGTCCTAAAAAGGATGAACATCCCAAAATCAGAAATAGTTCCAAGATCATCAGTCCTTATAGGATTCAGTGGTGAAACGAAGAACACTCCGGGGACATCGAACTCCCAATCTATATTGAGGGGGTAAACTCTATACAGAAATTGTGTGTTATTAACTGTTTGTCTTGTTGCATTGTGATTCTTGATAGGCCCTGGATACATGACTTGAAAGCTATCCCTTCAAACTACCACCAATGTGTAAAGCTACCAACCCGATAGGGAGTAGTAAAGATAGAGAGTGATCAACAAGAGGCCAAGAACTGTTATACCTCTTCAATGAAACCGGCATCAAAACCAAGGGCAGGATAGTAATTTGGTGCTAAGGAAAGCATTTCAAAACACTACAAACCCGACTGATGGTAAATCGGCACCAAAGTGGGAAGGCCCTTATTTGATAGAAGTGGAGGTTAGAAAGGGGGCACACCGCCTATTGACTATGGATGGTGATCTCCTACCAAGAGCTTGGAATGCTATTCATCTGAAGAAATACTTTATGTAAGAAGGATCAAGGATCCTTAAAGGCTTCAATGTTCTGACATAGGCTCTAGGATCCTCAAAGCATATATGATCCTTACTTCAGTAACATCCCACTTTAATTTTCATTCACTTTACATACATTATTTGTTATAAGAAAAGGATGTTAGATACTTAACATCCAATTTTACCAACTTTTAAGCTTTTGCAGAAGATTTTAACATCGTTAACAAAGGATTAAGGGGTTGGCCACCTCTCTCCCTCGTTTAAGGTATCTTATACCTTCTAAGGTTTAAAGGTTTTCACCTTTCACACGAATTGGGTTTTGACACTCCACTAGTAGTGCACGATTATCCAAGTATGGTTAGAGTAAACGGGACCAGTACACGCTTAGTGGCTGACAATTTCATTGTTGTTGGCTGTTTTGGTCAAAAATCAGTTAAAGGATAATGTAACCAAATTTTGATTGTGAGGTAGAGTGCTAATGTGTATGAACAATGATGTGATCAAAGTATAAAGCAAAATTGATAATGAACTCCGATATTTGTATGATGAAAAAGCCCTTGACCCTTGATAGATCTCTGACACAAAAAACCTCGGGTGATGGAAACTACCGATTACCAAATGTATAGAAAAATAAGTAGTGATCCAAGTACAACTTCAAAAGATAATGAGCTCAATACAATAAGAACTAGTGTATGTAGTTTGCGATAGAAAGTATGAGTGTTGTGCGTTCGTATGAAAGCTTATGTTCTGTTATATGCCTAAAATGAGCTCGTTATCCCCTTATAAAAATAGAAACAACAAGATAACAAACAAAGAGAAAATAGTGCAAGTCTCCCCGTCTTCTCCATAACGGCTACACTTCTTCATGCACGTGCCAATTGAGAGCATATTCCCTGATATATCAGCATAGACCAAGTCCAATTTGTTATATTCCTACGAATACAAATTTTAAACAAAGGATACAATTGTTAGTAAATGTAAATAATAATAAGGATCCTTGATCCTCAGATTTCCTGCACCATCTGTTAAGGATCAGTGATCCAGGCCAAATCTAAGGATATGTGATCCATAGTATTAAAAATTAACCCCCTAACAATTGCCCCCAAATATAGCTGATATTAGACTAATTTTATCTGCCATATTTCGGTTATGATCGAACTAGCCGTTACACTAGGAACTAGCCGTTACAGATTGATGATGTCACTAATGCGATAACCTGCAACCATCATTTCGATAAATATGTGACAACCCGCACTAAACCAGGTATCCGTACGACTTAACTAATGATTAATTACTGCTTAATTACTGTGCTTGCTTGAACTAGCTGATGAACTGCTGCTTGATATCTGATACATGTACTTACTTGCATCATACTTTACTTATCGTCACTACATTATTTACATGCTGAACCCTAGTGACAACCATGATGCACAAAAAGCACAGTAGCACAATACACGGATAACCTATTGAACATGCTGATAAAGCCAGCATCAGGCAGACACTGCCTCTAAGGCCTGTATGAGCCAGAAATATTTTTGCTACACTAGTTGTGAGTGTAGGGATATAAGGATTTTAGAACTGCGTCTCTAGGAATAAATTACAGTGATCGGATGTGCCTAAAACATACTCTAAGTACAAAACTCAGCACTTTACATAACAATTCAGCTTTTAGCTAACTAATAAAGTGCCAAAACATGAGAAAAATATTACTAGACACTTTCCAAAGTGTCAGGAATGAGTCGGGTCACTAAAAATAATATTAACGACACTTTAAAAGCTTTGTTAACGCTTTAACGGATTACTATCCAACCGAACAACCGGACTATACCCGGAACATGAAAATATTGTTATTTTCATTATTTATCTTTTTCTGAACCAGTTAGGATCCCTGAGTACCCTAACACCCATTGTAACGCATGACACACAACTAACCGGGTTAAGTACTTAACTAACTTACTTAACCTAACTATTATCCTAACTAACTAGTTGGAATCGGACTAGTACCCCCCCCCCCCCATTGCAAACCGTCCCCAAGGAGGGGGACACCCTTTTGTACTTATTGATTATTTAAATCCCACATGTCTAATATCAATTAGACATAAAACCCAATGGTTAAACACACTAGAAATTTGTCTATAAGTTCAAGTTTATGTCCACCATATTCATTTCACCACCTAACAAATCCACACTTTCTCTCTTCCTCTACTACCTTCGGCCGAGATCCAAGCCCCACACACCATCCATTTTCGATTTTGTTCAAGCCATTCCAACATCATACAAGCATCAAGGGTCTCATATTAGGAAGCTTGGTGCAAGCGGAACTCGAAGGACCTCTTTCCTTAGCTTTTATCCACCTCTTTTGCGCATAGATTCTTCCCTAGCCTCGAGCTAGAGGTATAATGCTTAAAACTCGTTCTTGAACAAATCTAAGATGGTTAATAAGATGTATGATGATTAAAACTCGAAATCTTACAAGTTGATGCTTTAAAGTTTACTAAAAACACTAAAAATGGTGGTTAATAGCACATAAGTTGTGTAAATGATGTAGTATTCGAAATGTATGATTATTTAGGCCCGATCTATGATGTGGTAGCTCGGGTCATCGTTTAACCCGGTTTGGTAAGATCATGGATCTTAACATAAGCTTGTTTTGAATGATAGAAGGGTTAAAAGGTGAAACTCTACCACACGCGAATCATGAACTTGTGTAAAAGTATTTTACTTGTGGAAATGTGTTTAAAACTAGCAGATCTACGCATCTGCAAGTGGTATTTTCAAAGAAGCACGTATCAAAGGAATCATGTATTTTAAAAGATGGATTTTACACTAACAAGCATGATTTTTATAAACCACAAGTGTGTAAACACTTGTGAAATGAAAAGACCCGACAAAATAACAGTTTTTGTAAAAGATGACGGGAAGTTGTGAAGATAGATTTTCTCTAAAAACGAGGTTTTTACAAGATCAAATTACCTTATATGAAGATCTACTAAATTTAAGAGAATTTACACCATAGTTTTGGGAAAACTGCAAGTTCATGTAATTTTTGGCAATTTACACATATGTTGATTAGTTGTTTTGATGAAAGTTGTTCTGATCAAATAAAGAAAATTGTTGAGTTGATTTGATAAAGAAAATGATACGCTTGAAAGCGTGGCCACCTCTAGTTACAGAGGAAACTCTGGCGAAATTTTTCTAAAAACCTAACACTTAGAACTATTTACACTACAAGTGTTAGAAATCATTTTTGACATGTTTTCGAAATATAAATTTCGCCATGACTTTATTTACTAAATATTCGGAGGTGGGATTTTCACAAAATTTAACGTGATAAATATATATTTTCACACACTGTTTATGATTATTTTGTGAAAATACATAAATATTATTTTTAGAGTAAAAATAATATTTACAAACGTTACGAATCCAAAATAATACGAACGCTCTCACCATAAATATATAAGTTACACCGGTAATTATATTACCACTCGATTGTTAAAACGTAACTTACGCACTTACGGAAATATTTATGAACGCGTATTTTAACAACGTATTATTGGGAAAAAATACTTATATTTTGGAATTGGAAATATCTATATATATTAAGTAAGACTTAATGATATAATTTGAACGCACATGTATTGAATCCCCCATCCTTGGGAAGGAGATTAACTACCAAGTATATACAGAATGTAAACACGAAATAGTTGTCTAACTATTTCCCAAAGACTTAAACTATAAAGCTAAGGCACGGCCGTCCGTCTAATAGAAATTAGCACCTGTAGGTCGTCGCACAGCTGCGTGAGCAGGAGATACTTGGTAGAGACGCTTCACTGTGAGTTCATGTCCCCCTTTTCTCTAACTGTTTTCAGTTTTCTTAACTGCGGGGGTGAAATACATGTTACTATGGTTACGAGTACTTTTTACATGGTATGGTTAGCGTAAGGAGGTTTACTACTTAGATCATGTGAGTGGGTAGGCGCAACTTGAGGCCATTAATCCTCATTGTAGGACCGAGGGACAGTAGCGGTAGATCTATCTGGGTGTAGCGAGCCCAACCCCTGAGCCCGCATAATGGACCAGGCGGTGACTTTGTGCCCCAACGCGAAATACGCTAGGTTTGAGTCTTCCTACTTGCACTTCACAAACATCAGTGGCTTTGCAACCCATTGACGATCTCTTTTTCCTTATTGCTACATACCAGGATTTTCATACTCACAAAGGTTTATTTACTCACTTACACATGAACTCGCTCAACATTATTGTTGATTTTTCAACTTACATGTATTTCAGGAAATTTACGGATCTGGCGCGGTATGGAACGTTTTCCGCTGCACTAGTCATGAGGTCATCTGGGTTTGGGGAATGTGACTCTTTCCTGGACAAGTCACAGTCCTTAAACTGTGTTTATGTTATGTTATTGTTTGTGTTTATTGAACAATGTCGTTAGAACGTGTTTCCGTTAAGACAATGTTACCATATTTGGTTTTCAAAACTTAATCGAATGGATGATCTTGCATGATTTTATTTCATATAGCTTTGTTATGGTTAAGCTATGGTATTAAGAAGTCACACCAAAATTAACCACGCTTCCGCAAAGCCAGGGTGTGACAGCTTGGTATCAGAGCTCTGATCATAGCGAACTAGGATTCCTTCTCGAGTCTAGACTATGATCACTAGGGCTCTCACGAAAACATTTTACTGCATACCACTTAAGTCCAGATCCAAAACTTTTTACAAACAAATGTTGAGCACATTTTATTATTTATAGGCTCAGCCTGGAGGGCTGAGGCTCGGTCTGGAGGATCGAGGCTCGGTCTAGGTGACCGAGGTAGTTGAGCACGTTGATTTATTATAGGCTCAGCCTGGAGGGCTGAGGCTCGGTCTGGAGGATCGAGGCTTGGTCTAGGTGACCAAGGTAGTTGACTAGGAAGAGTACGCTCAGTCATGAAGGCTGAGGCTCGGTCAAGGGGACCGAGGCTCGATCTAAGTGGTCGAGGTGGAGGATAGAGCAGTCTTAAAGACTGGGAGAAATTGGCTAGTGAGACTAGGAGAATGATTTGAATGCTTACTTGGTGACTTATGTGATTATATGATTATATGATTGATTATTATACGTATATGCGTTTGTGTTACAAACATCATGCTTTCATCATATACTAGAAAGATGGACACTACGAATCCCATGGCCATAGTGTCAGACGACATAGTTTCATCGAAGCACGAGTTGTACATTTCCGATACTACCGGCACAGACAATGACGACTTTCAGCCCTTTTGCGCTGCCTGAAGTCGTAGCAGAGCCTACTGATGGCCATCTTGTTGGGAGTTTGCCACTCGCGGTGATCCCTGCTCCTGCGCCCCCTTGCCGCATATCCTGTTGATGATATGCCCCCCCAACGTGGCCTCTAACGACGATAACGACCTACTAGAGGAGGACCCATTCGAGGGCAGGACCCTATTGCTGCTGGTATTAGACTACTGCATGCGGACGCTTCTGCAGGGGAAACACATGCCAATTCCGCTATCCCAGACTCATTTGAGTTTCTGACATCCGCATCTTTGCACATACGGGGAGTGCAGCACCACTCACACGACGCCAACCCTGATATGGCGTCATCAGCTGCCCCAGTTCTCGCACACAGATTTGAGTTTGATCGCGATATTGAGGACGATTCTGTTTTTCCACCTGGTTTTGATCCAGACCATGACATTGAGTTCATGCACTTAGACCAGCCTTTGGAGGATCCTGTAACCCCTGTGTTGGTTGATCCAGCTGATCTTGAGATGGAGTTTTTGATCCGGAGCCAGCCGTGGCCCCTGAGCCAGGCGTTGCTCCTGACCCCGCATTGTAGCATGACCCTGTTCATGCCGATGCACCTGCTGTTGCTCCTTGATTGACCATCTGCTTGGACGAGAGAAAATTTGGGGTAACTGTGCAAGACAATTTATTATTACGGGGGCCCACGTAATAACGACTTGTAGTGCACAGAAATCCTGGTGGACTCTGCTGGTCAAGCTAATGAAAACCAAGGTAGCAGGAAATATCTAAAACACGAATGACCTAGGCGAGGCGATGTAGCCTCGAGTTCATTATATTACAAGCAACAAGCCAAATTGGCAAGCCTATGTGAAGGCTCAGAAATTTATTTCCCCACTCATACATTGAGTATATCTGCGTGTGAAATTGGGTGATTACATGATGGCTTATGTTGCTATATACACCTCATAAACAATTGAAACGTTGTCTAACCCGCTTCACACCACTTCGACAAAAGGGAATGTTACCCAGACGTGACACAAACACCAGTACGTTGCCAAGGACAGTAGCCGATCTGCAAGAACGCATCCCATAGATAAATGCACGACATAAAGCCCTCCGCTCTAAGTACAACGATGGCATTACTGGAGATAACCCTCTGACTGGCTGCACCTATAAACAGTTCCTGAACTGCAAGCCTTTGAACTTTGACAGAACAGGAGGCGCCGTTGCATTTGTTCGTTGGTCCGAAAAGACCGACTCCATTCTAAGAATGAGAAACTGTTCGCCCCAACAGAGTGTTACCTATATCTCGGGATTATTTCTAGATAACTCACTCTCATGGTGAAACCTTCAGTCTCAGACCCTTGGCACAGACGCTGCTTATGCACTGAGCTGGGACGAGCTCAAGGAAACGATTGAGGGAAATGTTGTTTTAGGACTGGAATTTAGAAGCTTGAGGTGGAGTTCAGAAATTTGAAGATGGACGAACCAGAAATTCCTGAACTTGTCCGGCAATCGCACGACTTGTCTAGGGTCGCCCCCCTACTTAGTCGAACCGGAGTTCAAAAGGATTGAACGATTCATTTGGACACTTGCACCCCAGATCAGGGGTATGGTTACTACCTCGAAGCCCTCAACCATTGCAGAGGCTATCAATATGGGTGATTTATTTATAACATGAGATGTTATGTGATTGATAACATGAGATGTTATGTGTTGATATTGTTGTATACTTACATACACTCTACTTACTATGACCTAACCTACGTGAAACGTCTTTTAGAAGATGCCACCAAGACGCAAGATGCGCATACCCACCTCGGAGGCAGAACTTCAAAAGATAATTGCCACAGCTATAGCACAGCACGAGGCCATTCGCTCCGATTGCAGCAAAGGTACCTCAGGAAATAACCCCCCCAACGGCTGCACCTACAAGCAATTCTTAGACCACAAACCTCGAGAGTTCGACGGCACCGGAGGTGCCTTAGCCTTCGTGCGCTGGGTTGAAAAGACAGATTTTGTCTTACGATTGAGCCAATGTGACCACGAACATCAAGTCAAGTATATAACTGGACTATTGATGGATGAGGCTCTGTCATGGTGGAACCATCAAATTCGGACGATGGGCGAGACCGCTGCGCATGCTATGACGTGGGACGAACTGAAAAATCTAATGCGTGAAAGATATTGCTCGAGGGCAGAAGTCCAGAGATTGGAGACAGAACTGTGGAACTTGAAAATGAAAGGACCGAAGATAGCAGAATATGTGCAGAGATTTAACGAATTATCACAAGTTGCCTTACTCCTGGGGACACCAGAGTTTAAGAGAATCGAACAGTTCATAAGGGGATTGGCACCTCAGATTCTAAGCCTGGTAACAACATCAAAACCCTCAACGATCACCGAGGCTATCAACATAAGCATAGCACTCACGGAAGAAGCAGTTAGACGAGGAGAATTTTCCACTGCGAAGGAGAAAAAGGAGACTGCTATAAAGGCATCTGGGGATAACAAGAGGAAGCTCGCAAATTTCAAGATGGTTACTCGGGTAAGTAACAAGAAGAAGGCCAAACAAGGAAAAGATTACAAGGGTATCCTACCTAAGTGCGACAATTGTTTACGTTATCATATCGGGCGATGCAAATATGGGAACTGTGGTAACTGTGGCAAGGTGGGACATGTCAAGGAAACTTGTTGGCAAAATACTGAACATAGTAATGGGGGCCAAGACGGTAGTGAGAATCACGAAGGGGACAACGACAATGATAATTGTCGAGGCAGAATGAGTGATAAACAGAAGCGTGCTCGAGGATGTTTAAACTGTGGAAGCAAAAAGCATTTCAGAAGATATTGCCCGAAAAACAATCAGGCGCAAGGATGAAAGCTCCCCATCGGAGCTAGGGAGGCACGCCAGAGATCTAAGCATGGATAGCGGTACGTCCCATATTACTCAATATTATGCATCTGTATTGCCAACTACTGCTGCAAATTTTACGATTCGCAATTCTAGTGTTCAAGGACATAATTGGGTTACATAGCGAGTAAGTAGTTATTCCAGTACCCATTAGAACTAGCTTAGGGGAAGCTAGTGGAAGCCAACGCAGTAACTGGAATCGGCACGATAGGACCCGGAGAGCGTAAGTTTACGCTAGATCTATTGCCAATTGAGTTTGGAAGCTTCAACGTGGTAATAGGATGTATTAGTTGGCAAGCGATCGAGCGGAGGTTGTTATCCGCACCTCGATGTCGAATGAAGGAATAATTGTGACTCACGAAGCAAGATACGCCACCGCCGATCACAAATTACTTAGGGCTCGAAAGTTGTTGTGGGAAGGATGTGTTGTTTCCTGGCTCATATCGGGGACAAGGGAGCCGAAGAACTAAAACTTAACGATACCCCCGTGATCGGAGTATACCCTGAAGTCTTCCTCGAAGACTTGCCGGCGTAATCTCCTGGACGACAAGTCGAATTTTGGCTTCAATTTGATTCTAGGCGCCGCGCCGGTAGCTAGATCACTTTATAGACCTGGACCACCTGAGAGGCAGGAATTGTCAACACAACTTCAAGAGTTGCTAGACAAAGGATTCCTCAGACCAAGCTTCTCACCTTGGGGAGCTCCGGTCCTGTTTGTTAAGAAGAAAGACGGTAGTTTTCAGTTGTGCATCGACTACCGGGAGTTGAACAAGTTGACTATCAAGAATAGGTATCCCCTGCCGAGGATCGATGACTTATTCGACCAACTGCAAGGTTCAAAGCTTTTACTCAAAAATCGATTTACGATCTGGATACCATCAGATAAGGATACAAGAGGAGAGTATCCCAAAGACAGCCTTCAGAACTCGTTATGGACACCACGAGTTCCTTGTTATGCCGTTTGGTTGGACAAACGCACCTGCAGTCTTTATGGATTTGATGAATAGAGTTTGCAAGCTGTACTTGGACAAGTTCGTGATTGTGTTTATCGACGACATCTTGATCTATTCAAGAACAGAGACCGAGCACGAACAGCATCTAAGAGCTATTTTGGAGCTGCTAAAGAAGGAACAGCTGTATGCCAAATTCTCCAAGTGCGAATTTTGGCTACGTGAAGTCCAATTCCTTGGGCACGTGGTAAATGGAGATGGAATCCACGTGGATCCAACCAAGATCGAGGCGATCAAGGATTGGGAAGCGCCAAAGACGCCAACCGAGATTCAACAATTCTTGGGTTTGGCTGGCTACTATCGAAGGTTCATTGAGGATTTCTCAAAAATCGCTCAACCATTGACGCTCCTCACCCAGAAAGATAAGAAGTTTGATTGGGGAATCAAACAGGAAGAAGCGTTCCAGATACTGAAGGATAAGCTCTGCAATGCGCCAATCTTAGCACTACCAGAGGGTACTGATGATTTTGTGGTATACTGTGACGCTTCGCGTCAAGGATTAGGTTGTGTGTTGATGCAACGCCAAAAGGTTATTGCTTACACATCGCGTCAACTGAAAGTGCACGAAAAGAACTATACCACACATGATTTGGAACTTGGCGCAGTGGTTTTTGCATTAAAGATCTGGAGACACTACCTTTATGGTACAAAGTGTACAATCTTTACAGATCACAAGAGCCTACAACACATATTCAACCAGGAGGAGCTGAATATGAGGCAAAGACGATGGGTTGAATTGTTGAACGACTACGACTGCGAGATAAAGTATCATCCAGGGAAGGCGAATGTGGTCGCCGATGCCCTAAGTCGGAAGGAGAGGATCAAGCCCATAAGGGTTAGGGCTTTAGAAATGATTATCCAGACCGATATTTCCTTGCGCATTTGTGCCGCGCAGAAAGAAGCTCTAAAGGAAGGAAACCTTGGAGAAGAATATCTCCGTGGGATGGAGAAGCTTTTGGTACCAAACGAGGAAGGAACGTTATGTTTTGAGAAAAGGATTTGGGTTCCTTTGTTTGGAGGTTTAAGGAAGGTTATTTTCGATGAAGCTCACAAGTCGCGGTACTCTATCCATCCTGGAGCGGATAAGATGTACCAGGATCTCAAAGATTATTATGGGTGGCCGAGGATGAAAGGCGATGTTGCTATTTATGTAAGCAAGTGTTTAACATGTGCCAAGGTTAAGGCCAAATACCAGAAGCCTTCAGGACTTCTACAACAACCCGAGATCCCCAAGTGGAAATGGGAACAAATCTCCATGGATTTCATTACGAAATTGCCAAGAACGCCGAGAGGCCATGACACTATTTGGGTAATAGTGGATCGATTAATGAAGTCAGTGCACTTCTTACCTATCAGAGAGAAGGATAATACGAGCAAATTGGCTGAAATATACATGAGAGAGATCGTCGCGCGCCATGGAATACCTCTCTCAATCATCTCTGATAGAGACGGAAGGTTTGTGTCGAGGATATGGCAATCCTTCCAAGAAGCCTTTGGCTCACAATTGAATCTGAGCACTGCGTTTCATCCGCAAACTGACGGTCAGAGCGAGCGAACGATACAGACTTTGGAAGACATGCTGAGAGCGTGTGTTATGGATTTGGGCGGTAGCTGGGACAAACATTTCCCTTTGGTCGAATTTTCATACAACAACAGCTACCACACCAGTATTGGTGTCGCGCCGTTTGAAGCCCTTTACGGACGCAAGTGCCGATCACCCCTAGGTTGGGCTGACGCAGGAGATAGACAACTTGTTGGTCCCGAAATCGTCCAAGAGACGACAGACAAGACGGCGCAGATTCTAAAACGCATCGAAGCAGCTCGCCACAGGCAGAAAGCCTATGCAGATCCAAACCGGAAACATATGGAACTCCAAGTTGGAGATATGGTTTTATTGAAAGTATCACCCTAGAAGGGTGTGGCACGCTTCGGAAAGCGTGGGAAGTTAAATCCGCGCTACATCAGTCCTTTCAGAATTTTGGAAAGAATAGGACTAGTAGCATACAAGCTGGACTTACCTGCTGAACTCCATTCAGCTCACGATACATTTCATGTATCCAACCTGCAGAAAAGTCCAAATCGAGATACCATTGCCATTCCCACCGACGAGATTCACGTTGACGACACGCTCCACTTCGTTGAAGAACCTGTTGAGGTCACGGATTGGAAAGTTAACAAGACCCGCCGGAGCAGTGTCAAGCTCGTCAAAGTTCGTTGGAATGCCAGACATGGTCCTAAATACACCTGGGAACGTGAGGACCGGATGAAAGAGAAATACCCCCACCTATTTCCTAAGAACCCTGCATCTACAAGCAGAACTTAAATTTCGGGACGAAATTTATTTAACGGGGGGAGAATGTGACAACCCGCACTAAACCAGGTATCCGTACGACTTAACTAATGATTAATTACTGCTTAATTACTGTGCTTGCTTGAACTAGCTGATGAACTGCTACTTGATATCTGATACATGTACTTACTTGCATCATACTTTACTTATCGTCACTACATTATTTACATGCTGAACCCTAGTGACAACCATGATGCACAAAAAGCACAGTAGCACAATACACGGATAACCTATTGAACATGCTGATAAAGCCAGCATCAGGCAGACACTGCCTCTAAGGCCTGTATGAGCCAGAAATATTTTTGCTACACTAGTGGTGAGTGTAGGGATATAAGGATTTTTGAACTGCGTCTCTAGGAATAAATTACAGTGATCGGATGTGCCTAAAACGTACTCTAAGTACAAAACTCAGCACTTTACATAACAATTCAGCTTTTAGCTAACTAATAAAGTGCCAAAACATGAGAAAAATATTACTAGACACTTTCCAAAGTGTCAGGAATGAGTCGGGTCACTAAAAATAATATTAACGACACTTTAAAAGCTTTGTTAACGCTTTAACGGATTACTATCCAACCGAACAACCGGACTATACCCGGAACATAAAAATATTGTTATTTTCATTATTTATCTTTTTCTGAACCAGTTAGGATCCCTGAGTACCCTAACACCCATTGTAACGCATGACACACAACTAACCGGGTTAAGTACTTAACTAACTTACTTAACCTAACTATTATCCTAACTAACTAGTTGGAATCGGACTCGTACCCCCCCCCCCCCCCCATTGCAAACCGTCCCCAAGGAGGGGGACACCCTTTTGTACTTATTGATTATTTAAATCCCACATGTCTAATATCAATTAGACATAAAACCCAATGGTTAAACACACTAGAAATTTGTCTATAAGTTCAAGTTTATGTCCACCATATTCATTTCACCACCTAACAAATCCACACTTTCTCTCTTCCTCTACTACCTTCGGCCGAGATCCAAGCCCCACACACCATCCATTTTCGATTTTGTTCAAGCCATTCCAACATCATACAAGCATCAAGGGTCTCATATTAGGAAGCTTGGTGCAAGCGGAACTCGAAGGACCTCTTTCCTTAGCTTTTATCCACCTCTTTTGCGCATAGATTCTTCCCTAGCCTCGAGCTAGAGGTATAATGCTTAAAACTCGTTCTTGAACAAATCTAAGATGGTTAATAAGATGTATGATGATTAAAACTCGAAATCTTACAAGTTGATGCTTTAAAGTTTACTAAAAACACTAAAAATGGTGGTTAATAGCACATAAGTTGTGTAAATGATGTAGTATTCGAAATGTATGATTATTTAGGCCCGATCTATGATGTGGTAGCTCGGGTCATCGTTTAACCCGGTTTGGTAAGATCATGGATCTTAACATAAGCTTGTTTTGAATGATACAAGGGTTAAAAGGTGAAACTCTACCACACGCGAATCATGAACTTGTGTAAAAGTATTTTACTTGTGGAAATGTGTTTAAAACTAGCAGATCTACGCATCTGCAAGTGGTATTTTCAAAGAACCACGTATCAAAGGAATCATGTATTTTAAAAGATGGATTTTACACTAACAAGCATGATTTTTATAAACCACAAGTGTGTAAACACTTGTGAAATGAAAAGACCCGACAAAATAACAGTTTTTGTAAAAGATGACGGGAAGTTGTGAAGATAGATTTTCTCTAAAAACGAGGTTTTTACAAGATCAAATTACCTTATATGAAGATCTACTAAATTTAAGGGAATTTACACCATAGTTTTGGGAAAACTGCAAGTTCATGTAATTTTTGGCAATTTACACATATGTTGATTAGTTGTTTTGATGAAAGTTGTTCTGATCAAATAAAGAAAATTGTTGAGTTGATTTGATAAAGAAAATGATACGCTTGAAAGCGTGGCCACCTCCAGTTACAGAGGAAACTCTGGCGAAATTTTTCTAAAAACCTAACACTTAGAACTATTTACACTACAAGTGTTAGAAATCATTTTTGACATGTTTTCGAAATATAAATTTCGCCATGACTTTATTTACTAAATATTCGGAGGTGGGATTTTCACAAAATTTAACGTGATAAATATATATTTTCACACACTGTTTATGATTATTTTGTGAAAATACATAAATATTATTTTTAGAGAAAAAATAATATTTCCAAACGTTACGAATCCAAAATAATACGAACGCTCTCACCATAAATATATAAGTTACACCGGTAATTATATTACCACTCGATTGTTAAAACGTAACTTACGCACTTACGGAAATATTTATGAACGCGTATTTTAACAACGTATTATTGGGAAAAAATACTTATATTTTGGAATTGGAAATATCTATATATATTAAGTGAGACTTAATGATATAATTTGAACGCACATGTATTGAATCCCCCATCCTTGGGAAGGAGATTAACTACCAAGTATATACAGAATGTAAACACGAAATAGTTGTCTAACTATTTCCCAAAGACTTAAACTATAAAGCTAAGGCACGGCCGTCCGTCTAATAGAAATTAGCACCTGTAGGTCGTCGCACAGCTGCGTGAGCAGGAGATACTTGGTAGAGACGCTTCACTGTGAGTTCATGTCCCCCTTTTCTCTAATTGTTTTCAGTTTTCTTAACTGCGGGGGTGAAATACATGTTACTATGGTTACGAGTACTTTTTACATGGTATGGTTAGTGTAAGGAGGTTTACTACTTAGATCATGTGAGTGGGTAGGCGCAACTTGAGGCCATTAATCCTCATTGTAGGACCGAGGGACAGTAGCGGTAGATCTATCTGGGTGTAGCGAGCCCAACCCCTGAGCCCGCATAATGGACCAGGCGGTGACTTTGTGCCCCAACGCGAAATACGCTAGGTTTGAGTCTTCCTACTTGCACTTCACAAACATCAGTGGCTTTGCAACCCATTGACGATCTCTTTTTCCTTATTGCTACATACCAGGATTTTCATACTCACAAAGGTTTATTTACTCACTTACACATGAACTCGCTCAACATTATTGTTGATTTTTCAACTTACATGTATTTCAGGAAATTTACGGATCTGGCGCGGTATGGAACGTTTTCCGCTGCACTAGTCATGAGGTCATCTGGGTTTGGGGAATGTGACTCTTTCCTGGACAAGTCACAGTCCTTAAACTGTGTTTATGTTATGTTATTGTTTGTGTTTATTGAACAATATCGTTAGAACGTGTTTCCGTTAAGACAATGTTACCATATTTGGTTTTCAAAACTTAATCGAATGGATGATCTTGCATGATTTTATTTCATATAGCTTTGTTATGGTTAAGCTATGGAATTAAGAAGTCACACCAAAATTAACCACGCTTCCGCAAAGCCAGGGTGTGACAAAATAGGGATTAGATAAAGTTTGAAAAACCTTTTAAGATCACGAATTGCCATTTTAAAACCCATTCCAAAGCTTTATCAGGTATTCTTTCTTCTTTCATCCCTTTCTCTTCTGTATTCTTCCTCTTCTTCTTCTTCAATCAATCCATGGCTAAAATGGTCACTCGATCCTCTCCAAACAAGGGTCAGGATCTTAATGGTTCACCACATAGCCAAAATCTCCTGAAGAATCCTTCTACCAAGTTGTGTAAATTCACCGATCTAGAAATTGATCGGTTGTATACTTGTTTCCCTCCGGGAACAATTTTCCGTCCTTTTGATTCATCAACCAAAAGTGACTTTGTATCACCTGTTTGGGTGTGCTTCCATGCCGCACCTTTCCAGATAGGTTACACATATCCATTCTCTGAATTCACCCTGCAGTTGTTCACCCTAACTGGTCTGTGCTACAGTCAAGCAATGCCCAAGTTGTGGAAGGTATTGTACACTTTAGAATATATCATTAGCAATGAAGGAGTAGACTTCAATCTTTCTGAACTCTCACACCTGTATACCCTTGTGTCTCATGGATCCCATTGGCTCTTGTTCAAAGCCAAGCCTCATCAGCCACTCCCAATCCTTAAGACCACCAACATTGACACCTCTTGGAAGAACCACTTCTTCTTTGTGAGGAAAGATGCTATTCCTTTAGGGGATAGTCTCCCAAAAAAGTGGATCTTAAAGGGTAGGATATAGGATCCTTAAGTTAAGATTATAGAGAAGTATCAATTTATTGCTAACTGATCCTGTCTTATTTATTTGTATGCAGTGAACAATTTCGTTTCTTGCGCTGAGCTACCGGGCACTAAAAAAAAGAATAGCTACATTCTGGGCATTGGATTCAACGGTCAGAACATTTAAGTTAAAAAGCAAAGGATTTAGAAGAAACCACATCCACTTCCTTCACAATGTCAAGTAAGTATTCACTTATAATAAATGTTTATGTATTAAAATAAAGTTAAAGGATTAAAGATACCTATCTTTATGTTGCCTGAATAGGTGCTCCGAGTTCCACAAGCAAGTCAGCCTTAAAGTTTCATCTTGGTGACATCGACAGCATGATCTCCCCCTGTTCCATCAAGAAAGAGCTGGCCAAGGGCCAAAGCCAACCGGAGCCCAAGACTATGACCACCCATGCCAAGGCTGGATCCAAGAGGAAGAAGCCTTCGGATCCTGAATAGGACAACTTCCAGATCGAGCGCCAGTTCCATTACTTTGTCACTGAGCATAATTATTCTTTGACTGCTGTGAAGGAACACTGATCCTAACTTTACCTTTCTTGTAACATGCAGAGGTTTGTCCGCCTCAAAGCCCTTCAGGATAAGAGCCTTGCACAAGCCGAGGAGAAGCTGGCTGATCTTCGTTCCATCATTGCTGCCAAGGAAAAGAAAGTTGCTCAACTTGAGAAGGAGAAGACATGTCTGGATGAGCAGCTGATGTATACCAAGATTGGGATTCATGAATCACAAATGAATGCGAAAGAGGATGCTAAGGTTTGTGTTGCTCATGCTATCCTTCAAGCAAGGATCAAGATAGCCCAAAAGGCTATGGATCCTGAGTTTGACCAATCTTCCTAGGACATCGCTAGTTGGAGGCAGACTCTCCTAGAGCTGGGCGGTGATGGTGTGGTGGAACATGTGAAGGCTTTGGAGACTGGTCCAAGCGGGGTGAAGGATGTGAAGGAAGGTGGTGAAGGAGGTGTAGGTGCAGCTGAAGGTGATGCTTCAGAAGTGGGTAATGAAGGATAATGTAGATGAGGCCTGAGCCCACTTTTTTAGGATTTATGGTTTTTTGTTTGGTGGTGTTTTGATTCGAATAATTATGGTCTGTATAATCATCTGAACAATAGTCTCTTAGGGTCAGGATCACTGATCCTTAAAATAATGGGGGGTGGAAAAGGTGGATGGGTCCTTCTTTTTCATGGAGGATGAAGCCTTTACACCCCTCGCCTTTATTTTCATGCACTCTATGAACAATAGTATGGACACCCTGCATTAACCCGAATAGATGGGCCACGTTTTGCTGGTAGAAACTCGGGTTGATCATTTTGGTAACTTTTTAACGGGGTTTTAATAAAAATTAAAACCTTTTAACTATACTTAGTGTTTATGTTTAACTATACTTGTTCTGATATGTTTGTGTTTATCATCAGCTTTATTTTACAAAAACTTAAGAGAATTTTCGGTTGTTAAAAACTTACCAATTCTCTTTCATAACAACTTTAGAGAAAATCTTATTACATTTATGATTATGAATCATACATCCTTAGCTGAAAGGTCTTGGGTGTAGTCAATTAAATAAATAAAACTAAGGATAAAACATACCAGAGAATCCAAGTTAGGATCCTATATCCTTGGGAGTTGCAATAGTATAAACAGACCAATGAAATTAGTTAGGGTTTAAGGATTCAGGATCCTTTTTTGCAAACCTTTAAAGCTTCAAGAACTTGTAAAAAAAGAACATGGGACTAAGCCAAATACTTTGGGGATTAACTCAATATGACTGGGGACAAGGCCAAATAGACTGGGGACAAGCCCAATAACCTTGGGGTCTGGTCCAAACTAGGGACTAGCCCAACGTAAGTTACATGAAAATACCAAAACTTTACCTAACGTGAAAACATTGGAAACCTTAGGATAACGGATGTATGGTACGTCTACCATTATACTTGAGATCCTACATATGGCCAACAACAATGAAATTGTCAGCCACTAAGTGTGTACTGGTCCCATTGCCTCGAACCATACTTGGATAAACGTGCGCTAATGGCAGGGGTGTCAAAACCAAATTCGTGTGAAAGGTGAAAACCTTTAAACCTTAGAAGGTATAAGATACCTTAAACGTGGGAGAGAGGTGGCCAACCCCTTAATCCTTTGTAAATGATGTTAAAAACTTATGCAAAAGCTTAAAACTTGATGAAATTGGATATTAAATGTCTAACATCCTCTCCTTATAACAAATAATAACTATAAAATGAAAGAAAGTGAAAGTGAGATGTTACCGAATTAAGGATCATAAATCCTTTGAGAATCATTGATCCTTGGTCAGAACATTGAAGTCTCTAGGGATCCTTGATCCTTTTTACATGAAGTATTTCTTCAGATAAACAACATTCCACGCTCTTGGTAGGAGATCACCATCCATAGTGAATAGGCGATATGCCCCCTTTCCAACTTCTGTTTCTATCAAATAGGGGCCTTCCCACTTTGGTGCCAATCTGCCATCAGCTGGATTTGTAGTGTTCTGGAATGCTTTCATCAACACCAAATCACCAACTTGAAATCTTCTGGTCCTGACATTCTTGTTGTATGCTGCAGCCATTCTTTGTTGATAACTAGCCATCCTTATTCTTGCTAAGTCTCTGAGCTCATCCATAGTATCTAGGTCTTGAGTCAAATTTTCAGCATTTTCTTGAGGATCACAGATGCTTGTTCTGGCTGTAGGAACCACCATCTCTGTAGGGATCATTGCTTCAGTTCCAAATACTAAGGAAGAAGGAGTCTGGCCTTTGGCATTCTTTGGAGTTGTCCTATATGCCCAAAGAACATATGGCAGTTCTTCAGCTCACTTTCCTTTCTTGGATCCTAATTTCTTCTTCAACTTGTTGATGATGATCTTGTTGCTTGATTCTGCTTGACCATTGTTAGGGATAGAATTTTATAGCTTATGGATCACGGATCCTCAAGTGTAGCTTGGATCACGGATCCTCAGTTCAGTTTGAATTAAGGATCCTCAGAAGATGCTGCAAGGATAAGGATCCAGGATCCTCATTATTATCCTAAACTGACAATTGATTCCATCATGTTTTAACTTGTTTTGCAGGTGTATTCAAATGAGACTTGGTCCAACCGAGATTCTAGGGGAATATGCTTGGTATTTTTGCACGTGCATGACCTCCATGACCGTTGTGATGATCGTGGGGAAGCTAGCACCATTTTCGGATAGTTTGTTAGCCTAGATAGTTTCTAATTTTAAAGGGAATACAAGCTTGATTTAGAAATAGATAGCAATACACATACACTACACTCTCGAACTCTCTGCAAACACTTGGCGATTACACACTTACACACTAGCAAACATTGTACCAAGCTTGTTATCATCCCAAGTTGTAAACTTTGTTTATCTAATATGGCTGGTGATCGGTAGTTTCCATCACCCGAGGTTTTTTTATGCCGGAGATCATTCATTGATCAAGGGCTTTTTCCTTGTACAAATCCTTGTGTTCATCATTCATTTCATTTATTTGTTATTCACATATTTGCTCAATTAACCGAGCATCATACCTCACAAAAATCAGATTTGGTTACATTATCCTTGTAAGATTTTTGACCAAAACATTTTGGCGCGGCGCCCACCGTGGGGCAATCGGTGCTTCATTCTTGAAAAATCTTGTTCATTTCACTCATTTATGTTCATTACCTTCAACCACATGGCTTCTCATGCGAAGAACACTTCATGCTCCGTGTTGGCGATCACCTCTTCACAGGGCATTCCACATTTACCTCCTGTTCCTTCTGGATCCCAGAAGATGCTGAGAATGCTGTGAAGAAACATACCCTCGTTTCCACAAAAGCAACTACTGTTGTTTCTTCTAGTCTTACTAACAATGATCTTTATTCTTTGATTTTGCAGATGAAGGATTACATGCAGAAGCAGGACAAAACTAATGACATGATCCTTCGTGAGATTGATGAAATCAAGAAATGGAAGAGGTCAGCTGAGGATCACTCTCCATTGGTGCCTAGATCACTGAATTTTGATACTCCAGCCACGACTACCCAGTATTCCACGACATCAGGTGTCCAGTACCAGGGTGGATCATCGAGTGTGCATTATGGATCATCGGCAATGATGTAGGCTCAAGGATCCTAATTTTAGCTTTCAGGATCCTCTCTTCAGCCTCAAGGATCCTCCTTCTAGCATCAAGGATCCTTCTCTAGTTTAGGAGGATACATGGGGACGCAGTCATTTCAAGGATCCTACTCTCAGTACCCAGGATCCTCATCTCGGGTTCAAGGATCCTCATCCTAGGTTCACGGATCCATGGAGTATCCTCCAAGACCTCCAGCTTCGGTGTATCAAGGACTCAACGTCTTTCTGGATCTAGGATCCTTAAGAAGTTTGCAACCTAGAAGTTCAGAGATTCATTTGGGAGACTTCATCCCCATGCAGACTATTGCTTCATCTGGTCCATCGATCATACCAGAATCACATCAATTTGGATTCACATCTGGAATCCCAGCCTCGAATCAATCAGGAGGTAACACTTTAAATACATCTTGTAATAATAATAATCATGGCTTTGTGCAGGAACCAGGGATCAACCAAGCTATGGCAAGAGAGTTTCAAAAACTCAAGGATATGATATCCAGCGTTCCAGGAGTGGTTAAGCCCATTCCTGAGATCCCTGATGGGAGTCATAGGATATCTCGTTTTGCACCACCTATATGTGATGCAGAGATACCAAAGAGGTTTCAAACACCAAACATGAAGCTCTATGATGGTATAACTGATCCAGAAGAGTATGTAGCTCAATACAGGGAAAGAATGGAGATCAACCCCATTCCAGAAAGGTTAACGAAACATGTATATGCAAGGGTTTCGGATCCACACTGACAGGATCAGCTCTTAAATGGCTGCTAAGTCTTCCTCCTTACTCTATTACTTCATTTGCTAATCTAGTTAACTTGTTCAATAGCCAATTTTCATGTAGTAGGAGATTCGAACGTTTAACTAGTGACTTATATAGGGTAACTCAAGGTAATAATGAATCACTAAGGGATTATATAACAAAATTCAGTAGAGAATCCTTAGAAATTCCCAACTTAGATATTGCGACAGCTGTGGAAGCTTTCAAAATGGGTTTACTTAAGGATTCACAATTCTATGATGATCTTGTTATGACACCTTGCAGGAACCTTGATGAAGTAAGAACCAGGGCCCTTAAATTCATCCGGTTAGAGGATGATAAAAGGATCTAGGAGTGACTATCAGGATCCTCTAAGCAGGAAAAGCAAGGATCCTATTTCAGGAACAACAAATCAAAATCATACAACAAGACTGATAATCAAAATGTGCATGATGTGGAGCAAGAGGAGGATGATGAGGATTATCCTCCTATTTCTAAATATTGCTTTGCTGTTGACAATAATGAACTGATCCTGGCTATGCAGAATTTGGGTGACAAAGCTAGATGGCCTAGAAACAGTGACAAGCCAGCTGCTACAAATGATAAATCCAAATGGTGTGCTTATCATGAAGACTTGGTCATCTTACTGATAAATGTATAGCACTCAGGAAAGAGATTGGTTACCTGTTAAGCAAAGGATGCTTGAAGGAACTATTCGGAAGAAAGAAATCAAGGATCCAGGATCCTGAAAAAGTTCAAGAAAGGGCTCCTGCTCCTCCAGCTGATGCCCAAATTATCAACTCTATCTCCGACGGATCATGTTTTGGTCAAAAATCAGGCAAGGATAATGCAACCAAATCTTTGTTGTGAGGAATGATGCTTGAACAAATGTATGAATATCTTGCAAATGAAATGAACAAGTGTCACACCCCGACCGCGTAGAACAACAAAGCGCGGCGGAAACATCGAGGCGTGTTGCAACAGAATTAATGTTTCATAACCATGGATACCAAAAGTGTTTCGTTTTATTAAACATTGAATAATTACATCGTCTGGAAATCTAAATACACAATTTAAACATAATCTATCATTGTTATTGAGTCACTAAGGCCTTGTCCAGTCCTATGTGAGCATGCATCTTATCAATCGATATCATTCCACAATACCTTAAACATATGTAAAAACGAGGTCAGCAAAGAAATGCTGGCGAGTACATAGGTTTTGTGAAAATAAGATTCATGACTTCTGTTTTAAGAAAATGTTTAGTCATGAACCTTGTAATTTGCTTTGTCTTTGTAAATCATTTGAAAAACAATAAGTTCAGATGATATGTATAAATAAGAAAATAATGCATGGTTAAATGAATAACCAAGTTAAATGAGTTTGTAAAAGATAAATTGTTTTGTAAAACAATGTCTTGTGAAAAGTATGTTATTTGTATAAAATGTTATATGTATCAAACTGAAATGATTCAAATAACGCTACGACATGTAATACCATACAAACACTTATATATAGGAAGTACCAGCGGCGTATCCACCATGCTTGTATCATATTACACCCGCATCGTTACTTAATCATTTACTCAAACCAAACCAACCAATGTAAACCATGTAATGTATAACCAAAATGATATGTATGGCTAGTGAAATGCATCAACTAAACCATAGGTGAAACGCGCAAAACAAAGTATTGAAGTAAAACTTGGTTTAAACCAATACTATGTTTCGTGTAAATGCATGATCAAATGTAAATCATGTCCCAATGTTTACCCAATCGTTAACCCATTTTGTAAAATCGTTCTAGTCGTTCTTGTTTTAATTGTGAAACTACTTTATGGTCGATTCTCTAATAACATTCAAACCTTCTTGACGCGTTCCTCGCTCCATCTCGCTCTCGCTCTCGTTCTTAACAAACCCTTACCAAAGGATAAGTTAATAATTACAGATTCAGTCGCTACCCACAACACCCACACATAACAATGGGTGCAGTAAATAACGGGATTTGTCAGATCCTATGGTACCATAACCTAATACTGGTCGGCTTGATCATTGCTAATGAATGTCATTGGTTATGTAACTACAACCAACAAGTTCGTTCACTTTATTGAAATCGTTCTTGAAACCATTGTAATTGTTTTTGAAACCATTGTTATCGTTCTTGAAACTATTGTTATCGTTCTTGATACTACATTGTAATTGTTTTTGAAACCATTGTAATTGTTTTTGAAACCATTGTTATCGTTCTTGAAACTATTGTTATCGTTCTTGATACTACATTGTAATTGTTTTTTGAAACCATTGTTATCGTTCTTGAAACTATTGTTATCGTTCTTGATACTACATTGTAATTGTTTTTGAAACCATTGTAATCGTTCTTGAAATCATTGTTAAGATATTTAGCACATATGAGTCACCCCAAAACAGTTGAAAACAGTAAAAGAGGGGAATAATGTACTCGCCTGAGAATGCTTGGAGGTCTTGAACAACAACCAAACAAAGCTTGAGGGAGCACGGAATCAGTCGGCAAATCTAAACTATATAAATAAACCAGACTTAAATCGGGAGATCGGATAGGATGAGGCTTGGCAAACCAAATGAGTATTGGAACTCATATGATATGGTTTAACAAGGCCTACATACTACAATGAGACTAACCTAAGTGCTTTCGACCCATCGCGACTCATTAAGGTAACTTATGCTACTTTAAAGCGTCGTGCGCGTGAAACGCGTTCGGACCGTCTAACTAGTCCTATGACAAGTGTTATATGCCTAAACATGTTACATAATCAGTTATGTGGCAAAAGTTTAGGTTACATATGCTTAATTACCAATTATACATGAAAAGGGTATTCTGGTAATTTACCTAAGGCATATAAACTACCTATCATACAACTACTTAAACGATGTGACCATAGGGTATAACCTCGGAAGGTTATGCCCTATACTAGGGTCACCTAATGTATTTGGTCGGATCCTAATGATCGACCAAACTGGGTCGGGCTCGAAGGTATAGGCGATTTATTAGATCGCCCACCCTACGACCCTAGACAACGTGGTAATCAGTGGGCATAGTCCCAAGGGACTATGACCAACGTGATTATACTCACGTTGCGAAGTTCAAACGAACTTCGCATTGACCATTACTGGTCAACGCTGAAAGTCAAACAAAGTTTGACTTTCTGACTCGAAAAGCAGTAAAATAAGGAAAAGAACGAAAGAATACTTACGAAGGGTCCCCGAATGCTAAACTCGATTCAAAAATCTCAGGTATGAAACAAATGTTTCAACTTAGAGTTTCTCAAATCAAGTTTCTTGTAAGTTTAGCAATGGGGGTGTTGGGGTATTTATAGGAATACCCGAACCGTTAAGATCGCTTCATGGAAACCGTGCCTAGATCTCACCCGTACACTTGTCGAGATGTTATGGTGACTAAATTGGCCACTCACCATAGGGTATCAACATGTGGCAAGGGATTAAGGAGGAGAGAACAGCTGTTAATACGTCGAATCTGGTCCCGAAAACGAAAAACTGAAGTTTCTGCATGTTTTCTGTCCAGCATAGGCAGTCGCGTAGCGAGACGGTAAAGGCCCTATGCAGTCGCGCTACGCCACCATGTACCAGCTTCAGAAAAGTTTCAAAATTGACAGTTTTGGTCCCTGTGGTGTTTTAAGGCCTTTTTCGATGCGTTTGAACCCCGTTAACC
The DNA here is from genome assembly GCA_030545235.1 of Helianthus tuberosus. NCBI lineage: Eukaryota > Viridiplantae > Streptophyta > Magnoliopsida > Asterales > Asteraceae > Helianthus > Helianthus tuberosus. The sequence goes on along the minus strand of CM060401.1, from coordinate 107,203,411 downwards.
TCATTTCAAGGCTCTAAAATGAAGTTAAAGTATAGGGAACTCAAAACATGCTCAAAAATATGCCGGAGGTTGGTTCGTTTGGCCGTACGAACGCGATGTTCGCTTAATTACGACGGAATGCGCATAAGCGCGAAAAACGATCCAAATGACGCGACGCATGGATTTTTCTTAAGGCGAACACTAAAATATAATATAGTCATGCTTACATAAATTTTTGGATGTCCGGATGTATTCAGAACGTAAGTTATGCGCGAAAATGCAAACTTGTGCACTTTTTGACACTTTTAGTCCCTGAATGACCCAAAAGTTTATTTTAGCACACCGAACCCCTCAAAGCCTATTTCTAAGCTATGTAAAGGATATTTAAGGTGTGTTTAACTTATGGTTATGTTCCGGAATGTCTATTACAGTTCAAATTGGCATACTTTCGCAGTTTGTCAAGTTTAGTCCCTGTAAGCGAATTAGCTTGTTTTTGCCATACCAAAGCCTTCAAAACTTATTTCTAAGTTATGTAAAGGTTATTTAAGGTATGTTAAGCCTATGTCACTATTCCGGAGTGTTTGTTGCATTAAAAGGGTTATATTTACGCATCGGTGCGCGTATAACCTTCCAGAAAGCGATTTAGAGTTTGAAATTGAACAAGAATTGATATGTGCAAATGATACACATATTTTTACAAATCCCAAGTATGAAATATAATATTTCATTGGTTCGGTATTTGTTTGATGGCCGTGAAGGCACAGGTGTTACAACAAGTGACACAAGGATTTATACGAGGAAAAAGCCCTTGATCAAGAGTTGATCTCCGGCATAAAAAACCTCAGGTGATGGAAACTACCGATCACCAACTACAATTAAACAAATGATTAATACAACTCGGGATGATAACAAGCTTGTTACAAGGATCACTATAGTGTAATGTGTATGAAATCGCCAAATGAACTGTTGAGAGCTATTGAGAGCTGTTTCGAGTGTGTGTGTTTGCTAAAATTGCCAAGTATTCTAATTCAAGCTTGTTATCCCCTTTTAAAATTAGAAATAACTAAAACAACTAACTATCCGCTAAATGTGCAAGCTTCCCACGATCTCCACAACGTTCACAAAGCCATGCACGTGCGGAATATTGAGGGCATATTCCCCAAGAATATCGGCAAGACCAAGTCCGAGGTGTATTCTCCTGCAAAACAAACTTAAACGTAATGAAGGCAAACGGTAGTACAAGGATAACAACAAGGATCCTGAATCCTGATCCTGCAATGTCTTCTGAGGATCCTTAATTTAAACAGAATTGAGGATCTGTGATCCTGGCAGTGCTTGAGGATCCGTGATCCTTAGGATTGGAAAATCCTCCCCTAACAATTGCCCCCAAAATATAAGGAGTAAAACATAATTTAACGAGTTGTATTTTTGATCTTATCTCCAACTGACTAACGGATATATAGTCGTTTGGATCGAACTAGCCGTTGCTGGTCTTACGTCATTGAAGTGACAATCCTGCAAAATCATCATTATAAATTCAAGTTAGGGATAAGGATCAGGAAGCATTTAAATTCGTGCGTTACACCCTTTAAATTCTCATTCGAAGATTGATCAGGTACTTCTCTCTTCCTTCTCTCTTCATCTTCTTCCGATGTTCCTTTTCGAAATCTTTAGATCATAATGAAGTTACAATCCTCCCCTGCCAAAGATCACCAGAAAGATAGTCCTTTGAGAAGCCAAGGGATTATCAAAAACACTCCGAAGGAACTCTGCAGTTTCACTGATCCGGAGATCGACCAGATTCGCCATTGTTTTCCGGCGAACACCGTCTTCAAGCCCTTTGACCCTACCACCAAAAGTGATTTTGTCTCTGAAACCTGGGTTGCTTTTTCGGCCACTCCATTCCTGATAGGATACTCCTATCCCTTCCCTGCCTTCACTGAATCCTTCTTCTCTCTCACCGGCATGTGCTATGTTCAGGCAATGCCAATGATGTGGAGGGTTTTATATACCCTAGAGAGAATCATTGAGCAGGAAGGTATAGAGTTAGGGATGCCAGAACTGGCTGAATTGTATAACCTTGTGAGCCATGGCTCACACCGCTTCTTATTCAAACATAAACCCGGTGATGCACACCCAATCCTCAAGACCACCAAGAATGACACCAACTGGAAGAAGCAATTTTTCTTCGTTAGGAAGGATTCTATCCCAGATGGGAAGGATCTCCCAAGAGAGTGGGCCACCCATGGTAGGATAGAGGATCCTTATAGAAGGATCATAGGATAACCCTGTTTCTGTTGAGGATAACTGACCCCTTTTTGTATCTTTTGTGCAGTTATCTCTGTTTCTCATATCATTCCATCACCTTCAACGAAAGAGAGGATTGCTGCTTTCGGGAATCTTGATCCTGCAGTAAGATCATTCCAAGCAAACACCAAGGATTCTCAAGAAGTATCCTCCGGCTCAGTCACAATGTCAAGTAAGTATCCCAGTTTGTTTATAATTAAATGTTTAAATGAACATAGAATAAGAATACTTATCTGTCATTTTGGATTGGTAGGCGCTGGAAAATCTTCGAAGCCAGCCTCCCGCTTCAGTGTTAGTGATCTTAGCACCGTGGCTCCCCGATCCGGAAAAAAGAAGTATGCTGCTAGCCCCAGTGTTCAAGTTCCAAAGCTTGTCACCTCCAAGGGAGGTAAGAAGAGGAAGGCCACTGAAGCTGACAATCTTGAAGGCTTGCCCCTCATCCGCCACCAGTTTCAGGAATACTTTGCTGATGTAAGGATCAATGATCCTGACTGATTATCCTGCCTACTTAAGGATAATGGATCTTGAACCCTACCTTTTCTTTCTGCAGAAATTCACCGAGATCGAGATGATCTTCGATGCATACGTTGAAGAGGCTGAGCAGAAGCTTTTGGAGTTTCAGAAGATCTTCCTAGCCAAGGATCAAACCATCTCCTCCCTCGAGAAAGATCTCAATCTGGCAAAGAAGCAGGTGGTCATAGCCCAGATTAATGCTGATCATGAGAAAGCTGAGGTGATGGAGGATGCTAAAGTCTCTGCAGCCATCACTATGTACAAGATCAAACTCCAGATGTCCTAGGAGGATGAGGATCCTGACTTTGACAGGACCACGTGGGACCAGGAGGGCTGGAAGGCTAAGCTGGCTGAGCTGGATGATGAGGAAGAGGCTACAGAGGTCTTGGCAATTGAGGCAGGTGGCAGCGGAGCTAAGCATCAGGCGGGTGATGCTGGAGCAGGAGGCGATGGTGATGCAGCGAAGGTTTGAGCTGTAGAAATGGGCGATGATGGATTTATCTAGACGCGGCCGGAGCCCATTTTTTATGATTTGGTAGTGGTTCTTGGTTGTTGATGTTTTTCTCAAACAATAGTTGGTCTGTAATAACTTTAGACAATAGTTTTTAGGCTTGAGGATCAATGATCCTTGGACAATAGGTAGGATAATGGGTGGTGGATGGATCCTCTGTTTGGGGATGAAACCACTTGCTATCCTTCCGCCTTTTGTTATCTGCACTTAGACCTTTGTTAAATATGGACACCCTTTGCCAACCCAAGTGGAAGGGCAATGTTTTGCTGGTAGAAATTTGGGTTGGCAATTTTGACAACCTTTTAAGGGTTTAACTATTGATAAATAAATAAAACTTTAATCTTTTGGCTTATCATGTGTTGTTATATTTGTGAACACTTTACTTTTCAGTTGCTATTATACACTTTGTTTGAATTCATTAAGTTAAGAATAAAAGTTTAACAGATTATGTCAAAAAATTTAGGATATGATCAAGGATCAAATATCCTATAATCGATCAATTCAAAAAAGTAGTGTAACTTAAGGATCATAAGTCCTGTTGTCATAGAATAAGGGTCACTTAGATACATAAAGAATAAAATCAAAATGATCAAGGATCATACCTGAGAATCCAAGTTAGGATCCTAAACCTTTAACATTTACAATCAGGATAATCAAAAGACAAACCTTAGTAAAAGGTAATGATCAAGGATCCTTAGCTGTTCAACTTCAAAAACCTGAAATGGAACATAACTTGGGACTAAGCCAATATAAGAGAAGAGTTAGCAACGGGGGACAAGCCCAACAATTATGGGGACAAGCCCAAAATACTGGGGAGAAGCCCAAAAAACTGGGGACAAGCCCAAAGGATCTTGTGTAAACTGGAGTATGGCCCTCACTGGCGACTATCCAAACTTAGTGACATGATAATGTCAAAACCTTAGCTAATGTGAAAATGTTAGAAACCTTCGGAACGGATGTATGGTACGTCTACCATTATACGTAGGATCCCGGATACAGCCAGTACAATGAAATTGTCAGCCCCTAAAGCGAGTACTGATCCCATTGCCATGAACTGTACCAGGATCATCGTGCGCTACTGGCGATACTGGGGATAGGCCCAAATAACTCGGGTCAAGCCCAAATAACTGGGGTCAAGCCCAAATAACTGGAGACTTCTGTGTATACTCAATCTTTCGTTAAGGATACATGAACCTTCTGCAAAACTCAGAATCAAGTGAAAGGAGGATAAAGGATCCAGGATCCTTCTCCTTGTATACAGGATAATTAAAGAATGAAATAGTTTGAGATTAGATCAATACCAAAATGAGGATCCTCTGTGCTGTAAGGATCCTTCGAGGATATCGATCATGAAAATGGTTGAGGATCCTGGATCCTTACTACACGAAATATTTCTTCAGGTGGACAGCATTCCAAGCTCTTGGTAGCAAATCACCTTCCATTGTTAGCAATCGATATGCCCCCTTTCCTGCCTCAGCTTCAATCAGGTAGGGTCCTTCCCACTTTGGTGCCAACTTTCCATCAGCAGGATTTGTGGTATTCTGAAATGCTTTCCTCAATACCATATCACCAACTTGGAATTTCCAGATCCTGACATTTTTATTGTAGGCTCCAGCCATCCTTTGTTGATAACTAGCCATCCTTATTCTTGCCAAATCCCTGAGTTCTTCTATAGTATCCAAGTCTTGAACCAAGTTTTCAGCATTTCCTTTAGGATCACGGATGCTTGTTCTTGTAGTAGGAACCACCATCTCTGTAGGGATCACTGATTCTGCTCCAAATACCAAAGAAAATGGGGTTTGGCCAGTAGCATTCTTGGGGGTTGTCCTATCAGCCCATAGCACATAAGGTAGTTCTTTTGCCCATTTTCCTTTCTTGGATCCAAGCTTCTTCTTCAAGTTGTTGATGATGATCTTGTTGGATGATTCTGCTTGACCATTAGCTTGTGCGTGGACTGGTGTTGATGTTATCATCTTAGTCCATGATCCTGAACGAGACTGTGCACCATCACTAGGAACCATTGCAGAATCCTGGTCTATCTCCATAGTTGTGTGATCCTCAATTGCAGGAGCCAAAACATGGATGATAGGGATCTTTATATCCTCTGGAATTCAAGGATGATCCTAGGTTGGCCATTGCATCAGCTTCTGCATTTTCCTCCGTGGGTACCTGTGTCAAACTAAAAGAAACAAAAGAGAGTGCCAATTCCTTGACTATCTCTAGGTATTTGGTTAGCTTTTCACCTTTAACAGCATAGGATCCATTAAAGTGATTAGTAATTAACAATGAATCTACATGTACCTCAAGATACCTGATCCTCATATGCTTGGCAATTTGCAAACTAGCTATCAAGGCTTCATATTCAGCCTCATTATTAGTAGTTTGTGTTTTGGTCAAAAATCAGGCTAGGATAATGCAACCAAATCTTTGTTGTGAGGAATGATGCTTGAACAAATGTATGAATATCTTGCAAATGAAATGAATAAATGACACAAGGATTTATACGAGGAAAAAGCCCTTGATCAAGAGTTGATCTCCGGCATAAAAAACCTCGGGTGATGGAAACTACCGATCACCAACTACAATTAAACAAATGATTGTTACAACTCGGGATGATAACAAGCTTGTTACAAGGATCACTATAGTGTAATGTGTATGAAATCCCCAAATGAGCTGTTGAGAGCTATTGAGAGCTGTTTCGAGTGTGTGTGTTTGTCAAAAATGCCAAGTGTTCTATTTCAAGCTTGTTATCCCCTTTTTAATTTAGAAATAACTAAAACAACTAACTATCCGCTAAATGTGCAAGCTCCCCACGATCTCCACAACGTTCACAAAGCCATGCACGTGCGGAATATTGAGGGCATATTCCCCAAGAATATCGGCAAGACCAAGTCTGAGGTGTATACTCCTGCAAAACAAACTTAAACGTAATGAAGGCAAACGTTAGTACAAGGATAACAACAAGGATCCTGAATCCTGATCCTGCAATGTCTTCTGAGGATCCTTAATTCAAACAGAATTGAGGATCCGTGATCCTGGCACTGCTTGAGGATCCGTGATCCTTAGGATTGGAAAATCCTCCCCTAACAATTGCCCCAAAATATAAGGAGTAAAACGTAATTTAACGAGTTGTATTTTTTGATCTTATCTCCAACTGGCTAACGGATATGTAGCCGTTTAAATCGAACTAGCCGTTGCTGGTCTGACGTCATTGAAGTGACAATCCTGCAAAATCATTATTATAAATTCAAGTTAGAGATAAGGATCAGGAAGCATTTAAATTCGTGTGTTACACCCTTTAAATCCTCATTCGAAGATTGATCAGGTACTTCTCTCCCCCTTCTCTCTTCATCTTCTTCCACTGTTCCTTTTCGAAATCATTAGATCATAATGAAGTTACGATCCTCCCCTACCAAGGATCACCAGAAAGATAGTCCTTTGAAAAGCCAAGGGATTATCAAAAACACTCCGAAGGAACTCTGCAGTTTCACTGATCCGGAGATCGACCGGATTCGCCATTGTTTTCCGGCGAACACCGTTTTCAAGCCCTTTGACCCTACCACCAAAAGTGATTCTGTTTCTGAAACCTGGGTTGCTTTTCCGGCCACTCCATTCCTGATAGGATACTCCTATCCTTTCCCTGCCTTCACTGAATCCTTCTTCTCTCTCACCGGCATGTGCTATGTTCAAGCAATGCCAATGATGTGGAGGGTTTTATATACCCTAGAGAGAATCATTGAGCAGGAAGGTATAGAGTTGGGGACGTCGGAATTGGCTGAACTGTATAACCTTGTGAGCCATGGTTCTCATCGCTTCTTATTTAAACATTATCCCGGCGAAATACACCCAATCCTCAAGACCACCAAGAATGACACCAATTGGAAGAAGCGTTTTCTCTTCGTTAGGAGGGATTCCATCCCGGATGGGAAGGATCTCCCAAAATAGTGGGCCACCCGCGGTAGGATAGAGGATCCTTATAGAAGGATCATAGGATAACCCTGTTTCTGTTGAGGATAACTGACCCCCTTTTTGTATCTTTTGTGCAGCTATCTCTATTTCTCATATCATTCCATCACCTGCAACAAAAGAGAGGATTGCTGCTTTCTAGAATCTTGATCCTGCAGTAAGATCATTCCAAGCAAACACCAAGGATTCTCAAGAAGTGTCCTCCGGCTCAGTCACAATGTCAAGTAAGTATCCAAGTCTGTATATAATTAAATGTTTAAATGAAAATAGAACAAGAATACTTATCTGTCATTTTGGATTGGTAGGCGCCGGAAAATCTTCGAAGTCAGCCTCCCGCTTCAGTGTTAGTGATCTCAGCACTGTGGCTCCCCGGTCCGGAAAAAAGAAGTCTGCTGCTAGCCCAAGCACTCTAATCCCCAAGCATGTCACCTCCAAGGGAGGGAAGAAGAGGAAGGCCATTGAAGCTGACAATCTTGAAGGCATGCCCCTCATCCGCCACCAGTTTCAGGAATACTTTGCCGATGTAAGGATCACAGGCCCTGACCGATTATCCTGCTCACTTGAGGATAATGGATCCTGAACCCTACCTTTTCTTTTTGCAGAAATTCGCCAGATCGAAATGCTCTTCGATGCATACGTTGAAGAGGCTGAGCAGAAGCATTTGGAGTTCCAGAAAATCTTCCTGGCCAAGGATCAAACCATCTCCTCCCTCGAGAAAGATCTCGCTCTGGCAAAGAAGCAGGTGGTCATGGCCCAGATTAATGCTGATCATGAGAAAGCTGAGGTGATGGAGGATGCTAAAGTCTCTGCTGCCATCACTATGTACAAGATCAAACTCCAGATGGCCCAGGAGGCTAAGGATCCGGACTTTGACTGGACCAAGTGGGACCAGGAGGGCTGGAAGGCTAAGCTGGCTGAGCTGGACGATGAGGAAGAGGCTACAGAGGTCTTGGCAATTGAGGCAGGTGGCAGCGGAGCTAAGGATCAGGCGGGTGATGCTGGAGCAGGAGGCGGTGGTGATGCAGCGAAGGTTTGAGCTGCAGAAATGGGCGATGATGGATTTATCTAGACGCGGCCATAGCCCATTTTTTATGATTTGGTAGTGGTTTTTGGTTGTTGATGTTTTTCTCGAACAATAGTTGGTTTGTAATAACTTAGACAATAGTTTTTAGGGTTGAGGATCATGGATCCTTGGACAATAGGTCGGATAATGGGTGGTGGATGGATCCTCTGTTTGGGGGATGAAACCACTTGTTATCCTTCCGCCTTTTGTTACCTGCACGTAGACCTTTGGTAAATAGGGACACCCTTTGCCAACCCAAGTGGATGGGCCACGTTTTGCTGGTAGAAGCTTGGGTTGGCAATTTTGACAACCTTCGAAAGGGTTTAACTTTTGGTAAATAAAATCTTAATCTTTTGACTTATCATGTGTTGTTACATTTGTGAACACTTTACTTTTCAGTTGCTATTATACACTTTGTTTGAATCCATTAAGTTAAGAATAAAAGTTTAACAAATTCTGTCAAAAAAAAATTAGGATATGACCAAGGATCAAATATCCTATAATCAATCAATTCAAAAAAGTAGTGTAACTTAAGGATCATAAGTCCTGTTGTCAAAGAATAAGGGTCACTTAGATACATAAAGAAAAAATCAAAATGATCAAGGATCATACCTGAGAATCCAAGTTAGGATCCTAAACCTTTGACATTTACAATCAGGATAACTAAAAGACAAACCTTAGTAAAAGTTAAAGGATCAAGGATCCTTAGCTGTTTAACTTCAAAAACCTGAAATGGAACATAACTTGGACTTAAGCCAATATAAGAGAAGAGTTAGCGACTGGGGACAAGCCCAACAATTCTAGGGACAAGCCCAATATACTTGGGACAAGCCCAAAAATAACTGGGGACAAGCCCAAAAAACCGGGACAAGCCCAAAGGATCTTGTGTAAACTGGAGTATGGCCCTTACTGGCGACTATCCAAACTTAGTGACATGAAAATGCCAAAACCTTAGCTAGCGTGAAAATGTTAGAAACCTTAGGAACGGATGTATGGTACGTCTACCATTATACGTAGGATCCCGGATACAGCCAGTACAATGAAATTGTCAGCCCCTAAAGCGAGTACTGGTCCCCTTGCCATGAACTGTACCAGGATCATCGTGCGCTACTGGCGATACTGGGGACAGACCCAAATAATTGGAGACTTCTGTGGATACTCAATCCTTCGTTAAGGATACATGAACCATCTGCAAAACTCAGAATCAAGTGAAAGGAGGATAAAGGATCCAGGAACCTTCTCCTTGTATATAGGATAATTAAAGAATGAAATAGTTTGAGATTAGATCATTACCAAAATGAGGATCCTCTGTCCTGTAAGGATCCTTCGAGGATATCGATCATGAAAATGGTTGAGGATCCTGGATCCTTACTACATGAAATATTTCTTCAGGTGGACAACATTCCAAACTCTTGGTAGCAAATCACCTTCCATTGTTAGCAATCGATATGCCCCTTTTCCTGCCTCAGCTTCAATCAGGTAGGGGCCTTCCCACTTTGGTGCCAACTTTCCATCAGCAGGATTTGTGGTATTCTGAAATGCTTTCCTCAATACCATATCACCAACTTGGAATTTCCTGACCCTGACATTTTTATTGTAGGCTCCAGCCATCCTTTGTTGATAACTAGCCATCCTTATTCTTGCCAAATCCCTGAGTTCTTCTATAGTATCCAAGTCTTGAACCAAGTTTTCAGCATTTCCTTCAGGATCACTGATGCTTGTTCTTGCAGTAGGAACCACCATCTCTGTAGGGATCACTGATTCTGCTCCAAATACCAAAGAAAATGGAGTTTGGCCAGTAGCATTCTTGGGGGTTATCCTATTAGCCCATAGCACATAAGGTAGTTCTTCTGCCCATTTTCCTTTCTTGGATCCAAGCTTTTTCTTCAAGTTGTTGATGATGATCTTGTTGGATGATTCTGCTTGACCATTAACCTGTGGGTGGACTGGTGTTGATGTTATCATCTTAATCCCCCAGCTGTCACAAAAGTTAGTAGTTCTACTCCCAATAAATTGGGATCCATTATTGACGTGTTGTCGTGGTCACAATCAAATTTAATCCAAATACAACTAATTAGCTAGCGGTAAGTGGGTATCGAGGACAGGGAGTTTGTGGAAAATGTGTTATTTGAGAGAGTATATATCTTTAACTAAATTAATCTAATTGCAATTAAAGTAAAATTCAAGAGTTGATTTGATTGAATTGGTTTTAAAACTAAAATTAACTAATTAAATTGCAAGAGAAAAGGTTTGGTTGTAAGCAAATTAGAGACAAATGACCATCCTAGACTTCCGGTTTCAATTGACATTCATGTTATCATTCCACTAGAAAGAACGACATAGACATAGCTCATGTGTGACTACTTGCAGTGATGAAAGGGAACTAAGTACTCAGATTCCTAGAACGTGAGGTTGTTACCCGATGATCAATCAACCCTTACCCAAGCCTAACTATACCCATGATATCTCGATTGCCAACGGCACCAAGAACGTATGGTTTCTAATTAGTTTGACATAAGAATTAACAATTTACTAACAAACAATCACACACCATAACAAACAAACCATAAAGATAAAGATTGTTATTCTAGAAATTAGGAAATCAAACATGAAATGTCTCAAGCAAACCTTCAATCCAGGATGATCACAAAGTGTTTAGCCACTCATGGCTTGAAACAACATCATAGCAATAGTATTATTGTTCATAAGGATCAAAAGCAACAAAACTAATGATTAAGATAGTATTCTTCTTGCCAAAGTCTCCCAGATTGCTCCCAATTCGTGCACCAAATGATTGTGTAACCGAATACAAGTGAAAAGACACCTTAAAGATCCATCAAATGGCCATTAAATGCGAATGTTAGAAACTTGGCAAGGTCGGCGCCGTAAGCTACGGCGTCTGGCGGTCAATGGGTTCGGAAGTCAATCCAAGGCGCCGTAAGCTACGCCAGGCACCGTAGCTTACAGCACCTATTAAACCCTTATGGGCCCTATATTCTGTCTTACGACGGGGAAGTGGCACACATGTGATGGTGCCGTAGCCTACGGCAGCCGCCGTAGGTTACGGCGCTGAGTGGTATTTTCCTCTATTTTCTTCTTTTAATTCACCGTTTCTTCAATTCCTGCTCCGCCACTTTCTAGCATCCGTCTATGCTCCCTAAAACCCGCATCTTGGGTACTTTAACGCCTGCTAATCCAAACATCTAGTGATTACCAAGTTCAAGCACTTAACCGAATAAAGTATGGAATATGTATATATTTAGACCTTTCAAGGGTTGTCCTACGGACCACCCGTCACATCCCCACACTTACCCGTTGCTTGTCCCAAGCAACCCATTCAAAACTATTTCCAACACTTAAGTGATCAATTGTGCTAACCAAGCTAAAGTGTACCGTCCTTTTACTAACTTTCAATCATACCACAAGACACACCCCTCACAAAAATCTCTCGGTGACAAGAATTATTAGCATAATGCTAAACCACTCAATGCGTGTGTGTGTGTGCAACAATAAGCTTGTATAAAAATCAAGTTTCCACCTAACCAATATCTAGCATGCTTTTGAATCAAAGGAACTTATAGGTTGTAACGGGGCTAGGTGCAAAGGTAGGAAAATGGTGGAATGCATATATAAAAGAGCTAATTGATTTGACCTGGTTTTTATTTCTACTACTAACAAAGCAAACACCAAATATATACATACTTTTTCAACATTCTCAACTACCATACAAACTAATCATTTCTTTTTGTATTTTTCATATTTATTTTTTTTTTCATTTTTTTAAACACATCAAACTTCAATAATATATACAAGAACATCAACACTACATGCTAAAACTCCTAAACCGGGTCACCTTAAAAGGTAAAATTTATAGGAAGTAGGCTTGGGTCGCAACCGAATGGTCTAAAGCTCAAACGTGGCTTTCTAAGGACCAAACCCCCCACCCCTCACAATACCAAGCTCATATATGTAAAGTATGAGGTCCAACCCACCAATCCCGCACTCTCACACATCTAGACGAGGCTTCCTAAAAGTCCCCTATCATCTTGAAAAGCATGCTAACTCTAGGAATTAACAAGAATTCATACACAAGTTCTATTAACACACGACACACACCGCCACTCAAACAAAGAAATGTCTATGATAACCATATGTGGCTCAAATTCTCACCAAGAAAAGACTAGGAATGGGTGTCGGTGTGTCAAGCGGAACAAAATCAAGCTTTCAAATTTTGACAATTTTCGCTTGGATTTACAAAAAATTTTAAAATTCTCAAAAATTCCCCCCATCCCCACACTTGGGATACATTGTCCCAATGTATGGTTTTAAGGGAAAGATCGCTTTAACCATCAATATTAACACAAGCTTTACATCTCAAACCCCAAACTTCTTTTTGTATTTTTTTATATTATTTTGATGAAAATTCAAACACACCACCGCTAACACATCCCAACAAAAACACATCAACATCAAAACACCACCCTACCTCCCAACCATAAACATAAACATATGAAATAAAAAAATATATATATATATATACAAAATGTACAAAGGAGCAAGATACGACCTGGCTAGTAATACTTTGGCTGTGGAGGCTCGAAGACGGATGTCATCATGTCGTTTCACTCTCCAAACCCAAAAGCTCAGCTACCACTGCTACTACCTTGATCACCACTTGGATTCGCCTGCTGATAACTCATAGCGTGTGGATCCACCCATTGAGAATGATGTAATGGTGGGGTGGGATATGACACACTACCGTCATGAGGTGGCAATGTAGTATAATCCACAACTGGTGGATCCGCTTTAAGTGGTTGGCCCGAATGCCACTGATCATGCAAGCGTCTCTGGCGATCGTCTAGGTAGCGATTGTTCACTTCTTCTTCATGGGCATACATATGAGCACGGTTCCATTGCTCACTCCTATCGTAGCTCTGCTTCAGCGCTCTCTCCATACTCGCCCCCATAAAAGTTTGTTGATCATAAAGCATCTGATTCGGTTCACTCCATTCACCAAAAGTGGGTGGTCACCTTTGTTCAATAATCTGGCCCATATTCCCTGAATTAGCCCAATAGGGATCATAGGCCTGATGTGCATAGTCAAACGCACTCCCCACATAACCAGACTGTACACCTGCTCCTTGAACTCCACCTGGGCCAGTGCCCCCTATCTGAGCATCAACCATAAACGTGTCTTCACGGTAGTCGTCATCACCACTAACTTCTTCATCAGTCGTTTCAGGCTCATCAGCCTCACCCGGTCGTAGTGGTCTCGCATCCGCTTTGATAACTCTCCATCTTCTCCCATCTGTCTTCAGCTTATGATACCTCTCCGATTTTTTGTACTCCCAACCTGGCCCAAGATTCTTTAAGTCAAACGGCTTAAACCTCTTGTAAGAACCTTTTTCATCGCCTTTAATTGCCCCATATTTCTTTAACAATACCGTGATCAAACGGCAATGAGGCACAATTTTTCTTTCCCCACTATTTCGGCTCAACCAAATGTTGTTCAATACTAGAAATCGGAAGGGAACCTTGGGAGAACCATGCATCATCATATACAAGATCGGCACCTCTTGAAACCGGACCTCCATCTTGTCTCCCCGCCGCGAGATGACATTATATGTACAGAGAACCAATAACAACTTTGCCTCCATCCTCAAGTTTCGTCTATACAGTTTACCATGTGTCGTACCCGGAAGAAAGAGATAATCCAACATGTTTTGCCATTGAGGGTGCTTTTCAGGCTCATGGTAGAGATCTTTGAGGCTTGGGTAGATATATTCACCGGATGACAAGTCGTCAAACTTTGCTATTCGGCGCAATGAATCATAAGACATTTCGACCCTTACCCCGTTACATCTTCCAACCAATTTCATCTTTTGCGGCGCCTTAAACGGGGGACATTCGAGTGTAGCCATCCGCTCTTGAATCTGAGTATCATACGTCTTCTTCACCTCGCCATCATAACACTTCAACGCTGCTCCCCAACCCAATGCTTTGAACTTTGTCGTTATCCTGAACGGCCCAAAATCAGTTTCTCGGATCTCCTTCTCACAAATAAATGCCTCAGCCCTTTGCTTCAACTTGTTCATTTGTTCATGAAACAAGTCCTCTCTCCATTCCATGGGTTGGTCTAGTAATGAACCGGATGTCCAATCCGGCTTAGGACCCCTTGGAGGCGCATCCTCCTCTGAATCCGGTTCACCGACCCGTGCCAACCTTCTCCTCTTTGGTTGTTCCTCTTCCCCATGAGGTTGGTTAGATGAACTTGCAATCGCTTTACCTTTTGTTTTCACCATACCTACACACATTCATAAACCACACAAAACTTTTCAAGTTAGTTCAACTCCACAAACTTCCCCACACTTGCTTTATGTTATGGGTATGAATGTACAAAAACACCAAAGATTCATCCTTTCAAACAAAAATTTGGCATGATGTCTCTATAATTTAGGATTTTTCCAAAAGATTTTTGATAAACATCAAATACATTCATACCCAAACAATCAATGGCTCAACAATATCTTATCATTTATCACATACAAGCAAGTGTGTAAGCAAAAACATAATGGAAACTTACAAACCTTAATGTACTTCAAAGAATAACAATAAATTGCATACCTTAGTGTTGTAGAAGATGAGAATAACAAACTCTTCAAGTTCACACAAAAACCCACAAAAACCCCCCAAAATTTCGACACCCCTATGCTCAAATCTGACCCCAAAACAAAAGAATCTTCAAAATACAAGTATGAATCTAGAATCCTTGTGAAATTTTACCCAAAATGGACTCAAAATCACTGAAATCGGACAAGAATGGAAGGAGATATGAAGCTTTGAAGATGTGAGGAACTAGGGTTCTTGAAAGATAGATGAAGAAGAAGATGATGTGTGGTTGGGGTAAAAGAAATCGATATGTGTGGATAGGGTTAGAGTTGTTTTTGTTTTTATTAAAATTGATTATTATTATTATTATTATTAGATATTTTCGGGTATTTTTTTTATGTAACGCCGATCAAGGGGGCCAGCTGAATCTCTCGGTGTCGTAGCCTACAGCCCAGTGCCGTAGGTTACGGTGGAAACTGGGTGAAAAAGATGACGCCGTAAGACAGTGTATGTATGGCGTAAGGTTCAAAAATGTTCATTAGCCACCGTAAGCTACTCCCCCCACCGTAGCTTACGGCGGCATCTGGGCATTTTGGGGGGGCCAAAAACTCATTGTTTTTCAGCAAAAATTTTATGTTTTGTTGTTTTTTTTTTACTTTATAAAATTGTTTAATTTTTATTGTTTTTCTAAATTTTTGAAAACATGAAAATTAACCCTCCCCCCCCCCCCCCACCCGTTAAAAACCCGTGTTGTCCTCAACACTATGTTCGGGAAATTCGTACGGATTTCCCCACACTTGTTTCAAACACCGGTTTCAAACGAGACTTTATTCAAACCAACACAAATTAAACTAAATATGTACAAAACATCAAACCTGGGCCTCTTTCAAGTTTCCTCGTCATCCAATGAGCGTAAAATGAAGCCGACTTTGTCGAGATCAATATGGTTAATGTCGTTACCTTCCAAGTACGGTTTGAGCCGATGCCCGTTCACCGTTTGTTGCCTATTGGATTGTTCGTCTTCTATATCGACATCACCAAATCTTCCCACTCTTCGGATGATGTAAGGACCCATCCATTTGCTCTTGAGTTTTCCCGCGAACATCTTCAACCTCGAATTGTACAACCACACCTTTTGACCCACTTCAAAGTTCTTTTTCCTTATCTTTGCATCATGAACTTTCTTCAGTTTGTCTTTGTATGCGGAAGCACATTCATAGGCTTCGTCTCTAATCTCCTCAATCTCGTTCAATTGCAACTTTCTTTCTCGACCCGCTTCATTATAGTCCGCATTAACAGTTTTGATAGCACAATGTGCTCGATGTGCTAACTCCATTGGTAAATGGCACCCCTTTCCATACACCATTCGATAAGGGGTAGAACCAATTGGAGTTTTGTAGGCTGTCCGGTATCCCCACAACGCATCGTCAAGCTTACTTGACCAATCTTTTCAATCCATTCTTACCGTCTTCATGAGAATCTCCTTAATTTGAAGGTTGAACCCGAACTTGAGAGACGTGATCAAGAAGGAAGTTATCAAGTGGTTGGATGCGGGGATCATATACCCCATTTCGGACAGTGCGTGGGTAAGTCCAACTCAGGTAGTACCTAAAAAATCCGGCATCCAGGTAATAAAAGATGAGCAAGCTGAGCAAATCGCCACCCGCCCGGTACATTTTGTATAAAAATTTAGAAAAACAATATAAAAAATACAACTAATTAGCTAGCAGTAAGTGGGTATCGAACACAGGGAGTTTGTGGAAAATGTGTTATTTGAGAGAGTATCTATCTTTAACTAAATTAATCTAATTGCAATTAAAGTAAAATTCAAGAGTTGATTTGATTGAATTGGTTTTAAAACTAAAATTAACTAATTAAATTGCAAGAGAAAAGTTTTGGTTGTAAGCAAATTAGAGACAAATGACCATCCTAGACTTCCGGTTTCAATTGACATTCATGTTATCATTCCACTAGAAAGAACTACATAGACATAGCTCATGTGTGACTACTTGCAGTGATGAAAGGGAACTAAGTACTCAGATTCCTAGAACGTGAGGTTGTTACCCGATGATCAATCAACCCTTACCCAAGCCTAACTATACCCATGATATCTCGATTGCCAACGGCACCAAGAACGTATGGTTTCTAATTAGTTTGACATAAGAATTAACAATTTACTAACAAATAATCACACACCATAACAAACAAACCATAAAGATAGAGATTGTTATTCTAGAAATTAGGAAATCAAACATGAAATGTCTCAAGCAAACCTTCAATCCAGGATGATCACAAAGTGTTTAGCCACTCATGGCTTGAAACAACATCATAGCAATAGTATTATTGTTCATAAGGATCAAAAGCAACAAAACTAATGATTAAGATAGTATTCTTCTTGCCAAAGTCTCCCAGATTGCTCACAATTCATGCACCAAATGATTGTGTAACCGAATACAAGTGAAAAGACACCTTAAAGATCCATCAGATGGCCATTAAATGCGAATGTTACAAACTTGGCAAGGTCGGCGCCGTAAGCTACGGCGCCTGCCGTAGCTTACGGCGGTCAATGGGTTCGGAAGTCAATGCAAGGCGCCGTAAGCTAGGCCAGGCACCGTAGCTTACGGCCCCTATATTCTGTCTTACGACCGGGAAGTGGCACACATGTGATGGTGCCGTAGCCTACGGCAGCCGCCGTAGGTTACGGCGCTAAGCGGTATTTTCCTCTATTTTCTTCTTTTAATTCACCGTTTCTTCAATTCCTGCTCCGCCACTTTCTAGCATTCGTCTATGCTCCCTAAAACCAGCATCTTGGGCACTTTAACGCCTGCATATCCAAACATCTTGTGGTTACCAAGTTCAAGCACTTAACCAAATAAAGTATGGAATATGTATATATTTAGACCTTTCAAGGGTTGTCCTACGGACCACCCGTCAATTATCACAAACAATTTCAGAAGGGATACCAAATCTAGTAATAATGTTTCTTTTAATAAAGGATATCACTTCCTTTTCTCTGACTTGAGCAAAGGCTTCAGCCTCTATCCACTTAGAGAAGTAATCAGTCATGGCAAGCATGAACACCTTTCCTCCTGGTGCTTTGGGAAGTTTACCAACTATATCCATTCCCCATCTCATGAATGGCCAAGAAGAGGATATAGGGTGCAAGAGCTCTACTGGTTGATGAAGGATATTACTTTGTCTCTGACAAGGATCACACTTCTTGGCATAATCCACAGCATCCTTCTTCATTGTCGGCCAATAGTATCCTGTCCTAAGGATCCTTGAGAACAATGCCCTGCCCCCAGTGTGGTTTCCACAATCTCCTTCATGAAAATCCTTTAGTACTTCTTGGATTTCAGGATCCTCAATGCATCTTAGATATGGACCTGCAAGAGATCGTTTATATAACATGTTATTCAATATTGTAAATTGAGACACCTTGATTTTGAAAGCCCTGGGGTTTTCTCCTATAGGAATCTCTCCATGTTGTATATATCTCATGATTAGAAGGATCCATGATCCTGAACGAGACTGTGCACCATCACTAGGAACCATTGCAGAATCCTGTTCTATCTCCATAGTTATGTGATCCTCGATAGCAGGAGCCAAAACATGGATGATAGGGATCTTGATATCCTCTGGAATTTTCAAGGATGATCCTAGGTTGGCCAGTGGATCAGCTTCTGCATTTTCCTCCCTGGGTACCTGTGTCAAACTAAAAGAAACAAAAGAGAGTGCCAATTCCTTGACTATCTCTAGGTATTTGATTAGCTTTTCACCTTTAACAGCATAGGATCCATTAAAGTGATTAGTAATTAATAATGAATCTACGTGTACCTCAAGATACCTGATTCTCATATGCTTGGCAATTTGCAAACCAGCTATCAAGGCTTCATATTCAGCCTCATTATTAGTAGTCTGAAACTCACAAGCTATGGAGTGGGGTATTATGTCCCCCTGTGGCGATTTTAGTAGTATTCCAAGTCCTGTTCCTTTAACATTAGAAGCTCCATCAGTGAAAAGTATCCAAGGATCCTTAGTCTCTTCAAGCTACTGAACTTCAAACTCAGCTTCTCTTTGCAAGTCACTACTAAAATCTGCCACAAAGTCAGCTAAGGCTTGGGATTTGATGGCAGTCCTTGGTTCATATCTTATATCATAAGCACTAAGCTTCACTGCTCACTTAGCCATCCTTTCTGACATTTCAGGTTTCCTGAGAACATTCTTAATTGGAAAATTAGTCTTAACAATAATGGCATGAGTTTCAAAATAATGTCTTAGTTTAGTAGATACCATAATCAAAGCAAGAATAAGTTTTTCTAGATGTGAATACCTGGATTCAGCATCAAGAAAACTCTTACTTACATAATAAACAGGATATTGTGTACCTTCGTGATCCTTAACAAGGACCGCACTAACTGCTTTAGAGGATACTGCTAGATATAAGGATAATACATCCCTTTTTTCTGGTTTCATCAAGGCAGGAGCTGAGGATAGGTAATCCTTAAGGGCTTTGAGAGCATTTTCATGCTTTTCAGTCCACTCAAATTTCTTGTTCTTTCTCAAAATGTCATAGAATTCCTTGCACTTTTTTGATGATTTTGATATGAACCTATTCAAGGCTGCGATCCTCCCTGTCAACCTTTGCACATCCTTGGCATTGGCAGGAGATTTGATATTCACAATAGCCTTAACTTGCTCTGGACTTGCTTCAATGCCTCTTTTTGTTACCATGTATCCTAGGAACTTGCCTGCTTTAACACCAAAGTGACACTTTGAAGGATTCAACTTCATATTGAATTTGTCAAGGATATCGAATGCTTCTTCCAGGTCTCTAAGGTGATCCTCAGCTCTCTTGGACTTAACCACCATGTCGTCTATGTAGACTTCCATAGTGTGTCCTATTTGTTCCTAAAACATCATATTGACTAGCCTTTGATAAGTAGCGCCTGCATTCCTTAGTCCAAATGGCATAGCAATATAACAATAGATACCAGTTGGGGTCACAAAGGCTGTATCCTCTTGATCAGATGATTCCATCTGAATTTGTTGAAATCCAGAGAAGCATCCATAAAAGTCAACAACTCATGACCCGCGGTAGCATCCACCATGGAGTCAATGTGTGGTAATGGGAAAGGATCCTTGGGACATGCCTTGTTTAAATCAGTAAAATCGACACAGACCCTCCACTTTCCGTTTTTCTTTTGAACAACAACCACATTGGCTAACCATCTTGGATACTTAACCTCTCTAATCATACCTGCTCGGAGTAATTTGTCTACCTCCTCCTGGATAATGGCATTCCTTTCAGGTGCAAATTTCCTCCTCTTCTGATGTATAGGCTTGAATAACATGTCAATACCAAGTTTATGGGTAATTATAATTTTAGAGATACTTGTCATGTCTTCATGCTTCCAGGCGAAGGTAGTTTTTCTCCTTTTAAGGAAGGATACTAGATCCTGTTCGACGTTGTTGAGGATCCCTGATCCTATGAAGACTTTTGATTCAGGATCATGAGGATCCATAAGGATTTCTTTCACATCCGGTTCTCTTGCCTCCAAGACGTCTCTTGGAGGATACTTTAGTTGCTATTGCTCCCTTGGTCTTGAGGCCAGCTTCATTGATGAGGTGTAGCAATTTTTTGCTTCTTGTTGGTCACTCTCAATCTTTATCACCCCCCATGGACTAGGAAGCTTCACACATTGATGATATGTAGATGCAACCGCATTCATGTCATGTATCCATGGCATGCCAAGGATAACATTGCAACAAGATAAGCAATCTATAACACAAAATTTTTTATAAGAATGAAGTCCTTCAATGTAGATGGGAAGTTTAATGTCCCCCAATGTATTCTTGGTTTCTCCACTGAATCCCACAAGAACTAAGGATCTTGGGACAATGTCTGATTCAGGGATGTTCATTTTCTTGAGGACATCAAGCTGAATGATGTTCACCGAGCTTCCTCCATCGATTAGGATCATGCGAACAAAATGGTTAGAAATGAACAAAGTAATGACAAGACCATCATGATGAGGATCCTGAACATCAACACGATCATCCTCATCAAAAGTTATAACTTTCTCCTGTGTAACAGTAGAGGTTCGGATGGGTCTATCTCCATTATCCATCTTGATTTCCTTGGCATGTCTCTTGGCTGCTGAAAAGGAAGTACCACAAATGTCTGATCAACCGGATATGAAATTTATAACTTGTGCATCTGCTGGAGGAGCAGGAGCTCTTTTTGGGTCCTTCTTAGGATCCTGGATCCTAGACTTTTTTCTTCCCAAAAATTCCTTCAAGTTCCCCTTGCTTAACAAATAACCAATCTCTTTTCTCAGTGCAATACACTCTTCAGTGAGATGCCCGAAATCCTCGTGATATGCACACCATTTGGATTTGTCTTTTGTTGTGGCTGGTTTATCACTTTTTCTTGGCCACCTAGCCTTTTCACCTAGATTCTGCATTGCAAGGATCAGTTCATTGTTATCAATAGAAAAACAATATTCAGAAATGGGAGGATAATCCTCATCATCCTCTTCCTGTTCTACTGCATGCACGTTCTGGTTATCAGACTTGTTGTAAGGCTTGGACTTGTTGTTCCTGAAATAGGATCCTTGCTTTTCCTGCTTCGAGGATCCTGCCAGTCTTTCCTGGATCCTTTTATCATCCTCTAATTGGATGAATCTAAGGTCCCTGGTTCTTACTTCATCAAGATTCCTGCATGGGGTCATGACAAGATCATCATAGAATAATGAATCCCTAAGCAAACCCATTTTAAAGGCTTCTACAGCCGTAGCTATATCCAGATTAGGAATATCTAAGGATTCTTTACTAAACTTAGTGATGTAATCTCTAAGTGATTCATTTTGACCTTGTGTTACCCTATATAGATCACTAGTTAATCGTTCAAATTTTCTACTACATGAGAATTGGCTATTAAACAGGTTAACTAGATTAGCAAATGAAGTAATAGAGTAAGGGGGAAGACTTAGCAGCCAATTAAGAGCTGATCCTGTGAGTGTGGATCCAAAACCCTTGCATAGACATGCTTCCTTTAACCTCTCAGAGATTGGATTGATCTCCATCCTTTCTCTGTATTGAGCTACATGCTCCTCTGGATCCGCCGAACCATCATACAGCTTCATAGTTGGTATCTGGAACCTTTTGGGTATCTCAGCATCACAAATAGGTGGTGCAAAACGAGATATCCTATGGCTGCCATCTGCGATTTCAGGAATGGGCTTAACCACCCCTGGAACGCTGGATATCATATCCTTCAGTTTCTATAATTCCCTAGCCATAGTTTGATTGATACCTGTATCCTGCATAGAGCCATGGTTAGTGTTATAAGAATTATTAAAAGTGTTACCTCCCGGAGGATTCAAGTTTGGAGTTCCAGATGTGAATCCATATTGACGGGGTTCTGGTATGACTGAAGGGCCAGAAGAAGCAATGGTCTATATTGGAATGAAGTCTCCTTGATGAACATCTGTGCTTGAGGATTGTACACTTCTCAAGAATCCTTGATCCTGAAAGATATTGGATCCTTGAACCTGGAAGGAGGATCCTTGAACTTGAGAGGATCCTTGAACCTAAGAGGATCCTTGAACCTAAGAGGATCCTTGAACTGTGTGCGTCCCCATGTATCCTCCTGAGCTGACGAAGGATCCCTGATGCTGGAAAGAGGATCCCGAAGGCTGAAAATAGGATCCTAAAGGCTGGAAGTGAGACCCTAACGCCTGACTCATGGTTGTTGTTCCATAACGCCTTCCCAATGGTTCACTCTGGTACTGGATATCCGGAGCTGCAGATTGCTGGGCAGTTATAGCTGGAGTGTCAAAATCCAGTGACCTTGGTATCAGAGGAGAGTGATCCTCCCCTGATCTCTTCTGTTTCTTGATGTCACCAATCTCCCAGAGGATCCTTTCGTTAGTCTTATCCTGTTCTTGTATGTGATCCCTCATCTGCAAAATCAAAGTAAAAAGATCACTAGTAGTAGGGTTAGAAGAAATAGCAGAAGTTGGTGGTTTTGGGAAAATGGGGCTTGGTCTCTTTGCAGCATTTTCAGTATTCTTCTGGGATCCAAAAGGTGGTGGAGGCAAAGGTGGAATGCCCTGTGAAGAAGTGACTGTCGGCATTGAACTTGAGGTGTTCTTCGTTGAAGAAGCCATGTGGTTGAAGACGATGAACGAAAATGAATACAATGAGCAAAATTTTTCAGAAATGAAGCACCAATTACCCCACGGTGGGCGCCAAACTGTTTTGGTCAAAAATCAGGCTAGGATAATGCAACCAAATCTTTGTTGTGAGGAATGATGCTTGAACAAATGTATGAATATCTTGCAAATGGAATGAACAAGTGACACAAGGATTTATACGAGGAAAAATCCCTTGATCAAGAGTTGATCTCCGGCATAAAAAACCTCGGGTGATGGAAACTACCGATCACCAACTACAATTAAACAAATGATTGTTACAACTCGGGATGATAACAAGCTTGTTACAAGGATCACTATAGTGTAATGTGTATGAAATCGCCAAATGAACTGTTGAGAGCTATTGAGAGCTGTTTTGAGTGTGTGTGTTTGCTAAAATTGCCAAGTGTTCTAATTCAAGCATGTTATCCCCTTTTAAAATTAGAAATAACTAAAACAACTAACTATCCGCTAAATGTGCAAGCTTCCCACGATCTCCACAACGTTCACAAAGCCATGCACGTGCGGAATATTGAGGGAATATTCCCCAAGAATATCGGCAAGACCAAGTCCGAGGTGTATACTCCTGCAAAACAAACTTAAACGTAATGAAGGCAAACATTAGTACAAGGATAACAACAAGGATCCTGAATCCTGATCCTGCAATGTCTTCTGAGGATCCTTAATTCAAACAGAACTGAGGATCCGTGATCCTGGCAGTGCTTGAGGATCCGTGATCCTTAGGATTGGCAAATCCTCCCCTAACAGATCAGATATATGTGGCACCTCCTTTTCAGTAGCTAAGAGGCATGCCAAAGTTATATCCTTTGATGAGGATGACCGTGTGGATATTAAGGATCCTCATTATAATGGTCTTGTTATTACATTGTTTATTTCTAACCATTTTGTTCGTAGGATTCTAATAGATGGGGGGAAACCCAGGAACATTATCCAACTTGATGTCCTCAAAAGAATGAACATCTCTGAATCAGAAATTATCCCAAGATCATCAGTCCTTGTGGGATTCAGTGGGGAAACCAAGAACACATTGGGGGACATTAAACTTCCTATTTACATAGAGGGAGTAAATTCTATTCAAAAAATTTTTGTCATAGATTGCTTATCTTGTTGCAATGTTATCCTTAGTAGGCCAGGGATACATGATATGAAAGTAGTTCCATCTACATATCATCAGTGTGTCAAACTCCCTACTCCATGGGGTGTGGTGAAGATAGAAAGTGATCAAGAAGAGGCCAAGAATTATTACACTTTATCAATGAAGCCAGCCTCAAGACCTAGGGGGCATAGCAATTAAATTATCCACCAAGGGATGTCCTGGAGACGAGAGAACAAGATGTTAAAGATATCCTGATGGATCATGGGGATCCTGAATCTAAAGTGTTTATAGGATCCGGGATCCTTGACACAATTGAATAGGATTTAATATCCTTCTTAAAAAGGAGAAAAAATACCTTTGCTTGGAAGCACGAGGACATGACAGATATTTCTAAAGATATCGATACTCATAAACTTGGCATTGATAGGTCTTCAAGCCTATACATCAGAAAGTATGATTAGAGAGGTAAAGTATCCAAGGTGGCTAGCCAATGTGGTTGTTGTTCAAAAGAAAAATGGAAAGTGGAGGGTATGTGTCGATTTTACTAATTTAAATAAGGCATGTCCCAAGGATCCTTTCCCATTGCCCCACATTGACTCCATGGTGAATGCTACAGCGGGTCATGAGTTGTTAACTTTTATGGATGCTCCATCTGGATTCCAACAAATTCAGATGGAACCATTCGATCAAGAGGATACAGCCTTTATGACCCCTACTAGTATCTATTGTTATATTGCTATGCCATTTGGACTAAGAAATGCAGGTGCTACATACCAAAGGCTAGTTAATATGATGTTTAAAGAACAAATTGGACACACAATGGAAGTCTATATTGATGACATGGTGGTTAAGTCCAAAAGAGCTGAGGATCACCATAGAGATTTGGAGGAAGAATTTAATATCCTTGATAGATACAACATGAAATTGAATCCTTCCAAGTGCCACTTTGGTGTAAAAGCTGGCAAGTTTCTAGGTTATATGGTGACTAAAAGAGGGATAGAGGCAAGTCCAGAACAAATCAAGGCCATCGTGAACATCAAATCTCCTGCCAATGCTAAGGATGTGCAAAGATTGACAAGAAGGATTGCAACCTTAAACAGATTCTTCTCAAAGTCATCAGAAAAATGCAAAGAATTCTATGACATCCTGAGAAAGAATAAAAATTTTGAGTGGAATGAAAAGCATGAGAATGCCCTCAAGGCCCTTAAGGATTACCTATCCTCAGCTCCAGCTTTGATGAAACCAGAAAAAGGGGATATATTATCCTTATACTTGGCAGTTTCTTCTAAGGCAGTAAGTGCAATCCTTGTTAAGGATCATGAAGATACTCAACATCCCGTATACTATGTAAGTAAAAGTCTACTTGATGCTGAGTCCATGTATTCTCATTTAGAAAAACTTATTCTTGCTTTAATCAAGGCATCTACTAAATTACGCCATTATTTTGAAACTCATTCTATTATTGTCAAGACTAACTTTCCTATCAAGAATGTTCTCAAGAAACCTGAAATGTCAGGAAGGTAGGCAAAGTGGGTAGTCAAGCTTAGTGCATATGATATCAAATATGAACCAAGAACTACCATTAAATCCCAAGCCTTAGTTGACTTTGTGGCTGATTTCAGTAGTAATCTAAAAAAAGGGAAGCTGAAATGGAAGTTCAACAACTTGAAGAGACTAAGGATCCTTGGATACTCTTCGCAGATGGGGCCTCAAATGTTAAAGGAACTGGACTTGGCATACTCAATTTCTTGTGAGTTTCAAACTACTAATAATTAGGCTGAATATGAAGCCTTAATAGCTGGTTTGCAAATTGCCAAGCATATGAGGATCAGGTATCTTGCGGTACATGTAGATTCTTTGTTAATTACTAACCACTTTAATGGTTCTTATGCTGTTAAAGGTGAAAGGCTAATCAAATATCTAGAGATAGTCAGGAAATTGGCCGACTCTTTTGCTTCTTTTAGTTTAACACAGGTACCCAGGGAAGAAAATGCAGAAGCTGATGCTTTAGCCAACCTTTGATCATCATTGAAGATCCCATAGGATGTTAGGATACCAATTATTCATATCTTAACTCCTGCTATAGAGGATAACATAGCCATGGAGATAGTGGAGGATTCTTCAATAATACCTAGTGATGGTGCACAGTCAAGTTCAGGATCCTGGATCCTTCCAATCCTAAGATATATACAACGTGGAGAGATCCCTACTGGAGAAAATCCTAGAGCTTTCAAAGTCAAGGTATCTCAATTTGCAATATTAAATAACATATTATATAAACGATCTCTTGCAGGTCCATATTTAAGGTGCATTGAGGATCTAGAAACTCAAGAAGTTCTAAAGGATTTTCATGAAGGAGATTGTGGAAACCACACTGGGGGGCAGAGCAATGTTCTCAAGGATCCTTAGAACAGGATACTATTGGCCTACCATGAAGAAGGATGTAGTGGATTATGCAAAGAAGTGTGATGCTTGTCAAAGACATAGCAATATCCTACATCAACCAGCGGTGCTCCTGCATCCTATATCCTCTTCCTAGCCATTCATAAGATGGGGAATGGATATAGTTGGCAAACTTCCCAAGGCACCAGGAAGAAAAGTGTTTATGCTTGCTATGACTGATTACTTTTCCAAATGGATAGAAGCTGAGGCCTTTGCACAAGTCAGAGAAAAGGAAGTGATATCCTTTATTAAAAGAATCATCATTACTAGATTTGGCATACCTTCTGAAATTGTTTGTGATAATGGATCCCAATTTATTGCGAATAGAACTACTAACTTTTGTGACAGCTGGGGGATTAAGATGATAACATCAACACCAGTCCACCCACAAGCTAATGGTCAAGCAGAATCATCCAACAAGATTATCATCAACAACTTGAAGAAAAACCTTGGATCCAAGAAAGGGAAATGGGCAAAAGAGCTACCATATTATATTATGGGCTGATAGAACAACTCCCAAGAATGCTACTGGTAAAACTCCATTCTCTTTGGTATTTGGGGCTGAATCTATGATCCCTACAGAGATGGTAGTCCCTACTGCAAGAACAAGCATCCGTGATCCTGAAGGAAATGCTGAAAACTTGGTTCAAGATTTCGATACCATAGAAGAGCTCAGGGATTTAGCAAGGATAAGATTGGCTAGCTATCAACAAAGGATGGCTGGAGCTTATAACAAGAATGTCAGGATTAGGAAGTTTCAAGTTGGTGATATGGTGTTGAAGAAAGCATTCCAAAATACCACAAATCCTGCTGATGGCAAGTTAGCACCAAAGTGGGAAGGCCCTTATCTGATTGAAGCTGAGGCAAGAAAGTGGGTATATCATTTATTAACAATGGAAGGTGATCTATTACCAAAGGCTTGGAATGCTGTCTATCTGAAAAAATACTTCATGTAAAAAGGATCAAGGATCCTCAGCTAAGACAGAATTTTGGTTAAGGATCCAGGATCCACAAAGGATACATGATCCTCACTCTGGTAATGATTTGGTTATCATTTCTTTAATCCTTTAATTTATTTGATTACAAGGAGAAGGGTCAAGGATCCTTTATCCTTCTTCACTAAGTTCTGAGTTTTGCAGAAGTTGGTACATCTTTGACAAAGGATCAAGTATTCAATGAAATCTCCTAAGTCTTTGGGTTTATCTCTAGTTTTGGGCTTGTCCCCAGTTTAAGGTATCTACTACCTTCTACGAATCAGGTTCTTACACCTTCGCCAGTTGCGCACGATTATCCTAGTGCAGTTAAAGGCAATGGGACCAGTACCTGCTTTAGGGGCTGACAATTTCATTGTACTGGCTGTATTTAGGATCCTAAGTATAATGGTAGACGGACCATACATTTGTTCCTAAGGTTTCCAACGTTTTCACGTTAGCTAAGGTTTTGGCATCTTCATATCACTAAGTTTGGATAGTCGCCAGTCTGGGCGATACTCCAGTTTACACAAGATCCTTTGGGCTTGTCCCCAGTTTTGGGCTTGTCCCCATTTTTGGGCTTGTCCCCAGTTTTTAGGCTTGTCCCCAGCTTATTGGGCTTATCCCTAGATTGTTGGGCTTGTCCCCAGATACTAACACTTTCCTTGGCAATTGGCTTAGTCCCAAGTTACATCCTATTGCAGGTTTCCAAAGCTAAACAATTAAGGATCCAGGATCCTAACTTTCTACAAGATTTTATCTTTTAATTATCACAGTTGTAACTGTTAAGGATATAGGATCCTAACTTGGATTCTCTGGTATGATCCTTGTTTACTTTAACTTTATTCTTGGTTTATCAATTATACCCTTATTCTTTGACAACAGGATATATGATCCTAAATCATCTCACTTTTCAAACTTTTTTATTAAAGGATATGTGATCCTAGATCATATCCTGAACTCTTTGATAAAAACTGATCTTGGTATACATTTAATACTTTTATCAATAACTTGTAAATTCTAAAACTATGCAATGACAATTGATAAGTAAATGTACACAAAATGAACAACACAAAGATAGCCAAAAGTTAAAGTTTTATTTATTTATCCAAGTTAACCCTTTAAAAGGTTGTCAAAATTGCCAACCCAAGTTTCTACCATCAAAACGTGGCCCGTCCACTTGGGTTGGCAAAGGGTATCCATACTAAAAGTTCATTAAGTGCAGGAAATAAAAGATGAGGGGCATCAAAGGCTTCATCCTCCACAAACAGAAGGACCCATCCACCTTTGCTAGCCCCCTATTGTCCAAGGATCAGTGATCCTTAACCCTAACAACTACTGTTCAAAGTTAATACATACCATAATTGTTCAAGATCAAAACACCACCAAATAAAACAACCAAACTATAAAAAATGGGCTCCGGCCGCGTCTAGAAATATCCATCATCGCCCATTTATGCAGCCTACGCCTTCGCTGCCTCAACCACCTTCTCATCAACACCTTTGCCACTACCGCCAGCTGCCTCCTCAGGATCCTTCAGTCCACTGCCTTCGGGTTCAAGAGTTGTTGCCTCCTCAAGTTCATCCTCATCATCCAGCTCAGCTAGCCTCTGCTTCTAGGCCTCCAGATCCCAGGCAGACCTGTCAAAAGAAGGATCCTCAGCCTCCTTGGCCATCTGCAGCTTGATCTTTGTTTTGGTCAAAAATCACACAAGGATAATGCAACCAAATCTGATTTTGTGAGGTGTGATGCTTGAATTGATGAACAAATGTATAAACAATATATGAATGAAATGAATGTTGGACACGGGGATTTATACGAGGAAAAAGCCCTTGATCAATGTATGATCTCCGGCACAAAAAACCTTGGGTGATGGAAACTACCGATCACCAAGTATATTAAACAAACAATGTATACAATTCGGGATGACAACAAGCTTGTTACAAGGATCGCTAGTGTGCAAAAAGTGTGTAATCGCCAATAAGTTGCAGAGAGTTCTCGAGTAGTGTGTGTTTGCTAAATGTTCTATCTAATCAAGCTTGTTATCCCATTATAAAAATAGAAATAAACTAGCTAACTAACAATCCGCAAAAGATGCTAGCTTCCCACGACCTCCATAACGGTTGCAAAGGCCATGCACGTGCAGAATAATGGAGCATATTCCCCTAGAATCTCGGTTATACCAAGTCCCACTCGTATACTCCTGCAAAACAAGTTCAAACATAATGGAAACAACTGTTAGTATAAGGATAATAATGAGGATCCTGGATCCTTATTCCTGCAACGTCTTCTGAGGATCCTTAATTCATACTGAACTGAGGATCCGTGATCCTAGCTGCACTTGCGGATCCGTGATCCATAAGATGTGAAAATCCATCCCTAACAGTTGCCCCTAAAATATGAGGAATTAAATATAACTAAATGAGTCATATTTTTTGCTTTATCTCGAACGAATTGGTTAACGTAAATATAGCCGTTGTAATCGGACTAGCCGTTGTGAACGTGAAGTCCGCGACAAGACTACTTGCAAAATCATCATTATAAATTCAGAGTTAGAGATAAGGATCAAGATGCATTTAAATTCGAGCGTTTCACTCCTTTAAATCTTCATCCGGAGATCAAACAGGTATTCTCTCTTTCCTTCTCTCTAAATCCTTCTATTCCGATCCTCTTTTCTCCGAGCATCCATGGCTAAGATGCTTCTCCGATCCTCACCTGCTAAGGATCCTAAAAAGGACAGTCCTATGAAAAGCCAAGGCGTTACCAAAAACCCTTCGCTGGAACTCTACCGTTTTACCAATCCTGAGATTGATCGGATTTGTTATTGCTTTCCGGCTGAAACCGTCTTCAGATCCTTTGACTCTTCAATGAAGAGTGACTGTGTTTCTGATACTTGGGTCACTTTTCCAGCCACCCCTTTTCTGATAGGGTTTTCTTATCCTTTTCCTGTCTTCACACAATCCTTCTTCACACTCACGGGCATGTGCTACATACAAGCCATGCCAATGATGTGGAGAGTTCTTTATACCCTTGAGAACATCATAGAGCAAGAGGGTGTAGACATAGGAATGTCCGAGTTGAGTCAGCTATACAACCTTGTTAGCCATGGTTCACACCGTTTCTTTTTTAATCATAAACCTGGTCAGCATCATCCAATCCTCAAAACCACCACAAATGATACCCACTAGAAAAACCTTCCCAAAAAGTGGATTACCCATGGTAGGATATGGGATCCTTAGACAAGGATCATAGTAGGACTCTTTTACTTTTAAGGATAACTGATCCTTCTTTATGTTATTGTTGTGCAGCTATCTCAATCTCTCACATTCAAGAAACCGCGGAAACAAAAGAAAGACTTGCTGCCTTCTGGAGGCTTGATCCTGCTGTAAGGATATTTCAAAAAGGCAAAGGATTCACAAGAAGCATCTTCCGGTTCCTTCACAATGTCAAGTAAGTATTCGAATCTATGTATGTATAAATAAATGTCTAATGAATGTAGAATATAAATACATATCGGTGTTTGGCATTTGTAGACGCTGGAAAATCCTCAAGATCAACTTCCAGGTTCAGTGTCAATGATCTTGACGCATTTGCTTCCTCCAAGTCCATCAAGAGGGAACTTGCTGCCAGTCCCAGCATCCCGAACCCTAAAAACATGAGCACGTGGGGCAAGGGTGCCAAGAAAAGAAAATCCTCTGAACCCCTTGAAGGCCTCCCTCTCATCCAACACCAATTCGAAGAGTACGTCTCCGAGGTAAGGATCCTGGACCCTTAAGTCTGATCTTCTATTTTTTAGGATAACGGATCCTGACCATGTGCTTGTTTTATGCAGAAATTTGCTGAGATCCAGATGCTCCTGGATCATCATCTCGAAGAGGCTGAGCAAAAGAACCTGGACCTCCAGAACATATTCCTGGCCAAAGACATGACAATCTCCTCCTTTGAGAAGGATCTCAATCTGGTGAAAAAAGGAGCTGGTCTTGACCCAAATCATAGCTCAGCAGGAAAAGGAGGAGGTGATGGAAGGGGCAAAGCTCTCTACTACAATTGCCATGCTCAAGATTAAGCTTCAAATGGCAAAGGAGGCTGTGGATCCTTCTTTTGACAGGTCTCCCTGGTATCAGGAGGCTTAGAAGCTGAAGCTGGCGGAGCTAGATGATGAAGAGAAAGCTGAGGAGGTCTTGGCAATCGAGGCTGGTAGCAGTGGGCCGAAGGATCCTGTCGAAGGAGCAGCTGGTGGTGATGATGCAGCGAAGGTGTAGGCTGCAGCAATGGGCGATGATGGATTTATCTAGACGCGGCCGAAGCCCATTTTATATGTTTTTTTGGTTTTTTTGGTTGTTGGTGTTTTTAAACAATGGTCTGTAAGGTGAACACTAGCTTTAGGTTTAAGGATCACTGATCCTTCGAACAATAGGGGGTAACAAAGGTGGATGGGTCCTTCAGTTTGTGGAGGATGAAGCCTTTAGTGCCCCTCGAATTTTATTTCCTACACCTATCGAACTTTTAGTATGGACACCCTTTGCCAACCCAAGTGGACGGGCCACGTTTTGCTGGTAGAAGCTTGGGTTGGCAATTTTGACAACCTTTGAAGGGTTTAACTTTTGATAAATAAATAAAACTTTAATCTTTTGGCTTATCTCGTGTTGTTCATTCTGTATCTATTTACCTTTCAATTACCATTGCATACTCCTTTGAACTTACAAGTTAATAATGAAAGTATATTAGATTATGTCAAAAAGTTTAGGATATGATCAAGGATCAAATATCCTATAATCGAAAAGTTCAAAATGTGAGATAATTTTAGGATCATATATCATGTTGTCAAAAAATAAGGGTAACATAGATAAATCAAGAATAAAGTTAAGGTAAATAAGGATCATACCAGAGAATCCAGGTTAGGATCCTAAATCCTTGATACATATAATTGAGATAACCAAAAGACAAACCCTAGTAAAAGGTTAGGATCCAAGATCCTTAACTGTTTAGCTTTGGAGACCTAAAATGGAACATAACTTGGGACTAAGCCAACTGTAAAAGGAGAAGTTAGTAACTGGGGACAAGCCCAACAATCTGGGGACAAGCCCAATAAACTGGGGACAAGCCCAAAAAACCGGGGACAAGCCCAAAAACTGGGGACAAGCCCAAAGGATCTTGTGTAAACTGGAGTACGGCCCTCACTGGTGACTATCCAAACTTAGTGACATGAAAATGCCAAAACCTTAGCTAACGTGAAAATGTTAGAAACCTTAGGAACGGATGTATGGTACGTCTACCATTATACTTAGGATCCTGAATACAGCCAGTACAATGAAATTATCAGCCCCTAAAGCGGGTACTTGTCCCATGGCCTTTAACTGCATCAGGATAATCGTGCGCTACTGGCGAAGGTAGTGGATACCTTAAACTGGGGACGAGCCCAAAAAATGGGGATAAACCCATAAAACCTTGGACAAGCCCATAAAACTTAGGAGACTTCTGTGGATACTTGATCCTTTGTCAAGGATCCCTGAACTTCTGCAAAACTCGGAATCTTAGTGAAGAAGGATGAAGGATCCTGGATCCTTTTCCTTGTAAATAAATAAATAAATTAAAGAATTAGGTAAATTAGAATAACACTATTACCAGAATGAGGATCATATATCCTCTAAGGATCCTGCGTGTATACCGGACATGAAAATAGCCAAGGATCCTTGATCCTTTTTACATGAAGTATCTTTTCAAATGGACAGCATTCCAAGCTCTTGGTAGAAAATCACCTTCCATTGTTAATAACCGATATGACCTTTTTCCTGCCTCAGCTTCAATAAGATAGGGGCCTTCCCACTTTGGTGCTAACTTGCCATCAGCAGGATTTGTGGTATTTTGGAATGCTTTCCTCATTACCATGTCACCAACTTGAAACTTTCTGATCCTGACATTCTTGTTATAAGCTCCAGCCATCCTTTGTTGATAGCTAGCCAATCTTATCCTTGCCAAATCCCTGAGTTCTTCTATGGTATACAAGCCTTGAACCAAGTTTTCAGCATTTCCTTCAGGATCACGGATGCTTGTTCTAGCAGTAGGAACCACCATCTCTGTAGGGATCACTGATTCTGCTCCAAACACTAAAGAAAATGGAGTCTGGCTAGTAGCATTCTTGGGAGTTGTTCTATCAGCCCATAACACATAAGGTAGCTCTTCTGCCCATTTTCCTTTCTTGGATCCAAGCTTCTTCTTCAAGTTGTGGATGATAATCTTGTTGGATGATTCTGCTTGACCATTAGCTTGTGGGTGGACTGGTGTTGATGTGATCATCTTAATCCCCCAACTGTCACAAAAGTTAGTAGTTCTACTCCCAATGAATTGGGATCCATTATCACAAACAATTTCAGAAGGGATACCAAATTTGGTAATAATGTTTCTTTTAATAAAGGATATCACTTTTTTTTCTCTGACTTGAGCAAAGGCTTCAGCTTCTATCCACTTGGAAAGTTTGCCAACTATATCCATTCCCCATCTCATGAATGGCCAAGAAGAGGATATAGGATGCAGGAGCTCCGCTGGTTGATGAAGGATATTGCTATGTCTCTGACAAGCATCACATTTCTTTGCATAATCCACAGCATCCTTCTTCATAGTAGGCCAATAGTATCCTGTCCTAATGATCCTTGAGAACAGTGCTCTGCCCCCAGTGTGGTTTCCACAATCTCCTTCATGAAAATCCTTTAGGACTTCTTGAATTTCAGGATCCTCAATGCACCTTAGATATGGACTAGCAAGAGATCGTTTATATAACATTTTATTTAATATTGTAAATTGTGGTACCTTGACTTTGAAAGCTCTGGGGTTTTCTCCTGTAGGAATCTCTCCATGTTGTATATATCTTATGATTGGGAGGATCCAGGATCCTGAATGTGATTGTTCACCATCACTAGGTATGATTGCAGCATCCTCTACTATTTCCATAGCTGCGTGATCCTCAATAGCAGGAGCCAAAATGTGGATGATGGGAATTTTAATATCCTCTGGAATCTTCAATGATGATCCTAGGTTGGCCAAAGCATCAGCTTCTGCATTTTCTTCCCTGGGTACATGTGTCAAACTAAAAGAAGCAAAAGTGTCTGCCAATTTCTTGACTATCTCTAAATATTTGATTAGTCTTTCACCTTTAACAGCATAAGATCCATTAAAGTGATTAGTAATTAACAATGAATCTACATGTACCTCAAGATACCTGATCCTCATGTGCTTGGCAATTTGCAAACCAGCTATCAAGGCTTAATACTCAGCCTCATTATTAGTAGTTTGAAACTCACAAGCTATTGAGTGGGGTATTATGTCACCCTGTTACGATTTTAGTAGTATTCCTAGTCCAGTTCCCTTGATGTTTGAAGCCCCATCTGTGAAGAGTATCCAAGGATCCTTAGTCTCTTCAAGCTGTTGAACTTCCAACTCACCTTCCCTTTGTAGATCACTACTGAAATCTGCCACAAAGTCAGCTAAGGCTTGGGATTTAATGGCAGTTCTTGGCTCATATCTTATATCATAAGCACTAAGCTTTACTGCCCATTTAGCCATCCTTCCTAATATTTCAGGTTTCCTGAGAACACTCTTAATTGAAAAGTTAGTTCTAACAATAATAGCATGTGTTTCAAAATAATGGCATAATTTAGTTGATGCCATAATCAAAGCAAGGATAAGTTTTTCTAAATGTGAATACCTGGATTCAGCATCAAGCAAACATTTACTTACATAATATACAGGGTGTTGTGTACCTTCATGATCCTTAACAAAGACCGCACTTACTGCCTTAGAAGAGACTGCCAAATATAAGGATAATATATCCCCTTTTTCTGGTTTCATTAAGGCTGGAGCTGAGGATAGGTAATCCTTAAGGGCCTTGAGTGCATTCTCATGTTTTTCCGTCCTTTCAAATTTCTTGTTCTTTCTAAGGATGTCATAGAATTCCTTACATTTCTCTGATGACTTTGAGATGAACCTGTTCAAGGCTGTGATGCTCCCTGTCAATCTTTGCACATCCTTGGCATTGGCAGGGGATTTAATATTCATAATCGCCTTGATTTGCTCTAGACTTGCCTCTATGCCTCTTTTTGTCACCATGTATCCTAGGAACTTGCCTGCTTTTACACCAAAGTGACACTTGGAAGGATTCAATTTCATATTGAATTTATCAAGGATATCAAATGCTTCCTCCAAATCTCTAAGGTGATCCTAAGCTCTCTTGGACTTAACCACCATGTCGTCTATATAGACTTCCATTGTGTGTCCTATTTGTTCCTAAAACATCATATTGACTAGCCTTTGGTATGTAGCACCTGCATTTCTTAGTCCAAATCGCATAGCAATATAACAATAGATACCAGCAGGGGTCATAAGGGCTGTATCCTCTTGATCAGCTTGTTCCATCTGAATTTTTGTTGAAATCCAGATGAAGCATCCATGAAAGTTAACAACTCATGACCCGCGGTAGCATCCACCATGGAGTCAATGTGGGATAATGGGAAAGGATTTGGGACATGCCTTGTTTAAATCAGTAAAATAGACACATACCCTCCACTTTCCATTTTTCTTTTGAACAACAACCACATTGGCTAACCACCTTGGATACTTAACCTCTCTAATCATACCTACTCTGAGCAGCTTATCTACCTCCTCCTGGATGATGGCATTCCTCTCAGGTGCAAACTTCCTCCTCTTTTGATGTCTGGGTTTGAATGACCTTTCGATGCCAAGTTTATGAGTGATAGTATCTTTAGAGATACATGTCATGTCTTCATGCTTCTTGGCAAAGGTAGTTTTTCTTCTCTTTAGGAAGGATACTGCATCCTCTTCAATATTGTTGAGGATCCCGGATCCTATAAAAACTTTGGATTCAGGATCTTGAGGATCCATCAGGATATCCTTGACATCTTTTTCTCTAGCCTCTATGACATCTCTTGGAGGATGCTTTAATTGCTATTGCTCCCTGGGTCTCGAGGCTGGCTTCATTGATGAAGTGTAGCAATTCTTGGCTTCTTGTTGGTCACTTTCAATCTTCACCACCCCCCATGGAGTTGGGAGTTTCACACATAGATGGTATGTAGATGGAACTACTTTCATGTCATGTATCCATGGCCTGCCAAGGATAACATTGCAACAGGATAAGCAATCTATAGCACAAAATTTTTTAAAAGTAATAACTCCCTCTATATAAATGGGAAGTTTAATGTCCCCCAATGTGTTCTTGGTTTCTCCACTGAATCCCACAAGAACTGATGATCTTGGGATGATTTCTAATTCAGGGATGTTCATCTTCTTGAGGACATCAAGTTGAATGATGTTCACTGAGCTTCCTCCATCTATGAGAATCCTGCGAACAAAATGGTTAGATATAAACAAAGTAATAACAAGACCATCATGGTGAGGATCCTGAATATCCACACGATCATCCTCATCAAAGGATATAACTTTCTCCTGTGTAAGGATCGAAGTCCGGACGGGTCTGTCCCCATTATCCATCTTTGTTTCTTTGGCATGTCTCTTGGCTGCTGAAAAGGAAGTGCCACATATGTCTGATCCTCTAGATATGAAGTTGATAATCTATTCATCTGCTGGGGGAGCAGGAGCTCATACGGGAACTTTTTCAGGATCCTGGATCCTTGACTTTTTTCTTTCGAGAAGCTCCTTCAAGTGCCCTTTGCTTAACAAATAACCAATCTCCTTCCTGAGTGCTATGCATTCTTCAGTGAGATGGCCAAAATCTTCATGATATGCACACCATTTGGATTTGTCTTTTGTTGCAGTTGGCTTATCACTCTTTCTGGGCCATCTTGCTTTTTCACCTAGATTCTGCATTGCAAGGATTAATTCATGGTTATCAACAGAAAAGCAATATTCAGAAATGGGTGGATAATCCTCATCATCCTCTTCTTGCTCCACTGCATGCACGTTCTGGTTATCAGATCTGTTGTATGGTTTGGATTTGTTGTTCCTTAAGTAGGATCCTTGCTTTTCCTTCTTTGAGGACCCTGCCAGTCTTTCTTGGATCCTTTTATCATCCTCTAAGCGGATGAATCTAAGGGCCCTGGTTCTTACTTCATCAAGATTCCTGCAAGGGGTCATGACAAGATCATCATAGAACTGTGAATCCTTAAGTAAACCCATTTTGAAGGCTTCTACAGCCGTAGCTATATCCAGGTTAGGAATTTCCAAGGATTCTCTACTAAATTTAGTAATATAATCTCTAAGTGATTCATTTTGACCTTGTGTTACCCTATATAGATCACTAGTTAAACGTTCAAATTTCCTACTGCATGAGAATTAGCTATTAAACAAATTAACTAGATTAGCAAATGAAGTAATGGAGTAAGGGGGAAGACTTGGCAGCCATTTAAGAGCTGATCCTGTAAGTGTGGATCCAAAACCCTTGCATAGACATGCTTCTTTTAACCTCTTAGGAATGGGATTGATCTCCGTCCTTTCTCTGTATTGAGCTACATGCTCTTCTAGATCTGTTGGGCCATCATATAGCTTCATGGTTGGTATTTGAAACCTCTTCGGTATCTCTTCATCACAAATAGGTGGTGCAAAATGAGATATCTTGTGACTCCCATCTGGAATTTCAGGAATGGGTTTAACCACTCCCGGAACGCTGGATATCATATCCTTGAGCTTTTGTAACTCTCTGGCCATAGCTTGGTTGATACATGTATCCTTCACAAAGCCATGGTTAGCATTATAAGAATTATTCAAAGTGTTACCTCCTGAAGGATTCAAGTTTGGAATTCCAGATGTGAATCCATATTGACGTGATTCTGGCATAATCAAGGGACCAGACGAAGCAATAGTCTGCATAGGGATGAAGTCTCCCAAATGAATATCTGAACTTCCGGGTTTTACACTCCTTAAGGATCCTTGATCCTGAAAGATGTTGGATCCTTGGTATGATGAGACTGGGGGTCTTGGAGGATAATCCATGGATCCGTAAACCTCAGATGAGGATCCCTGAACCTGAGAGGATGATCCTTGAACCTGAGAGGATCCCTGAACCTGAGAAGAGGATCCCTGACCCTGGAATGAGGATCCTTGAACCGTCTGTGCTCCCACATATCCTCCAGAACTGAAGAAGGATCCTTGATGCTGGGAGGAGGATCCTTGAGGCTGCAGAGAGAAGCCTGAAGGCTGAAATTAGGATCCTTGAGCCTAAGTCATTGCCAACGATCCATAACGTATACTCGACAATCCACCCTGGTATTAAGTGCCTGATGCTGCCGAGTGTTTGGTTGTTATGGTTGGAGAATCAAAATTCAGTGATCTGGGCACCAATGGAGAGTGATCCTCCGCTGATCTCTTCAATTTCTTGATGTCATCAATTTCTCAAAGAATCCTGTCATTAGTTCTGTCCTGCTGCTGCATGTGATCCTTCATCTGCAAAATCAAAGAATAAAGATCATTGTTTGTAGGACCAGAAGAAGCAGTAGAAGTTGGTTTTTGGGAAAATGGGGGGTTTGTTTCTTCGCAGCATTTCAGCATTCTTCTGGGATCCAGAAGGTGCAGGAATCAAAGGTGGGATGCCCTGTGAAGAGGTGATCGCCGGCATGGAGCTTGAAGTGTTTTTTCCCTGGGAAGATATGTAGTTGAAGGTAATGAACCGAAATGATTAAAATGAACAAACTTTCTTAGAAATGAAGCACCAATTGCCCCACGGTGGGCACCAAACTATTTTGGTTAAAAATCACACAAGGATAATGCAACCAAATCTGATTTTGTGAGGTGTGATGCTTGAATTGATGAACAAATGTATGAATAATATATGAATAAAATGAATGTTGGACACGAGGATTTATACGAGGAAAAAGCCCTTGATCAATGTATGATATCCGGCACACAAAAAACCTCTGGTGATGGAAACTACCGAACACCAAGTATATTAAACAAACAATGTATACAATACGGGATGACAACAAGCTTGTTACAAGGATCACTAGTGTGCAAAAAGTGTGTAATCGCCAATAAGTTGTAGAGAGTTCTCGAGTAGTGTGTGTTTGCTAAATGTTTTATCTAATCAAGCTTGTTATCCCCTTATAAAAATAGAAATAAACTAGCTAATTAACAATCCGCAAAAGATGCTAGCTTCCCATGACCTCCATAACGGTCACAAAGGCCATGCACGTGTAGAATAATGGAGCATATTCCCCTAGAATCTCGGTTATACCAAGTCCCACTCGTATACTCCTGCAAAACAAGTTCAAACATAATGGAAACAACTGTTAGTATAAGGATAATAATGAGGATTCTGGATCCTTATTCCTGCAACGTCTTCTGAGGATCCTTAATTCATACTGAACTGAGGATCCGTGATCCTGGCTGCACTTGAGGATCCGTGATCCATAAGATGTGAAAATCTATCCCTAACAATCTTCAGTATGGCGATGGTAGCGGAGAGTTTAGCCCCATCCATTATCTCCATCCTTTCTTTCTGGGCCGTGATCTCAGCAAGAAGCAGCTCCTTCTGCAGCATGTTGACCTCCTTTTCCAGGGAGGAGATTTTTTGTCTTTAGCAAGGGTGATTTTTTGGAGGTCTAGATTCTTCTCATCAGCTTCATCTAGCCTCTGGTCTATGAGGATTTGAACCTTAGCAAATTTCTACACAAGGAAGTTAACAATCAGGATCCTTTATCCTCAAAAAAGTAGCATGAATTCAGGATACAGGATCCTTACCTCGGAGACATACTCTTGAAGTTGGCGTTCCATCAGGGGTAGGCCTTCAGTGGATTCGGCAGGCTTCTTCCTTTTTGTCCCCTTGCCCCTGGTGCTCATACCCTTAGGCTCCGGGATGCTTGGGCTTACTGCCCGCTCTTTCTTGATGGACCGTGAGGATGCAATCTCCTGAATATCAGCAACACTGAACTTGGAAGCAGATTTTGAGGATTTACCAGCACCTACAAGCATGAAACACAGATAAGTATTCATATCCTTATTTGTTTTGGTCAAAAATCAAGCAATGACAATGCAACCAAACTTTTTGTTATGGGGTATGATGCTTGAATTGATGAACAACAATAAGGATCACTCAGAAATGAAATGAACAAGTGACACAAAGATTTATACGAGGAAAAAGCCCTTGATCAATGAATGATATCCGGCATAAAAAACCTCGGGTGATGGAAACTACCGATCACCAACTCAAATTAAACAAGAAATGTATTACAACTTCGGATGATAGCGAGCTAAGTACAAGGATCACTATAGTGTATTGTGTAAAAAAGTGTGTAATCGCCAAGTAAATTAACGAGAGCTGGTGAGAGCAGTTGTGAGAGTGTGTGTATAGCCAAAAATAGCCAAGTGTTTTCTAATTATCTCGCTACCCCTTTAAAAATGGAAAATATCTACACTAACTAACATTCCGCAAATGGTGCAAGTCCTCCACGACTCCATAACGTCCACTTTTGGCCAGGCACGTGCGGAATAAACATAGAATATACTCCAGGAATATCGCCAAGACCAAGTCCAAGTTGATACTCCTACAAAACAGTTTCGAATTCAAAGTAGACAACCGTTAGTACAAGGATCCTTATGATGATCCATGATCCTGATCCTACAACACTTCTGAGGATCACTACTTCAGACAGAATTAAGGATCACTAAACCCAACAGTAAATGAGGATCACTGATCATTGAGAAATCCTCCCCTAACAATTGCCCCCAAAATATAAGGAGTAATTATGTAAATAAACGAGTTGTATTTTGTTCTTATCCGCAATCAACCAACGGATAACTAGCCGTTGTAATCGGACTAGCCGTTACGAACATGACGTCACTGAGGTGACTATCCTGCAAAATCATCATTATAAAAAGGAGTTAGAGATAGGGATCAATCTGCATTTAAATTCAGGAGAAACTCCCTTTAAATTCATATCCGAAGATCAAACACGTATCTCTCTTTCTCTTCTTCCTTTACGTTTTCTTCCTCTGCCCCTTCTTTCTTCACCTTCTTCACAATCAAGATGATGTTAAGATCCTCACCGGCGAAGGATCACAAGAAGGACAGTCCTCTTAAGATCCAGGGGATCATCAAAGATCTGGCGAATGATAGGTGCTGCTTCACTGACCCACAAATAGACAGAATCCGTTGTTGCTTTCCGGCGAACACTGATTTCAAGCCATTTGACCCCACCGTTCTAAGTGACTATATTTCTGAAACTTGGGTAGCTTTCCTGGTCACACCGTTCACAATAGGATACACGTATCCTTTCCCTGAATTCACCCAGTCTTTCTTCTCCCTCACCGGCATCTCCTACATTCAAGCTATGCCAATGATCTGGAGGGTCATATATACCCTTGAAAGGATCATTGAGCAAGAAGGAATTGCCCTAGGAATGTCTGAGTTAGCAGAGATGTATGATCTCACAACATTTGGATCCCACTGATACTTATTCAAGCGTAAACCCGGTGAAGAACACCCCATCTTCAAAGCCACTAAGAATGATACTAACTGGAAACGGAGATTCTTCTTTGTCAGAAGGGATTCTCTCTCTGATGGAAAGGATCTGCCAAGGAAGTGGACCACCCATGGTAGGATAGAGGATCCTGAGAAGGATCACCAGATAACCTTGTTTTTGTATAAGGATCACTAACACCCTTTTGTTTCCAATGTGCAGCTATCTCTGTTTCGCACCTTAGACCATCACCTGCCACCAAGGAAAGGCTCGCTGCTTTCAGAAGACTTGATCCTGCAACAAGGTCATTCAAAACAAACACCTAGGATTCACAAGAAGTATCCTCACGTTCTATCACTATGTCAAGTAAGTATCCTGTATTTTGTATAGTCAAATATTTAAATAATTAGTTGAATAGAAATAGGATAAGGATACTTATCTCTTTTAAATGTGTAGGCGCTGGGAAATCCTCGAAATCTGCCTCCAAATTCAGTGTAACTGATCTTGACACTGTCAGATCCTCAAAGAAAAAGTCTGCTGCTAGCCCTTCCATTGTAATCCCCAAGGCTACCACTTCAAAGGGAAGAGGTGGAAAGAAAAGAAAAACCTCTGAAGCTGACAACCTTCAAGGCTTGCCTCTGATCCACCATCACTTCCTCGAGTACTTTAAT
The DNA here is from genome assembly GCA_030545235.1 of Helianthus tuberosus. Taxonomy (NCBI): domain Eukaryota; kingdom Viridiplantae; phylum Streptophyta; class Magnoliopsida; order Asterales; family Asteraceae; genus Helianthus; species Helianthus tuberosus. Next base: position 107,160,644 of record CM060401.1, on the reverse strand, counting down.
GATGTAAGGATCACTGACTCAGCTTAGTTATCCTATCCACTTGAGGATCACCTGAATCTAATCTTTACATTGTCTTCTTTGTAGAAATTTGCTGAGATCGAGGACTATGTTGGGAATATTGAGAAGCTTGAGGAGAAATACTCTGATCTCCAAAAGGTGGCGGTGCTCAAGGATCACAAGATTGCCTCCCTTGAAAAGGATCTCAATGATGCCAAAACTCAGACAGCTGCAATCCTGATCAATGTTGATTATGAGAAGAACGAGATCACAGAGGATGCCAAGGTCTCCGTTGCCATTGCCATGTACAAGACCAAGCTACAGATGGCCCAAGAAGCTCAGGATCCTGACTTTGATAGGAGCAACTGGGACGTGGAAGGCTGGAAGGCCAGGCTAGCTGAGCTGGAGGATGAGGATGAGGCTGATGAGGTTCTGGCAATCGAAGCTAGTGGCAGTGGCAAGGATCAGGTGAAGGATACTAGAGCTGGAGGGGATGATAATGCAGCGAAGGTGTAGGCTGCATAAATGGGCGATGAAGGACATTTCAAGACGTAGCCGGAGCCCATTTTTTAAGTTTGGTTATGGTTTTTGTTTTGATGATGTTTTTGTTGAACAATGATGGGTTGTACTTAAACAATAGTAATTAGGGCTAAGGATCATGGATCCTTTAAACAATAGGTAGGATTACAAATGGTGGAGGGATCCTCTGTTTGGGGGATGAAGCCATTGTGATCCTGCCGTCTTTTGATTCCTGCACTTTCTAGACCAATGAACAATGGACACCCTTTGCCAACCCATGTGGACGAGCCACGTTTTGCTGGTAGAAATGTGGGTTGGCAATTTTGACAACCTTAAAGGGTTTAACCTTTTGTGAATAAAATAACTTTAACTTTTTGACTATATCCCGTGTTAATATCCTTGTTAATATTTTACTTTACAACCGTTGTGATGTTTATTTTGTTTAAACTTATCAAGTAGAGAAAAAATTTAAGAAATATCCCCAAAAAATTTAGGATATGATCAAAGATCACATATCCCATAATCGATAAGTTCTGAAAAGTAATATAGTTTAAGGATCATAAGTTCAGTTGTCAAAGGATAAGGGTTATTCAAATAAATAAGGAATAAAATCAAAATAGTTAAGGATCATACCTGAGAATCCAAGTTAGAATCCTATCCTTTAACACTTATAATCAGGATAACCCAAAAGACAAACCTTAGTAGAAGGTGAGGATCAAGGATCCTTGGTCATTTAACTTCAAAAACCTGAAATAGGATATAACTTGGGACTAAGCCAATATAAGATGAAAGTTAGTAACTGGGGACAAGCCCAACAATTCTGGGGACAAGCCCAATATACTAGGGACAAGCCCAAAGGATAACTAGGGACAAGCCCAAACGATCGTATGTAAACTGGAGTATGGCCCTCACTGGCGACTATCCAAACTTAGTGACATAAAAATGCCAAAACCTTAGCTAACATGAAAACATTAGAAACCTTAGGAACGGATGTATGGTACGTCTACCATTATACGTAGGATCCTGAATATAGCCAGTATAATGAAATTATCAGCCCCTAAAGCGAGTACTGGTCCCATTGCCATGAACTATACAAGGATCATCGTGCGCTACTGGCGAAACTGGGGGCAGGCCCAAACTGGGGACTAGCCCAAATAACTGGGGTCAAGCCCAAATAACTGGGGTCAAGCCCAAAAGATAACTGGATACTTCTGCGGATACTCAATCCTTAGTTAAGGATACCTGAACCTTCAAAACTCAAAATCAAGTGAAAGGAGGATAAAGGATACACGATCCTTACCCTTATACGAGATAATTAAAGAATGAAACAGTTTAAGATTAGATCATTACCAAAATGAGGATCATCTGTTCTGTAAGGATCCTTCAAGGATACTGGTCAGGTAAGGATCATGGATCCTTGTCACATAAAGTATTTCTTCAAATGGATAGCGTTCCAAGCCCTTGGTAGCAAATCACCTTCCATTGTTAGCAATCGATATGCCCCCTTTCCTGCCTCAGCTTCAATCAAGTAAGGGCCTTCCCACTTTGGTGCCAACTTTCCATCAGCAGGACTGGTGGTATTCTGAAATGTTTTTCTTAGCACCATATCACCAACTTGGAATTTCCTGATCCTGACATTTTTGTTGTAAGCTCCAGCCATCCTTTGTTGATAACTGGCCATCCTTATCCTTGCCAAATCCCTAAGTTCTTCTATAGTATCCAGATCTTGAACCAGGTTTTCAGCATTTTCTTCAGGATCACGAATGCTTGTTCTTGCAGTTGGAACCACCATCTCCGTAGGGATCACTGATTCTGCCCCAAACACCAAAGAAAATGGAGTTTGGCCAGTAGCATTCTTAGGAGTTGTCCTATCAGCCCAAAGTACATAAGGTAGTTCTTCTGCCCATTTTCCTTTCTTGGATCCAAGCTTCTTCTTCAGATTGTTGATGATGATCTTGTTGGATGATTCTGCCTGACCATTAGCTTGTGGGTGGACTGGTGTTGATGTTATCATCTTAATCCCCCAACTGTCACAAAAGTTAGTGGTTCTATTCCCAATAAATTGGGATCCATTATCACAAATAATCTCAGAAGGGATACCAAATCTAGTAATAATGTTTCTTTTAATAAAGGATATAACTTCCTTATCTCTGACTTGAGCAAAGTGTTCAGCCTCTATCCACTTAGAGAAGTAATCAGTCATAGCAAGCATGAATACTTTTCCACCAGGTGCCTTAGGAAGCTTTCCAACTATATCCATTCCCCATCTCATGAATGGCCGGGAAGAGGATATAGGATGCAAGAGCTCTGCTGGTTGGTGAAGGATGTTACTATGCCTCTGACAAGGATCACACTTCTTGGCATACTCCACAGCATCCTTCTTCATAGTGGGCCAATAGTATCCTGTCCTCAGGATCCTTGAGAATAATGCCCTGCCCCAGTGTGGTTTCCACAATCTCCTTCATGGAAATCCTTTAGGACTTCTTGGATTTCAGGATCCTCAATGCATCTTAAATATGGTCCTGCAAGAGATCGTTTATACAACACATTATTCAATATTGTAAATTGAGATACCTTAATTTTGAAAGCCCTAGGGTTTTCTCCTGTAGGGATCTCTCCATGTTGTATGTATCTCATGATTGGGAGGATCCATGATCCTGAAGGAGATTGAGTATCATCACTAGGAATGATTGCAGAATCTTCTCCTATCTCCATAGCTACATGATCCTCGATAGCAGGGGTCAGGATATGGATAATAGGGATCTTGATATCCTCATGAATCTTCAAAGATGATCCTAGATTGGCTAATGCATCAGCTTCTGCATTCTCTTCCCTTGGTACCTGTGTCAAACTAAAGGATACAAAAGAGAGTGCCAATTCTTTGACTATCTCCAAATATTTGATTAGCTTTTCGCCTTTAACAGCATAGGATCCATTAAAGTGATTAGTGATCAGTAAAGAATCTACATGTACCTCAAGATACCTGATCCTCATATGCTTTGCAATTTGCAAACCAGCTATCAAGGCTTCATACTCAGCCTCATTGTTGGTAGTTTGAAATTCACAAGCTATGGAGTGGGGTATTATGTCCCCCTATGGTGATTTTAGTAGTATTCCAAGCCCTGTTCCCTTTACATTAGAGGCTCCATCAGTGAAGAGTATCCAAGGATCCTTAGTTTCTTCAAGCTGTTGGACTTCTAACTCAGCTTCCTTTTGCAAGTCACTACTAAAATCTGCCACAAAGTCAGCTAAGGCTTGGGATTTGATGGCAGTCCTTGGTTCATATCGTATATCGTATGCACTAAGCTTCACTGCCCACTTAGCCATCCTTCCTGACATTTCAGGTTTCCTGGGGACGTTCTTAATTGGAAAATTAGTCTTAACAATAATGGCATGAGTCTCAAAATAATGTCTTGATTTAGTAGATGCCATAATTAATGCAAGGATAAGTTTTTCTAAATGTGAATACCTGGATTCAGCATCAAGTAAGCTCTTACTTACATAATAAACAGGATGTTGTGTACCTTGGTGATCCTTAACAAGGACCGCACTTACTGCTTTTGAGGATACCGCCAAGTATTAGGATAACACATCTCCTTTTTCTGGTTTCATCAAGGCTGGGGCTGAGGATAGGTAATCTTTAAGAGCTCTGAGGGCACCTTCATGCTTCTCAGTCCATTCAAATTTCTTGTTCTTCCTCAGGATATCATAGAATTCCTTACACTTTTCTGAGGATTTGGATATGAATCTGTTCAAGGTTGCGATCCTGCCCGTCAATCTTTGCACATCCTTAGCATTGGCAGGAGATTTGATATTCACAATAGCCTTAATTTGTTCTGGACTTGCTTCAATTCCCCTCTATGTTACCATATATCCTAAGAATTTACCTGCCTTCACACCAAAATGACACTTAGAAGGATTAAGTTTCATATTATATTTATCAAGGATATTGAATGCTTCTTCCAAGTCTTTAAGGTGATCCTCAGCCTTATTGGACTTAACCACCATGTCATCTATATAGACTTCCATAGTGTGTCCAATTTTCTCCTTGAACATCATATTGACTAGCCTTTGATAAGTAGCACCTGCATTCCTTAATCCAAACGGCATAGCAATATAACAGTATATATCAGTTGGGGTCATAAAGGCTGTATCCTCCTGATCAGATGGTTCCATCTGAATTTGTTGAAATCCAGATGAAGCATCCATAAAAGTCAACAACTCATGACCCTCGGTAGCATCCACCATGGAGTCAATGTGGGGTAATGGGAAAGGATCCTTAGGACATGCCTTGTTTAAATCTGTAAAATCGACACATACCCTCCACTTTCCATTTTTCTTTTGGACAACAACCACATTGGCTAACCATCTTGGATACTTAACCTCTCTTATCATACATGCCCGAAGTAGCTTATCTACCTCTTCCTGGATAATAGCATTCCTTTCAGGTGCAAACTTCTCCTCTTTTGATGAATTGGCTTGAATGACCTGTCAATGCCAAGTTTATGATTAATTATATCTTTAGATATACCTGTCATATCCTCATGTTTCCAGGAAAAGCTGGTTTTCCTTCTTCTGAGGAAGGATACTAGCTCCTGTTCAATATCGATAAGGATCCCTGATCCTATGAAGATCTTGGATTCAGGATCCATGAGGATTTCTTTCAAATCCTGTTCTCTTGCCTCCAAGCATCTCTTGAAGGATACTTTAATTGCTATTGCTCCCTTGGTCTTGAGGCTGGCTTCATTGATGAGGTATAGCAATTTTTAGCCTCCTGTTGATCACTCTCAATTTTCACCACTCCCCAAGGACTTGGAAGCTTTACACATTGATGATAGGTGGATGGGACTGCATTCATGTCATGTATCCATGGCCTGCCAAGGAAAACATTGCAACATGATAAGCAATCTATAACACAAAACTTTTGATAAGAATGCAATCCTTCAATATAAATTGGGAGTTTGATGTCCCCCAATGTATTCTTAGTTTCTCCACTGAATCCCACAAGTACTGAGGATCTTGGGATGATATCAGACTCTGGGATATTCATCTTCTTGAGAACATCAAGCTGAATGATGTTCACAGAGCTTCCTCCATCTATAAGGATCCTGCGAACAAAGTGGTTAGAAATAAATAATGTAATTACGAGACCATCATGATGAGGATCCTGGATGTCAACACGATCATCCTCATCAAAGGTTATGACTTTATCCTGGGTAATAACGGAGGTCCGGATGGGTCTGTCTCCATTATCCATCTTGGTTTCCTTAGCATGTCTTTTTGCTGCTGAAAAGGAGGTACCACAGATATCTGATCCACCGGATATGAAATTTATGACTTGTGCATCTGCTGGAGGAGCAGGAGCCCTTTCTGGGATCCTTTCAGGATCCTGGATCCTTGATTTCTTCCGTCCCAAGAGTTCCTTCAAATGCCCCTTGCTCAACAAGTAACCAATTTCCTTTCTCAGTGCAATACACTCTTCAGTGAGATGCCCAAAATCCTCATGATATGCACACCACTTGGACTTATCCTTTGTAGCAGCTGGTTTATCACTCTTCCTTGGCCACCTAGCTTTCTCACCTAGATTCTGCATTGCAAGGATTAGTTCATTGTTATCAACAGAAAAACAGTATTCAGAAATAGGAGGATAATCCTCATCATCCTCTTCTTGTTCCACTGCATGCACGTTCTGATTGTCAGACTTATTGTAGAACTTGGATTTGTTGTTCCTGAAGTAGGATCCTTGCTTCTCCTGTTTTGAGGATCCTGTCAGTCTATCCTGGATCCTTTTGTCATCCTCTAGGCGGATGAACCTCAGGGCCCTGGTTCTTACTTCATCAAGATTCCTGCAAGGTGTCATAACAAGATCATCATAGAATAATGAATCCCTAAGCAATCCCATTTTAAAGGCTTCTACAGCCGTAGCAATATCCAGGTTAGGAATATCCAAGGATTCTTTACTAAACTTAGTGATGTAATCTCTAAGTGATTCATTTTGACCTTGTGTTACCCTATATAGATCACTAGTTAATCGTTCAAACTTTCTACTACAAGAGAATTGACTATTAAATAAATTAACTAGGTTAGCAAATGAAGTAATGGAGTAAGGGGGAAGACTTAGCAGCCATTTAAGAGCAGATCCTGTAAGTGTGGATCCAAATCCCTTGCATAGACATGCTTCTTTTAACCTTTCAGGAATTGGATTGATCTCCATCCTCTCCCTGTATTGAGCTACATGCTCCTCTGGATCCGTCGAACCATCATACAGCTTCATAGATGGTATCTCGAATCTTTTAGGTATCTCAGCATCACATAAGGGTGGTGCAAAACGAGATATCCTATGGCTACCATCTGCAATTTCAGGAATGGGTTTAACCACTCCCGGTACACTGGATATCATATCCTTAAGCTTCTGTAGCTCTCTAGCCATAGCCTGATTAATACCTGTATCCTGCATTAAGCCATGGTTAGTGTTATATGAATTATCAAAAGTGTTACCTACCACAGGATTCGTGTTTGGAATTCCAGATGTGTATCCATATTGACGGGATTCTGGTATGATCGAAGGACCAGATGAAGCAATGGTCTGCATTGGCATGAAGTCTCCTTGATGAACGTCCGAGCTCCGAGGCTGCATACTTCTCAAGAATCCTTGATCCTGAAAGACATTGGATCCTTGAGGCTGAGAGGATCCTTGAACCTGAAAGGATCCTGGGACAATAGAGAATCCTTGGACCTGGGAGGATCCTTGGATCTGGGAGGATCCTTGGACCTGGGAGGATCCTTGAACTGCATGCATTCCCAAATATCCTCCTGACGTGAAGTATCCCTGATGCTGAGAAGAGGATCCTGACGGTTGAGAAGAGAATCCTTGAGGCTGGAAGTGAGAGCCAAATGCCTGACTCATGACTGCTGTTCCATAACGCCTTTCTGGTAATTCACCCAAGTATTGCACGTCCGGAACTGCTGAGTGTTGGGAAGTTATGACCGGAGTGTCGAAGTTTAGCGATCTTGGCATCAGAGGGGAGTGATCCTCCACTGATTTCTTCTGTTTCTTGATCTCATCGATCTCCCGGAGGATCCTTTCATTGGTTTTGTCCTGCTCTTGTGCATGATTCCTCATCTGCAAAATCAGAGCATAAAGATCATTAGTAGTAGGATTAGTTGAAACAGAAGAAGTTGGTGGTTTTGTGAAAATGGGGGTTGGTTTCTTTGCAGCATTCTCAGCATTCTTCTGGGATCCATAAGGTGGTGGAGGCAAAGGAGGAACGCCTTGTGAAGAACTGAATGACGGCATCGAGTTTGAAGTGTTCTTTGCTGAAGAAGCCATCTGCCTGGTTGTTATGAACCGAAATGACCACAAAAGTATGAATTTTCTTAGGAATGAAGCACCAATTGCCCCACGGTGGGCGCCAAACTGTTTTGGTCAAAAATCAAGCAATGACAATGCAACCAAACTTTTTGTTATGGGGTATGATGCTTGAATTGATGAACAACAATAAGGATCACTCAGAAATGAAATGAACAAGTGACACAAAGATTTATACGAGGAAAAAGCCCTTGATCAATGAATGATCTCCGGCATAAAAAACCTCGGGTGATGGAAACTACCGATCACCAACTCAAATTAAACAAGAAATGTATTACAACTTCGGATGATAACGAGCTAAGTACAAGGATCACTATAGTGTATTGTGTAAAAAAGTGTGTAATCACCAAGTAAATTAACGAGAGCTAGTGAGAGCAGTTGTGAGAGTGTGTGTATAGCCAAAAATAGCCAAGTGTTTTCTAATTAGCTCGCTACCCCTTTAAAAATGGAAAATATCTACACTAACTAACATTCCGCAAATGGTGCAAGTCCTCCACGACTCCATAACGTCCACTTTTGGCCAGGCATGTGCGGAATAAACATAGAATATACTCCAGGAATATCCTGATCCTGCAACACTGCTGAGGATCACTACTTCAGACAGAATTGAGGATCACTAAACCCAACAGTAAATGAGGTTCACTGATCATTGAGAAATCCTCCCCTAACATTATTTTATTAAATATTTACATATATACAAATGTGGGTACTTACTTGACATGGTGTAGGAAGTGGATGAAATGTCTCCTAAATCCTTTGATTTTGGTGGAAAAGTTCTGGTGGCAGGATCAAGCTTCCAGAAAGCTTTAACTCTTTCTTGTGTGGCAGGTGATTCTTGAATGTGCGACAAGGTTATAGCTGCATAAACAAAGATAAAGGATCAGTTATCCTCAACATAAAAGAAATATTCTTACCGGTTATCCTAATCTAAGGATCCTATATCCTACCATCTGTGTTCCACTTTTTGGGAAGTTGGTTCCCGTTTGGAATTGAATCCCTCCTCACGAAGAAGAATTGATTCCTCAAGTTGGTATCATTCTTAGTGGTTTTCAAGATTGGGTGAGACTTTTGGGGTTTGGACTTAAAAAGATATCGGTAGGAACCATGGCTTACAAGGTTATACAGTTGGCTCAAATCATACATCCCTATGTCTATGCCTTCCTGTTCTATTATGTGCTCTAGTGTGTATAGGACTCTCCACACCATCGGCATAGCTTAGATGTAGCAAAGGCCGGTAAGTGTGAAGAATCCCTGTGTGAAAACAGGGAAGGGATAAGTGAACCTTATCTGGAAAGGGGCAGCAGGGAAGGTGATCCAGGTGTCAGATATGCAATCACTCTTGGTTGAAGAATCAAAGGGTCTGAATATGGTGCCATTAGGAAAGCAGGATTGGAACTGATCAACTTCAGGATCAGTGAATCGGCACAGCTTCATTGAAGGGTTTTTGGTTAAACCCTGACTCTTCAATGGGCTGTTGTGATCAGGATTTTTGGCAGGGGAGGAACGAGTATTCATCTTCGCCATGAATTTTTAGAAAACAGAGGATCGAAAATCGGAAGATTAGAGAGAAGAGAGAAGGAATTACCTGCTGGGATCTTCGAATGTGGATATAAAGGAGAGGTTCTTGAATACAAGTGCAGGATTTGATCCTTATCTCTAACCTATTTATAATGATTGTTGTTGCAGGAGGTGATGATCGCTGACATCAGCACTGTAACGGCTATATCCACAAGCAACGGCTAGTCCGAAATAAGTTGAAACATGACTATCTAATTGGATATTAACTAGTCAAGTTTGGGGGCAATTGTTAGGGGTAGAATTTTATAGCTTATAGATCACGAATCCTCAAGTGTAGCTTCGATCACGGATCCTCGGTTCAGTTTGAATTAAGGATCCTCAGAAGATGCTGCAAGGATAAGGATCCAGGATCCTCATTATTATCCTAAACTAACAATTGTTTCCATCATGTTTTAACTTGTTTTGCAGGTGTATTCAAATGAGACTTGGTCCAACCGAGATTCTAGGGGAATATGCTTGGTATTTTGGTCAAAAATCACACAAGGATAATGTAACCAAATCTGTTTTTTGTGAGGTTAGATTCTTAGTTAATTGAGCAAATATGTGAACAACAAAAGAATGAAATGAATGATGAACACAAGGATTTATACGAGGAAAAATCCCTTGATCAATGAGTGATCTCCGGCATAAAAAAACCTCGGGCGATGGAAACTACCGATCACCAACTATATTAAACAAACAAAGTTTACAACTTGAGATGATAACAAGCTTGGTACAATAATTGCTAGTGTGTGAATGTATGTAATCGCCAAGTGTTTACAGGAAGTTCGAGTGTTTTGTATATGTGTTGCTATATTTCTAAATCAAGCTTGCTATCCCCTTTAAAATTAGAAACTATCTAGGCTAACAAACTATCCAAAATGGTGCAAGCTTCCCCACGATCATCATAACTCTCATAGAGTCATTGCACGTGCAAAAATGTCAAGCATATTCAACTAGAATCTTGGTTGGACCAAGTCTCATTCGAATACACCTGCAAAACGAGTTAAAACATGATGGAAATTATAATGAGGATCCTAGATCCTTATCCTTGCAGCATCTTCTGAGGATCCTTAATTCAAACTGAACTGAGGATCCGTGATCCAGGCTACACTTGAGGATCCGTGATCCATATGCCATAAAATTATATCCCTAACAATTGCCCCCAAACATGACTAGTTGATATCCAATTAGATAGTCATGTTTCAACTTATTTCGGACTAGCCGTTGCTTATGGATATAGCCGTTAAAGTGCTGATGTCATCGTCAGTCATCACCTGCAACCATAATCATTATAAATAGGTAAGGGATAAGGATCAAATCCTGCATTTATATTCGAGACCTTCTCCTTTAAATCCACATTCGAAGATCTCAGCAGGTAATTCGTTCTCTCTTTTCTATTATTTTCTTCTCCCTGATCCTCTGTTCTTCAAAAATTCATGGCGAAGATGGGCACTCGTTCCTCCCCTGCCAAGAATCCTGATCACAACAGCTCACTAAAGAGTCAAGGTTTAACCAAAAACCCTTCAATGGAGCTGTGCCGATTCACTGATCCTGAAGTTGATCAGTTCCGATCCTACTTTCCTAATGGCACCATATTCAGACCCTTTGATTCTTCAACCAAGAGTGATTGCATATCCGATACCTAGATCACCTTCCCTGCTGCCCCTTTCCAGATAGGGTTTACTTATCCCTTTCCTGTTTTCACACAAGGATTCTTCACACTTACCGGCCTTTGCTACATCCAAGCTTGTAAGCCATGGTTCCTACCGATACCTCTTCAAGTCCAAACCCCAAAAGTCTCACCCAATCTTGAAAACCACCAAGAATGATACCAACTGGAGAAATCAATTCTTCTTCGTGAGAAGGGATTCTATTCCAAACGGGAACCAACTCCCCAAAAAGTGGAACACAGATGGTAGGATATAGGATCCTTAGATTAGGACAACCGGTATGAATCTTTCTTTTCTATTGAGGATAACTGATCCTTTATCTTTGTTTATGCAACTATAACCTTGTCACACATTCAAGAATCACCTGCCACCCAAGAGAGAGTTGAAACTTTCTGGAAGCTTGATCCTGCCATCAGAACTTTTCCACCAAAATGAAAAAATTTAGAAGACATTTCATCCACTTCCTACACCATGTCAAGTAAGTATCCATATTTGTACATATGTAAATAGTTAATAAAATAAGGATATGAATACTTATCTGTGTTTCATGCTTTTAAGTGCTGCCAAATCTTCCAAGTCTGCTTCCAGGTTCAGCGTTGCTGACATTCGGGAAATTGCATCCTCACGGTCCATCAAGAAAGAGCTGGCTGCAAGCCCAAGCATCCCGGAGCCTAAGGGTGTGAGCACCAGGGGCAAGGGGATAAAAAGGAAGAAGCCTATTGAAACCTCCGAAGGGCTGCCTCTGATGGAATGTCAGCTTCACGATTATGTCTCTGAGGTAAGGATCATATATCCTGAAATCATGCTACTTTTTTGAGGATAAAGGATCCTGATCATAGAACTATTCCTTGTGCAGAAATTTGCTGAGGTACAAATCCTTATAGACCAGAGGCTGGCTGAAGCTGATGAGAAGATCCTGGACCTCCAAAAGATCGCCCTTGCTAAAGACAAAAGATCTCCTCCCTGGAAAAGGAAGTCAACATGCTGCAGAAGGAGCTGCTTCTAGCTGAGATCACGACCCACAAAGAGAGGATGGAGAACATGGATGGGGCCAAATTCTCCGTTACCATCGCCATGCTGAAGATTAAGCTGTAGATGGCCAAGGAGGCTGAGGATCCTTCTTTCGATAGGTTTGCCTAGGATTTGGAGGCCTGGAAGCAGAGGCTAGCTGAGCTTGATAATAAGGATGAAGCTGAGGAGGTACCAGCTCTTGAAGCCGGAGGCAGTGGACTAAAGGATCCTGAGGAGGTAGCTGGTGACAGTGCCAAAGGTGGTGATGAGAAGGTGGTCGAGGCAGCAAAAGTGTAGGCTGCATAAATGGGCGATGATGGATATTTCTAGACGTGGCTGGTGCCCAATTTTTTACGGTTTGGTTGTTTTATTTGGTGGTGTTTTGATCTCAAACAATTATGGTTTGTAATAACTTTGAACAATAGTTGCTAGGGTTAAGGATCACTGATCCTTAGACAATATGGGGTAGCAAAGGTGGATAGGTCCTTCTTTTTGTGGAGGGTGAAGCCTTTGATGCCCCTCGTCTTTTATTTCCTGCACTCAGTGAACCTTATTAATATGGACACTGTAGGACCGGTTTTGACACCGTTCGATTGCGTAACGAACGTTCGACGTGCGGAATCCGTGAACGTACGTGACCGAACACACAATAACGTACAAATGACGTGATTCTATTGAATAATATGTCGTGTACAATAGCCGAGAATCACATGGAGAGACTTTCTCTCTCTAGACTTTCTCTCTCTAGGATTAGGTCTCTAAATCTCCAAATGAGCCAAAAAAGTCCTAAACTTTACAACTAAAGCTCCTATTTATAGGCACAAGGTTATAATGAGAAATCTCATTATTTACAAAATTGCCACCTTGCCTTTACTAATTAATAACATCATCAAGTCTTGCATTCTTTGGTTTCTACTACGATTTTGATTGACAGAGGCGATAGACACTTAATGCACTAACAGACTCCCCCTTGGATATTGCCGTAGTCAATCTCGTAGCATCTTGTCTTTCTCTATCTTGAACAGAATCCCCGTGGATCTGTCTTCAACTCAGTTGCTCTCCCTCTCAGTAGTCTTTTTCTTCAGGCTCCCCCTTTCGTCAAGCTTCCGTGCTTTTGGGATAGTCACCTGCCTTTCCGAATACAAGCTCCTCCAAGATAGATATCTGGCTCTTTGAATCCACGCTTTCTCTTGCGTTGAGCTCATCTTCAGACTCCCCCTTAGACTCAGCTGTCGGGATCGTAGTCTGGCTTTCACAAGTTCACAAATTCAGGATCAATTCCTGGCTTTGTTCTGCATCTGCTCAGGATTTGAAACCTGGTTAACCTGCACATCCTCTACCTCAATCATAAGTTTCACAAATTTATAACAATTAGATCTAAGAAACTTACTGGTAGAAATCATTAATTCAACAATCATACTAGTTACATCAAGTTCAAATGAATGACCTTGATTAACTAAAACACACAATCTTTCAAAACATTTGTATATGACATTCAAAGTTTTCAACATATTCTCCCAATCCAATTCATCATGTTTAGCACTTGGAATTTTGAAAATCAGTCCTTCAACATCAGTTGTCGAAAATCTTTTTGAATTTTCAAAATTTTATGCTAAAACACTCCGAAAATCTTTTTGGATTTTTGATCTTGACTGAAATGCAGTAAAGAAATATATACAAACAATATTTTTGTGAGTTTGTGTAAGAGGATCATATCAGTTTATGAGACAAATCACAAGCACCGTTAAGCTTTTAACATTTTAAGTTCTAAACGATTCACATAGATTGTCAGTATATTGGTCCACTTAAATTTTCACACAAAGTTCAACTGCTTCGAGATACGAGTTTAATGTCTTAGATACTTAAACTTAATCACGTGTCCCACCTCAGAATATACTCCTGTATCCAGATCTCAATATTCAGTCTTACAGGCAATTATAACACAAATGATATCTGTAAGGGGTTAATAATTTATGAAGAATCATGAGAGCTCAGGTCAGAACTACCGTTCAGCAGAGAGATCATGACTCAACTTGTGGGTGTGTCCCCTTTAGAGGATCTTTTTTACAACAGCATTGCTAAGCAATTTTATTGTCTTATCATTTATGCTGAGGGTGATGCTATGTTTCAAGCATTTGCAGAAAGTATTATCCAAGGACTAGGTCAGAACCACCGTTCAGCAGAAGTCCCGGAATAATACCCCAGATATCAACTGAGTATAAAAACCTAGTATATCAGAATACGAGACCTTTCAAACAAGATTTTGGGGGTTACCCATATATCCGAGAGATGTTACCCACGATATAAGCAAGTTTGAAATTTAGGTTTATATCTCGTTACAATCTACTAAATGTGCAAAAACCTACTGACACATCATCAGTGAGACCATTTATCACATTTGACATTTCATATCCTTAGCATGCTGTGATAGTTCACTGATTTACTATCATTTTCTCTTTTTCACAACAAAACTCATTTTTGCTTTTTCAATGTTTTTGAAATTTTCAAATTTTCTAATTTTTTTTTAAATTTTTTCTCCCCCTAAAATCAAAATATGTTTCAATTTTGATTTTCAAGGAAAATTTGAAAACAAACTATACAAGAAACGTGACAAACTGATATCGAATCGCTTCAATTCGCCATTCTCTTGGCTTAACAATCAGAACTCCCCCTGACAACAAACTATTTTCCCATTTAGATTTCAAAACACTTAAGTTTGTTTTAATCAAATGGTTTTTTTCAGAAAATTAGTTTTGTTTGTCTTTTCACAAACTCGGGGTTTCATCACATTGTTCTTTTCCAATCATTTTAAAGAATTAATCAATTAAGACCCTTGACAATAACAAACACTAGTAGAAAATCAAGTACAACTTAATGTCCCTGATTTACCACTTGTAAATCGAAATATCACAGTTACCAATCTGTGAATTTCTCAAGAAATATGCCGATTCCTGTTCCACACTTACCAACCTGGGAACTCCGGCAAGTCAGGTTTTTCTATTTGAAAAGATTCACCCAAGCCTGACCAGCCTTGGGTTTGACAGTTTTTACCTCAACAGATGCCTCTTCTGGTTTTGACAAACCAGAATCATTGCCTGATTGTGGCTTGTCTGACTTTAACCTGTCAGATTCATTGCCTGATGGTGGCTTGTCTGACTTTGACACATCAGATTCATCGCCGACCATTTTCTTTTTCTTTTCTTCTTTTGTCCTCAGATTTGCATCTGAAGAATTCAATTTACTTGTCTTTGCAGTCAAGTGAGTTGATTCATCAGAACTCTTATTCAATCTGTCCGGCGAACCCGAAGACAAAATTTTCTCGAGATACTCTCTCGCCTTCTTCCTTTTCTTTCGCAGTCTGTCTTTCTGCCCTTGTGAAAGTTTAACTTTCTTTTCTTGAACTTTCTGTTCTTGAACTTTTGGTTCTTGAACTTTATGTTCTTTGGGCTTGACACTGACTGATTTCTTTCCCATTTTCTGAGATTCAACCCTCGATCTTCCTTTTGATCTCATTGGGCAATCTCTGGCAATGTGTCCTCTGATGTGACATTCATAGCATCTTCTTGTTTCGAATCTCTGACTTTGGCAGTTAACAGCAATGTGTCCTTGATATCCATAATTGTAACACACTCTGTTATCATACCTCTCATTTCTTTCATACCAAACACCTTCTTCATACCACACAGTTAGATCAAAGCATTGATTTGCCTTGTAGTAATCATGTCTCCTCTTGTATCCTTGATTTGGCATTTGAGCACTGTGGTCAAACCTGCACCACTTATTACCAACATTTTGTGAGTTTTCATTTTTAGATTTTTGTGATTTTTGATAATGATTGGATGACTTATCTGATGAGCTTTTATTTTCATTTTTAGGATTTTTCAAATTTTTATCTTTTTGTTTCTGTTCTATACTCTTCTTAACAGGTTTTTGTTTAGAACATTCACCTGTTTCAGTAGATTGCAAAACAGTATTTTTAAATTTTTCTTGTAAATCTAAAAATATTTTTCTTTTCTTTTCTTTTCTTTTTCATCATCAGATATTTCATCACAATCTTCAATTTTGACTTTGACTTTGTCAAAATTTGTGACATTGTCACTTATTGGAACTGAATTGATCGGTTTTGAACAAACATGTGAAGTAGAATTCACAAAACCTTTCAATTTATTCTCAAGCTCTTTGATTTTCATCCGAGCTTTTTCAGCTTCTTTTTCAAGCTGAATGATTTTAGCAAGATGAGAATTGATTTCAATTTGTTTTTCAAGATTATCTTTACCAAAAATATCTCTCTCATCTTCTAAAATCTTGATTTGATTTTGAAAATCTTTTTCTTTTTCTTTTAACGTTTCATTTTCCAATTTTATCCAAAAAACATTTTCATTTTCAATTTTGATTTTTCCAAAATCTTTTTCTTTTTCTCTCAAGTCATTAATTTCCAATGTCAAACTGTCCAAACTACTCAACAGTTTGTCATTTTCAGACGTCAATTTCTCACAATCTTCTCTCATTTCAAGAATCTGTTTATTATCAGATTCTTTCTCATCCTTCAAGCTTTTGATTTCCACTGTCAAATTCTCCACATCTTTCAAGAGATTGAAATTTTCTGCTTCGGATTTTTCGCATTTTGAGCACACAACTTCACTTTTTGAAATTTCATCTTTTTCTTCTTCTTCATTCTTTGTCATTCCTTCTTTAATCTTTTTTATTAATTCAAGAAATTCATCCAAACTCATATTTTCTGAGTTTCTTTCAATTTCATCTAGTAACTCTTTCTTTTTCTTTTTCTCTTCTTCATCTCCCCACCATTTCTTTTGCCAATAATCATCCTCTTCTTTGTACTGCTGGATTATGGCTTCTATATCAAGCGTACTATCATCGATCGCAATATTTCCATACTCATCAAGATAACACTCTCTGTCTGAATCCCACCTATTTGCTCTCCTCGCTTCCAAAAAGATACGAGATATTCTAATTATTTTGTTTTCAGCAATCATTTTTCTGTATTTATATTTTTGCTCTTCAGTTCGGTTATCTTTCCAAGGAATGGGTTCGTCGTTTTTCCCCATGATTTTATGTCCTTGAATTACCTCGAAATCACCTGCAAACAAATTAAACAAGCTATTAGTTCAAACAAACTGAATACGTAACAGTGTGTTTGTTGATGAAATCAATCTAAGACTCGTTGTCAAAGATTCACAGACTCGTTTCAATTTTGTTGAACTGCACAGTTGATTGGATCAACAATTCTAACACTTGATTTATTTTGAACAATAAACCCACTAAACCAACAACCTTTGATTGAACTAAAACTTTAACAAATGATTATTAAACCTTCATCAATATTCGACAATTTGAATTTTCATACTAAACATTATTTGGCCGCACATTTTAATCAAACTTTGCTCAATAATGTTTCACACCAATCGATATATCATTCAGCACATGGTATATGATCACTAGCTAATTATCAATACACTCAATCAGATCACGTGCAACAAGATACTAACACAAACACTTTTGATTGGACCTCACTTAAAAGAAATTAATGATCGATAACATGATAATGATCTGACAACTTTGACTTTCTAAATGGCCGTCAATATTTTGTGAAATAAATTCTCATTTGACCTCAATGTCCACTAAGCTGTCACCATATTCTTGATATTAAGAAAATCAATTGTCCGACAAAATCAATTACCAACTAAAATCCTATTGAACCAATTATCAAGTGAATCTGTTTGTTTTAATTTGATTGAGCCGATGAATATTAATCACATGAACTGATAACCACTTTCAAACAGACATGATCCTTCAAACGGTCAGGTGCTTGATTTCAAACTGTCACGTCCTCAAACGGACAACTCTCAAACTGTCATGTCCTCATACGGACATCAATTTCAAACAGTCACAGGTTCAAACGGTCAGGTCTGTTTCAAACTGTCAGGACTGTTTCAAACGGTCATGTGCTAGTTCAAACGGTCAGATGATTTTCAAACTGTCAGGTGCTTGATTTCAAACGATAGTTCAAACGGGATGTCCTCTTTCAAACGATAGTTCAAACGGGAGGTTCACTTTCAAACGATAGTTCAAACGGGAGGGTCACTTTCAAACGATGTCGGACACAAAAACTCAGATTTCTCCTAAACGGCTAGGAATTAGGATCTGAAACTTGGTAGGGTTTTAAAACTAACAACTTCGCACACAATATCAAAAATTCAGACAAATCGGACCATGAAAACACGTTCAATTTGACTAAAAACCGTGAAAAATGTAAGAAATAGGTAGAAGATGAAGAAATAGATGAAATCGGATCTGAATCGGCTGAAATCTGGTACGAAAACGATGTGTTTGATCAGTGCAATCGAGCTCCTAGCTCTGATACCACTTGTAGGACCGGTTTTGACACCGTTCGATTGCGTAACGAACGTTCGACGTGCGGAATCCGTGAACGTACGTGACCGAACACACAATAACGTACAAATGACGTGATTCTATTGAATAATATGTCGTGTACAATAGCCGAGAATCACATGGAGAGACTTTCTCTCTCTAGACTTTCTCTCTCTAGGATTAGGTCTCTAAATCTCCAAATGAGCCAAAAAAGTCCTAAACTTTACAACTAAAGCTCCTATTTATAGGCACAAGGTTATAATGAGAAATCTCATTATTTACAAAATTGCCACCTTGCCTTTACTAACTAATAACATCATCAAGTCTTGCATTCTTTGGTTTCTACTACGATTTTGATTGACAGAGGCGATAGACACTTAATGCACTAACAGACACCCTTTGCCAACCCAAGTGGACGGGCCACGTTTTGCTGGTAGAAACTTGGTTTGGCATTTTTGACAACCTTTCAAAGGGTTAACTTTGATAAATAAATAAAACTTTAACTTTCGGCTATCTTTGTGTTATTCATTTTGTGTACATTTACTTGTCAATTGTTATTGCATAGTTTTAGAATTTATAAGTTATTGGTAAAAGTATTAAATGGATACCAAAATCAGTTTATATCAAAAAGTTCAGGATATGATCAAGGATCACATATCCTCTTATCAAAAAGTTTGAAAAGTGAGATGATTTAGGATCATATATCCTGTTGTCAAAGAATAAGGGTATAAATGATAAACCAAGAATAAAGTTAAAGTTAATAAGGATCATACCAGAGAATCCAAGTTAGGATCCTATATCCTTAACACTTACAACTGTGACAATTAAAAGACAAAATCTTGTAGAAAGTTAGGATCCTGGATCCTCAACCGTTTAGCTTTGGAAACCTGCAATAGGATGTAACTTGGGACTAAGCCAATTGTCAAGGAAAGTGTTAGTATCTGGAGACAAGCCCAACAATCTGGGCACAAGCCCAATAAACTGGGGACAAGCCCAAAGGATCTTGTGTAAACTGGAGTATGGCCCATACTGGAGACTATCCAAACTTAGTGACATGAAGATGCCAAAACCTTAGCTAACGTGAAAATGTTAGAAACCTAAGGAACGGATGTATGGTACGTCTACCATTATACTTAGGATCCTAAATATAGGCAGTATAATGAAATTTTCAGCCCCTAAAGCGGGTACTGGTCCCGTTGCCTTTAACTGCACTAGGATAATCGTGCGCAACTGGCGAAGGTGTATGAACCTGATTCGTAGAAGGTAGCGGATACCTTAAACTGGGGACAAGCCCAAAACTGGGGATAAACCCAAAGACTTTGGAGAATTGAGTGGGTACTTGATCCTTTGTTAAGAATACACCTACTTCTTCAAAACTCAAAACTTGATGAAAAAGGATAAAGGATCCTGGATCTTTCTCGTTATAATTAAATAATTTAAATAACAAGAGAAATAATGACGAAATTATTACCAGACTGAGGATCATGCATCCTCAGAGGATCCTTAATGTGTATTGGACATGAAGATAATCAAGGATCCTGGATCCTTCTTACATGAAGTATTTCTTTAAATGGACAGTGTTTTGGTCAAAAATTACCTAAGCAATTAAGTGATCAAATTAGTTAAGTGAGGTAGTGTGCTAGAGGTATTCGTGGAAAATATTCTGATTAAGTTGTTAATAAAAACAGTTTTTAGGATATAGCTCAGGATATCGAGCTATATCTATGATCAAACAATGAGCAAAAAAGGTAAAGGGGTGACACGAGATGTACGAGTAAAGCCCTTGATCAATTTAGATCGCCGGCACAAAACCTCGGGAGCTGACAATCACAGCTGCCTTATTCTTCTTATTACTTCAAATATCAGGATACAGTGCAGGATATGATGCGGATCAACTATGTGTTACAACGAGATTCGAGTACAAGTGTAAGTGTTCATGAGTGATTGCAGCTAGTAGAGAGCAAGAGTGTGTGAAAAATTGCGTGTGTTCTATCTGATCCGATCATTCCTATTTATAGCAAAATGAAATTAACAAACTAGCCTATAAAACCGGGATACACCGAATATTCCCTTTGTGAACGTTGTAGACCACTTCTTCCGACTTCAACATCCCCATTTCAACTGATTAGTCCGAGTCTTTGGGAGAACAGGTCCACTCGAACGTTGTAAGCCTGCCATGTTAATCTGCACATGAATTAATTAGTTATTACCAGGATATTGTATCAGGATGTTACCAATATCCTGATCCAGTATACTGATCACAATCAAAAATAACACAGTCAGAATATTATCCAGGTATATGAGCAGAAAACCACCCATAACAATTGTCCCCAAAATATATCTGTTGGAATCCCAGATTCAAACGGATATATTTTAAAATCTTATCTCTTAAATCGAGGTAATTAAGTTAAAACGATGGTTGAAGTGACACGCTGCAACTTCCAATGCGATTTATACTCAATGGCTATCTACCAAGCTCCTATATCTTCTATCTTTTTGCTTGATAACCCATCATCTTCACCAGAGTATCCTGATCACAATCAAAAATAACACAGTCAGAATATTATCCAGGTATATGAGCAGAAAACCACCCATAACAATTGTCCCCAAAATATATCTGTTGGAATCCCAGATTCAAACGGATATATTTTAAAATCTTATCTCTTAAATCGAGGTAATTAAGTTAAAACGACGGTTGAAGTGACACGCTGCAACTTCCAATGCGATTTATACTCAATGGCTATCTACCAAGCTCCTATATCTTCTCTCTTTTTGCTTGATAACCCATCATCTTCACCAGAATTCTCAGGTAATTTCTCTCTTTCCTTTCTTTCCTAATTTTCTTTGCTAAGATCCTCCACGGCCAGCCAAACGAGATCAGAGACCACCGATTTGATTCCAACTTTCAAAGCCCAGAACCTTCTCAAGGAACCTGATAATGCCGACATTGCCGCCCTACGAGCCTTCGGTGCTTTCCCTGTTGACGCGATCATTCGTCCCTTTGACCAAGAGGTCCGATCAGACGTAGCATCAAATGAATGGGTGTGTTTCCTCGCTTATCCTTTCTCCTTGGGACTCCGATATCCTTTTCCAACCTTTATCTCCCGCTTCTTCGAACTCACCGGCATTAGTTACGCCCAGACCATGCCTATGGTTTGGCGAGTTTTAGTGGTATTAGACCAAATCAAATCTCGTCACGTTCCTGATCTTTGTGTCGAGGATCTCCCAATTGCATACCGTCTTCGTTCTCATGGCAACAGCCGTTTTCTCCTTTTTTTCGACTTCCAAGAATACCCTCATCCTCAAGGCCACTAAGAACGAAGATCAGTGGCAACGAAAGTTCTTTTTTGTAAAAAGGGATTCCATCGCTAAGGGTTTTGACCTGCCACTAAAATGGTTGACTTCCGGTAGGATTTAGGGTTTTAGGAATATCCCCAAATATATCTTAAAACTATATCCTAAACTGATATCTTCATTTCTTGTGTAGGAAACTTCAAAGAATTAGCCCCTCCGAGTGCAGAATCAGAGCTAAGGATCAAGGATATCTATCGACTTCCTGAGAGTGAGAGAACCTTTTCCCTGTCTCTCATAAGTTCAAGTCAAAGATCAAGTTCTGAAATGTCTGGTAAGTATTTTATAGATCGGCTTCCTTAATCAGCTTAGTATCCTCATTCTATATCCTGTACACATATACTGAATACACATACCCATATACTGATACCTGTTTCTTTGATTTCAGGGTCTAGAGCGCCTAGTGTTCCTCTATGAGGATGCATGTGGTTTGAACAAGATGCTTGAGAGAAAACTAAAGAAAGCAGAGGCCAATGTAGCAGTCCAAGCAACCATCACCGCCGCCAAGTCACAGCATTATAAGGATAAGTACATGGCGATGGTCCAGGAACATCAGGCTGCTCTTCAAAAAGTCGCTCAAGAAGCCCAGGCCAAGTATGATGCAGCCCAGGTTCAGCATGAACAGGACATGGCTTCTTATCGAGAAGGCCTTAAGGGTTCCATCGTCATCTCTCTTCTTCAAGCCCGGTTGAAAATGGCAAATGAAGCTAGGGCCACGGGCCTTGAATGCCCTTCATGGAATGTGGAAGCTTGGGAGGCAAAGTTGAGATATCTCGGTGGCGATCCTGTGAAGCCTCCTGTGAAGCCTGCGGTTGAGGAACCTACCAAGGCGGCCAATGTTGATGCTGGTGATGATGCTGGTGAGAACACTGTTGAAGCCATGACTGAAGAAGGCGGTGCTGCTTAGGGGCAGCAAAGTGGGCGATGATGGATGTTGACGTCGTGGCCGGAGCCCACTTTTTAGATTTGGTAGTTTGTGGTTGTTTGAACAATTCCCTTTTCTTGTCCTTCAAACAATTTTAATTTCCTGCACTTAGACAATATGATGGCCAAAGGTGGAGGGATCCTGAGTTTCAGGACGAAGCCCTTGGTCATCAATTAGTATGGTTTATTTTGAACATTCTAACAATTGAAGGTGGAGGTATCTTGGGTTTCAAGACGAAGCCTTCAATTGCTAAGTAAATATGGTTAACACTAATTGTGTTTTTGGTGGATGGGTCTCGGTTTGAGATGAAACCAAAAGCACAATCTTTTGCTAAGTTAATAATATAACCTTTTATGACTTTATCTATTGTTATCCACTTTTGCAATTCTTGTTATATGTTGTTTGATTTGAATATCATTTCAAATTTTCAATCTTAGTGTAATATTTCAAACATTTCGACCAAATATCCTGAAAATATATCCTGAGAATATATCTTGATCAGGATACTCATAAATCTTCCCACCAGATTTTTGCCGAACAAAATTTCAAAAACTTAGACAATTTAGATAAGGCTTCTAAAGGACCAAAAAGGAAAGTTTATACCAGAAATAGAGTACACCTCTATCCTTAAACTTCAGTCCTTTTGCAACCTTTCCGCCGAAGATGTCCCCAGTCTGGGATACTTAGTGAACTAGGCCCAAGCTTAATCCTTTGAGCTTCTCACAATGCCTTAGTGGGAATGTCCCCTGTGCATAATGTCTTTGAACACTTAGAAATTTTCCGGACATCAATTGCAACTGTTTGTATAACTTTCGTATTACAGGGGATAAACCCTAAAATATCCTGGAGATAGATCCTTAATATTCTGGGGATAAACCCTTAGGTATTCTAGGGAAAATCCCAAATTTTCGTGCGCTACAGGCGGGAGTGTATAAACTCCAAGACTTAGAAAGGTGAAAACCTTTAAACCTTAGAGAGTATGAAAATACCCTTTTGTGAGAGAGGGTTTTCAATCCTCATATACCTTTAGGATCCAGGATATAGCCAATAATAACGAAATTGTCAGCCACTTTAACATGGACTGGCCCGCTATGTTGAACTATCCATGTATAACTTGCGCTCCAGGCGGGGTGTTTAAACCCAATTCGAGAGAAAGGTGAATACCTTTAAATCTGTGAAAGGATCAGGATCCCTTAAACGTGAGAGAGGGGGCCAGTCCTCTAATCTTTCGATTCATCCTGAGTGTATATCCTGGAGTTATATCCCGAAGCATATTCTGCAAAACAACCTTAGATTAAGGTGGGTGTTAGCTTGGCTAACACCCCTCCGATGCTTAAGTCAGTAATGGGTTCAAATAAAATAGAATTATATTTAAAAGAGATAGAATTTATACCATCTTGAGTTAGAAATTGAATTCTAAACTCACTTGAAATAGGCTTTGAGGTGTATAGCATTCCAGGATCTTGGTAGTATATCCCCCTCCACATTCTTAAGTCGGTATGCTCCTTTCCCGGATTCCGATTCAATCTCATAAGGTCCTTCCCACTTAGGAGCTAACTTTCCATCAGCAGGATTAGTAGTGTTTTGAAAAGCTTTCCTTAACACCCAATCTCCAACTTGAAACCTTCTCGTCCTTAGATTCTTGTTATATGCTCTGGATATCCTCTGTTGGTATGCTGCTATTCTCAACTTTGCCGCATCCCTTGTCTCATCGATAGTATCCAATTCCTGGCATAGGGTTTCAGGATTCTTCTCGGGATCCCAGAGGTTGGATCTTGCTGTAGGTATCACCATCTCTGTCGGGATTGCTGCTTCTGCTCCAAATACTAAGGAAAATGGGGTTTGCCCAGTTGCACCTTTCACTGTTGTCCTATCAGTCCATAAAACAAAGGGTAATTCTTCTGCCCATCTTCCTTTCTTAGCTCCTAGTCTCCTCTTCAAATTGTTGACAATTATCTTGTTCGAGGATTCTGCTTGTCCGTTTGCTTGAGGATGTACCGGTGTGGATGTGATCACTTTGATTCCCCATCTCTTACAAAAATCGGTTGTCCTCTTACTGATAAACTGAGAGCCATTGTCACAAATTATCTCAGCTGGTACCCCAAACCTAGTCAGGATATTCCTTTTTATGAAGGATACTACTTCTTGGTCTCTGTCTTGAACAAATGCCTCAGCTTCAACCCATTTAGAGAAATAATCCGTCATTTCCAGCATAAAGACTTTTCCTCTTGGAGCTTTTGGCAATTTTCCCACTATGTCCATCCCCCACTTCATGAATGGCCAAGGGGAAGCAATAGGATATAGTGGTTCAGCAGGTTGATGTAATATATTGTTGTGCCTTTGACATTCATCACATCTTCGAGCATATTCTGCAGCATCTTTCCTCATCATCGGCCAATAGTATCATGTTCTTAACACCTTTGAGAATAACGATCTGCCCCCAGTGTGGTTACCACAATCCCCTTCGTGTATATCCTAAAGTACTTCCTTAGTTTCGGGATCCTCCAAGCACCTCAGGTATGGTCCTGCAAGAGATTTCTTATACAAAACATCATTTATAATGGTGAATCGTGATACCTTCATTCTAAAGGCCTTAGGATTCTCACCCTTTGGGATGTGTCCTTCCTTGAGATATCTCATGATTGGATCCATCCAGGACTTAGGATCCTCCCCAGGATATTCATCATCAGGATCCTGAATACTTACTACTTCCTTATCCTGAGATTTGAAAAGATCCACTGCAGGATATAGGATATGTAGTATTGGTATTTGGGTTCCTTCCGGTATCCTGACTGATGATCCTAGATTTGCCAAGGCATCTGCTTCAGCATTATCCTCTCTTGGTACCTGTTCAAGTGTAAAAACATCGAAATATCCTGCTAATTTTTTGAGAATTGTGAGATACTCGATTAACTTCTCACCTTTAACTGCATAGGATCCATTAAAATGATTAGTAATTAACAAGGAATCAACAAATACTTGCAAACTCTTAATATTCATATTCCTGGCCAACTCTAATCCTGTAATTAAAGCTTCATATTCTGCTTCATTATTAGTGGCAGGAAATTCACACCTAATAGCTTGGGGTAATATGTTCCCCTATGGTGATTTTAGTAGTATACCTAATCCTACACCTCTCACGTTAGATGCACCATCAGTATATAATGTCCAGGATTCTAGGTTTTCTCCTAGCTGTTGTACTTCTAAATCTACTTCATTTTGAATATCACTACTGAAATCAGCCACAAAGTCAGCTAGAGCCTGAGACTTTATGGCATTTCTAGGTTCATATACTAGATCATAGGCACTTAATTTTACCGACCACTTATCCATCCTACCTGACATCTCGGGTTTCCTAAGCACATTTTTAACAGGATAATTAGTTTTAACATGAATCCTATGTGTCTCAAAATAATGTCTAAGCTTTGTCGATGCCATAACTAGGGCCAATATCAATTTTTTCTAAATGAGAGTATCTAGTTTCAGCATCTAATAAACTTTTGCTAACATAATAGACAGGATACTGCTGACCTTCATGATCCTTTACCAGAACAACACTTACTGCATTCCCTGATACTGCAAGATACAAAAAAATGGTTCACCATCCTCGGGCTTCATCAATAGAGGTGCAGTTGAAAGATACTTCTTCAATTCCTGCAAGGCTGCTTCATGCTTCTCTCCCTACTCGAATTTCTTATTCTTCTTCAGTATATCGTAGAATGCCTTGCATTTTTCCGAGGATCTCGATATAAACCTGTTTAATGCCGCTACTCGCCCTATTAATCTTTGTACATCTTTCATGTTTGAAGGTTACTTTATACCCAGGATAGCTTTGATCTGTTCCGGGCTCGCTTCGATCCCCCTTTTAGTCACCATGTATCCCAAAAACTTTCCTGCCCCCACTCCAAAATGGCATTTAGCTGGATTTAATTTCATGTTATATTGGTCCAGGATATCAAATGCTCCTTCAATATCCCGTAGATGATCCTCAGCCTTCTTGGATTTTACCACCATATCATCAATGTATACCTCCACGGTGTCCCCCAGTATGTTGCACCTGCATTTTTCAAACCAAAAGGCATAGCAGTATAACAATAAATACCTATTGGTGTCATGAAAGCAGTATCCTCCTGGTCCGAAGGTTCCATTTGTATTTGCTGGAATCCTGAGGATGCATCCATGAAGGTTAACATTTCATGACCGGCAGTAGCATCCACCATTGAGTTGATATGAGGCAGAGGGAATGGGTCTTTAGGACATGCTTTGTTCAAGTCTGTGTAATCTACACAAACTCTCCATTTCCCATTTGCTAACCATTTGGGAAATTTGACTTCCCTAATCATCTTGCTCTTTAATAATCTTTCAACCTCTTCCTGAATTATTGCGTTCCGTTCAGGAGCAAACTTCCTTCATTTCTACTGGACAGGCTTGAAAGACCTGTCAATTCCGAGCTTGTGAGTTATAATATCCTTGGAAATACCTGTCATATCCTCATGCTTCCATGCGAATGTTGACATCCTGCATTTCAAAAAGTTAGTCAATTGATTTTCAATATCCTGAGGGGTATTGGTTCCTACAAGCACTGAGATATCTAGATTATCCTGATCCAGGATAATCTTCTTAACATCCTGCTCTGAAGCCTCCGAAATATCTTGGGCTCGCATCTTTAATTGTTATCCTGCTTTAGGCTTTGTTGAGGATTTCATTGAAGAAGAATAACACTCTTTCGCTTCCTGTTGATCACTTTCCACCTTGATAACCCCCCAAGGGGTAGGGATCTTGATACACTGATGATAAATTGATGGTACAGCTTTCATATCATGGATCCATGGCCTGCCCAAGATGATATTGTAGCAGGATAAGCAGTCCATGACACAAAAGCGTTTTATTGAGTTGACTCCTTCAACATATACCGGCAGCTTTATTTCTCCCACCGTATTCTTGGCCTCTCCACTGAACCCGACAAGTACAGTAGATTTTGAAGTGATGTCCATTGGGGAAACATTCATCCTTTTCAGCGTTTCCAGCTGAATAATATTGACAAAGCTGCCATTATCCACCAGTATCCTACGCACAAAATGATTAGCAACATATAAAGTTATTACCAAACCATCGTGATGGGGATCCTGGACAGTTCCCTGTCATCACTGTCAAACGTTATCACTTTATCGGTTGAGAGGGTTGTCATCCTGGTCGGCTTGTCTCCCCGTTCTGCCTTAGCCTCCTTTGCATGTCTTTTTGGTGCAGAATAAGAAGTTCCACAGATATCGGATCCTCCTGAAATAAAGTTACTTATCTTGGCATCCGCATGAGGTGATGCTGCTTGTTCAGGATCCTTCTCAGTATCCTGACCCTTATTCTTCTTTCTTCCCAGGAGATCCTTCAGATACCCTTTGCTCAGGAGATAGCTTATTTCCTTCCTCAGAGCAATGCAATCCTCCGTAACATGTCCAAAATCCTCATGGAAGGCACACCACTTGGATTTATCCTTCCAATCAGCTTTTTGTTGGTTCTTCCTAGGCCACCTCACTTTGTCTCCCAAACCCTGCAGAGCATACATCAGTTCAGGTATATTAACAGAAAAACAATATTCTGACAACTCAGGATACTCCTCAGGATCCTCGTCTTCAACAGCATTCACTTTTTTGTTGTCATTCCTGCCATATGGCTTAGAGCGATATGGTTTGTATGAGGATTCTGACTTCCTGTTAGTTGATTCATAAGTTGAGGATGAATTCATCCTCTCTTGCATCTTTTTATCATCTTCCAGCCAAATGTATCTCAAGGCCCTGTTTCGAGCCTCATCCAGGTTCCTGCAAGGATTCATTACAAGATCCTGATAAAATTGGAAATCCTTTTGTAACCCCATTTTGAATGCCTGCACAGCTGTTGCAACATCAAGATGTGGGATATCCAGAGATTCCCTGCTAAACTTGTTCACATAATCCCACAAGGATTCCTGAGGCCCTTGAGTTATCCTATAGAGATCAATGGTTAGTTTTTCAAAACTTCGACTGCAAGAAAATTGACTATTAAATAAATTTACTAAGTGAGCAAATGATGTAATTGAATGAGGTGGAATGTGTAAGAGCCATTTTAAGGCTGATCTTTTCAGAGTAGAGGCAAAACCCTTGTAGAGGCATGCTTCCATGAGATCCGGAGGGATAGGGTTAATTTCCATCCTTTCCCTATACTGAGCAATATGCTCTTCAGGATCCGTAGTTCCATCATAGAGCTTCATGTTGGGGGTTTGAAATCTTTTTGGGATTTCAGCATCACAAATAGGATATGCAAACCGGGATATCATGCGGCTATCTTGGGACACTTCTGGAATTGGCTGGACCATCCCAGGTACACTGGATATCATGTCCTTCAATTTCTGAAGCTCCCAACAGAATGCTGATGTCATACCTGCATCCTGCAAAGATCCAATACCATTAGTAACAAGAGTATTAGTATTATTAGACACGTTACCATTCTGAGGATTCTGGCCATATCCTGAAGCATATCCTGAGCTTCTCACAGTTGACACCCTAACCGAAGAGGGTATCTCAGGAATATGACTCTGGGAATGGCTAGGCACAATATTGCCCCTGTTATCCTCGGTATACACTGCCGAACTGAAGTTCAAAGCCCTGGGCTGCAAGGGAGTGACGGTATCCTCAGCAGGCCTGCTCGAGCTAGATTTCAAGAGTTGTATCTCTCTCATCAGCATTTGGTTGGTCTCCTACTGTTGCTTCATCTGATCCTGTATACTACCAAACAAAGTTAGAATTTCATCATTAGAAGCCAAAATAGGAGTTCCCCCTGAGACAGCAGATCCTTGAACATTCTAATTGGGTATAACATCCCGAGCCACATAAGGTTTAGTCCTTCTAGGAAGATCCTGAGGCTGTGAAGAGGCTTGTGTCCTCGGAGGTGATGGAAGCACCGAACCAATTGTTGCACGGGTTACAGCAGACACGGTAGAAGAGCCCATGTTTGATCTTGAGGCCATTGAAAATAGTGTGGCAAGAAGTTTTGAAAACAGAAAACCAAGTAATGATTTTGAAAAAGATTTTAGTAGAAATATGTCACACCCCGACCACGTAGAACATACAAAACGTGGCGGAAATGTCGGGGAGTGTTGTAACAGAATTAATTGTTTCAAATCCATGGTAGTTGAAGTTTCGTTTTATTTATTAAAAGTGTTACAGTGTCTTAACAAACAAAGAAATACAACATAATTAACTAGTCTTGCATCTTTTATTGTCACTAAAACCCAAGTCTGCCTATGTGTATCTTGATCATCTTATGCAACAACTCCTGAAAAACACATGTGAAAATAGGTACGTCAGCATAAAAATGCCTGTGAGATACATAGGTTTTGTGAAAATAGGTTTCATGACTTATGTTTGAGAAAATGTTTAGTCATGAACCTTGTAATTTGCTTTGTCTTGTAAATCATTTGAAAAACGATAAGATCAGATGATATGTATAAATAAGTGAATAATGTATGGTTAAATGAATAACCATGTAAAATGTGTTTGTATAAGATAAGTTGTTTATAACTCGATGTCTTGTGAAAAGTATGTTATTTGTATAAAATGTTCTATGTCTCAAACTGAAATGATTCAAATAACGCTACAATATGTAATACCATACAAACACTTATATACAGGAAGTACCAGCGGCGTATCCACCATGCTTGTATCATATTACACACGCATCGTTACTTAATCACTTAATCAAACCAAACCACCAAAGTAATGTTTAAAAATTGTAGAAATGTTTATGTATGATCAAATACGGTTCACACGGTTCACAGATACAAACGGTTCACAGATACAAACGGTTCACAGGTACAAACGGTTCACAGATACAAACGGTTCACAGATACAAACGGTTCACAGGTACAAACGGTTCACAGATACAAACGGTTCACATAGTCAAATGATTTCAACGGTTCACATAGTCAAATAGTTATAAACGGTTCAAAAGGTAATATATTGTGTTCATATGCTGGATGAGCATATGCAACAAAATGCAATGTAAAACAATGTGTCCATATGTTGAGTAAACATATGCAACTAATGTAATGTAAATCAATGTACTAAGTATGCACACAATGGACATACATAGCGTGAAATGTAATGAAATCATGTACTATAATGTACTAACAAACATAGCCGGTATATGATGTGAAAACAGGAAAGCATGAAAGTAACAAGTAGGCACATGTGTTTCACCCCAAAACGTTTGGAAAACAGTAAAAGAGGGGTCTATGTAGTCACTTGATATTGCTTAGTAGTCCTTGAGTAACAACCAAACAATGCTAGAGATCACGGATATCAAACGGCACCTATATAGGTAACTAGGTTAATAAACCGGACCTAAATCGGAAGATCTGATAGAATGAGGGTTCGTAAACCAAACGAGTATAGAGACTCGTGTCATATGGTTTAACAAAGCCTACATACTAAATGAAACTTTAATCTAAGAGCTTACGACCCATTACGACCCGTTTAGGTAGCTTATGCTACTTTAACGCGTCGTTCGCGTGAAACGCGTTCGGACCGCTTAACTAGTCCTATGACAAGTGTTATATGCCTAAACATGTTACATAATCAGTTATGTGACAAAAGTTTAGGTTACATATGCTTAATTACCAATTATACATGAAAAGGGTATTCTGGTAATTTACTTAAGGCATATAAACTACCTATCATACAACTACTTAAACGTAGCGACCATAAGGTATAACCTCGGAATGTTATTCCCTACATACTATGGTCACCTAATGTATTTGGTCGGATCCTAATGATCGACCAAACTGGGTCGGGTTCGAAGGTATAAGCGATTTATCAGATCGCTTACCCTACAACCCTAGACAACGTGGTAATCAGTAGGCATAGTCCCAAGGGACTATAACCATCATGATTACAATCACGTTGCGAAGTTCAAACGAACTTCGCATTGACCATAAGCTGGTCAACGCTGAAAGTCAAACAAAGTTTGACTTTCTGACTCGAAAAGCAATAAAAGAAAGAAAAGAACGAAAGAATACTTACGAAGGGTCCCCGAATGCTAATCTCGATCCAAGAATCTCAGGTATGAAACAATGGTTTCAACTTAGAGTTTCTAAGATCAAAATTCTAGTGGTTTTTGAAGTTGTGGGGTGGGGTATTTATAGTTTTCGGGTAACCGTTAAGATCGTTTCATGGAAACCGTGCTCGAATCTCATGCGTACACTTGTCGGAAACTCGTGGTAGCTAAAAATGGGTCTAAATGAGCTGAATGTGCAGTTGTGAGTGTGTGGTTGTGGTTAAAACAGCTGGAATATGCTGACTGTTCATTCTGATCTGTTCTGGGAGGCTGAGGCGGCCCGCTTCAGGATCAGACAAATCTAATGCGGGCCGCATGGCCCTTCTGATCAGCATATAACTTTCAAAAATGACAGTTTCAGCCCCTGCACGTGTTTAAGGCCATTCCCGACACTTCTAAGGCCCGTAATGCCAACTTTAAGGCCCTAAAATTATGCCTAAACATTGTGGACATGAAACATGCTCAAAAATATGTCGGGTGTCAGTTCGTTTGGTCGTACGAACGCGATGTTCGCTTAATTACGACGGAATGCGCATAAGCGCGAAAAACGATCCAAATGACGAAACGAATGGATTTTTCTTATGCCAAACACTAAAATAAAATATTTTAGTGCTTACATAAATTTTTGGATGTCCGGATGTATTCAGAACGTAAGTTATGCGCGAAAATGCAAACTTGTGCACTTTTTGACGCTTTTAGTCCCTGAATGACACAAAAGTTTATTTTAGCACACCGAACCCCTAAAAGCCTATTTCTAAGCTATTTAAAGGATATTTAGGGTGTGTTTAACTTATGGTCATGTTCCGGAATGTCTGTTACAGTTCAAATTGGCATACTTTCGCAGTTTGTCAACTTTAGTCCCTGTAAGCGATTTAACTTGATTTTGCCATACCAAAGCCTTCAAAACTTATTTCTAAGTTAAGTAAAGGTTATTTAAGGTATGTTAAGCCTATTTCACTATTCCGGAGTGTTCGTTACATTAAACTGGTTTTATTTACGCATCAGTGCGTGTATAACCTTCCAGAAAGTGATATAGAGTTTGAAATCGAACAAGAATTGATATGTGTAAACGATACACATATTTTTACAAATCCCAAGTATGAAATACAATATTTCATTGGTTTGGCATTTGCTTGATGGTTACAGTGACACAGGTGTCACAAAATAGCACCACTCGCCCCACGGTGGGCGCCAAATTGTTTTGGTCAAAAATTACCTAAGCAATTAAGTGATCAAATTAGTTAAGTGAGGTAGTGTGCTAGAGGTATTCGTGGAAAGTATGCTGATTAAGTTGTTAATAAAAATAGTTTTCAGGATATAGCTCAGGATATCGAGCTATATCTATGATCAAATAATGAGCAAAAATGGTAAAGGGGTGACACGAGATGTACGTGGAAAGCCCTTGATTAATCTTGATCGCCGGCACAAAACCTCGGGAGCTGACAATCCCAGCTGCCTTGTTCTTCTTATTACTTCAAATATCAGGATACAGTGAAGGATATGATGCGGATCAACTATGTGTTACAACGAGATTCGAGTACAAGTGTAAGTGTTCGTGAGTGATTGCAGCTAGTAGAGAGCAAGACTGTGCGAAAAATTGTGTGTGTTCTATCTGGTCTGATCATTCCTATTTATAGCAAAATGAAATTAACAGACTAGCCTATAAAACCGGGATACGCCGAATATTCCCTTTGTGAACGTTGTAGACCACTTCTTCCGGCTTCAACGTCCCCATTTCAACTGATTAGTCCGAGTCTTTGGGAGAACATGTCCACTCGAACGTTGTAAGCCTGCCATGTTAATCTGCACGTGAATTAATTAGTTATTACCAGGATATTATATCAGGATGTTACCAATATCCTGATCCAGTATCCTGATCACAATAAAAAATAACACAGTCAGAATATTATCCAGGATATATGAGCAGAAAACCCCCCATAATAGACAGCATTCCAAGCTCTTGGTAATAGATCACCTTCCATGGTTAATAAACGATTTCTTCTATGGTATCCAAATCTTGAACCAAGTTTTCAACATTTCCTTCAGGATCACATTTGCTTGTTCTTGCAGTAGGGACTACCATCTCTATCGGGATCACAGATTCAGCCCCAAACACCAAAGAGAATGGAGTTTGAACAGTAGCATTCTTAGGAGTTGTTATATCAGCCCATAATACATATGGTAGCTCTTCTGCCCATTTCCCTTTCTTAGATCCAAGCTTTTTCTTCAAGTTGTTGATGATAATCTTGTTGGATGATGCTGCTTGACCATTAGCTTGTGGGTGGACTGGTGTTGAAGTTATCATCTTAATCCCCCAGCTGTCACAAAAGTTAGTAGTTCTATTCCCAATAAATTGGGATCCATTATCACAAACAATTTTAGAAGGTATGCCAAATCTAGTAATGATGTTTCTTTTAATAAAGGATAACACTTCCTTTTCTCTGACTTGTGCAAAGGCCTCAGCTTCTATCCATTTGGAAAAGTATTCAGTCATAGCAAGCATAAACACTTTTCCTCTTGGTGCCTTGGGAAGTTTTCCAACTATATCCATTCCCCATCTCATGAATGGCCAGGAAGAGGATATAGGATGCAGGAGCTCTGCTGGTTGATGAAGGATATTGCTATGTCTTTGACAAGCATCGAATTTCTTTGCATAATCCACAGCATCCTTCATCATGGTAGGCCAATAATATCCTGTTCTAAGGATCCTCGAGAACAGTGCTATGCCCCTACTGTGGTTTCCACAATCTCCTTCATGAAAATCCTTTAGAACTTCTTGAATTTCTGGATCCTCAATGCACCTTAGATATGGACCTACAAGAGATCGTTTATATAACATGTTATTTAGTATTGTAAATTGAGATACCTTGACTTTGAAAGCTCTAGGATTTTCTCCTATAGGAATCTCTCCATGTTGTATATATCTCAGGATTGAAAGGATCCAGGATCCTGAACTTGACTTTGCACCATCACTAGGTATGATTGCAGAATCCTCCACTATCTCCATGGCTGTGTGATCCTTAATAGCAGGAGCTAATATGTGGATAATGGGAATCTTAATATCCTCTGGAATCTTCAGTGATGATCCAAGGTTGGCTAAAGCATCAGCTTCTGCATTTTCTTCCCTGGGTACCTGTGTCAAACTAAAAGAAGCAAAAGAGTCTGCCAATTTCTTGACTATCTCTAGATATTTGATTAGCCTTTCACCTTTAACAGCATAAGAACCATTAAAGTGGTTAGTAATTAACAATGAATCTACATGTACCTCAAGATACCTGATCCTCGTGTGCTTGGCAATTTGCAAACCAGCTATTAAGGCTTCATATTCAGCCTCATTATTAGTAGTTTGAAATTCATAAGCTATTGAGTGGGGTATTATGTCCCCCTGTGGCGATTTTAGTAGTATGCCTAGTTCAGTTCCTTTGATATTTGAAGCCCCATCTGTGAAGAGTATCCAAGGATCCTTAGTCTCTTCAAGTTGTTGAACTTCCAATTCAGCTTCCCTTTGTAGATCACTACTGAAATCAGCCACAAAGTCAGCTAAGGCTTGGGATTTGAGGGCAGTTCTTGGTTCATATTTGATATCATATGCACTAAGCTTGACTGCCCACTTTGCCATCCTTCCTTACATTTTAGGTTTTCTGAGGACATTCTTAATAGGAAAGTTAGTCTTAACAATAATAGGATGAGTCTCAAAATAATGGCGTAATTTAGTAGATGCCATGATTAGAGCAAGAATAAGTTTTTCTAAATGAGAATACCTTGACTCAACATCAAGTAGACTTTTACTTACATAGTATACATGATGTTGAGTACCTTCATGATCCTTAACAAGGACTGCACTTACTGCCTTAGAAGAAACTGCCAAGTATAAGGATAATATATCCTCTTTTTCTGGTTTCATTAAAGCTGGAGCTGAGGATAGGTAATACTTAAGGGCCTTGAGAGCATTATCATGCTTTTCAGTCCACTCAAATGTTTTATTCTTTCTCAGGATGTCATAGAATTCTTTGCATTTCTCTGACGACTTTGAGATGAATCTGTTCAAGGTTGCGATCCTTCATCTCAATCTTTGCACATCCTTGGCATTGGCAGGAGACTTGATATTCACAATTGCTTTGATTTGTTCTGGACTTGCCTCTATCCCTCTTTTTGTCACCATATAACCTAGGAACTTGCCAGCTTTTACACCAAAGTGGCACTTGGAAGGATTCAATTTCATGATGTATCTATCAAGGATATCAAATGCTTCCTCCAAATCTCTAAGGTGATCCTCAGCTCTCTTGGAGTTAACCACCATGTCATCAATATAGACTTCCATTGTGTGTCCAATTTGTTCTTTAAACATCATATTTACTAGCCTTTGCTATGTAGCACCTGCATTTCTTAGTCCAAATGGCATTCCAATATAACAATAGATACCAGTAGGGGTCATAAAGGCTGTATCATCTTGATCAGATGGTTCCATCTGAATTTGTTGGAATCCAGATGAAGCATCCATAAAAGTTAGCAACTCGTGACCCGCTGTAGCATCCACCATGGAGTCAATGTGGGGTAATGGGAAAGGATCCTTGGGACATGCCTTATTTAAATCAGTAAAATCGACACATACCCTCCACTTTCCATTTTTCTTTTGAACAAAAAACACATTGGCTAGCCACCTTGGATACTTTACCTCTCTAATCATACCTGCTCTGAGCAGCTTATCTACCTCCTCTTGGAAGATGGCATTCCTTTCAGGTGCAAACTTTCTTCTCTTCTGATGTATGGGCTTGAAGGACCTGTCAATGCCAAGTTTATGAGTAATAATATCTTTAGAAATACCTGTTATGTCCTCGTGCTTCCAAGCAAAAGTAGTTTTTCTCCTTTTTAAGAAGGATACAAAATCCTGTTCAATTGTGTCAAGGGTCTCGGATCCTATATAAACTTTGGATTCAGGATCCTCAGGGTTCATCAGAATGTCTTTGACATCTTGTTCTCTTGCCTCCAAGACATCCCTTGGAGGATACTTTAATTGCTATGCCTCCCTAGGTCTTGAGGCTGGTTTCATTGATGAAGTGTAACAATTCTTGGCCTCTTGTTGATCACTTTCTATCTTCACCACACCCCATGGAGTAGGGAGTTTGACACACTGATGATATGTAGCGGGGACTGCTTTCATATCATGTATCCATGGCCTGCCAAGGATAACATTACAACAGGATAAGCAATCTATGACACAAAATTTTTGAAAAGAATTAACTCCCTCTATGTAAATAGGAAGTTTAATGTCCCCCAATGTGTTTTTGGTTTCCCCGCTGAATCCCACTAGAACTGATGATCTTTAGATAATTTCTGATTCAGGCATGTTCATTTTCTTGAGGACATCGAGTTGGATAATGTTCACTGAGCTTCCCCCATCTATGAGAATCCTGCGAACAAAATGGCTGGAAATAAACAATGTAATAACAAGACCGTCATGATAAGGATCCTGAATATCTACACGGTCATCCTCATCAAAGGATATGACTTTGTCCTGTGTAAGGATGGAAGTTCGAATAGGCCTATCCCCATTCTCCATTTATGTCTCTTTCGCATGCCTCTTAGCTGCTGAAAAGGAAGCTCCACATATATATGATCCACCAGAGATAAAGTTGATAATTTGGGCATCAGTTGCAGGAGCAGGAGCCCTTTCTGGAATTTTTTTTAGGATCCTGGATCCCTGATTTCTTTCTTTCGAGTAGCTCCTTCAAGTATCCTTTGCTCAACAGATAACCAATCTCTTTTCTGAGTGTTATGCATTCGTCAGTAAGATGACCAAAATCTTCATGATAGGCACACCATTTCGATGTGTCTTTGGTGGCAGCCGGCTTGTCATTCTTTCTAGGCCACCTAGCCTTATCACCTAAATTCTACATAGCAAGGATTAGTTCATTGTTAACAACAGCAAAATAATAGTCAGAAATAGGAGGATAATCTTCATAATCTTCCTCTTGTTCCACAGCATGCACATTCTGATTATCAGACTTGTTGTATGATTTGGATTTATTGTTCCTGAAATAGGATCCTTGCTTCTCCTGCTTTGAGGATCCTGACAGTCTTTCCTGGATCCTTATGTCATCCTCTAAATGGGTAAACCTAAGGGCCTTGGTTCTTACTTCATCAAGGTTCCTGCAAGGTGTCATAACAAGATCATCATAGAATTGTGAACCCTTAAGAAAACCCATTTTGAAACCCTCTACAGCTGTGGCAATATCTAGATTCGGAATTTCTAAGGATTCTCTACTGAATTTAGTTATATAATCCCTTAGTGATTCATTATTACCTTGAGTTACCCTATATAAATCACTAGTTAATCGTGATGTGAATCCAAATTGATGTGATTCTAGTACGATCGAGGGACCAGATTATGTCCCCCTGTGGCGATTTTAGTAGTATGCCTAGTCTAGTTCCTTTGACATTTAAGGCTCCATCTGTGAAGAGTGTCCAAAGATCCTTGGTCTCCTCAAGTTGTTGAACCTCTAGTCCAGCTTCCCTTTGTAGATCACTACTGAAATTAGCCACAAAGTCAGCCATAGCTTGAGACTTGATGGTAGTCCTAGGTTCATACTTAATGTCATATGCACTAAGCTTGACTGCCCACTTTGCCATTCTACTTGACATTTCAGGTTTCCTGAGAACATTTTTAATAGGAAAGTTAGTTTTCACAATAATAGTGTGAGTTTCAAAATAATGTCTAAGTTTAGTGGAAGCCATAATGAGAGCAAGAATTAATTTCTCTAAATGAGAATACCATGATTCAGCATCAAGAAGGCTTTTACTTACATTGTATACTGGATGTTGTTGGCCTTCATGATCCTTAAATAACATTGTCCTATCTGCCTAAAGAACAAATGGCAGTTCTTCAGCCCACTTTCCTTTCTTGGATCCTAATTTCTTCTTCAAGTTGTTGATGATGGTCTTGTTGCTTGATTCTTCTTGACCATTAGCTTGTGGGTAGACTGGTGTTGATGTTATCATCTTAATCCCCCATCTATCACAAAATTTAGTAGTTCTATTCCCAATAAATTAGGATCCATTATCACAAATAATTTCAAAAGGAATTTCAAAACTAGTAATAATGTTTACTTTAATAAAGGATATAACTTCCTTTTCTCTGACTTGAACAAAAGCTTCTGCTTCTATCCATTTGGAGAAGTAGTCTGTGATAGCTAGCATGAACACTTTTCCACCTGGTGCCTTCTAGAGTTTGCCTACTATATCCATCCCTCATTTCATGAATGGCCAAGAAGAAATTATTGGATATAAAGGCTTTGCTGGCTGATGTAGGA
The DNA here is from genome assembly GCA_030545235.1 of Helianthus tuberosus. NCBI lineage: Eukaryota > Viridiplantae > Streptophyta > Magnoliopsida > Asterales > Asteraceae > Helianthus > Helianthus tuberosus. The sequence goes on along the minus strand of CM060401.1, from coordinate 107,121,458 downwards.
TGTTGCTATGCCTTTGGCAAGCATCACATTTCCTTTCATATTCCACAGCATCCATCTTCATTGTAGGCCAATAGTAACTTGTTCTAAGGATCCTTAAGAATAATGATTTGCCCCTAGTGTGATTTCCATAGTCTCCTTCATGAAAATCCTTCAAGACCTCTTCAATTTCTAGATCCTCAATACCCCGCAAGTTGGGACCTGCAAGAGATCTCTTATACAACACATTATTTAATATAGTGAATTGGGATACCTTAATCCTGAAGGCTCTAGGATTCTCCCCTGTGGGAATATCCCCACTCTGAATTTACTTCCGAATTGGAAGAATCCATGATCCTGAATTTGACTGCACATCATCATTAGGCACAATTGTAGTATCCTCAATTATCTCCATTGCTTCATTTTCCTCAATTGTAGGAGAAAGAAAATGGATGATAGGTATTCTCACATCCTCTGGTATATTTTCAAGGATGATCCTAGGTTTGCCAAGGCATTTGCCTCTGCATTCTCCTCTCTAAGCACCTGTGTGTCACACCCCGACCACGTTAAAACAACAAACCATGGTGGAAACGTCGGGGAGTGTTGTAACAGAATCATCATTTCAACAACCATGGTAATTAAAAGTTTCGTTTTATTGATTCATTAAGTAATGTACATTGTTTTAAACCAAACAAACAAATTGAACATCGTCTATTATCGTTTTTAAGTCAATAAAGCCACGTCCGGATCCTAAGTGAGCTTGTTTCCTAGCAATCAACATCAAGCATTATCACCTGAAACATATGTAAAAACATAGTCAGCAAAGAAATGCTGGCGAGTACATAGGTTTTATAAGAGTGTCGGAATCATGGCTCGTTTATATATATTGCAATACCTCGAAAACCTTGTTTTGAAAAGTATATAATATTGCAACATGATTAACCAACTCAAATCAAGATGGTTATGATTTAAAACATCTCGTAGCCATGATTCTTAACCCCAAAACATTTGTTTTAGTAAACCAATTTGTTAAACATCTCGTTAAAAACTCGTTAATAAAACTCGTATGGTTTATATCATTTCGAAAACCTCGTTGTGTGATATCGTTTCAAATCGTTTCCCAAGTGAACTAAATAATGACACGCAATGTAATATGCTAGAAGCATTTATATATAAGATGTACCAGCGGCGTATCTACCATGCTTCTATCATGTTACACCCATCCCATTACCTAATCACAACCCAAACCAATCGTTCGTTCAAATCGTTTTATCTCGTTTAAGTCATTCCAAATCGTTTTAACTCGGCCCAAAATCATATTCGTTTTAATTGTGAAACTACTTTTGGTCGCCTCGCTAATAACATTCAAACCTTCGTGAATCGACCACCTCGTTCATTGTATTAACAAACCACCAAAGGGTAAGTTAAAAATCATCAGATTCGGTCGTTACCTACATAACCCCCACACATAACTATGGGTGTAGTCTGATAACGGCATTTGTCAGATCCTATGGTACCATAACCTAATACTGGTCGGCTTGATCAATGCTAATGAATGTCATTCGTTATGTAGTTACAACCAACAAGTTTCGTTCACATTATCGAAATCATATTTAGTTTAATATAAACCATCCTAATCGTTTTTGAAAACATCGTTAAAATATCGAAATCGTTTTAATACATATGAATCACCCCAAAACAATTGAAAACAGTAAAATAGGGGAACTATGTACTCACATTGAATGGAGGGTATCCTTGATCTAAAGAACTTAGTGAAGGTCGGATAAACCAAGGAAATTCAAGTAGTACCTAGTAATCGGATCACTAGTAAATAAATCAACACCTAAATCGGAAGATCGGATAGAATGAGGTCTTGTAAACCAAATGAGTGTGGAACTCATGTGATATGGTTTAACAAAGCCTACATCCTAAATCGGAACTTAGCCTAAGTGCTTTCGACCCGTTAGGACCCATTAAGGTAGCTTATGCTACTTTAACGTGTCGTTCGCACAAAACTATGTTCGGATGGTTAACTATGTGCTATGTCAAGTCTTATATGCCCAATAATACCTAAACATGTTGCTAAATCAGATTATATGTCAAAAATATGTTCACATATGTAAAATACGGATTTAAGCTTAAAAAGGGCGTTTTGGTCATTTATTATGGGCATACAAGCTACTTAACAGATAACTAACCAATCCTATGTGATCATAAGGTATAGCCTCAGTGGTTATTCCCTATGTATCTATGATCACAAATCAAGCTTGATCGGATCCTAATGATCGACCAAACGGGTCGGGTTTGAAAGTCTAAGCGGTTGCTTAGACCGCTTAACTTACGTCCCTAAACAAGCACTAAACTAATAGTGACAAGTTAAACATGTCAAAACATGTTTAACCTACTTAGAAAACTGATTTGGTATCAAAACAATGGGTTTTGATACCCGAAAATAGTTCCGTTGCAAAATGCGTGCTAAAACGCATTTTGACCGAAACTTTGACTCGTCACTATGCCCAGTTAACGTGGTAATTAGTAGGTATAATCGCTAAGGATTATAACCATTATGATTACAATCACGTTGCAAAGTTCAATTGAACTTTGACTTGACCAATCGATGGTCAAAACCGAAAGTCAAATCGTTGGCCAAACTGTTTGACTTTCTACCTAAACATAAAGAATAAGCATGAAAGAAGACTTACAATAGGTCCTAGCTATCTTTTCTACAAGAATAATCAGATTAGAAAGCTCCAAACACTTGAGGGAGCTCCCAAATCAGATGTAAAGAAGAGAAATGAGGAATGAGCAATGAATGAATGAAATTGCTTGGCTATTTATAGTTGTTGCAACTTCATGGGATCATTACACATGTTTGTGTGGCCTCCAAGGATTAAATCATGGCCATACAATTGTTAGGAACTGATTAGAGACCTTGGAGAACACTTAAACTTGCCCATCACACAAAGAATTTGCATAAACAGCCCCTGAAGATCAAACAGAATGCTGAAATTGAGTTTCTGTCGCTGGGCACACTCACACGACCCGCGTAAACAATGGGGAGGGGATCACGCGGCCCGCCTGGGCTCCCCAGTTCAGCATAAGTTTGAAAAATTACAGTTCAGGTCCCTGCATGTGTATTAAGTCCATTTCAGCCCCTTTTGACCCCCATTAAGCCATTTTCAAGGCTCTAAAAGGTCAATAAAGTTTAGAGGACTCAAAATATGCTTGGAACACTCTCGGATGTCGGCTCGTTTGGTCGTACGGTCACGTTGTTCGTTAAATTACGACGAAACTCAAACGGACGCGAAAACGAACCAAATTAAGCGACGAACGGTATTTTTACATGCCGATCACTAAAATAAAAAATATTTTAGTGTGTACAAAAATTTTGGATGTCCAGATGTGGTCAGAACGTAAGATATGCGCGAAAATGCAAACTTACGCTGTTTTTGACACTTTTAGTCCCTGTAAGATCAAATAAGCATGTTTTTGCACACCGAACCACTCAAAGCTTATTTCTAAGCTATGTTTAGGTTATTTATGGTATGTTTAGCTTATGATCAAGTTCCGAACTCTTCGATACCATACGAATCGGTATAGTTTCGCAGTTTGACAGAAATAATCCCTGCGATCGAATAGACTTGTTTTCAACACACTAAACCATCCAAAACTTATTTCTAAGTTATGTAAAGGTTATTTTAGGTATGTTAAGCCTATTTCACTATTCCGGAGTGTTTGTTGCATTAAACTGGTTATATTTACACATTTATGCGCGTATAACCTTCCAGAAAGCGATTTAGAGCTTGAAATCGAAATCGAATCGAATCGTAAAATCATCAAACACAATTACACACATAATAACACCAAAACACATTGTTTTATTGATAATTAACATCGTTTTGCATTGTTCATCGATTACAGAGCACAGTTTTCACAGTCTCCCCTACTTTAGGAAATTTCGTCCCGAAATTTTAACTAGAGGAAACTTGTGAGAACAATTGCGGATATTTCGCCTTCATTTGGTCCTCATGTTCCCAAGTAAATTCTGGGCCATGTTTAGATTCCCAGCGAATCTTGACCAAATGAATTCGTTTGTTCTTCAACTTTTTGTAAGTACGGTCCACTATCTCCACAGGTTTCTCGACAAAGTGCATCGTTTCATCGATTTGGATTTCGTCGAGTGGAATGTGAAGATCAGCGTCAGCTAAACACTTTCGCAGATTGGACACATGGAAAGTCGGATGAATATTTCCAAGCTCTGGAGGTAGCTCTAATCGATAGGCAACCTTTCCAACCCTTTCAACAATCTTAAATCGTCCAACATATCGTGGTGCAAGTTTTCCTTTCCTTCCAAATCTCACCACTCCCTTCCAAGGTGACACCTTGAGTAGGACATGGTCTCCGACTTGAAATTCTAATGGCTTGCGTCCTAAATCTGAATAACTCTTTTGACGGCATCTAGCTGTCACAAGATTATCGCGAATTTTCTTGATTTTGTCTGTTGTTTCCAGAACAAGCTCCGGCCCAGTAAGCTGAGCTTCACCGGTCTCGTTCCAACAAACAGGTGAACGACATTTTCGACCGTAGAGAGCTTCGAATGGTGCCATTTTAATGGCAGATGAGAATCCCAATTACCACCAAAGTCTATCACGCATGCGCTAAGCATATCCTCCAAAGTTTGAAACGTTCTCTCAGATTGTCCATCTGTTTGGGGATGATAAGCAGTGCTTAGATTTAGTTGGGTTCCCATAGCAGATTGCATGGTCTTCCAGAAATGAGATGAAAATCGAGCATCACGATCGGATATGATGTCTAAAGGAACACCATGTCGTGATACAATCTCATCAACATAAATCTTTGCAAGTTTATCAGCAGATAGATCCTCGCGAATCGCAATAAAATGAGCTGACTTCGTTAATCGATCGACGACAACCCAAATTGCATCGTGACCTTTGGATGTACGCAGTAACTTAGTGATGAGATCTATAGCAATGTTCTCCCACTTCTAAACCGATATCTCTGGTTGTACAAGCAAACCAGAAGGTCGTTGATTTTCGGCCTTGACTTTGAGACAAGTTAGGCATTTCGATACATACAAGGCAACATCTTTCTTCATACCAGGCCACCAGAACTTAGTACGAAGGTCCTTGTACATTTTATCAGCACCAGGATGGACAGAATATCGAGACTTGTGAGATTCGTCCATAACTAAAGTGCGAAGATCGTCTTGTTTCGGGATCCACAAACGATCCATGAAATAGAGTAAACCATCGTCCTTCGCTTCGAGTTTAAACTCAAGTTGAAGTGGTAATTCCTTACCCATCAAATTTTGTGAAACACAAAACTGCTGAGCTTGAAGAACACGAGTTTGGAGATCAGATAGAGTTTGAACAGAATGAAGTTTGACTCGCTCCTTTCGACTAAGCGCATCGGCTACAACATTCGCCTTACCAGGATGGTAGCGAATCTCGCAATCGTAGTCGTTCAAGAGTTCAACCCAACGTCATTGCCTCATGTTCAGCTCTTTCAGATTAAGAATATGCTGGAGACTTTTGTGGTCTGTGAAAACCACACACTTCGTACCATAGAGGTAGTGTCTCCAGATTTTGAGAGCAAAAACCACAGCACCCAACTCAAGATCATGAGTCGTGTAGTTCTTCTCGTGAACTTTCAGTTGTCTAGACGCATATGCTATAACTTTACCTCGTTGCATAAGAACACAACCAAGGCCTAAGTTGGATGCATCACAGTAGACAACGAAATCATCGTTTCCCTCGGGCAAAGATAAAACAGGAGCATCATAGAGCTTCTGTTTCAGCGTTTGGAACGCTTCTTCTTGCTTGGGTCCCCACTCAAAAGGCTTATTCTTTTGAGTCAAAGCAGTGAGTGGAACCGCAATTTTCAAGAAGTTTGAAATGAATCGACGATAATAACCAGCAAGACCAAGAAAAGATCGAATCTCTGTAGGTGTCGTTGGTGTATTCCAATCCTTGATTACAACAATCTTGTATGGATCCACATGAATACCTTGCTCGTTGACTATATGTCCCAAAAACTAAACTTCTTTAAGCCAAAATTCACACTTGGAGAATTTAGCAAAAAGTTGTTCCTTCTTCAGGAGTTCCAATGTCAAACGAAGGTGTTGCTCGTGATCGGCTCGAGTCTTTGAATAAATAAGAATATCGTCGATAAACACAATGATGAACTTGTCTAAATAAGGTTTATAGACCCTATTCATTAAGTCCATAAAGATAGCTGGAGCATTCGTCAAACCAAAAGGCATAACTGTGAACTCGTAATGCCCATATCTCATGCGGAAAGCAGTTTTGGGAATATCTTCTTTGAATACACGAAGCTAATGATACCCAGAACGCAGATCGATCTTGGAAAAACAGGTAGCACCTTGCAGCTGATCAAAGAGATCATCAATTCGGGGTAGGGGATATCGATTCTTGATGGTAAGCTTATTAAGCTCACGATAATCGATACACATTCGAAAAGATCCATCTTTCTTTTTCACAAAGAGGACAGGAGCGCCCCAAGGTGAATAACTCGGACGGATGAATCCTTTATCAGATAACTCTTGAAGCTGTTTCGATAACTCTTGCATCTCAGATGGTGCAAGACGATAAGGTGCTTTCGCAATCGGGTTAGCCTTGGGTACAAGTTCAATATGAAACTCGACTTGACGAACTGGAGGCAAACCAGGCAGTTCGTCAGGAAACACCTCTGGATAATCCCGAACAATCGGAATATCCTGAATACTCTTGTTCTTGCCTTTCTCCTCGGTGACATGTGCCAGGAAAGCAACATATCCTTTTCGTAGATAACTCTGGGCTTTCGTACATGACATGAGTTTCAATCCACCAGATGGTTTCTCACCACGAACTTCCAGGACATCCCCCGACGAAAGAGGAATACGAATGATCTTATCGAAACAAACAACCTCAGCATGGTATTTGGTTAACCAATCCATCCCCACGATAATGTCGAAACTCCCAAGTTGCATCGGTACGAGGTCAATGGGAAAAAGATGGTTATCGAGGTTCAATTGACAACCATGCATAACAGATTCGAGAACAAGAGGTCTACCAGTCGCAACTTCGACAGATAAGGGTTTCCTCAGTTTAGTTCTAGGTATCATAAGTAAAGGCTCAAAGGATAACGATACAAAACTCCTATCGGCACCAGAATCGAAAAGAACAGATGCAAGTTGATTGTTAACAAGGAACGTACCGTTAACAACTTCATTGTCTGCCCTCGCCTCGTTCGCGTTCAGATTGAATGCTCGTCCACGAGCGGGATTCACATTCGCGATCGCGTTACCATTCGGATTCGCATTCGTATTTACCAACCTCGGGCAGTTGTTGCGGAAATGACCCATTTCTCCGCAATTAAAACACGAACCAGGTGGGAATCTCGTAGCATTCCCTTGAGCTTGTGCTGGAACCTGGGCAGCCTGATTTTGACCAAAACGACAAATGTTGGCCAAATGTCCAAGTCTACCACACGTAGCACACTGTTTACAGGCCTGTTAGGCAACATGGTGACCATTACATCGTGTACAGTGTGGTGCAGTACCAGCATATGCTTTCTTTGTAGGAGGTTGAGTCGGTGGGTTCCGAGGGTTCTGCGCAGTTTGTGCTGTAACAGCAAAGTTCTGGGAAGCCTTGCGCTTCCTTGACTTTTTCGACGACTCACCTTTCTTACCCTTACCCTTTTCCTTGTCAGAATCGGTCGTCTTCTTTTTATCACCCTTGCGGGTAAGTTTACCCTTCCTGACTTGAGACTCAGTCAGGGTAGCAGACAACTCGATCGCGTGACGAACGGTAGTAGGATTAACACCGGTCACAATATCCTGAATGGAATCGGGTAAACCGTCGATATACCTCTCGATTGCTTTCTCCAGAGGGGTAACCATAGTGTGACACAACAAACTAAGCTCCTCAAATCGATCCGTATACGCACGGTGTTCTCCCCCGTCTTGTTTCAGATCATCGAATTCTCCCTCCAAAGCTCGAATCTCGTGACGGGGACAGAACTCTCTCATCATGAGAGCTCGGAGCACTTCCAAAGTTTGTGCTAATGCCACTTCGGCACCCCTATCACGCATCACTCCGTTCCACCATGTAAGAGCTCGCTTCTCAAACACGCTTGAAGCAAATTCAACTTTGCGCGCATTAGGACACTGCACATGTCTGAATGTGCTCTCGATACTCTCAAACCACTACAGGAGCGCGGTTGCTCCTTGTGACCCAGAAAACTTAAGCGGTTTCGCAGAATTGAAATTCTTGAAATTACATTGAGCATTATTGTTGTTGTTATTAATGTTGTTGTATAGCTCATGGATTTGGGTCACAACGCCTGGAAGCACAGCAGCCATCTGCTGAGAGACAAGGGCTGCGATTTCCTCAGCAGTAAAAGTTTGAGCATCGCGTCGAGGAGGCATTGTCTAACAAGGAAATATGAGAAACGAGTGAGGTCGACAATTTGGAGAAACAAAAAGAGGTATAGAAAACATCGACAAAACACAAGGAAGGCGATCATTCGTTTGTTACCTCGAACAAACAAACGACACGCATTGACTAATCAAAGTAAATGGATCATAATAATGTATCACTGAAGACATGGTCTCCTATAAGTGAACACTTACCCCAAGAGTTCCCAGGTAAGAGTGACAGGTCCGATACTGCGGATTTGTACGAACACTCTAGCCTTAGACAGAAAACTCAGGGTACAGGCATTCACTCTTCCAGTTTGCACGTGTTCACATTATTTAGACCCAAACTTTGACGAGATTTTGAAAACTAGGAGGGATCAAAACCTTGTAACAAAGGGTTCAAAACCTAGTAATCAATCATCCAAGGATAGATGATTAATTTTCGAAGCAGATTTGTTATTGTGTTCTCGTTGTGGGTATCACCTAAGGATAGGTGACGGTATTGTTTTAAAATCTAAACGCAAGATAACTCGTGTTAGGGTCCTAGAAAGTTATACTCTAGGTCAAAGCAATGCTAATAACCTAATTTCCCTATAACCATTGGCTCTGATACCAACTCTTCTGTCACACCCCGACCGCGTTAAAACAACAAACCGTGGCGGAAACGTCGGGGAGTGTTGTAACAGAATCATCATTTCAACAACCATGGTAATTAAAAGTTTCGTTTTATTGATTCATTAAGTAATGTACATTGTTTTAAACGTCCTTCCCACTTTAAAGCTAGCTTTCCATTAGCAGGAACAGTAGTATTCTGAAAAGCCTTTCTTAATACCCAATCTCCCACCTGAAATCTTTTAGTCCTTATATTCTTGTTATACGCTCTGGATATTCTCTGTTAATATGCTGCCATCCTTAGCTTTGCTGCATCCCTCATCTCATCAACAGTATCTAACTCTTGACATAAGACTTCAGGATTTGATTCAGGATCCCGTAGGCTCGATCTAGCTGTCGGTATCATCATTTTTGTCGGGATCACTGCTTCTGCTCCGAACACCAAAGAAAATGGGGTTTGCCCAGTAGCATTCTTCACAGTTGTCCTATCAGCCCATAGGACAAACGGTAGTTCTTCTGCCCGTCTTCCTTTTTTAGCACCTAGTCTTTTCTTCAAATTATTGACAATTATCTTGTTTGAGGATTCTGTCTGTCCATTTGCTTGAGGATGTACTGGAGTTGACGTGATCATCTTAATTCCCCAACTTTTTCAAAAATCAGTAGTTCTTTTGCTGATGAATTGAGAGCCATTGTCACAAACTATCTCAGCTGGTACCCCAAATCTGGTCAGGATATTCCTCTTTATGAAGGATACCACTTCTTGATCCCTGACTTGAACAAAGGCCTCGGCTTCGACCCAGTTGGAGAAATAATCTGTCATTGCCAGCATAAAAACATTTCCTCCTGGAGCCTTTGGAAGTTTTCCCACTATGTCCATTCCCCATTTCATAAACGGCCAAGGGGATACGATATGATACAATGGTTCTGCAGGCTGATGCAGGATGTTGCTGTATCTTTGACATGCATCGCATTTCTGAGCATACTCCGCGGCATCCTTTCTCATGGTCGGCCAGTAATATCCTGTTCTCAACACCTTCGAGAACAGAGATCTACCCCCAGTATGGTTGCCACAGTCTCCTTCGTGTATATCCTGAAGTACCTCCTTGGGTTTAGGATCTTCCAAGCACCTTAGGTACGGACCTGCAAGGGATTTCTTATACAAAATATTATTTATAATAGTGAAACGAGATACCTTCATCCTAAAAGCCTTAGGATTTGCATCCTTTGGGATATCTCCTTCCTGAAGATACTTCACAATTGGAGTCATCCACGATTCAGGATCCTTCTCAGGATATCAATCACCAGGATCCTGGATACATGCTACCTCTTTATCCTGAGATTTGAAATGTTCCATTGCAGGATACAAGATATGCACTATTGGTATCTGAGTTCCCTCCGGTATCCTGACAGTAGATCCTAAGTTTTCTAGAGCGTTAGCTTCAGCATTCTTTTCTCTTGGTACCTGTTCAAGTGTAAAAATTTTGAAATATCCTGCTAATTTTTTTACAATTTCAAGATATTCAGCTAATTTTTCACCTTTTACTGCATAAGATCCATTGAAATGGTTAGTGATCAACAGGGAATCAACATATACTTGTAAACATCTAATATTCATATTTTTAGCCAATTCTAATCCTGCTATCAGAGCTTCATATTCTGCTTCATTATTAGTGGCAGGAAACTCACATCTAATAGCCTGGGGTAATATGTCCCCCTGTGGCGATTTTAGTAGTATACCCAAACCTACACCTCTTACATTAGATGCACCATCAGTATATAATGTCCAGGATTCTGAGGTTTCTCCTAGTTGTTGTACTTCTAGGTCTACTTCATTTTGAATATCACTACTGAAATCAGCCACAATGTCTGCTAGAGCCTGAGACTTTATAGCATTTCTAGGTTCATATATTATATCATATGCACTTAAGTTTACAGATCATTTAGCCATCCTACCCGACATCTCAGGTTTCCTAAGCACATTTTTAACAGGATAATTAGTTCTAACAAGAATCCTATGTGTCTCAAAATAATGTCTAAGCTTGGTCGATGCCATAAATAGGGCCAATATCATTTCTCTAAGTGTGAATATCTAGTTTCAGCATCTAATAAACTTTTACTAACATAATAGACAGGATACTGCTGACCTTCATGATCCTTTACCAAAACAGCACTTACTGTATTCCCTGATACTGCAAGATACAGGGATAATGGTTCACCATCCTCGGGCTTCATCAATAAAGGTGCAGTTGAAAGATATTGCTTTAATTCCTGTAAGGCTGCTTCATGCTTTTCTCCCCACTCGAACCTCTTATTCTTCTTCAGGATATCATAGAATTCTTTACATTTTTCTGAGGATCTTGATATCAATCTGTTCAATGCCGCTACTCGTCCAGTTAATCTTTGCACATCTTTCATGTTTGAAGGTGACTTGATATCCAGGATAGCTTTAATCTGTTCCGGGCTTGCTTCGATCCCCCTTTTAGTCACCATGTATCCTATAAACTTTCCTGTCCCCACTCCAAAATGGCACTCGGCAGGATTTAGTTTCATATTGTACTAGTCCAGGATATCAAATGCTCCTTTAATATCCTGGAGATTATCCTCAGCCTTCTTGGATTTGACTACCATATCATCAATGTACACCTCCATGGTGTCCCCCAGTTTGTCTTTAAACATCATGTTCACCAATTTCTGGTACGTTGCACCTGCATTTTTCAAACCAAAAGGCATAGCAGTATAACAATAAATACATGTTGGTGTCATGAAAACAGTATCCTCCTGGTCTGAAGGCTCCATTTGGATCTGCTGGAATCCTGAGGATGCATCCATGAAGGTTAACATCTCATGACCGGCAGTGGCATCCACCATCGAGTCTATATGAGGTAGAGGGAATGGGTCTTTAGGACATGCTTTGTTCAAGTCTGTGTAATCTACACAAACTCTCCATTTCCCATTCTTCTTTTGAACCACGGCCACATTTGCTAGCCACTTGGGAAATTTGACTTCCCTGATCATCTTGGACTTAAATAGTCTTTCAACCTCTTCTTGAATAATTATGTTTCGTTCTGGAGCAAACTTCCTTCTCTTTTGCTGGACAGGCTTGAATGACCTGTCAATACCGAGCTTATGAGTTATAAAATTCTTGGAAATGCCTGTCATATCCTCGTGCTTCCACGCGAATGTTGACATCCTGCATTTCAAAAAGTTAGTCAATTGATCTTCAATATCCTGAGGGATATTGGTTCCCACGAGCACCGAGATATCTGGATTATCCTGATACAGGATAATTTTCTTTACATCCTGCTCTGAAGCCTCCACGATATCTTGGGCCCGCATCTTTAATTGCTATGCTGCATTAGGCTTTGTTGAGGATTTCATCGAGGATGAGTAACACTCCTTTGCTTCCTGCTGATCACTATCCACCTTGACAACCCCCCAAGGGGTAGGTATCTTGATGCACTGGTGATAGGTAGATGGCACAGCTTTCATATCATGGATCCATGGCCTACCCAATATAATATTGTAGCAGGATAAGGAGTTCATGACACAGAAGCGTTGCATTGAGTTGACCCCTTCAACATACACAGGCAACTTTATTTCTCCCACAGTATTCCTGGCTTCTCCACTGAACCCAACGAGCATAGTGGATTTCGAAGTAATATCCATCGGGGATACATTCATCCTCTTCAGTTTCTCCAGCTGAATTATGTTGACGGAGCTGCCATTATCCACCAGTATCCTGCGCACAAAATGATTAGCAACATATAAAGTTATTACCAAAGCATCGTGGTGAGGATCCTGGACAGTATCCCTGTCATCACTGTCGAACGTGATCACTTTATCATTCGTGAGGGTTGACATCCTGGTTGGCTTATCTCCCCTCTCTTCTTTGGCTTCCTTCGCGTGTCTTTTCGCCGCAGAATATGATGTGCCGTAGATGTCGGATCCTCCTGAAATAAAGTTAATTATTTTTGCATCCGCAGGAGGTGATGCTGCCCGTTCAGGATCCTTCTCAGGATCCTGACCCTTATTCTTCTTTCTTCCCAAGAGGTCCTTCAGATATCCCTTGCTTAAGAGATAGCTTATTTCTTTCCTCAAAGCGATGCAATCCTCGGTAACATGTCCAAAGTCCTCATGGAAAGCACACCATTTGGACTTGTCCTTCCAATCAGCCTTTTGTTGATTTTTCCGGGGCCATCTTGCTTTGTCTCCTAAACCCTGCATAGCATACATTAGTTCAGGTATATTAACGGAAAAACAATATTCAAACAACTCAAGATACTCCTCAGGATCCTCATCTTCAACAGCATTCACTTTCTTGCTGTCATTTCTGCCATATGGCTTTGAGCGATATGGTTTATACGAGGATTTTGATTTCCTGTTGGTTAAGTCATAGGTTGTGGACGAATTCATCCTCTCTTGCGTCTTTTTGTCATCCTCCAGCCGAATGTATCTTAAAGCCCTGTTACGAGCTTCGTCTAGATTCCTGCAGGGATTCATTACAAGATCCTGATAAAATTGAGAATCCTTTTGCAACCCCATCTTGAAGGCTTGCACAGCTGTTGCAACATCAAGATGCGGGATATCCAAAGATTCCCGACTAAATTTGTTCACATAATCCCTCAAGGATTCCTGAGGTCCTTGAGTTATCATGTAAAGATCACTGGTTAGTTTCTCAAAACTCCGGCTGTAAGAAAATTGACTATTAAATAAATTAACTAAATGAGCAAATCAAGTAATTGAGTGAGGAAGAACGTTTAATAGCCATTTTAAGGCTGATCCTGTTAAGGTAGAACCAAAACCCTTGCACAGGCATGCTTCTTTGAGATGTGGAGGGATAGGGTTGATTTCCATCCTTTCCCTATACTAGGCAATATGCTCCTCAGGATCCGTAGTTCCGTCATAGAGTTTCATGTTGGGGGTTTGAAATCTTTTTGGGATTTCAGCATCACAAATAGGATATGCAAACTGTGATATCCTGTGGCTGTCCTGGGACACTTCTGGAATTGGCTGGACCACCCCAGGCACACTGAATATCATGTCTTTCAGTTTTTGAAGCTCTCTGGAAAATGTTGATGTCATACCTGCATCCTGCAAAGATCCAACACCATTAGTAGCAAGAGTATTATTATTATTAGATACATTACCAGTCTGGGGATTCTGGCCATATCCTGAAGCATATCCTGAGCTTCTCACAGTTGATACTCTTACTGAAGAGGGTATCTCAGGGGTATGATTCTGGGAATGGCTAGGCACAATATTCCCCCGGTTATCCTGAGTATAAACTACAGAACTGAAGTTCAAAGCCCTGGGTTGCAAGGGAGTGACAGTATCTTCAGCAGGCCTACTTGGGCCGGATTTTAAGAGTTGTATCTCTCTCATCAGCATCTGATTAGTTTCCTGCTGCTGCCTCATCTGTTCCTGTACACTACCAAACAAATTTAGAATTTCTTCGTTAGATGCCAAAACAGGAGCAGGTCCCTGGATATTGCGAGCAGGGATAACATCCCGAGCCACATGACTTTCAGTTCCCTGTGAAGAGGCTTGCATTCTCAGATGAGGTGGTGGAAGCACCGAACCAATTGTTGCAGAGGTTGTAGCAGACACGGTGGAAGAGCTCATGTTTGATCTCGAGGCCATTGAAAATAATGTAGCAAAAAGTTTTGAAAATAGAAAACCAAGTAACGATTTTGCAAAAACTTTTAGTAGAAGTAGCACAACTTGCCCCACGGTGGGCGCCATATTGTTTTGGTAAAAAATTACCGAAGCAATTAAGTGATCAAATTAGTTAAGTGAGGTAGTGTGCTAGAGGTGTTTGTAAAAAATATGCTGGTTAAGTTGTTAACACAAACAGTTTCAGGATATAGCCCGAGGATATCAGACTATATCAATAATCAAACAATGAGCAAAAATGTAAAGGTTGACACGATATGTACGAGGAAAGCCCTTGATCAATCTAGATCTCCGGCATAAAACATCGGGAGCTGACAATCGTCGGCTGCCTTGTTCTTCTTATTGCTTGAATAACCAGGATACAATGCAGGATAATGCTCGAATCGAATCTAAGTGTTACAATGATTGTGAATTGTGAGTGTTAGTGTGTGTTGGCAGCTAGAAATGAGAGTGTACGAGTATGAGAGCTCGAAAGTGTGTCCATTCCTATGATCCGGCACTCCTATTTATAGTTACAAGAAATAACAAACTATTCTAAAAATCCGGTATATTCCCCTATTATTCCGGGATACTGAGAATATTCCTTTCTGAATGTTGGGGGGCTGTTTCAACTCGTTCTCCACGTGCATATTAACCATAAATTCTGGATTTAAGCTCCTATAACCGTTACAACATTAATAGCATTGACCAACTCCCATAAAATACGCCTTTCTTCAATGCTGACTGTTACAAGAGCTATTCTTCCGCCATCAACGTCCTTATCCTAACCCATTTGAGCGGGTCTTCAGGATGACTTGGTCCTCATGAACGTTAGTTCCTTGTAACCAACGTTTACAAGCAAATTGTTAGTAATAGTCAGGATACTGCCTCAGGATGTTACCAATATCCTGGTCCGGTATCCTGATTGTAATCAGCTATCATAAAATCAAGATATAGTGTCAGGATATGGGCTCAGAATTTCACCCATAACACAAATAACAAGGAGCAAAATGGAAGTTAACTCTTTATTTTTTGTTACATTTTTTGGTGATTTACGTCTCATGTGTATATTAATTTTAACATTTGTCGTGATTTATGACAATGTAAATATTTAAGTCAATGTAAATTTATTTTTACATAGGTATTTATTTAGTTAGAAACTTTTTCCAAGTTTCTTATATTTTTTATCTAAATTTAGTTGTTTTATGCTATTTATTAATAAAAAAGATACATAGACGAATTTTTTTGAGTTATTTTATGTCTAATTTAAAAAAAAGATAATTATCTTATGTTGTTATATAGAATTTAAATGTGTGGTGAGGTTTTTTTTATTTGATTGATCTGAAATATAAAACATGATGAACATGGGTGGTGCCAAAAAGTCAATAAAGTATTAGTTAACAAAAGTCTTTCTTACCCTTATATTACAATATATTATTTTTAAATAAAAATGTGAGACTCCACATGCTTTAATCACCAAACAAATATCAACCTTACATCAATAGGAGATCAAAGGCTTTGATGGGTTCTTATGGTTCTCTCAATTAGAGTTAGTTCTCATTTTATTCAATCCCTATATATATATATATAGAGAGAGAGAGAGTAGGAGTTGGCTAGAAAGCCTAAGTTTCCTAGAAAGTCTAGGAAGCAATAGGGAGATGACATGTGGCTTTTATTTTTTTATTCAAAAGGGCGTGATGGTAATTTGATTATTAATTTAATTTTGAAATATTATATATCCTTAACTAACTATCCAGATATTTATGGAAACATATATCTCTTTGACAATTTCAAATCATTACGATTTCAATAGGGCAGTTACTTTTAATTACGAAGTTCAAATCATTAACAATTTTTCACGTTGTGTTTTATTAGTTACTGGGTTCATCACAATGTGTTTTAGCAGTTACTGATTTCAGTTACTATTTCATCACAATGTGTTTTATCAGTTACTTGTTGATATAATTTTTGGCATTCTTGATGTTGTGTTTTATCAGTTAGTGGTTCGCGTTGTGTTTATCAGATACTGGTTTCATCACAATGTGTTTTATTAGTTACTGGTTTCAGTTACTGTTCATCACAATATGTTCTATCATTTACTAGTTGATGTGATTTTGGCATTCTTAATGTTGTGTTTTATCAACTGGTTTCATCACAATGAGTTTTAGCAGTTAATGGTTTCAGTTACTGTTTCATCACAATGTGTTTTATCAATTACTGGTTGATATGATTTTTGGCATTCTTGATGTTGTGTTTTATCAATTACCGGTTTCATCACAATGTGTTATACCAGTTATGATTCATGAATGACATGTTCTTTTGTAATTTATTTACTGTTTCATCGCAATGTATTTTATCAGTTACTGGTTGATGTAATTTTTGGCATTCTTGATGTTGTGTTTTATCAGTTACTGATTTCATCGCAATGTGTTTTGTCAGTTATTGGTTCCAGTTACTGTTTCATCACAATGTGTTTTATCAGTTACTGGTTGATATGATTTTGGCATTCTTGATGTTGTGTTTTAGCAGTCAGTCACTAGTTCGTCACATTGTGTTTTATCGCTAAAACACACTACTATGAATACATCTAGATCTGATTTATTGTTATTTTTTGTATGATTTGGTGTTTTCAAATGTGGGGGGATTAGAGAGAGAGATAGAAAAATTGTGACATTTTTTAAGGTTGTTTTATGATTGGTAGTTATTTCCTTATTTCAAACAACTTAAATGACACATTTACCCCTAATCAATTAAATTAGCCTATTTTAAAGACATGTATATTACCAAAATGATCTCAACCATTAAACACACTCATCTGATGGCACAGATCGCTTCTTACACTTTCTAGAAAAAACACACTTTCCGCAGATGGGTTAAAATGAGAAGCACCTTGAGTTGTGAGAACTAGGCCATCCAACAGGTTTTTCTAAATTTTTTCCTCAAAAGTCATAAAAATCACTTGTTTCAGCATAAAAAATTGAAAAACAAATACCGCATACACACATTTACATGAGGCGTAAAAAAATATTTATATTCGTACAAAATTTATTCTAACGCATAAAAAAACTTTCATTAGTCAAAACTACCGAGTCGACAATTTTTTTTACTATTTTTTACAAATGTGTTTATAATATTTTCATCTACGTTTTTGCAAAGAAAATTTGGCCCAACTCGCGCAGGAAGAAAAAGTTCTCACGGTTAATACAACTCGTGGTGGTTCTCATTTGAATCGAGCCCTATATATATATATAGAAACGGGATCCGGAGAAAACGCCCAAAAGTGTGAGAAGGTAAGAACGCATCCTGGCCCAACATGTGTCACGTGACATAGAGAAGGGCGGAGGGGCCTTTTTGTCATTTTATCTTCCGCTTTTCAGAATATTGTTTTACTTTTGGGGTTTAAGATTTTTGGCGTTAACCAAATTCAATAATTAATGGCGTTTTAATGGTTTCATTGTATTAACATTTTGGCGTTTATGGCG
This sequence comes from Helianthus tuberosus, assembly GCA_030545235.1. Taxonomy (NCBI): domain Eukaryota; kingdom Viridiplantae; phylum Streptophyta; class Magnoliopsida; order Asterales; family Asteraceae; genus Helianthus; species Helianthus tuberosus. The sequence continues at coordinate 107,103,296 of CM060401.1, read as the reverse complement.
TTTTTCAAATCTCTCTGAATGGCGTTTTTCAAATCTCTCTTAATGGCGTTTTTCAAGGCGTTTTAGACAAGATGGCCCATTGTTATATTATTTTTTATATACATTTTGGTATTTGTGGTATCTTGGCGTTTTACAATTGTAAAATTATATTACAACCACAGGGGAAAAAAATAAAAGCGAAAAAAAATAAACTAAAAATCCTAATCGGATCTCTCTTCACAATCTTCACTGTCATCAGTCTCTCTCTTCTTTAATACTACAAGAACTGTCACCAAATATATGGCATTTTATATAAAACTTGACAGACCCATCGGTTTGATTATTTTGCCTGCTCGTCTGTTGAAGTGGCTTTTTGTGGATGTTTGTGGACATAGATTTATGACGTGTGGGTGGGTTTTTCGCTTTTGTTCTTCAACTTGATCATCATCTTTATAATCATTCCACTCTTTAGTGTCATTGATCTCTTCTCCTCATCCAAGCCTTTTTCAAGAATAAAGAACACAAAATGACATATGACTGTCATCAGTAACTTTTTCTTGAAGATGTGTCCATGTCATGCTGCAAAATCTTACTGAGTTACTCCCCTCACCTAACAATCCATTCGGTGAAACTTCACGAAGAACAATACTGAATATCCAAGAAAGCATATAACCCATCTTTGTTTTTTAATTTTTTTGCGTTTTACAGTGAGTGGTATTTAGTAGTATTGGCGTTTGTTTTTTTGGTTTGATCAAATGGAAGTTGCTGAGACGTATCATTTTATAGGATGTTTTTTTGGCGCGTAGGTTAGGCGGTGCATTATTATAATAAAGTATTCGTCGTTTCAGTTACTGTTTGTAATTATTGTTTTTTATAAGATTTTATCTCTTAAGTCTATAACACGTCCTATCTTTCAAGTTTGGCGTTTTAGATTCTAATATAATAAATTTTCCGTCTCTTCAGTTTTACTGTTTTGTAGTTACTATTTCTAGTTACATTTTCAAGTTTGGTTTTTTTTTTTTTTGGGTTTTTATAATACTTGTCCAAAGTAATTTTATTATAGTTTGGTAGTTTTTGGGGTGTTTTATGGCATCATGGCGTTTTGACAAGCATTTGGCCGTGTGGCGTTTTTATTACATATGGCGTTCTTATTATATAACAATCAACTGAAAAAGAAAATTAAAATATATACATATATATGTGTGTATATATATATATGTGTGTGTATATATATATATATATATATAAACAATTGATCTTCCAAATCTTCACTGTCACCAGTCTCTTTCTTCTTTTGAAGCATCTTCACTGGCTGTTTCGACTTTCGTATGATTTATTTTGATTTTTGTTTAATCGAAGTAGTTTTTTTGTCGCCATGTGGAAGCACAAAGTCTGAAATCAGCCTCTTTGTCTTGAATATTTGTCCATCTCATGCAGCAAAATGTTATTGAGTTTACACCCTGCAGCCAACAATCTTTTTGAATTTCCAATGAAAGATGTTTGATTTTTTAACTTATTGGCGTTTTACCAAGAAAAAAACGCCACTAAATAAAAGCACCTTAAAACTCTAAATTTGATCATGCTAAATCAATAATGTTTTGTTGTATGGTGATGGACAACATTGTTAATCCTCAGTTAAGAAAGATGTCTGACAATGTTGTCTATCCCATACAGCTAAACTTTATTGACAACAAAACTCAATAATGTTTTTGTATGTTTTGGCGTTATAAATTGAATGGAAGTTGAGGATAAAGTCAATAAGATTTTACTAAATGAAATGGACAATATCCTCACTTAAGGATTTTGTCCATTACATTGAGCGAAACCTTACGGACAACCAAACTAAATTTCAAATAAACGTTTTGGTTTAGAGGATATTTGATGTTTGGGTTTTTTGGCGTTTCTAAGACGAATGCTATATATTAAATATGGCGTTTGTGTTTTTGTGTGCTTTAATGTAAGGTCTGAAATGTTGTATATATAGGATGTTTTTTTGGCAGGATATTATTATAATTAAGTTTGGCGTTTTATATCTAATGGCGTTTTTTAGATTATGACGGTGTGTGCTATTGTAGCTTAAGGCGGTAATTTTAATGGCGTTTTATTTCATTACATGGCGTTTTGTGTAGAGAAGTCAAAAGACTTTTTTACCCTTAATGAAGCGCGCCACAGCAATAAAAGTGATGTTATTTACGAAAACACCACTGCGTCATCTAGTCCATAGATTGTTTTAATCTGACGATCCATAACCGTTCTCACACTTTTCACTGTTTTCTCTAAATCCTGGCCCTATATATATATATATATATATATTGCTTATGATTTACCCAGAGGGTGTATCCACCAAGTCACCATCCCAGAGGCTAATACCATGAGCTTCACATTTTTTTCAAAAGGTATACATACCTAACTCAATTGATGGAACTATGGATTTTTTTAAGGCGACACTAGATCAAAACATATTTTCATAAAATGAATAACGCGTGCCATTTAATTAAAAAATACTTATGAGATTTTACTTATAGTGGTACTTCTTATACTATCAGTAGTTTCAGCTTATGAGCTTTGCCGTCGTTTAATTAAATGTCTGATGCGTGTCAGGTGAGTGGTAATATCTTATCCAGGAATGAGATGCACAGATGGAGAAGGTTTTGAAACGCTATGAGCTCACCCATCAGCTTAATACGGCATATCATCCATAAACTAATGGTCAAGTGGAGAACACGAATAGGGGGATTAAGAGAATTTTAGAGAGAACAGTTGAACAAAGTAGGATTGATTGGTCCGACAAGTTAGATGATGCGATATGGGATTTTTCGTACTACGTATAAAATTCCTACAGGGACCACTCCCTTTAGGTTGGTTTATGGAAAAGCATGTCATCCACTAGTAGAGTTAGAACATAGAGCATGTTGGGCACTTAAGACGATGAATTTGTAAATGTCTAGTACGGAAAACACTAGTTTCTACAGTTGAATGAGTTAGAGGAGTTGAGGAATGAGTCGTACATGAAGTCATGGGACTACAAAGAGCGTACAAAGGAGCTACACGATCGCCACTTGAAGAAGATAATAGAGTTTGAGTGTGGGGATAAAGTGTCGCTTTATAACTCGAGGTTGAAGTTGTTTTCTGGGTAAGTTGAAGTCTAGATGGTCAAGTCCATTCGTAGTGAAAAAGGTATTTCCATTTGGAACGATCAAGATTGAAGAGTGGAACGTGAACGGGTATAGGCTTAAGCATTATGTAGGAGGCCCGATTGGTAAATGAGAGGATGAGGTGGTCTAAATTGACCCTCCTAATGAGTGATGAGTGTTTCGTAGCATTTTTGTAGAGTTTGTAAATTTTCCTTAGTGTTTTATTTTTATTTTTATCTTTTGTGTATTATGAGTCTAAGTTAGTAAGTTTGAGTCAGTTTTGAGTGGTTTTTTTCTATTAGAGTCAGTTTTACGCTTGGGTTTGTTTGTTTTGTCTTGTGCATATTTGACTGACCCGTTCATACTCAATCTCCATTTGAACGAAGATTTTGAAGCTGTTATATATTTGTAAAGGTAACCCAAGTGTTTAGACGAATGCAAATGAAATGTTATACAATCTTTTGGATGGAATGAAGACACGCATCGCTGGCACTGATTTTATCCTAACCAGCTAGGTCTTTTCCAATTCGTTGTCTTTTTATTTTTAATATATATTATTTTAGGTTCATATTGTGCTTTATTTTAGCGAGTTTTTCATCCTACAATGCAGACAATGTATAGTTTAAGTTTGGGGATGGGAGACTACGCCTTTTTAGGTAGGTTTGAGTTGAAAATTACAAAAATAAATAGAAATAAAGAACTTTAAAAATCCAAAAAAACTGAAGAAAAAAAATGCTCCTGAATATTTTTGCAACCAAATTGAAAATAATAGAAAATTTGGGATTTTTAGTTTTCAAGATATTATATATATATATATATATATATATATATATATATATATATATATATATATATATATATATATAGAGAGAGAGAGAGAGAGAGAGAGAGAGAGAGATAAAAGACGTAATTTCTAGGATGTACTAATAGTCCTAGCTGACTTAGAGGGTTCCCTGTATTGTTCTTAATATACCTTCTTATAAATCATGAAGTCTTGTAGATCATCATATTAGGAGAAATAGAAAAACTGAAACTGTTCATAGTATAAAATAAAACACTATAAGTAAAAACCTAAAAGTATTTTTAATTAAATGGTACGCCTCATCCTTTTTATGAGAATAAATCCTGATTCGGTGGCGCCCAAAAAAATATTCCATAGTTCCATTAATTTAGAAAAAATAACAAAGAAAAATGTGACGCTCATGGTGTTGCTCACCGGGATAGCGACTTGGTGGATATGCCCTCTAAGTTAAACATAAGAAAAAAAAAATTGCTAGAGCTCATAATTATCATCCATAAAAAATTTAATTCTAAATACATAAGGGTTTTTTGAAAAAAGTGGTAGATTTTTTTAATCTTTTCCTTATAAGCTTAATATGTGATTAGGTGGATTTGTGGGCCTTGAGTGTGAGAGCCTTAGATGGATTGTTAACTTGAACATAAAGCTAGCATGAAAAGGAGCTTGATAAATCGATGGATGGGTTTAAGTGGATAATAATATCGGTAACCGTGATTATACGTGCTTATGTCTTTTAATAGAGTAACCTATTTTTTTTGAAACCATCCATCCTAGTTATGGTTTCATTGCAAAGTTTTTTTCAGAGACAAAAAAAAAAGTTCAAGTGTGGAGATATTTGATATGTTACAAAACAAACGTTTTTATCCATAGTATTTTGTACAATTTTTATATTAACTTAGGGTCCTTTTATTATATATTTGATTATTTAGAATGGGAAAAGGAGCTAAAAGGAATAAAAAACAAGTTTAAACGGCTAATAAACCAGAGATGCTAGGAAGCTCAGGGACTAAAGTTGTCATTTCCTGAAAGTTGGTAAATAATACATGATGTAGCACACATGTTGCATTTCTTGGGATTTTATTTAATTCGAAATTACCTAATAAGCCCCTAATGAATCTTCGAAATTAGAACAAGATGCCATTGTGTTTCTTTGTGGTTGACTTGGTGTTGACCGAGTATAATGGCTAGCCCAATTACGATGCATGACCTCAGCCCACTTGTGGTTCAGAAATTCACCTGGGCCCAATTGAATCTGCTGAAGTGAATTTGAGTTTTAAAAAAGAGTTAATTAAGTTTTCCGTCCCATTGGTTTATCAAAAATCACTATTTCTGTCAATTGGTTTAAAAAATTGTCAAACAGACCCTATGGTTGCACTTTTATAACTACTACAGTCCACCCAACCTAACGTCATCTAGTTATCCTGTTTTATTTAAAATTACCATAACGCCCCTGTTATTAAAATTAAAATTAAAATAAAGAGTTAGTTATGTTTTTCGTCCCTGTTGTTTGTTAAAAATAACCATTACCGTCCATTAGTTTTAAAAATTGTCAAAACAGTACCAGTATCATTCACTTCACTTTACTTTTCACTCTCCTCATTTCTTCAGATGCAGCCACCTAATTTTCCCCATTACAATCGACGTCAGTTGAAAAACTTGAGGCCTACCTGAAAAACTTGAAGGATGGAGATGAAGTATGGATGGTGCCCTGTGTAGTTGTCGGAATTGGTAGAATTCATTGGTAGAAAAGAAGTTGGTCGATGATTTGTTTGAAGAGAATGACCTTGGGGTGTGGGGATAGGGGTGGGTGGTTGCTTGATGACAGTGGTGGGCATAATGGGTGGTGGAGGTGATCATCGTTCAGGTGTGTGTGATGGTGCGAGATGTTGAAGATTGATGAAGTGGAGAGGGTGTGGAACCGGAGCAAGTGATCATCTGGCTGGATTTGAGGTGAAGAGTAAAGTAAAGGATAGTAAATAGATGAAGATGTCAACCGCCATTGTTGGTGAGTTGAAGGTGGAAGTTATAAAAGTATTGGTATTGTTTTGGTAATTTTTAGAACTAATGGACTGTAATAGTTATTTTTAACAAATCATAGGGACGAAAAACGTAACTAACTCTTTATTTATTTTAATTTTAATAACATGGGTATTATGGTCATTTCAAATAAACTAACAGAATAACAATAACTGGATGGCGTTAGTGAGGGTGGATTGTGATTGTTACGAAAGTGAAACCAAATGGACTATTTTGGCAATTTTAAAACTAATGGACTAAAATAGTGATTTTTGACAAGCCACGGGGACGAAAAACGTAATTAACTCATCAAAAAAATATGTTGCACATAATCCGGATAAATATCTATTATAATACTCACAAGCGGAGACCATAAAAGAAAAGACGACTATTCACGAACCACAGAAATAAAAAATACCCTACCTGATTATTATTTTTCTGGAGATCTACTATGGAATGACGAACCGAAGAGGAAATGAAATTGGAACGAAGATTCTTGATGATCATATTGAAGTTTTGTTCCCAACCCAGTTAGATTAAACGTTTAACTTAGATTTTTCGGTATTCAAACATATGATGTATGCGGTTTTATCAAACTTTGTTTATTTGTTTTTCATCACCATGAGAGGCTAATCTTCTTGAACTACTAGGGCTCTTGGTGAAAACTAATTAGACTCGTATTATACTCTCGGTTTTGAATTATTTGGTTTCTTTTTAATTAATGCTTTGCTAAAGAATTTTTTTTATTATTCGGTTTTAATACGTATGCATGCTCATTTGACTTGGATTTTATACTTGATTTGCATGAATTTTTATTAATTGAAATAAGTTTCATGTGCTACTCGCTTACTTTGTGTTTGTGAATTTGGTTGTGGCTTCTTGTCTTTGAAAAACCCTAGGAACGAGTATCATCCTTGTTAAAACGAGTGTTCTGTTACCCTTGAGACTGGGAGGAAATATGGTATTGGTTTGCCTAGTTATTTACGGTATGTTCCCGAGTTAAAAATCCCTCCCCTCCCCTCCCCTCCATGTCTTTCCAAATTGGAAAGACTATTTTCAGGCAAAAAAAACCCCATTTTCCCTCCCCTCCCCCTGTTAAGTGGATCTCTGGAACACAGCGTTAGTATACGGGTTCCTGTGAGTAGGGGCGGAACTAAAGGTATGTGAGCAGTAGAACGGGCTATGGCTGAAGTCCGTATGCGTAGTGTATTTTTATATATATATTTTTTTTGGTTTTATACAAAAGATACCCCTGAAATAATACAATGATACCCCTAACCAACCCAAACTTATAAAATAAGGGAGCCCAATTGAAACAATTACTCAATTGAAACAATGACTCAATTATTAGTAAGCCCAACTTATTAGATTAGCACAAAAAAAAAACACAAAACTACGTATGACGGCATTCTTTCTTATCGTCGCTTAGGTTCTGGAAGAAAACCAAACGTCGCTGGTCATCCTTTACGCACTGGTGTCCTGTTTTGCTGCTGCCAATAACACCGGTTCAATAAAAGAATCCACAATCATGTTATTTGTTGTTGCGATAACACTGGTTCCGGTCGTTCCGCCCCTGCTTAGGTATTTGTTTTTTAAAGTAAAAGACGACGATGTGATAAAACGATTTCAAGCTATGTAAAAAAAGGACAAATTTATTAGGCACTTATTTTACTTTATTTATTTATTGTCTTTTTTTAATAATTTATTAATTATCGTTTTTTTAATATTGTTGATTGCACAGTAAAAAAAATTTTGGGGATACCCCTGATTTATTGGGCTAGTTTTGCCACTGCTTGTGAGACCGGGAGGAGATCCATAGCCCATAGCCAATAGCCTTTAGATCCTAGCAATCTAAGTTAAAACCGTAAATAGATAGATTACCCCCTTTCATCTTCGGGTGAATTGAATTGTGATTAGTGATACCGAAAGGAGATCTTTCCTTGGGTACCTGTAAGGACTCTCAAAAATGTCATAAATCAACCCACAAGTAAAAACTCGGACCCCCGAAACCATACTGTGCATGAAAAACCAAGAAAAACAAGAAGTATGGTCTTCAGGCGGGCCGCGTAAAGGTTAAGCTTGTCTTACGCGGGTCGCGTCAAACCTGTGTTGACCGGATAAGTGTTCCGGATCCACGTAGCGACCACCTGGCTAACCTACTTGTGACTGGTCAAGGCTAGTCGTAGACTGGGCGGCTGCGCGGGCCGCGTGAAGGAAAGCCGAAGGCTTACGCGGGCTGCGTGAGGCCTTAATTTCACCTATAAATAGCTTGCATCAGGGACTTTCATTCTGTGTCGAAACAAACTTTCGAAAACGAAAGAATAGTACCCCAGAAGTCGAAAATATCAATTAATTAGCGAGGTGCTGCTCCGATACCGGGTATTAACTCAATCATTGCTACGATTCAATGTCCGATCGATTAAACTATCCAATGGATGTTTAAGTGCTGCCCACATTAGGGTTTATGCTTTGTCATTCGTCGATAATATGATGGATGTTTAAGTATCGCACTTTGTCATTCGTTGTGAAGGTTTTAATCTCGTGAGTTATCTTAAATGCTGTATTAGTTACTAACCGAGTTCGTGTGCATGTTATTAAAAATAGGTTAAAAGGCTAATCAATAGGCTAAGCTCTGCTCATATAAATTTGCAATGTGAGTCATTCTCTTTTTATCAAAGTGCTTTATAAATTCTTAAATGTTTTCAAAGTTATAATTACAGGGATTAAGTCTTTGTAGTCACCAAATTACAGCCGGTATGTGGGGTTTTGTATACATTACTTGATAATCTTCACCATTGGACAACGAGTTAGCCAAGGGGTGATATGACCATAGTCACAGACACCATTGGACAATGGGAGGGCCAATGGGTTGAGTGACAAATACCGTGGGTATATGGTTGATATAGAAACATTGTAATCGCTCTTAATACTGTAAATTATAACAAACGAGTCGTTTTAGTAAAAAGAATGATTCACCAGTATTTCCCGCTGACAAAACCTTTTTCAAACATGTTTCAGGTGATCTGTTGTGATCTAGGAAAAGTGTCGTGAAGCACTACAAAGCTTAAAGAAATGGCTCAGTATAAAATAAAGAAACATGTTTTGTAAAATAAAGATTTCTCAGTGAAATCATATTATTGTAAATGACCGGGGTTTTATCTCGAGTTGTGAAATAAAATAATCGGGAAATTACAGTTTTAAAAAGATCCTGGTAAAATTTTCCGCTGTTAAATAAATACCACGGGATTTTCTGTCCCGCGGCTCCGGAAACGGGTCAAACCGGGTCGGGGGCCGTGACAGAAAAAGGTGGTATCAGAGCCACTGATTTAAGCCAATTAAGTATTTTGAAAATATTTAATTTTACTGATTGCCATTTTGTGATTATGTGTTTTATTAATTGAATATTTGTGTATAGTATGGGTAAGCAAAAGCTTTCAAACATCTATCTTAAATTAGATAGGTCATCCAACGAGAAGGGAAGTTCATCCCAAACAAAATCCTCAAATCACTCTGTAATTCCTGGTGAAGGAATATTTGTCCGAAAGGCACAATATGAGGAACCACTTTCTCCTAATAAAAGAAGTCTGATTATTAGGAAAAGTCAGGAGAAATTAAAGAAATTACAACCAAAAGAAAAGAGAGTTAATCAGAAAACTCAAGAATTAGGCAGTAACCCACCATGGGAAGACAAGTTAGATGAAAAATGGGCAGACCTTTATATGCTAGCCACTGTAGCAGTAAATGCAAATCTTTAAATATTCTGATTCAAGTTTTAGCACCCTTATTACCTACAAGTCAGAAACTTTATTCAGTAAATAAATAAATTTACAAATAAAACCTAGTGTGTTGTAATTTTCAGTTGTTTTTGTATTAAATTAGTCACACGGTATGCAATAATATTTAAAGGTTATTTATGAAAATTTGGTATAAAATTTTAACTTAGCAATTTTTGTGTATTTTGTGCTAAACAGTATGAATGACTTGTCTGAAGCCCTTCACAATCTAAATCTCTATCCAGTAAAAATAGAGGTTTCCAAAGATTTTAATAGGTATATACCAGACATAGAAGAACCTATGGAATTCAATGCTCCACCTCCGGAGAAACCCAAGCCCAAGAAAAGGAGGAGATTTGTGGGATGGAGGCGTGTGCGCAGGAGGAAACCCACAACCAGGAAAATTCCCAAAATAGAAAATCCCTTAGATAAAGGAAAGGGAATTGAAGCCGGGGAAGGTTCTAGACAGATGGAAATGCAGTTTGAGGAATATTCTAGGCAAATGGAAATGGAGTTTGGAGAAGGTTCTAGGCAAACCAAGATAGAAATTGGGGAAAGCTCTAGACAGATTGAGGAGTTACCATTTCAGGAGGAATTAGATCAAGCATTGGCGAGTTGTGATGTCGTCAGGCCTATTAATAATAATCTATACCCTTATCCTGCTGAAACACAATTACCAATGAACTTGGAACCAGCAATCCCAGAACCTATAATCCACACCCAGCCTCTAATGGATGAATGGTGGACCAATGATTGGCAGTTTCAAAACCTGCTCAACAGTCCTTATTCCTTTCTCCCTTAGTTCGACCCAGAACCTATACCAAATCCACCCATGAGCAATGAAAATCTAGCTGAACTCCGCCACTTTGGCGAGGAGTTAGTGGATGCAGGAAATATGATCAGGGAAGTAGGAGAACAGATCTCCTGGAAATATGACGAAAGGGAACGTTGTTACTAAAATATCAACTGACAAGGAATAGTGTGATGTGAAAATGTGAAACTCTGGTTGTAAAATAAATAAGTAGAATATAGTCTGTAAAATAACCTAAAATAAAACTTTGTAAGATAAAGGTGTGTATGGACGCATATTATAAAATATATAACAAATGGAATCGAGAAATCAATAGTTTTGGCTATATGTGTGTTATGAACTTTGTATGATTATTTTATGTATGATTGTTATTTATTGGATACTAATGAATTATATATATATATATATTAATTATCAGATGGAAAACGCTAATAATGAACCAGTAAATGAGGTTAATCAATCTGAGCAACACCCGGGGGATCAATATATGACTAGGCAAGATATAGAAAATATCGTTGCTCAAGGGATAGCCAATGCTATTCCAGCAATACTTGCTGCTGCACAGAAACCTATTGAACCTCAACAAATCATTCCTAGCAAACGTATTTCTGAAGATAACTTCAGTAATAGCGTAAACGGAGGCGATAATCATATTAATCACAATAATGATCCACTGCAAGCTTCGCTCCCTAAGAAAATGAAAGTTGCAACGCCTGGTTGCACTTACAAAGAATTTCTTGCTTGTAAACCCGCGGAATTTGCAGGCAATGAAGGAGCGACTGTGGCACTGCGTTAGTTAGAGAAAACCGAGGCAGTGATTACAATAAGTAAATGTGACAAGGACGACAAGGTCATATACGCGTCAAATCTTTTCAAAGAAGGGGCGCTAGAATGGTGGAATACGGTGTTACAAGCAAAAGGAAGGAAGATAGCGTATGCCATGAACTGGGAAGAATTTAAAAGTCTTGTAGAAAGAAAATTTTGTCTCGAATATGAAAAAGATCAAATGGCGAATAAATTTCTAAATCATAGAATGATGGGTGTAGATTGTCGCGGTTATACTTCGACATTCTTTGAATATGCTAGAGTGGTACCAACACTGGCTTCGCCAGAACCGGTACTCATTTCTCGCTATATTTGGGGACTGATTAGTGAAATCCGTAACATCGTTAAAGCTACGAGACCTCGTACTATTGACGATGCGGTGGAATTAGCTAATACCCTAACTGATGAGCTGGTACGCACAAGAGATGAAAACAGGAAAAAGGAACTGGCTCAGAAAATTACACAAGGAGTTCGTATGGGTAATAGTAGTAACTTCAAGAAAAGAGGAACTGGGCAATCCTCAAATCCGCCTTTCTGCAGGAATTGCAAAAGGAAACATTTTGGAAGATGCAATGTAACCTGTAATTTTTGCAGAGCTGTAGGACATCGGGAAGAAAACTGCAGGAAGAAATCCACAATTTGTTACAATTGTGGAGAAGCAGGACATTTCAAAACAGAATGTCCTAAATTGGTTAAACCAGCAGACAACAAAGCTAAACCAGCTGACGGAGCTACAAAGAAGAATGTCAGAGCATTCCAGCTAACCACTCAAGAAGCAAAACTCATTCCAGATGTGATAGCTGGTACGTTCTTAGTTCACAACATTTACGCCAAAGTATTATTTGACTCTGGTGCAAACCAAAGTTTTATAAATACTTCATTCTGCCAAGCTCTTAATTTACCTTTGACCAACCTTAGGCAAATTTTTACAGTCGAAACGGCAGACGAAAATTCTATTAACATAGATAAGGTTTTGCAAAAAGAACATATAGAACTTTCAGGTCATAAATTTCATGCAAACCTATTGCCAATGAATTTAACTGGATTCGATGTCGTATTAGGAATGGATTGGTTAGTAGCCAACCATGCTCGAATCCTTTGTGATAAAAATTCCATAGAGATTCAGGCACCTACTGGGGAAATAATCATGATTACAGGAGATAAACCTCGTAAACCCATGAAGTTCATATCAGTAATGAAAGTTGCTAGTTATGAACGAAAGCAAGGAATAGTATATATGATTTCAGTAATCATTAGTACTAAGGGAAAAGAACTTAAGGAAATTCCTATAGTCTCAGAATATCCAGATGTATTCCCAGAAGAATTACCAGGATTACCACCAGATAGGGAAGTAGAATTTTGAATTCATCTAATTCCAGGAACTACACTGATAGCCAAGGCACCTTATCGGTTAGCACCCACAGAAATGTTAGAACTGAAAAAGCAATTAGATGAATTACTAAGTAAAGGTTTCATACAACCTAGTTCATCCCCGTGGGGAGCACCGGTGTTGTTTGTAAAGAAAAAGGATGGTTCGATGAGAATGTGTATTGATTATCGAGAATTGAATAAGGTTACAATTAAGAATCGATACCCATTACCTAGGATTGATGATCTTTTTGATCAACTTCAAGGAGCTAGATATTTTTCTAAGATAGATTTACGCTCCGGATATCATCAATTGAAGGTACAAGAAGAAGACATACCTAAAACTGCTTTCAGAACTAGGTATGGTCACTACGAGTTTACAGTCATGCCCTTCGGATTAACGAATGCACCTGCCGCATTCATGGACATGATGAATAGAATCTGTAAACCGTATTTGGATAAATTTGTAATCGTTTTTATTGACGATATACTTATTTATTCAAAAATTCAGGACGGACATTGTCAGCACTTGCATGCACTCTTAACTTTGTTAAGAAAAGAAAAGCTTTACGCCAAATTCTCGAAGTGTGAATTTTGGTTGCAAGAAGTGCAATTTCTAGGACACATGGTGAATCACAAAGGTATTCATGTAGATCCTGCTAAGATAGAGGCAATTACCAAATGGAAGGTTCCACAATCCGCAATGGAAATTAGAAGTTTTATAGGTTTAGCCGGATACTATAGACGGTTTATTAAGGATTTTTCCAAAATAGATGTACCATTAACTAAGCTAACCTGTAAAGCAATCAAGTTTGAATGGGGACCTAAGCAAGAAGAAGCCTTTAGGATTCTAAAGCAAAAGTTAACAAATGCCCCAATCCTAGCTTTACCAGAAGGGACTGAAGATTTTGAAGTTTACTGTGACGCTTCAAAACGAGAATTTGGATGTGTGCTAATGCAACGCAAGAAGGTAATTGCGTATGCTTCAAGACAATTGAAAAAGCACGAGGAAAACTATACAACTCATGACTTAGAGTTAGGCGCCATAATTTTTGCCCTTAAGATTTGGAGACATTATCTGTATGGAAGTAAATTTACTGTCTATACGGATCATAAAAGTTTAAGATATATATTTGGGCAAAAAGAGTTAAACATGAGGCAAAGAAGATGGATGGAAATCCTAAGTGACTACGACTGTGATATTCAGTATCACGAAGGAAAGGCAAATGTGGTGGCAGATGCCTTAAGTCGTAAGTATCATGAAAAGCAAAAGCGAGTTCGTGCTCTCAGATTAAATCTACAATTAGATTTAATGGAACAATTAAAGAATGTTCAAGAAACAGTAATAAAGGATGATGCTGAGGGAATGAAGGGACGAATAAAAGAGTTAGAGCAAGGAGCTGATGGAATTTGGAGATTCCACAAAAGAAGAATTTGGGTACCTAAGCAGGGAGAATTAAGAAATAAAATTTTAGAAGAAGCCCATAAATCTAGATACACTATGCACCCGGGAAACAATAAGATGTACCAAGATTTAAGAAACAACTTTTGGTGGATAGGAATGAAAAAGGATATAGCTCGATATGTTTCTAAGTGTCTTACTTGTTCACAAGTTAAGGCAGAACACCAAAAACCTTCAGGTCTACTACAACAATTAGAAATGCCTATATGGAAATGGGAACTTATAACAATGGATTTTGTTACCAAGCTACCCAAAACCAGAAAAGGGAATGATGCAATTTGGGTAATTGTGGATCGATTAACCAAATCAGCTCATTTTCTACCGATGAAGGAAACCTTTAGCATGGAAAGGTTGGCAAAGTTGTATGTAGATGAAGTAGTATCCTTAGATGGAGTTCCACTCTCCATTATTTCCGATAGGGATAGTCGTTTCACTTCCCATTTCTGGACTAGTTTCCAAGAAGCAATGGGAACTCGACTAAATTTAAGTACTGCATATCATCCTCAAACCGACGGACAAAGCGAACGAACAATCCAAACTCTGGAAGACATGCTTAGGTCATGTGTGATAGATTTTGGTGGGAACTGGGACGATCACCTACCTTTAATCGAATTCTCCTATAACAATAGTTATCATTCGAGCATCGAAACTGCCCCATTCGAGGCATTATACGGAAGAAAATGCAGAACTCCAGTTTGTTGGGCAGAAATCGGAGAAAGTCAATTATCAGGTCCGGAGATTGTGCAAGAAACGACCGACAAGATTACTCAAATCAAGGAAAGACTGAAGACGGCTCGAGATCGCCAGAAGAGTTATGCAGATAATAGACGGAAGCCGTTGGAATTTCAAGTCGGAGATAAAGTACTTTTGAAAGTTTCTCCTTGGAAAGGAGTAGTTCGACTCGGTAAGAAAGGAAAGCGAAGTCCAAGATATCTAGGACCATTTTCAGTGATTCAACGTATAGGACCCGTTGCTTATCATTTACAACTACCAGAAGAGTTAGCTGGAGTACATGACGTATTTCATGTATCCAACCTCAAGAAATGCCTATCAGATGAATCTTTGATAGTACCTCTTCAAGATATAGAGGTAAACGAAAAGTTAAAATTTATTGAGAAACCTCTTCAAATAGAAGACAGAAAGGTGAAGTTTCTCAAACACAAACGGTTAGTACTTGTCAAGGTCAAGTGGGATTCAAAGAGAGGACCTGAATACACTTGGGAGCTGGAATCCGAAATGAAGCGAAAGTATCCTCACTTATTCCAATAAATCTCGAGGACGAGATTTTAAATAAGGTGGGGAGGATGTAAGGACTCTTAAAAATGTCATAAATCAACCCACAAGTAAAAACTCGGACCCCCGAAACCATACTGTGCATGAAAAACCAAGAAAAACAAGAAGTATGGTCTTCAGGCGGGCCGCGTAAAGGTTAAGCTTGTCTTACGCGGGCCGCGTCAAACCTGTGTTGACCGGATAAGTGTTCCGGATCCACGTAGCGACCACCTGGCTAACCTACTTGTGACTGGTCAAGGCTAGTCGTAGACTGGGCGGCTGCGCGGGCCGCCTGAAGGCAAGCCGAAGGCTTACGCGGGCCGCGTGAGGCCTTAATTTCACCTATAAATAGCTTACATCAGGGACTTTCATTATGTGTCGAAACAAACTTTCAAAAACGAAAGAATAGTACTCAGAAGTCGAAAATATCAATTAATTAGCGAGGTGCTGCTCCGATACCGGGTATTAACTCAATCGCTGCTACGATTCAATGTCCGGTCGATTAAACTATCCAATGGATGTTTAAGTGCTGCCCACATTAGGGTTTATGCTTTGTCATTCGTCGATAATATGATGGATGTTTAAGTATCGCACTTTGTCATTCGTTGTGAAGGTTTTAATCTCGTGAGTTATCGTAAATGCTGTATTAGTTACTAACCGAGTTCGTGTGCATGTTATTAAAAATAGGTTAAAAGGCTAATCAGTAGGCTAAGCTCTGCTCATATAAATTTGCAATGTGAGTCATTCTCTTTTTATCAAAGTGCTTTATAAATTCTTAAATGTTTTCAAAGTTATAATTACAGGGATTAAGTCTTTGTAGTCACCAAATTACAGCCGGTATGTGGGGTTTTGTATACATTACTTGATAATCTTCACCATTGGACAACGGGATGGCCAATGGGTCGAGTGACAAATACCGTGGGTATATGGTTGATATAGAAACAATGTAATCGCTCTTAATACTGTAAATTATAACAAACGAGTCGTTTTAGTAAAAAAGAATGATTCACCAGTATTTCCCGCTGACAAAACCTTTTTCAAACATGTTTCAGGTGATCTGTTGTGATCTAGGAAAAGTGCCGTGAAGCACTACAAAGCTTAAAGAAATGGCTCAGTATAAAATAAAGAAACATGTTTTGTAAAATAAAGATTTCTCAGTGAAATCATATTATTGTAAATGACCGTGGTTTTATCCCGAGTTGTGAAATAAAATAATCGGGAAATTACAGTTTTAAAAAGATCCTGGTAAAATCTTCCGCTGTTAAATAAATACCACGGGATTTTCTGTCCCGCGGCTCCGGAAACGGGTCAAACCGGGTCGGGGGCCGTGACAGTACCTCAGCATATTAGTATGTGAGATCGGGAGGTGAACCATAACCATTAAACTGTTAGATTTTACACGCCTAGTTTGGGATTATCGGGTAGCATTAGTGAGACCGGGAGGAGATCTAATGTGTCTTAGCAAACCCTTATTTGTCGTATCATTAGAAAAAAACGGTTACCCCGAATATCCAATTCTATGAGTTTGCGAGTTTACTAGTAGGATCCTACGCCTAGGTAGTTGCTTTCCTACCTTGGATTTCGACCCAGTTAGTTCGTCTTAGTATTCGTGCTAGGATATTAGTTAAATTAATAGTTAATAATTAATTAAATAAAAACTCTCAGATAAATATATATATATATATATATATATGTATATATATATATATATTTATACATATGGGAAGGTATAAATGCTAACGCTAAATATTGTGAGAACCGTAAGAACAAATGAAAAAAACCGCGAGAACCGAGTCAAAAAGTGTTCAAATTCCAATTTTTTCTTCTACACTTATCACTATTATTCGAATACAATGTTAGAAATTTAATTTACACGTTTAAATTTACGTAAATTCGAAAATAAAGAAAATTTACACATGTGTAAGTTTGCCATTTACACATGTGTAAATCTGTTATATTTACACATGTGTAAAAAAAATCTAAAAAGAGTGATTTTGAAAGGAGAAATGCATTATTTGATGTTGTAAATTCTTTTTTTTTTTATGTTGTATCTTAATTACAATGATGTTTGTATTAAAAAAATGGTTTTAATTGTTTTTTTTTTCATTCATTCTCACGATTCTCGCAATATTTAGCGTTCTCAAGATGACCCACCGCTAGATATATAGAGGGGTTGGTTAACATACAATATTCCTTAACGTACGATGCGTACGAGATAAAATTACGCACGTTATAAAACTCAAAACCCTAATCACGCATGTTGAAAACCATAATCACGTATGAACATAATCACGCATGTACAAAATCAGTAATCACACATGTTATTATTTCATCTCGTACGTATTGTACGTTAAGGGATATTGTATTTACACTTTCACTATATATATATATATAGGTACGGGATCAGGAGAAAACGCCCTAAAGTGTGAGAACAGTGAGAACGCATCCTGGCCCAACACGTGGCGCGTGATATAATTAGGGCGTAGGGGCTTTTTTATGATTTTGTCTTCCGCTTTTCCAATTCGGTATCACAATACTACTTCATTTTTGGCGTTTAAGATTTTTTGGCGTTAACCAAATTTAATAATTACCTGGCGTTTCAATGGTTTCATTGTGTTAATATTTTGGTGTTGATGGCTTTACAAATCGTCGGCCATTGGAACCCCAAGGGCCATAATATATCTCTGAATGACTTCATCCATACTAAGTATGGCCAGGACTTTTTAGGATGATTGCCCATTTTTTATTCTTAGATTTAATGGCGTTAAGATTCAGTGGCGTTTTAGACAAGATGACTCATTGTTCTATTATTGTTTATATATTTTTGGCGTTTGTGGTATCTTGGCGTTTTACAAGCGGAAAATTATATTACAACCACAGGGAAAAAATAGAAGCGAAAAAAATAAATTAAAAATCCTAATCGGATCTCTCTTCACAATCTTCACTGTCATTAGTCTCTCTTCTTTAATACTATAAGAACTTTCACCAAATATATGTCACTTTTATGTAAAACTTAACAAACCCATCGGTCTGATTATTTTGTTTGTTCGTTTGTTGAAGTGGCTTTATGGATGTTGGGGACATAGATCGATGTCGTGTGAGTGGGTTTTTCGCTTTGCTCTTCAATTTTATCTTCATCTTTATAATCATCCCACTCTTCAGTGTCTTTGACTCTTCTCCTCATCCAAGCCTTCTTCAAGAACAAAGAACACAAAATGACATATGATCTTTTTCTTGAAGATTTGTCAATCTCATGCAGCAAAATCTTACTGAGTTACTCCCCTCACCTAACAATCCATTCAGTAAAACTTCACGCAGAACAATACTGAATATCCAAGAAAGCATGTTAGCCATCTTTTATTTTTTTTTTAAATTTTTGGTGTTTTACAGTGAATGGTATTTAGGAACATTGGCGTTTGTTTTTTTTTTTTTTTGATGTGATCAAATGGAAGTTGCTGGGAGGTATCATTTTATAGGATGTCTTTGGCGCGTAGTTTAGGCGGGATATTATTATAATAAAGTATTCGTCGTTTGAGTTACTGTTTGTAATTACTATTTTTGATAAGCTTTATCTCTGAAGTTTATAACACGTCCCATCTTTCAAGTTTGGCGTTTTAGATTTTAATATAATAAATGTTGTTAATAATAAAGTTTCTGTCGCTTCAGTTTACTGTTTTGTAGTTACTGTTTCTAGTTAACTTTTCGAGATTTTGGCATTTTGTATTTTTAATGAGGTTTTATATAAAGATGGCACTTTGTTTCTATTCTCTTGTACCTTGGTTTTTATACTATTTTTTTTTTATTTTTTTATAATACTTGTCCAAAGTAATTTTATTATAGTTTGGGAGTTTTTGGGGTGTTTTATATGGGCATGATGGCGTTTTCACAAGCATTTGTCTGTGTGGCGTTTTTATTATATATGGCGTTGTTTTTATATAACAATCAACTAAAAAAAGAAAATTAAAAAAAATATAAACAATTGATCTTCCAAACTTCATTGTCACCGGTCTCTTTCTTCTTTTCAATCATCTTCACTGGCTATTTTGACTTTGGTATGATTCATTTTGTTTTTTTGTTTTTAAAGTAGTTTTTTTTGTCGCCGTTTGGAAGCACAAATGACATGAGTTTTTTGTTTGAAGTTCATCTCTATCTTCATCTTTATCTTCAACTCACTCATCAGTGTTATCCGTCTCTTCATGCTATTCAAATATTCATCAAGAACAAAGCACAGAAAATGACATAAGTTTGATCAGCCTCTTTTTCTTGAAGATTTGTGCATCTCATGCAGCAAAATGTTATTGAGTTACACCTCTCAGCTAACAATCCGTTTGGCGAAACTTCGAGTAGAACAATATTGAATATCCAAGGAACGATGTTTGATATTTTAACTTTTTGGCGTTTTACCGAGAAAAAGAACGCCACTAAATAAAAGTACCTTAAACCTCTAAATTTGGTCAAGCTAAACTCAATAATGTTTTGCTGTATGAGATGGACAACATTGTTAATCCTCAGTTAAGAAAGATGTCTAAAAATGTTGTCCACTCCATACAGCTAAACTTTATTGAGAACAAAATTGAATCTCCAAGAAATTACGTTTTTTGCAATTTTGTGGTTTTTGTATGTTTTGGCGTTTATAAATTGGATGGAAGTTGAGGATGAAGTCAATAAGATTTTACTCAATGAGATGGAAAATATCCTCACTTAAGGATTTTGTCCATCACATTGAGCAAACCCTTACCGACAACAAAACTGAATTTTAAAGAAACGTTTTGTTTTTGGAATCATTGATGTTTGGGTTTTTTGGCGTTTCTAAGATGAATGGTATATATTAAATATGGTGTTTTGGGTTTGGTGTGTTTAATGGAAGCTCTGAGATGTTGTATATATAGGATGTTTTTGGCGGGATTTTATTATAATAAATGCTAGTAATTAAGTCCCGTCGTTTCAGTTACTGTTTGTTCAACTTTATCGTTTAATAACAAAGTTTGGCGTTTTATATCTAATGGCATTTAGATTAGGATGATGTGTGCTATGTAGGTTAAGGCGAGATTTTTAATGGCGTTTTATTCATGAGTTTGGCATTTTGTGTAGAGAAGTCAAAAGACTTTTTTACCCTTATTGAAGCGCGCCACACTAATAAAAGTGATGTTATTTACGAAAACGACATCGCGTCATCTAGTCCATAGATTGTTTTGATCTGGCAATCCATAACCATTCTCTCCGTTCTCACACATTTCACCGTTTTCTCTAAATCCTGACCCTATATATATAGGGTAAGGATCCTAAGAGAAGTCCACCCTATTTGAGAAAACTTGAGAAGCAATCTGGACCACGCATTTTCCCTAAGCAAAAAATGCAAAAAAGAAAAAAAGGTTAAAAAATGCTTCTTTTTTTTTTGGAAAAATCAGAGGTTTTTCTTTAAGGTTTTTTTTAAATTTTAGGGATTTATACACATGTGTATATTGTTAATCTTTTAACTATACGTATGTGTATATTGTCAATTATACATATATGTATATATATGTTTAAAATTGAAAAATAAGTGTTATAAACCCTAAACCCTAAAGCTAAACCCTAATGCTAAACCCTAAAGCTAACCCCTAATGCTACACCCCTAAAGCTAAACCCTAAAGCTAAAGCTAAACCCTAATGCTAAACCCTAAATCTAAACCCTAAAGCTAAACCCTAATGCAAACCCTAAAGCTAAAACTAAACCCTAATGCTAAACCCAAAAGCTAAACCATAATGCTAAACCCTAAATACTAATGCTAAACCCTAAAACTAAACCTAAACCCTAAACCCTAAATAACACTTATTTTTCAATGTTAAACATGTATATACATATATGTATAATTGACAATATACACATATGTATAGTTAAAAGATTAACAAAATACACATGTGTATAAATCACTAAAAAATATATAAAAAAAACCTTATAGAAACAGCTCTGATTTTTCCAAAAAAAAAAATTGCATTTTTTTACCTTTTTTTTTTTTTGAATTTTTTTTGCTTAGGGAAATGTGTGGTCCAGATTGCTTCTCAAGTTTCTCAATTAGCCTACTACTTCTCACATGATCCTTATCCTATATATATATATATATATAGAGAGAGAGAGAGAGAGAGAGAAACGGGATCTAGAGAAAACGCTCAAAAGTGTGAGAACCGTGGGAACGCTTCCTGGCCCAACACGTGTCATGCCGCTTAGAAAAGGGCGGAGGGGCTTTTTTGTCCTTTCATCTTCTGCTTTTCCAGTTCCGCTTTTCACACTGTTGTTTTAATTTTTGGTTTTTAAGATTTTTGGCGTTAACCAAATTCAATAATTAATGGCGTTTTAATGGTTTCATTGTATCAACATTTTGGCGTTTATGGCGTTTATTCACATCGTATGCCATTGGAACCCAGGGGGCTGGAAATCTATTTGAATGGCGTTTTCCAAGGCGTATTAAACAAGATGGCCTATTGATCTATTTTTTATAAACATTTTGGCGTTTGTGATATCTTGGCGTTTTACTATTGTTAAATTATATTTCAACCACAGGAAAAAAATACAAGGGAAGGAAATAAATTAAAAATCCTAATCGGATCTCTTTTCCCAATCTTCACTGTCATTAGTCTCTCTCTTCTTTAATAGTACAAGAACTGTCACCAAATATATGGCGTTTTATGTAAAACTTAACAAACCCATCGGTTTGATTTTTTTTTTGCCTGCTCGTCTGTTGAACTGGCTTTTTTGTGGATGTTTGGGGACATAGATCTATGGCGTGTGAGTGGGTTTTTCGCTTTTTAATAAGCCGGGTCTTCATCTTTATAGTGAACCCACTCTTCAGTGTCATTGACCTCTTCTCCTCATCCAAACCTTCTTCAAGAACAAAATATACAAAATGCCATATGACTGGCATCAGTATCTTTTTCTTGAAATTTTGTCCATCTCATGCAGCAAAATCTTTCTAAGTTACTCCCCTCTGATAACAATTCATTCAGTTTATTTGTTGGCGTTTTACAGTTGGTGGTATTTAGTAGTATTTGGCGTTTGTTTTTTTTTTTTTTTTTTTTTGGTTTGATCAAATGGAAGTTGCTGAGATGTATCATTTTTATAGGATGTCTTTTTGGCGCCTAAATTAGGCGGTGCATTATTATAATAAAGTATTTGTCTTTTCAGTTACTGTTTTGTAATTAATGTTTTTGATAAGCTTTATCTCTGAAGTCTGTAAGACGTCCCATCTTTCAAGTTTGGCTTTTTAGATTCTTCAGTTTTTACTGATTTTGTATTTATTGTTTCTAGTTACATTTTCAAGTTTACTTTTTATTTTTTATTTTATTTTATTTTCTTTTGGGTTTTTTATAATAATTTTTCAAAGTAATTTTATTATAGTTTGGGAGTTTTTTGGTGGCGTTTAACTTGATGATATCGTTTAAACAAGCATTTTTCCTGTTTTGGCATTTTTATTATATATGGCGTTTTTATTATATAACAATTAACTGAAAAGGAAAAAAAAAGAATACATAAACAATTGATCTTCCAAATCTTCTCTGTCTCGAGTCTCTTTTCTTCTCTTTTTGAATCATGTTAACTGGCTGGTTCGATTTTCGTATGATTCATTTTGTTTTTTTGTTTTTTCAAGTAGTTTTTTGTGTTGCTGTTTGGAAGCACACAGTCTGACATCAGCATCTTTTTCTTGAAGATTTGTCCATCTCATGCAGCAAAATGTTATTGAGTTTATATCCTTCAGCCAACAATCTTGAATTTTTACAATCAACGATGTTTGATTTTTTTTAACTTTTTTGGTGTTTTACCGATAAATAGAACGCCAAGAAATAAGATCACCTTAAACCTCAAATTTTGATCATGCTAAAATCAATAATGTTTTGTTGTATGAGATGGACAACATTGTTAATCCTCGGTTAAGAAAGATAACTGACAATGTTGTCCACCCCATACAGCTAAACTTTATTGACAACAAACCTCAATAATGTTTTTGTATGTTTTGGCATTATAAATTGGATGGAAGTTTAGGATAAGTCAATGAGATTTTACTCAATGAAATGGACAATATCCTCACTTAAGGATTTTGTCTATTTCATTGAGCGAAATCTATACTGACAGCCAAACTGAATTTCAAAAAAACGTTTTGGGGTACAAGATATTTGATGTTTGGGTTTTTTGGCGTTTCTAAGGCGAATGAGTTATATGAAAAATGGCGTTTGGGTTTTTGTGTATGTTTTTAATTAAAGGTCTGAGATGTTGTATATATAGGATTTTTTTGGCGGTTTTTTAGGCGGGATTTTACTATAATTAAGTTTTGCGTTTTATATTTAATGTTGTTTTACTTAGAATAGTTTGTGATTTTTGTTTTTGGCGTTTTATTTCATGATTTGGCGTTTTGTGTGGGGTAGTCAAAAGACCATTTTACCTTTAATGAAGCGCGTTCACGTAATAAAATTGATGTTATTTACGAAAACGCCACCGCGCCAATCTAGTCCATAGATTGTTTTGATCGGACGATCGTTAAGCATTCTCACCGTTCTCACACTGTCTATCGTTTTCTCTAAATCCCGACCCTATATATATATATAGGTACGGGATCAGGAGAGAACGGTGAAAAGTGTGAGAACGGATCCTGGCCCAACACGTGGCAGAGGGCGCTAATTGATATACAGGGGTACGATTATCCTTTTATACGTTCCCTCCTTATTCGCGTTATAAATTTGTTTCAAATTAAAACTCCAAAGATTTCGTGTTAGCTGTTACCTCCTTTGCAAGCTTTCTCAGATTTATAGCATCTAACGTGGATTCTTTTCGACAAAGTAAAATTCGATTACGTTTCCTATTTTTGTTCCAGCAAATCATGCAATAGATATGGCGTTTTGTTCTTTTATGCTTGTTTCATTGTTTTTTTTTTTCAAATTAATATTTTTCAAAATGTGTTGTATGATTTCAATGGCGTTGTTCATGTATCCAATTTAATCGCGTTTTAATTGGTTGTTAAACAATTAGTAAGAACTGATAATTGGAGTTTTCATTATTAATTTTAATTGTTGTTTGGGATCTAGTATATTTCTTATGTTTTTACGATCATTGGCGTTTTACACCTGATTAGTTTTGAATATTATTTAGTAGTATTTATAAACATCAGTTATTACTATTTGATAATTTGTGTAAACATCAGTTTTGTTAATTGTGACGTTTTCATATGATGTTATATTTTTGTTAATTATTTAAGTTGTTAATTGTTTTAATTATTCATCTAATGGCGTTTTCATTATCACGTCGCATTAGTAATGTTGGTTCATTATTTTTGTTAATCAATAAAGTTATGGTGTGCGTATTTTGGCGTTTTCATCATGGCGTTTTCAAATTATGTGTTTATTATGTCTTGTTTATTATTGAATTAATGGCGTTTTAATCTATAATGTTATTACGAGACATTTTCTATTTTTAATGGCGTTTTTCTGATTTTTCTGTTCCTTACTGTGTTTTTCTCAGACGAAGTTGATTTCTTGAGTCAAAGGTTTTGCCCCAAAACTGAATTACCATTTATCATTCCTGACATTAGTGAAGAAATAAAGCCCACAATGGACATGGTATTCACAAGACTCGATGATTGTTATTTAATGTATGTTAAGTATGCCAAGGCTTGTGGGTTTTCAGTCAGGAAAGGGACTACAAAGACAAACTCCAAAAGTGTATTACATATTAAGTATTACTTGTGTGCGAGAGCTGGGGTATATAAGGACAAGAAGGTTGATACGTTGGACCCCAATCAAAAGGAGCGTTTAGTGCGATCTAACTTTTCAAAGAGTACTGATTGTGGTGCACTGTTAGGTGTAATTTTTTAGGCTGGATCATGGAAGGTCTATAAGTTTGTCGAGGAGCACAACCTTGATATTGTTGAACGTCCTGATAAGCATTTTCTTCCAACTGAACGACACCTCACTCAGCTCCAGAAGCATGTTATACACAACATGTCTAAGTTTAATTTGGGTCCATTCAAGGCGTTTCATGTTATGAAGACTTGTTTTGGCGGTTTTAAAGACATCGGTGCAAGTAAAGTTGAATTTAAGAACTACAAGAGGCAAATTAACTAGTTTATAGGGGAATACGATGCCGATATGGTTGTGAGACATTTGGATGAAAAAACATTCCCAGCCTAATTTCTCGTACGATTACTTCACAGACGAAGACAATCGTTTGAAGGGACTTTTTTGGTGTGACGATCAAGCCAAATGTAATTACCACGTGTTTGGTAATGTGATTTCGTTTGACGCCACATATCGTTCCAACAAGTAATATTTTATAATTCAACTTCTTCTGTTCTTTTTTGGCGTTTTATGAGTTTACATACAATGGCGTTTTTATGAGTTTACATGCAATGGCGTTTTATGAGTTTACATGAAATGGCGTTTTATTATTGTTTCAGTTCTCATGGCATTTTCATATGCAGATACGCTATGGTGTTTGTAACGTTCACTAGTATAGACAATCATCACTGTAATGTTACATTTGGTGCTGCATTATTGGCGTCAGAAACTGCTAATACGTATATTTAGTTGTTGAGAGTTTTTTCTAAAAGATGTTGGTTCTCAACCAAAAGTTGTTGTCACTGACCAAGATCCAGCAATGAAGATGGCTATTTATGTTGTATTTGTTGACACGAGGCATCGGTTATGCATGTGGCATGTGATGCATAAACTTTCTCTGAAGGTTGATATGCTTATTTTTACCTTTAGCATTTTAGGATACACTGCGTTTTAAAATACATGGCGTTCTATACCTTGTTACTGTTTTTTTAATTAAGTTTTGTCTTTGTGTAATATATATGTTTTCTCATGCATGGCGTTTTCGTGTTATACATGGATTGGTGTTAGGCTATGCAATTCCACCAATTTCAAAGAACGTATGTGTGGTGTTGTGTGGACGGATATTCTCACACCTGAAGAGTTTGAATCATAATGGGAAGTGGTTATCGGAGAGTTCAATTTAGCATATAATGACTGGCTATCTAATATTTTTGCACTCAGGGAATATTGGATCCCTGCATACTATAGAATGGAAGGGCTGTCGGGCGTTATGCGTACGACATCGAGGTCGGAGAGTGAGAATCATTTTTTTGGTCAAGTGTGCAATTCGAAAGCTACTCTTGTTGAGTTCATGACTCATTACGAAACTGCAATGGAAGCACAGCGTCACACGCACCGGAAAAATGATCATGAATCTCGATACAAACGACCCCAGTTGAAGAGTAATTACCAAGTGTTGGAAGGCCAAGCTGCTGACATATTGTAACACCCTAGTTACTAATTAACGATTTTGTATGTAATTACCAATGATTAGATGTGTAGTTAAGACTACACATGCTATAAAAATACGGGTTTGTTGAAACTTTTACAAATCATGAGTTATTCTACATCACGTGGTTGAATTCGTTGTTTAAAAATTACAACGTAGCAAAGTGCGGAATCGTGTGTTTTTATCGTGTTCGGTTCTTCGTTGAGCTTGATCGTCTTCCGGCATCCAAGGTGTACCTACATTTCATAAACATGAAATGCTTTAGTCATACAGGGCTTAAAACGTATTTAAACGAGTCCGAGAAACAATTTATAAC
Source organism: Helianthus tuberosus (assembly GCA_030545235.1). Lineage (NCBI taxonomy): Eukaryota > Viridiplantae > Streptophyta > Magnoliopsida > Asterales > Asteraceae > Helianthus > Helianthus tuberosus. The sequence continues at coordinate 107,076,251 of CM060401.1, read as the reverse complement.
AAAAACAAAGTTTTCAATCTGGCCACCACCGTAAATTACGGTGGAACCGTAATTTACGGTGGCCTCTGGTTATTTAAGTTTCCACCGTAAAACAGTAGAAACCTACCGTAAATATATTAGCTCCACCGTAAATTACGGTGGCACCGTAATTTACGGTGGACCCTGCATTCCAGTTTTTCATTTTTTTTTTGCCGTAACTTGACACGAAATCTTTCGTATCTTTCAAACCGCTTATCTGTTTGGCCTACCGTTTCTTCCTACGTGTTTGTAATTTGACTCTCCATCATTTGGAGTTAAAATCCGACATTCGGCTTAACAAAATTTAAGACTTCTAAGTCTTCGGCTTATTACCCTTTATACCAAATTTTGACCCGGTTATGCATTTTATCAAACAAACGTATTTATTTGATTCCTATATTTCATACACTTCATCAAACAATTGTGATATACCATATTAGGTTCTAATCATAGGTTTATTACACAAGTTAAACCCGTTTTCACGAGTATGCTTATTTTGACCCGTTAAGGATATTTTAAGCACTTTTAAGCTCAATTTCGCTTTCATTCTAATCTAGCGTTGTAACCTATATCTCTTATCTAATACTCTTCCATCACAACTAAAATGTGTGTTGGATTTAAAGTGGATATCTATGTGTTCCGAATTTATACCTCTTGAAATATCATTTTACGGCAAAGACTCATATGGAGTCTTTTGGCCCAAGAATTTCATCTTTCACTACCCGTACTCGTTCTAAACTTTTGTTTAATCATAAGACTCCTTTCCAAACAACCTCTAAGAGTTGTTTGTTCAATTTAGCCTACAAGGGCGTTTTGGTCGATTTTGGTCCTTCTTTTACAATGAAGGGCTATCTCCAATTATTCGACCAAATTAGCACTTTTACATACATCATAAATAAGCGTACCTGGCTCGGATCAACCAATAGACCCGATTTTAATACCTTGCTTTATATTCGCTAATTAAGGACGATGCGAATATCCATTGGATATCTATTCCTGTAAGCATATGACTCGACAAAAGAATCATTAGTCTATATAGTCAAAAGGTGTTGTCTACACCTTTTGACCCGTTTGGCCGAATTGACCATTTATCTTTGCGAAATGATATTTATTATCATCTCCTCTACATGACTCTTCCCGTTTAACACCGTACGGTCATTTTAATTATAAACCGTGTATTGCTTTCGACATAATATGACCAAATTATCGATTTACTTCTTTTTAACCATTATTATGGTTTCTATCAACTTTGATTTTCTTGTTCCGTTCGACTACACGACGGAACATCATATTTCAATTGTTTAGATATCTCATTCATAATTTATATGATAAGAAAACATTCCACAATTTAAGACTAGTGTAAGCTATACTTACCTTGCATCCGAATTACGCTTTTCCTTCATACTTGCTTCGTTTGACCCGCTTCCTTTCCAAGCCTCCACCTAGCTTGTCAAGCGTCAAACTATCATCATAATTCGTAAGACGGTTATATTAGTCATCATTAATTATGACTATTCCATCTTACATATTTTCTATCACTATTACCATTCGATCTTATTAATGGTCGGTTTGACTATTTAAAAGTCAAATCACCAATTAACACATATGAATGCACTATCAAGTTCACAAGACTCAATTAGGCACATTATCAACACTTAGTTCTCATTTAGGCATTTTAACAAACACCTAATGTGCATAATTTTACATATTTACTAACTAGTTCCTAACTAGTTATTTTTACCAAGATTAACATCAAAATCACCACTTAGTGAACATCATCTTTTGAGGTGACAAATCAACTAACATGTCATCAAATTCCTACCTCAAGTAATGATAAATCAACATGTAAATTTCAGTCATTATAAGCATATACCCACTTTGATCATCAAAATCATGGTTTAACTCTTATGTCTAGACCCACTTCTAGTTACTTATGAACTCTTAACAAAATCTCTAATTTGCTCAAGTAGTTCATTCTTATGAGTTAGTATGATGTTTATAAACACCATTAGAACATCAATTTCATCAATTCAACCAAAACCCACTTAGCTCATAATAGGGTAATTATCAAATCCCTTGTTTGACAACAATTCATCAAGATTTCTACTAGGGTTTGCTTCTAAACCAAGATATAATCAAAATAACACTCATAGATTTAACATTCATTCCAGAATTTCGATTATGATTGTTCATCATAATCTCAAAGTATCACCAAATCTGAAAATTCGACATACCTTGTGATCCCCACGACTAGGTGATCATTTATATGCGTTCATGCATCGATTTGGGTTTTGATTTGAGCTTCAATTTGTTGATTTTCTGTGTTTTAGGGTTAAAGCTTGGGACCTCCTCCTTGTCTGGTTGAAATCGCAGAACACACACCACGTATGTGTGTGTTTTGTGTTTACTACTTTATTTAATTGAAACTTTAATTCAATTGTCCATGTTTAGTCCCTTCACTTTACACAAGATATTTAAAGGGTATCTTAGCCACATTAGTTCTATTATGTCAAGACATTAACTAACTAGGTTAATACTCCTAGTTACTTGGTGGGTTCCGGGAGTTATAATCCGTAGTATTTTAAGTCCCGTTAACTCGGGCTCTTATAAACTCAATTCATTAAAACTTTGTTTCGCTTGTATTTAATATTAGGATTTCTTATTAAATCCCGAATATTTACCGGGTTATTTTTACTACTAGCGGCACTTTACCCGTCTTTTAGTATTAACATTGGTTAATTACCAAACCCGTTTTCGGGGTGTTACAAGTCTACCCCCCTTAAAGAGGTTTCGTCCTCGAAACCTTGCTTATCTAGTTCATTGAGTTTCTAAACCCAATGCGTTTGACTTGAGTAATCTCTTAAGCATTACTCCTACTTTAACCAATTGTTAGCATTACCAGAAAATTATGGTAATGTCTTTTTGGTTACAGAACCTCTACGTATCTCATATGACATAATGTAACTTCGAAATAACGTAGTCTCGTTATTTCCACTAGTTTAGTTAACTTAGCGATATCCATCGCTTTCATATACCATCAAATTCCTTATGAATCCGTTACTTTGACCCGTTTAAAGATCTTTAGTGAAATCTTTCACTTTTAGCAACAAATTCTTTTGTTTTCAAATTTATCTATTCGGTTCAGCTATACCGAATCTACCGCTTACAAGTAAACCAAATTTCTTGATTTGAATTGGTGACCTTAACCGGTCTCATTAACTAGTCTTATTAGTTCAGTTACTTTTATCACTTGCTTGGTTATAATGTGATTTTACTTCACATTACATTTACTAACCGTGATCGTGTCACATCATGTTTAATTTGTATCAACCTTTCATTTTTGAGAATATCACTTTTCGAATATATCATCTTGCGCCTATCAGTGTTAAGGCTTGAATCTTTCATGCTTACTATTTAAATTCCTATCAGAATTTATGTTTGTAAAAACATTATTTCTTACTAAAACCGAAGTTTTAGTTTTAGGATCTTTTCTTTAACTTGTGTCAATCATCCATACTGGGATATTGACAGTCCGTAATTTAATCCTTTACAGTCTTAGTTTTTATGCGGGGATTCTTAACTGATTTCCTCACTTTATTCCATCTAACCCGTAGGTTTTATCACTTAGCCTTATGGGCTATTTTTTATTAGACATTCACCTCTTTAAGGTGAAGTCCTTATAACCTCTTTCTAATCATGACCCGTGGGTCGTTTTAGTCCGTATATCTCTCATTTGTTTATAACCCTAAAGGTTATGTTGATCCCGTAGATCACTCTTTTTACTCGTGTCTTATTAAAATATATATTTGGTGTCAAAGCACTTCTTTTTACGTTTGAAATTCATTTGTCTCAAGCTTACCGTTATCCGGCTTGCGCTTACTTACGCCTTCAAGCATTATACTTTATTCAACCCGTTCAGTCTCAAAATAGTTGAATATAATTATCAGAATTTCTGTTTACGAAATTTTTATGGTCTTTTAGTCATAACTCATAATCCGAGTCTTTTGACTTTAAATTCATGTTCTCGTTTCTCGGTTTACGCATGTGTTTAATTCTTACCCATCAACCGGGTGTTTTACCAAAGTCGTTATTATTGCAATCCTCCCGGTATACATTAAGACCTCGCTTTATTTTTATATTCTGACTTTGTCTTTAAGTTCGACGTTTTACAAAAATGACCCGTTAAGGGACATATTTGCATTTTTCGGGTTCGAGTGCAAGTACACTCCCTCCCATTGCTTGTCTAAATCATTTTTCATGTTTGCGTTTTCTGGGTTCGAGTGTAAACACACTCCCTCCCATTGCTTGTCTAAATCATTTTACTTGCTTGCGTTTTATGGGTTCGAGTGTAAGTACACTCCCTCCCAATACTTGTCTAAATCATTTTACTTGCTTGCGTTTTATGGGTTCGAGTGTAAGTACACTCCCTCCCAATACTTGTCTAAATCATTTTACATGCTTGCGTTTTATGGGTTCGAGTGTAAGTACACTCCTTCCCAATACTTGTCTAAATCATTTTACTTGCTTGCGTTTTATGGGTTCGAGTGTAAGTACACTCCCTCCCAATACTTGTCTAAATCATTTTACATGCTTGCGTTTTATGGGTTCGAGTGTAAGTACACTCCTTCCCAATACTTGTCTAAATCATTTTACATGCTTGCGTTTTATGGGTTCGAGTGTAAGTACACTCCTTCCCAATACTTGTCTAAATCATTTTACATGCTTGCGTTTTATGGGTTCGAGTGTAAGTACACTCCTTCCCAATACTTGTCTAAATCATTTTACATGCTTCTTTGTCCCTTCGCTCGGGTTCATTATCCTGATGTAATACGCTTCAGTCACTCGGTTGTGCGTTTACATTATTATCAAATATTTTGCTTATCTGATTCTTTTGGGTACTTTTTAATTAGTCCCATTTACTCCGCCCTTACTACATCGGATGTAAATGTGTCCGCTATAAGAAACTCGTGGTATCATATGCCACTACTTACTTGGCCAGAGTAAGCGATTTAACACATGACGTACACGACCTTTTTATAGTTTTCACATCACGCCCTATGTAAGTAACGCCTCTATTCAGTTTTCTTGGAAATTATATCCTGGATATGTATTTCTGTTCAGGCTTTCCAAGTTTCTAATTTACCCATGCAACGATCATTCTCTACGTGTTTGTTGCATATTGCTAATTGTGCGATTATTTAAAATGTGCACCTTGTAATGTTTGCCCCTACGGGCGTTCCTTGCTATTAACCTTGTTCGCGACCGTTACGCGATTTTGGTCCTTGATTAGTATGCTCTTCCTGTCATACCTCGTACCGTTCCATCATCATATCCATAATTCGTTCAACTCCCGTCATCTTCAGACGCGAGTGTCCTTCAATTAAAACATTCACAAGAGTTAGTAATGTCAACTTCAATAATCGCCCGTATTATAATACAAGGCTTTTTCTACTATACGCGTCAACGCGCGTATTTTCGTCAACTTTAGCAATCATTTAAATTGGGGTAACATATACCACACGATAGCTCTATGTGTTGTTTACAACACTCTAGCATACTAACTATTAACGTACTTGTACTTACCGGATTTGCGATCAAGCCTCGAACCAAACATTATTCTTTGTCAAGGGCATAAGGTTTAAGTCCAAGCATGGTGCCTCCCCACCATACTCGGATCTCTTAAACCAAGGCTCTGATACCAACTTGTAACACCCTAGTTACTAATTAACGATTTTGTATGTAATTACCAACGATTAGATGTGTAGTTAAGACTACACATGCTATAAAAATACGGGTTTGTTGAAACTTTTACAAATCATGAGTTATTCTACATCACGTGGTTGAATTCGTTGTTTAAAAATTACAACGTAGCAAAGTGCGGAAGCGTGTGTTTTTATCGTGTTCGGTTCTTCGTTGAGCTTGATCGTCTTCCGACATCCAAGGTGTACCTACATTTCATAAACATGAAATGATTTAGTCATACAGGGCTTAAAACGTATTTAAACGAGTCCGAGAAACAATTTATAACAAAAACAAAGTTTTCAATCTGGCCACCACCGTAAATTACGGTGGAACCGTAATTTACGGTGGCCTCTGGTTATTTAAGTTTCCACCGTAAAACAGTAGAAACCTACCGTAAATATATTAGCTCCACCGTATGTTGGTGCACACATCTGTCGTCTTCGTCTTGTATCGAGTCTCGGTTCGGTGTGGAGCTAATCAAGACATGATGTCATGATGACATCATCTAGATGACATCATCAATGACATCATATCATATGTTTACGTGAGATTGCACATGAAGACAAAACAAAATTGATCAGATTGTTACATTTCGCTTCAAGACAAAAGTAACATGGGATTTCGCTTCAAGACATTTCAAAGGTCTCGCTTCAAAGGTCTCGCTTGAAGGAGGTTCAAGCGAAATCATATGTACTATATATAGGTTGTCATACTTGTCATTTGTAATTTTTACCAGAACAAGATACCGAGGTGCTGCCGGTTTTCCTTTCGAATGTAATCTGTGTCAAATTAATATACAAGAGGATTAAAGTGAATATCAAGCTGTTTACACGTTCGTTTCTTAGTTTCCGCCTCTGAAACGAACTAGAACTCTTCCAAACGACTCGTTTGTGTCGGAATCCGATCCTACAATTGGTATCAGAGCTCAGGACGAGGAGTTCTTGCCAAAAACAGCCGGTTTTCACCACGATTTCTGATTTTCTACACCTTCTTTCAAAATTAATCAACTTTTTACGGATAAAATCGGTTAAAATTCACATATATCACGCATAATCATGTTTTAACAGTTCCTGGAAAATTTCAGCATCAAAATCAGCCTAAAACTTGTGATTTTATGTGTTTTCGCTTCAAGTGTTCGAACATATGATGACATCAGCAACTATTTTACACGATTTCGCTTGAATAGTTGAAGCGAAATCGCTTGAAAAAGTTAGAGTTTGAAGCGAAATTGAAGATTTCGCTTGAGAATTGTGTTAGAATTCGCTTGAAGTTTGGTGGTGTCTGAAGCGAAACTGTTTCACTTGAAGTTTACCTCGTGTATTGTGAAACCAACCAACCGATTGAAAATGGTTCAGTAATTCATGTGAAAGTTAATTGAATTGTGTGATACTTTAAACAAAAGTTGTTGATTGGGTCAGATGTTACATGTGAAGTAAATTGGTACATGTGATATTATCGAAAATACATTGAATAGTGTGAATCTATTGAGTGCTTGCATTGATTTGTGATTAAACTATAAAAAGTATTTTAGCAAGTGGGATATGAGGTCCAATCAGATTTTTTTAATCATATGCTAAAACTGTTGTTGGATACATGTTGTCATTTGCATGTTTTGAATTGAAAGTATCAATGCATTTTGTCAGATCATGATGGTGTACATGTGACACAAAAGTCTCGAATTGTGCTTGTTTAAGTGATAATTGTCAATCGGTTATTATCAAACAAAGACATATACATGTGAAATCTGCATAGTTTTAATGTGATCATGTGAATGTGGGTTTCGAGGTCCAACCGATATAGTGTGATATTATTTTAAAAATTGTCGGCAAGTTTAAAAAATTCAAAGATGACATGTGTCTAGTTGAGTTCATTTAAATGTGTTTTTGAATTGTGTGATATTAGTTAAAGAAAATTTGTTTAGATAAAGGATGTCAGTAAGCATGTGATAGTGTAGTTCTAGTTATATGTGCTAATTGTTAGTTCATTGTTTTCGATGTATGTCCACTATAGAGTGTCGGTTCATTGGAAATTTTAAAAGCTCAAATTGTTGTCAACTAAATGTTTACACGGCACATTTAATACGTGTTTTAAAGAAGATCACATGACCTCATATGTGTACTAAATTTTCAAATTGATATATTTCAGTATTGTCGTTTTTGTGTTTAGTATGTTTTTTTAAAAATTGTTTGTGATATATTGGTTATATGTGCTAGTCAATTGAGTCTTGTGCAAATTTAGTTTAGAGTTAAATGCCATTTTAGTCCCTGTGGTTTGGGCCATTTTGCCAGTTTAGTCCAAAGGTTTCATTTTTAACCTGTGGGTCCAAAAATGTTTCACAGTTGCCATTTTAGTCCACTGGGCTAACTTCATCCATTTTTTCTGTTAACCAGAAGGCCATTTCGGTCATTTTATATGGCTGAATTGCCCTTTTAGTTAACAGAATTAAATACAAAATGACCAAATTGGCCTTCTGGTTAACAGAAAAAATGGATGAAGTTAACCCAGTGGACTAAAATGGCAACTGTGAAACCTTTTTGGACCCACAGGTTAAAAATGAAACCTTTGGACTAAACTGGCAAAATGGCCTAAACGACAGGGACTAAAATGGCATTTAACTCTTTAGTTTAAATTGTTTGAATAGAATCTACAGGTTGTGTGGTTTGACATTAAAATCCATTCGCATCAAATATATTCACTTCACACGGTGTGTACTCAAGTCGCGTGGTTTGAGTCGTGGTTTCTGTCAGTCCGTACGGTTTGGAGTTCAAAGGTCTCAAAAAGTCAAGTCACTTGAATTCGATTCGGGTCATTTTGTCCGTACAATTGGTCAATATTCAGTCCGCACAGAATATTCACAAGTTCGAGTATTTTTCACAAGGTGATACAGCTCATTTGAAAATTCAAAACATGGACGAAGATAGTGATGATGATCGTGAGTACTGGGCAAGAAAATTTGATGCTGATATGAAACTGATTGCTGAAAGTGATAGTGATGATGATCGTGAGTATTGGGCAAGAAAATTTGATGCTGATATGAAACTGATTGCTGAAAGTGATAGTGATGATGATACTGGGTATTGGGCGAGAAAATTTGATGCTGATATGAAACTGCTTGCTGAAAGTGATAGTGATGATGATAAAGTTAAAAAGAAAAAGAAAAAGATCAAAACACCAGTCAGCAGTGATGATGAGGAGGTTTTCGTGAAGAAGAAAAAGGTTAAGACACCAGTAAGTAGTGATGACGAAGAAATTCCAGTAATCAAAAGGAAAGTAAAAGTTGAAGTTGCAAAGTTCAAAGTTGAAGAAGAAGTTGATGCAAAGAAGATTCCAGTGAAGTGTGAAAACTGTGAAGCTGTGAAGAAGCAAAACAGTACACTGATCTATAACTTGAATAGTTTGAAGGAATCTTACGATGTGTTGAACAAAGCAATGAATCAGTACAACCAAACAAGTGAAGAACAAGCTACAGCGATGAAAACACTTCAAGGAGCTTTTATGACGAAGCAAAAAGTGGTGAACAACTACATTGAGAAGTGTGCTGTGCTAGAACAAAAGTTGGAATTGCAAAGAATTGAGACTGAAAGAGTTAATCGTTTGTTGAAAAGTTATTCATGTACTTCTTATGTCATTGACAGGATTTATCCAACTGTTGAAGGCATGAAGGCATTTGAAGAAGATGAAGTAACTGAAGAAAAGAAGGATGATGGAAAAAAAACTGAAAAAAAGACTCCAGAAAAGAAGAACAAGAAGAAGAATGATACAAAGAAAAAGACTGACAAGAAGGATTCTGGTAAGAAACAAGAAGTCAGTTATAACAAATGTCCACCTCCGTTAGAAAATGGATATTTGCCCAGGAATCCAAATCAGGAAAGAGTCGAAAAAGCAACAAATTTACAGTGGGAGTCTGAGTCATCAGTCAATTTGCCAGAAAATATTGATGTCGTGTTTACATCATCTGACACTGATCATGAGTCCGAGTTAATTAAGAAAGTCGTCGATCAGGTGTTGGATAAAGATGAAACTGAGGAGTCAAAGTCAGAGTCAGAGTCAAAGTCTGGTTCTGAAAGCTCGAGTTCGACGGTCAACAGTCAAAATTCTTCAGTTAAAAGGGTTTACAACAAAGAATTCCTGTTATCAAAATCTAATTTGAGTGACGAAACATTCAAAGTTGCATATACATTGAATGATTCTGACAAATTATATTCTGATGAGGAATTTCCACTAAGAGGTGTAAAAACTGAGATGATCAAAAAGATTTTCAAACTAACAGAAATCAATATTTCTGAATTAAAAGATGTAAACCTTATTGATAAACCTAAAAAATACACCTCAAGAGTACAACAAAGACTAAACAAGAAAAAAGGTTACAGTTCTGGTTCTGGATTTCATAAGAAACCAAACCCTAACCGTAATTTCAAAAAGAAAGGTCTTGGTTTTACTCCAACAGAAAAACAGAAAAATGAAACATATGTTCGTGATTTTAAAGCAAAGATGACATTTGTTTCAGGTACATCAAGAGATGAGGAAGAAAAGAAAAAATTTTGGAGGCAGTCAAATAGTGAGTTTCTTGCAACGAAGCAAGAAGAGATGAAATTTGCTGGACAAAGGAAAGATACGAGAACCTGTTTCCAATGCAACACTGTTGGACATATTGCCAGAGATTGTTTTAAGGCAATACCATTAAAACAGGGAGTTTCTCGTAAACAGAAAGAAAAAGAAGTTGTGTTTGAACCACCAATTGACAGAACCAAATTATTCAAAAATTCTATTTTTGAAATTGGTGAAAGTTCAAACAGATTTTACAAGAAGAGAGGAAATCTTGACAACCAGAAATGGGTTGTTAAGAAGTCTAGTGGTAGCTCTAGCGATGATTCTGATAGGTTGAAATCAGAGGAGCTATCTTCTGGCGATGAATCTGATTCTATAAAATCAGAGGAGCCACAGGTTGAGTTAAAATTGAAAACTTCAGTCCCTCAAATGGATGATGTTCATTTTCCACCATTGAAGGATGAAAATTTTAAGAAGAAAATTGGTAAAGTTGAGATATCAAACCAATTTTATGATGATAACAAGGTTTTTGATGTTGAAAAAGCCTTTAACCCCACTGTGAAACACATTTTTGGTAAAATGATTGATCGAAAAGTCAAAGGGGTTAAAGAATTTTACGAGAAGAAGATGCAGAAGGAGAAAATTGAACCATCCCTGGTTTGTGACTGGGATGGTTCATACTACGAACAGTAAGTCTGTGGACTTGCCGGAGATCCCAAGTTGGTAATTGTGGATCAGGAATCGGCATCATTCTGTGTATTTGATTGTGTTTTTAGTACAAGTGGTAAATCAAGGACATTAATTTGTACTTGATTTTCTACAAGTGGTTGAAGGACAAGATGATGAATCACATCCCCAACTTTATAAGTGGTAAAAACAAACTTATTTTCTGGAAAAGTCATTTTGATTAAAACAAACTTAAGTGTTTTGAAATCTTAATGAGAAAATGGTTTGTTGTGAGGGGGAGTTCTGATTGTTTATGCCAAGTGAATGGCGAATTGAAGTGATTTGATATCAGTTGTCATTTTATTGTACAGTTTATTTTCAAATTTCCTAAAATGTGTTTGCATTTTAGGGGGAGTAAGAAATTTTAGAAAATCCAAAAACATTTGAAAATTTGAAAAAATAAAAAACATGATAAAATGAAAAATGAGTTTTTGTTGCATAAAAGAGGAAATGATAGTACATCAGTGGACTATCACAGCATGCTAAAGAAATGGAAAGTTAAAAAGTGATAAACGGTCTCACTGATGATGTGCCAGTAGTTTTTTGCACATCTAGTAGATTGTGACGAGATATAAACCTAAATTTCAAACTTGCTTGTTCTGTGGGTTAACACAAACTTGGATATATAGGTAACCCCTGAAATCTTGTTTGAAAGGTCCCTTATTCTGAGATACTAGGTCTTTATGCTCAGTGATATCTGGGGTATTATCCCGGGACTTCTGCTGAAAGAAATTTCTGACCTAGTCCCCGGATAATGCTTTCTGCAAATGCTTGAAACATAGCATCGCCCTCAGCAAGCTGATGAAACAATAAAATTGATAGTCGCTGCTGTTGTAATGCAAAAGATCCTCTAAAGGGGACACACCAAAAGTCGAAGCCGTCATCTCTCTGCGTATCGAAAGATCGACCTGAGCTCTCACGGCCCTCGTACTATAATTTATTCCCCTGACAGATATCATTTGTGGTATACTCACCTGTAAGACTGAATATTGGGATCTGGATACGGGAGTATATTCAAGTAGTGGGACACACGGATAAGTTCAAGTGCTTAAAACATTAATATCGTATCTCGGATCAATTGAACTTTGTGTGAAAATTTAAGTGGATCAATATACTGACAATCTAGGTGAATTGTTTAGAACTGAAAATGAAATGAAGCTTAACGGTGTTGGTGATTTGTCTCAGAAACTGATATGATCCTCTTACACAAACTCACAAAAATATTGTCTGTAAATATTTCTTTACTGCATTTCATTTCTGGTATTTCAAAAATTTCAAAAAGATTTTTAGTGTGTTTTAGCATAAAATTTTGAAAAATACAAAAAGATTTTCGACAACTGATATTGAAAAGCTGATTTTCAAAGTTCCGAGTGCTAATCATGATGAGTATGATTTGAGGGAGAGTTTGTGTTCAAAACTGATTATTTTTGTCAAATCTTCAAGTGGTTCATGAGATTGAAAGATCTTTTTGATTAGATTTTTAGAGAAGAGTCTGAGTTAGTGAAAGTTTATATGTTTGAAATGTGTAAATTGTAAAATTTATTGTGAGGTAGAGTTTATGCAGATTTAAAGTTTGAGAAGTGATGATTCTGAAAAGCCAAAGTTGTGAAAGTCAGACAATGATCCTGAAGCAGATGACGCTGAAGAACTAAAGGAATGCCAGCACATTGCAAGGGGGAGTCTGTTGATGCTGATTGAAAGAGTGAAGCACAAAGACTGATAAAGACTGAAGATTGAGGAGACTCGACACTTAAGACTCGTCAACATCTGAGGGGGAGTCTGTTGGTGCACACATCTGTCGTCTTCGTCTTGTATCGAGTCTCGGTTCGGTGTGGAGCTAATCAAGACATGATGTCATGATGACATCATCTAGATGACATCATCAATGACATCATATCATATGTTTACGTGAGATTGCACATGAAGACAAAACAAAATTGATCAGATTGTTACATTTCGCTTCAAGACAAAAGTAACATGGGATTTCGCTTCAAGACATTTCAAAGGTCTCGCTTCAAAGGTCTCGCTTGAAGGAGGTTCAAGCGAAATCATATGTACTATATATAGGTTGTCATACTTGTCATTTGTAATTTTTACCAGAACAAGATACCGAGGTGCTGCCGGTTTTCCTTTCGAATGTAATCTGTGTCAAATTAATATACAAGAGGATTAAAGTGAATATCAAGCTGTTTACACGTTCGTTTCTTAGTTTCCGCCTCTGAAATGAACTAGAACTCTTCCAAACGACTCGTTTGTGTCGGAATCCGATCCTACACCGTAAATTACGGTGGCACCGTAATTTACGGTGGACCCTGCATTCCAGCTTTTCATTTTTTTTTTGCCGTAACTTGACACGAAATCTTTCGTATCTTTCAAACCGCTTATCCGTTTGGCCTACCGTTTCTTCCTACGTGTTTGTAATTTGATTCTCCATCATTTGGAGTTAAAATTCGACATTCGGCTTAACAAAATTTAAGACTTCTAAGTCTTCGGCTTATTACCCTTTATACCAAATTTTGACCCGGTTATGCATTTTATCAAACAAACGTATTTATTTGATTCCTATATTTCATACACTTCATCAAACAATTGTGATATACCATATTAGGTTCTAATCATAGGTTTATTACACAAGTTAAACCCGTTTTCACGAGTATGCTTATTTTGACCCGTTAAGGATATTTTAAGCACTTTTAAGCTCAATTTCGCTTTCATTCTAATCTAGCGTTGTAACCTATATCTCTTATCTAATACTCTTCCATCACAACTAAAATGTGTGTTGGATTTAAAGTGGATATCTATGTGTTCCGAATTTATACCTCTTGAAATATCATTTTACGGCAAAGACTCATATGGAGTCTTTTGGCCCAAGAATTTCATCTTTCACTACCCGTACTCATTCTAAACTTTTGTTTAATGATAAGACTCCTTTCCAAACAACCTCTAAGAGTTGTTTGTTCAATTTAGCCTACAAGGGCGTTTTGGTCGATTTTGGTCCTTCTTTTACAATGAAGGGCTATCTCCAATTATTCGACCAAATTAGCACTTTTACATACATCATAAATAAGCGTACATGGCTCGGATCAACCAATAGACCCGATTTTAATACCTTGCTTTATATTCGCTAATTAAGGACGATGCGAATATCCATTGGATATCTATTCCTGTAAGCATATGACTCGACAAAAGAATCATTAGTCTATATAGTCAAAAGGTGTTGTCTACACCTTTTGACCCGTTTGGCCGAATTGACCATTTATCTTTGCGAAATGATATTTATTATCATCTCCTCTACATGACTCTTCCCGTTTAACACCGTACGGTCATTTTAATTATAAACCGTGTATTGCTTTCGACATAATATGACCAAATTATCGATTTACTTCTTTTTAACCATTATTATGGTTTCTATCATCTTTGATTTTCTTGTTCCGTTCGACTACACGACGGAACATCATATTTCAATTGTTTAGATATCTCATTCATAATTTGTATGATAAGAAAACATTCCACAATTTAAGACTAGTGTAAGCTATACTTACCTTGCATCCGAATTACGCTTTTCCTTCATACTTGCTTCGTTTGACCCGCTTCCTTTCCAAGCCTCCACCTAGCTTGTCAAGCGTCAAACTATCATCATAATTCGTAAGACGGTTATATTAGTCATCATTAATTATGACTATTCCATCTTACATATTTTCTATCACTATTACCATTCGATCTTATAAATGGTCGGTTTGACTATTTAAAAGTCAAATCACCAATTAACACATATGATTGCACTATCAAGTTCACAAGACTCAATTAGGCACATTATCAACACTTAGTTCTCATTTAGGCATTTTAACAAACACCTAATGTGCATAATTTTACATATTTACTAACTAGTTCCTAACTAGTTATTTTTACCAAGATTAACATCAAAATCACCACTTAGTGAACATCATCTTTTGAGGTGACAAATCAACTAACATGTCATCAAATTCCTACCTCAAGTAATGATAAATCAACATGTAAATTTCAGTCATTATAAGCATATACCCACTTTGATCATCAAAATCATGGTTTAACTCTTATGTCTAGACCCACTTCTAGTTACTTATGAACTCTTAACAAAATCTCTAATTTGCTCAAGTAGTTCATTCTTATGAGTTAGTATGATGTTTATAAACACCATTAGAACATCAATTTCATCAATTCAACCAAAACCCACTTAGCTCATAATAGGGTAATTATCAAATCCCTTGTTTGACAACAATTCATCAAGATTTCTACTAGGGTTTGCTTCTAAACCAAGATATAATCAAAATAACACTCATAGATTTAACATTCATTCCAGAATTTCGATTATGATTGTTCATCATAATCTCAAAGTATCACCAAATCTGAAAATTCGACATACCTTGTGATCCCCACGACTAGGTGATCATTTATATGCGTTCATGCATCAATTTGGGTTTTGATTTGAGCTTCAATTTGTTGATTTTCTGTGTTTTAGGGTTAAAGCTTGGGACCTCCTCCTTGTCTGGTTGAAATCGCAGAACACACACCACGTATGTGTGTGTTTTGTGTTTACTACTTTATTTAATTGAAACTTTAATTCAATTGTCCATGTTTAGTCCCTTCACTTTACACAAGATATTTAAAGGGTATCTTAGCCACATTAGTTCTATTCTGTCAAGACATTAACTAACTAGGTTAATACTCCTAGTTACTTGGTGGGTTCCGGGAGTTATAATCCGTAGTATTTTAAGTCCCGTTAACTCGGGCTCTTATAAACTCAATTCATTAAAACTTTGTTTCGCTTGTATTTAATATTAGGATTTCTTATTAAATCCCGAATATTTACCGGGTTATTTTTACTACTAGCGGCACTTTACCCGTCTTTTAGTATTAACATGGGTTAATTACCAAACCCGTTTTCGGGGTGTTACACATATACACAAAAAATATTTTTTGTGACGTTCAAGCTGAGCTAATTGGAATTGCGGATTGCATAAATCAACGTTACGAAGATCAGCCCGATGGGTTTGTTAAGTTTTACATAAATGACTTCCAACAGCCTTGTACATCCTTATTTGAGGTAAACAATGGTGTTTTGTTTTTTATATGGCGTTTTCTATGCATGGAATTTTATCATATCTAGTTTTGTTTTTTTAATTTTTTTAGACAAACATTCTTTGTATGGCATTATAGAGATATTGTTTTTGGCATTTTTCAGGTAATGTACCGTAAGTCTGATTGCACATGCAGTTGCTCATGCATGCTTTTTGAGCAGTTTGGTTTGCTATGTAGACATATATTCTATGTTTTGAGAAGTATGGACATTAGGGAATTTCCAAAACAATACATTCTGAATAGATGGTGCAAAGAGGCTTCCCCAAACTTCTCTCACGAATACTCAATTAGTCGTGAATATATGACCGAGCTTGATCCCGATGTGCAAAGTATGATGTGAGATATTATTTTTTCAACGGAATATATTTTGAACCGTTTATCTGGTAATAAAGAGGAGCTATCCTTATACAAGGATCATATTCAATTTTATATAAAGAAGGTTCAAGATATGCAGATTGTTGCTCCTCCAGCTAGTACTAGGGATAGATTTGCCGAGATAACCGGTCAATATAAAAACGACAAGAATCCGATAAGAGTCCCTGTTGGGTATAAATCCAAAGGTTCTGGTTCTCGGAAGCGCCTGAAATCTAAACAGGAGATATCAATCGAGAAAAAAGAAATCAAAGTCGAAACACGGGGCCAAAGAATGACAGTGTCAGAACTGCAAAGGCTATGGACACTACGCATCGACATGCAAACAGGCCGTAATTAAAAGAAGATCGACAAGGTCTTCGAGATCCAGTGAAGAGTAGTTTGGCGTTTTTGTATTTTTCATTGCTACAGAACACACATAGATCTCAGTTTGGCGTTTTACATCATTCTTTATACATCACTTTTTTCCATCTTTTTTTTTCTACCTATTTGTTCATAACATGTTACTTCAAAGTTACATAACAAACAATAAAAGATCGGACAAGCAAATCAAACGCCAAAAAAAGAAAAAAAAACAACGCAACTAAATAAAACTACCATAAACCTCTAATTTTGGTCATGCTAAACTCAATAATGTTTTGCTAAACGAAATGGATAACATTGTTAATCCTTAGTCAAGAAAGATGTCTAACAATGTTGTCCACCCCGTTCAGCTAAACTTTATTGAGAACAAAACTAAATCTCCATGAAATGACCTTTTTGCAATTTTGTAGTTTTTGAATGTTTTGGTGTTTATATTGAGGATTTTGCCCATCACATCGAGCGAAAGTTTACTGAGAAAATAGTGTATCTCAAAGAAACTTGGTTTTTTTTTTTTTTTTTTTTTTGCGTTTCTAAGATGAATGGTATATAGGAAAATATAGCGTTTGGGGTTTGGTGTGGTTATTAGTGTAGGAATCCGTTCGTGCAAAATTAAATAAAATCTTTATTAACTTGAATTACTGAAACAATTACAGAATGAAATAAAATACAATACAATTACAACTGAAAAAGGAAAAACAAGAACAAGAAAATCGAACAGAAACACTGTTCTTGGCTGAGGATCGTGTTAGACACGGGTCCCTTAAAACAAATTTTGTGTCTCCTAGGAGAACACGTTTGTTTCCAGGATACAACAGCCCGAAGCAGTTGCACTGCCGGTCCTGACTCCAACCCGAATGAGTACCTTGAACGCTTGAAGAAGATGAAGTATTCAGTGAAGAGAGATTGTAGTTGCTGTGTAATTCGGTGTCCCTTTGCTGCAGTAGGCTCCTCCTATTTATACTGCAGGTCCAAGTCAAAACTGAAAAACGAAATTAATGGGAGAATTAAACTGCATTAAACGTCTTTAATGCACTTTAATTCGTCATTAAATTCGCAGTCAAAAGAATTGACTTCGTCAGTTTCGAATGCTGAATGTAACTGCACTGACATTAACTGCAGTTGGAAGCTTCTGTGCACGCGCGCGCAAGATATACTGGTGCGCGCGCAGGTCTGCACCCTCTTGCGCGATGCGTCCACTTGGCTCACTGCCATGCGCGCGTGCGCCCCACTGGCTCAATCTCATGCGCACCTGTGCGTGCCACCGAGCCACGTGTACTCGCGCGCGGATGCGCATGACTGCCACATCATGCACCACCCCGCGCGGACCCATCTGGGTCACATGCCTGCTTGCCACGGCCACTTGGTCTTTGCAGCCCTGTGCTTCACTACAAGCATGTGGTCAAAAATACAAAGGCGACTCTCAAGCGGCGATGCGAGCGAAGTGCAAAGTGCGCCATCAAAGCGCCACATTGCGCCTCATCGCCCACGCCACGCGCGCGCGCGTGCGAGTGCGAGTTAGGGTGCTTCGCGAGTACACTAGTGAGTGCTTCCATGAAACAATAAGGATGGAGAGTTCCCACTTAAATACCCCTTTAAGTTTCATCTCTCATCCGATGTGGGACCAGGTGCCACTTTCCCACTTATTTCAGCATTCAAGTTTCAAACACCAAACTTTGAGCATCGATATCTCATTCATCTTAGCTCCGTTTTGGACGTGGTTTAGTTCGTTGCGAAGCTCTTCCGACATAGAACACAAACCCACAAATAAATATATAAAACCCGCTCATTTTATTATATTTATTTCTAGTCCAAAATAGGAAAAAATCATTTTCCTATATTTGTGAAAACTGCTATTTTCACAATTTTCCAACAATTAGTAGGTCTGAGTGGTTGTTTATATAGGAAGTTTTTGGCACTTATTTTAGGCCCGATTTTTATTATAATAAATGCTAGTAATTAAGTTCCCTCGTTTCAGTTAATGTTTGTTCAGCTTTATCGGTTAAAAACAAAGTTTGGCGTTTAGATTAGGATGATGTGTGCTACGTAGGTTAAGGCGGGATTTTTAGTGGCATTTTATTCATGAGTTTGGCATTTTGTGTAGAGAAGTCAAAAGACTTTTTTTACCCTTAATGAAGCGCGCCACACTAATAAAAGTGATGTTATTTATGAAAAAGCCACCGCGTCATCTAGTCCATAGATTGTTTTGATCTGACGATCCATAACCGTTCTCACAATTTTCACCGTTTTCTCTAAATCCATATATTAAAATTGACTTTTATTCGACGATGGTTATTTTTTTAGAGTGTTGTCATAGAGTCCTTAGGATCGATATCTGGTCTTACCAGGTATACTACGTATCGACCGATACACTTGGCGTTCGTGTGTGATTTATTTGTTGAGTCCTAATTTTAAAACTTGCTAAAATAATTAATAAAACAATTTTCACACATCAACGCACATTAAAGTCGCATCACCTCTCATAATCAAGACTATCCAACGAAGACCTACATTTTAACTAAGGGTAAGAATCCTCTTTAACCCCTTTGAAGACCCTTTAGACCATGAGAGGAATGTCGTGAAAAATAATATCGTTCATCGGCTTCCAAATCTTCCACACGGTAGTAAAAATCTCGACATGCATTACTTTATTCCAAACTTTTGAACCTTTTCGCCTTCTTAATCAATTCTAGCTGATCTTCGAGCTTAGATGCGTCCACAGAAACCAGAAGCTTCAACCAAACTTTATTATCCCACTAGATGGCTGGAGTAACCACACAAGAACTCACCAGGTGTTTGACGTCCTCTGTATCTCGCCCACATAAACTGTAGCAGATGTCTCCGACATACACTCCCTTATGCATCAACACCTCCTTCACCGCCATAATATTTTGCAACAATTTCCACACGAAATAAGCCATCGTTCAAGGGACTCATGTATTCCACTTAATAACCTATATAATAAATGAATGTATTTAATCTTGTGCAATATATAGGTTTTTTAAAAACATAATTTTGTTTTTTATTAATAAATTTATAATATTATATTTATTTAATTCGTGTAATAACTGAGAATTTATAGATTTACTAAAAGAATATACTATTTCGATTTGTTATTAAAACAAACACACAATTTAAAAAGAATAATTGTAAAATTATAAAAAAGATGAAGACAAAAAACTAGGTGTCAAATATCAATTATTAGGGCACATTATCACAATTGTACTAATTTGACTTTTATTTTGCTACATCATATTTATTTAATATTACTAGAAAAGACATACAGGCCCACATAGAAAAACAAACTAAACTGATGTTTTTTATTTTGCTATATCAGTCCCCTAATGTTATATACACATATAAAGCATTTTGAGCAAAAAAAAAAAAAAAAAGGTCAAGTGGATTTTTTTTTAAAACAAAATTTACGTAACTTTTGCGTGTTACAACAGTTAACAGCAAAAATATATATAAAATTTTGTATTTTACATAAGTTTAAAAAAAAATCACTTGACGTTTTCTGGTTTTTTTTTTTTCTCAAAATGCCTTAAATGGCGTAATCTATGTGCCCAATTTTTTCAAAAAAAAAAAGAGTAAATTACAAGTCTTGTTCTTTATGTTTACAACAAATTGCAGGGACTGTTCTTTAGCGCAAAAGTTAACGAATTTGTACTTTATGTTTCAAAATCTTGAACGGTTTGTCCTTTGAGCCTAACTCAGTCAGATTTTGATTTTTTGGTTAAGTACGGTAATGTGACTTGCATATGGGGGCATACTTGTCATTTCACTTTTCAGGGGTTATTTTATAAACACTTATTATTGAGGGACTGCATTTACAAAACTGAAAAATAAAATAAAAAATTTCTAAACTCTTTCCCTTTCTCTGTTGTAATCTGAACCCACCACCATAACACAATCTCTCTCAACCCACCACCACCACCCCACAACCTTCACCACTACCACCCACCCCACCCCACCTCAGCCTTCACCGCCTCCACCCCAACAATACTGCACCAACCATCACCGTCATACCCACCCGGTGACTATCTTTGCCGGTGACAACAACCATGCATTCAGAATCATGTAGTGAATCGAACCTAATTCCCATCAAGGTGAATATGAATATTATGTTGAATAGAAATCCCGTAATCCCATCAACATTAGGCTGCATTCTGTTCGTTGTTGTAAACAAAATAGGATTTCTATTCAACATAACGCCCAGATCGAACCTAATTCCCAAACATAACTTTTGAACCCTAGATCCTAATCCCATCCAATTGAACCCGCAAATTATACTGTAAACTAAAATAGATTTAGGGCTTTTGATCTACCGATGGAAACCAACGAAAATATGCATATAATTGTACCGTATTACGATGGAAACCATCGAAATCCTCTTCACCCAATCCCCCAAAGTAGATACGAAGTCTGAACTAGGTTGTTCATGAGTCGTATGGTGCATAATATGGGGTTCTATTGTGAATGAAATCATCTAAATTCAGATTAACCATAACCCTGTTCCCAGTTATAGATAAGGAAGGGGCATTATCAACAGCCGCTCCATTTCCATGCGAGGAAGGTGGGGGATTAGGGTTCGCAGAGGTAACATGGCGGCGGGGGATGACCAAGGGAGGAATACCCTCATGTGTCTTGCAAATGACCATATTTAACTAAAAAATCTAACTGGATTTGGCCTAAAGAATATAACGTGTAAGATTTTGGAACATTAAGTACATAACATGTCAATTTTTTATGCTAAAAGACAACGTTTGTAATTTGATGTAAATATAAAAGACAAAACTTGTAATTTACTAAAAAACATGTTTTTATTCATTAAGTTTCGTGGTTTTAATCTACTTGAGTGGGTTTCATTTTAAGCTCTAGATACATAGCAGATAGCGAGATAGGCACCCAATTATTTTCAAGTTTTAGTGTAACTTTAAAGGCATTGATTTTCTATACTATAATTGTGTTTTCCTCATTTAAAAATTAAAAACAATTTAATAAAGGAAGTTGATTTTATATCATCTTCAAACTCTGGAATAAATCATAAAAAAACGAAAATAATTAAATTCCCAGTTGGGAAATTATGAAGAAATTACATAAGATTGAAGAAAAAATTAAAAGAATTCCCAGTTCTTCTTCCCTGATGAAGATCAATTTCAGATTTCTTCATCTTCCTACATCTGATATTAGTACATCAAAAAATATATAAATTAAACAATTCTCAAAAGAATTTCAATGGCTAAAGATTTTATGCCACCATCTGCTCTTGTTCTATGTACATTTGCTCAACCCACTTTGGCAGGATCTCACCGCTGCCGCCATACCGGGCCATTTCTGGCGAACCATTCACCCCGGTTCCGACATCTTTAACCATGGTGTTCACCCATGAAACATCCGGTTCATGATTAACATTCACTGTTGTTCCACCATACCCAAAAGATACAGATTTCCTAAGCTTATTCGCATCTTCAAACCCCCACTCTAGTTTCCCGTCAGGGGATCCCCATTCGGTGAAACCGGAAGATTGTTGGGGGTTTGACCGGAGCCCAATATGGGCTCCGGCTCCTCGGTCAATAAAGCTATGGCTCCTCTGCTTAAGGGGGCCAGATCTTGAATTCATGACTGCCTGTGCAACTGCAGCAGACGAATCAAACCCATAACCCACCGGCTTTCTCACGGGAGAAGACGAGTAGTTTGGTGAAGGGTAGGAAGCCCGAAGCGAGTTGAATTGTTGGTGTTGGTGGCTTGTTGGGGATTGCAATTGGGTTTGTGTGTTTGATACTTTCGGAGATACACCATGAAACTGAGACAATAATGATTGATCAAGTGACCCGAAAACATCATCTAGATTCCTAGGCTTTAGTTCCCCAAATCTATTGTTGTTGCTGTAAAGATTACTCGATAGATCATCGATCATTTGTTGTCGTTGTTGATGTTGTTGAGTTCTTATACTCTCCAATCCAAGCAACTCCATATCGATCTCCAAATCTCTAGCGTTCACCGCGGTCTTCAACCGACTTCCTGGAAGTTGCAGCGTAGGTGGTGTCAAATGATTCACCTTGTTCTGCCACATCGGGGAAGTCGGTGGAGACATCTGAGGAGTTGAACCAAGAGCTAGCGGACTCATAGAACCCATTTCCATTGAAGTAACAGCAACTGGGTGCACAGACCCTGATTTTGGTGAAGGCAGACCCGAGCCAGTGGAAGCATACACCGGCCGGAGCTCCTCCACTCTGTGCGCGAAAAAACACACTTTTCGCGCACACCCAGTTTCATCCTTACATAACCGAGTCCTGTATTGAGCTGGGTGAAGCCAGGATTCAAACACCCCATGTGCGTATTCGCACGAATCTCCTTTCACACAACTCCCTTTACGAAACTCCGGGCAGGGAACGCAGCTGTAGTTGAACTTTCTAAGATCACGACGGCGTGCGTTCTCGCCCGGATGAACAAAAGGGCACTCAGTCCAATCATGAGTGTACGCTCTCGAACACGGCTTCACCTTAAAAGTATACATCCTAAACTCATCCGAACCATACACCCCGTTATTAATATCCGGCATCGACACATCAACCGGGTATTCCTTTTTCGCTGCCACCGTTTCTTTCTCATCGATTAGTTCTTCATCATTTCCGTCTTCAATCGAAAACCCCTTCAACAACATCTCCAAAGCGCGACGAGTAGACGCTTTAACACCACGAGCAATCAAATCGACCGCCTTGTTCCCATTACCATCGGTCATGTTAACATCAGCCGAAGCTTCGAGTAAAAGCTTCACAACAGCAACCGACGTAGGAGACCCTCCAGCCACAGTGCAGTGGAGGGCAGTAGCACCATCTGAATCAGAGAATTTGTTAACATCAACTTTCTTGGTCCCAATAATATACTTCAAAACACGAATGCTTCCATAAGTGGAAGCAATCATGAGAGGCGTCCGTTCTTCCAGCCCCATTTTCTTTAGATCCCCAATCCTTCTTCCGTACCAAAAGCTGACCTCATCTATACACACGCCGTTGTCTTCCACCATGTGAACAAATCCAGTAACATCATCCGCAGCGGCCAACTCTAATAAATTTGAGCATTTCAGAAACAACCCCTGGTATTTTTCTGCAAGCTTCTCTTCATCCATAGCGGAATAAAATTCACCCTTTGTAACTTTACACATGAACAACCCTGAAAATTCAATCACATAATATTAGTAATAAGTCAAAGATTTGCAAGGGCACGCAAGGATGATTGAATAAATGAAAAGGTGTATGGTACCTTAAGATGATGATATGATGGTTTAGTTTGATCTGATCTGGTGTATGAAGAGGGGTGTAGGACTATTATTTATATAATGTTGGGGAACACACACGCTATGGAAAGAAAGAGGAAGGTGCTGCTTTTCTTCTTTGTTTCTTTGTTGCAAGTCAAAGTATTCAATGGTGTGGAGAACGCTCTTTTGAAATGCAAATGAAATGGAAATGAAATGCAAATTCAGATTCGGATTCAGATTCAAATGAAATTGAGGATGTGGAGCCTGTAAATATCTGACTGGCTTTCAACGGGTTTGTCCAGTGGAGTGTGAGCTTGACCCGGCTGGAAATCATGTCGGAATCTCACGCGCTTTTGTTATTCATGAAGAATTTTTTGGAGTTGATGTGTGGCGCGTGGGTTAGAGATTCAGGCGAGTGGGTGCACGCGTGACGCGTTCTTGTTACGTTTTACTCGTTGTTTTCCTCTCACGTGTATAAATTATGTTTTGGATATATTTTAAATAAATTTGAATAATAATTTAACTTTCTTTAAGCCTTCAATTGCAAAAGGAACCAGTATACTTCTGTAGACTTCTATTTTAATTAGGGTTAATGGATTTAAACACCCTCAACTATCGCCATTTGGCCGATGGCACTCTCAACTTTCACTTTGGCTCAGACCACTCCCAACTTAACACATCGATTGTCATGGCACCCCCTCGTTAAATAAACACTAACTGGGTTAGGAAAATTAGCCTGCGTGTCATATTAATCTGACGTGGCATGTATGATGTGTAATGTAAACCTGATTCATCATCTTTAAAACACCTAATAGCCCCAAACAGAAAACCATATGAAACCCTAGATGATTTAAGCAAAGAGAAACTGGCATTTTTATCGATGATTTAAGCAAAGAGAAAGTGGCTCAGATCTGTAACATGAAGATCAGACAAGAGGGACGATCACCTCCATGGCTGCAACACCGGTTGCACCGTAAGAGCAAACAAAAAGCCCTTGTTGGTGCTCTCACATACCATCCGGGTTGCCCCGCCAAGATACGGGTCGATGTTAACCCCATGACTGATTACGATGCTCGGATATGAATCCGTACACAAATCATTATCATCATCGCCTTCTCATTTTCATCTTTCACAATCAAAATAATTGTATACACACATATATGATATATCTATACTATATTGTATATCGAACTGATTCGGGGGTATTAGGTGTAATTTTGAATGTGCTCAACACTGCAAAGTAGCTAGCTCTCGAGATCAACTGTAATGTAATGTTTCACCGGCGGATTTCACCGGCGATTTTGCGGTGAAAACAGGTTTGTGGTAGTGTGTGAGAGAGAAAGTGTGGAATTGTGGAGGTGAAACGGCGGATTTCACCGGCGACGGCACCACTGTTCCCATCCTCAACATCACACCACTCCCCTGTGACGGCACCACTGTTCCCCTCCTCAACATCACCTGATGATCATCATAACCCCGTTTTCCCCCAAAATCAAAACCCATCGTCGTTTGTTTCGATATCAT
The DNA here is from genome assembly GCA_030545235.1 of Helianthus tuberosus. NCBI lineage: Eukaryota > Viridiplantae > Streptophyta > Magnoliopsida > Asterales > Asteraceae > Helianthus > Helianthus tuberosus. The sequence continues at coordinate 107,050,582 of CM060401.1, read as the reverse complement.
CTCGAACAGGCTTCTAAATCCAGATTAAGCGGTGTTTGGTGGTGTGGGGTAGGTGGTCGCAGTGGGTGGTGGCCAATGGTTCTTGAACAGGGATTATGGTCGTAGGGTGGGTGGCAGCATAGGGTTATGGTGGGTTTTGGCCTTATATGAAGCTGTCCTACATAGACAACAAAAAAACCCATATCATCATGCCACCTCATTAAAAAAAAGCCACATCATCTAAAATTAGCCATGTAGGACAACAAAACTAACCAAGTTAGTGTTTGGTTAACGACGGGGTGACACAGCAACCCAAGTGTTAAGTTGGGAGTGGTCTGAGACAAAGTGAAAGTTGAGAGTGCTATCGGCCAAATGGCAATAGTTGGGGGTGTTTAAATCCATTAACCCTTTTAATTATTTTCTTTTTTATGTAAGATTATGGGTGTTTGGGTTAGATTATTTAGAGTAAACTGCCATTTTGGTCCCTAAGGTTTGGTCACTTTTGCCACTTTAATCCAAAACTCAAACCTTTTACATCTGGGTCCCTGTGGTTTCAGTTTTATTGCCATTTTGGTCAAAAAGTGAAATCAGCTCATATTTTCAAAAAAAAAAAAACCTTGGTTTTTTGTTTTTTTCCACAGATTATTGAAGGGCATTTTGGTCATTACTTAACAAATTTTTAATTAAAGTAATAAAATAAAATCTATCTCATCTTCCTTAATCCTTACTCTGCTATAACCACCTCTACCCAATTCTCTCTTTCTCTCTCTCTCTCTCACACATCAACCATCGTTCCCCATCACAACCACCGCCGTGCACCACCACTGCCATCGCCATTCACCACCACAAGATAAGGAGGGGATTCCACCGGACCAGCAGAGGTTGATTTTCGCTGGGAAGCAGCTCGAGGATTGGTGTATTCTTGCGGATTACAACATTCAAAAGGGAGGACTCTTGCTGATTACAATATCCAGAAGGAGTCTACCCTGCACCTTGTGCTTCGTCTTCGTGGCGGGTATTATAAATTGTTCATGATGCTGATGATTGAGGATTTTAGGGTTTGATTGATATCTTCAATTTGGGATTTTTAGATCCAATTATGTATTCTTACGATCTGAATTGCATAATCTAAGGATCTTTGATTTAATTCTGTTATGAAATTTATCTAGAGTTCTATTGTTGATGTTTACAATTTTGATTTGGACTTTAAAGTGTGACAGTTGAAATTGTTATGTTGAAGTTGAAAGCTTTGAGATCAAATTGATCTAGAAGTACTTGAATGAATTGTAACCTTGAAAGGATAGTGCTTCTGGTCTGTGTGACTTTTAATAATTCAGTTGGATTGTAGAGTTTTAAGTTTTGGGGATGGTTTCCATTTTCGAACTCTTAGATTTGTTATCAAAATGTGAAGTTGATTATATTCATAGCAGTCTTTCTTGTTGTTGGCTGTTAAAGTCAGGTTTTGAGGTTTATGACAAATTTCGCACAACTCATCCGATCTGATTATAGCAGAGCCTCTATTAGATTAGGGTTTAATTTGGGAAGGAAGATGAGATAGAATTTTATTTTATTACTTTAATTAAAAATTAAAGATTTATTATAATAAAACTTGTAATGACCAAAATGCCCTTCACTAAACTAAGGAAAAGGACAAAAAAACCAAGTTTTTTTGTGTGAAATCTGGCTAATTTCACTTTTGGACCAAAATGGCAATAAAACTAAAACCACAGGGACCCAGATTTAAAAAGTTTGAGTTTTGGACTAAAGTGGCAAAAGTGACCAAACCTCAGGGACCAAAATGGCAGTTTACTCGATTATTTAAGTTAAAAGGGACTTTTGTGGGAATGACTTATTAACTTATGACTTTTTTAAAAGGACTTTTAAAAAAAATGTTTGGGTTAGCTTAGGCTATAGGGTATGGGGACCGTCCCCCACCCCGTCAAGCTCCGGCGACGCCGGCACATCATCCCGCCCCCTCCCCCCGTCCCGTCCTCAGCCTCGAGTGTTGCCGTTGGCGACGGTCCGTTTTTTGTGGGCCCCCTTCATTTTTTATCGTTAAATAAAAAAAATAATTTACCATTTTCTTATTCATTTTTGACCGCCATTTATGCTAATGAAGGTTGCTGACACATTTTTTATTTTTGAATTTTGAAACCAACCTCTGTTTATTTTTTTCTTCTTCATTTTTGACCGCCATTAATGAAGTTTGAGGGTGTGATGAATTTGGAGAAGATGAGTGAGAGGGAGAGAGAAGATGCCTTTGAGGGGAAAATGCCAAAAGTGGTGGTGGAGTTAATTAATATTTTATTTTACTTTTTTAGTTTAGGTTTAGGTTTTTTTTTAAATAAAAAATAATACAATTGTTGTTTTTAATGAAAATATTTTGTTAGTTTATTTGTTAAATGTTGAAAATAAGTAGAAGATTAAAAAAATAAAAAACATAAAAGTGGTGGGGTAGGATCATCTAGGACCATCCTCCATACCCTCTAGTTTTGTGGGATTGACCATCCTCCGGAGGACTATGACGTGGCGTTTACGTGGCGGATCATCCTCCCTTGGAGGATAATCACCATACCCTTTAGCCTTATGAGCCAATAAGTAAATAACTAGGTTTTTTAAAGGAGTGTGATAAATATACCTAAGATAAAGATTAATATACCCAAAAGTCAAATTTAGTAATGATTAATTACTTTATTTTTTTTTTTGAAAAAAGGCGGAATTATTATAAAAAAACTCAAGCAAGGTGCTCAAGAAAACAGTACAAACAACAGAAAAAAAAGAAGGAAAAGGTACATTACAGGAAAACAATTTAGAAACTAAAACTTCTCCATTTTTCCCAATTAATCTCCGAGAGGCCGGCCCGGTTCTTAATCCAAGAGTACGAAATTGCTTTGATGTCACCAACCAGCTTTGTCATGGAGAATGTTTTTTGCTTGAAGATTATGTCGTTTCTCATTAACCATATACACCAGCAAGTAGCCGCCACTACAACATATGTCGACCTTTTTTTGATCTTTGGACATGTATTGGAATGGATGAGTTCCAACAATTGTACGACACTCAAAATAAACCCCGGAAGGGGTATTTTCAGCCATTGAAATATCAATGTTCATACCTGTTGGGTCGCATCGCATGATATCAGGAGGTGGTCTGTCGATTCCGGCGAGTTATTGCATAAGACACAACTTGTGGAAGGTAACGGAATGTGCCGAGTATGAAGAGCTTCTCTTGTCCCAATTCTCTCAAGTACCACCCTCCAAAGGAAGCAGTTAACTTTTTTTTTTGGATCCAATGTAGCCATCTTAGAACCTTAGTTTCATTCAAAGTGTTGATATGATCCAGCTCTTCTCTGACTGTGCTGACCAGAATATCGGCAACCTCAGACCCCGATCTCCATGGCCACACATCCGCTTTCGGTTGAATTGTTACATTATCGAGAAGTGTAATGCATTCCACCCATTCAGCTGCCAGATCTTCATTTGTAAGTGTGTTGTTACTGCCCCAAAGCCATTCGGTGACCCCTTGATGTAGTTTGCAACGTTCCGATACTGTGCATCTTTTATTGCTTTCTAGTGCATAGAGATTGGGATACTGGACTCGAAGTGGACTTCCTCCCACCCAATTATCCAACCAGAAGAGAGTCTTGCCTCCTTTGCCAATAATCAGAGTCAACCTTTCTTGTACGTTGACTGAGTGATTTTGAGAGATATGTCCCATATTAACAATGGACATCCACACACCTCCGATGGAACTTTTCAGCGGAATGTATGATTGACACCTACTACCCCCGTGAACGGCTGTAATAGTTCTTGCCCATAGCGAGGATGGCTCATTCTTGTAACGCACTGCCCACTTAATCATTAAAGCTTTGTTTGTTGAGGCTAAGCTGCCAATACCCAATCCCCCATTGTTTTTTGGTGCTACAACCTTGTACCATGGGACCCAACTAACTTTATTTTTTTCCATACATCCCCCCCCCCACAAGAACCTCCGACGTATCCTTTCGAGATGTTTCAACACATGAATTGGTGCACAAAAGAGTGAAAGATAGTATGTAGGAAGATTACCAAGGACCGCTTCGATGAGTGTCACCCTTCCTCCGAATGAGAGTGTACGAGCTTTCCATAAAGTGAGTTTTTCCTCAAATCTATCAATTATCGGTTTCCAATTTTTGACCAATCTCATGTTCGAACCAACCGGGAGTCCTAAGTAAAAGAAAGGAAGCACACCCGTTTTGCAATGTAGAATAGAAGCTTTTTGTTAAACCATACTCAAAGGTACCCCTACCCCAATAATTGGCTCTTATTAAAGTTAACTTTAAGGCCCGAGGATAGATTAAAGCATCTCAGTAATCTTGAAAGGTTGTGAAGGTTAGAATCTGACCATTCACCAACAAACAAAACGTCATCCACATAAAGTAGGTGAGAGATGGTAGGCCCATTGTTTGGCGTTTTGCAACCTTTGAAGATACCGTTAGCATTTGCAATGACCGTGGCCACATGTAACGCTTCCATGGCAAGGATGAATAGTAAAGGAGATAGGGGGTCTCCTTGGCGAACACCACGCTCAATCTTGAACTCTTGTGTAGGTGAACCATTTACTAGTACCGAGGATCTCGCGGATGACAAAATACCCGTAATCCATTTCCGCCATAGAGCAGGGAACCCCGTTTGTGACATCGTTGAATCTAGGAAAAAAAATTCCCAACTAATTGAGTCGAAAGCTTTTTCAAAGTCGACTTTAAACAACATCATCTTGTTTTTTGATTTCTTACTCCAAGAGATAAGCTCGTTGATTATTAAAGGCCCCTCCAATATACTACGACCTTCAATATATGCCGTTTGAGTGTCGCTAACCAAATAACCTATCACCCGCTTAAGTCTTTTGGCTAGCACCTTTGAGATAGTTTTCGAGATACAACCAATAAGGTTAATCGGTCAAAATTCGCTAATACGTTGGGGATTATTGGATTTGGGTACCAAAGTGATAAAACTCGAATTGCAGCCCTGATTAAGTTTTCCGTGCACATAGAAGTATTCTAGAAGTTTGACAAAATCTGCTTCTAGAGTATCCCAGAACCGCTTAATGAAACTGAAAGTAAAACCGTCCGGACCCGGAGCCTTGTCCCCACCACAATCCCAAATTGCCTCCTTTATTTCTTCTTTGGAGAATCGTTTTACTAGCATGGCTGATTGTTCCATTGAGAGTACCTTAAAACCGTCATTTGTGAATCTCGGTCTGTTATGAAGTTTCTCTTTGAAGAGATGCTCAAAATACAACTTAATTTCCTGCTTAAGAGAATCCGGTTCTGAAATCCAAATGTTGTTGAAGTTGAGTCCGTTAATTCTATTTTGCTTTTGGTGGCTTTTGATAATTCCGTGGAAAAAGGAAGAGTTTTCATCTCCATCAATTAACCATTTGACTTTTGCCCTTTGTTTCAGATCTTCAAGGTTGTTATCTTCTATCTCAGCCAGTGTTTTCGACCAATCTCCCTGTTTAAAATTTCCTCCTCCGTTAAAAATGTAGACTCAGCTTTAAGGTCTAACGCTTCAATCTTTTCTCCAAGATCCCGACTGATTTTTTTGTCTCTGGTTTTTAGATTTCTACTCCAAGGTTTAATCGCCATTTTGACAGCCTTCAAACGCTGACTCAATGACTTATCTGGTGGATATATTTGCTGAATTCCAACATACGATTCTCTAACAATGTTCTGAAAACAACTACTTTATTATATTATTTTATTATAAAATTAAAAGTAATAATTATGTTTTATTATAAAGTCAAAACTAATAATTATGTTTTTTATCTTATTTTATTTTATAATACTTTTGTTACTTTTTTATATTTTGTTATACCATTATTAGTATTAATATCAATAGTAATAAATAAATAATCAAGACACTTTATTATAAGTACGAAAGTGAAAAAGTTAATCATAAATACATAACGAGTCTCTAACTTTATTATTATTATTATTATTATTATTATTATTATTATTATTATTATTATTAAATTTGAATCTTGCATTTAGATAACATGTTTTATATATATATATATATATATATATAAAACTTTTTCTTCATACATATTTTATAAAAAAAAAACTTTAAAGTGTATTTTTTTATTCAGAAAAGTTCATTTCTTATTTTTTTGAACATGTTTTATTTATAAATAAAATAAAAACGTATTTAGTTTTCTTTACCTAAAAAATCTAGGGAGGAAACATGATAAAATTTAATGTATTTTATTGGCTATGTTGTCTAATAGTGTAAAGAAATTTCTATACTAGCATACATCAAACAGAAACAATATTTTAAATAATTATATATTGGATTGAAATTTTATGGCATTTAAAGTTTAAACCTAAAACTTATTAGTAGAGTTAAAACAAAAGGGTATAACCCGAACAAAAATACAAATATTAATGTTAGTAAAAAAAATAAATAGAAAACCAGTTATGTCATATTTGTAATGAAAAACTATTATTTTATTAACAAGTATTTAAGACACGAAATTTAACATTTGAAATCATATTGTAAGATATTTTTTTTATAGTTATCTAAACAATAATATAATTTAAAATAAATTACAGATGCAAAAATCTTACGAATGAGACTTAGTGTATCATCAATATTAGAAACTAAAAGAAAATTTAAAAAATATCAATTAAACAAGCTTTAAAAAATATAAAACTTTTTTGGGTATGAAGTATCTATACTATCTATAATAACAGATGATACATGTTAACCCGTGAGGTATGCCACATGTCCATGGTGATGTCATAAATCCGATTTAATCTAATAATATTGTATATAATAATTAGATTTTTATTTTATTATTTTTGTTATGATAAATTTGGTTTTTTTAGGAGGGAATTTTGAAATGCATGGGGAGTTGAAGTGTTCATTTAATGCACCTGAGAGAGAAGTAATCATATCTCACATCTCTCTTTCTTCTTCACACTTTAATCTCCATCTCTATCTTTCTTCTCATTTCAAATTACAGGCGATTCTAGGGTTTGTTTCCCTCATCTTCCACACGAACCATGTCATCTGCAAAGAAATCCGTCGGTGAATCACCATCTTTGTCACTCAGTTTCATAGACAATTTGAATCCGTCCAAAGATATGTGGAATCTCAAGTGTCGAATCATCCGGAAATGGGTTCAGCCCTTTCGGATGGACCTGATCTTGCTCGATGAGAAGGTATTAGTATTTGTTAAGTGTTGATTTTGTTATTTGAGTGTTCTAGGGTTTACACAGTAACCCAATATTCATTTATCTTTTTTTTACTCTTTTTATGATTTTGAGTTTGTGTTTTGTTTCTCAGAGGTGGTTGTGTAATTTAGGTTTGTGTTTTGTGTAGTTTAGGTTTGTGTAACTAAAGTTATACGGTTATATATTTTGTGTTTTATGTAATTTAGGGTTAGATATAAAGAAACAAAGACGAATATTTGCTTCGTTGGTTTTTGATCCTTGATAGATGATTATTGTGAGTTAATGTTTGTTTGTTTGTTTGTTTTGGGGTTAGGAATAATGAAACAAACACGAATATTGTTTGGTTTTTGAAAGTGTTTTGTGTAATTTAGGTTTGTCTAACTAATTGAGACTCCTAAGAGACATGTTGATGAAATTATTGAGATTGAAAGCGTATGAATAATTCTATACACATACACTAAATCATTTAATTTTCTTAACGTTTTCTATGTTTTATCAGTTGAGCATGTTAATAAAGCTTTATCTTTGAAATTATAGGTAAAGTCATGTGTGGTAGTTGCAACGATCAAAATTGTTCAAGAAAACTATGGGTGGTTTTATCCGGCATGTCGAAGCTGTAACAAGAAGGTGTTGACTAAAACTGAATACTTACAATATGCTAAAACCATTTCTGATGACGTCATGAATCTGTCACCTACTTCATTGGTTTGTCCGAAATGATAAAACGTTAAAAGGTTATTCTATATATTGCAATTAAAGAGAGTATAACTGATAGACTAAAACATTAGATAATGTACAAAACTTTTCTACAAAATGATAAGAATACAAACAAAGACTTGAAAACACAAATGTATCATCTAAACTACCATAGTACTGATAGGGGTTGAATTTGAATGAACTCAAGATTGATTAACAGTGGTCAAGTTGTATTAATGCTCAGGGAGCTCAATGATATGTGGAGCTCCGAAAGTTCGTTAATGGTGGTTGATAGAAAAGTTAGGAGGGAATTTGATTATTATTTCACCAGATACCCTATACTATTACAATCTTTCCCTTTTATACCCACAGATTACAACAACCCTTACAACTACTAACCAACTACCCTTCTAACTGCCTAACTAACTAACAATCCCAAAACCCTGTTGCTAATCAACCCAATCCACTGTTGCTAACCCACACTCAATCTACTGTTGACTCCAATCTACTGTTAACTAATCCCCTGTTGCTAACCAATAACCCAATCTACTGTTGCAACCTACAACTCAATCCACTGCTGACTGAACAACTGATTATTGATCCGTATCCAGTGCAAACCACAATGAATAATTTCACACCAGAATTTATAATAATTCGTTAAGACAATTGGAGTAACATTTAAGATGATCAACAAAAATGTGAAAGACCATAACTGATCAATAATTCTTGTAACATAAGTAATCAAAATATGAACATACATAACCAACCAAACACCGAAAATATTATAACTCAATCTGTGGAAGGCTAAAATTATATAACTAATCTTTTTCAATGTCAAGAACACCAACTGAAATTATACTAAACATCATAATCTTACAAAATCTTTATACAAAATCTGATAAACAGTCATTTTTAACATAACCCTAAATGAGGTGAAATAAAATAATTTGTCAAATACTAAAGTATAAACCTCAATTGAACATCAGTACAAATATAAATATGAAAAACAGAAGTATAACACATCAACATACACAAATCTCATCACAAATTAGAGTTCATATCGAACAAACGACTGATCAAACATCAAACATACAATCGTGGTATAATAAATTACATGAAGAAAAGATTTCAGAAGAAGAAACTGTAATCAAAACTTTTTAGATTACCTGTGGATGATGTCGCAAAGATCTTGAAGAGTCCCTGTCGTTTCGTTCTCGCAATTTGAATTAGGAAGATGTAAATAGCCGATTAGAATTTAGGGCTATGTTTCGTATTTCAATTTCAGAGAAGGGTTCTAATGGGCCTTGACAACACGTGACCCATTATTAAGGTTAATTGGATCAAATATATGGACTTTTATTGAATTGTTCAATAACAATGGCCTTTTACTGAATTGTACACTAACAATGTGTCAAAAAAAATTAAGGTCATGTTTTAATTATTAGACAACAAAAAATTAGGTCATGCTTTCATTTTAGACAACATATTATCAACTATCTACCTTATTTCTATATCAAACATGAACTAATAATTTTTTCGTAACATAGTAATAAAATTTTTAAATGATATGTAACTAAACCCAAACAATTTAAATGATATATTATAATCTGTTTTTTAGTATTTGATTTCCACCGTTATTAAACATACCTGTGTGTTCACACGGGTCTTACTACTAGTTATAGAAATAAAAGGATTATAAAGAGGTTGTTAAAAAAAAAGATTATGAGGAGAGATAATATAAAATACTACTCTACTACCTATACATATGTGGCTATGTTGTCTGAATTTATTACATGGCCAAGAAATTGACTTGTGTGTCTATTTATTACTTGAAAATGGTTGACTTGTGGGTAAAAAGTTAAAAAAAAGTTGACTTTGGGGTGTATTTTGAAAGGTGTTTGGTTTAATTTATTCATGTAAAATGACCAAAAAGGACATCCTTTAAAAAGTGTTTGGTTTAGCTTATTTAATTTTTTTTCTCTCTTGCATATTGAAAAACAACTTCATGAAACATATAACATAAAATTTGTTTACATATAGTTTAAAATATCCTAATTAGAACATAATAATATTACATTCAGATTGCTAAAAAACACGAAAAAAATGCACAAGAATAACAAACTAATGTCATACTATGTTCTTCTTCGTGATTCCATTATATCTTGCACAATCACATCTCTTATCACTGCCATATACATACCATCATCATCCACACGATTTGTAGACGGAACTTCTTCATGAAGTTCATCACTAGTACCGCGGGGATTGTAAGATTCTTGTTGGGCCGTGTTAAATGCTTCATCAAACATACCACACTTTTTGACAAGGTTATGGATCGCCATCGATGCTATCACAATACTCACTTGGTGCTCGTATGTGTAATTAACATGCATATCTCTCAATAATGCCCACCTAGCTTTCCATACTCCAAAGGTTCGTTAAATGATATTCCGCAATGACGAGTGGTGATAGTTAAATGTCTCTTTTGATCCGCGAGGATCACCCATAGCACTACTCTGTCCATGTTGAAATTCTGGTATATGATAACGAATGGTTTGACCTTTGTATGGAGCAAGATACCCTTTAGTATTTGGGTATCCGGCATCAACAACACAATATTTGTCTACAAATATAACAAACATTTGTTAGTCGTTTCAAAGAAGCATTAATAACATAAAAAAATGCTTTATACTAACTACCCGTTGGATGTGGAAATAGAAGCTCCGGCCTCCGTAAGGCTTCATTGAAGATTCTGGTGTCATGTGCACTACCCTCCCATCTAGCTCATACGAATGTAAAGCACATGTTAAAATCATAAACGACCATTATATTTTGTGTCGCATATCCCTTTCGACCAATGTACTTCGTTTGGTCCTTCAATCGAACCGATGCCCTCACGTGTGTTCCATCAATAGCGTCAATGCATTCCTTGAACATTGGATAATACTGAGGATTATTTAATATATGAGCAAGCACCTCATCATTATAGTTTACGGATGGCTTGATGATGTTAGCACTCATCTTAAGCACGGCTGCCATAACTTTATGGAAATGTCTATGAATAGTTTCCCCAGAATGATTAAAAGATTCTTGGACAAATCTATTCGTACACCCACCACTCGGGCGATGCATCGATGAAGCTTCTCGTCCCACCAATCCCAGTTTCAAGCCTCATCAAGCGATCATAAAGCTTCCATTCTATTTTCATGCTGTCCCATTTGTTTGTTATTTGCTTTCTTTCAAAGGTTTTGCCTGTTTTCTCATACACAGTGTTTATTATATTCGCCCACCCGACCTTACTAAAGCTTGTACCTGGTCTATTCCCTCTTCTATATTCAAGCAAGCATGCATCGACAAACTTCTTTAACGTAAAATCATCCCACAATAATCTCGATTTATTCTTGTTAGATGATGTTTCACAACCAACGACTTTTTGGCCGATTTCATCCATTTACTGAATGCCGATAAACATCAGTTAATATAATTTAAACATAAGAAACGGCAACAGCAGCAACAAGGATATATATACTTATACGATCACCAAGTGTTATAAACAAACATTTCAGTTTGAGCATAAGAAACAGCAACAACAGCAGTAAATAAATAGCAACAACAGTAAATAAACAAACATTTCAGTTTGAAAAGAAACAAGCATTCTCAGTTAGAAAAAAACGAACATACAGTAAGTAAATAAACAAACATTTCAGTTTGCACAAAATCCCAGCTGTCACAGTTGAACAAGGAAATTTTAATAAACATCCCAGCCGTCACATTTGTTTTGAGTAATTCAAAGTTCCAACTAGTAATTCAAGGTATATTCATACAACAGATGTAGTTTGTATATTCAAGGTATATTCATACAGCAGATGTATATTCAAGGTATATTCATACAACAGATGTAGTTCCAACTATTACAGATATATGTTTGCAACTATAGAAAGAAAACTGTTAACCAAAAGAACCTGTTGGAATGTGGAAGAAGAAGGGCTGATGTCGCTTGCAACTTATCACTGGTAAGCTGTTGATGTCGCTACACTGCTGATGTCGCAGGTTTGATGTTTGTTGGTAGATATAGGGGGTGGTAGATGGGGGAATAATTGAAGATCAATGAGAACAGAGATGAGTAGTTGGAGAAATTGAAGATTAATGATGAATGAGGATGTTGGCACAGATGAACAAAACATTCCATCGACAATCAATTTTACTATATTTTGCGGATGAACAGAACAGATGTATGAACAAAGTCTGGTGTAATTGATGGAGTAATTGCTGGGTAGTTGGAGAGGATGAATTTGTTTGTGGCAGAAGGTAGTTGTGGAGGGCCATTATGGGGAATTTGTTCATAAAAGGACTTTTAGGGTTTGAGAAGTGAGGAATTGTGACTTCTCAAAAAGCTCCTTCTCAAGGGTAAACTAAAAGTCATTTTCTATTTGCCAAACACTATTTTAACAACTTATTAACTTATAAAAGTCAATAAATTAAAAGTTGAGGGAAAATAAGGAATCCCAAACACCACCTATGTCTAGATTGCTCAATTGCTCATCGGTTCGGTTCAACCTTATTTAAAGTTGAAATACATACATGCGTAGTTCGATTGGTTTCTAAGAAATAACAATGTTCAGTATTAATAGTTTTAAGTAAGAGGTTAAGGTACTGTATATTTTATTTTTTAATAATGTTGGGTCCTAAGACTAACATTTGTTAACTTTTCTGTTAAATATCTTTTCATAACCATAAGAACCATTTATGTAATTAACTAGATTTAGTTGCAGAGACTACTTGTGCAACTTCCTAAAATAAAAATAAAAAACCAATAGCTTCCTAAAATCAAAATTAAAACAACAATAGCCGTTAATGGAGGTTCTCTGATCGATTTAACTCGATTTAATTGGTTCAAGAACTTAAGGCTATGGAAGTTCTCTAATCGAGTTTAGGGTTGTTCACGAGCCGAATTGAACCGAGCAGACCTTTGCTCGTGCTTGGCTCGTTTACAAACCGAACCGAGCGGAGCAACTCATTTAAAACCGAGCCTCAAATCAAGCGAGCAGTTTCTGAGCAGTAAATATTCCGAGCGAGCGTCGAGCGAAGTTCGAGCTATATGGACAACCGTGTCGAGCGATTTAAATTTGTTGAGAGAGATAGTGACAATGTTGGGTCTCAAGTTTTCATGTCTTTAAAAACAGGCATATTTCATGGCATATATTTTCCTTATGAATTACAATGTTGTGGCTGATGAGGCGATGATCATATTGCACGAACAATGACGTTGAGAGCCGGAGACGATCGACTTAGGGTAACAACATGAAACATTAAGGCGATGAGCAGACTGTCGTTTATCGGTTTAGGGTTTAACTTTTAGATTTGATATTAATTGTTTTATTGGTGTGATTGCGCTAGTACGTATAGATACTAGCCATTTACCTGTGCGATGCAGCGGGAGTGGCGATTTACAATAGGATACTCGGTTACCATTAGTTTATCAGTCGTCTCGTGATATATTGTATAGTACTTAAGTTAGTTTTCTTATTCGTGATATGTTGGCACTCGTTTTTCTGTTAGTTTATCGATTTTTTGCTGATATACTTTTGTTAATTTTTTTAGCTGTTAGTTTATCAATCTTTCCATCAAATCAATCATAAGTACATAATGCTTTAACCATAATTCATTAATCGATACAAATACGCAATATGCTGAACATTATAAATTTGCTAACAAAATTACAACGATAAACATTAATCGATAAAAAATAAACATTATAAATTTCTAACAATAATTACAATGATTTCTTTTTTTGTTAGTCTCATGATAATGTTTTTTTATAATTTTTCTTTGCTTTGTAGGAGGAAGATGGGTGCTTCTCACCATAGGGCATACAAAACACAGGTTATTGGCGGGAGCCCGCCATATTTAATGCTGCTGTTTTAATGCTGTTTCATTCTTCTACGCAGAACCGGACACGATGATGTCATTTGTTATTATTATCTTGCGACTCCAATAGTACCAGCACTTCCACCATGATAAGCATTTCTCAAAGCAACCATCGCAAGATTACCACTGTACAGTCATGCAAAATAATCAAAATCAGCTAATCATTAAAAAAATTACATGCAAAATGACCCTTAATAATCAAAACCACTTTCATTGCATATAGCCCTAAACTAACTATTAGGTCAAACTAATCTTGCAGAAATAATAAAGTTACATTATTTAATTTAATCACATGTTCAGCAAGAAGTGTGACTTAAGAAACCCGCAAGTCACCCTCTACAAGCCACACGTTTCATAAATATAGAACACTCGTTGATAGCATGAAACTTTCACAGCTAACTTTCCTTGAATTTCTACATCCTGCCAAAAGAAAAAAAACGTATAGATAACGGTTAATTAACACAAACCCTGAAAAGTTTTATAACTAATGAAGAAAATTATATTTTACAAACCTGATCAAGAACAATCTCCTCTGTTTGCTTCAAAGAATGAAGTGTATCCAAATTTTCACCCGATGGCATTGATATCAATAGTTTCGAATTCACAAAATAACAAATATGTTACAACAATAAATAAACTTCAATAAATAAACTTCAGGCGAGAGCAGTCGTTCAAATGAAGAAACCAATAACAATATCTTCTAAAAGACCAAGAATTTTCTTGACTAATCACAAGTAATGGAACTTTAACAAATGTGTACCTGCAAAACAGCTACACCAATGTTCATGAGTGCATATCCAGGCAGCCGTTAGGAGTGAAAGTAACCACCATTTAGTATCTGCATATCCAGTCACCGCAGTGATGATCTGAAATAATGAAATAAAAACAATATTTTGAATAATTTTAAGAGTAAACTGCCATTTTGGTCCCAAAGGTTTGGCCAGTTTTGTCAATTTAGTCCAAATCTCAAACCTTTTGTATCTGGGTCCCTGTGATTTCAGTTTTGTTGACATTTTGGTCCAAAAGTGAAATCAGGCCAGATTCCCCAAATTAAACCCTGATGTTTTGTCCTTTTCCTCAGGGATATTTTTGTCATTATAGGTTTATTATAACTCATTATTAATTAAAAATAATTAACCTAAATAAATCTAGTTTGATCCTATAAAAGCACATCATCTTCCCCAAATACATAACCAGCAAATACCCTAACACAAACCCATAGCTTCTTGGTTGCTGGTGCCTCACGGATACACTCCTCCTACTCTCCGATCTCTGCGTCCTCCAATTATACAAAAACTCACTATTAACATTACCATTCCGACCGTTAACATTACTCCCAATAACCTCTTCAACACTATAACCAGAAGTGTTCCTATAATGGTGATTATAATGACTGGTGGATCTAGAGGAAGCAAGCGGTGACCTCCATGAAGAAGTTGTGCTGGGATCTCTCAGCACTCGAGCAGCTTTCTTGATCTGAGTCAACTCCTTCTTCAGATGAAGATTGCTGGGATCAATAAGGGTGCCACTATATGTGACAACTCGTATTTTAAAACCTTTTCTCGTGCCTTGATGTAACTTGTATGCACATTACGTGACTTATTGATATGATTTGATTGCAAGGGAATGTTATGAATTTAAATGTTATGTGTTAGTACAAATGGAATTGGATGGAATGTTTAACTGTGTAAATGTATAGTGTTATTGGTCTAATTGGAATATGATCGCACCACATCGTTGGGCTGCACACCTTACCTTTGATCGCACACCTTCATATTGTGCACTAGTGTTCTCGGCCCAAAAACCCAACCCACCCGTGTATTAGCCTACGGCCCAAAAAAATGAGCCCGGCTCATCTCTTGTACACATACACTAAGGGTATGTGTTAGTCCCCTCATAATTCTCTCATAACACCACACACAAACCCTAGTATTCTCTCCTCTATCCTTGTGTTCGCGGCAGTCATCATCATCACCTTCGAAGCACTTCAGTCTCTTGTTCTAGGCACTCTACTTCTCGGTTAGTAAACTTGTTCTTTGTACGATTGAGATTCGAGTGTGTTTTCCTTATGTGCTTTGTATGATGTTATGATACTTGATTTCTATTGTTGATGGATGTTCATACCTAAATCTAGATAGTGATAAGTAACATGTTAATAATTGGTGTGAATCAAACGGTTGATAGATACGAAATCAGAGGGTTGGTATGAATTACATTCGTGATGATCATGAACTAGGGATCCATAATAATTGAGGTATGATTGGTGTGAATCAAACGGTTGATAGATACGAAATCAGAGGGTTGGTATGAATTACATTCGTGATGATCATGAACTAGGGTTCCACAATAATTGAGGTTCGATGGAAACGAATTAGAAGTAATATGTTAATATGTGGGTGTGCAAATTAATGTTGTTATTGTGCGATGATGATGATGATATTGATTGTGTAAATAGTTGTTAATCATTGAAGGTAATTAGGGTTTGTATAAAATTTAAGAATGTGTAACTGTTTTGATCTTTGATTGGGGTGGAATGAATGGAAATTGTGTTGGCTAAAAATAAGGGAAATGGTTGACTGGCCCAACCGCACAAATTAATCGCACAACAGAACTTGGATCGCACAACGGTGTGCAATCGCACAAGTCTGCCCCAATCGCACAAGTGATTGGGCTTCATAAATGGTTTGGGCCTTGCATGTTTAATGAGTCTGTTGGGTTTTGCATGAGTCGCACAAGTTGTGCGATCGGGAAGGGGGCCGCACAAGCTGTTGCTGGGCCAGTCCGGTTGGGCCGGACCACACCTGAATCGCACAAGAGATTCTGATCGCACAAGTGCGGCTGGTCGCACAAGTTGAGGCCAATCGCACAAGCCCTTTTGGGCCTTAAATTACGCGGGACTGTTATGTCAAATGGGCCGCATGGCGTTGGGTTGGTGTATGTGTTATGTGTTGTCTATATGGGTATGGAATGTGAAACATGTGAGCTTAGTGCAAAGTGCTAAACTATGTGCATGGATACGTAATTGGCATACAAACTGATTGAACATGTGTAAACGTTATAGGCTTTGATTGCTTAACCTGAAGATGTAATTTGTCTTACCGAGCAAATCTAAGGTGAGTTCACTGCTCTTTTTCAAGCATGCGTCTCGGGGAGGGACATCGGGTAAATATTCCAGGGAGGAATATTGGGTAATGGGTTTGACTGGAATGTTAAACTCGGGATGTTGGTTAATATACTCATATCTATCACTTAATTCCCATCATATACCGAATTAGTTGCCGGGGAGGCGACGGGGTTATTAGTTGATAGTGCTATTAGGTTTGGCACCCTCACACCGTACCGGGGAGGATGGGCGTGAACTAATTACCTTAACCACTCGACCAATGTTTGATAGAGCATTGGGGAAGGGCAAATACTCTGGAGCTATCTTGCGGTAATCGAGTTATTAACAACATTGTATTTTGAAATGCTTTAAGCTTACACTGGGTAACTAAACGTTTAACAAACTTTGAACTCACCAGCGTTGTCTGATACACTTGTCTGCATGCTTGCAGGACGTTAGGTTCATGGACTTAGGACTTGCTATCTGGGAGTGCTGGAGTGGTCATGGGTCGAGTCTCTTGGTTACACATGACATGCTTGTTTGATCTGTACAATGGTCTTGAAACATTTGATTAACTATTTACTTTTGCTTCCGCTGAATGTATTGGTTTAAGTTATGTTTGGAAATACTTTAAGTAATAAATGGAAACTTTTATTTAATATCTTGTTAGAGTTCAATGTGATTGGTGGCTGGATCCTGGTACGTCACACTCCCTGCGGGATTTCCGCAAGTGGTATTTTGGGGGTGTGACAGTTTGGTATCAGAGCCACTGATTATAGTGAACTAGGTTTTGAAAAGTTTTTATAAAACCAAACTATAACCGAACAGTTTGAAGTCGACCATGACACCCAGCTCAAGATGGAAAGGTTCGTCTCTTGTTTACTCATTGCATTGCATAACTAGTATACCCATACGTATGACCTAACATGTGATTGTGCACTTTGCACTATAGCATGAATCCCTTTGTTGTTTGTGATAGTTATTGATAATATGACATTTTCCCTAGACTTTTGTGATTCGCGTTCTGTGATGTCTCTTGTCTTGTCACTCGAATCTGAGGAACCTTTTAGCACAAGTTAAGAGGAGCTGAGATGAACATGCAAATCGCATTATCATTATAGGTGCACAGATAATAATAATAATGTGGGGGTGCATGTGAGTCCCCGTGAGGCTTAACGGGTGTAAAAAGGGTTCTGTCCCGTTGTTTGATGTGATGATAGAACTCAATAATCAGTAGAAGTCATAGTGATATTTGACTCCTATCCCATCCCGACTCTTAACCTTTTCCCTTTTCTTATATAGAATCATGAGTGGACGTGGTGGACGAAATGGTGGACGTGGTGGTGGCCGCGACGGTGGACGTGGCAACATTGTCATGTCCCAGGCGGAACTCACCGACTTGATCAACACTCGCGTGGCTGAGGTCCTGGCAGCTCAGCAAGCTGGTACGATGTGTACCAAACATTCTTTATTCATGTGTCGTGTACTCGACTCTTACTCGTGCGTTGTATTTTCTTTTCTTATCTCTAGGTCAACCCGCGAATCAGAACCAGAATAACCCACCTGCTTGCACTTTTAAGACATTCATGGATTGTAAGCCACAGACTTATAGTGGAACCGAAGGAGCAGTAGGGTTACTTTGTTGGTTTGACAAGGCCGAGTCCATTTTCGCTATGTGTAACTGTCCCGTGGTGGACCGAGTGAAGTATGCTACAAGCACATTGGAGGATGGTGCCTTAACTTGGGGGAATGCCCAGGTATAGATGTTGGGCATCGAAATGGCTAATGCAACTACATGGGATGATTTCAAGGAGTTAATGCGAGAGGAGTACTGTCCTCGTGACGAGATTCAGAAATTAGAGAACGAGTACTACAATTTGAAGATGGTGGGATCCGAGATCGAGGCTTACACGAAACGATCTCATGAACTGGCGTACATGTGTCCTAATTTATCCCGACCACCCCATCGAAGGATTGAACTATACATCAATGGTCTAGCACCGCAAGTCAAGGGTTTGGTCAATGCTGCAAACCTCGACAACCTGCCTCGAATCATTCGTTTAGCACACAAGATTACTGATCAGGTGGTCGAACGTGGTTCGTTACCACCCCGTGTTTCTGCTACCACCCCAGCTGCTACAACTACCACGCCTGCTAGTGATAACAAACGTAAATGGAACGATGCTGACAAGGTGACCAGCGTAAGCCAATCGCAGAAAAAGCCTGACAACAGCAACAGTCGAAGTTTCAGTCAGTCCTCCTCAGTTAACCAAGGTCAGAACAGCAATTCGAACCAAGGCTCCTATGTGGGAAGGCAGCCAAAGTGCAACAAGTGTAACTACCATCATCGTGGA
This sequence comes from Helianthus tuberosus, assembly GCA_030545235.1. Classification (NCBI taxonomy): domain Eukaryota; kingdom Viridiplantae; phylum Streptophyta; class Magnoliopsida; order Asterales; family Asteraceae; genus Helianthus; species Helianthus tuberosus. Next base: position 107,031,306 of record CM060401.1, on the reverse strand, counting down.
CCGTGTGTCCGAGCCTGCCATAGGTGCGATAAGGTAGGCCATATGGCAAAGGATTGTAGAGCTCCGTTTCCAAAGCAACAGCAACAGCAGAATCAACAACAACAGCAACACCAGCAAAGGCAGCAGCCCCAACAGAACCAAGGCAATAGGAAGGGATGTTTCCAGTGTGGGGACGAAGGTCACATTAAGCGGGATTGCCCTCAGTTGAATCAGAACACCAATGATAACAATCATCGTCAGAACAACAATAACAATGCTGGGAACAACAACAACGGGAATAATAGTGGGAATGGTGCGCGTGGAAGAGTGTTTACTATTGGTGCTGGGGAAGCTAGGAATGATGGCAACGTTGTGACCGGTACGTTTTCTGTGAACAATTTATTTGCTTCTTTCTTATTCGACTCTGGTGCCGATTGGAGTTATGTGTCCTTGGAGTTCAGTCGTCAGTTAGGGTTGACTCCAACACCTCTTGCGAACAAACACATAGTAGAATTGGCTGATGGCAAGTCAATGGAAGCCTCACACGTTCTTATGGGTTGCAAACTAGATCTTGTGGGTCAAGTGTGTGACATTGACCTTCTTCCTATTACTCTTGGTAGTTTCGACGTGGTGATTGGTATGGACTGGTTGTCCAAGCACCAAGCTGAAATTCTCTGTAAGGAGAAAATCGTACGCATCCCTCTTCCTAGTGGAGAATTCTTGTCAGTTCAAGGTCATCGAAGTGGTGCAATGGTTGGCATTATCTCATCTATGAAAGCCCAGAAGTGTCTACGAAAGGGCTACCTTGCTATTTTAGCACTCGTCACCAACACCCAACCTGAGGAAAGGAGAATCGAAGATTTACCGGTTGTTCGTGATTTTCCTGATGTATTCCCTAAAGAACTTCCTGGATTACCTCCTCACCATCAGGTGGAGTTTTAGATTGACCTTGCACTCGGAGCAGCCCCGATTGCTCGTGCTCCTTATCGTCTTGCACCAGGGGAGTTGCAAGAACTGTCTAATCAACTTTAAGAACTGTTGGATAGGGCTTTATCCGACCTAGTTCTTCGCCTTGGGGACCCCCAGTTCTTTTCCTAAAGAAGAAAGACGGGTCCTTCCGTATGTGTATAGATTATCATGAACTCAATAAGGTGACGGTTAAGAACCGTTACACTTTGTCACGCATCGATGACCTGTTTGACCAGCTGCAAGGGTCAAGCTTCTATTCGAAAATCAATTTAAGATCGGGCTACCATCAGATGAGAGTCCGTGAGGAGGATGTACCTAAGACAGGTTTACGAACACGGTATGGCCACTACGAGTTTCTGGTTATGCCATTTAGCTTAACTAACGCACCAGCGGTTTTCATGGATCTCATGAACCGTGTGTGCAAGCTATACCTTGACGATTTCGTCATTGTGTTTATCGATGACATTTTGATCTATTCTAAGAGCAAGGAGGACCAAGAGCGGCACTTGCGTCTTATCTTGGAGCTTCTGAGGAAGGAGCAACTCTACGCGAAGTTTTCCAAGTGTGACTTATGGATTCGAGAAGTACACTTCCTTGCTCACATTGTTAATGAATTGGGAAGACACGTGGACCCCGCCAAGATCGATGCTATCAGGAATTGGGCGGCACCAAAGAATCCTTCGGAGGTGCGACAATTCCTAGGTCTCACTGGATATTACCGAAGATTTATCAAGGACTTCTCAAGGATCACTCAACCTCTTACCTCGCTGACTCAGAAAGGCGTTGTATACTCTTGGGGAACAAAGCAGGAAGATGCTTTTCAACTGTTGAAACAAAAAATCTGCAGTGCACCAATTCTGTGCTTACCCGATGGTACCGAAGATTTCGTGGTGTACTGCGATGCTTCAATACAGGGTCTCGGTTGCATGCTAATGCAACGCGAGAAGGTGATCGCGTACGCTTCTCGACAATTGAAGATACATGAAAAGAATTACACGACTCACGACTTAGAGTTGGGGGCCATGGTCTTCACGCTAAAAATCTGGAGGCATCACTTGTACGGTACCAAATGCACTATTTATACCGATCACAAGAGCCTTCAGCACATCTTTGATCAGAAGGAATTGAATATGCGACAGCGTCGTTGGGTAGAACTCTTAAACGATTACGATTGTGCAATCAAGTACCATCCAAGTAAAGCTAACGTTGTAGCTGATGCCCTTAGTCGAAAGGAAACGAAACCCAAGCGTGTCCGCGCTCTGCAGCTCACTATCCACTCTAATTTACCTGATCAGATCTGTTCTGCTCAGACTAAAGCGTTGAAGCAAGAAAACCTGGAAGCTGAATATTTGTGGGGTATGGAGAAACGACTTGTAGAGAGATTTGATGGCATTTATTATTTTATGGAACAGATATGGGTTCCTTTATATGGTAATCTTAGAGAGCTCGTGATGGAAGAAGCGTACAAGTCTCAATACTCTGTTCACCCAGGTTCTGATGAGATGTACCTTGACCTAAAAGTTTTGTACTGGTGGCCGAAGATGAAAGCCCACATCGCGACGTATGTGACTAAATGTTTGACTTGTGCAAAAGTCAAGGTGGGAGTATCAGAAACCCTCTGGTTTGCTCCAGCAACAAGAAATACCCATGTGGAAATGGGAACAAATCGCCATGGATTTTGTCACTAGGCTACCTAGAACTCAAAGCGGGAACGATACCATTTGGGTGATCGTCGAGCATCTCATGAAATCCGCACACTTCCTAGCGATCAAGGAAACAGATAAGTTCTCACAACTTGCTGCTGTTTATCTAAAGGAAGTGGTTTCTAGGCATGGGGTGCCAACCTCGATTATCTCTGATTGCGACCCGCATTTCATATCCAATTTGTGGCAGTCAATGCATAAATCATTCGGCTCACGTCTTGACATGAGCACTGCTTATCACCCATAGACGGATGGTGATCGATTTTGGTAAAGGTTGGGAGAAACACTTGCCGTTGATAGAGTTCTCCTATAACAACAGTTACCATACCAGCATCCAGGCAGCCCCGTTCGAAGCATTGTATGGACGGAAATGCCGTTCTCCCCTCTGTTAGGCTGAGGTAGGTGACTGCCAGATCACAGGCCCAGAACTTGTGCTTGAAACCTCTGAAAAGATTGTTCAGATCAGAAATCGTATGGTGGCAGCGCGTGACCGTCAGAAGAGCTACGCTGACAAGCGTAGGAAGCCTTTGGAGTTCACTGTAGGCGATCACGTTATGTTGAAAGTCTCACCCTGGAAGGGTGTGGTACGCTTTGGGAAGCGCGGTAAGCTTAATCCACGATATGTTGGGCCATTCAAAATTCTGCAAACGAATTGGTAAAGTGGCCTACAAGCTCGAGTGACCTGCTGAGTTGGGTAACGTTCATGATGTCTTCCATGTTTCGCAACTAAAGAAGTGTTTGTCCGATGAAACACTTGTAGTACCATTCCAAGAACTGAAAATCGACAACAAATTGCAATTTGTCGAAGAACCCATCGAAATTATGGATCGGGAGGTTAAGGTCCGCAAGCACAGTCGAATCCCGATCGTTAGAGTCCGTTGGAACTCAAGACGTGGACCGAAGTTCACGTAGGAACGCGAGGATCAGATGAAGCTCAAGTGTAACAACCCGCACTTTCGTGCGTTGTTCCCACTCGATATACTCGTTATGCCTAGCACCAGAGATTCGGATCATAATTTAACTATATCGTATATATATCGCCATTCGAAGGATAATCGCATATTTTCGAAATACAATATCACTATACTACACTATTATCACACTAACACTCACGGAGGCATTGAGTGAGGACCTATTCTACACTCCTCAGTGGCCGTGATGTGTCGAACGTAAACAATTAACGCTAACAAGGACTCTCGGGTGAGTGTTGTAGCTCCAGTCGTCATGACGATGATGACAATACGAGTAAACGGTACCCCGTCAGTTTTTGTGACACTACACGAAATAACGTTCACGATGACATCAAGAAAGGACCTATATACTACCCCCATTGATGGCCGTGAAACGTCGCTAATAATCGCATACTCGAATCGAAGACCGATTGTTAATTATCGAAACTTTGGATTGGATACGTAAATACGACCCCTAGTGATATATATGTATGTATAATAACAATATAATGATAATATAAATTAATTATGGAAAGTACGTACTTCGAAAACTATCAAAACGATCGAAAACGGAGAAGTCCAACGCGTCAGGATAACCATCCGGACAGATAGCAATCCGGACGGACAGCAATCCGGACGGATGGGCTATCCGGACGGATGGGCTATCCGGACGGATGGGCTATCCGGACGGATGGGCTATCCGGACGGATGGGCAATCCGGGCCAGAACTCCCTTCTTCTCCCCTGTTGCCTATAAATACCATGTCACATCACTTGAACAGTGATGTGACAGCTCCCACTCAACCAAACACGCTCCAGGACCCTTTCTCTCAATTCCCTCGCGATTCCGGTAAGATTTCAACCTAAAACTTGTACTTCTACAATCTACACTCGATTCTACATCATTCTATCTTTCAAAACTCAATTTCTAACCGTGAAATCTGCGGATTTGAGGCGTTTTTGAGGTGATGTCACCAAGGGTTCTTATGAACTTCCAGTTGTGACCTCATCCCACCATAAACGACTCAGATCTGGGTGATTTCCACATGTTTTGGTATCAAATCTCGCCTAAATGTATGTATCTACCCAAGGAACTGTGCGATTTCGAGTTAACCCTGAAGAACCATCACGAACGGCCAGATCTGATGGAACGGGGTGATTCCCGGCCGTTAGAGCATGTCGGAATTGACGGAACTTCAAGTGTTAGTGCGAGATTACACTGTCCCGGTAACTCTACAAGTATTTTTCTTCCGTTAAAACACTCAGAAACAGAATTCAGGACGCGAAACAGACGTGTTGTCCGCACGGATAACATGTCATCCGGACGGATACATGTCATCCGGACGGGTACATGTCATCCGGACGGAATACATGTCATCTGGACGGATGACGCTTATTCGAACAGATAACAATCCGTACGAATCACCACTTATTTCGAACGGACAACAATTCGGACGAAGATCACACCTTATCCGCACGGATCACACATGATCCGCACGGATCACACATGATCCGCACGGATCACCTGTTATCCAGACGGATAACATGTCATCCGGACGGATAACTTGTCATCCGGACGGATAACATGTTAATCCGCACGGATGAGCACCATTCGACCAAGTGAGTGACTTTTCAAGGCAATCTTGCTTAACCGTACATCGTTTACTCTGTTCTTCAAGGATCAACATAGACGTACTCACAACCGACTCAATCAAGTTGTATTCTCGCTAAATACGCACTGTGAGTATACTTGAACCCCTTTCTAATCGAATTTTGGGTGTAACATACGTTTCTAGCAAATCGAACTTATCAAACGAATTATTCAATCAATCGAATTATCACTTGCGAATAACTGTTATGCATAGATATACGTGATGCTAGTTGCATATGTGCTAGGGCTTATACTCGCGACGTCCCACCATGACTAGTATAGTACTATTGCGCCCGACGGGGTCTAGTTTGCCATCGCACATTCGAGCATCGAGGACTTAGTTGGTAGTATCAGCTTTGTGAGTATATATGTCGTGTGTTATGTTCTTGCATAAGGAAATTCGCTACACTTTTATCTATTATGCTATACTTATCAAACCTGTATACTCGCCAATACTTTTGTATTGACAAATATTTTAACGTATGTTGCAGGTTAGATTACAGACTATATCAAATCAAGCTAGGAAGTCTAGAAACTCAACTAAAATCTAGGTTGTCGGATTTGTATCTTACGGGAGGACAAGAAATCTGTGATAACTTATGTGATTGTATTATTTGTTAGTATGGGATAACGAATGCACTAAATATTATCGCAATATAGTTGTTATGGATTCTCTTGAGCAATCTGATTCGCCTAGTGCCGTGCCCCGATGATTCCGCCATCGGTTGGGGTGTGACAGATTGGTATCAGAGCCATAACTATAGGGAAGTAGGCCAGACTCGACCTAGTCCGGGTCGACGTCCTAGAAATTGACCTAGTCTATAGTCTAAGTACCAGCATGCCGACTCGTACGAACCAGTAAGTGTTTGTACCGGGCCTATTTGATACTCTCGACCGAAATTTCTAAAAGCTACAACTTTGTGTGAACACCGCGTACTACAACTTCACACGAAGAAGCCTTTCCTAAGGCTGAAATACTACTTAGCCTTTCCTAAGGCTGACACAATACACATGTTTTCGAAAGTACTCGCATAACAAAACCGAGCGATTCAGTCGAGATCAGGCGTGAAAACCAAGAACTCTCGATAGGATTGCTCACTCAGCGCATTTTTCTAGCACGAGAACCTTTCATCGAGTTAGGAGTGACATCCACATCTCGACGAAAGCCTCCATTTCGAAATCTAGTGGAACTCACGAATTTATTCGAAGAGCATAACCACAATTAGGAACGAAACTGTTAAGACAGGGGTGAAACCCATACCTTAATAAGTCGTTCCACTCTCTATAAACTGGTTTTCAAAAGCTCTCACCAAGGACTCGACTATTATGATAACCCGAGCCACGCGAGGCCTAGGAAGACAAAAGCCATGAGCTGCATCCCAGTGGAAGCATGTAGTCTCCTAAGTCAACGCGCGTGCACGAGCTTGTTAGATACAGTTGGGTTACCTTGGGTAGTCGATGCCTAAACACCCAAGGCACTCTATCGTACGAACAACCAATTTTACACTGGCTGGAACTTATTTACATTTTGAAACTTTACGCTTTGTCGATTTCTCGATTTAACGATTTTCACTCCCTACTTTATAAACATACGATTCGCACAGCCATCGCAATCTAAAACGAAACCCGAATGTTCGCAACAAAACTAAAGCATAATCTATCGTCTTCGCTCTCGTTATCTCACCTCAGCGCGACCTCGCATATTCTAAACCAACCCGTATGTGTATGAATACAAATTTCAGTTATATAAATACCTATATATATACGTATAAACAACAAGTCATTGTGTGAGAACTTAGGAAATTCGTGTCTCCTATGTGGCTCCTATGTGATTCGTATTACTACTATACTATCGTACCAAGTTTTGAACGCGCTCAATCGCATCGCAAAAACTCAAAATCATTATGATCGAATCTCATTCCAAGTCTCTTCCTGTCTGGATGCCTTCCGACAACTCTACCTCGAGACGAGTAGCTAGGGGGAGAGCCAAACGAAGTGTCAATAAGAGGATTGCATCACTTGTGACTAAGGAAGTGAGTAAGCTTATTCCTCGGATTGCCGCTCAAGTGCACTCTTTTAGCAACTCTCGAGCCTCAGAAGACTCCAAGACGGAAGCGCCGCAATCTGCTTTTCTCTACAAACACTTCAAAGCCTGTGAACCAATGGAGTTCACGGGTGAAGGAGGTGCGACTCAATTACTCCAGTGGTTCGATTCCATCGAAGTTACCCTTCGTCAAAGCGGGTGTCCCGATAGTTTCCGTACTACTTGCGCTACCGGAGTGCTTCAATCACGAGCACTCAACTGGTGGACCGCCGAACGTAACAAACGTGGGATCTCCGCAGCTTACGCTCTCTCTTGGAATGAGCTGAAAGAGCTCATGAAGAAAGAGTACTGCCCCCCTCACGAAATCCAGAAGCTAGAAAACGAGTTTTGGGAAATCAAGCAAGCAAAAGGTGACAATGCTGGCTACACCGCAAGGTTTAAACAGCTTAGCATAATCTGCCCAGGCCAGGTCAACACTTCGGAAAAGGCCATCGCGAAGTACATTCGTGGCTTGCCTGAGTGTGTGGGTGATTTTGTCGAAGCTGCAAGACCTGCTACCATCGAAGAAGCCTATCGCTTAGCCGCAGAAATCAACAACAAACGACTCGTGGAAGGGTTTTTCTCCAAGAATCCTGTCAAGCAAGCTCATCAAGCAATCACCAGTAATCCTTCAGGCGAACATGTTGACGAATCTTCTGATGAATCTACTGACGAATCTTCTGACAAATCTGCTGGCGATTCTTCTAATGGATCAGCTAACGATTCTCCTGACGAATCTGCTAACGATTCTTCGGACGGATCTGCTGCCGATTCTTCTGACAAATCTGCCGATGGATCTTCCGACAAATCAGCCAAAGACTCTGCAAGTGAGTCTTCAGACGAATCCTCCAACGACGACACTTCTTCGCAAGACACCGACAAACCCAGTCGCAAGCGAAAGACTTCAAGCCCGACCTCATCAACAACCGAACTGCTGCAACCGGAACGTCTTCGAACAGTTCCGATGTTTCCAAAACGAGCCTACACTGGAGCTCATCCTCAGTGTTACTCGTGTACCTATGATCATCCAGTTGGGGCTGACTGTCGCTATTGCAATAACTGCAACCGTTACGGTCACTTCACCCGCAACTGCCGCATCGAACCGTGAACTTGAGTACAACAACAACAGCTCCAGCAAAAGTCTTCAGCATCAGACATCTAGCAAGCGTAGGATAAAGTTGTAATGATACGATTCTCGACGTTAATTTCTAAGTTTTGAACCTACTCTCTTATTCGAAGTTACCACTATGTGTAACAACAACTCTCGTTTTCGTTTCCTCCATCCCACTTTAGTCGCCGCATTTAGACTAAATTCACACACATACGATATACTATATACTATATCACGAAATAATGTGTTTTACCCTCACTACACTCTTAGAACGAGGTACGATAAACGTGCAAGGAACGAATAATCACGGGTGCACACGGGATTATTTGGGTCAGTGCACGGTGATCGTAGTGAATTCTAAAAGTGCCATAGCGTTTTGACAAAAGGTGACACCAAAACACAGGATGAATGTAGTAGGGGTCGGGCAAGGTGTGCTTTATCATACTACCGAAGTTCCGTGAAGAAGGTGCCACGTGGAGTTGAACGTTATTAGACCTATCATACTATTGTGATTATTTTCAACACACTACACTCAATCGCAAGGCGTAACAAACCGTATCATCGCGAGACTTGTCGTAAGTCTGCAAACGCAATGCAAACGCCTCATCGATGGACTCTGGAGAGTCTACCTCGCAGGACAATTGCATCAACGCAAGACTAGTCGTAAGTCTATAGCGATCAATCTCATCAAGCACATTAATGCTCACGATATTATCGGGTGAGGACCTATTCTACCCTCCTCGATAACCGTGATGCGTCGCAACATAACGTTAAGCTTATTCGAAACAAACCCGACTAGTTGAAATCGCTTACCTTGTGTATCTCGCAATCTCTATCGCTTATTATGTGAATCTATATCGCCTGCTGTGTATTAATCTATCGCTATACCGTTAACTGTGACATTCGTGTTAAGTTAGCACGCATGACCTCACTTCACGAGATGAAGCTCATATGGTTAAGGCAGGGTGTTTTAGCCATATCAGCGACCTTTCGTGGAAAAAAAAGGCCATGTGGGGTCTAATGTTAGTCAAACTCTGTGGTGTTAATCAATCAAAATCGAACCGCATACCTTCATCGCTTGCACGCAACAACTGCCGCTTATCGTAACTCGATTATCATCACCATAATTGCTAGTGTTGTGTTTTTATTATTCGTTTAATCACCTAATCGCTGATCGCCTATCGTGTATAATCTACTGCTTATCGCTCGCTTGGTGTTCATTGCAGTCTGTATGGTATTTAAGTACACATGACACCGCTTCACGAGGCAAAGCTAACCTGGTTAAGCATGGTGTTTCGCCATGTTAGCAAACTCCCGTGGAAACGTGCCATGTGGGTGTAACGTGGAATCTAATCGAAAACGCGCTATTTGCTTCTCGCTTATCAACTCGCTGGATTAATCTATTCGATCCTATCTTATGCTCGGTCCGACTTTCTATCGATTGGGCCGAGTAAACACAATTCTATCCGAGTCATATCGGCACACCTGACACTGCCTCACGAAACGGAAGTAATATGGGCAAAGCATGGTGGATACGCCGCTGGTACTTCCTATATATAAGTGTTTTAAACATATTAACGAACTTCCATGGGAAGGTGCCAAGTGGGGCTTGATGCTAAATCATCCTTTTCAAAAGGTTAAAACTGATTTTTATAAAACTTTTATTAAAACCATGGAACAAGTGAAATTCCTCACAATGTGGAGGTAACATCGAATCAGCTTAACTCCATGTTCAAAGGGAGCTTCATGAGTCCAATTTTTCCTTAAAACCTTTTTCAAGACAAAAAACAAGACTTTCTTGAGATGTTGGTTCAACATCGAGTTCAGCTGGAACCCCATGTCATAGGAGAGTTTTCGTAACCCTTGTTTTCATCTTCGAATTCCTTAAAATGTTAGAAACTTAAACTTCCTTGCAACATCGGTTAACATCGACTCTGTTGACCGCACGTTAAAAGGAAAATTTTCAAAGATTTTCATCCTAAATCCCTTCTTTAATATCTAAAATGAACGCGTCTTGTAACGTTGGTTAACGATCGACTCAGTTAACTCTACGTCATGAGAAACCTTTCAAATTACAATCGCATCGAACTAACGAATTCTACACAAGACAAGGTACTTTGGAATGCCAACTCGTGGGATTAATACTTCTGTCTTACGTCACCTCCTCGATATCGCAGTCGATCTCTCTTATTCAAAACGTTCTCGCTGTCAACTTACGATCAAATCACTCGCTGTATCGCTATCCATACAAGATCAACTCTTAGAAGTCTATCTATTGGATTAATTTCGGGACGAAATTTCCTAAAGTAGGGGAGACTGTAACAACCCGCACTTTCGTGCGTTGTTACCACTCGATATACTCGTTATGCCTAGCACCAGAGATTCGGATCATAATGTAACTATATCGTATATATATCGCCATTCGAAGGATAATCGCATATTTTCGAAATACAATATCACTATACTACACTATTATCACACTAACACTCACGGAGGCATTGAGTGAGGACCTATTCTACCCTCCTCAGTGGCCGTGATGTGTCGAACGTAAACAATTAACGCTAACAAGGACTCTCGGGTGAGTGTTGTAGCTCCAGTCGTCATGACGATGATGACAATACGAGTAAACGGTACCCCGTCAGTTTTTGTGACACTACACGAAATAACGTTCACGATGACATCAAGAAAGGACCTATACTACCCCCATTGATGGCCGTGAAACGTCGCTAATAATCGCATACTCGAATCAAAGACCGATTGTTAATTATCGAAACTTTGGATTGGATACGTAAATACGACCCCTAGTGATATATATGTATGTATAATAACAATATAATGATAATATAAATTAATTATGGAAAGTACGTACTTCGAAAACTATCAAAACGATCGAAAACGGAGAAGTCCAACGCGTCAGGATAACCATCCGGACAGATAGCAATCTGGACGGATGGGCTATCCGGACGGATGGGCTATCCGGACGGATGGGCAATCCGGACGGATGGGCAATCCGGGCCAGAACTCCCTTCTTCTCCCCTGTTGCCTATAAATACCATGTCACATCACTTGAACAGTGATGTGACAGCTCCCACTCAACCAAACACGCTCCAGGACCCTTTCTCTCAATTCCCTCGCGATTCCGGTAAGATTTCAACCTAAAACTTGTACTTCTACAATCTACACTCGATTCTACATCATTCTATCTTTCAAAACTCAATTTCTAACCGTGAAATCTGTGGATTTGAGGCGTTTTTGAGGTGATGTCACCAAGGGTTCTTATGAACTTCCAGTTGTGACCTCATCCCACCATAAACGACTCAGATCTAGGTGATTTCCACATGTTTTGGTAACAAATCTCACCTAAATCTATGTATCTACCCAAGGAACTGTGCGATTTCGAGTTAACCCTGAAGAACCATCACGAACGGCCAGATCTGATGGAACGGGGTGATTCCCGGCCGTTAGAGCAGGTCGGAATTGATGGAACTTCAAGTGTTAGTGCGAGATTACACTGTCCCGGTAACTCTACAAGTATTTTTCTTCCGTTAAAACACTCAGAAACAGAATTCAGGATGCGAAACAGACGTGTTGTCCGCACGGATAACATGTAATCCGGACGGGTACATGTCATCCGGACGGAATACATGTCATCCGGATGGATGACGCTTATTCGAACGGATGACAATCCGTACGAATCACCACTTATTTCGAACGGACAACAATTCGGACGAAGATCACACCTTATCCGCACGGATCACACATCATCCGCACGGATCACCTGTTATCCGGACGGATAACTTGTCATCCGGACGGATAACATGTTAATCCGCACGGATGAGCACCATTCGACCAAGTGAGTGACTTTTCAAGGCAATCTTGCTTAACCGTACATCGTTTACTCTGTTCTTCAAGGATCAACACAGACGTACTCACAACCGACTCAATCAAGTTGTATTCTCGCTAAATACGCACTGTGAGTATACTTGAACCCCTTTCTAATCGAATTTTGGGTGTAACATACGTTTCTAGCAAATCGAACTTATCAAACGAATTATTCAATCAATCGAATTATCACTTGCGAATAACTGTTATGCATAGATATACGTGATGCTAGTTGCATATGTGCTAGGGCTTATACTCGCGACGTCCCACCATGACTAGTATAGTACTATTGCGCCCGACGGGGTCTAGTTTGCCATCGCACATTCGAGCATCGAGGACTTAGTTGGTAGTATCAGCTTTGTGAGTATATATGTCGTGTGTTACGTTCTTGCATAAGGAAATTTGCTACACTTTTATCTATTATGCTATACTTATCAAACCTGTATACTCGCCAATACTTTTGTATTGACAAATATTTTAACGTATGTTGCAGGTTAGATCACAGACTATATCAAATGAAGCTAGGAAGTCTAGAAACTCAACTAAAATCTAGGTTGTCAGATTTGTATTGTACGGGAGGACAAGAAATCTGTGTAACTTATGTGATTGTATTATTTGTTAGTATGGGATAACGAATGCACTAAATATTATCGCAATATAGTTGTTATGGATTCTCTTGAGCAATCTGATTCGCCTAGTGCCACGCCCCGATGATTCTGCCATCGGTTGGGGTGTGACATCAAGTATCCTTAACTATTCCCAACTGACCAATCTAATCCTGATGCAACGGGTGAATTTTGGGACGAAATTCCCTTTCAAGTTGGGGATGATGTGGCATCCGAGGAAAACCCACAGTCATCCTGAGCTATCACTTCACTCCTTTGGGACTCCTTGTCAAATTTCGAGACGAAATTTCTTTCAAGTTGGGGATGATGTGACAACTCGTATTTTAAAACCTTTTCTCGTGCCTTGATGTAACTTGTATGAACATTACGTGACTTATTGATATGATTTGATTGCTAGGGAATGTTATGAATTTAAATGTTATGTGTTAGTACGAATGGATTGGATGGAATGTTTAACTGTGTAAATGTCTAGTGTTATTGGTCTAATTGGAATATGATCGCACCACATCGTTGGGCTGCACACCCTACCTTTGATCGCACACCTTCCTATTGTGCACTAGTGTTCTCGGCCCAAAAACCCAACCCACCCGTGTATTAGCCTAAGACCCAAACAAATGAGCCCGGCTCATCTCTTGTACGCATACACTAAGGGTATGTGTTAGTCCCCTCATAATTCTCTCATAACACCACACACAAACCCTAGTATTCTCTCCTCTCTCCTTGCGTTCGCGGCAGTCGTCATCATCACCTTCGAAGCACTTCAGTCTCTTGTTCTAGGCACTCTACTTCTCGGTTAGTAAACTTGTTCTTTGTTCGATTGAGATTCGAGTGTGTTTTCCTTATGTGCTTTGTTGATGTTATGATACTTGATTTCTATTGTTGATGGATGTTCATACCTAAATCTAGATAATGATAAGTAACATGTTAATGGTTGGTGTGAATAAAACGGTTAATAGATACGGAATCAGAGGGTTGGTATGAATTACATTCGTGATGATCATGAACTAGGGTTCCACAATAATTGAGGTTCGATGGAATTAATTAGAAGTAATCTGTTAATATGTGGGTGTGCAAATTAATGTTGTTATTGTGCGATGATGATGATGATATTAATTATGTAAATAGTTGTTGTTAATCATTGAAGGTAATTAGGGTTTGTATAAAATCTAAGAATGTGTAACTGTTTTGATCTTTGATTGGGGTGGAATGAATGGAAATTGTGTTTGCTAAAAATAAGGGAAACGGTTGACTGGCCCAACCGCATATATTAATCGCACAACAGAACTTGGATCGCACAAGGGTGTGCAATCGCATAAGTCTGCCCCAATCGCACAAGTGATTGGGCTTCATAAATGGTTTGGGCCTTGCATGTTTAACGAGTCTGTTGGGCTGAGCATGAGTCACACAAGTTGTGCGATCGGGAAGGGGGCCGCACAAGCTGTTGTTGGGCCAGTCCGGTTGGGCCGGACCACAACTGAATCGCACAAGAGATTCTGATCGCACAAGTGCGGTTGGTCGCACAAGTTGAGGCCAATCGCACAAGTCCTTTTGGGCCTTAAGTTACGCGGGACTGTTATGTGAAATGGGCCGCATGGCGTTGGGTTGGTTTATGTGTTATGTGTTGTCTATATGGGTATGGAATGTGAAACATGTGAGCTTAGTGCAAAGTGCTAAACTATGTGCATGGATACGTAATTGGCATACAAACTGATTGAACATGTGTAAACGTTATAGGCTTTGATTGCTTAACTTGAACGTGTAATTTGTCTTACCGAGCAAATCTAAGGTGAGTTCACTGCTCTTTTTCAAGCATGCGTCCCGGGGAGGGACATCGGGTAAATATTCCGGGGAGGAATATTGGGTAATGGGTTTGACTGGAATGTTAAACTTGGGATGTTGGTTAATACACTCATATCTATCACTTAAGTCCCATCATATTCCGAATTAGTTGCCGGGGAGGCGACGGGGTTATTAGTTAATAGCGCTATTAGGTTTGGCACCCCCATACCGTACCGGGGAGGATGGGCGTGAACCAATTACCTTAACCACCCGACCAATGTTTGATAGAGCATTGGGGAAGGGCAAATAATCTGGAGCCATCTTGCGGTAATCGAGTTATTAACAACATTGTATTTTGAAATGCTTTAAGCTTACACTGGGTAACTAAACGTTTAACAAACTTTGAACTCACCAGCGTTGTCTGATACACTTGTCTGCATGCTTGCAGGACGTTAGGTTCATGGACTTGGGACTTGCTATCTGGGAGTGCTGGAGTGGTCATGGGTCGAATCTCTTGGTTACACATGACATGCTTGTTTGATCCGTACAATGGTCTTGAAACAATTGATTAACTATTTACTTTTTCTTCCGCTGAACGTATTGGTTTAAGTTATGTTTTGGAATACTTTAAGTAATAAATGGAAACTTTTATTTAATACTCCCTCCGTCCCATTTAAAGTGTCGTATTTTGAATTTTCAAAGTCTTTATTTATAAACTTTGACCTTAAATAATTTTGTTTGTGTTAGATAATACTTGATGAAAGTTATATGATTTGAGTGTGTTTCACACGTGTTTTTATCAGGTTAATTTTCATCAAGTTTTATATAACAAAAAAAATATATAATTAAAGTCAAAGTTTATAAATAAAGACTTTGAAAATTCAAAATAAGACACATTTAATGGGATGGAGGTAGTATCTTGTTAGAGTTCAATGTGATTGGTGGCTGGATCCTGGTACGTCACACTCCCTGCGGGATTTCCGCAAGTGGTATTTTGGGGGTGTGACACTATAACTACTACTTTGATTCGTAGACATTTAGTGTGAAAGTTGCAGATCTGATAGATTTGCATAAACTACGTATGTAGGATTGATTGAAATTAGGGTTTGGATGAAATGAAGGTCGAATTTGGGAGGGAAAAGGGGGATTTTTTTCATTGAAATTGAAGAAAAAATGGTTGATGTTGGTTGTCAATAGTAAGTCCCCTTCATAGAGATTATACTCATTTTTTGGTCCCTGATTCAGCTCGCTTTTTGTCCGATTGTTTTTATTTTTATTTTTCTGAGTAAACTGGCATTTTTATTTTTCTGAGTAAACTGCCATTTTTATTTTTCTGAGTAAACTGCCATTTTTATTTTTATTCTTCTGCAAGTAGATCGACAATGGTGGTCTGTGCATGTAGAATTAGGGTTTGTGTTAGGGTATTTGCTGGTCATGTATTTGGGGAAGATGATTGAAGGATCGTTTTGCGACCCGAACGAGTCGTTCAGAAGAGATTTTATCAGTTTCAGAGGCGGAAACTAAGAAACCGACGTCGAAACAACTTGAATATCACTTTAAGCACTGATTATATTGATATAATATCGTTTACAATCAGTCTTCACACCGGCAGCACCTCGGTATGGAATTTCAGAACTGTTACAAATGAATAGACCACTACCCTATTTATAGTGTTCCTAGGTTTCGCTTGAAGCTTGACACACATGTTCAAGCGAAACCCCCAAATAACTTCAAGCGAAACATACAAATCTATCATTCTTGTTTCAAGCGAAACCTTCTGAATTCATTAATTGTTTTGTCTCTTGTGTAGATGATGCAATTGATGATGTCAAAATATGATGTCATCATTTAATATGATGACATCATGCTTGAACTGATCCGCAACGAACCCGAGACTCGATATAAGACGAAGTCGACAGATGAATGCACTAACAGACTCCCCCTCAGATGTTGACGAGTCTTAAGTGTCGAGTCTACGCATCTTCAGTCTTTATCAGTCTGTTTTCTTTCTTAGCATATACCAGGATCTTCTCTTTGGTTCTAAACTCGTCAGACTCCCCCTCTCATCATGATGGGATCGCCGTCTGGAATTAGCTATCACCTTGAGATCAATCCCTGGCTTTAATTCTTGTTCAGGCTCATCACCTACACAATTCTCATCAAAACATAAGTTTTTACTTAAATCAATAAGAAAAACTTACTAGTAATAGTTACATCAAGTTCAAATTAATGATCTCGATTAACTAAACAAACTTTTCTTTCTCAAAACAAATTATTTCTGTTAAACTCACACTCCCAAACCTGTTCATCCTGTTCAGCACTCGGAATTTTGAAAATCAGCTCTCCAACATCAGTTATCGAAAATCTTTTTGTATTTTTCAAAATTTTATGCTAAAACACACAAAAATCTTTTTGGATTTTCTGAAAGAAAATAACTAACATCACTTGTAGAAACAAGAAAATACAGAAATGAAATATATACAAACAATATTTTTGTGAGTTTGTGCAAGAGGATCATATCAGTTTATGAGACAAATCACCAACACCGTTAAGCTTCATTTCATTTTTAGTTTTAAACGATTCACTTAGATTGTTAGTATACTGGTCCACTTAAATTTTCACACAAAGTTCAACTGATCCGAGATATGATATTAATGACTTAAACACTTAAACTCAATCGCGTGTCCCACCTCAGAATATACTCCCGTATCCAGATCCTAATATTCAGTCTTACAGGTGATTATGACACAAATGATATCTGTACATAAATTAGGTAATGCGAGGGCCGAGGGATCTCAGGTCGATACTTCCGTATACGCAGAGGGATATCGGCTTCGACTTTTCGATATGTCCCCTCTAGAGGATCTTTTAGCTACAACAGCAGCGACTATCAATTTTATTGTTTCATCTGCATGCTGAGGGTTTATGCTATGTTTCAAGCATTTGTGGAAAGTATTATCCAAGGACTAGGTCAGAACCATCTTTCAGCAGAAGTCCCGGAATAATACCCCAGACATCATTGAGTATAAAGACCTAGTATATCAGATTATGAGACCTTTCAAACGAGATTTCGGGGGTTACCCATATATCCGAGAGATATTTCCCCACGATATAAGTAAGTTTGAAATTTAGATTTATATCTCGTCACAATCTACTAAATGTGTAAAAATCTACTGGCACATCATCAGTGAGACCGTTTATCACCTTTTTATCTTACCAAATCTTTAGCATGTTGTGATCGTCCACTGATGTACTATCATTTCCTCTTTTATGCAACAAAACTCATTTTCATTTTATCATGTTTTTGGCTTTTTCAAATTTTCTAATGTTCTTGGATTTTCTGAAAATTTCTTACTCCCCCTAAAATGCAAACACATTTTAGGAAATTTGAACACAAACTGTACAAGAATATGACAACTGATATCGAATTGCCTCAATTCGCCATCCACTTGGCATAAACAATCAGAACTCCCCCTCACAACAAACTATTTTCCTATTATGATCTCAAAACACTTAAGTTTGTTTTAATCAAAATGGCTTATTCGGAAAATAAGTTGTGTTGATTTTGTAAAACCATTAGTAGGTTAGGGATTTGGTTCATCACATTGTTTTTCAACCGCTTGTAGGAGATCAGATACAACTTAATGTCCCTGATTTACCACTTTAAAGATCAATCAAATCAAGTATTTTCAATCAAACATCATCTGTTGATTGAATTCTCAAGGTGCCGATTCCTACTCCTCGCTTACCAACCTGGGAGTTCCGGCAAGTCCTGCTTTTCAAAAAACACATTTAAACATGATACAGAATGATGCCGATTCATGATCCACGATTACCAACTTGGGATCTCCGGCAAGTCAGGTTTTTCTATTTAAAGAGTTTCACCTAAGCCTGACGATCCTTGGGTGCTTTTGAATTCTTGTTCAACAATGGTGGAAAATTTGCATCATCCATTGTTAAACCAGAATTCTCATTTTTTACCTCAACACGTGGCTCTTCTGGCTTTACCACACCAGATTCATCGCCTGAACGTGGCTTGTCTGACTTTGATGAGCCAGATTCATCACCGACATGTGGCTCCTTTGTTTCCGAAGAAACAAATTCATCGCCGCAAACTTTCTTCTTCTTTCCCTCTTTCGTCCTCAGATTTGTATCTGATGAATCCGTTTTGTTTGATTTGTCATTCTTTGGCGAGCAAGACGATTTATCAGAACTTTTATCTGTTTTACCAGTTGTATCTGAGGACAAAATCCTTTCAAGATACTCTCTGGCCTTCTTCCTCTTCTTCCTCAGTCTGTCTTTTTGCCCCTGAGAAAGCTTCACTTTCTTTTCTTGAACTTTAGATTCTTGAACCTTCTGTTCTTTGGGCTTGACATTGACTGGTTTCTTCACCTGCTTCTGAGATTCAGCTCTCGATCTTCTCATTGATCTCATTGAGCAATCTCTAGCAATATGACCAATGATGTTGCAGTTAAAGCATCTCTTTGACTCAAATCTCCAACTCTGGCAGTTAACAGCAATGTGTCCTTGATAGCCGCATCTGTAACACACTCTGTTATCGTACCAATCACCATTTTTAGTCCAAACACTTAGATCAAAGCACTGTTTGACATGGTGATAATCTTTCCTCCTCTTGTTTGCTGGATTTGGCTTTTGAGCACTGTGGTCCGACCTTCACCACTCATTACCAACAATTTTTGAATTTTCATTTTTTACTTTTTGTAATTTTTTATTACGATTGGATGATTGATCTGATGAACTTTTATTTTCTTTTTGAACATTTTTCAAAATTTTATCTTTTTGTTTTTGTTCCACTTTCTTCTTCAAAGGTTTTTGCTTAGAGCATTCTCCCTTTTCAGTTGATTGCGGAACAGTTTCTTGAAAGTTTTCTTTTAATTTCAAAAACAATTTTTGTTTTTCACTTTTATCTTTTTCATCATCAGATTTCTCATCACAATCTTCAACTTTGACATTGTCAAAGTTTGTGACATTGTCACTTATTGGAACTGAATTTAAAGGTTTTGGGCAAGGAATAGTTGAAGTATTCACAAACACCTTCAACTTTTCTTCCCATTCATTGATTTTCTTTTGAGCACATTCTGCCTCTTTCTCAAGTCGAATAATCTTTTCAAGATGAGAATTGATTGCAATTTGTTTTTCAAGATTGTTTTTATCAAACAAATCTCTTTCATCTTCTAAAATTTTTATTTGACTTTGAAAATCTTTTTCAATCTTTGATTTTTCATTTTCAAAACTTTTAATTTTCTCTTCAAAAACTTTTGCTTTTTCTTTCAATTTCTTGTTTTCTGATGTCAAACTGTTCAAATCATTTAACAGTTTAACATTTTCAACTTTTAGCTTTTCACAATTTCCCTGTAAATCCAGAATCTGTTTTACATCAGTTTGCTTCTCATCTTTCAACTTCTTGACTTCCGATTTCAAACTTTCCACATCCTTCAAGAGTTTGCCATTGTCAGTCTTAAAGTTGTCACATTTGGAGCACACTGATTCAGAATTTGAAGATTCATTCTTCACAGATTCTTCATTCTTTAGAACTTGCTCTTTCTCTATCTTATAAGTACCTGCACCAAAGATTGTAACGAAATCAAGAGGATTTTCATTATCATCAATATAACAACCCCTTTTCATATCATATATCAAATTTCTTTTTGCTGCCCAACAAACATTGATTCTTTTGTTTATTTCATTTATCACGTCTAAATTCAACTCATCTAAATTCATTTTTATTTTATCCATCACATCTCTCTTCTTTTGAGAAATTTCATAATTGTGATTTTTAAGTTTACTAATGAATTTATTCAGAGATAATTTTGAAAAACTAGAATTTTCTCTCAAATTTTTCAAACAATCATCCCATTCAGCTGGTAATCCATTAGCAAACTTTGATACCATATCAGCTTCTGTTATTACTATTTGATTTTCCTTCAAATAATCAATCAAACGATCAAAACGCTTCTCCAAATCATCCAACTTTTCATCTTTCTTACATAGAAAACATTCGAACCGGTTACTCCAAACCTCTTTGGGTAATTTCTGATAAGAACTACTGAAATATCCTCGATACCAATCATTTAACTTTTTAAGATCATTGTTTTCTTTTTCATCAAAGACCTTTGCCATCTTTTAAACTATCCCGACAAAATTCACTCAAAACACACTTTCAATTATTCCGAGTATGAATTGGGCTGCACTAAACAATGATTGGGCCGAGAATAGTCAACAAAAATGCTAAGATACTTCTGATTGGGCCGCTAATAATCTGCTATATTAATGAATTGCACATGGGTCGATGTCAATTATTCGCGTGATGTATTGATGTAATCAGAAAACCATGTACTGACAAACCAACAACTCAATTCTCAACACAGACTGATTGGACCTTCTTAACATTCATCACAAAATCATTGGGCCAAATAATCCACCCACTATATCACATGCAAATTAAAAGATGGCCAACAATTTTTTTAATAGTAATCACATGTATCGGTTCTATTTAATGTTTGAATGTGATTCTCGAAAACTGTCAGTTAATATCACATGCGCCTGACAAATAATTCTGATCACCTTGTGCAATCGGACACAAGACACGAGATTCACACAACTCGATACACTTTATCACATGCAAATATTGAATAGCTCGTGCAAACTGACACAAGAACTCGTGATTTCTTGTCTCAACTAACTGACAACCTCGATCAGAATGTTACGTCAGATATATCTCAAACAATTGTTCAAGCGGTACACGTATTTTCAAGCAAACTGCTGATTTCAAGCGAAAGCCTGCGTTTCGCTTCAAACTGCACTATTTTTCAAGCGAAAGCCAGCATGATGTCAGCAAATAACGAACAACTTTCAAGCGAGCAGATGATTATAACCAGTTTTTACGTTGATTTTAGTGCTGAAACTTTCCAGGATTCATTTAAACATGATTACGCACAATATGTGAACCGTGAAAAATTTTCAAATTTGTAAAAGAATGGTGTAGAAATCAGAAAAAGTGACGTAAACAGGCTGTTTATGCGAGATCTCTTCCTCCTGTGCTCTGATACCACTTGAAGGATCGTTTTGCGACCCGAACGAGTCGTTCAGAAGAGATTTTATCAGTTTCAGAGGCGGAAACTAAGAAACCGACGTCGAAACAGCTTGAATATCACTTTAAGCACTGATTATATTGATATAATATCGTTTACAATCAGTCTTCACACCGGCAGCACCTCAGTATGGAATTTCAGAACTGTTACAAATGAATAGACCACTACCCTATTTATAGTGTTCCTAGGTTTCGCTTGAAGCTTGACACACATGTTCAAGCGAAACCCCCAAATAACTTCAAGCGAAACATACAAATCTATCATTCTTGTTTCAAGCGAAACCTTCTGAATTCATTAATTGTTTTGTCTCTTGTGTAGATGATGCAATTGATGATGTCAAAATATGTTGTCATCATTTAATATGATGACATCATGCTTGAACTGATCCGCAACGAACCCGAGACTCGATATAAGACGAAGTCGACAGATGAATGCACTAACAATGATGTGCTTTTATAGGGTCAAACTAGATTTTTTTAGGTTAATTATTTTTAATTAATAATGAGTTATAATAAACCTATAATGACAAAAATACCCCTGAGGAAAAAGACAAAACATAAGGGTTTAATTTGGAGAATCTGGCCTGATTTCACTTTTGGACCAAAATGGCAACAAAACTGAAACCATAGGGACCCAGATACAAAAGGTTTTAGATTTGGACTAAAGTGGCAAAACTGGCCAAACCTTAGGGACCAAAATGCAAGTTTACTGTAATTTTAATATAAAAAAGCCATCTATTGATTTGTTTGTTGTTCAAACATACATTTGGGAGTGATTCTGTTAAAAAAAAGACACTTTTTTGGTATAACATTACGAAAACCTTACATTTTGGACTTATTTTTTATGTTCTTATAATGTATCAATAGAATGAAAGTTGGAGAAGGCTGTATAATATTTGTTTGTTGTTCAAACAAATATTTGGGTCATATCTATGTAAAAGTAGTTTCTAGATTTGGGTGATATCAATGCAAAAGTAGTTTCTCATATTTAGGGCCAGGATGATAAACTGAAGAGATGAAAATAAGCATGTAGAGATGAAACTGAAGAAATGAAAATAAGCAATGAATGAATAACTCGTATGTATCAAGAACATTTCTTAACAAGAACCAAAATCATCAAACATTGTAACAAGTATGTGAATAATAGTTAAAAGGTGCAAGCAAAACCCTATAAATGTGTGAAAATTTACCAGGTTTATAGCCAAAAACCAATTCAAAATCGAAATATAATAATTGTAATGAGTATTCTAATGTTCTGAAATCTAAGTAAAATAGAACTTGTTAGGGTTTTAAAAGTAAAAGAATGTATTTAGTTCAACTGAGATTAACTTACCAATTTGAAGGTTTAATGGATCTTTTGGTTTCGTTGTTCACAACTTGAAATTGACATTCTGAACTCTCATGTTGAGTGTTTGTAGAGTGTTAAAAAGATTTGATGAAGCTTCACATGAATATATAAACTGAAAATGTATCCTTTACCTTTTGTGATTTGTCCTTTTCACAGCTAGTTTTACAGCTGTAAAACATGGTAAAGCATTGGAACTCTACAACTTTTCTCATGCCTTTTGATATTGGAACTCTACCATACTGAACATCAACTCTGAACGCTATTGACCTACAAATGAAGTACAATAAAGACAAACAAATTTGACTATTAGTCAACATTTGACAAAAATACCCAATTTTTCAAAACAAAGAATACCTTCCATGAGATATGATACATCGTCAATAGCCGAACGTGATTAGAGGTGCCACCACGGCTGCAAACAGAGTTGCCACGCCAAGTAGAAAGCCACGATCATTGTCGGATAACGCTTCAAATCCCAAATTAATCGACAAAGATACAGCCTGTACTTTTCACAACGAACATAAAAAGCATGTCTTTTCATTACTACTGGCAATAACACACCCATCAGCATCACAGCCGAAACAACAACGAGAAACAACATGGCCAACACCACTAACACAATCATTTAACCAATCTCAGAAAGTAAAACAAAAAAACAAAATTATCAACATAAATAAACTCAGATCCAGAAAAGATCATCATCGTCGTTGAACCCGCTTAGTAGCGCTACGGTTGCAACCGGGGTTGCCATACCAGGTAGCAAGCCACCATCATCGTCAGGTTTGCCATGTTTTACAACTGTAAAACAACTTTGCAGTGCAAAGGATAAATCACAAAAGGTAAAGGACAACAATAAAAGGGCTAGTATTTGACAGGTTTAGTAGTTGACAATTGTAAAAGCAAAATGAATGGTTAGATTACAAATATCACGGTTAGACGTACACAAAATAACTGGTTAAATAATTGTAACTGGTTAATAACTAATCGATGAGGTTCCGATGAGCAGTCATATTTGAAATCGCAGGTTAGTAACAGGTTAGGGTTTTTTTTTACAAATAACCGGTTATTTTTACCCCATTTTTAAACGATGTACCGGTTAACCAAGAAAAACACTGAAAAAAGATAAATTTGAAAATAACCGGTTAAGTAACCTCAAATAACCGGTTATTAACCAACTGTCATTAAAAATTGTCAAAATTTTGTTTACGCCGGTTTGTGCACCTCTAATTACAGGCCATAATCCAAAAAAATAGCTAATAAAACGGGTCCTAGCTTCAACAATAAACTGTATTTAAGAGAAGTTAGCGACAAACTGTCCAGAATATTGTAGTGGGTCCATCGTTGAATGCGACTCTTGCACGACCAAAGTCACAAATCTTAAGGTTGCAGTCGGCATTTGCCAATATATTTTTCGGCGACAAATCTCTGTGAAAAACATTTGCTGCAAAAAATAACTAATTCAATACCAAAATGCATAAAAATATATACATAAAATGACCATAGTTTATATATATAACCTGTATGTATGTATTTTTCGGTTTAATCTGGTCCTCCAGCTGATGCAAGTTTATTTAATGGCTTGACCAACAAATGAAGTACAATAAAGACAAATGAATTTGACTATTAGTTAACATGCGACAAAAAATACCAAATTTTTCAAAACAAAGAATACATACCATGAGATATGATACATCGTCAATAGCCGAACGTGATTAGAGGTGCCGCTACGGCTGCAAACAAAGTTGCCACGCCAAGTAGCAAGCCACCATGATCGCCGAATAACGCTTCAAATCCCAAATAAATCGACAAACATACAGTCTGTACTTTTCACCACGAACACAACAAAGCATGTCTTTTCATTACTACTGTCAACAGCACAACCACCAGCATCACAGCCGAAACAATAACGAGAAACAACATGGCCAACACCACTCACACAATCGTTTAATCAATCTCAGAAAGCAAAGCAATTAAAAACAAAACTACCAACATAAATCAACTCAGATCTAGAAAAGATCATCATCGTCGTTCAACCTGCTCAGTAGCGCTACGGTTGCAACCGGAGTTGCCATACCAGGTAGGAAGCCACCATCATCATCAGGTTGGCCTTTGACAACCACAACTTACTCAGTGCCGCTACGGCTGCAAATAGAGTTGTATATCCTTCATCAAGAATCACGGCTCAGTGCCGCTACGGCTGCAAACAGAGTTGCTACGCCAAGTAGCAAGCAACCTAAATGAAGTAACCCTAAATGAAAATGAAGAACACGTGTTTTTTATCAAATGATGTATTGTGCATTCAGTGATTGTACAATATGCTTTAAGCATAGCATCACAGAATCATAAAAGCAAGCTAGAATCGGCTATGCTTGGTTCGGTTCATGGTTATAGAGTTATTTAAAATGGGATTAACAACCAAATAAAGTAAACAACCAAACCCAGATAAAGAACACATGTTTCTGACAGAAAACAACAAACCTGCAGGAACATATAGAAGGCATACCAATCCAAAGAACATCCTGTAGAAAGATAGAAACATATAACCAAAAATTCAATACATAAAATAGAACAACTCACACTCACAAAAATAAAGAACGACAAAAATTTAAAACAGGGGGCTAAATCGGTTGATGATTATACAACTGAGTTTTACCAATTGATTGCTTGGAACGATATTCAAGAACCGGAAGAACAACTTGTCTCTCGATATATTGGGGGTCTGAGGGTTCAAATCATGGAGTCTGTGAATTGTTTTGACCCGTTAACCATTCCAGATGCGCACCAACAGGCGTCGGCCTTTGAGAAACAAAATCTTCGTGTGAGTGGTTCATTTTCTCATGCCCCTGTTGGAGGAAATGTTGGGTCGGGTAGTGGGCACATCATGGTGGCCTAGTCAGCAAAGGCCGAGGGTTAACAATACCGGACCAACTTTTAAGGGGGCTAGTAGTAGTGGCTCGAAATGTTTCAACTGTGGTGAAGCGGGCCATCGACAAGCTGTGTGTGTAAAGGGGCTGGTAAATGACACTTGTTTGCTGAGTCTGAGGATGACCAATATGAAGAGTACGGAATCACCCCACTGTTTGATGAAGAAACTAGATATGAGGAAGAGGTTGTGTTTGGTGATGCGGGGTGAACCTGGTAGTCAGGCACTCTTGCTATACACCAAAGGCAGATGGGCATGACTGGCTTAAGCATAACATATCCACTCAACATGTACCATTTTGGGAAAGGTTTGTACGTTCGTTATTGATTCTAGAATTGTGATAATTTGATATCTGAAGAGGCGGTCCAGAAGTTGGATTTGAAGACAGAGAGTCACCCCAAGCCTTATAAGCTTCAGTGGCTTGGAGGCGATGTAACGGTATCTAAGAGAGCCCCTTTTTCTATTTTTATTGGGTCCATATATAAAGATGATGTTGTGTGTGATGTGGTCCCTATGGACGCATGTCACTTGTTGTTGGGTAGACCTTGGGAGTATGAGTGTAATATAGAATATAATGGCGGTCTAATACTTATAGCTTTCTGTTTGGTGGTGTGAAGATAACTCTTGTTCCTAGCAAACTTAAACAGTTAACCACAAAAAATTTGGGCACTCTGTAGACCACTAGTCAGTTTCAATAAGAGCTTGAAGAAGCAGACAATGTTTTTATTTTGATAGGGAAGCTAGTGCCCGAGGAAGTTGAAATTCCTGAATCTTTGGTTCCGCTACTTGAGGAATTTGTTGATGTTTTCCCTGATGATTTACCTGCCGGATTACCACCCTTACGAGACATCCAACACCACATTGATTTGGAACCCGGGCCCCAGAATTAAACAGGGGGCTAAATCGGTTGATGATTATACAACCGAGTTTTACCAATTGATTGCTTGGAACGATATTCAAGAACCAGAAGAACAACTTGTTTCTCGATATATTGGGGGTCTGAGGTTTCAAAACATGGAGTCTGTGAAACTTTTTTACCCGTTAACCATTCTAGAGGTGCACCAACGGGCATTGGCCTTTGAGAAACAAAATTGTCAGGTGAGTGGTTCATTTTCTCATGTCCCTGCTTGAGGAAATGTTGGCTCGTGTAGTGGGCACCTCGTGGCGGCCTAGTCAGCAAAGGTTGGGGGTTAACAATATTGGACCAAATTTTAAGGGGGCTAGTAGTGGTGGCTCAAAATGTTTCAACTGTGGTGAAGCGGGCCATCGACAAGCTGAGTGTAAAAAGGCTGGTAAATGGCACTTGTTTATTGAGCCTGAGGATGACCAATCTGAAGAGTACGGAAATACCCCAGTGTTTGATGAAGAAACTAAATACGAGGAAAAGGTTGTGTCTGGTGATGTGGGGTGAACCTGGTAGCCAGGCGCTCTTGCTATACACCAAAGGCAGATGGGCATGACTGGCTTAACCATAACATATTCCACTCAACCTGTACCATTTTGGGAAAGGTATGTACATTCGTTGTTGATTCTGGAATTGTGATAATTTGATATCTTAAGAGGCGGTCCAGAAGTTGGCTTTGAAGACAGAGAGTCACCCCAAGCCTTATAAGTTTTAGTGGCTTAAAAAGGGAGGCGAAGTAACGGTATCTAAGAGAGCCCTTTTTTTCTATTTCTATTGGGTCCACATATAAAGATGATGTTGTGTTTGATGTGGTCCCTATGGACATGTGTCACTTGTTGTTGGGTAGACCTTGGGAGTATGAGCGTAATATAGAATATAATGGGCGGTCTAATACTTATAGCTTTCTGTTTGGTGGTGTGAAGATAACTCTAATTCCTAGCAAGCTTAAACAGTTAACCACAAAACATTCGGGCACTCTAATGACCTGAGCTGGAGGAAGCAGACAATGTTTTTATTTTGATAGGGAAGCCGATGCCTGAGGAAATTGAAATTCCTGAATCTATGGTTCCGCTACGTGAGGAGGGTGTTGATGTTTTCCCTGATGATTTACCTGCCGGATTGCCACCCTTACGAGACATCCAACACCACATTGATTTGGAACCAGGGGCCCAGCTACCCAACAATCCCCATTTAAGAATGAGCCCAAAAGAACATGAGGAATTGCGTTGGAAGGTTGAAGACTTAATTTCCAAAGGGTACATTCGGGAAAGCATGAGTCCTTGTGTTGTTCCTACTCTGTTGACTCCAAAGATGGATGGAACATGGCGTATATGTGTTGACATTTGTGCAGTCAACAAGATCAGTGTGAGGTACAGATTTCCAATCCCTCGACTTGATGATTTACTTGAACAAATTAACGGTGCCATTATTTTCACAAAAGTAGGCTTGAAGAGTGGGCACTACCAGATTCGACTCAGGCCTGGTGATGAGTGGAAATTTGCCTTCATGGCTCGTGAGGGGTTGTATGAATGGTTAGTGATGCCTTTTGGTTTATCCAATGCCCCTAGTGGAAAAGGTTGCTATTTGATTACGATAATCTTTGGGAGTCACTCCATTTGCCGACAGAGCCGAGTGAAGAGGAACTAGCATTCTTATACCAACAACAGCAGTCTCTTTCACAAGAATAAATGCTGAGACCGTTGGTAGTTTCCTCGCCCACCGTGGGTTCAAATAATCATGAGGCTGGTTCGAGTGGAACTGCACAAGAACCCCCAGAAGAAACAGCTCCAATATTTGATCAATCTGACGACTCAGAATCGGAAACCGATCCGATTTATGACGAGGAACCAAATATTGTGACTTCAAATGACGATGATCACACGGGTGATCAGAATATCACAAATTTGCAATCGGAAGTGATCGTACCTGATACAGTCATGCCAAGAACATTATCTTACCATCCTTCAGAACAAATCATTGGTGACCTTCACAGCGGCGTGAAAACGCGCGATCAAATAAACAAAGGGCTTACATGTTTTTACTCATCTGTTGCTCCTTTACAAGAAGACTTCTCATTGAAATATTTTATCTCACAGGTAGAGCCAAAAACATATAAAGAAGCATTAACCGAAGAGAGTTGGGTAAATGCGATGCAAGAGGAGCTACAACAGTTTGAAAAGCTTGGAGTGTGGAGGTTAGTTGAACTCCCAGAAGATCAGAAGTTGATCAAGACCAAGTGGGTCTTCAAGTGTAAACGAGATGATAGAGGGGTTATTGTAAGGAACAAAGCACGGTTGGTAGTCCAAGGTTTTAGTCAGCAGGAAGGGATTGACTTTACTGAAGTATATGCACCCGTTGCTCGACTCGAGACAATTAGAATCTTCTTGGCGTTTGCGTCATGGAAAGGATTCAAGGTCTACCAACTAGATGTCAAATCTGCATTCCTTTACAGAAAGATTAAAGAAGAAGTGTACGTCGGACAACCACCGGGTTTTACCGATCCTGTGCCCCAGAACAAGGTGTATCTTCTCGACAAGGCGTTATACGGATTACACCAGGCCCCGAGAGCCTGGTACGAGACGCTTTCCCAGCATCTGCTGACCAGTGGGTTCACCAAAGGGACTGTCGATAGCACCCTATTCACAAAAGAGGTTGCAGGACATCTACTCATCGTGCAGATATACGTGGATGATATAATTTTTGGATCGACAAACGATGAGTTGTGCAAATAGTTTGAGAAGGTTATGAAAAAGAAGTTTGAAATGAGTTCAATGGGGGAGATGAAGTTCTTCCTAGGGCTTCAGGTTGAGCAACTGCCCGATGGAATCTTCATACACCAAACCAAATATGTGAATGATGTGCTGGAAAAATTCAACATGTCCGAATCATCTCCAACATCAACCCCCTGGCTTTGAATCATGGTATAAATCCTGATGAAAGTGGTGAGAAAGTGGATGAGACGATGTATCGGTCAATCATAGGTTCGTTAATGTATCTAACAGCGTCACGGCCGGAAATCATGTATCCAACCTGCCTCTGTGCCCGATATCAGTCAAGTCCGAGACAATCACACATGACGATAGTGAAGAGAATTTTACGGTATCTCAAAGGTTGCCCAAGCACCGACTTGTGGTATCCCTGATCCGGTGACTTCTCTCTAACTGGATACTCTGACTCTGACTTCGGGTCCTGTAAGTTGAATGCAAAGTCCACCATTGCTGGTTGTCAGTTCTTCGGAACTCGGCTAATCACTTGCCAGTGTAAGAAACAAACCACAGTCGCTCTCTCGACTTGTGAGGCTGAATACGTTTCGGCTTCCAGCTGTTGTTCTCAGATCCTCTGGATCCAACAACAAATGAAGGACTATGGTTTGCAATTCTTGGACAAACAAATCTTTGTGGACAATGAGACTGCAATTAATATCACTAAAAATCCGGTTCAACACTCTAAAACAAAACTTATAGAAATTCGACATCATTTTATTCGTGATTGCTACGAGAAAAAATTGATTCGAATTGAATATCTTCACACCGATGATCAGAGAGCTGATTTTTATACAAAACCCTTTGATAAAACAAGATTTAATTATCTTTCAAAATTGAATGGGTTAAAGAACTTGTTTTCTGGGAGGGTGGTAGAGTGTGTGGCCGAGGAGGACGACGATCAGAAGTGATCTGCGTCTAGTTGTCATGTTTTCTGTACAGTTTCTTTACTGCTTTTGATAAAACCAAAAACACAAAAATATGTTTTTGATTTTATGGGGATAAAGTTTATAGAAAATACAAAAACATGATAAAATTTCATAAATGCAAAAACATTGAAAAAGTCAAAAAAAAGTTTTGTTGTGAAAAAGAGGAAATGATAGTACATCAGTGGACTATCACAACATGCTAAAGAAATGGAAAGTCAAAATGTTTTTAACCGAGTCTCACTAATGATGTGCCAGTAGGCTTCACACAATTAGTAGATTGAGTTCGAGATATAAACATAACGAATAACTGCTTATCTCGTGGGGAACAACTCTCGGATATATGGGTAGCCCCCGAAATCTTGTTTGAAAGGCTCTATTTCGGACATACTAGGTCTTTGTACGTGGTGATATCTGGGGTATTATACCAGGACTTCTGATTTTGCGGGAGCAATAGCCTAGTCCTCATATAATACTTTGCACTGCTTTATTCTTAAAAGCTCACCCTCAGCATAAAAAATGATGAAACATTGAAAAATGCTAAATCATGTGCTGTTGAAAAGAAGATCCTCAAAGGGGACCCACCTAAAGTCGAGCCAACATCTCTCTGATTTTGTAGAAGCAATAGCCTGAGCTCTCATGGTCTTGCATTCACCCCTTACAGATATCATTAGTGTGCACTCACCTGTAAGACTAAATATAGCAGTCTGGAAACGGGAGTATATTCTGAGGTGGGACACGCTAATAAGTTCAGTCCTTAAAACACTAATTCATATATTGAATCAATTGAAACTTGTGTAGAAGTTTAAGTGGACGACAATACTGACAATCAGAAGTGAATTTGTTTAAGACTTAAAGTTAAATCAAGATCAACGGTGTTGGTGATATGTCTCAAAAACTGATATGATCCTCTTACACAAACTCACAAAAAGATGTTTGTACATATGTTTGTACAGTTTCATGTTTCTTAAAATCCAAAAATATTTACTGTTTTTTTAGTATAATGATTGAAAAATCCAAAAAGATTTGATACTTCATCTTATTTTCGACAACATACGTTGGGGATCTGATGATCAAAGTCTCACAGTGCTAAACATGTTGGATCTTTTGGGTTGGATAAGAAATGTTTGAGAAAATGTTGGTAATTGCTCGAAATGTTTAAGAGTTCATTAACTTGAACTTAATTTGTTTCAAAAAGTCAGCAAGATTATAATTTGGTCAACCAAGGTCAATAACTTGGACTTGGTAGGCTAAACAGTTGACCAGGGTCATTAACTTGGACTTGGTTAACTGAGTGTGAAAGTTAAAAAGAATAAAAATTCAAAAATTCAAAATTTTGAAAAATAATTGTTCACAGGAGGTGACCAACTCGCACGAACTGGCCAGACTGTTTTATATTGGTCAGGTCGTTTCAAAAAGTGTCAATTCATGCGAAGTGGTTACACCGCCTCAACTATCCAACTCGTGCGACGTGGAAGCTTCTATATAAAGGGGATCCAGACCGCATGAAACCATTTTCCTGTCACTCCACACCAAACAGAAACCTCTCGAGCGATCTAAAGCGATTTGAGTGATTCGTTGATTTCGAGCCAAAATCTTGTGTTCTTGTTGATCGGATTCATCTTATAAGTTGGTTTGCTCAACTTATAACATGGGAAAGGTAAGGATTAATGTTATTTTGAACGAAATCCCATGAAATCGCTTGAACTCAGAAGAACTGATCTTTGAACTTAGATCTAGGTTTATTTTGTGAATCAAATCGGATAAAAATCATATCAGTGTGATCAGAATCTGATGTATAACAGATCTATGGTTTCAATTTCATCATAAAAACATGTTTAAATCTCATGAACTCGGAAGATCTGTTACTTTAAACTTAGAGCTAGGGTTGAGTAATGAACTAAATCGAATAAAAAAAACACACCAACATGATCGTAATGTGCTATAGAACAGATCTAAGTCATACATTTCATCATCAAAACATGTTTGAAAACCTGTAAATTTTACTGTTCATCAATGTTTCTTTCAAACGAAGTGACGACTCAGGTCACGCGAGTTGGCCAATTCGCTTGAAATTCCACACCGTTTGAGTTCATTCAACTCGTATGGGATGGCCAGTTCGTTTGAGATTCAGATCGTATGAATAAGGGCCAATTCATATGAAACCAGTTCGTTTGAAATAGGTCAATTCGTTTGAATGACCAGACCACATGAATGATCACTTCGTATGAAGGCCAGATCGTGTGAAGTGAAGTTGTGTCTTGAAATTTGTGAAAAATGTTTAACATGTTTGTTTATGTTTGTGTTTCAGGCATTGAATGTGATGTATGATCCGCCACACAATATTTGCTGTGTCTATGATGAAACTATGCCAAAGATGACGGTGTTCAAGGAGATTTTGCCGTTTATGAGACGTTTACCGATTCAGAAAGCGTTAACGGATCAACACAAAGTCTTTAAATCTCATGTTGATCATTTCTGGAAGAATGCAGCTTATGATGAAATGAATAATGTGATTAATTCAGTTGCGAGCATAAATGATGAAGATAAACCAATCAATATCACAGAACAGCTGGTACGTGAAGTGTTAGAGTTTCCCGATGATGAAAATTCACCAACAGGGTTTCCAGAAAGAATGGTAAAAGGTTGTATGCTGAGAATGGGATACACTGGTCCTTTGAATAATGCAAATTACTTGAAAGCTTGTTTCACGAAGCTGTACAAGTTCTTTATTCAATCAGTGGTTCATGCACTAAGTCACAGAAAAGGTGGATTTGATGTGATGAAAGATTATCAGATGTGTATGGTGATGACATTGGTGCTGAACAAGAAGTACAATTTTTCAAGAATTATTTTTTACTACATGAAAGATAACATCATTTCTAAGAGTCGAAGTTGGGTATATCCGAGGTTTGTACAAATGATGATGGATCATGCTTATCCGAATTTGGTGAAAGATGAAGAAAATGATCTCATGGTGTTGAATCATATGGATAATGAAACGTTGATCAGATTATCCAAGTATCACAAGAATTGGCCAGAACCGAAGAATAAGATAGATTTTTTCGGATTCATCAAAGATGAGAAATATGAAGATCCAGATCCAGTTAATCATTTGAAATGGAGAAATGATGCAGAGATGAAAGAAAAGAATGCAGCTGATGAGTTGAAAAAGTTAGAAGAGTTTTCTGAAACTCGAAATGAGTGGTTTACAAAAGCTGAAAAAGAAAAGAAGAAACGAGGTGGAAAGAGAACTCCAAAAGTTCAAGCTAAAGAAGGGTCGTCTTCTCAACAGAAGAAGAAACGAAAGAAGAAAGCTGTTGAGACAATGTTGGTTGATGAACCAGAGGTTGATGAACCAGTAGCTGATGTTGAAAGAAATCAAGAGTCATTAACTCCTGAAACAGAAAAATTGTTGAAAAATATTGATGATACTTTAGAAACTGAGAAAGCAGCTGGTGAGATAGCAGGTGATGATGAAAAAGAGAGTTCATCTGGTACTGATAGTTCATCTGATGCAAATTCTGATATTGATGCTCAAGCTGATCGTTGGATAAAAGAAAACTTTGATCCAAGAGATAAAGGGAAACAGAAGAAAAGAAAAAGGAATTCTGATGATGAAGATGAAACGTATGCTCCACCAGAAAATGTTCAGGTTGTATCACCACCATCTTCTGGAGGTAGAAAGAAATCAACCTCAAGGAAATGTGTCGGAACTGAAGCAACTCGAATATTAAAGTTCAACTTGAAAGTGAATCCACCATCAGAACCAAATAAACCACCATCACCACCACCAAATCAACCACCATCACCACCACCAAATCAACCACCATCACCACCACCACAACATCATTCTTCATTACCCATTCAAGAACAACCTCAAATAACTTCACCTCTCATCCAACAAACACCACCAACCACACATCCAACAGTTCCCACTAATCCTGGATCGTCTACCTTTAAAGATTTTCCACAGATTCCAGAGAATATAGCTCTTGAAGAGATTGGTGATTTTAGCTTCGTAAATGATGATCTTGAGAGAAAGCTGCAACAGAAGGTGAATGAAGTGTCTAGTGAGAAAAAGAAGTTGGAAGAACGTGTAAAGACTGTTGAATCTGAAAATTCGTCTTTGCTGAAGAAGATTGAAACTGATCAAGTTGATATTGATATTCTGAAAGTTTGAGTAGCTGTATTGGAAGAAGAAAAGTCTCGTAGAGATGAGCAAAATGAATACTTCAAGTTTTAAAAACAAAGAGTTAGAGGCCAATAACGCTAGAAAAGAACATGAAGCGTATATGATGAAGAAAGTGATTGAAGACTTGATTGGAAAACCGATTGAACAAAGATTTGAAGAGATTGAACTTGAAGAAGTTAGAGCAAAGTGTAAAGCTGATCTAGAAGCTGAGATGAAAAACAAGGGTAAAAATGTTCTTGGTGAAGCTCAAGTTACTGAAAGGGCAATTGTTCTGACTGAGCCTTGTCCATTAAATTCAGTATCTGGTTTGATTGAGCAGGAAGATGATGGAGAAGATGAAGAAGATGATGATGATATTCTAAAAGACGATGCAGATGATGTGTATTCTGTACATAGTGACGATGATGATGATGGAAGTGATGATGATGATCAAGGTACTTCGGGTATCAAAGTAACTGAAGCGTCAAATGAAGAGAAAATTGATGAATATCTTCATGATGATGCAAATGAAGAATCTGAAAATGCAAGTGGTGAGGGGGAGCATGATGATGCTAAGAATGTTGATGAAAATGTTGATCAAAGTACAAGGTTATTCTACGTCTTGAACACGATGTAGAAGAAGGTGAATTTCTGCATACGTACACAAGAGCTGAGATCATCAAGATGACGCATATTGAAGATAATGATTTTAACTTTGATTTTGAAGAAGAGTTGAATAAGTTTGACATTAATCAGCAGCCTGAATATCAGTATAAGTACGTTGAAGAAGCTGATAACTATGACAAAGTTGAAGTTGAAGATTGGATTGATAAAGATCAGTCTGAGAATGTGAATGTTGATACTTCTAGCTTCCCGACACTTGCTGAATTTTTCAGTTAGGCGAATGAAGATGAGTTGAGAAGAAAGGTTGCAGAAAGTGTTCAGAATAAAAGTTTTCAAGAAATGTCAAAAGAAGAACGTCGCGAAGATAAAAAGAAGTGGTTCAGGAAAGATACTGAAAGAAAGTTCAAAAGACCACTGAAGTATTACAAAAGAGACAGAGAAGTTTATCTTGGAGACATCATAAGCTGGGGTTATTTTCCTCAAGTCAATGCTTATGCAATCAGTAGAGAGTTTGGCGTTCAGTATTTCGCGTATATTCAAGATATAATGTTTCTGCCTTGGTGGGATGTTGAAGAATTGCCCAAAGTCAGAACATTATCTTATCCTATCAGAGAACGTGATATGCCTACATGGGGCTTGATGAAGTTTGAAACATTCAAAGAATTCAAACACTGGAAGCCACATTATCCGAAGAAAGTGAAGAAGGTGGATCCAGTTACAGGCATTGAAGAAACAAATTTGCAGATAAAGAAGCCCAGAGTCATAAAGAATATTCCATTACCTAAGATGGAACAGAACTTTCATGAAGGGTTTATATGCTGGGTGTATAGCTGCATAACAACAGAAGCAATCATTGAATACAGAGTGGGGAAAGAAATCAGAAATATTCATTTATATGATCCGTTGTGGATAGTGAACTGCTCTGCGAAAGATATTGAATGTTTGTTCGTGAACAAGATTGGATACAGAGTAGAAGATAGAGATCAAGCTCTACAGTTCCAGAAAGTTGCTACGATATGTTTTCAGAAAGGAATAAATTCTGAAAATATGTGGTTATCAAAGTGGAGAAAGATTGAAAAGGAAGAGTTTCTGAAAGCTGAGAAGGATAGAAAGAAGCGTGAGGAGAAAGACAGGATTGCTAGATATACCTGTGTACAAAGGCTAGCTGAAGAAGAGAAGAGAGCTGCGAAAGAGAAAGAACAGACGTTATTGAAGAAGCTAAAGCGTCATGAAGAAAAGTTCAAGTCTTTGTGAAGAAAGTTTTGAATACAGGCTGACTGAAGACTGTGGCAATATCCAAGGGGGAGTTTGTTGATGCACAATGTCTATCGCCTACGTCATCAGTCTATGTCATGTCATTTACGTGTAATAGGGTTAAAAGTTAAGTTTTATGTGTTTTATGTCCAGTTCGCACGAACTGAGGTTTGAGTGTCAGGTCGCATGAACTGGGAGATGTCGAGTTCGTGCGAAGTGGGTTGTTCATCCCGTGCGAACTGGTGATGCCTATAAATAGGCCAGTGTAGTTTTTCATTTGTAACTTTTCAGAGAATCTTGCCACGAAGTGCTGACGAATTCTCTATGTACGAAAACGTTTATAATCAATGAAAAACGTGTTTAAAGTGTATTTCTACTCTTCTACTCCTATTCTAACACTGATTCAAGGTTGCTAGTCTGTTTCCGCCTTTCTTGTGACTCAGTTTTGACTCAGACCGACTCGTTTTGGACGATTCTCGATCCTACAATTTAGTCCCTTTATTGGTAAATTTGTGGTCGTCTATTTTGATGATGTCCTTATTTATAGCCTTGATTTAGTGAGCATGTGAAGCATGTACGACAGGTTTTGACCTTGCTCTGTAGGGATAACATGTATGCAACCAAGAAGAAATGTGTCTTCATGGTCCCTAAGTGTCACACCCCTACCGCATAAAACAACAAACCGCGGCGGAAACATCGGGGAGTCGTGTGGCAGAATTATTGTTTCAAAACACATGATAATTAAAGTTAAGTTTTACAAGCTTAAATTATTACATTGTCTTATTTCAAACAAAACACATAACATAAAAGATGATAACTTTCTTGATTTTTAGATTGCTAAGGCCCAAGTCGCCCTAAGTGAAGCTTGCTCACATCAAATATTCGCTCCTGAAACATATGTGAAAGTAAATACGTCAGCATAAAAATGCCTGTGAGTGACATAGGTTTAGTGTTGAAGATTCATGACTTTAAAGGTTAAAAGAAATGTTTAACGAAAAGTAGTCATGAACCTTACAAAATATTTTCTTTTGTAAAATCATATGAAAAATCAAATGATATAAAAGAATGATGTATGGTTAGTGAATAACCAAATGAAAATAA
This sequence comes from Helianthus tuberosus, assembly GCA_030545235.1. Lineage (NCBI taxonomy): Eukaryota > Viridiplantae > Streptophyta > Magnoliopsida > Asterales > Asteraceae > Helianthus > Helianthus tuberosus. Next base: position 106,993,447 of record CM060401.1, on the reverse strand, counting down.
TATGTATAAAATATGTCATGTCTTGTCTTTGTTGAAGTGGTTTAGATAACGCCACGATATGCAATACAATAAAAGCACTTATATATATAGGGAGTACCAGTTGCGTATCCACCAAGCTTTTATCATATTACACACGTCTCGTTACTTAAATCACTTATTAATAACCATGAAATAATGTCTTGTTTAAATGTCAATGTCCAATGTCAAATGTCATATGTCTAGTATAAACCGTGTCTTGTATGGCGAATAAATAGTATTTACTCAAGCCAAATGCATAATGTCATGTATAAACAAATGTCTTATGTAATCAAAATGTCATGTACAAAACAAGGTCTTTGAAATAACCAAGAGTTAAAATCAAAAGTTATGTTTTGAAAACCATTGCTTTTATTGATATGAACATTTATGTGGTTTGTCTATCGCATACACTCAAGCCTTGAGACTGTCGGATAAACCATTATCAGGATCAAGGTTTATCAAAAAAAAATGTATTCAGATTCTGTCATTCCCCTTCCGAAATACCTAGAAAGCGGGAACAGGATTTGTCAAGTCCTATAGCGCTATTACATACTACCGAGCGGCGTGATCAATGTTAATGAATGTCCTACTCCGTTAAACATACCAAATGTCTTTTCAATGTAAGCATGTCATGAACATGTCTTTGTAAAACCATGTAATAGGCATACTAAGTCAATATGCCAACTAAAATGTCTTTGAAACCAAATGTTAGGTATACTAAGTCAATATATCATAAAAATGTCTTTGAAATAATGTATTATATGTAATATGTAACAAAATATGTATAATGTCATGAAAACGAAAAGTAAAGTTATGCACATATGCTTCACCCCAAAACATTTGAAAACTTAAAATAGGGGAACTATGTACTCACCTTTGGGTGCGTTTTTTTTATGTTAACACAATCCCTCAAATTAAATATGAATGATTAAATAATCAAAAACCCACAAAAATACATAAGTTTCTCCGATACTTAGAATTTTCACATAACTTTGAGATTTTCTCGAAAAGTTATTATTTTTGATTATACTGGTGTATTTATATATATATGAGTTCATATATATATTTTAAAAGCTTTGCAACCTGAACGATTTTATTGGTGACCCTCATCATGTTATAAGCAATATATCTACGATATGCGCGTCGTAATATATATACTTCAAATGTAACATACTAATAATAGCGTAATACACATAATCTTGTCAAGTATTAACATGTCATCATACACATATTATAAAACACATAACACATTGTAACACATAAAATTTACCCATGAACAACCCATTATAGTGTATGTTGAAAAACACGTATTTTAGCGATTCGGTAACGTTTTTGGGCGTCGGAAGTCACGTATGACTATCCAAACACCAAGTAAACTTAATATAAGTTAAAATAATTATTTTTATATCAAAAAATATCAGTTTACTTACTGATCTAAAATAGTTTTATAAAAATCCTCCGAAAAGCCGATTTTTAACCGTTTTACCGCATAGTTTTGCATCAAACGTTACCCTAACCATCCCAAGTCGTAACGACTTGATATTTTAACATAACCCTTGTAATTTACTGAATAAAATAATGGTTATACTCATGATAGTGCAGGTCTCACATAAAGCACATAAATCATGCAAATTTCACATATTTTACCACTTTCTAAGCTATATGCACAACATGCAAAGCTATCAAACCTATGAAAAACTTTCATGCCATTATAATATACCAAATAATGTTGTTTTTAGTGTTTATAATCTGTTCTAAAACATTTTTTTTATACAACCATTTTTTTATCATTTCTTAAGCTTTAAATCAACATGTATTCTTATGTACAAGTGTCTAAAGCACACTATCATATCATCATCATTTCATATGAACTTAAATGCATCAAACATGTAATTTATTCATGTTTATTTACTGATTTAATTGAACATTCATCATATCATACACAAATCATCAAACACTTGCATTTTAACTATCATTCAAGAACAAGCAACAACTTAAAAATTCTCAAATATGTCTAATAAATTTTTGGTCATTTACATGTCAAAATACTAACATTATTTCAAATTACAACTCATGATTCAATCACTCCTTTATATCTCTAACATATTTGCACATAATTTTGTTCATGCAAGCAAACATCCTAAACAAGTATGTATCAAAAATCAACTCAAACTCAAATCTCATACACACACATATATATGTACGGTTATATACACACATATATATACTACCATTTTTTTTTTATCAAGACCCATTTCTATTTTAGATTTCAAGTTTGTGAAAAATTCCAAGATTCAAGAGAAACTTCCAACCATCAAGAATAACCAAGAATCAAGTGTATGATTTAAACATAAACTTTATACCTTCAAGATTCAAGTGAGTTTTTGATGAGATTTTGATGATATGGTGCTTGAAATCACTTGAAAACACCTTGGAAACTCCTTTGGATCTTCACACCAACTTGAAACTAGCTTGGAATGGAGTTTGATCTTGAAGAACAAAGTTGAAAAGTTGGAAATGGAGGTGATGGTGTTGTTTATGGTTATGGGTGAGAGAGAGGAAGATGGAGTGTTCTTGGTTTGATTTGTTTGTGATCTTTGAAAGATTTATGGGAGATATAAAGAGATATGGAAGATTTAAGAGATAGCATGCATCAACACTTGTCATAGTGTAACAAGGAGGCAAAATTGTGGCACCTTAGGCCGCCACCTACACCCACACTCTCATATATACATGCATTTTTATATAGATGTATTATATGTAGGCTAAAACTGGTGTTTAACTGGATACCGGGTATTTTATCTAGCGTTTAAATCCCGGTTTATGGCGTTCTAAATTATTTTTATTATTCTATAAAAATAAAGTCGCCAAATTATTACTGAAATAAATATCAGTTGCTGAGACTGGCTGCGTTGTCCGTGTTTTGCAGTATAATCACTGTGTTGCGCAGTAACACGCGGTACGCGCTTAAACTTGAAAAATAACGTTTTTAAGCGTTTTAAATTATTTTTCAACACGAACATGATAAAAAATAAAATTTTAATCATAACAGAATATTTTCAGGTTTTTAAATATTATCCGGGCGGTCACCAACGTTCGTTACGCAGTTTTGTCGCAAATAGTTCTAAAGTTCGAACAAACATGTTTTTGCCATACCGAATCCTTCGAAACTTATTTCTAAGTTATGTGAAGGGTATTTAGGGTATGTTTGGCTTATGTCACAGTTCCGGAGTGTACGTCGCATTAAACTGATTATGTTTACGTAACGGTTTATGATTTCACTTCCAGAACAGGTTTGAGAGTTCGGAATTGAACAATGATTGAAAACGTACTAATTTGAAAAATAATTAAACAAATATTAAAATTAAAACACCATATTTTATTAAATACAAAGTTGTTCGGAACAGTACAAGGGTTAAAATACACAGATGTCACAGTCTCCCCTACTTTTGGAAATTTCGTCCCGAAATTTAATTAGAGGAAACTTGTGGGAAAAGGTGTGGATATTTCGCCTTCATTTGATCCTCTCGTTCCCAAGTAAACTCTGGGCCACGTTTGGATTCCCAGCGAACTTTGACTATCCGTATGCGCTTGCGCTTGAGCTTCTTGACTTGATGGTCCAATATTTCGACAGGTTTCTCGACGAAGTGCATCGTGTTGTCGACACGAATTTCATCAAGGGGGATGTGGAGGTTTTCATCAGCCAAACACTTTTTCAGATTGGACACGTGGAAAGTTGGATGAACATTTCCAAGTTCAGGAGGCAGCTCAAGTCTGTAGGCTACTTTTCCGATTCTTTCAACGATCTTGAATGGTCCAACATAACGTGGTGCAAGTTTTCCTTTCTTCCCAAATCTGATTTCACCTTTCCAAGGAGAAACCTTGAGTAGGACGAGATTACCGACTTGGAATTCCAAAGGCTTACGTTGTCTATCCGCGTAACTCTTTTGATGGCTTCTAGCTGTTAAGTGGTTGTCGCGAATTTTCTTGACTTTTCCTGTAGTCTCTAGAATGAGTTCAGGTCCAGTGAGCTGAGCTTCACCAATCTCATTCCAGCAGACCGGCGAATGACATTTTCGACCGTATAAAGCTTCGAAAGGAGTCATGTTGATGCTGGAGTGATAACTATTATTGTAGGAGAATTCGATCAATGGAAGATGCGAATCCCAACTACCACCAAAATCGATCACACAAGCTCTAAGCATATCCTCCAATGTCTGGATTGTTCTTTCAGATTGTCCATCCATTTGAGGATGATAAGCTGTGCTCAAATTGAGTTGGGTTCCCATAGCAGATTGCATGGTTCTCCAAAAGTGAGATGAGAATCGAGCGTCTCGGTCAGATATGATGTTTAAGGGAACACCATGTCGGGATACAATCTCATCTACGTAGATCTTGGCAAGCTTGTCAGCAGATAAATCCTCACGGATTGGCAAGAAGTACGCAGATTTTGTCAAATGATCAACTACTACCCAAATGGCATCATGATCTCTATTAGTGCGCGGTAGTTTGGTAATGAGATACATGGTAATGTTTTCCCATTTCCAAACCGGTATCTCTGGTTGTTCCAATAATCCAGAGGGATGTTGATGTTCTGCCTTAACCTTTAGACAAGTAAGGCATTTTGATACGTATAAGGCAATGTCTTTCTTCATTCCCGACCACCAATACTGGGTTCGAAGATCCTTATACATTTTGTCTGCACCAGGATGAATAGAATAACGAGACTTATGAGCTTCATCCATAAGCAAGGTGCGAAGATTGTCTAAACTTGGGACCCACAAACGGCCCATGAAATAGAATATCCCAAAGTCTCTCAATTCAAGCTCAGGTTTAATGTGACACGGTAATTCTTTGCCCATCAAGCCTTGTGTAACACAAGTATGTTGAGCTTGAAAGATGCGGATTTGAATATCAGATCGAACTCGAACACAATGAAGCTTGACTCTTTCCTTACGACTTAGCGCATCGGCTACGACATTTGCCTTTCCAGGATGGTAGTGAATCTCGCAGTCGTAGTCATTTAGAAGTTCTTCCCAACGTCGTTGCCTCATGTTTAGTTCTTTCTGATTGAAGATGTGTTGGAGACTTTTGTGGTCTGTGAAAACCACACATTTTGTTCCGTAAAGGTAGTGTCTCCAAATCTTGACAGCAAAAACCACAACGCCCAACTCAAGATCATGAGTTGTGTAGTTTTTCTCATGGATTTTCAATTGTCTTGATGCGTAGGCTATGACTTTGTTCCTTTGCATGAGAACACAACCAAGGCCTAGATTCGATGCGTGACAATATACGACAAAGTCGTCGTTTCCCTCAGGTAAAGACAACACAGGAGCATCGCAGAGTTTTTGTTTCAAGGTCTGAAAAGCTTCTTCTTGTTTGGGTCCCCACTCAAAAGGTTTATTCTTTTGAGTTAAGGCTGTGAGAGGAACCACAATCTTGGAGAAGTTTGAAATAAAGCGGCGGTAATAACCCGCGAGACCCAGAAACAAACGAACCTCGGTAGGAGTAGTTGGTGTATTCCAATCCTTAATCGCACTGATTTTGGCGGGATCTACATGTATACCTTGTTCGTTAACAACATGTCCCAAAAATTGAACTTTCCTAAGCCAAAATTCACACTTGGAGAATTTAGCGAAAAGTTGTTCCTTCTTTAGGAGTTCCATTGTTAGACGGAGATGTTGTTCGTGGTCAGCTCGTGTCTTGGAATAGATCAAAATGTCATCAATGAAGACGATGATGAACTTATCTAAATAAGGCTTACAAACCCTATTCATTAAATCCATGAACACGGCAGGGGCATTCGTTAAACCGAAAGGCATAACAGTAAACTCATAGTGGCCGTATCATGTGCGGAACGCAGTCTTGGGAATATCTTCTTCGGATACGCGAAGATGATGATACCCATAATGTAGATCAATCTTCGAAAAGCAGGTAGCACCCTGAAGCTGATCAAAGAGATCATCAATGCGAGGTAGGGGATATTTATTTTTGATGGTGAGTTTGTTAAGCTCACGGTAATTGATACACATTCGGAATGATCCATCCTTCTTCTTTACAAATAGGACAGGTGCGCCCTAAGGGGAAAAGCTTGGACGAATAAATCCTTTGTCTGATAACTCCTGCAGCTGCTTCGATAACTCTTGCATCTCGGATGGTGCAAGACGGTATGGAGATTTGGCAATCGGGTTAGCACCAGGTACAAGGTCAATATGGAACTCGATTTGATGTGCTGGGGGTAAACCAGGTAAGTCTTCAGGAAAAACCTCAGGATAATCCCGAACGACGGGGATATCTTGTATAGTTTTACCCTTGTCTTTGTCCTCTACGACACGTGCCAAGAAATCCACATAATTCTTTCGTAGATATCTATGAGCTTGGGTGCTAGACTTCAGTTTAAGGCTACTAGTGGGTTTATCTCCATGAACTTCTAAGACTTCACCAAACGAAAGAGGCACACGAAAAATCTTGTCAAAACAAACCACTTCTGCACGGTATTTGGTCAACCAATCCATCCCTACTATAAAGTCGAAACTCCCAAGTTGCATTGTGTAGAATTGAGATTCGATCTAAACGAGTCTATCAGAAGAGTTCTAATCCATATCAAAGGCAGAATTCAGTGATATAGACTTGATTACAACTTGATTCACTCTTTAACTGTCTTGTATATTGATTTGAAAGCGTTACAGATCAAACGACACGTCGGCAGCACTTCGGTATCGGAATCAGGAACTGTTTTAATGATTTGAACAAGCCACTATTTATAGACGAGTCCATTTCACACGAAACAGTTCAAGCGAAATGGCCAAGTTCATTTCGTACGAAATGAACAGTTTCCATTTCGTGCGAAATGGCCTCATTCACACATTTCTCGATTTTCGTGCCCTGATCAATCTAATCTATTACAAGACTTGATACAAGACGAAGTCGACAGACATATGCACCAACACATTGGCGTGAGATCAACGGGAAAAATATGATCGTTAAGGTTCAACTGGCAATTTCGAATGACGGAATCGAGTACAAAGGATTCACCACTGGCTAACTCTAATGTCAAGGGTTTTCCTAGTTTTGTTCTAGGCTTTGCAAGCAAAGGTTCAAAAGCTAGGGATACAAAACTCTTGTCGGCACCCGAATAAAAAAGAATAGAAGCAAGTTGGTTGTTAACATAGAACATACCGTTGACCACCTCATTGTCAGCACGCGCTTCATTGGCATTGATGTTGTATACTCGTCCACGAGCCGGGTTCGCATTAGCCAACTTCGGGCACTTGTTCCTGTAGTGAGTCAGATCTCCACAATTGTAGCAAGACCCAGGCGGAAAAGGCGGTCGTGTAGGATTAGCTGGCTGTTGGGCAGGGTTTTCAACCACTTGATTCGGAGTAGGAGGAGAGCGACATGTGTTAGCCAAATGGCCATATCTTCCCCAGTTGTTGCAAAGACGACACTGAAGATGTGGTTGATGATGACAATTGCATTTGTTACAAAGAGGCGCAGTACCAACATACTGTTTCTTCACAGGTGGTTGTGCTGGCTGGGTAGGAGCAGCTTGATTGGTCTGTGCAACAACGGCAAAGTTCTTGGAAGCATGACGCTTCCTAGATTTCTTCGAGGTTTCTGCTTTCTTTACCTTCTTCTTCTCTGTCTTTTCAGATGGTTTCTTGTCACCCTTGCGGTGGAGTTTACCCTTCTTAACTTGAGACTCAGTCAAGGTTGCAGCTAGCTCAATAGCTTGTCTAACCGTGGTGGGGTTGCTGCCGGTGACAATATCCTGAACGGGATTAGGAAGACCATCTATGTACTTTTCAATTGCCTTGTCCAAAGGCGTGACCATGGTGGGACACAGCAGGCTCAGTTCTTCGTATCGGTCTGTGTAGGCACGGTGCTCTCCACTATCTTGCTTGAGATCGTGGAATTCGTTTTCCAGTGCCCTCAGTTCATGACGAGGACAAAACTCCTTCATCATAAGTGTGTGAAGCTCTTCCCATGTTTGAGCCATTGCCACGTTGGTACCTCTGTCCCTCATCACACCATTCCACCAAGTAAGCGCCCTTTTCTGAAACACACTTGACGCAAACTCAACCTTTCGCTCATTCGGGCATTGAACGTGACGAAACGTACTCTCGAGACTGTCGAACCACTGTAGGAGCCCAGTTGCTCCTTCTGACCCAGAAAACTGAAGCGGTTTAGCCGAATTGAATGTCTTAAAGTTGCACGGAACAGGTGCGTTGTTGTTTTTGTTTGCTTGGTTTAACTGGGTAACTAGGTTTGGGAGTACAGCAGCGATTTGCTGAGTGATCAAGGCTGCCATTGCGGCGTCTTGTGTTTGATCACGTCGAGGAGGCATCTAAAAGAAATGGAACACAAGGAAATGTGTGAGATTAACATAGGACAATCAAAGGGGGTATTAAAAACATCGACAACAAATGAAGATGGTCATTTGTTCGTTACTTAAAACAAACAAACGACACAGTGACTAATCAAAGTAAATAGGTCTACATAATGCATAATGAAGACATGCTTTAGCCTATAAGTGGACACTCACCCCAAGAGTTCCCAGGTAAGAGTGACTGGTCCGATTATGTGGATTTGTACGAACATTCTAGCCTTAGACAGAAAACTCAGGGTACAGGCAACCACCCTTCCAGATTGCACGTGTTCACATTATTAAGAGCGAAAATTTGATGAGATTTGAAAACTTTAAAGGCGTAAAGCCTAAAAACAAATCATCTAAGGATAGATGATTGATTTTCAAATGGAATTGAGATTTGTGTATTTGTTTTGGTAATCACCTAAGGATAGGTGATAGTATTGTTTTAAGATCTAAACACAAGGTAACTTGTGTTAGGGTCCTAGAAAGGTTATAGTCTTGGTCAAAATTTTACTAATAACCTAATTCCCTATAACCATGAGCTCTGATACCAACTCTTTTGTCACACCCCGACCGCGTAAAGCAACAAACCGCGGCGGAAACGTCGGGGAGTCGTGTGGCAGAATTATTGTTTCAAAACACATGATAATTAAAGTTAAGTTTTACAAGCTTAAATTATTACATTGTCTTATTTCAAACAAAACACATAACATAAAAGATGATAACTTTCTTGATTTTAGATTGCTAAGGCCCAAGTCGCCCTAAGTGAAGCTTGCTCACATCAAATATTCGCTCCTGAAACATATGTGAGTAAATACGTCAGCATAAAAATGCCTGTGAGTGACATAGGTTTAGTGTTGAAGATTCATGACTTTAAAGGTTAAAAGAAATGTTTAACGAAAAGTAGTCATGAACCTTATAAAATATTTTCTTTTGTAAAATCATATGAAAAATCAAATGATATAAAAGAATGATGTATGGTTAAGTGAATAACCAAATGAAAATAATATGTATAAAATATGTCATGTCTTGTCTTTGTTGATGTGGTTTAGATAACGCCACGATATGCAATACAATAAAAGCACTTATATATATAGGGAGTACCAGTGGCGTATCCACCAAGCTTTTATCATATTACACACGTCTTGTTACTTAAATCACTAATTAATAACCATGAAATAATGTCTTGTTTAAATGTCAATGTCCAATGTCAAATGTCAAATGTCATATGTCCAGTATAAACCGTGTCTTGTATGGCGAATAAATAGTATTTACTCAAGCCAAATGCATAATGTCATGTATAAACAAATGTCTTATGTAATCAAAATGTCATGTACAAAACAAGGTCTTTGAAATAACCAAGAGTTAAAATCAAAAGTTATGTTTTGAAAACCATTGCTTTTATTGATATGAACATTTATGTGGTTTGTCTATCGCATACACTCAAGCCTTGAGACTGTCGGATAAACCCTTATCAGGATCAAGGTTTATCAAAAAAATGTATACGGATGCTGTCACTCCCCTTCCGAAAATACCTAGAAAGCGGGAACGGGATTTGTCAAGTCCTATAGCGCTATTACATACTACCGAGCGGCGTGATCAATGTTAATGAATGTACTACTCCGTTAAACATACCAAATGTCTTTTCAATGTAAGCATGTCATGAAAATGTCTTTGTAAAACCATGTAATAGGCATACTAAGTCAATATGCCAAGTAAAATGTCTTTGAAACCAAATGTTAGGTATACTAAGTCAATATACCATAATAATGTCTTTGAAATAATGTATTATATGTAATATGTAACAAAATATGTATAATGTCATGAAAACGAAAAGTAAAGTGATGCACATATGCTTCACCCCAAAACATTTGAAAACGTAAAATAGGGGAACTATCTACTCACCTTTGGGTGCGTTTTTATATGTTAACACAATCCCTCAAATTGTTTATTCGTCCTAAATTAAATAAGAACGATTTAATAATAAAAAACCCACAAAAATACATAAGTTTCTCCGATACTAGAATTTTCACATAACTTTGAGATTTTCTCGAAAAGTTATTTTTTTTATTATACTGGTGTATTTATATATATATGAGTTCATATATATATATTTTAAAAGCTTTGCGACTTGAACAATTTTATTGGTGACCCTCATTATGTTATAAGCAATATATATACGATTTGCGCGTCGTAATATATATACTTCAAATGTAACATACTAATAATAGCGTAATACACATAATCTTGTCAAGTATTAACATTTCATCATTCACATATTATAAAACACATAACACTTTGTAACACATAAAATTTACCCATGAACAACCCATTATAGTGTATGTTGAAAAACACTTATTTTAGCGATTCGGTAACGTTTTTGGGCGTCGGAAGTCACGTATGACTAACCAAACACCAAGTAAAATTAATATAAGTTAAAATACTTATTTTTATATAAAAAATATCAGTTTACTTACTGATCTAAAATAGTTTTATAAAAATCCTCCGAAAAGCCGATTTTTAACCGTTTTACCGCATAGTTTTGCATCAAACGTTTCCCTAACCATCCCAAGTCGTAACGACTTGATATTTTAACATAACCCATGTTATTTACTGAATAAAATAATGGTTATACTCATGATAGTGAAGGTCTCACATAAAGCACATAAATCATGCAAATTTCACATATTTTACCACTTTCTAAGCTATATGCACAACATGCAAAGCTATCAAACCTATGACAAAGTTTCATGCCATTATAATATACCAAATAATGTTATTTTTAGTGTTTATAATCTGCTCTAAAACATTTTTGTCATACAACCATTTTTTATCATTTCTTGAGCTTTAAATCAACATGTATTCTTATGAACAAGTGTCTAAAGCACACTATCATATCATCATCATTTCATATGAACTTAAATGCATCAAACATGTAATTTATTCATGTTTATTTACTGATTTAATTGAACATTCATCATATCATACACAAATCATCAAACACTTGCATTTTAACTATCATTCAAGAACAAGCAACAACTTAAAAATTCTCAAATATGTCTAATAAATTTTTGGCCATTTACAAGTCAAAATACTAACATTATTTCAAATTACAACTCATGATTCAATCACTCCTTTATATCTCTAACATATTTGCACATAATCTTGTCCATGCAACCAAACATCCTAAACAAGTATGTATCAAAAATCAACTCAAACTCAAATCTCATACACACACATAGATATGTACGGTTATATACACACATATATATACTACCATTTTTTTTTATCAAGACCCATTTCTATTTTAGATTTCAAGTTTGTGAAAAATTCCAAGATTCAAGAGAAACTTCCAACCATCAAGAACAACCAAGAATCAAGTGTATGATTTAAACATAAACTTTATACCTTCAAGATTCAAGTGAGTTTTTGATGAGATTTTGATGATATGGAGCTTGAAATCACTTGAAAACACCTTGGAAACTCCTTTGGATCTTCACACCAACTTGAAACTAGCTTGGAATGGTGTTTGATCAAGAAGAACAAAGTTGAAAAGTTGGAAATGGAGGTGATGGTGGTGTTTATGGTTATGGATGAGAGAGAGGAAGATGGAGTGATCTTGGTTTGATTTGTTTGTGATCTTTGAAAGATTTATGGAAGATATAAAGAGATATGGAAGATTTAAGAGATAGCATGCATCAACACTTGTCATAGTGTAAGAAGGAGGAAAAATGGTGGCACCTTAGGCCGCCACCTACACCCACACTCTCATATATACATGCATTTTTATATAGATGTATTATATGTAGGCTAAAACTGGTGTTTAGCTGGATACCAGGTATTTTATCTAGCGTTTAAATCCCGGTTTATGGCGTTCTAAATTATTTTTATTATTCTATAAAAATAAACTCGCCAAATTATTACTGAAATAAATATCAGTTGCTGAGACTGGCTGCGTTGTCCGCGTTTTGCAGTATAAGCACTGTGTTGCGCTGTAACACGCGGTACGCGCTTAAACTGGAAAAATAACGTTTTTAAGCGCTTTAATTTATTTTTCAACACGAACATGATTAAAAATAAAATTTTAATCATAACAGAATATTTTCAGGTTTTTAAATATTATCCGGGCGGTCACCAACGTTCGTTACGCAGTTTTGTCGCAAATAGTTCTAAAGTTCGAACAAACATGTTTTTGCCATACCGAATCCTTCAAAACTTATTTCTAAGTTATGTAAAGGGTATTTAGGGTATGTTTGGCTTATGTCACAGTTCCGAAGTGTACGTCGCGTTAAACTGATTTTGTTTACGTAACGGTTTATGATTTCACTTCCAGAAAAGGTTCGAGAGTTCGGAATTGAACAATGATTGAAAACGTACTAATGTCACAAATAATTAAACAAATATTGAAATTAAAATACCATATTTTATTAAATACAAAGTTGTTCGGAACAATACAAGGGTTAAAATACACAGATGTCACACTAAGGTCCTGTTTTTGGGGTATGTTGTTTTTGGTGACGGCATACAGGTGGATGAATCAAAAGTAGTGGCTGTTAAGCAATGGCCACCTCCAACTACAATAACTGAAATACGCAGTTTCCATGGTCTTGCTTCATTTTATAGATGGTTCATTCAAAATTTCAGTTCCCTTTAATGTGCATGTGAAGCATGTGTGACAGGTTTTGACCTTGCTCTCTAGGGATAACTTGTATGCAGCCAAAAAGAAATGTGTCTTCATGGTCCCTAAGGTCCTGTTTTTGGGGTATGTTGTTTTTGTGATAGCATACAGGTGGATGAATCAAAATTAGCGGCTGTTAAGCAATGGCCAACTCCAACTACAATAACTGAAATACACAGTTTCCATGGTATTGCTTCATTTTATAGACGGTTCATTCAAATTTCAGTTCCCTTATGGCACTAGTGACTGACTGCATGAAAGGGAAGTCTTTTATATAGACCGAGGAGACTGAATCGGCTTTTCAGATAATCAAAGAAAAGCTTACAACAGTGCCAATTCTAGTATTGCCAGATTTTTCTCAGGTTTTTGAGTAGCTCACAGATGCCTCACAGGGTGGTTTTGGGGCAGTCCTAAGTCAAGGGGGGCGTCTAGTTTCCTATTTTAGTAAGAAGTTGACAGGGCTAAAGTTGCGTTAAAGCACTTATGATGTTGAATTTATGTGGTGGTCCAGGCTGTGAAACATTGGCGTCATTATTTGTTTCAGAAGAAGAGTTTTTTATTTACAGACCATGATTCATCGAGGCATATCCGTAGTCAAGATAAAGTATCACATAAGCATGCTCGGTGGATGGCTTTCTTGGAAAAGTTTACTTTTGTTGTGAAGCATAAGTCTGGAATTTCGAATCGGGTGGCGGATGCCTTAAGCAGAAGGAGTAACCTGCTTATTTCTATAATGGTTGTTATACCCGGGCTAGACAGTCTCATGGAGCAACTCACAACATATCCATATTTTTTTGTTATTTTGAAGGACGTGCAATTTGGGAAGAGGTCAGATTTTCTTGTGCATGATAGTTCCAGGCTCTGCCTTCAAATCATTAAGGAACTACATGGCGAATGGCACATTGGAAGAGATCGTACTTTACCATTGATGCAATCTTCTTATTTTTGGCCTACTATGCACAGGGATGTAGATCGGTTTGTTAGATGTTGCAGGATATGTCAAGTTTCAAAAGGCACAACTACCAATGCGGGGCTTTAAATGCCTCTGCCAATTCCTCTACAGCCTTGGGTATATATTAGCATGGAATTTGTGTTGGGATTACCACGTACTCAGCGTGGTAATGATTCGATCTTTGTAGTAGTGGACCGGTTTTCGAAAATGGTGCACTTTATTCCTTGCAAGAAGACAATAGATGCAGTTAATGTCGCTCATTTGTTCTTTCGGGATATCTATCGTTTACATGGTTTGCCATCCTCTATTGTTTTTGATTGGGACACTTGTTTCATGAGTCATTTTTTGGCGCAACCTATGGAAAATGGTGAACACTCAGCTTAATTTCAGTAGCGCCTACCACCCTCAAACTGATGGGTAGACAGAGGTTGTTAATCGGTCACTTAGTAATCTTTTGCGGTGTCTTGTGGGTGATCATGTGAAGTCTTGGGATCAAAAGCTATGTCAAGCTGAGTTTGCTCATTATCATGCTGTTAATCAGAGTACTAGGTTTAGCCTGTTTGAGGTGGTATATTCTGCTAAGCCCTGGGGGCCTCTTGATTTGATGTCACTTCCTATCCCAGGTTCTGTCCCCAAAAAGGTGCAAAATTTTGTGGTGGGGTTACACGAAGTTCATAAAGCTGTGCAGTACAACTTGGCCCACGCTGATTCGAAGTACAAGCAAGCTGCGGACCAAAAGCGTAGGCAAGTCGATTTTGAAGAGGGTGACTTTGTTTGGGCCATTTTGACTAAGGATCGTTTTTCAGTTGGAGAGTATAATAACTTACCAACCAAGAAGATTGGGCCAATGGAGATTGTGCAGAAGATAAATTCTAATGCTTATCGTCTGCAGTTACCAAGCCACATTCGTTGTTCTAATGTTTTCAATGTAAGACATTTGTTGCCTTTTCATGGGGATTCGTCTGATGATGAGTTCACTACAGATTCGAGGTTGAATGTTGTCTACCCGGGAGGGAATGATGCAGGCCTAAGTGTAGAAGATCGAGCCATGACATTTCTAGAGGCCCATGATCGAGCTTCCAAAGGTGATTTACGAAAACGAGCATAACTTTGGCTACGGGTTTCCGTTTTAGGCGTTCGACCAGTCAAATCGAAGCATGAAACGAGGAGCACGTCTTAGTTTTAGCCTGGAGGGGCCTTGTCCAAGTTTCGGCTAAAATACGCATTCTAATGGGAGTTATGGACACTTTTATGGTTTTGCGGTGTTTTATGTATTTGTTTTTGGGCTTGTGTTTGGCCTATGGCCTTTTTGTGGCCCATTTCGAATTTCAGTTATTATTTATATTTAGCTAATATGAGTCTAATGATCAGAAATCAAGTTTGAGAATAACCAGTTTTCAATTCAAATTCTTTACCCTTTGGGTTGAATTTTGGGGGTTGGGGAAGATCATCACGGGTATTCGTAGAATCAACGTGATTTGTTCTTCATTATCGTATCACTCGCTACATCAGTAGATAGATGTAGCCATGAACCCTAAAAATCGTGATTTGAAGTTGGTTTCAAGTGGTATGATGATGTAAGCTGAAATTCATACTGAAATAGGCTAATAAATTAAGCCTAAATTGTGGTTAGATTATGCTTAAATAACAAATCTTCATTGTTAAAGATGATAAAGTAGAATGAATATTACGGTTCTTAAAGCTTTGCCTGACCTACATATGAGTTTAAGATTGTGAGGGTTAAAGATGATGATGAAGTTAATTTAGCTTTCTTACTATGTCAAAATTGTTGCTAATATTCTTGAATTTTAGATTGGATCTAAATGTAGAAAATGATGACTTGGAAGGATTGGAATTAACCTGTAAACTTTGGGTTTCTAATGGAAATCTTCTATAACATGTAAAATTAGTTGAACTGATTCAAGTATGATGAAATTTGAGTAACTGAATGAGTTAGTATGGCAAAAAGGTAAACTATGGTATTTTTAAGGGAATCCATGGTATAATATTTTTGAACCTGGTTTATATATATGTATATATTTATTTCTTATAAAGATTAGTCAAAAACACCTACAAATATGTATACATACATATATGTTAATTAAATAAACTTTAACTATTATATATATATATAGGGTCAGGATTTAGAGAAAACGGTGAAAAGTGTGAGAACGGAGAGAACGGTTATGGATCCTCAGATTAAAACAATCTATGGTCTACATCACGCGGTGGCGTTTTCGTAAATAACATAACTTTTATTGCTGTGGCGTGCTTCATTAAGGGTAAAAACGTCTTTTGACTTCTCTACACAAATCGCCATCTCATGAAATAAAACGCCATTAAAATTACCACCTTAACCTACAATAGCAC
This sequence comes from Helianthus tuberosus, assembly GCA_030545235.1. NCBI lineage: Eukaryota > Viridiplantae > Streptophyta > Magnoliopsida > Asterales > Asteraceae > Helianthus > Helianthus tuberosus. Next base: position 106,977,058 of record CM060401.1, on the reverse strand, counting down.
ACACCATCATAATCTAAAAAACACCATTAGATATAAAATGCCAAAATTAATTATAATAAAATCTCACCTAAAAAAACCGCCAAAAAACATCCTATATATACAACATCTCAGACCTTCCAATAAAAACACACAAAAACCCAAACGTCATATTTAATATATACCATTCGTCTTAGAAACGCCAAAGAACCCAAACATCAAATATCCTCTAAACCAAACGTTTATTTGAAAATTCAGTTTGGTTGTCGGTAAGGTTTCGCTCAATGTAATGGACAAAATCCTTAACTGAGGATATTGTCCATCTCATTGAGTAAAATATTATTGAATTTATCCTCAACTTTCCATCAAATTTATAACGCCAAAACATACAAAAACATTATTGAGGTTTGTTGTCAATAAAGTTTAGCTGTATGGGGTGGACAACATTGTCAGAGATCTTTCTTAACTGAGGATTAACAATGTTGTCCATCTCATACAACAAAACATTATTGATTTTAGCATGATTAAATTTAGAGGTTTAAGGTACTTTTAATTAGTGGCGTTCTTTTTCTCGGTAAAACACCAAAAAGTTAAAAAATCAAACATCGTTCCTTGGAAATTCAAGATTGTTAGGTGAAGGGTGTAACTCAATAACATTTTGATGCATGAGATGGACAAATCTTCAAGAAAAAGAGGCTGATGTCACACTTTATTCTTCCAAACGACGACAAAAAAACTACCTCAAAAACATAAAAACAAAATGAATCATACGAAAGTCGAAACAGCCAGTTAAGATGATTCAAAAAAGAAGAAAGAGATTGTTATATAATAACAACGCCATATGTAATAAAAACGCCACACAGCCAAATTCTTGTCAAAACGCCAACATGCCATAAAACCCCCCAAAAACTACCAAACCATAATAAAATTACTTTGGACAAGTATTATAAAAAACCAAACTTGAAAATGTAACTAGAAACAGTAACTACAAAACAGTAAAACTAAAGAGACGGAAAATTTATTATATTAGAATCTAAAACGCCAAACTTGAAAGATGGGACGTGTTACAGACTTCAGAGATAAAAGTTTATCAAAAACAATAATTACAAACAGCAACTGAAACGCCGAATACTTTATTATAATAATGCACCGCCTAACCTACACGCCAAAAAGACAACCTTATAAAATGATACGTCTTAGAAACTTCCAAAATGATACCACTCACTGTAAAACGCCAAAAAATTAAAAAAAAATCAAAGATGGCTAATATGCTTTCTTGGATATTCAGTATTGTTCTTCGTGAAGTTTCACTGAATGGATTGTTAGGTGAGGGGAGTAACTCAGTAAGATTTTGCTTCATGAGATGGACAAATCTTCAAGAAAAAGATACTGATGACAGTCATATGTCATTTTGTGTTCTTTGTTCTTGAAGAAGGCTTGGATGAGGAGAAGAGATCAATGACACTGAAGAGTGGGATGATTATAAAGATGAAGATCAAGTTGAAGAACAAAGCGAAAAAACCCACCCACATGTTATACATCTATGTCCCCAAACATCCACAAAAAAACCAATTCAATAGACGAGTAGGCAAACTAATCAAACCGATGGGTTTGTTAAGTTTCACATAAAACGCCATATATTTGGTGACAGTTCTTGTAGTATTAAAGAAGAGAGAGACTGATGACAGTGAAGATTGTGAAGAGAGATCCGATTAGGATTTTTAATTTATTTTTTTCGCTTCTATTTTTTTTCCATGGGGTTGTAATATAATTTGAGAATTGTAAAACGCCAAGATACCACAAACGCCAAAATGTATATAAAAAAATAATAGAACAATGGGCCATCTTGTCTAAAACGCCTTGAATAACGCCATTCAAGAGAGATTTGAAAAAACGCCATAAACGCCATAAATGCCAAAATGTTAATACAATGAAACCATTAAAACGCCGTATAATTATTGAATTTGGTTAACGCCAAAAATCTTAAACCCAAAAAATAAATCAATATTGTGAAAAGCGGAATTGGAAAAGCGGAAGATAAAATGACAAAAAAGCCCCTCCGCCCTTCTCTATGTCGCGTGACACGTGTTGGGCCAGGATGCGTTCTCACCGTTCTCACACTTTTGGGCGTTTTCTCCTGATCCCGTTTCTATATAGAACGGTGAGAACACATCCTGGCCCAACACGTGTCACACGACATAGAGAAGGGCGGAGGGGCTTTTTTATCCTTTCATATTCTTTTTTTAAACGTGTGTCACATCACCTTTCCATTTTTTAGTGTTTAACAAATACGCGGCGTTTTTATTGTTTTTATATTAGGATCATAGTAAATATTTTGGCGTTTTAACATAGTATGACTTTGATTTGTTGGGCCAAGTAGGATGCAGGCCTACAATGTAAAAAAAACATCAGTAATTTTCTTGATGTTTATTTTTTTTTCTATCAAGTGTTGTGCCATCTAGGATGCAGGCCTATAATGTGACAGACAATTATGGCATTTTGAAAAGATAAATAAATTCAATTTTCCATGTAGTGGCTTTTAATATAATAAATGTTTGGCAATAATGTTACCGTCTCTTCATTTTACTGTTTTGCAATTACTGTTTCGTTCAATTTCATCTGTCAATTAGTGTTGCTTTTTCCAGTAATACTTTGTTTGGCGTTTTTTGGCGTTTTATATAGCAACATCGTGCTTTGATAGCATCCGTTCTCACAGTTTTCACACTATCAGGCGTTTTGGTGTTTGTAGTTTTTGGCGTTTTATACTCAATTTTTTTTTATTAGTAGAGAATTAGATAATAAACATCAGAGAATTAGATAACAAACAATAGAAAATGAAAAAAATAAAATAAAAATTACAATCTAATTTCTTATCCAAATATTCACTGTCATCAGCCTCTTCTACTTTAACCTTTTTGGCGTTTTGAACCTGTTTTGAATAACTTATGTAGATCCTTATTATCCTACATAACGCCCGTCTTTAAAAGATGCTTATTTTTTGTGGCATCCTTTATTGTGGTTTGATATATACTTGTTTGGTGACATGTTGAAGATCAACGCCTGCTCGAATGTGTTGATCCCTTCATGCCATCAATATATCCATCAAGAACAAAGTGATATGATGACATATCAGTGTCACCAGTCTTTTTCATGAATATTTGTTCATCTCATTTAGCAAAAGCATATAGAGATACCCACCTCAGAGAAGAATCCATTCAGTGAAACTTCATTCAGAACAATACTCAATATAGAAGAAATGAGGTTCTGCATCTGTGGCTTTTTTAACTATTTTTTTGGCGTTTTAAAGTGAATGGTTTCTAGGAAACATGGTGTTGCTTTTGGTTTGTGATCAGTTGATTGTGCAGAGACGTCTCTCTTATAGGATGTTTATGGCGCGTAGTTTAGGCGGGATTTTATTTATAATAAATGATATTAACAAAGTAGCCGTCTTTTCAGTTACTGTGTGAATTTTTACTCTTTTGTTCAGCTTTTTATGAGTTTTTAGGGTCATAGACTTTCCATCTACCAAGTTTGGCGTTTTTAATGGCTTTAAGTAGTTTTTGGCGTTTTTTTTCCCATTTTTAGCTTTTAATAATACTTCTCCAAATTACTTTTATTATAGTTTGGGAGTTTTTGGTGTTTTACTGCATTATGGCGTTTCACAAGTGTGGAGGGTCGGTTCTTGACTGAAGAACTCAGGTCGGATCGATCACCGTAGAGGTGCGGAATCCCTATGCAATGTCAAAGATGAATCAACAACGAAATCAACGATTAACGCATCCATTCTCATTCAAAGATTGTGAAAATACAAGGTTCCGGTGAGAGCTGGATAGAGCTTCGCTACAAAGACAAACTACCAAAAGTCCTAACATATGAGCCCCTAGGTCTCTAATTCTAGGCGAAGCTGAACTGGGAGAGCTAATGCCATCCGGTCGGAGGGTCATCCGTCCGGATGACCCAATGCCATCGGACCGGATCACATTTACAAACAACGTTTTCGTCCCGTTTCTCCTAGTTATAATAAAACAAACACATAAAATTATACATAGATACATACAGGACAAAATATAGACTCGATATAGACGGAAGCTACATACATATTGCACCTACAGACTCCCCCTTAGATGTAGCTGTAATCTTCCATCCTGTATAGTCTTCATTGCTTCTTCTTGTTGCGCCTGCTTTCTCTAGCTTTCTATCTCCTTTTCTCTCTCCTTTCTTCTAACATCTTTCGCCTCAAAGGCCTTCCTATTTCGTTCTAATATTTTCTATATTCTGGATCTCCATCCCTCGATCTCTCCCACCTTGGAATTTTGTTTTCTTGTGATTCAATAGGTATTTGATCTGTTGGAGGCTGCCTCTCGAATTTTCTTCGTCCCAATACTGCTGCTCTCTTTGCGATCTTCCTGAACCTTTCACTTCTTTTCTCTTTCTTTAAAAATTCTTCTAACTATAAGTCTCTGAATTTCGTCTGCCAATACCTTCCAAAGTTAATATCTTTCGCAAAGCATAGATTCACCATCTTCTGATATTGTTGTGCTTGCACTTTGTCAGGCCCATTATAGACTATTTGGTTGAAGAACAGGCAATCAATGTCTTTCTTTGAGCAGTTTATATAACAATCCTAAATTAAACCGACACTCTCGAATTATTTTTCGACACCCTAATATATTTTAAAATATCCCAATATGTCTTAAAATACACCCCATACGCGAAAACGGGCCTCAAATACATTAAATAGTATTAAAAATAATTAACAACTGAAAATGTAAGTTGAGGCGGGCCGCGTAACCCCACCCCAACCTTCACGCGGGCCGCGTGAACTTAAAAACATGGCGCAGCCCGGTATGGCCACGTGGCCGACGCGTGTTGACCCTACCTGATGACCCGGATCACCCTACCTGGTGGTTTTACTCTGATAAACATTTCCTAACTACGGTCCTGATGAAAATTCCACTGCCAAATTAGACAATACGAGATACCACCGAAACTGGCTCGCGGCCGCCCGTTCCCAGAGATCTGGGATCAGGGGTTGCGACAGAAGGTGGTATCAGAGCTAAGCCACTGATTCAGCCACAGAGGTATTCTGCTGACATCAAAATTTAAAGTGTTAGGAAATAAATTACGGAAATATGTGCATAACTGTATTTATTGTTATGTGTTATTTGACTATCTGTTAGTTTATAGTATGAGCGACCAAGGACCATCTGACGCGTATCATCAATTGTCTGGTTCGCCTAGAAGCGAAGGCACCTCCTCTTCTCAGCCTGCCCTCTCAGGGTACTCTGCTGATACGGAAGAAGGAATCTTTGTGTTTAAGGCTCAATCCGAGGAGCCATTTCCTCAGAAAAAGAGGGGATGGTTCAGTCGAGGGGCACACGAACATAAGAAGCGTATGAAAAAGTTACAGGAACAGAGGGTACTAGCAGCAGCCAAAAGAGAGACAGATGCCTATGCCCAGGATATGATAAATAGGGATATAGCCAATATTCACATCCTAGCAACCACTGTAGCTGACCCTAATCTGGAGCAAATAATAGCACCTCAACCACAACTGCCAATCCCTGACCAACCCATGGGGATAGAAAACCCTGAAATCTAAGTAGAAATGCATGACTTCAATCCGGAAGAAATACCTAGGGTACCAGCACCAAACCCCCTAGACCCAAATTACGATCCCTGGTGGGATGACGTTAGGGATTATCTGCAACGTTACCCGATACATGAAGACACACCCATGCAGAACATAGGAGCCTATCCAGGTATGGACCCTTTAGATCCCTATTACCACGATGAATACATTAGGGAGATTTTAGAAGATCCTTACCACCTCCGGACCCATACACCCCCATATCAGGAACTCGCACCCCAGATTCCGAACCCAGTCCTAGAACCTACACCCCCAATGAGTGCAGAAAATGTACAAGAACTTAGGACTTTTGGTGAAGAAATTCTAGAAAGTAGTGAAAGAATGCGACAGGTGGGAGAGCGTCTCGTCTGGAAGTCTGACGAACGCAATATGGATTTTTGGATGAATCCATATCCGTAATGTGATAGAGGAGACGGTAATAGTAATAATAATATAATAAAATAATAAAATAAAATATGTGTGTACGGATGCCTATTACTATTAGTGTAATTTTCTTTCTGTTGGTATTGTAATCTTTATTTCAGTACTGGTGTGTAATAGACGCATAATATATGAATAGAGTAAGTCGCAATGATCGACGTTTTTGGCAAAAATGCGTGTCATGTGATTGACTATATTAAATATTATTTTGTGATATTAATACGGGGTAAATGTTTTAAATTCAGATGGCCGACGAAGGAAATCAAGACAATCTAAATAACGATAACCATAGTAACATTAACTTGGTTAATGAGAATCCAAGCGTCAATAACAATGGAAACCAAATGGATAATAGTGTCGTTCAACACATAGTGGCACAAGGAATTGTAGATGCAATGCCATTTATTATTCAAACAGTTCAGGAAGCGAATAATAAAAGTAAACATAGTAGTAAGCGACAAATTGAACAAGAACACAGCGTGAACAATGGCCCTGTACTGCAAGTGCCCATTCCCAAAAGAAGAAGAACCGTGTCTTACGGTTGTTCTTATAAAGAATTCTGGTCCTGTAAACCAATATAATTCTAGGGCAATGAAGAACCTATTGCAGCCCTACGCTGGATAGAAAAGACTGAGGCTGTTCTGAAAATAAGTAAATGTGCGGAAGAGGACAAGATAATGTTTGCTTCCAATCTATTCAAGAATTCAGCCTTAGAATGGTGGAACAATATCCTTCAGTCTAGAGGAAGTGATAGGGTTTATAATATGGAATGGGAAGAATTTAGGAATATGGTAGAAAGGAAATTCTGCCCTCCTAATGAAAAAGAGCAAATAGCAAACAAATTCCTAAATCTTAGGATGAATGGAGTGGATAGTAAGGGGTACACAAAGTTATTCTTTGAATATGCTAGAATAGTACCAACCCTTGCATCACCAGAATCAGTATTAATCTCCCGTTACATCTGGGGATTAATCGGAGAGATTAGACATGTAGTCAAGGCAGCTAGACCCCAAACTATAGAAGAAGCTGTAGAACTAGCAAATACCTTGACAGATGAATTAATCCGTACTAGAGAAGAAGAACAGAGGAGAAACCTAACACAGAGGCTTACTCAAGAATTCCGTTATGGGAATTACAATCGTAGGAATATGGGTTCTACCTCTGCACCGTTCTGCAAGGTCTGCAATAAAAAGCATTCGGGAAAATGCACCACTCTTTGCAATTTTTGCAAGATGCCAGGACACAAGGAAGAAGACTGCAGGAGAAAATCCAGTAATGGACTATGCTACAACTGTGGAGAAAAAGGTCACATCAAGACAAATTGTCCGAAATTGGCTCCAGCTATGAACAACAGGAACACTAAAAATGCTAGAGCATTTGTTCTGACTGCAGATGAAGCCAAGATGATTCCAGACGTGATAGCTGGTACGTTTTTAGTTAATGATGTTTTTGCTAAAGTATTATTTGACTCTGGTGCGAACCAAAGTTTTATTAATACTTCGTTTTGAAAACTTCTAAATCAGTCATTAACTAAACTACCACAAGAATGTCTCGTAGAGACAGCTAATGGAGAAACTGTTAGGATTTCTGAAATCTTGCAGGGAGCAAGAATAGAAATTTCAAATCAAAAGTTTATGGCAAATCTTTATCCAATGAATCTGGCAGGATTTGATGTCGTGTTAGGAATGGATTGGTTAATAGCCAACAAAGCCAATATTTTGTGTGATCAAAATTCAATTCAAGTAAATTCACCAAAAGGTGAAAAGATCACACTTAAAGGAGATAAACCCTCTAGATCCATAAAATTCATCTCTGTGATGAAAACTGCAAGTTATATAAGAAAAGGTTCTATAGTGTATTTGATTTCCATAATCACTAACACTAAAGGAAAAGAACTAAAAGACATTCCAGTAGTGTCTCAATTTTCAGATGTATTTCCAGAAGAATTACCAGGACTACCTCCAGACAGAGAAGTTGAATTCAGAATTCATCTATTACCAGGAACGGAGCCAATTGCCAAAGCACCTTACCGTTTGGCACCCGCCGAAATGCAGGAATTGAAGAAACAATTGGATGAGTTGCTAGAAAAAATATTCATACAGCCAAGTTCACCGCCATGGGTAGCGCCAATTCTATTTGTTAAAAAGAAGGACGGATCAATGCGTTTGTGCAATGATTACCGTGAATTGAACAAGGTCACGATTAAAAATCGATATCCATTACCGAGAATCGATGATCCGTTCGATCAACTGCAAGGAGCTTGATTTTTCTCTAAAATCGATTTAAGGCCAGGATATCATCAATTAAAGGCACAGGAAGAGGATATTCCTAAAACCGCATTCAGAACAAGGTATGGCCATTATGAATTTACTGTCATGCCATTTGGTTTAACCAATGCCCCAGCCGTATTTATGGACATGATGAACCGAACATGTAAGCCATATTTGGATAAATTCATAATTATTTTTATAGATGATATTCTAATTTACTCTAAGAGTAAAGAGGATCATGCAAAGAATTTGCATGCACTTTTAAGTCTATTAAGAAAGGAAAAGCTTTATGCTAAATTTTCAAAGTGCGAGTTTTGGTTAGAACAAGTACAATTTCTTGGACACTTAGTGAACCATGAAGGAATTCATGTGGATCCCACAAAGATCGAGGAAATAACCAAATGGAAAACCCCTGAGTCACCAACCGAGGTTAGAAGTTTCTTAGGATTGGCCGGTTATTATAGAAGATTTATTCGAGATTTCTCTAGAATAGCCATTCCTTTAACTAAGTTAACCTGTAAATCCATTAAGTTTGAATGGGGAACAAAACAAGAAGAAGCTTTTAGAATTCTTAAGCAAAGATTAACCCATACACCTATACTAGCATTACCAGAAGGAAATGAAGACTTTGTAGTCTATTGTGATGCTTCTAAGTTAGGTTATGGATGTGTATTAATGCAACGTCAAAAGGTTATAGCTTACGCCTCTAGATAACTTAAGAATCATGAAGAGAATTATTCAACCCATGATCTGGAATTAGGAGCTATAATTTTTGCCCTTAACATTTGGAGACATTATCTTTATGGTAGTAGTTTACCATATTCACGGATCATAAAAGTTTAAGGTATGTTTTCGGGCAAAAAGAGTTGAATATGAGACAAAGACGATGGATGGAGATGCTTAGTGATTATGATTGTGATATCCAGTACCATGAAAGAAAAGCAAATGTAGTGGCAGATGCTTTAAGTCGAAAGTATAATGAAAAGCCAAAAAGAGTACGTTCTCTTAAATTAAATCTGCAAGTAGATTTAAACGATCAGATAAGAGAAGTACAAGAATCAGTAATCAAGGATGATACTGAAAAATTAAAAGGTATGATTAAGGAATTAGAACAAGGAACAGATGAAATTTGGAGATTCCATAAAAGGAGAATGTGGACACCTAAATTAGGAAACCTACGTCATCGTATATTAGAAGAAGCCCATAAGTCTAAATATGCGATGCATCCAGGGAGCGATAAAATGTACCAGGATTTAAGGAAAAATTTCTGGTGGATAGGAATGAAGAAGGACATAGCAGCTTATGTTTCTAAATGTTTAACTTGCTCACAAGTTAAAGCTGAACACCAGAAACTCTCAGGTTTGTTATAGCAATTAGAAATGCCAGTATGGAAATGGGAATTGATAACAATGGATTTTGTTACCAAATCACCTAAAACGAAGAAAGGTAATGATACAATCTGGGTGATTGTAGATAGGCTAACCAAGTCAGCTCATTTCCTACCAATGAAGGAAACTTTCAGTATGGAACAGCAAGCTAAATTGTATGTAAATGAAATTGTTTCATTACATGGAATTCCTTTATCAATTGTTTCTGATAGAGATAGCCGATTTACCTCTCATTTTTGGTCAAGTTTCCAAAAAGCCATGGGAACTAAGTTAAATCTAAGCACAGCTTATCATCCTCAAACAGACGGACAAAGCGAAAGAACAATTCAGACAATGGAAGACATGCTTAGAGCGTGTGTAATTGATTTCAGAGGTAATTGGGACGATCACTTACCTTTAATAGAATTTTCTTATAATAATAGTTATCACACAAGTATAAATGCTGCACCATTCGAAGCACTTTATGGACGAAAGTGCCGAACCCTAGTCTGTTGGGCAGAAATTGGGGAAAAGCAACTATCGGGACCTGAGATAGTACAAGAAACAACCGACAAGATTATTCAAGTCAAGGAACGACTAAAAGCAGCACGTGATCGACAGAAAAGCTATGCCGATAACCGACGCAAGCCATTGGAATTTCAAATAGGAGACAAAGTATTGTTGAAGGTCTCTCCTTGGAAAGGAGTAGTAAGATTCATCAAAAGAGGAAAGCTAAGTCGCAGGTATGTTGGACCTTTTAAGATTATTAGAAGAATAGGACCTGTAGCCTATCAGCTACAACTGCCAGAGGAAATGGCAGGGATACATGATGTGTTTCATGTATCTAATCTCAAAAAGTGTTTAGCTGATGAATCACTAGTAGTGCCTCTTAAGGATATAGAGGTAAATGAACAACTCAAGTTCGTAGAAAGGCCTCTACAAATTGAAGACAGGAAAGTCAAGAACCTCAAACATAAGAGATTAGTTCTGGTCAAAGTAAAGTGGGACTCCAAAAGAGGACCTGAGTACACATGGGAGCTCGAATCTGAAATGCAAAGGAATATCCACACTTGTTCCAGTAGATCTCGAGGACGAGCTCTAAAACAAGGTGGGGAGAATATAACAATCCTAAATTAAACCGACACTCTCGAATTATTTTCCGACACCCTAATATATTTTAAAATATCCCAATATGTCTTAAAATACACCCATACGCGAAAACGCGCCTCAAATACATTAAATAGTATTAAAAATAATTAAAAACTGAAAATGTAAGTTGAGGAGGGCCGCATAACCCCACCCCAACCTTCACGCGGGCCGCGTGAACTTAAAAACATGGTGCAGCCTGGTATGGCCACGTGGCCGACGCGTGTTGACCCTACCTGATAACCCGGATCATCTACGCATTGACCTGGGGTCAACGCGGGCCGCGTAGGCCCTGCTCTTGTGTTACGCGGGCCGCGACAAGGTCATGATCAGCACCTTTATATAGAACGCATCAGATCTTCAGTCGACTCGCTCACTTTCTTTTCTTAAATCTCAATTTTTGAATAGTAGAGATAATACGCGGGTATTATACCCCCCTAATTAGCAAAATTCTGCTCCGTTGTAAGTATTATAACCCCTGGATACGTATTAGATACGCTGCCCGATTGATCTAGGGTTCCGTAACGGCTGTCGTGGTTCTGCCCGACGTAGTCGTTGGAATGCCGTCTCGGGGAGGGTATTTGTAACACCCAAAAATTTTTAAAACAAAAATGTCACAAACCTCATTAAAAACTATTATTTCTTATGATTTATAGTCCAATAGGAAACCCTAATTAAGACACCCAAGTGATTCTGCACAAAACCCTAAGATTTTCAGAACAATCAGAATCAGGATTAGGGCCCCTAAAACTCAGGGGGGGGGGGGTATTTTCTAGTGATGATTATCCATTTAACTCGCTGTCTAAATTGAATATTATAAAACTGTCGATTCAGCTAGGCTAGTCCCACGCGTGGCAACCCTATAGTGTTTAGGTGTCCCTTACGGACCGTAAGGTTATTATTGTTACGGTGCGCAAGGGTCGTTACGGACCGTAAGGTAATATTTGTTACGGTCCGTAAGTGGAGGCAAAATTCAGCTATAAATAGAGGACATTGGCACTCGATTCTGGGCACAAAAACGACGAAGAAACTCCAAAATTTCGCTGAGTTATCGTCTGTTTACTTCAATTAACACACACGAAATCACTAATTAGTATAGCGGGGTGCTGCAGAACAGGGTAATAACTCGATCGCTATTACGATTCATTGTCCGATCGATCAATATATCCAATGGATGTTTAAGTGCTGCCCACATTAGGGTTATACTTTGTCATTCGTCATTAATTCGATGAATGAGTTTAAGTATCGTACTTTGTCATTCGTCGTTAATTCGATGGATGAGTTTAAGTATCGTACTTTGTCGTTCGTCATTAATTCGATGGATGTTTAAGTATCGCACTTTGTCGTTCGTTGTGAGAATTTGATCTCGTGAGTTATCGTAAATGCTGTATTAAGTTACTTACCTAGTTTGTGTGCAAATTAGGTTAAGAGGATAATCAATAGGCTAAACTCTGCCTGTATAAATCTACAATTGAAAACAAGGTAGCATCACTTGGAAATTTTAAGGTACGGATAGACTCTTTTCTTTCGATTTACGTCGTTTGAATATATGATTTCTGATTTTAAATTCCGTATTAAGATTAAGTTATGAAATAAGTTATAAGTTCTGTACGGATAGATTCCTTTCTTTTGATTTACGTCGTTTAGATATAAGTATAAGATTCCTGATTTCAAATTCCGTATTAAGATTAAGTTAGTAAATATGTGTTGGAAGTTACAAACGTTTTGAAAAGGTTTTGTTTTACATCAGTGATTTAGAAAATAGTTTATTTTATATAAGTTTCATTTCATACTCTAGTGGTTCCTTATTAACGAGTCAAGGTTTTATCTTGTTTCGTTTAATAAATCACATTTTGGGGACGAAATTGTCAAGATAGGATTGATATCCATACCTTGGTGACTGGTTCCACTCTTAGATTTTAATCTCGCCAAAGATTCGTATTTTCAATCAAATTATTATTTACAAGTTACAAGTTAAATATCTTACGGCTTACAAGTTATAAGTAGATAAATTACAAGTTAATATTATATAAAATTATTAGGTTACCCAAGTTAAATAGTTATAATACCATTAAGTTACTATGTCTTTTAAAACTCCTCACGTCTTTGATTATCGATTCATTTGACAGTCCGTTGAATTCCTATTCTAAACTTTGGATTTAGCTTTCATGTCATGCGATAGTATTATGTTAAGTTGTACTCATTATCGCATGTTCCAATATATGTTCCGTTTTGTTATGAAAATAAGTTTTATATGTTATGTGAATAAGACTCTTTGTACTCTGATACCCTGAGTGTCGCTTCTCGTGGAGTGTCCCACGAGCATGTTGTTGTGGCATCAACCTCATGTGCTCCACCCGTGACGGAGAGATCAGTTCACGGCGTCTCTTAAGTACAAGTGTGGTACATATAAGTTATTAGGAGGCGTATGGATCGATCCTAGGATTTAAGTTATAAGGAAATGGATAACGGGTATGCCAACTCGCCATTTCGTGTGATAAGTATGCAGGAGTAGCTACCTGTGTATTGTCACGTTTTAAGTTTGGCTCATGGGTACATCCGTATGATATGATTATGAAATTATGTTACTTTTAAAATAAGCTTTTGTTTTCCTCTATCCGCACACTGGGCAAAACTTTTCAAAATTTTGCTCAGACGTACGTTTTTGTGTTTTCTTCTTTACGTCAGGTTATCAAGACAATCTGGGACGGGATATGGAAGAATGCCCGAGTGTTTGGAAAAGACGGTAGAAATAATTGTACTGGATTAGATATCCTTCATTAAGCTGTAAATTCTTGTAATACATTTAAGTATAAATGGAATTATGTTTTTGATCTGACTCCGTAATAGTGACACGCCGGCCCTTCCGGGCTGGGGTGTTACAGTATTACTAATGTTAAAATGGGTTATTATACTAACACGGTTGCTTTTATGTAAATTATAGATTGTCACCAGGAAACCCTTACGAAAAATCTAAGACAACAATGTGAGTAATCTCCTTTATGTAAACAGTTTTTACAAAACCTTAACTATTTTACAATGCAATTTAGCAGTGATTGAGTCTTTGTAATTCTACGGTTACTGCCGGTATGTTGGGGTTTTGTATACAAAATGTGAGTAACGTTACAATTGGACGAAGAGTTAGCCAATGTGTAATATGACCCACCAGTCAGGATTGACAGTACTGGATGAGTAATTGGGTAGATATAAACATTGTAATCGCCCTCAATACTGTTAAGTTTGAATTAAATTAATAATTCTTGATTAAACTGGGATTCACTCACCAGTATTTCCCACTGACAAATGTTTTTAAAACGCGTTTCAGGTAACACAATGTGAAAGCCAATTAGAAGCCAGCTGGACAGCATTGAAGGCTTGGAAAAAGTGGCTATAAAAGTTACCTAAATAAAGAAGGCATTTTAATTCAAATAAAATAGGATTTATCCTTATAAGTCAGCTTGTAATAAAAACTTGGGTTTTGTCCCAATATGTTTATTTATATATAAATGGTGGTTTTACTCTGATAAACATTTCCTAACTACGGTCCTGATGAAAATTCCGCTGCCAAATTAGACAATACGAGATACCACCGAAACTGGCTCGCGGCCGCCCATTCCCGGAGATCTGGGATCGGGGGTTGCGACAGTTTACAAGCCACATCGGATCTAGCATATTGATGCGTCTTGTCTCACCTGTCTTCTTGTCAAATAGAGAGATCACTGCTTTCGCTGTGCTTTGATTATATAACCACCCTTTGAAGTCTTCATGGAAGTCTTGTTCCATTGCACGTAGCGGCATGTTCTTCAGACATCTAGGAGGCTTTATCTTCAAATTATGTCTTTCTCTCCAGTGATTAGATCATATTTAACAACTTTTTCAGGAAAGCGATGCTTCCAATCTGGAAATTTGTTCTTAGCTTGCAGCTTTATGTAGTTCCACAGCTTCTGATCACGCATTTTCACATCCAAACCGTAATAGAATTGCTTGATATTCTTCGTCTGTACAAGCTCTTCCACATCCCACCATGGAAGTGTTTTTTATAGGAACTCGAAGTACTGCATTCCATGTTCTCTTCTAATTACATATGCTTTTAAGTCTTCAAGATAACCCCATGAGAGAATATCACCCAAAGATTTTTCAGGATGATCTGTGAAGTATTGTAGTGGTCTCTTGTATTTTCCCTCCTTCGGCATCACTTATGACAACCCTCACCAAACCAGGTATCCGTACGAATTAATTAATATTTAATTAATGCTTAATTACTGTGCTTGCTTACAATTGTGGTTAAACTGCTACTTGGATTCCGATACATACACGTACATGCATCATACTTTATTGCCGTCACTCCATTGTTTACATAGAACTATAGTGACAAACTTGATGCACGGAAGCACAGTAGCACAATGAACGGATAACCCCGTAAACATGCTGACATTGCCAGCACTAGACAGATACTGTCTCTGAGGCCAGTATGAGCCGGGAATAGTTTACTACACTAGTAGTGAGTGTAGGGAGATGAGGTTCGTAGAACTGCGTCACTAGGTGATAGTTATAGTGACCGGATGTGCCTAAAACGTACTTTAAGTACAAAATTCTGCACTTTAAACAAAAATTCAGCATTTAATATAACTAGTAAAGTGCAAAAACATGGGAAAATAATACTAGACACTTTCCAAAGTGTCGGGAATTCATTGCGTCACTAAAAATAATATTAACGGCACTTTAAATGCTTATTTAGCACTTTAACGGATTAATATCCAACCGAACCACCGGACTTTACCCGGAACATAAAAATATTTTCATTGACATTATTTTTTTTTTTCTGAGCTAGTTAGGGTCCCCGAATACCCTAACACCCGTTATATTATATAACACTCTAATAATTAATTTAATCACCTAAATTAACATAACTAGCACTTAGCCATTTAGTTAAAATCAAACTAAATGCCCCCCCACATGAACCTTCGGTTCCCCCTAGGGAACACACACCACAATTTCTTTGATTATTTTAATCTTCATGTCTAATATCTAACAAGCATATTATCTCATGTTTAATTAATATGAATGGTCTTTAAATTAGAACAAAGGTCCATCACACGCACATATTCACCAACTCAAAAATTTCACTCTTTCTTTCCCTCTTGCCATACCTTCGGCCGAACACAACCATCATCATCCACTCACCTTCCAACTTTGATCAAGCCATTTTATATAGTCACAAGTGTGTTAGAGTTCATACGAGGAGGCTCGGTGCATACGGAATCGCAAGGACCTCTCTACGACGCTATTAACCACCCATTTTTCGTCTAGTTTCTTCCCTAGCCTTGAGCTAGTTGTAAGTGATTCTAAACACTCTCTTGTTCTTATTTAAAGTGGTTAATAAGAGGTTTAACGGATAAAAATCGAGAACACTAAAGAGCAAAACTAAAAGACTTGAAAGTATGATGAACTAGTTGGTTAAAAAGAAACTAGTGATATAAATCGTGATAAATCTGAAATAAACAAACCATAATCTACTGTAATAGACTCATGATCTGATTTTAATCATATTAGAAAGGTTGGCGAACGTATGGGTGCGTTTTAGTAACATATGAGCTAAAAACAGCATGCTGAGTTGTATTTCCAGCCAACTTTAACAGGCTGTAACAGGTCCTTAACTAAACAAAAAATGTATTTTCTGAAGTCTAGGTTTATGTACTATGAAATACGGTTCTAATGGCACTAGAATCATAATTTTTGGACTTCGTTTACTATTTTTAAGGTGTCGTTTTGTAACAGCAGCTAGAGCTGCATTTTTACAGCAGTAAATGGGAGTTATGTTTTCCGTCATAACTCGTATTTGTAATTATCCCACTGGAATTTCGTAAATCAGACTGACGATGAATTTTAAATAAATTATTTCGTGGACTATGGTCAGAAAAAGATAACTCTGATTTCGGTCCGGAAAATGATTTTCTATAAAATATTGGTGATGATTTGGACCATGATATTTTTACACAATAATTTTTGGTTCGTATAAGACATTCTATAAAAATTTGGGAATTTTTGGAATAAGATAATTATTTTATTAAAATACTCGAAAACGGCCCAGTTTTGTATAATAAAACTAAAAGGATATAAGTAGTGTTTTGCATGTCTGAATGACGGGTTGGTTAATTGAGAACTGATTGAATGATTTTACAAAAGAAAATGATACGCTAGTAAGCGTGGACGCCTCCGTTTACAGAGGAAACTCTGGCGAAAATTTTCCAGAAAATATAACACTTAGAAATGTTTTTGGTGACAAGTGTTATAAATATATTTTTAATTTGTTTTCAAAATATAAATTTCGCCATGATTTTTATTACGAAATAACCAAGTGTCGGAGGTGGATTTTCGTAAATAAAACTTGTTAAATATATATATTGAGAATATATATTTCGTAATAAGACGCTTGTGTGCTTACGTGATTATTTTACGAACTAGAGATATATTATTTTTGGGGTAAAAATAATATTACTTGGAAAAATATATATTGGGGAATATATTGACGTATTTTTATAACACACCGGAATACAACTCCGATACATGGCAAGATATACCAATATAAGAAGTACGAATACACAAGTACGAGATACTCCCATCCTTGGGAAGGAGAGACGAATACGAATACCTGAGAAGTCTTAATACATAAATATCGTATAAACAATTATTCCAAAACCAAACATAATCTTTATAACTTGGAGTAATACCAGAAACGTAACTCAAAAACATAAATACTAAGACAAGGCACGACCCGTCCGTCTAATAGACGTTAGACCATTGTAGGTAGTCGTGTTTGCTGAGGAGATTTGGGTTACGAGTTACAATTACCGAAGACGCAATACAGTGAGTTCATGTCCCCCCTTTTCTCTTAACTGTTTTCAGTTTTATACTTCGGGGGTGAAATACATGTTACATTTACTACAAACGTTTTATACACGGTATGATTAGCTAAGGAACTTACTACTAGATCACGTGAATGGATAGGCTATTATCGTAAGACCATTAATCCTTGTATAAGGACCGAGAGGCATGAGTGATAGATCTATCGGGTGTTGCGAGCCCCACACATTGGCCAACGTGTGGCTGCATGTGGTGACTATGTCGTTCCGCCGGAAGGACCGGTATGAAATCCGCGTTACAGGTTTGAGTGCTTCCTAGGCCATGTCACTTATTAATGTATTAGCTACACATTAATTGATCTCTTTTTCCTTATTGCTACATACCAAGAACATACGTTCATACAGACATGTTACAAAGGTTTATACGTACTCACTTACACATGAACTCGCTCAACTTTATGTTGATTTTTCAAACTACATGTATTTCAGGAAACCAATGGATCTGGCACGGTATGCACGTATTTTCAAGCTGCGTTTGAATAAAGAAGTCATCCAGGGTTTAGAAGGTGTAACCTCTTCCTGGACGGGTTACATACCCCTAAACCTAGTATTGTTTAAAGTCTTTTGCTAAGTCCTTATAAACTCAATTAAATCAAGTTAAGGTTTGCAACTCATTTTGTGATTGTTGAAAATGGGATTTTTCTAACTTTATTAATGGATGAATATCTCATGTTTTTATCATATAGCATTGTTATGATTGTTGCTATGGTATTAAGAAGCCAGGGTGTGACAGCTTGGTATCAGAGCCTCGATCATAGCAAACTAGGATTCTTTCTCGAGTTTAGACTATGATCATCAGGGCTCTCACGAAAACTTTTTCAAACAATTTTAAATTGCATACACTATACGTCCAGATCCAGGAAACAAACCTTTTTACAAACAAAAGGCACAAATACACATTTCCAAATTTAAATTTATAGCTCGGTCGGGGAGACTGAGGGAGTCCAGTCGGGGAGACTGGGGAAAAGTTAGGTCGGGGAGACCAGGGAAAATTAGGTCGGGGAGACCAGGAAAAATTAGGTCCGGGAGACCAGGAAGAATTAGGTCGGGGAGACCAGGAAAAATTAGGTCGGGGAGACCAGGAATTAGGTCAGGGAGACCAGGAGATTAGTCTGAGAGACTGAGAGATTTTAGTCTGAGAGACTAGAAAGTTCAGTCTGAGAGGCTGGGAGGTTAGTCAAGTGGGATTAGAAAGTTCAGTCTGAGAGGCTAGTCTAGTGGGACTAGGAGGATCAGTCTGAGAGGCTGGGAGGTTAGTCTAGTGGGACTAGAAGGATCAGTCTGAGAGGCTGGGAGGATAGTCTGAGAGACTAGGAGGATCAGTCTGCGAGGCTGGGAGGATAGTCTGAGAGACTAGGAGAGTTCAGTTTGACAAACTGGGAGGATAGTCTGGGGAAGACTAGGATGATTACTTGCTTACATTAATTGAGACTTACATGCTTATTTGATTTAATGTTGATGTACGTGCATATGTGGTAGTTATTCGCATACACTAATTGTTAGTAACTACTATGGATATACATGTTACGCACCGGCACACATGTCACTCTAATTAGAGAACGAGTTATCAGACATTGATAACCCTACGACCACCGCCATAGATAATGAGACTACATCTGCGCCAGAGACAATTACGTCAGATACTGAGAGTGATCCCAATATGCTGACTAAGGGCGAGGACGACTTCTAACAGTCCGTGCTACCAGATTTTGGTGATACTTCATCTTTGCTGATGGTTTCTCTGACAAGAATCTTTCTGTCACTCTTGTTTCAATCCATGACCACTTCATCACTGGTCATCCCAATGGTGAGCGCACTATGGCTCCAATCCTCGACAATGCGCCTCCTGTGGACATTCCTTCCGGAGGTGGGCTACTCGACGAACGATTGATGATGACGTAGTTATGATTACTGATGGTCCTTCTACTAACACCCATGATGATGGAAAATTAAAAGAAAACATTGTTACTAATTGCACATTTTGAGATCCCTGTTATCAAGCTACCCTCTGATTCTGGTGTACACTCGATTTCAGACTCCTTTGAGGGTGTGACATTTCACAGCCTTTACAGATGGCCGGATTACATTTTTCTACCAGCACGGACGACAGCGCCGTTATGACTGCTGCACTAACACCTGCTCGAGGCACCACACCGTTAGACGCCCCAGAGCCTGCTCTTGAGCTAGCTTCTACACCTTTTGGGTCAGCTCGATGTTGCACCTGCTGAACCTACACCTTTACGTGATCACGATCTTGTTTCTTTTGGTCTGCCAGACATTGCACCCCTACTATCTAACTCAGTACCAGCACCTGACAATTTCCTTATTGGTTGAAATGTTTGTTTTTACACCCGCAACCGCTGACATTGCTCCTTTCCCCTATGGCAACCAACATCCATTGCGCAAGGGTGCCTATAGCTTCCTTTCAGAATATAACCGCACCCCAGGGAGGTACTTCGGGTCAGCACCCGCATAACGATTCATCTGCTATAACAACATATTCCCAACTGCATAGGTCGCACCATTTGCTACATTCACCTCTACAACGCCGGACGGGTCATCTCGATGATTCCTATTGCACACTGTGCCGAAATTAGACCCTTACATCATGAAGGTCACACGCGAGATGAGTTGCTCCTGTAACGTCAACTACAGTTTAAGGATATGAGTCGTAGAATGTTGGAGCTTGAGCTGACGCCACAATTGGCAACTTTAAATGCAAAACATTACATAACCGAAAACATGATTTGAGTGTCTACATCACAAGACAACATATTGTTTGAAAAGTTTATGTAAAATACCACGTCCTCCACCCTGTCTATCGCCAGCATACTTTGATTCGCCACATACATCCAGGTTCCTTTTGCGCTCTCGACCGTTGCTATTACACCATTCCCAGGATTCTGATACTTATTTCTTTACCATCGAGCGGTAGAGCAGATAATTACTTCAACGTATATACAAGCTCGAGGAGGGACTCACACATGTTAACAGTTTACTTTTCTTTCCTCCTCCTCCTCCTCAGTCACCAGAATAGTTGGTTTCTGGATTATGCGGATTGTGTTACACTTGGGTAAAGACACTAATGATAAGTCGGGATGGCGGAGACTTTTGAGGACCACTTCTGATTACGAAATTTTGAAGCACTAATATACTTATTGGACAAGGGTAGGGTGACCCTGTGTCCCATTCGATGTGATACATTTTGTTAGACACAGTGATTGTGGCCGAAGGATAATGAAAGCCCAATCATCTTTAAACATGCGACAACACTTTGTGGCCAATAACCAATGAAAGCTCAGCCGCTAGGTCTTCGCTAAGCACGTCATTGATCTATGTGTGTGTGCTATAATTATAATACTACGTGCTTACTTGCTATGCTCTCATTAGACATAATTACCGAATTACTTGGTCATACTATGATTATACTATCATTTGATTGGTTGATATGGTAACCTGTTATGTGTATGTACTTATGACCACTAAACAACCAAATGCACGCACGCACGAAGCGAATTAGACCTGACCTAACCGACCTTCTTCTAGGAAGATGTCGACACGAAGGAACACCGATACCAACAACCCCCTGCCAACGACATAGGCGGAATTTCAAGAACGCCTCTTACAGGTCATCGCACAGTACGAGGCCCTTCGCTCTGAGCGCAACGGAGGTACCTCGGGAAATAACCCACCCAACGGCTGCACCTACAAGCAGTTCTTAGGCTGCCAGCCCCTACATTTCGACGGCACTGGGGGTGCCGTAGCCTTCGTGCGCTGGGTTGAGAAGACGGACACTGTTTTGCGTGCGAGAAAATGCGCCCCAGAGCACCAGGTCACGTACATTTCCGGACTGTTCCAAGATGGGGCTCTGTCATGGTGGAAACTCCAGGTTCAGACAATGGGCGAGGCTGCTGCGTATGCTTTATCATGGGACGAGCTGAAACAGCTAATGCATGAAAAGTATTGTTCGAGAACAGAAAGCCAGAAGGTGGAAACTGAGTTCTGGAACTTGAAGATGGAAGGTCCAAAAATAGCTGAGTATGTGGAGAAGTTCCAAGTTCTGTCGCGTATTGTTCCATACATGGTAGATCCAGAGTTTAAGAAGATTGAGCGTTTCATTTGGGGACTGGCACCTCAAATCATGAGCATGGTGACGACATCAAAGCCTGCAAGGATCGCTGAGGCCATCAATCTAAGTGTGGCCTTGACTGAAGAGGCAATCCGGATGAACAAATTTTCAACCTCTGAGGAGAAGAAGGAGACTCATGTAGAGTCATCTGGGGATGTAGGATCGCGTGCTGACCCGAACGAGTCAATCGGAGGTGTTCTAATCCGTTTCAGGTGCGGAATATCAAGAAACAGACACGAAAAACAGCTTGTTCTACTAAATCTTGCTTTGTATATTGATTTCACACTGATTACAAGTCAAACGGCACTTCGGCAGCAATTCGGTACCGGAAACAAGACGTGTTACTAATGATTTCGCCCAAGAGACCTATATATAGGCATGGGATTTCGCTCATATGACACATGTTCACAAAAGCGAAATCACATATGTTCATAAAAGCGAAATCACCTGTAAAAACCTGATTTCCCACATAGTGACATGTCCATATATGTGAAATCAACTTTCTTGGGAAATCACCACAACAACTCTATATTCTCGTACAATGTGCCCTAATCTAACATTCTAAGACTAAGACTCGATACAAGACGAAGTCGACAGATGTATGCACCAACAGACTCCCCCTCAGATGTTGACGAGTCTTAAGTGTCGAGTCTTCGCATCTTCAGTCTTGATCAGTCTTCGGGCATCCAGAATCTCTATCTATCTCTTGCATATTCAAATACTTCCTCTAACAAACTCCCCCTCAAAACATGCTGGGATCAAAGTCTGGCTTTCACAGGGTCAGGTATCGCAACCTGACTCACCTGCATATTCTCTACCCAACACATAAGTTTCATAAAAGATAAGATATAACAAATTTAGAAACTTTGATAATCCCTTGAAGACACAAGCCTGAATGCATCATTTATCATGTCAATTTCTGATGAACCACATGAAAGTATATCATTTTTATTTCACACATTTTCAAACTAACTTTCCCAAACCTGTTCGTCATGTTTAGCACTCGGAATTTTGAAGATCAGCTTTTCAACATCAGTTGTCTAAAATCTTTTTGGATTTTTCAAAATTTATGCTAAAACACATCGAAAATCTTTTTGGATTTTTGATAGAACTGAAATAAAATGAAATAAAGAAATATTTACATACAATATTTTTGTGAGTTTGTGTAAGGGGATCATATCAGTTTCTGAGACAAATCACCAACACCGTTAAGCGTTAAACATTTTAAGTTCTAAACGATTCACTTAGATTGTCAGTATACTGATCCACTTAAATCTTCACACAAAGTTCAACTGTTTCGAGATACGAGATTAATGTCTTAAGCACTTAAACTTATTCGCGTGTCCCACCTCAGAATATACTCCCGTATCCAGATCCCTATATTCAGTCTTACAGGTGAGTATACCTAGATGATATCTGTAAGGGGTTAGGTACGAGGGCCGTGAGAGCTCAGGTCGATACTTCCGTATACGCAGAGAGATGACGGCTTCGACTTTTGGTGGGTCCCCTTTAGAGGATCTTTTTTACAACAGCATTAATTAGCAATTTTATTGTCTATTTTTGCTGAGGGCTGCGCTATTTTTCAAGCAAGCGTAAAGTATTCTCCGGGGACTAGGCCATTGCTTCCGCATTATCAGAAGTCCCGGGATAATACCCCAGATATCACTAAGCATAAAGACCTAGTATCTCAGAAAGAGGGGTCCTTCAAACAAGATTTCGGGGGTTACCCATATATCCGAGAGATGTTACCCACGAATTAAGCAAGTTTGAATTTAGGTTTATGTCTCGTCACAATCTACTAAATGTGCAAAAACCTACTAGCATATCATCAGTGAGACCTTTTATTACTTTTTAACTTTCCAATTCTTTAGCATGTACTATCATTTCCTCTTTTGTACATCAAAACTCATTTTTGATTTTTATCATGTTTTTGACTTTTTCAAATTTTCTAATGTTTTTATCATTTCCTCTTTTTACACCATTAAAGCCTCTAACGTCGTACCGTAGGGTCTTTCACCCTGTCATGTGCCGAGATTCTTCACTATCCATAATCCACTTCGAAATAGATCTTGGTAGCTCCTGCACATTTCACAAGGAATTTAGTTAGAAGTTGAAGCAACCCAAGCCTCCTTTGACTCGGGTAGCTCGACGTTAATGTAAGTCTTTGTTGTGTACAGTGGTGGGAAGTTATTGTCGTTCATTTCCAAACTTTTTCTGGTAATTCGTCTTTGTTAGGTTGACCAGATGGTTGAACCTTCTTTGGAACATACTTCTTGCCCGGTGGGGTCGAAGAAGTTTGTTTCACAAGCTTTTCATAAAAATCCAAAGATACATCCATCTTAACTGTCACGGCCCCCGACCCGGTTTGACCCGTTTCAGGAGCCGCGGGACAGAAATTCCCGTGGTATTTATTTAATTGAGTTGACAGCGGAAGTTTTCTTCAGGATCTTTTTAAAACTGCAAATTTCCCGATTATTTTATTTCACAACTCGGGATAAAACCCCGGTAATTTACAACCATATGATTTCACTGAGAAATCTTTATTTTTCAAAACATGTTTCTTTATTTTATATTGAGCCACTTCCTTAAGCTTTGTAGTGCTTCGCGGCACTTTTCCTGGATCACAACAGATCACCTGAAACATGTTTGAAAAAGGTTTTGTCAGCGGGAAATACTGGTGAATCATTCTTTTTATGAAAACGACGTGTTTGTTATAATTTACAGTATTAAGAGCGAACACAATGTTTCCATATATCAACCAACTACCCACAGTATTTGTCACTCGACTATCCATTGGTAACCTCATTGTCCAATGGTATCTGTGACTATGGTCATATCACCCCTTGGCTACCCCGTTGTCCAATGGTGACGGTTATCAAGTAATGTATACAAAACCCCACATACCGGCTGTAATTTGGAGATTACAAAGAGTTAATCCCTGTAATTATAACTTTGAAAATAACATGATTTTGAAATCAAATTTGATAAAAAGAGAATGACTGACATTGCAGATTTAATATGAACAGAGCTTAGCCTACTGATTAGCCTTGATAACCTAGTTTAAATAACAATGCACACAAACTAGGTTAGTAACTAATACAGCATTTACGATAACTCACGTGATTAAAACCTTCACAATGAATGACAAAGTGCGATACTTAAACATCCATCGAATTAACGATGAATGACAAAGCATAAACCCTAATGTGGATTGCACTTAAACATCCTATTGGATAGTTTAATCGATCGAACATTGAATCGTAGCAAGGATCGAGTTATTACCCTGTATTGCGGCAGCACTTCGTGATGTGTGTGTGTTTTTGTAGTAATTAGACAATATCTCAGCGTACACTTTGAATTTCTACGTCGAACTAACGCAGAATGTCAAGTCCCAAGCCCATGTATTTATACTTAAAATTTGTCCCCCCCCCGTGTCGCGAGTGGTCACCTGGGCGGCGTCGCGTGGCATGGGGGATCATCCTATACCATAGGGTAGCCCCGTGTGTTACTAGCTCAGCTGAGTTGGTCGTGCATGAAATTTCAATTTCGACAAGAAACTGTGTGGATATTACTAACTAGGGTTTACCCCCCTGAGTTTTAGGGGCCCTGATCCTGATTCCAATTGTTCTGAAAATTTTAGGGTTTATGCAGAATCACTTGGGTGTCTTAATTAGGGTTTCCTATTGGACAAATCACAATAATATTTAAGACTTTTGATGAGAGTTGTTACATCCTCCCCACCTTAATAAAAATCTCGTCCTCGAGATTTACTGGAACAAGTAGGGGTATTTTCGCTTCATCACTGATTCCAGCTCCCAAGTATATTTAGCTCCTCTCTTTGAATCCCACTTGACTTTAACTAGCACTAGTCGTTTGTGCTTGAGAAATTTGATCTTTCGGTCTTCTATCTGAAGAGGTTTCTCAACAAATTTTAACTGTTCGTTTACCTCTATATCTTGAAGAGGTACTACCAAAGATTCGTCTGATAGGCATTTCTTGAGATTGGATACATGAAATACCTCATGTACTCCGGCTAACTCTTTTGGTAGTTGTAAACGATAAGCAACTGGTCCTATACGTTGGATCACTGAAAATGGTCCTACGTATCTTGGACTTAACTTTCCTTTCTTACCGAATCGAACTACTCCTTTCTAAGGTGAAACTTTTAATAGTACTTTGTCTCCAACTTGAAACTCGAGTGGCTTTCGTCTATTATCTGTATAACTCTTTTGACGATCTCGAGTAGTCTTTAATCTTTCCTTGATTTGGGTAATCTTGTCGGTCGTCTCTTGCACTATTTCAGGACCTGATAACTGACTTTCTCCTATTTCTGCCCAGCATACTGGAGTTCTGCACTTTCTTCGATACAGTGCCTCGAATGGGGCAGTTTCGATGCTTGCATGATAACTATTGTTATAGGAGAATTCGATTAAGGGTAAATGATCGTCCCAGTTTCCACCAAAATCTATCACACATGACCTAAGCATGTCCTCCAGAGTTTGGATTGTCCGTTCACTTTTTCCGTCTGTTTGAGGATGATATACAGTGCTTAGGTTTAGTTGAGTTCCCATTGCTTCTTGGAAACTAGTCCAGAAATGGGAAGTGAAACGACTATCCCTATCCAAAACAATGGAGAGTGAAACTCCATGTAAGGATACTACTTCATCTACATACAACTTTGCTAACCTTTCCATACTAAAGGTTTCCTTCATGGGTAGAAAATGAGCTGATTTGGTTAATCGATCCACAATTACCCAAATCGCATCATTACCTTTTCTGGTTTTGTGTAACTTAGTAACAAAATCCATTGTTATGAGTTCCCATTTCCATACAGGCATTTCTAATTGTTGTAGTAGACCTGAAGGTTTCTGGTGTTCTGCCTTAACTTGTGAACAAGTAAGACACTTAGAAACATATCGAGCTATGTCCTTTTTCATTCCTATCCACCAAAAGTTATTTCTTAAATCTTGGTACATTTTATTATTTCAAGGATGCATGGTATACCTAGATTTATGGGCTTCTTCTAAAATCTTATTTCTTAATTCTCCTTGCTTAGGTACCCAAATCCTTCTTTTGTGGAATCTCCAAATTCCATCAGCTCCTTGCTCTAATTCTTTTATTCTTCCTTTCATTCCTTCAGCATCATCCTCGATTGCGGTAACTTGAATCTTCTTCAATTGTTCCATTAAATCTAATTGTAGATTTAATCTAAGAGCACGAACTCGTCGTTGTTTCTCATGGTACTTACGACTTAAAGCATCAGCAACTACATTTGCCTTTCCTTCGTGATATTGAATATCACAGTCGTAGTCACTTAGGATTTCCATCCATCTCCTTTGCCTCATGTTTAACTCTTTTTGCCCAAATATATATCTTAAACTCTTATGATCTGTATAAACAGTAAATTTACTTCCGTACAGATAATGTCTCCAAATCTTAAGAGCAAATATTATGGCTCCTAATTCTAAGTCATGATTTGTATAGTTTTCCTCGTGCTTTTTCAAATGTCTTGAAGCATACGCAATTACCTTCTTGCGTTGCATTAGCACACATCCTAATCCTAGTTTTGAAGCATCACAGTAAACTTCAAAATCTTCAGTTCCTTCTGGCAAGGCTAGGATTGGGGCATTTGTTAACTTTTGCTTTAGAATCCTAAAAGCTTCTTCTTGCTTAAGTCCCCATTCAAACTTAACTGCCTTGCAGGTTAGCTTAGTTAATGGTACTGCTATTTTGGAAATATCCTTAATAAACCGTCTATAATATCCAGCTAAACCTATAAAACTTCTAATTTCCATTGCGGATTGCGGAACCTTCCATTTGGTAATTGCCTATATTTTAGCAGGATCTACATGAATACCTTCGTGATTCACCATGTGTCCTAAGAATTGCACTTCTTGCAACCAAAATTCACACTTCGAGAATTTGGCGTACAACTTTTCTTTTCTTAACAAAGTTAAGAGTGCATGCAAGTGCTGACAATGCTCGTCCTGACTTTTAGAATAAATAAGTATATTGTCGATAAAGACAATTACAAATTTATCCAAATACGGTTTACAGATTCTATTCATCATGTCCATGAATGCGGCAGGTGCATTCGTTAACCCAAAGGGCATGACTGTAAACTCGTAGTGACCATACCTAGTTCTGAAAGCAGTTTTAGGTATGTCTTCTTCTTGTACCTTTAATTGATGGTATCCGGAGCGTAAATCGATCTTAGAAAAGTATCTAGCTCCTTGAAGTTGATCGAAAAGATCATCAATCCTAGGTAATGGGTATCGATTCTTAATTGTAACCTTATTCAATTCTCTATAATCAATACACATTCTCATCGAACCATCCTTCTTCTTTACAAACAACACTGGTGCTCCCTACGGGGATGAACTAGGTTGTATGAAACCTTTACTTAGTAATTCATCTAATTGCTTTTTCAGTTCTAACATTTCTGTGGGTGCTAACTGATAAGGTGCCTTGGCTATCGGTGTAGTTCCTGGAATTAGATGAATTCTAAATTCTACTTCCCTATCTGGTGGTAATCCTGGTAACTCTTCTGAAAACACATCTGGGTATTCTGAGACTACAGGAATCTCCTTAAGTTCTTTACCCTTAGTACTAATGATTACTGAAATCATATATACTATTCCTTGCTTTCGTTCATAACTAGCAACTTTCATTACTGAAATGAACTTCATGGGTTTATGTGGTTTATCTCCTGTAATCATAAGTACTTCTCCAGTAGGTGCCTGAATCTCTATAGAATTTTTATCACAAAGGATTCGAGCATGGTTGGCTACTAACCAATCCATTCCTAACACAACATCGAACCCAGCTAAATTCATTGGTAAAAGGTTTGCATGAAATTTATGACCTGAAAGTTCTATATTTTTCTTTTGCAAAACCTTATCTATGTTAATAGAATTTCCGTCTGCCGTTTCGACTGTAAAAATCTGCCTAAGGTTGGTTAAGGGTAAGTTAAGAGCTTGGCAGAATGAGGTATTTATAAAACTTTGGTTTGCACCAGAGTCAAATAATACTTTTGCGTAAATGTTGTGAACTAAGAACGTACCAGCTATCACATCTGGAATGAGTTCTGCTTCTTGAGTGGTCAGCTGGAATGCTCTGACATTCTTTTTAGTAGCTCCGTCGGCCGTCTTGGCTTTCTTGTCTGCTGATTTGACCAATTTAGGACATTTTGTTTTGAAATGTCCTGCTTCACCACAATTAAAGCAGATTCTTGTTTTCTTTCTGCAGTCTTCTTCACGATGTCCTACCATTTTGCAAAAATTGCAGGTTATATTACATCTTCCATAATGTTTCTTTCTACAATTCCTGCAGAACGGCGGAATTGAGGATTGCCCTGTTCCTCTTTTCTTACAGTTGCTACTATTACCCATGCGAACTCCTTCGGTAATTTTCTGAGCCAGTTCCTTTTTCCTATTTTCATCTCTTGTGCGTACCAGCTCGTCAGTTACAGTGTTAGCTAATTCTACCGCATCGTCAATAGTGCGAGGTCTCACAGCTTTAACGATATTACGAATTTCGCCAATAAGTCCCCAATTATAGCGAGAAATGAGTACCAGTTCTGGCGAAGCCAGTGTTGGTACCACTCTAGCATATTCAAAGAATGTCGAAGTATATCCTCTAAAATTTACACCCATCATTCGATGATTTAGGAACTTATTCGCCATTTGATCTTTTTCATATTCGGGACAGAATTTTCTTTCTACAAGATTCTTAAATTCTTCCGAGTTCATGGCATAGGCCCTATTTCTTCCTTTGGCTTGAAGTACTGTATTCCACCATTCTAGCTCCCCTTCTTTGAAAAGGTTTGACGCGTACATAACCTTGTCTTCCTTGGCACATTTACTTATTGTAATCACTGCCTTGGTTTTCTCTAACCAACGCAGTGCCGCAGTCGGTCCCTCATTGCCTGCAAATTCAGAGGGTTTACAAGCAAGAAATTCTTTGTAAGTGCAACCAGGCGTTGCAGCTTTTATTTTCTTAGGGAGCGGAGCCTGCCGTGAATCATCATCGTGATGATTACCGCCTCCGTTTATGCTATTACTGAAGTTATCTTCAGAGATACGTTTGCTAGAAATGATTTGTTGGGGTTCAACTGGTTTCTGGGCAGCAGCAAGTATTGCTGGAATAGCATTGGCTATTCCTTGAGCAACGATATTTTCTATATCTTGTCTAGTCATAAATTGATCCTCCGGATGTTGCTCAGATTGATTAACCTCGATTACTGGTTCATTATTAGCGTTTTCCATCTGATAATTAATGTCACACCCCCAAAATCCACCATGCGGAGTATCACCGCTTGGAGGCGTGACATGACCAGGATCGAGCCACCAATCATATTGAACAACATAATTAAGTAAATAAAACCAAACACAATACGATTGGTGACCAAAAGGAAGTAAACCGATTTTAGGTTAACAGCGGAAGCATAAAACATAAGTTCAAAACATAAGTTTGTAGTTCATAAGTTTAAAGACCCCGACCATAAGTTTCATAAGTTCATAACGTTTATTTAGTAAGTACGGGACATATTAGTTCGCATTCCACAATGACCACCTCCATGTGCAAGCTCCATAGCATCTAACGACATGCAAGGCATGTAACAACGAGTCAACAACAAAGTTGAGTGAGTTCACAGTTGGTTGTTTAGTTATAGCATTCGTTTCGTAAATCATATGTTCGTTTTGTAAACCATGTATCGTGTTAATTTGTATCGCGGTCTCCCTGACATGTTTGCGAAGATTAGTGGGGGCTTCCCATGTGGATAGTATTAATCCGTATCGCGATTTCCCAAATATGTTTGCGATGATTAGTGGGGGCTTCCCATGATGTAGACTAGTCGTGTGTGTACGTGTCCTTCTTGATCCAAGGACCGTAGTAAGTATGAGTGTACGTAGGTTTTACGTACGTGCCCTTCAATCCGAGGACAGTGAAAAGTAGTTTAGTAGTAATGATAGTACGAGTAGTTATTCAAATCCCATTCCCAACCCACCGGGAATCCCATGCCTTAGAAAGTGTGTGAACTCACCTCGGTTTGCTCGGTTAGACTCTCAAATATAGCTAACAGTCAAGGTCGGTCAATCACGTCTACTAGCTCAAGGCTAGGGAAGAAACAAGGCGTAAAAGTGGTGGTTAAAAGAAAACGAGAGCGGTCCTTCCACTTCCGAACGCACCGAGCTTCGTTGTTCACCTTCTTGCACCTTTGTGTGTATGTAAAATGGCTTGTAAGAAGGTTGATGGTGGGTGTATGATGGCTGATTGTGGCTGCCGAACTCAAGGGGAAAGAAGGAGAAGAGAGTTGAGTTTGTTAAAGTGGTTGATGTTGGTAGGTTGTGAGAAATGAGGGTCTTGTTCCCATGGTTTCGTTTATAAGCTTTCCAACATCCTTTTACCTAGTGGTTTATATGTTTAAAAATGGGGAGACATGATCTAATAGTTAAATCAAATAAAATCTTCACATGGTGGCCCATATGTAACCGTGAGAATGAGGGAAAAAAAGGGTTGGTTAAGATGTAATGTTATGGTTAAAATATAGCTAGGATCTAAAGGTGTTAGTTAATACATGGAAGTGTGTTATCTAATATTTAGTGTGTTAGGGTATTCGGGGACCCTAACTAGCTCAGAAAAGGAAAATTAATGTCAATGTCAATATTTTTATGTTCCGGTTAAAGTCCGGTTGTTCGGTTCGAAACTGTTCCGTTAAACTGCTTAATTAATCCGTAAGGCGTCCTATTTATA
Source organism: Helianthus tuberosus (assembly GCA_030545235.1). NCBI lineage: Eukaryota > Viridiplantae > Streptophyta > Magnoliopsida > Asterales > Asteraceae > Helianthus > Helianthus tuberosus. The sequence continues at coordinate 106,945,421 of CM060401.1, read as the reverse complement.
TATTTTTGTAACACTTTTAATTTCTAACACTTAGGAAATCATAACGGACTATTTAATGATTTTTCTGTACATTACTAGTGTGTTAACAGGCGCATGTAAATATAACACAGATATCAGAAAGCAGTTACGTAATTCCACACAGTCGTCAAGCACATTAATTATTATTAATAAACTGTACGGTTACATGTAAATTTGAGGGTTGTCACATTCTCCCCCTGTTAAGAGAATTTCGTCCCGAAATTTAGCGCGTGGTTACTGAGGAAGCTAGTTAAGTTGCGTTGTTTCCTGATTTTCCTGGGGTGTCACATCATCCCCCCCGTTGATTTGGAATTTCGTCCCGAAATTCTGAAGTAGCTTCAGCCTCAGTAGTGGTTGCGTTTTTCTTAAATAGTTGGGGATACTTGAGTTTCATTTGGTCTTCTCGTTCCCAGGTATACTCTGGGCCACGACGAGCATTCCAACGAACTCGGACCAGAGGTATCCTGGTATGCTTGAGGATCTTAACATCTCGATCCGTAATTTCTACTGGTTCCTCGACGAATCGCAGCTGGTCGTCGATTGTGAGTTCCTTAAGAGGAACTATGAGGGTCTCATCTGACAGACACTTCTTCAGATTCGACACATGGAAAACGTTGTGAACTCCGCTGAGTTCTTCAGGTAGGTTCAACCTGTAGGCGACTTTGCCAATTTTCTCGGTGACTTCGAATGGTCCGACATAACGCGGATTGAGTTTTCCTCGTTTTCCAAAGCGGACTACACCTTTCCAAGGTGAGACTTTGAGTAGCACTCGATCCCCAACCTGGAGCTCGAGTGGTTTTCTTCCCTTATCAGCATAGCTTTTCTGACGGACACGAGCTGCTGCCATTCGCTGTCGTATCTGAGCAATTCTCTCGGTGGTATCTACCACAAGTTCTGGGCCAGTGATTTGGCTGTCACCAACTTCTGCCCAACAGAGAGGTGATCGGCATTTGCGTCCGTACAATGCCTCGAACAGAGCGGCCTGAATGCTGGTGTGGTAGCTGTTGTTATACGAAAACTCCACTAGCGGGAGGTGCTTTTCCCAGCCATTAACAAAATCGATTACACATGCCCTAAGAATGTCTTCAAGGGTTTGGATGGTGCGTTCAGATTGCCCATCCGTCTGCGGGTGATAAGCGGTGCTCATATCTAAGCGTGAGCCAAAGGACTTGTGCATTGCTTGCCACAGTTCAGAAGTAAAACGCGCGTCACGATCAGATATAATAGAGGTTGGCACTCCGTGCCTTGACACTACTTCCTTTAGATAAATGTCTGCAAGAGTAGAAAACTTATCCGTTTCTTTGATGGCCAGAAAATGTGCAGACTTGGTCAGTCGATCTACGATCACCCAAATGGTATCGTTTCCGCGTTGAGATCTGGGCAGGCCGGTAACGAAATCCATGGAAATTTGCTCCCATTTCCATTTCGGGATCTCCGGTTGTTGAAGTAGGCCTGATGGTTTTTGATATTCAGACTTGACTCTCGCACAAGTCAAGCACTTACTGACGTAGGTTGCTATGTGGGCTTTCATGCCAGGCCACCAATACATAGTCTTGAGGTCGTGGTACATTTTATCCGAACCAGGATGTACCGAATAACGAGACTTGTGCGCTTCGTCCATCACAAGCTCGCGTAAGTTTTCATAAAGTGGAACCCAGATGCGTCCTGTTACATAGTAAGCGCCGTCTTCCTTTTGTTCTAGCCGCTGCCTCGATCCTCGTAAGGACTCAGCCCTAATGTTCTCTGCTTTCAATGCTTCAACCTGAGCATCGCGAATCTGAGCGGGAAGGTTAGATTGGATGGTAAGCTGTAAAGCACGTACACGCTTAGGTATAGTATCCTTTCGACTGAGGACGTCGGCCGCAACATTGGCTTTGCCCGGATGATACTTGATAGCACATTCATAATCATTCAGGAGTTCGACCCATCGGCGTTGTCGCATGTTTATCTCCTTTTGCTAGAAGATATGCTCGAGACTCCTGTGATCGGTGTAAATGGTGCACTTAGTACCGTACAGGTAATGTCTCCATAGCGTGCCTTCGGACAATGAGAGGATGGGCACGCTACAAAGTCTATCCTTTAGGTATTGAAATGTTGACTCCTGTGCATCACCCCAATGATAGATGACACCTTTCTGAGTCAGTGAAGTGAGGGGTTGCGTAATCTTGGAGAAATCCTTTATAAACCTTCTGTAATATCCCGCCAAACCAAAAAATTGGCGGATTTCTATTGGTGTGCGGGGTGCAGGCCAGTTCTTGATCGATTCAACCTTAGATGGATCCACGTGAATTCCATCCTTGTTTACCACATGGCCTAGAAAGTGGACTTCGCGAAGCCAGAAGTCACATTTCGAAAACTTGGCATATAACTGCTCTTTTCGAAGAAGTTCCAGCATAAGCCTCAGATGTTGCTCGTGTTCCTCCAGACTCTTAGAATAGATCAGGATATCGTCGATGAACACAATAACGAACTTATCCAGGTAAGGCTTGCACACTCAGTTCATGAGATCCATGAAGACCGCTGGTGCATTCGTCAGCCCGAATGGCATAACCAGAAACTCGTAATGGCCGTAACGAGTTCTAAATGCTCTTTTGGAGACGTCCTCATCTCGGACTCCCAGCTGATGGTTTCCCGATCTCAAATCAATCTTGGAGTAATAGCTTGACCCTTGCAGCTGGTCGAATAAGTCGTCAATACGTGGAAGGGGATAACGATTCTTCACAGTCACCTTGTTAAGCTCGCGATAGTCAATACACATTCTGAAAGTACCATCTTTCTTCTTTACGAACAAGACTGGAGCTCCCCAGGGCGAAGAGCTAGGACGTATAAAACCCTTTTCCAAGAGTTCCTGTAATTGCGTGGACAGTTCTTCAAGTTCTGATGGAGCTAGACGATATGGTGCTCGAGCTACTGGCGCTGCTCTAGGAGCTAGCTCGATTTGAAACTCAACTTGGTGATGAGGCGGAAGACCAGGTAATTCCTCAGGAAATACCTCAGGAAAATCGCGCACAACAGGGATGTCTTCAATTCTCTTCTCTTCCGTTGATGTGTCAGTAACGAGTGCTAAAATGGCAGTGTGGCCCTTTCGCAAACACTTCTGGGCCTTAAGGAAAGAGATGATGCCTTCAACAGCACCACTCTTGTCGCCACGAATCATGAGAGGTTCTTCACCAGAACGAGGAATGCGGACGATTTTCTCCTTGCAAACAATCTCCGCTTGATGATGAGATAGCCAATCCATCCCAATAACGACGTCGAAACTACCCAGTGTGATAGGAATAAGATCGATAGAGAAGGTCTGACCAGCTAAGACGAGGTTACAACCTTTAACTATGTGTGTGGCTTCAAGACTTTTACCGTTTGCTAGCTCTACCGTGTGTTTGGTGTTCAGGAGTGTTGGAGTGCGCTTAAGCATTTGGCTAACTTTTACGGACACATAACTAGTATCGGCACCTGAATCGAATAAAACAGTAACAAAGAAGTCATCCAGAAGAAACTTACCCATCACAACGTTGGGATCGTTCCTTGCTTCTCTCTGACCAATCACGAACACACGGCCCCGGGCGCCATTGTCTCCATTGTTTCCCCTGTTGTTATTCCCGTTGCCCTGATGATTGTTGTTGTTGTTATTCTGATTTAACTGGGGGCAGTCCCACTTGAAGTGTCCTTCAGCACCGCACTGAAAGCACTGAAAGCATCCCCTGTTGCCTCGCTGTTGCTGCTGCTGGTTCTGTGGAGCTGGTGGTTGTTGTTGATGGTTCCGATTCGCAGGTCGTGAGCTCCTGCAATCCTTGGCTTCATGGCCCATCTTGAGACACCTCTGACAACGTCCCTTGTTGCACTGACCACTGTGGTGTCTGTTGCATTTGTTGCACTTTGGGTGGTTTCCGCGATATCCACCCTGCCCTTGACTACCAGAAGACTGCTGACCAGGACTCTGGTAGTTATCAATCTTTCGCTGCTGCGCCTGGGACTGAACTGTAGTCGGTCCCTTGCTGGAGGCTCCATCCCATTTTCGTTTGTTATCACTGGGGATAGCAGAAGTAGTAGTAGCAGTAGCACCTATACGCTTAGGCAGCTTGTTCTGTTCTACTGCCTGGTCTGTGAGGCGATGAGCAAGACGAGTAGCATCCTGGATGGTAGCAAGGTTAGTAGCAGTCACATGGCTTTGTATTTCTGGTACTAAGCCTTTGAGGTACAGCTCAATGCGCTTGATGGGAGGATCCACCATAGTTGGACATAACACTGCCAGTTCGTTGGATCACTTCGTATATGCCTCTATCACTGACCCCGTCATCTTCAGGTTAAAGAACTCCACTTCCAACTTGTGGATGTCATCGCGATTACAGTATTCTCGCTTGATCAGCTCCTTGAAGTCGTTCCATGGGGTGGCATTAGCAGCTGCCAGCCCTAACATTTAAACTTGCGCGTTCCACCAAGTTAACGCAATGCCTTCGAGAGTACCAGTGGCATACTTCACCCTACGAGCCTCAGGGCATTCACTCATCTCGAAGACCGATTCGAGCTTCTCGAACCAGTGGAGGAGTTCGACCGCCCTTCAGTGCCACTGAAAGTACTAGGACGACAGTCCATAAAAGTCTTGAACGTGCACACAGGCGGCTGGGTAAGCTGGCCTCCTGCTTGAGCAGCTGCAAGTGCCGCCGTAAATGTGTCGCTGATCAAATCCGTCAGCTGGGCTTGTGTGAGGTTGATTCGCCCACTCATGATCTTCGCCATACAGAGAACACAAGTGAGAAGTGTGTCGTATCATTACGCAAGTGTGGAATGATAGAAGAGAGTGATCCCACAAAGTTTTCAAGCAGTAGATACTATGTTATCTAAGCATATCATAAGCAATGTTCTATATAACTAACAAGTAGGTAATATAAACATGAATCGTATCACCTATAGTGTCGAGTCTTGCACGTGGAGCGAAGCGTTGTTGTGGATCTTTGAGCACTGTATAGGTTATAGTCTGGTTTTAATAAAAACGTTTTCCCTTATTAAAACCAAGTTCTCTATAGCCAATGGCTATGATACCAATCTGTCACACCCCCAAAATCCACCATGCGGAGTATCACCGCTTGGAGGCGTGACATGACCAGGATCGAGCCACCAATCATATTGAACAACATAATTAAGTAAATAAAACCAAACACAATACGATTGGTGACCAAAAGGAAGTAAACCGATTTTAGGTTAACAGCGGAAGCATAAAACGTAAGTTCAAGACATAAGTTTGTAGTTCATAAGTTTAAAGACCCCGGCCATAAGTTTCATAAGTTAATAACGTTTATTTAGTAAGTACGGGACATATTAGTTCGCATTCCACAACGACCACCTCCATGTGCAAGCTCCATAGCATCTAACGACCTGCAAGGCATGTAACAACGAGTCAACAACAAAGTTGAGTGAGTTCACAGTTGGTTTCATAAATCATATGTTCGTTTTGTAAACCATGTATCGTGTTAATTCGTATCGCGGTCTCCCTGACATGTTTGCGAAGATTAGTGGGGGGCTTCCCATGTGGATAGTATTAATCCGTATCGCGATTTCCCAAATATGTTTGCAATGATTAGTGGGGGCTTCCCATGATGTAGACTAGTCGTGTGTGTACGTGCCCTTCTTGATCCAAGGACCGTAGTAAGTATGAGTGTACGTAGGTTTTACGTACGTGCCCTTCAATCCGAGGATAGTGAAAAGTAGTTTAGTAGTAATGATAGTACGAGTAGTTATTCAAATCCCATTCCCAACCCACCGGGAATCCCATGCCTTAGAAAGTGTGTGAACTCACCTCGGTTTTCTCGGTTAGACTCTCAAATATAGCTAACAGTCAAGGTCGGTCAATCACGTCTACTAGCTCAAGGCTAGGGAAGAAACAAGGCGTAAAAGTGGTGGTTAAAAGAAAACGAGAGCGGTCCTTCCACTTCCGAACGCACCGAGCTTCGTTGTTCACCTTCTTGCACCTTTGTGTGTATGTAAAATGGCTTGTAAGAAGGTTGATGGTGGGTGTTTGATGGTTGATTGTGGCTGCCGAACTCAAGGGGAAAGAAGGAGAAGAGAGTTGAGTTTGTTAAAGTGGTTGATGTTGGTAGGTTGTGAGAAATGAGGGTCTTGTTCCCATGGTTTCATTTATATGCTTTCCAACATCCTTTTACTTAGTGGTTTATATGTTTAAAAATGGGGAGACATGATCTAATAGTTAAATCAAATAAAATCTTCACATGGTGGCCCATATGTAACCGTGAGAATGAGGGAAAAAAAAGGGTTGGTTAAGATGTAATGTTATGGTTAAAATATAGCTAGGATCTAAAGGTGTTAGTTAATACATGGAAGTGTGTTATCTAATATTTAGTGTGTTAGGGTATTCGGGGACCCTAACTAGCTCAGAAAAGGAAAATTAATGTCAATGTCAATATTTTTATGTTCCGGTTAAAGTCCGGTTGTTCGGTTCGAAACTGTTCCGTTAAACTGCTTAATTAATCCGTAAGGCGTCCTATTTATATATTTTTGTAACACTTTTAATTTCTAACACTTAGGAAATCATAACGGACTATTTAATGATTTTTCTGTACATTACTAGTGTGTTAACAGGCGCATGTAAATATAACACAGATATCAGAAAGCAGTTACGTAATTCCACACAGTCGTCAAGCACATTAATTATTATTAATAAACTGTACGGTTACATGTAAATTTGAGGGTTGTCACTTTCTCCCCCTGTTAAGAGAATTTCGTCCCGAAATTTAGCGCGTGGTTACTGAGGAAGCTAGTTAAGTTGCGTTGTTTCCTGATTTTCCTGGGGTGTCACAATTAATATATATAATTTATTAGTATCGAATAAATAACAATTATACACAAAACAATCATACATTTTCACAACACACATATAGCCAAAACTATCGATTTCTCGATTCTCATTTTTATATTTTATAATATGCATCAATACACACCATTTATCTTACAAAGCTTTATTTGTAGTTATTTTACAAGATTATATTTTACTTTTATTATTATACAACCACATTTTCATAACCCTACTACCCCTTGTTAGTTGGTATTTCAGTAACGACGTTCCCTCTCGTCGTATTTCCAGGAGATCTGTTCTCCTACTTCCCTGATCCTATTTCCTGCATCCACCAACTCCTCGCCAAAGTGGCGGAGTTCAGCTAGGTTTTCATTGCTCATTGGTGGGTTTGGTATAGGTTCTGGGTCGAACTGAGGGAGGAAGGAATAAAGACTATTGAGAAGGTTTTGGAACTGCCAATCATTGGTCCACCATTCGTCCATTCCTAGAGGTTGGGTGTGGATTATAGGTTCTGGGATTGCTGGTTCCAAGTTCATTGGTAGTTGTTGTGACACCTGTGTCCGTGATCATTGTAAACAGTTTAGTTATCAATAAAACGAAGTTATTTGATCCCAATGTTTGTTTGTCTATGTTTGACATTTTTCATGTTTTGACTTTTGTTCAATTTCAAACTCTATATCGCTTTCTGGAGAATTATACGCAAACTGGTGCATAAACGTACTCAGTTTAACGCGACAAATACTCCGTAACATCAACATATACTTAACATACCTTAAATAACCTTTACATAACTTAGAAATAAGTTTTGAAGGCTTTGGTATGGCAAAAACAAGTTTAATCGCCTACAGGGACTTAATTCGACAAACTGCGAAAGTATGACGATTCGTACTAGAACAGACATTCCAGAACATGAACATAAGTTAAACATACCATAAATATCCTTTACATAGCTTAGAAATAGGCTTTGAGGGGTTCGGTATGCTAAAATAAACTTTTGGGTCATTCAGGGACTAAAAGCGTCAAAAAGTGCACAAGTTTGCACTTTCGCGCATAGCTTACGTTCTGAATACATCCGGACATCCAAAAATTTATGTAAGCACTAAAATATTTTATTTTAGTGTTTGGCATGATAAAAATCCATTCGTCGCGCAATTTGGATCGTTTTTCGCGATTATGCGCATTCCGTCGTAATTAAGCGAACAACGCGATCGTACGACCAAACGAACCAACATCCGGCATACTTCTGGGCATGTTTCATGTCCACAATGTTTAGGCATCATTTTAGGGCCTTAAAGTTGGCTTAACGGGCCTTACACATGTCGAAATGAGCCTTAAACATCAGCAGGGACCAAAACTGTCATTTCAGCAAACTTGTGGCTGATCAGTGCAGCCCAGGCGGGCCGCGTAAGTTTCTTCAACATGTTACACGGGCCACGAGGCCCTCCCAGACCAGATTAATCTGTTTTAACAGCTGTTAACAGCTGTTATGCACTCCCAACTCAATTCCACATGTTGATACCTGATCATGGGGGGCCATTTTGAGTTACCTTAGTGTTGCAACAAGTGTAGGGACAAGATCAAAGCACGGTATTCGATAAACGATCTTAACGGTTCAAGAAATCCTATAAATACCCCATGATCTCAACCCCAAAAACCCACACCTTTGAAATCTGAATTTGCTCTCTAAGTTGTTGTGTTTAACACTTCATACCTGAGAGTATTCGGATTCAAAACTTTCGTTCTTGGACCCGTTGTAAGTCCTCCTTCGTTCTTTTATTCTTTTAGCGTTAAAGTCAAACTTTGTTTGACTTTCTGTATTGACCAGTTTATGGTCAATGCGAAGTTCGTTTGAACTTCATAACGTGAGCGTAATCACGATGGTTATAGTCCCTAGAGACTATACCTACTGATTACCACGTTATCTAGGCTCAGTGACGAGCCGTAGTTTCGGCCAAAATACGTATTCTTGCGTATTTTGTAACCAAACTACTATTGGGTATCAAAACCGTTTGTTTTGATACCAAACTTGTTTTCTAAACTTAGTTAAGCATGTTTTAACATGCTTAGCTCATCACTTTTAGTTTAGTGCTTATATAGGGTCGTAAGGTAAGCGATCTAAACAATCGCTTATACTTTCGAACCCGACCCGTTTGGTCGATCATTATGATCTGACCAAACACATTAGGTGACCATAGTATATAGGGAATAACCTTCCGAGGTTATACCTTATGGTCACGACGTTTAGATAGTTGTATGATAGGTAGTTTATATGCCTTAGGTAAATTACCAAAGTACCCCCTTTGACGCAAAAATTCATTTTTAAACATATGTAACATAACTTTTGACATCTAAACTGATTTTGCAACAATATTAGACATGTTAAGGCATATTTTACTTATCATAGGGCTAGTTAGGCTTTCTGAACGCGTTTTACGCGAACGACGCGTTAAAGTAGCATAAGCTACCTAAACGGGTCGTAAGCACTTAGGTTAGGTTTCATTTTAGAATGTAGGCTTTGTTGAACCATACTACATGAGTTCTTATGCTCATTTGGTTTACGAACCCTCATTCTACCCGATCCTCCGATATAGGTCCGGTTTATTAACATAGTTACCTATATTAGGTGCCGTTTGATTTTCGTGATCTCTAGCATTGTTTGGTTGTTACTCAAGGACTACTAAGCAATCTCAAGTGAGTACATAGACCCCTCTTTTACTATTTTCAAACTGTTTTGGGGTGAAACACATGTGCCTACTTGTTACTTTCATGCTTTCCTGTTTTCACATCATATGCTTGCTATGTTCATTAGTACACTTATAGTACATGATTTACTTTACATTCCTGCTATGTATGTTGACTGATAGCATGCTAGCACATTGATTTACATGACTTTTCTGCTTTGTATGTTAACTTAGCATACTTAGTACATTGTTTTCATATAACATGTTCATGTTTGCTATGACATTTGGTTTGCACAAACGGGACTTATATACGTTCATTAACATTAGCTACGCCACTCGGTAGTAAGTAGTGGTACCATAGGACTTGACAAATCCCATTCCTGACATCCCGGGTTTGTTTGGATGTAAGGAATGACTGAATCCGAAAACATTTCTTTTGATACCATTGACTTAGGGTTATCCGACTGTCTCAAGGCTTGAATGTATGCGTTAACTTACCACATAAGTGTTTGTATCAATGTAACATGCATTTACCTTGCAAAACATAACTTTTTGATATATTCAAAATACTTTGTTTTGTACATTTTTACAATTGGTTTATGTGACAACACATTACTTACCATACATAACATTTGCTACACATTACTTGACTACATTTGGACTATTAACATTTGATATGGTTTATACAAGGACTCTTGACAATTGGTTTAAACGTAGACTTTTAACATTAATTGTTTGTTTAAGTGACTTAAGTAACGAGATGTGAGTAATATGATACAAGCATGGTGGATACGCCGCTGGTACTTCCTATATATAAGTGTTTGTATTATATTACATATCATAGCGTTATTTAAATCATTCAATTTGGAGTTATACATTTTACACAAGTAACACGTTTCTCACAAGACTTTGGTTTATAAACAGTTTACTTTATACAACTCATTTTACTTGGTTATTCATTTAACCATACATTATTCTTTTATTTATACATATCATTTGATCTTATCGCCTTTTAAATGATTTACAAAACAAAACAATTTACAAGGTTCATGACTGACTTATGCTAAACAACTTTTTTTTTCTAAACTTATAAGTCATGAATCCTATTTTCACAAAACCTATGTATCTCACATGCATTTTTATGCTGACGTACCTATTTTCACTTGTGTTTTCAGGAGCTTTTGCATAGGATGATGATCGTGACACTAGGGCGGACCTGTGCCTTAGAGACTTAAAATGAAGATAGACTTAGTTTAATTATGTTATGTACTCTTTGTTTCGTGTTTAAGACAATGTTACTCTCTTGTTGGTAAATAAAACGTAACTTTAATTTCCGTAGTTGTGAAACAATTAATTCTGTTACAACACTCCCCGACGTTTCTGCCATGTCACGTGGTCGGGGTGTGACAGAAAAGTTGGTATCAGAGCCAATGGTTATAGGGAATTAGGATATTAGTAATGCTTTGACCTAGACTATAACCTTTCTAGGACCCCCAACAGTAGTTGTCTTGTGTTTAGATCTTAAAACATGCACATCACCTATCCTTAGGTGATTATCAAAACAAGAACCCAATTTTCCGAAACGATTTTTGAAAAAAAAAACAAAAAAAAAAACAATCTTCTGTTTTTGAATGATTTATTACAAGGTTTTGAACCCTCTGTTATAAGGTTTTGAACCCCTTTGAATTTTCAAAATCTCGTCAAAGTTTTGGGTTTTAAATAGTGTGAACACGTGCAAACTGGAAGAGTGAATGCCTGTACCCTGGGTTTTCTGTCTAAGGCTAGAGTGTTCGTACAAATCCACATAATCGGACCAGTCACTCTTACCTGGGAACTCTTGGGGTGAGTGTTCACTTATAAGCGAGCATGTCTTCGCGATACATTATTTTTGACCCATTTACTTTGATTAGTCACAGTGTGTCGTTTGTTTGCTTTGTGATACGGATGAATGACCACCATCTTTTGTTGATTTTGTTTCATCTCATTCTTTTCATCCAATCATCTCACTCGTTTCCTTTCATGTTTCCTCTTTTAGAATGCCTCCTCAACGCAAGAATCAAATAGCTAATGCCGAACTGGCAAAAATTATCGCACAACAAATGGCTGATGCGTTCCCAAATCTTATTGCTCAATGGAACCAAGCCAACAACAACAATCATGCTCCATGCAATTTCAAGAGTTTTAACTCGGCTAAACCGTTCAAGTTTAGTGGTTCTGAGGGAGCAAATGGGCTTCTTCAATGGTTCGAGAGCATTGAGAATACTTTCCGTCACGTTCAGTGTCCTGAAAATCGCAAGGTCGAGTTTTCTTCGAGTGTGTTTAAGAAGAGGGCTCTTACGTGGTGGAACGGGGTTATGAGAGACCGTGGTGCAGAAGTTGCTCTAGCACAAACATGGGCTGAACTTAGAGCTCTTATGATGAGGGATTTTTGCCCTCGTCATGAACTGCGAGCTTTGGAGAGAGAGTTTGATGACTTGAAACAAGACAGTGGAGAGCATAGGGCGTATACTGATAGGTATGATGAGTTGAGTCTGCTTTGCCCAACAATGGTTACCCCACTCGACAAGGCTATCGAAAGGTACATCGATGGTCTACCTGACTCAGTGCAAGACATCATTACTGGTAGTAACCCTACCACAGTCCGTCAGGCGATCGAGTTAGCAGCGACATTGACTGAGTCGCAAGTTCGAAAGGGAAAGCTACACAAAAAGGGTGACAAGGGTAAGAAACAGGCGTCTGACAAAGAAGATAAAAAGAAAGGTCAAAACAAGAAGGGAAAGGATTCTGGTTCCTCAAGGGTGTCACACCCTGGCTTTGCGGAAGCATGGTTAATTTGGTGTGACTTCTTAATACCATAGCTTAATCATAACAAAGCTATATGATAATAAAACCATGCAAGATCATCCATAGATTTAAGTTTTAAAACCGAAGTAACATAACATTGTCTTAGGGACTACAACACCATAACATAAAACATTGTTTTGAAACACATAAACATCAACATGAATAAAACGCAGTTTAAGATTTGTGACTCGTCCAGGAAAAAGTCACATTTCCTAAACCGGGATGACCTCGGAACCCATATGCAGCGGGAAAACACAACATACCACGCCAGATCTTTAATTCCCTGAAATACATGTAAGTTGAAAAATCAACAATAATGTTGAGCGAGTTCATGTGTAAATGAGTAAATAAATCTTTGTATGTATAAAAACCCTGGTATGTAGCAAATAAGGAAAAAGAGATCACCAATGGTTTGCAAGGCCATTGATGTGTGTGAAGTGCAAGTAGGAAGACTCAAACCTAGCAGATTTATACGTTGGGTACAAAGTCACCCCGAGGTCCGTTCTGTTTGGGCCTGGGGCTGGGCTCGCTACACCCAGATAGATCTACCGCTCCTGCCCCTCGGTCCTACCCTGAGGATTAATGGCCTCAAGTTTCCGCCTACCCACTCACATGATCTGAATAATAACCCTCCTTACGCTAACCATACCATGTAAGAATTATTCGTAATCATAGTAACATGTATTTCACCCCCGCAGTTTAGAAAACTGAAAACAGTTAGAGAAAAGGGGGACATGAACTCACAGTGGTGCGTCTCTACCAAGTATGTCTCCTGATCAAGCAGCTGTGCGACGACCTACACGTACTAAATCTATTAGACGGACGGCCGTGCCTTAGCCTAAGGTTTAAGTTTTTGGGAAATAGTTAGACAACTATTTCGTGTTTATATTTTTGTAAATACTTGGTAATTATTCTCCTTCCCAAGGATTGGGGATTTAATACATGCGTGCTCGTAAAATTCGAAATACATTATTAAGTCTCACTTAATATATTTTATTCCTTACTTCAAAATATAAATATTCTTCCCAAAATAATACTTTGACAAAAATACGCGCTCAAATATTTTCTTAAAATGCGTAAGTTACGTTTTAAAGATCGGGTGGTAATAATTATACCGTTGTAACTTATTATTAATTATGAAGGCGTATGCATAATTTCTGGAATCATTAGTACTTGGTAATATTATTTTTACTCTAAAAATAATATCCGTATATTTCACAAAATAATCATAAACATTTTACAAGTGACGCTATAAAAAATATATATATATCAAATATATGTTTACCCCGTTTCATTTTGTGAAGATCCCGCCTCCGATATTTTTTAAATAAAGTCATGGCGAAATTTACGTTTTGAAAACAAGTCAAAAATATATTTACAACACTTGTAGTGAAAATATTCCCAAGTGTTAGGTTTTTAGAAAAAATTTCGCCAGAGTTTCCCCTGTAACTGGTGGTGGCCACGCTTTCAAGCGTATCGTTTTCTTTTAAAAGCAAATCAACAATTTCCTTATTCTCAATAACAACTTTCCAAAATTAGTCAAAATATATATATAAATCGCAAAAATTACATGAACTTGTGGTTTGTCCAAAATTTGTAGAAATTTCCATTACTTTTAGTGGATCTTTGCAATAATCTACTCGGTTTCGTAAAAGCCTCGTTTTTGAAGAAATTCCATCTTTACAACTTCTTGTAAAATTTGACAAAACTAGTTCTTTGTCGAAACTTAGTGTTACACAAGTGTTTACACACTTGTGTGTTTAAAAATCATTCTTGTTCATGTAAGATCCGGTTTAAAAAAAATAAGATTTCCTTGACACTTGGTCCTTTGAAAATACCGCTTGTAGATCCGTAGATCTACTAGTTTTAAACACTATTTCGTAAGTAAAGTCGATTTTACACAAGTTCATGTTTAGTGTGTGGTAGAGTTTCATCATTTAACCCTTTGTACACTTAAACAAACTCTATGTCATGATCCATGATCACGACTAATCCGGGTTAGATGATGATCCGAGCTACCACAACATAGATCGGCACTAAATAATTATAACAAGACAAGTCTTACAAGATTTACACAACAACATAGCTTTTATCCAACATTTTTAACATTTTAGTAAACTTTTAGCATGTCTTCTTGTATGTTCATAGATTTTAACCGACAAAGTTCTTTTTAACCACTTTAAAATAGATCGAGAGTGTGTTTAAAACCACTTACTACTAGCTCGAGGCTTGGGAAGGAACTAGTCGAAGATTGGGTGGATAAAAGCAATGGGGTGAGGTCGTTCGCGTTCCGAATGCACTAAGCCTCCTCGTATGAGATCCTTAACACTTGTATACTCTTGTAATAGCTTGATGGAAATCGAAAGATGGATGGATGGTAGAGGGGATGTTCGGCCGAGAGCTTATAGAGAGGAGAGGGAGAGTTTTGTTGAGAGTTGAGTGATGGAAAGGTTAAGTGTGTTATGTCTTGAACTTATAGGCAATTCACATGATCATTAACCAAAGGATCATATGTCTAATTGATATTAGACAAAGATGATTTAAATAATCATCAAAGTACAAAGGGTGTCCCCCTTGGGGACGAGTTCGGTTAGGGGGGGGGGGGGGGGTCCTTGGTTGGTTTCCAACTAAGTAATTAAGTTATAGTTAGATGATTAGGAGGTGTAACCATTTACTAGTATGTTATGCATTGCAGCGGGTGTTAGGGTATTCGGGGACCCTAACTGGCTCAGAAAAGGAAAAACAATGTCAATGTCAATATTTTTATGTTCCGGGTAAAGTCCGGTTGTTCGGTTGGATAGAGATCCGTTAAAGTGCTTAACAAAGCTTTAAAGTGTCGTTATTATTATTTTTAGTGACACAACTTATTCCCGACACTTTGGAAAGTGTCTAGTAACATTTTTCTCATGTTTTGGCACTTTATTAGTTAGCTAGATGCTGAATTTTAATTAAAGTGTTGAATTTTGTACTTAAAGTACGTTTTAGGCACATCCGGTCACTGTAATCTCATTCCTAGTGACGCAGTTCTACAACCCTTATATCCCTACACTCACCACTAGTGTAGCAAACTATCTCAGGCTCTTACAGGCCTTAGAGGCAGTACCTGCCTGGTGCTAGTTATGACAGCACGTTTAATAGGTTATCCGTTAATTGTGCTACTGTGCTTTTGGTGCATCAAGGTTGTCACAAAGGTGCTATAAGCAAAACATGGAGTGACAGCAAGTAAAGTATGATGCAAGTAAGTACATGTATCAGTGTTCAAGTAGCAGTTTATCCACAAGTTCAAGTAAGCACAGTAATTAAGCAGTAATTAATTATTAATTAAGTCGTACGGATACCTGGTTTAGTGAGGGTTGTCACATTCTCCCCCCGTTAGAAAAATTTCGTCCCGAAATTTTAAGTTCTGCTTCTAGAAGCAGGGTTCTTGGGAAATAGGCGGGGGTATTTCTCTTTCATCCGGTCCTCACGCTCCTAGGTGTATTCAGGACCATGTCTGGCATTCCAACGAACTTTGACGAGCTTGACACTGCTCCGGCGGGTCTTGTTTACTTTCCAATCCGTAACCTCAACAGGTTCTTCAACAAAATGGAGCGTGTCATCAACATGAATCTCGTCGGTGGGAATGACAACGGTATCTTGAGTTGGACTTTTCTTCAGGTTAGATACATGAAATGTATCATGAACTCCATTCAGTTCAGCAGGTAGGTCCAGCTTGTATGCTACTAGCCCTATTCTTTCCAAAATTCTGAAAGGACCAATGTAACACGGATTTAACTTCCCACGCTTTCCGAAGCGGGCCACACCCTTCCAGGGTGAAACTTTCAATAAAACCATATCTCCAACTTGGAATTCTAAATGTTTCCGGTTTGGATCTGCATAAGCTTTCTGTCTTTCGCGAGCCGCTTCGATGCGTTTTCGAATCTGCGCAATCTTGTCTGTCGTCTCTTGGACGATTTCGGGACCCACAAGCTGCCTATCACCTGCGTCAGCCCAGCATAGGGGTGATCGACACTTGCGTCCGTAAAGAGCTTCAAATGGCGCGGCTCCAATACTGGTGTGGTAGCTGTTGTTGTATGAAAATTCGACCAGTGGCAAATGCTTATCCCAGCTACCGCCCAAATCCATAACACATGCTCTCAGCATATCTTCCAAGGTCTGAATAGTCCGCTCGCTTTGACCGTCGGTCTGAGGCTGAAATGCCGTGCTCAGATTTAATTGTGAGCCAAAAGCTTCTTGGAAGGATTGCCATATCCTTGACACAAACCTTTCGTCTCTATCAGAGATGATCGAGAGAGGCACTCCATGACGTGCGACGATCTCTCTCATGTATATTTCTGCCAGTTTGCTGGTGTTATCCTTCTCTTTGATTGGCAGAAAGTGTCCGGACTTTGTTAGGCGGTCAACTATCACCCAAATAGTGTCATGACCTCTTGGCGTTCTTGGCAACTTTGTAATAAAATCCATGGAGATTTGTTCCCATTTCCATTTGGGAATCTCAGGTTGTTGCAGAAGTCCTGAAGGCTTCTGGTATTCCACTTTCACCTTAGCACACGTTAGACACTTGTTCACATAAACAGCAACATCGCCCTTCATCCTAGGCCACCAATAGTAATCCTTGAGATCTTGGTACATCTTATCCGCTCCTGGATGGATAGAGTACCGCGATTTGTGAGCTTCATCAAAAACAACTTTCCTTAAACCACCAAACATAGGAACCCAAATCCTTTTCTCAAAACATAACGTTCCTTCCTCGTTTGGCACCAATAGCTTCTCCATCCCACGGAGATATTCTTCTTCAAGATTTCTTTCCTTAAGAGCTTCTTTCTGCGCGGCACGAATGCGCAAAGAAAGATCGGTTTGGATAATCATTTCTAAAGCCCTTACCCTTATGGGCTTGATCCTTTCTTTTCGACTTAGGGCGTCGGCAACCACATTCGCCTTCCCTGGATGATACTTTATCTCGCAATCGTAATCATTTAACAACTCAACCCATCGTCTTTGTCTCATATTCAACTCCTTCTGGTTGAATATGTGTTGTAGGCTCTTATGATCTGTAAAAATTGTACATTTCGTACCATATAGGTAGTGTCTCCAGATCTTTAAAGCAAATATCACTGCGCCTAGCTCCAAATCGTGCGTGGTATAGTTCTTCTCCTGTACCTTCAACTGACGTGATGCATAAGCAATAACCTTCTGGCGTTGCATCAACACGCAACCCAATCCTTGACGCGAGGCGTCACAGTATACCATGAAATCGTCAGTACCTTCCGGTAGTGCTAGGATTGGCGCATTGCAGAGCTTATCCTTCAACAGCTGAAACGCTTCTTCCTGTTTGATTCCCCAATCAAACGTCTTATCCTTCTGGGTGAGGAGCGTCAATGGTTGAGCGATCTTCGAAAAATCCTCAATGAACCTTCGATAGTAGCCAGCCAAACCCAAGAATTGTCGAATCTCGGTTGGCGTCTTTGGCGTTTCCCAATTCTTGATCGCTTCGATCTTGGTTGGATCCACATGGATTCCATCTCCATTTACCACATGTCCAAGAAATTGGACTTCACGTAGCCAAAATTCGCACTTAGAGAATTTGGCATACAGCTGTTCTTTCTTCAGCAGCTCCAAAATAGCTCTTAGATGTTGTTCGTGCTCAGCCTTTGTCCTTGAATAAATCAAGATGTCGTCGATAAACACAATCACGAACTTGTCCAAGTACGGCTTGCAAACTCTATTCATCAAATCCATAAGACTGCAGGTGCGTTTGTCAATCCAAACGGCATAACAAGGAACTCGTAGTGTCCATAACGAGTTCTGAAGGCTGTCTTCGGGATACTCTCCTCTTGTATCCTTAACTGATGGTATCCAGATCGCAAATCGATCTTTGAGTAAAAGCTTGAACCTTGCAGTTGATCAAACAGATCATCAATTCTTGGCAGAGGATATCTATTCTTGATCGTCAGCTTGTTTAGCTCCCGGTAGTCTATGCACATTCGAAAACTACTGTCCTTCTTTTTGACAAACAGGACCGGAGCTCCCCAAGGCGAGAAGCTTGGTCGGATAAATCCCTTGTCTAACAACTCTTGAAGTTGTGTCGACAATTCTTGCATCTCAGACGGGGCAAGTCTATAAGGTGCCTTAGCCACAGGCGCGGCGCCTGGGACTAAATCGATGCGAAACTCCACTTGCCTCTGAGGTGGCAGTCCAGGCAAGTCCTCCGGGAAGACTTCCGGATACTCCCTCACGACAGGGATGTCTTCAATCTTTGGTTCTGCAGCTTTCTTGTCTACAATGTGTGCCAGGAAGGCAGCACACCCTTTTTGCAAACACTTTCACGCTTTGAGGCAGCTGATAATTCTTAACGGCGTATCGCGCTTTTCGCC
Organism: Helianthus tuberosus; assembly: GCA_030545235.1. Taxonomy (NCBI): domain Eukaryota; kingdom Viridiplantae; phylum Streptophyta; class Magnoliopsida; order Asterales; family Asteraceae; genus Helianthus; species Helianthus tuberosus. The sequence continues at coordinate 106,926,696 of CM060401.1, read as the reverse complement.
ATGTACCACAATTGTTTCGCCATCTTCGGTCGAGATACGAATGACCTTTTCGTGACAAACAATTTCTGCCTTGTTGCTTGATAACCAATCCATTCCTACTACCACGTCAAAGCTCCCCAGCTAGACTGGTAGTAGATCCAAAGTAAACTCACGTTCTCCCAACTCGATTGCACAACCTCTGATCACTTCATTGGCTTCTACTAACTTCCCATTAGCCAATTCGATTGAGTAGGGAATATCTAACTTACTAGCGGCTAACCCAAGCATATTCTTAAATTCTAACGATACGAAGCTATAGTCGGCACCAGTATCAAATAAAACGGTTGCATAGCGTTGGTTTACAGGGAACGTACCAGTAACGACATTGGGATCCTGACGCGCTTCCCTCGCTTCGATATTGAACACTCTTCCACGGGCTTGGTTCAACTCTGGGCAGTTCCTCTTAAAGTGCCCGATATCACCACAGTTAAAGCATCCAGGTCTTTGCCTGTTTCCACCTCCATTTCCAGCTTGGTTATTCCTTTGGTTATGATTCACAGCGCCTGCTTGATTCGCATTGTTGCCTCGATTCCCATTACCTCCATTGTTTCCTTGTGGGCGATTTCCAATTCCACCCCGGTTATTGTTTCTGTTTCCAAATCCTCCTTGGCCTCCCTGACCAACAGTGTCCCAACAAGAATCCTTCAAGTGGCCAGGTTTCCCACACGCTTCACATACCTTCAAACCACATCGGCCAGAATGGTGATGCTGGCAGGTGTTGCACTTGGGCTGGGTGCCCATATATCCCTTTCCTTTCTTTCCACCACCAGCTGTAACCTGAGCTGGCGCGTTTGGCTCTCCTTTCTTAACAACACCACTAGTGCCTTGTTTAAAGTTCGAGAACTTTCGTTTGTTACCTCCGGATGACTCGACGTGAGTCTCTTTCTTCTTTGTCTCGATCTCACCAAACTTGTTCAGGCGGATAGCCTCCTCAGTGAGAGCTACGCTCAAATCGATTGCCTCAGTAATTGTTACAGGCTTGGAGGAGGTCACCATGCTTATGATTTGAGGAGCTAATCCCCAAATGAAGCGTTCAATCCGCTTGAATTCTGGAGTGACCATATAGGGTACCACATGCGACAGGTCGTGAACCTCTGAACATATTCCGCGATCTTCGGACCTTCCATCTTCAAATGCCAGAACTCAGTTTCCAATCTTTGGATTTCATCGCGAGAACAATACTTTTTGCGCATTAGTTCCTTCAGTTCGGTCCATGTTAGTGCGTAGGCAGCAGCTTCACCAAGTGTCTGCACTTGCAAATTCCACCAAGATAGGGCTCCATCCAGAAATAGCCCAGAAATGTAGGTGACTTGCTGGTCCGGTGCACATTTGCTCATGCGGAGAACAGATTCAGTCTTCTCAGCCCAACGAACAAAAGCGACAGCACCTCCGGTGCCATCAAAGTTGACAGGCTTGCAGTCTAGAAACTGCTTGTAGGTGCACCCTGCACATACGTTACAACATATGAATGGCATTAGCATCCTTGCTAGAGATATCCAATTAGATCATGGTATGTCTTAATGACTTAGTATTACCATGAGGTGGATTGTTGTTGCCATTGTTGTTTGAGCTGCTTCCGCTGGGTCCTCCTTGCGAGGCGGCGTATTGCGCGATGGCAGCAGCGATGACTTGTTGGAGTTCTGCCTCATTGGTAGGCATCGGCATTTGACGTCTCGGCGCCATCTTCTAAAAGATGGGTTTACGTCGGTCAGGCCACAATAAAGCGTACGTATATAATGATAGTAATAGTACATAACATCTCATGTTATAATCATATCAATCACACAACATCCCATGTTATAAAACATAAATAATCAATCAAAACATCACATATGATGAGAATACTGCGATTGTATTGCCAAACTCGAGACCACATGGTAGAGTGTACAAGTACATAATAGTGTCATACATCATCATCGACTAAGGGCTACATCACCCCAGTCCAAAAGAATACCAAATCAGTGTCAATACATCCCATATACATGATCAACAAAAGTCAGAATCAGAATGCAGTCTCCAAAAATGATGTGTGGTCAGAGCAATCGCCGTCTTCTCACCAACGTCTACCCATGCTGTACTAAAGATGCCCTAAACTGATGGTGGTGGAGGAGGGGGAAAATGGGTGTAGAACAAACGTCGCAAATGGAGTCAGTCCTCCTCCATGGCTCTCTGGGTACGCAACCAAGAAGCAACCTGCTGCTCAAGTGCCAAAAGGCGTGCAGCATAGTCAGGTAACATTGGTCGAGGGTGCTGCGAAGAAGCAGGGTGGGTCTGACCCTGACACTGGCACGGCGGTGGCTGAGCTCTCTCAAGCTCCTGAATACGCCGTGTGAGTGCCTCCTGCTGGACAACAAACGACTTCAGAACGTCCTCAATAGAATACCCCATATGGAAAGGATGGTAGGGGTCGGTCGATGGCATAACAGACGGTGACGTCCAGAGAAACGGCTCGCTGGCTGGATCAAAAGGTGGCGCAAAGAATGGTGGTACAGGGGGAATAGCAGATGAAGACTGTGGCATAACTGGAATATATGTCGGCACATGTCCAAAGGGACGAGCCGAGGAACCCTCTCCAGGTCGAGCTGGAGGTGTGTACTGTGCAAATGAAAAAGAGAAATCAACGTGACGTGCATCGGTGGTATGAGGAGGAATAGGTGGAAGCTCATCATCCGCAGGAATCCACCCATGTTGGGCGTGCTCATCTCGTGGGTCAATCTGTGCCTCAAAAAGTGCTCGATCAAACTGTACAGGCATAGGGTCAAGGTGGGGTGCAACAAGAGGGTCAACAGGTATATCAGCGATAGGTGGGGGATCAACATGATCAGCAGCAATAACATGGTCACCCTCCAGTAGTGGTGCATCAGCAGGGTGATCATCAATGGGTGGGTCAGCAATCACAGGATCAATAGGTATGCCAGCATGAGCAGGGTCATGCTCAAGCACTGGGTCAGGAGCAGCTACTGGCTCGAGGGCCATGGCAGGCTCGGGATCAACGAACTCCATATCAAAATCTGCATGATCCGCGAATGCAGGGTCAACTGGGTCTACTGGGTCAACCATAGGCTGATCCAAGTGGATGAACTCTATCTCCCGGTCCGGGTCAAATCCAGGGGGAAAAACAGGGTCTGAATCCTCATCGAGGTCGTGATCGAAAGCAAATCTAGGAGCAGAGGCAGCAGATGATGCCCTGTCAGGATCTGAACCGTGTGAATAGTGCTGTGCGCTCCGAGTGTATGACGGTGCGGAGGCCACAGACTCGAAGGAGTCTGGAGCGGGTGCGTGTGCAGGTGACTCCTCAGCTGGAGCATCTGCGAGTAACAAAAGACCACCGTCAGCTAGAAGGGCCTCGCCCTCAACATCGTCCTCCAGGGGCTCATCATCAAATAGATCGACGTCGTCGTCAACGTCGGCGTCGAGGAGCATATCGTAAGCAGGATAAACGGCCAAAGGTATGGGAGCAGGGACCTCTACGAGTGGTAGGTACCCAGCAAAAGGACCATCAGCGGGCTCATCGACAGCGTCGGGCAGCTCAAAGGGCTGAAAGTCGTCCTCGTCTGTGCTGGTAACATCTGATGTGTGGACCTCGTGCTCTGAAGACTCTAAGTCGTCTGATACTATGGGTCTAGGGCCCGTGGTGTCCGAATCACCTGTGCCGGGCGAGTCCAAGGTGTCTGTAACACAAACACGAATATGTACAAATAATCAACCATACAATCAGATAAGCACATTAGTCACCAAGTAAGCAATCAAATAATTCTCCTAGTCCCACTAGCCTCCCAGCCTTTCAGACTGCTCTTCCTAGTCCTACTAGCCAAATTCTCCCAGCCTCTCAGACTGCTCTCCCTAGTCCTACTAGGCAACTACCTCGGTCTCCTAGACCGAGCCTCGGTCTTCCAGACCGAGCCTCAGCCTCCCAGACTGAGCCTATAAATAATAAATAAATGTGCTCAACATTTGTTTGTAAAAAGTTTTGGATCTGGACTTGAGTGGTATGCAGTGTAAAAATGTTTTCGTGAGAGCCCTAGTGATCATAGTCTAGACTCGAGAAGGAATCCTAGTTCGCTATGATCAGAGCTCTGATACCAAGCTGTCACACCCTGGCTTTGCGGAAGCGTGGTTAATTTGGTGTGACTTCTTAATACCATAGCTTAATCATAACAAAGCTATATGATAATAAAACCATGCAAGATCATCCATAGATTTAAGTTTTAAAACCGAAGTAACATAACATTGTCTTAGGGACTACAACACCATAACATAAAACATTGTTTTGAAAGACATAAACATCAACATGAATAAAACGCAATTTAAGATTTGTGACTCGTCCAGGAAAAAGTCACATTTCCTAAACCGGGATGACCTCGGAACCCATATGCAGCGGGAAAACACAACATACCGCGCCAGATCTTTAATTCCCTGAAATACATGTAAGTTGAAAAATCAACAATAATGTTGAGCGAGTTCATGTGTAAGTTAGTAAATAAACCTTTGTATGTATAAAAACCCTGGTATGTAGCAAATAAGGAAAAAGAGATCACCAATGGTTTGCAAGGCCATTGATATGTGTGAAGTGCAAGTAGGAAGACTCAAACCTAGCAGATTTATGCGTTGGGTACAAAGTCACCCCGAGGTCCGTTTTGTTTGGGCCTGGGGCTGGGCTCGCTACACCCAGATAGATCTACCGCTCCTGCCCCTCGGTCCTACCCTGAGGATTAATGGCCTCAAGTTTCCGCCTACCCACTCACATGATATGAATAATAACCCTCCTTACGCTAACCATACCATGTAAGAATTATTCGTAATCATAGTAACATGTATTTCACCCCCGCTGTTTAGAAAACTGAAAACAGTTAGAGAAAAGGGGGACATGAACTCACAGTGGTGCGTCTCTACCAAGTATGTCTCCTGATCAAGCAGCTGTGCGACGACCTACACGTACTAAATCTATTAGACGGACGGCCGTGCCTTAGCTTAAGGTTTAAGTTTTTGGGAAATAGTTAGACAACTATTTCGTGTTTATATTTTTGTAAATACTTGGTAATTATTTTCCTTCCCAAGGATGGGGGATTTAATACATGCGTGCTCGTAAAATTCGAAATACATTATTAAGTCTCACTTAATATATTTTATTCCTTACTTCAAAATATAAATATTCTTCCCAAAATAATACTTTGGCAAAAATACGCGCTCAAATATTTTCTTAAAATGCGTAAGTTACGTTTTAAAGATCGGGTGGTAATAATTATACCGTTGTAACTTATTATTAATTATGAAGGCGTATGCATAATTTCTGGAATCATTAGTACTTGGTAATATTATTTTTACTCTAAAAATAATATCCGTATATTTCACAAAATAATCATAAACATTTTACAAGTGACGGTATAAAAAATATATATATATCAAATATATGTTTACCCCGTTTCATTTTGTGAAGATCCCGCCTCCGATATTTTGTAAATAAAGTCATGGCGAAATTTACGTTTTGAAAACAAGTCAAAAATATATTTACAACACTTGTAGTGAAAATATTCCCAAGTGTTAGGTTTTTAGAAAAAATTTCGCCAGAGTTTCCCCTGTAACTGGTGGTGGCCACGCTTTCAAGCGTATCGTTTTCTTTTAAAAGCAAATCAACAATTTCCTTATTCTCAATAACAACTTTCCAAAATTAGTCAAAATATATATATAAATCGCAAAAATTACATGAACTTGTGGTTTGTCCAAAATTTGTAGAAATTTCCATTACTTTTAGTGGATCTTTGCAATAATCTACTCGGTTTCGTAAAAGCCTCGTTTTTGAAGAAATTCCATCTTTACAACTTCTTGTAAAATTTGACAAAACTAGTTCTTTGTCGAAACTTAGTGTTACACAAGTGTTTACACACTTGTGTGTTTAAAAATCATTCTTGTTCATGTAAGATCCGGTTTTAAAAAAATAAGATTTCCTTGACACTTGGTCCTTTGAAAATACCGCTTGTAGATCCGTAGATCTACTAGTTTTAAACACTATTTCGTAAGTAAAGTCGATTTTACACAAGTTCATGTTTAGTGTGTGGTAGAGTTTCATCATTTAACCCTTTGTACACTTAAACAAACTCTATGTCATGATCCATGATCACGACTAATCCGGGTTAGATGATGATCCGAGCTACCACAACATAGATCGGCACTAAATAATTATAACAAGACAAGTCTTACAAGATTTACACAACAACATAGCTTTTATCCAACATTTTTAACATTTTAGTAAACTTTTAGCATGTCTTCTTGTATGTTCATAGATTTTAACCGACAAAGTTCTTTTTAACCACTTTAAAATAGATCGAGAGTGTGTTTAAAACCACTTACTACTAGCTCGAGGCTAGGGAAGGAACTAGTCGAAGATTGGGTGGATAAAAGCAATGGGGTGAGGTCGTTCGCGTTCCGAATGCACTAAGCCTCCTCGTATGAGATCCTTAACACTTGTATACTCTTGTAATAGCTTGATGGAAATCGAAAGATGGATGGATGGTAGAGGGGATGTTCGGCCGAGAGCTTATAGAGAGGAGAGGGAGAGTTTTGTTGAGAGTTGAGTGATGGAAAGGTTAAGTGTGTTATGTCTTGAACTTATAGGCAATTCACATGATCATTAACCAAAGGATCATATGTCTAATTGATATTAGACAAAGATGATTTAAATAATCATCAAAGTACAAAGGGTGTCCCCCTTGGGGACGAGTTCGGTTAGGGGGGGGGGGGGGTCCTTGGTTGGTTTCCAACTAAGTAATTAAGTTATAGTTAGATGATTAGGAGGTGTAACCATTTACTAGTATGTTATGCATTGCAGCGGGTGTTAGGGTATTCGGGGACCCTAACTGGCTCAGAAAAGGAAAAACAATGTCAATGTCAATATTTTTATGTTCCGGGTAAAGTCCGGTTGTTCGGTTGGATAGAGATCCGTTAAAGTGCTTAACAAAGCTTTAAAGTGTCGTTATTATTATTTTTAGTGACACAACTTATTCCCGACACTTTGGAAAGTGTCTAGTAACATTTTTCTCATGTTTTGGCACTTTATTAGTTAGCTAGATGCTGAATTTTAATTAAAGTGTTGAATTTTGTACTTAAAGTACGTTTTAGGCACATCCGGTCACTGTAATCTCATTCCTAGTGACGCAGTTCTACAACCCTTATATCCCTACACTCACCACTAGTGTAGCAAACTATCTCAGGCTCTTACAGGCCTTAGAGGCAGTACCTGCCTGGTGCTAGTTATGACAGCACGTTTAATAGGTTATCCGTTCATTGTGCTACTGTGCTTTTGGTGCATCAAGGTTGTCACAAAGGTGCTGTAAGCAAAACATGGAGTGACATCAAGTAAAGTATGATGCAAGTAAGTACATGTATCAGTGTTCAAGTAGCAGTTTATCCACAAGTTCAAGTAAGCACAGTAATTAAGCAGTAATTAATTATTAATTAAGTCGTACGGATACCTGGTTTAGCGAGGGTTGTCACAAAGGGGGTCTAGGAAGCGAAAGGCTTCCCAAAACTATGACGGTACTGCACAGGCTCAAGCTGCACCAAATCAGCATGCGCAACCACCCGCCAAGAGGCCTTATCTTGGCAAGGCACCTTTGTGCAACAAGTGTAACGGCCATCACCTACCACATCTCCAATGTCGTCATTGCACTAACTGTGGAAGAAATGGTCACCTTGCCGCTACTTGCCGCATTCCTGCTAACCAGAATCAGGCAGTTCAGAACCAAGCCCAGCAAGTTGCTCAGCCTCTTGCTCAACAACAAGGTCAAGTTGCACGACCTCATTTTCCTCCTGGTTCGTGCTACAATTATGGGGATCTGACCCACTACAGAAACCTGTGCCCAAGACTAGTTAACGCCAATCCAAATCAGAATCAGGCTCAGGCTCGAGGTCGAGTCTTCAACATGAATGCACAAGAGGCACAAGCAGACAATAAAGTGGTGAACGGTACGTTCTTTATTAATAATCAGCCTACATCTGTTCTTTTTTATTCGGGTACCGATAAGAGTTTTGTGTCATTATCTTTTGAGCCATTATTTCGCATGTCTAGAATGAAACTAGGTAAGCGTTTGACAGTAGAAGTTGCTAGTGGTGAACCCATTGTTCTTGATTCTATTCTTCACAACTGCCAGTTGAACCTTAACAACCATCTTTTTCCTATTGAACTCACGCCTATGCAACTTGGAAGCTTCGACGTTATAGTGGGTATGGATTGGTTAGCCAAGCATCACGCAGAGGTAGTTTGTTTCGAGAAGATCGTTCGTGTGCCACTTTCGACAGATGAGATCCTACAGGTTCGTGGTGAGAAACCTGCTAGTTGCCTCAAGCTCATGTCCTGTACTCAGGCTCGGAAGTATCTGCGAAAGAATTATGTGGCCTTCTTGGCACATGTTACAGCAGATAAAGGCAAAGGTAAGTCTATTCAAGATATCCCTGTTGTTCGGGATTATCCTGAAATATTTCCTGAAGAGTTACCTGGTTTACCCCCAGCACGCCAAGTCGAGTTCCGTATTGATCTCGTACCTGGTGCAAATCCCATTGCCAGAGCTCCATATCGTCTTGCACCGTCTGAGATGCAAGAGTTATCTAAGCAGCTCCAAGAGCTCTCTGACAAAGGTTTTATCCGTCCTAGCTTTTCACCTTGGGGTGCTCCCGTTCTTTTTGTCAAGAAGAAGGATGGATCTTTTAGGATGTGTATCGATTATCGTGAGCTTAACAAGCTTACCATCAAAAATCGATATCCCCTACCTTGCATTGATGATCTCTTTGATCACTTACAAGGTGCTTCTTATTTTTCGAAGATTGATCTATGTTCTGGGTATCATCAACTTCGTGTGCATGAAGAAGATATTCCCAAGACAGCATTCCGCACACGATATGGGCATTATGAGTTCATAGTTATGCCATTCGGTTTGACTAATGCTCCTACTGTTTTCATGGACTTAATGAATAGGGTCTGCAAGCCTTATTTGGATCAGTTCGTCATTGTTTTTATTGACGACATCTTGATTTATTCTAAGACGCGAGCTGATCATGAGCAACATCTTCGTCTTACTCTGGAACTCCTAAAGAAAGAGCAACTTTTCGCCAAATTCTCCAAGTGCGAATTTTGGCTTAAAGAAGTTCAATTCTTAGGGCATATTGTCAACGAACGAGGTATTCATGTAGATCCCTCCAAGATCAGTGCGATTAAGGATTGGGATACGCCTACTACTCCTACTGAGGTTCGTTCTTTTCTTGGTCTAGCGGGTTATTACCGCCGCTTCATTGAAAATTTCTTGAAGATTGCAGTTCCTCTAACTGCTTTAACTCAGAAGAACAAGCCCTTTGATTGGGGATTCAAACAAGAGGAAGCTTTTCAAAAACTGAAGCAGAAGCTTTGTGACGCGCCTGTTCTGACTTTGCCTGAGGGAAATGATGATTTCGTCGTTTATTGCGATGCATCTAAATTGGATCTTGGCTGTGTTCTAATGCAAAGGAACAAAGTCATAGCCTACGCATCCAGGCAATTGAAGGTACATGAGAAGAAATACACCACTCATGATCTTGAGTTGGGTACAGTTGTCTTCGCTCTTAAGATCTGGAGACACTATTTATACGGTACAAAATGTGTGGTTTTCACGGACCACAAAAGTCTTCAGCATATCTTCAATCAGAAAGAACTCGACATGAGGCAACGACGTTGGGTTGAGCTTCTAAACGACTATGACTGTGAAATTCGCTACCATCCTGGTAAGGCGAATGTCGTAGCCGATGCATTGAGTCGTAAGGAACATACTAAGCTTCATTGTGTTCATCTTCAATCTGTTATTCAAGCTCGATCCGATATCCAAGCCCGCATTTCTCAGGCTCAACACACTTGTGTTTCACAAGGTTTGATGGATAAGGAATTTCCCTATCACATAACCCCTGATCTGGAACTGAAGGACAATGGATCGTATTACTTCATGGACCGTTTGTGGGTCCCAAGCCAAGATGATCTTCGCACCTTGCTTATGGATGAAGCCCATAAGTCTCGTTATTCTATTCATCCTGGCTCAGATAAGATGTATAAGGATCTCCGTATTCAGTATTGGTGGCCTGGTATGAAGAAAGACATTGCCTTATATGTATCAAAATGCCTTACTTGTCTTAAGGTTAAGGCTGAACATCAACGTCCTTCTGGTTTATTGGTGTAACCAGAGATCCCAGTTTGGAAATGGGAAAACATCGCTATGGATCTTGTTACCAAACTTCCACGCACAAAGAAAGGTCATGATGCCATCTGGGTAGTCGTTGATCGTCTTACTAAATCAGCGCATTTCTTGCCAATCCGTGAGGATTTTTCTACTGACAAACTTGCTAAAATCTATGTGGATGAAATAGTATCTCGACATGGTGTTCCTTTGAACATCATTTCTAACAGAGATGCTCGCTTCACTTCTCATTTTTGGAGAACCATGCAATCTGCCATGGGGACCCAACTTAATCTGAGTACAGCTTATCATCCGCAAACGGATGGTCAATCTGAAAGAACAATCCAGACTCTGGAGGATATGCTTAGAGCTTGTGTGATCGATTTTGGTGGTAGTTGGGATTCACATCTTCCGTTGATTGAATTCTCCTACAACAACAGTTATCACTCCAGCATCAACATGGCTCCTTTCGAGGCTCTCTATGGTCGAAAATGTCGTTCACCAGTCTACTGGAATGAGATCGGTGAGGCTCAGCTTACTGGACCTGCCCTCATTTTAGAGACAACTGATAAGGTTAAGAAGGTTCGTGATAACCTTCAGGCAGCTAGATGCCGTCAAAAGAGTTACGCGGACCTAAAACGCAAGCCCTTAGAATTTCAAGTCGGTGATCATGTATTACTTAAGGTCTCACCTTGGAAAGGTGTGATCAGATTTGGAAAGAAAGGAAAACTTGCACCTAGATACGTTGGACCATTCAAGATCGTCGAAAGAATCAGTAAGGTAGCCTACAGACTTGAGTTACATCCGGAACTTGGAAATGTTCATCCAACCTTCCACGTATCCAATCTCAAGAAGTGTTTAGCTGATGAGAACCTCCACATACCACTTGACGAAATTCATGTTGATAAAACACTGAAATATGTTGAGAAACCTGTGCAAATCATGGAATGTGAAGTCAAGTGGCTTAAACGCAAGCGCATTCCTTTGGTCAAAGTTCGCTGGGAATCTAAACGTGGACCTGAGTTTACTTGGGAACGTGAAGATCAAATGAAGGCGAAGTATCCGCATCTATTCTCACGAGTTTCCTCTAAATAAATTTCGGGACGAAATTTCCACAAGCAGGGGAGACTGTGACACCTGTTTCCGTGATCATTGTAAACAATTCAGTTATCAATAAAACGAATTTATTTGATCCCAATGTTTGTTTGTTTATGTTTGACATTTTTCATGTTTTGACTTTTGTTCAATTTCAAACTCTATATCGCTTTCTAGAGAATTATACGCAAACTGGTGCGTAAACGTACTCAGTTTAACGCGAAAAATACTCTGTAACATCAAAATATACTTAACATACCTTAAATAACCTTTACATAACTTAGAAATAAGTTTTGAAGGCTTTGGTATGGCAAAAACAAGTTTAATCGCCTACAGGGACTTAATTCGACAAACTGCGAAAGTATGACGATTCGTACTAGAACAGACATTCCGGAACATGACCATAAGTTAAACATACCATAAATATCCTTTACATAGCTTAGAAATAGGCTTTGAGGGGTTCGGTATGCTAAAATAAACTTTTGGGTCATTCAGGGACTAAAAGCGTCAAAAAGTGCACAAGTTTGCACTTTCGGCATAACTTACGTTCTGAATACATCCGGACATCCAAAAATTTATGTAAGCACTAAAATATTTTTTTTTAGTGTTTGGCATGATAAAAATCCATTCGTCGCGCAATTTGGATCGTTTTTCGCGCTTATGCGCATTCCGTCGTAATTAAGCGAACAATGCGATCGCACGACCAAACGAACCAACATCCGGCATACTTCTGGGCATGTTTCATGTCCACAATGTTTAGGCATCATTTTAGGGCCTTATAGTTGGCTTAACGGGCCTTACACATGTCGAAATGAGCCTTAAACATCAGCAGGGACCAAAACTATCATTTCAGCAAACTTGTGGCTGATCAGTGCAGCCCAGGCGGGCCGCGTACGTTTCTTCAACATGTTACACGGGCCGCGAGGCCCTCCCAGACCAGATTAATCTGTTTTAACAGCTGTTATGCACTCCCAACTCAATTCCACATGTTGATACCTGATCATGGGGGGCCATTTTGAGTTACCTTACAACAAGTGTAGGGACAAGATCAAAGCACGGTATTCGATAAACGATCTTAACGGTTCAAGAAATCCTATAAATACTCCATGATCTCAACCCCAAAAACCCACACCTTTGAAATCTGAATTTGCTCTCTAAGTTGTTGTGTTTAACACTTCATACCTGGGAGTATTCGGATTCAAAACTTCCGTTCTTGGACCCATTGTAAGTCCTCCTTCGTTCTTTTATTCTTTTAGCGTTAAAGTCAAACTTTGGTTGACTTTCTGCATTGACCAGTTTATGGTCAATGCGAAGTTCGTTTGAACTTCATAACGTGAGCGTAATCACGATGGTTATAGTCCCTAGAGACTATACCTACTGATTACCACGTTATCTAGGCTCAGTGACGAGCCGTAGTTTCGGCCAAAATACGTATTCTTGCGTATTTTGTAACCAAACTACTATTGGGTATCAAAACCGTTTGTTTTGATACCAAACCTGTTTTCTAAACTTAGTTAAGCATGTTTTAACATGCTTAGCTCGTCACTTTTAGTTTAGTGCTTATATAGGGTCGTAAGGTAAGCGATCTAAACAATCGCTTATACTTTCGAACCCGACCCGTTTGGTCGATCATTATGATCCGACCAAACACATTAGGTGACCATAGTATATAGGGAATAACCTTCCGAGGTTATACCTTATGGTCACGACGTTTAGTTAGTTGTATGATAGGTAGTTTATATGCCTTAGGTAAATTACCAAAGTACCCCCTTTGACGCCAAAATTCATTTTTAAACATATGTAACATAACTTTTGACATCTAAACTGATTTTGCAACAATATTAGACATGTTAAGGCATATTTTACTTATCATAGGGCTAGTTAGGCGTTCTGAATGCGTTTTACACCAACGACGCGTTAAAGTAGCATAAGTTACCTAAACAGGTCGTAATGGGTCGTAAGCACTTAGGTTAGGTTTCATTTTAGAATGTAGGCTTTGTTGAATCATACTACATGAGTTCTTATGCTCATTTGGTTTACGAACCCTCATTCTACCCGATCCTCCGATATAGGTCCGGTTTATTAACATAGTTACCTAATTAGGTGCCGTTTGATTTTCGTGATCTCTAGCATTGTTTGGTTGTTACTCAAGGACTACTAAGCAATCTCAAGTGAGTACATAGACCCCTCTTTTACTATTTTCAAACTGTTTTGGGGTGAAACACATGTGCCTACTTGTTACTTTCATGTTTTCCTGTTTTCACATCATATGCTTGCTATGTTCATTAGTACACTTATAGTACATGATTTACTTTACATTCCTGCTATGTATGTTGAGTGATAGCATGCTAGCACATTGATTTACATGACTTTTCTGCTTCGTATGTTAACTTAGCATACTTAGTACATTGTTTTCATATAACATGTTCACGTTTGCTATGACATTTGGTTTGCACAAACGGGACTTATATACGTTCATTAACATTAGCTACGCCGCTCGGTATTAAGTAGTGGTACCATAGGACTTGACAAATCCCATTCCTGACATCCCGGGTTTGTTTGGATATAAGGAATGACTGAATCCGAAAACATTTCTTTTGATAACCTTGACTTAGGGTTATCCGACTGTCTCAAGGCTTGAATGTATGCGTTAACTTACCACATAAGTGTTTGTATCAATGTAACATGCATTTACCTTGCAAAACATAACTTTTTGATATATTCAAAATACTTTGTTTTGTACATTTTTACAATTGGTTTATGTGACAACACATTACTTACCATACATAACATTTGCTACACATTACTTGACTACATTTGGACTATTAACATTTGATATGGTTTATACAAGGAGTCTTGACAATTGGTTTAAACGTAGACTTTATACATTGATGGTTTGTTTAAGTGACTTAAGTAACGAGATGTGAGTAATATGATACAAGCATTGTGGATACGCCGCTGGTACTTCCTATATATAAGTGTTTGTATTATATTACATATCATAGCGTTATTTAAATCATTCAATTTGGACTTATACATTTTACACAAGTAACACGTTTCTCACAAGACTTTGGTTTACAAACAGTTTACTTTATACAACTCATTTTACTTGGTTATTCATTTAACCATACATTATTCTTTTATTTATACATATCATTTGATCTTATCGCCTTTTAAATGATTTACAAAACAAAACAATTTACAATGTTCATGACTGACTTATGCTAAACAACTTTTTTTTCTAAACTTATAAGTCATGAATCCTATTTTCACAAAACCTATGTATCTCACATGTATTTTTATGCTGACGTACCTATTTTCACATGTGTTTTCAGGAGCTTTTGCATAGGATGATGATCGTGACACTAGGGCGGACCTGTGCCTTAGAGACTTAAAATGAAGATAGACTTAGTTTAATTATGTTATGTACTCTTTGTTTCATGTTTAAGACAATGTTACTCTCTTGTTGATAAATAAAACGTAACTTTAATTTCCATGGTTGTGAAACAATTAATCCTGTTACAACACTCCCCGACGTTTCCGCCACGTTTTGATGTTTCACGTGGTCGGGGTGTGACAGTTGTGTTTCAGTAGGATAAGGGTAGAGATTATTATTAATAGGCCTGACGACATCACAGCTCACCAATCCACGATCCAATTCCTCCTGAAATGGTAACTCCTCAATTTGTCTAGAGCTTTCCCCAATTTCTATCTTGGTTTGCCTAGAACCTTCCCCAAACTCCATTTCCATCTGCTTAGAACCTTCCCCAAACTCCATTTCTATTGGCCTAGAACCTTCCCTGACTTCAATCCCCTTTCCTTTGTCTAAGGGATTTTCTATTTTGGGAATCCTTCTCGTTGTCGGTTTCCTCCTGCGTACACGTCTCCAGCCTACGAATCTTCTCCTTTTCTTAGGCTTGGGTTTCTCTGGAGGTGGAGCATTGAATTCCATAGGTTCTTCTATATCAGGTATATAACCAGTAAAATCTCTAGAAACCTCTATTTTCACCGGATAGAGATTTAAATTCTGAAGGGCTTCAGACAAGTCATTCATGTTGTTTAGCATATATGCAAAATACACAAAAATTGCTAAGTTAAAATTTAAAAAAAAATCATAAATAACCTTTAAATATTATTGCATACCGTGTGACTAATTTAATACAAAGAACAACTGACAATTAAAACATATTAAGTTTTATTGTAAACTTATTTATTTACTGGGTAAAGTTTCTGGCTTGTAGGTGATAAGGGTGCTAAAACTTGAATCAAAGTATTTAAAGATTTATATTTACTGCTACAGTAGCTAGCATATAGAGATCTGCCCATTTTTCATCTAACTTGTCTTCCCATGGTGGGTTACTGCCTAGTTCTTGGGTTTTCTGATTAACTCTCTTTTCTTTTGGTTGTGATTTCTTTAATTTCTCCTGACTTTTCCTAATAATCAAACTTCTTTTATTTGGAGAAAGTGGTTCCTCATATTGTGCTTTTCGAATAAATATTCCTTCTTCAGGATTTGCATAGGGTTTTGAGGAATTTGTTTGGGATGAACTTCCCTTCTCATTTGATGACCTATCTAATTTAAGATAGTTGTTTGAAAGCTTTTGCTTACCCATACTGTACACAAATATTCAAATAATAAACATATAATCACAGAATAGCAATTAGTAAAATTAAGTAATTTCTAAATACTTAATTGGCTTAAATCAGTGGCTCTGATACCACATTTTTCTGTCACGGCCCCCGACCCGGTTTGACCCGTTTTAGGAGCCGCGGGACAAAAATTCCCGTGGTATTTATTTAATTGAGTTGACAGCGGAAGTTTTCTTCAGGATCTTTTTAAAACTGCAAATTTCCCGATTATATTATTTCACAACTCGGGATAAAACCCCGGTAATTTACAATCATATGATTTCACTGAGAAATCTTTATTTTTCAAAACATGTTTCTTTATTTTATATTTAGCCACTTCCTTAAGCTTTGTAGTGCTTCACGGCACTTTTCCTGGATCACAACAGATCACCTGAAACATGTTTGAAAAAGGTTTTGTCAGCGGGAAATACTGGTGAATCATTCTTTTTATGAAAATGACGCGTTTGTTATAATTTACAGTATTAAGAGCGATTACAATGTTTCCATATATCAACCAACTACCCACAGTATTTGTCACTCGACTATCCATTGGTAACCTCATTGTCCAATGGTGTCTGTGACTATGGTCATATAACCCCTTGGCTACCCCTTTGTCCAATGGTGACGGTTATCAAGTAATGTATACAAAACCCCACATACCGGCTGTAATTTAGAGATTACAAAGACTTAATCCCTGTAATTATAACGTTGAAAATAACATGATTTTGAAATCAAATTTGATAAAAAGAGAATGACTCACATTGCAGATTTAATATGAACAGAGCTTAGCCTACTGATTAGCCTTGATAACCTAGTTTAAATAACAATGCACACAAACTAGGTTAGTAACTAATACAGCATTTACGATAACTTACGAGATTAAAACCTTCACAATGAATGACAAAGTGCGATACTTAAACATCCATCGAATTAATGATGAATGACAAAGCATAAACCCTAATGTGGGCAGCACTTAAACATCCTATTGGATAGTTTAATCGATCGGACATTGAATCGTAGCAACGATCGAGTTATTACCCTGTATTGCGGCAGCACTTCGTGATTTGTGTGTGTTTTTGTAGTAATTAGACAATATCTCAGCGTACACTTTGAATTTCTACGTCGAACTAACGCAGAATGTCAAGTCCCAAGCCCCTGTATTTATACTTAAAATTTGTCCCCCCCCCGCGTGTCGCGAGGGGTCACCTGGGCGGCGTCGCGTGGCGCGGGGGATCACCCTATACCATAGGGTAGCCCCGTGTGTTACTAGCTCAGCTGAGTTGGTCGTGCATGCAATTTCAATTTCGACAACAAACTGTGTGGATATTACTAACTAGGGTTTACCCCCCCTGAGTTTTAGGGGCCCTGATCCTGATTCCAATTGTTCTGAAAATTTTAGGGTTTATGTAGAATCACTTGGGTGTCTTAATTTAGGTTTCCTATTGGACAAATCACAATAATATTTAAGACTTTTGATAAGAGTTGTTACATTAACCGGTTTGGTTGAAGATATATGTTTTGCAGCACTATCAAAAAACCTTTGGTTTTGTTTCGTTTGATGTATTTGCTTGTGATTTTGGCTTCCATGTTTGTTGTGGAGAAGCAACCCGTTTGTAAAAGTGATATCTTTCTTTACCGGTTGTTTAACATGTTCAGATTTGGTTTTAATGTTTTTCAGATTTTGGAAGCTTCTTTTCAACAAACATAGGCGTTTTGCCTTTGACATCATTTTTCTTCTTTGGATTCTCAGCAAACACAGACTTAGGTTTCAGATTGGTAAACTTTCATGCAATGTGACCAATTTGGTTGCATTTAAAGCAAGTTCGGGTGTCAACATCCTGACTTTTACCATTAGTCAGCGGCTGTGAGGCCTTTTTAGCAAAGAATTCTTCATTTGTTTTTGAAAAAAAATTCCAATTCTTGTTCGGAAATTGAGCTTGAGCTCTTCACAAATGTCTTCTTTTCAACAAAGTTTGTTTTCTGAAAGTTCTTTTTCTGGTAATTCTTACCACCCTGATATCCACCCAACCCTCTGTTTTGGTTGTTTTTATGAAAACGTGGTGGCACAACTGGTTTTTTTGTAGTAAGATTTATCACGTTGAAAGTTTGAAAACCTCTTAGAACTTTTCAAACCTTTGATTTCAGAAACATCGATCTCAACTAACTTGAAAACCTTCTTCAGTTTATCGACATTCACATTTTTGATCAGAAACTCAGTATCCAAGTACTACTTATCAGAACCACTCATCTTGTACATGACAAGAGTCGGTTCATCACTTAAGTTGTCCTGGGACTTAAGTTTCGGAATGTAATTGTTTAGAAAACAATCATCATCCTCAATTGTGGAATCACTGTCAGATTTAAGCACTTTTTCAACAACATTTTTCACAACTTCAGATTCAATGTTTTCTTCATCAGTTTGTGAATTGAATGTAACATCAATGTTTTCTGGCAATTTTTCAACATCATTTTTCTCACTTGATTCGGATTCATTTACCAACCCAGATTGTTTCTTTGTGAAATTATAGCACATGGGTGGTGGAACATTGTGATAAGCCACCCCTGTTCCATCTGAATAAACATCTTCACCGACTTTGTTCTTCCCAATTGGTTTGGGAACTATATGCTGAAGAACAAAGCTGGCGGACGAATAGTTGTTCAGCTTCAGATTGATTCTCTCATTTTCGATTTTAGCTTCTTGAAATTGAAGCTTGAGATTCACAATCTCATCCAGTTGCTGATTTATCAGTTTTTCTTTAGCTTGAAGAACTCCTGATAAATGAGTGTTTTCTTTATGAGTTTTTTAGTTGCGTTCATCTGAATCTTTTACTGTTCTTTTCAGTTTGTCAAAATTTTCAGAAATTTTTCTGTTTTCAAGAATCAATTTTTCATTTTCTTTGAGAAATCGTTCAACATCATTTTTGTAGGATCGAATTGTGACCCGAATGAGTCGTTCGGAAGAGCTCAAATCCGTTTCAGAGGCGGAAACTAAGAAACGGATGTGAAAACAGCTTGAATATCACTTTAAACCTCTTGTGTATTGATTTAAGAGCTATTACATTCACGAGAAATACCGGCAGCACCTCGGTATCAAATCTGAAATCTGTTACAAATGAATAGCTCTCATGCCTATTTATAGCCTACATGGTTTCGCTTGAAACTATACATCATCACTCAAGCGAAACCTCTAATAATCTTTCAAGCGAAACCCACCTGAATTCTTGATTCAAGCGAAACCAAACATTAACATTTATAAGACTCCTATTTTGTCTTCTTGTGAACATACTATACTGTTTTGTATGTATGATGTAATGATGATGCAACTAATATGATGTCATCATCAATAATGATGACATCACTCTTGTTTAGATCTGCAACGAACCCGAGACTCGATATAAGACGAAGACGATAGATGTGTGCACCAACAGACTCCCCCTCAGATGTTGACGAGTCTTAAATGTCGAGTCTTCACAATCTTCATTCTTTATTAGTCTTAACACTCTCTGAAATATCTCACAGTGAAAGCATCCTCAAACTTTATCTCCTTCTCCTCTTCAGCATCAAACGACTCCCCACGAACAATCTCTACTCGGATGTCTTCAGACTCCCCCTTTCGATATACTGGGATCGCAGTCTGACATGTTGAAATCACATAGACCTCAGGTATCGGAACCTGGTACTCTATCATCAGGTTCAAGATCGAAACCTGGCTACACCTGCACATTCTTAACCCAGAAATAAATTTCACAAATTTAACATTTAACAAATTTATAAACCCAGATTCTCTCTCACATTAAACCAGAATGATTTATCAATGATAAATTCTAATGAACCATTTGCAAAAATTAATCATTTTTCTTTTCAAAACACATTCTCCCAAACCATGTGTTCATCATGTCTAGCACTTAGAATTTTGAAAATCAGCTCTCCAACATCAGTTGTCGAAAATCTTTTTGAGTTTTTCAAAATTTATGCTAAAACACACTGAAAATCTTTTTGGATTTTTTTTAAAGTAAACAGAATGCAGTAAAGAAATATTTACAGACAATATTTTTGTGAGTTCGTGCATGAGGATCATATCAGTTTTTGACAAGTCACAAGTACCGTTGAGCTTAGTTACACATTAAGAATTAAACAATTCACTTAGATTGCCGATATACTGATCCACTTAAATTCTCACACAAATTTCAACTGATTCAGGATATGAGTTAGATGTTTTAAGAACTTAAACTCATTCATGTGTCCCACCTCTTGAATATACTCCCGTATCCAGATCCCAATATTAAGTCTTACAGGTGAGTATACCACAGATGATATCTGTAAAGGGGTTAAATTGCGAGGGCCGTGAGAGCTCAGGTCGATACTTCCGTATACGCAGAGAGATGACGGCTTTGACTTTTGGTGGGTCCCCTTTAGAGGATCTTTTGTTACAACAGCAATGACTATTAATTTTATTGTTTCATCAATTTGCTGAGGGCGGCGCTATTTTTCAAGCAAGCAGAAAGTATTCTCCGGGGACTAGGCCATTGCTTCCGCAAAATCAGAAGTCCCGGGATAATACCCCAGATATCACTGAGCATAAAGACCTAGTATCTCAGAAAGAGGGACCTTTCAAACGAGATTTCAGGGGTTACCTATATATCCAAGTAGTGTTCCCCACAAAATAAGCAAGTTTGAAATTTAGTTTATATCCCGAAAAAGCTTATCAAATGTGTAAAAACCTATCGGCATATCATCAGTGAGACTGTTTAACACTATTTAAACATTACATTTCTTTAGCATACTGTGACTGTCTACTGATGTACTATCATTTCCTCTTCTTTTACACCAAAACTCATTTTTGAATTTTATCATGTTTTTGCCTTTTTCAAATTTTCAAATGTTTTTGGATTTTCTAAAAAAAACTTACTCCCCCTAAAATGCAAACACATTTCAGGAAATTTGAAAACAAACTGTACAAGAAAAATTGACAACCGATATCGAATCACTTCAATTCGCCATCCACTTGGCATAAACAATCCGATCTCCCCCTTACACAAAACTATTTTCTCATTATGATTTCAAAACAATTAAGTTTGTTTTAACCAAAATGATTTTTCCGGAAAATAAGTTTTGTCGATTTTACCACTTGTAAGTTAGGGGTGTGGTTCATCACATTGTCTTTCAAAATACCAATTGTAGGTATGGTCCAATCAAGTTCAACCTAATGACCTTGATTAACCACTTGTAGGAAAAACAAGTACAAATTAATGTCCTTGATTTACCACTTGTAGGTGTAAACCTTCATCAACCAACTTTTTAGGAATATCACATCTACACAAATTCATTTTACCAACAAAGATGCCGATTCCTGCTTCACACTTACCAACCTGGAAGCTCCGGCAATTCACACTTATCCTGTAAAATTTAACTTTTATAAGATTCATTCACAATCATCAATTTTCAAGAAAGATGCCGATTCCTGATCCACGATTACAAACTTGGGATCTCCGGCAAAGTCAAATGTTCAAGGGAAAAGAATTTCCACACAAGTCTGACCAACCTTGGGTGTTTTTGAATTCTTGTTCAACAATGGTGGAAAATTTGCATCATCCATTGTTAGACCAGAATTCTCATTTTTTAGCTCAACACATGGCTCTTCTGGTTTTACCATACCAGATTCATTGCCTGAATGTGGCTTGTCTGACTTTGATGAGCCAGATTCATCGCCGACATGTGGCTCCTTTGTTTCAACAGAAACAGATTCATTTCCAACAACTTTCTTTTTCTTCTTTCTCTCTTCTGTCCTCAGATTTGTATCTGATGAATTCATTTTGCTTGATTTGTCGTTCTTTGGAGAGCAAGACGATTTATCAGAACTGCTATTAGGTTTTCCTGAAGTACCCGAGGACAAAATCTTCTCGAGATACTCTCTCGCCTTCTTCCTCTTCTTCCTCAGTCTGTCTTTCTGCCCTTGAGAAAGCTTCACTTTCTTTTCTTGAACTTTAGGTTCTTGAACCTTCTGTTCTTTGGG
This sequence comes from Helianthus tuberosus, assembly GCA_030545235.1. Classification (NCBI taxonomy): domain Eukaryota; kingdom Viridiplantae; phylum Streptophyta; class Magnoliopsida; order Asterales; family Asteraceae; genus Helianthus; species Helianthus tuberosus. The sequence continues at coordinate 106,904,730 of CM060401.1, read as the reverse complement.
CTTGACATTGACTGATTTCTTCACCTGCTTCTGAGATTCAGCCCTCGATCTTCTCATTGATCTCATTGAGCAATCTCTAGCAATGTGGCCAATGATGTTGCAGTTAAAGCATCTCCTCGTCTCAAACTTCCAACTCTGGCAGTTAACAGCAATGTGTCCTTGATAGCCGCATCTGTAACACACTCTGTTATCGTACCAATCACCATTTTCAACCCAAACATTCAGATTAAAGCACTGTTTGGCTTGGTGATACTCTTTCCTCCTCTTGTTTGCTGGATTTGGCTTTTGAGCTCTGTGGTCCGACCTGCATCACTCATTACCAACAATTTTTGAGTTTTGTTTTTCAACTTTTTGTGATTTTTTATCACGATTAGATGATTGAACTGGTGAGCTTTTATTTTCTTTTTGAAAATTTTTCGGTTTTTTATCCTTTTGTTTTTGTTCCACATTCTTCTTTACAGGTTTTTGCATTGAGTATTCACCTTTTTCAGTAGAATGTAAAACAGTTTCTTTAAACATTTCATTTAATTTCAAAAATATTTTTCTTTTTTCAACTTCATCATCAGTTTTCTCATCACAATCTTCAACTTTGACTTTGTCAAAGTTTGTGACATTGTCACTTATTGGAACATAATTGATCGGTTTTGGACAGGGGAATTCAGATGAAGTCACAAAACCTTTCAATTTCTTTTCAAGTTCATCTCTTTTGTTCCTTGAATTCTCAGCTTCATTTTCAAGCTGAGATATTCATTCAAGATGAGCCTTGATTGTCTTTCGAGCACATTCAGCTTCTTTTTCAAGTCGAATAATCGTCTGAAGATGGGAATTTATTACCTTTTTTTTTTCAATATTATTCTTGCTAAAAATAGATCTCCCATCTTCAAGAATCTTTATTTGACTTTGAAACTCCTTTTCAATTTTTGATTTTTCATTTTCAAAACTTTTAATTTTATCTTCAAAAATTTTTGCATTTTCTTTCAACTTCTTGTTTTCAAGCTTTATCCAGAAATCTTCATCCTCTGAAGATTTCTTTTTGCTTTCAAACTCTTTTTCCTTTTCTTTCAAACTTTTGTTTTCTAATGTCAAACTGTTCAAATTACTTAACAGTTTGTCATTTTCTGATTTCAACTTCTCACAATTTTCCTTCAAATCAAAAATCTGTTTGTCAGCATATTTCTTTTCATCCTTCATAACTGAAATCTCTTCAGTTTGTTCCTCTCCCACTTGGACACCTTTACTCTTGCTCTTCTTTAATATTGATTTTCCACTTTGACTTTTCTTCTTCTCAGCATTTCTCTCCATCTGTTCTTCAAGTTTCTCAATGAATTGACAAATTGTCAATCTAGAGTATTCTCCAGTTCTTTTTTAATCCAAAAGATATGTACCCCACTCTTGTTGAGGTATGGCATTGGCCAATCTTTCAACCCATTCATTTGGACTTTTCAGAATACCCTTCTCAGACATTGAGCGAACAAGATGGCTATACCTCTCAATGATACTCTTTGTATTTTCTCCTGGACAACCTGAAAACAAGTTAAACTCTTTCTCTAATACATTTATTCTATTAAGTGTTTCACTATTCATATTAAAGAAATTTATATCCATGATTCGGAAACACGTTTATCAAGACAGTCCCGTTAAGCAAAATATCAAGTCCAAGCTAGATCACCTTTCAAACAAAATACCAATCACTTAGAACTGATTGGGCTGAGAACTTTGAATCACACAACACTAATCCAAGTCACATGGGCCGGTGGTTTTAATATTCAAACTTTGAAAATGACCAACAAACTCAAATCTCATTGGGCTGCTCCATGTCACAATCACATGTCTCACATGAATCACTGTTCTCAATTAAATCTTGTGCCGAAAAAAATAATATTGATTAATTGATGATTGAACCTAACAAATCCACTTAGCCGAAAACTTTAAAAAAAACACAATGTTCAATTCTGATTGGGCCGCTTTATTTAGTGGACTGACACCATTAAAACTATTCTCAATTCAAATGGCAACAATATCAATTCTCGACACAATTTTGATTGGGCCGACAATATTTGTAATAAATGGGCCACGTGATTACTTGAAGACAATTTAATTGGACCAATTTCTTAACACATGTACACTGATATCAATTGAATTTTTAACCTATTGTTTTCTAATTGGACCTCTCAATTTAGTCTGACACAATACCACCACATGCAAACTAACCAACTCCAAATGAATTCACGTGATGATGCTTGACCGACAATTCAATATCACATGCAATGACAAATGATTCTGATCACCTCTTGCAATCTGAAACAAGACACGAGATTTCTTTTCCCAACTACTGACAACTCGTAAAATGTTACACACAACTCGACGTACACACTCAAGTGAACTGGTGATTCAAGCGGTCGTTTCAAGCGAGACTCATGATATAAACTCAAGCGAAAGATCTATTTCAAGCGGAACACCATGTAAATTCAAGCGAAAGGTCGTTTTCAAGCGGAACACCATGTAAATTCAAGCGAAAGGTCAGATTCAAGCGGACTCAACATGTAAATTCAAGCGAAAGGTCGATGACATCAGCAAAAATCGAACAGATTTCAAGCGAAACTCTGATTTTAACCAGTTTTAAGTCGATTTTCGTTCTGAAACTTTACAGGATTTGTTTAAACATGATTACGTACAGTATGTGAAAGTTTGAGCCGTTTTTAACCGTGAAAAAATTTTAATTTTGAAAAAGAATGGTGTAGAAATCAGAAAAAGTGATGAAAACAGGCTGTTTTGGCAAGATCTCTTCCTCCTGAGCTCTGATACCAATTGTAGGATCGAATTGTGACCCGAATGAGTCGTTCGGAAGAGCTCAAATCCGTTTCAGAGGCGGAAACTAAGAAACGGATGTGAAAACAGCTTGAATATCACTTTAAACCTCTTGTGTATTGATTTAACAGCTATTACATTCACGAGAAATACCGGCAGCACCTCGGTATCAAATCTGAAATCTGTTACAAATGAATAGCTCTCATGCCTATTTATAGCCTACATGGTTTCACTTGAAACTATACATCATCACTCAAGCGAAACCTCTAATAATCTTTCAAGCGAAACCCACCTGAATGTTTGATTCAAGCGAAACCAAACATTAACATTTATAAGACTCCTATTTTGTCTTCTTGTGAACATACTATATTGTTTTGTATGTATGATGTAATGATGATGCAACTAATATGATGTCATCATCAATAATGATGACATCACTCTTGTTTAGATCTGCAACGAACCCGAGACTCGATATAAGACGAAGACAACAGATGTGTGCACCAACAATTTTCATCAGTTTCAATTTTTTCAGTTATTTCTTTGATTCTTTCAGTTTAACCTTTTATCAGTTTATCTCGACCAATTACTTCTCTGTCCATAATGCCAATTTTATCTGTCAGCTCCTGGATTCTCGTTCTTGAGAGATAATCGCTTGTGTTGCATACTTTGCACTCTTTCGTGCAACCTCTGCAAACACTTTCAGTTTTAGCACTTTTAGCCTTACCTGGTTCATTGTCTGAACCACTACTACTGACCTTTTCTGATGACACAAACTTAGAAGCAGACTTGGAATCTACCTCAAGGGCCTTTGCCATCAATACTTGATCTGCCATCTTTGTAAGGTTTTCGGCTGTCATCTCCTTCTCAACGTCGATAATCCCTTCGTCCACTTTCTTTGGCTCCAAAGATTTCCGATATCTTTCATGTCTCTCCTGTTTCAGTCTTTCTCTTTCAGTTCTGTTTGCTGCATCTATCTTGATTTGTTCCTCTACTGTCAGGATTGATTTAATAAGAGCTTCCAAATCAATGGTTGCTGGATCAATACAGATGTTTCCCTTTGGATCCAAGTAACACTCTCGATCTGGATCCCATCTTTTCACCTTTTGAGCTTCTTGGTAAGCTAGGTAGATCTTTTTCTTCTTTATTTGTGCCAAACTTCTTTCTCGGTTGTATGTTGAAGGTGGTGCTGGTGGTTCAATATGTGCCATAAATGCATAACCGACAACATCCTCCTCAGGAAGAAATTCACCTCCAGTCAAACCCCTCATCATCTTGGATCACCGCCAAAGCCCTCAACTTTTCTTTCGGATTGTCTTCAATCTGCTTCATCTTCGGTGGCTCCTCACGTTTCGATGATAGACAACCTTTCTGTAATAATCGTCGTGAAACGGATTTGCAGTCTCGTCAGCAGCTTAATTCCGGAATTCTCTTTTGAAGTGGCCCTTTTGTTTGCATTTAAATCAAGTCACCTTGAACTTGTCGAAACCTAACTTTGTTGAAGGTCCTCCAATTGAGTTTCGACCGGTAATCTCCATGAATCTCTGAGCTCGACGAATCACGTTAGCCATACACCAGCGAATGTCGATAAGCTCCATCTCTTCCGGATCTATTTGATCGTAGTCTTCTTTGGTGAGATTGGTGTTACCAATTTTACCGGCGACTAGGCTCTCGTACGATTCCAAAACTGATGCTAAAAATACCATTTGCTACTTTGTCGTTTCTTCATTAAAGTTTTGTGCATTGTTCAGATTGACGGCTATGTTGCACTGGAAGACATTGGATTTTGAAGCACTTTGAGATTGCTGATTGTTTGATGTGGATGATGAAGGTGCATTAGAACCAGTACCATGATACCCGTGGCTGCTTAATCAAGAACCGCTACTGGACTTCTCTTGTGCCACAATATTTGAGCTTTTGGCACTAAAAGCAGTTTTCGGCGATGTGGCTTTGGAAATCATGCTGCCTCTATAATACAGATCAATGTTTTGTTGATACTGTGTGTTGCTTACTTTATTCATCTTCTTGATTACCAATTCGTGCCACTCAAGTCGCTCAATCAACCACTTAAGTGTCATTTCTGCCATCGGCTTTGTGTTTTTGTGCACTAGACCAAAGTACTGCCAATCCTGCTCATTTGGCAATGCCTCAAACATCTTATCAACCATCTCTTCCTCATCTTTCTTGATTCCGAATCTTGCTAATTCTGCCTTTAAATGACAAAATCTTTCAATCATTGCACATTTTTATTTTTCATACAAGTAAATAAATCGAACTCTTTCTTTAACAAAGATTTCTTGTTTTTCACTATCTCTTCACAACTAGTACATTTCTTTTTAAGCTTTCCCCATAAATCCTTCGAGTTGTCATAATCGATCAATGAAATGATATCATCTCTGACAGACTCATGTAGCAAGGCAATGGCCTTTTGTTCGGCTACAAACTCTTCTTGCTCATTATCTTCTAAGTTCTCATAGTCTTGCCTCGAAGCAGTGTAACCATTCTTCATACGTTTCCAGCTGTCGTAAGCGAATGCTCTCAACCACCCATCAAACCATTTTGCCCAGCGATTGTAATCCTCTATGTCCATTAATTTTGGAGGTTTGTTATAAGTGCCATACGCTTTGTCGACACTTAGCGAAGTGGATATCGCCTTAGTAGCAGTTTTGGGATTTGTGTTGGAAGATTCTCCAGTGTTGTAAGCAAAGATATCACCAAACGGATTCATGAACTCGTCTCCCATGACTGTTGTACCTGAAAAGTCAAACTTGGTCAAATTTCGTAACCCAAACACAAACAGTTGATCGGATGGTCGTTCGTCCGAATGATTGTCTGGACAGATGACCTCAATGAAATAGTAACAAGTGTGTCAAGTGACGAATGGCCCTCCGGTCGGATGACAATCCGATCGGATGGTCGTCCGCTTGATGAACTTAGACTTTTGAAACAATTCAATACTGATCCGGTCGGATGACAATCCGATCAGATGAGTATGACATCAGCAGGTAACAAGAACAATAACAAAGGCAATCTGATCGGATGAGTGACATCAGCAACGTTCGGTTCAAAGTTCATGTTTTTATCGATTCAGACATGTTTTAGTTCGAATTTTTCCGTGAAAATTTGTAGGAATGATCTATAATAGATTGCGAACAATATATGTAAAATTCAGTCCATTTTATTTGTGAATTCTGTGTCAATTTTAGATTTTTCTCAGTTTAAGATGAAGAAATGTAGAACACAGATAGAAATAGAAGAATAGATGAAGAATCAAGTAAAATCTCCGGTGAGATTGGCTGAAATTGGCTGTAATCGGTCAAGATTTCCGTGAAAACGCTGTAATCCTCTCCAAATCCTACCTTCTGGCGCTCTGTTACCACTTGTGGCGGGTCGGTTCTTGACTGAAGAACTCAGGTCGGATCGATCACTACAGAGGTGCGGAATCCCTACGCAATGTTAAAGATGAATCAACAACGAAATCAATGATTAACGCATCCATTCTCATTCAAAGATTGTGAAAATACAAGGTTCCGGTGAGAGCTGGACAGAGCTTCGCTACAGAGACAAACTGCCAAAAGTCCTAGCATATGAGCCCCTAGGTCTCTATTTATAGGCGAAGCTGAACTGGGAGAGCTAATGCCATCCAGTCGGAGGGTCATCCGTCCGGATGGTCATCCGTCCGGATGAACCAATGCCATCCGACCTGATCACATTTACAAACAACGTTTTCGTCCCGTTTCTCCTAGTTATAATAAGACAAACACACAAATCTATACATAGACACATACAACACAAAATATAGACTCGATACAGACGGAAGCTACAGACATATTGCACCTACAACAAGCATTATGACTGTTTGGCGTTTTATTAATATAATGTATTTTTTATTCTAAGTTGAAAAATACATAACAAACAACAAAAAAAATAAAATTAAAAAAAAAAAGAAAAAACAATTCATCTTCCAAATCTTCATTGTCATCAGTCTCTTTCTTCTTTGAAACATGTTCACTGGCAGTTTGGCTTTGTCATGCTTGTGTTTTTGTGGCCGTTTGGAAAGACAAAATGACATGAGTTTTTTTTTTTTTTTTTTTGAATATGTATCTTCAAACCACTCATCAGTGTCATTTGTATTTTCATGCTATTATAATATTCATCAATAACATAACACAAAAAATGACATAAGTCCGACACCAGCATCTTTTTGTTTATGATTTGTCTTTCTCATGCAGCAAAATTTTATTTGAGTCACAGCACCTCAGGGAAGAATGCATTCTCCGAAACTTGGCGTAGAACAATATTGAATATACAAGAAAAGATAATTGCCATTTTTGGTTTTTTACTGAGGAAATAGTGTATTTGAAAGAAACGTCGATTTTTTGGAATCTTTGATGTTTGAGTGTTTTGGCGTTTTCTAAGATTATTGGTATATAGTAAAATATGGCGTTTTGAGTAGGTGTGTTTGATGTTTTGGGGATTTTGGCGTTTGTAATATGAATGGTATGTAACACCTGTGCTTGCGTAATCATTATTCAAACTCTGAACAGTTCATTTATCAATGAAACAACGTATTTTGATCCCTATAATTGTTTATTTATATTTAACAATCTCTCATTTCAATTCAAGTTTGATTTCAAACTCTAAATCGCTTTCTAGAAAGTTATACGCAAACTGATACGTAAACGTAGTCAGTTTAACGCGAAAAACACTCCGGAACATCAACATATGCTTAACATACCTTAAATAACCTTTACATAACTTAGAAATAAGTATTGAAGGATTTGGTATGGCAAAACCAAGTTTATTCGATCGAAGGGACTATTTGCGTCAAACTGCAAAAGTATGCCGACTCGCATAGTAACAAACATTCCAGAACATGATCATAAGTTAAACACACCCTAAATATTCTTTACATAGCTTAGAAATAGGTTTTGAGGGGTTCGGTATGCGAAAATAAACTTATTGGTCAATCAGGGACTAAAAGCGTCAAAAAGTGCATAAGTTTGCATTTACGCGCATATCTTATGTTCTGAACATATCCGGACATCCAAAAATTTTTTTAATCATTAAAATATTTTATTTTAGTGATTGGCATGCTAAAATTCCATTCGTCGTGTAATTTGGATCATTTTTCGCGTCCGTTCGTGTTTCGTCGTAATTAACTGAACAACGTGATCGTACGACCAAACGAACCGACATCCGAGATATTTTCAAGCATACTTCATGCCTCCTATACTTTGACATCATTATTGAGCCTTGAAAATGGGTTAACGGGGCTTAAACGTGTCAAAAATCAACTTTTATGCATGGAGGGGCATGTTCTGCCAATATGTAAAAGCTTGCGGGTCTGGAGTCTGGGAGGGGCGCGAAGCCTGAAGGCTCTGCCTTCACAGCCCGCGAAAGACCTTTTCAGCAAACGACAGCCTATCCTTGGTTTATATACATGGTTTTCTTATACCATTTGCTAGTTTTTAAGCTCCCATGGTATACAAAATAGTGTGCCACACTTGTATGGTCCAGATCAAAGCTTAAAACCCAAGAAACAATCTTAACGGTTGTGGAAATCTATATAAACCCATGATTTCTCATTTCACAACTTGCTCACATGTGAATTTCCTCTTCTTCTTCTTCTTCTTCTTCTTCTGCTCTATTGGGGCTATCCCTTCTGGTTGAAGGTCCCATTCTTCAAGTTTTCTTGTTCTATCTTCAAGCTTTGGACCTCTTGTAAGCTTCTTTCATGCGTTTTATGCATTTTAAGCATGAAAGTCAAACAGTGTTTGACTTTCTGCTTTGACCAGTCTTTGGTCAACACAAAGTTCGTTTGAACTTTGCAACGTGAGAGTAATCACGATGGTTATAGTCCCTTATGACTATACCTACTGATTACCACGTTGATTAGGCGTAGTGACGAGTCAAAGTTTCGGTCAAAATACGTATTTATGCGTATTTTGCAACGAAGCTATTTTTGGGTATCAAAACACTTCGTTTTGATATCAAACTTGTTTTCTAACTTAGTTAAACATGTTTTAACATGTTTAACTCGTCACTTTTAGTTTAGTGCTTATATAGGGTCGTAAGATAAGCGGTCTAAACAACCGCTTAGACTTTCAAACCCGACCCGTTTGGTCGATCATTAGGATCCGAACAAACATATTTTGTAACCATAGTTGTATAGGGAATAACCTTCTGAGGTTATACCTTATGGTCACTTCGTTTAGTTAGTTGTATGATAGGTAATTTATATGCCTTAGGAAAATGACCAAAATGCCCTTTTTGCGCATAATTTCATTTTAAGCATATGTCACTACAAAAAAATGCCACTAGTGGCACACACTTTTAGTGGCAGTTAACTTTTATGTCACTAATTTTAGCTTTTAGTGGCACTTTAGACTTTGTTAGTACACACTTTTACACTTTTAGTGGCATTTAGCTACAAAGGCACTATTTAAAGTTTTTAATGGCACTTTATATACCCAAAAATCATCACCCCTAAATTTCTTTTCCCTCCATATGTTGATTCTAAACCCTAACCTCTCCTCTTTCTCCTCTCAAATCCCCCACCCACAACTTCAATCTATTTCTCATGCTGCCACTCTATCAATTTCAAAATCTTTGAACCACCAGCTAGCTTTAATCCGACGACCACGACAAGCTTCGACGTGCTGGTGGCGGGCGATGATGGTTGTTGCATTGGAGATGTTGTTCATTTCAACGAATACTGCATTTTTCAATGTTATTCTCATCATTTTGTGTGATTTTACAGAGTTTGTTCGCAGAGCGATGCGTTGTTTCTCCTGTTGTTTCAGAATCAGAGATGATAATCACACTCAGGTTAATCGCTTCTCTCAACCTATCACTGCAATTCGTAAGGTTATGGTTTCAAAATCGAGGTGATAGATCTGAATATTGAAATTAGATATTGTTTTGATGTTGATGTACATTTAGTATTTGTTTTATGCTTACTTGCTATGTGAAATTAGGTCAGGTGCGAGATGTTATTTCCTTGTATGTGCTTTTGTCTTGCTTTGTTATTTCGCTTTGGTTTGATTACTTTTAGTTCATTTAAATCACGGGAAACCGTTTTTTAAGGTATCTGTTCTTTGAATACAGGTTAAGTCTTTGATTAACAATGCTAAAGCGGGCGTTCCATTGAATGTGTCTGGATCAACTAACAGCCCAAAGGCGACATCTAGCAATGCAATACCTTCCATGTTCCCAGCTGGCAGTGCACCTCCACTCTCACCAAGAAGTTCATCTGGTTCTCCTCGTATTTTAAAATAGAGGGCGAGTCATTGGTTTTAGCTTCTCCTTTGAGATTGGTTACTTAGCGAGCCAGCAAAAGAGTTAATACCACAGGTTTGACAACAAAACTCAGCTTATTCAAAAGTGTTTAAGGTGTTTGTATGTGCCATGATTCGTTTTGCTAATTTAAATGGATTACGGGTCCATTGCATATATCTTACGGAGTGTTCTTTTCAATGCTCTAGTTTTGACTGAAGTAAATGTCACACCCCGACCGCGTTAAAACAATGAAACCGCGGCGGAAACGTCGGGGAGTGGAGTGGCAGAATCATTGTTTCATAACCATGGATACAAAAGTTTCGTTTTATTGATTCACTAAGTAATTTACATTGTCTTAAAACCAAACAAACAAGTTACACATCGACTATCTTTGTTATTAAGTCACTAAGGCCTCGTCCAGATCCTATGTGAATGAGCATCCTAGCAATCAACATCATTCAACACCACCTGAAACATATGTAAAAAAACAAATTCAACAAAGAAATGCTGGCGAGCACATAGGTTTTATGAGAGTATCGGATTCATGGCTCGTTTACATGTTGCAGTACCTCATTAGACTACAAGAGTCAAAATATTACAAACCTTGTTTTGAAAAGTGTATAGCATTGCAACATAAATAACCAACTCAAATCAAGCTGGTTATAGTTTATAAAATCTCATAGCCATGATTCTTAACCCAAAACAATTTTTTAAGTAAACCAAATCGTAAATTGTTCTCGTTACAAAACTCGTATGGTTTATATCCTTTCGAAAACATCGTTATGTGACATCATTTCAAAATCGTTTATCCAAGTGAACTAAATAATGACATGGAATATAATATGATAAAAGCACTTATATATAAGAAGTATCAGCGGCGTATCTACCATGCTTTTATCATGTTACACCCATACCATTATCTAATCATAACCCAAAACCAATCGTTTGTTCAAATCGTTTATCTCGTTTAAGTCGTTTCAAATCGTTTAACTCGTCCCAAAATCATTCTCATTTTAATTGTGAAACTACTTTTGGTCATCGCACTAATAACATTCAAACCTTCGCAACTCGACTATCTCGAAACTCGTATTAACAAACCACCAAAGGGTAAGTTAACAATCACAGATTCGGTCGTTACCCACATAACCTCCACACATAACCATGGGTGTAGTCCGATAACGGGATTTGTCAGATCCTATGGTACCATAACCGAATACTGGTCAGCTTGATCAATGCTAATGAATGTTATTCGTTATGTAATCGTTTTTGAAACCATTGTTTAAACCTCGAAATCATTTAACACATATGAATCACCCAAAACAATTGAAAACAGTAAAATAGGGGAACTATGTACTCACATTGAAGTGCAAATATCCTTGATCTAAAGAACTCAACAAGCTCAGGCAAACCAAGGAAATTCAAGTAGCACCTAGTAATCGAATCACTAGTAAATAAATCGACACCTAAATCGGAAGATCGGACAGAATGAGGTTTCGTAAACCAAATGAGTATTGGAACTCATGTGATATGGTTTAACAAAGCCTACATTCTAAATCGGAAACTATCCTAAGTGCTTTCGACCCATTACGACCCATTAAGGCAGCTTACGCTACTTTAACGCGTCGTTCGCGCAAATGCGCGTTCGAGACGTCTAACTAGTCCTATGACAAGTATTATATGCCTAAACATGTTTAAATATGTTGCATAATCAGTTAAGTGGCAAAAGTTTAAGTTACATATGCTTAAATTCCAATTATGCATGAAAAGGGCATTTTGGTCATTTTCCTAAGGCATATAAACTACCTATCATACAACTACTTAAACTAAGTGACCATAAGGTATAACCTTGGAAGGCTATTCCCTGTAACACCCGTCTAATTACTACTTGAGTTAAATAAAAATTCATTCGATTTAAACTAAAAGATGTCTAAATAAAACATGAGTTTCAAAAACAAAGTTCTAAAGATAACCAAACATTAGTCAACCCTGACTAATTCAGACATTCATAGGTTGTTTAACAAAATGTTTACATCCCAAAATCATTATCTATCAAAGTTAAGATATCGCGGAAGCTCAAAAGTTTGTGTTCGGTTCTTCAACTACTTGCTTGACCGCCATCCGTAAGGTTTCCAACATCACCTAAATTCAAAACCATCCAAAACGTTAGTTTTGACAATGAATTGAATTATATAAACAAGCCTTAGCATCAAAACATGAAAAACAAAATAAATTTTCAAAAGTAATCCTTTCGCGTGTCGCGGCAGGTTCCTTTCGTTCTTTCGCGTGTCGCGGGGGATCTAAAGGATCCTTCCGCGTGGCGCGGAGGAAACGTTTTTCCAGCAAGTGCAGGTTTTTAACCTGCATTTGCTGCCAGCTCCGGAAATTCTGATTTTTAACTTCAATTGATCATAACTTTCGACTCGTAAGTCCGTTTTAGGTAATTCTTTTTCCTAAACGTCTGTAAATTCATTACCAACGTATCTATTACAATTTTGATACCGAAAATTTAATTTACGGACCGAACGTCTAAATGTCACTATGCATTTATTCGACCCATTCTAACTTTACTTAATTTGCTACTATATGACTAGTAAACCTAAGGCGCTTATTACCCAACTTCCGGAGCTTATTATCACCGGCACTTCATTACCAAACCTATGGCTTCATGCTCTCGTGACCATTATCGCCATCGCTATCTACTTAAGATATTAACACTACAATGTACACCATTATTCGACCCGTTTGGCTCATCTACGGAATCCTCCATTTTGATGACTACCAAACGACTACAAACCAATTCTTAACCTACGGATTTAAGTAACGAACATGGTCGCTACAATCAACACAACTTTTATTCTACAATGTAACCGTACATAATTAAATAGCAATTCACTTAATGTAACGGGTCAAGTTACATACCTTTAGTGCACGCCCTTCAAACGCAAGTCGCCACCGGCTTGTCCGCTTGGAGCTCCGGTATCCCTTCCTATTGAGTTCAACCAAAACACGTTTAGAACTCTTTTCAATTCACAATTCGCATATTTTGCCTAAACATCACAATCATGCGGTTTAACTTAAATTTTCAGATTTAAGCCTTCTTTGAGGCATTTATGTGAACACTTTAAGGGCAGAAATTTACACTATATATTATCAAGTTCTTAACTTGTCATATAGCCTTAATTCTTCATCAATCAACTATTTTACATGAACTTTATCCTCTAAAATTCTGAAATCACTTCACACATGTCAAACATTACTAGAACAACCACTATCATCCTAGTGTTTATCATTTTCACACATAACCCATAAATCACCTTCATTGTGTTTATGAAATTTTCAGAATTTAAGCATGATTTCAAATATTGTTGTCTAGGTTTTACTCCTAAACACATTATCTTTTCTAATCTACCCAAGTAACAAACATGCATCATCAAATTTCAGATTTCCTAAATTCATGAGAATTTCAAGTAGAGAATTCTCATCAAATTTTACATAACTTATAACCCTCTTGCGATGAGGATCACAATTCTAAGCTCGGATTTCGTTTTGGACCAGATTTGCACCTTCAATTTATGAGATTTGTGATTGTTAGGGTTTTGAGAAGCTTGGTCGCCCCCCTGGCTTCTGGTCGATCTCCGTACTCAATTTTTTTGAGTTTGTGTTTTAATAAAATGTTTATTAAAACTAGTTTCAAGTTTGACACTTTGGTCCCTCTAGTTTCTTTTATTTTGTTTTTATATCTTTAACTACTCATAAGTGCTAAACTAACTAGGTTAGTGTCATTACTAATTAGTTTATTTTACTAATTTATTTGCAACTTAATTGCAATTTAAGGATTTGTATTTTCGGGATGTTACAAGTCCACCCCCCTTAAAAGGGTTTCGTCCCCGAAACCAAAGTACGTTCCAAATAAAGTAGGGTAGAGACGTCGCATCTCCTCTTCGAACTCCCACGTAGTGTCCGAGCCTTTCCTGTGCTCCCACTTGATCTTGACTTGATCGATTTGTTTGTTTCGTAAGTGCTTGACCTTTCAATCTAAAATTTCCACTGGTCTCACCGCATAATTCAGACTATTATCCACTTCAATATCATCGTAATGGACATAAGCTATTTCGTCTGCTAGACACTTTCGCAGTTGTGACACGTGAAACGTGCTATGTATTCCACTCAATTCTTCCGGTAGCTCGAGGCGATAAGCCACCTTACCAATCCGCTCGATGATTTTAAATGACCCAATAAATCTTGGGCTCAACTTTCCTCTTTTTTTGAACCGTATTATTCCCTTCCACGACGATACCTTTAGCATTACCTTATCACCCACTTGAAATTCAATCGGCCTCCTTCATTTATTCGCGTACGACTTTTGTCGATCCTGAGCCGCTTTTAGGTGAGTTCGAACCATGTCGATCTTCTCATTCGTAGTTCTGATTATATCAGTAGGTGCTAGTCATCGTGGACCCACTTCTCCCCAACATACCGGGGTTCGACACTTTCTACCATATAACATTTCATACGGGGACATCTTGATGCTCGCGTGATAGCTATTGTTATATGAAAATTCGACCAAGGGTAGATAGACATCCCAACTACCCCCGAAATCAATAATGCAAGCCCGCAGCATATCCTCCAACGTTTTTATTGTTCTTTCACTATGCCCATCCATTTGTGGATGGTAAGCGGTGCTAATGAATAGTTTAGTGCCCATTTGTTCTTGGAATTCACGCCAAAAATTCAAAGTAAACCGAGTATCTCTGTCTGACACAATGGATATCGGTACCCCATGACGTGCTATGATTTAATTGGTGTACACCTCCGACATCTTCTCGGATGTATAAGTCTCACGAATCGGAATGAAGTGAGCACTTTTCGTTAATCTATCCACGACTACCCATATAGCATCAAACCCGCGGTTAGTTTTGGGCAATTTGGTCAACAAATCCATGGTGATTTGTTCCCATTTCCAAACTGGGATGTCCAATGGTTGCAACTTACCATATGGCTTCTGGTGCTCCGCTTTGACTTGCAAGCAGGTCAAACACGTCTCTACATGTTTCACAATATCTCTTTTCATCCCGGGCCACCAATAGTTTTGTTTTAAATCATTATACATCTTGGTCGCCCCCGGATGGATGGAATAACGGGACTTGTGAGCTTCATCTAGTAGAAGCTTTTTAACTCCACATGTGTTAGGAACCCAAATTCTACTGAAACGTGTTTTTAAACCGTGGCTGCCTACAATGAGTTGCAAATTAACTTGACCAACAATCCTTTCCTTTCTCCAGTTTTCCATCTTTACTGCTTCATCTTGTGCCTCTCGGATTCGTTCAAGTAAGCCCGAGGTCACAATGAGTTGCAACGATCGTACTCGTATCGGGACATAATCTACCTTTCTGCTTAGGGCATCCGCCACCACGTTTGCCTTTCCGGGGTGATAGTGTATTTCACAGTCGAAATCTTTCACCGTTTCTAACCATCGCCTTTGTCTCATATTTAACTCCTTCTGATCGAAGAAGTATTTCAAGCTCTTGTGATCGGTGAATATGGTGCACTTTACCCCATATAAGTAGTGCCTCCATATTTGTAATGCAAATACCACTGCAGCCAACTCAAGATCGTGCGTGGGATATTTCTTCTCGTGTATCTTCAATTGCCTCGAGGCATAAGCTATAACTTTGCCCCGTTGCATCAAAACGTATCTGAGCCCCGATAGTGAAGCATCCGAATAAACCACCAAGTCTTCGACCCCGTCCGGCAATGTTAGTACCGGAGCTTGAGTTAACTTCTCTTTTAGCGTTTGAAACGCTCTTTCTTGATCTACACCCCAAATGAACTTTTCTTCCTTCCGGGTTAGTTTTGTTAGCGGTGACGAAATCTTGGAGAAATCTTGAATGAATCTCCTATAGTATCCCGCAAGCACCAAAAAGCTTCTAATTTCCGAAGGGTTCTTCGGGGGATTCCATTTCGACACGGCCTCAATCTTTGACGTATCTACCAATACTCCATCGGCACTTATGATATGGCCGAGAAATTGCACTTCTCGTAACCAAAAGGCACATTTAGAGAATTTCGCATACAACCTCTCTCGTCTAAGTGTCTCTAACACCTCTTGTAAGTGGTGTGCATGTTCAGCTTCACTTTTTGAATACACCAAAATATCATCTATAAACACGATGACTGATTTATCCAACATTGGCTTGCAAACCCGGTTCATGAGGCCCATGAAAGCCGCGGGTGCATTTGTCAGCCCAAATGACATCACGAGGAATTTGTAATGTCCGTATCGCGTGCGGAAAGCCGTCTTCGGCACATCTTCCTTCTTGACCTTTAGTTGGTGATACCCCGATCTAAGGTCAATTTTTGAAAACCAGTTCGCACCTTATTGTTGGTCGAATAAATCATCTATCCTCGGAAGCGGGTATCGGTTCTTTACCGTGAGTTTGTTTAACTCCCGGTAATCGATAGACATGCGCATGCTTCCGTCTTTCTTTTTCACAAACAGTACCGGTGCGCCCCAAGGAGACACACTCGGCCTTATGAATCCTTTGTCAAGCAGATCTTGAATCTGGGACATCAACTCTTGTAATTCTGACGGTGCGAGTCGGTACGGTGCTCTAGCTACGGGTTTTGCGCCCGGAATCAATTCGATCCCGAACTCTACTTCCCGTTCAGGCGGCATTCCCGGTAAATCGTTCGGAAATACATCTTCAAAGTTACATACCATGGGTACGTCTCCAATCTTCGGTAGTTCTTTCTCGGGCTCATTTGCGTATATCATAAATGCTTTACATCCATGCCTCATGAGCTTGTGAGCTTTCATCATCGAGCATATTATAGGATTGCCTCTCTTTTCGCCATAAATTGTAACGTGTTTTCCTCTTGGAGATGTTAGCTTTATCTCCTTACGGAAACACACGAACTTTGCGTGGTGCCGAGATAGCCAATCCATCCCAATGACTACTTGAAATTCCCCCATTGACATCGGGATTAGGTCTATCAAATATTCTTCATCATCGATGCTTAATTTGCAGCCTCGACAATTATCACAAACTATAAAACTTTGTTGTCCCCTATTTCAACTTCTAAGGGCACAGATAATTTCGTCAATACAAATGAAGGATGTCGAATAAATCCATGCGAAATGAAGGATTTATTCGCACCCGTATCAAACAATACACGTGCAGGAATTGAGTTAATCGTAAATATACCTGAGACCACATCGGGTTCTATCTTCGCTTCAGCCGCGGTAAGTTGGAAAGACCTAGCCTTCGCCTTTGGAGCTTCCGTTGGAGACTCTTTTGTGTCTCTATTTCCAACCAACTCGGGGCATTCATACTTTTTGTGGCCGGGTTGATAACATTTGTAACAGACGGAAACTTTTCCGGGAAATAGCGATGCTGTGTGCCCTGTCTTCCCACATACCGGACACGGCTTGTCTTTGAAGCGGCACTCACCTTTGTGCCCCTTTCCACATACTTTGCAACTTGGCAACCCGCATTTAGCCTCCACTTTCTTCCCCAATTCAGCAGTTCTAGCTTTCTTTGTAGGGCTTGGATTCACATCCTGTGCCCTTCGCTCACCCCTTTCAACTTGTTTCTTTAACTCGATTTCCCGCTCCCGGGCGGTGTTGATGATTTCTGTGAGAGTTTCATATTTTGAGGGAGTCATAAACTCCTGGTATTCAGCACTCAGCATGTTGTAATAGTAGTATATCTTCTGCTCTTCCGTGGTGACTAACTCGTCATAGAATCTCAGCTTATCCATGAAGATACCCTGCTTTGGGACTATGGTGTTTAAGGAACGGCACCTTAAACTCATCCAAAGTCATGACCCTTGCCGCTTCGGCTCCCATTTCCTTCTTTTTATTGTCCCACCAATCCTTGGCTTGGCCCCTCAATTGATCCGTTCCGTAAGCAACAAAGTCGCCTACTTCACAATGGGTCCGTTCAAACACCCCTTCAACGTCACTTAACCATCTTTGGCATATTATCGGGTCGACCTCCCCATTATAGATTGGCGGTTTACACGCCATGAATTCCTTGTACGAACACCCTTTGGGTTCTCCCGATTTTTCTTTTATAAGGTTGACACTATCTTCCAACCTTTTGACTCGCTCTTCGACAAGCGACAACACCGTGCTTTGAATTTTGTCTATAAACCCGGATAGACTACCTTCAATTGCCTTCCCTACTTCTTCGGCAATTATCTCTTTCATTTGTTCGGTGCTTGTTTGCACCGGATTATCATCGTTTCCATCAGACATCTTGAAACTGAAATGTTTACATTTAAACGTTAAACATTTCATTTATAACATTGCTTCGTTTGTTTTGGTTTAGCCAAGTTCCTAACTTGCTTTAACCGTTCACTTTTAGTGCACTTTCCGGGTTTGAGTGTGTTAACACGCTCTTCCCATGCACATCAATTCATTTCTCATTTCTTACATAAGACATAATTTGTTAACATAATAAGTTAATTCTTACCGGATGATTGATCAAGCTTGAACCGAACACTTGGTTGACAACCTTAAGCTCTGATACCAACTTGTAACACCCGTCTAATTACTAGTTGAGTTAAATAAAAATTCATTTGATTTAAACTAAAAGATGTCTAAATAAAACATGAGTTCCAAAAACAAAGTTCTAAAGATAACCAAACATTAGTCAACCCAGACTAATTCAGACATTCATAGGTTGTTTAACAAAACGTTTACATCCTAAAATCATTGTCTATCAAAGTTAAGATATCGCGGAAGCTCAAAAGTTTGTGTTCGGTTCTTCAACTACTTGCTTGACCGCCATCCGTAAGGTTTCCAACATCACCTAAAGTCAAAACCATCCAAAACGTTAGTTTTGACAATGAATTGAATTATATAAACAAGCCTTAGCATCAAAACAAGAAAAACAAAATAAATTTTCAAAAGTAATCCTGCCGCATGTCGCGGCAGGTTCCTTTCGTTCTTTCGCGTGTCGCGGGGGATCTAAAGGATCCTTCCGCGTGGCGCGGAGGAAACGTTTTTCCAGCAAGTGCAGGTTTTTAACCTGCATTTGCTGCCAGCTCCGGAAATTCTGATTTTTAACTTCAATTGATCATAACTTTCGACTCGTAAGTCCGTTTTAGGTAATTCTTTTTCCTAAACGTCTGTAAATTCATTACCAACGTATCTATTACAATTTTGATACCGAAAATTTAATTTGCGGACCGAACGTCTAAATGTCACTATGCATTTATTCGACCCATTCTAACTTTACTTAATTTGCTACTATATGACTAGTAAACCTAAGGCGCTTATTACCCAACTTCCGGGGCTTATTATCACCGGCACTTCATTACCAAACCTATGGCTTCATGCTCTCGTGACCATTATCGCCATCGCTATCTACTTAAGATATGAACACTACAATGTACACCATTATTCGACCCGTTTGGCTCATCTACGGAATCCTCCATTTTGATGACTACCAAACGACTACAAACCAATTCTTAACCTACGGATTTATGTAACGAACATGGTCGCTACAATCAACACAACTTTTATTCAACAATGTAACTGTACATAATTAAATAGCAATTCACTTAATGTAACGGGTCAAGTTATATACCTTTAGTGCACACCTTTCAAACGCAAGTCGCCACCGGCTTGTCCGCTTGGAGCTCCGGTATCCCTTCCTATTGAGTTCAACCAAAACACGTTTAGAACTCTTTTCAATTCACAATTCGCATATTTTTCCTAAACATCACAATCATGCGGTTTAACTTAAATTTTCAGATTTAAGCCTTCTTTGAGGCATTTATGCGAACACTTTAAGGGCAGAAATTTACACTATATATTATCAAGTTCTTAACTTGTCATATAGCCTTAATTCTTCATCAATCAACTATTTTACATGAACTTTATCCTCTAAAATTCTGAAATCACTTCACACATGTCAAACATTACTAGAACAACCACTATCATCCTAGTGTTTATCATTTTCACACAAAACCCATAAATCACCTTCATTGTGTTTATGAAATTTTCAGAATTTAAGCATGATTTCACATATTGTTGTCTAGGTTTTTCTCCTAAACACTTTATCTTTTCTAATCTACCCAAGTAACAAACATGCATCATCAAATTTCAGATTTCCTAAATTCATGAGAATTTCAAGTAGAGAATTCTCATCAAATTTTACATACCTTATAACCCTCTTGCGATGAGGATCACAATTCTAAGCTCGGATTTCGTTTTGGACCAGATTTGCACCTTCAATTTATGAGATTTGTGATTGTTAGGGTTTTGAGAAGCTTGGTCGCCCCCTGGCTTCTGGTCGATCTCCGTACTCAATTTTTTTGAGTTTGTGTTTTAATAAAATGTTTATTAAAACTAGTTTCAAGTTTGACACTTTGGTCCCTCTAGTTTCTTGTATTTTGTTTTTATGTCTTTAACTACTCATAAGTGCTAAACTAACTAGGTTAGTGTCATTACTAATTAGTTTATTTTACTAATTTATTTGCAACTTAATTGCAATTTAAGGATTTGTATTTTCGGGATGTTACATTCCCTATGCAACTATGGCCACATAATATGCTTGGTCGGATCCTAATGATCAACTAAACGGGTCGAGTTCGAAAGTCTAAGCGGTGGTTTAGACCGCTTGACTTACGACTCTATACAAGCACTAAACTAAAAGTGACGAGCTAAAAATGTTCAAACATGTTTAACTAAGTTAGAAAATAGGTTTTGGTATCAAAACAAAGTGTTTTGATACCCTAGGATAGTTTGGTTGCAAAATACGCATAAATGCGCATTTTGACCGAAACAATAACTCGTCGCTACGCCTAGTCAACGTGGTAATCAGTAGGTATAGTCACAAGGAACTATAACCATCGTGATTACGCTCACGTTGCAAAGTTCAAACGAACTTTGTGTTGACCAAAGACTGGTCAAAGCAGAAAGTCAAACACTGTTTGACTTTCACGCTCGAAAAGCAATAAAAGAACGAAAGAAGCTTACAAAGGGTCCAAGCTAGGGAGAACTTGATCTATAACACTCAGGTATGAAGCAAAGGCTTCAACTTAATGCATTAATCGGATCAAGGGTGCAGAAAATGAAATGGGGGCATGGGTATTTATAGTTTTCGGTAAACCGTTAGGATCATTTCTTGCTAAAGAGGCATCAATCTTGGCCCTCCATGTGGGCACATGGTATTCAAATACAAGGGGACATGTAATACCATCAAAAACCAACCCATAGAGTGCAAAACTTGAGGTTAAAAACCATCAAAACATCAAAAATGGACCAGATACAATGTTTCTGTCTGGAAAGAAGTCTCTCCCCGCGTAAGATGAAGCCCTATCTTATGCGGCCCGCGAGAGCTAAGATTGGTAGATTGTCAAAATTGGTCCCTCCACTTGAAAAACTTGTATTTTGATGCATATTTGACATGTTTAAGCCCCGTTAACCTCATTTCAAAGCTCTAAAATGATGTTAAAGTATAGGGAACTTCAAAATATGCTCAAAAACATCACGGATGTTGGTTCGTTTGGTCGTACGGTTGCGTTATTCGGTTAATTACGACGGAAGTCGTAACGAAAGCAAAAACGATCCAAATTGCGCGACGAATAGAATTTTATCATGCCAAACACTAAAATAAAATATGTCAATGAATACATAAATTTTTAGATGTCCGAATATATTCAGAACGCAAGATATGCACGAAAATGCAAACTTATGCACTTTTGATGCTTTTTGTCCCTATTGATCAAATAAGTTTATTTTAGCATACCGAACCCCTCAAAGCCTATTTCTAAGCTATGTAAAGGATATTTAAGGTATGTTTAACTTATGATCAAGTTCCGGAATGTTCGTTACTATACAAATCGGTATAGTTTCGCAGTTTGACACAAATAGTCCCTACGATCGAACAAACTTGATTTCAACACACCAAACCATCCAAAACTTATTTCTAAGTTATGTGAAGGTTATTTAAGGTATGTTAAGCCTATGTCACTATTCCGGAGTGTTTGTCACGTTAAACTGACTGCGTTTACGCACCAGTTTGCGTATAACTTTCCAGAAAGCGATTTAAAGCTTGAAATCGAACTCGAATCAAATTGTAAAATCATCAAACACAATTACACACATAATAACACCAAAACACATTGTTTTATTAATAATTAACATTGTTTTACATTGTACATCGATTACAGAGCACAGTTGTCACAGTAAATGCACTGGTTACAGTTCTACTTTCAAAATGGTCGTCCACCACCAAACGAAATTAGAGAACGATGTTTGTTTCGAATGAATCAGTTTTTCTATGGTCACCCTGAAGGACTACAATTGCTTGGTGAGACATCCACCTAAATTTAGTTTCACACATATATCATGAATCACCAGTTTAATTATTTAACAAAAATAGTGGGTATACCGTATACCTTATATGGATAGTTCAGTTGTGCTAACTTTGCATTAAATGACTAGAATTCAAGCCAGTTACAAAGGAAATTTGCAAGCTGCCATCATTTTTCTCTACCACTCTTTTCAAAAGGATCGATGTTAATCGCACTTGTGTTGTAACCAGGTATGTTTTTATAATATAATCTTCTAGTTTATGATTGGTATTGCCACATATACCTTTGTTTTTCTAATTTTGTTTTTTAACATGCCCACAGGGAAGCATTTGTTGACTATTGGGTCCATAACAACATGCTTACGAAAGACGTAGCTACCCAGATATTTACAATATTGAAGCAGCCTGATCTGAGATATCTAACTCATGTATTCATTCTTACTTAAACCCCATAATTGTCTAAAAACCTTCCTTCCCAAAACTGATGTTACAATGTAAATTTCAAACGTGAATTTATTAATATAACGTGGTTTGCTTTTCCTTGAATGCCAAAAACTTTATTTTTGTTTATTTATTTCATGGTTATCATGGTGACATTGTATAATAATAAAAATGTACCATGAGATGAGTTTTCTGGATTCCTGTACTTGATACAAGTTTAATAGACTTTCTATACTTTGATGTGCTGGTTAAATGATACTGCAACAGGAGGACTTCAAACCCATACTTCGTGAACTTTTGGCAACTCATCCAGGTCTCGAGTTCTTCCAAAGCACACCCGAATTTCAAGAGAGATACGGTATTTTCGTATTTTTTTTCATTTATTTAATTTTACATATTATAAAAGTGAAAAAGGGCATGGTAAATGTATGTCTGTTGTACTTCAGTCTGGTGTGCTTATGCTTGAAACTATATTATCCTATTATAATTATTACAGTGTGCTTTCATGTATAGATACACAGTATATGTTGATTGTTTTTCATCTATGTAGGGCATGTGTAGTTCAAACTATTTTGTTGCTTGAATATTTTACTTTACAGACTCAGGTTGTGTTAACCCAAAACATTTTTTCTCTTATATTTTTATTTTATCTCTTCAATAACATCATTCTTTGAATAATTTAATTCAACATGTTTTACTCATTAAATGCAAAGTTTTGAAACTTTCTCACCCAACCGTTAACAAACTCATTCATTCTTAAGTAAATGAAGCGTTTATTGATTTATTTAATCACCTTTCTGCTATTGACTGTAAAACCTTGTATTGTTTCAGTTTTGCCAATAATCCTAACTTGGAATTTCCTTCGGATGTTCCTGTTGCCCCAGCCCCTGCTCCACTGTCCACATATACTTATGAATTGGTTAATTTGGGTTGTATTTGATCCCAAATGGGTCAAATCAAGATATCTAGCTGAAAGGGGACATGTTCAAAGTTCTTCAAAGTATATATTTATACATACAACCTTCTAATCTTATTATTTAAACCGGGTCATTAATTCCAGTGTGGTATGTTAAATGGTTTTATTTAAGATTCTTTACCACAATTATCATAGAATATGCCTTTTATATAACAATTAAGAACAATATTCGTGAGAGTCTTACTCTGATTCCATAACCGAGTTGTAACATATTTCAAACTTCCTTGTCTAAAGACCCCTATCTGATGGTAAAGTTTGTTCCCTTTTTGTTTCACTGATATAGATTACATAGATGGTGAATACCCTTTTGGTTTTTTATACATATATTAAAAGGGATTAATCTTTAACTGATTAAAAAGTAAAATTTCCTCTTATTGGCATAATGGGTGGCTGGGTGACGGGTCACATATTTGCGGGTCAGGCAGGTTGGTAACAAGTCAAAATTGTTACAGGTCAGACGTGTCCTTTTTAATACTGGTCCAAAGGCTTTGACCTCAAACTACTTCTCTTTCTCATTTCTAGGTTTCTATTAATACTGGTCCAAAGGCTTTGACCTCAAACTATTTCTCTTTCTCATTTATAGGATTCTAAATATATAATTAGTTTATTAATTTTTATTACAAAAGATCACTAGCTTGAACAAGTATTTCTCACGCTCACTTCTAGGTCAAAAGCTGACTTTGAACAGAAGATATATGTTAATTTTTCTGTTTTCTTTTTAAATTTACCATTTTTAATGGGTTTATGTTTATCTTGTTTATTAATTGATATTTGTAGATGTACATACTAAGGGGAGTTTCAATGGTAGCCATACGTGCCACCCATTCTTACAAGGTTCTTTAGTGGCACTTTTTTTGTTTTTCTGTGGCACTTTTTGCATGCCACTAGATGGCATTTTTTTGTAGTGTGTAACCTAAATTTTGTCACTTAAACTGATTATACAACATATTTAAGCATGTTAGGGCATATAATACTTGTCATAGGACTAGTTAGGCTACTCGTTTGCACTTTTGCGCAAATGACGCGTTAAAGTAGCGTAAGCTACCTAAACGGGTCATAAGCACTTAGGATAGGTTCCTATTTAGAATGTAGGCTTTGTTAAACCATGTCGTATGAGTTCCAATACTCATTTGGTTTACGAAACCTCATTCCATCCGATCTTCCAATTTAGGTCCGGTTTATTAACGTAGTTACCTATATTAGGTGCCGATTGATTCCGTGATCCTTTAAGCTTTGTTTGGTTGTTATTCAAAGACTTTTAAGCAATATCAAGTGAGTACATAGTCCCCTCTTTTACTGTTTTCAAATATTTTGGGGTGATTCACATGTGCCTACTTGTTACTTTCGTGCTTTTCATGCTTTTATAACATATGCTTGCTATGCTCATGTAGTACACATATAGTACATGATTTCATCTATGTTTATGCTATGCATGTTTAATTAACATGCTCGCACATTGATTTCATAAACATTTCTGCTTTGTATGTTTACTTAGCATACTTAGTACATTATTTTCATATAACATGCTTACATTTGGTATAACATTTGGTTTGTTTAACGAAACTAAAATACGTTCATTAACATCGATCATGTCGCTCGATAGTATGTAGTGGTACCATAGGAATTGACAACTCCCATCCCTGGAATCCTAGGTTTGTTTGGACGTAAGGGATGACAGAATACGAAATACATAATTTTAATAAACCTTTAATTTGTTTAAAGGTTTATCTCCTCAGTCGCAAGGCTTGAATGTAGACGTAAAACATTACCGCATAAATGTATGTATCAGAAAAGCATGGTTTTATTTTGCAAAACATAATTTTAGACTTAAACTATGATTTATTCAAATACATTGTTTTGTACATTTTTACCTATGTGTTGAGTAATACTTTTATTCACCATACATTTCATTTGATTATATATAAACATTATATATATGGTTTGAGTAGTTACTTTTTTACTTGCTATACATAACATTTGATTATACAAGATATGATTTACATTCTATATTGTTTACACATAAACACTATGTCATCAGTTTAAATAAGACATTTTGGTGGTTAATGATAAGTGATTTACATAATGAGGCGTGTGTAATATGATAAAAGCATGGTGGATACGCCGCTGGTACTTTCCTATATATAAGTGCTTTTATAATATTACATATCGTAGCGTTATTTAAATCATTTCAACCAAAACATGATACATTTTATACAAATAACATACTTTCACAAGCCATTGTTTTATAAACAACACATTTTGTACAAAAATCGTTTTTACTTGGTTATTTATTTAACCTTGCATTATTCATTTATATCATCCAATTTTTATCGAGTTTCGTATGATGTCATAAACAAAAACATTTTATAAGCTTCATGACTACTCTTGTTAAACATTTCTTTTAACTACAAGTCATGAATCCTTCATCAACAAAGCCTATGTATCTCACAGGTATTTTTATGCTGACGTACCTATTTTCATATGTGTTTCAGGTGCTATTGTTAGATGATCATGATGCAAACATTGGATTGGACGTGGCCATAGTGACTTAAACCTACGAAAGACAGTTTAATTCATGTTATGCTTCTTAATTTTCTAGTCAATGTAAACATTTTAATTCAGTAAAACAAAACTTCAATTACCATGTGTTATGAAACAATGATTCTGTTACTCCACTCCCCGACATTTCTGCCGCGATTTGTTGTTTTACGCGGTCAGGGTGTGACAGAAGAGTTGGTATCAGAGCTTATGGTTATAGAGAATTAGGTTATTAGTAATGCTTTTACCTAGTCTATAACCTTCCTAGGACCTAAACACAAGATTCTTGTGTTTAGATCTTAAAACGATACTGTCACCTATCTTTAGGCGACAACCACAACGAGAACACAAATTTCAAGTCCGTTTTGAAAACTAATCATCTATTCTAGGAGGATTTATTATAAGGTTTTGAACCTCCAAAGTTTTCAAAATCTCGTCAAAGTTTGGGTCTTATAAGGTGAACACGTGCAATCTGGAAGGGTGGATGCCTGGATTCTGAGTTTTCTGTCTAAGGCTAGAGTGTTCGTACAAATCCATATAATCGGACCAGTCACTCTTACCTGGGAACTCTTGGGATGAGTGTCCACTTATAGGCTAAAGCATGTCTTCGCGATACATTAATATGACCCGCTTACTTTGATTAGTCACCGTGTCATTTGTTTGCCTTAGGTAACAAACAAATGATCACAATCTTTATGCGTTGTCGATATATTTAAACATTCTGTTTTAATTATCCGATAACATCTCACTTGTTTCCTCTCATGTCTTCCACTATCTTTAGGATGCCTCTTCATCTCAGCGACACTCAAAAGTCTGAACTGGCTGCTACAATTGCCCAACAAATAGGCGTAGTACTCCAGAGGACTGTTGACTTAGCTATTACCATGACTCGACTCAAGGATGAAACCACCCAAGAGACACCAAAGGGAATGAAAGCCAAGCCTTCACGAAAATCAAGAAAGCATAAAGCTTCAAAGAATTTTGCAGCGATTGCTCCAAATCAAGCGGGACCTAGCCAGGTGGCAACACCACCAGTAAGAAGCCATACAACGGAACAACTCCTTTGTGTAATCAATGCAATCGTCATCATCCGAATCAAACACCAAGTTTCAAATGTAACCACTGTGGATGTTGGGGACATTTGGTTAACACATGCCGTTTTGCTATCCAAAACAAAACTGTTGGAAATCCTACTGTTTCTCAAGCACCATACGAAGGAAAAGCCCCTATGTGCAATCAGTGTAACCTTCATCACCATGCCAGTGTCAAATGCCGAAAATGTTTGAACTGTGGACTTTTTGGTCATACGGCAAAAATTTGCCGTTCAACTACTGCGCCAAACCAAGCTATTCAGAACACTGTCCAACTTCAAGCAGATCCAGCACAAGCTCGTTTTCCGCCTGGTACTTGCTACAACTGTGGCGAGATGGGTCATTTTAGGAACAAATGCCCAAAGCTTGTCAATGCAAATCCGACCCATGAATGAGCATTTGGCTGACTGGAAGACGACGTTGTTTGGAAATAACTAAAATCTTATGTTTTGTTGCTTTTGTTTTCCTTGAACTCTGAAACAATGTGGTTGGTTTATAAATAAAGCGTTGTTCACAATTCTGATGTACAAAAACAAATGTAGTTACATATGTGTACGGCATACCCCTACGATGCCTATACCAAGGAATTGTATTGTTTGCAAGACAAACTACCCTTGTAATTCCCCCATTTGTGTGATCGCTCATGATTTCCATGAAAAACCTAAGTACTCGTTTCCTTCTAAGAAACGAAGTACAAAATACAAGTTACAACTTCGGACAAATACTCAAAGTACGACTTTAAATCCTTGCTTGGATATCTAAGGATATTTTTCATAAGTCCTTCAATAATCTCATGCGATATGTCTATATACGTATCATTACATTCTGGTTTTCATAATGACATGCATAGTATATGTTTTCAAAACACCCTTCATAATTCCAAAGACATTTCATACGATTTTAAAACATTTTAACATAGTATATTTACTAAATACACCAAGTGCATAATTTCAAAAACATTATCCATGTTTTCAAAAACCTTATATATGATTTCAAAACCATCTCACATGATCTTAAAACATTATATAAACATATTTACCTAATACACATACCATATGATTTCAAAGGTATTACGTAAGGTTTCAAAAACATTAAAACACATTTTCAAAGAACGACATGCATAGTTTTCAAGAACACTCTGTTCGTATGTTGACTTACCGTACGTGATACACGACCTCCAAATTCTGCTTCATATGTCGCCTTGGCATATCTAGCACCTCAACTTCATGAACATTTTACCTAATGTATTGACTTAAGCACGTCTAGTACAAGGTTTTGAAACACCTCCCGCTATACGAATTTCAAAATCCTTATGGGATCTTCCTATCTTCATAATTTGATCCTTATGGATGTTTAAAGCGCAAAATCAGATTCCTTAATTAAATTCTTTGCATGCTTTAATACGTATATTACTATTCAATAAGGACAAAGCCGAATTCCTATTGAGATCTTCCTATTTTCATAGTTAGATTCTTGAGGATGTTTAATGTATCAATTGAAGTCCATGGATTGGATTCCTGGTGTACTTTAAATACACGTGTACAAATTGATAACAAGTTGACAAACAAAATTAATAAACTAGTTGATAACAAATTGAAAACCAAGTGATTATGTGATTATGTGTTTATGTACTTATGTGCTTTTGTGTAATCCAAATATTCGTTATCGAAATCCTCGTAGAATCTCCCATATCCTCATATGAGGGATTCATATAAGGATATCCAAAGGGTACTACCTTAAATCCTTAATGGGCTTCTATGTAATAGTTAAGACCCTTGGATTATAGAGTACTATTCCATAAGTTAAAAGAGACCCCTTGGGTGGTCTAGTTAAAAAGATTGATTCGTTAATCTAGTTAAAGGTGTCATGTGATGATGTAGCTGAAAAGACTCTTTGGTGGTCTATTTAAAGAGATTATTTGTTGATCTAATTAAATAGGACCCTATGGTGGTCTAGTCACAATCATCATAGGTTTATTGTTCGATTTTCTTCCCCTACACATTATAAAATGCACTGTGCGGACTGTGCAAGGAATTACGTAATTATGGATGCATACATAATTATGGAATTCAGTGCACAGAAACCACAGCAAGTTTTGTCATGTGTAAGAACCTAAAGTGATAAGAATAATGAAACGTGAACAATGTAATGAGGACACGGAAGATACGCCAAGGGTGCTTCCTATATATACATATAAGTGTCTCTTATTACATTGCAAACGTGACGTTATTTAAACTACTAGAAGTTCAGGACCTTAACCAATGTTGTTCTACCTATCCGACTTCAAGTTTCGAGCTCTTACAAGTTTCCTATATTAGCCTTCACAAGAAACATTTTCTCTATCCATGTTTGAGACTTCAGCTTCTTGTCGAATTCACACGCACTTTACATCATTTTGACAGTTTTATAGTACTCTTGAGATTCGGTACAACCATACCCCAACTCATCAAAATGGAGTTTAAATCTTCGGATCTAAACCCTTCCCTTTAAACAACAGACTGATGCAAATAACAATAGCTTGCTGGAAATCCAAACGTGACCCAAAGATTTTACATAGGGAACGGTGGATTCATTTGAAAGAAAAACACCCACATCTACTCTCACAAGTTTCCTCTAAATAAATTTCGGGACGAAATTTCTTAAAGTAGGGGAGACTGTGACACCTGTGCTTGCGTAATCATTATTCAAACTCTGAAGAGTTCATTTATCAATTAAATAATGTATTTTGATCCCTATAATTGTTTATTTGTGTTTAACAATCTCTCATTTCAATTCTCGTTCGATTTCAAACTCAAAATCGCTTTCTGGAAAGTTATACGCACACTGATACGTAAACGTAGTCAGTTTAACGCGACAAACACACCAAAACATCAAAATATGCTTAACATACCTTAGATAACCTATACATAACCTAGAAATAAGTATTGAAGGGTTTGGTATGGCAAAACCAAGTTTATTCGATCGCAGGGACTATTTGCTTCAAACTGCGAAAGTATGCCGATTCGTATAGTAACGAACATTCCAAAACATGATCATAAGTTAAACATACCCAAAATATCCTTTAAATAGCTTAGAAATAGGCTTTGAGGGGTTTGGTATGCGAAAATAAACTTATTGGTCAATCAGGGACTAAAAGCGTCAAAAAGTGCATAAGTTTGCATTTACGCGCATATCTTACGTTCTGAACATATCCAGACATCCAAAAAATTTTATAATCATTAAAATATTTTATTTTAGTGATTGGCATGCTAAAATTCCATTCGTCGTGTAATTTGGATCGGTTTTCGCGTCCGTTCGTGTTTCGTCGTAATTAACCGAACAACGTGATCGTACGACCAAACGAACCGACATTTGAGATATTTTCAAGCATATTTCATGCCTCCTATACTTTGACATCATTATTGAGCATTGAAAATGGGTTAACGGGGCTTAAACATGTCAAAAATCAACTTTTATACATGCAGGGGCCTGTTTAGCCAATATTTAAAAGTTTGATGGTCTGGAGTCTAGGAGGGGCGCGAAGCCTGAAGGCTCTGCCTTCGCAGCCCGTAAAGACCCCCAAGATCTGCAAAACTGGTTTTTTAGCAAACAACAGCCTATCCTTGGTTTATATACATGGTTTTCTTATACCATTTGCTAGTTTTTAAGCTCCCATGGTATACAAAACATTGTGCCACACTTGTATGGTCCAGATCGAAGCTCAAAACTCGATAAACGATCTTAACGGTTGTGGAAAATCTATATAAACCCATGATTTCTCATTTCACAACTTGCTCACATCTGAATTTCTTCTTCTTCTTCTGCTCTATTGGGGCTATCCCTTCGGGTTGAAGGTAAGTTTTCTTGTTTTATCTTCAAGCTTTGGACCTCTTGTAAGCTTCTTTCATGCTTTTTTTTTGCATTTTAAGCATGAAAGTCAAACAGTGTTTGACTTTCTGCTTTGACCAGTCTTTGGTCAACACAAAGTTCGTTTGAACTTTGCAACGTGAGCGTAATCACGATGGTTATAGTCCCTTGTGACTATACCTACTGATTACCACGTTGATTAGGCGTAGTGACGAGTCAAAGTTTCGGTCAAAATACGTATTTTTGCGTATTTTGCAACGAAGCTATTTTTGGGTATCAAAACACTTCGTTTTGATATCAAACTTGTTTTCTAACTTAGTTAAACATGTTTAACACGTCACTTTTAGTTTAAACATGTTGAACCCGACCCGTTTGGTCGATCATTAGGATCCGACCAAACATATTTTGTGACCATAGTTGTATAGTTAATAACCTTCCAAGGTTACACCTTATGGTCGCTTCGTTTAGTTAGTTGTTTGATAGGTAATTTATATGCCTTAGGAAAATGACCAAAATGCCCTTTTTGCGCATAATTTCATTTTAAGCATATGTAACCTAAATTATGTCACCTAAACTGATTATGCAACATATTTAAGCTTGTTAGGGCATATAACACTTGTCATAGGACGAGTTAGGCTACTCGTTTGCGCTTTTGCGCAAATGACGCGTTAAAGTAGCGTAAGCTACCTAAACGGGTATAACGGGTCATAAGCACTTAGGATAGGTTCCAATTTAGAATGTAGGCTTTGTTAAACCATGTCGTATGAGTTCCAATACTCATTTGGTTTACGAAACCTCATTCTATCCGAACATTCGATTTAGGTCCGGTTTATTAACGTAGTTACCTATATTAGGTGCCGATTGATTCCGTGATCCTTCAAGCTTTGTTTGGTTGTTATTCAAAAACTTTTTAGTAATATCAAGTGAGTACACAGTCCCCTCTTTTACTGTTTTTAAATATTTTGGGGTGATTCACATGTGCCTACTTGTTACTTTCGTGCTTTTCATGCTTTTATAACATATGCTTGCTATGCTCATGTAGTACACATATAGTACATGATTTCATCTATGTTTATGCTATGTATGTTTAATTAACATGCTAGCACATTGATTTCATAAACATTTCTGCTTTGTATGTTTACTTAGCATACTTAGTACATTATTTTCATATAACATGCTTACATTTGGTATAACATTTGGTTTGTTTAACGAAACTAAAATACGTTCATTAACACCGGTCATGCCGCTCGGTAGTATGTAGTGGTACCATAGGAATTGACAACTCCCATCCCTGGAATCCTAGGTTTGTTTGGATGTAAGGGATGACAGAATCCGAAATACATAATTTTGATAAACCTTTAATTTGTTTAATGGGTTATCTCCTCAGTCGCAAGGCTTGAATGTAGACGTAAAACATTACCGCATAAATGTATGTATCAGAAAAGCAGGGTTTTATTTTGCAAAACATAATTTTTGACTTAAACTATGATTTATTCAAATACATTGTTTTGTACATTTTTACCTATGGGTTGAGTAATACTTTTATTCACCATACATTTCATTTGATTATACATAAACATTATACATATGGTTTGAGTAGTTACTTTTTACTTGCGATACATAACATTTGATTATACAAGATATGATTTACATTCAATATTGTTTACACATGAACACTTTGTCATCAGTTTAAACAAGACATTTTGGTGGTTAATGATAAGTGATTTACATAACGAGGCGTGTGTAATATGATAAAAG
Organism: Helianthus tuberosus; assembly: GCA_030545235.1. NCBI lineage: Eukaryota > Viridiplantae > Streptophyta > Magnoliopsida > Asterales > Asteraceae > Helianthus > Helianthus tuberosus. The sequence continues at coordinate 106,871,665 of CM060401.1, read as the reverse complement.
CATGGTGGATACGCCGCTGGTACTTCTTATATATAAGTGCTTTATGATATTACATATCGTAGCGTTATTTAAATCATTTCAACAAAAACATGATACATTTTATACAAATAACATATTTTCATAAGCCATTGTTTTATAAACAACACATTTTGTACAAAAATCATTTTTACTTGGTTATTTATTTAACCATGCATTATTCATTTATATCATCCGATTTCTTATAAAGTTTCGTATGATTTCATAAACAAAAACATTTTATAAGGTTCATGACTACTCTAGTTAAACATTTCTTTTAACTACAAGTCATGAATCCTTCATCAACAAAACCTATGTATGACCGGTTTTAACTCCGAAACGGTTGAGGACCGAACGTGTGACGTGCGGAATCCGTACACGAACGTGACAGAACACAAGAACGTATAATTAACGTGATTCTATTGATCAATATGACGAGTACAAGCACCACGAATCACCTTACTCTCTCTAGACTTTCTTTCTCTAGCCTCTAGCTCTCCAAGTCTTCAAATGGGCAAAAGTCTAAAGTCTAACACATTAGATTCCTATTTATAGGCCTTGGAATTAATGAGACTTCTCATTAATTACCAAAATGCCACCTTGCTATTTCTATCTAATTATAACAATATAAAGCACAAGGATTCTTCTATTTCAGCTACGAATCGGATTGACGGAGGCGATAGTCATAAATGCACCAACAGACTCCCCCTCGGATATTGTCGCAGTCAATCTCGTAGCGTCTTGTCTTTCTCTCTCTCTCTCTGAGTCTTCTTGAAAATTTTACGTCTTCAGCAAATACAAACTCCCTCTTTCTTGAGCAGAATCCCCGTGGATCTGTCTTCAGCTTCAGCTCCCCCTTTCAGTAGACTCTTCTCTTCAGGCTCCCCCTTTCATCAAGCTTCCGTGCTTTTGGGATCAACACCTGGCTTTCCGGATACAAGCTCCTTCAGGATAGTTACCTGGCTCCTTGAATGCACACTCCCCCTTGCGTTGAGCTCGTCTTCAGACTCCCCCTTAGACTCGGCTATCGGGATCGTAGTCTGGAATAGTATCTGCAACTCTCAAACATTTATAAGTACAATCATTTTGATCATCCAGGATTGAAAGAACCTGGCTTTCTTAGCATAAGCTAAAACATTTTTGATGTACAACAGTGAAAGCGTTTTTGGTTTTCCAGGAATCGTAACCTGGCTCTTTTAAACTTTCTAAATCAAGATCCTGGCTCTAAGATATAATAATATGAATATATCCAGGAATACTTGATTCTCTTCCTCTATCAACAATCTTCAAAGATTTAGCAGTTTTAGCGAACAGGATCGGAAACTGCCTCTTTTACATTACATTTTAACAGTATAAGCATCCAAATCCCTCGCAGTTAATCATCCAAGTCCAACTTAATGACCTTGGAGATATCATAAACTGTTTTTTATTTTTGATTAAAAACTTCAAGTTTCAACTTAATGAACTTGTTTTATTTTTAGAAACACGTTCAGCATACATGGGTTTTGAAACTCAACTTTCAGACATCGGTTATCGAAAATAAAATAGAATCAAATTTTTTTTTATTTTTCTGAAACAAAAAGCAGTAAAGAAATATTTACAAACATATTTACATACAATATTTTTGTTTGAGTTCGCATCAGAGGATCATATCAGTTTATGACAAATCACTAGTACCATTGAGCTTTAAACACTTTAAGTTCTAAACGATTCAATAAGATTGTCAGTATACTGATCCACTTAAATTTTCACACAAATTTCAATCGATTCGAGATACGAGATTAGTCTTTTAAGGACATAAACTTATTCGCGTGTCCCACCTCAGAATATACTCCGTATCAAAATTCCCTAGATTCAGTCTTACAGGTGAGTATACCAATTTGATATATGTATTCTGGGTTAATGCGAGACCTTGAGAGCTCAGGTATGAACTTCCGTTCAGTCAAAGAGATGAAGGCTCGACTTTAGGTGTGTTCCCTTTAGAGAATCTTTTCTTCAACTGCAATTGACTCATATCTTTTGATATTTTTCAATTTTTGTGCAGAGGGTAAGCTTTTAAAGCGTGTAAAGTACTATACGAGGTCTAGGCCATTGCTTCCGCAATATCAGAAGACCAGGTATAATACCCCAGATATCAAACAGTATAAAGACCTAGTATCTCAGAATCAGGCAATCTCTCAAACAAGATTTCGGGGGTTACCCATATATCCGAGAGATGTTCCCCATGAGATAAGCAAGTATTTGATATTTAGATTTATATCTCGAAAACAATCTACTGAGCGTATAAAAACCTACTGGCATATCACCAGTGAGACTGTTTATCACATTTTAACTTTCCATTTCTTTAGCGTACTGTGATTTTCTACTGATGTACTATCATTTCCTCTTTTTACACAAAACTCATTTTTGAATATTATCATGTTTTTGGTTTTTTCAAATTTTCTAATGTTTTTGGATTTTCTGACAACGACTCTTACTCCCCCTAAAATTCAAAACATTAAAAGAAAAAATTTGACAACCTGATGTAGATAGCTTTGTCTCGCCATCCATTTTCTGCATCTCATGCTCTGTTTTGCAAAAAATATAATGTACCCCCATGATTTATAACCCATTTATTTTCGACAGTTTGAAAACCATTTTTCAATTCTTGTGAAATTAATCATGTTTTTTCCGCCGTGAGGGTTTCGGCATATTCAAGTAAATATTTTTGTAAATTTTTGAATTTTTGACAAAATTTAAAAACAAGCATATTTTTTATTTTTCAAATTTTTGACAAAATAAAAACGTATTTTTGGTTTTTAAAATTTTCAATTTTTAAGATTTTTGAAATATGGTTTATTTATTTACAGAAACAAACAAACTCCCTGTTTAACAGTCGCAGGGACCAGCAGCCTCTTCCTTTCGTGCCAGGCTGGTCCGACACTCTTCTTGTTGACATTCAGATTTCTTCAGAAGCACCTGCACATTCAACTATTGAATTATTTGAACAATTTAGCCCAGGTCTGTTTGACCTTAGGCATTTCGACACAATAAGTTTCATTCAATCTTGGAAAATCTTTGTCATTTTGTACAAAGACTTTTTCAATTTTAACATCATGTTTTTCCTCATTTACCGAAGTCATTTGTTTCTTAACTGTCAATGTTTGACCTTTTGGAGCACCTCTTTTGTAAAAATGTGAATCCTTTTGAACATTTTGATTTTGAACAACAACTTTTGGTTTCCAAAACTGGTTTGGTTTTGTTGCATCAACAGTTGTTTTCCAACTTTGTGTTGCTCTAAATCTGGGTGTCACTGGTTTCCATGTTTGTTGTGAGTCAGCCTTTGACATTTTTGGTTTCCAAGTTTGCTTTGAATCAAACTTGGTTAACTTCTGATTCACAACATCAGACTTCTTTTTCTTCTCAACATCAACAGGTTTCAGATTTGGACACTTGCGAGCAAGATGTCCAGTTTATCACATTTGAAACATGTTCTTTTGGACACATCTTTGACCTGTTGTTGTTGTTGTTTTTTCTGAGCATAGAACTCTGCATTAGACTGTCGTCTAAATTGGAGTTCTTTCTCTTCTTCGGAACTTGTTCCATGAACAAAATTCATTTTTGTTTGATAATTTGGCGTTTCATTTCTTTTCCAATTTTGTTTCTTTTTATAACCCAAACCAGCCTTCATGTTTTTCTTCTTGAAACTAGGTTTGTTAAAAAAAGTTTTGTGACCTTTTCCAGCAAACTTTGGAATTTCAGATTTTTCAATCTCAACCATTTTGAAAACTTTATCAATCTTTTCTGAAATCACATTCTGAATCGGGAATACAATATCTAAGAATAATTTATCCGATCCAATCATGGTATAAACCAATCCTTTTGAATCATCATTCAAATTTTTCTTAGATTTTGAGTTTTTCAGATATTCTTCATGAAAACTACCTTCATTTTCATCCTGTGATTCAGATTTACATGTTTCAACCGACTCTTCTTTCAACACATTTTCAACGACCTTACCTACCACCTCTGAATCACTTAAATCATCAGATTTGGAATAGGTTACGTCAATGTTATCTGGCAATTGATCGACCATGTTGAAAGCTTTTTCGACTTTCTCATCATCATAAAATGCAAACTTTTCCGGTGGAGGAACTTGATGATACTCTGAGCCAATTCCCTTTTTGTTTTTCTCAGAATCATCATCACCCAGTTTTATGTTGAAAATTATTTCAAGCACATATGATGATACATGATAGCTTTTTAACTTCTTGTTATCCTGTTCTAAATCAGCTATTTGACGCTTTAGCTTAGCAACATCCTCAATGTAAGAATTGACAACTTGTTACTTTATTGAATATTGTCGCTTAAGCGTATCAGTTTTTTCAGAACAGTATTTTAATCTTGATTGAGCAAGTTTCATTTGACTTTTCACATCTTCATATGACTTTTTAGTAATGTGATAAGCCAACTTTATTGAATCATATTCCTTTTTCATCTCTTGAAAAGCGTTCTCTTTTTTATCACATTCTTCTGTCTTTTTCAAAACATTTTCTTTCAAAACTTCATTTTCTTTTTCTAACTTTTTACATTTTTATGAAAGTTTTTCATCATTTTCTTTTAAAATCTTTACATTTTCTAACATTTCTTTGCATTTTTCTTTGAAAACTTCTTCAATTTTTGTGAATTCAAAATCTCTTGTTCTGAATTTTTCCATCTTTTTCAATACAAGCACTGCATGTTTCCATGCATTTCTTGCACTGTTCAACATTTTTTAAGATTTCAGAATCAGATTTTACCTCAGTGATTGGCACTTTGGCTTCCGCTTCCTTCTGTGCCTGATCAGCTTCAATCCTCATTTCTTTCTCACCAATACCAGTACCATCATTCACTTCAACCGTACTTTCAATCTTCACTTCTTCTACTTCTTCTTTCTTCTTCATCTCTTCTTGACCAATCTACTGTTCTTCAGTAACAGCTTTTCACCAACTTTTTCTACCTTTTCTTCCTCTTCTATCTTCACATCCTCAACTTTCACAGCTTCGACTTTAACTTCCTCAATAACTTTCTTCAGATCAGTTACCAATTCTTCAACATTCTTCTTCATTCTTTCTTCATCCCTCTTCTTCAAACTCGCCGTCATCACGTCACGAATTATCTTGTCCAGCCTTTTCAGATAAGTTTTATCATTTGCTACGTTTGAATAGTATTCTCCAGACAAAGGGATTACTGCAAGAACATCATTAAAAAGCACTTCTTTTCGATGAATGACAGGATCCCCATTTTTGTTGACATAGCAGTCTCTCTTCTTGCCGTATCTTCCACAGTACTTTGCAACTTCATATTCTTCGTGCATTTTCTCAATCCTGCAACCTGCAAAGAATCTTTCTTTTTCGGTTTTCTCTTTCAGAATTTCTTCTTTCGTTCTCACTTTTATTTCAGCCATGATGTTATCTCCTTGAATCACCTGAAAACGAATCACACAAACGATTAGATAAAAATGAATTATCAGTTAATACTGAGTCGAATCAGATAATGTCACTCGATAGTATGTATAATGTCACTTGATTTGATGTGAAATGACACTCAATCGGATGGGCCAAAGTTAACTGGTTCGGATGGGCAATAACACTTGAATCGGATGGGCCTTAGCTGCCCGAGCGAATGGGCTTAAGCTGCCCGAGCGGATGGACCTGAGCTGCCCGAGCGGATGGACCTGAGCTGCCCGAGCGGATGGGTTATGTGCTGCTTAAGCGGATGGGAATGTTGTCCGGTCGGGTGGGTATCCGAGTCTTTGACAATCACCTGGAGTCGGGTGGCAATCCGCTCGACCCACAATGTTTTTGAGTCGGGTGGCAATCCGCTCGACTCACAATGTTTTTGAGTCGGGTGGCAATCCGCTCGACCCACCAATCTATTGATGGCACTACACGACAAAAACAATATTCAAATTCTGAAATGTTCACATGTAATATCAGATCTCATGCAAAAAGTGGCCGACAATTTAAATGTGCATGAAATATAATTGGGCCTCTATTATAATGAATTACTTGGGCCGATATATTCACATGACAAAACTAACAATTCAATTAAAGTGTTCACATGATGTATTGACCCAATGCAAAATTTAAGTGTTCGTCAACACAAGAGAGTTCGTCAACAGACTTAAGGGTTCGTCGATCAAGTGAGTGTTCGTCGAGAATGATTGTTTAAACGGGATGAGAACCGATTACAAACTGATACAAACACAGTTTAACAGAATTTTGACAGAGTTTCTTTAAGTGTAAGCTCTCATCTGCTTTCAAAGTGAAAGCAAACATTGTTTATATAGTCCCTGGGCCCAAGTCTCGGCGAAACACAAAGTGATACGGCGAAACAGCATATGGGCCACACATTGGGCTTGAAACAACCCATTACACGACGAATCAAGTGTGATTCGTCATGACTGTCGGCGAAACAGACTTAATGAATGTTGTTCTGTTTCGTCATGATATGTTCGACGAAACAGACCTGTTTCGTCGAGGACTGCATCAGCTGTTCTGTTTGCTGAAAACAGACAGCAACAAACAGAAACATATAAACATCATAATGACCATTCTACCCTTTAATGCAACATGCATTGTTCGATTATACATTACATATCAAATGGAGACAATACAAGTCGTACACAAGCGGATAGAAGGATATCCGTCTTGTTCGACGTTCCGTTAAAGGCTCGAACCGAACGTGCCGCGTCCACACAAAAGTGTATCAACAGTCTATGCATGTTTGCCAAGTGGCGGACATGCACATGCATGTGTGACAAGTGGCCAGGATTCTTTGCATGCGCGACAGACAAGTGGCGATGCAAGAGTGCATGCGCGACAAGTGGCGTAGCACGGGTGCATGCACGAAAAGTGGCGAGATGAGTATACTTGTCTCACCCGGTCCATGTACGTACCTGTCTCTCAGTTAATACCCGCAACAAGTTTATTAATTAACATAAAACCCCACATGATCATAAATATAATTATGATCCGTTTCGCATATCGTTCGTAATAACAGTTAAACATGTTAAGTGGATTTTAGTTCGTTGCCCCTGGTGTAACTCTTACGGGTTAAGACTCGATCGGTAGCGTTGACTTATCGAACCGGACATAAATATCCAACAGTTTTTGGGTTTATTATGCACAATAGGTGTTTGATCACATGTCTCAATCAAGAAATTGTGAAATCTGAATGATTGTTACTAAGTACATAACATATTCTTATCAATGAGTCAAAATTAACTAAAAATTGGAGTAATTGGCTTGTGTTGGTTTATATACATGTATGAATGTATGGTAATAGACATGTTGGATGTATTATGGGTTCCTATTTGAAATTATGTTAAAATGGTCTTATACTGTGCATTATATATGTTGTGTATTGACTTGCAATTATAAGAGGTCGACGCTTTAGAGGATTATTCATATGAAATCACAAACATGTGATTCATGTATGTTGGAAAGTTAAAGTCTTAAATAGACAAGTATGTGTGCATTATAAGGTGAAACTCTAGATGGGATGTTGATAAGTTGCTAATAGAAATAAAGGATCATAGTCGTTGATTAACGATTGAAATTATTATAGTAGTAGAATTTCTCTTATTATCTTTTCAAGTAAAGTTGCTAATATGTGTTTAAAACATGTATTTTATGCATTTGTTAAGTGTTTATCAGGTTTGTTAAGTGTTAGAATCATTAAAAACCTAGGTACATTGCATGTTTGTTGATCATGGTGTACCCTACGATGAACATGGAAAACCCCACACCCAACTGGCTATGATCCAAAACCAATGAAATTTTAACTATGTATTCATATATTTACATAAAATCTTGAATTTTTTGGGGATTTTACTGAAAACCGACCATCACCCATCTATATTAGTTTGATTTTTTGTTTCCTCAATGGTTTTTAGTTCTTTTACCGTTCATTATTTACGCATGTTCTTAGACTATTAATAGTAAAGCATAATAATGAAGAAAATGTACGAAAGGGTAAAACTACATAATTATGAGACACCATAAACCTAGTTATTTTTGTGTGACGTATGGTAAAAGCAATTCCGCAATAAGATAGTACTTGTTTAAAATTTGTGAGACTTACCTTGGGAAGAAAATACTTTTTCGAATAAATGTTGATGTTGTGATGGTATCCTCGACAATCAAGTAGGTCGTAAAGTTCTCGTAAAGTGTTGTGAAGTATACCCTAACGCATGTCAAAAATACTAATCTTCTGTAACTATAACCGCTACCTAATGTCAAGTCACCCGAATATCAAGCCATATAGGAAACACTAAGTGTTTAAGTTTTTAAGAATGTAGATTTGTCGAAATGCATATGTTTAATAGTACACATCATGCGTCTCACTAGGAACATAAAGCTTGTAAAAATACAGTGAAAATGATTTCAAATTAACGATTATAAATGTTTTTTTTATAGTGCAACTTATTTAATTATTAACTTTATTTATATAAAAATAACTTAGAATAGAAAATAAATAAATTCCGTAAAAAGATAGAGAAAGATAAATTCATCTAAAAATATTTTCTTTAACGACATTAACGTATATATTAAAAACACATTGAAATGAATGGTGTCATGCATCTACCTTATTTGACTGTGTTACAACAACCACCCACGTTTCCCTCCTCTACCTTATTTGCCCCACCTGTCCTGCATCTTTTGCAATTAACAAGAAAATAAGAGAGATAACTCAAACAGTCGAACCGATACGGCTTCCTCTTTGGTTAATCTTCTTTCTTTACCTTTCATTGATGCATTTACATCCAGCATGCCTTATTTTTATTAATTTTATAACTCAATAACGATTGTTAATATAAAGTCGAATAGAAAATCAAATTTACTCATATACAAATGAGACTAACCAATTGTATTTGTACCCCACACATAACCAATTGTATTAGGATGGTTGACCCAACACATAGTACAAAAGAAATACTCAAGATAATGAATGGTACTTTTAATTATTCTTTAGTATGTTGCCATGGGAGCGTCTTTAGTTTAAAGGGCAATCATTTGGGTATACCGGTCACATAATGCATGCCAGTTAATTATTAGTGGATTGAATAACCTAAATACACCTTTGTAGTTTTGTAAACAGCACCTCATTGTTCTCATAATAATTAATGGGTAGTTTCTTTAGAATACAATTTAGAGAATTCAGTATTGACTATTGTAGATGTATGATTACAAGAAAACAAAAAAGAAACAAATTGATTCCAAACGTACATTTTGTTAATCATGATTGTTTGACGCATGAATACAACAAACATAAGGGTGTAGGGAGTGGTTAGACACTTGAAAGTGGTAAACTTCAAAATCAACCAATGAGAGTGTGCCACGTCATTTAGTCATAAGTGTTTAAACTATGTTGAAAAGTGTTGGCAATGGTTAGACACTTGGTAAAGTGGTAAACTTTTTATAAAAAAAAAAGGAAAAAGGTTTGATTGGTTGAGATGGCATGGACCCCACCCTATATACCTCCTCTCTCTTCTCCCCGCTCGGTAAGCCACCACCGATCGGTAAAGAACACCGCACGGCAAAGTTCAAGGCGGTGGTGGTTGCCGCTCGGTAAAGGTGATTACCGCTTTGTTTGCCGACCCACTCCCAATACCCTAATAATTTTGGTCCTACTAGATGCTCTGGTTCTTGTATAAATCAAAGGGATGGCTCTGGTTCTTGTATAAATCAAAGGATAGCTAAACATATCTTTTCTATTGCTTCGTCTTTACTTTTAAGTAAATACACATAACAATATTTAGTACAATCATCAATAAACGTGATAAAGTACTTATTTCCTCCACATGTGGGAACCGATTTTAAATCACACACATCGGTATGAATTAAATTAAGGGGTTCGGTTATTCATTCAACCGATTTAAACGATGACGTTGTAAGTTTGGATTCTACACATGACTCGCATTTGTAATCAGACTCGATATGGAATGTTGGTATCATATTTAATTTAATCAAACGTCGTAATGAATTAAAATTTACATGTCCTAGTCTACCATGCCAAACATTAGAAGACTCAATCATGTAAGTAGAAGAAGAAGTTTCATTCATAGTTTTGTTGTTGTTCACAACCATTACATTCATTTTAAAAATTCCATTAAGGTAGGGATGGCAAAAAAGCCCAAACCCGACGGGTATACCCGAAACTCGAAACATACGGGCCGGGTATACCCGAAGCCCAATGGGTATGGGGCGGGTGTTTCGGGTATGGGCTTAAAAAAAGAAAAAATTCGGGTATGGGTACGGGTATGGGATTTAGTGTTACCCGCCCGATACCTGGCCCATTTACCCGAATAATACCCGAAAGTATCATATTATAGATTTCCATATATATAAACTTAGTACATGTGCTTATTACCTTCTCTATAGTCATATGTGGATATGTGTTTTGCACGTGCTTAGTGAACAAATAACTTATTTTTGAGCATGTATATTGGATATGAAAGCCATCACTCTTTATTATGTGGATGTTTATGCAATTAGGTGATTCTGATACAATTACTTAATTAAGTAATCATTTTGATTTAGTTTGGTATATGTGGTCTGAATGTGATATGTAAGTTAGTAATCATATTTTCATATGTTATATTTATTAGAATAATAAATTTTATAAACATCAAAGTAAAAATTGCACATTTGTCCCAACGGGTATTTAAGAAATTAACGGGTATACCCGATACCTTTGGGTATGCCCAATACCCAATGGGTAATTACCAGACAAATACCCGACAGGTAACGGGCCGGATATGGGACAAAGAATTACAATTGGGTACGGGCTTGGGATTACCAATACCCGGCCCAAGCCCGGCCCATTGCCATTCCTACATTAAGGGCATAGCCCTTTCCGATAAACGTTCCACGTCTAGAAAGAACAAACTTGTCCAATTCAAACACTAGACGAAAACCAAACTTGTTGAGCATCAAGCCCGAAACGAGATTCTTCCGTATCTCTGGGACATAAAGCACTTTGGTCAAGGTAAGCTCCTTGCTAGAAGTCATCTTCAAGATCACAGTGCCTTCACCCTAGATGCTGGCGGTAGCTTTATTCCCCAAATACGCTTTTCTTCACTCGTAGCTTCCTTGAATGTTGAGAAAAGAGCCTTATCTCCACAAACATGGCGGGCTGCACCCGTGTCAACGAACCATCCTTTTGGGTTTTCACCCATCACGTTGACTTCTTCAATCATAGCAACTTCTTTGGTTATCATTGCAATCAGTGGCATTCCATCCTCGTCAACCATATGCGCACGCTCACGCTTAGGTTTCTTGCATTGGTTAGCACGGTGCCCGGTCTCATTATAGTTGTAACAAGCACCTTGGAAAGGCGCAGACTTCTTTTTCACAGCCCCCTCTTTTGGTCCAAGGTTGTTAACCTTTGCTTTCCCTTTGTTGTCCTTCTTACCCCCTTTGCCATTATTGCCCTTTGAGGATTCCCCAATTTACACCATTGAAAATGGCAGAGACACTTTGTAACGCTCCACTTTTTCCGCACTTTCTTATTTTAGCAAGTCGGGTTGTACTTTTCATATTTAGACACGTGTACTCTCTTTGTAAGCTATTTTCGTTTCAATGTAATTCGAGACTATTGATCATAATGAAAACGAAGCTATTTTAATCATGCTCCTGTATTTATAATTAGTCTTATGTGCAACCAATGAACGATTCATGTTTGAACGAAATATTATTCAAGATCCTCGGTCTTATATTATACTTTGATGTTCTATGCTCACTAAACTAATTTAAGCTCGTGAAATAGCGAAATTCGTATCCTAATCTTTCAACTCGAAACCTTCGCAAATAAATAATCGTATCCTTAATCTAATCCGTTATAAAATGATTAATTATTTATTTTATTTAATTAATTAATTTTAAAATTTAAAAAGCTTTCTTATTTTTTTATATAATAATCTAGTTAGTCTCGTTAAATTTTCAAGTTTGTAATACAAACTAACTTAGTTAGATTAAATTGTAAAGTTAGTTTCTTTTGAAAAGCAACATAACTTAGTTAAAGTCAAGGGGTTGTTAGAGTAAATTGCTGAAACTTTATTAGGGGTGCAAACGAGCCGAGCCGAGCCCGAGCTTGATCAGGCTCGAGCTCGAGCTCGATTAACTTATGTGAGCTCGGGCTCAAGCTCGGCTCGATTCGAGCTTTGTTTTCAAGGCTTGAGCTCCGCTCATTTGTATTTTCTCATGCTCGAGCTCGGCTCGTTTATTATCTATCAATTAATATGTTAAATAAAAATAATGTAAATAATAGACTTTTTAGGCTCGCGAGCTCGATAAGTGAAGCTCGGGCTCGGGCTCGTTTACTAAATAAGCCTATTTTTAGGTTCGAGGTCGGCTTGTAAACACGTTTGAATAAGCTTGGCTCGACTCGGCTCGTTTACATTAAGGCTCGATAAGGCTCGACGAGCCTAACGAGCTTCACATGTGAGGCTCGAGCTCGGGCTCGATAAGCAAACGAGCTTTATTTTAGGCTCAAGCTCGGCTCGGGCTCGATAAGGCTCGGCTCGTTTCGAGATTTTTCTCGAGCCGATCTCGAGTAGCTCGCGAGCCGCTCGACTCGTTTGCACCCCTAATAAAAACCCATCATCCTCCAAGCCATTTTCACTTTACAAACACTCTCACAACTCTCTCAAATCAGCCACATAGCTGCTGTAAACAGAAGTTCGAGCAGATTCAGCACCCTTCACTAAAGTGAGCATAACTCACTCAATACTTAACGTTTTTCATCCATTCTTTTTCCCACTTGCTTGGATCGACCTTGGGAACATTTCTAGAGGTTTTCCATGGAAAACCAAGCCCTGGAATGTCCTCAAAAAGGCTCCAAAGTGGACTGTTTGTTTCTGTTTTCATTTAAACTTTGTTAAACTTAGCTAAACTTGAGTTTTCTCATCTCAAACCTATGTCCTAATGCTCATAATCAATTGAATGGTTAACTGAGCTCAAAAACAAGGCTGAGAAATGTTAAATCAGAGGTTAAAACCTCACAAACATTCTATTTTAGTTAGGTTTTTACCCACAAGAAGTGTTCAAGCTTGAAGCTTGATATATGTGTGATTGTTAGACTAGCTTTGGTTATCTTTCATAAAAATCCACTCACTTCTTGATGTTTTCCACAGATTAGATGTTCATATCTCATTATTTCTTATAAGTTCATGACCCTCCTTGTTGTTTATAACAACAAGTGTAGTGGTGAACAATAGAGGTACCTAAATGGAAGCTTTGTTCTTCCTACCTCATGTATGAATTCTATGATACTTAGAGGTGCCTAAATGAAGACTTTAATCTTCTACCTCATGCTAGACATATATGATATAGTTGTTAAGATCGGAGGCTCTCATAATTGTGCTTGTTTGCTTGTTTTAAACATTAAGTGCAGCGGAAATGAACAACAAACTTTGTAAACACAATCAAGGAAGAAAATAGTTTTGATAAACACATGATTTGCATTAGTTGAAAGATTACAAAGTCAATCAAAAGATTATAAAGCGTGCTTACAGACTAAACTCCCCCTCAGCCTGATACCCCAAGGTTGGATTACACAAGATGAAAGGATTGAATTGAGGAGAAGAACTCACTCAAGACGATCAAATGTAACAGTACAGGGTACTGTTCCATTTATAGACAAACCAATCCACTGAGGCATCTCAGCTGACGTCACCATGAAAGCGACGTCTAACAGCCTAACAACCTGTATCTACTGTTCTCATACAAACACTGCTAAACCTAACCACTGACTATACATAAAACATATGATATACTAAACTACTGCTCTCTCTATTCATCAGTGCTTTCCTCAAGGTTGATCAGTCCTTGATTGGGCAGTGCTTTGTCATCAGCAGTTTGTACCAGCAGTGCTTAGTTCTCAGCAGTCTTCTAGGCTTCATCAGTAGTTATGCAGATCAGCAGCAGTTGTATGCGGGCAGTGGATATAAGACCTACAGCAGTTATAATCACTTTCAAGGGAGAAGACTTAGTGTAAACATCTGTTTATTGTGAATCCATTGTCATGATCCGGTTTTGGCTTTCATTATCTGTTCCTCTGGTAGGGTTCAATCCCAACAATCTCCCCCTGGAAAAGATAATGCCAAAACCCTTCATTATTCTGGATCTTTATTCCTCATCAGAAGTTCTTTGACTTGTTCTTTAAATTTCAGCTCAAAATCCTGAGAACTTGTATCATCTTCATCCCGGCACAGTGTAAGCTCAAGGAGATCTTGTAGATCTTCAACACCCAGGCCTAGTGCTTGATTCCTTGACATATGCTTCACTTCTCCATTGGTTCTGATCAGAGTCAATACATGGGTCTTTTGATCAGAGAGCCACTTTAGTATTTTTAAACCAAATGGGTTTCTTGGGAGAGATTTATTTGCTGATGAGCTTGAAGTTTTTGGCCTTGAGAAAAACTGTAAAGCAGTATCTTGAACTTCAGACATTCTTTTAAAAGCTTCTTCTATGACTTCATTTGCTGCAGCTATATCTTCTGCAACTTCTTTGTCAATCAGCTCTTGTCTCTGTTGTTGATCAAGCTCACTGTCTGTGATATCTGCTGATGATGATTGGCTCAAAACCTTTTTGGCAAGGTCTTATAGCTTTGCTAATTTTTCTTTATCTAAAGCCATTTTCTTGATGGCTTCTTCAAGATTATCAGTTTCTTTTTCCTTTTCTTCTCCAACAGTAAGTTTTTCCCTCTTTTCCTTTCTCAACATTGCGACAGAGGTTTCTGCTGCGTTGATCAGTGTTTCAAAAGTCTTGATCTGCTCCTTTAGCTTTTTGTAGTTAGACTTTTTAGGAGTGTCAGAGACTGTCATCCACCGTTTCTTAAGCCTTTCATAAACTTCCTCTGTTTGCTGCTTAGTCCATTTTGCTATGGCATTTGCAGTATCCACCCTTGCATCCACCAGCTCCTACTTCTTTCTTTTATATTCAAAAGTAAGATCAGCTATGAGTTTCTTGTATTTGTTCTGATTTGGAGCTGTCTTCTTCTTTCTTGGATCATTTTTAATCTTTTCAATTCTGTTAGCCTCATGCTTTAGTGCAACTATTGGCCATTCTTTGAATTGTGTTTCTTCAGCAGGATATAACTTTTCTTTCATTATGTATGCAAGGTAATCTTTTCTCAATTCTTTTCGTTGATCTGCTTCAGGAGATAGGCTTGACATTTCTTTGTTCAGATCACTTGCATATTCTTCCAATTGTTTGACTTTGGTGAGCAGGAATTTCCTTCTTTCCAAAACGGCTTCCTCACCTTGATCCTTGCATTCAACTTTGGCTCTAATCCTTGCTTGCCTTGCTTTCATTTCGAGATATTCATCCATGTTTTCTGGAATTATGAAGCCTATGAGAGAAGGAAATCTTCTTTTTGAAGGATCATCCTCAGTGTAAAATTGTTTCATCTCATTTTTCACAGCTTCTAGTTCTAGTGGATATTTAGCAGCAACGGGATCATACTTTTCATCAGTAGCCTGAGTTGTTTCTCTTTTTCTTTTGTGAAGCTTTGGAGGAGGCTTTGATTGTGATGTAGAAATGATGAGAGAAGTGGTGGATGGTTGACTAACAGCTGTTGAAACAACTGGTGTCTCAACGTCTGTTGTCATTACAACTACTGATGTGTCAGTAGATGTCTTCTGCTTTTGAGCAGGGGTTGAAGGTGGTGAGGTAGTTTTTGATGGTGGTGGTGATGGTGGTGAGTCATAGGGTATGAAGATCCTTCTCCTTTTTATTGTAGGAGAGGCAGATGATGTTTTGGGTGGATCAGTGGTGGTGATATGAGTGACAGTGGTTTGTGATTGACTGACAGTGGTTGAAACAACTGGTGTCTCAATCACTGTTGTCATTACAGCAGATGTTGTAACATCTGCTGTCTTCTGTTTTATGACATGAGGAAATGAGGATGATGTGATTTTGGATGATGATGGTAGTAGGGCAGTGGTTTTGGTGGTGTGCGGTGGAGTCGTGTGTGTTGATGAGATGACAGCTGTTTGACTATCAGTAGTTTTTGTAACTACTGTTGTATCAGCTGTTTGGATGATAGTTTGAGGTTTTGTGGTTTGAGGTTTAGATGTCTGTTTTTCTTGATCTGGTTCAATGTACAGCCCATCTTCTATTCCCTTCTTCTTCAACTTGATTTTCTCCCCCTTTTTGGCATTATCTGGAAGGGGGTTATCCATGAAGAGGATAGTGGAAGGAACTTTTTCACCATGGGCAGTCCTTTGCATGCTGGCCTTTATAGCCTTGATGTCTGCTTGAGTATCTTTAAATCTTGACTCCACCATGTTTGTCAGCATTTTTATATGCATTTCATGTTGCTGATCAGCTGTTTGTTTTTGCTTTTCTAGCAAGGGTTGAAAAAGATTCCATAGCTCATCTGCAGCAAGTGCTTGTGGAGGAGCAGGTGCTTGAGGTGGAACAGCAGTGGATTGTGCTTTATGAGCTTTTAACAGCTGCTGCACCATATCCTTTATTTCAGCAACTGATGTTTCGAGTTTCTCAACTCTGCCCGTCAATTCCTGATATTTTGAATCATCACCCTCGTTAATGGGAACATCTGATTCCCCACCAGCAGTGGTTGTATCAATGTGTGACTTAGGAACTGAATCCCAAAAATCACTCATTGATGCCCCTTGTTCTTGGTACTGGGGACTTCTTTCTTCAGCACTTGATAATCCTTTGATGGTACCAGTGGTTAAAACTAACTCACTGGTGGTTATCGAATGTGCTATAGAAGAAATTGCCTTCAAGGGAGTCTTACTAATGAAACAACTGTCCAATTGAAGATCTGTTGACCCATCAGTTGTAGTTGCTGCTCCACTTGAACTACCACCGAGAGTTACTTGTAACTCAGGGGGTGTAACCTCCTCAGTTGTTGTTGGGATAGCAGGAGTAGTAGCATTAGACACAGTCACTTGTGGGAGTATACTCTCAGTGACAGGTGATAGAGAGGAACTGGTTTGTGTCTGAGCTATAGCAACTGCATGCAACAAGGGCATTATTGATTGTGGTAATGTGATTGGTGAGGGCATCGGTGTTGAAAGAGACATGTCCTTGGGATCAGGACTGAGGAAGATGGATCCGATTGGGTCCAGAGCTTCATATTGTGGGGTCCCTGTGTTTACAACCTGATCCTTTTGTGAGGATGCAGGAGGAGTTTGAGTTAAAGGTGGAGATCTTTCTACCAACTGCTGTGAGGAAGTAGCAGCAGTGGTTTTTGATGACATTTGTTTTGTCACAGGCAGTTGCTCTGGGATCTCATCTTCCAGAGTTGCCTTTTTCTTGGGTTTGGTGGGCTTTTTGTAGGATTTCTTTTTGGTCTTTTTTGGTAATGTCAGGTGTGGGTTTCAAAGCAGTGGTTGTGCTGCTGTGATCACCTGGAGCAGTGGGCTCAGCAGCAGATGTCTGAGGAGCGGTTGTAACCGCTAAATTCTGCTCAGGCACCTCTGCTTTTGTTTTTATTGGTGCCAACATTCTAGTGAATGTTTCAGGTGTTAAACTTTTTATTTGAAAATAAACACCTTGTTTGAGCAAATTTTCATTTTCTTTTTCAAATTTTTGTTTCAAATAATAGCTTAAGAATCTAGGAAAAAGTAAAAATGATTTGCTATCAACATTTTTTATCAAGTCATTAAAGATCTCCTGGGAATAGTTATAATTTTCACCATTTAAAATAGCATAACCCAGGCATTGAATCTTTAATGGTATTTCGTTAAAAGCTGTTGTTTTATTTGAAACACACATCAGAAGTGTGTGAAATAAAAATCTTGGTGCAGAAGGGAAGTAACCTTTTTGTAAGGTATCTACCTTTGATTGTTCTGCATATCCCCTTTTTACGAAATCAGCTTTCATCTCGGCTTTATCAAAGGAAGTTTTACCTTTCTGATCATCGAGTTTGAAGACTTCGGAGATTGATTGCGATGTAACTTGAATCGCTTTACCCTGTATCGAGGAGTTGATGGCAATGACTTTATCATCTTGTTTTTCAAGTGTAGCCTTTTCCCAAAACTCTCTCTGGGTTTGCAGATAAATAGGAGCATCTGCGACAAACAAAGTTTTGTACTTTGATGCAGATATGGTGTCAATGATGGAATCGAATGTGTGGTTATTGGTGGGTTTTGTGAGTAGACCCAGATAATTATACGGGGATTTGTATGGTATTTCGATGGATTCAGAGGCTGTTTGAGCAACCTCTTTAGAAGATGATGATGGCTTTGATTTTTATTGTGATTTTGATTTCGATTTCGTCATTTTTGCGAGAAGAACGAAAATTGATTTTGGGAAGAAGGGTTGGAAACTGCTTTGAGAAGAGAATTTTAGAATTCAATTCGACAGTGTAAAACCCTGTTTGGGGGTTTTGATCAGGGTTTTATTAAGGAAAAAAATGAGTGCTGATGTGGCAGCGGTTACAAAGATCTGAGGGCTAAAAACTGACCACGTGCCAACCTCTGATGTAATGGATGAAGAGTGGAGGACAGTTGTTTTGAGAACCACTGATGAACCAAGCATCAGTTGTTACAACGGTAATAATGTGGTAACAGTGGATGATTTTTACTATCAATGGATAGCATATCAGTGGATAAGACACTGATTTTGAACATCAGTGCTTGTTAAGAAAATGAAGGATCAGTGGCTGACTTTCAGCAGTGGACAGTATTTAGTAAACAGACGTTTGAACAAAACAGTGGTTAGGGTTAAAGTAATGGCAATGGTTTGAAAATTAATTTTTAGCAGCTTTTAAAGAAATTTTCATTCAAGGTTTTGCCACATGTCAATTTCCTGTTGAAGTTCTTACGAATCACTGACAGTGGTGTGGTACCCCAGATGGTGAGAACTTTTTGCTAAGGCAACTCATTTTCGTTTAATATCCAAATTAAAACATGAGTGCCCCAGTAGTTTAAGCACTGTTTAGCAAACAACCCTTGATTAGTGTTTAAAACAAACCTGAGTATGACATGACCTTGACATATACACCATTTCCTTTTGACCCATTTATGAGGACAATAATACCAACAAAAATAAGGTACTATATCCTGACAGGAAAATGAAACTATTTCCATCAAGAACAAGCAAAAGTTCAAAATATAATATTAAAAAAACTAATAATATATCCTGGTTATTTGAGAAAGACCTTTGTAAAAAAATGGTTGAAGGCTTTTATGAGAACAGCATCAAAAGGATCTGGTATATTTACAATAAAATACGTAATCATGTCATTCTTTAGTTTATGAAAATGATCAGTGATTTGACAGCAGTGGTAGGAAATTTTGAATACGTTTTGACCACTTTTTAGTACCATTTTCTTGTCAGTTGATTGCAAACATGAGGACACATGGATCTATAACTGGATCTTCAAAACTCATGTAATGATTTTGAAGATTTGTCTATTCCTCTTAAAGTTCATTCACTGGAATTTCCATTTTTATCTGAACCTTTTCCTGAACAGATGAATGCACACAGTTGCTAAATGACCATTATTACCCTAAACTTTGACTCTTAAGTGTTTTATGTTTATACTCTTTTCTTTTGACTTCAAAAGTTTTGAGATAAACACACTTCTGAGTTTTTGTGAATTTTCTTCTTCCCTCTTTACCCTTCCCATTCATAAGTAATGACATACCTACTGGGAGGTCTTTATTGAAGGAGTACTTAATCCAAAATCATTTTCCAGTAATGCTTTAAGAGAATTAGCCATATTTGTACAAAATTTTGACCAATCTCACATTACATATGATACGGACTATCCTGTTTTCTTGATGTATTTTAACAGAGTTGATTTGTTCCTTTTAAGGATCTCAAACTGTTTTCAACACATAAGTCCTCATGACTAAAGCTTTCATTTCCCTCCTTTTATATTAGCAAAAACACTAATGTTTTTATGAACATAGGCTTTTGTTAAACAGAGTTTCATACTTTAGCATATGATATAATGACCTCACAAGTTTCATAACAACAGTTGAAATCAATTTTGAAAATAAGAAATAATCCCATGGTTTAACAGATATGTTTTCAGATCTAAAAACCATGAGTGTCTTGTGCATGATAACACTTGTTGTGTGAGATTTGTGTGGCTTATGACATCTTGGTTGTATTACAGAGTATTTGAATATCAGCTTTGAGTGTTATCACTCGTTACTCTGTTTTAAAACAAAATGCAACTAACCTTAGTATCAATGAATTTTGAGCCGAACTGTTATGTCAAATTGATTGTTAGATCGAATTTGACTGTCCATGCTCTGATACCAATTGTTAAGATCGGAGGCTCTCATAATTGTGCTTGTTTGCTTGTTTTAAACATTAAGTGCAGCGGAAATGAACAACAAACTTTGTAAACACAATCAAGGAAGAAAATAGTTTTGATAAACACATGATTTGCATTAGTTGAAAGATTACAAAGTCAATCAAAAGATTACAAAGCGTGCTTACAGACTAAACTCCCCCTCAGCCTGATACCCCAAGGTTGGATTGCACAAGATGAAAGGATTGAATTGAGGAGAAGAACTCACTCAAGACGATCAAATGTAACAGTACAGGGACTGTTCCATTTATAGACAAACCAATCTACTGAGGCATCTCAGCTGACGTCACCATGAAAGTGACGTCTAACAGCCTAACAACCTGTATCTACTGTTCTCATACAAACACTGCTAAACCTAACCACTGACTATACATAAAACAGATGATATACTAAACTACTGCTCTCTCTATTCATCAGTGCTTTCCTCAAGGTTGATCAGTCCTTGATTGGGCAGTGCTTTGTCATCAGCAGTTTGTACCAGCAGTGCTTAGTTCTCAGCAGTCTTCTAGGCTTCATCAGTAGTTATGCAGATCAGTAGCAGTTATATGCGGGCAGTGGATATAAGACCTACAGCAGTTATAATCACTTTCAAGGGAGAAGACTTAGTGTAAACAGCTGTTTATTGTGAATCCACTGTCATGATCCGGTTTTGGCTTTCATTATCTATTCCTCTGGTAGGGTTCAATCCCAACAATTTTTTGTTTGAGGAGGGACTGATAGAACTTGAGCAGTAGTTTGACGGTCAGTTGCTTGTATAATCAGTAGATAGGAGGTCAGCAGATGTTGAAATCACTTTCAAGGGGAGAGACTTGTATGAAACATCTGCTTATTCTGGATCCACTGCTCTGATCCAGTTTTGGCTTTAATTATCTGTTCCTCTGGTAGGGTTCAATCCCAACAATCTTCCCCTGGAACAGATAATGCCAAAACTCTTCATTATTGTGGAACTTTATTGCCTCATCAACAGTTCCCTTATCTGACCTTTAAGTTGCAATTCAAAGTCTAGGGCATCTGTATCATCTTCATCTCTGCCAAGTGGAAGATCAAGGAGATGCTACATATCTTCAAGACTTAGGCCAAGTGCTTGTTCCCTTGTTATATTCTTCACTTCTCCACCAGACCTGAACAGAGTCAGTACATGGGTCTGTTTGTCAGTTACCCACTTTAGTACTTTTGAGCCTGGTGGGTTTCTTGGGAGATTTTTATTCGATGAGGAGTTTGGTGATGCTGGCCTATTAAAGACTGTCTGAGCAGTGCTTGCAGGTTGTTCTAATTCAAGATCTTCTTTTATCATTAATTTAATGCCCTCTTTCACAACAGCATATCCAGCTTTTAGATCTTGAATTGTTTTAGCACCTGACTGGTTTTGACTCCTTCTTTTGTAGATGGCAGCACCAGCTGGAGCAGTGGCTCTCCTGATTTGCAGCTTTGTTGGTCTTTTTGAAACCTCTGCTTCAGGATAGTCAGGCTTTTGAGGAACTTTGGGATCTTTCTTTCTTAGTTCCTCCAACCTTTTGTAGGTAGCCCTGACTACATCTTCTTTCCATCTTGCTATTTGTCTTTTGTTCCCATAATCAGCAGTAACCAATTCCTCTTTCATTCTCTTCAGTTCAAGTGTTTTATCAGGCATATTCTTCTTGTACTTTGACCATTTTGGAGGAGTGTGTTGAACCTCATTCTTTATCATTTCTTGAATCCTGGCTGCTTCTTGTTCAAGCTCAGGAATGGTCCACTCCTTGTACATGTGCCTTTCTCCCTTGTATTTCTTTGTTGCCATAATGTTTTCAATGTAGTCTTTTCTCAGAGTCTCATCTGCTCTTTCTGAGATCTGCTGACATACATTTTTTTGCAAATTCTTCCAGGGATCTGACTTGTGTGAGCAAGTATTGATAGTTCTGCTATATTTCCCTATCAGATTTCCCTTTTGTGTTTCTTCTTGAGATATCCTCTGCTTGCTTAGCCTTGATTTTCAAATATTCTTCGATATTGTTAGGCCCGGGATATCCTTTTATTGATGGCAACTTCCTTTTAGAAGGGTCATCCTCATAGTAGAAAGATTTGATTTCTTCTCTGACTGCTATGAGCTCAAGAGGAAATTGAACACCTGCAGGAGCTAAGGGCTGTTGAACTTGTGCTGAAGAGATTGGAATAGGCTTGGGTATTGTGACAAGTAACAGAGATTTTGAAGATGTTGGTGGTGGTGAAGAGTCATCATCTTTGAGAATTAGCCTTCTCCTTTTTGTTTGAGGAGGGACTGATGATGTTTTGGATGGAACAGTGGTGGTGGATTTGGTGGCAGTGGTTTGTGATTGACTAACAGCAGTTGAAACAACTGGTGCTTCAACCACTGTTGTCATTACAGCAGATGTTATAACATCTGCTGTCTTCTGCCTTTTGGCAGGAGATGATGTTGTTTTTGGTGGTGATGGTGGTAAAGCAGTGGATGTGGTGTGTGTTGAAGTGAGAACAGACGTTGAAACCACTGAAGTACCAGCGGTAGTTGATACAACAGGAGTTACAACAGCTGTTTTGGATGGTGGTTTTGCAGCAGACTTTGAACGTCTGGTTGGGATGGATTTGGGTTGCCTTACTTTTCTAGTAGGCTTCTTCTTTTCATCAACAGGATTTTCATCATCCTTTGACCCAGAAGTACCCTGATCTGGATAATCCACCCTAGCTTTCTTCTTGGCCTCTCTATCCTTTTTGACACTTGCAACTGCTTCTGCCAGTGCATTTGTGGTCTCATCAATTTTCTTGCTACCATCTGGCAAAGGGATATTTTTGGTCATATTTTCTCTTTCTGGTTCAATGAAAAGACCATCATCTATCCCCTTCTTCTTCCACTCCTGAATTTTCTCCCCCTTTTTGGCATTATCTGGAGGGAGTTGATCAATAAAGAGGACAGTTGGAGGAGCAGTGCCAGTGGTATGCAGGATCTGAGCTTTTAGAGCCTTGAGAT
Organism: Helianthus tuberosus; assembly: GCA_030545235.1. Classification (NCBI taxonomy): domain Eukaryota; kingdom Viridiplantae; phylum Streptophyta; class Magnoliopsida; order Asterales; family Asteraceae; genus Helianthus; species Helianthus tuberosus. The sequence goes on along the minus strand of CM060401.1, from coordinate 106,848,363 downwards.
CAGCTTGGGTGTTCTTGAACCTAGACTCCAATGTATTTCTCAGCTTTAGTACATGTTTTTCATGTTGCTGTTCTGCCATTTGTGCTTGTTGATGGAGAAAAGGTTGAAATAGATTCCAGAGCTCTTTTGTAGCAGGTGTTTGTGGTGGAGCAGGTGCTTGAGGTGGAACAGCAGTGGATTGCACCTTTTGTACTTGTAACAACTGTTGCAGCATATCTTTGAGTTCTGCAACAGAGTTATCAATTTTTTCAACATGATCCGTCAATTTCTGGTACTTTAAACCATCACCCAATTTAATGGGATCATCTGATTTCCCACTAGCAGTGGTTTTATCAGTGGTTGAGGTAGGGAGTGTACTCCAAACATTAACCACTGATGCCCCTTTGTCTTGGTACTGGGGTCTTTTCCCTTCAACACTTGACAGTCTTTTGATGGTGCCAGAGGTCAAGAAAAGTCCACTGGTAGATGTCAGAGGTGTTATGGAAGGAATTGCCTCCAAGGAAGTCTTATTAATGTAACCACTGTCCAAATGTAAACCAGTGGGTTCAACTTTTGTAGTGGCTGCTTCACTTGGAATACCACCAAGAGTTACTTGTAACTCAAGGGGTGTAACCTCCTCAGGTTGTGTTGGTGGGTTAGCAAAGATTGATACATCAGACCCAGTCATTTGTTGAGGTATATTCTCATTAATAGGTGATTGAGAATGACTGGTTAGTGCCTGGTTCAAATCAATAGCATCCACAGCCCAATGCCTAGGGCAAATTCTCTTCATTATTGTGGAACTTTAAGAAACGGTGGATGACAGTCTCTGACACTCCTAAAAAGTCTAACTACAAAAAGCTAAAGGAGCAGATCAAGACTTTTGAAACACTGATCAACGCAGCAGAAACCTCTGTCACAATGTTGAGAAAGGAAAAGAGGGAAAAACTGACTGTTGGAGAAGAAAAGGAAAAAGAAACTGATAATCCTGAAGAAGCCATCAAGAAAATGGCTTTAGATAAAGAAAAATTAGCAAAGCTACAAGACCTTTCCAAAAAGGTTTTGAGCCAATCATCATCAGCAGATATCACAGACAGTGAGCTTGATCAACAACAGAGACAAGAGCTGATTGACAAAGAAGTTGTAGAAGATATAGCTGCAGCAAATGAAGTCATAGAAGAAGCTTTTAAAAGAATGTCTGAAGTTCAAGATACTGCTTTACAGTTTTTCTCAAGGCCAAAAACTTCAAGCTCATCAGCAAATAAATCTCTCCCAAGAAACCCATTTGGTTTAAAAATACTAAAGTGGCTCTCTGATCAAAAGACCCATGTATTGACTCTGATCAGAACCAATGGAGAAGTGAAGCATATGTCAAGGAATCAAGCACTAGGCCTGGGTGTTGAAGATCTACAAGATCTCCTTGAGCTTACACTGTGCCGGGATGAAGATGATACAAGTTCTCAGGATTTTGAGCTGAAATTTAAAGAACAAGTCAAAGAACTTCTGATGAGGAATAAAGATCCAGAATACTGAAGGGTTTTGGCATTATCTGTTCCAGGGGGAGATTGTTGGGATTGAACCCTACCAGAGGAACAGATAATGAAAGCCAAAACCGGATCATGACAGTGGATTCACAATAAACAGCTGTTTACACTAAGTCTTCTCCCTTGAAAGTGATTATAACTGCTGTAGGTCTTATATCCACTGCCCGCATACAACTGCTGCTGATCTGCATAACTACTGATGAAGCCTAGAAGACTGCTGAGAACTAAGCACTGCTGGTACAAACTGCTGATGACAAAGCACTACCCAATCAAGGACTGATCAACCTTGAGGAAAGCACTGATGAATAGAGAGAGCAGTAGTTTAGTATATCATCTGTTTTATGTATAGTCAGTGGTTAGGTTTAGCAGTGTTTGTATGAGAACAGTAGATACAGGTTGTTAGGTTGTTAGACGTCGCTTTCATGGTGACGTCAGCTGAGATGCCTCAGTGGATTGGTTTGTCTATAAATGGAACAGTACCCTGTACTGTTACATTTGATCGTCTTGAGTGAGTTCTTCTCCTCAATTCAATCCTTTCATCTTGTGCAATCCAACCTTGGGGTATCAGGCTGAGGGGGAGTTTAGTCTGTAAGCAGGCTTTGTAATCTTTTGATTGACTTTGTAATCTTTCAACTAATGCAAATCATGTGTTTATCAAAACTATTTTCTTCCTTGATTGTGTTTACAAAGTTTGTTGTTTATTTCCGTTGCACTTAATGTTTAAAACAAGCAAACAAGCACAATTATGAGAGCCTCCGATCTTAACAATAGTATACTCTGTGTAATACTTATGTAACATTCAAACAAACTGAACTCTTGATGATGAACAAGTGGACATTGTCAAGTTAGTAAGTATATCATCTAAACATCATATGTGATGGTTGATTATTTTCCTATGTCTATGTTCATGTATTTTAAATTCCGAATCTATAATCTTTCGTTATTCCCCAACCTCACACACCTATGTTTTCTTCGTGTAGAAGGACAAGGTGCTCCAAACTAACCCATCCACCAACAACAGTTGCGGGATCTCAAGTAGGAAATCTTGCAAAACCGTGAGTATACTCGATCCCTTTTTACTCTTTAACACTTTGGGATGCAACATGTATATTATACAAAATCACATCTCACTTAAACTATTTTAAACATACTCTATCCATGCTTAACATGATGCTATGTGTGATGCTTGTTAATCTCGTATGCTTTGTAAACTATTTGGTCGATATATGTTCATTAACTTTGCTAGCATACCTTAACAGTTATAGCGCTATAGGATTAACACACCGCCCATTAGTCTTAGGGTATTGTTAAGTTAAACTCATTACCTCCCGCTACTCTATTTAGGATAGGCTCTTTTAACGCGTTGTATACTTGGGTTTGAACATATTGTACGTCATTTTTGCATACTAGTATTTAATATCATGAATCATGTTGGAAATGAGCACTTTTTATACTATATTATGCTATGTAACAAAACTTGTATACTCGCCAACTTTTTGTTGATTATTTTAATACATGTTGCAGGTTAATAGACTCTATGATGCTATGAAGAATGCTATTTAGGTGGCCTTAGATACATACCAAGATAAATTTTGTTATTTTGATGTATTGTTGAAACAATGTTGTCTTTTATTTGGAATCTTTTGTATGACATTTAGTCTTGAAATGAAATTGGAATTTAATTCATATTGTCACATAGTGTTATGAAGTCTCTTGCAATCTCGTTTTCGTCTCATCCCGATGTTTCCGCCATCGGTTGGGGTGTGACAGATTGGTATCAGAGCCATAACTATAGGGAATTAGGAATAAGTAGGAATGATTTGCCCTAGTCTATTGTTTTAGGAATTTTGTCTCTTATTTGTTGTTTAAAACTTATGCATTCTACCTTACATGCTTCCTAGCAATACTTCTTGTTTGTTAAACTTACATGCCTTTCCTAAGGCTAACATGAATACACTTTTGATTATTGAAGACACTCGTGACATAAACGAGATGACTTTACCAAAATAGGCGTGAAACCCACAATTTGGTAAACAACTCTCATTCTACGTTAAACTATTTTGCACGAAATTACACCATTAAGCTAGGAGTGAAATCCACAACTTAATGGTAATTTCCATTTCAACTCTAGTGGACCCTCGTCAAAGTGTCAAAATTACATTTTGACCCGACGAGTACCAACCACATTTAGTGTACGAAATCGTCAAGTTAGGGGTGAAACCCACATCTCGTCGATTAAGTCCCATTCCTCGATTTTCAATCTCGCTAAAGTCCCGATTGTTTCAATCGATTAGAGACGTGTAGTAACTGGAAGGGTAAGATACCGTTAATCGCTTCACGACGAGAGTATCTTACCTATAGGCCAAAGCACATTTTCTCTAATTCGAAAGCCTTTCGACCCACTTTGGAATAGTCGACGTTTCTCTACCCGAAAGAATCCAATGTTTTATCGAGCCTCTCTTTTATGTTATCTCAATTTATATGTGATTTTATACTCGTTACTTTGTTCATTTCAAACTTTTACACAATTCGCACGTTTATCGCAATAAAAAACGATAATATTCTCTCGTGAACAAACTAAATTTACGATGCTTTCATTATTCATGATTATGCTATGTGAAATTCATGTTATGCTATGTGGAATCCATGATTATGTTATGTGATACAACATGAACATTTTATGCTATGTGAAAACAATTGAACCCTTTATGCTATGTGATTCATTTCATGAAAACGATTTTTCTTAAACAAACATTATGATCAAGTCTCACCCTTTTCGTTCTTTTGAATCTTAGATGTCTTTGCATATCTATAACTCGACTAAGAAGTCAAAAACCAGCTCTCAAAAGAAGATGATGGCATTCATGGCTAATCAGATTGCTCGTATCGTCCCTAAGATCGTCACTGAGATTCGAACTTCTAATACTCCAAATTCCTCCGTCGATTCGAAGGTTGAAGCACACAAGCCTGTGTCGTTTAACTTCAAGCACTTTTTGTCTTGCAACCCCAAACCTTCACTGGTAACGATGGGGTGACTGCTATGCTCTAGTAGTTTGACAGCATAGAAGTCATGTTTATCAACACTGAATGTCCCGAAGAGCTCAAAACGCGTAGTGCGACTGGGGTATTCCAAGCCCGAGCTCTTGAATGGTGGACAAACGAAATTAATCTTCGTTCTAATGAAGTTGCTTATGCCTTACCTTGGGAAGAAGTTAAGACACTAATGATGGAAGAATTTTGCCCTCCGCGTGAGCAACAAAGGTTGGAAGAAGAATTCTGGGCTTTAAAACAAGTTGGTGATGATAACCAAGCCTATACCACTCGCTTTAAGCAGCTTAGTTTCATTTTCCCTGTTTTGGTCAAAAATTACCTAAGCAATTAAGTGATCGAATTAGTTTTGTGAGGTAGTGTGCTAGCAGTGTTTTTAGAAAATATGCTAATTTAGTTGTTTGCAAAAACAGTTTTCAGGATATAGCTCAGCATACCAAGCTACATCAATAATCAAACAATGAGCAAAAATGTAAAAGTTGACACGAGATATATGAGGAAAGCCCTTGATCAATCTAGATCTCCGGCAATAAACCTCGGGAGCTGACAATCGTCGGCTGCCTTGTTCTTCTTATTACTTCAAAATTCAGGATACAGTGCAGGATATGGCTCAGATCGATGCTAAGTGTTACAATGATTGCAAGTGATGAGTGTTAATGTGTGATTGTTGCTGGAAAGAAGAGTGTGAGAGTTAGAGAGCTCGAATTGTGTGTGTTTCCTATGATCTGGCCTTCCTTATTTATTGTTACAAGAATTAACTAACTATGCTAAAAATCCAGGATACTTGGAATATTCCCTTCTGAACGTTAGGGGGCTGTTTCAACTTGTTTTCCACGTGCATATTAACTATAAATCCGGGTCTTCAGCTCACATAGCCATTACAACATCAATAGCATTAATTAGCATCCGAAATTCTCGCAGAATATGCCTTTCTTCAATGCTGACCGTTACAAGACCCATTCTTCCGCCATCAGCATCCTTATCCTAACCAATTTGAGCGAGTCTTCAGGGTGACTTGGTCCTCATGAATGTTAGTCCCTTGTAACCAACGTTTACAAGCAAACTGTTAGTAACTACCAGGATACTGCCTCTGGATGTTACCAATATCCTGGTCCGGTATCCTGATCGTAATCAGCTATCATAAAATCAAGATATAGTGTCAGGATATGGGCTCAGAATTTCACCCATAACAATTATCCCAAAAAATATAACTGTTGGATATCCCAATTACAACGGATATATTTTTCAGTCTTTCAACATCCTTAATTAGATAGAGATGTTGATGCGACTTCGTGCAACTTCCAAGGTTATACTTTCTCACAATAGGTAATTTTCTGGCATGTCTGGTAAGGATATCTGTTTTAAACATTCCTGCATAGGTTTGGTTACTTCTGAATATTATCATGTAATGAAATTAGAATTACTCCCTTTTACGCAGATTCCACAAAGGACCCTGCTACTTTCGATCTAGAGGAGCTTGACAGCTTTTCTAAGCCTGCCTTGGTGAAAAAGGAGCCATCTGTTGCCACCAGATCTAAGCCCTTTGCTGCTGCTGCCGAAGGTTTCTCTTATGATGACCTTGGCTTCGTGGAATCCATCGAGCCCATGACCTCCTTTCTTAATAATGTAAATATCCAGATCCTGTATCTCGTACACATATACTGAACATGTATCTTAGTTAGTTTGTCTTTAATGATACCTGTATTTTTCTTTGTAGGTCTGAATCATCTGGTCGTCCTGTACTCAGAACAATCTTAATTTCCTACATGCTTTAGAACAATTCAACAGTTGGAGGTGGAGGGATTCTGTGTTTTCAGGACGAAGCCTTCAACTGTTTATGTAAATATGCTTTTGAACAAGTTGTACTTTCGGTGGATGGGTCTCGTTTTGAGATGAAGCCAAGAGTACAACCTTTAGGTCTGTTAATAATAAACAACTAACCTTTTAGCCTTATCTTTGTTGTTGTGTTTTTGTCTGACAAAACATGTTATGAATATCCTGATCAAACATCCTGACCAGGATGCTGGTATAATACCCAATATTTTGTTACTCTTTATTCAAAAATGTTAGATAAAAACATAATCAAATATGAGTTGGTAAAAGTTTAGCTTATTCAGATAAGGCTTTCGAACTTAGTAATATAAAAAACCATACCAGAAACATTTAGGCAATAGTTTCCAACTTCATCCTTTGAATGCTTTGCAATGTCCCCAGCATGGATGTCCCCTGTCTATGCAGGATATTGCATCAGTGCACGACATACTTCAGTATTCCTTCAGTCTAATCTTTTTAATATTTTATCCATAAAAGAATGTGTTTAAACACAATCACACTTTGTCTAGAACTTGTCCATAAACTTTAGTTTTACTGAGGATAAACCCTTAATATCCTGGGGATAAACCCTTAATATCCTGGGGATAAACCCTTAATATCCTGGGAATATACCCTTAACTTCATGCGCTACAGGCGGGAGTGTATAAACTCCAAGACTTAGAAATGTGAAAACCTTTAAACCTTAGAGAGTATGAAAATACCCTTTCATGAGAGAGGGTGATCAATCCTCATATACCTTAAGGATCCAGGATATAGCCAATAATAACGAAATTGTCAGCCACTGTTACATGAACTGGTCCCGCTATCTTGAACTATTCTTGGATAACTTGCGCTCCAGGCGGGGTGTTTAAACCCAATTCGAGAGAAAGGTCACCTTTAAACCTTTGAAGGGATAAGGATCCCTTAAACGTGAGGGGGGGGGGGCAATCCTCTAATCTTTCAGTTCATCTTGAGTGTATATCCTGGAGTTACATCCTGAAGCATATCCTACAAAACATCCTTAAAATAAGGTGGGTGTTAGCTTAGCTAACACCCCTCCGTTTCTTAAGTCAGTATTGGGTTTAAAAGAATAAATAAAATAAAACATATTTAAAAGAGATAGAATTCATACCATCCTGAGTTAGAAATTAAATTCTAAACTCACTTGAAATAGAGCTTAAGGTCTATAGCATTCCAGGATCTTGGTAACATATCACCTTCCATATTCTTAGGTCTGTATGCTCCTTTCCTAGATTCTGATTCAACTTCATAAGGTCCTTCCCATTTTGGGGCAAGCTTCCCATCAGCAGGATTAGTAGTATTCTGAAAAGCCTTCCTTAACACCCAATCTCCAACTTGAAACCTTCTAGTCCATAGATTCTTGTTATATGCTCTGGATATCCTCTGTTGATATGTTGCCATCCTCAACTTTTGCCGCATCTCTTGTCTCATCAACAGTGTCCAACTCTTGACACAAGGCTTCAGGATTCGTCTCAGGATCCTAGAGGCTCGATCTTGCTGTAGGATTCACCATCTCTGTCGGGATCACTGCTTCTGCCCCAAATACCAAGGAAAATGGGGTTTGCCCATTAGCATTCTTCACCGTTGTTCTATCAGCCCAGAGGACAAATGGTAATTCTTCTGCCAATCTTCCTTTTTTAGCACCTAGTCTTTTCTTCAAATTGTTGACAATTATCTTGTTTGAGGATTCTGCCTGCCATTTGCTTGAGGATGTACCGAAGTTGATGTAATCATCTTGATCCCCCAACCTTTGCAAAAATTAGTTGTTTTCTTGCTGATGAACTGAGAGTCATTATCACAAATTATCTCAGCTGGTACCCCAAATCTAGTCAGGATATTCCTCTTTATGAAAGATACTACTTCTTGATCTCTGACTTGAACAAAGGCCTCAGCTTCAACCCATTTGGAGAAATAATCTGTCATTACCAGCATAAAAACTTTTCCTCCTGGAGCTTTTGGTAATTTTCCCAGTATATCCATACCCCATTCCATGAAAGGCCAAGGGGAAACAATAGGATATAATGGCTCAGCAGGCTGATGTAGTATATTGCTATGCCTCTGACATGCATCACATCTTCAAGCGTATTCTACAGCATCCTTTCTCATAGTCGGCCAATAGTATCCTGTTCTTAGCACCTTCGAGAACAATGATCTTCTCCCAGTATGGTTGCCACGGTCTCCTTCATGTATATCCTGAAGCACCTCCTTGGTTTCAGGGTCTTCCAAGCATCTAGGGTATGGACCTGTAAGAGACTTCTTATACAAAACATCATTTATAATAGTGAAACGAGATACCTTCATCCTAAAAGCCTTAGGATTTTCATCCTTTGGGATGTGTCCTTCTTTGAGATATTTCATGATCGGGGCCGTCCAGGACTTAGGTTCCTCCTCAGGATACTCATCACTAGGATCCTAGATACTTGCTACTTCCTTATCCTGAGACTTGAAGAGTTCCATCGCAGGATACAGAATATGTAGTATTGGTATTTGAGTTCCTTCCGGTATCCTGACTGTAGATCCCAAATTTGCCAAAGCATCTGCCTCGGCATTATCCTCTCTTGGTACCTGTTCAAGTGTAAAAACATCAAAATATCCTGCTAATTTTTTGACAATTTCAAGATATTCAATTAACCTTTCACCTTTGACTGCATAGGATCCATTGAAATGGTTAGTAATTAACAAGGAATCAACATATACTTGCAAACTTTTAATATTCATACTCTTGGCCAACTCTAATCCTGCAATCAGAGCTTCATATTCTGCTTCATTATTAGTGGCAGGAAATTCACGTTTAATATCCTGGGGTAATATGTCCCCCTGTGGCGATTTTAGTAGTATCCATAATCCTACACCTCTTATGTTGGATGCACCATCAGTATGTAATATCCAAAATTCTGAATTTTCACCTAGTTGTTGTACTTCTAGGTCGGCTTTATCTTGAATATCACTACTAAAATCAGCCACAAAGTCTGCTAAAGCCTGAGACTTTATAGCATTCCTAGGTTCATATACCAAATCATATGCACTTAGTTTTACGGACCATTTAGCCATCCTACCCGACATCTCAGGTTTCTTAAGCACATTTTTAACAGGATAATTAGTTTTAACATGAATCCTATGTGTCTCAAAATAATGTCTAAGCTTAGTCGATGCCATAACTAAGGCTAATATCAATTTTTCTAGGTGTGAGTATCTAGTTTCAGCATCTAATAAACTTTTACTGACATAATAAACAGGATACTATTGACCTTCATGATCGTTTACCAGAACAACACTTACTGCATTCCCTGATACTGCAAGATATAGTGACAGAGGTTCACCATCCTCGGGCTTCATGAGTAGAGGTGCACTTGAAAGATATTGCTTTAATTCCTGTAGGGCAGCTTCATGTCTTTCTCCCCATTCAAACTTTTTGTTCCTCTTCAGGATATCATAAAATTCCTTGCATTTCTTTGAGGATCTTGATATGAACCTGTTCAATGCTGCAACTCTTCTAGTTATCCTTTGCACATCCTTCATGTTGGATGGTGATTTCAGATCCAGGATAGCTTTAATCTGTTCTGGGCTTGCTTCTATCCCCCTCTTGGTCACCATATATCCTAAAAACTTTCCTGCCCCCACTCTGAAATGGCACTTAGATGGATTCAACTTCATATTATACTGGTCCAGGATATTGAAGGCACACTCTAGATCCTGGAGGTGATTCTCCGCTTTCTTGGATTTCACCACCATATCATCAATATATACTTCCATCGTGTCCCCCATCTTATCCTTGAACATCATATTGACCAGCCTCTGATATGTTGCACCTGCATTTTTCAAACCAAAAGGCATGGCAGTATAACAATAAATACATGTTGGTGTCATGAAAGCAGTATCCTCCTGATCGGAGGGCTCCATTTGGATCTTCTGGAATCTTTGTTTAGGTCTGTGTAATCTACATAAACTCTCCATTTCCCATTCTTCTTTTGAACCACAACCATGTTTGCTAGCCACTTGGGGAATTTGACTTCCCTAATCATCTTGGACTTTAATAGTCTTTCAACCTCTTCCTGTATGATCGCGTTTCTTTCAGGAGCAAACTTTCTTCTCTTTTGCTGAATGGGCTTGAAAGACCTGTCATTCCCAAGCTTATGAGTTATAATATCTTTAGAAATACCTGTCATATCCTCATGCTTCCATGCAAACGTGGACATCCTGCATTTTAAAAAATTAATTAGCTGATTCTCAATATCCTAAGGGATATTAGCTCCTACGAGCACCAAGATATCTGGATTATCCTGATCCAGGATAATTTTCTTAACATCTTTCTCTGAGGCTTCCACGATATCCTGGGCTCGTATCTTTAATTGCTATCCTGCTTAAGGCTTTGTTGAAGACTTCATTGTGGAAGAATAACATTCTTTTGCCTCCTGTTGATCACTTTCCACCTTGACAACCCCCAAGGGGTAGGAATCTTGGTACACTGATGATAGGTTGATGGGACAACCTTCATATCATGGATCCATGGTCTGCCCAATATAATATTGTAGTAGGATAATGAATCTATGACACAGAAACGTTGCATTAAATTCATTCCCTCAACATATACGGGCAACTTTATTTCTCCCACAGTGTTCTTTGCTTCTCCACTGAATCCTACAAGTACAGTGGACTTCGAGGTGATCTCCATCTGGGGGATGTTCATTCATTTCAACGTTTCCAGCTGGATAATGTTAACGGAGCTGCCGTTGTCCACCAGTATCCTACACACAAAATGATTAGCAATATATAAAGTGATTACCAAACCATCATGATGAGGATCCTGGACGCTATCCCGGTCATCACTATCAAATGTTATCACTTTGTCAGTTGTAAGGGTTCTCATCCTTGTTGGTTTATCTCCTCTTTCTGACTTAGTTTCCTTGGCAAGCCTTTTAGCTGCAGAATAAGAGGTTCCACATATATCGGAGCCTCCGGATATGAAATTGATTATCTTGGCATCTGGTGGAGGTGATGTTGCTCATTCAGGATCCTTGTCAGTATCCTGAACCTTATTCTTCTTCCTGCCAAGAAGAACTTTCAAGTAGCCTTTGCTTAGAAAGTAGCTTATCTCCTTCCTTAAGGCTATGAAATCCTCAGTTATATGCCCAAAGTCTTCGTGGAAGGCACACCATTTGGACTTATCCTTCCAACCAGTCTTCTGTTGATTCTTCCTTGGCCATCTTGCTTTATCTCCTAGATCCTGCATGGCATACATTAGTTCAGGAATATTAACCGAGAAACAATATTCTGATAACTCAGGCTATTCTTCTTCATCCTCATCCTTGACAGTGTTTACTCTCTTGTTGTCATTTTTATCATATGGCCTAGAGCGATATGGTTTATATGAAGATTTGGATTTCCTGTTTGTTGACTCATATGTTGAGGATGCATTCATCCTCTCTTTCATTTTCTTATCATCTTCAAGCCTGATATATCTCAAAGCCCTGTTTCGAGCTTCGTCCAAGTTCCTGCAAGGATTCATCACAAGATCCTGATAAAACTGGGAATCTTTTTGTAGTCCCATCTTGAATGCTTGTACTGCTGTAGCAACATCAAGGTGTGGGATATCCAAGGATTCCCTTCTAAATTTGTTTACATAATCCCTTAAGGATTCTTGAGGACCCTGTGTTATCCTGTAAAGATCACTTGTTAGTTATTCAAAGCTTCTACTGCAAGAAAATTGAGTGTTAAACAAATTAACTAAATGAGCAAACGATGTAATTGAATGAGATGGAACATTTAGAAGCCATTTCAAGGCTGATCCTGTTAGGGTAGAACCAAAACCCTTGCACAAGCATGCTTCTATAAGATTCGACGGGATAGGGTTAATCTCCATCCTCTCCCTATACTGGGCAATATGCTCCTCAGGATCCGTCGTCCCATCATACAGCTTCATGTTGGGAGTCTGGAATCTCTTTGGGATTTCTGCATCACAAATGGGGTGAGCAAAGCGGGATATGATGTGACTATCCCGGGATACTTCCGGTTTAGGCTGCACTATCCCAGGCACACTTGATATCATATCCTTCAGCTTTTGAAGCTCTCTAGAGAGTGCCGACGTCACACCTGTATCCTGCGAAGATCCAAGATTGCTAGTAGCAAGAGTATTAACATTATCAGGTAAGTTACCAGTTTGAGGATTCTGGCCATATCCTGGAGCATATCCTGGTCCCCTGACAGTTGATATCCTGGTTGTTGTGGGTTTTTCAGGAGTAATGCCCTGTGAATGACTTGGTACAACATTGCCCTGACTATCCTCAGTATACACCGCTGAACTAAAGTTCAGCGTTCTGGGCTGCAAGGGAGTGACGGTATCCTCAGCAGGTCTCTTGGAGTTAGACATCAAGAGTTGTATTTCTTTTATCAGCATCTGGTTAGTTTCCTGTTGTTGCTTCATCTGATCCTGTATATTACCAAACAAAGTTAAAATTTCATCATTAGAAGCCATAACAGGAGTTCTCCCTGGAACACCAGATCTGTTGACATTCTAAGCAGGAGGAGTGTCTCAGGATATTTGGCTTTCACTTCTCCTTGGAGGAGCTTGAACTTGTGGGGGTGGAGGATGCACCGAACCAGTTGTAGCAGAGGTTGTAGCAGGCAAGGAAGAAGAGCTCATGTTTGATTTCGAAGCCATTGAAAATAGTTGTGTAAAGAGTTTTGAAACTAAAAAGCCAAGTATTGATTTTAACAAAGCTTTTAGTAGAAATAGCACCACTTGCCCACGGTGGGCGCCAAATTGTTTTGGTCAAAAATTACCTAAGCAATTAAGTGATCAAATTAGTTTTGTGAGGTAATGTGCTAGCAGTGTGTATAGAAAATATGCTGTAGTTGTTTGCAAAAACAATTTTCAGGATATAGCTCAGGATACCAAGTTATATCAACAATCAAACAATGAGCAAAAATGTAAAGGCTGACACGAGATATACGAGGAAAGCCCTTGATCAATCTAGATCTCTGGCATAAAACCTCAGGAGCTGACAATCGTTGGCTGCCTTGTTCTTCTTAATACTTCAAAATTCAGGATACAGTGTAGGATATGGCTCAGATCGATGCTAAGTGTTACAATGATTGCAAGTGATGAGTGTTAATGTGTGATTGTTGTTGGAAAGAAGAGTGTGAGAGTTAGAGAGCTCGAATTGTGTGTGTTTCCTCTGATCTGGCCATCCTTATTTATAGTTACAAGAATTAACTAAGGTGTTGTTTGTTTTTTCTGCAAGAAAAGATCTGCAGTCTGCGGACCATATCTGCAGGCATCTGCAGGAGAAGAGGTGGACCATATTAACTAAGGTGCTGTTTGTTTTTTCTGCAAGAAAAGATCTGCAGTTTGTTTTTTCCGGCAACCGTTTGCCGGTGACGGTGATGCTGAAGACGGAGTGTCAACGGTGATGGCGATGGTGGTCGTTCTTGATTCGAGCTTGCAGCAGATGAGCGGTGGCAGCGGGCACCCCCCGTCTCGAAGTCTCTTTGGTCAGTGCATAATTGATGATTTGGGTTCTGCATTCTTTGTTTTAACTGAGTTTAATTGGTGGTGTTCGAAATCGAATCTTCAGGTTAGGGTTTATGTGTTTATTATGTTTAATGATTTGGGGATTTTTTTTGGTTCAGATGAGGGTGTGGTGTCGGAGTCGAGGTGGTGGCAGAGTGGAGGTGGCGGCAGGTGAGGGTGGGAGGTGGTGGCGGAGTGGAGGTGGTGGCAGAGGATGTGGGGTGTCTGCTGGAGTGGAAGGAGAAGAGGGAGAAGAGGTTGTGCAGACCTTAGAAGACATGGCTTCATGTCTGTTTGAAGCAGAGGTCTCGCAGACCTTTTTGAATGAAAGGTCTGTGAGAAAACAAACAAGCTGCAGACCCTTATGTCTGCGCGTGGTCTGCGCGGCGCAGACATAAGAGGTTCTGAAGTGCTTCTAGCTAAAAACAAACACCACCTAACTATGCTAAAAATCCGGGATACTTGGAATATTCCCTTCTGAACGTTAGGGGGCTGTTTCAACTTGTTTTCCACGTGCATATTAACTATAAATACGGGTCTTCAACTCACATAGCCGTTACAACATCAATAGCATTAATCAACATCCGAAATTCTCGCAGAATATGCCTTTCTTCAATGCTGACCGTTACAAGACCCATTCTTCCGCCATCAACGTCCTTTTCCTAACCAATTTGAGCGAGTCTTCAGGGTGACTTGGTCCTCATCAACGTTAGTCCCTTGTAACCAACGTTTACAAGCAAATTTTTAGTAACTACCAGGATACTGCCTCAGGATGTTTCCAATATCCTAGTCCGGTATCCTAATGATAATCAGCTATCATAAAATCAAGATATAGTGTCAGGATATGGGCTCAGAATTTCACCCATAACAGTCCCCCATCTCGTTATGACCACTGAGCGCAAGATAAGGAAGTACATCAATGGGTTACCCTCTTCTATGCGCGATATGATTGAGGCAGCCAAACTCGACAATATCAAGGCCGTTTACCGTTTGGCCGCTTCCCTGAATAACAATCGCATCCGCGACAAGCAAGCTGTAAATCCTGTTTCTTCTAAGCCAACCAATCAAATCACCCAACAGTCAAATAGCAACAGGGGGAAGAAGCGAAAGCAACAGAACCCTGGTTGCAACGCGATTGTACCAGCTGTGAACCCAAACCCCGTTACACCTGCAAACGAGCGAAAGCCATACACTGGAGTTCATCCCAAGTGTGCTACTTGCAACTATCATCATCCTGCCAATGCCAACTGTCGCCGCTATACCAATTGCAACTGTTATGGGCATGATACCGCCTATTGTAAAAGTAACCCTCAACCACAAGCTCAACAAGCTTATCCAGCTCAGCAAAACGCCAAACCAGTTAGAGCTTGTTTCAAATGTGGGGATACTACTCATCTCCATCCTCAATGCCCAATGGAACCAGGAGCAACAACAACCCGCTAGAGGACGAGCTTTCAACATCAATGCGAATTAAGCGCGCAATGAAAATGAAGTTATTAATGGTACATTTCTTGTTAACAACCTTTATGCTTCATTGTTATTTGATACTGGTGCGGAGAAAAGCTTTGTGTCCGTTGAATTTGAACCTTTGTTAAATGTTACCCACTCTAAACTACCTAAGTCGTTCTCTGTTGAAGTTGCCAATGGCAAATCTGTTCTAATCGATTCCGTTCTTCGTGATTGTCTTCTTACTCTTAACGATCATACCTTCACTATCGACCTTATACCCATGCAACTGGGTAGTTTCGACATCATCGTGGGCATGGATTGGCTTCGTGAAAACCATGCTGAAATTGCTTGCTACGAGAAGTATGTTCTTTTGCCTCTTCGGTCTGGTGATACTCTACGCATCTATGGAGACGGACCTTCAAAAGGACTAAGGTTAATGTCCTGCACACAAGCGAACAAATATTTACGTAAACCGTACTTTGCCTTTTTAGCCCACATTGTGGTAGAAAAGGGCAAGGGAAAGAGCATAAATGATGTTCCAATGGTGCGCGGCTTCCCTGACGTCTTTCCTGAATGTCTGCCTGGTCCTCCTCCACCTCGATCTGTCGATTTTCGTATTGACCTTGTACCTGGTTCGACTCCTGTTGCGAAAGCTCCGTACCGTCTTGCACCTTCTAAAATGCAAGAATTATCAAGTCAACTCCAAGAACTCCTCGAGAAGGGATTCATTCGTCCAAGTACCTCACCTTGGGGTGCTCCTGTGCTGTTCGTCAAGAAGAAGGTTGGCTCGTTTCGCATGTGCATCGACTATCGTGAGCTTAATAAACTCACAATCAAGAATCGTTATCCTCTTCCGCGCATCGATGACCTCTTTGACCAACTTCAAGGCGCTACTTGCTTCTCCAAGATCGATCTTCAATCTGGTTATCACCAGCTCCGTGTTCTCGAAGAGGACATTCCCAAAAACGCGTTTCGCACTCGCTATGGACACTACGAGTTCGTGGTTATGCCTTTTGGTTTGACCAATGTACCCGCTGTGTTTATGGATCTTATGAATCGTGTTTGTAAACCCTATTTGGATCGCTTTGTGAGCATCTTCATTGATGATATTCTCATTCATTCCAAATCTCAAGCTGATCACGAACGTCATCTACGTCTTATACTCGAGCTTTTACGTACCGAACATCTTTACGCGAAGTTTTCCAAATGCGAGTTCTGGATAAAAAAAGTCCAATTCCTTGGACATGTTGTTAGTGAGAAGGGAATCCATATGGACCCTTCCAAAATCGAAGCTGTGAAGAATTGGACTGGACCTAAAACTCCTTCTGAAATCCGTTCTTTCTTAGGGTTGGTGGGTTCCTATCGCAGATTCGTATCGAATTTCTCGAAGATCGCCGTTCCTCTCACTTCGTTGACTCAAAAAGAGAAACTTTTTGCTTGGGGTCTTGAGCAAGAGGAATCTTTTCAAACTCTCAAGGACTTGCTCTGCAACGCTCCTATTCTCGCTCTTCCTGATGGGAACGATGACTTTGTGGTATATTGCGATGCCTCTAATCGTGGTCTTGGTTGTGTTCTCATGCAACGAGACGGAGTCATCGCTTACGCCTCTCATCAACTCAAAATACATGAGAAAAACTATACTACCCACGACCTCGAGCTTGGCGCAGTTGTTTTTGCGTTAAAGATTTGGCGACACTACCTATATGGTACAAAGTGTGTGGTTTTCACTGACCATAAGAGCCTACAACACATCTTTAACCAAAGGAGCTTAATATGCGTCAGCGACGTTGGGTGGAATTACTTAACGACTACGACTGCGAGATTCGCTACCATCCTGGTAAAGCGAATGCCGTGGCCGATGCACTTAGTCGTAAGTCTCATGTTAGTAGTATTCGTTGTTTTCACATCTCGAGCAATCTTCACACTTATCCGCCAATGAAGGAACCTTATTCGTAGAAATACGTGGTACTACTGAAGATCAACTTGTGACTAAATCCAATGGACTTCAACACTGTCGGGATCGCATTTGGGTACCAAATCGCGACAATCTGCGTGAACTTATCATGAACGAGGCGCACAAATCTAGGTACTCAATTCATCCTGGTGCTGACAAGATGTATCATAATCTATGTACATCCTATTGGTGGCCTGGTATGAAAAGAGACATTACCGCATGCGTTTCTAAGTGCCTTACCTGTTCGAAGGTCAAATCCGAGCATCAATGACCTTCTAGTCTACTCGAACAACCTGAAATCCCCGTCTGGAAATGGGATAGCATTGCTATGGACTTCATAACTAAACTCCCACGTACACCGTCTGGTCACAATAGTATTTGGGTAATTATCGATCGTTTGACCAAGTCTGCTCATTTCCTTCCTATTCGTGAAGATTTCAAGGTTGAGCGACTTGCTCGACTCTACACTGACGAGATCATATGTCGTCATGGTATTCTTCTCGACATCATTTCTGATCATGATGGTCGTTTCACTTCGCGTATTTGGCAAACTTTCCAGTCCGCTATGGGTTCTCATTTGAATCTTAGTACGACCTTTCATCCTCAAACGGATGGACAGACTGAACGTACTTTCCAAACCCTAGAGGACATGCTCCGTTCTTGTGTCATCGACTTTGGTGGTAGTTGGGATGTGCATTTACCATTGATCGAGTTCTCGTACAATAATAGCTACCACTCCAGTATTCAAATGGCTCCATTCGAGGCATTATATGGTCGCAAATGCTGATCTCCTTTAAGCTGGCATGAGATTGGTGACAAACAATTTACTGGTCCTGAGATCATACAAGAAACAACGCATAAGATTCTTCAAATCCATGATAATCTACTCAAGGCTCGAAGTCGACAAAAGAGTTCTGCTGATAAGAGGCGCAAACCCTTGGAAACATTGGTGATCATGTGCTACTCAAAGTATCTCCTTGAAAAGGAGAGGTTCGTTTTGGTAAAAAGGGAAAGCTTGCCCCTCGCTATGTTGGTCCTTTCAAGATACTCGAAAGGATTGGGAAGGTGGCTTATCGACTCGATTTACCTCAAGAACTCAACAACGTTCATCCAACGTTTCATGTTTCAAACCTCAAGAAGTGTCTCGCCAAAGAAGGACTTCAAGTTCCTCTCGAAGATCTCCAAATACACGACACTTTGCATTTTGTGGAGAAACCCGTCGAAATCATGGACCGAGGTGTCAAGAAACTGAGGCGCAGTAAAACTCCTATCGTCAAGGTTCGATGGGAATAAATACGTGCCATTGAATTTACTTGGGAACTCGAGAGTGATATGAAGACCAAGTATCCGCATCTTTTCGTTACCTCTTCCTAAATTTCGGGACGAAATTTCCTAAAGGAGGGGAGACTGTAACGCTCCACTTTTTCTGCACTTTCTTATTTTAGCAAGTCGTGTTGTACTTTCCATATTTAGACACTTGTACTCTCTTTGTAAGTTACTTTCGTTTCAATGTAATTCGAGACTATTGATCATAATGAAAACGAAGCTATTTTAATCATGTTCGTGTATTTATAATTAGTCTTATGTGCAACCGATGAACGATTCACGTTTGAACAAAATATTATTCAAGATCCTTGATCTTATATTATACTTTGATGTTCTATGCTCGCTAAACCAATTTAAGCTCAGTAAATAGCGAAATTCATATCCTAATCTTTCAACTCGAAAGCTTCGCAAATAAATAATCGTATCCTTAATCTAATCCGTTATAAAATGATTAATTATTTATTTTATTTAATTAATTAATTTTACAATTTAAAAAGCTTTATTATTTTTTTATATAATAATCTAGTTAGTCTCGTTAAATTTTAAAGTTAGTAATACAAACTAACTTAGTTAGATTAAATTGTAAAGTTAGTTTCTTTTGTAAAGCAACATAACTTAGTTAGTTAAAGTCAAGGGGTTGTTAGAGTAAATTGCTGAAACTTTAAAACTTACAGGGACTAACTTTGCCTATAACTGAAAGTGTTATGCTTTAAAACAAAAAATAAAAAAGACTGATGACCACAGGACTCGAACCCGGGTCACCAGCCTCAACAGACACGCTCTCAACCACTAGGATGTGGCCTTCACATTGAACAAACCAGCTCTTTAATTCATTTAAACACTCGTTTAAATAGCCTGATCAACGTGACCAGACCCTTCAGCTCGCTGTTTGAGCGGGTTTTTGTGCCTGTTTTGACTTTTAAACTTGTTTTAACATTAAATAACTCACCTAACTTAACCCTAAACACTCTGTTGAAACACTTTATGTGGACGCGACTCGGTTCGGTTCAATTTGGTTCGGTTCGACTCGGTTAGGTTCGGCTCAAGCCCGACGTCGCGACATTCCTCCGTCATGTACCCTAGAGTTCGACACGCGAAGCACGAAGCGCCGCAAACCGTTTCCCGTCGCCACATCACCATGATATCTCCATGATGATGTCATGAGAAGACTTTTCACATGAAGCCTACATATTATTCCATGTTACATATAATGAACGTGAATTCAGAAGGTTCTCTATTTTGTCTTGTTCATGACGAATAACCAAGTCCTAGATCTTGCTGCATGACGAAAGGTCTCCACTGCTGCATATGACGAAAATACATCAACCTGCATGACGAAACTTCAGCATGTCTGCGACGAAACTCCAAACTCCTGCTACTGACGACGAAACTCCAAACACCTGCTGTGCATGACGAAACTCTTGGAAGTTTCGTCATCATGGTCCTTGACGTTGAAGTTTCGCCGGCTCCGTATGAGGTTTCGTCGGGTCCATGAAGTTTCGTCTCTGATGTGCTTATATATACAGCAACTAGACAGAACTCACATGAGAGAGAGAGTATTTTATCAGAGAGTTTAGTGTAGTTCATATTGTACCATCTTGTATCTATACTGTGCTGAATCAATACACATTTGTTTAAATGTTATATCCTTGTGTTGTGTTCATCTCTCACTCGGTTTGTGTCGTAACAGGGATTTCGCACCTGTTTCGGCGTCTGATACAAGATCTCTTAGTTGTCCGGCGATCCGAAATCGGGACCTACAATTCGTATCAGAGCATAAGGCTCGATTTCTTGTTGAAAACCGAGTTTCCGGTGGTATTTTCGAGTGGGTTTTGAGTCTCTTTCATGGTTAAAAGTCAAAAACCCAGTTGTGTTCTTGAAGTTCTTATTTTTAAACTCGAAAATCTATGTTTATTTGGCGTTGGTTTGCTTAAAACTTGTTTAAAATTGTTGGAGATTATCATAGGTACAATTTGTTTTGAGTTTCGACATTAAAATTTGTGTTACGAAAAATTTCTCCGGTGAAACAATTGGTCGGAAAGTTCAATTCTTCATTAGTGTTCTTAAAATCTTCAAAAAGTTCATATCTGTTCTTCAAACTATCCACTTTTTGATCTTTTATAAATTGACTGTTTAAGTTGTTGGTGAACTAAAAATTATATCTTGTTTGAAAATTGTGTTTTCAAGGTATGGTGAGTTGTTGAGTTGCTAAACTAGAGTGTTCTGTGTCAGACAAAGGAAAAGGATAAGATTTACTTTTAAAAGGATCTCACCAACTATTTGATCTTATCTTGACTGAAGACAAAATCCACGAAACCCTCTCTTAGGTTTCGTCACAAGGACTTCAGACGAAACATCCTTGAGTTACGTCACACACAAGGTTTCGTATCAAATAGAGTTTCGTCATAGTCAAGAGTTTCTTCACCAGAGTTTCGTAAAAGGTCAAACATAGTTTCGTTGATCACAGGGTTTCATGGAGCAAGTGGTTCATCATACAAGTTTCGCCAAAGATCCTTGAGTTTCGTCGTAACATTGTTTTTCATAAGGATTCGTCGAGCCTAGAGTTTCGTAACATTGAGATCATCATAAGTTTCGTCGTACATAAAGGATTCGTTGCCGTTATCAAGTTTCGTCATAACAGTGATTTTTCACAAGGTTTCGTCGATCAAAGTTCACCTAGGTTTTGTCGAGCATTATTTAATCAAGGTTTCGTCGTTCAATAAAGGTTTCAGCACAGAAAGTTTTGTCACAGAATTTTTGTCGTTATCACAAGTTTCGTCGAGCATAGGTTTCGTCAAACAGTATCTTGTCAAAGAGTTTCACCTAAGATCATCAAAAGTTTTGTCAGAACTTGTATTTCTCATAGAAGCTTTGCAAAACTAATTTAACATTGTGTTTTCAAGTGTGTAACCAGGTTATCACTTTCATACATCGATCATGAGTTGTACTAGTCCTTGGGATTGGAGTACGGACCCAAGACCAGCTGAGGATCAGACATCCGCAGCCTTTTGGTTAAGGAATGTCATGCCTCAACAATAGATTAGTGCAAGTCAATGGGCATTGGTGAAGAACCAGAATCAAAGCATTCAAAATCTATTGATAAGTGAGAGCGAAACGGGAAGCAACAAGCGCCCGCCAAAGTTGAATCACATGAACGAATATCCGACATGGAAAGGTCGTTTCCATACGTACGTTCTAGGGCAAAACACCGAGTTATGGATGTGCTTCATTTCGCCGTATAATCAAGATCTTGAAGAAGCAGGATCAAATGCCACGACCTTTATGAATATGCAAGAAACCGACAAGAAGGCATATGATCTTGAGAAGAAGGCATTTGCTATTCTCACACAAGCACCCCATAAAGACATCTATCACTAGTTCGGCTACTGTACTAGCACAAAAGCTTTATGGGATGCCTTGGTAGCGAGAGGAGAAGGGAATGCTTGTCACACCCCGACCACGTAAAACAACAAAACATGGCGGAAACGTCGGGGAGTGTTGTAACAGAATCATTGTTTCACAACCATGGATTAAACAATTTCGTTTTATTTAATTAAATGTATTACATTACATTGGAATTAGAAACAAAACATGAACAAATAGACTTTTATTGTTATTAAGTCGCTAAGGCCTTGTCCGTTACTATGTGAGCATGCATCAATATCATCATCAAATATCATCAACTATGGTACCTGAAACACATGTGAAAATACGTCAGCATAAAAATGTCGGCGAGTACATAGGTTTTATGTGAGCGTTAGATTCATGGCTCGTTTTACATGTTGCAATACTTATTTAAAAACCTTATTTTGAAAAGTATAGTATTGCGACATAATTAACCAACTCAAATCAAGTTGGATATGATTTATAAAATTTCGTAGCCATGATTCTTAACTCCAAAACATTTTGTTTTATTAAATCAAATCGTAAAACATCTCGTAGAAACTCGTTAATAAGACTCGTATGGTTTATATTATTCAGAAAACATAATTGTGTGACATTGTTTCAAAATCGTTTACCCAAATGATCTAGATAACGCAACGATATATAATGTGTTAAAAGCACTTATATATAGGAAGTACTAGCGGCGTATCCACCATGCTTTTAACACATTACACCCGCCCCGTTACCTAATCACTTCCCTAACCCAATGGCTCAAACAGTTACAAATGGTTCACATAAATCAAATGGTTACAAACGGTTCACATAAATCCAACGATTTCAAATGGTTCACATACATCAAATAGTTCACATACATCCAATGATTTCAAATGGTTCAAAACGTAAAACAATTGTGCTAGCGTGTTAAGTGAACATACATAGCAAGACATAATGAAATCATGTACTAATAGTGTACTAATGAACATAACAAGTATATGATATGAAAACATGGAAAGCATGAAAATAACAAGTAGGCACATGTGTTTCACCCCAAAATGTTTGGAAAACAGTAAAAGAGGGGTCTATGTACTCACTTGAGGATGCTTAGAAGTCTTGAATAACAACCAAGCAAAGCTAGAGGGATCACGGAATCAAACGGCACCTAATATAGGTAACTATGTAAATAAACGGATCTAAATCGGAGGATCGGATAAAATGAGGTTTCGTAAACCAAATGAGTGTAGGGACTCATGTAATATGGTTTAACAAAGCCTACATTCTAAAACGAAACCTAACCTAAGTGCTTACGACTCATTACGACTCGCTAAGGTAGCTTACGCCACTTTAACACGTCGTTCGCGTAAAACGCGTTCGGACCGCCTAACTAGTCCTATGATAAGTAAAATATTCCTTAACATGTCTAATATTATTGCCAAATCAGTTTAGATATCAAAAATTATGTTACATATGCTTAAAATGAATTTTGGCGTAAAAGGGCATTTTGGTCATTTACCTAAGGCATATAAACTACCTATCATACAACTACTTAAATGACGTGACCATAAGGTATAACCTCGAAAGGTTATTCCCTATGCAACTATGGTCACCTAATGTGTTTGGTCGGATCCTAATGATCGACCAAACGGGTCGGGTTCGAAAGTATAAGCGGTTGTTTAGACCGCTTACCTTACGACCCTATATAAGCACTAAACCTAAAGTGACGAGCTAAACATGTTAAAACATGTTTAACGAGGTTTAAAAAGAGGTTTGGTATCAAAACCACAAAATACGCAAGAATACGTATTTTGGCCGAAACTACGACTCGCCACTATGCCTAGATAACGTGGTAATCAGTAGGTATAGTCATAAAAGACTAAAACCGTCGTGATTACGCTCATGTTATGAAGTTCAACGAACTTCGTGTTGACCATAAACTGGTCAATGTAGAAAGTCAAACAAAGTTTGACTTTCATGCTAAAAACGCGTAAAAGAACGAAAGAGGACTTACAAAAGGTCCAAGAACGGAAGTTTGGCCCGATTATTCTCAGGTATGAAGTGGAAGCACCTCAACTTAGAGAAATATCAGATCAAATGTGAGTTTCAACAATGAGATGGATGGGGTATTTATAGTTTTTGCACAACCGTTAAGATCGTTCATCGTAAAACGAGCTTCGATCTCATCCGTACACATGTGCCCATGGTTTTGTGAAACCATGGGAGCCCCTAGTTTCATTAAAACCATGTGCAAATGAGGGGAACAGCTGGAACAAGATGAAATTTAGATTTTTCATTTTGGTCCCTTCCTAAGATAACTATGGCAGATTGTCAATTTTGGTCCCTGAATGTGCAAAACATGGTTTTTGATGCATTTTTGACACGTTTAAGCCCCGTTAATCCCATTTCAAGGCTCTAAAATGAAGTTAAAGTATAGGGAACATAAAACATGCTCAAAAATATATCGGATGTTGGTTCGTTTGGTCGTACGGTTGCGTTGTTCGGTTAATTACGACGAAACACGAACGAATGCGAAAAACGATCCAAATTACACGACGAGTGGAATTTTATCATGCCAATCACTAAGATAAAATATTTTAATGATTACATAAATTTTTGGATGTCCGGATGTATTCAGAACGTAAGATATACACGAAAATGCAAACTTATGCACTTTTTGACGCTTTTAGTCCCTGAATGACCAAAAAGTTTATTTTAGCACACCGAACCCCTGAAATCCTATTTCTAAGCTATGTAAAGGATATTTAGGGTATTTTTAACTTATGGTCATGTTCTGGAATGTTTGTTACAGTACAAATAGGCATACTTTCGCAGTTTGTCGAAATTAGTCCCTGTAAGCGAATAAACTTGATTTCGCCACACCAAACCCTCCAAAACTTATTTCTAAGTTATGTAAAGGATATTTAAGGTATGATAAGACTATTTCACTATTCCGGAGTGTTCGTTGCATTAAACTGGTTATATTTACGCATCAGTGCGCGTATAACCTTCCAGAAAGCGATTTAAAGCTTGAAATCGAACAAGAATTGATATGTGCAAAAGATATACATATTTATACAAATACCAAGTATGAAATACAATATTTCATTGGTTTGGTTTGTGTTTGATGGTCGCAGAGGCACAGGTGTCACAATGCTGCTACTAGAAAGTCACGCCATGATCTATTGAAGAAAGAGTTTGATTCATTTCAATTCTTAGAGAATGAAACCCTAAATGATATGACTACTCGTTTTCATCATTTGATTAGTGAAATGTATTCTTATACTATTCTTGCAACTCAACAGGAAATGATTGCATGGTTTGCTGATGCTCTACCTCCAAAGTGGAGCCCATTCATTGAGCTTTTAAAGCATACGGGCATTTTAGATACTGTCAGTATCTATGAATTTATTCAGAAGTTGGAGCATAAGAATGATGAAGAAATCCGGAAAGCTAAACGAATTCCTGTTCCTCAATATACTGAAATGTACCTTGCAGGTTTTAATTCTTTAGCTAGTTCCAGTTCAGCTCAACAACCAAAACTATAGACGGCGTTTATGTCGATTACAAGCTCTTTTTCCGTTTCCACAATCAGCTCATCCTCCGGTTTTCGATCCAAGTGCTTATCATCCTCCAGCGCATATGATTGCTCAAGCTCACGCTTTTTCAAAACCTCAATATAATCCAAGTGCCTATATTCCAACCCAACAGCAAAGCCAACCACAACCTCAGCAAGCAAATTACAGTGACACCTTTCATTTCCAAAACCCCAACACCGTCATAGTTGATACTACCAATCTTTCAAAAGTCAGTGTAGAAGTTGCAAAGGAACATATGGAACTTCTCAACACAATGTTCAGTGCCTACTGGGTTGGTCGCAGGTCAAATTGGAAACATCAATATGACTCATGAAGATTATCAACAAATCGACCGTGATGAAATGGAGTTAATGGATATCAAGTGGGTGTTTGCAAGTGCTGTTAGAAGGGCAAAGGATTTCATGACTCGAACAGGAAGAACTTCGTTGGAAAGCAAGAAAGATACGAAGTATGGATTTGATAAGGATGCGGTTACATGTTTCAATTGTGGCGAAAAGGGTCACTTCAAACGTGAGTGCACCCGACCGAGCAAACAAGGCAACCAAAATCCCTTCTGAAGTCAGACAAGTACTTCCAACGCAAATAAAGGTAACCGTGAAAAAGGGATAGTAGCTGTGAACAACACCACCAACCGAGACCAGTCTGGGCCATCAAACACCAATCGGGCTCTAGTCGCTCAAGTTGATGAAGGATGTAACTGGTCAGTACAGTTTGGAGATGTTGATCAAGAAAGAGGAGGAACAGCGTGTTATGCAAAGATCATCAAACACATCAAGCACGTTCACAGGGAAGAATTTTCTAAAAGTGACGATAGTTCGGGTTATACCCGGAGTTCTGATGAAGAAAGTTCTAATTCGGGTGGTTATAATTCGGAATCTGATGTGAAAGAAGAAGGGAATTCTGATGTTGATGATTTATTGACTGAAGCAGAGGAGTTGAAGTGTCAGCAGTCTATTCTGATCAGGAAAGCTGGTGTAGCATCAAAGGAAATGGAGAAGTTCTTCTCTGAAGACGGATCTTTTTCTTTTCAAACTGCCTTTATGGCAAATGTCTCTGCCTCGACCAGTCAGGTAAATTCCTACACTCCTGCTCCTAATGTATGTAATGTTTGTGTAGATTTGAAGCTGGAATCTGAAAAGGTTCATAGTCATAACCAAAGTTTGGTTATTGAGTTGTCAAAGTGCAAAGAGGAAAATATGGCTTTAGCTAGAAACAAAAAGGATTTTAAATCTGTGATTGAGACCTTAAAGAAAAGTATTTCCGAATTGACCAAAACTGTTTTTAATAAACAAATTGGTATTAACAATTACATTAACATCATTGAGGAAACCAAAAAAGAGCTAGCCATTGCCAAATGAGAGCATGATGCAATCAAGCTCAAATTGGAGAGTTATTCTAACTCCCGATATGTGCTTGATCACATCATTAATGCTCAACAACTGAAGGGAAACAAGAAAGGCATAGGGTATAAGAAGTGTCCGCCCCCTTTGAGACATAATTATACTCATATGCCTGATGAAGAAGAAATGCCACGTTTTGAACCCAGTGTGCCTCTTTATTATGAGGAAGTTACTATAGGATTAGGGTTCAAATCGGACAGTTCCTCGAGTACCTCATCTGAAGAAACAGAAACTTCAACGTCTACGAATCAAAGTGCTCCAATTATTGAGGACTATGATTCGTCTGATGATGAATCAGATGTGAGTGATCAGGATAAATCACTTGATAAGATGAAAGGAGTAGAAATTCCAATTGAGAATCATATTCTTTGTGACCCTTCTACTCCTGCTGTGCAATCTGCTGCCAAACAAGTGATAGATCCTGTCAAGGAAGTGAAGGAATCTGTGTCTGCCGTTAAAAGTGATAACGTGTTGTACACTCTAGTCGGTGATAGTAAAATATATTCAGACAAAGATTTTCCAATCAAAAACATCAATCAATCCTTGATTGATAAAGTTTTCAAGGATTCTACAAGTAAGTTTTTGGGAAAAGCGATCCCGAGAGTTTCTATAACTCAGTGTGATCCTATTCCAAAAGCTGAAGTTAGAAGACAATTTGGAAATCAAAGATTACTGACAAAGCAACAACCTATCACTTTTAAAGGTAAACAAAAGGAACAATGAGCTCAAAAGCCCAAGATTTCACAACCGAGCGTGGAAACAAAGGGAGCTCGTTACAAGAAAAAGGTTCAGAAGATCAACTTCGTGAAATCCAGAGGGACTGATAAAATTGAAACTTTCGAAAACAAATCCAACACGCATTTTGTTAAACAAGTTAAAATTTTGAAAAGAAACAGTCAAAACAATTACACACAACACACAAACGGTTGTGATGTAGGACCAAGTACCTCAAGATCACGAAGTTCATCATCAAGCTCTTACAGTTATGATACTCCGAGGTTCGTTGAGCGGAGATCATGCTTTGAATGCGGTGATAATGGACTCATTGTTAGAAACTGTCCATATCTCACAAAAGGAAAGGCAAAAGTTGATGCCCCCCATGGTAACAATTACTATCAAAGATCTGCTCCACCAAAACAGGACCCTGGTCTTGTTAAACTACGAGAAGTGAAACAGAAAAAGAAACAACGAAAAGAAGTTGAAAAGGTGTTAACACCGGAGGTTGTCCAAACAAAACCTGTTAAATCGGATGTTAAACATGAAAAACATAAACAAATTTGGAAACCAAAAACGGTAAATGTTTCAGGGGGAGCTCCATCTACTCCGAATCATCAGGAAATCGAAGCACAATCCTCGATGATGATGGACGACCCAAGTCTATGAAGGCTTGGGTCCCCCTCTCCAAATAATCTCTGAATGAGTGTGCAGAATGTTCCAGGAGGAACTATTGATAGTCTTAGGATTGTTGATAGTGGGGCGTCCATGCACAAGATCGGCGACATGCGGCTCCGACACATTGTTACATCTAGGAGTTGTTGCCTTTGATGGAGAGAGAAAAAGAAAAGATGAATATGATGGTGAAAGAATGTCTAATGAAAGAGATTGAAAGCTTCGACAAAATGAAAATCATTTCAAAGTTTGATTGTTAAAGGTTTTGATCGGGTCCCCAGGATAGATTCAATCAAAATGTACGCACCTGCAGCACGTCTGAAGTTCAAAATCAACAAGATGAACGTGCAGTGTACATTTCTTCGCGGTGTGATTGAAGAAAATGTGTTTGTTGAACAAATCAACCGGGTGTGCGGATGCCTTGGCGTGAATTGAACAACCGCACACTACTTCTCAAAGAGAAAGTCAAAGACCTTCGCTGGTGCAATGTGGAAGACCAGCCGGACCCAAAGGTTTATGATCTTGTTGATGTGAAGAGATTTCTAGGTTAATGGAAGTAGTTGCAAATTCGACCTTGAAATCCACATCGGGTGGATATCCAGTTTAGGAGAGCGCTCAGATTCCTGGCAATGCACGAAGCAGTTGCAGGATATGGTTTTGAATTTCTAATCTCTCTTATACTTGTCGATATTTAAGCTGCTTTATGAATTATTATCCCCTCGTACAGCACTCTTTGACCTGACACGTTGAACTCGAATATCACCTCACACGTGATTGTTTCAATATGAAACTAGTCAATGTTGTCATGGTCCACACCGATTACCGACATGCCAACTAATTTTTCCAAAATTCGATAAATCATTTCTGACAAAAATTTAATTTTGGTAAAAGGCATTGAGGTAAAACATGAGTTAACCAACATCGGGAAATCATTTTTGTAAATACCTTTGTGTTTCTAAAATTTATCATAGTTTGTTGATTTTAGGGGGAGTAAATCCAAAATTTAAAAAAATTCAAAAGCATCAAAAAATTTCAAAAACACAAAAACAATAGAAAAACAAAAATGAGTTTCCTGGCGAGAAAAATAGAAAATGATAGTACATCAGTGGTCTGTTGAAACCTTTACTGAACTTAAAATGGGAAAGCAATAAGCAGCTCTATATAAGATGTATCGGTAGGCTCACAGTCATTTTAAAGTGTGCAGGGTGATATAAACTTAAATCGACTGAAGACCAGGTGGGAACCGCTCATTGGCATATGGTCTTGGTACCGAAATTTCGTTTGATAGATTGCCGAGGTTCTGAGATATGTGGTCTTTATGCTGTCTTATCATCTGCGTATCATGATTGTTTCTTTTACCGAAATATAACGGAGACGAAGTCTAGATCTTCCATGATACCATACATACGTGTACATATTGCATTCGACCTCAATAAGTGATCAACAATCACATGTCCAAACAAAATAAGTGATAATATATCACATTTATCCGGGAGTCAAGTTCGTCTCTTTGCTGTACGTTTGTACTTACCTGTTCACGGACTTGCTCCTGTGCCCTCTTGCATATGAAAATCAAGTTCCTCATCAATAAGTGATTCTATCACATAGGGCTTGTTTTCAATCAAAATAAGTAAGTATCTCACATTTTTATATGTTCAAACAGATGATAATTGGTATACTCACCGAAAAGATGAACTCTCGTGCATACCTTGATACGGGAATGTGTCATGTGTGGATGAACACTAGTCGGTAAGTATAAATCGTACCTTAACATATCCCCTAATCATGATTACATCTGATAAGTTATGCTTAAGTGGACAAAAATACAGATAATTGTTATAGGATGCTTATCTTAATGTGAACTAATTGAACAACAAGAGCGTTTTGGCGTGACCGTACACTGATATGATTCTCTTACCCTCGAAACTCGCAAAAAGATTGTCTGTAAATATTTATTTACATTTCTTCGTTTCTGCATCGCTGTATATTTATTGCTTTCCGTCTTTACGTTTGAAAAATGAAAAATACCAAAAAGATTTTAGGTGTTTCTAGTTTATTTTTTGATTGACCGATATTGGAACTCGAGTCTATCCTACCGAAAATCCTGATTGTAAGCCGGAAAACAATTGAATCTTCATAAACGGTCAAAGTTAACAAGTTTTGAAAGTTAAAGGATTAAAATTGATCAATTCTTTAAACTTTCAAACTGTTGTCGGTCGGTGTTTGATTGAGAGTTGGTCTCATATGTGTCATTTGTTTAATTTGTCTATATTCCAAGCGGTTGCTCTCATTACGTGTTTAGCTCTGTTGCGTGTGCAGATGTTGCATTCAAACCAGCTAAAGAGAATGAGAACGTGCCAGATGACAAGCCGTAAAGTGAAGACACGACGTTGATGCAATCAGAAGATCAAGATGATCGGGTTGCAGTTGATCACTCATCAACACCAAAAGGATCAAAAGTATTGAAGATCAAAAGATTCACGAGCATAACTCAATGGAGAGTTTATTTTAAGGGGGAGTTTATTAAGGCACTTCCTAAATGAAATGGGGAGTTTGTTAATACACTTTCTACTTACGACACGTGAAGACCTTTGAAGATCCTCCGACATAAAAGACATGGAAGACGAACCATCACGAGTAGCGTCCAAGGGGGGAGTTTGTTGATAAACTTTATGTGGACTCGACTCGGTTCGGTTCATTTTGTTCGGTTCGACTCGGTTAGGTTCGGCTCAAGCCCGACGTCGCGACATTCCTCCGTCGTGCGCCCCAGAGTTCGACACGCGAAGCACGAAGCGCCGCAAACAGTTTCCCATCGCCACATCACCATGATGATGTCATGAGAAGACTTTTCACATGAAGCCTATATATTATTCCATGTTACATATAATGAACGTGAATTCAGAAAGTTCTCTATTTTGTCTTATTCATGACGAATAACCAAGTCCTGGATCTTGCTGCATGACGAAAGGTCTCCACTGCTGCATATGACGAAAATACATCAACTTGCATGACGAAACTTCAGCATGTCTGCGACGAAACTCCAAACTCCTGCTGCTGATGACGAAACTCCAAACACCTGCTGTGCATGACGAAACTCTTGGAAGTTTCGTCATCATGGTCCTTGACATTGAAGTTTCGCCGGCTCCGTATGAGGTTTCGTCGGGTACATGAAGTTTCGTCTCTGATGTGCTTATATATACAGCAACTGGACAGAACACACATGAGAGAGAGAGAGAGAGAGAGAGAGAGTATTTTATCAGAGAGTTTAGTGTAGTTCATATTGGACCATTTTGTATCTATACTCTGATGTGCTTATATATACAGCAACTGGACAGAACACACATGAGAGAGAGAGAGAGAGAGTATTTTATCAGAGAGTTTAGTGTAGTTCATATTGGACCATTTTGTATCTATACTCTGCGGAATCAATACACATTTTTTTAAACGTTATATCCTGGTGTTGTGTTCATCTCTCGCTCGGTTTGTGTCGTAACAGGGATTCCTCACCTGTTCCGGCGTCTGAAACAAGATCTCGTAGTTGTCCGGCGATCCGAAATCGGGACCTACAACTTCCCTATAAAAACCTATCATCCTCCAAGTCATTTTCACTTTACAAACACTCTCACAACTCTCTCAAATCAGCCACATAGCTTCTGCAAACAGAAGTTCGAGCAGATTCAGCACCCTTCACTAAAATGAGCATAACTCACTCAGTACTTAACATTTTTCATCCATTCTTTTTCCCACTTGCTTGGATCGACCTTAGGAACATTTCTAGAGGTTTTCTATGGAAAACCAAGCCCTGGAATTTCCTCGAAAAGTGTCACACCCCGATATTTCCACATATTACCGGTGGGCCCGGCGGGGAGTATCGTGACGTAGTTGATATCATCATAGTCAATACACACAATATAATAGCACAGCGGAAGGCTTGGTGAATAAACTATTACAAACCATAGTGTCTGAGTGTTCGAGTTTATGAATATACAGACTGGAATGTAATAAGATCCACAGGCGGATCATAAGCAAATACAAAGAAACAAAATAACAGACTGCAGGCATCTTATGGATTTGCAAGATCCTCTAAAGACACCCTATAGCTCCAGCCTATTTCGAGAGGTACCTGTCAAATCAGTCTTTAAGAAAATAAGTCAGTTTACACTGGTAAATACAATTAACTAACTCTTTTGAAAATATTTAAGAAAATTGATTTAGGTGCACATGGCATAAATCTTTTATAACTTGGGACAATTATTTAAATATAATCTTGTATACAGATTTATATGTTTGTCATACAATTGGGGCCGGTTGGAAGCCGGTCGTGATTAACCGACTCACCACTTATAGAACCCACAAATGAGTTATCCCCACACGTGGGTTTATATTTAGCATTTGCATCTATCAGGTGTATGCCTACACCCCGTGCATAGGTCATGGCCATTTTTAAATAAAATGAGCCGAGGATATCTAGGACACGGTCGTTAACCCCCAATGCTTATGTTATCAAACAAGACAGATTAAAACGGGTTATGCAATTTATTAATCACAATCCGATTAAATGATTTCATACCCGACCAAGTGGTATTATTATAATACCATATCCCAAGCCCGTATAGGGAAAATAAGTTAAAAGTATTTACCTGATGCTAGCAGTAAAATCTTAAGGCTGTTGAAGGCACCTTCTACCGGAAGCTATTTAATCTGTATAGAAGGTTTATTAACCTATTAGGATGCTAACGGTCTTTAATTTAGTCAAAGACTTATACCGGCTAGCTAGAAGGAAACCTTACGGTTCTAAACGCTCGATTAAGCGGAGGACGGAATAGAATGTGGCTTAGACCCGACAAGCTTGGATACTTGTATAATATGGGTATACTAATCACATTCTGGAAATTGAGGATTTAATGAAAAGGTTTGACCCGCTTCGACTATTTTATCTAAACTAGTCACATAAGCCGATCCGAACGCGTAAACGCGTAACGGGTAACCAAATAAATTATATACAGGTCTTAATCATTATTATGCTCAAAATATGTTAATACAACAGTAAGATGTTAACATATATGCCCAAAAAGTAATTTAAACGAAAATAAGTCCCATAAGGGCATTTTGGTAATTTTAATGCCCATAAAAGAGTTTAATTGTGCAACTGAGTTTTAGATCTGATTTAATCAGTAAAAATAGGTATTTTTATAAGTTATATCAGTAGGTTATTTTTATATATGTGAAATTAATCTTATATTACCAAACTATGCACCGTATGGGCATTTTGGTAATTTTACATAGGCTTTAAAGGTCAAAATAGACTTCTGAGTTTAAAAACTTTAGCTTACTATATAATTATATAAATTAGTTTAAAACATCAGTGGGTAATAAGTTTTATATGTCAAATATAGTTTTGACACATACTAGGTGCTAAAAATGCTTAAAAGTCGGTTTAAAGGGTTATTCGGTTTAAATTAGTAAATCTGAGTTTTTGATCAATTTATAAGGTTCAAAATACTTTATTTATTATATAAGTTTGGTAGCAAAAGGTTTGGCACTAAAAAGTTAAGTAAAACTCATTTTATGCATGAAAAGGGTAAAACCGACATTTACCGAAATCAAGCTATAATCCTATGTTATGCTCAGCCTAAAAATAATTAAAAATCTTTAAAAATCCCAAAATATTATTTTACATCAGTAGGTATTAAGTTTGGTGTCAAAAATCGGGTTTAGATAGGCTTTATACTAATTACGCCATTTAATTAATAAAAAGCTCCTTAATTACGCTATTGAGCATAACTTCAATTCTAGACCTCAAATTGATGTCAAATTTTTAGGACATGTCTAAATATAAGTAGCAAAGGTGTTAGTCCAATCACATTGTTAAAAATCTCAGTTGTATGTAAAAAGGGCGTTTACGGCATTATTAAGCATAATTACGATCAAGTGCATATAATTCAAACCACTAGGTACCATGCAATATAACTCCAGAGGGTTATACTACTAAGTAATGTGGTCCTAATGGAAGCTTAAAACATGGGTGAATTAAGCTTGAACGGGTCAGAACTGAAAGTCAAAGCAAAAGTCAAGCTTTTGCGACTTTCGGTTATAAACTGACCTTAGACTATTAATTTTCGGGTTAGGACAGGTAAAACATGTTTTAATATTAATTACCAAGTCATTAGAATGTTAAAATATAATTTAGAACCTCTGTTTTATTAATTAGAATCATTTTTGTAATTTCTGTCCAGTTTGACTTTTTGTCAAACTACTTTAACCCGACAATTGACCAATCAAACGAGACAATTAGGAGATGCCCTTTTAAGGGTTAATCACCTATACTAATGTGGTTCTATAACCACTTTCAATTTGATCAGTGGTTAAGCCACATGTAATTAAAATGAAAGTCAAACTAATTTTACGACAAGTTTGACTTTAGAGTAATTTAGCTAATTAAAATGACTAAACAAGAAATTAGAAGCTTACTTAAGGTCCTAGCAAACTTTTCTACACTTGATAATCCTCTTCTAACTAATGGAAGCTCCAGAGCAAGTCCCACAAGTAAATTGGTTGCATATGTGTTTATGAGTACAAGGGTAGCTCTCTTTATATAGTGAATTAAATTCCATAGGATCATAACTCATAGGTCTAAAAAGGTTGCAAGATGTTCCCAGGTGTCCTATGATGCTAAAAACCGGTTATAGGAGCCGCTAAATTCGAAAACCATCCTTCTAAGTCGGTGTAACCGGATATAACAGGCAGCTGTCCAAAAATCGCCTAGATGCAGTCCTTACGGACCGTAAGGCTTGGAGCTTACGGTCCGTAACCGTTTCCCTTACGGACCGTAAGGTTAGACCTTTACGGTCCGTAAGACTTCGCCAGAGGACCAAAAGTTTGTTTTCTTTCAGGTTGTGACCATACAATTATGATATCTCCGATTCTTGTGCTTTTAATCAGTATGGGGACCATGAAGTCAGCCATTGCATGCCTAGCCATGCACTTACACAACTTGTATTCTTGTGGGAGGTTTTTAATGTCGGAATTTCCAAGAAATTCATATTGGATCCATGTCTAAGGTTGTAACCAATTTATTATTTAGGATAGCCAGATTTATATACATAATTCAGATGTTGATTAAATATATCCTGGTTAGGGATTTATTAGTAGGTCGCTCAGAGGTATAAATTAACATGTTGACGTTTTTAAATCCTACCGTACATCTTTATCTGGATCCGTTTTTATAACACGTTTGCTTAACATGACACGTGTCTTTATTTCATTGGACATGAAATTTCGAGGTGTTACAAAAAGGCTCCAAAGTGGACTGTTTGTTTCTGTTTTCATTTAAACTTTGTTAAACTTAGCTAAACTTGTGTTTTCTCATCTCAAACCTATGTCCTAATGCTCATAATCAATTGAATGGTTAGTTGGGCTTAAAAACAAGGCTGAGAAATGTTAAATCAGAGGTTAAAACCTCACAAACATTCTGTTTTAGTTAGGGTTTTACCCACAAGAAGTGTTCAAGCTTGAAGCTTGATGTATGTGTGATTGTTAGACTAGGTTGGGTTATCTTTCATAAAAATCCATTCACTTCTTGATGTTTTCCATAGATTAGATGTTCATATCTCATTATTTCTTGTAAGTTCATGACCCTCCTTGTTGTTTATAACAACAAGTGTAGTGGTGAACAATAGAGGTACCTATATGGAAGCTTTGTTCTTCCTACCTCATGTATGAATTCTATGATACTTAGAGGTGCCTAAATGAAGACTTTAATCTTCTACCTCATGCTTGACATTTATGATATAGTATACTCTATGTAATACTTATGTAACATTCAAACAAACCGAACTCTTGATGATAAATAAGT
Source organism: Helianthus tuberosus (assembly GCA_030545235.1). Classification (NCBI taxonomy): domain Eukaryota; kingdom Viridiplantae; phylum Streptophyta; class Magnoliopsida; order Asterales; family Asteraceae; genus Helianthus; species Helianthus tuberosus. Next base: position 106,812,102 of record CM060401.1, on the reverse strand, counting down.
GGACATTGTCTAGTTAGTAAGTATATCATCTAAACATCATATGTGATGGATGATTATTTTCCTATGTCTATGTTCATGTATTTTAAATTCCGAATCTATAATCTTCCGTTATTCCCCAAACTCACACACCTATGTTTTCTTCGTGTAGAAGGACAAGGTACTCCAAACTAACTCATCCACCAACAACACTCGCGGGATATCAAGCAGGAAAGCTTGCAAAACCGTGAGTATACTCGATCCCTTTTTACTCTTTTACACTTTGGGATGCAACATGTATATTATACAAAATCAGATGACACTTAAACTAATTTAAACATACTCTATCCATGCTTAACATGATGCTATGTGTGATGCTTGTTAATCTCGTATGCTTTGTAAACTATTTGGTCGATATATGCTCATTAACTTTGCTAGCCTACCTTAACAATTATAGCGCTATAGGATTAACGCACCGCCCATTAGTCTTGGGGTATTATTCAGTTTAACCCATTACCTCCCGCTACTCTATTTGGGATAGGCTCTTTTAACGCGTTGTATACTTGGATTTGAAAATAGTGTACGTCATTTTAGCATACTAGTATTGCATATCATGAATCATGTTCGATATGAGCACTTTTTATACTATATTATGCTATGACAACACTTGTATACTCGCCAACTTTTTGTTGATTATTTTAATACATGTTGTAGGTTGATAGACTCGGTGATGCTTTGAAGAATGCTATTTAGGTGGACTTAGATACACACCTAGATAAATTTTGTTATTTTGATGTATTGTTGAAACAACGTTTGTACTGACCTGTTCACGCACTTGCTCATGTGCCCTCATGCATATGAAAATCAAGTTCCTTATCAATAAGTGATTCTATCACATAGGGCTTGTTTTCAATCAAAATAAGTGAGCATCTCACATTTTTATACGTTCAAACAGATGATAATCGGTACACTCACCGGAAAGATGAACTCTCGTGCATACCTTGATACGGGAATGTGTCATGTGTGGATGAACACCGGTCGGTAAGTATAAATCGTACCTTAACATATCCCCTAATCATGATTACATCTGATAAGTTAAGCTTAAGTGGACAACAATACCGATAATTGTTATAGGATGCTTATCTTAATGTGAACTAATTGAACAACAAGAGCGTTTTGGCGTGACCGTACACTGATATGATTCTCTTACCCTCGAAACTCGCAAAAAGATTGTCTGTAAATATTTATTTACATTTCTTCGTTTCTGCATCGCTGTATATTTATTGCTTTCCGTCTTTACATTTGAAAAATGAAAATTACCAAAAAGATTTTAGGTGTTTCTAGTTTATTTTTTGATTGACCGATGTTGGAACTCGAGTCTATCCTACCGAAAATCCTGATTGTAAGCCGGAAAACAATTGAATCTTCATAAACGGTCGAAGTTAACAAGTTTTGGAAGTTAAAGGATTAAAATTGATCAATTTTTTAAACTTTCAAACTGTTGTCGGTCGGTGTTTGATTGAGAGTTGGTCTCATATGTGTCATTTGTTTAATTTGTCTATATTCCAAGCGGTTGCTCTCATTACGTGTTTAGCTCTGTTGCGTGTGCAGATGTTGCATTCAAACCAGCTAAAGAGAATGAGAACGTGCCAGATGACAAGCCGTAAAGTGAAGACACGACGTTGATGCAATCAGAAGATCAAGATGATCGGGTTGCAGTTGATCACTCATCAACACCAAAAGGATCAAAAGTATTGAAGATCAAAAGATTCACGAGCATAACTCAATGGAGAGTTTATTTTAAGGGGGAGTTTATTAAGGCACTTCCTAAATGAAATGGGGAGTTTGTTAATACACTTTCTACTTACGACGCGTGAAGACCTTTGAAGATCCTCCGACATAAAATACATGGAAGACGAACCATCACGAGTAGCATCCAAGGGGGAGTTTGTTGATACACTTTATGTGGACGCGACTCGGTTCGGTTCAATTTTGTTCGGTTCGACTCGGTTAGGTTCGGCTCAAGCCCGACGTCGCGACATTCCTCCGTCGTGCGCCCCTGAGTTCGACACGCGAAGCACGAAGCGTCGCAAACAGTTTCCCATCGCCACATCACCATGACATCACCATGATGATGTCATGAGAAGACTTTTCACATGAAGCCTACATATTATTCCATGTTACATATAATGAACATGAATTCAGAAAAATATCTATTTTGTCTTGTTCATGACGAATAACCAAGTCCTGGATCTTGCTGCATGACGAAAGGTCTCCACTGCTGCATATGACGAAAATACATCAACCTGCATGACGAAACTTCAGCATGTCTGCGACGAAACTCCAAACTCCTGCTGCTGAAGACGAAACTCTAAACACCTGCTGTGCATGACGAAACTCTTGGAAGTTTCGTCATCATGGTCCTTGACCTTGAAGTTTCGCCGGCTCCCTATGAGGTTTCGTCAGGTCCATGAAGTTTCGTCTCTGATGTGCTTATATATACAGCAACTGGACAAAACACACATGAGAGAGAGAGAGTATTTTATCAGAGAGTTTAGTGTAGTTCATATTGGACCATTTTGTATCTATACTCTGCGGAATCAATACACATTTGTTTAAACGTTATATCCTTATGTTGTGTTCATCTCTCGCTCGGTTTGTGTCGTAACAGGGATTCCGCACCTGTTCCGGCGTCTGAAACAAGATCTCGTAGTTGTCCGGCGATTCGAAATCGGGACCTACAACTTCCCTATAAAAACCCATCATCCTCCAAGTCATTTTCACTTTACAAACACTCTCCCAACTCTCTCAAATCAGCCACATAGCTGCTGCAAACAGAAGTTCGAGCAGATTCAGCACCCTTCACTAAAATGAGCATAACTCACTCAGTACTTAACGTTTTTCATCCATTCTTTTTCCCACTTGCTTGGATCGACCTTAAGAACATTTCTAGAGGTTTTCTATGGAAAACCAAGCCCTGGAATGTCCTCGAAAAGGCTCCAAAGTGGACTGTTTGTTTCTGTTTTCATTTAAACTTTGTTAAACTTAGCTAAACTTATGTTTTCTCATCTCAAACCTATGTCCTAATGCTCATAATCAATTGAATGGTTAGTTGGGCTTAAAAACAAGGCTGAGAAATGTTAAATCAGAGGTTAAAACCTCACAAACATTCTGTTTTAGTTAGGGTTTTACCCACAAGAAGTGTTCAAGCTTGAAGCTTGATGTATGTGTGATTGTTAGACTAGCTTGGGTTATCTTTCATAAAAATCCATTCACTTCTTGATGTTTTCCATAGATTAGATGTTCATATCTCATTATTTCTTGTAAGTTCATGACCCTCCTTGTTGTTTATAACAACAAGTGTAGTGGTGAACAATAGAGGTACCTATATGGAAGCTTTGTTCTTCCTACCTCATGTATGAATTCTATGATACTTAGAGGTGCCTAAATGAAGACTTTAATCTTCTACCTCATGCTTGACATTTATGATATAGTATACACTATGTAATACTTATGTAACATTCAAACAAACCGAACTCTTGATGATAAATTAGTGGACATTGTCTAGTTAGTAAGTATATCATCTAAACATCATATGTGATGGATGATTATTTTCCTATGTCTATGTTCATGTATTTTAAATTCCGAATCTATAATCTTCCGTTATTCCCCAAACTCACACACCTATGTTTTCTTCGTGTAGAAGGACAAGGTACTCCAAACTAACTCATCCACCAACAACACTCGCGGGATATCAAGCAGGAAAGCTTGCAAAACCGTGAGTATACTCGATCCCTTTTTACTCTTTTACACTTTGGGATGCAACATGTATATTATACAAAATCACATGACACTTAAACTATTTTAAACATACTCTATCCATGCTTAACATGATGCTATGTGTGATGCTTGTTAATCTCGTATGCTTTGTAAACTATTTGGTCGATATATGCTCATTAACTTTGCTAGCCTACCTTAACAATTATAGCGCTATAGGATTAACGCACCGCCCATTAGTCTTGGGGTATTGCTCAGTTTAACCCATTACCTCCCGCTACTCTATTTGGGATAGGCTCTTTTAACGCGTTGTATACTTGGATTTGAAAATATTGTACGTCATTTTAGCATACTAGTATTGCATATCATGAATCATGTTCGATATGAGCACTTTTTATACTATATTATGCTATGACAAAACTTGTATACTCGCCAACTTTTTGTTGATTATTTTAATACATGTTATAGGTTGATAGACTCGATGATGCTATGAAGAATGCTATTTAGGTGGACTTAGATACACACCTAGATAAATTTTGTTATTTTGATGTATTGTTGAAACAACGTTTGTACTGACCTGTTCACGCACTTGCTCATGTGCCCTCATGCATATGAAAATCAAGTTCCTTATCAATAAGTGATTCTATCACATAGGGCTTGTTTTCAATCAAAATAAGTGAGCATCTCACATTTTTATACGTTCAAACAGATGATAATCGGTATACTCACCGGAAAGATGAACTCTCGTGCATACCTTGATACGGGAATGTGTCATGTGTGGATGAACACCGGTCGGTAAGTATAAATCGTACCTTAACATATCCCCTAATCATGATTACATCTGATAAGTTAAGCTTAAGTGGACAACAATACCGATAATTGTTATAGGATGCTTATCTTAATGTGAACTAATTGAACAACAAGAGCGTTTTGGCGTGACCGTACACTGATATGATTCTCTTACCCTCGAAACTCGCAAAAAGATTGTCTGTAAATATTTATTTACATTTCTTCGTTTCTGCATCGCTGTATATTTATTGCTTTCCGTCTTTACATTTGAAAAATGAAAATTACCAAAAAGATTTTAGGTGTTTCTAGTTTATTTTTTGATTGACCGATGTTGGAACTCGAGTCTATCCTACCGAAAATCCTGATTGTAAGCCGGAAAACAATTGAATCTTCATAAACGGTCGAAGTTAACAAGTTTTGAAAGTTAAAGGATTAAAATTGATCAATTTTTTAAACTTTCAAACTGTTGTCGGTCGGTGTTTGATTGAGAGTTGGTCTCATATGTGTCATTTGTTTAATTTGTCTATATTCCAAGCGGTTGCTCTCATTACGTGTTTAGCTCTGTTGCGTGTGCAGATGTTGCATTCAAACCAGCTAAAGAGAATGAGAACGTGCCAGATGACAAGCCGTAAAGTGAAGACACGACGTTGATGCAATCAGAAGATCAAGATGATCGGGTTGCAGTTGATCACTCATCAACACCAAAAGGATCAAAAGTATTGAAGATCAAAAGATTCACGAGCATAACTCAATGGAGAGTTTATTTTAAGGGGGAGTTTATTAAGGCACTTCCTAAATGAAATGGGGAGTTTGTTAATACACTTTCTACTTACGACGCGTGAAGACCTTTGAAGATCCTCCGACATAAAATACATGGAAGACGAACCATCACGAGTAGCATCCAAGGGGGAGTTTGTTGATACACTTTATGTGGACGCGACTCGGTTCGGTTCAATTTTGTTCGGTTCGACTCGGTTAGGTTCGGCTCAAGCCCGACGTCGCGACATTCCTCCGTCGTGCGCCCCTGAGTTCGACACGCGAAGCACGAAGCGTCGCAAACAGTTTCCCATCGCCACATCACCATGACATCACCATGATGATGTCATGAGAAGACTTTTCACATGAAGCCTACATATTATTCCATGTTACATATAATGAACATGAATTCAGAAAAATATCTATTTTGTCTTGTTCATGACGAATAACCAAGTCCTGGATCTTGCTGCATGACGAAAGGTCTCCACTGCTGCATATGACGAAAATACATCAACCTGCATGACGAAACTTCAGCATGTCTGCGACGAAACTCCAAACTCCTGCTGCTGAAGACGAAACTCCAAACACCTGCTGTGCATGACGAAACTCTTGGAAGTTTCGTCATCATGGTCCTTGACCTTGAAGTTTCGCCGGCTCCCTATGAGGTTTCGTCAGGTCCATGAAGTTTCGTCTCTGATGTGCTTATATATACAGCAACTGGACAAAACACACATGAGAGAGAGAGAGTATTTTATCAGAGAGTTTAGTGTAGTTCATATTGGACCATTTTGTATCTATACTCTGCGGAATCAATACACATTTGTTTAAACGTTATATCCTTATGTTGTGTTCATCTCTCGCTCGGTTTGTGTCGTAACAGGGATTCCGCACCTGTTCCGGCGTCTGAAACAAGATCTCGTAGTTGTCCGGCGATTCGAAATCGGGACCTACAACTTCCCTATAAAAACCCATCATCCTCCAAGTCATTTTCACTTTACAAACACTCTCCCAACTCTCTCAAATCAGCCACATAGCTGCTGCAAACAGAAGTTCGAGCAGATTCAGCACCCTTCACTAAAATGAGCATAACTCACTCAGTACTTAACGTTTTTCATCCATTCTTTTTCCCACTTGCTTGGATCGACCTTAAGAACATTTCTAGAGGTTTTCTATGGAAAACCAAGCCCTGGAATGTCCTCGAAAAGGCTCCAAAGTGGACTGTTTGTTTCTGTTTTCATTTAAACTTTGTTAAACTTAGCTAAACTTATGTTTTCTCATCTCAAACCTATGTCCTAATGCTCATAATCAATTGAATGGTTAGTTGGGCTTAAAAACAAGGCTGAGAAATGTTAAATCAGAGGTTAAAACCTCACAAACATTCTGTTTTAGTTAGGGTTTTACCCACAAGAAGTGTTCAAGCTTGAAGCTTGATGTATGTGTGATTGTTAGACTAGCTTGGGTTATCTTTCATAAAAATCCATTCACTTCTTGATGTTTTCCATAGATTAGATGTTCATATCTCATTATTTCTTGTAAGTTCATGACCCTCCTTGTTGTTTATAACAACAAGTGTAGTGGTGAACAATAGAGGTACCTATATGGAAGCTTTGTTCTTCCTACCTCATGTATGAATTCTATGATACTTAGAGGTGCCTAAATGAAGACTTTAATCTTCTACCTCATGCTTGACATTTATGATATAGTATACACTATGTAATACTTATGTAACATTCAAACAAACCGAACTCTTGATGATAAATAAGTGGACATTGTCTAGTTAGTAAGTATATCATCTAAACATCATATGTGATGGATGATTATTTTCCTATGTCTATGTTCATGTATTTTAAATTCCGAATCTATAATCTTCCGTTATTCCCCAAACTCACACACCTATGTTTTCTTCGTGTAGAAGGACAAGGTACTCCAAACTAACTCATCCACCAACAACACTCGCGGGATATCAAGCAGGAAAGCTTGCAAAACCGTGAGTATACTCGATCCCTTTTTACTCTTTTACACTTTGGGATGCAACATGTATATTATACAAAATCACATGACACTTAAACTATTTTAAACATACTCTATCCATGCTTAACATGATGCTATGTGTGATGCTTGTTAATCTCGTATGCTTTGTAAACTATTTGGTCGATATATGCTCATTAACTTTGCTAGCCTACCTTAACAATTTTAGCGCTATAGGATTAACGCACCGCCCATTAGTCTTGGGGTATTGCTCAGTTAAACTCATTACCTCCCGCTACTCTATTTGGGATAGGCTCTTTTAACGCGTTGTATACTTGGATTTGAAAATATTGTACGTCATTTTAGCATACTAGTATTGCATATCATGAATCGTGTTCGATATGAGCACTTTTTATACTATATTATGCTATGACAAAACTTGTATACTCGCCAACTTTTTGTTGATTATTTTAATACATGTTGTAGGTTGATAGACTCGATGATGCTATGAAGAATGCTATTTAGGTGGACTTAGATACACACCTAGATAAATTTTGGTATTTTGATGTATTGTTGAAACAATGTTTTCTTTTATTTGGAATCCCTTGTATGACATTTATTCTTGAAATGAAATTGGAATTTAATTCATATTGTCACATAGTGTTATGAAGTCTCATGCAATCTCGTTTTCGTCTCATTCGGATGTTTCCTCCATCGGTTGGGGTGTGACACACTTCATGGAACTCTTCACACTACGATCTCTGAGGCTGATAAGACTAATGGCTATGGTGGCAGAAATAATATTTTTGGTAAGGTATATTTATAATGATTTGTTTCTAGGTACTACTTTCGGGATGATTCTTTTAGTTTGACTATATTATACGAAGAAAAATGATTGGTATACAATATATGACTAGTTTCTTTCACTGTGAACCATCGATCGGTGGTGGCGGAACGGAGTCCTTCCTACGAAACTTCGGTAAGTCTTCCTCTAATTGCATGTTCCAGGTTTATACGAGTAGGATGACCATGAAAGAAAATCCTAGCCACCGTCTCCCACGATGGCAGCTAGGGTTCCAGCGAAGACTTTCGACGAAACTCTAGTAAGTCTTCCTCTAATTGCATGTTCCATCGGTTTTTAGATCGATTAGTGTAATGACTATTGTGACCATTACCTGTTGTAATAACAGTGGTTCCGTAACCCGAGCTCCGGTAGATGAGGCTAGGGTTCCGACGAAGGTAAAGGCATCGGAGGCTAAACCACTAGTGTAGGTGTTGTATAAGGTGTCAATGTCTAATTTCTTTGCCAGCAATGAACCTGTGAAACTTTAATGAAATTGTCAAACTAGCATTGAGCTTTATTGCTGTGTTACCTATCCATTTTGGTCTTAATCAAGGTTTATGGAATCACAGTTATGTAATCTTGGTTCCAACTTCTAAATTCTGTTTCTTGAAAATTATTCTTACTGTGTGATAGTGTGTGATCATGTACCTGCAGTGATGCCAAATACAATGATCGTTTATTGCAAAAAGAAGATATATTTGGGCCTCTTAATCTATCAGTCTAAAGGCGAGTAACGCGATGATATATATATATATATATATATATATATATATATATATATATATATATATATATATAGGGAGAGAGAGAGAGAGAGAGACCAATGATGGTGGAGTGACGAGGATGATTTGGGTTACAGGTCAGGTGTTTAACGGTGGTATTATGACAACGATCGAAGATGACAGAGGTAGAGGGATTAAAGATGAATAGTCGTCGGGAGTGAATTTGTTTGGCCATCTTTTACTGTGCACTGCAAAATCATGGTAATTTCTAGATTTTTTTACATTTTATATTGCTTTAGGGATTGTTCTTTGGATTTATAATAAGACTTTGATTTTGTTTCTTGGCTACTTCCAATTGCTCTTAGAGGTTAGAGGTTACGGGAAGTGCAACTCCCAGCGCGAGTGGATTCATTAATGGAGAGTCTGTTGATTCAGCTTTCATGGATTTATCTTATCGCCCTGAGACAAATTCTGTATATAAAGGACAAAGACTACAGGTTATATATATGGATTTTGTTTAACTTGTATGTGGGTTAATTTTTCTATTTGCTGATGTAGTTGTTATGGTTGTAGTTTGGATGTTTTGCCCCATCAGTATCTTTGTAAGGTTAGTACATGTATGCCTTTTTCAATCCGATAACAATTTGTATAGATCTGAATCGATTCAATTTTTGTTGTTTTTAAATTTCAATAAGCCGTTGTTATGATTTTGTTGTAGTTCGGTGATTCTAATGGGAGGTTTTTTTATGTTTTATTATCTTTTTTGCTTAGCAGCATTAGGTTTATCTTGATAGATGTTAGTATTACTTGAACTAATTCTGATTTATATTGATCATAGTTAATAAAGGTGAGGCGCACTCAAGGCGCATAAGTCTCGCCTGGGGCCTAGGCGCAAAGTGCAAAAAAAGTGAAGGACTGAAAAAACGCACAACGAAAAAAGTAAAAAATATACTATGTATGATAAAAATAGTAATATTCTTAAAATAAATAAACAAGGGTTATTATATAACATTTCATATCATCTATTTAGTACCAAAAGTTCTTAAATATTAGTCTATTGGTGTAGAAAAGTAGTTTTCCTTAGACAAAAGTAGAAATCTGGCTTGAATTTTGCCGGAGTTTAGAGGAAACTCTCCGGAAACAAGGAGTTGAGTTGGAATCTACACTGGAACCGGAGAATTAAAGCATAATTGCCTTGACTTAAAGAGCAATTGTCTCGCATCGGCTCGCCTGAAAAATGGGCTTCGGCGCAAGAAGGGATGGTTTTTAACAACTATGATATGGATCTGCTGTTTGTGGTTTAATTTAGACTAGGTCTATGTAGGAAATTTAGACTTCATTGTCCTATAAATGTATGTAAAGGATTCATATCAATCTTGCATTTGAATGTTCTTCACACACGAAATGTGCTATTGTGCAATCATTACACATTTCTTCTGTCTAATACTAAATTTTATTCATGCCATTTTTATATGATATTCTATCACAAAGAGAACAAGTGGTAGGGATGACGTTGCTACCATACTGGCATCGGGGATTGGTACGATATGATACGGTTTGAACCACTTAGACCATTGGGTATGGGGATCGGCAGAGGGCCGTCCCTCCCCCCCCCCCCCCCTTTAGCCACGTCGAACACCGCCCCCTTGCGGCCCGGCACGGCTTCTGCGTCGGAATTGTAACGTTGGAGACGGGCCAAGCTTTTTGAATGGGGTGGGCCCTCAACGGTAACTTGCAACCTTTTTAAAAAAAAAAAATCACCCCACCACTATAAATTAAACCCCTTTTCACCCCACTTTTTTACCAAACTACTCCCACTTTTCTCCCATTTTTATAAAAAAAACCTCTCCCAACCTTAAAAAAATTATGGATCCCTACAACACAAATAATCCCAACTCAAGTTTACACCCGTTTTCGTCATCCGGCTACACACCCGTAATGGACAACGCTTTTGCGGGTTACCAACAAATGCCAAACGCTTTCAACCAATACCCGTTCAACCCAATGCAAATGCAACAACCCAACATGCCGTTCAACCCATATCAAATGCAACAACCCAACATGCCACAAGCACCTCAAACACAAATCGAGGAACAAGATGATGAGATAGAGGTTGTGCCAGAAACGCAACCTGAACCTTCAAAAAGGAAAAATAAAAAGGGAAATGGTAAAAAGGAAGACGCACCGGGCAAACAAATGCAACAATGGACAAAAATTGATGAAGAGGCGTTGGCGAAAGCATATATTAACTCTTCAACGTCTCCTATAATCGGTAAAATATTATTATTCTTATATTATTATTGTTATTAAATATTATTTGTACATTATATTTTTATTGTTGTTATTAAATATTTATTTGTACACTATATTTTTCTTACAAAATATTGTTATTATTGTTACTAACTTGTAGGTAACAATCAACTAAGCGATTCGTTTTGGCAAGAAGCCCTTGATATATTCCACGGGCTTATGGAACAAGGCGAGTACAGAACCATTGATTCTATAAGCTCGAAGTGGCGCAAGATGAATACGTTGCTCCAACGCTTTTGTGGGTTTTATAACACAACTCTCGCCAACAAACCGAGAGGGTGGAACCACGAAAATGTTTTCAATGAAGCGGTGCGTTTATACGAAAATGAGAGCAAAGGACCTTTCCCACATGTTCGTGCTTGGCTAGTTGTAAAGGATCAACCAAAATGGAAGGGATGTCAAAATGAGGTTGCACACGCGAAACGAGCAACGAAACGGTCTAAAACTTCCGAGTCAGGAAGTTATAGCGTTGGAGGCTCAACCGGTCGTTGCCAAATAAATATCAACGACGAGCCCGACTATGAGGAGGAGCCTATTGAAGATGGAGAACGTCCCCCAGGAAGGGACAAAAGTAAAAAAATAGCGGCTGAAAAAAGGAAACAAGCCGCATCAGGAAGTGGTGGTGGTTCGAGGTTGGAAGGTGTTATGGCCGAGTTGAAATCATTTAAGGAAATCTATAACGACACGCAAACCGAGAAGGTAAAGATGAAAAAAAAACTAGCCGAGGAGAAGCTAAAGAAGCAACAAGAAGCGCATGAGTTAGAGGAATGGAAAATAATGACGGCCGACCTTAGCTCCTATCCACCGGAAGACCGTTCCATTTTACAAATGATGAATGACAAAATTAGGAAAAAATGGAGTGGGGGAGTGGAGTTTTTTTTTAAATGTAACTTTAGGTTTTTTTTAAGTATGTTTTTTTTTTTTAATTTAAATGTAACTCTAGGTTTTTTTTAAGTGTGTTTTTTTTTAATTTAAATGTAACTCTAGGTTTATTTTAGGTGTGTTTTTTTTATTTAAATGTAACTTTAGGTTGTTTTTTTAGGTTTTATTTAAATGTAACTTTTTTATTTTTATTTACTTTGTTTTCATTAATTAATTAAATCAAATAAATAATAATAATAAAAAAATGGAGAAGGAGCATCCCCACACCCTTGGATAGTCTTCAAGGGGAGGGTCCTCCTCCCATACTTACGTGGCGCTTATGTGGAGGATAGTCCCTTTGAAGACTATCCTCCCCATACCCAATGGTCTTATGAACCTGAGTCTACCCACACTCATCAGGGATCTTTTTGTGATGTTGAGCTCGTGGGCTCATAATCATGATTAGTACAGTGGTGACTTCTATTTTATGCGCTGAATGATTACATCTATGTTCTTTATTTAGCAGGTTAGGTCATAGGTCAAAATGGGTTCGGGATTTGGGATGTTCACTTCCAGCTTCGTAAATTTAGTTAAAAACTTTAAAGTGAACCAATTTGACCGCATTTTGGCTATTTTTTTATGTTTAATCTACTTGACCCGTTATAAACTATTACATTTTGATTGGTATTTTTTGCCCGGTTTTTGTGTTGAAAAGCCTCCTTTACTTTTCATTTCATTATATGAAGAAACTTGAAGTGACATTGTTGAAATACAGTTGCAGTGAAATGTATTTTGTATGAACTTGAAGTGCCCATCATTCTTTAGTCTATGAGGTTCTTTATGCTTCCTTTATTTAAACAATTGTAAGCTTAGTTTTAAACAGCTAAAACTTATTATTGCATTAATATGACTTGTATTCCAAATAATAATTTGTCTGTAATGTGTAATTAATTGTTGACTTTTTTTATTGGTCTTAAAGTTATTACCTAATCTGGAGAGCCGAACAAGAGAGGTTGCCTACCAAAGTGGAACTTAGCAAAAGAAATATTCCGATCATGGATGTCTTGTGTCCGTTATGTTCGGAGGATAACGAGTCGGCTGTGCACTTATTTACGGCATGTCACTTAACGACATTGGTTTGGGCGAAGGTTAGCCAATGGTGTAAGGTTCCGTTTCCGGTGGCCTTTTCGTTCAGGGATGTATTGGAGGGACATTTGTATAGTGGTTTGAAAGGTAAGGCTCTGATGTGTTATAAAGGTATTTCGCTTATAACATGTTGGCAAGTGTGGAAAGCTAGGAACGAGGTTGTGTTTTCGGGGAAGATGCCGAAGGTTGAAGAGGTGTTTAGTGCTATCAAATCCATAGGTTTTCTTTGGTTTAGAAGTAGTTCGAGGTACAAAGATACGTCGTGGGTCGATTGGTGTAAATTCATGTAATTGTGTGTGTTGGTTTTGGTCTCCTGTCGGTTTTTTTTTGGCAGGTTGGCTGCGTTTTAATGAAGTTTTCCTTTCAAAAAAAAAAAAAAAAAAAACCTAATCATACAAAAGTGGATTGATAAAATAATAAAATGTGGGTACCGTGCTTGTAAATCGTGCTTTAAATGTGTGCTCGATTGTTATTTATTTGTTAGAGTAAAGTCTTATTTGAGTCCCTATGGTTTGTACAGTTTAACCATTTGAATCCAAAAACCAAAACTGTCTTGATTTGAGTCTCTGTGGTCTCCAATTTTAACCATTTGAGTCCATGTGGTCTCTAATTTTAACCATTTGAATCTAAAAACTAAATGTTTCTGATTTGGATGTTGTTTACTTTTGGATTCAAATGGTTAAAATTAGAAACCACAGGGACTCAAATCAAGACAGTTTTGGTTTTTGGATTCAAATGGTTAAACTGCACAAACCACAAGGACTCAAATAGGAATGTTCAATTTTTTTATAATTTATTTTTAATTAAATTTTAAAAAATGTATAATCGTTCGTTGTTTAATAAAATTTGGTATGCATGGTTTTCTAAAACCACCCGTATTTGCACACGGGTTTTACATCTAGTATATATATATATATATATATATATATATAGTTACTTTGAATGCTTAATCAAATCGTATCTTTCTTTTAATTATGTAAAAATAATTGGCTCATTCTATACACACCCCCTCTTTTCTGATTATACCCCCCCTTGTGAGAGGAAAATTGTCGGTCCCACGCAGGCCCCACCTGTTAGTATGTGAGAGGAGGGGGGTGAAAAAAGTAAATAGGGGGTGTAGAAAGTAGCACCCAAATAATTCCAACAAAATCTTCTAATTATCATAATGAGAAACCCGTGAACTGATGTTAACAGAAACTATGAAAACACCACAGAGCTTATATATGATTTGATTGACCCAAAAAGGTTAAGATTTGAAGATTTTCTTCTACACCAACGTCCTTACGTGATGATAATAATAGAAAGTTTATAAAGCAAGCGAATGGAAGGATTCGGATGTGGGCTTGAATAGGATGTTTGGATCAGGAAAAAAGCCAAGAATTAGAAGCTGAAAACTACGCAATGATGAAGTTATAAACCTAAATCAGAAAACAACCTAAATTTCACCTCCGATAAACAACGGGTAACATATTGTTGGCTACAGTTTCGATAGAGTTAAATGCCTGGTTATTCATGTGGTTTGCGAAAATTGCAGACTTGATCCCAAGAGTTCATTAATTACACGCACTTAACTGTGAAATTTAACATAGGTTAGCGTTAAGGACCACCCGAGTTTAAAAATTGCAACCACTAGGACCAACTGTGTAATTAGTGAACCCTTGGGACCAAGTCTGCAATTTTCTCAAACCACAGGGACCAACCGGACATTTAACTCGTTTCGATATTAATATTTTTTTCTTGGCCGTTTAAAATGCCCCTCTTGCGGTATTCGCATATAATGTATATATGTGTGGGCGCTCGGTGGCAAAAGTGAAAGTGCACTAATTTTAACGTTATTTTAATAATTTCGTGAAAATAATGTTAAAAGAGGGGGATAGTTAATCATGCATCATGTAGTGGCGTTCATAGCCGAAAGACAAGGGAGTACATGCACTAATTGGCCTTGTCTTAATTGCCGAGTGTTATGTGTCTTATGTCTAAGGCTTGATGCAAACTACTATCGAGCCGGGGGTCTCACCTAAAGCAGCCTCTCTTTCCTATGAGGTAGAGGTAAGGTTATCTACATTTTACCCTTCTCAGACCCTATCTTAGCTTTGCTATTAATAGAATTTACTGAGTATGATGATGATGATAATAATGTTGGCCGTTTAAAAAAAAGAAATTGTAGATAATGAGATGGGGAATGATGTTAAAGAAAATGATTGTATTTGTATACATCTAAAACCACGTGACAAGCTCCAGAAGTTAGTGAAATGGTGACTGGTGACATTTTTGGAACACAGGAAAACGTTAAATAACTTGAAGTTACTTGGGCGGTGTCTTTCTTTTGCTAAAGAAGTATATTTCTTGTATGCATCAATGGATTTTGTGATAGTTGTAGGTCTACTCTTATCTTACATCCTAATCCGAGCCACTTTCTCAGTTTTTGGTGTCGGTAGACCCAAGAACTTACCTCCAGGCCCAACATGGCTACCGATCATTGGAAACCTCCATTTTCTTGGAGACCAACCACACATGTCCCTAGCCAAACTAGCCGAAACTCATGGCCCGATAATGTCCTTAAAACTTGGTCACATCACCACAGTCGTTATCTCCTCCGCCAGTGCAGCCAAAGAAGTACTCCAAAAACAAGACCTTGCATTCTCCGCCCGTCATGTCCCTAACGCGGTACATGCACGTAACCACGCAGGGCACTCCGTTGTATGGCTCCCAGTGGGCACCAGGTGGCGCGCACTCAGAAGGATCTTGAATTCCAATATGTTCTCCTCCAACTCCCTTGAGCTAACGAGCACTTGAGGACCAAAAAAGTTGAAGAGCTAATAGCATACTGCGGGAAAGCTAGTGGGTCGAATGATTATGTGGACATCGGTCGTGCTATCTTGTGGACCTTTTTTCCGGTGTTGAAGAAGATTGATCCACAAGGTATTCGGAGAAGATTGAGTGGTCATTTGGCAAGCTTCTTGAGATGTTTGAGGAGTTAATTGATGAGAGATTGAGAATGGGAAGATTGAAGCATAATGATTTATTGGACGTGTGTTTGAAAATCATTGAAGACATCCCAAATGAGATTAATCACACACACATAAAGAGCTTGTTTTTGGTGAGTAAATTACGTAATTCTCTTAAAAGTTACATCTATTTGAATATGATACTAATCGACGAAATCAACTTCTTGATATAGGATTTGTTTGGTGCTGGCACAGACACGACCTCAAACACATTAGAATGGGCGATGGTAGAAGTGCTACGCAACCCAGCCACCATGACTAGAGCCAAAGAGGAGCTTGAAGAAGTTATAGGCAAAGCTAAAATCGTAAAAGAGAATGATGTCTTGAGGCTACCGTACTTATCATGCATAGTGAAAGAAACCTTACGATTGCATCCGCCAGTCCCC